>JAQPPZ010016762.1:0-2848177 GCA_028583015.1 Wollemia nobilis | reverse complement strand
TTATTAGAGACTAAGTGTTTGAACTTATTCCTTATTAGATGATGATGTTTTATTTAAAGTACCTATTTAATGTTTACGTAGATATTATTCTATATTTATATTAAATAGATACACTTAGTTTTATCCTTATAAAGAACAATGAGTTAGATGGTTGATTTGTTATCAAAAATGATTATTAATTATGTGATAAAAGTAGAGGATAAAATAACATAAGTGATTATGATATCTTAGGATAAAGTTATAAGAGTAACCAAAATAGTTATGAATGAACCTGAATATCTATGAAAGGAATAAGTTAGCTCATCATGGAGATGATATGGATAGCTTATTTTACAATACACGTAGTATACCTACATAGACAAATATGTGTATGGTATAGATATGTGTGTATTAATTCAAATTTAGAAGTAGATAGATTAGTTCATCAGGAAGATGAGATGAATAACCTATTTGTGATATGTGTAGTATACCTACACAAAAAGACTTATGTATGGTATAGATATGAGAGTATAGAGAGTGGGATGATAAAGTCGATCAACTTAAACATTAGATTAGATTATATTAGTTCTCTTAAATTTAACACATATATTGGTTAAGGATATATGAGTCCCTCTCGGTTTGTGCATGTAAAAAACATTAGATAACTTAGTTTTTGGGTTGTTACACCTTTCTAGTTGTTTGCTTTGTTGGGATAGAACTTTGAATGGAGGAAGTTATTTGGTGTCAACCTACAATGGTTTCTTTCCTAATCATGTTATCACTAATATCAATTCTTCATCGTACATCTTTAAATTTTTCTCATCCTTCCACAACATGTTTATTTGTCCCTTATATGTTCTCTCTAATTTTTCAATCACAACCTTCTATATTTTATGTTGGTGAACCATGCAGGTACTTTAACCATGTGGATATTTACAATTCATACACCAATAATCTTACTCTAATGAAGAGGTATAAGGACCATCCTCGTGATTACTCTACACTATAGTAGGATTTTCTCTAGAATTGCTAGTAAAATCACCTTGATCCTTCACCATGTAGGGAAATATCCTAGGCTAGAAATTTATTTCAACTTCTCTTCTCTTCATGGTTGTTATCTCATTCATTAAAGTTTTTAATGTTCTTATTATATCATTCATACTAAAAACCTAAGAATCTAGAGTAGGTAATGCGAGTATAGAAGAAGGTGCAGGAAATGTACACGTTGGTATTGTTGGAAATTCTAGTGTAGGTATGGGGTCCACATTTTGTAGATGAATGTTTTTTATTGGTGACTATTTATCAAATTTTATTTGTAGAATATTTGGATAAATTCGCATGGAATTCCTTAGAGGGAGCTTGCCTATGGATATCAAAGTAATTTATACCACAACAACTACTTGAAATATTTTAAGAAATTTCAACACATTGGATTGTTTGATAATCGAACTTAAATATATGTTTAAGACCCTAAGAAAATAGTACAATACTTAGTAATCTATTAGCCTAATTTCATGTGGTACTATATGACATGTTCTAATAAATTTGATGTTGAAATCCATCACTATCTCTTATTGATGCCTTTAGATGGTGGTGGATTGAGTAAGGAGAGAAAAATGATTTGCTTGCTTATTAAACTCTTGCACAAATATATTGGCAAGTTGTGCCTATGAAGAAATACAACCATCTTAAAGGGTCTAGTACCAATGCAATACCTTTACTTACAATGATATTATTAATAACCTTATCATTACATATTCCTCATGAATATTATGGATGATAGCCAATGATGCCACATCTTGATAGTGTTCATAGGATATTTTCTGAGTACCATCATACATTGGAAAGGCTTTAAGGGTAGTAGTAGAAATAGAATTATAGTTTGGACAATTTAGTGGCCTTGTATTATTCCAATTTGGAATGTTTTGTAGGGGTTTATTTTGAGGTATTTGTGTGGATGTGTTTGAATTGGTTGAAATAGGGAATGCAAAATAATTAGATCCTAGACTTCCTATGGAGCTTAAAAAATATGGATATGATTCGGATATATTTCTATTGAATATCAAAGGTGGTGACTCTACGATTATTATAGGTTCTTCCAGGTTTTTAGTTGTTGCTCAGGTGAGCATAAGCTTATGGGATAAATTCTAGTTGGGTTATTAGCTTCACTAATTTTTTAGGATCCCTATTTCTCAATAAAGTTGTCAGGTGAACATATCATTATATACAAATAAGGTCAAGACTATTCACCAAGATCATAAGACCTTCAGGTGTTTTAGACTATTTACCTATGTCCTATGTCAAGGAGATGCACCCTTAAGACTTCAACCAAGATATTGGAAGGCTTAAGATAAGAATTTTTATCCAACCTTTGGATAAGATCAATTTTTATGCCTAGCTAATATAAATAAATGGAGGTTTGCATACTAGAGTAAGAAGTGCAAAGGAATAGAAATATGAGCTAAAAATTGTATAAAATTTGCGACATAAAGAGACATGGTGTAGGGAGTCTCACAATCTGAGTTTAAATTAAATGTCTAACTAAAGAAATTACTTCTCTTATGCTATTTAGAACAATTAACATGAATTAATTTTGAGAATTTGCTAAAATATTCTAGAACTATAATGATAATTCCATAGTGCAAAATAACTATAATAGAATTATTTATTCTTAGCTTTAATATAAAATTATTAGTACTCAGTAAGGTATGCATACATGTTCAACACAAAGAGTTGAGAAAGAGTCTAGATAATAATATAATTATCACTCAAAAAGTTGTATAGCCTCAATCAATATAATCATATCAATTGTAAATACCAAAGAATTGACCCTTAGAATATATTGCATTCTAATATATATGGATTTCACAATTATAATTGGTTATTTATCATTATATTTTAGAGAGTGGATTACATATTTGATAGGCCATTGTAGTGCATGTGCTCATATATTTAGCTCGTTCAGTTGCATTTGATTTGGCATCATGTTGCTAAGGTGGCTCCTTTCTACTTGATTCAAGGGAGTGGTAGCTACCATAAATTCATCTCATATATATGATCTCTTGACATGTCCATTGTGCTCTTACCCACCCCACTATCTTGCTATTTGTAATAACATAAGTGTCAACGAGAGAATATTCTAAGTTTTTTTGGGTTCTTTGACAACATATTCACCTATCTAGAGCATGTATTAGAAGTTCGGTGTACACTTTTACTTGATGTCTCTTTCAACTCCTTCCCTCTTATTTTACCTAGCATAGAGATCTTTTTGTCAAAAAAATAACTTCTATTGCTAAAACCTCATTCAAAACCTTTCAACACTTTGGGTGGAGCATATTTATAGATATCAAGTGCATCTCATACCTGAGGATTCTTCCACTACTTGATTGGGCTAGGCTTTTCTAGTACTTTTGCTAACATCAACATTCGAAGTCATTTGATGTTTTGGCTATCTTATCTGGTCAACTAAGCCATTGTGTTGAATGCCAAACTCTTATAATTATTCAATTTTGAGTCTTCTAAGGGGTGGATGTTCTATATTAATTTGGGTAATTTGCTCCTTCTTACTAACATAAGCATTACTATCTACCTAGGATACTGGGTTCCAAATGTTAGATTTAAACTATCCTTCTTCTGATATCAACATTTCAATCCATTTGACCATCTTACTTTATAAAAATTATGGCCTATCAAGTCTATTTGATATTTGATTGTTAGATGTTGGAAAATTTTGAAACATTTGCTAACATTGGTATTTGAAATGTCTCACAATGTTCTTACACTTCACAAATTTTCTTTCATTCATCGATACGACCTTCACTCTAAATTGTTTGGTGGTATTTTATAGAAAATTGTAGTGTTTTGTATAGATAAAATTCATCTCCTCATCAAGAGATTGATGTGGGTAAAAATTTCACGTACGATCCACTATTGGCATATAAGCCTAACTATTTGAAAATATCACATATTTCAATATAAATACACCACAATATTAAATGTTGAAATATTAATAATCAAGAGTGGAATCATGGATATGACCATTCGGATATATATATATGTAGGATAATATAATAATGAAATAATACACTCATAATATAAAATATGAATATAAAATGGCTAAAATAATATGTACATGAATGAAGAATAATTACAATAATAATTACTCAAAAATTGTTTACAAGCTTTATTTTCAATGTTTGCTATGTGGTGATTGCTACAAACCATTTTTTCCTTAAATTGTATGAAGTTGTATCCATAACATAGACATAATAATGTGACTTTTCAATACTTCTCTATTGCACTCCTTACTTATATGGGAGATGTAACATTTCCTATTCTTGATGTTTCGCTTCTCCTCTTGCCACTTGTGTACTAGACTCTTCACTCTCTTCTTATATGTATAGTTGAATCTATGACCCTTGCACATATATACATGACTCTTACTCTCTTGCAAAAATATCACTCGCCTTGTTTGATGCATTTGATACTTGTTTTTACATATGCATGATTATGTGAGAATTGAGTGGGTATATAATCTCCATTTCGAAAAGGATTAATAGGCATAGAGGCCCTATTAAACCTTGGCCACTTGAATACCATAATAATGCTTAATCTTAGTATTGGTATTTTAATCTAATTTTATCAAGGTTAAAAAAATATTAATGACCTATTTGATTTAAATTAAATAATAAGCCTTAATAGAGACTTTATTTAATTCTCTTTTACTCTTGATTTTTGTAAAATAATGATAAACGTCCTTTTTGTTTAAATAAAATAAAGGAGGGTAGGTTTTTAAATCATTTATCTAATAAATATTTTAAAAATATTTAATTTATTATTTAAAAGAATAATATTTTATTAATAAATAATTGAATCCTTATTTAAATAATCAAAAAGTGGTATTTTGGAGTGTGATATTATGAATGAAGAGAATAATTATTTTTAAATTGAAATATCTTCTCTAGATAGACTTATCTTAAATTTTGGTGGATGGTCATTTATGTTGAGAGAAGACTTTGGGGTTGGGGAAATTCGAGATGCCTTATTAAGAGGACCTCATATGCAAAAATGGGAGATCATATTTTTTTTCCGAAGGGAAAGAAGAAAAAACCAGTGAGTGAGAAGGATTACAGGGAGAAAGAAGACAAGGCAAATTCATCTTTAGTATCATCTCAGGTTTGTTTCAACCAAAATTTTTCCCTATGTTCGTATTTAATATAAATGATATGTTTTTATTTTAAAACATCATCTCTTTCTCTCATCCATCATGTGGAGAAGCACCATCGAATAATGTGGTGTGCCTACTACCTCTACCTACCTAGGAACAAAGGCAGTTCGACCACTATCTAGTGGCCAAGCAAGCTATGACCACACTTTTCTTTTATGCTTTATGTTTGGCACCATATAATGCATGTGGGACTATGGCATAGGGTTTGATTAATTAAAACTTAGCTTCCTCAATTATTAAAACATCCTTTCCAAAACTTTACTAATTGCATAGTTCCTCTACCAACCAAAATCTACCTCCGCCACCACTCGACCATTAGGTGGTGGTCAGAAGTATTAGCTCACCCTACAACATTTGAATAGTTGTGAAGCCTACCATAAAAAGCATGTGGGATAAAGCATGTAAGCCTTGAAGATATTATGCTTTATTCCACATGGATTGATGGAGGGGTTTCGGCCCTATATAAAAGGGCCAACATGACCCCTTTGGGATAGCCAAGCCTAAAGGGTTAGGAAAAGACTATTGGAATTTACTCGATGTGTCTATTATGGTCGATTATCTACTTTGTTATTGTCAACCACGTAGTGATGCTTGATAGGTAAATTCTAAGCTTGATCACATCCCTATAGGTTTTAAATTTCTTGTGTAATATTTAATCCCACATGCATGAGGAGAAGGGGTTTGGAGCTCCTTATGCTAGCCCATGCACCTTAAGATGCTAGCCAAGCACGGGCTATGCGCTTGGCATTGTCCTATAGTTTGTTGACTTTCCTATAGTTTTTGATTTGTTGTTTAGTTGACCTACCTATGGTTTATTGTTTGTTTGATCCACCCATGGTTTGTTGACCCACCCATTGGGTTAGTTTCGGTAGGTTGAACATATTGCTTGTTGGTACTTCTTTTGTTGCTTGCTTAAGAAAACCCATTTGAAGGTCGAATTATGATTTAGATGTTCTAAAAAGGGGATATATATTTTATTTGAATAATGAAAGATGGAAAATAATGTTAGGTTATATTATAAGAAAGACCCTTGTGATACATAAATGATTATGTTTAGTTTTCTAAAGGAAATATTCCTTTTTTAACATAGTAGATTATGTTAAGAAATATTTAAAGATTATGTTTTAAAGTATTTGATTAATTAATGGTATGAGACCTTAGTTGATTGAATAAATGGGTTGTTTTAAATTATTTGACTAATTAAGGGTATGGGACCTTAGTTGATTGAATAAATAGATTGAGTATTTGATTTATGATGGGTATTGGACCTTAGTAGATTTTGGAAAAAGACATGGCATGATGAAAAGCATGAACCTTTGATTGACTAAAGGAAGAGTTGTAAATTACTCTATATTTGATGAAATGATTCTCTTCTTCTATTGATATCAAAGGCTTGTGACCATCCATGATTGGCCAATGATCCGAACCAAAATTATTAAGAGTCTTCACTTTAGGAATGTGACCATGGATTAAGAATTTTTCAGAGAGCAAAAACCTATCCAATCTCTCCATTATACAAGCTAAGCCTTGCCTTCTATTAGACCAAGTTATAAGGCCATTATCTGGTTGGATATCCACAAGATGGAGGTTTGTAATATATTCGCTCATGAGGTTAGTGATTTTTTCCAAATTTCTATTTCCCCCCTTTTCTCATCCAAAGAGAGGATGGTATTGAAATATCCTTCGATCAAGATCCAAGCTTCAGGAAAATGAGAGATAATATGAGTAATATCCTTCCACCGTCTTCTTTTTTCCTCCAAAGAAGTCGAAGCATAAACAATAATGCAGAGAATAATCTGGTCGAAATGTCTACTTTGAATAGCTATAGCCAAAAAACCCCAAATGCCAACCATATGGTGAATAACTACCTCTTTTGGGTCCCAAAGACAAGAAATGCCACCGAAGTCCCTTGGGAACTGAGGGAAACCACTTTTCCAACTGGCCAAATTTTACTGGCAATTGAGTCCATATCCTCCATTGACATCTTTGTTTCTTGAAGGAAAAAAAGATGTGGATGATTTATTTGAATCATTCTTCTAATTTTATTTTGTTTTGAAAGACTCCCTTTGAGTCCTCTAATATTCCAAGTGATGATATTCATTAATACAAAGGCTAAAAAAGTTGGGAAGGGCATTAATCTTACCTTCCTCTACAAGCTTTTCACCTTATTTTACCATATGATATTGATTGGTCTTGCGACCTACTTTTTGATTAGAATCCTTCTTAAAAAAAATTTCCTTGTTTCTTGACTTATTCCAATTGAATTTGAGATGGCTTCTAACCTTGAATAATGCTCGTACACAATCAAAATTTTACTAGATGGTTCAACAAAGTCTATATTGGGACTTGCATTATTTGAAGTTTTGACATTTGAAAGATTATTTTTCTTGTGTAAATTTTCTCTCTTTTTTTTTTGTTGAAAACCTTTGATTTGTTGGTTTGTTTCTGAGTTCTTCCCTTCATATTTAAATTGTGTTTCTAAGATTTCAATTTCCATTATTTCCTCTTCCTCACTTGGGACATCATTTGTGGAAATAATTTCAAACATATTAGAAGATGACTTTGATTGATCCTTCATAACTGTATTTTTTTTTAGGTATTTGGAAACCTACTGAGTTTATATCTTCTTTCTTTTGATCAAGAATTTTATTTGGGCAAGCACTAGCCAAATGACCATATTCATGGCAAATTCTAAAACAAAAAGGAATGTTCTCGTAGTCCACTACTTGCTCCCAAGTGCCTTCCATAAATTGTAATTTGATCTTTTTAGGTAGGGGTTTGTCAAAATCCATTAAAACACAAATACGAGCATAAATAATATGTTCAAAATTTTGAGTACAATCAACAGTCATCATAAAAGTTCCTAAAGATTTTCCAATTGAAGAAAAAATAGTAGGATTCCAAAATTCAATAGGGAGGCCAAAGAGTCTAACCCACACGGGAGCTATAGAAGGCATCTCTTCTTCAAATTTAATTTTAGTATGCCACGACTTCATGAAAAGCCTTGCCATTCCAAAAAACCAAGGACCCCCTTGAAAATTTTTCTCTCTATCTTCATTATTAGCAAATAAAATAAGAAAATAACCATTTGGATCAACTACTTGAAACTTGTTTCGTGATCTCTTTAATACTTGCCCTAGACGCCATGGAAAGGTATGGTTTTCACTTTTCTTTTGTGCAGCAAATTGGAAGCTGTTTCACTCAAGTTCACAATATGATATATTGAAAGATAAATTTCTAACCCATCTTGGATCCCCTACAATATTTCCTGCTAAAATATTTAGCATAAACCACAAAAATATTGGCCGCTAGAGCCCGAATGCCCTAAAAACCAACCTATGGAGCTGCTTGCACTCAACCCAAATGAAACCCTCACATAGCCACTTGCAAAATATCTCATTCACACATAGGGATGCGCTAGGATCTGTGTTGTGCCAAATTATATGCAAAATGGTGGAGACGTTCTAGGGTTTTTCAGGCATCTACCCTCAAAATTTCAGCTCAATTCAAGTCCGGATGAGTGAGATATGGCTAAAACGAGTTTGGCAGTTTGGGAAGTCCTCCGAAAAATGTGCCTCCACAAATCTCAACATCAACCTGCTATCCGATTTTTTTATTAGAGACCAAGTGTTTGAACTTATTCCTTATTAGATGATGATGTTTGATTTAAAGTACCTATTTAATATTTATGTAGATATTATTCTACATTTATATTATATAAATACACTTAGTTTTATCCTTATAAAGAATAAATAGTTAGATGGTTGATTTGTTATCCAAAATTATTATTAATTATGTGATAAAAGTATAGGAAAAAATAACATAAGGGATTATGATATCTTAGGATAAAGTTATAAGAGTACCCAAAATAGTTATGAATGAACCTGAATATCTATGAAAGGAATAAGTTAGCTCATCATGGAGATGAGATGGATAGCTTATTTTGCAATACACGTAGTATACCTACATAGAAAAATATGTGTATGGTATAGATATGTGTGTATTCATTCAAATTTAGAAGTAGATAGATTAGTTCATCAGGAAGATGAGATGAATAACCTATTTGTGATATGCGTAGTATACCTACATAGAAAGACTTATGTATGGTATAGATATGGGAGTATAGAGAGTGGGATGATAAAGTCGATCAACTTAAACATTATATTAGATTAGTTCAGTTCTCTTAAATTTAACACATATATTGGTTAAGGATATATGAGTCCCTCTCGGTTTGTGCATGTAAAAAACATTAGATAACTTAGTTTTTGGGTTGTTACACCTTTCTAGTTGTTTGATTTTTTGGGCTAGAAATTTGAATGGAGGAAGTTATTTGGTGTCAACCTATAATGGTTTCTTTCCTAATCATGTTATCACTAATATTGATTCTTCCTCTTACACCTTTAAATTTTGCTCATCCTTCCACAACATGTTTATTTGTCCCTTCTATGTTCTCTCTACTTTTTCAAGCACAACCTTCTACATTTTATGTTGGTGAACCATGCATGTACTTTAACCATGTGGATCATTACAATTCATACACCAATAATCTTACTCTAATGAAGAGGTAGAAGGGCCATCCTCGTTATTACTCTACACTATAGTAGGATTTTCTCTAGAATTGCTAGTAAAATCACCTTGATCCTTCACCATGTAGGGAAATATCCTAGGCTAGAAATTTATTTCAACTTCTCTTCTCTTCATGGTTGTTATCTCATTCATTAAAGTTTTTAATATTCTTATTATACCATTCATAATAAAAACCTAAGAATCTAGAGTAGGTAATGCGATTACATAAGAAGGTGAAGGAAATGTACACATTGGTAGTGTTGGAAATTTTAGTGTAGGTATGGGGTCCACATTTGGTAGATGAATGCTTTTTATTTGTGACTATTTATCAAATTTTATTTGTAGGATATTTGGATAAATTGGAATGAAATTCCTTAGAGGGAGCTTACCTATGGCTATCAAAGTACTTTATACCACAACAACTACTTGAAATATTTTAAGAAATTTCAACACATTGGATTGTTTGATCATCAAGCATAAATATATGTTTAGGGCCCTAAGAAAATAGTACAATACTTAGTAATCTATTAGCCTAATTACATGTGGTACTATATGCCATGTTCCAATAAATTTGATGTTGAAATCCATCACTATATCTTATTGATGCCTTTAGATGGTGGTGGATTGAGTAAGGAGAGAAAAATGATTTGCTTGCTTATTAAGCTCTTGCACAAATATATTGGCAAGTTGTGCCTATGAAGAAATACAACCATATTGAAGGGTCTAGTATCAATGCAATACCTTTACTTACAATGATATTATTAATAACCTTATCATCACATATTCCTCATGAATATTATGGATGATAGCCAATGATGCCACATCTTGATAGTGCTCATAGGATATTTTTTGAGTACCATCATACATTGGAAAGGCTTTAATGGTAGTAGTAGAAATATAATTATAGTTTAGACAATTTAGTGGGCTTGTGTTATTCCAATTTGGAAAGTTTTGTAAGGGTTTATTTTGAGGTATTTGTGTGGATGTGTTTGAATTGGTTGAAATAGGGAATGCAAAATAATTAGATCCTAGACTTCCTATGGAGCTTAAAAAATGTGGATATGATTCTGATCTATTTCTCTTGAATATCAAAGGTGGTGACTCTACAATTATTATAGGTTCTTCCAGATTTTTAGTTGTTGCTCAGGTGAGCATAAGCGTATGGGATAAATTCTAGTTGGGTTATTAGATTCACTAATTTTTTAGGATCCCTATTTCTTAATAAATTTGTCAGGGGAACATATCATTATATACAAATAAGGTCAAGACTATTCACCAAGATCATAAGTCCTTCAGGTGTTTTAAAGTGTTTTGTGTAATTAGATAGCATCTAAAAAATATGTTTAATATTTTCTATTAGGAGAATTCTATCTAATCAAATAATGATGGGATTTGGGTTCCATTGATCATGGTTCATTGATCATGCAAAAATTACTCTTGGTTCTAAAATTTACCTATGTCGTATGTCAAGGAGATGCACATTTAAGACTTCAGCCAAGATATTGGAAGGCTCAAGATAAGAATTTTTATCCAACCTTTGGATAAGATCAGTTTTTATGCCTAGCTAATCTAACTAAATGGAGGTTTGCATACTAGAGTAAGAAGCGCAAAGGACTATAAATATGAGCTAAAAATGGTATAAAATTTGCGACATAAAGAGACATGGTGTAGGGAGTCTCACAATCTGAATTTAAATTAAATGTCTAACTAAAGAAATTACTTCTCTTATGCTTTTTAGAATAATTAACATGAATAATTTTGAGAATTTGCTAAAATATTCTAGAACTATAATGATAATTCCATAGTGCAAAATAACTATAATAGAATTATTTATTCTTAGCTTTAATATAAATTTATTAGTACTCAGTAAGGTATGCATACATGTTCAACACGAAGAGTTGAGCAAGAGTCTAGACAATAATATAATTCTCATTCAAAAAGTTGTATAGCCTCAATCAATATAATCATGTCAACTGTAAATACCAAAGAATTGACCCTTAGAATATATTGCATTCTAATATATATGGATTTCACAATTATAATTGGTTATTTATCATTATAGTTTAGAGAGTGGATTACATATTTGATAGGCCATTTCAGTGCATGTGCTCATATCTTTAGCTCATTCAGTTGCAATTGATTTGGCATCATGTTGCTAAGGTGGCTCATTTCTACTTGATTCAAGGGAGTGGTAGCTACCATAACTTCATCTCATATATATGATCTCTTGACATGTCCGTTGTGCTCTTAGCCACCCCACTATCTTGCTATTTATAATAACATAAGTGTCAACCAGAGAATATTCTAAGTTTTTTTGGGTTCTTTGACAACATATTCACCTATCAAGAGCATGTATTAGAATTTTGGTCTACACTTTTACTTGATCTCTCTTTCAACTCCTTCCCTCTTATTTTACCTAGCATAGAGATATTTTTGTCAAAAAAATAGCTTCTATTGCTAAAACCTCATTCAAAACCTTTCAACACTTTGGGTGGAGCATATTTATAGATATCGAGTGCAACTCATACCTGAGGATTCTTCCACTACTTGGTTGGGCTAGGCTTTTCTAGTACTTTTGCTAACATCAACATTCGAAGTCATTTGATGTTTTGACTATCTTATCTGGTCAACTAAGCCATTGTTTTGAATGACAAACTCTTATACTTATTCAATTTTGAGTCTTCTAAGGGGTGGATGTTCTATATTAATTTGGGTAATTTTCTCCTTCTTACTAACAATTTGGGTAATTTTCTCCTTCTTACTAACATAAGCATTACTATCTACCTAGGATAATGGGTTCCAAATGTTAGATTTAAACTATCATTCTTCTGATATCAACATTTCAATCCATTTGACAATCTTAATTTATCAAAATTATGGACTATCAAGTCTATTTGATATTTGATTGTTAGATGCTGGAAAATTTTACAACATTTGCTAACATTAGCATTTGAAATGTCTGACAATGTTCTTACACTTCACAAATTTTCTTGCATTCATCGATCCGACCTTCACTCTAAATTGTTTGGTGGTCTTTTATAGCAAATTGTAGTGTTTTGTATAGATAAAATTCATCTCCTCATCAAGAGATTGATGTGGGTAAAAAATCCACGTACGATACCACTATTGGCATATAAGCCTAACTATTTGAAAATATCACATATCTCAATATAAAGACACCACAATATTAAAGGTTGAAATATTAATAATCAAGAGTGAAATCATGGATATGAGCATTCGGATATATATATCTAGGATAATATAATAATGAAATAATACACTCATAATATAAAATATGAATATAAAATGGATAAAATCATATGTACATGAATGAAGAATAATTACAATAATAATTACTCAAAAATTGTTTACAAGCTTTATTTTCAATGTTCGCTATGTGGTGATTGCTACAAACCATTTTTTCCTTAAATTGTATGAAGTTGTCTCCATAACATAGCCATAATAATGTGACTCATCAATACTTCTTTATTGCACTCCTTACTTATATGGGAGATGTAACCTTTCCTATTCTTGATGTTTCGCTTCTCCTCTTGCCACTTGTGTACTAGACTCTTCACTCTCTTATTATATGTATAGTTGACTCTATGACCCTTGCACATATATACATGACTCTTACTCTCTTGCAAAAAGATCACTCGCCTTGTTTGATGCATTTGATACTTGTTTTTATATATGCATGATTATGTGAGAATTGAGTGGGTATATAATCTCCATTTCGAAAAGGATTAATAGGCATAGAGGCCCTATTAAACCTTGGCCACTTGAATACCATAATAATGCTTAATCTTGGTATTGGTATTTTAATCTAATTTAATCAAGGTTAAAAAATTATTAATGAGCTATTTGATTTAAATTAAATAATAAGCCTTAATAAAGACTTTATTTAATTCTCTTTTACTCTTGATTTTTGTAAAATAATGATAAACCTCCTTTTTGTTTAAATAAAATAAAGGAGGGTAGGTTTTTAAATCATTTATCTAATAAATATTTTAAAAATATTTTATTTATTATTTAAAAGAATAATATTTTATTAATAAATAATTGAATCATTATTTAAATAATCGAAAAGTGGTATTTTGGAGTGTGATATTATGAATGAAGAGAATAATTATTTTTAAATTTAAATATCTTCTCTAGATAGACTTATCTTAAATTTTGGTGGATGGTCATTTATGTTGAGAGAAGACTTTGGGGTTGGGGAAATTCGAGATGCCTTATTAAGAGGACCTCATATGCAAAAATGGGAGATTATATTTTTTTTTCAAAGGGAAAGAAGAAAAAACCAGTGAGTGAGAAGGATTACAGGGAGAAAGAGGACAAGGCAAATTCATCTTTAGTATCATCTCAGGTTTGTTTCAACCAAAATTTTTCCCTATGTTCCTATTTAATATAAATGATATGTTTTTATTTTAAAACATCATCTCTTTCTCATATCCATCATGTGGAGAAGCACCACCGAATGATGTGTTGTGCCTACTACCTCTACCTACCTAGGAACAAAGGCACCTCGACCAATCTAGTGGCCAAGTAAGCTATGGCCACACTTTTCTTTTATGCTTTATGTTTGGCACCATATAATGCATGTGGGACTATGGCATAGGGGTTGATTAATTAAAATTTAGCTTCCTCCATTATTAAAACATCCTTTTCAAAACTTTACTAACTGCATAGTTCCTCTACCAACCAAAATCTACCTTTGCCACCACTCGACCATTAGGTGGTGGTCAGAAGTATTAGCTCACCCTACAACATTTGAATAGTTGTGAAGCCTACCATACAAAGAATGTGGGATAAAGCATGTAAGCCTTGAAGATATTGTGCTTTATTCCACATGGATTGATGGAGGGGTGTGGGCCCTATATAAAAGGGCCAACATGACCCCTTTGGGATAGCCAAGCTTGAAGGGTTAGGAAAAGACTATTGGAATTTACTCGATGTGTCTATTATGGTCGATTATCTACTTTACTATTTTCAACCACGTAGTGATGCTTGATTGGTAAATTCTATGCTTGATCACATCCATATAGGTTTTAAATTTCTTGTGTAATATTTAATCCCACATGCATGAGGAGAAGGGGTTTGGAGCTCCTTATGCTAGCCCGTGCACCTTAGGATGCTAGCCAAGCATGGGCTATGTGCTTGGCATTGTCCTATAGTTTGTTGAATTTCCTATAGTTTTTGATTTATTTTTTAGTTGACCTACCTATGGTTTATTGTTTGTTTGATCCACCCATGGTTTTTTGACCCACCCATTGGGTTAGTTTCGGTAGGTTGAATATCTTGCTTGTTGGTCCTTCTTTTGTTGCTTGCTTAAGAAAACCCATTTGAAGGTCGAATTATGATTTAGATGTTTTAAAAAGTGGATATATATTTTATTTGAATAATGAAATATGGAAAATAATGTTGGGTTATATTATAAGAAATACCCTTGTGATACATAAATGATTATGTTTAGTTTTCTAAAGGAAAGATTCCTTTTTTAACATAGTAGATTATGTTAAGAAATATTTAAAGATTATGTTTTAAAGTATTTGATTAATTAATGGTATGAGACATTAGTTGATTGAATAAATGGGTTGTTTTAGAGTATTTGACTAATTAAGGGTATGGGACCTTAGTTGATTGAAGAAATAGATTGAGTATTTGATTTATGATGGGTATTGGACCTTAGTAGATTTTGGAAAAAGACATGGCATGATGAAAAGCATGAACCTTTTATTGACTAAAGGAAGAGTTGTAAATTACTCTATATTTGATGAAATGATTCTCTTCTTCTATTGATATGGATAAGAGTGAATTTGTGGGATTTTTTCTAATGCTGACTAGATAATTTATGATCGAATGCATTGAGTAGTTTGTATAGTTGCAATTTGGCAACCATATTATATAAGCACTTGCTTTAAGTTATTTAGTAGATGCATTTAGATGCACAATTCATAAGAACCATGAACTATCCTAATCTCTTACTACCATCAATTGAGTGATGGAAAGATAGGAAAATGAAGAGGATACCTGGAACTAAAATATTGACCTTGACATCGAATGCAACAATGCATTTATTTATTAGATTATACTCTAAGGGAGTAATCCCTAGATGGGCATGGATGTAATGCATAATTTTAAAAGTGTGGAGGTTTTACCATACTTGGATTATGTATTGATGTCATAAATAAATGAATAATACATTCTAAATTGTTGTTCATAAAATTTATAGTTATTATGGTAATTCCTTTCCTTAAATGTTTTGATTAGATGATTTTTTTTTAATTTGTGGAAAATATCCCAAAAGGGATGCCACTTTCGGGTAAGACCCAAGGAGGCCGGGGTATCCATTCCGCCAAAAATGCCTAGGACTCGGACCTGGCCTACCACCTTTGACATACTCAAGGAGCAAACAAACACACAAAATCAATTTAAAAATAAGTAAATAACAACAAAAATAACAAAATAAAATTAAAAAACATGCTCCTTGAGTGTGTCAAAAACAAAAGCACAACCAAACACACACAATAAGATAAAAGAAACCACAATATAAACCACATAGAAAAACACAAGAACCACATAACAAAACACAAACAAGACAAAAACAACATAACACTACAAAGACATAACCCAAAAAAAAACATGAAAAATAAACAATACCAAAACCTAAAAAAGAAATAATAATAATAAAAAACAACCAACAACAGACAATAAACAAAAACAAAAAACATAGAAAACACTCACACATAAAAACATGAATTAACACAAACAAAGAGAAACCCAAGAACAAGAACGAAAAAAACACAAGAACAATAACAAAAAACATTAAAAAAAAAAACACAAAACAACAAAAACACATGAACAACAATAAACAACACAAAGAACACAAAAACAAAACAAAACAAAAGAACCCACCCACCTTAAAAAACTAAAAAAAAAAAAAAAAAAAAAATTGAACATAACTATGACCTATCTAGACCAGAAGACTATTAAGGCAATAATCAATAGAGGAGACAAAATAAAGAATAGAATGAGCTAGGGAACTAAAAAAAATTGAATGAACCAAAGAGAAGCAAAAAAAAAAAAAGCAAGAAGAAACAAGGTACCTTCAGAACTGGAGCCATCCAAAGAAATGATAGAAAGAAGAGCTTCCCTAATTTGAGAAGCCCACCATATAGGAGGGTGGCCATAACAAGTAAGATCACCTTTGTCCAAAGCCCAATTAGCTAAAGCATCAACACTCTTGTTTTGATCTCTGACCACATGATTGTAATCAACTTTCAAAAATCTCATCTGGATTAATTGAATCTTCTCAATAATTATTTTTATTCTCCAATCCACCTTATGATTCTTAGGAGTATTCAAGAGATTAATCATAAGTTGAGAGTCAGACTCAACTAACACCTTTTCCCTTCCAACCTTAGTAGCCTCCTGAAGGCCTCTGAGGATACCATACTTCTTAGCAAGGTTATTGGAAAGAATACCCAAATTATCAGCAAAAGTAAAAACCAGGGAGCCATCTGAAAGTCTACTAATTCCTCCCACACTGGATTTTCCAGGGTTCCTCTAGAGGTTCCATCAGTATTGACTTTTCCAAAATCCTTAGGATGAGGTTGCCAATTTCTAGTCCTATCCATCTTACTAATACTCACATTCCCTTTAAGTTGGTTTCACTTAGAAGATTTAATCTTCAATCTTTGCATCATTTGATCCCATCTTTGGTAGGAGTTTTGGGGGTGATTAAGGAGTTTATGGACTGATTCAACTAAGTTGGCTATGGTATTTTGCCAAATATATTGGATATCCTTCCTATCTTGATTAAAAATTTGGTTGTTCCTTTCATTCCAAATATTCCAAATAAGAATGGTAGAACCCTTCCAAACTAACTACCTAATAAAATGATCAACACCCTCTTGATTAGGCCAATCCCTCCAAAGCTGTTTAAAAGTAAAAAAATAGGACCACTGTAAGCCAAGTAAAGTGGCCATTCTCCTCCATAGCTCAGAGGCTAAAGTACACTCAATAAAAATATGGTTGAGAGTTTCTACATTCTCTTTACACATTTCACATCTAAAAGGGCCATGAAAACCATGCTTCATAAGTTGCTCACCAGTAAGCACCCTACGATGCAATAAAATCCAATTAAAGAACCTCACCTTAGGCTAGAGATTTTGAGCCCACAATAGAGAAAATATGTCAAAAGAATGGTTGAGATTATTATGGCATAAGGTCAAATAACCTTGGGCAACTGAATACTCACCCTTAGTAGTGTTGTTCCATCCAAAACAATCTTTTTCATGGGACCAAGAGAGGGATCTCATATGAAGGATGCCTTGGATATCTTGTATTTGCCTTTATGGGATTTGAATAGGCCAGTCCTCAATAGGGATCCAATATCTACCAAACTTTGAATTACCAGTAAGGTACCGACAATAATTAGCCACCTTTATCCAATTAGCTGGATGAAGCTCCTCCATCCAAGGCCTCCAATCGGGAAACTGAGTTATCAAAGGCTTGTGACCATCCCAAGAATCTATCCAAAAATTTTCCTGTTGATCATTATGAATGATCCAAAATAATTTTTTCTTTATCAAATCCTCACCAGTCTTAAGAACTGCTAAAATGGGAGAACCTTTAGTAGGAATTTTATAACGAACAAGGTCTTCAGGACTTTTTTTCTCAGCATATTTAGCATGGAGATTATTGGCCCAAAGAGCATTGGGGATATGCAACATATTCCAATATAATTTAGCAGCTAAAGCTTTGTTGTTATTAATAGAATACCAAAATACTAACCCCCCTTCACTCTTAGGAAGACATAAAGTATCCCATTTCACCAAGGCCCATTTTCTTTTCTCCTTAGTACCACTCCAAAGTAAACGGTGACTGATTTGGTCCAATTCTCGAAGAACAACCTTTGGGATATTCAAAATAGAAGAAACATAAATAGGAATATCTTGAAGGACTAATTTTACCAAGGTGATTCTACCCCCAGAAGAAAGCCACCTGTTGGTCCACTTTCCAATTTTCTTCTTGACTTTATCCAACAACCAATTCCAATATTTATTTTTCTGCCTTTGAATATTTATGGGAATACCTAAATAAGTGATTGGAAGGGAGGTCTTCTTATATCTTAATTTATCCAAGACCATGGATTCCTGTCTAGCAGACCAGTGTAAGAAAATAACTTTAGATTTGTCTTCATTGATCAACTGCCTAGTAGCCTTAGAAAAACAACTAATGATTTGCTTAATATTAGAAGCTTCCTTAACTATAGCTTTACCTGAAAGAGTAGAGTCATCCACAAATTGAAGATGAGAGATATGTCTAGCTCCATGAGTAATGGTAAATCCATCAAGGGTTTTGTTTTCCATATTTTTGGTTATAGTCCTACCCAAGCATTCAACAAGAATGATGAATAAATAAAGGGATAGCGGGTCACCTTGCCTATTACCTCTGGAAGCTGGGAATGACTGAGAAGGCCTACCATTGATAAGAACTAAGTAGGAAACTGAAGAGATATATGCCATAATCCAATCCATCATATCCTTAGATAAACCAAATTACCTCAAAATTTTGATAAGGAAGTGCCAATCCACTCTGTCATAAGCTTTGGATAAGTCTAACCGAATGAACATGGAAGGAGATTTTTGCATGTCCATGGAATGGATGGCTTCCTGAGCAATTACTATCTCATATACTATTTGACGTCCTTCCACATAACCCCCTTGCTCTGGGGAAATAATATTATGTAAAAGAGGCTTCAACCTTTCTACCATGATTTTGGTAATGATTATGAGAAGAACATTACATAAAGAAAGAGGTCTAAAAGCTGAGATATGATCAACCTCTTGAGATTTTAGAACAAGAGTAATATATTTTTTATTGATAACCTTCAAAATTTCTTTGTCTTTCCTGGCTTCTTCCACCACCTCTAATAAATCAACGTGAAGGATATCCCAGAAATCTTGGTAGAACTCAATGGGAAAACCATAAGGACCTAGGGTTATCCCTTTTTGTATTTTAAAAACTACTTGTTGAAGCTCATTGATAGTAACAGGAGCAGTCAAAATAGAGCTCTCCTTAGAAGTGATAAGAGAAGGGATTGCTTGAAGAACATTTTGTTGTGAAGCTGAGTCAAGAGGAGTAGCAACAAAAGGATTGGAAAAGTAATCAACAACAATAGAGTTCATGCCATCCCAAGTATAAACAACATCTCCAAAATATAATTTTAAGGAAAAAATAAAGTTGTGAGATCTTCGAGCTAGAAGAGATTTGTGGAAGAAATTTGTGTTTCGATCTCCTTCTTTGAGCCATTGAATTCTAGATTTTTGCTTCCATAATATTTCTTCTCTTTTTTCCCATTCCTCTAACTGAGTTGTGAGTTTAATTTCATCTGCACTTATCTTCTCTGTGAGGCCATATAAATGGATTTTCTTATTCAAATTTTCAAGATGAGCAATAACTTCATGTTTTTTATGAACATCCCCAAACTCTTTCTAGTTCCAAGTCTTGATTTTTGATTTAATGTATTGTAGTATTTTGGAAAAACAGAACATCTTAGTCCCATGCCTATGTTTACCTTCCTTCCACCATTGTTGCACATGAGGTCTGAAGGAAATTTCTCTAAGCCACATTAATTTAAAACAAAAAGGAGAGAAATTCACATTGGTTTTCCACATTTCCACCATGATTGGCCAATGATCCGAACCAAAATTATTAAGAGTCTTCACTTTAGGAATGTGACCATGGATTAAGAAATTTTTAGAGAGCAAAAACCTATCCAATCTCTCCATTATACAAGCTAAGCCTTGCCTTCTATTAGACCAAGTTATAAGGCCATTATCTGGTTGGATATCCACAAGATGGAGGTTTGTAATATATTCGCTCATGAGGTCAGTGATTTTGTCCAAATTTCTATTTCCCCCCCCTTTTCTCATCCAAAGATAGGATGGTATTGAAATATCCTTCGATCAAGATCCAAGCTTTAGGAAAATGAGAGATAATATGAGTAATATCCTTCCGTCGTCCTCTTTTTTCCTCCAAAGAAGTCGAAGCATAAACAATAATGCATAGAATAATCTGGTTGGAATGTCTACTTTGAATAGCTATAGCCAAAAAACCCCAAATGCCAACCATATGGTGAATAACTACCTCTTTTGGGTCCCAAAGACAAGCAATGCCACCAGAAGTCCCTTGGGAACTGAGGGAAACCACTTTTCTAGCTGGCCAAATTTTACCGGCAATTGATTCCATATCCTCCATTGACATCTTTGTTTCTTGAAGGAAAAAAATATGTGGATGATTTATTTGAATCATTCTTCTAATTTTATTTTGTTTTGAAAGACTCCCTTTGAGTCCTCTAATATTCCAAGTGATGATATTCACTAATACCAAGGCTAAAAAAGTTGGGAAGGGCATTAATATTACCTTCCTCTACAAGATTTTCACCTTCTTTTACCATATGATATTGATTGGTCTTGCGACCTGCTTTTTGATTAGAATCCATCTTAAAAAAAATTCCCTGTTTCTTGACTTATTCCAATTGAATTTGAGATGGCTTCTAACCTTGAAGAATGCTCATACACAACCAAAATTTTAATAGATGGTTCAATAGAGTCTATATTGGGACCTGCATTATTTGAAGTTTTGACATTTGAAAGATTATTTTTCTTGTGTAAATTTTCTCCATTTTTTTCTGTTGAAAACCTTTGATTTGTTGGTTTGTTTATGAGTTCTTCCCTCCATATTTAAATTGTGTTTCTAAGATTTCAATTTCCATTATTTCCTCTTCCTCACTTGGGACATCATTTGTGGAAATAATTTCAAACATATTAGCAGATGACTTTGATTGATCCTTCATAACTGTATTTTTTTTTAGTGTTCTTCTTCTTAGGTATTTGGAAACCTGCTGAGTTTATATCTTCTTTCTTTTGATCAAGAATTTTATTTGGGCAAGCACTAGCCAAATGACCATATTCATGGCAAATTCTACAACAAAAAGGAATGTTCTCGTAGTCCACTACTTTCTCCCAAGTGCCTTCCCTAAATTGTAATTTGATCTTTTTAGGTAGGGGTTTGTCAAAATCCATTAAAACACAAATCCGAGCATAAATAATATGTTCAAAATTTTGAGTACAATCAACAGTCATCATAAAAGTTCCTAAAGAGTTTCCAATTGAAGAAAAAATAGTAGGATTCCAAAATTCAATAGGGAGGCCAAAGAGTCTAACCCACACGGGAGCTATAGAAGGCATCTCTTCTTCAACTTTAAATTTAGTATGCCAGGGCTTCATGAAAAGCCTTGCCCTTCCAAAAAACCAAGGACCCCCTTGAAAATTTTTCTCTCTATCTTCATTATTAGCAAATAAAATAAGAAAATAACCATTTGGATCAACTACTTGAAACTTGTTTCGTGATCTCTTTAATCCTTGCCCTAGACGCCATGGAAAGGTATGGTTTTCACTTTTCTTTTGTGCAGCAAATTGGAAGCTATTTTCACTCAAGTTCATAGTATGATCTATTGAAAGATAAATTTCTAACCCATATTGGATCCTCTACAATATTTCTTGCTAAAATATTGAGCATAAACCAAGAAAATATTGGCTACTAGAGCCCGAAGGCCCTAAAAACCAACCTATGGAGCTGCTTGCACTCAACCCAGATGAAACCCTCACATAGCCACTTGTAAAATATCTCATTAACACATAGGGATGTGCTAGGATCTGTGTTGTGAAAAATTATATGCAAAATGGTGGAGACATTCTAGGGTTTTTCAGGCATCTACCCTAAAAATTTCAGCTCAATTCGAGTCCGAATGAGTGAGATATGGCTGAAACGAGTTCGGCCGTTTGGGAAGTCCTACGAAAAATGTCCCTCCACAAATCTCAACATCAACCTGCTATCCAATTTTGTTATTAGAGACCAAGGGTTTGAACTTATTCCTTATTAGATGATGATGTTTGATTTAAAGTACCTATTTAATATTTATGTAGATATTATTCTATATTTATATTAAAAAAATACACTTAGTTTTATCCTTATAAAGAATAAAGAGTTAGATGGTTGATTTGTTATCCAAAATGATTATTAATTATGTGATAAAAGTATAGGAAAAAATAACATAAGGGATTATGATCTCTTAGGATAAAGTTATAAGAGTAACCAAAATAGTTATGAATGAACCTGAATATCTATGAAAGGAATAAGTTAGCTCATCATGGAGATGAGATGGATAGCTTATTTTGCAATACACATAGTATACCTACATAGACAAATATGTGTATGGTATAAATATGTGTGTATTCATTCAAATTTAGAAGTAGATAGATTAGTTCATCAGGAATATTAGATGAATAACCTATTTGTGATATGCGTAGTATACCCACACAGAAAGACTTATGTATGGTATAGATATGGGAGTATAGAGAGTGGGATGATAAAGTCGATCAACTTAAAAATTATATTAGATTAGTTTAGTTCTCTTAAATTTAACACATATATTGGTTTAAGGATATATGAGTCCCTCTCGGTTTGTGAATGTAAAAAACATTAGATAACTTAGTTTTTGGGTTGTTACACCTTTCTAGTTGTTTGCTTTGTTGGGCTAGAACTTTGAATGGAGGAAGTTATTTGGTGTCAAACTACAATGGTTTCTTTCCTAATCGTGTTATCACTAATATCTATTCTTCCTCTTACACCTTTAAATTTGCTCATCCTTCCACAACATGTTTATTTGTCCCTTCTATGTTCTCTCTACTTTTTCAAGCACAACCTTCTACATTTTATGTTGGTGAACCATGCATGTACTTTAACCATGTGGATCATTACAATTCATACACCAATAATCTTACTCTAATGAAGAGGGATAAGGGCCATCCTCGTGATTACTCTACACTATAGTAGGATTTGCCCTAGAATTGCTAGTAAAATCACCTTGATCCTTCACCATGTAGGGAAATATCCTAGGCTAGAAATTTATTTCAACTTCTCTTCTCTTCATGGTTGTTATCTCATTCATTAAAGTTTTTAATGTTATTATTATACCATTCATAATAAAAACCTAAGAATCTAGAGTAGGTAATGTGATTACAGAAGAAGGTGAAGGAAATGTACACATTGGTAGTGTTGGAAATTTTAGTGTAGGTATGAGGTCCACATTTGGTAGATGAATGCTTTTTATTTGTGACTATTTATCAAATTTTATTTGTAGGATATTTGGATAAATTGGCTTGGAATTCCTTAGAGGGAGCTTGCCTATGGCTATCAAAGTACTTTATACCACAACAACTACTTGAAATATTTTAAGAAATTTCAACACATTGGATTGTTTGATCATCGAACTTAAATATATGTTTAGGTCCCTAAGAAAATAGTACAATACTTAGTAATCTATTAGCCTAATTTCATGTGGTACTATATGCCATGTTCTAATAAATTTGATGTTGAAATCCATCACTATATCTTATTGATGCCTTTAGATGGTGGTGGATTGAGTAAGGAGAGAAAAATGATTTGCTTGCTTATTAAACTCTTGCACAAATATATTGGCAAGTTGTGCCTATGAAGAAATACAACCATCTTGAAGGGTCTAGTACCAATGCAATACCTTTACTTACAATGATATTATTAATAACCTTATCATCACATATTCCTCATGAATATTATGGATGATAGCCAATGATGCCACATCTTGATAGTGCTCATAGGATATTTTATGAGTACCATCATACATTGGAAAGGCTTTAAGGGTAGTAGTAGAAATATAATTATAGTTTGGACAATTTAGTGGGCTTGTGTTATTCCAATTTGGAAAGTTTTGTAGGGGTTTATTTTGAGGTATTTGTGTGGATGTGTTTGAATTGGTTTAAATAGGGAATGCAAAATAATTAGATCCTAGACTTCCTATGGAGCTTAAAAAATATGGATATGATTCAGATCTATTTCTCTTGAATATCAAAGGTGGTGACTCTACAATTATTATAGGTTCTTCCAGATTTTTAGTTGTTGCTCATGTGAGAATAAGCTTATGGGATAAATTCTAGTTGGGTTATTAGATTCACTAATTTTTTAGGATCCCTATTTCTCAATAAATTTTTCATTTGAAAAGATCATTATATACAAATAAGGTCAAGACTATTCACCAAGATCATAAGTCCTTCAGGTGTTTTAAAGTGTTGTGTGTAATTAGATAGCATCTAAAAAATATGTTTAATATTTTCTATTAGGAGAATTCCATCTAATCAAATAATGATGGGATTTGGGTTCGATTGATCATGGTTCATTGATCATGACAAAATTACTCTTGGTTATAAAATTTACCTATGTCCTATGTCAAGGAGATGCACCCTTAAGACTTCAGCCAAGATATTGGAAGGCTCAAGATAAGAATTTTTATCCAACATTTGGATAAGATCAATTTTTATGCCTAGCTAATCTAACTAAATGGAGGTTTGCATACTAGAGTAAGAAGCGCAAAGGACTATAAATATGAGCTAAAAATGGTATAAAATTTGCGACATAAAGAGACATGGTGTAGGTAGTCTCACAATCTGAATTTAAATTAAATGTCTAACTAAAGAAATTACTTATCTTAGAACAATTAACATGAATAATTTTGAGAATTTGCTAAAATATTCTAGAACTATAATAATAATTCCATAGTGCAAAATAACTATAATAGAATTATTTATTCTTAGCTTTAATATAAAATTATTAGTACTCAGTAAGGTATTAATACATGTTCAACACAAAGAGTTGAGCAAGTGTCTAGACAATAATATAATTCTCATTCAAAAAGTTTTATAGCCTCAATCAATATAATCATATCAACTGTAAATACCAAAGAATTGACCCTTAGAATATATTGCATTCTAATATATATGGATTTCACAATTATAATTGGTTATTTATCATTATAGTTTAGAGAGTGGATTACATATTTGATAGGCCATTGTAGTGCATGTGCTCATATCTTTAGCTCATTCAGTTGCAATTGATTTGGCATCATGTTGCTAAGGTGGCTCCTTTCTACTTGATTCAAGGGAGTGGTAGCTACCATAACTTCATCTCATATATATGATCTCTTGACATGTTCGTTGTGCTCTTACTCACCCCACTATCTTGCTATTTGTAATAACATAAGTGTCAATGAGAGAATATTCTAAGTTTTTTTGGGTTCTTTGACAACATATTCACCTATCTAAAGCATGTATTAGAAGTTTGGTGTACACTTTTACTTGATGTCTCTTTCAACTCCTTCCCTCTTATTTTACCTAGCATAGAGATCTTTTTGTCAAAAAAATAGCTTCTATTGCTAAAACCTCATTCAAAACCTTTCAACACTTTGGGTGGAGCATATTTATAGATATCGAGTGCAACTCATACCTGAGGATTCTTCCACTACTTGGTTGGGCTAGGCTTTTCTAGTACTTTTGCTAACATCAATATTCGAAGTCATTTGATGTTTTAACTATCTTATCTGGTCAACTAAGCCATTGTTTTGAATGCCAAACTCTTATACTTATTCAATTTTGAGTCTTCTAAGGGGTGGATGTTCTATATTAATTTGGGTAATTTGCTCTTTCTTACTAACATAAGCATTACTATCTACCTAGGATACTGGGTTCCAAATGTTAGATTTAAACTATCCTTCTTCTGATATCAACATTTCAATCCATTTGACCATCTTACTTTATCAAAATTATGGCCTATCAAGTCTATTTGATATTTGATTGTTAGATGCTGGAAAATTTTACAACATTTGCTAACATTAGTATTTGAAATGTCTGTCAATGTTCTTACACTTCACAAATTTTCTTGCATTCATCGATCCGAACTTCACTCTAAATTGTTTGGTGGTCTTTTATGGCAAATTGTAGTGTTTTGTATAGATAAAATTCATCTCCTCATCAAGAGATTGATGTGGGTAAAAAATCCACGTACGATACCACTATTGGCATATAAGCCTAACCATTTGAAAATATCACATATCTCAATATAAAGACACCACAATATTAAAGGTTGAAATATTAAGAATCAAGAGTGGAATCATGGATATGAGCATTGGGATATATATGTATAGGATAATATAATAATGAAATAATACACTCATAATATAAAATATGAATATAAAATGGCTAAAATCATATGTACATGAATGAAGAATAATTACAATAATAATTACTCAAAAATTGTTTACAAGATTTATTTTCAATGTTCGCTATGTGGTGATTGCTACAAACCATTTTTTCCTTAAATTGTATGAAGTTGTCTCCATAACATAGCCATAATAATGTGACTCATCAATACTTCTATATTGCACTCCTTACTTATATGGGAGATGTAACCTTTCCTATTCTTGATGTTTCGCTTCTCCTCTTGCCACTTGTGTACTAGACTCTTCACTCTCTTCTTATATGTATAGTTGACTCTATGACCCTTGCACATATATACATGACTCTTAATCTCATGCAAAAATATCACTCGCCTTGTTTGATGCATTTGATACTTGTTTTTATATATGCATGATTATGTGAGAATTGAGTGGGTATATAATCTCCATTTCGAAAAGGATTAATAGGCATAGAGGCCCTATTAAACCTTGGCCACTTGAATACCATAATAATGCTTAATCTTAGTATTGGTATTTTAATCTAATTTAATCAAGGTTAAAAAATTATTAATGAGCTATTTGATTTAAATTAAATAATAAGCCTTAATAAAGACTTTATTTAATTCTCTTTTACTCTTGATTTTTGTAAAATAATGATAAACCTCCTCTTTGTTTAAATAAAATAAAGGAGGGCAGGTTTTTAAATCATTTCTCTAATAAATACTTTAAAAATATTTTATTTATTATTTAAAAGAATAATATTTTATTAATAAATAATTGAATCCTTATTTAAATAATCGAAAAGTGGTATTTTGGAGTGTGATATTATGAATGAAGAGAATAATTATTTTTAAATTTAAATATCTTCTCTAGATAGACTTATCTTAAATTTTGGTGGATGGTCATTTATGTTGAGAGAAGACTTTGGGATTGGGGAAATTCGAGATGCCTTATTAAGAGGACCTCATATGCAAAAATTGGAGATCATATTTTTTTTTCGAAGGGAAAGAAGAAAAAACCATTGAGTGAGAAGGATTATAGGGAGAAAGAGGACAAGGCAAATTCATCTTTAGTATCATCTCAGGTTTGTTTCAACCAACATTTTTCCCTATGTTCCTATTTAATATAAATGATATGTTTTTATTTTAAAACATCATCTCTTTCTCTCATCCATCATGTGGAGAAGCACCACCGAATGATGTGTTGTGCCTACTACCTCTACCTACCTAGGAACAAAGGCACCTCGACCACTATCTAGTGGCCAAGTAAGCTATGGCCACACTTTTCTTTTATGCTTTATGTTTGGCACCATATAATGCATGTGGGACTATGGCATAGGGGTTGATTAATTAAAACTTAGCTTCCTCCATTATTAAAACATCCTTTTCAAAACTTTACTAACTGCATAGTTCCTCTACCAAAATAATTTTATGAATGATCATTACTAACTTGCTAACTTGCTTGTTGATCATTATGAATGATCCAAAATAATTTTTTCTTTATCAAATCCTCACCAGTCTTAAGAAATGCTAAAATGGGAGAACCTTTGGTAGGAAGTTGATAGTGAACAAGGTCTTCAAGACTATTTTTCTCAGCATATTTAGCACGGAGATTATTGGCCCAAAGAGCATTGGGGATATGCAACATATTCCAATATAATTTAGCAGCTAAAGCTTTGTTGTTATTAATAGAATACCAAAATCCTAACCCCCCTTCACTCTTAGGAAGATATAAAGTATCCCATTTCACCAAGGCCCATTTTCTTTTCTCCTTAGTACCACTCCAAAGGAAACGGTGACTGATTTGATCCAACTCTCGAAGAATAGCCTTTGGGATATTCAAAACAAAAGAAACATAAATAGGAATATCTTGAAGGACTAATTTTACCAAGGTGATTCTACCCCCAGAAAAAAGCCACCTGTTGGTCCACTTTCCAATTTTCTTCTTGACTTTATCCAACAACCAATTCCAATATTTATTTTTCTGCCTTTGAATATTTATGGGAATACCTAAATAAGTGATTGGAAGGGAGGTCTTCTTATATCTTAATTTATCCAAGACCATGGATTCCTGTCTCATGAGACCAGTGTAAGAAAATAGCTTTAGATTTGTCTTCATTGATCAACTGCCTAGTAGCCTTAGAAAAACAACTAATGATTTGCTTAATATTAGAAGCTTCCTTAACTATAGCTTTACCTAAAAGACTAGAGTCATCCACAAATTGAAGATGAGAGATATGTCTAGCTCCATGAGCAATGGTAACTCCATCAAGGGTTTTGTTTTCCATATTTTTGGTTATAGTCCTACCCAAGCATTCAACAAGAATGATGAATAAATAAAGGGATAGCGGGTCACCTTGCCTATTACCTCTGGAATCTGGGAATGACTGAGAAGGCCTACCATTGATAAGAACTAAGTAGGTAAATGAAGAGATACATCCCATAATCCAATCCATCATATCCTTAGAGAAACCAAATTACCTCAAAATTTTGATAAGGAAGTGCCAATCCACTCTGTCATAAGCTTTGGATAATTCTAACTGAATGAACATGGAAGGAGAATTTTGCATGTCCATGGAATGGATGGGTTCCTGAGCAAGAACTATCTCATATACTATTTGACGTCCTTCCACATAACCCCCTTGCTCTGGGGAAATAATATTATGCAAAAGAGGCTTCAACCTTTCTACCATGATTTTAGTAATGATTATGAGAAGAACATTACATAAAGAAATAAGTCTAAAAGCTGAGATATGATCAACCTCTTGAGATTTTAGAACAAGAGTAATATAAGTTTTATTGATAACCTTCAAAATTTCTTTGTCTTTCCTGGCTTCTTCCACCACCTCTAATAAATCAACATGAAGGATATCCTAGAACTCTTGGTAGAACTCAATGTGAAAACCATCAGGACCTGGGGTTTTCCTTTTTTGTATTTTAAAAACTACTTGTTGAAGCTCATTGATAGTAACAGGAGCAGTCAAAATAGAGCTCTCCTTAGAAGTGATAAGAGAAGGGATTGCTTGAAGAACATTTTGTTGTGAATCTGAGTCAAGAGGAGTAGCAGCAAAAGGATTGGAAAAGTAATCAACAACAATAGAGTTCATGCCATCCCAAGTATAAACAACATCTCCAAAATATGATTTTAAGGAAAAAATAAAGTTGTGAGATCTTCGAGCTAGAAGAGATTTGTGGAAGAAATTTGTGTTTCGATCTCCTTCTTTGAGCCATTGAATTCTAAATTTTTGCTTCCATAATATTTCTTCTCTTTTTTCCCATTCCTCTAACTGAGTTGTGAGTTTAATTTCATCTGCACTTATCTTCTGTGTGAGGCCATATAAATGGATTTTCTTATTCAAATTTTCAAGATGAGCAATAACTTCAAGTTTTTTTATGAACATCCCCAAACTCTTTCTAGTTCCAAGTCTTGATTTTGGATTTAATGTATTGCAGTATTTTGGAAAAACAGAACATCTTAGTCCCATGCCTATGTTTACCTTCCTTCCACCATTGTTGCACATGAGGTCTGAAGGAAATTTCTCTAAGCCACATTAATTTAAAACAAAAAGGAGAGAAACTCACATTGGTTTTCCACATTTCCACCATGATTGGCCAATGATCCGAACCAAAATTATTAAGAGTCTTCACTTTAGGAATGTGACCATGGATTAAGAAATTTTCAGAGAGCAAAAACCTATCCAATATCTCCATTGCCCCCCCCCACGCCCCAGCAGGGGGCAAACCCCGGCGGAGCCGCGGGGGGGAGGGGGGGGGGAGAGCGCCCGGGGGCGCCGGCGCTGGGCGCCCCCCTTTCCCCCCCCCCCCCCCCCCCCCGGGGGGGGGGGGGGGGGAGACAACACCCCCGCGGCGGGCGAGGGAGAGAGAAAGGGAGAGAGAAGAACTCCCCCCCCCCCCCCCCCCCCCCCCCCCCCACCCGAAGAAGAAAAGAGAAGAAAAAAGGAGGGGAGGGGGCGGGTGGGGGGCCAGGCAGTAGCCACCACCCCCCACCCCCCCCCCACCCGGCCGCGAGCCCCCCCCCCCCCCCCCCGGCCCGCCCAGGCCCCCCGCCGCCGCCCGGGGGGGGGGGGGGGGGGGGCCCCCCCCCCCCCCCCCCCCCCCCCGCCGGGGCGCCCCCCCCCCCCCCCCCCCCCCCCTTTTGTGGGAAGAAAGAAGGAGGGGTTGATTTTTTAACTTTTTTTTTTTTTTTTTTTTTTTCCCCCCCCCCCCCCCCCCGCGAGAATATAAACCAAAAAGGCAGAGGGGGGGGGGGGGCGCCACCTCTCCCCCCCCCCCCCCCCCCTCCCCCCCCCCTTCCATAGATTGTTTGGCCCGCCCCCCCGCTTTAGTCCCCCAAAAAAAAAACCCTTTCTCGGCCTCTTAATAGATGGGGGGGGCGCCCACCCCGGGGGGGGCCCCCCCCCCACCACAAATTTAAAAGGGGGGCCCAGGGGTCTATATGGGGCCCGCATTATTTGAAGTTTTGACATTTGAAAGATTATTTTTCTTGTGTAAATTTTCTTCCTTTTTTTTCTCTTGAAAACCTTTGATTTGTTGGTTTGTTTCTAAGTTCTTCCCTTCATATTTAAATTGTGTTTCTAAGATTTCAATTTCCATTATTTCCTCTTCCTCACTTGGGACATCATTTGTGGAAATAATTTCAAACATATTAGCAGATGAATTTGATTGATCCTTCATAAATGTATTTCTATTTAGTGTTCTTCTTCTTAGGTATTTGGAAAACTGTTGAGTTTATATCTTCTTTCTTTTGATCAAGAATTTTATTTGGGCAAGCACTAGCCAAATGACCATATTCATGGCAAATTCTACAACAAAAAGCAATGTTCTCGTAGTCCTCTACTTGCTCCCAAGTGCCTTCCCTAAATTGTAATTTGATCTTTTTAGGCAGGGGTTTGTCAAAATCCATTAAAACACAAATCCGAGCATAAATAATATGTTCAAAATTTTGAGTACAATCAACAGTCATCATAAAAGTTCCTAAAGAGTTTCCAATTGAAGAAAAAATAGTAGGATTCCAAAATTCAATAGGGATGTGCTAGGATATGTGTTTTGCCAAATGATATGTAAAATGGTGGAGACATTCTAGTGTTTTTCAGGTATCTACCCTCTAAATTTCTGGTCAATTCGAGTCCGGATGAGTGAGATATGGCTGAAACGAGTTCGGCAGTTTGGGAAGTCCTACGAAAAATGTCCCTCCACAAATCTCAACATCAACCTGCTATCCGATTTTGTTATTAGAGACCAAGTGTTTGAACTTATTCCTTATTAGATGATGATGTTTTATTTAAAGTACCTATTTAATATTTATGTAGATATTATTCTATATTTATATTAAATAAATACACTTAGTTTTATCCTTATAAAGAATAAAGAGTTAGATGGTTGATTTGTTATCCAAAATGATTATTAATTATGTGATAAAAGTATAGGAAAAAATAACATAAGGGATTATGATCTCTTAGGATAAATTTATAAGAGTAACCAAAATAGTTATGAATGAACCTGAATATCTATGAAAGGAATAAGTTAGCTCATCATGGAGATGAGATGGATAGCTTATTTTGCAATACACATAGTATACCTACATAGACAAATATGTGTATGGTATAGATATGTGTGTATTCATTCAAATTTAGAAGTAGATAGATTAGTTCATCAGGAAGATGAGATGAATAACCTATTTGTGATATGCGTAGTATACCTACACAGAAAGACTTATGTATGGTATAGATATGGGAGTATAGAGAGTGGGATGATAAAGTCGATCAACTTAAACATTATATTAGATTAGTTTAGTTCTCTTAAATTTAACACATATATTGGTTAAGGATATATGAGTCCCTCTCGGTTTGTGCATGTAAAAAATATTAGATAACTTAGTTTTTGGGTTGTTACACCTTTCTAGTTGTTTGCTTTGTTGGGCTAGAAATTTGAATGGAGGAAGTTATTTGGTGTCAACCTACAATGGTTTCTTTCCTAATCATGTTATCACTGATATCTATTCTTCCTCTTACACCTTTAAATTTTGCTCATCCTTCCACAACATGTTTATTTGTCCCTTCTATGTTCTCTCTACTTTTTCAAGCACAACATTCTACATTTTATGTTGGTGAACCATGCATGTACTTTAACCATGTGGATCATTACAATTCATACACCAATAATCTTACTCTAATGAAGAGGTATAAGGGCCATCCTCGTGATTACTTTACACTATAGTAGGATTTGCTCTAGAATTGCTAGTAAAATCACCTTGATCCTTCACCATGTAGGGAAATATCCTAGGCTAGAAATTTATTTCAACTTCTCTTCTCTTCATGGTTGTTATCTCATTCATTAAAGTTTTTAATGTTATTATTATACTATTCATAATAAAAACCTAAGAATCTAGAGTAGGTAATGCGATTACAGAAAAAGGTGAAGGAAATGTACACATTGGTAGTGTTGGAAATTTTAGTGTAGGTATGAGGTCCACATTTGGTAGATGAATGCTTTTTATTTGTGACTATTTATCAAATTTTATTTGTAGGATATTTGGATAAATTGGCTTGGAATTCCTTAGAGGGAGCTTGCCTATGACTATCAAAGTACTTTATACCACAACAACTACTTGAAATATTTTAAGAAATTTCAACACATTGGATTGTTTGATCATCGAACTTAAATATATGTTTAGGTCCCTAAGAAAATATTACAATACTTAGTAATCTATTAGCCTAATTTCATGTGGTACTATATGCCATGTTCTACTAAATTTGATGTTGAAATCCATCACTATATCTTATTGATGCCTTTAGATGGTGGTGGATTGAGTAAGGAGAGAAAAATGATTTGCTTGCTTATTAAACTCTTGCACAAATATATTGGCAAGTTGTGCCTATGAATAAATACAACCATCTTGAAGGGTCTAGTACCAATGCAATACCTTTACTTACAATGATATTATTAATAACCTTATCATCACATATTTCATAATAACTTTATCATCACATATTCCTCATGAATATTATGGATGATAGCCAATGATGCCACATCTTGATAGTGCTCATAGGATATTTTATGAGTACCATCATACATTGGAAAGGCTTTAAGGGTAGTAGTAGAAATATAATTATAGTTTGGACAATTTAGTGGGCTTGTGTTATTCCAATTTGGAAAGTTTTGTAGGGGTTTATTTTGAGGTATTTGTGTGGATGTGTTTGAATTGGTTTAAATAGGTAATGCAAAATAATTAGATCCTAGACTTCCTATGGAGCTTAAAAAATATGGATATGATTCGGATCTATTTCTCTTGAATATCAAAGGTGGTGACTCTACAATTATTATAGGTTCTTCCAGATTTTTAGTTGTTGCTCAGGTGAGCATAAGCTTATGGGATAAATTCTAGTTGGGTTATTAGATTCACTAATTTTTTAGGATCCCTATTTCTCAATAAAGTTGTCAGGTGAACATATCATTATATACAAATAAGGTCAAGACTATTCACCAAGATCATAAGTCCTTCAGGTGTTTTAATGTGTTGTGTGTAATTAGATAGCATCTAAAAAATATGTTTAATATTTTCTATTAGGAGAATTCCATCTAATCAAATAATGATGGGATTTGGGTTCGATTGATCATGGTTCATTGATCATTCCAAAATTACTCTTGGTTCTAAAATTTACCTATGTCGTATGTCAAGGAGATGCACATTTAAGACTTCATCCAAGATATTGGAAGGCTCAAGATAAGAATTTTTATCCAACCTTTGGATAAGATCAGTTTTTATGCCTAGCTAATCTAACTAAATGGAGGTTTGCATACTAGAGTAAGAAGCGCAAAGGACTATAAATATGAGCTAAAAATGGTATAAAATTTGTGACATAAAGAGACATGGTGTAGGGAGTCTCACAATCTGAATTTAAATTAAATGTCTAACTAAAGAAATTACTTCTCTTATGCTATTTAGAACAATTAACATGAATAATTTTGAGAATTTGCTAAAATATTCTAGAACTATAATGATAATTCCATAGTGCAAAATAACTATAATAGAATTATTTATTCTTAGCTTTAATATAAAATTATTAGTACTCAGTAAGGTATGCATACATGTTCAACACAAAGAGTTGAGTAAGAGTCTAGACAATAATATAATTCTCATTCAAAAAGTTGTATAGCCTCAATCAATATAATCATATCAATTGTAAATACCAAAGAATTGACCCTTAGAATATATTACATTCTAATATATATGGATTTCACAATTATAATTAGTTATTTATCATTATAGTTTAGAGAGTGGATTACATATTTGATAGGCCATTGTAGTGCATGTGCTCATATCTTTAGCTCATTCAGTTGCAATTGATTTGGCATAATGTTGCTAAGGTGGCTCCTTTCTACTTGATTCAAGGGAGTGGTAGCTACCATAACTTCATCTCATATATATGATCTCTTGACATATTCATTGTGCTCTTACCCACCCCACTATCTTGCCATTTGTAATAACATAAGTGTCAACGAGAGAATATTCTAAGTTTTTTTGGGTTCTTTGACAACATATTCACCTATCTAGAGCATGTATTAGAAGTTTGGTGTACACTTTTACTTGATGTCTCTTTCAACTCCTTCCCTCTTATTTTACCTAGCATAGAGATATTTTTGTCAAAAAAATAGCTTCTATTGCTAAAACCTCATTCAAAACCTTTCAACACTTTGGGTGGAGCATATTTATAGATATCAAGTGCAACTCATACCTGAGGATTCTTCCACTAATTGGTTGGGCTAGGATTTTCTAGTACTTTTTCTAACATCAACATTCGAAGTCATTTGATGTTTTGACTATCTTATCTGGTCAACTAAGCCATTTTTTTGAATGCCAAACTCTTATACTTATTCAATTTTGAGTCTTCTAAGGGGTGGATGTTCTATATTAATTTGGGTAATTTGCTCCTTCTTACTAACATAAGCATTACTATCTACCTAGGATACTAGGTTCCAAATGTTAGATTTAAACTATCCTTCTTTTGATATCAACATTTCAATCCATTTGCCCATCTTACTTTATCAAAATTATGGCCTATCAAGTCTATTTGATATTTGATTGTTAGATGCTGGAAAATTTTGCAACATTTGCTAACATTAGTATTTGAAATGTCTGACAATGTTCTTATACTTCACAAATTTTCTTGCATTCATCGATCCGACCTTCACTCTAAATTGTTTGGTGGTATTTTATAGCAAATTGTAGTGTTTTGTATAGATAAAATTCATCTCCTCATCATGATATTTATGTGGGTAAAAAATCCACGTATGATACCACTATTGGCCTATAAGCCTAACTATTTGAAAATATCACATATCTCAATATAAAGACACCACAATATTAAAGGTTGAAATATTAATAATCAAGAGTGGAGTCATGGATATGAGCATTGGGATATATATGTCTAGGATAATATAATAATGAAATAATACACTCATAATATAAAATATGAATATAAAATGGCTAAAATCATATGTACATGAATGAAGAATAATTACAATAATAATTACTCAAAAATTGTTTACAAGATTTATTTTCAATGTTCACTATGTGGTGATTGCTACAAACCATTTTTTCCTTAAATTGTATGAAGTTGTCTCCATAACATAGCCATAATAATGTGACTCATCAATACTTCTCTATTGCACTCCTTACTTATATGGGAGATGTAACCTTTCCTATTCTTGATGTTTCGCTTCTCCTCTTGCCACTTGTGTACTAGACTCTTCACTCTATTCTTATATGTATAGTTGACTCTATGACCCTTGCATATATATACATGACTCTTACTCTCTTGCAAAAAGATCACTCGCCTTGTTTGATGCATTTGATACTTGTTTTTATATATGCATGATTATGTGAGAATTGAGTGGGTATATAATCTCCATTTCAAAAAGTATTAATAGGCATAGAGGCCCTATTAAACCTTGGCCACTTGAATACCATAATAATGCTTAATCTTAGTATTGGTATTTTAATCTAATTTAATCAAGGTTAAAAAATTATTAATGAGCTATTTGATTTAAATTAAATAATCAACCTTAATAAAGACTTTATTTAATTCTCTTTTACTCTTGATTTTTGTAAAATAATGATAAACCTCCTTTTTGTTTAAATAAAATAAAGGAGGGTAGGTTTTTAAATCATTTATCTAATAAATATTTTAAAAATATTTTATTTATTATTTAAAAGAATAATATTTTATTAATAAATAATTGAATCCTTATTTAAATAATCGAAAAGTGGTATTTTGGAGTGTGATATTATGAATGAAGAGAATAATTATTTTTAAATTTAAATATCTTCTCTAGATAGACTTATCTTAAATTTTGGTGGATGGTCATTTATGTTGAGAGAAGACTTTGGTGTTGGGGAAATTCGAGATGCCTTATTAAGAGGACCTCATATTCAAAAATGGGAGATCATATTTTTTTTTTAAAGGGAAAGAAGAAAAAACCAGTGAGTGAGAAGGATTACAGGGAGAAAGAGGATATGGCAAATTTATCTTTAGTATCATCTTAGGTTTGTTTCAACCAAAATTTTTCCCTATGTTCCTATTTAATATAAATGATATGTTTTTATTTTAAAACATCATCTCTTTCTCTCATCCATCATGTGGAGAAGCACCACCGAATGATGTGTTGTGCCTACTACCTCTACCTACCTAGGAAAAAAGGCACCTCGACCACTATCTAGTGGCCAAGTAAGCTATGGCCACACTTTTCTTTTATGCTTTATGTTTGGCACCATATAATGCATGTGGGACTATGGCATAGGGGTTGATTAATTAAAACTTAGCTTCCTCCATTATTAAAATATCCTTTTCAAAACTTTACTAACTGCATAGTTCCTCTACCAACCAAAATCTACCTCCGCCACCACTCGACCATTAGGTGGTGGTCAGAAGTATTAGCTCACCCTACAACATTTGAATAGTTGTGAAACCTACCATACAAAGCATGTGGGATAAAGCATGTAAGCCTTGAAGATATTGTGCTTTATTCCACATGGATTGATGGAGGGGTGTGGGCCCTATATAAAATGGCCAACATGACCCCTTTGGGATAGCCAAGCCTGAAGGGTTAGGAAAAGACTATTGGAATTTACTCGATGTGTCTATTATGGTCGATTATCTACTTTGTTATTTTCAACCATGTAGTGATGCTTGATTGGTAAATTCTAAGCTTGATCACATCCCTATAGGTTTTAAATTTCTTGTGTAATATTTAATCCCACATGCATGAGGAGAAGGGGTTTGGAGCTCCTTATGTTAGCCCATGCTCCTTAGGATGCTAGCCAAGCACGGGCTATGCGCTTGGCATTGTCCTATAGTTTGTTGACTTTCCTATAGTTTTTGATTTTTTGTTTAGTTGACCTACCTATGGTTTATTGTTTGTTTGATCCACCCATGGTTTGTTGACCCACCCATTGGGTTAGTTTCGGTAGGTTGAATATCTTGCTTGTTGGTCCTTCTTTTGTTGCTTGCTTAAGAAAACCCATTTGAAGGTCGAATTATGATTTATATGTTTTAAAAAGGGGATATATATTTTATTTGAATAATGAAAGATGGAAAATAATGTTGGGTTATATTATAAGAAAGACCCTTGTGATACATAAATTATTATGTTTAGTTTTCTAAAGGAAAGATTCCTTTTTTAACATAGTAGATTATGTTAAGAAATATTTAAAGATTATGTTTTAAAGTATTTGATTAATTAATGGTATGAGACCTTAGTTGATTGAATAAATGGGGTGTTTTAAAGTATTTGACTAATTAAGGGTATGGGACCTTAGTTGATTGAAGAAATAGATTGAGTATTTGATTTATGATGGGTATTGGACCTTAGTAGATTTTGGAAAAATACATGGCATGATGAAAAGCATGAACCTTTGATTGAGTAAAGGAAGAGTTGTAAATTACTCTATATTTGATGAAATGATTCTCTTCTTCTATTGATATGGATAAGAGTGAATTTGTGGGATTTGTTCTAATGCTGACTAGATAATTTATGATTGAATGCATTGAGTAGTTTGTATAGTTGCAATTTGGCAACCATATTATATAAGCACTTGCTTTAAGTTATTTAGTAGATGCATTTAGATGCACAATTCATAAGAACCATGAACTATCCTAATCTCTTACTACCATCAATTGAGTGATGGAAAGATAGGAAAATGAAGAGGATACCTGGAACTAAAATATTGACCTTGACATCGAATGCAGGAATGCATTTATTTATTAGATTATACTCTAAGGGAGTAATCCCTAGATGGGCATGGATGTAATGCATAATTTTAAAAGTGTGGAGGTTTTACCATACTTGGATTATGTATTGATGTCATAAATAAATGAATAATACATTCTAAATTGTTGTTCATGAAATTTATAGTTGTTATGGTAATTCCTTTCCTTAAATGTTTTGATTAGATGATTTTTTTTTAATTTGTGGAAAATATCCCAAAAGGGATGCCACTTTCGGGTAAGACCCAAGGAGGCGGGGGTATCCATTCCGCAAAAAATGCCTAGGACTCGGACCTGGACTACCACCTTTGACATACTCAAGGAACAAACAAACACACAAAACCTATTTAAAAATAAGTAAATAACAACAAAAATAATAAAATAAAATTAAAAAACATGCTCCTTGAGTGTGTCAAAAACAAAAGCACAACGAAACACACACAATAAGATAAAATAAACCACATAGAAAAACACAAGAACCACATAACAAAACACAAAAAAAGATAAAAACAACAGGACACTACAAAGACATAACCCAAAAAAAAACATGAAAAATAAACAATACCAAAACCTAAAAATAAAAATAAAAATTAAAAAAAATTAAAAAAGTAAAAATAAAAAATAAAAAACAAAAAACAACCAACAACAGACAATAAACAAAAACAAAAAACATAGAAAACACTCACACATAAAAACATGAATTAACACAAACAAAGAGAAACCCAAGAACAAGAACGAAAAAAACACAAGAACAATAACAAAAAACATTTAAAAAAAAAACACATGAACAACAAAAAACAACACAAAGAACACAAAAAAAAACAAAACAAAAGAACCCACCCACCTTAAAAAACTAAAAAAAAAAAAAGAAAAAAAAATTGAACATAACTATGACCTATCTAGACGAGAAGACTATTAAGGCAATAATCAATAGAGGAGACAAAATAAAGAATAGAATGAGCTAGGGAACTAAAAAAACTGAACGAACCAAAGAGAAGCAAAAAAAAAAGCAAGAAGAAACTAGGCACCTTCAGAACTAGAGCCATCCAAATAAATGATAGAAAGAAGAGCTTCCCTAATTTGAGAAGCCCACCATATAGGAGGGTGGCCATAACAAGTAAGATCACCTTTGTCCAAAGCCCAATTAGCTAAAGCATCAACACTCTTGTTTTGATCTCTGACCACATGATTGTAATCAACTTTCAAAAATCTCATCTAGATTAATTGAATCTTCTCCATAATTATTTTTATTCTCCAATCCACCTTATGATTCTTAGGAGTGTTCAAGAGATTAATCATAAGTTGAGAGTCAGAATCAACTAACACATTTTTCCATCCAACCTTAGTATCCTCCTGAAGGCCTCTGAGGATACCGTACTGCTCAGCAAGGTTATTGGAAAGAATACACAAATTATCAGCAAAAGTAAAAACCAGGGAGCCATCTGAAAGTCTACTAATTCCTCCCACACTGGATTTTCCAGGGTTCCTCTAGAGGCTCCATTAGTATTGACTTTTCCAAAATCCTTAGGAGGAGGTTGCCAATTTCTAGTCCTATCCATCTTACTAATACTCACATTCCCTTTAAGTTGGTTTCCCTTAGAATATTTAATCTTCAATCTTTGCATCATTTGATCCCATCTTTGGTGGGAGTTTTGGGGGTGATTAAGGATTTTATTGACTGATTCAACTAAGTTGGCTATGGTATTTTGCCAAATATATTGAATATCCTTCCTATCTTGATTAAAAATTTGGTTGTTCCTTTCATTCCAAATATTCCAAAGAAGAATGGTAGAACCCTTCCAAACTAACTGCCTAATAAAATGATCAACACCCTCTTGATTAGGCCAATCCCTCCAAAGATGTTTAAAAGTAAAAAAATTGGACCACTGTAAGCCAAGTAAAGTGGCCATTCTCCTCCATAGCTCAGAGGCTAAAGTACACTCAATAAAAATATGGTTGAGAGTTTCTACATTCTCTTTACACATTTCACATCTAAAAGGGCAATGAAAACCATACTTCATAAGTTGCTCACCAATAAGCACACTATGATGCAATAAAAGCCAATTAAAGAACCTCACCTTAGGCCAGAGCTTTTGAGCCCACAATAGAGAAAATATGTCAAAATAATGGTTGGGATTATTATGGCATAAGGTCAAATAACCTTGGGCAACTGAATACTCACCCTTAGTAGTGTTGTTCCATCCAAAACAATCTTTTTCATGGGACCAAGAGAGGGATCTCATATGAAGGATGCCTTGGATATCTTGTCTTTGCCTTTCTGGGATTTGAATAGGCCAGTCCTCAATAGGGATCCAATATCCACCAAAATTTGAATTACCAGTATGGTACCGATAATAATTAGCCACCTTTATCCAATTAGCTCGGTGAAGCTCCTCCATCCAAGGCCTCCAATCGGGAAACTGAGTTATCAAAGGCTTGTGAGCATCCCAAGAATCTGTCCAAAAATTTGCCTGTTGATCATTATGAATGGTCCAAAATAATTTTTTCTTTATCAAATCTTCACCAGTCTTAAGAACTGCTAAAATGGGAGAACCTTTGGTAGGAAGTTGATAGCGAACAAGGTCTTCAGGGCTTTTTTTCTCAGCATATTTAGCACGGAGATTATTGGCCCAAAGAGCATTGGGGATATGCAACATATTCCAATATAATTTAGCAGCTAAAGCTTTGTTGTTATTAATAGAATACCAAAATACTAACCCCCCTTCACTCTTAGGAAGATATAAAGTATCCCATTTCACCAAGGCCCATTTTCTTTTCTCCTTAGTACCACTCCAAAGGAAACGGTGACTGATTTGATCCAATTCTCGAAGAACAGCCTTTGGGATATTCAAAACAGAAGAAACATAAATAGGAATATCTTGAAGGACTAATTTTACCAAGGTGATTCTACCCCCAGAAGAAAGCCACTTGTTGGTCCACTTTCCAATTTTCTTCTTGACTTTATCCAACAACCAATTCCAATATTTATTTTTCTGCCTTTGAATATTTATGGGAATACCTAAATAAGTGATTGGAAGGGAGGTCTTCTTATATCTTAATTTATCCAAGACCATGGATTCTTGTCTAGCAGACCAGTGTAAGAAAATAACTTTAGATTTGTCTTCATTGATCAACTGCCTAGTAGCCTTAGAAAAATAACTAATGATTTGCTTAATATTAGAAGCTTCCTTAACTATAGCTTTACCTAAAAGAGTAGAGTCATCCACAAATTGAAGATGAGAGATAGGTATAGCTCCATGAGCAATGGTAACTCCATCAAGGGTTTTGTTTTCCCTATTTTTGGTTATAGTCCTACCCAAGCATTCAACAAGAATGATGAATAAATAAAGGGATAGCGGGTCACCTTGCCTATTACCTCTGGAAGCTAGGAATGACTGAGTGTAGACACCAAAACAACACCAATCTGATTATGTGACTACAAACACTGATCACTTTGACACACACAGCCCCAAGGGCAGCCCCCAGAGGTTAAATAGTGGTCCTAACCTCTCTCACAACAGTTTTGGAAGGCCAGAGATCAATTTGGCACCTTCAGGAACTTTGCTCAATATCCGTTCCACCCTGGAATGAATTCAAATTAGGATTCGCCCCACCCAGGGACGAATTCTGAATTCACTCCGGGGTGAGGCGAATTGTAGGTTTGACGGGCAAACAGTCAAATCTTGACAAATGGCAGCTCAGATCCACCACCCAATGCTTCCTTCATCACATGGGAGTATGGGTGAGTGTTTTTGAGCGTTAGAGGCATCTGCAAGGTCAGTCATGCAGTCCCAATTCAGGGAGGAATCTCCTTCCCCCTAGGAGGGCATGGCTGCCATGTGGCGTCCCTGCATGCCCATTTCAAGAGGCCTCCAGGTCTATAAATTGGTGAGTTTCCTCACACCAAAATATATAGATTAGGAGCATTTTATAGCAACGAAGTGCTACCATTTTTTTTACACACCTCACACCTTTTGGATTCGCGCCTTTCGCATCCTTGATCTCCTTTAGAGGGGAGGTCATTGGGTGACTCTTGAGAGGACAAATCTCGAGCCCAACACCCAAAATTTGGCCACAACATCCCACCAAATTTGTCGACAATACCCCACAAGAGGTTTTGGACCCATCCCAAGTGGATTGGCACCGAAATCAAGCCCCAAACGGCGGGTGGCCTGCCCCATGGGCGCCCCCTCCCACACTGCCACAATATCAATCGCCCCTTTTTGAAACAATAGGGATTCCATGGAAGACTTGTTTTTGTTCATTTCTATGATTCTTAGATAGGTTGTCATTTGAATTTCATCTCGTTTTGAACACTTTTGACCATATTTCTATCTTTGCTCGCTTCTACTAACTTGCAGGTAGCATAATCAAATTCTTGCTAATGGAGGCCAAATTGGGAAAATCCAATCATCTGGGTCTTCCCAAAATTCCACCAATTAGCTAACACCAAGTTTGCAGGTATTTTAGAGCTTCCCAGGTAGGACATTGGGACAATACATTTTTGGCATTTTGTTGTAGGTGAATTCGTCCCACCCCGGAGCGAATTCAAATCGGTGAGGAATTTCTTGAATGTTCTTTTTGCAAGGCCTTCCTGGTGGTGTCTTGATGCCCTTGTCCAATTTTTAGAGCATTTGGATCTATTTTAGTCATAGTTTAATTCATTTTCTCATTTACTCATCGTAGGCTTGGGGATTGCATGCTTTGTTTTATCCGCAGGTGCTACTGACCGTTTCTTATTATTTTGAATGCAGGATCAGAACATCGAAGGAGCAGCAAGGAATCAACATTCGTAGATACAAGCAACGATGACATTTTGGTCCGCCCATATTACATGTGGGCACGCGGAAGAAGGAAGGCTATCCATGGATGTAACCAAGAGATGAATCTAACGCTCCTCGCCCCTGAAAAGGGAGGATGCAAATTGTAACCGAGTTGTGAAATACATCAATAAAAAGAGAAGGGCTATTATTTCATTTCGAGTTTCAATTCATGCTTTCTCCATTTCATGCATTTTAATTCATAGGATTTAGCGTTAAGCTTAGTTTCAATTTTGCATCATGCTTGGGAGTTTTTCCTTTTTGTTTTCGTATCCTCATGCTTTCAGTGGTGATCATGGTGGGACCATATGAGAGGCGTAATCCCTTGGTACGATATAGGTCTTCGTGACCTTACCATGTGCTACCTCTGAGACCTCCTAGACCTGAGCGGGAGGCCACTCCTCGGAACAACGATGGGTACCCTCCACGGGGACCCACCCAAGGTCATAAGTCTCGCCCAGAGACTCCTCAGGAAGCTTATGAGGAGTACAAGCAAGAAGAAGAGCGGGCTGAAATGCCCTACCTAGGTGAAGGGGTTGCCATCATGCCACCCCTTCAGAGGCCTCAAGTCTCCAACAACCCGCAACGGGAGCAAACCAAAGAGGAGGAGATTAAATCCTCAGATGCATTTAAAGTGCTACTAGAGCATTTGGAGTCTGTGGAGACCAAAAATTTTGGGCCTCAAAATCCCACTTTATGCTAGCTCCGCAGTCACCCTATGCATTCGTCAGTGCCAGCACCTCCTTACCCTGAACACTTTAAGTTGCCTCAGTTGGCAACCTTTAGAGGTGAGGAAGATGCTCAAGAGCATGTGACAAGGTTCCTGAGCCAATGTTTCGGAATTCAGGACAATGATGCTTTGTTATTGAGAACATTTATAACCACATTCGTAGGCCCTGCCTTGGATTGGTTTACTCAGTTACCAAAGCACAACATTAACAATTTAGATCAGTTAGTGGATGCATTCCTCGAACGCTTCGCCTTCAATACCAAGAAGAAGGCGTCACTAAGTGACTTAGCCAGCCTCAGGCAGTATGAGGAGGAGACCATGGTGGCCTACGAGAATCAATGGAGGACATTGCTCTCAAAGCTGGCCTACCTCCCTCCTATGTCCGACCTCACTCAAATGTTCTCCAAAAGTTGTTTGAGATCGATCTCTATGCTATTGCAGCTGCAACAATATGCCACCCTGGAAGAAGCTCTGGCACAAGCCAAGATCATTGAAGAGATCAAAATATAGGATGGCGAGATAGCCAAACCTAAGAAAAAAGAGTGGACTAAAAACACTAAAGCTGGGACTACACAACAAAAACCCACTGCGGTTAACCAAGTTGCTATCAATGTCCCTAAGCCTGTGCAAGCAACTCAGCCTCAAAAGGCTAATTATTAGGCAGTGCCTCCCAAAAACTATGACAGAGAAAATCAGAGGCAAGAACAGGGTCAGTGGTGTCGCCCTAGGCGACAATTCACACCCTACATAGAGTCCAGGGACTCCTTGTTTGACCGCTTATTAGCGGCAAACCTGATCAACCTGCTAGAGATTCAGACTATAGATCCCAATGCGCCCAAGCCTAAGGGGTATGGAGAGGACTTGTACTGTAGGTTCCATAGGTGGCAAGGACATGACCTAAATGCCTGTTGGAAATTTAAGGGCTTGGTGCAAGACCTGATTGATAACAAGACACTAGCGGTGGATAATCCCATCACACCAAGCAATCAGCAAATGGAGGTCTTCAAATACCCCTTGCCTGCTCATGCTCCGTAGGCAAAGACCCTACAAGTTAACGAGGTCACACAAAACTGCCCCATGTAGGGGTATGTAGGGATGATAAGTATAGTGACTCGGAACAGGAGGTATCCGAGCATGAATGCTCTTGCGGCAGTGGCAGGAGAGGTGCCAACAACATCGCAACCACAACAACACCTTGCACAACCTCCTTCGCCTAAGTCGGTGGCCACACTTCGGACCAAACTAACTCAGAGTTTGAGGACCACCTCGGCTAGGCTCTCCATATATGAGCTTATACAACAATCTACGCCCCATCGAGAAGCTCTAATGGAGATTTTGAAAGCCATCGAGTTGCAGACCCATGAGACAAATTCTTTCAACAACTTTGTGAGGCATGTAAAATGATGCATTGAGCCGGTCATCACATTTCGAGAAGACAAACTGAGATCAGTGACTGATGACATGGCGGATCCACCCCTGCATGTTATCGTGCGGGTCAACGGGATCCCATACAAGAGGGTGTTGATAGACACTGGCTTGTCCAACAACATCATCACAATGGTGGCTCTCAAGCATATGAAGTTGCCCGCATCTCACATCACAGCTTCCACCTACACTCTGCGAGCATTCAATGACGCAATCTGCTCGACAGTTGACACAATAGTCCTACCAATCCAAGTAGGATAAAATACCATACCCACATTGTGCCACGTATTGGAGGGTGAGATGGCCTACAACATCTTGTTGGGTCGGCCATGGATCAGGGACATGAAGTGTGTCCCTTCGATAGCTCACCAATGTTTAAAGTATACATTTGAAGGGGAGGTGCATGTAGTCCCGGAAGACTTAGAACCCTTCAAGTATTGTAATGCGGTGCAGCTGATGCCGCAATCGACCCTGCCATCAACGCATTTGGATTTTTAGTTAAATCCATCTAAACAAGGTTCGATTCCGCAGGCATCCCCGTTAGCAAGTTCTTCAAAATCCCATCCGGGCTCATCTTCATCGTCTAGTCCTCCACCAACGACATCATCTATGGAGGCCAAACAGAAAGACAAAGGGAAGGAACCCCTGGAAGAGGCAAAACCTTTGGAAGAAACATTGCCATCAGTATCAACTATCTCTACTGAAGAGATGCCTAGCCGGATGGAACTCGAGGCTTCTAGCCCACCTAAAATGGAGTGGACTCAAGGAGAACTTCCATTCCCTCCCCCTCAACCACCAATGATCATCGTTGAAATGGCCAATACGGGCCTGGGGGAGTATCTGGTGTGGAATATTGTAGCAAAACCTGCACTAGAGTCCATGCAGGACATGGGGAGACCTCGCCTTCCCATTGACACCATTGTTCCCCTAGGCTACCCGCCGAACCAGAAAAATTTTGTGTATGGGGGCCTTGATCATGGCGTTGCACCATGCACGCAAGAGGACGAAGACAAAGAGCCTTTTTTTGAAAATGTCAACTATTTTTCTAACCCAAAATTTGCTCTGAGATACCTTGGCCAATGCAATTGGCACGGGTATGGGTTAGGCCGATATGAGCAAGGGATACGTGTTCTTTGCCAACCAAGATACCAAATGCCATATGAAAAGTCAGGAGTAGGGTTTAACCACCCCCTCCCCTTGGACATCTTGGTGGAGAACGTATAGGCAACAAGGGGGGATTGGCATCAGATCCATATGCCAACCCTAACACCACATATACATTGAGGGATTATCTCCCATTAAAGGCAATCAACCTTGTTGGCTCTAGTAATCCCTTCCCTTCGATCGAGAGAGGGGAAAGCTTGAGAGCTCATTTTCAAGGAAGGTCTAGACAATGTCAAGAAGGGTCCTCGGAGGATGAGTTGGAATATGACCCAGCATCGTATGACCCCTTCGAATCAGATAGCAATCACTCACAGGTGATCCCCATGGATGAATATCAAGAAAGCCTCTTGACAATGTTCCCCCTGGATGCTCCCATCGAGCAAGCGCCGCTCCAAGAACATCAAGTCCCCCCACGAAGAGCGAAACAACCTAGGTGGGACCACATCAATTTTCTTGAGCAAGGCGAGCCTTTAATGTCGCAAGCAGTTGGAGCCAATGAAGGCATTTGGATCTTCGATAGTGATTATGAAGATGAAACAGAGATGGCATATCTTAATCACATACAACAGATGCAGCATCGATGCCCCTTGGAGATTAACGACATATTTGAACAATTAAACATAGTGCCAGGGCATGAGTGGTACGTAGACCCAGCACGGTGGGACCAAGTGTTGGATCCGCTACTCTGGGCATACGAAGAGCACCTTCCGCCCAGAGACCCTATAGTGACATCAGTGTCGAGGGTAGACCCTGTCTTCCTATCTACACATAGGGCCGATCCATTCATGCCCATCCCTCTAGAGCCAGATCCAAAGCATAAAGAGCATCCAAGATGTCCGAGTAACCACACCTACGATAATGGACACCAAAATCAACTCATCAACATGATCTCCATTGACTTAACCACCCCCATCCACAATCTGGCCGATCTGACATAGTCATTGTATCTAGACATAGATGCCATAGATTGGGATGGCATCGATTCCCCTCCATTCCCATTTGAGTACTGGACTTTCTATGAAATGCTTCATTTTACCCATAGGCCAACTCAGGATATCTTCCATGCTGAAGAGGGACCCGAGGTTCCTAACGATGATCTAAACTCAACAAATGATATCCACTTGATCCCAACTCCACATCAGTTGGAAGACGGATCCCACATGTCGATCGAGGAGACGATTGATGTAGACATCGGCTCAGATCCACTAAATCCACAGATCATCAAGCTGGGGGTAAGTTTATCCCCTAAAGAGCAAGCTGACTACATTGCCCTTCTCAAAGAGAAGAAGGAGGTTTTTGCATGGTCATACAGAGATATGCCATGGCTAGATCTGCAGCTAGTCATGCATAACCTAATGCTTGATCCGACAGTCAAGCCAGTTAAGTAGAAACTATGCAAGATGCACCCAACAGTGGCATTAATGGTCAAAGACAAATTGCAAAAGCTGTTGGATGCACAGTTTGTCATCTACGTGGATTATCCACCATGGTTGTCCAACATGGTGCCCATCAAGAAGCCTGATGGGAGGATTCGCATATGCACTAATTTTTGAGATCTAAACAAAGCGAGTCCTAAATATGATTTCCCCTTGCTGAGCATCGACGCATTGGTAGACGCTACAACAGGTCATGAAATGCTTTCCCTCATGGATGGTTTCTCGGGATACAATCAAATTTGTATCAATCCCGAGGACCATCTTAAAACGGCGTTCATAATGCCTTAGGGAACATTTTGCTATAAGGTCATGCCTTTTGGCCTTAAAAACGCCGACACCACCTACCAACGTTCCATGACATACATCTTCCATGATTACATGCACAAGACTTTGGAAGATTACATGGATGATTTGTTGGCCAAATCTCTTTTGCACCCGGATCATCTCGATGACTTAAGCAAGATCCTCGATCACCTCATGGAGCATAAAGTCAGACTTAATCCCAAGAATTGCATTTTTGGCGTCACATCTGGAAAGCTCTTAGGTTTTATAGTCTCAAAACGAGGCATCGAGGTGGACCCAAAAAAATTCAAGGCAATCCTTGAAAGGGTTCCCCCAACTACCATCAAGCATCTCAGAAGTTTGCAAGAAAAGGTCACGTCGATCAAGCACTTCATAGCGCAACTATCTAACAAGTGTCGACCAATGAACAAGTTGTTGCACAAGGGGGTCGCATTTCACTGGGATGATGAGTGCCAGTCAGCCTTTGACGACATCAAACAATACTTGGCTTCACTACCAGTATTGGCACCACCTAGACCAGGAGTGCCATTCTACTTATACATCTCAACTACTAAGGTGGCACTGGGAGCCATGTTAGCCCAGAAGAACGAACTTCAAAGAGAACATGCTACTTACTATCTTAGCCGCACCCTGGTCAGCTATGAACTTAACTATGCATACGTTGAGAAACTCTACTTGGCAATGGTGTTTGCTACCAAAAAGCTGTGCCATTACATGCTGAGAAACAAGATGTATGTTGTGTCTAAGGAGAATCCATTGCGATACATGATGAGTCGTACTTATCATAGTAGTCGCACAATGAAATGGATCATGTTGTTGACAGAATTTGACATAGAGTTTATTGGACAGAAATCCATTAAAGGTCAGGTCATAGCCGATCAACTAGTAGAGGCTCCTCCCGAAAAGCCTCTGACTATAGAACTACCCGATGATGGGGTCTTCCATGTCTCAGAATCACCAGATTCTGACGAGCCTGAGTCACAGGCTAACATAACCCTATTTTTTGATGGTTCTAAATGTGAGCAAGGTGGTGGCATGGGAATAGTATTATTCACACCGCAGGGCGCTCCTATGCCCTTGTCATTTAAATTAAATTTCCCATGCACCAACAATAATGCAGAGTATGAAGCCTTGCTCATAGGTCTTCAGATAGCAATCACCATGAACATTAAATGATTGAACATCTTTGGTGATTCACTGTTAATCGTCAATCAAGTCAAATGGGTATTCCAATGCAAATGCCTAGTTTTGTAGGCCTACAAAGCCCTCATGGAAAAATTCATGGCAACACTTGAATGGTATGACATCGAGGCGCTCCCTCGGTCATCGAATCATTTTGTGGACACTATGGCCTCTTTGGGGTCATTAATCCCTCAAGACCTTTCTGGTGATATGACAACTCTGTAGCACCCTAAAATTGGCGCAGTAAAATTATAAAATTTACATTCACCTTAGTAAATAATTTAAAAATCAAATTTAACCTCCCAAACCGCCCGTTAACCGTCGGGTATTCCGTTTCCCCCTTTTTCGTGCCAATTTTAGAGGTTGTTTTGACCGTTTGACGATATCGTCGCCGATCAGACGATATCGCCCCAGATTTGACGATTTCGTCTGGACTAGGACGTCCAGACGATCTTGTCGCAAAACTAAATTTGCATAGTTGGAATCTATTCCAACGGGTCTCCAATATGGGCAGAAGCGTGTCTGCGCCGTTGGGACCCTCCCCCGTTGGAGATCTCCCAAATTGGGATGATCTCCAACCTCCTACCTACTCCCCCTAAGCCTATTTAATCTCTAAGATTTTCCCTCCCCAACCCCTGGCTGAAATTTTCTGCAAAGTGATTCCCTCTACATTAGAACATCCTAATATTGCATTTGCACTAGTTCCACATCGATTTTATTGTAGGTACATCATTGTTTTTCAGTCGGAGCCAGCATCCATCGTCGCCGATGAACCTGTTCAGATCGGAGGCGATCCCATCAAATGCGAGACGATTTCATACTGATGCGAGACGATCTCGACTGCAGCCCACATCGAGGCAATCAGTGCCTGGAGTTTGCTTTTCTCAACTCTATTTCTGTCATTTTATTCTGTAAATTAGATTATTTATTCAGTTTTTATGTTATTTTGCATTTGGAGTTCACCCATTTAGCTTAGATTGCATGCTAAGTTCATGATCTGCTATTAAAGTATAGTAATTGGCTTTAAATTATGTTCTTAAATATTGTTCAGTATTCATATTGCTATTTGGTGTAATTTGCCTCTGTTAGCACAATAGAATTTCTTGTATTTTGCATCTATTTTCTGTCTTGCAGGTCTCTGGCGAATTCGTCTGACGAATTCGTCAGATCTCAGACGATTCTGTCAGTTTCAGACGATTACGTCGGATTACGGGCGATTATGTCGGATTACGGGCGATCCAGGCTCGCTTCAAACGTCGAGAATCTTCTTCCAGACATCCGGATCAGGTATTTTTCATTGTCATTCTATAAAATTCTCTGTTTTTTGCTTTCAAATCTGTTTGTTGTATTCATGAAAGTTGCATTTTCATGTAGTTTTAATTTAGATTCATTCGGCCAAACCTAGGATATGAATGCTTAAGGTTAAAACGAACTCATCAAACACATTCCAAAACCTAGGCGTGGAAACTGCCACTAAATGTTTCCTGGTGAACCCACCATCCGTCGAAAAATCACCAAAATACACCTCCCTTGAGAGGCGGGACCTTCGCAAAGTCCTCTCAGTCCGAGGTATCGCGACATCCTTTTCCCATCCTCCTTCCGGGCGCGGATCCTATAGCTTTGAAGGTAGGGATGCAAAAAATTTGGAGCGATACATTTTGGTGAACCCGACGTGAATGCATTGTAAACCTTTTGAAAACAAAAACAAAAATATATATATGTATACAAGAAAAACAAAAACAAAATCATCATTTCATGTTTTAGATTCAATTCTAAATAGTAGATGCTAAATATTACTTTTAGAAGTACTAAACAAACCATGAGTTTTTACTCAAATCAATATGAGCCCATTAGTAATGTTGGAAGAATTCAGCCAAATACATTTGTTGATTATGATCAACCTTATCCCTATTCAACATCACCTCCATCACACTCTTCTTATTTTTCATCCATAACCCAACAAAACAATCCCTTTTCCAATCCTCTTCATAATGATATTATCTATTCTCCCATATATCCATATTATGTCTATCAACCCACATATAATCCTCCTCCACCTTTTCAATACTCTTCTTTCAATACAACACATCCATTTCAACAAGAAAATACTTATTCTTCCAATTCTACCATGCACTCACCTCATACTTCGCAATCTTCCTATCATCATTCTACCCATAATAAAGAAAGTAGAGGTGAGAAACCATTAGGTCCTTTTATGACAAAATTCCTAAGGCATTTATCAAAAACCTCTCAAAAACCTTCATCACGTAAATTTACTAAGCTCAATCAACCAATGGATATAATTCTCAAGTATTTACTTGACACAAATAGGATTGAACTCCCTTCCATAAGACAACTTGATACCACAGCAGATTGGTTTAAACCTGAGCTACATTGTGAATATCATAGAGTAGATGGACATATGACACAAAATTGTAAAGATTTAAGATGTGCAATTCAAGATTTGATTGATAAGGGTCTTTTTAATATAAAGGAATTACAATCTACAACTGATTATAAATCTCCAGTAAACAATCAAACTCCTACACAACAAATACCAATAATCAATCAAGACATGGGGATCTCCCAAGAACCCCTATTCAATTATCAACAACAAGAAACCAATCAAATATTGCATGTTAATGTGTCCCATCATGATGATATTATTAATATTGTAACAAAAACTACAAATGAGCAACCTCAAGTTCAATCAACTCAATCTGATATTCAAGATATGGATTCCTCATTTGACCAACCTTCAAAACTATCTTTGGCTCTAGAGAATGATCCAAAATGGAATGTAAGCATAGAAAGCTCATCTTTAGAATCAAAATCTCAATCTGAAATCCACTTTGATAACCAACAACAAGTGATTAATCCTCAAGCAAAGATATCCCTTTTAGAAGTATTACAAATTTCTCATAAGGAAATTTTGTTCAAAATACCTAGCCAACAATTTGTTCCTCATCATATTTTCTCTAAGAACATAATTAATGGTATAAACCCTCTTGAGGTTAACCATATTTCATTCTATGATGAGGATATTCCTTCCTCTACTCCACAAGAAGACTCCTATCTTTACATTATCGGATCTAGTAAAGAAACACTTGTTAGAACTATCATGGTAGATAATGACTCCTCTCTTAATTTATGCACTTATCAATTATTCCAAAAACTCAAATCAAAGGAAGAAGATCTTAATGAATCAAATGTTCTTATAAAATCTTTTAACAATGAAATTCAAGAAGCTCAAGGTACTATAATTCTTCCCCTTAATATTGGATCCAAGATCCTGGATACTTTATTCTATGTAGGATATTGTCCTTCACCTTACAACCTACTTCTCCGAGTCCTTGGATTCATACGATGAGGGTTTTCCCTTCCACTCTTCACCAATGTTTGAAGTTTGAAATTGCAAATAAAATTGTTACCATACATGGTGACCCAACACCATTTGAAGAATATTTAACGGTTGAAACATCAAGTTCTATACATTCTCTATTATCACAATTATCTTCTATCCATCACTTTTCTTCATCCATATATGATCATCCTTGTTTACCAAATAACATCCATGCATATCTTTCACATATACTTTCTCCATCTTATCAAGATTTGGAATATAGTGATAAGAATGAAGAACTTTCTTATCCTTCTTACATTTTATTTTGTAACATGATCAATTTTACACATATAAAAGTCAAATCTTTTGCTACATTATTCTACATTATAACAAAGCTTTTGTTATCACTACCTTTTATTCATCACCTTCTGTTCTTACCTTCACCTCAACCAGATTATCCTTCAAAACCTCCTTTGATTTTGAAGCAACCTTAGACATGCTATACTCAAATAACCTTGTATAGTGTATATAGATCATCTTGTATATACCACCAATTTCAATTCATAAATTAAAATCAAAATACAAAAAAATCAAAATCCTCAAAATCTTCAAAAAAATACTAATGCAACTAAGGACCTTAAAGGTAAATTTGAGCCCAACTGGCTTGGACCATACATTATTACTTGCTAAATTTGAATCGGGAGCATATAAATTATCTACCTTAGATGGTAAAGAACTTAAAGAACCCATGAATATTTTGCATCTTAAACGTTACTATGCATAAATTTGGTCATTTCATCCATGTATATATTTGTTCAAAATCACTATCTTGTATTTCTTTCAATCTTTATAAAAATCCAAAAACATCAAAAACATTCATAAATCTCCAAAAATCTTCAAAAACTATCTATTGCATTTATTTAAGGCACTTGTTAAATTTTTTGCTCAAAAATAAAATCAAAATAAAAATCTAAAAACAACTATATGCTTGACTCTTTCGAAACCAAAACAATATACAGAAGAAAGAGAGAGTCAACATTCTCAAAACTTCTCAAAAGTATTTATATATATTTTCTTACAATTATTGCAGTTATATGTTTCAACTTATTTTGGATAAATTAGCATTTATTTTGAATCCCTCACTTGCACACTCACAACAAATAAATATCTTGATTTTATTTGGCATGATTACTAATCTCTCTTATATCAAAGTTCACAAAATTCAATTAAATAAAGTTTGAGCATAGAGAATTGATCTTGTTATTTACTTAAACCAAGCACATCTTTTCACAATAAAATGATTATATTTGTAATTTCCATGTTTTGCTACATAGTAGAACTGATTTCTTGAGTGAAAAGTTTCCCCTGCTATCCTATCATGCACATGGTCTAGAATATTTGAGAATTGGCAAAAGGACAAGCTCACCCCTACCCAGAATAAAAATCCCTTGCTCTACAGCTAATCCGAGCAAGTATCCCTAGCAAAGAAAAAGAGAAGAAAAATTCAAGAAAGAAGAGAAAAGAAAAATGTTATTTCAGCAATGTTCCAAGTATTATCAAGCAAAAGAAATACAAAAAGAAAAATAAGCAAAAGTTCAAAAGAAAGCAAGAAAGCAATAAAATCCCTTTCCCTACCCTTTGAAAAGAAAAGAAGGGTTGATGAGCTTGAATCCCTGGAATTCTCAATTATTCGAAAAGCGTGAGGTAAGCCCCATAACAGGTGGTTTGTGCCCAACCTACTTGGCCTTGGGTAACTCCTAGCGTGGCGATATGTCCGTCACATTAGCGACCTTCTTTTGTACAGACCTATGTCTGCTTATGGATTAGCTAGCTCTTGATAATCCGACCTACATAGTAGTCTAATATGGTTATATGCATCTACATCATGGTTAATGAACATTTATTTGGTTTCTTCAAATCACTTGTATCATAGTATCTTGCTCAAAGCTGGTAAATGAACAATGCAATTGCACACACATTTGTATTTGAGAGATTTTGTTTATCATTAGGATAAATCAAGATCGGAAATGAATGCACATATGCACATGGGATTCCTTATAAATCTAACTTTTGTCTTCAAAATACTTTGAAATATTATTTTTGCAACTTGTTTGGAATAATCAAGTACAATTATTTTTCACAAAGACAACTATAGAATTAGAAAAATAAAAAATTTCTTCCAAATTACACAAATCAAATCATATATATCTGGTTGACTTTCGCGACGATGGTATAGTTTCAAAACCAAAATTGGAATTTTATGCCTAGCGCAAGTCCTCATTTTCATCTTTTATGTTCATCAAAAAATCAACCATGCAATAAAACTATCTTTTTTGGATTTTCGCGATGATGGTATAAGTCTATACCTACATATTCTATGCCTAGCGCAAACCATTGTAACAATTTTTATTCCCCCATTTATCAAAAATCATAAAAACCATATGACTTCATTTTACACAAATTATGCTTTTCAAAAGCAAACTCATTTTTCACTATTTTTATGTCATTATGTCAACCTTCAACTTTGCAATGATGGTATAATTCCTAAGGAATTATTCACAAATTTTATCACACTTAGGAATTTATGCCTAGCAAAAATCATTTTAAAATATTTCATGCATAATATTTTTCATGAAAATCTGAAAACAAACCATCATCATCATCATCATCATTTGCACTATTGCACCAAAGTCTTAAGACAGTCTCTTAAGCACTCTTTTACTTTTCGCAATATTTCTATACTGGGATTAGCTTGACGACCGAGTGAGCGGCGACTCCATGAAATGGTCTATAATAGCGACAATGTCCTTTGAAATTATTGTTAAAAGTCCCCTTTTATTTTTATCAAATTATTGCATCACAAACAACCACTTTGTTACATCAGATTATTTCATTTACAATGTTATAGCATGACATTCAAATTATAATATTTCCAACGACATAATTACATGAATCCTCAATGAATTATCAAATCAATCAATCAAAACATCTAAAAGCATCATAAAAATACATAACACAATACAAGTCATATGATCAAAAATATCTCATCTCATATATATATCAACAATATATGTACATCATATCAAAAACAATTAAAAACACAATAATTTTTTTGCTTTTTCGCGTTTTTACCTCAAACGTTCGATTTGGGTAAAAACACGGAGGGGGCACCATAGTAAGCTGTCGTACGATTCGACCAAGAATCGTCGCCTAAAAATGGGTATAATTTTTTGCTTTCTCGTAGATCGAGAAGAACTCATCTTTAACGCATTTTCTTCGGAAAATTCGCTAAAGAGGGGAAAAATGTAGCACCCTAAAATTGGCGCGATAAAATTATAAAATTTACATTCACCTTAGTAAATAATTTTAAAATCAAATTTAACCTCCCAAACCGCCCGTTAACCGCTGGGTATTCCGTTTCCCCCTTTTTCGTGCCAATTTTAGAGGTTGTTTTGACCGTTTGACGATATCATCGCCGATCAGACGATATCGCCCCAGATTTGACGATTTCGTCTGGACTAGGACGTCCAGACGATCTTGTCGCAAAACTAAATTTGCATAGTTGGAATCTGTTCCAACGGGTCTCCAATCTGGGCAGAAGCGTGTCTGCGCCGTTGGGACCCTCCCCCGTTGGAGATCTCCCAAATTGGGATGATCTCCAACCTCCTACCTACTCCCCCTAAGCCTATTTAATCTCTAAGATTTTCCCTCCCCAACCCCTGGCTGAAATTTTCTGCAAAGTGATTCCCTCTACATTAGAACATCCTAATCTTGCATTTGCACTAGTTCCACATCGATTTTATTGTAGGTACATCATTGTTTTTCAGCCGGAGCCAGCATCCATCGTCGTCGACGAACTCTGTTCAGATCGGAGGCGATCCTGTCGAATGCGAGACGATTTCGTACTGATGCGAGACGATCTCGACTACAGCCCACATCGAGGCAATCAGTGCCTAGAGTTTGCTTTTCTCAACTCTATTTCTGTCATTTTATTCTGTAAATTAGATTATTTATTCAGTTTTTATGTTATTTTGCATTTGGAGTTCACCCATTTAGCTTAGATTGCATGCTAAGTTCATGATCTGCTATTAAAGTACAGTAATTGGCTTTAAATTCTGTTCTTAAATATTGTTCAGTATTCATATTGCTATTTGGTGTAATTTGCCTCTGTTAGCACAATAGAATTTCTTGTATTTTGCATCTATTTTCTGTCTTGCAGGTCTCTGGCGAATTCATCTGACGAATTCGTCAGATCTCAGACGATTCTGTCAGTTTCAGACGATTCTGTCAGATTGCAGGTGATTCTATCAGATTACAGGCGATCCAGACTACTTCAAACGTCAGAATCTTCTTCAGACATCCGGATCAGGTATTCTTCATTGTCATTCTGTAAAATTCTCTATTTTTTGCTTTCAAATCTGTTTGCTGTATTCATGAAAGTTGCATTTTCATGTAGTTTTAATTTAGATTCATTCGGCCAAACCTAGGATATGAATGCTTAAGGTTAAAACGAACTCATCAAACACATTCCAAAACCTAGGCGTGGAAACGCCGCTAAATGTTTCCTGGTGAACCCACCATCCGTCGAAAAATCACCAAAATACACCTCCCTTGAGAGGCGGGACCTTCGCAAAGTCCTCTCAGTCCGAGGTATCGCGACATCCTTTTCCCATCCTCCTTTCGGGCGCGGATCCTATAGCCTGAAGGTAGGGATGCGAAAAATTTGGAGCGATACACAACCATTCAAGTCAAAACACTATTGCAATCAGCGATGGAGCGAGCAAGCTCCGATTTAACACCAGGAATCCACTTGATCCAGATTGAGCCATCCACGGACCGGTTCTCTCGAATCCACAATCATCTGAAACACACCAACTGGAGGTCCTTGTTCTCCCCTACTCCCCTTAATAGCAATACAACATTATTCATGCAAGTTCTCTCTCGCTCAGCTTTTGCTAGATATGAACTTCAAGAGGGATTGGCTGTTCATACCATCAAGTCTTCTGATCAGCAGGATTGGTATTCCCCCATCAAGGACTACCTCAAGTTAGGTAATCTCCCGCTTGGATTGACGCATGCCACAAAATGAGCACTCAAGTAGAAAGTGGCAAAGCATGTCTTGTTAGGGGACATTTTGTACCATCGTAGCTATGAAGGGATCCTCCTTCGATGCTTGGACCAACGAGAGTCCACTTGGGCGATCGCCCAAGCGCACGATGGTACATGCGGTGGCCACTTCAGCGGTATGGCCATCGCCAAGTGCATTCTTTGCATGGGCTATTATTGGCCATCTTTAGAGCGAGATTATTGTGCATATGTGTGGAAGTGCATGAAGTGTCAACATCATGCCAATTTGACACATGTACCTTCCCAAGCCTTGTAGCCGATCCAATTGGCTTGGCCTTTTTTGCAGTGGGGCCTAGATCTAATCAGAAAGATCTCCCCTATGTCATCAGGTCATCACACTTTTATCCTAACGGCCATAGAGTACTTCACCAAGTGGGTGGAAGCAGTTCCGCTAACCTCTACAACTGGACCCCGCATTGTGGAGTTCATTTTGCATAACATCATATGTCATTTTGGTATTCCATACAAGATAATCTCGGATAATGGGACGTCATTCAAGCATAAAGATGTGCATGCTTTGACCACAAAGTACAAAATTCAACACAGTTTTTTGACACCCTATTATCCGCAGGCAAATGGGCAAGCAGAGGCGTCAAACAAAATGCTAGTTGCTATCCTTAAAAAGATAGTCGTAAATAGTCATAAGGATTGGCACATTCAGATCCCACTTGCCCTATGGGATTATCGCACGAGAATTCGGATGCCCACTGGGGCAACTCTGTTTTCGCTCGTGTATGGCTTCGAGGCCATCATGCCTCTCGAGTTGGAGATTCCCTCCCTACGCATATCAATGCAAGAGTTCATCGATGATGACACTGCACATCAAGCCCGGTTAGACTAGCTTACGTTGCTTGATGAACGACGTGTTAATGCTCTCGAGCATCTACGTATCTATCAAGAGCTACTTAAGAAAGCATACAACATGAAAGTTCACCTGAGGGACTTTCGGATTGGTGATTTGGTCTTAAAATAAAACCAATAGAACTCTAGTTTGCCGTCACATCTAAGGGACAAGTTCATAGCAAATTGGTTAGGTCCCTATGTAATTGATAGCAAAATAGGACCTAGAACATACCGGCTAGCCTCTCTTGACGGAATCAAGGAATTAGAACCCTTGAACATCAGTCACTTGTGGCCATTCCATATCTAAAGGCGCCATAGCCCACCTAAAAAGCTCCAAGGATTCCCATAATCGCTTGGTCAATCTAAAAAGCTCCAAGGATTCCCATAATCGCTTGGTCAACCCAAAAATCTCCAAGGATTCCCATAATCGCTTGGTCAACCCAAAAAGCTCCAAGGATTCCCATAATCGCTTGGTCAACCTAAAAAGCTCCAAGGATTCCCATAATCGCTTGGTCAACCCAAAAAGCTCCAAGGATTCCCATAATCGCTTGGTCAACCTAAAAATCTCCAAGGATTCCCATAATCGCTTGGTCAACCTAAAAATCTCCAAGGATTCCCATAATCGCTTGGTCAACCCAAAAATCTCCAAGGATTCCATAATCGCTTGGTCAACCCAAAAAGCTCCAAGGATTCCCATAATCGCTTGGTCAACCCAAAATGCCCCAAGGATTCCCATAATCGCTTGGCCAACCCAAAAAGCTCCAAGGATTCCCATAATCGCTTGGTCAAAAAAAAAAATCAATAAAATCATCACAAATAAACAAAAAGTTGCATCTCATTTCCATGCATATGCAAAAATCATCATAATAGTACAGAGTTTTTTGCATCTCATCTGCATATTCACACAAATCAATCCATCAAAAACACAAAAACATATAGCTGCATTAAGCATCACATCCATACATTGCATATTTGTGGTCATACAGGTCAGAGCACCATAGACTGTCATTACTTGGCAAAAACCATCATCTTCTACATTTTTCCACTTTATCAAAGAGCTCATCGCCTATAACCGCCAATCACATTATTCTCCCACATCATAGTCAGTTGTTCCTAATGTATCGAGAGTTTTTGTCATTCAGTCGTCATTAGCTGTCTAGCCACATACTGTACCAAGTCAGACAGATTTTACGCAAGAAAAACTGTCGCCATTTCATGACATGCTGGAAGAAAGAGAAGAATCTAGCAAAACTGTCGTGATTTTGCGACATGTTGGCAGAGAAGCAGAGCAAGATGGAAAGTGTCGCGATTTCGCGACATGTCGCATTTTCACGACTCGGGAAGTGCAGGTAGGCAGAGAAGGAAAAGTGTCACGATTTCGCGACACATTGCCAGGAAAGTTGTACGGACGAAAAGGTGTCACGATTTCATGACATAATGCAGAAAAGAGAGTCCGCAGTGTGAACTGTCATGATTTTGCGACAAGTTAGAAGAGAGAGAAAGTTTCATGAAAAGTGTCATGATTTCTCGACATGCTGCAAAAGGCTAAGTAAGAACTGTCGTGTTTTTGTGACATGCTACAAAAGTCTAAGTGAGGACTGTCATGATTTCGTGACATGCTGAAAAGCTCGAAGAGAGAACTATCACGATTTCGTGACACGCAACAAAGAGGAAGAGTCTGAAATGAGAAGCATCGCGATTTCGCGATAGGCTACAAAGAAGTTGTACAGATGCAGGAAGTGTCACGATTTCATGATAGGTTGAAGAGAAAGCTTGCGAATGCAGAAAGTGTCATGATTTCGTGACAGGTTGAGATGGCAGCTTGCAGTTGGAGAAAGTGTCACGATTTCATGATAGAAACAGTTAGCAAGTCTTCAACAGAAGAAGCGTCATGATTTCGTGACGAATTGAAGAAGGAAGAGCTCGAAGGCGAAAGTGTCGTGATTTCATGACATGTTCCTATTTTGTGGGCGTAAAGCAGAGAAGAAGGCCATGAAGTCAAAAGGGTCACGATTTCACAACAGAGTTGAAGATGACGTTAGCAGAAGCAGATGTGTCACGATTTCATGACAAAAGCAGAGAAGAAGGCAATAAAGTCTAAAGTGTCGCGATTTCACGACAGGAGTAAAGATGACATCAGCAAAGACAGAAGTGTCGCGATTTCACGACAAGAACGTAGTCAAGGTAGGGAAAGGCAAAAAGTGTCACGATTTCGTGACAACAGGCAAAAGAAGGTGTTCGACAGGAAAAGGTGTCACGATATCACGACATGTTGTAGTTTCACGACAGAAGCTACAGGAGAGTTGCAGAGGAGGTTGAAGCCGATAGAGTTAACTTTGAGCTGACAAAGTTAAATCTGAGCCGACATAAATTAGGGCATGCAGTCGACGGAGTTAGGGTTTGCATTTGCATAACAGTCGACTAAGATCAAAGTTTTGATCTTAAAAGTATTGCTATAAAAGGAGGGTTGTTTGAAAAGATTAGGCATCGATTGATGTGTGCGTTCGAAGTGCGACTTTCATAGAAGCAGAGTGCGGGGAGAAGTTCGATCATCGAGGAGCAGAGTGTGCGAAGATAGTGTTGCTGTGTTTGCGCAGAGGTGCATAAGTGGATGTTTGATCGAGTGTTGTAATTGTGCAGAGGTGCAAGTTTCGAGGACATTAGTGCCAGATCGAAGGACTGTGTTTGGTGCAGATAAGAGGACCAACTTTGGAGGTGAAAGAGTTGAGGACAAAGGTCTCCCGACAGAGCGGGGAAGACAGGTGTCTTCTATGGATAGAGTTCCACTTGCTAAGGGTAGCAGAGATAGAGGTCTTCTAGAGGATCACCAGTTAGAGCAGAGCTAGGGGAAGGTATCTCCTTTGGGTTGGTGCCCATAAACTTTGTAATCAAGAAAGGTTTCCCAGAATTAGAGGTGATAAAATTTAGTGAAAATTTTTATCCGTGGAGTAGCCCGCGTTGGGTGAACCACGTAAATTGTTGTGTCTCTATTGTGGATGATATTCTGTGCATTGCTTTGATTTCTATTTTTGATACTGTTATCTATTCGCTGCATAATATTAATTTGAAAGATCAAAGGAAAAAGTAAAAAGTGGTCTTATACTGTTCACCCCCCCCTCTCAGTATAAGCTTGTGTTCTTCAATTGGTATCAGAGCAGGTCTCTCCAGAAAAATCCTAACACCTTGGAGAAGGATCTATCAAAAGAACATATAGATTCAGAAAAGGATGAAGAGGTTAAGTTCGATCTCAAAAGTGAATTCTTCTGGACTTTAAGAAATTTCAGGAAAGAGAGTTCTGTTCTCAAGCATCATGGCAGGAAGAAGAGATAGCAAGATCAATCTTCATCCAGAAGAACGATGGATTCCAGTTGGTCACAAGAAGAACAATCATCCAAGGCATCAAAACAGGTTACATAATACTTTCCATGGCTACTGTTTTTCTTGCAAGAAATTTGGTCACAAAGCTATGCATTGCAATAATTCCGTGAATAGCCATAGTAAGGAAAATGTTAACTCTTTTGCACCTCTTATGGATAAAAATGTCATGTGTTACAAGTGCAAGAATTTTGGGCATATAGCAAGGATGTGCAGTTTGGATAGATCTAGGCTTGAGTTCACTAGAAAGAGAAATGAGATCAAATCTAAGTCAATGATAGTTCAAACTACTTTTCATGCTCAAGACAAAGTAGAGAAATGGTATCTTGATAGTGGTTGTTCAAAACATATGACTGGTGAAAAGGAAAAGTTTTTGGTCTTAAAAAACACAAGCAAAGGAACAGTTAGTTTTGGAGATAACAGGTCAGCTAAAATCTGTGGTAAAGGGACTCTTAGTTTGGATGGAAAATCCAAAATAGAAAATGTGCTTTATGTAGAAGGCCTAAGACATAACCTTCTAAGTGTGAGTCAACTTTGTGATCAAGGACACATAGTATCTTTCTTTTCAGATAGATGTGAGATACGTAAAGAAAAAAATGGAAAACTCATTGCTAGTGCTACAAGGACTCCAAACAATCTTTACATGCTAAGTGAGATAAAAAGGGAAAAGTGTTTTCTAACCCAAGAAGATGAGAGTTGGTTATGGCATAAAATATTGGGGCATTTGAGCTTTGATAATCTTGTCAATATTAGTAACAAGGAAGCAGTTAGAGACTTGCCCAAAATAAAAAGGCCTCATAACACCATTTGTGGTCCTTGTCAACATGGGAAACAGACCAGAACCAGTTTTAAATCAAAAGGGTATACTTCTTCAAAATATTTAGATCTTATTCATACTGATTTATGTGGCCCCACCAGAACTCAGAGCATTCAGGGAGAAAGCTACTTCATGTTGTTTATAGATGATTATTCCAGAATGACTTGGGTTACTTTTCTCAAAGAAAAATCTGAAGCTTTTGAAAAATTTAAAGCGTTCAAAGAAATGATTGAAAATGAGACTGACAAGAGAATCAAATGCTTAAGATCGGACAGAGGAGGAGAGTTCACATCTAATGAATTTGTGGAATACTATGAGCAACAAGGAATCAAAAGAGAATATTCAGCAGCAAGGACTCCTCAACAAAATGGAGTAGTTGAAAGAAAAAATAGAACTATTGAAAATATGGCTAGAGCTATGTTAAATGAGTCAAAACTTTCAGATGGTTTCTGGAAAGAAGCAGTCAGTACAATAGTCTACATTATCACTAGGGCCCAACTTAGAGTCAACCATCATAAAACTCCTTATGAGTTGTGGAAAGGAAGACTAGCTATAGTAAAACATTTCAAAGTGTTTGGGAGTAAGTGTTTCATCAGAAGGGAAGATCAGAATTTGGGTAAGTTTGATCCTAGGTGTGATGAGGGAATTTTTCTTGGTTATTCTAGCAGAAGCAAGGCTTATAGATGCTTCAACAAAAGAATGCATACTGTCGTAGAGAGCATAAATGTAACAGTTGATGAAAAGACAGGGATGAGAGAACCTGTCAAGGAAATCAATGATGAAATTTGTCAAGAAGAATTCAGAGAGGTTTCGGATGAAGAAGAGGAAAGATAGCAACTACTTCCCAAAACTCCTTCACGATATGTTTAGAAATATCATCCCAAAGATTTTATCATTGGTGATCCAAATAGCAGGCAAACTAGAAGAAGAGTCATTCCTTCACACGATTCTACAAATATTTCATTACTATCTCAGATTGAGCCAAAAGATTTCAGTGAAGCCCAGTGCAGATAAATTTTGGGTAAAAGCAATGGATGAAGAGCTAAATCAAATAGAAAAAAGTGAAACCTGGGATTTGGTTCCAAGACCTAAGGACAAGAATGTCATTGGCACAAAATGGATATTCAGAAATAAATTCAATGAGGATGGAAAGATTGTCAGAAACAAAGCTAGGTTGGTTTGCAAAGGGTATGCTCAAGTAGAAGGTGTGGATTTCAAAGAGACATTCACTCCTGTTGCTCGTCTCAAAGCTATCAGAATGTTTTTGGCTCTTTCAAGCTTCAAAGCATTCAAGGTGTATCAAATGGATGTAAAGTCGACTTTTTTAAATGGAGTGTTGGATGAAGAAGTCTACACAGAACAACCAGAAGGCATGTCTCTCTCAGATCAATCAGACTATGTGTGTAAACTGAAAAAGGCCTTGTATGGGTTAAAGCAAGCTCCTAGGGCTTGGTACTCAAGACTTGATAGGTACCTTCATGAGCAAGGCTTCAGGAAAGGTGTGGCAGATAGCAATCTATATATTAAGGATGAAGGTGATGATATGCTGATTGTAGTTGTCTATGTTGATGATATCATTTTTGGGGGAAATAATACTCAGTTGTGCAAAGACTTTGCTAACACCATGCGAAGGAATTTGAGATGTCTATGATTGGAGAGCTGTCATTCTTTTTAGGTCTTCAGATTGCTCAATCAAAAGATGGTATATTTATCTCTCAAGGAAAGTATATCAAAGAAATGTTAAAAAAAATTCGGGATGATGGACAACAAACCTGTATGTACTCCAATGACTACGTGGTGCAAGATGAGTAAATATGATGAATCTGCAGCGAAAGATCAGAGGTTGTATAGATCAATGATTGGCAGTTTATTATATGTTATAGCTACCAGACCAGATATCATGCAGGCTGTTGGGTTAGTAGCCATATTTCAGGAAGCTCCTAAATATTCTCATGTTACAGCAGTTAAAAGGATTTTCAGATATCTGAAGGGCACTATGGACTTTGGGCTTTGGTATCCCAAAGGTGATGATTTCACTCTCACAACATATACAGATGTAGATTGGGCAGGTAGTAATGATGACAGGAAAAGCACCAGTGGTGGAGCATTCTATCTGGGAAAGAGTCTGGTCTCTTGGCTAAGTAAGAAACAACCTTCAGTTTCCTTATCTATGGCAGAGGCTGAATACATAGCAGTAGTGGCGGGGTGTACACAGGTTTTATGGATGAAAACCACCTTGGAGGATTTCAAAGTCAAGCATGAACAACCCATCTCCATATTTTATGATAATACAAGTGCCATAAGTATTTCCAAAAATCTGGTAATGCACTCAAGGACAAAGCATATTTCCATTAAGTATCACTTTCTAAGGGAGAAATTGCAAGACAAACAGGTCAAGGTAGAATATGTGTCTACCAAAGAGCAGATTGTAGATATCTTCACAAAACCTCTTCCAAAAGATACGTTTGAGTATCTAAGGGAGAAATTGGGAGTTGTACTCCCACCCCAGAATTAATCACCTCATCAGGAGGTGGGGGAGGGACTAAGCTAAGAAGCTCATTCTTAGTCCCGAGCCCCAAAGGTGACCCTTTGCCATTGATGACAAAGGGGGAGAGATATGAGTAAGGGGGAGATATGAGTGAAGAAGAGAGCTTCAAGTCAGGGGGAGCAAAAACTTCAAAGGCAGATTCTCAGTTGTTGGATCAATTGGTTTCAGTTTTGGCTTCTAAGATGTGTTTTAGTAAAAGGTTTGCCATCAATGACAAAGGGGGAGATTGTTGGCAATTTTGGGTACCTTGGGTACATTGCCTTTGCTCAAGTATAGTAGTTGTCATTGATGTCAAAGAAGTTCTTGAAGCAATTTGATTTGATGTCAAGGAATTTGTTTTGTTGAAGATTATTCAGAGCATGGACAGTGAGTTTCTAGGAAGTTCTCAATAGCCCATTTGCAAAAGATCAAGAAAAAGACAAGTAAGAAAAAGTTTGTAGCAGGTTGGAAAAACTGTCACGATTTCGTGACATGTTTGAGGAGAGAGAAAGTGTTGGCAAAACTGTCATGATTTCGTGACATGTTTGAGGAGAGAGAAAGTTCTGGCAAAACTATCGTGATTTCATGACATGCTGGAAGAAAGAGAAGAAGCTAGCAAAACTATCACGATTTCGTGACATGTTGGCAGAGAAGCAGAGCAAGATGGAAAGTGTCACGATTTCATGACATGTCGCATTTTCGTGACTCGAGAAGTGTAGGTAGGCAGAGAAGGAAAAGTGTCACGATTTCGTGACACATTGCCAGGAAAGTTGTACGAACGAAAAGGTGTCACGATTTCGTGACATAATGCATAAAAGAGAGTCCGCAGTGTGAACTGTCACGATTTCGTGACAAGTTAGAAGAGAGAGAAAGTTTCATGAAAAGTGTCACGATTTTGCGACATGCTACAAAAGGCTAAGTAAGAACTGTTGCATTTTTGTGACATGCTGCAAAAGTCTAAGTGAGGACTATCACGATTTCATGACATGCTGAAAAGCTCGAAGAGAGAACTGTCACGATTTCGCGACACGTAGCAAAGAGGAAGAGTCTAAAATGAGAAGCGTCACGATTTCACGACAGGCTACAAAGAAGTTGTACGGATGCAGGAAGTGTCATGATTTTGCGACAGGTTGAAGAGAAAGCTTGCGAATGCAAAAAGTGTCACGATTTCATGACAGGTTGAGATGGCAGCTTGTAGTTGGAGAAAGTGTCACGATTTCATGACAAAAATAGTTAGCAAGTCTTCAACAGAAGAAGCGTCATGATTTCATGACGAATTGAAGAAGGAAGAGCTCGAAGGCGAAAGCATCATGATTTCGTGACATGTTCCAGTTTCACGGGCGTAAAGCAGAGAAGAAGGCCATGAAGTCAAAAGGGTCACGATTTCATGATAGAGTTGAAGATGAGTCAGCAGAAGCAGATGTGTCACGATTTTGCGACAAAAGTAGAGAAGAAGGCAATGAAGTCTAAAGTGTCATGATTTCATGACAGGAGTAAAGATGACATCATCAAAGATAGAAGTGTCATGATTTTGTGACAAGAACGTAGTCAAGGCAGGCAAAGGCAAAAAGTGTCACGATTTTGCGACAGCAGGCAAAAGAAGGTGTTCGGCAGGCAAAGGTGTCACGATATCGCGACATGTTGTAGTTTCATGACAGAGGCTACAGGAGAGTTGCAGAGGCGGTTGAAGCCAACAAAGTTAACTTTGAGCCGACAAAGTTAAATCTGGGTCGACGTAAATTAGGGCATGCAGCCAACGGAGTTAGGGTTTGCATTTGCATAACAATCAACTAAGATCAAAGTTTTGATCTTAAAAGTATTGCTATAAAAGGAGGGTTGTTTGAAAATATTAGGCATCGATTGATGTGTGCGTTCGAAGTGTGACTTTCGTAGAAGCAGAGTGCGGGGAGAAATTCGATCGTCGAGGAGCAGAGTGTGCGAAGACAGTGTTGCTATGTTTGCACAGAGGTGCATAAGTGGATGTTTGATCGAGTGTTGTAATTGTGCAAAGGTGCAAGTTTTGAGGACATTAGTGCCAGACCGAAGGACCGTTTTTGGTGCAGATAAGAGGACTAACTTTGGAGGTGAAAGAGTTGAGGACAGAGGTCTCCAGCCAGAGCAGGGAAGACAAGTGTCTTCTATGGATAGAGTTCCACTTGCTAAGGGTAGCAGAGACAGAGGTCTTCTAGAGGATCACCAGTTAGAGCAGAGCTAGGGGAAGGTATCTCCTTTGGGTTGGTGCCCATAAACTTTGTAATCGAGAAAGGTTTCCCAGAATTAGAGGTGATAAAATTTAGTGAAAAATTTTATCCGTGGAGTAGCCCGCGTTGGGTGAACCACGTAAATTGTTGTGTCTCTATTGTGGATGATATTATGTGCATTGCTTTGATTTCTATTTTTGATACTGTTATCTATTCGCTACATAATATTAAAGATCGAAGGAAAAAGTAAAAAGTGGTCTTATACTGTTCACCCCCCCTCTCAGTATAAGCTTGTGTTCTTCAAGCAGCGTCTGTCCCCATCTCATGATCAAAGGTTCATGCGTTGAACACTCCACCAGCCGATAGACCACATCCAATAGGTTCATGAGAACTTGGCACCTGATGAGTTAGGTAGTAGCATGTTGGAAATGAGGCCTATAAGCAATGCGTGCCTCACTCCCAACACCCCCATCTCAAACCACCATCAAACCAGAATCCCACCCATCTGGCAGTCAACCTCTGCCATCTCCACTGGACCATCCAACCCCAACTCCTCCTCATGCCTAAAGCATCGTATCAACACCACTGTTCGCTGATCCCATGACATCGTCTTGATTGGTAGTCCATCTATCAAAATCCACAGAAGCCGATAAACATCCTCCAAGGTCACTATCATCTCCCCTGTTGGGAGATGGAAGGTGTTGGTCCGAGGATCCCACAAGTTGATCAAGGTCATCAGATAAGCCTGATCCTCGACCACAGGCTCCAGTCGAGCCACCTTATTGAGCTCAAGGGCATCAAGCCACTCCCAGTCAGCCACAGTCAGTGCCCCCCATGATTTCGTAAAAGTAGTAGGTACGCGATACCGGCTCTTCACAACCTGCAAAAACAAACAACACACAAACATTTAAAAAAAAAAAAAAATTCACCTAGGTTTAACTACGTTTTCCGTTCAGTTTTAAGCTAAGTCTTGGTTTGTGTTCAGCTCAGTTTTAGGGTTTCAATTTTAATTTTGAAACGTAACATAACAAAGAAAAATTAAACAAATCACTTGCAATTTTAAAACATATAACAAAAGCAATAATGCTCAGGAGCACTTACTGGTCTCACTTCGGCTCTGTCGCTCGAGCTGGTTTGTGCACTCATGATGTCTAGAGAAATTTTGCAATGCTTCACTTCACAGAATTAACCTCCTCCTCCCTAGAGCTCCAAATCGCAAGAAAAAACAAGTGCAAATGAGCCCAAAACCTAGTTTTGGCCTTTAAATAGGCTTTTTGAGCCTGTAATCATTCCTCACTGGAATGAGCACTCTGGTTAGTGCTCGTTCCACCTTGGAACGAATACTACATAGTAATTTGTTCCACCCTAGAACGAATTCAGCACATAAATTTCAAAAACAGCACAAAAATGCACAAAAATGCCCCAAAAGTAGCAATAAACCTGTCCAATGAGAGTGCTTTTGCACTTGACATTTCGGGCATGCAAAATAGATGTCGTGGTCACAAATCCTCACTATCCTACTCCCTAAGAAGGCTACCATAGCCAGACCGCTCCACGGGAGGACGGATCATCGAGAATTTCATCCCCAAACGACGTTGCCAAAAGGGTCAAAACCCACCCAAAAATAGCAATAACATTGCCGAACGAAGGTGCCTTCACGCCTGACATTCTTGGCATCCAAAATAGACATTGGGGTTATAAATCATCACCATCCTACTCCTTAAGAAGGCCACCATGGCCGGACCACCCCACGGGAAGACGAATTTTTGACAATTTCAGCTCCAAACGACGTCGCCAAAAGGGTTAACACCCACCAAAAATAGGTCTAAATGTCAGAAAACTGCACACAATTCAAAGATAAATCTCTAAAGGCACCCTTACCTAAGTCATCTTGGGTCAAGCGACTCATTGCTTTTCTCATGTTGGTCATTCCCTCATCGATTCGTCGCTTGAGGGGGTAGTCACACTTAGTCACCAATCAACAAATACACACCCAATCATGGAAATAGCATGCATTCAAAGAATCATTGACAAAGACAAATCACGCTCCTACTTGGGGTAGTAAACAAGCAATAATCACAAGCTGATCAATCACTTGGCATTCATGAATCATGAACTCAAGGTTCCCATAGATAAAAGGTTGTGCCCTTTTCCTATTCATGACTGATCAATGTCCAAGCTCAAGTAACACCTCACCGAAAAAGGTTAACACTTGAACTGAGTTCCTTCGCTCGTCAGAAGCAAGGATTCAAGAATGCATGCCCCTTTTCATGCTTGGGGCATCAAGAGTTGGTTAGGTTACTAAGAAACCCTAATCATTAGTGCTTTGGTTATCTATTTTTGCTTGACGTTGCGCCATGCACAGTGCATCCCAAAAAGGGGCATCTGTAGACACCAAAACAACACCAATCCGATTATGTGATCGCAAAAACTGATCACTTTGACACACACAGCCCCAAGGGTAGCCCCTAGAGGTTAAACCATGGTCCTAACCACTCTCACAACAGTTTTGGAAGGCCAAAGATCAATTTGGCACCTTCAGGCACTTTGCTCAATATTCGTTCCACCCTGGAACGAATTCAAATTACGATTCGCCCCACCCAGGGACAAATTTTGAATTCGCTCTTGGGTGAGGCGAATTATAGGTTTGACAGGAAAAAAGTCAAATCTTGACAAATGGCAGCTCAGATCCGCCACCCAACGCTTCCTTCATCACATGGGAGTATGGGTGAGCATTTTTGAGCGTTAGAGGCATCTACAAGGTCAGTCATGCAGTCCCAATTTAGGGAGGAATCTCCATCCCCCTAGGAGGGCATGGCTACCATGTGGCGCCCCTGCATGCCCATTTTAAGAGGCCTCCAAGTCTATAAATTGGTGAGTTTCCTCACCCCAAAATATATAGAGGAGGAGCATTTTAGAGCAACGAAGTGCTGCAGTTTTGTTTACACACCTCACACCTTTTGGATTCGCGCCTTTCGCATCCTTGATCTCCTTTAGAGGGGAGGTCATTGGGTGACTCTTGAGAGGATGAATCTCGAGCCCAAAATCCGACATTTGGCCACAACATCCCACCAAATTTGCCAATAATACCCCACAAGAGGTTTTGGACCCATCCCAAGTGGATTGGTGCCGAAATCAGGCCCCAAATGGCGGGCGGCTTGCCCCATGGGTGCCCCCTCCCACACTGCCACAATATCAATCGCCCATTTTCGGAATGATGGGGATTCCATGGTAGACTTGTTTTCGTTCATTTTTGCATTCAGTTCTATGATTCTTAGATAGGTTGTCATTTGAATTTCGTCTCGTTTTGAACACTTTTGACCATATTTCTATCTTTGCTCGCTTCTACTAACTTGCAGGTAGCATAATAAAATTCCTACTAATGGAGGCCAAATTGGGAAAACCCGATCATCTGGGTCTTCCCAAAATGCACCCAATTAGCTAATCCCAAGTTTGCAGGTCTTTTGGAGCTTCCCAGGTAGGACATTGGGATAGTACATTTTCGACATTTTGTTGTAGGTGAATTCGTCCCACCCCGAAGCGAATTCAAATCGGTGAGGAATTTCTTGACTGTTCTTTTTGTAGGGCCTTCCTAGTGGTGTCTTGATGCCCCTGTCCAATTTTTAGAACATTTGGATCTGTTTTAGTCATAGTTTAATTCATTTTCTCATTTACTCATCGTAGGCTTGGGGATTGCATGCTTTGTTTTATCCGTAGGTGCTACTGACCATTTCTTATTATTTTGAATGCAGGATCAGAACATCGAAGGAGCAGCAAGGAATCAACATTCATAGATACAAGCAGCAGCGACGTTTTGGTCCGCCCATCTTACATGTGGGCATGCGGAAGAAGGAAGGCTATCCATGGATGTAACCAAGAGATGAATCTGACGCTCCTCACCCCTGAAAAGGGAGGATGCAAATTGTAACCAAGTTGTGAAATACATCAATAAAAATAGAAGGGATGTTATTTCATTTCGAGATTCAATTCATGCTTTCTCCATTTCATGCATTTTAATTCATAGGATTTAGCGTTAAGCTTAGTTTCAATTTTGCATCATGCTTGGGAGTTTTTCCTTTTTTTTTCTGTATCCTCGTGCTTTCACTGAGAAGGCCTACCATTGATAAGAACTAAGTAGGAAACTAAAGAGATACATCCCATAATACAATCCATCATATCCTTAGAGAAACCAAATTACCTCAAAATTTTGATAAGGAAGTGCCAATCCACTCTGTCATAAGCTTTGGATAAGTCTAACCGAATGAACATGGAAGGATATTTTTGCATGTCCATGGAATGGATGGCTTCCTGAGCAAGAAATATCTCATATACTATTTGACGTCCTTCCACATAACCCCCTTGCTCTGGGGAAATAATATTATGCAAAAGAGGCTTCAACCTTTCTACCATGATTTTAGTAATGATTATGAGAAGAACATTACATAAAGAAATAGGTCTAAAAGTTGATATATGATCAACCTCTTGAGCTTTTAGAACAAGAGTAATATAAGTTTTATTGATAACCTTCAAAATTTCTTTGTCTTTCCTGGCTTATTCCACCACCTCTAATAAATCAACGTGAAGGATATCCCAAAACTCTTGGTAGAACTCAATGGGAAAACCATCAGGACCTAGGGTTTTCCCTTTTGTATTTTAAAAACTACTTGTTGAAGCTCATTGATAGTAACAGGAGCAGCCAAAATAGAGCTCTCCTTAGAAGTGATAAGAGAAGGGATTGCTTGAAGAACATTTTGTTGTGAAGCTGAGTCAAGAGGAGTAGCAGCAAAAGGATTGGAAAAGTAATCAACAACAATAGAGTTCATGCCATCCCAAGTATAAACAACATCTCCAAAATATGATTTTAAGGAAAAAATAAAGTTGTGAGATCTTCGAGCTAGAAGAGATTTGTGGAAGAAATTTGTGTTTCGATCTCCTTCTTTGAGCCATTGAATTCTAGATTTTTGCTTCCATAATATTTCTTCTCTTTTTTCCCATTCCTCTAACTGAGTTGTGAGTTTAATTTCATATGCACTTATCTTCTCTGTGAGGCCATATAAATGGATTTTCTTATTCAAATTTTCAAGATGAGCAATAACTTCATGTTTTTTATGAACATCCCCAAACTCTTTCTAGTTCCAAGTCTTGATTTTGGATTTAATGTATTGCAGTATTTTGGCAAAACAGAACATCTTAGTCCCATGCCTAGGTTTACCTTCCTTCCACCATTGTTGCACATGAGGTCTGAAGGAAATTTATCTAAGTCACATTAATTTAAAACAAAAAGGAGAGAAACTCACATTGGTTTTCCTCATTTCCACCATGATTGGCCAATGATCTGAACCAAAATTATTAAGAGTCTTCACTTTAGGAATGTGACCATGGATTAAGAAATTTTCAGAGACCAAAAACCTATCCAATCTCTCCATTATACAATCTAAGCCTTGCCTTCTATTAGACCAAGTTATAAGGCCATTATCTGGTTGGATATCCACAAGATGGAGGTTTGTAATATATTCGCTCATGAGGTCAGTGATTTTGTCCAAATTTCTATTTCCCCCCATTTTCTCATCCAAAGAGAGGATGGTATTGAAATATCCTTCGATCAAGATCCAAGCTTCAGGAAAATGAGAGATAATATGAGTAATATCCTTCCACCGTCTTCTTTTTTCCTCCAAAGAAGTCGAAGCATAAACAATAATGCAGAGAATAATCTGGTTGGAATGTCTACTTTGAATAGCTATAGCCAACAAACCCCAAATGCCAACCATATGGTGAATAACTACCTCTTTTGGGTCCCAAAGACAAGCAATGCCACTAGAAGTCCCTTGGGAACTGAGGGAAACCACTTTTCCAGCTAGCCAAATTTTACTGGCAATTGAGTCCATATCCTCCATTGACATCTTTGTTTCTTGAAGGAAAAAAAGATGTGGATGATTTATTTGAATCATTCTTCTAATTTTATTTTGTTTTGAAAGACTCCCTTTGAGTCCTCTAATATTCCAAGTGATGATATTCATTAATACCAAGGCTAAAAAATTTGGGAAGGGCATTAATCTTACCTTCCTCTACAAGCTTTTCACCTTCTTTTACCATATGATATTGATTGGTCTTGCGACCTGCTTTTTGATTAGAATCCATCTTAAAAAAAAATTCCCTGTTTCTTGACTTATTCCAATTGAATTTGAGATGGCTTCTAACCTTGAAGAATGCTCGTACACAACCAAAATTTTACTAGATGGTTCAACAGAGTCTATATTGGGACCTGCATTATTTGAAGTTTTGACATTTGAAAGATTATTTTTCTTGTGTAAATTTTCTCCCTTTTTTTTTCTGTTGAAAACCTTTGATTTGTTGGTTTGTTTCTGAGTTCTTCCCTTCATATTTAAATTGTATTTCTAAGATTTCAATTTCTATTATTTCCTCTTCCTCACTTGGGACATCATTTGTGGAAATAATTTCAAACATATTAGCAGATGACTTTGATTGATCCTTCATAACTGTATTTTTTTTAGTGTTCTTCTTCTTAGGTATTTGGAAACCTGCTGAGTTTATATCTTCTTTCTTTTGATCAAGAATTTTATTTGGGCAAGCACTAGCCAAATGACCATATTCATGGCAAATTCTACAACAAAAAGGAATGTTCTCGTAGTCCACTACTTGCTCCCAAGTGCCTTCCCTAAATTGTAATTTGATCTTTTTAGGTAGGGGTTTGTCAAAATCCATTAAAACACAAATCCGAGCATAAATAATATGTTCAAATTTTTTATTACAATCAACAGTCATCATAAAAGTTCCTAAAGAGTTTCCAATTGAAGAAAAAATAGTAGGATTCCAAAATTCAATAGGGAGGCCAAAGAGTCTAACCCACACGGGAGCTATAGAAGGCATCTCTTCTTTGACTTTAAATTTAGTATGCCAGGGCTGCATGAAAAGCCTTGCCCTTCCAAAAAACCAAGGACCCCCTTGAAATTTTTTCTCTCTATCTTCATTATTAGCAAATAAAATAAGAAAATAACTATTTGGATCAACTACTTGAAACTTGTTTCGTGATCTCTTTAATCCTTGCCCTGGACACCATGGAAAGGTATGGTTTTCACTTTTCTTTTGTGCAGCAAATTGGAAGATGTTTTCACTCAAGTTCACAGTATGATCTATTGAAAGATAAATTTCTAACCCATCTTGGATCCCCTACAATATTTACTACTAAAATATTGAACATAAACCACAAAAATATTGGTCGCTAGAGCCCAAAGGCCCTAAAAACCAACCTATGGAGCTGCTTGCACTCAACTCGGATGAAACCCTCACATAGCCACTTGCAAAATATCTCATTCACACATAGAGATGTCCTAGGATCTGTGTTGTGCCAAATGATATGCAAAATGGTGGAGACATTCTAGGGTTTTTCAGGCATCTACCCTTAAAATTTCAACTCAATTCGGGTCCGAATGAGTGAGATATGGCTAAAACGAGTTCAGCAGTTTGGGAAGTCCTGCGTAAAATGTCCCTCCACAAATCTCAACATCAACCTGCCATCCGATTTTGTTATTAGAGACCAAGTGTTTGAACTTATTCCTTATTATATGATGATGTTTGATTTAAAGTACCTATTTAATATTTATCTATTTAATATTTGAACTTATTCCTTATGAATGAACCTGAATATCTATGAAAGGAATAAGTTAGCTCATCATGGAGATGATATGGATAGCTTATTTTGCAATACACGTAGTATACCTACATAGAAAAATATTTGTATGGTATAGATATGTGTGTATTCATTCAAATTTAGAAGTAGATAGATTAGTTCATCAGGAAGATGAGATGAATAACCTATTTGTGATATGCGTAGTATACCTACACAGAAAGACTTATGTATGGTATATATATGGGAGTAGAGAGAGTGGGATGATAAAGTCGATCAAATTAAACATTATATTAGATTAGTTTAGTTCTCTTAAATTTAACACATATATTGGTTAAGGATATATGAGTCCCTCTCGGTTTGTGCATGTAAAAAACATTAGATAACTTAGTTTTTGGGTTGTTACACCTTTCTAGTTGTTTGCTTTGTTGGGCTAGAACTTTGAATGGAGGAGGTTATTTGGTGTCAACCTACAATGGTTTCTTTCCTAATCATGTTATCACTAATATCGATTCTTCCTCTTACACCTTTAAATTTTGCTCATCCTTCCACAACATGTTTATTTGTCCCTTCTATGTTCTCTCTACTTTTTCAAGCACAACCTTCTACATTTTATGTTGGTGAACCATGCATGTACTTTAACCATGTGGATCATTACAATTCATACACCAATAATCTTACTCTAATGAAGAGGTAGAAGGGCCATCCTCATGATTACTCTACACTATAGTAGGATTTGCTCTAGAATTGCTAGTAAAATCACCTTGATCCTTCACCATGTAGGGAAATATCCTAGGCTAGAAATTTATTTCAACTTATCTTCTCTTCATGGTTGTTATCTCATTCATTAAAGTTTTTAATGTTCTTATTATACCATTCATACTAAAAACCTAAGAATCTAGAGTAGGTAATGCGATTATAGAAGAAGGTGAAGGAAATGTACACATTGGTAGTGTTGGAAATTTTAGTGTAGGTATGGGGTCCACATTTGGTAGATGAATGCTTTTTATTTGTGACTATTTATCAAATTTTATTTGTAGGATATTTGGATAAATTGGCATGGAATTCCTTAGAGGGAGCTTGCCTATGGCTATCAAAGTACTTTATACCAAAACAACTACTTGAAATATTTTAAGAAATTTCAACACATTGGATTGTTTGATCATCAAACTTAAATATATGTTTAAGGCCCTAAGAAAATAGTACAATACTTAGTAATCTATTAGCCTAATTTCATGTGGTACTATATGCCATGTTCTAATAAATTTGATGTTGAAATCCATCACTATATCTTATTGATGCCTTTAGATGGTGGCGGATTGAGTAAGGAGAGAAAAATGATTTGCTTGCTTATTAAACTCTTGCACAAATATATTGGCAAGTTGTGCCTATGAAGAAATACAACCATCTTGAAGGGTCTAGTACCAATGCAATACCTTTACTTACAATGATATTATTAATAACCTTACCATCACATATTCCTCATGAATATTATGGATGATAGCCAATGATGCCACATCTTGATAGTGCTCATAGGATATTTTCTGAGTACCATCATACATTGGAAAGGCTTTAAGGGTAGTAGTAGAAATATAATTATAGTTTGGACAATTTAGTGGGCTTGTGTTATTCCAATTTGGAAAGTTTTGTAGGGGTTTATTTTGAGGTATTTGTGTGGATGTGTTTGAATTGATTGAAATAGGGAATGCAAAATAATTAGATCCTAGACTTCCTATGGAGCTTAAAAAATGTGGATATGATTCTGATCTATTTCTCTTGAATATCAAAGGTGGTGACTCTACAATTATTATAGGTTCTTCCAGATTTTTAGTTGTTGCTCAGGTGAGCATAAGCGTATGGGATAAATTCTAGTTGGGTTATTATATTCACTATTTTTTTAGGATCCCTATTTCTCAATAAAGTTGTCAGGTGAACATATCATTATATACAAATAAGGTCAAGACTATTCACCAAGATCATAAGTCCTTCAGGTGTTTTAAAGTGTTGTGTGTAATTAGATATCATCTAAAAAATATGTTTAATATTTTCTTTTAGGAGAATTCTATCTAATCAAATAATTATGGGATTTGGGTTCCATTGATCATGGTTCATTGATCATGCCAAAATTACTCTTGGTTCTAAAATTTGCCTATGTCCTATATCAAGGAGATGCACCCTTAAGACTTCAACCACGATATTGGAAGGCTCAAGATAAGAATTTTTATCCAACCTTTGGATAAGATCGGTTTTTATGCCTAGCTAATATAACTAAATGGAGGTTTGCATACTAGAGTAAGAAGTGCAAAGGAGTAGAATTATGAGCTAAAAATGGTATAAAATTTACGACATAAAGAGACATGGTGTAGGGAGTCTCACAATCTGAATTTAAATTAAATGTCTAACTAAAGAAATTACTTCTCTTATGCTATTTAGAATAATTAACATGAATAATTTTGAGAATTTGCTAAAATATTCTAGAACTATAATGATAATTCCATAGTGCAAAATAACTATAATAGAATTATTTATTCTTAGCTTTAATATAAAATTATTAGTACTCAGTAAGGTATGCATACATGTTCAACACAAAGAGTTGAGCAAGAGTCTAGACAATAATATAATTCTCATTCAAAAAGTTGTATAGCCTCAATCAATATAATCATATCAACTGTAAATACCAAAGAATTGACCCTTAGAATATATTGCATTCTAATATATATGGATTTCACAATTATAATTGGTTATTTATCATTATATTTTAGAGAGTGGATTACATATTTGATAGGCCATTTTAGTGCATGTGCTCATATCTTTAGCTCATTCAGTTGCAATTGATTTGGCATCATGTTTCTAAGGTGGCTCCTTTCTACTTGATTCAAGGAAGTGGTAGCTACCATAACTTCATCTCATATATATGATCTCTTGACATGTCCGTTGTGCTCTTAGCCACCCCACTATCTTGCTATTTATAATAACATAAGTGTCAACCAGAGAATATTCTAAGTTTTTTTGGGTTCTTTGACAACATATTCACCTATCAAGAGCATGTATTAGAATTTTGGTGTACACTTTTACTTGATGTCTCTTTCAACTCCTTCCCTCTTATTTTACCTAGCATAGAGATCTTTTTGTCAAAAAAATAGCTTCTATTGCTAAAACCTCATTCAAAACCTTTCAACACTTTGCGTGGAGCATATTTATAGATATCGAGTGCAACTCATACCTGAGGATTATTCCACTACTTGATTAGGCAAGGCTTTTCTAGTACTTTTGCTAACATCAACATTCAAAGTCATTTGGTGTTTTGACTATCTTATCTGGTCAACTAAGCCATTGTGTTGAATGCCAAAATCTTATACTTATTCAATTTTGAGTCTTCTAAGGGGTGGATGTTCTATATTAATTTGGGTAATTTTCTCCTTCTTACTAACATAAGCATTACTATCTACCTAGGATACTGGGTTCCAAATGTTAGATTTAAACTATCCTTCTTCTGATATCAACATTTCAATCCATTTGACCATCTTACTTTATCAAAATTATGGCCTATCAAGTCTATTTGATATTTGATTGTTAGATGCTAGAAAATTTTGCAACATTTGCTAACATTAGTATTTGAAATGTCTGACAATGTTCTTACACTTCACAAATTTTCTTGCATTCATCGATCCGACCTTCACTCTAAATTGTTTGGTGGTATTTTATAGCAAATTGTAGTGTTTTGTATAGATAAAATTCATCTCCTCATCAAGAGATTGATGTGGGTAAAAAATCCACATACGATACCACTATTGGCATATAAGCCTAACTATTTGAAAATATCACATATCTCAATATAAAGACACCACAATATTAAAGGTTGAAATATTAATAATCAAGAGTGGAATCATGGATATGAGCATTCAGATATATATATCTAGGATAATATAATAATGAAATAATACACTCATAATATAAAATATGAATATAAAATGTCTAAAATCATATGTACATGAATGAAGAATAATTACAATAATAATTACTCAAAAATTGTTTACAAGATTTATTTTCAATGTTCGCTATGTGGTGATTGCTACAAACCATTTTTTCCTTAAATTGTATGAAGTTGTCTCCATAACATAGCCATAATAATGTGACTCTTCAATACTTCTCTATTGCACTCCTTACTTATATGGGAGATGTAACCTTTCCTATTCTTGATGTTTCGCTTCTCCTCTTGCCACTTGTGTACTAGACTCTTCACTCTCTTCTTATATGTATAGTTGACTCTATGACCCTTGCACATATATACATGACTCTTACTCTCTTGCATGCATTCCTAATATAAGAAACTTATGCACATCCTCATATTACATATTTGCACACTCACATACATGACACTTTGCACATTCTCTCGGTAAAATTAAAAATAATATTAGATCAATTCTTTAGTAATATATTTAAAATAAAATAGAAAAATAAATATAAATTTAATAATGTGCAAGAGAGAGTGAAAATCAATGAAAAAAAAACTAAATAAAACAATTTTTTCTTTCTTATTATCATAATATATTTTAATAAAAAAACTCATGATAATTTAAAAGAAATAAATTAAACAAGAGAAAAAAACTAATCTTTTCATATTACATAAAATAAATTTATTTTTTATAAAAAAAATATAAAAAAAAACAATAAATAATTTTAATAATACTTCAATTTTTTTATTATTATTACCACTTCAATTTTTTTTTTTTTACTTTTCACACTTTTTTTCCCTAAACATATACAATCTTAAAAACATAGTTCAAGAAAATGCATTTTTACATGCTTTCCTTTTATGACTAAGCATTATTTTGTTACTAAAATGTCTTTTTTTTCAACATTTAAAATAAAAATATACAATTTATCATTAATTTTATGATTAAAATATTTTCAATGTATAAAATAACCATTATCATTATGAAAATTAAGTGCATTATCTTCTAACGTAACTAAAAGATTTGAATAAATAAATATAACCTAAAAATACCATTTTTATTAGTATAATTTATCTTATATTTAAATTTTATTTTTTATATTTATATTTAAATTGATTAAAAACTATGAATAAAACATAATTCATAAAAATAGATGTTATAAAAATAATACTTTATATATAATTTTTCCTTTTTATTATTTTTTTCTTTTTTATTATTATTTTGTTAACTGATTTTTCTTTTATTTTTGCTAAATATAATATATTCTAAAAATATATTTCATCTTTTTTCTCTTTATTTTACTAAGATAGTTTTTCCTATGCTTTTTATTTTTTATGTTTACAATTAAACTTAGTGCCTGTCGGCTGCCATTTGACTCTTGATTCCTATATATAAATAACTAATGCACAAATAAATTCATATATAAAATCAATAAAATGGAAAAAAAAAATCATATATAAAACAATTTTTTTTTTCTTATTATTATAATATATTGTAATAGAAAAACTTAAACTTTAGAAGAAATAATTTAAAAAGGAAAAAACTAATTTTTCCCTATTACATTAAAAAAACTAATTTTTCCATATTATATAAAAAAAAATTATTTTTTTAATAAAAATAAAATATTAAAAAGAAAACAATAAATAATTAGATTGAGAAATTTTTTATTATTATTTTTTAATTATTTTTTTAGGTTAGTATGAGAAATCTTTACATCTCCTTTTAACTATGACTATGTAAATTTGAGAGCTATGCTTATCAATAGAGAATTTAACACATAGGTACCACACATCCACCCCCTCAAACACTAGCTCGCCAGACAGCTAGTGTTTGATGGGGTGGATGTGTGGTACCTATGTGTTAAATTCTCTATTGATAAGTTTCCTTTTATGATTAAGCATTATTTTATTTTATTTTGGTAAATAAAAGTCTTCATTAATTACGGGGTTGTGGAGGTTAACCCAAAACCTATTACAATGTCTAACCTTCTGAGATTGTATATTAAGCATTATTTTATTATTAACATATCTTTTCTTTTTTTTAAACATTAAAGTGTTATTCACCTGTCTTTTCTTTTTTAAAACATTTAATTTTTTTTTTTTCAAAGCGAAAAACCCCTTGCGGAGCCGCCTTGGTCTAAGAAACCACGAACACGGGGTTCTACACCGTCAAAGTCACCCGGGGGTCGCCAACATTATCAATTGGATTTTAGATACCCAATTCAGCTTTTTGGTAGGGTAGAGATTTGAACCTGGGACCTCCCTTGGAGAATTGCCCTCTCCTCTCCAACTCACCTACAACACCTGGGTTAAAACACTTAAATTAAAAATACACATAACATAATCAAATATATTTAAGATTAAAATAATTTCAATATATAAAATAATCATTATCATCATGAAAATTAAGTGCATTATCTTCAAACATAACGAAAAGATTTGAAGAATTTATTACTTTTAATTTTTCTAATGTTAAATTTTTTATTTAACTTTTTATATATTAGAATTGTTTTTTATAAATAAATATAACCTAAAAATTCCATTTTTATGTATATTTAAATCGATGTAAAATACATAATTTATAAAATTAAATGTTATAAAAATAATACTTTTATAAATTAATTTTCTTTTTTATTATTATTATTTTATTAACTGAATTTTCATTTTTAAAACATATTTATTTTTTATACTCTTAAGATGTTTTTTCTTTTTCAAACATATGCTTTTTACAATTAAACTTAGTGGCTGTCCGCTGCCATTTGACCTTTGATTCCTCTATTTATATAAATAAGTAATGCACATATAAATTCTCATGCGCATTTAAATTAAAAATGCACATAACATAATGAAATTTATCGTTATTTTAAGATTAAAATATTTTTAATATATAAAATAACCATTATCATTATCAATTTTTTTATTTAATTTTTTATATAACATAATTGTCTTTTATAAATAAATATAACCTAAAATTTCCATTTTTATTAATATAATTTATCTTATATTTAAATTTTATTTCTTATATGTATATTTAAATTGATTAAAAACTATGAATAACACAATTCATACAAATAGATGTTATAAAAATAATATTTTTTATAAATTGTTTTTCTTTTATATTATTATTATTTTGTTAACTGACTTTTTTTTTTTTCTTCTTTTTACTCTTTATTTTAAGATGCTTTTTTTTTTTCAAACAAATGCTTTTTACAATTAAACTGAGTCGCTGTCCGCTGCCATTTGACTCTTGGTATAAATTCTCATGTGTTCTTATCATTGGATAGCTTGTCTTTGATTAAGGTGAGCACAATCATTTCTTTTGAGTTTAATCAATACCTTGATGTCTACCAGAGAGATGCCGCAAGATACCTTAGATCAACATCAGCAGCAATCAGAAAATTTGCGAGATAACCATGAGCAGCACACAGGTCTTCTCCATGAGATCAACGACATGATAGTTGGAGTTGAACAAAAGCTTGTGAGGATACAACAAGATCCACTTGAGCTTGGGCCCAATCGTGAAGAGTATCGTGATATGTTTCGAAATTATTGTGCTTTGTATCAACAAGCATTGGACTCGGACTCGGACTTTTCTGTTCTTATCTTAAATCGACTCCGTGTGTTAGAAAACGTTCTCTCTCTTTTTTGTCAAGCCACAAGAGAACGGAGGTTTGATGAAGCGTGGAACAGTGTGGAGAATAAAAGGGAAGAGGAGGAGGACCTTGGGAAGGGGCTGAGTATCGTAATAATTTCAAAAGATGATTTGCGTGAAGTTCCCGAATGCCCAATTTGCTGTGAAGAATTCCATGTGAGAGAAGAAGTGAGCAGCATGCCTTGTCACCGGCTACATTTATTCCACACCGAGTGTATTTTGAATTGGATTGAGCGCAAGAATAATTGCCCCATCTGCAGGAAGATGCTTTAAAAGATGATAGGATTATATGAATTTGGTAGAGTTTTCCCATCTTTAAAAGATGATGGATTAGGCTCCCCTAAGTGCTAGCTTTATAGGAAGTGGTGGCTTCTTGGAGGAAGGTTGTACTTAATGGATGGGGATGGGAGATAGAAAAAGAAAAAGAATGGGGCTATATATTAGACTTATGTGCTTAGATTTATTTTTTTGTGGGTGGTTTAGAAGGCAATACCTATCCAATTTATGGAAAGGAAAAATGATCTTTTAAAAGTTTTTTTATTATGGCTTTGTGGATGTTAAAAATTACTTACTTTACTTTTTATATTATTATCAAAGTGTTTCTCATCTAATTTTTTTTTTTTTTTTGGGCAATTAATGTAATATTCTTAAAATCTTATCATGCCTTGTATTTTTATATCTCACTTTTGATAGAGTATTTTTCAAATAATTTTTTTTTTTTTTTTTATGTTTGATTTTTTATTATTTAAATATATTTTTGAAATATCTTTATCCCACAAATCAATATATCTATCTTTGTGAAGCATGGAAATATTAATATTTTTATAAACTTACTTAAGATGTCTCTTCATAAAATTTTTGGTTCTAGTACATTTCTTCCTAATGTTGTGTTTTTTTATTATATAAAATATTAAAACATTTATTTTTCTTGTACATAATCATCTTCATCCATCCAATGAGTTTCACCATACTTTATAAACTATTGATCTTGAATTTTATTCTCTTCATTGCTGTAAATATGTTATGAAAATATATTATATCTAGATCCTCATATATACATTTAGATATTTCATATTTTAAAAAAAATATGCAATCATTCAAATTTTGCATCATTTCAGCTCAACATAATTGTTTGGAAGAAATTGTGGTCTTCAAGACACAATGAGAATAAAATGGTTTTGGAATATCATTATTGAGTTGATCATATTTTAAAAAATTTGGTTTATGATCTCATTTTAATTGAAACAAAATGTATAAATATATTAAATACTTTGGTTGAAAATAATTATTAGATAATAAAATATCATATAAAATTAGCACACATGATTGTTCAACACACATATTATTTCATATATTACAATTTTGATATAAAAATATATGAAATACTCTTTAAATTGATAAAGAAAACAATATCCTACATTGGGATAAAATAATCAAGAGAACCACCCTTCCTTTTTGAAGGAGATAAAAATATATTTAAGCCCCCTTCCTTTTTGAAGAGATGAATGAAGATATTTTCTCCCAAGCACTTAATATTCTATCCATATCATGTCACACACTTTTCCTTAAAGTATATTTTTCCAAGTAGTTCAAATGGGTCATGTACCTTTGATTAGTAGAATTACTAGTTCCATCCCTAAAAATGTCATGCATAGCCAAGTAGGTCAATCCTATATGGATTCCTGAACCTCATTGGACCAACAATGATTCTTTTAAAAAAGACAACAAATTCTTGTTGAAAAAGAGCTGGTCTTAAAACTACTAGCAATTCATTAGTAAAACTAACACCAATTTTTGAAGTAAAAAATATGAATCTAAGTGAACCACTTGCCTACCCCTTAAGTAAATCACTATTTAGAACTTGTTAAGTAATATTGGACATGTGGTTTAAGCTAGGAAATAACTAGCTAAATCTAGTGAATTACTCATGTTTGCAAGAAAACCACCTTGTATAAGTGAACTGTTCACAATTGCAAGTGAGTCAATTGTATTTTTTAGAAAAAAAATTCTAGTAATAAATTCATCCAAGTGCACCCAAAAGGATTGAATCTATCCATTTTTTGAGTGAATCACTTGTTAGGTTGATTAAATTGCTCCCTAGTCTTAGACTTAGCAAATTTTTTATCCTCTTCTAGAACTTTATCTTTCCACATCCTAGCCTTTATGGATACTTCATCCATATTTAAATACCCATTAATGTTAAAATCTAACCCATATCCTTACCATTTTCTATTTCCACCACACCTACATTCTCTTTTCTTTCATCCATACTAGTGTTTCTCCAAAGTGGTCGAATCATCAAAAGAAAAAGATAAAAATAAGAGGGATAAAACAAAGAGATAACACTCCCCTCCATGTAAAAGACCAAAAATTTATTTGACAATCCCTATAAAAGGATAGAGAAAGGGGAAGTATAATCACTTCACTAGACAAGTCAAGAGAGTGGCATTGTAGATATTTATTCTTGGGTTCCAACTAGATTCATGGAGTATTAGTAGAATTCAAACCTCAAACATTGTAATGAATTTAGTGTAACAAGTGTGGAGTTGCTCATAGCTAATGGAAATATTTTATGAAAATTATGACCCCTTATAAAGGATCTTAAGATCTTGATAATAGCATGAGGAGTACTACATTCATGAGCAAAATATGAAAAATATACTAAAGACAACAAATTGAAAGCACGAGATTCTAGAAAACAAAAAGGGAAAACCCCAAACAAGATGCAAGAACGAAACTTAAACTTAATGCTACAAATTAGAAATACATAAAATGGAGAAAACATAGACAAATTGGAACCAAAATGGAACGAAGCATCAAACTTCAATGATGCTTCGTATTCGTTTACAATTAGCTTACAAACTTTATTGATGTATTTCAAATTCGGTTACAATTAGCTTCCTCCATTTTTAGGGGAAAGGAGCATCAAACTTGTCTCTTGGTCACATCAATGGAAAGTCATCTCTCTTCCGCGTGCCCACATGCAAAATGGGCAGGCCAAAGTGTTGTCGTCGCTTGTGTAAATGAATCCTTGATCCTTGCTGCTCCTCCTGCGTTCAAAGAAACAACAAAATTGTTAGTAGCACCTGTTGCAAATATGAAACGTTTGTTCTCTAAAAATGATGAAGGATGTATGCATAAAACTGAATAAAATGATGAATGAACTGATTCTAAACAACTTGCAAGTTTGACAAGAACCAGGGAACATTACTAGAGGGCCACTACCATCAAAATAGTCAAAAAAAATGTCATCGATTTGAATTCGACTGTAATTCATCCCTAGGCAGGACGAATTCTACTGTAATTCATCCTCGGGTAGGACAAATTCGCCTACGACAAAGCGCCGAAGTGATGTTGCCCAAATGTCACGTCTCGGGATCTCCAAAAGACCTGCAAACATAGGGGTTAGCTAATTGGGGGCATTTTGGGATGACCCAGATGGTCGGATTTCCCCAATTTGACCTCCATCAACGAGAATTTGATGTCACTACCTGCAAGTTAGTGAGGACAACAAAAGTGACAAAACGTGATATGATTTGATCAAAACATTCTAAAATTGAAATTATAAACTATCTAAACAACATAAAATGGAATGGAATATAAACAAGTGACAAAAGAACAAATTAAAATAAAACTAAGAAGTGCGGGGCGCCCGGGTGGGCTGCCCACCGTTAGAACCTAATTTCGGCACCAATCCACTCTGGATGAGCCCAAAATCTCTTATAATGGGTTGTCGATGAATTGGTAGATCAATGTGGTCAAATTTCAGGTTTTGGGTCTGGATTCACACTTCCAATAGCCACCCAATAACCTCTCTTGTGAAAGAGATCAAGGATGTGGAAGAGGTGAATCAAAAGGGTAAAATGTGGTATTCAATTTGGCAGCACTTCGTTGCTTGAAAATGCCTCCAACTTGTCTCTCTTGGGTGAGAAAGTTCACCATTTTATAGACCCAAGGGGTATCTTTGGAGGGGCATGCATAAGCGCCATGTGGCAGTCATGCCTTCCCATGAGGAAGGAAAGTCCTCCATGACTTGGGCTTCCATGACTGCACTTGTGACAGTCCTCTAAAGTCCAATCTGCCCACCTACATGCGCATGCAAGGCAAGAGGCATTAATTGACTGTCCTCGACTGTCACTTGGCACCATTTTTCTTTTTGCCCATTGAACCTAGAATTCGTCCTAACCTAGAGCGAATTCAGAATTCATCCTTGGATGAGATGGATCCCAATTTGAATTCGTCCTTGGGTGGGACGAATATTGAGCAAAGTGCCTAAATGTGCCAAATTGCCTTCTGACCTTACAAAATTGCTACAAAAGTGGTTAGGACCACTGTTTAACCTCTGAGGGCTGCCTTGGGGGCTGTGTGTGTCAAAGCGATCAGTGTTTGTAGTCACATAATTGGATTGGTGCTGTTTTGGTGTCTACAAATGCCCCTTTTTAGGATGCACTATGCATGGTGCAACGTCGAGCAAAAATAGATAACCAAAACACTAATGATTAGGGTTTCTTGGTAACCTAACCAACTTTTGATGCCCCAAGTATGGAAAGGGCATGCATTCTTGAATCCTTGCTTTTGATGAGCTAAGGAATTTGATTTCAAGTATTAACCTATTTTGGTGAGGTGTGACTTGAGCTTGGACATTGATCAATCATGAATAGGCAAAGGGTGCAACCTTTTGTCCATGGGGGAACCTTGTGTTCATGCTTTCTGAATGCCAAGTGTTTGATCAATTTGTGATTATTGCTTGTTTACTACCCCAAGCAGGAGCGTAATTGTCTTTGTCAATGATTATTTGAATGCATGCCATTTTCCTTAACTGGGTGTGTGCTTGTTGATTGGTGACTAAGTGTGACTACCCCCTCAAGCGACAAATCGATGAGGGAATGACCTTCATGAGAAAAGCGACGAGTCGCTTGACCCAAGATGACTTGTGCAAGGGTGCCCTTATATGGTTTATCATTAAGCATGTGCAGTTTTCTGACATTTAGACCTATTTTTGGTGGGTGGTAACCGTTTTTACGATGCTTTTTGGAGCTAAAATTGGCAAAAATCCATCTTCTCGTGGAGCGGTTCAGCTAAGATAGCCTTCTTAAGGAGTAGGATAGTGAAAATTTGTGACCCTAATGTCTTTTTTGTATGCCCGGGATGTCAAGTGCAACAGCACTCTCATCGGGAAAGTTTATTATCTGTTTTAGTGCATTTTTGTTCAATTTTTGATGTTTTTTTTGAAATTTTTGCCCTGAATTCATCCCAGGGTGGGACGAATACCAGCTTAGAATTCATCCCATGGTGGGACGAGCGCTAACCAGAGCGCTTGTCCCAGGGAAAGATGAATTTAAGCTCAAAAGGCCTATTTAAAGGCCAAAACTAGGGTTTGGGCTCATTTGCATCTGATTTTTCTTACGATTTGGAGCTCTGGGGCGGAGGAGGTTAATTCTACGAAGCAAAGCACTGTTAGATTTTACCTGCCATCATGAGTGCACAAATCAAATCGATCGGCGGAGCCGAAGCAAGACCAGTAAGTGTTCCCTAGAGTTATTACTTTTGTTTAAAATTGCAATTGTTTTGTTTAATTTTCTTTGTGATGATGTTTTTCAAAATTTTAAAACTTAAACCCTGAAACTGAGCTGAAATTTTAAGACTTAGTTGTACAACTAAACGTAGCGCAAAACCTAGGTAAAGAATTTTTTATTTTGCTTTTAACTAAACCTTTAGGATAAAAGGAAAGTAAAACCCTAAGACTTAATGTTTTTTTTTTTTTAATTTATCAGTTAGGATTAGAAACCCTATAACTGAGAAATTATTTTTGACGTGTGAATTTTTTATTTTGTTTTTAAATTTATCAGTTAGGATTAGAAACCCTAAAACTGAGAAATTATTTTTGACTTTTGTTTTGTTTATTTTTTTGGAATTTATCAGTTAGGATTAGAAACCCTAGAACTGAAAAAATAATTTTTTTTTGAATTTTGAATTTTTGTTTTTAAATTAATCAGTTAGGATTAGAAACCCTAGAACTGAAAAATTAATTTTTGTTTGAATTTTTATGTTTGTTTTTTTGCTGTACATTGGTATACAATGTTGTATATTCATGTTATTGTTGTACAGTTCTTTTCCATGATTTTAATGTTTTTGAATTGTTTTCTTTTGCAGGTTGGTAGGAGCCGGTACCGTGTACCCACTGCTTTTACTAAAGTGTGGGGGGCGCTGACTGTAGCTGACTAGGAGTGGCTTGATGCCCTTGGACTCAAGTAGGTGGCTCAATTGGAGCCTGTGGTCGCAGATCAGGCCTATTTGATGACCCTGATCAATATTTGGGATTCGTAGACCAACACTTTCCATCTCCTAATAGGGGAGATGACTATGACCTAGGAGGATATCTATCGGCTTCTACAGATTTTTATAGATGGACTGTCGATTAGGACATCACCATGCGATCAATGAACAACATTACTTCTGAGATGCTTTGGGCATGGGGAGGAGCTGCGTGTGGAGGATCCACTAGAGAGGGCAGAGGATGACTACCAGATTGGCAGGATTTTGGTCCGATGGTGGCTGTAGAGGGGGGTGTTGGGCATGAGGCACGCATTCATTATGGGCCTCATGTCCAACATGCTGTTACCTGACTCGTTAGGCATGAGGTTCCCATGGAACCTATTGGATTTGGTTTGGCAATTGGTAGAGTGCCCAACAGAGGCACCACTTATCATGAGATGGGGACAGACATTGTTGGCACAACTCTATGGGGAGCTATATGAGGTCTACTATCGGCAGTGGAAGGGGATTAGTTGTAGCTACCTGTTGCAGTGCTGGGATTGGCAGCACATAGCAGTGGAGAGGCTAGTCGGGTTACCATGGACGACTTGGGCAGAGATGGAGGATAGGGAGATAGGTTATGCAGTTCTGCGACGGTGGTCTAGGGAGCAGGGGTATAGTCGACGGTAGGCAGGTGCCATAGGGCACTATGTCGATACCTTCTCTCGGCTTACTCCAGGGGAGGTGGTTTGGCGCCCTTATTGGGACTGTCTAGCCTAGCCGGAGGCTGGAGAGTGGTTTCGATGGGACCAAGCATGAGTTCTTCTCGTATAGCCAGGTGACGACAGTTTGGTATGTGTCAAGGGTTTCTTGGTGAGTTCGTGGTCTATCGACATCGAGGGGATGAGAGGACTCTAGACCGACCGGTCATCATGCCACTGGGCGAGGATTCAGACACGGTGATCGACGTCCCGGATGTGGATGACGTCGAGACTACTGTTGAGTATGACCAGTGGTGGGTACTGCGGCGATGGTGAGGCGAGGGGCCATTGGGAGGTGCAGGGGTAGCTACCACGGGTGGGGAGGGTGCTGAGGCACCAGGTGATGATTGGGGAGCTCCTTTGGAGGATGTGGACATAGTGGAGATAGAGGGTGAGTATGTGGATTTGGAGGCTCCGAATTAGCCAGAGATGTAGGACATTACGAAGCAGTGGGAGCCAGAGTAGGCTACTATTCCAAAGATGCCCATGCCTCAGGCAGATGCGGCAGACGCAGATGCAAGGTTATGTGCTGAGATTGAAATATTAAATATTAAATATTAATTTCATGCTAATGTTAGCAATAGTTTAAAATTGGAGGAAAGCTGCTTTGCTGGAATTTTTTTGAGACCTATCTGGTGGGCTCTGCGGGGATGGCAACAGTTTTTGGAGGAGGTATGAACAACTGGAGGAATGTAGTGATGGCATCAGGTCCGTCACAGAGCGTGCATGCTAGGGCTGGTATTTCTTTTAAAAATGATTGGAAGGAACAGGATTTCCCATTGCATGCCAGGAATCGCTTGTTAAAGAACAATGGATGTTTGGAACGATGTGAAGCCAGTGCCGGTTCTAGTGGTTCAACCAGACTCGATGGCAGAAGATGTGGAGTATTTAACCAAACATGCGCTTATTGGTAAATTTATGGGCATCCGAATTTCTCTTCCCTTTGTGGAGGCTTGGGTTAGGAAGACTTGGAACCCTGAAGGTGATGTGGAGGTGATGCTGAGTGCAAACAACTATTTTATGGTGGTTTTTTCTTGTCTTGCGGATCGTAACAAAGCATTTGAAGGAGGTCCCTATTTCTGTAACCAAGCGGGACTCTTTCTTAAACCCTGGCATGTGGGTTTCAACCCATCATAGGAGCGGCCGTCACGGGTTCCGGTGTGGGTTCGGCTTCCGTGGCTCCCATTGGAATTTTGGAGAAATGACATCTTGCATATGATTGCCCTTCTACTTGGGAAGCCGGTTGGGCCGTCACGACAAACGCTGGATAAAAAGGTAATCTCTGTTGCCCGTATCTGTGTTGAAATTGATTTAAACAATCCTATTCCAGATTCTATTGAAATACAGTTCGGATCAACCAAATGGGTTCAAAAACTTGACTATGAAGCTCTCCCATTTCGTTGCCGGATTTGCCATGAATATGGCCACTTACAAAGAAAATGCCCTAAGTTTGTCCTGCCTGTGGCTTCAAATCCCGGGCCCTCTCGAGCCGTACAAAATATGGATAAAGGAAAAGCCCCGATAAAGGAGGGGGATCAGGATAAGGAAGGCTTTGTTACGGTAAAACCTCGAAACAAAGGAAGAAAGGCAAAAAGAGACATTAAGGATAACCAGCCAGATGCTCAGCTCAACCGTTTTGAAATTCTAGAGAATCTTGATCAGTGCGTGGAGATACCTGAAACATCGCTACCTGTTATAGATATAACAGGACCAAATCAGTTGTCTCTTCATGAGGTGGAACCAAGGGAACCAGATATAGGGGGTTTAAATGAAGAACAGAGGGCTTTGGTTCCGAGTATAGGTGATATGGTTGGCCCTAGCCCTGGAAGTGAAGTTATCTTAGAAAATGGCACAGATTTAGACATGCCCTCTCCTACCCAGGCACTGATGCAGTCATCCATGGACTGTAAAACTCCTACGGTGCTGGGATTGCAGCATAAAATAATTAAAAAAAATGCTTCAGATAAGAATATGAAGGTGGGTCGAAAGAAAGACCAGGATAAAATTAAGTTAATGGGGGAGACTTTGGTAGAGTCAGGTTTGGTGAGAACATTGGACTCCCATTTTTATAACCCCCAAAAATGATTGTACTTTCATGGAATGTAAGGGGGTTGAACAGCATCCCCAGACAAAAAGTTGTTCGTGATTTGATTCGTGTTCATTCTCCGGATGTGGTTTTTATTCAGAGACTAAATTAGCTATTGATAGTTTGTTCAATATTGCTCCCAAGTTGTGGAGAAAGGGGCAATGTCATTGTATTGGTGCATGTGGATATGCTGGTGGCCTTGCTTGTTTATGGGATCCAGTTAAGATCTCTCCTCTTACCTGGATTTCCAGCAGGTGGTCTATTTCGATGATCGGGCATGATAATGAATCTGGTGAGACCATCCTACTTACAAACGTGTATGCTCCTATTGATTACAATGGTAAAGTGAATTTATGGGAGCACATTGGCTTTGTGAGAAGTCTGGCTCCCCTGTACCCATGGATTTTGGCCGGAGACTTCAATTCTATCACTTGTCTGGAGGAAAAACGTGGTGGGATTGATCGCCTTGAGCCTTTTTCTTCTGTCTTCAATGCTCATATCCGGGCCTTGAACTTGGTTGACATCAAGCCGGATAATGGGATATTTACCTGGCATAATAGAAGATGTGGGGAATATTCCATTTCGTAGAGACTGGATAGGTTTCTGATCTCTAGTTTTTGGATTGGCAATAATAGAAGCACTAGTTCTATGATTCTCGAGGGTAGAGGATCTGATCATTGGCCTATCAAACTCTCTGCTCTTGAGTTAGGGCTAAAAAAGAATCCCTCATTTAAGTTTCAACTTATGTGGCCACGATATCCTAAGCTTCATGATTTCATGCGAGGCCGGTGGACTAATGGCAAACCTCCTCATGGCATCGCTATGTACTCCTTTATGAAGCGGCTTCAATTTGTTAAGCATAAATTGAAGAGATGGAATAGACTAAATTTTGGGAACCTTTCCTTGGCTAAGCTGGCAGCTCTTAGGAGGGTGGAAGAAGCCTCAAGGAAGATTAGAGATCAGGGACTCACAGAGGAGCTTCTTGTTGAGGAATCTGAAGCTGTAAAAGACCTTGCTGAATGGGAACTGAGGGAAGAAATTTTTTGGAAACAAAAAGCTCGAGTAGATTGGCTTCAGGAAGGGGATAGGAACACAACCTTCTTTTATAACTCCGTTAAGGCTCGTCGTAATGGTAACCTGATTACCTCTCTTGTTAATTCTCAGTGGTGCCCTCGCTTTCTTCTTTCAGGGATATTTCGAAGAGACTAAGAGGTATTTTTCCTCTCTCTTCAAGGAGGATGCCCTCTCATATGATGAGGAAGAAAAACTTATTCTAAACTGTATTCCCTCGATTGTTTCTAGAGAGATGAATGAGCACTTGATGGATCCAATTTCCCTTGAGGAGCTGAAAAGTGTTGTATTCAAGATGAAAAATGGGAAAGCCCCGGGTCCGGATGGATTCCCGATTGAGTTTTATCAAGAGTTTTGGGAGTTAATCAAATTTGACCTTTTGGAAGTGGTCCGTGAGTCCCAAAAGAACAAACAGATGCTAAGGGCCCTAAATGCTACCTTTGTGGTGCTTATTCCCAAGAAAGAGGGAGCGAATTCCTTGGATATGTTCAGGCCTATTGCTCTCTATAATGTTGTATATAAGATCATCACAAAAATTATTGCTGAGAGGCTGAAGATATGGTTGAGCAAAATCATCTCTGAGGAGCAAGGTGGGTTTGTTGCTGGCCGACAAATCATGGATGGGGTTGTTATTGCTACGTAAGCTATTCACTCAATGGAAACTTCTAAGAAGAAAACTATGTTCATTAAGTTGGACATGGCAAAAGCCTATGACAGAGTTAGATGGTCCTTTCTTCAAAAAGTTCTTGCTACTTTTGGCTTTGAGGAGGAATGGATTAGATGGGTGATGAGCTGTATTTCTTCTTCCTCATTCTCTGTTCTTGTTAATAACGAGACTACGGAGTCTGTTTGAGGCCTCAAGGGGATTGAGGCAAGGAGATCCTCTATCTCCTTATTTGTTTATCATTATGGCAGGAAGGGTTGGGCAGATTACTCAAGTCTCAGGTCAGGCATGGTCTCATTCAGGGGTGGAAGTGGGATAACAGTTTGCCACCTCTTTCCCACCTTCAATTTGTTGATGATACTGCTTTGTTGGGAGTTGCCACTATCAAGGAAGCTGGAAACATTAGACAGTCTCTTGACATATATCTTGGTGCTTCTGGATAGGTGATTAATGAGGACAAGTCCTTTATTTTCTTCTTCAATACCCCCCTCTTATTCAAGCCAGGATTTCTGGCATTCTAAGATTCCAGGTCGGGACTCCCCCTTCATTTATCTTGGGATCCCGATTTCATCTCATCCTCTGCCTAGATCTTCTTGGCAGTCTATACTTGATAAGTTTAGAAGGAAGGTAAATCACTGGACTGTCAGATGGCTATCCTCTGTAGGTAGAGTATTGCTTTTAAAATCTGTTATTCAAGCTTTACCCATTTACAGATGTTTTGTGCAAACAGCTCCTCATTTCATCAAGGACATGGATGCTCTATCAAGACAGTTTTTGTGGTCTGGAAAACTTGATCAATCTAAATGGAGTTTGGTTAGATGGGATTCCATTTGTAGGCCAGTTCAAGAGGGAGGCCTTGGGTTGCGACAGGCAACTCTTTCTGGGCAGGCTTTGGCTGCGAAACTTTATTGGAGATGGTGTACCTCTCAAGATCAGATTTGGGCTAAAATATTATCTTATAAATACTTGAGAGGTATTTCTGAGGTAGATATCCCTAGAGCCAGTTTGGTTGGGAAAGGTTCTGTTATCTGGGACACTCTGAAAAGAGGAGCTAATCTAATTAAGCAGGGTTTGTTCTGGATTTGCAATCGGGGATCAGATGTTCTTTTCTGGGAGGATTCTTGGGATGGCCACCCTCCTATCTTGACTCAATATCCCAGGTTACATTCCCTAAGCATTTGTTTCTTGGAAGCAGGCTGGTCTCATGTGGAGGACTTTAAAAAAATCCAGTATTTTGGAAATATGGAGATGTACAAATGGAAAGATCCACAGGAATGGCCCCAAGGGGGATTGGCCGAGGATAGAGAGGTGCTTGCTCTTATTCTTGTAGGGAGGTACTGTTCTTCATTGAGGGATAAAGACATTCTGGCTTGGAACCCTAATCCCAAGGGAACCTACTCTGTAGCCTATGGTTATCAAGTTCTTGATAAGCAAAAGTTCGGGAGTCTCCCTGTCACATGGTGGAAAAAGGTGTGGAATAGATTTGCTTGGCCGAAATGTAACTTTTTTCTCTGCCCGGTAGCTCGTAATAAATGCCTCACTTGGGATAACTTGAGGAAGAGGGGATTTCAGGGTCCCTCTTTATGTGTCCTTTGTGGTAAGAATGAGGATGACTCTTCTCATTTATTTTTCCAATGCTCCCTTGCAAGAGACATTTGGCACTGTTGGTGGAGTGCCTGGAACCATCCTTGTTTTCATGTGCTCTCCCTAGTGGAGTTTTGGAGTAGTCTGGGCAGACCTCCAGCCAAGGCCCCCTTCCTCCAAGTGGCTTGGAATTTGGGCCCTTCTTGCATCATCTGGCAGATTTGGCTCGAACGAAACCGACGCATTTTTGAGGGAAGTCATTTGGCTGTTCAACAGATCTGGCAAAGGATCCTGTGTATGGTTCAAGAAACTATCCATAGTAAATGTGATGTGGACCCTCATTTGGACTCTAAGGAGGAGAAGGTACGACATGCCCTTGGTTTGTTTGGGGTTGGTGTGAATTCTTCTAGCCCTAGTAGGATTCCTCAGCTTAGCAAGAAGGTTAGGAGAGAGGGTAGATGGAGACTGCCCCTAGAGGAGTTTTAAAAATTAATACTGATGGGTCGTCCAGGGGCAATCCTGGACATGCTGGAATTGGTGGTGTTGGGAGAGATTCTGTTGGCGTGGTCAGTTTTTTCTTTTCCATTTATAAAGGTGTTCACTCCAACAATCTTATGGAAGCTCTGGCGATACTTGAGGCCTTGCAAAGGGGGTTTTCTCTTGGCTGGCACAGGATTCTTTGTGAGTCTGACTCTCAAATTTTGGTTAATATTTTAAACAACAAAAGAGTGGAGGATGTTAATTGGCAGTTGGCCTCTGTGACCATTCAGATTCTCAGAATGAGTGAAGAGTTCGAATTTATATCCTTTGTGCACATTCCAAGGGAATGGAATGGGGTTGCTGATTACCTGGCCAAAAGGGCTTCTGAGCTATTGGATACTCAGAGTATTGATAACTGGGAGAGTCTCCCGTCTAGGGATTCTCAACACCTACGGGAGTTGATCCATAAGGATGTTCAGACTTAATGTGGTTTGTTTTTTTTTGGTTTTCTTTGGGAGTTGACCTTGTCTGGTGATTTAGCCTGCCTTGTTCCTTATTTGAGTCCTGGGTGGGGGCTAAGCTGTACTTTGTAATCCAGACTTTTTATCAATAAATTTTTACCCCTTTATTTAAAAAAAAAGAAACCCTAGAACTGAGAAATTATTTTTGACGTGTGAATTTTTTATTTTGTTTTTAAATTTATCAGTTAGGATTAGAAACCCTAAAACTAAGAAATTATTTTTGACTTTTGTTTTGTTTATTTTTTTGGAATTTATCAGTTAGGATTAGAAACCCTAGAACTGGAAAATTAATTTTTGTTTGAATTTTGAATTTTTGTTTTTAAATTAATCAGTTAGGATTAGAAATCCTAGAACTGAAAAATTAATTTTTGTTTGAATTTTTATGTTCTTTTTTTGCTATACATTGGTCTACAATGTTGTATATTCATGTTATTGTTGTACAATTCTTTTCCATGATTTTAATGTTTTTGAATTGTTTTCTTTTGCAGGTTGTTAGGAGCCGGTACCGTGTACCCACTGCTTTTACTAAAGCATAGGGGGCACTGACTGTAGCTGACTAGGAGTGGCTTGATACCCTTGGGCTCAAGTAGGTGGTTTGACTAGAGCCTATGGTCATAGATCAGTCCTATTTGATGACCCTGATCAATCTTTGGGAACCGCAGACCAACACTTTCCATCTCCTAATAGGGGAGATGATCGTGACCTTGGAGGATATCTATCGGCTTCTATGGATTTCGATAGATGGATTGTCGATCAGGACATCACCATGCAATCAACGAACAACTGTACTTATGAGATGCTTTGGGCATGGGGAGGAGTTGGGTGTGGACAATCCACTAGAGAGGGCAGAGGACGACTACCAGATTGGTAGGATTTTGGTCCGATGGTGGTTGGAGAGGGGGGTGTTGGGCGTGAGGCACACATTCCTTATGGGCCTCATGTCCAACATGCTATTACCTGACTCGTCAGGCATGAGGTTCCCATGGAACCTATTGGATTTGGTTTGGCAATTGGTAGAGTGCCCGATAGAGGCACCACTTATCATGAGATGGGGACAGACGTTGTTGGCACAACTCTATGGGGAGCTATATGAGGTCCGCTACCGACAGTGGAAGGGGATTAGTTGTAGCTACCTGTTGCAGTGTTGGGCTTGGTAGCACATAGAAGTGGAGAGGCCAGTTGGGTTACCATGGATGACTTAGGAGGAGATGGAGGATAGGGAGATATGTTATGCAGTTTTGCGACAGCGGTCTAGGGAGCAGGGGCATAGTCGATGGTGGGTAGGTTCCATAGGGCACTATGCCGATACCTTCTCTCGACTTACTCTAGGGGAGGTGGTTTGGCGCCCTTATTGGGACTGTATAGCCTGGCCGAAGGCTGGAGAGTGGCTTCAACAGGTACGTAGAGAGCAGTGGATGATTGGGAGACACGAGACCAAGCATGAGTTCTTCTATTATAGCCAAGTGACACGACAGTTTGGGATGTGTCAGGGGTTTCTTGGTGAGTTCGTGGTCTATCGACATCGGGGGGATGAGAGGACTCTAGACCGACTGGTCATCATGCCACTAGGCGAGGATTCATATGTGGTGATCGACATCCCAGATATGGATGACGTCGGGACTACTGTTGAGTACGACCAGTGGTGGGTACTATGGTGATGTTGAGGCGAGGGGCCATTGGGAGGTGCGGGGGTAGCTACCATAGGTGGGGAGGGTGCTGAGGCACCAGGGGATGATTGGGGAGTTCCTTTGGAGGATGTGGACATAGTGGAGATAGAGGGTGAGTATGTGGATTTGGAGGCTCCGAATTAGCCAGAGATGCAGGACATTGCGAAGCAGTGGGAGCTAGAGTAGGCTGTTGTTCCAAAGATGCCCATGCCTCGGGCAAATGTGGCATATGTAGATGGAAGGTTACGTGCTGAGATTGCACGATTGGAGGGGTTGCTACGAAGGCACGATGAGGAGTTGGGGGAAGCTTTGTAGGAGAGGGATCTCCTACGGATGTAGCTAGCGGAGCGAGAGAATGCATTAGTTACTTCTTGTCGACGATATGGGGGTACTGATGCGACATGAGAGAGGGATCTCTTATGGACACAGCTAGTAGAGAGGGATAGGGCTTTGGCACGGTGCGAGGAGAACTTGGGGATGTATCGCAAGTGAGAGATGGAGTCGTTGCGGCAGTGGTTAGAGCTGGAGGCAAAGATTAGCTACCTTGGTGGGCGGGTCCCTACATTCAGCATAGGCAGATCATCGCGTCGCTTGAGAGGGAGTGAGACTGAGCAGTCAACATCCTCTCGGCGCAGGCGACTAGATGAGGGGGGGTGAGTAGGCATGATGCGGGGGCTAGCAGCAGCCACCCCGAGGGGTCCCATAGGACCCACACCACGGGGGGTAGTTCCCGTCACACCGATCCTATGTGATCATGGTGGCCGATGCCCTAGGCTTGGGGTTTTTTGAGCTTTTGGATTGTGCAGGGTCAGATGATCGGTTATTGTAGCCTGTGGGCATTTTTGATGATATATACAGATGACTTTATTTTGTTTATGCGAGTGATGATTTTATTTTATGCATGATGAGTGATGAGTATGGATGTATGCATGTTAATTTATTTCAATGGATGCATATGTTATGATGAATGCAAATGTTTTTGATGTATATGTGATATGCAAAATGTAATGGATGAATTGAATTTGTGTTGTTTGGTTAGGGCACCATAGACTGTTTAGGACTTTGTGATTTTTCTGTTAGGCGATTGCTGTGGTAAATGACTTTGCATGTATACATGTGGTTTTTTTGTATTTTTTGATGGTATTGCAAGGATGAAAAGTAGCGCAGTTGGTTTAGAAATGTAGCTAATGTTTTCTGAGACTCAGACGATTTTAACTCACTAGCCATGACTGTACTTTATCTTACAAGACTTTTGAACAAGGTATGAATCGGACTTGTTTTTGACCAAGTTATTTCACATCCCTGTGTGTGCAATTGAGTTCATTTATGTGGTATTTTTTAGGATACCACCGAGTGCGGATAGGCTGTCAACCAAACTCGTACTCGAGGATCACCTAATTAGCTCCACTAACTCCTTTATTGTATTTAGTCAGATTAATCTGCTGTGCTATCTAGGATATCATAAGCTAGCTCATCCACATGCAAACATTGATCTGTACACAAGTTAATGTGATAGATATATTGTCATGCGAGAAGTTTACCGCCAGTGACCGATAGGCTATCCACCAAACCCGATACTGAGGCTTGCCTCATGACCTGTCAAAATGCTGAGAGTTCTAGGGATTCAAGTTCGACTCCCTTATTTTCTTCTATTGTATTGGGATACTTGCTCGTTGGTAGTGATAAAATCACTGTTTATTTTTATATATTTTTCTTTTGAGCAAGGGATTTGGATTCGAGTGATAAGAATCACTATTGTATGTGCCTTTTGATGTGTGCACTTTGGGATATCAAATTTTGGTGTTTTGACTTTTGCAAATTTTTGATGTTTTGCAACTATTGAGAACTTGGGATTCTTGGGGAATTGGGTAGGGAAGATGCTTGTCCTTTTGCCAACTCTCAGCATTCTTTGGGTCATTTGCATAGGGGGATGAGCAAGATAACCGTTTCACTTATGGTGACCTGGATTACTGTGCAGGTTTCATCTTTCATTCACACAACTTAGGAATTTTTATGTTTTAATTTGTGTTGGGATGCTATGTAACAAGGTGTGATCCAAGTAGAACTCTACCTTCGTAAAAAAAATTTGACTTGGTACAATACGTGGCTAGAAAGAAAAATTATGACTGAAAGATGAAAACTCTTGATACATTATAAAACCACTAACTCTATTGTGGTAAAAATCAGTGAATGACACGTTTTTGTTGTTTTTTGGACTGCTTATAAAATTGAAAAGTGTGGAACAAGATGAACTAGTAGAACAATTACAGCCTATGGTGCCTTTGACCTGTACTACCACAAATATGCAATGTATGGATGCGATGCTTAGTGCAGCTACAAAATTTTGTATTTTTGATGGATTGATTTTTGTGAATATGAAGATGAGATGCGAGAAGAGCTTTTTATTGATGATTTTGAGTATGCCTGGAAATGAGATGCAATTTTTTTTTGTTGTTTTTGATGATTTTTGGATTTTCTTATTTTTGACCAAGCAATTGTGGGAATCCTTGGAGCATTTTTGGGATTGACCAAGTGATTATATGAATCCTTGGAGCATTTTGGGATTGACCAAGTGATTATATGAATCCTTGGAGCATTTTGGGATTGACCAAGCGATTATATGAATCCTTGGAGCATTTTGGGATTGACCAAGCGATTGTATGAATCCTTGGAGCATTTTGGGATTGACCAAGCGATTATATGAATCCTTGGAGCATTTTGGGATTGACCAAGCATTATATGAATCCTTGGAGCATTTTGGGATTGACCAAGCGATTATATGAATCCTTGGAGCATTTTGGGATTGACCAAGCGATTGTATGAATCCTTGGAGCATTTTGGGATATGGCTCTCTTAGATATGGAATGGTCGCAAATGACTGATATTCAAGGGTTTTGTTTCCTTGATCCCGTCAAGAGAGGCTAGCCGGTATGTCTCGGGTCCTATTTTTCTATCAATGACATATGGACCTAACCAATTTTTTGTGAACTTGTACCTTAGGTGGGACGGAAAACTAGAGTTCTGTTGGTTTTCCTTCAAAACAAAATCACCAAACCAAAAGTCCCTCAGGTGAACTTTCATTTTGTAAGCTTTCTTAAGTTGCTCTTGATAGATACGTAAATGCTCGAGAGCATTAATGTGTCATTTGTCAAGCAACGTAAGCTGGTCTAACTAGGCCTGCCATGCAGTGTCATCATCGATGAACTCTTGCATTGATATGCGTAGGGAAGAAATTTCCAACTCTAGAGGCATGAATGCCTCAGAGCCATACACAAGCGAAAACGGAGTGCCCCTAGTGGGTGTCCAAATGGTAGTACAATAATCCCACAGGGCAAGTGGGATTTAGATGTGCCAATCCTTATGACTATCTACGACCTTTTTTTTAAGGATGGCAACTAGTTTTTTGTTTGACGCTTCTGCTTGCCCATTCGCCTGCGGATAATAGGGTGTCAAAAAACTATGCTGAATTTTGTACTTTTTGGTCAAAGCATGCACGTCTTTTTTCTTGAATGGTGTCCCATTATTCAAGACTATTTTGGATGGAATACCAAAATGACATATGATGTTATGCAAAATGAACTCCACAATGCGAGGTCCTGTCGTAGAGGTAAGCGAAACTGCTTCCACCCACTTGGTAAAATACTCTGTGGCCATTATGATAAACATGTGATGGCCTAACGATGCAGGGGAGATCTTTTCAATTAGATAAAATCCCCACTACAAAAATAGCCAAGCAGACTGGAATGTCTGCAAGTCCTGGGAAGGTACATGCATCAAATTGGCATGGTGTTGACACTTCATGCACTTCCTGACATATGCACAACAATCTCACTCTAAATATGGACAATAATAGCCCATGCAAAGAATGCACTTTGTGATGGCCATACCACTGAAGTGGCCACCACATGTACCATCATGCGCTTGGGTGATCGCCCAAGTGGACTCTTGCTAGTCCAAGCAATGAAGGAGGATTCCTTCATAGCTACGATGGTACAAAATGTCTCCTATCAAGACATACTTAGCCGCTTTCTGCTTGAATGCTCGTTTTGTGGCATGTGTCAATCCAAGCGGGAGATTACCTAACTTGAGGTAGTATCTAATGGGTAAATACCAGTCCTGTTGATCAGAAACCTTGACAATATGAACAGCCAATCCCTCTTGAAGTTCATCCCTAGCAAATGCTAAGCGAGATAGAACTTGTAAGAATAGCATTGTGTTGCTATTAATGGGAGTAGGGAAAAAAAGGACCCCTAGTTGGCATGTTTTAGACGATCGTGGATTCGAGACAACTTATCCGAGGATGGTTCAATCTGGATCATGTGGACTCCTGGCATCAAGTCAGATCTTGCATGCTCCATCATGGATTGTGATAGGGTTTTGAATTGAATGGTTGTCATATCACCAGAAAGGTCTTGCAGGATTAGTGACCCCAAGGAGGCCATTGTGTCCGCAAAATGATTCGATGACCGAGGGAGTGCCTCGATGTCGTACCACTCAAGTTTTGCTAGGAATTTGTCCATAAGGGCTTTATAAGCCTATAGAACTTGGCATTTGCATTGGAATACCCCTTTGACTTGATTGAAAATTAACAGTGAATCACCAAAGATGTTTAGTTGTTTGATGTTCATAATGATTGCTGTCTGAAGACCTATGAGCAAAGCTTCATACTCTGCATTATTGTTGGTAATGGGAAATTTAATTTAAATGATAGGGGCATTGGAGCACCCTGCGGTGTGAAGAATACTATTCCCATGCCACCACCTTGCTCACATTTAGAACCATAAAAAAATAGGGTTATGTCAGCCTATGACTCAGGCTCATCAGAATCTGGCGATTCTGAGACATGGAATACCCCATCATCGGGTAGTTCTATGACTAGAGGCTGATTGTCTTCGAGAGGAGCCTCTGCTAGTTGATCGGCTATGACCTATCCTTTGATAGATTTTTTCCGATAAATTCTATGTCAAATTTTGTCAACAACATGATCCATTTCGCCATGCAACTACTATGATAAGTATGACTCATCATGTATCGCAATGGATTCTCCTTAGACACAACATACGTAGTGTTGCTCAGCATGTAGTGGCATAGCTTTTTGGTAGCAAACACCACTGCCAAGTAGAGTTTCTCGATGTATGCATAGTTAAGTTCATAACTGACCAGGGTGTAGCTAAGATAGTAAGTAGCCTGTTCTTTGTGAAGTTCATTCTTCTGGGCCAGCATGGCACCCAGTGCCACCTCAGTAGCTGAAATGTATATGTAGAATGGTACTCCTGGTCTAGGTGGTGCCAATACTGGAAGTGAAGCCAAGTATTGTTTGATATCATCAAAGGCTGACTGGCACTCGTCATCCCAGTGAAATGTAACCCCCTTGTGCAATAATTTGTTCATGGGTCGGCACTTGTCAGATAACTACGCTATGAAGCATTTGATTGACGTGACCTTTCCCTATAGACTTCTGAGTTGCTTAATGGTAGTTGGGGGAACCATTTCAAGGACTGCATTGACTTTCTTTGGGTCCACCTCGATACCTCTCTTTGAGACTATGAAACCCAAGAGTTTTCCAGATGTGACACCAAATACGCACTTCTTGGGATTTAATCTGACTTTATGCTCCATAAGACGATCGAGGATCTTGCTTAAGTCATCGAGATGATCTAAGTGCAAAAGAGACTTGGCTAACAAATCATCCATGTAATCTTCCAAAGTTTTATGCATGTAATCGTGGAAGATGTACGTCATGGCACGTTGGTAGGTGGCACCAACATTTTTAAGGCCAAAAGGCATGACCTTATAACAAAATTTCCCCCAAGGCATTGTGAACGCCATTTTTAGTTGATCCTCAGGAGTGATACGAATCTGATTGTATCCCGAGAAACCATCCATGAGGGATAGCATTTCGTGACCTGTTGTAGTGTCTACCAATGCGTCAATGCTTGGCAAGGGGAAATCATCCTTAGGACTCGCTTTGTTTAGATCTCAAAAATTAGTGCATATGCGAATCCTTCCATCGAGCTTTTTGATGGGCACCATGTTGGACAACCATAGTGAATAATCCATGCAGATGACAAACTGTGCATCCAACAACTTTTGCAATTTGTCTTTGACCATCAAGGCCACTGTTGGGTGCATCTTACATAGTTTTTGCTTAATTGGCTTGATTTTTGGATCAAGCGTTAGATTATATGTGACTAGCTGTGGATCTAGCCCCGACATGTCTCTGTATGACCATGCAAAAACCTCCTTCTTCTCTTTTAGAATGGCAATGTAGTCGGTTTGCTCTTCACGGGATAAGCTTATCCCTAGCTTGATAATCTATGGATTCATTGGATCTAAGCCGATTTCTATGTCAGTTGTCTCCTCGATCGACATGTGGGATCCGTCCTCCAACTAATGTGGAGTCGGGATCAAATGGATATCATTAGCTAAGTTTAAATCTACGTTGGGAACCTCGGGTTCCTCTTTAGCCTGAAAGATATCTTGAGTTGTCCCTAGGGTAAAATGAGGCATTTTATCGAAAGGCCAGTCCTCTAATGGGGATAGAGGTGAATTGACGTGATCCCAGTCAATGGCATCTATGTCTAGATGCAATGACCATGTTGGATCGGTCGGATTGTGGATGGGTGCGGTCAGATCAATGGAGATCATGTGGATGAAATAAATTTGGTCTCCATTACCGTGGGTGTGATGACTCAAACATTCTATATTTTCTCTATGTTTTGGATCTAATTCTATAGGTACAAGCATGAATGGATTGGCCCTATGTGTTGATAGGAATATAGGGTCTTCCCTTGGCACTAATGTCATTATAGGGTCTCGGGGTGGACGTTGCTCATCGTAAACTTGGAGCAACGGATCCAACACTTGGTCCCACCCTGTTGGGTCTATGTACCACTCATGCCCTGGTAGTATGCCCATTTGTGCAAATAAGTCATCAATCTCCAAGGGATGTCGTTGTTGCATTTGTTGCCTTTGTTGCATTTGTCGCATGTGGTTGAGATAAGCCATCTCAGTTTCATCTTTCGAATTGATGTTGGAGATCTAAAAATGTTCAATTTCTTCAACAACTGCTTGTGAAATTAAGGGCTCACCTTGTTATAGCAAATTAATCTGGTCCCATTGTTGTTGGTCCACGCTCTATGGGGGGACCTAATTCTCTTGACATAGCACTGGCTCGATTGGAACCTCTAAGGGGAACAGTTTCAAAAATATCTCTTGCAAGTTATTCATGGGAGTCTCCTGTGAGTGATCACTATCAGATTCAAAGGGAACATATGACATTGGTTCATGTTCTAATTCATCCTCTGAAGATCTTTCTAGACACTGTTTATGCTCTCCTTAAAAGTGAATTCTCGAAATTTCACCTCTCTATCAAAGGAGAAGGGTTGTTGATGTTACCAAGGGTGGTTGTTGACCATGGGAGATAATATTCCAATGTATATGTTGTGTTTGGGTTGGCATAAGGATCTGATGCCAATCCACCCTTGTTGCCTATTCCTAGGCCTTGCATATTTTCCACCAAGATGTCTAAGGGCAGGGGGTGGTTGAACCCTACTCCTGACTTGTCATAAGGCATTTGTTATCTTGGCTAGCAAAGGACATGCACTCCTTGCTCATACCTGCCTAGCCCGTACCCATGCCAATTGCATTGTCCAAGATATTTTAGAGCAAAGTCTGGGTTAGACAGATAGTTGACATCTCCTGCAAAAGGCTCTTCGTCCTCATCCTTTTGCATGCATGGCTCAACACCATGGTCAAGGCCCCCATACAAAAAATTGGTTTGGTTTGATTGGTAGCCTAAAGGAACAACTATCCTGATGGGGAGGCGAGGTCTCCCCGTGTCTTGCACTGACTCTAGCGCGGGCGTTGCTACAACATTCTGCACTAGATACTCCCCTAGGCCCGTGCTGGCCATTTCAATAGTAATTGTTGGTGATTAAGAGGGAGGGAACAAAAGCCCTTCTGGAGTCCATTCCATGTTGGGTGGACTAGGAGCCTTAGATTCCATTGTGCTAGGTATCTCTTCTATTGAGATGGTTGATATTGTTGGCAGCGCCTCTTCCAGGGGTTGAGCCTCTTCCAGGATTTGTTCCCTTTGTCCTTCTATTTATTCATGGTAGGTGGCATTGGTAGTGAAGGAGTGGATGATGAAAATGCATCTGGCTGGGGTTTTTATGGATTAGTCACTAGTCGTGCTCGTAGCATCGGACCCTGTCTAGATGGATTTAACTAAAAATCCAAGTGCGTCGATGGGAGGGTCGATTGCGGCATCAACTGCACTGCATTGAAATATTTGAAGGATTCTAAATCCGTCGGGACTACATGTACTTCTACTTCAAATGCATACTTCAAACACTAGTGAGCTATCGAAGGGACACACTTCATGTCCCTGATCCATGGCCGCCCTAGAAATATGTTGTACGCCATCTCGCCTTCCAAAATATGGCACAATGTAGGTATTGTCTTTTGTCCTACCTGAACAGGTAGAACAATTGTGCCAACTATCGAGCATATCGCATCATTGAATGCTCGTAGTGTGTAAGTGGAAGTGGTGATGTGAGAGGCTGGCAGCTTTAAATGTTTCAATGTTCGTCGTAGTAATGATGTTACTAGACGAGCCAGTGTCTACCAACACCCTCTTATATGGGATCCCGTTGACCCACGCGATAACGTGCAGGGGTGGATCTACCATGTCATCAGATACTAATTTAAATTCATCTTCTTAGAAGGTAATTACTGGCTCTGTGCATCGTTTTACATGTCCCACAAAGTTATTGAAGGAATTCGCTTCATGGGCCTGCAACTAGATGGCTTTCAAAATCTCCATAAGAGCCTCCCGATGGGGCACTAATTGCTGTATAAGCTCATATATGGAGAGCCTAGCCAACGTGGTCCATAAGAGCCTCCCGATGGGGCACTAAATGTTCACAATTGCAAGTGAGTCAATTGTATTTTTTAGAAAAACAATTCTAGTAATAAATTCATCCAAGTGCACCCAAAAGGATTGAATCTATCCATTTATTGAGTGAATCACTTGTTAGGTTTATTAAATTGCTCCCTATTCTTAGACTTAGCAAATTTTTTATCCTCTTCTAGAACTTTATCTTTCCACATCCTAGCCTTTATGGATACTTCATCCATATTTAAATACCCATTAATGTTAAAATCTAACCCATATCCTTACCATTTTCTATTTCCACCACACCTACATTCTCTTTTCTTTCATCCATACTAGTGTTTCTCCAAAGTGGTCGAATCATCAAAAGAAAAAGATAAAAATAATAGGGATAAAACAAAGAGATAACACTCCCATCCATGTAAAAGACCAAAAATTTATTTGACAATCCCTATAAAAGGATATAGAAAGGGGAAGTATAATCATTTCACTAGACAAGTCAAGAGAGTGACATTGTAGATATTTATTCTTGGTTTCCAACTAGATTCATGGAGTATTAGTAGAATTAAAACCTCAAAAAATTTAATGAATTTAGTGTAACAAGTGCGAAGTTGTTCATAGCTAATGGAAATATTTTATGAAAATTATGACCCCTTATAAAGGATCTTAAGATCTTGATAATAGCATGAGGAGTACTACATTCATGAGCAAAATATGAAAAAGATACTAAAGACAAAAAATAATCCTAACCATATGCGTATATTTCAAATTTAAGATCTAGAATAAATTTTATTATATAGGTAACAATAATAATTAGAGATAATTTTTAGTTCTTTATGTAAATAAACCAAACATGGTAATTAAATTCAATAGCCTATAATAGTTGAAATATTTTAATGAGGATGTGCAACTAGTACTATCTTTAGGAACATGTTTTTTTTTTTAAGTGAAAAACCCCTTTCGGAGCCACCTTGGTCTGAGAGACCACGAATAGGGGGTTCTACACTGTCAAAGTCACCCGAGGGTCGCACCCGACCCTGCCCACACCAACATTATCAATTGGATTTTAGATACCCAATTCAGATTTTTGGTAGGGTGGAGATTTGAACCTGGGACCTCCCTTGGAGGATTGCCCTCTCCTCTTCAACTCACCTACAACACCTGGGTTAGCTTTAGGAACATGTTACCTTGCACAAAATAAAATAATAAATGCACAAAATCTATTAAGAACACATTACCTCACAACATGCAATACAAACCCACCCAAGGTAGTCATAAATGATTGACTATGGTAAATATTTTGACAATCAAATGGATAGTCAAATAAAGGATTTTAAATAATAAAGGAATCTAATCTATATATCCTACCTGGTTTAGCTTAGAATTTACCAAAATAATCACTAGTTTCCAACATTATAACGAGATAAATCAAGAGAAGATAGAGAATCCTCTTTGTAGTAGATTGCATAGACATAACCTAATGAGAAGTGAAAAATACCTCCTATCATTTCCATGAAGATGTTTATGAAGTAATAATAGAATTGTTTAGGGAAATGTACCAAGATTATTAGATAATATACAAAATTTATTGAAGGTATAAGAATGGCCAAATGGAAGCTTATACTTGGGGAGGAATAGGTCACTCATACATATTTATAAATTTTTATCCATATCCTTTTAATTTTCCACATTCATATTTCACTACATGGATCTAAAATGGTTAAGTGGGAATAAAACACAACCTTCTACCCACATATGTTACTAAAATAAAAATTACTCTAATTTTATGTAGGTTTCACCAAGATAGAAAGGGAAAATATAGAGACATGGGGGTCTAGAAACTTAGAGATTAATGTTTGTGTGATATAATGCAATTTTTTAGTACCATAATTAAGGCAATAATTTGGACACCACCTTTGCTTATGAGAAATTATAATATATTTAGAAGGAGGAAAACTTGAGCAAAGTGTTAGCTCTTGCAACCTTAGGGATCCCTCATGACGATGAAAACAAGATCAATGAGTGTTACATTAATATACCACAATGGATAAGTTGAAATATGATTTTAACCTAGATGTCAAAATGGACCATTAAAAGTTATGATCCTAACTTGGAAAATGACCATTAGAAGATCCTAACTTGGAAAATGATGTAGTATGAAATAGATACTTTTATGAGGCTAATTCAAGAGAATGTGTTTGATGCATAATTGTTTATCATCTAAAATCTAAAGCATCCAAAAATTTCCAAGAGAACAAATATAATTTATAAAGCTACAACAAGACCACTTGGGTCACAAAGAACAAGCCCCCATGCTAGAAATAGTTATAGTTTAGTAGGAGGGTAGAGTGGATTTGAGCACTATAAATCAATTTTTGGAAAGATAGCAACAACATAAGAGCACAAATGATAGATACCTCAAATTAAAGAGAGAAAAACCTTCAAGGAGTATTTTTTTCCAAGTTTAGAATAACTAATGTAGTAGTTATCTTTGTATCCACTTCCACTTACACTCTACCCCTCACCACTCTTACTTCCTTTTCATCCTTTCTTCTTCTATTGTTACTACTTCTATTTAGAACCATTCATTTGGAATATTTATCTAACCCTTTGTTAGTGTATATCATGCTTCTCCTATAGGAACCCCACCTCAAACTATCTCAGTCATACTTGTTGCCACCCCATAAATTTATTTTAATTACCATATACTCAAATAAAAACCTCAAAACCATTAATGTTATACACCTTATTACCTTCATCACCATATATCTCCTTATCAATGATGTTGGTACTAGTAGAATGTTATAAGAGTGGAAGGATCACAAAGGGCTTGTTAAAGGATTTTACATGTCTTCCCCTTTTTCATGTCAATTTTAGAGGTAGTTTATTAATCTTAACTTTATTATTTTATGGATTAAGTTAGAGAACACCTACATTTATCCTAATATTTTTATTCAATAAGCTTAAACTTAATATTGATCTATCTAGGCTACAAATACACCATATAATGTAGTAAATAATTCCTATGAACTAATTGATTTTTATTTTTAACGATAAATGTAAAGATAAGTTTCTTTCAAAGTAAGCGTTCAATAAGATAATGGAACAAACAAGCCCTATTGTTACTTTAAGTAATTTTGTTTATGAAATGCAATATTGAAGATGGTCCACTAATGATATTAGTGCTAACTTGTTATTTATTTTCCTTTTATCCTTTAGTGGATAAAATAGAAAATGCTAGAAATATAATAAAAAATAGCTAATAGACAAATTTTATAATCTAAAATAGAAAAAATAAAATACTAAAACTTAAAACCTATATTTCTCTTAATGGAAAAAGTACTAGTGATCTACAAGAGTAATATTGATAGAAGCACCATTTGTTTATAGAAGTTTTCTCAGTTCCATTACTTCTTGGTGGAGCTTTTTCTAACCTATAAAATACAAAAAAAATATAGATAAATCAATAGTTTGGAATTTGAGTAAACTAGAGGAGAGTGTATGGATACCTTGACTACCACTAGGCCCTTGTGATAAAGTTATGACTATGTACTTAGTGGAAAATGTACCACTAGGTGAGTGATAGGGTTGTCAATGCTTTTGCTTTCTATGATAGAATATGACTATGAAGTCCTATTTCTTACTATAATAGAGATAGAACATAGTAGCACCATAAAACCTATAATTTGATAGTGCATTTTCCTATATGTACAATAGAATGGGCTTTTGACAAAGTAGTAATGATTTTTAAGTGATCAAATTAGTATCCTTAACTAGGAGGTGCAAGGATTCTAATGGAGATGATATTATTGTTTGATTTATAATGAAAAATGTAATCTAATGAAGGAATGAAACAAGATAATAAGTAAGGTCACTATTTGATAAGCAAGCAAAGACAATATACAATGACCAAAGTATAAAATATAAAGATATGATAAATCCAAGAGGGAAGAGATAACAACCAAGCAAGCTTGTAGCCTCAATATGGCTAGGCTTACACACTCTTCTTGATGAAGTAGATGATCTTGCTTGTTGCTTGAGATGATTGAAAGATTAACAACTATAATTTAATAGATCTTTGTTCTAGGATAAGATTATATGAATTTGATAGAGTTTTCCCTTATTTAAAATATGATGGATTAGGATCCCCTAAGTGCTAGATTTATAGGAAGCGATGGCTTCTTGAAGGAAGGTTGTAATTAATGTATGGGAGATAGAAAACAAAAAAATTGGGGTTATATATCAGATGTATGTGCTTAAATTTATTTTTGGTGGGTGGTTTAGAAGGCAATACCTATCCAATTTCCCTTTTATATCTAATAATTATTAGCACTAGAGGTTATGGTGCTAATGGTGTTAGTGATTCTTGTTCTAATATCATGATGATTGTTGCTACTAAATTTGGGTAGGAAATGAAGCAACTTTTAAAGTTGTGCAAAAGGGTTACCAATAAATATAAGCATTGTAAATCCTATTAATCATGCCTTTACATTTTTTTTTTGAACAATAAATACTCCTATATTGAGCTTTGAGATAATTGACTAAGTTTGGGTGCTTGATTGACTACCTATTGAAGATGTTGGTAAGTTTGAAGATCTCAATGATGTGCTCAAAATTGGATGTCTACAAAGGTATCTATATCCAATGGGATCTATTAAGCAATGATATGATACATTTGTATATGTTATGGTACTTTTTTTAAGCACTATATTTTTCTTTAAAAGATAGGATCTATTAAGCAATGATACGTTTGATTCAATTTTAAAAATGTATAAAAAAACAAGGGTATGATATGTTAGATAAATCATACATTTATTGGATTAGTTCAAAGAAATAGTAAGATAATATATTTTGATAAATATATTCTAATAAACCTCTACAATATTATTTATAATATAATGATACAATACGTATATATAGGTATTTGTAAATATGATATAGTATTATATATGGTTTTTAAAAATAGCTTGTATGGGTAACATATAATACGGGGCTTATTGTATTATAATATTATACAATAATAATAATTTGGTTAAGGATTTAGAATTTTATTAGGTTTAGGGTTATGCCCTCCCCTATGATTAATGGAGGAAAGTATATAAAGAAGTGATCATCTTGTTGGAGTAATAAATCATCGATAATATACAATTTTATATTGTAATATTCTTTACCCATAGAGTGGCACTCTCATTTTTGGGTATTTTATGGAGATTTACCTTTTTAAAGGGGTATTAGTGGTGATTTTATACCTTAAAGGTATTACATATCATTTTTTCTCTTTTTGTGTATTAGTACTATGTCATTAATTTAGTTGATAATTTTACATATTGAAAAAAAAATTGATGTTTATAAAAATAAAGTTTCAATATAAGTGGGATATTGTAATGTATATGGGTGTTATAATTATTTAAATAGGCCACACATAATACAAGGTTTATTATGTTGGGATATTATAACATAATAATGAGTTGGTCAAGTTTTTTAATATTTTATTAAAGTTAGGATTATAACCTTCCTAAATTAGCATTAAATAATGAGTATATGAAGGATATTTTCATTATAATAAAATTTCAACCATATTAAGTATGACTTTTAATCATATTAAACCATGGAATGAACCTCTCCTCTTAAAATACCTTATGGAGTTATTGCTCCCTTAAGGATTATTACTAGTTTTAGTTAAGGTTTTAAAACTTGGGTAGTGTTAGGGTTAGAGCCTCCCCTAATATTAAAGAAATAAGAGTATATAAATAAGGGATTATGTAGTTGTAATATTGAATCATAAATTATATCTATTATTACTTTATAATCATATTTTTGCACAAAGTATCCCTTTCAAACACATTATTGAAGATAATATTGAGGAATTTAGTTTTTGTTTTTCAATGCTTATTATCAGTGTCTTATCTCCTTGGAAATATTCCTACAATTCAAATATCCTCTTTTAGTTTCTTGAATTAATTGATACAGTTATCAATGTGGTCAAATAAGTCCATGGATACGGTTGCTAGCTCAATATCCAACCTATTAATTTGTGTGGAATCAATTTAATCACACAAAATCTATATGCAATTGTGGTAGAAATAACACCACTAATGTAAAGAGCTGAAAAAACTATATAATTTGGAGAAAAAAACTCAAAACACTTATGTATGTAAAATTTGTGCCCCCCAAAAGGTTTTCCCTAAAATCATAAAAAATGTATCCAAAAATCTTTGAAAAATTTAATAAAATAAATACCTGCAACAAATGAGATATTGTCACATATCGCTAGATGAGTGGTTGGGGGTGCAAAGTGTTCACTATGTTATATTTCAATGAATTACATGATACCACATGTCATTATCTAATTTCTATATTAAACTTTGAATGATATTATGCCATTTGTTAAGTCTTTATTTTCTCTAAAATTAATGCATTGCCAAGTCTACTATTAACAATGTGATCCACTTATCAAGTTCAACAAGCTAGGGGAATGTGATTGGATGAACATGTATTTATATATTTTGAGTGGCATATGATCTATAATATTGACTACTATATAGCCTAACATATGAAATAAATCAAAGTGTGCCATGCCAACATCTATGTCATCCCCTATATCATCATTGATTGGCATATGAGCATGCATGCTGATGTTATTTATTTAATTAAAAGGTTGAAGATGGTTTTGATCTTGAGACCTAACATGAACAAAATATATAAGTCCTCCTTCCTATCCATTGTTATAAAATGGACCCAAAGATATCACATATCTATATTTCTCAAGATTGTATAATCACATATATAATATTATTCAATCACAATAACAAAAATATTGAATAAAAGTAAAAACATTATTGATAATAGATCATTCTTCTTACAAATATGTTACATAGAATAGAGATTTATCTTTAATATATAGTCTTATATGAGACTCTTCAACGCACCTAACTTTTACTCTCATCAAAATCAAGGGAGATGCAACGTTTTATATGCATTTATTACATAATTATAAAGTATATCATGATCACATAACTTCCTACTTCTAATTTTGACACATCACAATCATAAATCTCACTTACATATATGAAACCTTTCACTGATGAATGTTAACTTACATACATGACACCTTTCACTCACAACTTATACTTGATCATCAATATTCCTTGGATGAGTTTAAACAATTTAGGTAGATGTTATATGTTGGTTTGAGTTGATTTATCTACTCTTTCTATTGATTTAATAGCTTTTTTTTTGGGTCTAACTATTATTGTAACAAGGATATAGTAGCATATTGGTTCTTTAATTTCTTGTTCAAATTCCTTGATTTTTCATCCTTGGACTTCCCCTTAATCTCATTTTTATGGGTTCATTTATTTGAGTGAGTGGACCTCCCTTATCTTATCGTTTGTACCATTTATCTTGATCACGTCCAATAAAGAGTATTAGGTTACAACTTCACCTTGAACTGCACTATTAATTCTAGCTAAAATATAGTTCTCTTGCTAAAACCACAATCACTTTATGTAGGGTGGTACCCTAAAATTAATATATAATCCTAATTCCAATGACCACACTTACTACATAAGGTGTCACAACATAATTAACTACTTCTAGGGTTAATCCCCTTTATATTTCTAGCAAGTAGGAATTCTAGGTATTCCATGCTTTTGCTTAAAACTAAGGTATGGATAGGAAGATACCTAAATCCTTAGCACATTCCATGAAAATCTAGTCCCTCATACCTAGAGCTCTGATACCAATTGTGATAACCCAAAAATCTAAGGGGGTTGTGTTTTTTTTGAAACAACAACTAACACAAACTTGAAAGAGATATCTAAGCTAACCTAATGCTTTGATCTCTCTTCCAAGAAACTACCATTCTTTCTAAAGTATATTTAGGATACACCCATATCCATACCATACATAAGTTTATCTATGTAGGTATGTTATGCGTATTGTGATAAGCTACTAGCCATGTTTTTGTGAGGGCTAGCTTATCTCCTTCTATCAATCGAAGGGTATGCCCATATCTATACCATACACAAGTCTATCTATGCAGGTATACTATGCATACTACAAATAAGCTACTCATCTCATATTTGTGACAAAGTAACTTAATCCTTTCATAGATAGTCATTTTTGTTTAGACTACTCTATTGTATAGTCTATTCAGTTGTTTCTTGGAAGATATTCTCTAAATGAAGTTTATCCATCAACAATCCTAAGAGACCCCATAATATCTTAGGTTCTTCTTCTCTACTTCTAATATAACTCATAATCATACTAAAATATCTATCTAGCTTATTTAACTATTTTAAACATTTAAGATCCTTCAAATCATAGGAGGATAATTACTAAGACTATATAATTAGATCAAGCATGGAAATAACAACTATAAGGAAACATTAAAAATAGATGCTTAAAGATATATCAAATCTAACTAAAGCATAAATAATTAAATAGTGAAACTATAACATCAAGTTACCTTATTAAACAAATAGTAAGAGATACATTTTTCATTCATTTAAACAAATCATTACATAGTCCAAGTATGGTAGAATTTATCTATACTTTTAAAAGAATAATATGTTACATCATTACATCAATAAGAGGGTACTCCACTAGATTTTACCTCTCAATAGATTACTACATAAATCTGTATCATAACATAGGTCAATAGTAATTGTTTAATTCTCAAGTTCCCTCATTGGTGCTTGCTTGTTAATCTCTCAATTGATGATAGTAAGGGATCAGGATAGCTCATGGATCTATGAAGCATGCATCTACTAGATGATTTGTTAATCTAATGCATTTATAATTCCATATGCCAAATTGCAACTATACAATCACCAATACATCTTTATGAATCATTCACTTGATATCAAAGGAAATTCATCTATTAAACATGAGTAATTTAGTATACCATCCCTTTATCAATCAAAGGTTCATGTTCTAACATAAAATCCATCCTTTAGATCAATCAAATACTTAAAGAACACATTCATTTCTTTAACCAATTAAGGCCCCATAAACCTTAATTAATTAAATACTTAAAACATCCATTTATTTAACTAATTAAGGCCCCATAAACCCTAATTAATTAAATACTTAAAACATCCATTTATTTAACTAATTAAGGCCCCATAAACCCTAATTAATTAAATACTTAAAACATCTATTTATTTAACTAATTAAGGTCCCATAAACCCTAATTAATTAAATACTTAAAACATAAATTTATTTAAATAATTAATGTCCCATAAATCCTAATTAATTAAATACTTAAAACATCCATTTTATTTTAACTAGTTAAGGCCCCATAAACCCTAATTAATTAAATACTTAAAACATCCATTTATTTAACTAATTAAGGCTCATAAACCCTAATTAATTAAATACTTAAAACATCCATTTCTTTAACTAATTAAGGCCCCATAAATCCTAATTAATTAAATACTTAAAACATCAATTTTCCTAATTAATACCAATTAAATACAAGTAATCATTCTTTAAACTAATATTAACTAACATTAATAAAACATTCCTTAAATCAATATTGCTTAAATAAAAATTAGATCATTCTTATATTCATGCAATTTAAAATATTTTATAAATCAATAACAACTAAAATTCTTCCTTTCTTAATATAAATTAAACCACACAAATCATACCTTTTTTTTTAATCAATGCGTCAAACAATATTTCTCCTTTTTCTAAGCCAATAAGTCTATTTTTAATGTAAAATAGACTATATTTTAGATTATTTAATCAACATCAATGAACTCATTGTTAATAAATTAAAAACTATCATTTTAACCTATTAAATCCAAACATATGAGTTCAACATCATTTGATTAAAACTAGGATTTCCAAAACTTGATCGCATGTAGCCCAACAACAACACCCACATAGACCAACAATAATACATAGATAAATCAACAGTAGGACACCACATTAGCAAATAGAGCATCTACATCTCGGTGGTCACCAAGTATCCCAACCATGACCACCAGTCATGGTCAGAGGGTTATAAAAGCTTAACTCTCCATAGTCGCTTTTTCAGCTTTAGCATACCCCATGTGGGACAGTGCTCATGGAAGACCATGAATACCTTTCACCTAAGTATGCTAGGTGTAAAAAATGCAACATGGAAGCTCAAGGGTGACCACACGAGGTACCAAACCTCCCCCAAAACATAGATGAAAACCTAATACAAGCATCATTACAAGTGCATAAATGATATGGAGAAACAATAGGTGAACTACGTTATTTGAGGATTTATGCACGAACAAGAAGCATGACTTGGTTATAGTGGCTATCAATGGTTTTAACAGAGATAAAAATAAATTAAATAAACATCAAAGGTTTCCAATGTTTAAGGTAAGCCACTGACAAGTAAAAAAAACACAAAGCAGACAAAAATCACCTCAATATCAAGTGCACAGGTTCAAACGATGAGGCATCATGGATAGCAACCATTATCTAGTTTTATCTGAGGAAAGGTTACTAAGAGCAACATAAAATTTCTGAGGTGGAGCCAACCAATTGTATACGTGATTATGTATACCATCTCATTGAGACTGATAACATAGCTAGAGATTAAGCAATCCAGGGGGCACATATCTAAATGGTGCCCTTATTTAGATATTTCCAATGAGCACAAATAAAATATCCAAATATGCATTTTTATAAAAGATAAAAATATTAACAAACAAAACCATCCAATTGAGTAAAAGAGTTCCAGGATCGAACTTGGTGTGTCCTCAAATCTGAAATGAGAGCGCTTTCTTCCTCTATAATTTAGTCTTTATCCTCTTTGCCCATGGTATTCGTTTAATTTTTTTTAAGAATCCCTTTCTTATCTCCTTTTAGCCTTTATAACATGGAATTTTCAACCACTCCAAAGCCTAAAGTCTTTATTTCCATAAAGACCATCTACCAGGAGTAACTCCTTTGTTATCCCCAAGTGGTCGGTAGGGGTATTTTTAAAACTATTTTCTATTTTTTAAAAATATCTCATCTCCATAAAAGAATAAAGAAAGGTTTCTTTAAATGAAATTATGTCCTTTTAAAATGTTATACGACATTTCAATGATAAATGGAGAAAGCATTATATTCTATATTATTTTTTTAAAACCAATAGTTATTTTCTTTTAAAATATTTTACTCTTTATATATAAAAATCATACGTTATTTTAGTAGAAATTATAAAATAAAATATTTTATTCTATTTTAATAAAACATCGGTTTTATTTTCCCTTATGTAAATCTCTTCTTGTTATTCAATTAAAACACCCTTACTAAGATCAAACATTGGTATGGTTTTTTAAGTGGACTTAAGGTTAATGGACCCTCTATATCCATTAGTCCTTTCTTTGAAGAGGTTCCTTGACCAATAATTTTTCACACACAATAATCATTCAAACAGATCAAACAATCAAGTGCATTAAAATAAGGTGGGTGATTTATCAACAACCTAGTCACTTGTCCTAGCCAAGGATTTATGATAGCTTCTAGGCTACCAGTTTCGAATACAAGTGGCTAGATCATTGATAGTAATCCATAAAGGTAAGAATACATACCTATATGAGGGTAGCCATTCATGTTTCCCTAAGATGTCTAAATTATCACTTCCCTTTTCAAGTAATTTGTTCTCGATGGTTGATTCTACCTCTTCCATCCATGGATGTACCTGGTGTTGCACATTGACAAAATTTTAGCAGTACCATATTCTACAAATATAAATAATTATAAAAAATGTATAGTCATTCAAAGCATCGAAACTAAGCATTAGTTAGTCATTTTTTAGTTCATAGTATGTCAAGCAAAAGTTCTACCAATATGGGGTATGATACTATTGGAAAAGGGATTGATTAAGCTGAGTGTGTCACCATGGGGTATATCAGTGCTATTCATTAAGAAGAAGTATGGTTCATTGAGGTTATGTATCTATTATAGAATGCTTAACAAAGCTACTATTAAGAATCGATACCCTTTACCAAGGATCAAAGACCTGTTCGACCAACTGAAGGATGGTACGGTATTAATGAAGATTGATTTTAAAATTAGGGTACCATAAATTAATAATACATGAGGAGGATACTCACAAAATGACATTCAAGACCAGGTATAGGCATTATTATTTTGCAGTCTTGCCCTGTGGGCTAACTAATGTCCTAGTTGCATTTATGAATTTGATGATTAGTGTGTTCCAGAGACATCTAGATTAGTTTATCCTCATATTTTTAGATGATATATTAATATAATCCTAAGATAATTAAGAAAACGATAGACACCTCAAAATCATGTTGGAGTTGTTAAAAATAAATTAAATTTATGGAAATCTATCAAAAAGTAATTTCTATGTCAAGAATGTATGATATCTTGGGCACATAATATCTGCAGATGGAATTGTAGTGGATCTAGAAAATATTGAGGTTATTTTGAACTAGCCACCAACTACCAATGTGATATAAGTATGAAGCTTCATAGGTATCATGGGCTATTATAAATGTTATGTAAAGGATTACTCTAAGATTGCAACTCCAATAACCAATAACCAAAAGAAAGGAAAGGGATTCAAGTGGATAAAAAAGTGTGAGACTGCTTTTGCGTTGCTTAAGCAAAAATTATTATGACACCAATATTAAAAATTCTAGATCCTCAAGAGAACTTATCAGTATGCACTAATGCATTATTAAAAAGGTTAGGAGGAGTGTTATCCTAATTTGAGTCAGTAGCAACATACACATCAAAGAAACTTAAGAAGCATACAATTAATTATGCTACACATTATTTAGAGCTGGAAATAGTTGTGCATGCTTTAAAAACCTGGAATCATTACTTGGTAGGAAGACCCTTTGAGATAATAATTGGACATCACATTTTGAGGTATATATTTACCCAAACCATGCTCAGTACGAGACAAAGAATATGGTTCAAGCTTCTCACTAAATATGACTTTAAGATTGGGTATGTAAAAGGGAAAAAGAATAAGGTTGTCGATACCTTAAGTAGAAAAATACATATAACAACCATAACCCAAAGTCATGTGGATTTAATAGATCAAGTTAGGAAGAAGCAATCTCAAGAGGAGTATTACAGAGAAATTCAGGTCAAAATGAGCAGAGATCTTGAGGAAAATAAGAATTTTAGCATAAAATATAATGTTTTATGCTACAAAGATAGGATCATCATACCAAAAATAGGTAATTTAAGGAAACTAATAATGAAAGAAGCCCATATATCTCGTTAATATGCTCATCCTAGAGGGGCCAAGATGAGGAAAAAATATGAAAAAAATATTCTTATGGATTAGAATGAAGAAGGATATCATCGATTTTATTTCTTAATGCATTGAATGCTAAAAGGTAAAGGTTGAACACAAACATCCTATAGGACAATTATATCCACATGATATAGCTACACAAAAATAATAGGCTATATCTATATACTTTAGAGTAGGTTTACCCAAGACCAGGTATCAACATGACACGATCCTTGTAATAGTTGATAGATTGATTAAGGTTGCACATTTTATACCAAGAAACATAAAAAGTGATACTCAGGTTGTGGCTAACAATTTTTCCAAAGATATATTCAAATTGCATGGGTTTCCTGAAATTATTACTTTAGATAGGGATTCCAAATTCACTTTTAAATTTTGGAAAGCTCTACATCATGCAATAGGTACAAAACTAAATATAAGCTCATCATATCACCCTGAGACTAATATTTAAATTGAAAGGATAAATTAAGTACTAGAATATATGCTTTGCACGTACTACATGGATCAAAAGTCTTGATGGGAAGACTATTTATACCTTATAGAGTTTTCCTACAATAATGGACATCACTCTTCTTTGGGAATGCCCCATTCGATGCCTTGTATGGCCAAAGGTGTAGAACACCATTATATTTGTATAATTTGGAGTATTAGGTTGTGATCAAGCTATATATGGTCAAATAAATGGAATATCAGTCAAAGGTGATTAGGCACAGGCTTAAGGAAGTCGTCGATCAACAAAAAACTATGTTAATCTAAAAATAACACCAAGGGAATACTTGTAGGAGATAGAGTGTTCTTCAGGTTTAGACCAATGAAAAGTGCCATAAAATCCATGAAGTTGGATCCTTGATTTATTGGACCCTTTGAGATCACTGAGAAGATCAACCCAATTGCATACAAACTTGTCTTTCTACCTAACTTGTCAAAGATCCATGACACCTTCCACATATCCCTTCTTAGAAAATATATTGCTAACCCTAAACATGTGTGGGATGTTTTTAAACTATAAATGATAAACCTTAAGGCTATTGAAGTGATGCCAGTAAGAAATCTAGAGTTTTTTTCTAAGTCTATGCAAATCATATTCTAGAAAAATGTAAGGTCCAATGGGACTATTTTTTGAATGAAATACCACTTGGGAGAATGTGGAGGACATGAAAAAATATTCTCCTTTATTATTTTAAAATGTATTGTAATAACTTTTATTTCTTAAAATAAGAAACACATGAGACTATATTAGCCCAAGGGGGTAGTATGTCATGACCTTCCTTGGTAGGAGTTTTGGCACAGAAAAACTATGCATTGATCAATGATGATTTGATACTTAGTTTTGATGCATTTGATTGATTATGCAATATTTATATTTATTTATCCTTGAAAAATATGGTATGGAATATATTGTTGATATATAGGACCAGGTACACTCATGGGTGGAAGAGGTAGAATCAACCACAAAAAATGGGGTACTTGAAAATGGAAATGATGATTTTGGTAGCTCAAGGTAACATGAACGAATACCTTCATATAGATGCATGCTTCATGTTTTGGTGGTCATAAGAAATCCAATTATCTAGATATTGAAGTTGGTAACCTAGAAGTTACCATAAGTCTTCAGTTGGAACAAGACATTGGACTTGCAAAAAGATCACCCACCTTGTTTGATGCATTTGATACTTGTTTTTATATGCATGTTTATGTGAGAATTGAGTGGGTATATAATCTCCCTTTTGAAAAGGATTAATAGGCATAGAGGCCCTATTAAACCTTGGCCACTTGAATACCATACTAATGCTTAATATTAGTATTGGTATTTTAATCTAATTTAATCAAGGTTAAAAAATTATTAATGAGCTATTTGATTTAAATTAAATAATAAGCCTTAATAAAGACTTTATTTAATTCTCTTTTACTCTTGATTTTTGTAAAAGAATAAAAAACCTCCTTTTTGTTTAAATAAAATAAAGGAGGGTAGGTTGTTAAATCATTTATCTAATAAATATTTTAAAAATATTTTATTTATTATTTAAAAGAATAATATTTTATTAATAAAGAATTGAATCCTTATTTAAATAATCGAAAAGTGGTATTTTGGGAGTGTGATATTTTGAATGAAGAGAAGAATTATTTTTAAATTTAAATATCTTCTCTAGATAGACTTGTCTTAAATTTTGGTGGATGGTCATTTATGAGAGAAGAATTTGGGGTTGGTGAAATTGGAGATGCCTTATTAATAGGACGTCATATGCAAAAATGGGAGATCATATTTTTTTTTTCGAAGGAAAATAAGAAAAACCCAGTGAGTGAGAAGGATTATAGGGAGAAATAGGATAAGGCAAATTCATCTTTAGTATCATCTCAGGTTTGTTTCAACCAAAATATTTTTGATGGGGGACGGGAAAATCACACGCTCTCAACTCCAAAATTTCTTTTCATTAATCTGCAAATCACGTTTATAGAAACAGCACAGCCCGCAGGCTTTACAATAACCAGCGCTCGGCTTGGTTTTATCACACTCACACTCTGCGTGCGATCTCTGATCCCCCCCGTTATCTTACAAAAACTGGGTTTTTATAGAGGCCCCAACCCTCTGGAAAACCCTACATGAAAATCGAAGCACCAACCCGATTTATGGCTCCACTCCGCACGGCCCCTGTCACTGTCGCTTCCGTCAGATCACCCTACACGACCCATCCTTTTTGTTTCCCGTGCTTCTTGGTTCTCGTATGCCTTTACTGCACCTTGGTGCCACATGTCGTCCTTGCTCTACAACCATCGCCTAACCTCTGTCGTCTTCTTCCTCCAGCTGCAATGTAGCAGGGGTCGTGATATCATGACATATTCCTCATCCTGCCCTTCTTTTTCTTTTTCGGTCGTGATATCGTGACATGTCGTGCTATCGTGACATTTCTCTTCCTCGCTCCTCTTTTCCACTTCGGGTCATGAAATCGTGACATGTCGCAATTTCGCGACATCTTTTCTTCTTGCCTCCTCTTGCTCCTTTGGGTCACGATTTCACGACATGTCGTGAAATCGTGACATCTTCTCATTCTGCCAGCTTTCTCCTCCTAGCATCGCGAAATCGTGACATGTCGCGCTATCATGACATCTTCCTTTCTTGTCTCCTTTCTTCTCCCTCGGGTCGCAAAATCATGACTTTCCAGCTCCCTTGCCTTCTTTTCTCCATCGGGTCGCGAAATCGTGACATGTCATGAAATCGTGACATCTTCCTCCTTTGGCTCCTTCGCTCGCCCCTTCGTCGTGAAAATGCGACATGTCACGAAATCGTGACATCTTTCTTCCTTGGCTCCTTCGCCTTCTGGTCGTGAAACTACGACCTGTCGTGAAATCGCAACATCTCCTTCTCCTTCGGCTCCTTCTTCGCCCTCAGGTCGCAAAATCGTGACATGTCATGAAATCACGACATTTGCTCCTTTCGCAATCTCCTTCTGCTCCTGGGTCATGAAATCGTGACATCTTTTCTTGTAGCCTTCTCCTTCCTGCTCGGGTCATCAAATCGCGACATGCCATGAAATCGCGACATCTTCTTCCTGCTGGCTCCGTTATCCGTTTGTGTCACAATATCATGACACATTTTTTGTCATGATATCGTGACAACTTTCTCCGTCTGCTTCTCTCTCCTGTTCGTGTCATGATATCGTGACACTTTTTCTGTCGCGATATCACGACAGGTTTTTCTCCTCGCCCTCTTTGCCTTTTTCTGTCACGATTTCATGACACGTCGCGAAATCATGACGTTTTTCCTCCTTAGGCAATTTTTTTGAAGTGGCCCTCCTACCACTGGATGCTTCTGCATCAGGTGCTATTGGATGCTCCTACATCAGACACCCGGGGTTGGTGGAGAAGTGATCTTCACTTCTGCACTATCTGGTTACTGCCTTCTGCAGCACCTCTAGACATTCATCTGCCTCTGCAGCCTGTTCCAACCCCTTCTCCTGGCCCAAACAACTTCTGTCTTCCTCTAGATAGATTCTACCACTGCTACACACTTCCTTGTCTGTAGCCTGCTTATGCTCCCTCTCTTGGCTAGTGAAATTTTTGCCTTCTTCCAGGTAGGTCCTGGCACTGCTGCACTCTTCTTCATCGACAACCTTCAACGGTTTCATCTTCTGATGAACTTCATATTTTCTCATTTTCTATTTCTCCTCATGCCTTCTGCACTGCTCCTCTTGCTCCCATAATTTTATTCTGAGCCACTCCTCTTGCAGGGATTTAAATTGCTTCTGCAAAGCTTCAAACTCTTCCACTGTCATCATATCGCTCTTACTGCCATGCCTTCTTCGTGGATGCATTGTTATTCTAGGTCCTGGCATAAACTGCCTCACATTCGATGAATCTGCTTGCGCACTCAAAGACCCTAACTCACTCTTCTCTCTAAAAACCCTACCATTGATCCTGGCGCAAACTGCCTCACGGTCGACAATCTGCTTGTGCACTCAGAATCTTCTAGCTCTGATACCACTGATGAGGGACGTGAAAATCACACGCTCTCAACTCCAAAATTTCTTTTCATTAATCTTCAAATCATGTTTACAAAAATAGCACAGCCCGTAGGCTTTACAATATCCAGCGCTCGGCTTGGTTTTCTCACACTCACACTCTGCGTGTGATCTCTGATCCCCCTTGTTCTCTTACAAAAACTAGGTTTTTATAGAGGCCCCAACCCTTTGGAACACCCTACGTGAAAATCAGAGCACCAACCCGATTTATGGCTCCACACCGCATGGCCCCTGTCACTGCCGCTTTTGTCAGATCACCCTGCGCGACCCATCCTTTTCGTTTCCTGTGCTTCTTGGTTCTCGTCTGCCTTTACTGCACCTTGGTGCCACATGTCGTCCTTGCTCTACAACCGCCACCTGACCTTTGTCGTCTTCTTCCTCCAGCTGCACTGTAGCAGGGGTCACGATACCGCGACATGTTGCGATATCGCGACATCTTCCTCATCCTGCCCTTATTTTTCTTTTTTGGTCACGCTATCGCAACATGTCACGCTATCGCGACATTTCTCTTCCTCGCTCCTCTTTTCCACTTTGGGTTGCAAAATCACGACATGTCACAATTTCATGACATCTTTTCTTCTTGCCTCCTCTCGCTCCTTCGGGTTGAGATTTTGTGACATGTCGCGAAATCGTGACATCTGCTCATTCTGCCAGCTTTCTCCTCCTGGCGTCGCAAAATTGCGACATGTCGCGCTATCGCAACATCTTCCTTTGTTGTATCCTTTCTTCTTCCTCGGGTCGTGAAATCACAAGTCATGAAATCGTGACTTTTCGGCTCCCTTGCATTCTTTTCTCCATCGGGTCACGAAATCGTGACATGTCGCAAAATCATGACATGTCAGGAAATCGTGACATCTTCCTCCTTTGGCTCCTTCGCTCGCCCCTTCGTCACGAAAATGCGACATGTCATGAAATCATGACATCTTTCTTCCTTGGCTCCTTCTCCTTCTGGCCGTGAAACTGTGACCGGTCGTGAAATCGTGACGTCTCCTCCTTCGGCTCCTTCTTCGCCCTCAGGTCGCATGTCGCGAAATCGTGACATCTACTCCTACTGCTCTTGGGTCACGAAATCATGACATCTTTGCTTGCAGCCTTCTCCTTCCTGCTTGGGTCGTGAAATCATGACATGCCGTGAAATCGTGACATCTTCCTACTGGCTCCGTTCTTCGTTTGTGTCACGATATCGCGACACATTTTCTGTCGTGATATCGCGACAACTTTCTCCGTCTGCTCCTCTCTCCTCTTCGTGTTGCGATATCGCGACACTTTTTCTGTCGTGATATCACGATAGGTTTTTCTCCTCGCCCTCTTTGCCTTTTTTTGTCGTGATTTTGCGACACGTCATGAAATCGTGACGTTTTTCCTCCTTAGGCAATTTTTCTGAAGTGGCCCTCCTACCACTAGATGCTTCTACATCAGGTGCTGCTGGATGCTCCTGCATCAATTTCCCTATCTTCCTATTTAATAAAAATGATATGTTTTTATTTTAAAACATCATCTCTTTCTCTCATCCATCATGTGGATAAGCACCACCGAATGATGTGTGGTGCCTACTACTTATACCAACCTAGGAACGAAGGCATCTCAACCACTATCTAGTGGCCAAGTAAGCTATGACCACCCTTTTCTTTTATGATTTATGTTTGGCACCATATAATGCATGTGGGACTATGGCATAAGGGTTTATTAATTAAAACTTAGCTTCCTCCATTATTGAAACATCCTTTGCAAAACTTTACTAATTGCATAGTTCCTCTACCAACAAAAATCTACCTTCGCCACCACTCGACCATTAGGTGGTGGTCAGAAGTATTAGCTCACCCTACAACATTTGAATAGTTGTGAAGCCTACCATACAAAGGATGTGGGATAAAGCATGTAAGCCTCGAAGAGATTGTGCTTTATTCCACATATATTGATGGAGGGGTGTGGGCCCTATATAAAAGGGCCAGCATGGCCCCTTTGGGATAGTCAAGCCTAAAGGGTTAGGAAAAGACTATGAATTTACTCGATGTGCCTATTATGGTAAATTATCTACTTTGTTATTGTCAACCACGTAGTGATGCTTGATTGATAAATTATAAGCTTGATCACATCCCTATAGGTTTTAAATTTCTTGTGTAATATTTAATCCCACATGCATGATGAGAAGGGGTTTGGAGCTCCTTATGATAGCCCATACACCCTAGGATGCTAGCCAAGCACGGGCTATGCCCTTGGCATTGTCCTATAGTTTGTTGACATGCCTATAGTTTTTGGTTTGTTGTTTAGTTGACCTGCCTATGGTTTGTTGTTTTTTTGATCTGCCCATGGTTTCTTGACCCACCCATTGGGTTGGTTTCGGTAGGTTGAATATCTTGCTTGTTGGTCCTTATTTTGTTGCTTGCTTAAGAAAACCCATTTGAAGGTCGAATTATGATTTAGATGTTTTAAAAATGGTATATATATTTTATTTAAATAATGAAAGATGGAAAATAATGTTGGGTTATATTATAAGAAAGACCCTTGTGATACATAAATGATTATGTTTAGTTTTCTAAAGGAAATATTCCTTTTTTAACATAGTAGATTATGTTAAGAATTATTTAAAGATTATGTTTTAAAGTATTTGATTAATTACGGGTATGGGACCTCAGTTGATTGAGTAAATGGGTTGTTTTAAAGTATTTGATTAATTAAGGGTATGGGACCTTAGTTGATTGAAGAAATAGATTAATTTAAGTATTTGATTTATGATGGGTATTGGACCTTAGTAGATTTTGGAAAAAGACATGGCATGATGAAAAGCATGAACCTTTGATTGACTAAAGGAAGAGTTGTAAATTACTCTATATTTGATGAAATGATTCTCTTCTTCTATTGATATGGATAAGAGTGAATTTGTGGGATTTGTTCTAATGTTGACTAGATAATTTATGATTGAATGCATTGAGTAGTTTGTATAGTTGCAATTTGGAAACCATATTATATAAGCACTTGCTTTAAGTTATTTAGTAGATGCATTTAGATGCATGATTCATAAGAACCATGAAATATCCTAATCTCTTACTACCATAAATTGAGTGATGGAAAGATAGGAAAATCAAGAGGATACCTGGAACCAAAATATTGACCTTGACATCGATTGCAGCAATGCATTTATTTATTAGATTATACTCTAAGGGAGTAATCCCTATATAGGAATGGATGTAATGCATAATTTTAAAAGTGTGGAGGTTTTACCATACTTGGATTATGTATTGATGTCATAAATAAATGAATAATACATTCTAAATTGTTGTTCGTGAAATTTATATTATTATTTTATTTGTGGAAAACATCCCAAAAGGGATGCCACTTTCGGGTAAGACCCAAGGAGGCAGGGGTATCCATTCCGCCAAAAATGCCCAGGACTCGGACCTGGCCTACCACCTTTGACATACTCAAGGAGCAAACAAACACACAAAACCAATTTAAAAATAAGTAAATAACAACAAAAATAATAAAATAAAATAAAAAACATGCTCCTTGAGTGTGTCAAAAACAAAAGCACAACCAAACACGCACAATAAGATAAAAGAAACCACAACACAAACCACATAGAAAAACACAAGAACCACATAACAAAACACAAACAAGACAAAAACAACAGAACACTACAAAGACATAACCCAAAAAAAACATGAAAAATAAACACAACCAAAACCTAAAAAATTAAAAAAATAAAATAAAAATAAAAATAAAAAACAACCAACAACAGACAATAAACAAAAACAAAAAACATAGAAAACACTCACACATAAAAACACGAATTAACACAAACAAAGAGAAACCCAAGAACAAGAACGAAAAAAACACAAGAACAATAACAAAAAACATAAAAAAAAAAAAAACAACAAAAACACATGAACAACAAAAAACAACACAAAGAACACAAAAACAAAACAAAACAAAAGAACCCACCCACCTTAAAAAACTAAACAAAAAAAAAAAAAAAAAAAAAAAAAAATTGAACATAACAATGACCTATCTAGACCAGAAGACTATTAAGGCAAGAATCAACAGAGGAAACAAAATAAAGAATAGAATGAGCTAGGGAACTAAAAAAAACTGAATGAACCAAAGAGAAGCAAAAAAAAAAACAAGAAGAAACTAGGTACCTTCAGAACTGGAGCCATCCAAAGAAATGATAGAAAGAAGAGCTTCCCTAATTTGAGAAGCCCACCATATAGGAGGGTGGCCATAACAAGTAAGATCACCTTTGTCCAAAGCCCAATTAGCTAAAGCATCAACACTCTTGTTTTGATCTCTGACCACATGATTGTAATCAACTTTCAAAAATCCCATCTGGATTAATTGAATCTTCTCAATAATTCTTTTTATTCTCCAATCCACCTTATGATTCTTAGAAGGAGTCTTCAAGAGATTAATCATAAGTTGAGAGTCAGACTCAACTAACACCTTTTCCCATCCAACCTTAGTAGCCTCCTGAAGGCCTCTGAGGATACCATACCCCTCAGCAAGGTTATTGGAAAGAATACCCAAATTCTCAGCAAAAGTAAAAACCAGGGAGCCATCCGAAAGTCTACCAATTCCTCCCACACTGGCTTTTCCAGGGTTCCCTCTAGAGGCTCCATCGGTATTGACTTTTCCAAAATCCTTAGGAGGAGGTTGCCAATTTCTAGTCCTATCCATCTTACTAATACTCACATTCCCTTTAAGTTGGTTGCCCTTAGAAGATTTAATCTTCAATATTTGCATCACTTGATCCCATCTTTGGTGGGAGTTTTGGGGGTGATTAAGGAGTTGATGGACTGATTCAACTAAGTTGGCTATGGTATTTTGCCAAATATAGTGAATATCCTTCCTATCTTGATTAAAAATTTGGTTGTTCCTTTCATTCCAAATATTCCAAAGAAGAATGGTAGAACCCATCCAAACTAACTGCCTAATAAAATGATCAACACCCTCTTGATTAGGCCAATCCCTCCAAAGTTGTTCAAAAGTAAAAAAATTGGACCATTGTAAGCCAAGTAAAGTGGCCATTCTCCTCCATAGCTCAGAGGCTAAAGTACACTCAATAAAAATATGGTTGAGATTTTCTACATTCTCTTCACACATTTCACATCTAAAAGGGCCATGAAAACCACGCTTCATAAGTTGCTCACCGGTAAGCACCCTACGATGCAATAAAAGCCAATTAAAGAACCTCACCTTAGGCCAGAGCTTTTGAGCCCACAATCGAGAAAATATGTCAGAAGAATGGTTGGGATTATTATGGCATAAGGTCAAATAACCTTGAGCAACTGAATACTCACCCTTAGTAGTGTTGTTCCATCCAAAACAATCTTTTTCATGGGACCAAGAGAGGGATCTCATATGAAGGATGCCTTGGATATCTTGTCTTTGCCTTTCTGGGATTTGAATAGGCCAGTCCTCAATAGGGATCCAATATCTACCAACCTTTGAATTACCGGTATGGTACCGATAGTAATTAGCCACCTTTATCCAATTAGCTCGGTGAAGCTCCTCCATCCAAGGCCTCCAATCGGGAAACTGAGTTATCAAAGGCTTGTGACCATCCCAAGAATCTGTCCAAAAATTTGCATGTTGACCATTATGAATGATCCAAAATAATTTTTTCTTTATCAAATCCTCACCAGTCTTAAGAACTGCTAAAATGGGAGAACCTTTGGTAGGAAGTTGATAGCGAACAAGGTCTTCAGGACTTTTGTTCTCGGCATATTTAGCATGGAGATTATTGGCCCAAAGAGCATTGGGGTTATGCAACATCCTCCAATATAATTTAGCAGCTAAAGCTTTGTTGTTATTAATAGAAGACCGGAATCCTAACCCCCTTCACTCTTAGGAAGACATAAAGTATCCCATTTCACCAAGGCCCATTTTCTTTTCTCCTTAGTACCACTCCAAAGGAAACGATGACTGATTTGATCCAATTCTCGAAGAACAACCTTTGGGATATTCAAAATGGAAGAAACATAAATAGGAATAGCTTGAAGGACTGATTTTACCAAGGTGATTCTACCCCCAGAAGAAAGCCACTTGTTGGTCCACTTTCCAATTTTCTTCTTGACTTTGTCCAACAACCAATTCCAATATTTATTTTTCTGCCTTTGAATATTTATGGGAATACCTAAATAAGTGATTGGAAGAGAGGTCTTCTTATATCTTAATTTATCCAAGACCATGGATTCCTGTCTAGCAGAGCAGTGAAAGAAAATAACTTTAGATTTGTCTTCATTGATCAACTGCCCAGTAGCCTTAGAAAAATAGCTAATGATTTGCTTAATATTAGAAGCTTCCTTAACTGTAGCTTTACCTAAAAGAGTAGAGTCATCCACAAATTGAAGATGAGAGATAGGTCTAGCTCCATGAGCAATGGTAACTCCCTCAAGGGTTTTGTTTTCCCTCTTTTTGGTTATAGTCCTACCCAAGCATTCAACAAGAATGATGAATAAATAAGGGGATAGCGGGTCACCTTGCCTAATACCTCTGGAAGCTGGGAATGACTGAGAAGGCCTACCATTGATAAGAACTAAGTAGGAAACTGAAGAGATACATCCCATAATCCAATCCATCCAATCCTTAGAGAAACCAAATTGCCTCAAAACTTTGATAAGGAAGTGCCAATCCACTCTGTCATAAGCTTTGGATAAGTCTAACCGAATGAACATGGAAGGAGAATTTTGCATATCCATGGAATGGATGGCTTCCTGAGCAAGAACTATCTCATCTACTATTTGACGTCCTTCCACATAACCCCCTTGCTCTGGGGAAATAATCTTATGCAAAAGAGGCTTCAACCTTTCTGCCATGATTTTAGTAATGATTTTGAGAAGAACATTACATAAAGCAATAGGTCTAAAAGTTGAGATATGATCAACCTCTTGAGCTTTTGGAACAAGAGTAATATAAGTTTTATTGATAACCTTCAAAATTTCTTTGGCTTTCCTGGCTTCTTCCACCACCTCTAATAAATCAACATGAAGGATATCCCAGAACTCTTGGTAGAACTCAATGGGAAAACCATCGGGACCTGGGGTTTTCCCTTTTTGCATTTTAAAAACTACTTGTTGAAGCTCATTGATAGTAACAGGAGAGTCAAAATAGAGTTCTCCTCAGAAGTGATAAGAGAAGGGATTGCTTGAAGAACATTTTGTTGTGAAGCTGAGTCAAGAGGAGTAGCAGCAAAAATATTGGAAAAGTAATCAACAACAATAGAGTTCATGCCATCCCAAGTATAAACAACATCTCCAGAATCTGATTTTAAGGAAGAAATAAAGTTGTGAGATCTTCGAGCTAGAAGAGATTTGTGGAAGAAATTTGTGTTTCGATCTCCTTCTTTGAGCCATTGAATTCTAGATTTTTGCTTCCATAAGATTTCTTCTCTTTTTCCCATTCCTCTAACTGAGTTGTGAGTTTAATTTCATCTGCACTTCTCTTCTCTGTGAGGCCATCTAAACGGATTTTCTTATTCAAATTTTCAAGATGAGCAATAACTTCATGTTTTTTTATGAACATCCCCAAACTCTTTCCAGTTCCAAGTCTTGATTTTGGATTTAATGTATTGCAGTATTTTGGCAAAATAGAACATCTTAGTCCCATGCCTAGGTTTACCTTCCTTCCACCATTGTTGCACATGAGGTCTGAAGGAAATGTCTCTAAGCCACATTAATTGAAAATGAAAAGGAGAGAAACTCACATTGGTTTTCCACATTTCCACCATGATTGGCCAATGATCCGAACCAACATTATTAAGAGTCTTCACTTTAGGAATGTGACCATGGATTAAGAAATTTTTAGAGAGCAAAAACCTATCCAATCTCTCCATTATACAAGCTAAGCCTTGCCTTATGTTAGACCAAGTCATAAGGCCATTATCTGGTTGGATATCCACAAGATGGAGGTTTGCAATATATTCGCTCATGAGGTCGGTGCTTTTGTCCAAATTTCTATTTCCCCCCTTTTCTCATCCAGAGAGAGGATGGTATTGAAATCTCCTCCGATCAAGATCCAAGCTTTAGGAAAATGAGAGATAATATGAGTAATATCCTTCCACTGTCTTCTTTTTTCCTCCAAAGAAGTCGGAGCATAAACAGTAATGCAGAGCATAATCTGGTTGGAATGTCTACTTTGAATAGCTATAGCCAACAAACCCCAACTGCCAACCATATGGTGAATAACTACCTCTTTTGGGTCCCAAAGACAAGCAATGCCACCAGAAGTCCCTTGGGAACTGAGGGAAACCACTTTTCAGCTGGCCAAATTTTACTGGCAATTGAGTCCATATCCTCCATTGACATCTTTGTTTCTTGAAGGAAAACAAGATGTGGATGATTTATCTGAATCATTCTTCTAATTTCATTTTGTTTTGAAAGACTCCCTTTGAGTCCTCTAATATTCCAAGTGATGATCTTCATTAATACCAGGGCTAAAAAAGTTGGGAAGGGCATTAATCTTACCTTCCTCTACAAGCTTTTCACCTTCTTTTACCATATGATATTGATTGGTCTTGCGACCTACTTTTTGATTAGAATCCATCTTCAATTTTTTTCCTTGTTTCTTGACTTATTCCAATTGAATCTGAGATGGCTTCTAACCTTGAAGAATGCTCGTACACAACCAAAATTTTACTAGATGGTTCAACGGAGTCTATATTGGGACCTGCATTATTTGAAGTTTTGACATTTGAAAGATTGTTTTTCTTGTGTAAATTTTCTCCTTTTTTTCTGTTGAAAACCTTTGATTTGTTGGTTTGTCTCTGAGTTCTTCCCTTCATATTTAAATTGTGTTTCTAAGATTTCAGTTTCCATTATTTCCTCTTCCTCACTTGGGACATCATTTGTGGAAAGGATTTCAAACATATTAGCAGATGACTTTGATTGATCCTTCATAACTGGTTTTTTTTAGTGTTCTTCTTCTTAGGTATTTGGAAACCTACTGAGTTTATATCTTCTTTCTTTTGATCAGGAATTTTATTTGGGCAAGCACTTGCCAAATGACCATATTCATGGCAAATTCTACAATGAAAAGGAATGTTCTCATAGTCCACTACTTGCTCCCAAGTGTCTTCCCCAAATTGTAATGTGATATTTTTAGGTAGGGGTTTGTCAAAATCCATTAAAACACAAATCCGAGCATAAATAATATGTTCAAAATTTTGAGTACAATCATCAGTCATCATAAAAGTTCCTAAAGAGTTTCCAATTGAAGAAAAAATAGTAGGATTCCAAAATTCAATAGGGAGGCCAAAGAGTCTAACCCACATGGGAGCTATAGAAGGCATCTCTTCTTCGGATTTAAATTTAGTATGCCAGGGCTTCATGAAAAGCCCTGCCCTTCCAAAAAACCAAGGACCCCCTTGAAAATTTTTCTCTCTATCTTCATTATTAGCAAATAAAACAAGAAAATAACCATTTGGATAAATAGAGATTTGTAACTCACCTTTAGTTTTCCAGCTTTTTGCAGCCCAGACTTTGAAAGCAGATAGACTCGGACGAAAACCCACGAACCGACAAATTAGTCCTCTTTTTTCCAAATCTTCAATGCCAGTCTGAATGTTACCCATATCAAGCTTAACAATAGGAGTTCCATCAGCTGCTTTAAGACATCCTGACTCCATTTTCCTGGGATCAATCTTAGGCATTCTTAGAGGTTTATGGGAAGCCCTAAGATTGATATTAGCATTGGGCTGAGGCTGTCCACCATGAAGGGCATCCCTAAAATTCATTTTTGGGACTGAGTCTTCGAAATTCTTACCCTTGATAGGGGTTTTCACAGTAGAATTATTTTGTGGGTGCACCTTAGCACCAGATTCACTTGAGATATGAGCCATTTTTTGATCAACTACTTGAAACTTGTTTCGTGATCTCTTTAATCCTTGCCCTAGACGTCGTGGAAAGGTATGGTTTTCACTTTTCTTTTGTGCAGCAAATTGGAAGCCGTTGTCACTCAAGTTCACAGTATGATCTATTGAAAGATAAATTTCTAACCCATATTGGATCCCCTGCAACATTTCCTGCTAAAATATTGAGCATAAACCACAAAAATATTGGCCGCTAGGGCCCGAAGGCCCTAAAAACCAACCTCTGGAGCTGCTTGCACTCAACCCAGATGAAACCCTCGCATAGCCGCTTGCCAAATATCTCGTTCACACATAGGGATGCGCTAGGATCTGTGTTGCTCCAAATGATATGAAAATTGGTGGAGACGTTCTAGGGTTTTTCAGGCATCTACCCTCAAAATTTTAGCTCAATCCGAGTCCGGATGAGTGAGATATGGCCGAAACGAGTTCGGTAGTTTGGGCAGTCCTGCGAAAAACGTCCCTCCACAAATCTCAATATCAGCCTGCTATCCGTTTTGTTATTAGAGACCAAGTGTTTGAACTTATTCCTTATTATATGATGATGTTTTATTTAAAGTACCTATTTAATGTTTATGTAGATATTATTCTATATTTATATTAAATAGATACACTTAGTTTTATCCTTATAAAGAATAAAGAGTTAGATGGTTTATTTTTTATCCAAAATGATTATTAATTATGTGATAAAAGTAGAGGAAAAAATAACATAAGGGATTATGATCTCTTAGGATAAAGTTATAAGAGTAACCAAAATAGTTATGAATGAACCTGAATATCTATGAAAGGAATAAGTTAGCTCATCATGGAGATGAGATGGATAGCTTATTTTGCAATACACGTAGTATACCTACATAGAAAAATATGTGTATGGTATAGATATGTGTGTATTCATTCAAATTTAGAAGTAGATATATTAGCTCAATCAGGAAGATGAGACGAATAACCTATTTGTGATATGCGTAGTATACCTACACAACAATGTATGGTATAGATATGGGAGTATAGATAGTGGGATGATAAAGTCAATCAACTTAAATATTAGATTAGATTAACTTAGTTCTATTAACTTTAACACATATATTGGTTAAGGATATATGAGTCCCTCTCGGTTTGTGCATGTAAAAAACATTAGATAACTTATTTTTTGTGTTGTTACACCTTTCTAGTTGTTTGCTTTGTTGGGCTAGAACTTTGAATGGAGGAAGTTCTTTGGTGTCAACCTACAATGGTTTCTTCCCTAATCATGTTATCACTAATATCGATTCTCCCTCTTACACCTTTAAATTTTTCTCATCCTTATACAACATGTTTATTTGTCCCTTCTATGTTCTCTCTACTTTTTTAAGCACAACCTTCTACATTTTATGTTGGTGAAGCATGCATGTACTTTAACCATGTGGATAATTACAATTCATACACCAATAATATTACTCTAATGAAGAGGTAGAAGGTCCATCGTCGTGATTACTCTACACTATAGTAGGATTTGCTCTAGAATTACTAGTAAAATCACCTTGATCCTTCACCATGTAGGGAAATATCCTAGGCTAGAAATGTATTTCAACTTCTCTTCTCTTCAATCTCATTCATTAAATTTTTTAATGTTCTTATTATATCATTCATACTAAAAACCTAAGAATATAGAGTAGGTAATGCGAGTATAGAAGAAGGTGCAAGAAATGTATACGTTGGTAGTGTTGGAAATTTTAGTGTAGGTATGGGGTCCACATTTGGTAGATGAATGCTTTTTATTGGTGACTATTTATCAAATTTTATTTGTAGGATATTTGGATAAATTGGAATGGAATTCCTTAGAGGGAGCTTGCCTATGGCTATAAAAGTACTTTATACCACAAAAACTACTTGAAATATTTTAAGAAATTTCAACACATTGGATTGTTTGATCATCAAACTTAAATATATGTTGAAGGCCCTAAGAAAATAGTACAATACTTAGTAATCTATTAGCTTAATTTAATGTGGTACTATATTCCATAAACTAATAAATTTGATGTTGAAATCCATCACTATATCTTATTGATGCCTTTAGATGGTGGTGGATTGAGTAAGGAGAGAAAAATGATTTGCTTGCTTATTAAACTCTTGCACAAATCTTTTTGCTAGTTGTGCCTATGCAATACCTTTACTTACAATGATATTATGAATAACCTTATCATCACATATTCCTCATGAATATTATGGATGATAGCCAATGATGCCACATATTGATAGTGTTCATAGGATATTTTCTGAGTACCATCATATATTGCAAAAGCTTTAAGGGTAGTAGTAGAAATAGAATTATAGTTTGTAAAATTTAGTGGGCTTGTATTATTCCAATTTGGAAAGTTTTGTAGGGGTTTATTTTGAGGTGAGCATAATATTATGGGATAAATTCTAGTTGGGTTATTAGATTCACTAATTTTTTAGGATCCCTATTTCTCAATAAAATTGTCAGGTGAACATATCATTATATACAAATAAGGTCAAGACTATTCACCAAGATCATAAGTCCTTCAGGTGTTTTAAAGTGTTGTGTGTAATTAGATAGCATCTAAAAAATATGTTTAATATTTTCTATTAGGAGAATTACATCTAATAAAATATTGATGGGATTTGGTTTCCATTAATCATGGTTCGTTGATCATGCCAAAATTACTCTTGGTTCTAAAATTTACCTATGTCCTATGTCAAGGAGATGCACCCTTAAGACTTCAACCAAGATATTGGAAGGCTCAAGATAAGAATTTTTATCCAACCTTTGGATAAGATCAGTTTTTATGCCTAGCTAATCTAACTAAATGGAGGTTTGCATACTAGAGTAAGAAGTGCAAAGGATTAGAAATATCAGCTAAAAATGGTACAAAATTTGTGACATAAAGAGACATCATGTAGGGAGTCTCACAACATGAATTTAAATTAAATGTCTAACTACACAAATTACTTCTCTTATGCTATTTAGAACAATTAACATGAACAATTTTGAGCATTTGCTAAAATATTCTAGAACTATAATGATAATTCCATAGTGCAAAATAACTATAATAGAATTATTTATTCTTAGCTTTAATAGAAAATTATTAGTACTCAGTAAGGTATGCATACATGTTCAACACAAAGAGTTGAGCAAGAGTCTATACAATAATATAATTCTCATTCAAAAAGTCGTATAGCCTCAATCAATATAATCATATCAACTACAAATACCAAAGAATTGACCCTTAGAATATATTGCATTCTAATATATATGGATTTCACAATTATAATTGGTTATTTATCATTATAGTTTAGAGAGTGGATTACATATTTGATAGGCCATTGTAGTGCATGTGCTCATATCTTTAGCTCTTTCAGTTGCAATTGATTTGGCATCATGGTTCTAAGGTGGTTACTTTCTACTTGATTCAAGGCAGTGGTAGCTACCATAACTTCATCTCATATAGATGATCTCTTGACATGTCCGTTGTGCTCTTAGCCACCCCACTATCTTGCTATTTGTAATAACATAAGTGTCAACCAGAGAATCTTCTAAGTTTTTTTGGGTTATTTGACAACATATTCACCTATCAAGAGCATGTATTATAATTTTTGTGTACACTTTTACTTGATGTCTCTTTCAACTTCTTCCCTCTTATTTTACCTAGCATAGAGATATTTTTGTCAAAAAAATAGCTTCTATTGCTAAAACCTCATTCAAAACCTTTCAACACTTTGGGTGGAGCATATTTATAGATATCGAGTGCAACTCATACCCGAGGATTCTTCCACTACTTTATTAGGCTAGGATTTTATAGTACTTTTTCTAACATCAAAATTCAAAGTCATTTGGTGTTTTGACTACCTTGTCTGGTCAACTAAGCCATTGTGTTGAATGCCAAACTCTTATACTTAGTCAATTTTGAGTCTTCTAAGGGGTGGATGTTCTATATTAATTTGGGTAATTTGCTCCTTCTTTCTAACATAAGCATTACTATCTACCTAGGATACTGGGTTCCAGATGTTATATTTAAACTATCCTTCTTCTGATATCAACATTTCAATCCATTTGACCATCTTACTTTATCAAAATTATGGCTTATCAAGTCTATTTAATATTTGATTGTTAGATGCTGGAAAATTTTGCAACTTTTGCTAACATTAGTATTTGAAATGTCTGACAATGTTCTTACACTTCACAAATTTTCTTGCATTCATCGATCCGACCTTCACTCTAAATTGTTTGGTGGTCTTTTATAGCAAATTGTAGTGTTTTGTATAGATAAAATTCATCTCCTCATCAAGAGATTGATGTGGGTAAAAAATCCACGTACAATACCACTATTGGAATATAAGCCTAACTATTTGAAAATATCACATATCTCAATATAAAGACACCACAATATTAAAGGTTGAAATATTAATAATCAAGAGTGGAATCATAGATATGAGAATTTAGATATATATATCTAGGATAATATAATAATGAAATAATACACTCATAATATAAAATATGAATATAAAATGGCTAAAATCATATGTACATGAATGAAGAATAATTACAATAATAATGACTCAAAAATTGTTTACAAGCTTTATTTTCAATGTTCTCTATGTGGTGTATAAAATTATAACAAAGTTGATTGATGAGCGTCTTAAGCCTTGGCTTAAAAAGGTCATTTCTGATGAACAGGGTGCTTTTGTGGTGGGCAAACAAATCTTGGATGGGGTGACTATTTCTACTGAGACCATTCACTCTATGTGTATTTCTAAGGAGAAAGCTATGTTTATGAAACTGGATATGGCTAAGGCTTATGATAGGGTTAAATGGTCTTTTTTAAGAAAGGTCCTTCTAGCTTTTGGTTTCCATTCCAACTGGGTAAGTTGGGTGATGAGCTGCATTACTTCACCTTCATATTCAGTTCTTGTTAATGGTCATCCATCTTCTTTGTTTCATGCTTCAAGAGGTCTTCGGCAAGGTGACCCTTTGTCCCCTTATTTGTTTATCATTATGGCTGAAGGTTTGGGTAGACTTCTAAATTCACATGTTACTCAGGGTTTGATTCATGGTTGGAGGTGGGGTATGAGTTTGCCTGCTTATTCTCATCTTCAATTTGTGGATGATACGACTCTGATGGGACTTGCTTCTATTCGAGAAGCTACCAACTTCAGAAGGGCTCTGGATATCTATTTGGCTACTTCAGGGAAAAATATTAATGAGGGAAAATCTTCCATTTTCTTCTTTAACACTAATCCGCTTATACAGGCCCGTATTGCACGGATTCTAAGATTTCAGATTGGTGCTCTTCCCTTGAAGTATCTTGGTATTCCTATTTCTATAGGTCCTTTGCCTCGTGAGATATGGAACTCCATTTTGGACAAATTTTGTGCTCATGTTTCTCATTGGACTGTTAGATGGCTCTCCTCTACTGGTAGAGTTTTACTCCTTAAGTCTGTGGTTCAGGCCCTTTGCATCTATAGGTGCATGATTCAAGTTGCTCTTGCTAGCTTTATTCATGAGTTGGATTCTTTGTCTAGACGATTTTTATGGGCTGGTAATTTGAAGTCTTCAAAGTGGAGTTTGGTTAAGTGGGAAACTATTTGTAGACCAAAGCAAGCAAGGGGGTTGGTTCTTCGTTTGTCTTCCCTTTCTTGAGAGGCTTTGGCAGCTAGGTTTTATTGGAGATGGTGTACTTCTCAAGACCAAGCTTGGTCAAAGATTTTGTCCTATAAATATTTGAATGGGGTTGAGGGCTCTAAGATTCCTAGATACAGTTTTTCTGGTAGGGGATATTTCATCTGGAACACTCTTAAGAAGGGGGATAATCTTGTTAAGCAAGGTTTGTTCTGGATTTGTCATAAGGGTTCCAAGGCTCTCTTTTGGCAGGATGCTTGGGATGGGTTCCCTGCCATTTTATCCATGTATCCTCATCTTCAAAATTTGTGCAAGGTATTTTTGGATGCCGGTTGGAATCGGGTTATGGACTACAAATTTGTTGAAAGAGTTGGGCAGGTTGAGGTTGTTCATTGGAAGGATCCTATAGATTGGCCAATAGGGGGTACTTTTCAGGAAAGAGAGGAGTTGACTCATATTTTGGCTTGTAGGGCCTGCTCTTCTTTACAGGATGATGATGTTTTGGCTTGGGGCTTGGATCCTAGAGGGGTCTATTCGGTGGCTTCGGGATACAGGGAGTTGGATTGGCAACATTTTGGGGATGATGAGGTGCCCTGGTGGAAGCAAGTGTGGTCTAAGTTCTCTTGGCCTAAATGCAATTTTTATCTATGGTTAGCTACTCACAATAGATGCCTTACCTAGGATAATGTGCAAAAGAGAGGTTTTCAAGGACCTTCTTTTTGTTTTTTATGTGCGAACAGTGAAGAGTCTTCAGGTCATCTTCTTTTTCAGTGTTCTTTTGCACGGGATATTTGGCATCTTTGGTGGGAGGTGTGGAAGCAGCCTTGTGCCCATGCTTCTTCTCTTTTGGAGTTCTGGAGGAGTTTAGGGAGACCTCCCGCTAAGTCTTTCTTTCTCCAGGTTGCTTGGACTATTGGTACTTCTTGCATTCTATGGCAGATTTGGTTGGAAATAAATCGAAAAATTTTTCATGATAACAAGCTTACTGTTCATTAGCTTTGGCAGCGAATTATTGGTATGATCTAGGAAACTGTATCTTCCACATGCCAGATTAGTCTTCCTTTGGTGCAGTCGAAGATTTTGATGATGCAAAATTTGGGATTTGTGGAGAATGGTCCTCATCCTGTTATTTCATCTAGAAACCGAGATGGAAAAAAATGCAGAGAGATGGGAGATGTCATCCTCCTCCTCCAGGGGTGTTCAAGATCAGTACGGATGGGTCTTATCGAGGTAATCCTGGGCATGCTGGTATCGGAGGAGTTGGGAGAGATAGTGCTGGGAATGCTTGTTTCATTTTTTCATGCTATAAGGGGATACACTCTAATAATTATATGGAGGCTCTTGCTATATGTTGTGCTTTGGAACAAGGGTTGGCTATGGGTTGGCGGAGGATAATCTGTGAGTTTGATTCATAGATTATTATAAATTTGTTAAGGACTCACCATCTTGATAATGTTCACTGGAGGTTGACTTTGGTTGTTCGACAGATTCTTCAAATCTGTTGTAATTTGGAGTTTATCTCTTTTGTTCACATTCCTCGGAAATGGAATATGGTTGCGGACTGTTTGGCCAAATGGGCTTCTCAGTTTCAGGGGAATTGGTCTATTAAGGGTTGGGATAACCTCCCTTTAGACTGTTCTCAGCAACTTCATAATTTACTTGCTGAGGATATGTCTGTTTGAGGTTTTTGTTGGCTATTTTTGCTAGTTGTTTGTTCTCTGCTGTAATGTTTCTTTGATCTAATAAATTTTTACCCCTCTTTTAATAAAAAAATGTTCGCTATGTGGTGATTGCTACAAACCATTTTTTCCTTAAATTGTATGAATTTGTCTCCATAACATAGCCATAATAATGTGACTCTTCAATACTTCTCTATTGCACTCCTTACTTATATGGGAGATGTAACATTTCCTATTCTTGATGTTTCGCTTCTCCTCTTGCCACTTGTGTACTAGAATCTTCACTCTCTTCTTATATGTATAGTTGACTCTATGACCCTTGCACATATATACATGACTCTTACTCTCTTGCATGCATTCCTAATATAATAAACTTATGCACATCCTCATATTACATATTTGCACACTCACATACATGACACTTTGCACATTCTCTCGGTAAAATTAAAAAGAATATTAGATCAATTCTTTAGTAATATATTTAAAATAAAATAGAAAAATAAATATAAATTTAATAATGTACAAGAGAGAGTGAAAATCAATGAAAAAAAAACTAAATAAAACAATTTTTCCTTTCTTATTATCATAATATATTTTAATAAAAAAACTCATGATAATTTAAAAGAAATAAATTAAATAAGAGAAAAAAACTAATCTTTTCATATTACATAAAATAAATTTATTTTTTATAAAAATAAAATATAAAAAAAAACAATAAATAATTTTAATAATACTTAAACATTATTTTTTTATTATTATTACCACTTCAATTTTTTTTTTTTTTACTTTTCACAATTTTTTTCCCTAAACATATACAATCTTAAAAACATAGTTCAAGAAAATGCATTTTTACATGCTTTCCTTTTATGACTAAGCATTATTTTTTTCAACATTTAAATTAAAAATATACAATTTATCATTAATTTTATGATTAAAATATTTTCAATGTATAAAATAACCATTATCATCATGAAAATTAAGTGCATTATCTTCTAACGTAACTAAAAGATTTGAATAAATAAATATAACCTAAAAATACCATTTTTATTAGTATAATTTATCTTATATTTAAATTTTATTTTTTATATTTATATTTAAATTGATTAAAAACTATGAATAAAACATAATTCATAAAAATAGATGTTATAAAAATAATACTTTATATATAATTTTTTCTTTTTTATTATTATTTTGTTAACTGAATTTTTCTTTTATTTTTGCTAAATATATTATATTTTAAAAATATAATTCTTCTTTTTTCTCTTTATTTTACTAAGATACTTTTTGCTTTTTATTTTTTATGTTTACAATTAAACTTAGTGGCTGTCCGCTGCCATTTGACTCTTGATTCCTATATATAAATAACTATTGCACGAATAAATTCATATATAAAATCAATAAAATGGAAAAAAAATCATATATAAAACAATTTTTTTTAACTTTAGAAGAAACAATTTTAAAAGGAAAAAACTAATTTTTCCATATTAAATTAAAAAAACTAATTTTTCCATATTATACAAAATAAATTTATTTTTTTAATAAAAATAAAATATTAAAAGAAAACAATAAATAATTAGATTAAGAAATTTTTTATTATTATTTTATTATTATTTTTTGGTAAGTATGAGAAATCTTTACATCTCCTTTTAACTATGACTATGTAAAGTTGAGAGCTATGCTTATCAATAGAGAATTTAACACATAGGTACCACACATCCACCCCCTCAAACACTAGCTCGCCAGGCCACAGTTTAAACCTTGGACCTCCCAAAGAAGAACCAAAGCCAAAACCATTTTATAACAATAATTTTCCTTTTATGATTAAGAATTATTTTATTACTAACATATCTTTTCTTTTTTTAAAAATTAAAGTGTTATTAACATGTCTTTTCTTTTTTAAAACATTTAAATTAAAAATACACATAACATAATCAAATTTATTTAAGATTAAAATAATTTCAATATATAAAATAATCATTATCACATGAAAATTAAGTGCATTATCTTCTAACATAACAAAAAGATTTGAAGAATTTATTACTTTTAAGTTTAAAAATTAACTTTTTTGGGGGGGGGGGGCGGTTCTAATGTTAAATTCTTTATTTAACTTTTTATATATTAGAATTGTTTTTTATAAATAAATATAACCTAAAAATTTCATTTTTATGTATATTTAAATCGATTAAAAGCTATGAAAAATACATAATTCATAAAAAATAAATGTTATAAAAATAATACTTTTATAAATTAATTTTCTTTTTTATTATTATTATTTTATTAACTGAATTTTCATTTTTAAAACATATTTATTTTTTATACTCTTAAGATGTTTTTTCTTTTTCAAACATATGCTTTTTACAATTAAACTTAGTGGCTGTCCGCTGCCATTTGACCTTTGATTCCTCTATTTATATAAATAAGTAATGCACATATAAATTCTCATGCGCATTTAAATTAAAAATGCACATAACATAATGAAATTTATCATTATTTTAAGATTAAAATATTTTTAATATATAAAATAACCATTATCATCATCAAAAATTTTATTTAATTTTTTATATAACATAATTGTCTTTTATAAATAAATATAACCTAAAATTTCCATTTTTATTAATATAATTTATCTTATATTTAAATTTTATTTCTTATATGTATATTTAAATTGATTAAAAACTATGAATAACACATAATTCATACAAATAGATGTTATAAAAATAATATTTTTTATAAATTGTTTTTTTTTATATTATTATTATTTTGTTAACTGACTTTTCTTATTTTTGGTAAATATAGCATATTTTAAAAATATATTTCTTCTTTTTACTCTTTATTTTATTAAGATGCTTTTTTTTTTTCAAACAAATGCTTTTTACAATTAAACTGAGTCGCTGTCCGCTGCCATGTGACTCTTGGTATAAATTCTCATGTGTTCTTATCATTGGATAGGTTGTCTTTGATTAAGGTGAGCACAATCATTTCTTTTGAGTTTAATCAATACCTGATGTCTACGAGAGAGATGCCGCAAGATACCTTAGATCAACATCAGCAGCAATCAGAAAATTTGCGAGATAACCATGAGCAGCACACAGGTCTTCTCCATGAGATCAACGACATGATAGTTGGAGTTGAACAAAAGCTTGTGAGGATACAACAAGATCCACTTGAGCTTGGGCCCAATCGTGAAGAGTATCGTGATATGTTTCGAAATTATTGTGCTTTGTATCAACAAGCATTGGACTCGGACTCGGACTTTTCTGTTCTTATCTTAAATCGACTCCGTGTGTTAGAAAACGTTCTCTCTCTTTTTTGTCAAGCCACAAGAGAACGGAGGTTTGATGAAGCGTGGAACAGTGTGGAGAATAAAAGGGAAGAGGAGGAGGACCTTGGGAAGGGGCTGAGTATCGTAATAATTTCAAAAGATGATTTGCGTGAAGTTCCCGAATGCCCAATTTGCTGTGAAGAATTCCATGTGAGAGAAGAAGTGAGCAGCATGCCTTGTCACCGGCTACATTTATTCCACACCGAGTGTATTTTGAATTGGATTGAGCGCAAGAATAATTGCCCCATCTGCAGGAAGATGCTTTAAAAGATGATAGGATTATATGAATTTGGTAGAGTTTTCCCATCTTTAAAAGATGATGGATTAGGCTCCCCTAAGTGCTAGCTTTATAGGAAGTGGTGGCTTCTTGGAGGAAGGTTGTACTTAATGGATGGGGATGGGAGATAGAAAAAGAAAAAGAATGGGGCTATATATTAGACTTATGTGCTTAGATTTATTTTTTTGTGGGTGGTTTAGAAGGTAATACCTATCCAATTTATGGTCTTTTAAAGGAAAGGAAAAATGATCTTTTAAAGGTCTTTTTATTATGGTTTTGTGGATGTTAAAAATTACTTACTTTACTTTTTATATTATTATCAAAGTGTTTCTTATCTAATTTTTTTTTTTTTTTTGGCAATTAATGTAATATTCTTAAAATCTTATCATGCCTTGTATTTTTATATCTCACTTTTGATAGAATATTTTTCAAATAATTTTTTTTATGTTTGATTTTTTATTATTTAAATATATTTTTATGCAGTTGAAATATCTTTATCCCACAAATCAATATATCTATCTTTGTGAAGCATAGAAATATTAATATTTTTATAAAATTACTTAAGATGTCTCTTCATAAAATTTTTGGTTCTAGTACATTTCTTCCTAATGTTGTGTTTTTTTATTATATAAAATATTAAAACATTTATTTTTCTTGTACATAATCATCTTCATCCATCCAATGAGTTTCACCATACTTTATAAACTATTGATCTTGAATTTTATTCTCTTCTTTGCTGTAAGTATGTTATGAAAATATATTATATCTAGATCCTCATATATACATTTAGATATTTCATATTTTAAAAAAAATATGCAATAATTCAAATTTTGCATCATTTCAGCTCAACATAATTGTTTGGAAGAAATTGTGGTCTTCAAGACACAATGAGAATAAAATGGTTTTGGAATATCATTATTGAGTTGATCATATTTTAAAAAATTTGGTTTATGATCTCATTTTAATTGAAACAAAATGTATAAATATATTAAATACTTTGGTTGTAAATAATTATTAGATAATAAAATATCATATAAAATTGGCACACATGATTGTTCAACACACATATTATTTCATATATTACAATTTTGATATAAAAATATATGAAATACTCTTTAAATTGATAAAGAAAACAATATCCTACATTGGGATAAAATAATCAAGAGAACCACCCTTCCTTTTTGAAGGAGATAAAAATATATTTAAGCCCCCTTCCTTTTTGAAGAGATGAATGAAGATATTTTCTCCCAAGCACTTAATATTCTAGCCATATCATGTCACACACTTTTAATTAAAGTATATTTTTCTAAGTAGTTCAAATGGGTCATGTACCTTTTATTAGTAGAATTACTAGTTCCATCCCTAAAAATGTCATGCATAGCCAAGTAGGTCAATCCTATATGGATTCCTGAACCTCATTGGACCAACAATGATTCTTTTAAAAAAGACAACAAATTCTTGTTGAAAAAGAGCTGGTCTTAAAACTACTAGTAATTCATTAGTAAAACTAACACCAATATTTTACGTAAAAAATATGAATCTAAGTGAACCACTTGCCTAACCCTTAAGTAAATCACTATTTAGAACTTGTTAAGTAAAACTGGACATGTGGTTTAAGCTAGGAAATAACTATCTAAATCTAATGAATTACTCATGTTTGCAAGCAAACCAACTTGTATAAGTGAACTATTCACAATTGCAAGTGAGTCAATTGTATTTAAAAAAAAAAAAATTCTAGTAATAAATTCATCCAAGTGCACCCAAAAGGATTGAATCTATCCATTTTTTGAGTGAATCACTTGTTAGGTTGATTAAATTGCTCCCTAGTCTTAGACTTAGCAATTTTTTTATCCTCTTCTAGAACTTTATATTTCCACATCCTAGCCTATAATAGTTGAAATATTTTAAGGAGGATGTGCAACTAGTACTATCTTTAGGAACATGTTTTTTTTAAAGTGAAAAACCCGTTGCGGAGCCGCCTTGGTCTGAGAGACCACGAACAAGGGGTTCTACACCGTCAAAGTCACCCGGGTGTCGCATCCGACCCTGCCCACACCTATATTATCAATTGGATTTTAGATACCCAATTTAGCTTTTTGGTAAGGTGGAGATTTGAACGTGGGACCTCCCTTGGAGGATTGCCCTCTCCTATCCAACTCACCTACAACACCTGGTTTATATTTAGGAACATGTTACCTTGCACAAAATAAAATAATAAATGCACAAAATCTATTAGGAACACATTACCTTGCAACATGCAATACAAACCTACCCAAGGTACTCATAAATGATTGACTATGGTAAATATTTTTACAATCAAATGGATAGTCAAATAAAGGATTTTAAAGAATAAAGGAATCTCATCTATATATCCTATCTAGTTTAACTTAGAATTTACCAAAATAATCACTAGTTTCCAACATTATAACTAGATAAATCAAGAGAAGATGGAGAATCCTCTTTGTAGTAGATTGCATAGACATAACCTAATGAGAAGTGAAAAAAACCTCCTACCATTTCCATGAAGATGTTTATGAAGTAATAATAGAATTGTTTAGGGAAAGGTACCAAGATTATTAGACAATATACAAAATTTATTGAAGGTATAAGAATGGCCAAATGGAAGCTTATACTTGGGGAGGAATAGGTCACTCATACATATTTATAAATTTTTATCCATATCCTTTTAATTTTCCACATTCATATTTGACTACATGGATCTAAAATGGTTAAGTGGGAAGAAAACACAACCTTCTACCCACATATGTTACTAAAATAAAAATTACTCTAATTTTATGTAGGTTTCACCAAGATAGAAATGGAAAATATAGATACATGGGGGCTAGCAACTTAGAGATTAATGTTCGTGTGATATAATGCAATATTTTAGTACCATAATTAAGGCAAGAAGTTGGACACCACCTTTGCTTATGAGAAATTATAATATATTTATAAGGAGGAAAACTTGAGCAAAGTGTTAGCTCTTGCAACCTTAGGGATCCCTCATGATGATGAAAACAAGATCAATGAGTGTTACATTAATATACCACAATGGATAAGTTGAAATATGATTTTAACCTAGATGTCAAAATGGACCATTAAAAGTTATGATCCTAACTTGGAAAATGACCATTAGAAGATCCTAACTTGGAAAATGATGTAGTATGAAATAGATACTTTTATGAGGCTAATTCAAGAGAATGTGTTTGATGCATAATTTTTTATCATCTAAAATCTAAAGCATCCAAAAATTTCCAAGAGAACAAATATAATTGATAAAGCTACAACAAGACCACTTGGGTCACAAAGAAAAATCTCCCATGCTAGAAATAGTAATAGTTTAGTAGGAGGGTAGAGTGGATTTGAGCACTATAAATCAATGTTTGGAAAGGTAGCAGCAACATAAGAGCACAAATGATAGATACCTCAAATTAAAAAGAGCAAATCCCTCAAGGAGGATTTGTTTCCAAGTTTAGAATAACTAAGGTAGTAGTTATCTTTGTATCTATTCCACTTCCACTCTACCCCTCACCACTCTTACTTCCTTTTCATCCTTTCTTCTTCTATTGTTACTACTTATATTCATAACCATTAATTTGGAATATTTATCTAACCCTTTGTTAGTGTATATCATGCTTCTCCTAGAGGAACCCCACCTCAAACTATCTCAATCATACTTGTTGCCACCCCATAAATTTATTTTAATTACCATATACTAAAATAACAACCTCAAAACCATTAATGTTATGCACCTTATTACCTTCATCACCATATATCTCCTTATCAATGATGTTGGTACTAGTAGAATGTGATAAGAGTGGAAGTATCACAAAGGGCTTGTTAAAAGATTTTACATGTCTTCCCCCTTTTCATGTCAAGTTTAGAGGTAGTTTATTAATCCTAACTATATTATTTTATGGATTAAGTTAGAGAACACCTACATTTATCCTAATATTTTTATTCAATAAGCTTAACCTTAATATTGATCTATCTAGGCTACAAAGACACCATATAATGTAGCAAATAAGTCCTATAAACTAATTGATTTTTATTTTTGATGATAAATGTAAAGATAAGTTTCTTTCAAAGTAAGGGTTCAATAAGATAATGGAACAAACAAGCCCTATAATTTATTTAAGTAATTTTGTTTATGAAATGCAATATTAAAGATGGTCCACTAATGATATTAGTGCTAACTTGTTATTTCTTTTCCTTTTATCCTTTAGTGGATAAAATAGAAAATGCTAGAAATATAATAAAAAAATAGCTAATAGACAAATTTTATAATCTATAATAGAAAACATAAAATACTAAAACTTAAAACCTATATTTTTCTTAATGGAAAAAGTACTAGTGATCTACAAGAGTAATATTGATAGAAGCACCATTGGTTTATAGAAGTTTTCTCAGTTCCATTACTTCTTGGTGGAGCTTTTTCTAACCTATAAAATACAAAAAAAATATAGATAAATCAATAGTTTGGAATTTGAGTAAACTAGAGGAGAGTGTATGGATCCCTTGACTACCACTAGGTCCTTGTGATAATGTTATAACTATGTACTTAGTGGAAAATGTACCACTAGGTGAGTGACAGGGTTGCCAATGCTTTTTCTTTCTATGGTAAAATATGACTATGAAGTCCTAGTTCTTACTATAATAGAGATAGAACATAGTAGCACCATAAAACCTATAATTTGATAGTGCATTTTCCTATAGGTACAATAGAATGGGCTTTTGACAAAGTAGTAATGATTTTCAAGTGATCAAATTAGTACCCTTAACTAGGAGGTGCAAGGATTCTAATGGAGATGATATTATTATTTGATTTATAATGAAAAATGTAATCTAATAAAGGAATGAAACAAGATAATAAGTAGGGTCACTATTTGATAAGAAAGCAAATACAATATACAATGACCAAAGTATAAAATATAAAGATATGATAAATCCAAGAGGGAAGAGAGAACAACCAAGAAAGCTTGTAGCCTCAATATGGTTAGGCTTACACACTCTTCTTGATGAAGTAGATGATCTTGCTTGTTGCTTGAGATGATTGAAAGATTAACAACTATAATTTAATAGAGCTTTGTTCTAGGATAGGATTATATGAATTTTATAGAGTTTTCCCATATTTAAAATATGATGGATTAGGATCCCCTAAGTGCTAGATTTATAGGAAGCGATGGTTTCTTGAAGGAAGGATGTAATTAATGGATGGGATATAGAAAACAAAAAATTGGGGTTATATATCAGACGTATGTGCTTAAATTTATTTTTGGTGGGTGGTTTATAAGGCAATACCTATCCAATTTTCCTTTTATATCTAATAATTATTAGCACTAGAGGTTATGGTGCTAATGGTGTTAGTGATCCTTGTTCTAATGTCATGATGATTGTTGCTACTCAATTTGGGTAGGAAATGAAGCAATTTTTAAAGTTGTGCAAAAGGGTTACCAATAAATAAAAGCATTGTAAATCCTATTAATCATACCTTTACATTTTTGTTTTTGAACAATAAATACTCCTATATTGAGCTTTGATATAATTGACTAAGTTTGGGTGCTTGATTGACTACCTATTGAATATGTTGGTAAGTTTGAAGATCTCAATGATGTGCTCAAAATTGGATGTCTACAAAGGTATCTATATCCAATGGGATCTATTAAGCAATGATATGATAAATTTGTATATATTATGGTACTTTTTTAAGCACTATATTTTTCTTTAAAATATGGGATCTATTAAACAATGATACGTTTGATTCAATTTTAAAAATGTATAAAAAAATAAGGGTATGATATGTTAGATCAATCATACATTTATTGAATTAGTTCAAAGAAATAGTAAGATAATATATTTTGATAAATCTATTCTAATAAACCTCTACAATATTATTTATAAGATAATGATACAATACCTATATATAGTTATTTATAAATATGATATAGTATTATATATGGTTATTAAAAATAGCTTGGATGGGCAACATATAATACGAGGCTTATTGTATTATAATATTATACAATAACAATAATTTGGTTAAGGATTTAGAATTTTATTAGGGTTAGGGTTATGCCCTCCCCTATGATTAATGGGAGGAAAGTATATAAAGAAGTGATCATGTTGTAGTAATAAATCATCGATAATATACAATTTTATATTGTAATCCTCTTTACCCATAGAGTGGCACTCTCATTTTTGGGTATTTGATGGAGGTATACCTTTTTAAAGGGGTATTATTGGTGTTGTTGTACCTTAAAGGTATTACATATCATTTTTTCTCTTTTTGTGTATTATTACTATGTCATTAATTTAGTTGATAATTTTACATATTGAAAAATGATTTTATGTTTATATAAATAAAGTTTCAATATAAGTGAGATATTGTAATGTATATGGGTGTTATGAATTTTTAAATATGCCACACATAATACAAGGTTTATTATGTTGGGATATTATAACATAATAATGAGTTGGTCAAGGTTTTTAACATTTTATTAAATTTAGGATTATAACCTTCCTAAATTAGCATTAAATAATGAGTATATGAAGGATATTTTCATTATAATAAAATTTCAACCATATTAAGTATGACTTTTAATCATATTATACCATGGAATGAGCCTCTCCTCTTAAAATACTTTGTGGAGTTATTGCTCCCTTAAGGAGTATTACTAGTTTTAGTTAAGGTTTTAAAACTTGGGTAGTGTTAGGGTTAGAGCCTCCCCTAATATTAAATAAATAAGAGTATATAAGTAAGGGATTATGTATTTGTAATATTGAATCATAAATTATATCTATTATTACTTTATAATCATCTTTTTGCACAAAGTATCCCTTTCAAACACATTATTGAAGATAATATTGAGGAATTTAGTTTTTGTTTTTCAATGCTTATTATCAGTGTATTATCTCCTTGGAAATCCTCCTACAATTCAAATATCCTTTTTTAGTTTCTTGAATTAATTAATACAGTTATCAATGTGGTCAAATAAGTCCATGGATAAGGTTGCTAGCTCAATATCCAACCTATTAATTTGTGTGGAATCAATTTAATCACACAAACCCTAAAATGCTTTAAGCAACACTTTAGAATATATGGTGTTGTTAATATGGGTGTCATAGACATTTTCAATATAAAGAGTAACAACATAATGAGCTTAATCCTTATTTTACCTATATATATGTTTCATCTCTTTAGTATAATTATCACAAGGCTCCTCATTCACATATTTTATTAATCCCTTGCTTCAAAGTAAAGCTTCAATCTTGATCTTCTAGGTGGCATAGTTAGAAATACTCAACAAGGTCACATGATAATCCATAGCTACTCTAGAAAAATACATAACTCTATATGCAATTGTGGTAGAAATAACACCACTAATGTAAAGAGCTCAAAAAACTATATAATTTGGAGAAAAAAACTCAAAACACTTATGTATGTAAAATTTGTGCCCCACAAAAGGTTTTCCCTAAAATCATAAAAAATGTATCCAAAAATATTTGAAAAATTTAATAAAATAAATACCTGTAACAAATGAGAGATTATCACATATCACTAGATGAGTGGTTGGGGGTGCAAAGTGTTCACTATGTTATATTTCAATGAATTACATGATACCACATGTCATTATCTAATTTCTATATTAAACTTTGAATGATATTATGCCATTTGTTAAGTCTTTATTTTATCACTCATCATTGTTTGTCATGTCATCATTGATTGGCATATGAGCATGCATGCTGATGTTATTGATTTAATTAAAAGGTTGAAGATGGTTTTGATATTGAGACCTCACATGAACAAAATATATAAGTCTTCCTTCCTATCCATTGTTAGAAAATGGACCCAAAGATATCACATATCTATATTTCTCAAGATTGTATAATCACATATATAATATTATTCAATCACAATAACAAAAATATTTGAATAAAAGTAAAAACATTATTGATAATAGATCATTCTTCTTACAAATATGTTACATAGAATAGAGATTTATCTTTAATATATAGTCTTATATGAGACTCTTCAATGCACCTAACTTTTAATCTCATCAAACTCAAGGGAGATACAATTTTTTATATGCATTTATTACATAATGATAAAGTATCTCATGATGACATAACTTCCTACTTCTAATTTTTACACATCACACTCATAAATCTCACTTACATATATGACACCTTTCACTCATGAATCTTAACTTACATACATGACACCTTTCACTCAAAAATTATACTTAATCCCATCCATTCATCCACCTTGATCCATGCCACATACCCAAAATTAATCTCCACCCTCTATCGCATTTTAATATTTACCACACAAATTGTGTTATCAAAACCCCAATGTACCCTAGGTGATAGGAGCCATTTTGATGGCTCAACCCCTAAGTAATTTTCCTAAGTTCCTGAGTTCCCCTGGAGTACCCAAGCATTCTCACCATCCAATATTGCTCTCCATAACCTTTGCATTCATCACCATCCACTTCATTCAGCTAAATATACTTCTATAAACTTTTATCTCAGTCCCTAAATACCTCTAGGTATTACCTATCATCATCGAGTACCTTTGGGCGCTTACCTACAGTGTTTAGAACCTTTGGACACATTCCCTCAATCATCGTGTGCCTCTGGGTGCTTCCTACTACTTACAAGCACCCATGGGTATCTCAAATCCTAGTTCTACTGACTAGCAAAGCCTTGGGTGTCTTTAGGATTTTGCACACCTATTTCCTGTATGTACAATTTAAAACCAATATACCATTCAATATGTCCCCAAGAGGGATACTAGGAAGCATCAACTGATAAATTTTATAAGCCTTAAAGCACCAAATTGGCTTCCCATAATTCCACCTCCAATATTTCCAAATCAGATCCGAAAGTCCACCTGAAAGCTTATATAGCTGCTCAAATGGAAGAAGACCTTGAGTTTGTTGAACAATGAATTTATTAGAAGGTTTTAATTTGATCTTAACAAGCAAATATTGCCAAGGAATACACTACCCAATGTTTCCATCCCATTGATCAACCCATTTAAAGAGACCTTCCTTGCTAAGCCTCTTACATTGTAGATTAGGCATATCCACAACATACATACATTTTTATACCAAAGATAAATAGCTTTGGAAGAAAGAGTCCAACATCTCCTATCATCCAAAAAATCCCATTTAACCATTCCAACAACGTCTTTATAGGCCTTACAAATCCTTTTATTCAAGATGCATACTCTAATTTTGAATCTACCAGGATGCCCAAAAATATCCTCAAAGCTAAAAGGTCCACAAATACCATCAATATAAATACAAGTCTGAATTCGGTATCTCAACAACCGTTGCCAGCCAAAATTACCCTCTAGGCATATGGTAATCCACTTAGAACCAAGAAATTTTTCTTGAACCTGAATGTAAAAGACCCAAACCACCCTCCTTCTTAGGAATAGTGCAATATTCTAGGAAATAAGGGGAACATGCATGGAACCATCCATATTAGCCCACAAGAAACTCTTAATGCAAGTATCCAGCCTCCTATATTAAGTCTAGTTGGGGAGCCAACAAGAGGAGTAATACATGTGACAAATCTGGAGAATCCTACTAACAACAATGAGCTTCCTAGAAAAAGAAATCATCTTATTTTTCCAAGCCTGAAGCTTCTTTTCAAACCTATCCATGCACCAATCCCACATAGATTTAAGGGAAATCCTATTTCCAAAGGGAATACCTAAATACCTAATAATTTCTCCATCATCAAATTTTCTCTAGCCAGTGCTAATCCCACTAGGCATATTCTCAACTCCTATCATCCAATAATCTGATTTAGCCTCATTCACCACTGCCCCAAAAGCAAGACAAAATTGTTGAAGATAATATTGCATATCCAAAGTGGAATCTCTATCCAGCTGCATAGTAAGGACAGATTCATCAACAAAATGACTATTTAGAAGATGTCCCTATGGAAGAGTGATGCCAAATATTTCTTCCTTGGAAAAATTAGCGGTCATGCGATCACTCTCAAAGCTAAAAAACCTTTTTTGGAATGCAATATTTAATAAAATCCCTAGTATGTTGAACATCCACAGTGCTCTCATACACCACAAAAATCTTACAGAAGTGATTACCAAAAATCTCCCTTATCTCTCCCTCCTCATTAGTATGAGTACAATCTTCCTGCTACAGAGTTAAAATATTTTCTGAATCATTCTTCTTACAAATGTAATTGAAGAAGAATTTGGTCGAAGCATCTCCTTCCTTCATCCAATAGAGCCTACTTCTCACTTGCACTCCTCTACCAATATAATATTTGATTTTCCTGATTTCTCCCTCTAGAGCAACAACTTTTTCTTGTAAGGAAGAATTAAAAGGATCAACTTCCAACTTCCTTCTATCCCCAATATTTTTTCTGACAGACTTCATAAATATTATTATATAGGTAATAATAATAATTAGAGATAATATTTAGTTCTTTATGTAAAGAAATAAAACATGGTAATTAACTTCAATAGCCCACAATAGTTGAAACCTTTTAATGAGGATGTGCAACTAGTACTATCTTTAGGAATATGTTACCTTGCACAAAATAAAAGAATAAATGTACAAAATCTACTAGGAACGCATTACCTTGCAACATGCAATACAAACCTACCCAAGGTACTCATAAATTATTGACTATGGTAAATATTTTGACAATCAAATGGATAGTCAACTAAAGGATTTTAAAGAATAAATGAATCTAATCTATATATCCTACCTGGTTTAGCTTAGAATTTACCAAAAGAATCACTAGTTTCCAACATTATAACTAGATCAAGCAAGAGAAGATGGAGAATCCTCTTTTTAGTAGATTTCATAGACATAGCCTAATGAGAAGTGAAAAAGAACTCCTACCATTTCCATGAAGAGGTTTATGAAGTTATAATACTATTTTTTAGGGAAAGGTACCAATATTATTAGACAAGATACAAAATATATTGAAGGTATAAGAATTGTCGAATGGAAGCTTATACTTGGGAAGGAATAGGTCACTCATACATATTTATAAAATTTTATCCATATCCTTTTAATTTTCCACATTCATCTTTGATTACATGGATCTAAAATGGTTAAGTGGGAAGAAAACACAACCTTCTACCCACATATGTTACTAAAATAAAAAGTACTCTAATTTTATGCAGGTTTAACCAAGATAGGAAGGGAAAATAAAGATACATGGGGGTCTAGCAACTTAGAAATTAATGTTCATGTGATATAATACAATGTTTTAGTACCATAATTAAGGCAAGAATTTGGACACCACCTTTGCTTATGAGAAATTATGAAATATTTAGAAGGAGGACAACTTGAGCACAATGTTAGTCTTGCAACCTTAGGGATCCCTCATGATGATAAAAACAAGATCAACGAGTGTTACAATAATATACCACAATGGATAATTTAAAATATGATTTTAACCTAGATGTCAAAATGGACCATTAAAAGTTATGGGCCTTAAGGAAATTGGGATACTAGGAGTAGAAGATCCTAACTTGAAAAATGATGTAGTATGAAATAGACACTTTGATGAGGCTAATTCAAGAGAATGTGTTTGATGCATAATTTTTTATCATATAAAATCTAAAGCATCCAAAAATTTCCAAGAGAAAAATATAATTGATAAAGCTACAACAAGACCACTTAAGTCACAGAGAAAAATCCCCTATGCTAGAAATAGTTATAGTTTAAACAAGATCATGATGATGAAAACAAAGAACAAATATATCATGATGATGAAAACAAGATCAATGAGTGTTACAATAATATACCACAATGGATAAGTTGAAACATATATATCATGTGTGTCTCTTTCAACGTTAAGATCTAGAATGAATTTTATTATAGAGGTAACAATAATAATTAGGGATAATTTTTAGTTATTTATGTAAAGAAACCAAACAGGGTAGTTAACTTCAATAGCCCACAAGTGTTGAAACTTTTTAAGGAGGATGTGCAACTAGTACTATCTTTAGGAACATATTACCTTGCAACAAAGTAAAATAATAAATGTATAAAATCTATTAGGATCACATTACCTTGCAACATGCAATACAAACTTACCCAAGGTACTCATAAATGATTGATTGTTGTAAATAATTTGACAATAAAATGGATAGTCAACTAAAGGATTTGAAAGAATAAAGGAATCTCATATATATATCCTACCTAGTTTGGCTTAGAATTTACCAAAATAATCACTAGTTTCCAACATTACAACTACATAAAGCAAGGAATATGGAGAATCCCCTTTGTAGTAGATTGCATAGACATACCCTAATGAGAAGAGAATAATACCTCCTACCATTTTTATGAAGAGGTTTATGAAGTAATAATAGAATTGTTAAGGGAAAGGTACCAAGATTATTAGACATGATACACAACTTATTCAAGGTATAAGAATGGAAAAATGGAGGCTTATACTTTGGGAAGAATAAGTCACTCATACATATTTATAAAATTTTATCCATATCCTTTCAATTTTACACATTCATATTTAACTACATGGATCTAAAATGGTTAAGTGGAAAGAAAACACTACCTTCTACCTATATATATTACTAAAATAAATATTACTCTAATTTTATGTAGGTTTCACCAAGATAGGAAGGGAAAATATAGAGACATGGGGGTCTAGCAACTTAGAGATCAATGTTCATGTGATATAATGCAATGTTTTAGTACCATAATTAAGGTAATAATTTGGACACCACCTTTTCTCATGAGGAATTATGAAATGTTTATAAGAAGTACAACTTGATAAAAGTGTTAGCTCTTGCCACCTTAGGGATCCCTCATGATGATAAAAATAAGATCAATGAGTGTTACAATAATATAACACAATGGATAAGTTGAAATATGATTTCAACCTAATTGTCAAAATGGACCATTAAAAGTTATGGGTCTTAAGGAAATTGGGCTACTAGGAGTAGAACATCCTAACTTGGAAAAGGATGTAGTATGAAATAGACACTTTGATGAGGTTACTTAAATATAATGTGTTTGATGCATAATGTTTTATAATCTAAGATCTAAAGCATCCAAAAATTTCTAAGAGAACAAATATAATTCATAAATCTACAACAAGGCCACTTGGGTCACAAAGAACAAGCCCCCATGCTAGAAATAGTTATAGGTTAGTAGATAATAATTGAAGGATAGAGTGGATTTGAGCACTATAAATCAATGTTTGGAAAGGTAGCAACAACATAATAGCACCAATGATAGAGATCTCAACTTAAGAAGGTGAAATCCCTCAAAGAGGATCTTTTTACAAGTTTATAATATCTAAGGTAGTAGTTATATTTGTATCCACTTCCACTTTAACCCTAACCACTCTTGATTTTTTTTCATCCTTCCTTATTCTATTGTTACTACTTCTATTTAGACCCATTTTTTTGGAACACTTCTCTAACCATTTGTTAGTGTATATCATGGTTCTCCTAGAGGAACCCCACCTTAAACTATCTCAATCACGCTTGTTGCCACCCCATAACTTCATTTTAATTACCATCTACTAAAATAACAACCTCAAAACCACTAATGTTATACACCTTATTACATTCATCACCATATATCTCCTCATCAATGATGTTGGTACTAGTAGAATGTGAGAAGAGTGGAAGGATAATTAAGATATTTTACATGTCTCCCCCTTTTTCATGTCAAGTATAGAGGTAGTTTATTAATCCTAATTTTATTATTTTATGGATTAAGTTAGAGAACACTTACATTTCTCCTCATATTTTTCTTTGATAAGCTTAATCTTAATATTGGTCTATCCAGGCTACAAAGACATCAAATATTGTAGTAAATAAGTCCTATAAACTAAATGGTTTTGACTTTTGATGATAAATGTAAACACAAATTTCTTTCAAAGTAAGGGTTCAAGAAGATAATATAACAAACAAATCCTATTGTTATTTTAAGTAATTTTATTTTATGAGATGCAATATTGAAATTGGTCCACTAATGATATTAGTGCTAACTTATTCTTTATTTTCCTTTTACCCTTTAGTGGATAAAGGAGAAAATTCTAGAAATAGAATCAAATAAAAAATAGCTAATAGACAAATTTTATAATCTAAAATAGCAAAAATAAAATACTAAAACTTATATCTTTTCTTAATGGAAAAATTACTAGTGACCTACAATAGTAATATTGATAGAAGTGCCATTGGTCTATAGAAGTATTCTCAATTCCATTACTCCTTGGTGGATATTTTGCTAACCTATAAAATACAAAAAACAAATAGATAAGTCAACAATAAATAAATTTGAGTAAACTAGAGGGGTGTGTATGTATCCCTTGACTACCACTAGATCCTTGTGATAAAGTTATGATTATGTGCTTAGTGGAAAATTTACCACTATGTGAGTGATAGGGTTTCCAATGCTTTTAATTTCAATGATAGAATATGACTATGAAGTTGTAGTTCTTACTATAATAGAGATAGAACATAGTAGCACCATAAAATCTATAATTTAATAGTGCTTTTGCCTATAGGTATAATAGAATGGGCTTTTGAGAAAGTAGTAATGATTTATAGGTTATAAAATGAGTATCCTTAACTTGGAGTTGCAAGGGTTCTAATGGATATGATATCATAATTTGATTGATAATGAAAAATGTAAACTAATGATGGAATGAAAAAAAATTATAAGTAGGGTCACAATTTGATAAGCAAGCAAAGACAATATACAATGACCAAATCATAAAATATAAATACATGATAAATCCAAGAGGGAAGAGAGAACAACCAAGCAAGCTTGTAGCCTCAATATGGCTAGGTTTACATACTTTTCTTGATGAAGTAGATGATCTTGCTTATTGCTTTAGATGATTGAAAGATTCACAACTATAATTTAATAGAGCTTTTTTCTTGGATATGATTATATGAATTTTGTAGATTTTTCTCATCTTTGAAATATGATGGATTAGGCTCCCCTAAGTTCTAGATTTATAGGAAGCGATGACTTCTTGGAGGAAGGTTGCAAGTTGATGGGACTATTGAAGGTAAGATTTAAAAATGGGTTTAACATGTAATTAATGGATGGGAGATAGAAAAAGAAAAAATGGGGCTATATATCAAACTTATGTGTTTAAATTTATTTTTGGTGGGTGGTTTAGAAGGAAATTTTTTTCTCTAATTTTTCCTTTTAGGTCTAATAGTTAGTAGCACTAAAGGTGATGGTGCTAATGGTTTTAATGATCCTTTTTATAATGTCATGATGATTTTTTCTAGTCAATTTGGGTAGGAAATGAAGCAATTTTCAACGTTTTACAATAGGGTTACCAAGAAATAAAAGTATTGTCAATCATGTTAATCAAGTCTTTAAAATGGTTTATTCCCTAATATTGTTAGTACTAATATCGGTTCTTCCTCTTACACCTTTAAATTTTGCTCATCCTTCCACAACATGTTTATTTATCCCTTCTATGTTCTCTCTACTTTTTCAAGCACAACCTTCTACATTTGATGTTGGTGAAGTATGCATGTACTTTCACCATGTGGATCATTTCAATTCATACACCAATAATCTGATTCTAATGAAGAGGTAGAAGGGCCATCCTCGTGATTACTATACACTATAGTAGGATATTCTCTAGAATTGCTAGTAAAAACACCTTGATCCTTATCCATGTAGGGAAATCTCCTTGGCTAGAAATTTATTTCAAATTATCTTCTCTTCATGGTTGTGATATAATTCGTTAAAGTTTTTAATTTTGTAATTATATCATTCATACTAACAACCTAAAAATATAGAGTAGGTAATGCTAGTATAGAGCAGGTGCATGAAAAGTATACATTGGTAGTGTTGGAAAATTTAGTGTAGGTATGGAGGCCAAATTTGGTAGATGAGTTTTTGTTATTTGTGACTATTTCTCAAAATTTATTTATGGGATATTTGGATAAATTGACATGGAATTCCTTAGAGAGTGCTTCCTATGGCTATCAAAGTACTTTATGGCACAACAACTACTTGAAAATTTTTAGGAAATTTCAACACATTGGATTGTTGGACCATCGGACTTAAATCTATGTTAAAGCCCCTAAGAAAATAGTACAATTCTTAGGAATATATTAGCCTAATTTCATGTGACACTCCATGTTCTACTAAATTTGATGTTGAGATCCATCACTATCTTTTATTGATGCCTTTATATGGTGGTGGATTGAGTAAGGAGAGAAAAAGGATTTGCTTACTTATTAAACTCTTACACCAATCTATTGGCAAGTTGTGCCTATGAAGAAATACAACCATATTGAAGGGTCTAGTACCAATGCAATACCTTTCCTTTAAATGATATTATTAATAACCTTATCATCACATCTTTCTCATGAATATTATAGATGATAGCCAATGATGCAACATATTGATAGTGTTCATAGGATATTTTTTGAATACCATCATACATTGGAAAGGCTTTAAGGGTAGTAGTACGAATAGAATTCTAGTTTGGCAAATATAGTGGGCTTGTATTATTTCAATTTGGAACATTTTGTAGGGATTTATTTTGAGATATTTGTGTGGATGTGTTTTAATGGATTGAAAGAGGGAATGCAAAATGAGTAGATTCTAGACTTCCTATGGAGATTACAAAATATGGATATGATTTGTATATATTTCTCTTGAATATAGAAGGTGGTAACTCTACAATTATTATAGGTTCTTCTAGCTTTTTAGTTGCTGAGGTGAGCATAAGTTTATGGGATAAATTGTAGTTGGGTTATTGGATTCACTAGTTTCTTAGGATCCCTATTTATCAACAAAGTTTCCAGGTGAACATATAATTCTCTACAAATAAGGTCAAGACTATTCACAAATATCTTAAGTCCTTTAGGTGTTTTAAAGTGTTGTGTATAATTAGATAACATCTAGAAAATATGTTTAATATTTTCTATTAGGAGAATACCATATAATAATATAATGATGGGAATTGGGTTCTATTGGTCATAATACCAATGATTATGCCAAAAATGCTCTTGGTTATAAAATTTACCTATATCCTATGTCAAGGATATGCACCCTCAAGAATTCAGCCAAGATAAGGATTTTATCCAAACTTTGGATAAGATCAATTTTTGTTTTCCCTATTTTTGGTTATAGTCCTACCCAAGCATTCAACAAGAATGATGAATAAATAAGGGGATAGCGGGTCACCTTGCCTAATACCTCTAGAAGCTGGGAATGACTGAGAATACCTACCATTGATAAGAACTAAGTAGGAAACTGAAGAGATACATCCCATAATCCAATCCATACTATCCTTAGAGAAACCAAATTACCTCAAAACTTTGATAAGGAAGTGCCAATCCACTCTATCATAATCTTTGGATAAGTCTAACCGAATGAACATGAAAGGAGATTTTTGCATATCCATGGAATGGATGGCTTCCTGAGCAAGAACTATCTCATATACTATTTGACGTCCTTCCACATAACCCCCTTGCTATGGGGAAATAACATTATGCAAAAGAGGCTTCAACCTTTCTACCATGATTTTAGTAATGATTATGAGAAGAACATTATATAAAGAAATAGGTCTAAAAGCTGAGATATGATCTACCTCTTGAGCTTTTAGAACAAGAGTAATATAAGTTTTATTGATAACCTTCAAAATTTCTTTGGCTTTCCTGGCTTCTTCCATCGCCTCTAATAAATAAACGTGAAGGATATCCCAGAACTCTTTGTAGAACTCAATGGGAAAACCATCAGGACCTAGGGTTTTCTTTTTTTGTATTTTAAAAACTACTTGTTGAAGCTCATTGATAGTAATAGGAGCAGTCAAAATAGAGTTCTCCTTAGAAGTGATAAGATAAGGGATTGCTTGAAGAACATTTTGTTGTGAAGCTGAGTCAAGAGGAGTAGCAGCAAAAATATTGGAAAAGTAATCAACAACAATAGAGTTCATGCCATCCCAAGTATAAAAAAAATCTCCAGAATCCGATTTTAAGGAAAAAATAAAGTTGTGATATCTTCAAGCTAGAAGATATTTGTGGAAGAAATTTGAGTTTCGATCACCTTCTTTGAGCCATTGAATTCTAGATTTTTGCTTCCATAATATTTCTTCTTTTTTTTCCCATTCCTCTAACTGAGTTGTGAGTTTAATTTCATCTGCACTTATCTTCTCTGTGAGGCCATCTAAACGTATTTTCTTATTCAAATTTTCAAGATGAGCAATAACTTCATGTTTTTTATGAACATCCCCAAACTCTTTCTAGTTCCAAGTCTTGATTTTGGATTTAATGTATTGCTGTATTTTGGCAAAACAAAACATCTTAGTCCCATGCCTAGGTTTACCTTCCTTCCACCAATGTTGCACATGAGGTCTGAAGGAAATGTATCTAAGCCATATTAATTGAAAACAAAAAGGAGAGAAACTCACATTGGTTTTCCACATTTCCACCATGATTGGCCAATGATCCGAACCAACATTATTAAGAGTCTTCACTTTAGGAATGTGACCATGGATTAAGAAATTTTTAGAGAGAAAAAACCTATCCAATCTCTCCATTATACAAGCTAAGCCTTGCATTCTGTTAGACCAAGTCATAAGGCCATTATCTGGTTGGATATTCACAAGATGGTGGTTTGCAATATATTCACTCATGAGGTCATTGCTTTTGTCCAAATTTCTATTTCCCCCCCTTTTCTCATACAGAGAGAGGATGGTATTGAAATATCCTTCGATCAAGATCCATGCTTCAAGAAAATGAGAGATAATATGAGTAATATCCTTCCACTGTCTTCTTTTTTCCTCCAAAGAAGTCGAAGCATAAACAATAATGTAGAGCATAATCTAGTTGGAATGTCTACTTTGAATAGCTATAGCCAACAAACCCCAAATGCCAACCATATGGTGAATAACTACCTCTTTTGGGTCCCAAAGACAAGAAATGCCACCAGAAGTCCCTTGGGAACTGAGGAAAACCACTTTTCCAACTGGCCAAATTTTACTGGCAATTGAGTCCATATCCTCCATTGACATATTTGTTTCTTGAAGGAAAACAAGATGTGGATGATTTATCTGAATCATTCTTCTAATTTCATTTTGTTTTGAAAGACTCTGTTTGAGTCCTCTAATATTCCTTGTGATGATATTCATTAATACCAAGGCTAAAAAATTTGGGAAGGGCATTAATCTTACCTTCCTCTACAAGATTTTCACCTTCTTTTACCATATGATATTGATTGGTCTTGCGACCTCCTTTTTGATTAGAATCCATCTTCAATTTTTTTTCCTATTTCTTGAATTATTCCAATTGAATTTGAGATGGCTTCTAACCTTTAAGAATGCTCGTACACAACCAAAATTTTACTAGATGGTTCAACAGAGTCTATATTGGGACCTGCATTATTTGAAGTTTTGACATTTGAATTATTATTTTTCTTGTGTAAATTTTCTCCCTTTTTTTTTTGTTGAAAACCTTTGATTTGTTGGTTTGTTTCTGAGTTCTTCCCTTCATATTTAAATTGTGTTTCTAAGATTTCAATTTCTATTATTTCCTCTTCGTCACTTGGGACATCATTTGTGGAAAGAATTTCAAACATATTAGCAGATGACTTTGATTGATCCTTCAAAACTATATTTTTTTTTAGTGTTCTTCTTAGGTATTTGGAAACCTGCTGAGTTTATATCTTCTTTCTTTTGATCAGGAATTTTATTTAGGCAAGCACTAGCCAAATGACCATATTCATGGCAAATTATACAACGAAAAGGAATGTTCTCATAGTCCACTACTTGGTCCCAAGTGCCTTCCCCAAATTCTAATGTGATCTTTTTAGGTAGGGGTTTGTCAAAATATATTAAAACACAAATCCGAGCATAAATAATATGTTCAAAATTTTGCGTACAATCAACAGTCATCATAAAAATTCCTAAAGAGTTTCCAATTGAAGAAAAAATAGCAGGATTCCAAAATTCAATAGGGAGGCCAAAGAGTCTAACCCACACGGGAGCTATAGAAGGCATCTCTTCTTTGACTTTAAATTTAGTATGCCAGGGCTTCATGAAAAGCCCTGCCCTTCCAAAAAGCCAAGGACCCCCTTGAAAAATTTTCTCTCTATCTTCATTATTAGCAAATAAAATAAGAAAATAACCATTTGGATCAACTACTTGAAACTTGTTTCGTGATCTCTTTAATCCTTGCCCTAGACGTCGTGGAAAGGTATGGTTTTCACTTTTCTTTTGTGCAACAAATTGGAAGTTGTTTTCACTCAAGTTCACAACATGATCTATTGAAAGATAAATTTCTAACGCATATTGGATCCCCTACAATATATCCTACTAAAATACTGAGCATAAACCATAAAAATATTTGTCGCTAGAGCCCGAAGGCCAAAAAAACAACCTCTGGAGCTGCTTGCACTCAACCCAGATGAAACGCTCACATAGCCGCTTAAAAAATATCTCGTTCACACATAGGGATGCAATAGGATCTATGTTGTACCAAATGATATGCAAATTTGTGGAGACGTTCTAGGGTTTTTCAGGCATCTACCCTCAAAATTTCAGCTCAATCCAAGTCCGGATGAGTGAGATTGGCTGAAACGAGTTCGACAGTTTGGGAAGTTCTGTGAAAAACGTCCCTCCACAAATCTCAACATCAACCTGCTATCCGATTTTGTTATTAGAGACTAAGTGTTTGAACTTATTCCTTATTAGATGATGATGTTTTATTTAAAGTACCTATTTAATGTTTACGTAGATATTATTCTATATTTATATTAAATAGATACACTTAGTTTTATCCTTATAAAGAACAATGAGTTAGATGGTTGATTTGTTATCAAAAATGATTATTAATTATGTGATAAAAGTAGAGGATAAAATAACATAAGTGATTATGATCTCTTAGGATAAAGTTATAAGAGTAACCAAAATAGTTATGAATGAACCTGAATATCTATGAAAGGAATAAGTTAGCTCATCATGGAGATGATATGGATAGCTTATTTTACAATACACGTAGTATACCTACATAGAAAAATATGTGTATGGTATAGATATGTGTGTATTAATTCAAATTTAGAAGTAGATAGATTAGTTCATCAGGAAGATGAGATGAATAACCTATTTGTGATATGCGTAGTATACCTACACAAAAAGACTTATGTATGGTATAGATATGGGAGTATAGAGAGTGGGATGATAAAGTCGATCAACTTAAACATTAGATTAGATTAGATTAGTTCTCTTAAATTTAACACATATATTGGTTAAGGATATAAGAGTCCCTCTCGGTTTGTGCATGTAAAAAACATTAGATAACTTAGTTTTTGGGTTGTTACACCTTTCTAGTTGTTTGCTTTGTTGGGATAGAACTTTGAATGGAGGAAGTTATTTGGTGTCAACCTACAATGGTTTCTTTCCTAATCATGTTATCACTAATATCAATTCTTCATTGTACATCTTTAAATTTTTCTCATCCTTCCACAACATGTTTATTTGTCCCTTATATGTTCTCTCTAATTTTTCAAGCACAACCTTCTATATTTTATGTTGGTGAACCATGCAGGTACTTTAACCATGTGGATATTTACAATTCATACACCAATAATCTTACTCTAATGAAGAGGTAGAAGGACCATCCTCGTGATTACTCTACACTATAGTAGGATTTGCTCTAGAATTGCTAGTAAAATCATCTTGATCCTTCACCATGTAGGGAAATATCCTAGGTTAGAAATTTATTTCAACTTCTCTTCTCTTCATGGTTGTTATCTCATTCATTAAAGTTTTTAATGTTCTTATTATATCATTCATACTAAAAACCTAAGAATCTAGAGTAGGTAATGCGAGTATAGAAGAAGGTGCAGGAAATGTACACGTTGGTAGTGTTGGAAATTCTAGTGTAGGTATGGGGTCCACATTTTGTAGATGAATGTTTTTTATTGGTGACTATTTATCAAATTTTATTTGTAGAATATTTGGATAAATTTGCATGGAATTCCTTAGAGGGAGCTTGCCTATGGATATCAAAGTAATTTATACCACAACAACTACTTGAAATATTTTAAGAAATTTCAACACATTGGATTGTTTGATCATCAAACTTAAATATATGTTTAAGACCCTAAGAAAATAGTACAATACTTAGTAATCTATTAGCCTAATTTCATGTGGTAATATATGTCATGTTCTAATAAATTTGATGTTGAAATCCATCACTATCTCTTATTGATGCCTTTAGATGGTGGTGGGTTGAGTAAGGAGAGAAAAATGATTTGCTTGCTTATTAAACTCTTGCACAAATATATTGGCAAGTTGTTCCTATGAAGAAATACAACCATCTTAAAGGGTCTAGTACCAATGCAATACCTTTACTTACAATGATATTATTAATAACCTTATCATCACATATTCCTCATGAATATTATGGATGATAGCCAATGATGCCACATCTTGATAGTGTTCATAGGATATTTTCTGAGTACCATCATACATTGGAAAGGCTTTAAGGGTAGTAGTAGAAATAGAATTATAGTTTGGACAATTTAGTGGGCTTGTATTATTCCAATTTGGAATGTTTTGTAGGGGTTTATTTTGAGGTATTTGTGTGGATGTGTTTGAATTGGTTGAAATAGGGAATGCAAAATAATTAGATCCTAGACTTCCTATGGAGCTTAAAAAATATGGATATGATTCGGATCTATTTCTATTGAATATCAAAGGTGGTGACTCTACGATTATTATAGGTTCTTCCAGATTTTTAGTTGTTGCTCACGTGAGCATAAGCTTATGGGATAAATTCTAGTTGGGTTATTAGCTTCACTAATTTTTTAGGATCCCTATTTCTCAATAAAGTTGTCAGGTGAACATATCATTATATACAAATAAGGTCAAGACTATTCACCAAGATCATAAGTCCTTCAGGTGTTTTAAAGTGTTGTGTGTAATTAGATAGCATCTAAAAAATATGTTTAATATTTTCTATTAGGAGAATTCCATCTAATCAAATAATTATGGGATTTGGTTTCGATTGATCATGGTTCATTGATCATGCCAAAATTACTCTTGGTTCTAAAATTTACCTATGTCCTATGTCAAGGAGATGCACCCTTAAGACTTCAACCAAGATATTGGAAGGCTCAAGATAAGAATTTTTATCCAACCTTTGGATAAGATCAATTTTTATGTCTAGCTAATCTAAATAAATGGAGGTTTGCATACTAGAGTAAGAAGTGCAAAGGACTAGAAATATGAGCTAAAAATTGTATAAAATTTGCGACATAAGGAGACATGGTGTAGGGAGTCTCACAATCTGAATTTAAATTAAATGTCTAACTAAAGAAATTACTTCTCTTATGCTATTTAGAACAATTAACATGAATTAATTTTGAGAATTTGCTAAAATATTCTAGAACTATAATGATAATTCCATAGTGCAAAATAACTATAATAGAATTATTTATTCTTAGATTTAATATAAAATTATTAGTACTCAGTAAGGTATGCATACATGTTCAACACAAAGAGTTGAGAAAGAGTCTAGATAATAATATAATTATCACTCAAAAAGTTGTATAGCCTCAATCAATATAATCATATCAATTGTAAATACCAAAGAATTGACCCTTAGAATATATTGCATTCTAATATATATGGATTTCACAATTATAATTGGTTATTTATCATTATAGTTTAGAGAGTGGATTACATATTTGATAGGCCATTGTAGTGCATGTGCTCATATATTTAGCTCGTTCAGTTGCAATTGATTTGGCATCATGTTGCTAAGGTGGCTCCTTTCTACTTGATTCAAGGGAGTGGTAGCTACCATAACTTCATCTCATATATATGATCTCTTGACATGTCCGTTGTGCTCTTACCCACCCCACTATCTTGCTATTTGTAATAACATAAGTGTCAACGAGAGAATATTCTAAGTTTTTTTGGGTTCTTTGACAACATATTCTCCTATCTAGAGCATGTATTAGAAGTTTGGTGTACACTTTTACTTGATGTCTCTTTCAACTCCTTCCCTCTTATTTTACCTAGCATAGAGATCTTTTTGTCAAAAAAATAACTTCTATTGCTAAAACCTCATTCAAAACCTTTCAACACTTTGGGTGGAGCATATTTATAGATATCAAGTGCATCTCATACCTGAGGATTCTTCCACTACTTGATTGGGCTAGGCTTTTCTAGTACTTTTGCTAACATCAACATTCGAAGTCATTTGATGTTTTGACTATCTTATCTGGTCAACTAAGCCATTGTGTTGAATGCCAAACTCTTATAATTATTCAATTTTGAGTCTTCTAAGGGGTGGATGTTCTATATTAATTTGGGTAATTTGCTCCTTCTTACTAACATAAGCATTACTATCTACCTAGGATAATGGGTTCCAAATGTTAGATTTAAACTATCCTTCTTCTGATATCAACATTTCAATCCATTTGACCATCTTACTTTATAAAAATTATGGCCTATCAAGTCTATTTGATATTTTATTGTTATATGTTGGAAAATTTTGCAACATTTGCTAACATTAGTATTTGAAATGTCTCACAATGTTCTTACACTTCACAAATTTTCTTGCATTCATCGAGACGACCTTCACTCTAAATTGTTTGGTGGTATTTTATAGAAAATTGTAGTGTTTTGTATAGATAAAATTCATCTCCTCATCAAGAGATTGATGTGGGTAAAAATTTCACGTACGATCCACTATTGGCATATAAGCCTAACTATTTGAAAATATCAAATATTTCAATATAAAGACACCACAATATTAAATGTTGAAATATTAATAATCAAGAGTGGAATCATGGATATGACCATTCAGATATATATATCTAGGATAATATAATAATGAAATAATACACTTATAATATAAAATATGAATATAAAATGGCTAAAATAATATGTACATGAATGAAGAATAATTACAATAATAATTGCTCAAAAATTGTTTACAAGCTTTATTTTTAGTGTTCGCTATGTGGTGATTGCTACAAACCATTTTTTCCTTAAATTGTATGAAGTTGTATCCATAACATAGCCATAATAATGTGACTCTTCAATACTTCTCTATTGCACTCCTTACTTATATGGGAGATGTAACCTTTCCTATTCTTGATGTTTCGCTTCTCCTCTTGCCACTTGTGTACTAGACTCTTCACTCTCTTCTTATATGTATAGTTGACTCTATGACCCTTGCACATATATACACGACTCTTACTCTCTTGCAAAAATATCACCCACCTTGTTTGATGCATTTGATACTTGTTTTTATATATGCATGTTTATGTGAGAATTGAGTGGGTATATAATCTCCATTTCGAAAAGGATTAATAGGCATAGAGGCCCTATTAAACCTTGGCCACTTGAATACCATAATAATGCTTAATCTTAGTATTGGTATTTTAATCTAATTTTATCAAGGTTAAAAAAATATTAATGACCTATTTGATTTAAATTAAATAATAAGCCTTAATAGAGACTTTATTTAATTCTCTTTTACTCTTGATTTTTGTAAAATAATGATAAACCTCCTTTTTGTTTAAATAAAATAAAGGAGGGTAGGTTTTTAAATCATTTATCTAATAAATATTTTAAAAATATTTAATTTATTATTTAAAAGAATCATATTTTATTAATAAATAATTGAATCCTTATTTAAATAATCGAAAAGTGGTATTTTGGAGTGTGATATTATGAATGAAGAGAATAATTATTTTTAAATTGAAATATCTTCTCTAGATAGACTTATCTTAAATTTTGGTGGATGGTCATTTATGTTGAGAGAAGACTTTGGGGTTGGGGAAATTCGAGATGCCTTATTAAGAGGACCTCATATTCAAAAATGGGAGATCATATTTTTTTTCGAAGGGAAAGAAGAAAAAACCAGTGAGTGAGAAGGATTACAGGGAGAAAGAAGACAAGGCAAATTCATCTTTAGTATCATCTCAGGTTTGTTTCAACCAAAATTTTTCCCTATGTTCCTATTTAATATAAATGATATGTTTTTATTTTAAAACATCATCTCTTTCTCTCATCCATCATGTGGAGAAGCACCACCGAATGATGTGGTGTGCCTACTACCTCTACCTACCTAGGAACAAAGGTAGTTCGACCACTATCTAGTGGCCAAGTAAGCTATGACCACACTTTTCTTTTATGCTTTATGTTTGGCACCATATAATGCATGTGGGACTATGGCATAGGGTTTGATTAATTAAAACTTAGCTTCCTCCATTATTAAAACATCCTTTTCAAAACTTTACTAATTGCATAGTTCCTCTACCAACCAAAATCTACCTCCGCCACCACTCGACCATTAGGTGGTGGTCAGAAGTATTAGCTCACCCTACAACATTTGAATAGTTGTGAAGCCTACCATAAAAAGCATGTGGGATAAAGCATGTAAGCCTTGAAGATATTATGCTTTATTCCACATGGATTGATGGAGGGGTGTCGGCCCTATATAAAAGGGCCAACATGACCCCTTTGGGATAGCCAAGCCTAAAGGGTTAGGAAAAGACTATTGGAATTTACTCGATGTGTCTATTATGGTCGATTATCTACTTTGTTATTGTCAACCACGTAGTGATGCTTGATAGGTAAATTCTAAGCTTGATCACATCCCTATAGGTTTTAAATTTCTTGTGTAATATTTAATCCCACATGCATGAGGAGAAGGGGTTTGGAGCTCCTTATGCTAGCCCGTGCACCTTAGGATGCTAGCCAAGCACGGGCTATGCACTTCACATTGTCCTATAGTTTGTTGACTTTCCTATAGTTTTTGATTTGTTGTTTAGTTGACCTACCTATGGTTTATTGTTTGTTTGATCCACCCATGGTTTGTTGACCCACCCATTGGGTTAGTTTCGGTAGGTTGAATATCTTGCTTGTTGGTACTTCTTTTGTTGCTTGCTTAAGAAAACCCATTTGAAGGTCGAATTATGATTTAGATGTTTTAAAAAGGGGATATATATTTTATTTGAATAATGAAAGATGGAAAATAATGTTAGGTTATATTATAAGAAAGACCCTTGTGATACATAAATGATTATGTTTAGTTTTCTAAAGGAAAGATTCCTTTTTTAACATAGTAGATTATGTTAAGAAATATTTAAAGATTATGTTTTAAAGTATTTGATTAATTAATGGTATGAGACCTTAGTTGATTGAATAAATGGGTTGTTTTAAATTATTTGACTAATTAAGGGTATGGGACCTTAGTTGATTGAAGAAATAGTTTGAGTATTTGATTTATGATGGGTATTGGACCTTAGTAGATTTTGGAAAAAGACATGGCATGATGAAAAGCATGAACCTTTGATTGACTAAAGGAAGAGTTGTAAATTACTCTATATTTGATGAAATGATTCTCTTCTTCTATTGATATGGATAAGAGTGAATTTGTGGGATTTGTTCTAATGCTGACTAGATAATTTATGATCGAATGCATTGAGTAGTTTGTATAGTTGCAATTTGGCAACCATATTATATAAGCACTTGCTTTAAGTTATTTAGTAGATGCATTTAGATGCACAATTCATAAGAACCATGAACTATACTAATCTCTTACTACCATCAATTGAGTGATGGAAAGATAAGAAAATGAAGAGGATACCTGGAACTAAAATATTGACCTTGACATCGAATGCAGCAATGCATTTAGATTATACTCTAAGGGAGTAATCCCTAGATGGGCATGGATGTAATGCATAATTTTAAAAGTGTGGAGGTTTTACCATACTTGGATTATGTATTGATGTCATAAATAAATGAATAATACATTCTAAATTGTTGTTCATGAAATTTATAGTTATTATGGTAATTCCTTTCCTTAAATGTTTTGATTAGATGATTTTTTTTTAATTTGTGGAAAATATCCCAAAAGGGATGCCACTTTCGGGTAAGACCCAAGGAGGCGGGGGTATCCATTCCACCAAAAATGCCTAGGACTCGGACCTGGCCTACCACCTTTGATATACTCAAGGAGCAAACAAACACACAAAACCAATTTAAAAATAAGTAAATAACAACAAAAATAATAAAATAAAATTAAAAAACATTCTCCTTGAGTGTGTCAAAAACAAAAGCACAACCAAACACACACAATAAGATAAAAGAAACCACAACACAAACCACATAGAAAAACACAAGAACCACATAATAAAACACAAACAAGATAAAAACAACAGAACACTACAAAGACATAACCCAAAAAAAAACATGAAAAATAAACAATACCAAAACCTAAAAAAAAATAATAATAAATAAATAAAATAAAAATAAAAAACAACCAACAACAGAAAATAAACAAAAACAAAAAACTTAGAAAACACTCACACATAAAAACACAAATTAACACAAACAAAGAGAAACCCAAGAACAAGAATGAAAAAAACACAAGAACAATAACAAAAAATATTAAAAAAAAAAACACAAAACAACAAAAACACATGAACAACAAAAAACAACACAAAGAACACAAAAACAAAACAAAACAAAAGAACCCACCCACCTTAAAAAACTAAAAAAAAAAAAAAAAAAAAATTGAACATAACTATGACCTATCTAGACCAGAAGACTATTAAGGCAATAATCAATAGAGGAGACAAAATAAATAATAGAATGAGCTAGGGAACTAAAAAAAACTGAATGAACCAAAGAGAAGCAAAAAAAAAAAAGCAAGAAGAAACAAGGTACCTTCAGAACTGGAGCCATCCAAAGAAATGATAGAAAGAAGAGCTTCCCTAATTTGAGAAGCCCACCATATAGGAGGGTGGCCATAACAAGTAAGATCACCTTTGTACAAATCCCAATTAGCTAAAGCATCAACACTCTTGTTTTGATCTCTGACCACATGATTGTAATCAACTTTCAAAAATATCATATGGATTAATTGAATCTTCTCAATAATTATTTTTATTCTCCAATCCACCTTATGATTCTTAGAAGGAGTCTTCAAGAGATTAATCATAAGTTGAGTGTCAGACTCAACTAACACCTTTTCCCATCCAACCTTAGTAGCCTCCTGAAGGCCTCTGAGGATACCATATTGCTCAGCAAGGTTATTGGAAAGAATACCCAAATTATCAGCAAAAATAAAAACCAGGGAGCCATCTGAAAGTCTACTAATTCCTCCCACACTGGATTTTCCAGGGTTCCTCTAGAGGCTCCATCAGTATTGACTTTTCCAAAATCCTTAGGAGGAGGTTGCCAATTTCTAGTCCTATCCATCTTACTAATACTCACATTCCCTTTAAGTTGGTTTCCCTTAGAATATTTAATCTTCAATCTTTGCATCATTTGATCCCATATTTGGTGGGAGTTTTGGGGGTGATTAAGGAGTTTATGGACTGATTCAACTAAGTTGGCTATGGTATTTTGCCAAATATATTGAATATCCTTCCTATCTTGATTAAAAATTTGGTTGTTCCTTTCATTCCAAATATTCCAAATAAGAATGGTAGAACCCTTCCAAACTAACTACCTAATAAAATGATCAACACCCTCTTGATTAGGCAAATCCCTCCAAAGCTGTTTAAAAGTAAAAAAATTGGACCACTGTAAGCCAAGAAAAGTGGCCATTCTCCTCCATAGCTCAGAGGCTAAAGTACACTCAATAAAAATATGGTTGAGAGTTTCTACATTCTCTTTACACATTTCACATCTAAAAGGGCCATGAAAACCATGCTTCATAAGTTGCTCACCAATAAGCACCCTACGATGCAATACAAGCCAATTAAAGAACCTCACCTTAGGCAAGATATTTTGAGCCCACAATAGAGAAAATATATCAGAAGAATGGTTGGGATTATTATGGCATAAGGTCAAATAACCTTGGGCAACTGAATACTCACCCTTAGTAGTGTTGTTCCATCCAAAACAATATTTTTCATGGGACCAAGAGAGGGATCTCATTTGAAGGATGCCTTGGATATCTTGTCTTTGCCTTTCTGGGATTTGAATAGGCCAGTCCTCAATAGGGATCCAATATCTACCAACCTTTGAATTACCAGTATGGTACCGACAATAATTAACCACCTTTATCCAATTAGCTCGGTGAAGCTCCTCCATCCAAGGCCTCCAATCAGGAAACTGAGTTATCAAAGGCTTGTGACCATCCCAAGAATCTATCCAAAAATTTTCCTGTTGATCATTATGAATGATCCAAAATAATTTTTTCTTTATCAAATCCTCACCAATCTTAAGAACTGCTAAAATGGGAGAACCTTTGGTAGGAAGTTGATAACGAACAAGGTCTTTAGGACTTTTTTTCCCAGCATATTTAGCATGGAGATTATTGGCCCAAAGAGCATTGGGGATATGCAACATCTTCCAATATAATTTAGCAGCTAAAGCTTTGTTGTTATTAATAGAATACCAAAATCCTAACCCCCCTTCACTCTTAGGAAGACATAAAGTATCCCATTTCACCAAGGCCCATTTTCTTTTCTCCTTAGTACCACTCCAAAGGAAACGGTGACTGATTTGATCCAATTCTCGAAGAACAGACCTTTGGGATATTCAAAATAGAAGAAACATAAATAGGAATATCTTGAAGGACTAATTTTACCAAGGTGATTCTACCCCCAGAAGAAAGCCACCTGTTGGTCCACTTTCCAATTTTCTTCTTGACTTTATCCAACAACCAATTCCAATATTTATTTTTTTGCCTTTGAATATTTATGGGAATACCTAAATAAGTGATTGGAAGGGAAGTCTTCTTATATCTTAATTTATCGAAGAACATGGATTCCTGTCTAGCAGACCAGTTTAAGAAAATAACTTTAGATTTGTCTTCATTGATCAACTGCCTAGTAGCCTTAGAAAAACAACTAATGATTTGCTTAATATTAGAAGCTTCCTTAACTATAGCTTTACCTGAAAGAGTAGAGTCATCCAAAAATTGAAGATGAGAGATAGGATTAGCTCCATGAGTAGTGGTAACTCCATCAAGGGTTTTGTTTTCCCTATTTTTGGTTATAGTCCTACCCAAGCATTCAATAAGAATGATGAATAAATAAAGGGATAGTGGGTCACCTTGCCTATTACCTCTGGAAGCTGGGAATGACTGAGAAGGCCTACCATTGATAAGAACTAAGTAGGAAACTGAAGAGATACATCCCATAATCCAATCCATGATATCCTTAGAGAAACCAAATTACCTCAAAACTTTGATAAGGAAGTGCCAATCCACTCTGTCACAAGCTTTGGATAAGTCTAACCGAATGAACATGGAAGGAGATTTTTGCATGTCCATGGAATGGATGGCTTCCTGAGCAAGAACTATCTCATCTACTATTTGATGTCCTTCCACATAACCCCCTTGATCTAGGGAAATAATATTATACGAAAGAGTCTTCAACCTTTCTACCATGATTTTAGTAATGATTATGAGAAGAACATTACATAAAGAAATAGGTCTAAAAGCTGAGATATGATCAACCTCTTGAGCTTTTAGAACAAGAGTAATATAATTTTTATTGATAACCTTCAAAATTTGTTTGTCTTTCCTGGCTTCTTCCACCACCTCTAATAAATCAACGTGAAGGATATCCCAGAACTCTTGGTAGAACTCAATGGGAAAACCATCAGGACCTGGGGTTTTCCCTTTTTGTATTTTAAAAACTACTTGTTGAAGCTCATTGATAGTAATAGGAGTAGTCAAAATAGATCTCTCCTTAGAAGTGATAAGAGAAGGGATTGCTTGAAGAACATTTTGTTGTGAAGCTGAGTCAAGAGGAGTAGCAACAAAAGGATTGGAAAAGTAATCAACAACAATAGAGTTCATGCCATCCCAAGTATAAACAACATCTCCAAAATATGATTTTAAGGAAAAAATAAAGTTGTGAGATCTTCGAGCTAGAAGAGATTTGTGGAAGAAATTTGTGTTTCGATCTCCTTCTTTGAGCCATTGAATTCTAGATTTTTGCTTCCATAATATTTCTTCTCTTTTTTCCCATTCCTCTAACTGAGTTGTGAGTTTAATTTCATCTGCACTTATCTTCTCTGTGAGGCCATATAAATGGATTTTATTATTCAAATTTTCAATATGAGCAATAACTTCATGTTTTTTTATGAACATCCCCAAACTCTTTCTAGTTCCAAGTCTTGATTTTGGATTTAATGTATTGTAGTATTTTGGCAAAACAAAACATCTTAGTCCCATGCCTAGGTTTACCTTCCTTCCACCATTGTTGCACATGAGGTCTGAAGGAAATTTCTCTAAGCCACACTAATTTAAAACAAAAAGGAGAGAAACTCACATTGGTTTTCCACATTTCCACCATGATTGGCCAATGATCCGAACCAAAATTATTAAGAGTCTTCACTTTAGGAATGTGACCATGGATTAAGAAATTTTCAGAGAGCAAAAACCTATCCAATCTCTCCATTATACAAGCTAAGCCTTGCCTTCTATTAGACCAAGTTATAAGGCCATTATCTGGTTGGATATCCACAAGATAGAGGTTTGTAATATATTCGCTCATGAGGTCAGTGCTTTTGTCCAAATTTCTATTTCCCCCCCTTTTCTCATCCAAAGAGAGGATGGTATTGAAATATCCTTCGATCAAGATCCAAGATTCAAGAAAATGAGAGATAATATGAGTAATATCCTTCCACCGTCTTCTTTTTTCCTCCAAAGAAGTCGAAGCATAAACAATAATGCAAAGAATAATTTGGTTGGAATGTCTACTTTTAATAGCTATAGCCAAAAAACCCCAAATGCCAACCATATGGTGAATAACTACCTCTTTTGGGTCCCAAATACAAGCAATGCCACCAAAAGTCCCTTGGGAACTGAGGGAAACCACTTTTCCAACTGGCCAAATTTTATCGGCAATTGAGTCCATATTCTCCATTGACATCTTTGTTTCTTGAAGGAAAAAAAGATGTGGATGATTTATTTGAATCATTCTTCTAATTTTATTTTGTTTTGAAAGACTCCCTTTGAGTCCTCTAATATTCCAAGTGATGATATTCATTAATACCAAGGCTAAAAAAGTTGGGAAGGGCATTAATCTTACCTTCCTCTACAAGCTTTTCACCTTCTTTTACCATATGATATTGATTGGTCTTGCGACCTGCTTTTTGATTAGAATCCTTCTTAAAAAAAATTCCTTGTTTCTTGACTTATTCCAATTGAATTTGAGATGGCTTCTAACCTTGAATAATGCTCGTACACAATCAAAATTTTACTAGATGGTTCAACAAAGTCTATATTGGGACTTGCATTATTTGAAGTTTTGACATTTGAAAGATTATTTTTCTTGTGTAAATTTTCTCTCTTTTTTTTTTTGTTGAAAACCTTTGATTTGTTGGTTTGTTTCTGAGTTCTTCCCTTCATATTTAAATTGTGTTTCTAAGATTTCAATTTCCATTATTTCCTCTTCCTCACTTGGGACATCATTTGTGGAAATAATTTCAAACATATTAGCAGATGACTTTGATTGATCCTTCATAACTGTATTTTTTTTTAGTGTTCTTCTTCTTAGGTATTTGGAAACCTGTTGAGTTTATATCTTCTTTCTTTTGATCAAGAATTTTATTTGGGCAAGCACTAGCCAAATGACCATATTCATGGCAAATTCTAAAACAAAAAGGAATGTTCTCGTAGTCCACTACTTGCTCCCAAGTTCCTTCCCTAAATTGTAATTTGATATTTTTAGGTAGGGGTTTGTCAAAATCCATTAAAACACAAATCCGAGCATAAATAATATGTTCAAAATTTTGAGTACAATCAACAGATATCATAAAAGTTCCTAAAGAGTTTCCAATTGAATAAAAAATAGTAGGATTCCAAAATTCAATAAGGAGGCCAAAGAGTCTAACCCACACGGGAGCTATAGAAGGCATCTCTTCTTCAACTTTAAATTTAGTATGCCAGGGTTTCATGAAAAGCCTTGTCCTTTCAAAAAACCAAGGACCCCCTTGAAATTTTTTCTCTCTATCTTCATTATTAGCAAATAAAATAATAAAATAACCATTTGGATCAACTACTTGAAACTTGTTTCGTGATCTCTTTAATCCTTGCCCTAGACGCCATGGAAAGGTATGGTTTTCAATTTTCTTTTGTGCAACAAATTGGAAGTTGTTTTCACTCAAGTTCATAGTATGATAAATTGAAATATAAATTTCTAACCCATCTTGGATCCCCTACAATATTTCTTGCTAAAATATTGATCATAAACGACAAAAATATTGTCCACTAGAGCCCGAAGGCCCTAAAAACCAACCTCTAGAGCTGCTTGCACTCAACCCAGATGAAACCCTCACATAGCCGCTTACAAAATATCTCATTCACACATAAGGATGCATTAGGATTTGTGTTGTGCCAAATTATATGCAAAATGGTGGAGACGTTCTAGGGTTTTTCAGGCATCTACCCTCAAAATTTCAGCTCAATTCGAGTTCGGATGAGTGAGATATGGCTGAAACGAGTTCGGCAGTTTGGGAAGTCCTACGAAAAATGTCCCTCCACAAATCACAACATCAACCTGCTATCCGATTTTGTTACTAGAGACCAAGTGTTTGAACTTATTCCTTATTAGATGATGATGTTTGATTTAAAGTACCTATTTAATATTTATGTAGATATTATTCTATATTTATATTAAATAAATACACTTAGTTTTATCCTTATAAAGAATAAAGAGTTAGATGGTTGATTTGTTATCCAAAATGATTATTAATTATGTGATAAAAGTATAGGAAAAAATAACATAAGGGATTATGATCTCTTAGGATAAAGTTATAAGAGTAACCAAAATAGTTATGAATGAACCTAAATATCTATGAAAGGAATAAGTTAGCTCATCATGGAGATGATATGGATAGCTTATTTTGCAATACACGTAGTATACCTACATAGAAAAATATGTGTATGGTATAGATATGTGTGTATTCATTCAAATTTAGAAGTAGATAGATTAGTTCATCAGGAAGATGATATGAATAACCTATTTGTTATATCCGTAGTATACCTACATAGAAAGACTTATGTATGGTATAGATATGGGAGTATAGAGAGTGGGATGATAAATTCGATCAACTTAAACATTATATTAGATTTGTTTAGTTCTCTTAAATTTAACACATATATTGGTTAAGGATATATGAGTCCCTCTCGGTTTGTGCATGTAAAAAACATTAGATAACTAAGTTTTTGGGTTGTTACACCTTTCTAGTTGTTTGCTTTGTTGGGCTAGAACGTTGAATGGAGGAAGTTATTTGGTGTCAACCTACAATGGTTTCTTTCCTAATCATGTTATCACTAATATCGATTCTTCCTCTTACACCTTTAAATTTTGCTCATCCTTCCACAACATGTTTATTTGTCCCTTCTATGTTCTCTCTACTTTTTCAAGCACAACCTTCTACATTTTATGTTGGTGAACCATGCATGTACTTTAACCATGTGGATCATTACAATTCATACACCAATAATATTACTCTAATGAAGAGGTAGAAGGGCCATCCTCGTGATTACTCTACACTATAGTAGGATTTGCTCTAGAATTGCTAGTAAAATCACCTTGATCCTTCACCATGTAGGGAAATATCCTAGGCTATAAATTTATTTCAACTTCTCTTCTCTTCATGGTTGTTATCTCATTCATTAAATTTTTTAATGTTCTTATTATACCATTCATAATAAAAACCTAAGAATCTAGAGTAGGTAATGCAATTACAGAAGAAGGTGAAGGAAATGTACACGTTGGTAGTGTTGGAAATTTTAGTGTAGGTATGGGGTCCGCATTTGGTAGAGGAATGCTTTTTATTTGTGACTATTTATCAAATTTTATTTGTAGGATATTTGGATAAATTGGCATGGAATTCCTTAGAGGGAGCTTGCCTATGGCTATCAAATTACTTTATACCACAACAACTACTTGAAATATTTTAAGAAATTTCAACACATTGGATTGTTTGATCATCGAACTTAAATATATGTTTAGGGACCTAAGAAAATAGTACAATACGTAGTAATATATTAGCCTAATTTCATGTGGTACTATATGCCATGTTCTAATAAATTTGATGTTGAAATCCATCACTACCTCTTATTGATGCCTTTAGATGGTAGTGGATTGAATAAGGAGAGAAAAATGATTTGCTTGCTTATTAAACTCTTGCACAAATATATTGGCAAGTTGTGCCTATGAAGAAATACAACCATCTTAAAGGGTCTAGTACCAATGCAATACCTTTACTTACAATGATATTATTAATAACCTTATCATCACATATTCCTCATGAATATTATGGATGATAGCCAATGATGCCACATCTTGATAGTGTTCATAGGATATTTTCTGAGTACCATCATACATTGGAAAGGCTTTAAGGGTAGTAGTAGAAATAGAATTATAGTTTGGACAATTTAGTGGGCTTGTGTTATTCCAATTTGGAAAGTTTTGTAAGGGTTTATTTTGAGGTATTTGTGTGGATGTGTTTGAATTGGTTGAAATAGGGAATGCAAAATAATTAGATCCTAGACTTCCTATGGAGCTTAAAAAATATGGACATGATTAGGATCTATTTCTCTTGAATATCAAAGGTGGTGACTCTAAAATTATTATAGGTTCTTCCAGATTTTTAGTTGTTGCTCAGGTGAGCATAAGCATATGGGATAAATTCTAGTTGGGTTATTAGATTTACTAGTTTTTTAGGATCCCTATTTCTCAATAAAGTTGTCAGGTGAACATATCATTATATACAAATAAGGTCAAGACTATTCACCAAGATCATAAGTCCTTCAGGTGTTTTAAAGTGTTGTGTGTAATTAGATAGCATCTAAAAAATATGTTTAATATTTTCTATTAGGAGAATTCCATCTAATCAAATAATGATGGGATTTGGGTTCGATTGATCATGGTTCATTGATCATGCAAAAATTACTCTTGGTTCTAAAATTTACCTATGTCCTATGTCAAGGAGATGCACCCTTAAGACTTTAGCCAAGATATTGGAAGGCTCAAGATAAGAATTTTTATCCAACCTTTGGATAAGATCAGTTTTTATGCCTAGCTAATCTAACTAAATGGAGGTTTGCATACTAGAGTAAGAAGCGCAAAGGACTATAAATATGAGCTAAAAATGGTATAAAATTTACGACATAAAGAGACATGGTGTAGGGAGTTTCACAATCTGAATTTAAATTAAATGTCTAACTAAAGAAATTACTTCTCTTATGCTATTTAGAACAATTAACATGAATAATTTTGAGAATTTGCTAAAATATTCTAGAACTATAATAATAATTCCATAGTGCAAGATAACTATAATAGAATTATTTATTCTTAGCGTTAATATAAAATTATTAGTACTAAGTAAGGTATGCATACATGTTCAACACAAAGAGTTGAGCAAGAGTCTAGACAATAATATAATTCTCATTCAAAAAGTTGTATAGCCTCAATCAATATAATCATATCAACTGTAAATACCAAAGAATTGACCCTTAGAATATATTGCATTCTAATATATATGGATTTCACAATTATAATTGGTTATTTATCATTATAGTTTAGAGAGTGGATTACATATTTGATAGGCCATTGTAGTGCATGTGCTCATATCTTTAGCTCATTCAGTTGCAATTGATTTGGCATCATGATGCTAAGGTGGCTCCTTTCTACTTGATTCAAGGGAGTGGTAGATACCATAAATTCATCTCATATATATGATCTCTTGACATGTCCGTTGTGCTCTTACCCACCCCACTATCTTGCTATTTGTAATAACATAAGTGTCAACAAGAGAATATTCTAAGTTTTTTTGGGTTCTTTGACAACATATTCACCTATATAGAGAATGTATCAGAAGTTTGGTGTACACTTTTACTTGATGTCTCTTTCAACTCCTTACCTCTTATTCTACATAGCATAGAGATATTTTTGTCAAAAAAATAGCTTCTATTGCTAAAACCTCATTCAAAACCTTTCAACACTTTGGGTGGAGCATATTTATAGATATCAAGTGCAACTCATACCTGAGGATTCTTCCACTACTTGATTGGGCTAGGCTTTTCTAGTACTTTTGCTAACATCAACATTCGAAGTCATTTGATGTTTTGACTATCTTATCTGGTCAACTAAGCCATTGTGTTGAATGCCAAACTCTTATACTTATTCAATTTTGAGTCTTCTAAGGGGTGGATGTTCTATATTAATTTGGGTAATTTGCTCCTTCTTACTAACATAAGCATTACTATCTACCTAGGATACTGGGTTCCAAATGTTAGATTTAAACTATCCTTCTTCTGATATCAACATTTCAATCCATTTGACCATCTTACTTTATCAAAATTATGGCCTATCAAGGCTATTTGATATTTGATTGTTAGATGTTGGAAAATTTTGCAATATTTGCTAACATTAGTATTTGAAATGTCTGACAATGTTCTTACACTTCACAAATTTTCTTGCATTCATCGATCCGACCTTCACTCTAAATTGTTTGGTGGTCTTTTATAGCAAATTGTAGTGTTTTGTATAGATAAAATTCATCTCCTCATCAAGAGATTGATGTGGGTAAAAAATCCACGTACGATACCACTATTGGCATATAAGCCTAACTATTTGAAAATATCACTTATATCAATATAAAGACACAACAATATTAAAGGTTGAAATATTAATAATCAAGAGTGGAATCATGGATATGAGCATTCGGATATATATATATCTAGGATAATATAATAATGAAATAATACACTCATAATATAAAATATGAATATAAAATGGCTAAAATCATATGTACATGAATGAAGAATAAGTACAATAATAATTACTCAAAAATTGTTTACAAGATTTATTTTCAATGTTCGCTATGTGGTGATTGCTACAAACTATTTTTTCCTTAAATTGTATGAAGTTGTCTCCATAACATAGCCATAATAATGTGACTCATCAATACTTCTTTATTGCACTCCTTACTTATATGGGAGATGTAACCTTTCCTATTCTTGATGTTTCGCTTCTCCTCTTGCCACTTGTGTACTAGACTCTTCACTCTCTTCTTATATGTATAGTTGACTCTATGACCCTTGCACATATATACATGACTCTTACTCTCTTGCAAAAAGATCACTCGCCTTGTTTGATGCATTTGATACTTGTTTTTATATATGCATGATTATGTGAGAATTGAGTGGGTATATAATCTCCATTTCGAAAAGGATTAATAGGCATAGAGGCCCTATTAAACCTTGGCCACTTGAATACCATAATAATGCTTAATATTAGTATTGGTATTTTAATCTAATTTAATCAAGGTTAAAAAATTATTAATGAGCTATTTGATTTAAATTAAATAATAAGCCTTAATAAAGACTTTATTTAATTCTCTTTTACTCTTGATTTTTGTAAAATAATGATAAACCTCCTTTTTGTTTAAATAAAATAAAGGAGGGTAGGTTTTTAAATCATTTATCTAATAAATATTTTAAAAATATTTAATTTATTATTTAAAAGAATAATATTTTATTAATAAATAATTGAATCCTTATTTAAATAATCGAAAAGTGGTATTTTGGAGTGTGATATTATGAATGAAGAGAATAATTATTTTTAAATTTAAATATCTTCTCTAGATAGACTTATCTTAAATTTTGGTGGATGGTCATTTATGTTGAGAGAAGACTTTGGGGTTGGGGAAATTTGAGATGCCTTATTAAGAGGACCTCATATGCAAAAATGGGAGATCATATTTTTTTTCGAAGGGAAAGAAGAAAAAACCAGTGAGTGAGAAGGATTACAGGGAGAAAGAGGACAAGGCAAATTCATCTTTAGTATCATCTCAGGTTTGTTTCAACCAAAATTTTTCCCTATGTTTCTATTTAATATAAATGATATGTTTTTATTTTAAAACATCATCTCTTTCTCTCATCCATCATGTGGAGAAGCACCACTGAATGATGTGTTGTGCCTACTACCTCTACCTACCTAGGAACAAAGGCACCTCGACCACTATCTAGTGTCCAAGTAAGCTATGGCCACACTTTTCATTTATGCTTTATGTTTGGCACCATATAATGCATGTGGGACTATGGCATAGGGTTTGATTAATTAAAACTTAGCTTCCTCCATTATTAAAACATCCTTTTCAAAACTTTACTAACTGCATAGTTCCTCTACCAAAATAATTTTATGAATGATCATTACTAACTTGCTAACTTGCCTATTGTTCATTATGAATGATCCAAAATAATTTTTTCTTTATCAAATCCTCACCAGTCTTAAGAACTGCTAAAATGGGAGAACCTTTGGTAGGAAGTTGATAGCGAACAAGGTCTTCAAGAATTTTTTTCTCAGCATATTTAGCATGGAGATTATTGGCCCAAAGAGCATTGGGGATATGCAACATCTTCCAATATAATTTAGCAGCTAAAGCTTTGTTGTTATTAATAGAATACCAAAATCCTAACCCCCCTTAACTCTTAGGAAGATATAAAGTATCCCATTTCACCAAGGCCCATTTTCTTTTCTCCTTAGTACCACTCCAAAGGAAAAGGTGACTGATTTGATCCAATTCTTGAAGAACAACCTTTGGGATATTCAAAATAGAAGAAACATAAATAGGAATATCTTGAAGGACTAATTTTACCAAGGTGATTCTACCCCCATAAGAAAGCCACCTGTTGGTCCACTTTCCAATTTTCTTCTTGACTTTATCCAACAACCAATTCCAATATTTATTTTTCTGCCTTTGAATATTTATGGGAATACCTAAATAAGTGATTGGAAGGGAGGTCTTCTTATATCTTAATTTATCCAAGACCATGGATTCCTGTCTAGCAGAACAGTTTAAGAAAATAACTTTCGATTTGTCTTCATTGATCAACTGCCTAGTAGCCTTAGAAAAACAACTAATGATTTGCTTAATATTAGAAGCTTCCTTAACTATAGCTTTACCTGAAAGAGTAGAGTCATCCACAAATTGAAGATGAGATATAGGTCTAGCTCCATAAGCAATGGTAACTCCATCAAGGGTTTTGTTTTCCATATTTTTGGTTATAGTCCTACCCAAGCATTCAACAAGAATGATGAATAAATAAAGGGATAGCGGGTCACCTTGCCTATTACCTCTGGAAGCTGGGAATGACTGAGAAGGCCTACCATTGATAAGAACTAAGTAGGAAACTGAAGAGATACATCCCATAATCCAATCCATCATATCCTTAGAGAAACCAAATTACCTCAAAATTTTGATAAGGAAGTGCCAATCCACTCTGTCATAAGCTTTGGATATGTCTAACCGAATGAACATGGAAGGAGATTTTTGCATGTCCATGGAATGGATGGCTTCCTGAGCAAGAACTATCTCATATACTATTTGACGTCCTTCCACATAACCCCCTTTCTCTGGGGAAATAATATTATGCAAAAGAGGCTTCAAAATTTCTACCATGATTTTAGTAATGATTATGAGAAGAACATTACATAAAGAAATAGGTCTAAAAGCTGAGATATGATCAACCTCTTGAGATTTTAGAACAAGAGTAATATAAGTTTTATTGATAACATTCAAAATTTCTTTGTCTTTCCTGGCTTCTTCCACCACCTCTAATAAATCAACATGAAGGATATCCCAGAAGTCTTGGTAGAACTCAATGGGAAAACCATCAGGACCTAGGGTTTTCCATTTTTGTATTTTAAAAACTACTTGTTGAAGCTCACTGATAGTAATAGGAGCAGTCAAAATAGAGCTCTCCTTAGAAGTGATAAGAGAAGGGATTGCTTGAAGAACAATTTGTTGTGAAGTTGAGTCAAGAGGAGTAGCAGCAAAAGGATTGGAAAAGTAATCAACAACAATAGAGTTCATGCCATCCCAAGTATAAACAACATCTCCAAAATATGATTTTAAGGAAAAAATAAAGTTGTGAGATCTTCGAGCTAGAAGAGATTTGTGGAAGAAATTTGTGTTTCGATCTCCTTCTTTGAGCCATTGAATTCTAGATTTTTGCTTCCATAATATTTCTTCTCTTTTTTGCCATTCCTCTAACTGAGTTGTGAGTTTAATTTCATCTGCACTTATCTTCTATGTGAGGCCATATAAATGGATTTTCTTATTCAAATTTTCAAGACGAGCAATAAATTCATGTTTTTTTATGAACATCCCCAAACTCTTTCTAGTTCCAAGTCTTGATTTTGGATTTAATGTATTGTAGTATTTTGGCAAAATAGAACATCTTAGTCCCATGCCTAGGTTTACCTTCCTTCCACCATTGTTGCACATGAGGTCTGAAGGAAAATTCTCTAAGCCACATTAATTTAAAACAAAAAGGAGAGAAACTCACATTTGTTTTCCACATTTCCACCATGATTGGCCAATGATCCGAACCAAAATTATTAAGAGTCTTCACTTTAGGAATGTGACCATGGATTAAGAATTTTTCAGAGAGCAAAAACCTATCCAATCTCTCCATTATACAAGCTAAGCCTTGCCTTCTATTAGACCAAGTTATAAGGCCATTATCTGGTTGGATATCCACAAGATGGAGGTTTGTAATATATTCGCTCATGAGGTTAGTGATTTTTTCCAAATTTCTATTTCCCCCCTTTTCTCATCCAAAGAGAGGATGGTATTGAAATATCCTTCGATCAAGATCCAAGCTTCAGGAAAATGAGAGATAATATGAGTAATATCCTTCCACCGTCTTCTTTTTTCCTCCAAAGAAGTCGAAGCATAAACAATAATGCAGAGAATAATCTGGTCGGAATGTCTACTTTGAATAGCTATAGCCAAAAAACCCCAAATGCCAACCATATGGTGAATAACTACCTCTTTTGGGTCCCAAAGACAAGAAATGCCACCAGAAGTCCCTTGGGAACTGAGGGAAACCACTTTTCCAGCTGGCCAAATTTTACTGGAAATTGAGTCCTGTTGGCATTTTTGCCACATTGATTCTCATTGATTAATGCATTAGTGTATTGTTGGAAATCTGACCTTTGATATCAGCTCTGATGCAGCTTGGGCGAAAAAAGGAGGAAAATTGAGCAAAAAATGGTTAAGTCAAAAAACTGCAGCGACGCGCTGACATGTTTCAGAATCGCGGTCAACGCAGTCAACGCAAGCAGGTTGGGCGGAACCGTCGCGATATCGCGACGTGTTCCGGAATCGCGGGTCGGTCGGCAACAAAAGCATTAAGTCAAAAAATTGCAGCGATTCGCTGACATGTCAGTGAATCGCGACCCTGACAGCTTCAAAGGCACAGAGTGAAAATTTGTAGCGCGTCGCTGACATGTCAGCGAATCACGACAGAAAATAGCGGTTGATGCGGAGAGAAGGAACATGTAGCGAAATCGCTACATGTTTCATTTTCGCGGGGCAGAGCGTAGGGAGGAGCAAGAGGGAGCCGGACATGTAGCGATATCGCGACATGTTCCGAAATCGCGGGTCTTCAGCAGCGAAGCGTACGGCGTAAAATTATGTCACGATTTCGTGACCCGTCGCGATTTCGCGACCCGTCGCGTTTTCGCGACCTGCGCAGTTTTCCCGCCAAGTGCAGTATGAACGGCCGAGAGGGTTTTTTTGGTTTCCGATGATTTAATATTGACCCAAATTAAATATTTTGCGGATTTTCGAGGCGGTTAAGGTCAAAGAGTGCCCAGGCCACCAAAATTAAAGGATTTATTGGTTCAAAGCTACGGTTCGTGGATTAATTCAATGGTTTTCATGCACATGTTCGAAGAATCGTATTTAATAAAGGACCACGAACGTTTCATGGTATTTAATTTTTATTTCCTCGAGGCTGCGATTAAGGGGATCGTGTTCCTGATTTTCAAGATATTATTGTAGATCACGAGGAAGTTGGTTTTACGTTTTTAATGCTGCAAAGAGGACGGACCTCTATAAAAACCAATGTAATTCTCATTTACAAAGGTTGGAAAAACTTGCTGCTAGAAACTGGAATTGTATTTGCGGGAATACAAGGATCGACTTCTAATTTTTCAAGCGTCGCATGGATGAATTTGCTTTCTATTTTCTGCATTTCTAATAGCATTCGTACTCCTGCATTGCTATTACATTTAAATTCTGCATACTGGATTTAAATACTGTGGTCAGGGTACAATTCCTGGAATGTGGGTTTGGAGGGATTTGCGGCATGTGATTGTACGAGGATGAAGCTGATTTCTTATGTTACTTGCTGTTGTTGCATTTGTAGTTTCCTACTGTTGTTTTTCTGATCCCATCACTTCGGCCTGTGGCCATATTTCCCATTTCTTTCTACAACCTTTTAAATCTCTTTCCAGCAACCCTATCTTAAACCCATTTTTAGAGTAGTGAAGGGAACCAGCCCACTCTGGAGATTGGTCTGGGAGCCATTTATTGCTTCCAGCCTTTCAATGTTGGCCGGGTCTAGGGTGCAATTGTAAAAATCCTTTCCTGTGGCAGATTCGTGACCAACAATTTTTGGCACGCTCGGTGGGACAGACTGTTTCTGTCTCCAAGAATTCATAATTGGTGGGATACGCATAATTTTCCAAAGTGATAACCCCACCGGTGCCAACAGTTTTGGCATGCTTTTAACACCCAGAGGTCTGAAGATTTGATGAGCTGTCTTGGCCTCATAGCGGAGATTTTTAAGTTCATCTGGCGACTTTGCTGAGTTGAAGATCTGTTCGTGGATGCCTATTATTTAAAAAAAAAAAAAAAAATTCAAAGAATGTTCATCTGGCGACTCTGACTTAATGGCGATGGTCGTGATTCCGCAGACCACTGCCACAAAGGTGAGGGTTTTTTCTAGATGGGATGATCCTGGCCCTCTGAATCTCCAAGTTCGGCATGAAATTCTTGAAGGTGCCCTGAAGAACCTGGCAAAATATGATGGTACCGAAGGCATGGCTCTGGCACATGTTGAAGACATTTCTATTCTGTCCATGATCCATGTCATAGAACACGAGGATGTCATGATCCGACTTCTGGTTCAGTATTTGGGAGGAAGAGCATTGCAGTGGTACAGATTGCTCAAGCGTCAAAGCATCAGTTCATAGGACGATCTAGCGGGAGCACTAATCAAAAGATTTGACGAAGATCCTTTCTACAGTTCTTTGGATCTCTACCATTTTTTCATGTACATCAAGAGAGCACATCAAGAAAGCATCACGGACTTCAATGTCCGATTCTTGATAAGTTGGAAGAGAATTCCAGAGAAGATCCGTCCATCACCCACCCAAGCCCACCTCTTTTATGTTCGAGCTTTTAATTCTGACATAGGTCTCTTTTTGCTGCAGTCAGGTGAACAACGGTTCCCACAAATCTTTGAGGAAGCAGTGCAAGTAGAACAGCTGTCGCTCTTATCAGGAAAATTACCGTGGGGAGAAACTCCATTACCTTCTTCGGTGGTTGCTACTCCTGTTTACCCTGCACATTCATGCCAGATCCCTGAGATGCAGTCATGTGGAGCTCAAGGGACAGATCTTGTCCAAAGTCAAGGATTGGAACATGCAAGCACTTTTCTAGCAATGAACAATATGGTTGCTTGCAGTTTTCATCAAGAGATGGTCCAAGTAGAAGAACAAGTTCAAATTCCAGAGCCTGAGGAGATCCCAAAATCAGATTTCTCCCTTGAAGATCCCTGTGATCACATCAAGGAGTTAGAGGAGCCTGTACTCAACCCACAGTCAGTAAAGTCTGCAAAGTGGTGGTGTTGGTTCCAGCCACTACATCCAGTACCTGAAGAAGTCCTCCATGTGAGTACTAGTAAGAAGGATAATCTGTTGCATTGCATCTTGTTCGCACCATGGAGAACTTCAGGAAGGAGCCAGCCCAATTTCAAGGACCGACTTAAGTATGATCAGATCTGGTCGGGACATTGCAGATTTACCGGATAACATTCTGAGATTGGATGTCTGGTGGCGACATGCCAATCATGTCGTGAATTATTGTACATAGTATTTTGAAAAAAAACAAAAAAAAAATAGAAAAAGAAGGGAAACAAAAAAAAAAAAGAGTGGTATTGTTTTTATTTGTTCATCTCGGCTCTTGTTGCCTGCGAGCCGTAGATGCTTGTTTTTCCTTTTTTTTTCTCCTCCCAACAGTTTGGTGGCTTTCTAGCACTTTCTTCTTTTCCCTTCCCCGTTTCCTCTCTTTCATTTCTTCATCTTCTTCCTTCTGTTTCTTCTACATTAAAACAAAATAAGCCACAACTGTTGTTTCTTTTCCCTTGTCTATTTTTCCCCGTCCCTTCTTATCCCTTTCCTCTAAGTTTAGTCTTTTACGCATTTGCTAACAGTCTAGTTCATTTCATTTCACAGCTTTTCTAGTTCCATTCCCACTCCATAACTTCGTTCATTTTCATTTCATCATTCCATTGCAGTCACCGCTTGCGCAATCGCAAGAGCTCATTCCATTTCCATTCCATTTGTTTCATTTCACAACAAGTTGCAGGTCCTTCCAGTTTCAATTTTTCAGCAGAACATGTATTGCAGCAGCCAGCTTCTGTTCGGATATGACTCTGTGCCCAATGGACTAAGGCCTGGATTCTTGCATACAGCGAGCTGTATACCCCGTGAGCCACCAAGAATGTTGGCATTTTTGCCACATTGATTCTCATTTATTAAAGCATTAGTGTATTGTTGGAAATCTGACCTTTGATATCAGCTCTGATGCAGCTTGGGCGAAAAAAGGAGGAAAATTGAGCAAAAAATGGTTAATTCAAAAAACTGCAGTGACGCGCTGACATGTTTCAGAATAGCGGTCAACGCAGTCAATGCAAGCAGGTTGGGCGAAACCGTCGCGATATCGCGACGTGTTCCGGAATCGCGGGTCGGTCGGCGACAAAAGCATTGAGTCAAAAACTTGCAGCGATTCGCTGACATGTCAGCGAATCGTGACCCTGACAGCTTCAAAGGCACAGAGTGAAAATTTGCAGCACGTCGCTGACATGTCAGCGAATCGCGACAAAAAATAGCGGTTGATGCGGAGAGAAGGAACATGTAGCGAAATCGCTACATGTTCCGTTTTCGCGGGGCAGAGCGCAGGGAGGAGCAAGAGGGAGCCGGACATGTAGCGATATCGCGACATGTTCCAAAATCGTGGGTCTTCAGCAGCGAAGCGTATGACGTAAAATTATGTCACGATTTCGCGACCCGTCACGATTTCGTGACCCGTCGCATTTTCGCGACCTGCGTAGTTTTCCCGCCAAGTGCAGTATGAATGGCCGAGAGGGTTTTTTTGGTTTTCGATGATTTAATATTGACCCGAATTAAATATTTTGCGGATTTCCGAGGCGGTTAAGGTCAAAGAGTGCCCAGGCCACCAAAATTAAAGGATTTATTGGTTCAAAGCTATGGTTCGTGGATTAATTCAACAGTTTTCATGCACATGTTCAAAGAATCGTATTTAATAAAGGACCGCAAACGTTTCATGGTATTTAATTTTTATTTCCTCGAGGCTACGATTAAGGGGATCGTGTTCCTGATTTTTAAGATATTATTGTAGATCACGAGGAAGTTGGTTTTACGTTTTTAATGCTGCAAAGAGGACGGACCTCTATAAAAACCAATGTAATTCTCATTTACAAAGGTTGGAAAAACTTGCTGCTAGAAACTGGAATTGTATTTGCGGGAATACAAGGATCGACTTCTAATTTTTCAAGCGTCGCATGGATGAATTTGCTTTCTGTTTTCTGCATTTCTAATAGCATTCGTACTCCTGCATTGCTATTACATTTAAATTCTGCATACTGGATTTAAATACTGTGGTCAGGGTACAATTCCTGGAATGTGGGTTTGGAGGGATTTGTGGCATGTGATTGTGCGAGGATGAAGCTGATTTCTTATGTTACTTGCTGTTTTTGCGTTTGTAGTTTCCTACTGTTGTTTTTCTGATCCCATCACTTCGGCCTGTGGCCATATTTCCCATTTCTTTCTGCAACCTTTTAAATCTCTTTCTAGCAACCCTATCTTAAACCCATTTTTAGAGTAGTGAAGGGAACCAGCCCACTCTGGAGATTGGTCTGGGAGCCATTTCTTGCTTCCAGCCTTTCAATGTTGGCTGGGTCTAGGGCGCAATTGTAAAAATCCTTTCCTGTGGCAGATTCGTGACCAACAAGTCCATATCCTCCATTGACATCTTTGTTTCTTGAAGGAAAAAAAGATGTGGATGATTTATTTGAATCATTCTTCTAATTTTATTTTGTTTTGAAAGACTCCCTTTGAGTTCTATAATATTCCAAATGATGATATTCATTAATACAAAGGCTAAAAAAGTTGGGAAGGGCATTAATCTTACCTTCCTCTACAATATTTTCACCTTATTTTACCATATGATATTGATTGGTCTTGCGACCTGCTTTTTGATTAGAATCCTTCTTAAAAAAAAATTCCTTGTTTCTTGAATTATTCCAATTGAATTTGAGATGGCTTCTAACCTTGAATAATGCTCGTACACAATCAAAATTTTACTAGATGGTTCAACAAATTCTATATTGGGACTTGCATTATTTGAAGTTTTGACATTTGAAAGATTATTTTTCTTGTGTAAATTTTCTCTCTTTTTTTTCTGTTGAAAACCTTTGATTTGTTGGTTTGTTTCTGAGTTCTTCCCTTCATATTTAAATTGTGTTTCTAAGATTTCAATTTCCATTATTTCCTCTTCCTCACTTGGGACATCATTTGTGGAAATAATTTCAAACATATTAGCAGATGACTTTGATTGATCCTTCATAACTGTATTTTTTTTAGTGTTCTTCTTCTTAGGTATTTGGAAACCTGCTGAGTTTATATCTTCTTTCTTTTGATCAAGAATTTTATTTGGGCAAGCACTAGCTAAATGACCATATTCATGGAAAATTCTAAAACAAAAAGGAATGTTCTCGTAGTCCACTACTTGCTCCCAAGTGCCTTCCATAAATTGTAATTTGATCTTTTTAGGTAGGGTTTTGTCAAAATCCATTAAAACACAAATCCGAGCATAAATAATATGTTCAAAATTTTTAGTACAATCAACAGTCATCATAAAATTTCCTAAAGAGTTTCCAATTGAAGAAAAAATAGTAGGATTCCAAAATTCAATAGGGATGCCAAAGAGTCTAACCCACACGGGAGCTATAGAAGGCATCTCTTCTTCGAATTTAATTTTAGTATGCCAGGGCTTCATGAAAAGCCTTGCCATTCCAAAAAACCAAGGACCCCCTTGAAAATTTTTCTCTCTATGTTCATTATTAGAAAATAAAATAATAAAATAACCATTTGGATCAACTACTTGAAACTTGTTTCGTGATCTCTTTAATACTTGCCCTAGATGCCATGGAAAGGTATGGTTTTCACTTTTATTTTGTGCAGCAAATTGGAAGTTGTTTCACTCAAGTTCACAGTATGATATCTTGAAAGATAAATTTCTAACCCATCTTAGATCCCCTACAATATTTCCTGCTAAAATATTTAGCATAAACCACAAAAATATTGGCCGCTAGAGCCCGAACGCCCTAAAAACCAACCTATGGAGATGCTTGCACTCAACCCAGATGAAACCCTCACATAGCCACTTGCAAAATATCTCATTCACACATAGGGATACGCTAGGATCTGTGTTGTGCCAAATTATATGCAAAATGGTGGAGACGTTCTAGTGTTTTTCAGGCATCTACCCTCAAAATTTCAGCTCAATTCAAGTCCGGATGAGTGAGATATGGCTAAAACGAGTTTGGCAGTTTGGGAAGTCCTGCGAAAAATGTCCCTCCACAAATCTCAACAATCAACCTGCTATCCAATTTTTTTATTAGAGACCAAGTGTTTGAACTTATTCCTTATTAGATGATGATGTTTGATTTAATGTACCTATTTAATATTTATGTAGATATTATTCTACATTTATATTAAATAAATACACTTAGTTTTATCCTTATAAAGAATAAAGAGTTAGATGGTTGATTTGTTATCCAAAATTATTATTAATTATGTGATAAAAGTATAGGAAAAAATAACATAAGGGATTATGATATCTTAGGATAAAGTTATAAGAGTACCCAAAATAGTTATGAATGAACCTGAATATCTATGAAACGAATAAGTTAGCTCATCATGGAGATGATATGGATAGCTTATTTTGCAATACACGTAGTATACCTACATAAAAAAATATGTGTATGGTATAGATATGTGTGTATTCATTCAAATTTAGAAGTAGATAGATTAGTTCATCAGGAAGATGAGATGAATAACCTATTTGTGATATGCGTAGTATACCTACACAGAAAGACTTATGTATGGTATAGATATGGGAGTATAGAGAGTGGGATGATAAAGTCGATCAACTTAAACATTATATTAGATTAGTTCAGTTCTCTTAAATTTAACACATATATTGGTTAAGGATATATGAGTCCCTCTCGGTTTGAGAATGTAAAAAACATTAGATAACTTAGTTTTTGGGTTGTTACACCTTTCTAGTTGTTTGTTTTTTTGGGCTAGAAATTTGAATGGAGGAAGTTATTTGGTGTCAACCTATAATGGTTTCTTTCCTAATCATGTTATCACTAATATTTATTCTTCCTCTTACACCTTTAAATTTTGCTCATCCTTCCACAACATGTTTATTTGTCCCTTCTATGTTCTCTCTACTTTTTCAAGCACAACCTTCTACATTTTATGTTGGTGAACCATGCATGTACTTTAACCATGTGGATCATTACAATTCATACACCAATAATCTTACTCTAATGAAGAGGTAGAAGGGCCATCCTCATTATTACGCTACACTATAGTAGGATTTGCTCTAGAATTGCTAGTAAAATCACCTTGATCCTTCACCATGTAGGGAAATATCCTAGGCTATAAATTTATTTCAACTTCTCTTCTCTTCATGGTTGTTATCTCATTCATTAAATTTTTTAATGTTCTTATTATACAATTCATAATAAAAACCTAAGAATCTAGATTAGGTAATGCGATTACATAAGAAGGTGAAGGAAATGTACACGTTGGTAGTGTTGGAAATTTTAGTGTAGGTATGGGGTCCACATTTGGTAGATGAATGCTTTTTATTTGTGACTATTTATAAAATTTTATTTGTAGGATATTTGGATAAATTGGAATGCAATTCCTTAGAGGGATCTTACCTATGGCTATCAAAGTACTTTATACCACAACAACTACTTGAAATATTTTAAGAAATTTCAACACATTGGATTGTTTGATCATCAAACATAAATATATGTTTAGGGCCCTAAGAAAATAGTACAATACTTAGTATTCTATTAGCCTAATTTCATGTGGTACTATATGCCATGTTCCAATAAATTTGATGTTGAAATCCATCACTATATCTTATTGATGCCTTTAGATGGTGGTGGATTGAGTAAGGAGAGAAAAATGATTTGCTTGCTTATTAAACTCTTGCACAAATATATTGGCAAGTTGTGCCTATGAAGAAATACAACCATCTTGAAGGGTCTAGTATCAATGCAATACCTTTACTTACAATGATATTATTAATAACCTTATCATCACATATTCCTCATGAATATTATGGATGATAGCCAATGATGCCACATCTTGATAGTGCTCAAAGGATATTTTCTGAGTACCATCATACATTGGAAAGGCTTTAAGGGTAGTAGTAGAAATATAATTATAGTTTGGACAATTTAGTGGGCTTGTGTTATTCCAATTTGGAAAGTTTTGTAAGGGTTTATTTTGAGGTATTTGTGTGGATGTGTTTGAATTGGTTGAAATAGGGAATGCAAAATAATTAGATCCTAGACTTCCTATGGAGCTTAAAAAATGTGGATATGATTCCGATCTATTTCTCTTGAATATCAAAGGTGGTGACTCTAAAATTATTATAAGTTCTTCCAGATTTTTAGTTGTTGCTCAGGTGAGCATAAGCGTATGGGATAAATTCTAGTTGGGTTATTAGATTCACTAATTTTTTAGGATCCCTATTTCTCAATAAAGTTTCAGGGGAACATATCATTATATACAAATAAGGTCAAGACTATTCACCAAGATCATAAGTCCATCAGGTGTTTTAAAGTGTTTTGTGTAATTAGATAGCATCTAAAAAATATGTTTAATATTTTCTATTAGGAGAATTCTATCTAACCAAATAATGATGGGATTTGGGTTCCATTGATCATGGTTCATTGATCATGCAAAAATTACTCTTGGTTCTAAAATTTACCTATGTCGTATGTCAAGGAGATGCACATTTAAGACTTCAGCCAAGATATTGGAAGGCTCAAGATAAGAATTTTTATCCAACCTTTGGATAAGATCAGTTTTTATGCCTAGCTAATCTAACTAAATGGAGGTTTGCATACTAGAGTAAGAAGCGCAAAGGACTATAAATATGAGCTAAAAATGGTATAAAATTTGCGACATAAAGAGACATGGTGTAGGGAGTCTCACAATCTGAATTTAAATTAAATGTCTAACTAAAGAAATTACTTCTCTTATGCTTTTTAAAATAATTAACATGAATAATTTTGAGAATTTGCTAAAATATTCTAGAACTATAATGATAATTCCATAGTGCAAAATAACTATAATAGAATTATTTATTCTTAGCTTTAATATAAATTTATTAGTACTCAGTAAGGTATGCATACATTTTCAACACGAAGAGTTGAACAAGAGTCTAGACAATAATATAATTCTCATTCAAAAAGTTGTATAGCCTCAATCAATATAATCATGTCAACTGTAAATACCAAAGAATTGACCCTTAGAATATATTGCATTCTAATATATATGGATTTCACAATCATAATTGGTTATTTATCATTATAGTTTAGAGAGTGGATTACATATTTGATAGGCCATTTCAGTGCATGTGCTCATATCTTTAGCTCATTTAGTTGCAATTGATTTGGCATCATGTTGCTAAGGTGGCTCATTTCTACTTGATTCAAGGGAGTGGTAGCTACCATAACTTCATCTCATATATATGATCTCTTGACATGTCTGTTGTGCTCTTAGCCACCCCACTATCTTGCTATTTATAATAAGTGTCAACCAGAGAATATTCTAAGTTTTTTTGGGTTCTTTGACAACATATTCACCTATCAAGAGCATGTATTAGAATTTTGGTCTACACTTTTACTTGATGTCTCTTTCAACTCCTTCCCTCTTATTTTACCTAGCATAGAGATATTTTTGTCAAAAAATTAGCTTCTATTGCTAAAACCTCATTCAAAACCTTTCAACACTTTGGGTGGAGCATATTTATAGATATCGAGTGCAACTCATACCTGAGGATTCTTCCACTACTTGGTTGGGCTAGGCTTTTCTAGTACTTTTGCTAACATCAACATTCGAAGTCATTTGATGTTTTGACTATCTTATCTGGTCAACTAAGCCATTGTTTTGAATGACAAACTCTTATACTTATTCAATTTTGAGTCTTCTAAGGGGTGGATGTTCTATATTAATTTGGGTAGTTTTCTCCTTCTTACTAACATAAGCATTACTATCTACCTAGGATAATGGGTTCCAAATGTTAGATTTAAACTATCATTCTTCTAATATCAACATTTCAATCCATTTGACCATCTTACTTTATCAAAATTATGGCCTATCAAGTCTATTTGATATTTTATTGTTAGATACTGGAAAATTTTACAACATTTGCTAACATTAGCATTTGAAATGTCTGACAATGTTCTTACACTTCACAAATTTTCTTGCATTCATCGATCCGACCTTCACTCTAAATTGTTTGGTGGTCTTTTATAGCAAATTGTAGTGTTTTGTATAGATAAAATTCATCTCATCATCAAGATATTGATGTGGGTAAAAAATACACGTACGATACCACTATTGGCATATAACCCTAACTATTTGAAAATATCAAATATCTCAATATAAAGACACCACAATATTAAAGGTTGAAATATTAATAATCAAGAGTGAAATCATGGATATGAGCATTCGGATATATATATCTAGGATAATATAATAATGAAATAATACACTCATAATATAAAATATGAATATAAAATGGATAAAATCATATGTACATGAATGAAGAATAATTACAATAATAATTACTCAAAAATTGTTTGCAAGCTTTATTTTCAATGTTCGCTATGTGGTGATTGCTACAAACCATTTTTTCCTTAAATTGTATGAAGTTGTCTCCATAACATAGCCATAATAATGTGACTCATCAATACTTCTTTATTGCACTCCTTACTTATATGGGAGATGTAACCTTTCCTATTCTTGATGTTTCGCTTCTCCTCTTGCCACTTGTGTACTAGACTCTTCACTCTCTTATTATATGTATAGTTGACTCTATGACCCTTGCACATATATACATGACTCTTACTCTCTTGCAAAAAGATCACTCGCCTTGTTTGATGCATTTGATACTTGTTTTTATATATGCATGATTATGTGAGAATTGAGTGGGTATATAATCTCCATTTCGAAAATGATTAATAGGCATAGAGGCCCTATTAAACCTTGGCCACTTGAATACCATAATAATGCTTAATCTTGGTATTGGTATTTTAATCTAATTTAATCAAGGTTAAAAAATTATTAATGAGCTATTTGATTTAAATTAAATAATAAGCCTTAATAAAGACTTTATTTAATTCTCTTTTACTCTTGATTTTGGTAAAATAATGATAAACCTCCTTTTTGTTTAAATAAAATAAAGGAGGGTAGGTTTTTAAATCATTTATCTAATAAATATTTTAAAAATATTTTATTTATTATTTAAAAGAATAATATTTTATTAATAAATAATTGAATCATTATTTAAATAATCGAAAAGTGGTATTTTGGAGTGTGATATTATGAATGAAGAGAATAATTATTTTTAAATTTAAATATCTTCTCTAGATAGATTTATCTTAAATTTTGGTGGATGGTCATTTATGTTGAGAGAAGACTTTGGGGTTGGGTAAATTGGAGATGCCTTATTAAGAGTACCTCATATGCAAAAATGGGAGATTATATATTTTTTTCAAAGGGAAAGAAGAAAAAACCAGTGAGTGAGAAGGATTACAGGGAGAAAGAGGACAAGGCAAATTCATCTTTAGTATCATCTCAGGTTTGTTTCAACCCAAATTTTTCCCTATGTTCCTATTTAATATAAATTATATGTTTTTATTTTATTGGTTTGGATTATGGTTCTTCAGGGGATAGAGGTACCCCCAGCTTGATGGTCTTTGCACTCCGGATCTGGCTCTAGAGGTATGGGCATGAATGGATCGGCCCTATGCACGGAGATGAGGATAGGGTCCGCCCGCGGAACTGATGTTGCTATGATGTCTCTTGGTGGAAGTTGCTCTTTGTGTGCCCAACGTGGCGGATGTAATGCTTGGTCCCACTGCGGTGGGTTAACACGCCACTCATGCCCTAGTATTATGTTTATTTGTTGACATGCTTCATCGATGTTTATGGGATGTCGATGCTGTCGCATGTGATTGCTATGGGCTATGTCTGTTTCATCCTCACCTTCGGACAATGTGTATAGCTCATCAGAATCTGGAGATTCTGATACATGGAGGACTGCATCATCAGGTAGCCCTATGGTTAAAGGTTGATCCTCTTCGAAAGGAGCCTTATGTAAGTTGGGCCTTGGGAGCTCCAAAATCTTGGCCTCTACCAAATCTAAGTGCTCTAGTGCTTTGCATGTATTGGGAGATTTGAACTCCTCTTTGGTTGGTTCTTGTTGAGGAACTTGGGACTTATGGAGGGGTGGCCAGATGGCACCCCCCATGCCTTGGTAGGGCAGTTCATCCTGCTCTTCTTCGCACTCTGATTCCTTAGAGGCTTCTTGATGAATTTCTAAGGGTGGCTCATAAGCCTGGGTGGATGTCTGAGGAAGGCACCCATCATTGGTTATAGGAGCGGCCTCCCATTCATGTCTAGGAGGCATCGGGGGTGGTGCTTCGAGAATCGGGAGAGTAGCTTCCCGCTCCTGTCTAGGAGGTGTTGGGGGTAGCTTTTGATGAGGTCGCGATGACCTATCTTCCCCCCATGGATTGTGCCACTCAAAATATTTTGTCTTATTCATGTGAGGCGTTGGAGTCTTTTCTTGCATATTGTGTTGGAACAGATCATCCTTCTGGCACTGAAGGTGCTCTTCATTAATATGGTATGGTTCCTCTAATGGTAGTCGTTCGAGCTCAAGTTGCGTGAGTTGCTTGAGATGTGTGATATATTCGGCAGATTCTACGATAGTTGGTCCCACCACCTCATGTCTAGAAGGCCTAGACGCCTCTCTTAGATAAAAATCTCGGTCGTAGTGATCCAAGATCTCTATAGGACACATACCTCTGTTAGGGGTAGCAACATTCTCTCGGGGCTTTGGCCTTAGTGAGTGGTCCTGATAGATAGCAGGTGCGAAGGCGTATTGCTCCCGCACGGTATATTGCTCTCGAGGAAGGTAGATGTCTTCCTCGTGCTCTCTTTCATAAGTGAAAAATGGATGGACGGAGCTATCTCACCCTGCCCAAAGAGCCTTGTGCTCTGGATTTGTCTTTGTAGTTCTAGCAACTAGATGGGGTGAATGAGGGATAATGTAATCATGTGGTTCCTCCCATCGAACCCTATGTTGACTTAGCACTTCATCGTGCGATGACCGCTCATAGCGAGCATCTAAGGGAGCTCTCATTACTTCATGTCTAGAAGGCCTAGATGCCTCTCCTAGATATTTTTGATTGTAGTGATCCAATATCTCTATAGGTGACCTCCCTTTTTTGGGGGTAGTGGCATTCCCTCGAGGCTTTGGCCTCAGTGAGTGGTCCTGATAGATAGCAGGTGTAGAGGCATATTGCTCCCGCACTGTATATTGCTCTCGAGGAAGGTAGGGATCTTCCTCTTGCTCTCTTTCATAAGTGAAAAAGGGATGGATGGAGTTAGTTCGCCCCGCCTAAGGAGCCTTGTGCTCTGGATTTGTCTTTGTAGTCCTGACAACTAGAGGGGGTGAAGGACGGGTAGTGTAATGATGTGGTTCCTCCTGTCGAACCCTATGTTGACCTAGCACTTCATCACGCGGTGACCGCTCATAGAGATCATCTAAAGGAGCTCTCCTATGACTGTACCCCTCATGTAAGGGTGTGTGATGAGTGCTATGTTGAACAGGAGTGCTCCTCGAAGAGGTGTCCCTGTAGTCTCTTTCCTTTAAGATGTGGAGGGGACTGCCTTGTGTGTTAGGTCACCAAGGTGGTATGACCAAATCCTTGGGATTGTAACGGAGGTGACTCGTGCCTCCTTGGATATTCCCCACAGCATCCGCCCGTGATTGGGCCTGGCTACGGGTGAGCACCATGACGATGTCTCTCTAAAAAGCCCTAAAATTGAAAATGAGTCAGATGGGGCCCAAAATTGGTGTGCGCATCCCTCTTATAATATATAAGACAAAAATGAAGTTTCAAGTCCTAAATCTAAATACATTAGGAGATATTGACATCCGAACAGCTCAAAAAGTGTAAAAAATTGGGCACGCAATTTTAGAACCTAATTTCGGGGCACTAGATGATGGAATTTGGCCTCGAAAACTAGATTTTTGGGGAAATACAACTCTAGGGAGTTATATTTGTTTAAAATTCTCCCAACCAACTCCCTGTAAAATTTTGTGTCAAACGGAGCTACGGTTGAGAAGTTATGGCCCCGACAAGATGCACTAAAATTTAGAGAAAAATACAAGATTTCCCATTTTTTGTTGGATGGTCCTGCATCACTTGTGGGCACATTTGGGGTGATTTTGGGTTGACCAAAGGGTTCATGGACACCTTTGGGGCATTTTGGAGTGACCAAGCGATTACGGGAATCCTTGGAGCTTTTTGGAACAAGTGACAAAATGCATAAATTTTTATAATTTTGTTTATGATTTTTTTTTTTTGTCTACACTAAGCAGAATTAAGCACACACATTCACAAAACCGTGATTATCTCTTTTAAGGATTCTTGGTGTTCCCTAGACTAGTTTAGTGCATTTTGATGTTTTGTTTTGTTTTTGTAGGTTTTGTAGAATGTTTAAATGCATCATGTAGGCTCTTATAATTCCAAAAAGGTTGCCCCTTCAATATACCAGCCAGGCCGATATACCAACCTCTCTATATACCCGCCCTTACGAGAGGGAGACTATAGGTACGTGAGAGCAGAAGGTACGTGGTACGTAGGCGGTACGGAAGGGGGATTGTCCTGTTAATGGCACCTACCATAGAAAACTTATCCTCGCACGCATGGGAATCACCCCAGCTATGCTCGGTCTGTCTTCGTCAGGATTTACACCTAACAACAGTTGACAATTGGGAAATGGATGCAAATCAAGCCAAGGTGGTTATGAAATCCACCAATGGTCTTGATCAAGGGCTGGGGTCTTACGACCAACTCCTTGGTTTAAAGTTGTTTCATGATGTGTGTGGGATTCGTTTTATCCAACAAAAATGAAACTAGCATACATGACTTTTCCTAATGCAATGCAGGATTAAGTGAAAACAATTAAAGAAACAGAAATAGAAAATATATAACAGAGATCATGAAAATCCCTACCTCTTCTCTGCCTGCTCCTGTTGTCTCTAAATTTTTGCTCTGAAAATCCGTAGACAGGAATTCGTCCCTCTGGGAGACGAATTGCAGAACAGAATTCGTCCCTCCCAGAGATGAATTTGAATTCGTCTCAGGGTCAGACGAATTACAGAACAGGATTCGTCCCTGCCGAGACGAATAGCAGTCTGCAACAAAAAAATGTACCTATCAAGCACAAACACAAAACTTTGATCAGTTTTTTGTGATTTCAAAAACCAGGGAACAGGGTCCCACCGTGATCGCCACTGAAAGCACGAGATTCCGGTCAAAGGAAACACCAAGTGCGATTGCATTCAAAATAAAGTGCACTTAAGTCTTAGAAATATAAATTGCATGAAACGAAAAAGAGACACATTGGAAGAGACGCAATCAGATAAAGAAAACATAGCCCTTTCATTAATTTCCCTTGATCTCTGTTACAATGATGCCTCCTCCATTTTCAGGGGCTAGGAGCGCAAATAGGGTTTGATTACAATCGCTGAATGATTCCTCTTTCCGCGTGCCCACGATTGCAATGGGCAGGCCAAGATGATGCCGCTGCTAATGTCAATGAGTTCTTCGCCTCTGCTGCTTCTCCTGTGAACAAAGAAATGACCAAGACGTCAGTAGCACCTACTGCAAATGAAAAGCATTCTCTCTCTAAAACCAACGAAATATGCATATGAATATTTGCCTGAAACGATGAAAACAGTGAATCCAAATTGCTTCAAAACCTGACAGAAGGTAAGAAAAGTTACCAGAAGGCCACTACCACTGAGGCAACTGGCCAATCCACCTTAAACTGGAATTCATCCCTGGGCAGGACGAATTCGACTATAATTCATCCCTAGGTGGGACGAATTCTTCTGAGTAGGAGAAACCGACCTGCTGCTGCTCCAATTTCAGATCTTGAGACCTGCAAAATGCCTGCAAACAGGGGGGTTATGTAATTGGGGCCATTTTGGGACGACCCAGATGGTCGGATTTTCCCAATTTGGTCTCCACCCTCGGGAATTTGACCTTGACACCTGCAAGTTAGCGAAACGACAAAGCAATACAAAAAATCCTAAAATCTGACCAAAAGTTACAAAATTGCAATTATGGACTAATCAGACCTAGTAACACAGAATGCAATCTAAAAATAATCTAAAATGCTCAAAAACTAAAATTAGGACTTGGGAGGTGCGGGGGTGCCCAAGTGGGCCTCCCACCGTTGGCCCTCAATTTTGGAGCTAATCCACCAGGGATGGGCCCAAAACATTTTAGGATTGGGGGGTCGGTGAATTGGTAGGTTCAGGTGTCCATGCGTTGGATTTGTGTAAGGTTCGAGCTTCCAAAGGCCACCCAACAACCTCCCTTGCGAAAGAGATTGGTGGATGTGGGAAGGTGAACTAAGAGGGATGCAAGTGAGTCTTCAATTCGGTAGCACTTCGTTGCTTGAACACTCCTTCAACCTGTATATTTTGGGTGAGAAAAGTCCCACATTTTATAGACCCAAGGGGTCTCTTTTGGGAGGGAAGCACAAAAGCCAAGTGTTGGCCATAGGCGCCATGTGGCAGTCTTGTCTTCCCATGAGGGGGGGGGAGTCCTCCATTGACTTGAACTTTGATAAATGCTTTTTGTAACGGTCCTCTAACGGCCCCTCTGTCCACTTACACATGCGTGCAAGGTAGGAGCCCTTAACTGACTGTTCTGGGCTGCCACTTGGCACCATTTGCATTTTTGCCCATTAAGCTTGGAATTCGTCCCACCCAGGGACGGATTTAGAATTCGTCCTGGGGTGGGACGGATTCTATTTTGAATTCATCCCGGGGTGAGACGAGTACTGGGCAAAGTTTCCAAGTGTGCCAAATTGCTTCTTGACCTTACAAAATTGCTATGAAAGTGGTTAAGACCACTGTTTAACCTCTGAGGGCTGCCCTGGGGGCTGTGTTTGTCAAAGCGATCAGTGTTTGCAGTCACATAATCGGATTGGTGTTGTTTTGGTGTCTACATATAGTGAATGATTGATTGCTCACAAATGATAAAATGAAATAAAACTACCTATTTTTCATTTTCATGCCCTCCTTCTAGCACCAATTTTTTGAGGTGTGATTTTATCCAATCACAAAAACCACTCGACAACTAGGATTCAAGATCCCCTCTTGCAAAGAAAGTCAATTTCTCCAAGGTTCTCACTTAATGTTTTATGTGTTATGCATATGTGCGTATATAAGTTCTTGAATAGTCTCAATGGATTGCAAGTACTATTAACAAGGGGCCTGGGAATCAAGTAATTGATTTTGAATTCATCATGTATTACATGCCTTTTACACAAATTCTACTCTCCAAAACAATAATGGATAAATTTACCTTATGATTTTAATCTATTTGTGCAAATTTATTCTATAATCTCAACAAAATATCTTAATTAAAATGCTTCCAATGAATCTGAAATAACAATCTAGTTTAGCATTTTAATTACCATTAAAATTCATTTATCTTTGATAAAATCAAAGCTTATAAATTCTAATAATGTATGAAATGTAAACCTTAATTACAAAGTTTTGACTTCGTAATAATCAACACTAAGGTTTCATTTACTTTAGATATTTGCTCATTCAAATATGATATTAAAATTGAAATATTTGAATAATGAACAAACTTATAAATTTATTAAACTCAAATTATAAGGCTTTTTAAACCTTAATAATCATGGACATAGAGTTTAATATAAATTTATTTATGAACTTTAAAACTTATGATATGCAAGATAAAGTTCATATGAATCTCCTTTCAATATTTATTCTTCCAACATTTATTGCATTAAATATTGAAGAATGAATATATTTTTTTAAGTTTGGATATTTAAATAAATCAAAATCCAATTATAATGAACCCAAACCATTTATCGAAAAAGATATCAATTCTAATTTCTCAACTTTATGAAATTAAAGTTGGACATCAAAATACTCATTTATCTATATTAAATTTATCTATTAAAATATTAATTAATTTAATATTTGAATAATAAATTTATTCATGACTTAGTTATAAAGTTATACTTTATAATAAATGAACTAAGTCAAATTTATGCAATGATTTTTAATATAAAATAAATTATAAAAGTTCTAGAGTAGAGAAATTAAATCTATATTTTGGAAAATCACTATAGCCTGAAAAACACATAGATCCTAAAACTAGCTTTTATTCCTACCAGATTCTACACTGTAAAGCAATAAATTGGTATAATATTTGATGGAATTTAATTCTTGAAAATTACATAAAATAACTTAATCACGATTCAAACACTATATTGATGCCTGTTTGAATCCATAAATGATTTTACATAAATAAATCTTACAATAAAAACTTGTGAAGTCTATGTGTAACTCAAACTCTATGTAGCAATTCTTTTGTTCTCCTCATTTTGTCCTTTGAATTCTTATTTGTCCTTTCTCTACAAAAATTTTTGACCTTCTCTCTGATTTCAAATATCCTATTAATGAGAACATTATGTTTTACCCGTTTCAAATTTTGATCGTTCAGTTACACGGTTCCAACTGGTTTTAATATAATATCATTTACATTCATGTTGTATCCATATCCATCTATGTTTATAATATCCCTTTTGGCATATTATATCATTAATATAATATTATATTATGCCCATACTATATAATCCCTAGTATGATAAATTCCCATTATTCTTTTGAATTTATGTCATTCCAAAATAGCACAATATCTTTAAACACACCTATCCATTATCTATCTACCTTGGCTGCACACAAGTCATGGTTTGTTCACTATTTCAAATCAATTTCAAAATATTCTACGCCATTAATACTATTCTGAGTTTTGAATCACCCAAATAAAGCACGAATAAATACATAGACTTCAACACATATTAATGCCAAATATAAAAATTTTGCTATTTATTCATATTGACCATCGAGGAAATAGTTGATCTCGTTGAGGATACCCTCTGTGATCCTTAATTACCTTTGTAAAATCACGCAACCTCTCCTAATTTAACACCATCACCTTTATTCAAACCACAAATTTAATTTATCCACAAAGGTCGACGTCAAGCAATCTTCCTGGAATAGATGATGAGCATCATAGCACTGTCTAACATAAAATGAAATCATAACTTTAGAGTAGCAACAAACTTATGATATAAACCTAATAACATGCTCTATTTACTTCATGATACGACACCGCCACATTCTATGAAGCGCCACACCATACGAAATTTTTCATCTGTGTGTTTTCCATGCTGACAACCTATTTGCACCAAAACAAACATGTCCACTATACATTATTTGCCAAAAACCTAATATTCTCATTCATAATGTCATAGATTCAGTGCCCACTTTCATCCATATTTATTAAAGCTACATTGCCATTCTTACTATCTGATTTATATCCAATTTATTATCTATTTTGGCTACTTCATCAACCACATCCAACCAAAATTTCCACAATAACAAATATCATGCACCTCAAAACGGACCAATAGGCTTCCTTTACTTACAAACGATGCTACCTTGTCTCTAATCCCACATCTGTATTGTTATTAGGCCACATTTATCAAATTCACTATGCTAGTCACCGTCATCGGGTGCATCCACATGTTATCCCCAAAACAATTGATCCTTCCATTCGAATGCTTCATACACCTCGACGATTCTATTATCAGGAATCATAAACTCTGCATCACGATGACTATACTTCTTTCAAGTATTTACAACATCATCTTCAATAGGCAACGATGGCACTCTCTAACAGGCGACGACAGTGTTCTAACATATCCATTGGTGGACCCAAAAATTTTATGTCCAAATTACAATCATAGGACCTGCCTCAATCATTGCGCTCCACATAATATTGCGGGACCCCCCTCAAGAATGATGGTTTTATTTTTAGCACAATGAAACCTGTGACATAAAATTAAAACCTTTAATACCTTGAAATGTTCACCTATAAACAACGAAGCAAAACAAATTTACTTTAATGCTTTGAAACTTTTACATACAAAAAAATAAGACAGATGTCTTTCTAACATAACATAACCTACTACGAAATGAAATGACACATAAAAATATATAAAACATATAACTAATATAACACAAACATAAACTAGAACAAGACTTTAATTAATTTAACAATACCTACAACAAACCTTTGAATAATGTAATCACATAAACAAACTAAAATAAATTTTAACATTATAAACTAATAGATATTTATAAAACAAAAATAACATTAGAACAAAACTCAATGAAATAATCACAAAACAACATATAACATGATGAACTTAATAAATAACAATGACATAAGAACATTAGGAAACCTTTAGGTCCTGAAACCAAAATATGATGATAAAACATCTATAAGATAGTATGTACGATGCTTATGGATGCTCATCATCAGATAAATGAATAACTTTGTCTACCTACTAGGATAACCTACAAATAATTTCTCAAATTTCAATTGGGTCCCCAATTTTGGGGTCCTTGTGAAGGAGTCACAACAAGAAGGGCTCTCAATTCCTATGAAATAGGTGAGCATAATCAATTATTGAGTTCAATCAGTACCTTATGATTTTTGGCATTTGGTATACCAACCTACAAAGATACCACTCCAGCGTGCGACCAAATATGGTCATTATCATCCAAGAAAACTAACCAGAGGTAGAGAGAGATGCCATGAGATTTGTTAGATTAATATCTATATGAGCATATACAAATTCCAGATCACCGTCAATAGTAGTTAGAAGATTTTTCATATAGCCATTAGCAGTATATATATGGTCTTCTTCATTGGATCAATGCCATTTTGGAGTTGAATATATGCTTATAATAATATGATGAGATCCACATATTAGGCTACTGGTGGAGATTGAGGGACTTGAGCTTGGATTAGATCTTGATTAGTATCCTAATTTTTACCTTTTTATGGGATGGTAGTATGGGGAATACATCCACAATATGTATGATAAATAATATGATATAACTATAAACTAATGGCATAATAATATGCAAAAAATAATGAGATGAAATTCTACAAATAACTTAGAAATATACCATTAATAAAAGTGATGAAAATAGTACAATGCTATATAATGGAGGAAATGAACACTCCATGAAAGGATATGAAAGGACTACATTGTACCATACTACCACACACTCTCTATATTTACTCCTATATATGCTACTCTATGAAAATACTCACTATGAGGCCTTTATATAGAAAGATAGATTCCTTGCCCCTTACTCTACCTATCTACTTGATGTACAAGTGGACTTCTTGTACATTTACAACTTGTAAATTTGACACTTGTGCATTTATTACAATACTTTAAGTAACTAACTAACTTTAATCTAAATTAAAATCCTACTCTATTTATGTACCAAAGGTGGTACATTTAAATTATGTAAATGATGTAATATACTCTAACATCCCATTGTATTACATTATTTGGGTATTGAAGATTTTAGTCTTCAATACAAATCTTCATCTTTAGAATAATCTTCAACTTGGTTTGGTTCTTTATATTCTTTTGCTTCTGTTTTCATATTTTTTCTTCTTGTCTTTTTAATTCCACTGCATTTTTGTTATTTTTTTATGTTTGGAAGAATCTTTGACCTTGTAGTATTATAGGTATCCTTGATGGACTAGTGATCTCATAATTTTGCAAGTCATAAGCAGATCATAATTGATTCATTTTCTGCTCATTAGTTTCTTGCATGACATATTTCCTTGATTTTGACAAAAGTCAAGCTTGATTTCATTATTAGTGGATGTTTCTAAAATAAGAGCTTGGAAGAAATAGTCTAATTTAAAAATTAGTTTCTTGAATCTTTTATAGTATTTTTCTTTGTTGTAACAACAGTAATATGGATGATATTTTCCTCCATAATATTTACATGTATGGAAACTCTATCAGTTATCCTTATCATGACCAGATTTACCACAATAGGTGCATAGTAAAGATATCTCGATGTCTTTATTATCTATTTTAGGAATATCATGTTTATCTATTTATTTGATGAAATAGTTGAACCATGTGTGTACAATTGAATCTATTCTATATTTACCCTTTTCATAGATTTGTATAATGTTATTTTCTACCTTTTGAATATGATCTTTAGTATTATCATCAACTCCCTCATTAGAAGATATGCCTAAAGAATCTACTTTCACAAAACTATTAGTTTGTGAGTTTTTAAATTCTATTGATTCTTCTCTTTCATTTGCATCTTCTTTATTATCCATTGAGTTTTCTGAATCATCAATAATATTTTTAAGCCATATTGTTTTCGTGCTCCTTTTATAATTCCATTATTTAATGTGTTTTTTGGAGTAGACATCCTTATAGCTCCTTAGTTTAGAATATATGAACCAATTTGATAAAACCTCTCTAGACTTAGGTTTTGTATAATTACTTTTGTCTCCCTAGTGATTGGAATGTGCTATAAGTTTAATAAAGTGCTTAGTATGTAATAGTTCACCTTTTGGGTTGATTTTGTAATGTTTTATAGATAACAACAATTAACTTCTTTTTCACCTTATCTCTCCTAATGAACTATGCACTTAATTTGAAGTTCTATGGTTGGATTTATTTTATCCCTTTAGTAAGAGTATGATACAAGTGTAAGTATATAATTTCAACTCCTTTAAGTAAATAATTATCTTTTTTTTTTTTTTTTGTGGAAAACATCCCAAAAGGGATGCCACTTTCGGGTAAGACCCAAGGAGGCAGGGGTATCCATTCCACCAAAAATGCCCAGGACTCGGACCTGGCCTACCACCTTTGACATACTCAAGGAGCAAAAAAACACACAAAACCAATTTAAAAATAAGTAAATAACAACAAAAATAATAAAATAAAATAAAAAACATGCTCCTTGAGTGTGTCAAAAACAAAAGCACAACCAAACACGCACAATAAGATAAAAGAAACCACAACACAAACCACATAGAAAAACACAAGAACCACATAACAAAACACAAACAAGACAAAAACAACAGAACACTACAAAGACATAACCCAAAAAAACATGAAAAATAAACACAACCAAAACCTAAAAAATTAAAAAAATAAAATAAAAATAAAAATAAAAAACAACCAACAACAGACAATAAACAAAAACAAAATACATAGAAAACACTCACACATAAAAACACGAAATAACACAAACAAAGAGAAACCCAAGAACAAGAACGAAAAAAACACAAGAACAATAACAAAAAACATAAAAAAAAAAAAAAGAACAACAAAAAACAACACAAAGAACACAAAAAATAAAACAAAACAAAAGAACCCACCCACCTTAAAAAACTAAACAAAAAAAAAACCAAAAAATAAAAAAGAAAAAAAATGAACAAAACAATGACCTATCTAGACCAGAAGACTATTAAGGCAAGAATCAATAGAGGAAACAAAATAAAGAATAGAATGAGCTAGGGAACTAAAAAAAAACTGAATGAACCAAAGAGAAGCAAAAAAAAATAATAAGAAGAAACTAGGTACCTTCAGAACTGGAGCCATCCAAAGAAATGATAGAAAGAAGAGCTTCCCTAATTTGAGAAGCCCACCATATAGGAGGGTGGCCATAACAAGTAAGATCACCTTTGTCCAAAGCCCAATTAGCTAAAGCATCAACACTCTTGTTTTGATCTCTAACCACATGATTGTAATCAACTTTCAAAAATCCCATCTGGATTAACTGAATCTTCTCAATAATTCTTTTTATTCTCCAATCCACCTTATGATTCTTAGAAGGAGTCTTCAAGAGATTAATCATAAGTTGAGAGTCAGACTCAACTAACACCTTTTCCCATCCAACCTTAGTAGCCTCTTGAAGACCTCTGAGGATACCATACCCCTCAGCAAGGTTATTGGAAAGAATACCCAAATTCTTAGAAAAAGTAAAAACTAGGGAGCCATCTGAAAGTCTACCAATTCCTCCCACACTGGCTTTTCCAGGGTTCCCTCTAGAGGCTCCATCAGTATTGAATTTTCCAAAATTCTTAGGAGGAGGTTGCCAATTTCTAGTCCTATCCATCTTACTAATACTCACATTCCCTTTAAGTTGGTTGCCCTTAGAAGGTTTAATCTTCAATATTTGCATCACTTGATCCCATCTTTGGTGGGAGTTTTGGGGGTGATTAAGGAGTTGATGGACTGATTCAACTAAGTTGGCTATGGTCTTTTGCCAAATATAGTGAATATCCTTCCTATCTTGATTAAAAATTTGGTTGTTCCTTTCATTCCAAATATTCCAAAGAAGAATGGTAGAACCCATCCAAACTAAGCGCCTAATAAAATGATCAACACCCTCTTGATTAGGCCAATCCCTCCAAAGGCTGTTCAAAAGTAAAAAAATTGGACCACTGTAAGCCAAGTAAAGTGGCCATTCTCCTCCATAGCTCAGAGGCTAAAGTACACTCAATAAAAATATGGTTGATATTTTCTACATTCTCTTCACACATTTCACATCTAAAAGGGCCATGAAAACCACGCTTCATAAGTTGCTCACCGGTAAGCACCCTACGATGCAATAAAAGCCAATTAAAGAACCTCACCTTAGGCCAGAGATTTTGAGCCCACAATCAAGAAAATATGTCAGAAGAATGGTTGGGATTATTATGGCATAAGGTCAAATAACCTTGAGCAACTGAATACTCACCCTTAGTAGTGTTGTTCCATCCAAAACAATCTTTTTCATGGGACCAAGAGAGGGATCTCATATGAAGGATGCCTTGGATATCTTGTCTTTGCCTTTCTAGGATTTGAATAGGCCAGTCCTCAATAGGGATCCAATATCTACCAACCTTTGAATTACCGAGTATGGTACCGATAGTAATTAGCCACCTTTATCCAATTAGCTCGGTGAAGCTCCTCCATCCAAGGCCTCCAATCGAGAAACTGAGTTATCAAAGGCTTGTGACCATCCCAAGAATCTATCCAAAAATTTGCATGTTGACCATTATGAATGATCCAAAATAATTTTTTCTTTATCAAATCCTCACCGGTCTTAAGAACTGCTAAAATGGGAGAACCTTTGGTAGGAAGTTGATAGCGAACAAGGTCTTCGGGACTTTTGTTCTCAGCATATTTAGCATGGAGATTATTGGCCCAAAGAGCATTGGGGTTATGCAACATCCTCCAATATAATTTAGCAGCTAAAGCTTTGTTGTTATTAATTGAAGACCGGAATCCTAACCCCCCTTCACTCTTAGGAAGACATAAAGTATCCCATTTCACCAAGGCCCATTTTCTTTTCTCCTTAGTACCACTCCAAAGGAAACGATGATTGATTTGATCCAATTCTCGAAGAACAGCCTTTGGGATATTCAAAATGGAAGAAACATAAATAGGAATAGCTTGAAGGACTGATTTTACCAAGGTGATTCTACCCCCAGAAGAAAGCCACTTGTTGGTCCACTTTCCAATTTTCTTCTTGACTTTGTCCAACAACCAATTCCAATATTTATTTTTTTGCCTTTGAATATTTATGGGAATACCTAAATAAGTGATTGGAAGAGAGGTCTTCTTATATCTTAATTTATCCAAGACCATGGATTCCTGTCTAGCAAAGCAGTGAAAGAAAATAACTTTAGATTTGTCTTCATTGATCAACTGCCTGAGTAGCCTTAGAAAAACAGCTAATGATTTGCTTAATATTAGAAGCTTCCTTAACTGTAGCTTTACCTAAAAGAGTAGAGTCATCCAAAAATTGAAGATGAGAGATAGGTCTAGCTCCATGAGCAATGGTAACTCCCTCAAGGGTTTTGTTTTCCCTCTTTTTGGTTATAGTCCTACCCAAGCATTCAGCAAGAATGATGAATAAATAAGGGGATAGCGGGTCACCTTGCCTAATACCTCTGGAAGCTAGGAAATATTGAGAAGGCCTACCATTGATAAGAACTAAGTAGGAAACTAAAGAGATACATCCCATAATCCAATCCATCCAATCCTTAGAGAAACCAAATTGCCTCAAAACTTTGATAAGGAAGTGCCAATCCACTCTGTCATAAGCTTTGGATAAGTCTAACCGAATGAACATGGAAGGAGAATTTTGCATATCCATGGAATGGATGGCTTCCTGAGCAAGAACTATCTCATCTACTATTTGATGTCCTTCCACATAACCCCCTTGCTCTGGGGAAATAATCTTATGCAAAAGAGGCTTCAACCTTTCTACCATGATTTTAGTAATGATTTTGAGAAGAACATTACATAAAGCAATAGGTCTAAAAGTTGAGATATGATCAACCTCTTGAGCTTTTGGAACAAGAGTAATATAAGTTTTATTGATAACCTTCAAAATTTCTTTGGCTTTCTTGGCTTCTTCCACCACCTCTAATAAATCAACATGAAGGATATCCCAGAACTCTTGGTAGAACTCAATAGGAAAACCATCAGGACCTGGGGTTTTCCCTTTTTGCATTTTAAAAACTACTTGTTGAAGCTCATTGATAGTAACAGGAGCAGTCAAAATAGAGTTCTCCTCAGAAGTGATAAGAGAAGGGATTGCTTGAAGAACATTATGTTGAGAAGCTGAGTCAAGAGGAGTAGCGACAAAAATATTGGAAAAGTAATCAACAACAATAGAGTTCATGCCATCCCAAGTATAAACAACATCTCCAGAATCTGATTTTAAGGAAGAAATAAAGTTGTGAGATCTTCGAGCTAGAAGATATTTGTGGAAGAAATTTGTGTTTCGATCTCCTTCTTTGAGCCATTGAATTCTAGATTTTTGCTTCCATAAGATTTCTTCTCTTTTTTCCCATTCCTCTAACTGAGTTGTGAGTTTAATTTCATCCGCACTTCTCTTCTCTGTGAGGCCATCTAAATGGATTTTCTTATTCAAATTTTCAATATGAGCAATAACTTCATGTTTTTTTTTATGAACATCCCCAAACTCTTTCCGGTTCCAAGTCTTGATTTTGGATTTAATGTATTGCGGTCTTTTGGCAAAACAGAACATCTTAGTCCCATGCCTAGGTTTACCTTCCTTCCACCATTGTTGCACATGAGGTCTGAAGGAAATGTCTCTAAGCCACATTAATTGAAAACGAAAAGGAGAGAAACTCACATTGGTTTTCCACATTTCCACCATGATGGCCAATGATCCGAACCAGCATTATTAAGAGTCTTCACTTTAGGAATGTGACCATGGATTAAGAAATTTTTAGAGAGCAAAAACCTATCCAATCTCTCCATTATACAAGCTAAGCCTTGCCTTCTATTAGACCAAGTCATAAGGCCATTATCTGGTTGGATATCCACAAGATGGAGGTTTGCAATATATTCGCTCATGAGGTCGGTGCTTTTGTCCAAATTTCTATTTCCCCCCTTTTCTCATCCAGAGAGAGGATGGTATTGAAATCTCCTCCGATCAAGATCCAAGCTTTAGGAAAATGAGAGATAATATGAGTAATATCCTTCCACTGTCTTCTTTTTTCCTCCAAAGAAGTCGGAGCATAAACAGTAATGCAGAGCATAATCTAGTTGGAATGTCTACTTTGAATAGCTATAGCCAACAAACCCCAATTGCCAACCATATGGTGAATAACTACCTCTTTTGGGTCCCAAAGACAAGCAATGCCACCCGAAGTCCCTTGGGAGCTGAGGGAAACCACTTTTCTAGCTGGCCAAATTTTATCGGCAATTAAGTCCATATCCTCCATTGACATCTTTGTTTCTTGAAGGAAAACAAGATGTGGATGATTTATATGAATCATTCTTCTAATTTCATTTTGTTTTGAAAGACTCCCTTTGAGTCCTCTAATATTCCAAGTGATGATCTTCATTAATACCAGGGCTAAAAAATTTGGGAAGGGCATTAATCTTACCTTCCTCTACAAGCTTTTCACCTTCTTTTACCATATGATATTGATTGGTCTTGCGACCTACTTTTTTATTAGAATCCATCTTCAATTTATTTTCCCTATTTCTTGACTTATTCCAATTGAATCTGAGATGGCTTCTAACCTTGAAGAATGCTCGTACACAACCAAAATTTTACTAGATGGTTCAACGGAGTCTATATTGGGACCTGCATTATTTGAAGTTTTGACATTTGAAATATTGTTTTTCTTGTGTAAATTTTCTCCTTTTTTTCTGTTGAAAACCTTTGATTTGTTGGTTTGTCTCTAAGTTCTTCCCTTCATATTTAAATTGTGTTTCTAAGATTTCAGTTTCCATTATTTCCTCTTCCTCACTTGGGACATCATTTGTGGAAAGGATTTCAAACATATTAGTAGATGACTTTGATTGATCCTTCATAACTATTTTTTTTTAGTGTTCTTCTTCTTAGGTATTTGGAAACCTGTTGAGTTTATATCTTCTTTCTTTTGATCGGGAATTTTATTTGGGCAAGCATCGGCCAAATGACCATATTCATGGCAAATTCTACAATGAAAAGGAATGTTCTCATAGTCCACTACTTGCTCCCAAGTGTCTTCCCCAAATTGTAATGTGATATTTTTAGGTAGGGGTTTGTCAAAATCCATTAAAACACAAATTCGAGCATAAATAATATGTTCAAAATTTTGAGTACAATCAACGAGTCATCATAAAAGTTCCTAAAGAGTTTCCAATTGAAGAAAAAATAGTAGGATTCCAAAATTCAATAGGGAGGCCAAAGAGTCTAACCCACACGGGAGCTATAGAAGGCATCTCTTCTTTGGCTTTAAATTTAGTATGCTAGGGCTTCATGAAAAGCCCTGCCCTTCCAAAAAACAAGGACCCCCTTGAAAATTTTTCTCTCTATCTTCATTATTAGCAAATAAAACAAGAAAATAACCATTTGGATAAATAGAGATTTGTAACTCACCTTTAGTTTTCCAGATTTTTGCAGCCCAGACTTTGAAAGCAGATAGACTCGGACGAAAACCCACGAATCGACAAATTAGTCCTCTTTTTTCCAAATCTTCAATGCCAGTCTGAATGTTACCCATATCAAGCTTAACAATAGGAGTTCCATCAGTTGCTTTAAGACATCCTGACTCCATTTTCTTGGGATCAATATTAGGCATTCTTAGAGGTTTATGGGAAGCCCTAATATTGATATTAGCATTGGGTTGAGGCTGTCCACCACGAAGGGCATCCCTAAAATTCATTTTTGGGACTGAGTCTTCAAAATTCTTACCCTTGATAGGGGTTTTCAAAGTAGAATTATTTTGTGGGTGCACCTTAGCACTAGATTCACTTGAGATATGAGCCATTTTTTGATCAAATTCTTGAAACTTGTTTCGTGATCTCTTTAATCCTTGCCCTAGACATCGTGGAAAGGTATGGTTTTCACTTTTCTTTTGTGCAGCAAATTGGAAGTCATTGTCACTCAAGTTCACAGTATGATCTATTGAAAGACAAATTTCTAACCCATATTGTATCCCCTGCAACATTTCTTGCTAAAATATTGAGCATAAACCACAAAAATATTGGCCTCTAGGGCCCGAAGGCCCTAAAAACCAACCTATGGAGCTACTTGCACTCAACCTAGATGAAACCCTCACATAGTCGCTTACCAAATATATCGTTCACACATAGGGATGTTCTAGGATATGTGTTGCTCCAAATGATATGAAAATTGGTGGAGACATTCTAGGGTTTTTCAGGCATCTACCCTCAAAATTTTAGCTCAATCCGAGTCCGGATGAGTGAGATATGGCCGAAACAAGTTTGGCAGTTTGGGCAGTCCTGCGAAAAACGTATAATCAATTTTGACTCATCAGTCAACCATAAATAATTAACTTCCTTCTATATCCCTTAATATCCAATATTTATAAATTTCAATTATTTGTTTTTTTTTTTAAGTGAAAAAACCCTTGCAGAGCCGCCTTGGTTTGAGAGACCACGAACGGGGGTTCTACACCGTCAAAGTCACCCGAAAGTCACACTCGACCGTGCCTGCACCAACATTATCAATTGGATTTTGGATATCCAATTAAGATTTTTGGTAGAGTGGAGATTTGAACCTGGGACCTCCCTTGGAGGATTGCCCTCTCCTCCCCAACTCACCTACAACACCTGGGTAAAATTTCAATTATTTATGTTTTATGTAGTATATCTTATAACTCCCTAATTTGGAATATTAGAAATTAATAATATTTGCAATATAATTTCTAAGTTTCTAAAGTAGAAACCCTTATTTATCCTACTTAATTATTTGAAAATATAATGCTCCTTTAATTAACCCTTAATATTATGCACTTTTGAATTGATTGCTTTCTCTAAGGTTATATCTACTTAAAAATATATGTTCCCTTATACATTTTTTTTTTAATTTAATGAAAGAAAGTAGTAAGTGTAAATATAACTTTCAACTCATGCTAATTGGTATTGAACATGAGCATTTATTGTGAGTGTTGGTATCTTCTTGTTTTTTTATGATAGATTTGACAAACATCCTCTTATGATAGTATTAAATGCACCTTTGACTCCTTGAATTTAGGCTTTGAATATGCTCTCACTTAATGCTCTCTATGAATTCACTTCCATTCACTATGCACTTCTTGTTTGTAGGCTATATGTAAGATTATTCTTCTTGAAGTGAGTTCCAAGTGGTTGTAGGTGTTACTTAAGTCTCTTCATTGAGCTTCACTAGACCTTGTTGATTATTAAACCGTATGGCACTGGATTAGGTTTTCCTTGCTGAGCATTCAAATTCCTTGAACTTTAGGATAATGATGAAAGTGTTACATGAATAAGCACCTTTCTTGAGAATTTAATATAAGAAGGTGATGATGCCCTTTGTGCCAAGTGGTACAATATTCCTTCCTCTTCCAAGAAAAGTGTAGATATATCCTTTACATGCACACTCTATTCAATGTACCAAAAAATTAACCTTAAGACCTTCTTAGTGCCTATTCATTCCAACCATTTACAATCTTGATTTGCTCTTTTTATGGCAATTGATTTCATTCTTACAAGTTGTTCTATTTGAGGATGATGGTTGGCTCCAGCTGTGAGGTACCAAAGGTGCAGTGGTGGTTCTATGGAGCTCCAACGGTAGAATGTGGTACTTTTGTTCAACTTGCTTACTGGGTATTGCACCTTCATTTTATCCTTTTCTATACTATTTGATAATTATTGCCCTTGCCTTTATATTTACGTAGGTACTTGATTTATAGGTTGATGAAATAATAGGCACTGGATAAGGTGCTGAAAATGGTATCTCTAGACACCCTAAACCAATTATTATGTGCCCTAAGTCGGCTCACCTTATCTATCGGAATTTTGCACCTTCTATATTCAATATTTTAGTTGATTGTAGGATACTTATTGCCTTAGTGTCTTGAGACACTCTATATTTCATCCTCTTTATGAGGATATGATGCATCAATATACCATAAATATGATACTCTATTTTACATGAAAGTTTTTAGAGTTCCTTGTATCCTTTTTATGCTACTTTTCTCCTTTGATATCGTGGCACCTTGTTGTATAGCTTGAGGAAAAATGAAGATATATTTTTGAAGCTTTTCTTTTGCTTCTTATATATGGTGATAACTTGATTTAATCCTTGAGAGTAATGTATTGTTGTCTTTACTATTAGAAAACACTAACGTATAACTCCTTGGATAATTTTAGCACCAATGAACCCAAGATCTTAGCCATGCAACTAATTTTAGAGGTTTAACTTTGCACTAACATTCACCTTAAATAAAAATCCTTAGTGAAATTTGAATAACTAATATAGTGCAATAATAGTTTCTCCTTATTAATATTTTAGATGAACCCTCAAAGTAACTTGAAATATGCTCTAATTTTCACTGTAACTTAAATACTTAGTGCACCATAAAACTCTTTAATAACAACTAGTATAGTGCAATATTGATCTCACCTTATTACTCCTTCAAATGAACCTTAAATCATGCACTAGTAATTTCTCCTAAATGCACTATAATATTTGTAACTTAATGTAGTCTTCTTTTCTATAACTAGATAATAGGAATATAATATATATCTAACTCCTATTTTAATGTGTAGGTATAAACCTTAAAAGAAACTTCCTTTTACACTCCATTTGAAGACTATAATATGCAACCTTCTCTTTGAAACTTTTAAAGAACTAAAATGGTGCTTAATGGAACTGGATAATAACCCAAATTAAAGTTTAACTAATGAAACTATTTGCACCCAAGTTTCTTACCTTAATGATCTCTATAGATGAAGGATTTTTAGATGATTAGATTCACCTTATTGCTACCTTTAATTGGATGAACTTGCAACTCTACTTGTTTTTCTGAAACAAATCTCTAACTCACCTTTTTGTAGTTCCAAAAACCCCTTAACTTGCTACCCTTAAACTGTAATAGGTGACTTGATTAACCTTCGATATGGACTCTTTAACTTCTAAAGTTTTTGTAGCTAGTAATTTTGTCCTTATTGCTGCCTCTTTCATAGTCAATTTCTACACTAAAATGTTGTCCTTGAAACTCAAAAAATTGGTAAGGAATTCCCCCAAATTATAGCTATTTTTCTTCAAGAACCCTTCAATATTATGCTAAATATTCAACAAACCCCTATATTTGAATGAGCCTCCTATAATTCAAAGGCAATATTCAAACCTTTCAGGTTTGGTAGTAATTTTTGGCTCCTTTCTCCTTCAGTCTCCTTGTCAAATTTTGACTTCAATCTAGACCTTCTTCTCAAGAATCTGAAAGTCTTGAGGTCTTCATAAATATACTCCAAGGTTTGAAAAGCTTCTTTCCAAATCTATATCAGTTTGGGCTTGTTGTCATATGGTGATATCTGTCCCAAAATATTCCTTTATTAGGAACTTCTCCTTGGTGGTAAATTTCTCCAATGAATTCTCCTAGGAACTCCTTTAATGACCTTCTCTAAATATATAATAAGGATCTCCAATCCTTCTCCTTATTTCTCCTTGAGACCTCTCCAAGATCTTGAATCTTATAGCTTCTTTGGTATTCCAAATGAGACCTTTCCTTCAAACTTCTATTGTGGAAGTATTGGTATTGATATCTCCTTCTTGGATCTCTAATATCTATTGTTGTTGGAATCTAGAATGGGACTTTTTACTAGTCCTTCTTTATCACTTCCAAAACTAATTTTTTTTTTTAGTGGGACCTTATATGGGTCTCTTCAAATTCTTCAAGTTGATTTTTTTAATCTATTATTTGCGATATTTGATGGATATCACTAACCTCCAATCTTCTTCTAGAATCTTATTTGGAATCTCTTGAATCAATAGTAAGGCTACTATGGCCTTTCCTTCTTCTGCAATCTACAATTTTTAGTCTTCAATGGAGATCACCAATATCCAATCTCATTTTGGACTTGTCTCTGGAGTATCTTCTTCCTCTCTACAATCTCTAGGTATATAACTCTTGTAATGGGACATTTTCTTAGGCCTCTAAAATATTCAGTCTTCTACTTGTTACTTCAAGTTCTAGAATGATTCTAATGAAGATATTATTCCTATTTCTATGTAGGAAGCTTCCAAAATTTCGTCGAATCTCCTTTTCCTACAACAAGATATTAGAAACTAGAATGGAAGAATTTATAATTTTGAAGATAATGAAATTCACTAGTTGATTTTTCAATCTAGTGGAATTTATTTTGAGTCCTAGTATTCATGAGTTTTTTTGCAACCCTGTGGAAAGATTCTAGCCAAATGTAAGCTCAAAAATTTTGTAAATAAGTTTTTTGGATTTATCAATCTCACATGTGGCTCTCCCTATTTTTTGACTAATCTATCATGGATCTCTCACTAGATCCTAAATGATCTACCATGTGCTTTGATACCACTATTAGCTTTTTATGGGATGGTAATACATCCACAAGATTCAAGATAACTAATCTAAGATAACTATAAACTAAAGAAACAATAATATGTAAGAAAATAACGAGATGAGCATATGCAAATAATTCAAAAATATGCCATTAATAAAAGTGATAAAATTAGTACAATGCTATATAATGAAGGATATGAACACTCCATTAAAGGATATGAAAGGACTACATTGTATCATACTACCACACACTCTCTATATTTTCTACTACGTATGTTGCTCTATGAAAACACTCACTATGATGTCTTTATATAGGAATATAGATCCCTTACCCTTTACTCTACCTATTTACATGATGTACAAGTGGAATCCTTATACATTTACAACTTGCATATTTGACACCTGTACATTTATTACAATACTTGAGGTAACTAACTAACTATACTATAAAGTAAAATCCTACTCTAGTTATGTACCAAATGTGGTACATTTACATGACCCAAACGATGTAATATACTCTAATAGTGATCAAATATTTCTAAATTATTATGCTTTATATCAACAAGCTTGTACATGGGCTTTTATGTTCTTACCTTTGATCAATTCCATGTGTTTTACGTGGGATTTTATGCTTTATATCTACTATTTACTAAAGCCACAAGCGAACTGAGTTTTCATGAAAGGTGGAACAATATCAAGAATACAAAGGAAGAGGAGGTGGATCTTAGGAAGGTACTAAGTACCATAGTAATTTTAGCATATCATTTGAGTGAAGTCCTGGAATTCCCAATTTACGATGAACTCTTTGATAATTTGGATAAAATTTGATAATTTAGGTACCCAAACTTTGTGTGCTACAATCACTAATAAATTCATATAAGCAATTGTATTCGATTGAAAGCTCTAAATTAAGTTTATGTATTCTATTTTCTACTATTCTTTATACTCTAACTTTATACTTATCCCTTATGTTTTTGACCAAACATTTATCCTTATAAAAAAAATTTCCTCAAATTTTGTATATTAAGTATATTTATAATTTGTATTTCTTGTCATTATTATTCATTATGGAAATAGTGCACACCTTCAATTCCAAGTGAAGAGTCATCACCTAAAATAAATTTTTGCAAGCCACTTTGTTTCTTTAGAGAGTCAAAATACTCCTTATGATGAGTCATATTGGTCTAAAATACACCTAAGTGGATGAGTTTCACCCTCAAGACCTTAACCAATATTGGATGCCTTAGACGACATGGGTCTTTGAGTAAACCTCCAAAGAAGGCCAACTCTTATGTGCCTAGCTAATCTAACTAAATGGGGGGTTGTAGATTAAAGTAAGAAATGTAAAATGGTTAGAAGGCTAAGCTAAAAGTGGTGCAAATTTAGAAACATCAAGAGACATAATGTAGAGAGTCTCATAATATGAACTTAGACTAAATTACCTAATAGACCAACTTACTTTTCCTATACTTTTAAAATAATTAATAGTAATAAACTTTGAGCATTATTTAGTCATTCTAAAACTACAACAATAAATATAGGGAGAAATATAGAATTTAGAATAACTATAAAAAAATTATTCATTTCTAGCTTTAAGCAAAGTGCTTAACTACTCAATGAGACATACATACATATTTTGCAAAAGAATTTGAGCAAGAGGTTAGACAAAAATATAATCTTTATTCATAAGGTATATAGCATCAATAAATATAACTATACCAATTGTAAATGCCAAAGACCTAACCATTATAAATATTTACATTCTATTATACATTCTTCATATCTCAAGAAGTGAATTATAGGTCGAACAAGCTACTGCAACACATGTTCTCCCTATTCCAGTTCATTTTTTTTGCAACCAATTTGGCATTATGACACTAATATGACTTGCTCTTGATTTATCTCAAGGTGTGGTAGGCACTATGTCTTCATCTAATATACTAAATTTTTTGATTGGTTTGTTATGCTTTAGCTATCCCACTACCTTTGTAGTTGTAGTAGTACAAGTTTTAGTTAGAGAAACTTGAGGTTGTTAAGATCTTTTGACAACAAATTCTCTTGTCAGGAGCATGTTTGGATAGTTTGATGCATGTTTCTGTTTGATATATTCTTCAAACTTTTCCTCATACTTTGCTAGGCATTGGACTCTTTATTCATCTTTGTTGAATATTTTTGTTATCGACACTAACATCAACATATAAAATCATCTAACACTCCTTTTATTTCTTAGCTTTGTGAAGTGCCTTATCGTATGTTGAATGCAATCTATGCCTTGGTATTTTTTGCTCTATTATTTTGTTGAATTAGGATTTTGTGATATAATTTTTGATGTAAGCACTCAAAATCATCTAGCATTGAGGGTCATCATACCTGATAGATTTTGCTATTGTGTTAGATGTTAGACCATATTTAATAAAAGTTCTTATTTCAAGGAGCCATATGCTTTTCTATGTTAAGCCAATTTTTTATGCTCCCATACTAACATCAACATAATTATTCATCCAGAGTGCTACATTCTTTTACCTTTTATCTCAATGCTAGATGCTAGACATTTATTACCATTTTGTCGACATCAACACTTAAAACCATCCTGCCAACTTCCTTCACTTAGCCAAAATTCTAGTAAGGGCTCTCTTGGATTTGGCTACTATGTGCTAGATATTTTCATGTCAGTTGCTAGTATCATCACCTTAGATTTTTTGACAATGTTATCATACTTAGAAAAATCTTAAATATTTTCTTACATGCTTTATCCTTCTCTGGTCTGACCATTATTCTAGGTATCCAATGACCTCTCTTAGCAAATATAAAGGGTATTTCATTACAAAATTTCATCTCCCTATATGGATATGATATGGGTGGAGAATTGTACCCATATTATAGGCATATCGTAGGGGGGTTTCTACTTGCAAAAGCATTAAACTCATCTAGTCTTATCTACATGGGCCATGGAGTTAAATAATAAAACAAAAATAAAATTTAAAATTTGCTTGCATAAGGGTTAGCCTTTCACATGCTTTCCATTTTTAGAGTTTTGACTAGATTATTGGATTGTTCTTGTCCTTCCATAGCTACTCTAGATGTTTATCCTTGCTAACTAGTTTCTTAGGCTATTGAAGGTTCTCCTGGTAGCTAAAATAACCTGCACATTTTATCCCATGTTTTTTGAGAGGGGATATTTATCATGTGAATATCATAGAGGATTTTTTGTAGTTGATAATAGTGATAATATTAAGAATCCTTATATCTATGTGTTATTTATCTATTTTTTTATAGCAAAGAAGAGAGCTTATGGAAGAATACAATAATTTGATTCATCATTAGAGGCTCAAAAAATGTGTCAATTTTACTTTTGTTGCTCACCTATTGGTCCAAAATTTGGCTCACTTGATCCTTAGTATATAAATACCCATTTACTTTCCAAAATCATAAAGAGCCAAGATTTGTGAGTTCTTGGACTACAAAATTCACCTTATTATTGCTTACCTTAAGGGTGTTAACTGTTTCACCTCTCTCTACAATTAGTTGGATTCTAACAATAATTTGATCTAGAAAAAAATTAAACTTCCCTAGATACCTTTACGAGCATTCCAGCAATTGAGGGTATTCTTCTTTGTTTTTCAATATTTATTGAAATTTTTTTTATCTATTATGTGTTGGTCATTAGTTCTTCCCTGGCTCTGGTGAACTCTTCCTTAGAATTTTTGATTAATTTCATAGCAATTATTGTTCTTATTATAAGAGGAAATGCATCCATTGCAACATTCTTGATATTTGTCCAGTATTGGCTCTTAAATTATTTTAGCATATCATTGGATATCATTTGACCTTTAGGCTTCCTTCTTTCCTTCTCTAGTTTTGTTTGTACTACTGCCCAAAGCTCTTCTTGTACTTGGAGCTTCAACTTCATTTCTTGTAATTTTTTTCCTTGTGCACGTATTTTACTGCTCTCTTGCTACAATTATTCCTTCATTTTTGTATATTTCCATCCTTCTATTGCATCTATTCCTCAAAGGGATATTTATCAATTATCTACTTTAGGTCCAAAATTTCATTCTTGAGACTATTCTTCTTTGTCTTTTTCTTTCTCATGCGTTGCTTCAGATTTTTAATATTTATTTTTGTAGCCACAAGTTTCACATGTAATTGATTGCTTTGTAGGAATATGGTATTTGTCTTAGTGCACAAAGCCCAAGGTGTACCTATATTTGGGATTTTAGAGATGTATTTCTATACCTTGATGTGATAGTCCTCCACTATCATCTCTAAAATTGATTTTTTCACCTTTGGATATGTAATCATATTGACAAATTCTCTTGCAATTGGATCTATGCCATCATATGTCCAGGTGGTTTCCAGCTCTATTTTATCTTATGACTCTTGCTAATCTACCTATTTCTGTGTGTTTTTTTTATGCCTTGAATCACAAAAAATGCTTTTGATAGAGGATGCTCAATATCAAGGGAGGGTATAAAGCTAGAGTTAAAGGGTGAGAAAATTGCAAATAAAGGATTCACTGCTATGATGGTATTCTTTATAGGTGTTTGTATATTTACACAGTTTGAGGCTACTTGCACCTCCTATACATGAGATATGGTAACTATTATCAATGATATAGTAGAAATCGGAGTGGTTTCACTAATAGGTCTAGGTGGTGGCGGTGACTAATCTAGTTCAGGATATTAAGAGGGTGAAAAAATTTCATCAAGAGAATGAAGAGAAGCAAACATACATATTCCTCTCACTTTTAACATTGGCTTTTGGACTACTCCATAAAATAACATAATTTGTGTATTAGTATTTTTTATAAACTCTTCCAATTGCTATATTTTAGCTAATCTTGCTTCTTATCTCTCTTCAGTGCATGGATTCTCTTTTCTATTTTGCTTCTCATCGGGTTTTCTTTCTAAACCAAAGATTTAGCTTTTTTTGCACCTATTACATTGACTATTATTCTTATGGATGCCACCTTCTAGTCTTCACTTTTACTATTCTATTTTTTTAATTCCTCCTCATTGGGTTCTAACATAATCTCAATTACCAAAGTGTCTTTAGGTACTTTAGCCCTTTTTTCTTGTGTTCTTAATCTTCTTTGTAGAGACACATCTTCTATATTTGCATCCTTCTTTGTGTCTTCATATTTTATTAGAGGTTCCACCTATGTGGAAGTTGGATGAGCGGCTTCTTTATCTTCTTCTTCTTGATACTTCTCCTCTTATTCATCCTTTAATATCATCGAGACTACACAAATTTCTCCCTTATGTTTATTCATCCAACTTTGATACTGAGCTTTGAATTTACTTTTAAATAATTTATTAGAGGCTCTAGGGAAACTCTTCTTTTGCATTCCACATTCACAATGTGATATCCACCATTCTCTGATCATGTCACCTTCCCAATGCAAGTCCTCTTTAATTTTACCTATGAGGTAATAATTTGTCCATTGATATTTATTTCTTGCCAAGTCATAAATTTGTGCATACTCAAAATATTATTCATGGAGGCCTTTCTTGTATCTGAATTATATTCACCTCTATGATGTTATCTTTGTCATTATTCTTAAATTGCTCAAATTTTTACTACAACAAATGGTCAAATATAGGTGTCTTATTATTCAATTGGGCTAATGTTGCTTTAAATATACCCTTTGGATCATAGTGCCACATGTGAGGTATAGCTAGGAACTAAAGTGCGTTGAGCTTATCATCATGAATTTTTTTTTTATTGGTAGAAAGGGTTTTGAAAGGTCCCTAAACCTTGTACAAGAGAGATTACAATAAATCCAACTCAACCGAGGTGGTCCAAGAAGAAAGGAAAAGAATGTTGGCAAACCTCCACCCTAGGGAAGGTGTCACGAAATCGTGACCAAAATGGTGATGTCGCAAAATCGTGACAAGAAGCGTCGTAGAAGCCGAAGGAAGAAAAGAAGTCACGAAATCACGACAAGAATCGCCATCGGAGCCGAAGAAGGGAAAGAGTCGCGATATCGCGACATGTTGCAAAGTGTCGCGATATCGCGACAAGTTGCAGGGTTGGATCCGGTCGATAAGAAGAGTCACGAAATCGCGACAAGAAAAAGGAGTCGCGAAATCACTACAAGAATTGAAAACGCTGCCGAAGAGAAAAGGTGTCGTGAAATCGCGACAAGAATGCAGACCGTAGCTGAAATAGAAAATGAGCCCCGAAATCGTGACGAAAGTGGAAGCCTACTGCCAAGAATAAAATGTGTCGCGAAATCGTGACAAAAAGGAAGACCTTCATTGAAGAGAAAAAATGTCGTGATATCGCGACAAAAATGAAAGTTTGCCATTGAAGAGAAAAAAGGTCGTGATATCGCGACAACCTGGAAGCCCGCCGTTGGAGAGAGAAAAAGCATCGCGAAATCGCGACAAAAATGAAGACCGCCTTTGGAGAGAAAAAAATGTCACGATATCGTGACAAGTTTGCGCAAAGGCACCCGGAGAGAAAAAGTGTCGCGATATCGCGACAAGTTTGCGCAAAGGCACCCAGAGAGAAAAAGTGTCACGATATCACGACAGAATGGAAGACCGCCGTTGGAGAGAAAACCTATCGCGATATCGCAACCGAATGGAAGACCGCCGTTGGAGAGAGAAAAGGTGTCGTGATATCGCGACAAAAAGCAAGACCGCGCCTAAAGGCCAAAAGTGTCACGATATCGCGACAAGTTTGCGAAAAAGCACCCGAAGGGAAAAGGTGTCGCTATATCACGACAAGTTTGCAAAAAGGTACCCAAAGGGAAAATGTGTCGCGATATCGCGACAAGTTTGCAAAAAAACACCCGGAGAAAAAAGGTGTCGCGATATCGCGACAATTTGGAAGACCACGCCAGAGGGAGAGAAAGGTGTCGCGATATCGTGACGAAAAGCAACCTCGCGGCCTAAGCAAAGAGGATAACACAGCAAGCTAATATTTTGCAACCAACTTAGAAAAATGACGTGAAAGCGCACCAAGATTCCAAAACGCCACCTAAAAACCCAAAGACCATCATGAATTTTATCATGCCAATGTCGCGATATCATCATGAATTTTATCTTGTACCCTTATTAACATTTCTATATCTTCATATATAAAGAGGTTGTGATGGGTGCAATAACTTTTTGACTGAGAACCAAAATGCTCATGAATGTTATCTATCTACCTGCATATTTCTATGCTAAATATCTAGTCTGTGATGTAGTATAGCAGTGGGTAGGGTGTTCTCTCTCAAAAAACCATACATCAAAATTATTATATCATCCAAAAAAAAGTACCAATCACTTATTTCTCTTTTCTTACCCCTTAGCCTATCTATGGCTTCTAGAATGAGGAGGGGTATTGGACCATATATTGATGATAGGGCAAGTCCCAAAAAATTTTTGTTAAAATATAAATAAGAATACATCTCCCTAAGGATTGAATTCCTATCCACTACCGAGTGTGGTTGATTGCTATCTACTTTAGTCAGCTTGATACTGTGCAATTTTGAGGGCATTTTGAAGAGGAATATGCAAGTTAAGAATAATGAATAGCAAAAAAATTTGCTATTTTTTAGCTTTAGGGAAACTAATTGGTTGTGAATTTTAGATCGTAAGAAATGAGCCCATCCAAATAATACAAGGTTACTAGTAGTAGTCCTCTCATAGTTGTGGACATTAGTAACCACATATGCAAGGGATATTTGATAATCATACACAAACTCATTAGAATCTAACCCTAGGATTACAAATAACATAGACAATATTATCTACAGAGTATCTCTAAAGTTTTATAGCTTAATAGGATTAATCCATATCCCAAAATAAGAAGAAATGACAATGCACAATGTAGGTATTTCCACAATTTTGACAACTTTTACAATTTTGAGTAAAAATACAATGTAGCGTTTAGCCAATTGTACAATGTAGGGTTTAGATAATTATACAATATAGGGTTTGATTAATTGTACAATGTAGGGAAGTAAATAATAGAAGTGAAATGAAATGAAATTTATTGGCATATGCATGAAATATAATTTTATAAAAATCAAATTAGAACCTTAGTAAAAACATTAATGAAGTGATTTGGATAAGAAGTTCATGGTGATAGTTATAAATGATGCATTGTCTCAAGAATCACTTTGGAATGATTTGTACAAACATTATAAGCATCCCCATGCTCATTTTATAGGTTGTTCATGAGTGTGCATTTATATGGTGGTTCATGTGTGTGCTTTGTCATGGTTGGTCATAGGCTTATGTTTAAGGCTTGTGTGTTATTCATAGAATGAGCATGATAGTGTAATGCTACAATATGTGTGTTATTATATATTTTATTGCATTATATAATTGTTGTGTAAAGTAGCCATGAAGAATAAGAATGCTAATTGAGTCAGATCTATGTATGCATATGTGGGAATTGGAGTGTATTTCCCATAATTATATTATCTATGGAATTTGATTGTTATTATAGGTATTGTTGATTCTAGATCTATGGAAGATATGTACATTTAGAACTATACAATTGGAAGCATATTATTGTACGAAATTTTCAATAAGAATATAGTACTTAATTGATATTATGCTTGTGGCAAGAGTATTTATGCAAGCAATATATAGATGGGTAATTTTTAGGATAAATTGTTTTGGCATATCGACAGTTTTACCAAATCATACAGTTGACTTACCAAATTGTATAGTTGATCCATTATGGTATGAATTTGCATGATTGAACATTCAAAATTTAGATCAACAAATTTCCTAGTGAACTATTACAATGTGATTGTCAACTGAACAATACCAACATACTTGGAGAAATTGTATAGTTTGAGTGCTATTGAACAATTGTAACCATACAATTGAATAATTGCAACCGTACAATTGATCATAAATTCCTACCTTTTTTGGATTTTAATCTTTTGTATTTAACAAAGTGAGATTGATGATTTCCAAGTGAATAATTGTAAGATTTGACTGATAAAACCAAGTTATTATCAATTGAATATTTTTGGTAGACTACACATTTTATAATATCCTATAGTTAGTGTCATTGTATGGTTGTAACTATAGAATTGAATATTTTGTAACCATACATTTAGTAATTGAATGTTTTGGGAGTTTTATAGTTGTAAATTGTACAATTGTACTATCATCTAGAATTGAGTGCAAATCCTTGTGAATCATTCCAAAATCTCTCATCCTACCCCCTCAACAAGAATACTCCACTTATGCTATAGATTCTTGGAAAAGTCCTTGGGAATTCTGCTTATATGCTTATTTAGCCAAAGATATGAAAGTATTCTTTACTAAATATCTTTGCTACTCAATTATGCTAATAGGCCTAATTCTTATACCTAGTTGTCCACCCATTGTAAATGCTTTTTTTGTTGTTTCCTTGGTTATGGTGAATAAATTTTGCCTTTGCACACTATACACAATTGTTGTCTCTAGATAGTAATATTTTACTACTACTTTGAAAAGCTTAGGGCATGAATGGATGAACTTGGGCATATATCTAGACAAAAATGAGTTCCATGGAGTAGCTTAAATTCTTCCAACTGACATATTTTTCCTCATATTTGACCCTTCTCAAAAGATTTTCCATTTTGCTTTTATCATGATAATTGGGTCATGTATGTCCACCAAGTTATCCTCTAGCTCTTTTATGTTATTTCATTTTTTCCTTCTCGTTCCTCTTGCCATTTTAAAAATCTACTTCTCTATGAATATGAGCACTAACAACTATATGGATTTCTTCTTTTGTAGAGCCCTTCAACAAATTTTTGGACATTTTGAGTAGATGAGTTGTCATTGATGTCAATATTGAATGGTCATTGATGTCTGTTTCAGTGAGCAATGCAAAGGGAAGCAATTATGTAGTTAGTGCACAAAGAAGAATCTGCCTTCAGTTGGTTTGATCTGATTCTAGGTAGTCAGATGTGGTCCGAAGTACAAATAAGAGGCCCAAGAAAATAATATTATAATATTTATTATAATATTAAAAAGGAAATTTAAATTAATTATAAATTAATTAATATAATTTTATTATAAATTAATTTATTAATTAATTTAATTAACTTTCAAAAGTTACTTAAGTTAATTATAATTTAATTTTTAATTTAATTAAAAATTAATTTATATTAATTTAAATAACCCTAAAGAGGGTTATAAGGTTAAAATGAAAATCAAATTTCATATTCGCTTCAAGCATCGACATTTATGGCACAAGAGGCATTATGTATAAATAATGGCAAATACCTTTGCCTTACCACCCAATGCTATTGATCGAATCTCCTATGCTCCATCGAATTCATGCACAAAAAGGGAAAAGACTTTCCACGTTTTTCGAAGGGTCTCTAGCAGTGAAGGTATAAATCAAAGGGAGTGCTAATACATAGCACCAAAGGTGTTGTTAGTGTAGTTGGCAATGACAGAGGTGCTAGGGTGTGTGACAAGCAAGGCATGCAGGTTCAAATCCCTTCGGGTTCATTTTTGGCTAAGCAGAGAGGGCACATATTTTTGACCAAGTAACGAACAAGGGGTTAAAGGGAGGCTTGCACCTTCCCTTCCCCATGGGAGTGCTTAGGCCACGTGGTGGGCTAAGCACTCCCATAAGGTGCTCGACAAAGAGGTCTCTTGTTTGAAACCCACCGAGGCCTTTTTTATTGTGACAAAGGTATGCAGTGATGTCATTTGTGTTGGTTATTTAATTTCGGATGTGCTAAGGTTGGAAGAAAATAAAAATATTTTTATGTGCCTAAGGTTGAAAAATAAAAATGTTTTGATGGTTTATGAGGTTTAATTTTTTCTTGAGTTAATTTGGTTATTAAGTGTTTTGAGGGATATAAAAGGGTAGATAAATATTATTTTTGAAAGGTTAACTTTTGAAGATTGATTTATTAAAATTGGAGATTATAAGGAGCAATTTGAGTGATTATTTTTATGTGTGATTTGATGATTGCTAATTTCAAGGAGTAATAAGGTATATTTAAGATTGATTATTTATGTAAATTGATAAATATTTTGAAAGAGTGTTAGTGTGAAATTTTGTCATCTAACCATTGAAATTGGAAAAGAAGAAAATTGTGACTGAGATAGGTTTTTAAGGGCACTTCTACATCAAACAAAATGTATGGGCACATATTCCTAGTGAATGATTGTTGAATGTTGTGAATGCTAAGTTGGAGTGAAAAGGATTGTTTGATAAGCATTGTTGTTGAAGTGATTTATTGAGTTATATTGAGCTAGGGTTTTCAAAGATCATAAGTATCACTGATATGCGAAGTTGTGGAAGACCATGAGTATCATTGTTATGTAATATTACTTGATAAGAATTTTTGTTGAAGTGATTGATTGAGTGAAGAACTTGAACTAGGATTTGAAAATATCATGAGTATCATCATTATGTGAGATTGCTTGATAAAAATTGTTGTTGAAGTGATTTATTGAGTGAAGAAATTGAAATAGGGTTTGCAAAGATCATGAGTATCATTGTTATGTGAGATTTCTTGATAATCATTGTTGGAAATAAGTGAGTGTTCATATGCTTGGACTAGTATTTGTGAGTAAGGATTATTTCATTGCGTGATTGGTTGAGTAGAGTTGTGATTGAGCCTAGTCAAGTAGTTATGTTGAAGTGATAATTCAAGTTCTATGAAAGAAATTATTCTATATTCTAAATTGATTTGATAAAGATGTTGAGTATGTGTGAGTGTGAAACAAATTGAGTCTCTAATAATTCTCTATATATTTTTGTGGTAAAAAGAGATATTGAAAGTGATTACGCATTGTGGTGTGAAGCATATTGAGTCTCTAACAATTATCTATATATTCCTGTAAGATTGGACAAGTTATAGTAAGGAATTCTTGAGTATATTTGAGGTAAGTCTTTAATAAGACTTGTGGATAGATTTATGTGAGCTTTTGTGGAAGCTTACAGAGTTTGAGGGTAGATATTGAGAGCAGATTAAACAATTTCTAGCAAGAAATTGTTGATAAAATTTGGATAAGTTGTAGAGAGGACTTGTGGACTAATTAGTGTGAGATTTTATGGAAGCTTACAAGGTAGATTTGAGATAAGTATTTGAGAAGACTTGTGAGCAGATTTGATTGATTTATTCAAACCTTGAGTTAAGGTTTGGTTTAGATATAATATATTTGATTTATGATTGATTAAAATTTTTTATTAAAGCTTGAGGATAGATACTGAGGACATATTTATGCTAGACCAAAGGACTATATTTAGTGCATATTTGAGGATAGAGTTTGGTGCATATTTGAGGACAGGTTTGTGCTAGACCAGAGACAAAGATTGAGAATATTTTTGCTTGACTGAAGGACTGTGTTTAGTGCAGATTTGAGATAGAGCAAAAAGTAAGCTTTGGAGGTGATAGAGTATAGAGGATGATAGTCTCCAGTGGATAGAGATCCATTAGAAAAGGTAGTGAGGATAGGTCTTCTAAGTGAGGATATGAGTCTTCAGTGGATAGATATCCATTAGCCAGTGTAGTGGAGGCAATATTTCTTCTAGAAGATCACCAACCAAAGCTAAGGAGAAAGGATTTATCCTATGGATAAATATCCATGAACTTGATTAGGGGATTGGTGTCTCCTTTGGATAGAGGTCCATAAATATTGTAATAGGGAAAGGATTCCCAAGAGATTGATTGAGAAAATTTTAGTGAAATATTTTCTTTGTGGAGTAGCCCACATTAGATGAGCTACATTAAATTGGTGTCTCTATTGTGTGTGGTGATTTGTGCATTGATTTGATTACTATTGTTGATATTTCTATCTATACATTGCATAGTATTAATTGGAAATAAAAGTAAAAAGTGGTCTTATACTGTTCACCCTCCTCTTAGTATAATCTTGTGTTCTTTAATTGGTATCAGAGCGAGTTCCTTCGAAAGAGTTTAAAAGCTTAAAGGAAAAGCTTACAAGAACATAATGGATTCTAAGAATGGATCTTCAGATAATTAAACACCAGTATTTTATAAAAGCGATTATGTATTTTAGAGTATGAGAATGAAGATTGACCTAATGACACTTGGCAATGAGATATGAGAAGCAGATGAAAATGGATACATACAAATAGCTACTCCACCTACAGATAAATATGGTAAGCTTCTACATAATTACAATTTAAAAGCAATGAATGCAATTTTGAGAGGTATGCATAGAACATTGTTCATAAAAGTTATGCATTGAAAATATGCAAAAGGAATTTTGGATAAGTTGTAAAGCATATATGAAGGAGATAAAAGTGTAAAAAAAGAAAAGATACAAAATTTAAAAGGAAAATTTGAAGAATTAAGAATTAAGGATGAGGAAAGCACTAGTGCTTATCTACTTCGTGTAGACGAGGGTGTTAATACCATGCAAGGACTTGGACTTGATATTTAGGAATCTGATGTTTGTGATAAGATCTTAATATCTCTTCCAAAAATATTTAGTGAAAATATTTTTGCTATAGAGGAATCAAAATATGGTGATTCTTTGACAAGAGATATGTTACTTGGCCTTCAAGATATTAGGTTTATTTTTTGTTCTTATCTCAAAAGCTATAAGAATACAAAGGGCAAGAAGTCAGATTCAAGCAATGAGTCATCCAATGATGAAGAAGCAAATTATGGCAAAAATAATAAGGATTCAAAAATATTTAAATATGCAAAATTTGCTAGATGTTTCAATTATGAAAAGTATGGTTGCTATGCAACTGATTGTCAAGAAGCTAGAAATGGCAATGATGAAGAAAAATAGGATCATAAGAAAGGGGAATAAAAAAAATATAGGTACCAAAAGAAAGGCAAGGATGGACAAAGCATAAAAATAAAGAAGTTCTTTCAATGGAAAAAGAGGAGTTACTATGCGGACAAGGCAAGTAATTACTCAAGTGACAGTGATAATAGTTTCTCAGATAATGATAAATATGAAGTTCTATTTCATATAGAAGAAAAAGAAAAAGTTAAGAAAAGATCACCAATAATTCTCAAGTGTTTAGATGTGGTAATTTTCATCATCTTAAAGATAGTTGTACAAAGAATGGTTTCAATTTTAGTGATGATGAATATGAGGATACACTTGAAGGACTAGAAGAGAATATTATAATGGCATTGGAAGAAGAAGAAGGTGATCCTATAGAAGACAAGTTAGAAAAGAATGGATTTTTTTTCAAAGGTAAACAAATAGAGGAAGAATCATAAAAAGAGAAATTTGATCTTGAGGGAGAGCTTATTTATTCTCTTAAAACTTTAAAGAAGGTAAGAAAGCAAAACTTTGAAATTGAGCTTCTATTTCAAGAATGTGATGAAGAGAGAGGAAATCTTATAGAGGATCTAAATAATTCAATAGCTAAGACAAAGAATTTCAAGGATAAGTTAGAAGCAAAGGTCTTAGAATGTGAGAGATTAGAACAAGAAGTAGCTCTACTAAGGGAAGAAGTAGAAAAGTGTAAGGATAAGCTACACAAGTTTAGAAAGAGCTCAAATATCATAGATAATATGATCAAGGTACAAATATGGTCAATAAACAAAATAGGTCTAGATTTTGAATAGGCTCAAAAGAAACAATAAGAAGATTCAACCTCAAGTTCTAAAGAAGAAGAAAATTTAGAAGAAGAATGTGTGAGATAAAGTGAAACTTCTAAGGATGAGTTGGACAATAGAAAGTTCAACAAGGAAAGAAACACTGCACAAAGGAGAAACAAATGGAATAGGAACCAACACAGGGTAAAATAGACTAAGAGACCAATGAGGATAAGGCAAGAAAATTTCAATGGATGATGTTTCTCATGTCATGGATTTGGGCACAAGGCTTCACATTGTAGGACACATGAAAGACAATAATATGGGAACTTTAGGAATAGGCAATTATTTCATGGGTATTGCTACTCATGTAATCAGTTTTGTCACAAGGCAATGAATTGCAGGATGACAAGAATAGATATACCTTCACCAAAATACATACCAAGGTATTTGCACCTTCAAGGAATAACAATATTAAGTGTTATAAGTGCAATAATGATGTACATACAACAAAGTGGTGTATAGTAGAAAATCTAGAACCAAACATGAATAGGAACAAGAACATGAACATGAATAGGAATAATAACACCAAAAGGAATCAAAAGGATCAAATGAGAAGGAAGATAGACAAAGGAAAAGACTAGTGCATGCTGGAAGTAGAAATAGTCCCACCCCAGAATGAACCACTTCAAGAGGATGTGGGGGAGGGGCTAATCTAAGAGAATCATTCTTAGCCCGAAGGCCCAAAGGTGACCCTCTACCATTGATGTCAAAGGGGAGAGAGATTTGATTTAAGAGATCATTGAGTTAGGGGGAGCAGTTTTCCAAGGGGAGCAAGACAAAAAAAGGTTAAGGAAATTTGAGAAGATAATAGGGTTACCATCAATGATAAAGGGGGATATTTTTGGATATTTTGAATAGATGAGTTGTTATTGATGTCAAGAGTGAATGGTCATTGATGTCAGTTTCAATGAGCAGTACAAAGGAAAGTGGTTCTGCAGTCAATGCAAAAATAAGAATCCACCTTCAGTTGGTTAGATCCGGTTCCAGGTAGTTAGATGTGGTCCAAAGTACAAAGAAGAGGCCCAAGAAAATAATATTATAATATTTTATTATAATATTAAAAAGAAAATCTAAATTAATTATAAGTTAATTAATATAATTTTATTATAAATTAGTTTATTAATTAATTACCCAGGTGTTGTAGGTGAGTTGGAGAGGAAAGGGAAATCCTACAAGGGAGGTCCTAGGTTCAAATATCCACCCTACCAAAAAATTAAATTGTGTACCCAAAATCCAATTGATAATGTTGGTGCAGGCAAGGTTGGGTGTGACTCTTGGGTGACTTTGACGATGTAGAATCCCTTGGTTGCGGTCTCTCAGACCAAGATGGACTTGCAAGGATTTTTTCACTTAAAATATATATATTAATTAATTTAATTAACTTTAAATAGTTACTTAAGTTAATTATAATTTAATTAAAATTTTAATTAAAAATTAAATTATATTAATTTGAATAACCCTAAAGAGGGTTATAGGGTTAAAATGAAAATCATATTTTATATTTGATTCAAGCACCGATGTTTATGGAACAAGAGGCATCGTGTATAAATAATGGCAAATACCTTTGCCTTACCACCCAATGCTATTGATCGAATCTCCTATGCTTCATCGAATTTGTGCGCAAAATGGAAAAAGACTTTCCATGTTTTTGAAAGGTCTTCGACGGTGAAGGAATAAATTGAAGGGAGCACCAATACATAACACCAAAGGTGCTGGTAGTGTAGTTGGCAATAGCAGAGGTTCTAGGGTGTGTGACAAGCAATACGTGCAGGTTCAAATCCCTTTGGGTTTATTTTTGGCTAAGTAGAGAGGGCACATATTTTTGAGAAAACATAAAACAAGGGGTTAATGGGAGGCTTGCACCTTCCCTTCCCTGTGGGAGCACTTCGCCCATGTGGTGGGCTAGCAACTTGAATTGGCACTCGACGAAGAGGTCTCTTTTTTTAAACCCATTGGGGCCTTTTTTATTGTGACAAAGGCATGCACTGATGTCATTTGTGTTGGTCGCTTAATTTCAGATGTGTTAAGGTTGAAAGAAAATAAAAAAAAAATTATGTGCCTAAGGTTGAAAAATAAAAATGTTTTAATGGTTTATGAGATTTAATTTTTTCTTGAATTAATTTAGTTACTAAGTGTTTTGAGGAAGATAAAAGGGTAGGAAAATATTATTTTTGAAAGGTTAATTTTTGAAGATTGATTTATTAAAATTAGAGATTATAAGGAGCAATTTGAGTGATTATTTTTATGTGTGAGTTCATGAGCTAACCATTGAAATTGGAAAAGAAGAAAATTGTGGTTGAGATAGGTTTTTAAGGGCACTTCTACATAAAACAAAAGGTATGGGCACATCTTCCTAGTGAATGATTGTTGAATTTTGTGAATGCTAAGTTGGAGTGAAAATTATTGTTTAATAAGCATTGTTGTTGAAGTGATTTATTGAGTTATCTTGAGCTAGGGTTTGCAAACATCATAAGTATCATTGTTATGTAAATTTGTGCAAGACCATGAGTATCATTGTTATGTGAGATTTCTTGATAGGCATTATTGTTGAAGTGATTTATTGAGTGAAGAAATTGAACTAGGGTTTGCAAATATCATGATTATCATTGTTATGTGAGATTTCTTAATAAGAATTATTGGAAATAAGTGAGTGAGTGTTCATATGCTTGGACTAGGGTTTGTGAGCAAGGATTATTTCATTGAGTGATTAGTTGAGTAGAGTTATGATTGAGCCTAGTCAAGTAGTTGTGTTGAAGTGATAATTTAAGTTATGTGAAACAAATTGTTCTATATTCTAACTTGATTTGAGAAAGAGGTTGAGTATTTCTGAGTGTGAAACATATTGAGTCTCTCATAATTATCTATATTTTTTTGTGGTAAAAAGAGAGATTGAAAGTGATTAATAATTATGGTGTGAAGCATATTGAGTCTCTAACAATTCTCTATATGTTTATGTGAGATTGGATAAGTTCTAGTGAGGACTTGTTGAGCATATTTGAGGCAAGTCTTTGAGAAGACTTATGGACATATTTATGTGAGCTTTTGTGGAATATTATAGAGTTTGAGGATAGATATTGAGAGCATATTGGACAAGTTCTAGCAAGAACTTGTTGAGAAAATTTGGACAAGTTCTAGAGAGGACTTGTGTACAAATTAGTGTGAGCTTTTATGGAATCTTACAAGGCAGATTTGAGACAAGTATTTGAGAAGACTTGTTAGCAAAGTTGATTGATTTTTTTAAACCTTGAGTTAAGGGTTGGGGTAGATCTAGCAGAGTTGATATATGATTGACTCAAGCTTAGTGTTAAAGCTTGAGGATAGATTTATGCTAGAGCGAAGGATTGTATTTAGTGTAGATTTGAGGATAGAGTTTAGTGAATATTTGAGGATAGGTTTATTCCAGACTAGAGATAGATATTGAGAAGATTTGTGCTAGACTAAAGGATTGTGTTTAGTGCAGATTTGAGATAGAGAAAAAAGTAAGCTTTGGAGGTAACAGAGTATAGAGGACGATAGTCTCAAGTGGATAGAGATCCATTAGCTAGGGCAATTAGGACAGGTCTTTTAAGTGAGGATAGGAGTCTTTAGTGGATAGATATCCATTAGCCAGTGTAGTGGAGGCAGTAGTTCTTCTATAATATCACCAACCTTAGATAAGGAGAAATGAGTTCTCCTATGGATAGAGATCCATGAACTTGATTATGGGATTGGTTTCTCATTTGGATAGAGGTCCATAAACATTGTAATAGGGAAAGGATTCCCAAGAGATTTATTGAGAAACTTTTATTGAAATATTTTCTCCATGGAGTAGCCCACATTGGATGAACCACATTAAATTGGTGTCTCTATTATGTGTGGTGATTTGTGTATTGCTTTGATTACTGCTGTTGATATTGCTATATATACATTTCATAATATTGATTGGAAATAAAAGTAAAAAGTGGTCTTATACTATTCACCCACCCTCTTAATATAATCTTGTGTTCTTCATAATTTTTGTAGACTACACCAACAATTCTATAGTATCTCTTCTCTCAAGAAAATACACAAATACATATTGCTTTGTACTGACCCTGCATATATAGAAATAAATATCTACAATGAATGGACATTTCTAATTAGATGCTAGGGATTATGCATGCTTAGCTTCTATGTAAAATATTGTCTTTGAACTACAATTTCATGTATTCATTTCTAGTGCATGTCCTTTTTTTAAGACTACCAACTTTTGGTCTATTGACATTACTAAGAATTCAAAATTTGGTGGCTTCTAGGCACAATCTATAACTAATTAAAATGATTTTATTTATAACATAGTACTACCACTACTACCACTATGCAATTATTTACATGTCATTATTTACATATGTACACATGATCAACACACTCTTTTATATGTAATATTTTAAGTATTTGGTCATTCATTGGAATTGAAAAAATATGACCATCCATATCTTGAAGGACATATACATTTAATTATTTTCTTCTTGATATTAGGTATGGGCCAAACCACAATAATTCTAGATTTTGTTGGCAATTTTGGGTACCTTGAGTACATTGCCTTTGCTCAAGTATAGTTGTTGTCATTGATGTCAAAGGAGCTCTTGGTAGTTGTTGTCTTTGATGTCAAGGAGTTCTTGAAGCAATTTGATTTTTTGTCCAAGTATGTGTTTTGATGAAGGTTTCAGCTGGTCAGTAAGTCTCCAAGAAAATCAGAGTAGCCCAGTTGCAAAAAGATCAAGAAAAAGACAAGTAAGAAGAAGTATGCAAAGCGGTTGGAAAAACTGTCGCGATTTCGCGACATGTTTTAGGAGAGAGAAAGTTTTGGCAAAACTGTCATGATTTCGCGACATGCTGGAAGGCAGAGACGAAGCAGGCAAAACTGTCATGATTTCGTGACATGTTTGAGGAGAGAGAAAGTTCAGGCAAAACTGTCACGATTTCACGACAAGTTGAGTTGGCAGAGTTGAGTTGCAGGAAGTGTCACGATTTCATGACAAGTTTCAATGAAGTTGTACGGATGCAGAAAGTGTCACGATTTCATGACAGGTTGAGTTGGTAGCTTGCAGGTGGTGAAAGCATCACGATTTCGATGACATGTTCCAATTAAGTGAGGCAAGCTGACATGTTCGTGGAAAGTGCTTAAGGCAAGGAAAGCGTCATGATTTCGTGACATGTTCCAGTTTCACGAGCAGTTGTAAAAAGAGCTTAAGGCAGCAAAAGCATCACGATTTCGTGACATGTTCCATTTTTGCTAGTGCAAACCGAGAAAAGGTTGAAGAAGCAAGAAGTGTCATGATTTCATGACAGAGTTGCTGATGACGTCAGCAAAAGCAAATGTGTCACGATTTCATGACAAGAGCAGAGAAGAAGGCCTTGTAGACTAAAGCATCATGATTTCATGACAAGAATCATGATGACGTCAGCAAAGTCAGGGAGTGTCATGATTTCATGACAATAGGCTAAAGCAAGGCGTAAGGCAGACTACAGTGTCATGATTTCATGACAACAAGCTAGCGAAAGTGTACGGTAGGCTGTAGTGTCACGATTTCATGACAACAAACCAAAGAAGGCGCACGATAGGTAGTAGTGTCACGATTTCATGATAGCAAGTAATACAAGGTGTACGACAGACAAAGGCGTAGCGATATCGTGACATGTTTGAGTTTCATGCTAGAAAAGCTACAGAACAGCAGAGGCGGTTGAAGCCGACGGAGTTAACCTTTGTCGATGAAGTGTAAGGTTGTGCAACCGACGATTGTTTTAAGGATATACATCCGACTAAGATCAAGAATTTAATCATGAATTATTGCTATAAAAGGAGGACTATTTTTGAGTTTCAAGTATCGAATGTGTGTGTCGAATTTGCGCAAGTGAAGTCTGTTATGCGCAAAGAGCAGTCATATCGAATCGATCGAAGTGTGCATTCAAAGTGCGACTTTCGTAGAAGCAGAGTGGAGGAAGAAGTTCGATCGAGGAGAAGCAGACGTGCGAAGAGGGTGTTGTAGTGGCTGCACATAGGCGCATAAGTTGTTGTGCGATCGAGTGCTGCAGTATTTACATAGACTATGTAAAGAAAGCAGAGTGTGCGAAGACTGCGCTATGGTGGATGTGCAACGGAGCAGAAGCTAAGTTGAGAAGATAGTGCTGCTGCATTTTGCAAAGATTGCACTACTGTGTTTGCGTAGAAGTTGAGAAGATAGTGCTGCTGTAATTTGAGAAGACTGTGCTGCTGTAGTTGCGCAGACAGTGAAAAGTTGTTTTCAACCAAGTGCAGAAAAGAACAGAGGAAGAGGACAATTGTGCCAGATCGAAGGACTGTGTTTGGTGCAGATAAGAGGACCAGCTTTGCAGTGACAGAGTTGAGGACAGAGATCTCCAGCCAGAGCAGGGAAGACAGGTGTCTTCTATGGATAGAGTTCCACTTGCTAAGGGCAAAGGAGATAGAGGTCTTCTAGAGGATCACCAGCAAAGCAGAATTAGGGGAAGGTGTCTCCTTTGAGCTGAGGCTCATAAACATTGTAATCGGGAAGGATTCCCAGAGGACTTTGATACAACTTTTAGAAGAAAAGTTTTATCCGTGGAGTAGCCCACCTTGGGTGAACCACGTAAATTGTTGTGTCTCTTTGTGGATTGCATTTTGTGCATTGTTTTACTACTGTTATTACTGCTATCTTATTCTGCATGTTAATGGTTTGAAAGCTGTATTGATAGATAAAGTTAAAAGTGGTCTTATACTGTTCACCCCCCCTCTCAGTATAAGCTTGTGTTCTTCAATTGGTATCAGAGCCAGTGCCTTCGAAAAGTTTAACAACTTGAAGGAAAAGTTTGCAAAGAACACAATGGACTACTCGAGTGGCAATGCAGCACCTATTCTTGACGGATCAGATTTTGGCCTGTGGAGTGCAAGAATGAAAGTCTATCTAATGGCACTTGGTAATGAGGTATGGGAAGTTATTGAAGATGGGTACACCATTCCTGCAAATGGTCCTTACACTAAAGAAGACAGGCTTCTACATCACAACAACTCAAAAGCCATGAATGCAATCTTGAAGGGTTTACAAAAGGCAGATCTCACCAAAGTTATTCACTGCAAGACAACTAGTGAAATGTGGAAACAATTGCAGGTTGTTCATACAGGTGATGCAAATGTTCGAAAGGCCAAGTTGAGACATTTTAAAGGTATGTTTGAACAACTCAAGATGAATGATGATGAAAATATTAGTGACTACATGCTCCGGATGGATGAAGTTGTTAATTCTATGAAAGACTTAGGTCTTGAACTTGCTGAAAATGATGTGTGTGATAAGATTTTAAGATCCCTTCCTAATAGATTTAGTGAAAATATTTCTGCTATTGAGGAAGCTAAAGATTTAGATAAATTGAAAAAGGATGAGCTCCATAGTATTCTTGCAGCATTTGAGTTGAGAACTCAAGTGAAAGTTGATGTAAAGAAAGAGGCAGCTTTCAAAGCTACCAAGAAATCAAAAGGCAAACAGATTCAAGAAAGTGATGAGTCTTCTAGTGAGGAAGAGGCATATTACAGCAAGAAAGGCAAGTTTTCCAGAAAGCACAAAAGCAAGAAAAATATAAGATGTTTCAATTGTGGGAAATTTGGTCATTATGCTACTGACTGTACTGTTTCCAAAAATGAAAGTGATGAAGATATACAGGATGTTAAGAGCAAGGATTCTAAAAAGTACAGGTATTACAAAAAGAGCAAAGATGAGTACAACAATCACAAGAAAAGCAAATATGAGTACAACAATCATGGAAAGAGGCATTCTCACAAGAATAAGAAGAGCTTCTACTTAGACAAAGCAAGTAAGTGTTCTAGCAAGTGATAGTGAAAGTTCTTCTAGTGATGATGAAAATGAGATGTTGTTCATTTCAAAAAAGAGGAAGAACCGAAACATAAATTCATTATCATGAAATGTTTTAGATGTGGAAATTTTGGGCACCTTGAGGATGATTGCAAAAATAATGATTTGGCCGCTAGTATGTATGAGGATGCTTCAGAAAACTACAATGAAGATGCATGTATGGTTTTTGAAAAAGGTAGCACCTCTAGTGATAAGAAATCTGAAAAAGGCCGTGATAATTCAAAGTGCCATCAAATAGAGGATCTTGAATGTGAACTCAATAATGCTCTTAGTGTTTTGAAAAAGGAAAGAAAGAAGAATGATAGACTCAAGATTAAATTAGATGAATGTTGTATGGAGAGAGATGAACTTATAGAAAATCTTGAAGTCTCTATGGCTAAGTCACAAGAACTCAGGAATGAGTTGGATTCTAAAATTCTGGAGTATAGTGAGTTAGAACAGGAAATGGCTTCTTTGAAAGAAGAAAATAAAGAGTACAAGGATAAGCTCTACAGATTTCAGGATAGCTCCAAGAAGGTTAAATTTCTCATCAAAGGACAAAGAAAACCAACAGATAAAACAGGTCTCGGTTTTGTTGAGCCGCACAAGGAACAAGTTGGGGAATCTAGCAAGAGATTTCAAAAGAAAGAGAGTTCTGTTGAAGAAAGTATTTCAGATCATGAGTCCGTAAGTGATAGATACGCAGAAATAGAAAACGATATTCAGATTGAGAAGAAGAAGTTTTCGGGACCCATGAAGTCGAATAAAAGAAAATTTCACGGCACATGTTTTGCGTGTCACAGATTTGGTCACATGGCTGTACATTGCATGACTCAAGTGAAGAAAGTAAATAACAGTTTCAGGAGACGTAATTTCTTTCAAGGGTATTGCTACTCTTGTCAACAATTCGGGCACAAGGCAATTTTTTGCAAGGCAAATAACAGGAACTGGGTTAGTCAGAACAGGCGGATTCAAAGAACAGCCATGCCTGAAAGAAATAATATTGTTACTTGCTATAAGTGCAACAATGAAGGTCACCTAGCTAGATAGTGTAGAGCTGATCTTTCGAGATACAAGAATAGAAACAACAGTATGAACAAGTCCAAGGATCAAAAAAGTAACAAGAACAACAATGTGGAAAAAGAATTCAAGAGAAGGCCCGACAAAGAAATAGTAGACATTAATGATGATGAGTGTCTAATGGGAGTTTCACTCCCAACCCTATTTTAAATCACCTTAATAGAAGGTGGGGGAGGGACTAAGCTAAGAGACTCATTCTTAGTCCCAAACCCCAAAGGTGACCCTTTGCCATTGATGACAAAGGGGGAGAGATTTGAGTAAGGGGGAGAGATATGTGTAAGGGGAAGTGCTTCAAGTGAAGAGAAGAGCTTCAAGTCAAGGGGAGCAAAAACTTCAAATACAGATTCTCAGTTGTTGGATCAGTTGGTTCAGTTTTGGCTCTTGAGATATGTTTTTAGTTAAGGGTTGCCATCAATGACAAAGGGGGAGATTGTTGGCAATTTTGGGTACCTTGAGTACATTGCCTTTGCTCAAGTATAGTTGTTGTCATTGATGTCAAAGGAGCTCTTGGTAGTTGTTGTCTTTGATGTCAAGGAGTTCTTGAAGCAATTTGATTTGTTGTCTAAGTATGTGTTTTGATGAAGGTTTCAGATGGTCAGTAAGTCTCCAAGAAAATCAGAGTAGCCCAGTTGCAAAAAGATCAAGAAAAAGACAAGTAAGAAGAAGTATGCAGGCGGCTGGAAAAACTGTCACGATTTCGTGACATGTTTTAGGAGAGAGAAAGCTCTGGCAAAACTGTCATGATTTCGTGACATGCTGGAAGGCAGAGATGAAGCAGGCAAAACTGTCATGATTTCGTGACATGTTTGAGGAGAGAGAAAGTTTAGGCAAAACTGTCATGATTTCGTGACAAGTTGAGTTGGCAGAGTTGAGTTGCAGGAAGTGTCATGATTTCGTGACAAGTTTCAATGAAGTTGTACGGATGCAGAAAGTGTCACGATTTCATGACAGGTTGAGTTGGCAGTTGTGGGGAAAAGCGTCACGATTTCATGACATGTTCTAGTTGGAGCATGGTAAAAGTGCTTAAGGCAGGAAAGCGTCATGATTTCGTGACATGTTCCAGTTTTGTGAGCAGTTGGTAGAAAAGTGCTTAAGGCAGTGAAAGCGTCATGATTTCGTGACATGTTCCAGTTTCATGAGCAGTTGGTAGAAAAGAGCTTAAGGCAGCAAAAGCGTCACGATTTCGTGACATGTTCCATTTTCGCTAGTGCAAACCGAGAAAAGGTTGAAGAAGCAAGAAGTGTCACGATTTCACGATAGAGTTGCTGATGACGTCAGCAAAAGCAAATGTGTCATGATTTCATGACAAGAGCAGAGAAGAAGGCCTTGCAGACTAAAGCATCATGATTTCATGACAAGAATCATGATGACATCAACAAAGTCAGGGAGTGTCATGATTTCATGACAACAGGCTAAAGCAAGGTGTAAGGCAGACTGTAGTGTCACGATTTCGCGTCAACAAGCTAGTGAAAGTGTACGACAGGTTGTAGTGTCACGATTTCGTGACAACAAACCAAAGAAGGCGCACGACAGGCAGTAGTGTCATGATTTCATGACAACAAGTAATACAAGGTGTACGACAGACAAAGGCGTAGCGATATCATGACATGTTTGAGTTTCGCGCTAGAAAAGCTACAGAACAACAGAGGCGGTTGAAGCCGACGGAGTTAACCTTTGTCGATGAAGTGTAAGGTTGTGCAGCCGACGATTGTTTTAAGGATATACAGCCGACTAAGATCAAGAATTTAATCATGAATTATTGCTATAAAAGGAGGACTATTTTTGAGTTTCAAGTATCGAATGTGTGTGTCGAATTTGTGCAAGTGAAGTCTGTTGTGCGCAAAGAGTAGTCATATCGAATCGATCGAAGTGTGCGTTCAAAGTGCGACTTTCATAGAAGTAGAGTGTAGGAAGAAGTTCGATCGAGGAGAAGTAGACTGTGCGAAGAGGGTGCTGTTGTGGCTGCACATAGGTGCATAAGTTGTTGTGCGATCGAGTGCTGTAGTATTTACACAGACTGTGTAAAGAAAGCAGAGTGTGCGAAGACTACGCTGTGGTGGATGTGCAACGGAGCAGAAGCTAAGTTGAGAAGATAGTGCTACTGCATTTTGCAAAGATTGCACTACTGTGTTTGCGCAGAAGTTGAGAAGATAGTGCTGCTGTAATTTGAGAAGACTGTGCTGCTGTAGTTGCGCAGACAGTGAAAAGTTGTTTTCAACCAAGTGCAAAAAAGAACAGAGGAAGAGGACAATTGTGCCAGACCGAAGGACTGTGTTTGGTGCAGATAAGAGGACCAGCTTTGCAGTGACAGAGTTGAGGACAGAGATCTCCAGCCAGAGCAGGGAAGACAGGTGTCTTCTGTGGATAGAGTTCCACTTGCTAAGGGCAAAGGAGATAGAGGTCTTCTAGAGGATCACCAACAAAGCAGAATTAGGGGAAGGTGTCTCCTTTGAGCCGAGGCTCATAAACATTGTAATCGGGAAGGATTCCCAGAGGACTTTGATACAACTTTTAGAAGAAAAGTTTTATCCGTGGAGTAGCCCACCTTGGGTGAACCACGTAAATTGTTGTGTCTCTTTGTGGATTGCATTTTGTGCATTGTTTTACTACTGTTATTACTGCTATCTTATTCTGCATGTTAATGGTTTGAAAGTTGTATTGATAGATAAAGTTAAAAGTGGTCTTATACTGTTCACCCCCCCTCTCAGTATAAGCTTGTGTTCTTCAGATTTTTATGCTTTTCAAGCTTTGTGTGACTTGAATCCCACTTAAGCACTAAGTATCCATCCTTTAAGGATTTTAATGATGATTTCTTATCAAATCAGTGTTTCATAGTTGCTTGGTGATCTCAAAAGTCATTATACGTCCTTTCTCTTTTTTTCTCAAATTTTTGGAAATATGTTGAATATTTTCCATGTTATTCTGGTGGGGTTAACAGTAAAATGTACTAGACACTCTATACTTGCACTAAATTTTTAGGATTTTTACAGTTATTTTTAGATCCATATGGGATTTTAGGATTACTATATTTGAACCAATGTTTTTTTGCCCATGATATTGTAAAATCCTTGCATGTGCCTTTGTTATATATATTTCATTTGTATTAGGGTTTGAGAGGAGATAGAAGAAGAATATTATTGTATTGGAGATGGTCAAGTTAATGCAATAATAAGATAATATTGTGTTGGTTTTTTCCTGGTTGAGGGTTTCTAGGATAAATATTGTGTAATGTGTGAATATGTGATCTTCTTCTTTTGATTTTATTATTACTAATTTTATGATTTATTTTATTTGGGCTCTTTATTTCTCTTAATTTGGTATCAGATCTAGGTTTTAGATTTGTTTGAGGAGTAAGGGTTTCAAACCTATGCTAAATTAATTCTTGAGTGGGATTCATACATGAAAGGATCAAGGAAAAGGAGAAAGATGAGAAGCACATGAATAGAGATTAAAAAATTTAATGGATAGAATTTTGAGTTATGGAAAATCAAGATGGAGGATTTCTTGGTTGATAGAGATCAGTGGATTGTGGTCTTGGAAACAAAACCAACATCAATGATAGATGAGGATTGGCTAAAAATCGATAGGAAGGTAAGGAGATCTATCATATTGTGCTTATCTAATTTGGTATTGTTGAATGTATCTACAAATACCATAACAAAGTTGTTATGGGAGAAGCTAGGAACATTGTATCAGACAAAGTCACTGGTAAATAAACTCTTTTTATAATGAAATGGTATTCATTTTGAATGAATTATGGTGACTCTATGGTTGAACATTTGAATGCTTTTATGATTATGGTAAGTCAATTAACCTCTATAGAATTAAAAATGGATGAAGAAGAAAAAATTATTACTTTACTTTTTTCATTACCTGATTCATGAGATAACCTTGTTATGGCTATCATCAATACTACATCTACATTGAAAGTAGAGGATATAGTAGGAACTTTACTATATGAGGAGATGAGACAAAAATTTTCTGGGAATTATCATAAAAAGTAAGACTTATTTGTGAGAGGTCATTATCAAGAAAGAAGCAAAAACAAATAAGGAAAAAAGAAATAAAAATATAGGAGTAAATTTGGTTCCTATAAAAAGAAGAAATGTTGAAAACATGGTAAGGCAGGACATTATAAAAGGGACTGTAGATCTAAAAAGGTTGATAGTAATTGATCATCTGATGAAGGAAATTATACAAAAATGAAGGCCACAAATGAAGATTCAAAGGACTTATTGTTAGCTATAGGATGCTCAAGTGTATATGTTGACTCATGGTTGATTGACTTAGGTGCTTCTTTTCATATGAATCCTCATAAGGAGGGGTTTTGTGAATAAGAAAAGAGAGACGGAGGTAAAGTCTTCTTATGAAACAATTCAACATATAAAATAATAGGTTGATAAAGATTCAAGCTGATGCTGACAAATAGAAAAATTAAAACCCTTCCTAGTGTGTTGCATATTCCAATTTTGGCAAGGAATCTTATATCTGTGAGTAAGATGAATAATCCATATGTGAATATGGTATTCAATAAGGATAGATACATGATGGTCCATGTATCCTTGGTGTTGGAAAGAGGATTTAATATAGGAACTTATTCATACTTGAGGCTAGCACTATAAGTATTAATTGCAATAACTCTTTAGTTGTATAGGAAAATAATACGGTTGAAATGGCTCTAAGTATTCCTACAATGAAGACAATGTTGTGGCATCAATGCATGGGGTATATTGGTGAGAAAGGACTTTGAACATTGAAAATGAAAGGTATGGCTGAAGGACTTTTTGATTGCCCATTAAATTTTTATTTTTGTGAGCACTATATTTTCGAAAAATAAACTAATGTCAAGTTTCTAAGTAGTGCTACAAGTTTTGAAGGAATTCTACATATAGTTCAAAGTGATGTGATTGGACTTGTAAAAGTACCATAATCAGGTAAATCTATATATTTTATTATATTTATAGATGAATTCTCAAGAAAGACTTGGGTATATTTTCTACGAAAAAAATATGAGGTTTTTAATAAATTTAAAGAGGTTAAGGATCTTATAGAAAATCATATAGAGAAAAAGATAAAGGTTTTGAGAAGTGATAATGGTGGTGAGTATTGCTCTAATAAATTTTAGTAGTTTTGCAAGGACTATGGAATAGAAAGGTAGATAAAAACTTTGTATACTCCACAAAAAAATGGGGTTGTAGAATAGATTAATAGGATATTGATGGATAAGGCTAGAAGCATGTTAAGTGATGCAGGGTTAAAAAATAAATTCTAGGCAGAAGTTGTGTTAATAACTTGTTATCTCATCAATAGATCTCTTACCTCAGCTTTGATGGACAAGACTCCAAAAGAAGTATGGACTGGTAATAAACCCTCTCTCAAATATATAAGGGATTTTGGTTGTGATGCTTATATGTATGTCCCAAAATATAAAAGGACTAATCTAGACTATAAATCTAAAAAATACATATTTATGGGTTATAGTAATAGTGTTAAAGGATATAAGTTATGAAACCTAGAAACACAGAAGGTTGTTTATAGTCGTAATGTGGTCTTTAGAGAAACAAAGGAGGTTTTAAAATAGGAAATGCAACCAAGTCAAGAACAAAAAATAGGGGTAGGTAAAATTGGAACAAGAGGAGGAACCTATGGTAGAACCTGAATTATAGAGAGAATCTGAAGAAGAATATTCAAATGAAGAAGGTGAGGGTGAAGCTAAATATGCAAAACCTAGAACTCCAATTTTAAGGAAATAAGATCGAGAGAGAAGACTTCTAGATAGATATAGTCCTTAAATTTTTTATTCTATATTTAATTTATTAGTTACTAATGAAAAACCCAAGATTGTGAATGAGGCACTTCATTCAAGTGATATTAAGTCTTGTAAAAGGGCTATGGAAGAAGAAATGGATTCCCTGGATAAAAATAAGATATGGGACTTAGTGAAATTACCTCCTGGAAGAAAACATATTGGTTGTAAGTGGTTATTCAACAAGAAGTACAATATAGAAGGAAATATGGAGAATTACAAGGCTCGCTTGGTAGCAAAAGGATTTTCTTAGGTTGAGGGAATTGACTTTGGTGAGATTTTTTCTCCTGTGGCTAAACTAACTTCAATTAGATTTATTTTGGCTATTTCTATTGCTTTTGATTTTGAAATAGAACATATGGATGTAAAGATAGATTTTCTACATGGTGAACTTTATGAGGATATATATGTCACAACCAGAAAGCTTTAAGGTAAAATATAAGGAGGACCTAGTATGCAATTTGAAGAAGTCTCTTTACAGGTTGAAGTAGTCTCCAAGGATGTGGAACCAAAATTTTTATAGGTTTGTTTTGACACTTGGGCTTGGAAAAAGCAAAGTAGATCCATGTGTATATTTCAAAAAAGAAGGTGAATTTTTTTTATCATTGTATTGTATGTGGATGACATGTTATTAATTGGTAACAGTAAGGAGATGATAAAGTTACTAAAAACACAGTTATCTTCTGAGTTTGACATGAAGTATTTGGGTGCTACAAAATTTATTTTGGGTATGGAAATAATAAGGGAATATGCAAATATAAAATTGTGGTTAAATTAAAGGAAATATGTTGATTTGATACTACAAAAATTTAGGATGCATGATTGTAAACCAGTATGTACTTCATAATTAGTTGGTCAAAAGTTATCTGCTAAACAATATCCTAAAAAAGATGAGGAAATTGAATAAATGCATCATGTTACTTATGCTAGTGTTGTGGATAGTTTGATGTATGTAATGGTATGTACTAGACCTAATATTATACATGTAGTTGGAGTAGTTAGCATATGTATGTCAAATCCTGGAAAGGAAAATTGGACTGTTGTGAATAGGATCTTTAGATACTTACGTGGAACTATAGATTATGCTATTTGTTATGAAGGAAAATCTAGAGATAAAGATATTATAAATCTACAAGGGTTTGTGGATGCTGAATGGGCTAGAGATATTGATAAGAAAAGATCCATGAGTGCTTATATTTTAGGTTGTTTGGAGGGGTAGTATGTTGGATGAGTAAAAAGTAATCAGTTGTTGCTTTATCAACTACATAAGAAGAGTGCATTGTAGCAACTCATGCAAGTAAAGAAGTAGCGTGTCTATAAAGGTTGTGTTCAAAATTTGGTATTAAATAAAAGGCTATAAGAATTAACAATGATAATTAGAGTGTAATATTTTTGGCAAACAATACTGGTTTTCATGATTGATAAAAACATATTGATATAAAATACCATTTTGTGAGAGAGATGGTTGAAGAGAACCAAGTGATATTGGAAAAAGTTGATATAGAAAAGAATACTAATGATTCATTAACAAAGACTATACCTACTCTAAAAATTTATTGGTGTAGAAGATCTATGGGTATGGTTGTCCTTGATAGTTTACAATGGTAGTTGTTAGCCCATATGAAAAGTATTCATCAAGTGGGAGAAATTTGGAAATATGTTGAATATTTTCCATGTTATTATGGTGGGGTTAACACTAAAATGTACTAGACACTCTGTACTTACACTAAATTTTTAGGATTTTTAAAGTTATTTTTAGACCCATATGGGCTTTTAGGGTCACTATAATTGAACCTATGCTTTTTTTCCCATGATATTGTAAAATCGGTGCATGTGCATTTTTTATATATATCACACTTGCATTAGGGTTTAAGGGAGATAGAAGAAGAATATTATTGTATTGGAGATGGTAAATTTAATGTAATAATAAGATAATACTATGCTAGTTTCTTCCCGATTGAGGGTTTCCAGGATAAATATTGTGTAATGTGAGAATCAACGATTTTTTCTTTTGATTCTTTAATTACTACTTTTATGATTTAGTTTATCTAGGATCTTTATTTATCTTCACCAATAATAATAGATTTGACAACCTTTTTTAGTAAACCTGACATCCTCTAATTCTAATTGGTCAATCCATTTTAAAGAAAGCAACTCAAGATTAATTAGCAGCATGACTTATTTCTCATAAAATAAAGTGTATGATGTTATCTTCAAATATTTATTAATTATGATTATGTTTTCCCATAATTTTTGATATATCATTAAAGGCCAACTCTTTTTATTATCACCGATATTTTGCTTAATTATCCTCATTAAATTTTTATTGGTAGATTATGCTAATCCATTACCTTAAGGATAGTAATTTGAGTATGCCTTCTAGTAAATACCATCATTTTAGCCCTATAAATGTTTTGGCAGTATTAAACACTATTTTAGTAGGGATTCCAAACCCGATGATCAGTATTTATAGAAATTCTATAATAGTGTCAATCTGCATGTTTGGTTACCTCTACTTTAGACCACCTAGTGAAATAGTTAGTGGTTGTCAACATGAACTTGTGTCTAGTTGAAAATTTTGGATTGATTACCCCAATAAATTCTAACCTCCATTACTGAAAGGGTTCTTTTATAATAATTGGATATAGGAGAATGGCTAGATTCTTGCTTCTACCAATGAATCTTTCATATTTATCATAGGCATTAGTGATCTTAAAAGTGTTAGAAAATAAAGTAGGCTAATAATATCTGGCTCTAAGAATTTTAGTAGTCATTTTCTATCTAAAATAGTTTCCTCTTGAGAAACTAACGTGAAAATCTATTAATATTTCTTCTTCCTTTTTTGAATACATGCATCTCAATAACACACTATCAAAGTTTTGTTGGTACATAATTCCCTTAATCAACTTGTAGTTCAGTGCTTGCACCCTATACACATATCTTTGAGAGGTTGTAAATCCATCTGAATACTTTTTGGTCTCAATAAAATGGATCAACTGATTTATCCAAGTGTTTTGTTCCATCTGAACCTCTTTTGACTGATGTTGCTCTACCTGTTCAATAAAGAAATTAGAGTCTAGGGATGTAGAGTTTGCTAGTTCTTCGCATAGTGCTATCCCTCTGATAAACTTAGTTGGATTAATATCTATGTCATATTCATATATATTTGTGATCCAATCAACTTATTTTTTTCTAGTTAACCTTGCACTATAAAGCTCTGAATATAGGGGTGTACTACATACATCAACACTCTGTTCTGAGAGATGTAGTGTCTTAGCTTTTTTAGTGACTTCATTAGAGAAAACACTTATTTTTATATAAAAGTATATCGTTCTTCATGGTCATGCAAATTTTGACTTAGAAAATATATAGGGCACTTATTGTGGTCTTTGTCTTTTTGAGTGAGCATAAAAATATAGCTTTCTTCTACTCCAAATACATAGAGAATAAAATGAATAACACAAGCTTATACTGAGAGGGGGGTGAATAGTATAAGACCAATTTTTACTTTTCTTTCGCAATTAATATTAGGAAATGTATAGATATCAATATCATAAGAAGTAATCAAAGTGTAGCACCCTAAAATTGGCACAGTTAAACCTTAGTAAAAAGATAAAAATTCAAATTTTAACCTCAAACTGCCCGTTAACCGCCTGTTACCCGCTTTCCCCATTTTTCGTGCCATTTTTAGGATTTGTTTTGACCGTTGGACGATATCATCGCAGATTAGACGAAATCATCCCAGATCTGATGAATTCGTCTGGAACAGAACGTCCAGACGATTTCGTCCCAAAACCAAATTTTCATAATTAGCTTCTGTTTCAACAGCCTCTCCAACTTGGGCAGAAGCGCGTCTACGTAGTTGGAGATTCCCCCGTTGGAGATCTCCCAGATTGGGATGATCCCCAACCTCCTAACCTCTCCCTAATCCTATATAAACTAAGATTTTCTCAGTTTATCCCCCTGAATCTCTGCCTGAAACTCTGCTTAAACCCCCTGCACTTCCACGCATCTTAGAGCATCCCCACACCATCATTTGCATTCTGTATTTCATGTTTTCTTGCAGGAACTTTACTATTTTTTAGTCGAAGCTAGCTCGGATCATCGCAAGCGATTCCATACTATTTCGGATGATCTTGTCGAGGAGCGCAGATGATCTCGTACGATTGGAGGCGATCCTGACTGTAGTCCAGATTGGGGGCAATCAGAGCCCAGAGTTTGCATTTCCTTAGTTTTTTATTTGCATTTTCCTATTATATTTTTGTACTATCTTAAATTATTATATTTATGCATCTTGGAGTTCACCTCATTTAGCATAACCGCATGATAAAGTTAAGATCAATCATTAAATCTACTGCATTTTCCTTATTTTGTTATTTGAATCCATGATTTAGGCATGTTTGTTGTTATTGCTATCATTTTCCTTTGCTTCTGCAGTTGCATATTTGGTATTTTGTATCTATTTCTGTGATTGCAGGTTTCTGACGAATTCGTCTCATGAATTCATCAGATTTTAGACGATTCTATCTGATCTCAGATGACCGTCTACGATTTGAGATGATCCTATGAAATATCAGATGATTACGTACGAATTGAGGCGATCTGGACTGTTACAAAACTTAGAATCTTCATCAGACATTCGAAATCAGGTATGTTATGTTCTAGCTAGCATATTCTCTGTGGTCAGCATTCATTCCTATTTTTTGTATTCATTTAAATCAGCATTGGCATATAGAATAGTTTAGATTCATCTTGGCCAAACCTAGGAGTTGAATGATTAAAGTGCAAAATGAACACATCAAACTCACTATCAACCTAGGCGTGGAAACTACCACTCAAAAGTTTCCTGGTGAACCCACCATCCATCGAAAATTCACCCTTATACCCCTCCCCCGAGAGGCGGGACCTTCAAAGGGCCTCTCAGTCCGAGGTATTGTCCCATCCTTCTCGCATCCTCCTTCCGGGCATGGATCCTATAGCCTGAGGGTAAGGATGCAAAAAATTTGGAGCGATACATTTTGGTGAACCCGACGTGAAAACTAAAAACCTTTTGAAAACAATCCAAAAAAATAAAAAAATAAAAACATAAATGCATTTAGAATCAAAGATTGCATATTATATTTAGATGGTAGATTATAATAAAAGACGAGTTGTCACCATTAATGTTGAAAATCAATTAGCAGCCATAGAGATTAATTCTTTACTTAGAGTAGCTCCAACATATAGAGTCCCACCTTTATGGGACGAGCTTAATAGGAGATTGAATCTCATTTCATCTAGAGCAACCGAACTTAGGCAAATCAAGAGGTTTGTCCTAGATAGAATCCTCGGATCCCGATCAAGTGACTTTGTATCATGAGCTTCAGAGAGCTTGCCATAGGTGGTTAGCAGATAAAAGAGCCCTTGTGTCTTCTGAATTGTATACCTTTGAGGAATACCTCGATAATGCAGTTATAGTACATAAATTTCTGTCTCGTATAGAGGACCAAGAGGTCGTTCTTACGGATAGACAAAGATGGAATAGAGTTCCTAGAGCTGTGTTATATCGAGAGTATTGCCATGAGATTTATTTTTACAAGACAGAGTCTAAAACAGATAATATCACTATAGCACACTTTATCAAGTTCTTGAAAAACCATTTCCAATTTGAAGAGGAGCATTTCATGACTCCTGATGAACTTGATCCTATCAATGATATCTATAAACTATTTATAGAAAACTAAGCTATTCTTTTATTATTGTTATTTCTTGCATTTAGTGTGTTGTTTATTGTCTTTATAAAGCATAAAAAATAAAAATAAAAAACAAAACAAAATCATAACAAAAATCAAAACATTTTATTTTTAAGCATTATAGTAGGTATATAATTAAAATATATACCTCCCAAATCTGTTGCAAATATATTAATATATATTTGCTAAAATCTAAATTTAGACATAATGACTAGACTCGGGAATGGAAAACAAATTGAAGTAGAAGAAGATTGGTTAAGAAAACCAGAAAATAACCCAGATGTCCTTCCTGAAGATCCAATTCAGGAAGAAGGAACCTTCGACCAACAAGAAGAAGAATTTGTTGTAGGAAATGAACAAAAAGAAAATGATAGAGAGGAAGGATCCTCATCCCCTAAAATATCTCCAGAAGGAGCTATTACTTTTGAGAACATGGAACATTTTTGGAAGTTCCTCAATACTAATATTGGCACTCTTAATAGAGCAGTCCATATGGACAAAGATCAAATTAGTGACACTCAAGCAACCCTAGAAGACATATATCACACACGCACTAATCCCTTGTCCTTCGTTGATCAAGAAAGTGATCAAGCTGGACCATCCAATTTGGACATGGCTACTATAATTCAAAACACGCAACAACAACAGGTTACCCAACCACCTAGAGTGCCTGTTACTAAGCCTAGGGTTATCCCCACACAAAAGAAACCTTCATTCACTGCTCTATTTCGCCAAGCTATTGATCAATATACCTCAAATCAACAAAAGCCTAAAACAAAACCAAATACCAATTTCCAACAATCGGGATACAACATAATGCTACAACAAATCTTCTTCATAATACTCTTCCTACCAACCATTTGCATAACAACAATATAGCATCTAATCCTTACATCATGCCATCCTACGCTCACAAATCCCATACTCATGTACCACCGAACCAATATGGTGGACAAACTGGTAATCTGGAAGCCATGGTGAAATAGTTAGTCTCCCGCATGGACCAGATAGATCCCTACCATCCCTCGTACAATTATCGAGAGATGTGTAGTCAGCCTCTAGATCCTATAGTTGTAGCACAACCATATCCCAAACACTTTCCTATGCCTGTCCTACCTATATACAAAGGAACTGAAGATCCCATAGAGCATCTTCGTATGTTTAGGATAGCATGTCATGATATATCACATGATGACTTGTTATTACTAAAAATGTTCCCAAAAAGTTTAGGAGGGATGGCATTGGAGTGGTATTATCAACTACCCACTCATTCTTTGAGGAATTTCGAAGAAACCGCCGAATATTTTGTGCATCAATTTAGTGCCTATATCGAAAGGCATGTAACCATTAAAGATTTGTACAACCTAAAACAAGACAAAGATGAGTGTTTTGCTGACTTCTTAGCTCGATGGAGGCAGTTGATAGGAAAATTACACTTTGTGTTACCTTATCGAGAAATGTTGGATATTTTTATCAATAATTTACAAGAACAACTATCCTATGAATTATCAATCGCTACCTTGACCACCTTCGATCAAGCTATAGATTTAGCTCGAAGGGTGGAAGATGCTCTCATTAGAAGAGGTCAGCTCAAAAAGAAAGATGATGAGAAAACATCCAGAAATCAATATAAAAATAAACAAGTTGTGGGTGATGGAGTCACTGATAGCAGAAACATTGCCAATGTTAATACTGCGAAAACAATAGAGAAGTTTATACTAAAACCTCCTGATAAACCACCCCAAGAATTTACTAGGTTAAATCAACCTTTATCAACTATTCTCCCACAACTATTAGCACGAGGTTTGATCCAATTACCAAACATCCGGGAACCTGATCCAACTATACCCGGATACAGAGCTGATTTACATTGTGATTTCCATAGAGGACCTGGACATGCTACCAACTCTTGTAAAATATTAAAACATAAAATACAAGACCTGATTGATAACAATGAGATGGAGGTGCAAGCCTTTCAACCTAAACAAAATCCTTCTAATAATGCTCAAAAGAACATCCCCCAAAATCAGAATCAGAATGCCAATCAATCATTGGACATATTTCAACATCCTTTACCAAAGCATGGTAAAGAGGTGGCTAATCAAATTGAGCATCATAATGTTCCCCCTCCTACCCGATATGTAGGAACTATTAGTGGACAATTACCTATTCACGATCCGCAAGTCTTTGACACAACTTTATCCATGGTTACGGCCAAACCTCTACATAATATTCGGACACTTGATCTTAGTGATACCGAATATGAGACTGAAAGTGACATGGAAATCACCTCAAATCAATCGAATAGTTCTGAAGATGAATCAGATCCTGTTCAACCCATCACAAGTTCTATGGTTCCAGAAGAACCATTTCCTAGAAGAGTCACTACTAGACCATCTTCTCACCAAATACTTTCTAATGAACAAGTCATAAACGCTAGACCAAGACCTATTCATCATCCGCAAAATAATATTGTAGGAACCATCGGAGCCGTTACCAGACAACAGGCTCAAAACTCTCAACAGGATCAAACTCAGAACGATGGATCAGCTCCATTTGTTTTGAAAAATCCCAATAAAGGGAATTATGCGCCTAATGTTCAACCTAAGCCTCCTTATAATATTAATGAACAATTATCAAATACTACAGCTAGAATTTCCCTTTTGGATCTCTTAAGATCTTCTCCTACCCATAGGGATGAATTAATGCTCACATTAAGCCAAATGATGGTACCACAAAATATTCAACCTCGAAGCCATGTCCAATACTATCATAACTCGAGAAGTCGATTGTATTGACTTTCGGGATAGAGATATCCCGCAACATAGTCTACATAAGGATAACCCCTTATATATTACTGCCCTAATTGGGGATGTAGCAGTTAAACGAGTCTTGATTGATAATGGTTCATCTTTAAACATATGCACTTTTGACTTCTACCAAATATTTGGGTTTAGAAGTGATGAAATGAAAAGAACTGATATGATTATAAAAGCCTTCAATGACGAAACACAAGAAACGTGTGGAGTTATTACTATCCCCTTGCAAGTTGGTCCTAGAACCTTAGACACGACCGTGTTTATTGTACATTGCCCTGCATCGTACAATATACTTTTGGGTCGCCCTTGGATCAACGCGATGCGAGCTGTTCCATCCACTTTACATCAGTGTGTTAAATTCAAATTTAAAAATCAGTTGGTTACCATTCATGGTGATCCTAGACCCTTTGATATGTGTGCTTTGGCAGAACCTGTTGGAGTTCAATTTTGCCCTGCCCTGTCATCCACACATCCTAATTCTCATCATCCACCCAAACGTGTGAAACACACACCCATAACATCATCTACTCTTTCAACTACACCTCTACATATAGCTCAACCATCTTCTGAACAAACCACATTAGGACCTCGAAAAGATCCTAAAACTACAACCAATGCTTCTTGTTTTACTCCTATAACTTCCATACCTATAGACTCATCCATCGATATCCCTATAACATCTACATCCACTACAGGCATCCTTTCCACATCCGACGATGTAGGAAATGTTCCTTCTACCTCTTATGCTCTTACCGATGAGCTCTTACCCGATTTATCTAAAATTCTTATATCAGAAGAAACCAACACTGCCATGCAAGCTTCCCTTATTTTAAATAAACTCCCACCCTCTCCTCGTACCTTGGGCCTCCCACAGCCTATGGGGAGTATCTACCAAGTCGGGAGTTGTGCTTTTATTTATAAGGGATATGATTGGGGAAGAATACCCGAAAACATCAAGACACATTGTGATGGATATGCTAGATGCTATTTTGCTAATGAGTATATTAAAGCTAAGCCTATAATGCTTAAATTGGGATATAAAGGGAAAGGTTTGGGACCTTTCCAGAATGGTATGAAAGAACCTTTTGAGGTAGAACCATGGCCTGCCCGATGTGGTGTGGGCCTATTTCCTAGTAAAGGTCAGCCCTTCCCATTTGAGGATGATGACCATCTTGTATGTTACCAAGATTATTTGGATAAACGAGATGTCTTGCATTTAATGAATAAGCCTCTTACATGCAATATGCTATCCATAGCTTACCCTGAGATGATTGCCGAATCCGACGATGAGTTGGAGGGGGATATCTTTCATGATGTCTCCATTGAGGAATTGTTATATAACGGATTTTATTTCGATGGCTCTATACCTAGTATAGCCCAGCTTGAGGCCACGACTCCTCAAGATGAATTATCCAAGCTAACCTTGGAAGAATTACAAGAATTAGGCGTTTCACCCGCCCCACCTAATTTTGAGAGAGATCTACATATGGAAGTAGAAAACATCATAAAAATTAACATTGGAACCAAAGACAACCCTCACATAATCAACATTGGATCAGAATTGAGTCAGGAAAAACAAGATAAATATATTGCATTCCTTAAACAATATGAAGACGTCTTTGCTTGGACATATGAAGATATGCCAGGATTAGACCCTTCCGTAGTTATGCATCACCTAGTAGTCCATCCGGATGCTAAACCTGTTAAACAAAAACTTAGAAAAATGCATCCTAAAGTGGCCTTACTAGTCAAAGGGGAATTAGAAAAACTCTTAAATGTTATTTTTATACAAGCCATTGATTATGCTGAATGGATTTCAAATGTAGTTCCAGTAACTAAGAAAGAAGCCACTAAAGTTAGGGTTTGCACAGACTTCAGAGATATTAATGTTGCATGCCCTAAAGATGATTTTCCTCTTCCCAACATGGATCAGATCATTGACTTTACTACTGGAAGTGGAATGATATCCCTAATGGATGGATTTTCTGGTTATAATCAGATCAGGATAGCTCCTGAAGATCAGGCTAAAACAACCTTTATTACCCCTTGGGGAACCTTTTGTTGGAAAGTGATGCCATTCGGTTTAAAGAATGCAGGTGCAACCTATCAACGAGCCATGACTTATATCTTTCATGATATGATGCATGATATTCTACATGATTATGTAGATGATATTATAGCTCGTTCCATCAAAGAAGATGATCATTTAAATGACTTGAGAAAAGTATTTGATCGGTTAAGGGAATATCTTATCCGACTAAATCCAGCCAAATGCATATTCGGAGTTAAGTCCGATAAATTATTGGGGGTTATAGTTTCTTTACGTGGCATTGAAATTGACCCTCTCAAGATCGTGGCTATCACTGATATGCCCGCACCCACAAATATATCAGAATTACGAAGTTTACAAGGTAAGCTTCAAGCTATTCGCCGCTTCATCGACAAGTTGGCAGACAAAACCGGACCCTTTCTTAAGCTTCTTAAGAAAGATGTCTCTTTTCATTGGGACGACGAATGTCAGGAAGCATTTGAACTCCTTAAGCAATATCTCCTTAAACCACCGGTGCTTTCCCCACCTAAATCTGATCGTCCATTTATTTTGTACATTTTTGCTTTCGATTTTGCCTTAGGAGCTATGTTAGCTCAGCTTGACGATGAGAAGAAAGAACGTGCTAATTATTACATTAGCAGGACCTTAATCAGTTATGAAACTCGCTATACCATATTAGAGAAATTATGTCTAGCAGTTGTATTTTCTACACAGAAACTATGACATTATATGCTCAGTTAGAAAACGTATGTTATTGCCAAATTCGACCCTTTGCGATATCTCATGAGTCGACCATACTTATCTGGTCGTACAACAAAGTGGGTTCTTGCGCTAAGCGAGTTTGAACTCACATTTATAGGACAAAAGTCTGTTAAAGGTCAAATCATAGCAGATCAATTAGCTGTTGCACCCTTGGAGTCTACCCATCCCCTCATCATTGAGTTTCCTGATGAATGCCTTAAACTAGAGGCAGACCATCCAGAGCAATGGTCCCTATACTTTGACGGAGCCCGATGTATGAGTGGGGCTGGTGCAGGTATTATTTTAATATCTCCATAGAAACATCTTATACCTCTGTCCTTCAAATTAACATTTGCTTGCACCAATAACACTGCTGAATATGAAGCTCTTATCCTTGGATTACGAGCTGCTTTGGCACTAAAAATTAAAAATTTATTGGTTTTCGATGATTCTCAACTTGTCATAAATCAAATCAATGATGTTTATCAGACCAGAGATGATAAATTACGCCCATATAAAGCATATGTTTTACAATTATTATCCTTGTTTGATCAAGTTACCTTGGAAGCTATTCCTCGAACTAGCAATCGTGCGGTAGACGCTATGGCTGCAATCGCATCTCTTTTGCCCTTGGAGTTAGATGACGAATATGCTACCATCATTATTCATCGACTCCAGGAACCCGCTTCAAGAAAATCATGCCTAGAACCTTTGGATGTGTTTCTAATCAACGAAACTACTCCTGAACATTGGTACACTGATATCTTTAATTTTCTTCAAAATGGGACCTTCCTTGATGGTTGTACTAGCAACCAGCATAGGTTATTACGTAGACGAGCAAGTCGCTTCGTGATTATTGGTAATACCTTGTATAGGAGATCTTTTGAAGGCATCTTACTGAGATGTTTGAATCTAGAAGAATCTAGATCAGCTTTGAATGAAGCCCACAATGGATCTTGTGGGGGACATTTTAGTGGTAGCGCCATTGCTAAGAAACTCCTTAGGATAGGATATTTTTGGCCTACCATGGAGAATGATGCACATAATTATGTGCGACATTGCGACAAATTCCAGAAACACGCTGACCTTGTCCATGCGCCTGCACAAGAACTGCAGGCTATTTCATCTCCTTGGCCCTTTTCAAAATGGGGCTTAGACATCATTGGAAAAATCAACCCCGTGTCATCCGATGGACACAAATTCATCATAACCGCCACTGAGTATTTCACGAAGTGGGTTGAAGCTATGCCATTAGCTTCTTGCACTGGAACCCAAGTTTCCAAGTTTATTTTTAATCAAATTATTTGTAGGTTTGGAATTCCTGCAAATCTCATTTCGGATAATGGAACTTGTTTTAAAAATAAAGATGTTAAGAAATTATGTCAAAAATATAAAATTCAACATCGTTGGTCCACTCCCTATTATCCTCAGGGTAATGGCCAAGCAGAAGCATCTAATAAAACATTAATCAAAATCCTCAAAAAATTGGTCAATAAATCTGGTCGAGATTGGCACATCCAATTATATCTGGCTTTGTGGGCTTATCGAACTAGCGTTCGTACCCCCACAGGCACTTCACCTTTTGTTTTGGTTTATGGTGTTGAAGCCATTTTTCCCTTTGAATTAGAAGTTCCTTCTTTAGCTCTACTACTTCAAGATACTGAAGTAGGAGATGAATATCGTGCTGGCAGACTTAGTCAGCTAGAACTTCTAGATGAAAAGTGCATCAATGCTTTGGAGCATCTTCGTGCCTACCAAAACAAGCTTAAACGAGCATACCTCAAGAAAGTTCATCAGCGATCCTTTGAGATCGGTGACCTTGTCTTAAAAGAAAATAAAAAAAATACTAATGCAACTAAAGACCTTAAAGGTAAGTTTGAGCCCAACTGGCTCGGACCATATGTCATCACTGCTAAATTTGGATCGGGCGCATATCGATTAGCTACCTTAGACGGTAAAGATCTTAAAGAACCTATGAACATTATGCATCTTAAGCGTTATTATGCATAACATTGGGTCATTTCATCATTTGTATATATTGTATTTTTGCATATTGTTTCATTTTTGCCATTTCTATCAAAATTTTTTCATTTTTCAAAAATATAAAGTAGTATTTGTATTTCTTCTTGTAATTCATCAATCAAAATCAAAATATAAAAATATAAAACATCAAAATCAAAATATTCAAACACATATTTTATTTTCGTACTTGTCAATTCTTGAAAGTGTTGCAGTTATATTTTCAATTATTTTGGACAAATTAGCATTTATTTGGAATCCCGCACTTTCACATTCACATGAATAAATATCTTGATTTTATTTTGTATGATTCTTAATCTCTCTTATATCAAAGTCCACAGTTGAATTAAATAAAGTTTTGAGCATAGAGAATTGATCTTGTTATTTACTTGAACCAAGTATATCTCTTCACATTAAAATGATTTCATTGCAAATTCGATATGATGCTACATAGTAGAAATGGTTTCTTGAGCGAAAAGTTTCCCCTGCTATCCTATCATGCACATGGTCTAGAATCTTTGAGAATTGACAAAAGGACAAGCTCACCCCTACCCAGAATAAAAATCCCTTGCTCTACAGCTAATCCGAGCAAGTATCCCTAGCATAGGAAGAAAAGAAAAATTCAAAGAAAAAGAGAAAAAGAAAAATGTTATTTTGTATCATCACAACAATATTTCAGCATTATCTCAAATATCAAGCAAAAATACAAAAAAATAAAAAAAAAAAAAAGCAAACAAGAGAAAAGCAAAAGCAAAATGCAATAAAATCCTTTCCCTACCCCTTGAAAAGAAAAGAAGGGTGAATGAGCTTGAATCCCTGGAATTCTCAATTATTCAAAAACTGTGAGGTAAGCCCCATAACAGGTGGTTTGTGCCCAACCCGCTTGGCCTTGGGTAATCCCTAGCGTGGTGATATGTCTGTCACATTAGCGACCTTCTTTTGTATAGACCTATGTCGGCTTATGGATTAGCTAGCTCTTGATAACCTAACTTACACAGTAGTCTGGTATGGTTACATGCATATAAATCATGGTCAACGAACATTCATTTGGTTAATTCAAATTACTTGTATCAAATTATCTTGCTCAAAATTGGTGAATGAACAATACAATTGCACACACATTTGTATTTGAGAGATTCTCTATCATTATGATAAATCAAGATCGGCAATGAACTCACATATGCACATGAGGGTTCCTTATAAATCTACATTTTTCTTTGAGATAATTTAAAATATTTCTGCAACTCTTTTGGAATAAATTTTATTCTTATTTCAGAACATCTATTTAGTATAAACACAATTACATACATTGTTTTCAAAAATCCAAAATTATTTTACACAACCTATTACAAAATCTAGCAAAATAAAGTCAAGTTTATATTATTATTTTCTGTTTATCAAAAATCAAAAATCAATCATGCAATAAAACCAAAATATCAATTTCTTCTTTGGATTTCGCGATGATGGTATAAGTCTATACCTATAATTCTATGCCTAGCGCAAACCATTGTTCTAATTTTATTTTCCATTTATTTTAAAACAAATTCATAAAAACATATGACTTGCATCATTATGTTACACAATTATGCTTTAAAACAAACGAACACTTATTATATTTCATGTCATTATGTCAACATTCGATTTTGCAACCATGGTATAATTTCTAAGGAATTGTTCAAAATTTTTATCACACTTAGGAATTTATGCCTAGCAAATATCACTTTTTAAATATATTTCATGCATAATTTATTTTTATGAAAATCTGAAAAAATCATCATCATCATCATCATCACAACACAAAGTCTTAAGACAGTCTCTTAAGCATTCTTTTACTTTTAGCAATATTTCTATACTGGGATTAGCTTGACGACCGAGTGAGCGACGACTCCATGAAATGGTCTATAACAACGACAATGTCCTTTGAAATTATTGTTAGAAGTCCCTTTTATTTTTCATCAAATCACACCAAAACCAACCAATTGTTTACATCAGATTATTTCATTTAAATTTTACAACATGACATACAAAATTATAATATTTCCAAAAATGACATAATTACATGAATCATCAATCAACAAACAAACAATTCAAACATTGAAGCATCATAAAAACATATGGACAAGTTATATCACAAAAATATCATATATATATATATATATATATAAAATATCTGTACATCATATCACAATTGGATTGGTATGCCACAATCTATATCCTGGCATACTCAATCCTCTCAAAGATATATATACAATCCATCTATAGCAGCTATCCTCGAGAAGCCCTCGAGCTCTCAGCCTCATCTACTCCCCCACCCTGACGTGGAGGAGGTGGTCCCATAGAGGTCCGGGCTATGTCTCGGGTCCTCGTCATCGATCGTGAGGATGTCCTCGATGATCCCATCATGATCGGCTCTACAATAGGGGCTAGCAGTGGTACCCTCTGGTTCTCTGGAACCATGTGATAGTATAGCCCCTGGTAGAATGCGGTCTGAGCAATAGACCATGCTAGATCCCGAGTGCTCGCTCCTCCACCCCGAGCTCTGAACCGTGTAGCCTCATCCTGCAGCGTCTATGCACCTGAGCTCGAAGGTGGGCAACCTCAGCCCGAAGAGTCACCATCTCGTTGCTCTCCCCTACCTCGACACCCTTGCCCTTATCGGGTGATGGTGGTCTCTCCCCCTACTGAGGAGGCAGTCCCTCCTCCCTCCTCCCTGGCTGCTGTGGTCTCTAGGGAGCCCGTGCCATCCTCTAGCATCTCTCCTACGTAGACTGTCGCTGCTCTACCCCGCTGTGACCCCATGCTACCTCAATCGTAGCCTTCCATCACCTCCCCATCCGATGCACCATGGCATGCACTAGACCCTGTGCCCTCATCATCTGAGGAGGGCAGATGTCTGCATACTAGGTATCATATCCATAAGTCACCCCAGCATTTTCACCATCCACTAGCTAGACAGGGGCATCATCAACGTCCTGGATTTAGAACCACTGCATGTCTAGAGCCCTGATCAACATAGTACTATCCCAAACAATCTGAGAGTACTCATAATCCCTGAGAGAAGGGATCCCCTACTAAAGACTAAACTATCGTAGTACCCAATCATAGCGGTGGAGCTCTACCTCTCCTCGCTCCATCCTTAGCCAATAGACTCGCCTGATGCAAGCCAACTCCTACCCATCCTCTACCCACCCGAGGTGCTCTTGCCATGGCCTCCAGGTGATCTGGTCAAGGATGAGGTTGTCCAACAACCTCCATGACATCGATAGATCTATCCGTCATTGTGACCCCCTCTGTAGCCACCAGTAGAAAATCCAGGGCCTCTCCTGGTCAACCTCTACCAATGGGAGCCCTACCGGCCTTCACACCACAATGTGCTCCCAGCACCAATCCTGTAGAAGCGATGTCAAAACTAGAAATCGACCTCCCTTGTATACGACCCCATGCAGGATCCTATACAAGCGGCACAGTACAAAGATGCCCCATGTAAACCTGTACCCGTGATCTCTCATGTCACAAACTATGTCTGAGAGCACCCACGGTAGTCTGCACCCGGTCTAGTGGCACAGTAGTAAGCCACCGACCACCCCTGCCAAAACCTGAATCATCCTGGATGCCCTAGGCATTTGCTGTAGAGACTCAATGTTCACCCTGCCCTTCTCTAGGGTGAAGTGAACATTGTACTGCTCACTAAAACTAACTTTTGACATCAATGACCACTCACTCTTGACATCAATGACCACATCTACTCAAAATTTCCAACATAAAACCTCTCTTATAGTTCAAGTTAAAAAACATTGGAGAGTTGGCAATAGCTTCCTTTATGCTCATAAATCCTTCCCTTCTAGCTTCTATCCAAGTGAAGTTAGTTTACTTTTTCAACATTTTTCTCATAGTCTTTACTATCTATGGAAATTTTGATACAAACTTCTAGACCAAATTGATTTAGCAAAAAAATGATTGTAAAATGTTTTTGCTCTAAGGTAGAGGGAGTGCTAGTATAGATTTAACACTATCTAGATCAATAGTTGGATCTTCCTCTGATACTATATGATATGAGGTTACAAGCAAAATTCTAGATTGCATTTCTATTGATAATCATGTAATTTATAGTCACCAAGTGCCTTTAAAATACCATGGTCTGATCCAATCCATGGGTTCATTACCATGTGTGGATAAGAGGATAAGGGTGCATTTAATATGCATAATAATATTTAATATCCTTCATCTTTATCTTGCCACATGAAATGCTTACATTAATAACTTACAATAAATACCTTTAAGGTATTATTTAATGTTATATGCCATACCATATCATGGGATCCCTATCATTCCTCCCCATTGTAGATGCATTGGTCCCCAATGCATAGAAATAGGGAAGGATAATCTAGAGAAGAGAACAAGAGCCAAATGAGGCTAAGGATCCAATAAAGTTAATGTAGAAGCTGATGCTAAAGAAATTGATGTAGTGTTGTTGGATGTGTCTGGTGAACACATATTGCAATCCACTGAGAGGTAAGTCACTGGAGTTCTAAATAAACTCCAAGGTGAATGGGTATCATATACCACATGAGGGAAAATGCCCATGTGATGATTTTGATCACAATGAAAGTGTCATGGTCCTATGAAGGAAGAGAGAATGACAACTCCGTTATGGAGTACCCATGTGATGTTTGTGGATCACATAAGAAGGTTCATGGTCATGAACATATTTGAGACTACTCCATTAGATAGGAGCACCTATATGTAAATTTCATGGTCTAGAGGGTAAATCTACTTCTAAAATAGTCTCCAGTTAACAACAATGACTAGTTTTATGGCAATGATTAGTTTGACAACAATGGCTAGTTTGATGGCAATGATTAGTTTGATAGTAATGGCTAGTTTGACAATAATGGTTAGTTTGATGACAATGAATATTTTGATGGTAATGACTATTTTTATGGCAACATGGACATTGACTAGTTTTATGACAATGGCTAGTTTGACGACAATGACTAGTTTGATGAAAACAACTAGTTTGATGACAATGACTACTTTGACAGCAATGAGGGATGACATATAGCTTATGTGTGAATCACCATATTTAATGGTCAAAATGAGTGAAAAAAGCCTAATGTAGGATAAATACATGAAATAGTTTTCAAAAATAAACTTGCACTATTGATCGAAAAATCAAAACCCACTGAATCGAGACACCAAAAAATAGCAGAGTGCAAAAATATTAGATCAGGGTCAAAATGTGTGAAACTAGTTGGAAACCTATATATTCACTAGAAAACATTAGAAAATATTAGATCGACTTGTATTTGTGTAGATGATTTCTAGAAAACTAGAAAAATAATGTGTGTGAGCGAACATGGCGATGATCACTAGTGAGAGAGATGGTGAGTTGGCAACAAGGAAAATTACACAATTAAAAAGGTGTGATCATTGGCTATATGTATACAATGAGCTTTATAAGGAGGAGAAACAATCAATCTACAGATGTAAATTAGGTTCAGTGATCGATCTATGGATTATCACAAGTTGTGCGACCCTAGGGAGTGTGCATCACCACCCATATTGCGATTATTTATTATTATATCAAAATGGAAAGACACAAAGCAAATATGTGTAACACGAAAATAAAAATAATTGAGAAAGATATTTTTATTGATTTCAAAATGAATTTGGTTACATATTAATCTCTATGAGTGATCCCTAGTTCAATAAAATGGATTACAAGCGAGACAATTATGGATAAATATCCCCTCACAAAGGGGTGGTGCACTTCCATAGGCTGCCCAATCTCGTACACGAACTTGTGTGAGGGCTTACAAATTCCTCCTTCTCCTTCTCTCGTTCAGGAGGGATCTTGTCATTTGAATGTCTTGAACTAGTTCTACAAACCTTTTGCCTGCATACATAGAAAAAACAAAGCACACTTAGTAGTTTGGGTTTCCTCCTTCGATGAGGTTGTTAGTATCAAATCTGATAATCAATATAAATAAGCATAATATGATTAAATGCAATGAAACTAATGAAATATACATGCATATCTCAGGGAACAATAATATAAATGCATAAAGTAAACCATGTCTATGCTAGAAATAAATATTTAAATAGAAAGAAATTGTATTTTATCTAGAACTAAGGAAAACAATGCCTAAAAACCCTAGGTTATGTCTATGGGCAACTGTATAGGACAGTGACCGTGAAATAAAACCTTTTTACTCGTGGTCCAAAAGTTGTAATACTAGGTTCTTCACTCCAATTGATGTTCAAGGGTCACCAATTATGTCTAGGTAAACTAGTTGGCGGTGAATAATAACGGATCTAAAGTGGGTGCATAGTCTCTTATCAGTCAAATAACACTTCATTGCTCCTCAAGGGTGTGCATATTCGCTCTCCAATATGACAGGGCTTTGTTGCATAAATTCTAACAATCTTGGATCTTTTTCTTTGATTGGGAGAGTTCATATGTAGACTTCCCTATATTTTAGATCTAAATTTGGATCTTGGCTTCCTAAAGAAACCAAGCTCCAAATTTACATGCAACTGATCATCTCGAGTGGAAAGTATTAGTCACAATTTTGCATTGAAGGGGCAATTAGGAGGAAATCTGGGAGTTCCATGCAGAAATACACCCGCAAAAAATGTAAGGTGCAGTCAGATTTCATGATTTGGGCCCGTATTCATGGCTAGAATTGTACATGGTGCTAGCCACTATCGAACACAACAACTAGATGTGGTCGTTGTCAGCTTCAATGACTAGATGTGACGGTCACTCTACCTAAGAGCAACTAGGCCTAAATGGGCTAGAACTGCTCTTTTTGAGTGGTAAGAACCACGACTAACTCTTGGAAAGGTCCAAGATGATTCATATGGTCTCTAAACATTTCCATATGGATAGTCTTCTATACATGATGCATTTTAGGTGTCTATAGATACCCCTTTTTGGTATGCATTGTGGGAAAACACATCACGGAGCAAAAATAGACTACCTAGGGTCATATTGTAGGTTGTATGATGATCATTGATCTTATCAACATTAGATGCCCCAGTCATGCAGAAGGTATCCATCCTAGAATTATTTCTTCCAATAGGGTGGAAGGCTTAAATTTGCAAAAACTTGCACTCATTCATCAGGAAATCGGGTAGCTTTAATACTACTATAGGTCCGAAATGAGGAGATCTAAAAACTTAATTGTCATGTTTGTTTTTTTCCCCAAAAAAGGGTAATATTATGATAGTTGTTGGCAATGATTCGTAATATGAACACAATTTGACATGATCGAGTGATATTTTGTTGATTTTGATTATGATTGTTTGAAATTTTGACTACCCCCTCAAGCGACGAGTCGATGAGGGAAGGAAAATGACTAAAGCGACAAGTCACTTGACCAAGATGAATGAATAGGGATTTTTTAGAGGTTTGCATTTGTTATTGGTAGATCACATTTTAGGTGTGATCTCAACCATTTTAGTAATCGCACATACCTATCCCATGGGGTGGTCTGGTCGCCATGGTCTTCTTAGGGAATTAGGATGATAGCAATTCTATTCTAGCTTGTGTTGATTCACTACATTTGATGATTTGGTGTAGATATTATAGGAAAATTGAGATGAATTTTCAATCCCATGGGGCAGTCTGGTCGCCATGGCCTTCTTTGATATTGAAATGATGGATCTCAATTCACCTATAACCAATTTGTCCTAAGTGGCCTTATGGTAATTTACTCATCTCGACGGATTGTATGGAGCGCAAGTCGCTGCAACCACCAAGTGTATAGAGTAAATAATGGAATACGAGGCTCACTTGATATTTTTGTTGTTATTTGATTTTTGTGATGTTTTTGGATATTGATTTATTTTATTTTTTTGGTATTTGTGCACTTTTTGATTTATTTTTGATTTATAAGTATACTTAATGGCCCATTTTGAGGTGTTTTGTGGTGAGAAATTGAGTGAATTTATCCTTGCTTCCTAGTCGCTGTCAGGTCCAATAACCCCTAATTGCCGCTTCGTAGCCACTATCAGTTCTAGTGGCCAAAAAGTATGGGTTGCTGATGCCAGTAGTGATTGAGGCACAACTTGAAAATACAAAAGTAAATTAGGGTTTTGAAATTTCATTATTGCCACCTATCAATTACACTTTTGAGCTTTGATGTGAGAAATTATAATTATGATATAGAGTGCTATCAGATTTGCTTCTGACTTGGACGTCATGGCCGATAAGGAGGAGGCATCTACGAGCAAAGGAGCTGGAGCTTCACGGGTACTTTGCCAAACCCTTCTTATTTATTTAATTTGATAAAAATGAACCTCACTAAACTTGTTGGAAATAAACCAAACCCATCAATAGGTCTAGGTTAGGGTTAATTTTAGTGGGTCTAGGCTAGTTTTAGGATTTTTCAATTTTTTTTATAATTTTTGGCCAAGGGGGAATGCCATTGGCGTGTCACCCATCGACTGTTGATGATCAGAGTGGCTCAACAGGCCTGAGGTTGGTTGTTGCTACCGTCAATGACCAAATTAAATTCCAATGGTAAAATTTTTTTATCATTGGAGGTTGGCCACTATCGACTTCAACGACCATTTAGTGGCTAGTCCTGGAATAAGCAGTTACAAGGCCTTAGGCTTATATATTAGATTTCTGAATTTGTAAGCAATTTAATTGATTTTTTTGCAATTATTGACATGTATATCTTGATTTTTTTTTGAATTTTTAGGTGCATTTAGCCATTATGTTTGTTCCCTTAGGCTTATATTATATTATCTTGCACCATTTTTTAGGATTTTATTGCTTTTAAATTGTAAGTGCATTTATTTTAGGTATTTATTTTGCACTCTTAGATTCTATCTATGTGGTCTTAGGACCCAAAGTTGCTTGTGGATCTCTTATTCAACATGGATGACATGAAATGGGGTTGGCTTGATGCTCACGATATGTAGTACATGACAAGGCTTTCGACGATCATGTCAGATCGGACCTACCTTACTGCCTTAGCACACAAATGGGACTTTAGGACTAATACCTTTCATCTCCCCACTAGCAAAATGACCATCACACTGAAGGATATCTACAGGATATTTTGAATCCCTTTTGACGAAGTACCCATACTGATGCTAGAGATGTAGTCTTTACGAGGGTATTTGGAGTACATGTAGCTACTACATTTTGGGATGCCAAGTTTGGTGGGATTTTTTTAGCTCGGTGGTACCAAGAGGATGTCTTTTATCGAAGACATATTATCTTGATGATGGTGATATGCAATATTATTTTGCCTGACTACTATAGAGTGAGGTTCCCATGGAACCTCTTGGCTATGGTCTAGGACCTGGTGGATAGTGTAGACCCTATCATTTATGCTTGGGGGAGTGAATTGCTGATGTAGTGTTATGATGAGCTATACTAGATTTAGTATCATGGTTGAGCTAGCATTGCTTGTAGCTTGCTCCTTCAGATCTAAGGATGGGAGAACATTAGGGTGGACCATCCAAGAGGACTTCCTATAGAGATTACTAAGATAGCCAATTTAGCCCAGTTCTATGAATCTAAGTGATACAAATAGCATGAGGAGTGCAAGATTTTGCACTTTGCTAGGGAGCTCTCCCACTACACAAAATCTTTGACTGGCCTGCAGGCCATTGATATTATATGGAGGTCTTACTATGACTGCCCTACCTAGAGGAATCCAAATAGGTTCACAACTTAGACTCAACATGACCAATGGGTTATCATCCAAAAGGACGACATCATGGAGTTCTTCTATTATTCCAAGGTGCTTCGATAATTTGGCATACAATAGGATGTTTCTCTTGAGCCAGTTGTGTACAGATAGATTGTTGTAGAGAATAACCTTCCAATACCTTGAGTTTTAGTAGTCTTAGAGGAGGATGACCCTCTCATAGTTGATGTGATTATTTATAATGCTAGGTTTACTAAGGCATATATCCATTGATGGGTTACACGATTATGGGAGGGTAGTGGTCACCTAGGGTAGTCTATGGATGAGGTAGATGTTGAGGATCCTGATGGGCATTGAGTACGATTTTAGATAGAGGACTAGGGGTAGGTAGAGTAGCAGGTGGAAGAGGACCAGGTGGTATAGGAGAAGGTTGCCCCTGATAATTATGAGGAGTTAGATCCAGAGGAGCAGGAGTGCCCTCTTTAGGTTCAAATGAATCACATGGAGTCTAATATTTAGTCAGCTAAGATATAGATTCTACAGAGGGATTCTACCATTTTCATGCTTTAGGCATGAATCAAGGGATTTGATGAGAAGAGGACCACTCTCCAGACTCATATAGACTCAACTCAAACTAGGATAGATGAGCTCATGGTCAAGAGGGATGCTACCCAAAGATAGGTTGTGTCATCTACTCTTACTGCACAGGGACCCATAAGTTTAGACCCAGGTGCAAAGGTCAAGTACCTACATGGTATCTTGGAGGAGTGTAATACTCATATCACTGGAGATGTTGCCTACATTGTAGCTCTGTAGATGTAGATCTAGATGCTTAGTACCATTCCTTGTGAGAGACCTACAGTAGGGGGGTCACATCAGAGCATGCTGAGCACATTAGGGCAGTCTTCAGTCTAACATATCCATAGGACCAGGACCCATACAAAGAGGATTATAGGGGCTATCTCCCACCATTCTCATAGGGATAGATCCAAGGATGGAGGTGAGGCAAGGGGCATAGGCCCAACTTGATGGCTTTACTTATTTGGCCTTATTTTTTAGTGTAAGGTCAGATGAACTACATAGTTGTAGTCTACGGGTAAGTTTATACCCTTATGTACTTATTGGACACACATATATATATGATATCTACATTTTGAGACTCTGTATGTGTATTTATATTTTTTATTTTATGTTTATGTGATACAATATGATTTTATGCTATATGAAGTGATGTATGACATGCATTAGCTAGATGATAAATATATATTTTATATGTCGTGATCTATATGCATAGATGGAAAAATTATGATGTATGCATATATGGATGTAGTGTTATTATGTAATGCATGTTTAATTTTCATTTAGTCGTATGCATCTAACTTATGTTGTTATAATATGATAAATGAAATGTGTTTCATGCATTATGATTATGATCTAATGTGAATGAACCTGTATGCTTTAATCACTTAAAACATATGGTATGATGTGATATGAGTTTTGACAATCTAATGGACAATACCATAGAATGTGTAAGAATCATGAATAAATAATAACTCTTGTAATAAGAATTAATCATTTAAACATACAAATGTGAGAAGATTTGATGTGATATGTATGTACTTTCTTTATAAGCTTTTGTAAGTTAAAAGATATACCCAAAATAGTTAGTGGCCATCTAAATGTCATTGCTGAAATTCATTTGGTATCTATCCTATCTCATGCACACCTTTTAATGAATAAACCTCTTAAAGAAATTTGTTGATGTGATTGATGATATGACTTGTTTCTATTAGAGGATTTTTGAGGTTTTCCACGAGACTCAAACACCCTAGTTGCTCCATAAAAGTTGTATATTGATCACACAAAGCTTTTGAAGGATAAAATTATTATTATGAATACCTAGATACTCATTATATCTATGTGTGCATATGAATACATTAGATAGAACATAAGCATACCCCAGTTCCAGGAGAGATTCATTTAGCCCATTGTTGTATTGGAGATCCTCAAATGTTCATCGTGATCCTAAGTTGAAATAAGTTGGATTAGACCACTAGGTGATATAGGACACCCAAAGCTAGCCCATCCATATGTAAATATTGGTCTATACAAAAGCAAGATACTAATGTGATAGACATATCATCGTGCATAATGATACTGCCATTGCCAAGCAGACTTGATGCCACCAAACCTGTAATGAGGAACACCTTAAGGTTCAACAAATGCTGAAAATTCTAGGGATTCAAGTCCAACACTCCCTTATTTTCTTCATATTTATTTGGGATATTTTCTCATGATTAGTGATGAAAATCAATGTTTATTTTCAATTTTTATTTTTCTGTTGAGCAAGGGATCTATGTAGTGATGACAATCACTATTTATTTTATTTTTGAATTTTGCTTTGTTCAGGATTTTTTTTTTTTTAATTAAAGCAATGGGTTTTTTTTGGGTAGGAGGTAACTTGTCCTTTTGTCAATTCTCAAAATTTTCTAAACTGGTCACACATGGGGATGAGCAAGATAAATTTTTTACTTAAGGATGCCTAGTACCACTTTGCAGTGTTCATATTTCCCTTGTTCCAAGAAGGATTTTAGTATTTTGATTAGTGATGGGATTTTGAAATATACCAGGTGCTATCAAAACTAAACCTCACCTATCAAAAGCAAAGATAACTTTCTACAAAGTTTGATAAAACCACTAGGTATGGCTGAGTGATCGAAAAACCCTAGTATATTCCTTATAGGAATAGGAGCGATTGTGATGAGAAACACAATTAAACACATGGGTTATGGATGATGATGGATTTTTAAAATGCATGATTGATATACAAACGTGGTGTCATTTATAAAATTGTAAACACAATCTACCCTAATGTAAGTGCAACAGATGAAATTGCCTATATGCAACATAACTACATGAATGCAAATATTTTTGTATTTTTGATGCATTCAATTATTTTTGAGTTTTTGATTATTCTGAATGTTTTTGAATTTTCTTGATTTTTTTTTTGACCAAATGGCTTTAATATGCCTTTGGGGCTTTTTGTGATTTGACCAAATAGCTTGGAGATGCATTTGGAACCTTTTGTGACTTGACCAAAGGGCTTTAAGATGCCTGTGGAGCCTTTTGTGTGTGACCAAAGGTCTTTAAGATACTTCTAGTTGCACGATGAATCACTTTATGGATGCTACTTTTCCTTATAAGCTTCTCAGTTACTTGATTTTAGTGGACGGGGCTATTTTTAGGATAGCATTTACCTTTTCTAGGTCTACCTCAATGCCTCATTTAGAAATGATGAATCCCAAGATTTTTATAGAAGTTACACCAAAGATGCATTTCTAGGAATTCAACCTGACATTGTGCTCAATCAGGTGATTGAAGACCTTTTTTAGGATCTCAGCATGCTCTTCACACAACAATGACTTGACTAGTAATTCATCGATATAGTCTTCTAAGATATTGTGCATGTAGTCATAGAAAATGTATGTCATAGCCCACTAACATGTGGCACCAGCATTTTTAAGACCAAATGGCATCACTTTTGTAATAGAATGTCCACTATGGAGTGGTGAATGTGGTTTTATGCTAGTATTTAGGTTTAATTCCAATATTATTTTAGCCAAAAAATCCATCCATTAGGGAGAGCATATCATGACCTATAGTTGCATCTACAAGAGCATCTATGTTGTGAAATGGGAATGAATCCTTTGGTGTTTCCTTATTGAGATCGTTGAAATATATGCAAATATAGATTATTCCATCAGGTTTTCCTATAGGTACCATGTTTGATACCCACTTTGGATAGTCGATGGGAACAATAAATACTACATCTAATAGTTTCTGCAACTCATTCTTTACCATCAAAGTGATGGTTGGATGCATCTTTTTGAGATTTTTCTTGATAAGTTTCTTCACAGGATCTAGAAAAAGGTTATAGACAACCAATTTTAGATCTAGTCCCAACATGTCTTTGTAGGTCCAAGTAAAGATATTTGGTCTCTCTTGCAATAGAGGAATAATGATGGCCTATTTTTTTGGAGGTAAGCTTTATTCAAAGTTAAATTTCTTTGGTTGAGAAGGATTATTGTTAATTTCCACCTCGAAAGTCTCCTCTGTTTCCATATGTGACCCCTCATCAAGCTGGTGAGGAGTGGGGATTAAGTGGATGTCATCTACTAGATTTATAGTTTCCATTGACTTAGGATTGAGACCAGTGTGATGGACATCATGTGTGTAGCCTGGTGCAAAATGGAATGGTTGTAGCATCTCTTAATTAGGGAACAAATCTTCAGGTTCTAGGGGTGAATCAACAGGATCATAGTCAATAGCATCTAATTTAAGACATAATGGTTTCGAAGGATCTTCTAGGTTATGGAGTGGAGTGGTCAAATTGGTGGAGATCATGTTAATGGATGGGATGAAATCTTCGGGACCACATGGGTGAAGCTCTACATCAATGGCTCACCCTCCATACTTACGATGAGGCTATAGGGGCATATGTATCTTAGGATCCAGTCTATGAATAGATGAGATAATGGGATCGTTAGATAGTAACAACTGTATAAATATTGGAATATCTGGGAAGACCATGTGATATATGACCTCTAGATTTTGTTGTCTTCCCAAGAAGTGAAGATCAGGATCTATGGTGTGAAGCATAATTTCTCTTTCCACAAGAACATTGAATTATTGTAAATGGTGAGGTCTAAGATAATCCATATCAATCTCATCCTGGAAATCATCAATGCTTATCAAGAATCCATTGGAATTTGTTTCTGTCCCTAGGATGAGGTATGCATATCTTGGCCCAAGGTAGGCCATATCAATTTCATCCTCATAATCATCATCACTTATGAAGAAACCATTGGCATTAGATTTTGGGTCTATGATGGGGTGTGCATGCCTAGGCCTAAGGTAGATCACCTCTATTGAGTCCTCTAACTCATAGCCACTCTCATATGAAATGTATCCACTATCTATGTTGCCAGACCAAGCAAGGTTTTGCACATACCGAGGCCCATGATAAGCCAAAATAGTTTTCTCTTCATCATCACTTGAGACATATTCATATTCCTCCTACTCATAGCCATGAATTGGCTCATCCTCCCATAGGATTATTCCTAATGGGTGCACTTCGGGAGAGGAATTATGATGATACTCGTCAGGTGGTTCAATACTTACCATGGCCATCCATTTTTCACCCCAGTAGTTTTTTCTAGGGGTTTGATAGGGATTCTAGTCAATATCTTCCTTACACCCCAAGCTTAGCCTATCTAGAGATGCTGCTAGTGAGTCATCATTGCTTTGTATGTAATAGCCAAGTCCAAACCTATCAGTAGGTAGTTGATAGTGCAGCTAAAATGGTAGCCACCATCCTTACTCATATATACCTAAGCCATAGCCATGCCAATGGTAGTGCTCAAAGTATCTTAGTGCAAACTTAGGATTTGATAAGTAGTGAATATTCATGGTGAATGGTTCATCCTCATCCCTTTCAATATCAGGAGCACTATGGGTGTAATCTAAACTAGCATATATGAAGTTGGTTTGGTTAGGGGGAACCCCTAAGGGAACCACCATCCCTATTGGTAGATTTGGGACTCTTGGTCATCCCATGTCTTGCATAGACTCAATAATTGGCATGAAAGTCATGTTCTACACAAGATATTCACCTAAACCTGTGTTAGCTAAGTGAACTATAACTTGTGGTGTAGATGATGTTGTTGATGATGCAAGTGAGGTAGGTTGAGGTACCTCATTGGCTATATGTTGAGGATATTATTCCTCCATGGAAGTTAAAATTCTTGCAACTGCTATGGTTGGAAGTTCCTTGGATCCTTCTTCCACTAGGGGTGCTTTCAGATTCTGTGTATATTTTTCTTTATATGTTGAAGGCTTCTCAAAAGTGCCAATAGCTTTGGATGTAGGAGGTGGTGCCAACATGGATGGGTCATCTCACATCGATTTTCTCTTGTTTCCTGGTTGTGTGGTCAAAGCTAAAGGTCTTATGTACAGGTGTGTTGATAGAAGGACAAAGTACCTTGGCATGTTGACCTAATGCACATACTTAAATGACTCTTCATCTAATGGCACCACATGAACTTGTCCCTCATACACATACTTGACACATTGGTGAAATATTAAGGGAACACATTGCATATCTCTTATACAATGATGCCCTAGAAGGATGTTGTATTGCATAATCCCTTCCAACACGTGACACATCACAAGGATGGTATTATGTCCTACCTTTATAGGCAACATGACTATACCCATTGTGGAGAACATTGCATAATTGAAATCCCTTATTGTGTAGGAAGTTGGGAAAATGTTGGACATAGGGATCTTCAGATACCCTATAGCCTTTGTTGTTATAATGTTGATCAATGAGCCTGTATCAATTAGAACCTGCTTGAATGGTATATCGTTGATAGATGCAATGATGTGTAGAGGCAGGTCTACTATATTAGTTGGTACTTCCTTGATTTTGTAATCATAAAAATTTATCAAGGGCTCTAGGCACTGCTACAGTTGCCCAAAAAAGTGTGTGAATGCATATGGGTTCTGGGGCTAGAGCTTGATTGATCTCAAGATCTCCATAAAATTATCCCTATGCTTAGGATATTATTGTATGAGCTCATAAATTGACAACTTGGCCGAAGTCATTTGTAGATTTTGTTCCAGTCTACTCCGAACAGTTACCATAGGTCATGCTGGAATACCTAGGGGATTTTTTTATACATATCTCTATTGAGGTATAGTCATGATATGAACAGGAGATGTTGGAGGCTTTGGTTGGCCATATTACCAACTCCTAGTTGCCATATTAACTATATCAACCATTTTTATGCATCCCAAAATGGGTGGATCAACTCGAAATTGGTTGAATTGGATGCCCTAATCTCTAGGGGCCTCATGATTTGAAACCCATATATCTATTATTGGGAGCTAGTAGGTTGTCAACTTTTAGCTCTACCTTTTCAATCATGTTTTGCACAAAATTCTTGAATCTGATACATTTTTTTATTTCATGCCCATGTATCCTATGATATGGGTAGTATTGATATTCCCTATATCTCTTTTGCTTGGGATGGTTAGGATCAAGAATTTACACATCGAGGAATATGATTCTCTGTGCCTTGCTAAAATGATTAAATATAGATTGCATCAATTCAGATAGAGGGATGAAATACTAAGGCAACAAAAATTCCTTGTTTTAGCCCTGGTTGTTTTGAGGGTCGTAATTAACCAACAAGGGGTGAGCTTGATAATTCTATGATTATTGACAATAACCTCCCTTGGGTATGCTTAGAACAACCTGGTTGACTTGAGTAGGCTTGGCCTACTTCTATTGATTTTTGTTATGATTTGCATTATTCCACTCCTTTTTTTAGAGCTTGATGTCTCCTTCATCAACCTTTATGTCCTAAATAATCTTGGCTTGAGCCAAGGCTTCTTTGAATGACCCATACTACTATAGTTGCAATATCAATGAGATGTGCTTTGTGCAGCTCTTTGTGAACATTCAAGTGAGATCTTCTATGGGTACAGAGAATGGTAATTTTACCATTTTCTCCACCTATTCTTAAAATCCATTACTAGCTCATCATCATACTACTTTAAGTTGGCCAGATAGGATAGGTTCACCTTCTTCTTAAAACCGAAGGAGAAGTGTTCAAGGAATGCATTCACTAGTTGCTAAAAATTGATGATGCTATGCTTGGGTAGTTGATTGAACCATTGAGTTGCTATACTTGATAACATCATGATGAATATTCTCAATTTTAAGTAATCATTCTGCTCAAGCTAGAATCAAGCATTCATGAAGTTGGTAACGTGTTCTAGCGTATCTTCCTCTCCCTTAAACTTGTTTAACCTAGGCATCTCAAAGTGCCTAGGATATGTGAGACTCAGGACTATGGGGCACAGAGGATGGTTGTGTATCTTACTCAATTTCGGCTTCTATCCATCAATGTCCTACTTCTCGAGAGATTTGAATCTCTCAATAAGTATTTGGTATACCTTTGAGGAAATAATCTCTTGTTCCTAAAGGTTTACTCATGATGGTAAGGGAGGTAATCCTATGTTTTCCTAATTTGGGTGTCTATACTCATCCTCCATGATCATAGATGAAGGTTCAGGATATGTATACTCCTGATATTCCATCCCTGCCTATTCCTCATTGAATTTTGTTTGTTCAAGGTCCAGGTGTTGTTGATGCTGTGAAGCATGGTGAGTATGCTCATTTCTTTGTCTAGTGTTTCTCTCATACTGAGAATCGACATGTATTTCATGTTGGTATTTCTCACCACCTATGTGTACATCAGCTTGAGCTAACATATATACTAGCTATTTATGCTCAGCCCTTTTCTCTCTCGAGTATTGTTCATGTAGGTGCAGACACCTTTTTATTTGTTCTTATTGCTCAAAAGTTATGACATGCTCTCAATCAATACGCAGTGTTTCTTCTAACCTATGTATGCGATCATACCGACCTCCTACTAAATATTCATGTCTCTCTAACTCTATGTAAGGAGTTCTAATATTTACGCTCTTCAAGGAAGCTCCTACTATATTCTTTCCCTTTTCTACTAGGGTAACTTGTTATGTGTGCTATGATCTATGTTGTGTAACCCCATGGTTAGAGGTAGTGTAGGTGTTTTGAGGTTGCTTGGAAGCTTCCCTGGTTCATTGGGTTGTCTAGTAGTTATTCTATATGAAATTCTTGAGGTAGAATGTGCATTAGTAATGCTTCTTAGAGATGGTCTTGAGGGAACTTGATCCAACTCATCAAGCTATCTAGTTCTTCATGGCCGATCCTATGGAGTCCCATTAACACCAATGAGATTTTAATCTAGGGGTACCCTTCCATATTCAAGGAGGCTATAGGATGTTCTTGGTCTATGACTGGGTATAGTCCTAGTGTCTTACCCCTTAGTGGGTTGATTTGTCCTAAGTGTATCATGTGAAGTTTGGGGTCTTGCAACCCCTTCATGCCTATGTAATGATGGAGGCCTTAAGGCCTCTGCATGTATGTGTTATGAGAGAGTTTGTGATGCCTTCACATATCTATGTGATGAGGGAGGTCGTGATTCCTACACATTTCTATGTGACGATAGAGGTCATGATGTCTCCTTGCGTCTAAGTGATGAGAGATGCCATGAGGTCTCCTCATTTTTGTATGATGAGGAAGGCCTTACGACCTCCTCATGTCTATGTGATGAGGAACTAGGATGTGGCTCTCTCACTAGAATTTCTCAAGGATTCCTCCAAAGGGTTGAGTTATCTCCCCTAAGACTTGTTGAACTTCATCTGGTGACATTGTGGATGGGTGGCTCAACACTAGTGTGATTGTGAGTGTGTGGAGCACTGGTTTCTCCCTCAATGTGGGATCAAACATGGTTGATCCATGTGTATACCATGATGACTTTGAGTTATCTTATTAAGTAAATTCCAAATCACACAAGAAAAGCAAGAAGATTTTTATCTCATTTAAGTATTAATGTGTGTTCCCTAAGTTTTTTTGTGTGTTTTGATGTGTTGTATATAAATAAGACCTTATATCACGTGTTTTGCATTTTTTAAATGAAATTCTCATTATGTTTAAGGTATTTCACCTATATACTCGTACAAGCTAAATATGGTAGTGAATTCCATACTCAATGAGGTAGCATAGGTACTACCAACCCTCACCTAGCACATCATGCACATTGATACACCCACCAAAGAGGAATGTGTGCCATTTTGTATGGTATGGATAGTTCTTGGGTTAGCCTTAGCCATATATGGGTCTTGATGATACTCTTTCTCATGAGCCAACCAAGTGGTAATGACCTCCATTGTTGGTCTCGATCAATGGGTTGGATGTGAGAGCCCAATGCCACTAATGTTAAAGATATGACATGATGTGTGTGGGGTTCTTTTTATATTTTTATAATGGAAAACTATGCAGTAAAGAGCATTCATGATCATTTCCCTACATGCCTAAAAAGAATGTTTGAATTCATAAAATGCATTCTTAATTGATCTAAATGACTTTCACCTAATGCACTTCCTAACTTATGATGTAATGGCCTCTGTATGAGCAATATACAAGTAAACTCTAAACACACAAAAGCCTAGCACGTTGGAGACTAGGGCAGGCCTTGAAAATAGAGACCCACTATTCCTAGCAGTGCCTAGAGGAAAGCTAAAAATCTAGGAAGCTTCAATTACACTTTCATTCCATATTTTCTTATATTTTCCTTAATAAAATGAAATAAAATGATTTCACTTGTTTTTTTATAAAAAAAAGTTATAGATAGAGAAAATAGAAAATTAGAGAATGGTACCAACCTCAAATCCTTGATGGATGATGAATATTCTACCCTTTGGTGTACTTTTCTGCTAGCTGTTGTTTAATAGAGTGGTTGTTGCTAGCTGTTGACTATAGGAGCATATAAGATCTTCTGGTCATTGTCGACCATAATGGCCAAACCTACGAGTCACTATCGACCAGAGTGGTCAAATCTCCACATAGAAAACCCTTGAATGTCAATAAATCAAAAGACAAATAAAAACCTAGTGGGGATCCCACCGTGATCACCATATGTGTGATCCTAGGGAGTGTGCACCATCGCCCTGCTTGTGGCTATTTATTATTATATCAAAATGGAAATACATAAAGCAAATATGTGTAACATGAAAATAAAAATAACAGAGAAAGATCTTATTTTTATTGATTTTAAAACAAAACCGGTTACATATTCATCCCTATGAGGGATCCCCAATTTGATATAATGGATTAAAATTGGGACAATAGTGGATAAATATCCCCTTGTAAACAGGTGGTGCACTTCCACGGGTTACTCGATCTTGCACACAAACTTGTGTGAGGGCTTATAGATACCTCCTCCTCTCATTTAGGAAGGATCTTGTGCTATGAATGTCTTGAACTAGTCAAATAAACCTGTGGCTTGCATACATAGAAACAAAAAAGCACACTTAGTAGTTCAGGATGCCTCCCCAAATGAGGTTGTCAGTATAAAATATGATAATCAAGATAAATAAGCATAATATGATTAAATGCAATGAAACTAATTAAAGATATATGCATATCTCAAGGAACAATAATGTAAATATATAAAGTAAATCAGATATTTACTAGAAATAAATATTTAAATAGAAAGCAATAATATTTGAACTAGAACTAAGGAAAACAATGCCTAAAAACCCTAGGTTATGCTTGTGGGCCACTATCCAGTATAGCGGCCATAAAATAAAATCTTTCTCCTCGTGGTCCAAAAGTTGTAATACTAGGTTCTTCACTCTGATTTATGTTCAAGGGTCACTGATTGTATACACTTGTTGGTGGTGAAAAATAATGGATCTAAATAGTTGGTGCATAGTCTCTTCTCAGTCGGATAGCACTTCGTTGCTCCTTAAGGGTGTAAACCAGCTATGGGTATGTGAAACAATTTTTTTTACCAAAATCCACTGGGAGGATTTTTCCTTCCTTTTTGAACCAAACCTTGGCTAAGGAAGAGGATAATATCCAAACCTAGTGCTCAACTTGATACCATGATCCCATCATATGGTATATAACATTAAATAATTCCTTAAAGGAATTTGTTTTAACTTATTAATGCAAGCATTTCATGTGGCAAGATAAAGAGAGAGAAATTAAATATTATTGTGCATATTAAATGCACCTTTTACCTCTTATTTTCACATGGTAATGAGCCCATGGATTGGCTCATACCATGGTATTGTAAAGGCACTTGGTTCATATAAATTACATGATTAAGCTCGATTAACCCACTTGATGCATCTTGATGAGAAGAGAGAGGAATCCATGCTCCACTTTAGTAAACATCAAGATGTAGTAAAGAGGTGGTTTGATAGGAGAGATACAATTTAACTATTCAAGATTTCTGATTTACTTTTATTGTGGGAAAAGAAACACGAAAAAATGGGTATCATGAAAAATTTGATTTCTTGTGGTTAGGCCCTTATCAAATTTTTGAAATCCTAGGTGAAAGTACTTTTAGGTTAAAAACCTTGGATGAAGAGGAATTATATCTTCCTGTTAATGGGTTGCATTTAAAGCATTATTTCAACCCATAAAATGTGTAATTGTGTATTATATGTACATAGGTGTGCTTTTACTTTTAGTTTTGTGTGTTGGTTTTATTTTAGCTAGGTTGTTTGTTTTCTGTGTTTTTTCTTTTTAGTGTTTAGGAGTTTTGTTTGTGGATGTTAGAGTCATGTTCATGTTCCCATACATTTACATTTTGAGTAGTTCCCTTTATTGTGGTTTCATTTTTGGAATGGTTACTGACAAAATGGTATACTTTTAGAGTCAATAATACAACCCCAAGAATCGAATGAAACTGGGGAAAAGGAAATGAAGCTATTTAATGAGTTTCCTTGTCTAAGTATACTAATATGGGGGAGTGTGAAACAATGGAATATTATGCCAAAGCTTCACTTTAATGAATCACATGAAGAGATATTTCTTGTCATTTTTGAAGGATGATATCATTTTGGTAAATTTATTAAGGCTAATCTAACATGATCATGCTCAAATGTTACATATAGGTTTGCAAATTTTACCATAAAATAGGAACACAAGCAATGCAAATATTGATGAAATTAGTCACCAAGTCAAATAAACTCCACTGGGCTATAGATGCCTGATTGGAAGTGGGGCTTTATTTAGATAAAATACTGATAAAAAAAGAGAGCATTGAAAAGCTTGATCAAATTAATCACTAGGTTTGGATAAACTCCACCAGGGCTATGGATGTCTGACTGGGAGTGGGGATTTTTTTAATTTTTCTCAAAAGAGACTTTGCAAAATATTATTCAAATCAAGTTTTATGAGAAAAATTTCATGGTCTAAAGATGAACCAGATGATGGAATTTAGATAGTCCTAAGGATACAAATTGAATCACAGTGCACACACCATGTGGAAGCAAATAATCCATTTGTTATCATATGAAGCTATTGATCTTGCTTTCCTAGGGTGTAACTGAATGGTGTATACTTTTCTAACTTTTGGTTCATAATTTTAGAACTAGGTTTCTCATCAAAAATACTCAAGAATATTTTCTAGAAGAGTCACCATTTGTTGTGACCATTTCACAACTAACCCCAATATTGGGGACCCACTTGAAATTTGTAGAAGTTGGGCTAATGGGATATTGAGCAATTGGGTTATTTTGTTTCCCTAAGTGTCCCTTGATTCTTATTGAATATGGTACTAATGAGGGGGCCATTTTGCTATTAATTAGGTTGCAGGGTATTGCTTTATGTTTGATTATTGTTATGGCTAGCAAAAATCATTGTTAATATTGCTCAAATATTAGATCTTGATTGTTAGTCTTGTTTTATTTATATTACATTTTTACTATTAGATTTTAATTGTTAGTCTTGTTTTATTTATTTTAGATGTTTATTGTTATTTTGTTTTATTAATTTTAGTTTGTGTTATTTTGTTATAGTTTAATTATTTTTCTTCATGTTTTCTTAGGGTGTGTTTAGTTTATTTGGTCTCCTTTACATTTTTTTTTTAGAATTGTGCTATTGTAGATGTTGTTTTATTTATTTATTATGTTAGGTTGTTTTTGAATAAAGGGTTTTAATTTACCTTAAGGGTCTCACTAAAACCCGAGTGTGATTTTCCCCTTTTTATTTCCTTCTTATACAATAATGTCATGTTTAAAATATTTTTATTTTCATAGAGGGACAATTTTGGAGCACTGACATCACACTAGGTGGAGAAAAGAGGTGGCACCAGGATTCAATAGGTAAACTGAAGATCGAGGGTGAGCCAAGGAGATAGCGGATAGGTATTATGGTAACATGTCATGTAGATGAATGACGTGGTGTTACACGGTAGAGGATATATGGGTGATGATAGGGCAACTAATGGATGTGATCTCTATACTACACAACTAAGGGTAGAGACCACCTGAAGGTAGTCAACTAATGCTAGGTAAATTTCACTTTATAAAACACATGAAGGCAAAAACATAGAGCATGTGGGATAAAGGAGTTCCCACATGAATAAAAAATGACTCATACCTATCAATGGCTTACACATGGTGCATCCATGACTCAAAATTGTAGGGCAAGCTATGCAATCAACAAGGACTATGGTAGTAACATCGAGGGTAGAGTGGTTAAGGCTCATCAAGAGCCATTGTAGTGATAATATCAAAAAACATCCCTCACCAAACCACTGTCATAGGATATTGAATAGTAGGTGATAGACGTTGCTAGTCATAGTAGTAGTAGGTGGAACAGGGCGAAACACATCTTTAACACCCTTTAATGCAAGAAAATCCAAATGCCAATCTTGACCTTATATTCAAACACCCATCGAGAGAAGGTATTGTTAAATATTGATGAGATTTTGGAGAGATGGTAAAATCCGAGTGTAGGCATAGATCGATAAAAAAAAGGGAGAGTCAAGGACATGCAATATGAGGAAGGATGCTTGTTTGAGTCGTGTTGTAGGGTTGGCAAGGTAGAGCTGCATGCGAGGAGGTTCTTTGTATAGAAGGAAAATGATCCACATAATAGGACTTGGGTTTCAACCCAAGCCTTGGGTGTAGTGGTAGGGACAAGATAAGTAAGGCTTGCATCCTATTAACCTTAGTTCGAGTTGCATCGGTGCCACTCGAAGGAGAATAAAATGGAGGTTTTTTTTATTGGGTGTTTTTTTTTCATTCATATTATATAAATATTGCACACCCCATGTGTTATATGTTATATATCTATGGGTATTTGAGGGCCTTGGTAGTGCCCATGTTCATGGACCCTTTTGTGAGGGTTAGATGACATTTGGTCCTTCATATTTTTATTTGTTTTAACATTGAGATGTGTGGAATGGGGACCAAAATATAAGCTCAAATCGAGAAGGATATATAAGGGAAAGAGAGGAGATTTATTTTAGTTTTTATTCTATTTAGTTTTGCAAGAGTTAAAATGTTAGATGTTTTGTTTCACATTACACTTCCATTTTTTGTGAAGGAAGATGAAAGAAAAATGTTCCTAGAAATTTTAAATACTCATGGAAGCCCATGTTCAAGGGGCTGGAATTTTTTATAATCAAGAGGACATATTATTTTAATGCATAAATTAAGAAACTTGCACCTTGTGAGCAATATTGGAGGAGGTTCATTTCTAAGGATTGTTGTTTTAGTGCTTGATATTTCTACTGCATTTTTTTAGACTTATATCTAGTTTTTTATGTTCTTACGAGATTACACTACATGAATGTTTAGTTGAATGTAGGATTTATCTTCCTTAGAGTCTAGCACTTGATCTAGTAAAATTGTGTTTGTTCAGGTTTGCTCAAGTTGAGTTACCCTTATATTTTCTCATAATATTTGTTTTTGTAGGGTAGGGGAGCATGACACCATATTATGTTTGCACTCATATTCTAGTTTTTTAGTAGCTTGTTTGTAGTCTATTTATTTTTGCATCTCTATTTTTAGTTGGTTTTTGTTCTGGTCCTTGTCCAATTTTTTTGCATTTCCATTCCTTTTCCATTCTGGTCCTTGTCCAAAATTATTGCATTTCCATTTCCTTTTCCATTCTATTTCCATTCTAGTCCTTGTATCGATTTTTTTGTAATCTTTATTTTCAGTTTGTTTGTATTATGGTATTTATCCAAAAAATTTGCACTTTTCAGCATTGTGTAAAATAGTTCAACACTATTACTTCATCACTTAAGGCTGAAGATAAAATAAATCTGGGAGGGAGGATACCAAACACTATTTTAAATTAAGTGCAGATAAATCAAATGAATGCTAACTTGCTAACATTCTAACTGTCTAACTTTGTAGTTCATAGAGCATTAAAGTAGAACATAAAATTGAACCTACTAACTGCAAATGAATCTCACATTAAAGGCATAGATTTTAAAATAAAATGGACAATTCTATGCACTTGCTCATTTTGTATTTTAATCTGAAGATAAAATGAACCCACTAACAGGGATTTAGGGTAAGACAGATTAATGCAAAGATAAAAAAGGAAGGAGCATTTCATTTTAGCAATTTACACAAAGGCACATTCATTGCAATTTAAGAAAATCAATCACTAAGCACAAATGAATTAAACTAGAAGGCCCCTTTTTTATTGTTATTTACAAATTATTGGGATGTTTCTAGCACTTGTTATTCTTGATTATTTTATTTTCAAATATACATGTGCAATGCTTATATAGTGGAACCTTGGAGAAGTTGTTTTTATATTTAAATTCTTTGCAAGAGAGTATTTTTGGTTTAATACCCTCATTGTGGTGGGGATTTTGCAATGGGGCAAAATATCCACTCAACATGACTTAAGTAATTAATTTATGTGTACTACCAAAAGGAAACAATCCATATGGAGGTAATTTAATAAAGATTTTATATATTATAAATTATGTTTTCATACATTTTTTCCTTACAATAGTTAATTAATGTATTATAGATAGAAGTTGGGTGGTGGAAATATTAAAAGAGATCATTGACACTGTATTTTTTTACTTGCTATATTTGTATTATTTTATCATTTAAAGTATTATTATTATTAAAATTTAAATAGGTAAATCAGTCAAATAGAAGAGAGTATTATTTGGACTAAAAAATTATAATGAACTAAAGGGGATTCTCTAACTTAGGAAAAGAAACCTTACGGTTAACATAAATTATTGACCCTAGATATAAAATTAATAATATAAGTTGCTTATTTTTTTTTATAAGTAAAAATTGTATTAATGTGGGTTTTGAAAGGAATCCCAAAACCTTGTTACAAAAACAACATTATGGAATGTTGTGAAGAGGAAAACGTAAATCAAAGAGGCATCCTACCTATAAGATAAAATATGTAAAATAAGACCAGCCAATCAGATGCAGACAAATAGGCCCCAAAAAATACAGCCTAGAGACCGCTCACAACCACATCCTCAGAAAAATCCCAATAAAAAACACCTACATGGCATTTTTGATTCCATCCTTCACCACTTCCTTTTTCAGTTGTCACTTTCTTCACCGCTTCCATGGCCACCTTAGGTTCATCAAAAATCTTAGGGTCATATATGATTATGCCAAAGAAAGCTTCACAAAAAAAATAGGTTCAAGATGTTTCGCATCTCCTTCATGGTGGACAAAAAATCCTCAGACTAGGAAATTGTTGTCGAGATCATCTTGAATATTCAAAAACCACTTCTTGAATATTTTTTTGGCTCTGAGATGTCTTCCTTCTAAGGTGAGCATATGGTATGTTGCATTTTCTGGTTCTTCAACCTTGACCTTCTTTCCCATGGAAACCTTGACATCCTTGTCAAATCCCACTGACTTCCTCTTCCTAGACAAAGGGGTCGACAAAGGGCTCATGGATACGTCATCCTCAGGGATGACCTTGGAAGGACTAGAGTTACCTTGAGGAGGTTCCTCAAGGGTAGTAGGTTTGGCCAAGGAACCTTTAGGATAATGAATTAGGAAATGAATATAGATTATATTGAATAAACCTTGGTGGGATGGAAACATGAAATTTTTCTTTTTCCTATAGGTTTCTATAGAATAACTCATGGAGCAGAACAAGAAATAAGGAATGTTGATGACATTAATATCAATAAAGTGGTTAACAAAGGCAAGGTGAAAGCTACATAGGGTTTTTTTAGGATCATCGATAGTTATGTATTGCATGATGGGCATCATGACCCTATTCCAAGGAGATGGTAAGTTTGACCTGTGCATACCCATTTTGGCTAGCTTGAAAATTTTGGCTTTGTTAGGGAACTCCTTGAGCTTTACCTCTAAATTATATTTCTCCCTCCTCACATATAATATAGTTAGAGGTAATCCAATGAATCTTTGAAAGCATCTAAGTGTCAATGATGTAATACTTACCCCGAATATTGACATGACCCGCATTCTAGCTACAAAGAAATGCGAGGATAGTATCATAGTCATTTTCAAAAAAATCCTCAATAAAGGGAGATATCCCCTCTTATAAAGGATGGACTAGATGAGTGCATCTAACTCTAGAGTGTTTGGCTCAATGTAGCACATGATGATGTAGTGAAGAAACCAGAGCCAAAGCTAGAAAGCAAGGGGATGGATTAACTAAAATAGGGATTTGGAATTGGGTGTATTTGGTAGAGCCCATATAGGAACATGGTGCTTATGCATTGGGAAGTGGATGCTTTGGGTATCAGGGCCTAGATTTAAAAATCCATACCTGGGAGGAATAACGAAACCAAAGGAGTTCCTGAGGCTACTAGTAATCATAATGCACTCTTAAAGGCTGATGTTGCATGTGAATCCTGAAGACACATGAGAAATCCTTCCAATAGTGAGCAAGAAAATTGAATGCAAGTAACCTTTAGGAAGTGAAAGAGAAGGTAGGTTTTTGGTAACGGTTGATGGAAATAAAATTATGATACTCAAGAACATGCAATAGGGGTAAAGGATCCTGAAGGGTAATGCGTGGACAAATCCACATGGAAAATGGTAAGTTAAGGAACGTGGTGGGAGGTGGCCTTCGAAAAAGTAAATAATAGGTAGAAGCATAGAGGATGGATAATGAAAAAGGTAATTATTGTAATTTGAGTAATCAAAAGAAGAGAGAGTGAAGATGCTGATAAGGCTACACGAATAACAAGGTAAGTCCAACATGGTCTTTTGGTACAAAATTGGTAAACTATGATTGGACATTGCAATAGTGATCAAAAGGATAGGATAGGATTGGCCAAATTATATAAGTTGATTATTGTTAATAGATAAGTAGAATATATGTTTGACTTCATGATGATTTTTAAATTTAATTTTCTAATAGAAGGGGAATAAAATAATTGAATTTATCTATAGAGATAATTTGAATTTTATTTAGTTAAACTAAAAATAATAAATCTCTAACCAAAGGATTTAGAACTATAAATCTTATCTATAATAAGGAACCCTTTTATCACTAAACCAAACATATCTATGTAGGGTTGGAGTCATCAATGAGGATGAACAACCAAGGAATTTAATACACAATACCGATGGTTATGCAAAGGTAATCACTAATATTCATGAATGGCTATATTTTATTGTTTAAGTCAGGATGAGTAGGTAGGAAGGGGCGGTATGGGATACCTCTCTAGGAAATTGATTTAGTAGTACAATGATTATTCCTTGTACGAATTATGACTAGGGGTAACCTAGAATGGTACAAGAAGCTAGACTAATCCACGATAGTTGGAATGTGATGAATATCATTATTCATAAATTTGACAAGTGAGATTATATCAAAAGCTAGAGAAATGGTATGGCCTTAATCCAAGGAAGTAGATAATCATCTAAGCACTAGGCATATATGTTAAACACCCTTACTTGTTATTTTGAATAGATGAGTGAAATTAAACTCAATATTCCATGTGATAAGGGAGGGAAATTATGTGTCCACCTTCTAAGTGTTATGGTCCTTAGAGGATAACCACAAGCTATGGTTTTGAGTTCTCATATCATGATAGAGGATGAGCATGATAGAATCACTAAATAGCACCTTATATAGGAATTGGCCAATCTCATCCACTTGGGAGTCATATACAATGACCTAAACCCAAAAGTGGTTAAGTATACCTCATACTGATTAAAAATTGGATGGTCATCCAAGATTTAAAATCTCAAAAAAATTACTTAGGGTGAGGTATTTGCTTTAAAACTGTTAAATTTTTTACCTTAATGAACCAATGAGTTAGACTAGGTTGTACAACTAGTGAGTATTTGATTAGGTTGTTATAAATTGCAAGCTCAAGCCTAGGGCTACACATATGAAGATAATAACAAGAAAGAGAAGATGTTTAAGGTTGAAAATGCCCAAAACTATGACTGCAACCCCCTATAAATGAAATAAGAGCTTAGTTTCAAGACAATTCTATCTATAAGTTATTTTTTAGATTTTTAATTGCCATAGTACCCACTTGTTAGTTCCAATTGAGCTCCAATAATGCAACTTCTTGCAAAAGGCCATTGTAGATCAATGAACCAAATTCAAATTTAGGGATAGAATGAACTCTAGACCAACCACATCTACCTTTATAATCTTCTATCTAGTTTCGTGTAACTATATTTCATAACTAACTATAAATCTCACATTACAAGATTAAATAAGAAACCTATAAATAGGAGTAAAGACCTCATTATAGGGGTTGGCTCTGTAGTCTTTGCCTAGTATTACATTGTAATTGTTTCTTATTAATGAAGATATAGTTTTTTGACCTCCATTCTTATGTGATTATAAGTTTTTTGTGAATTTTTTACTTTAAGTCACTTTTGTTACACTTACTTTTTTGTGTATTCTATTAAATTAATTCCAAAATTTGGATTACTTATTAGATTGCTAATAGTTGAAGTCCTTGGAATTATTACAGCAATTAAATACATTTTATTTAATTCATTTAATTTACATTATGCAATTGATTTATTCTCTTAAAGCATGAAAGGACTATTAGATTGCTAGTTGAAAGGATCCTTGGAATGATTAAATAGAATATCTTGAACTTAATGAATCTATAATCATGGGTGATAATAGTTGGTCTACTAAGTATCTTGTAATTGATTTGATAGTTCATTACTCTATGACATATAACATTGTTACACTATGTTTGGCCACTTTTTAAACCCTTTTTGTATCACATTTACTCATTTTCTATCCTTTTTTCCAAAACAATCACTGTAAAGGAGTAAACCTTCTTCAAAGGTTGAAACATAGAGTAATATTGTTTCATTAAATTGTTATAATTTGGCTAATATTGATAGGTGCAACACATTTCCATAGAAATGGAATATTTTATGCCAACAATATAGCTATTTTATGGCAAACACGATGGGAAAAATTACTAGCATCATCTCACCTTCCCATATGAATCAAGATTTTATTAACAATCTTAACCTCATTAGAGGAGATTGTATGCTCATCTAGTGACTCTCGTTTTGAGATAGAACCTACAATTATTTTGTGATAAATAAACATTTCTATTAACAACCATGTAATCCATGCTTATTTTTATTATCTTTGTATGATTATAGGGTTTGTAATAATAAAATTATGATATTTGCCACCCTATTAATAGTTTTTGGATAACTATGTTGTGGAAAGTAGATTTAGAATTTCTTGAAAATAGGTTATGTCATTCCTATGGCTCAACAATATTGTCCATAATGGTATGATATTGGTCCTATTAATGTTATCATTCTTCATCAATTACTAAAAATTACCCTAAAATCCCTACCTAGCTATGAAGGTAAAGATAAAACTACTTATGAGCATTGTTAAGACATAGCTTCTTTGGCTACCATGTATGACATTGTATTTGAAGATGTAATGATTAGATTACTCATCCTTTATTTCAAATAATTTTTTTTACTATGTTATAGGTCTTTGGAAAATAATAGCATTAGTATATGGGATGATTTATCCAAAGCTCTTATTGACGAATTCGATAACCCTAGAGAACCTTTTCTATTACTTAATTTTCATTAATCTAGAGAGTCTCCCATTAAATCATCTCTTATTTTAGTGTTCATTTTGAAAGGAGTTGAAGGATAATTCCCCAATAATTATAGACCTCCCTCTCTCAGGCTTATTTATATTATATTCATACCTTTCATCTTGACCTTTGTATTATTATTTAGTAATCTAAAGAAATAAGGTTCCCTCAAATCTATCATGAAGTCATATTAGCTGAGAATATGTTGATCATAGCAAGGAAATATCCATCTAGGAAGGTCATATATTTGCCTAATCCTTTTCCAAGTACATCATATACACCATGTTATGATGAGCCTAGGTCACATTTATCCCAAGTCCCTAAGGCCATTGGTATTTCTACCATATCAGAGAACTAACTCCAACAAAGCAAGAATTAAGATCAATGATGCAAACGTTGATTGAATATATTAGGAGAATGGAAGAATAACTCTTTTAATCTAGAATGGATGACTTTGAATATATTGAGATTATATTTCAATAACCACATCAATACACTAGCTCCTAGCACTCTATTGGTATGAAATACATCTAAAAAAAGAGATAAAGCAATGTCATAATGATAATAGGGATAAGGCAATGCATATTCTAACTATGTGGAAACCCTCATCACATAATGAGGTTGGTATCAAAGGAAATGACCCACATATAATGTACCCATAGATACTTGAGAAAATTTTATTTGAAAGGATAGCTCCCATTCGAAAACAATAAGAAGTAGTGTATAATCTTAATAACACTCAGTTTTTAGTCATATAAAAGGAAGCTCATCCCAATGTTTAAACACTCATACTAGAGGTAAAGTCATTAAATCATAAAAGAACAAAATTTTGTAAGAATTTTTATTTCCCAACCATGTATCATAGGTAGATTATATTAGTAGTGAATCGGTTTCAAAATTTATTTAAGGCCTCTACTCTAGAAAACGAAAATCTAAGAAAATATGTGCTAGTGGCTGAATAAGTAGACTTAGGTTATACCTTGAAGGATAAAAGAATAATAGTATCCCAACATCAAGGGAGGCATCCATGGGCATGCAAAGAAGTCAATATATTTTGTTTTATTTATTTATCTCTAGAAAAATGCCAATTACACAATTGTGCAGTTGATCCAAAAGTTGAAATCATAGTCAAGCCACTAGAAATATGTAGAAACATTGGATTGAACATCAACCTAATGGAGCCCAAAATATTGTAATTCAAAGGAAATTATAGGAATGCAGTTGGTTTTTGGAATGATTTTTTGATGATGATACATGGTTACCTAGATCTTGTGGTGATACAAGATATAGTGATTATTGATGTGAGCCCCCTTATTGGCATGTGCTTGTATCAAGATTTTTCGTAAAAAATTGGAGGATATATAAATGGAGAATTTTACTACATAACTATCCATTGTATTGGAAAGATAGTTAAAATATTTAATCAGGATCTGCACCCTTTCCACATTAAGCAATACGAAGAGCAAGAAATAACTCAGCCAAGGGAAAATATCTAGGATAAAATGATAGAGATAAATTACTAGCTATGGACAATTTGGTCAAGCTTGGTAAGATCCACATAACTAAAATATTGATCCATATATTAAAAAAAAATAGTTATCTTTGGCAGCTAGTCATATTTATTTTCAAAATAGATAATACTATGAACTATTCTAACAATTTGATCATAATAGATCTACAAGAAAGTGGTATAGACAAAGATAATTGAATCTAATCAAATTAGAGTCAATGGTAGATGTGCTTTTGGGTATGGTACAATAAATCTTGGTAATAGAAATACTAATCCATTGCAACAATCCATGATTACCATGCATGTTAGAGGTCACAAGTTTTCTAAAGATAGATCATAATTAGATTGGCCTCTAGACACATCTAAAGACAATTAGAGGTATCTAGAAGTTAGTCACAAAGAAAAACCTCAAATATGGTAACATATGGTCTAGATATTATAGTTTCAAGGGATAAGATTTAAGTAATAATTTTGGCCAAGTATGGGCAAACATGTCATGACCCTCACCTGGTGAAATTTTTCATGTGATAAACTTATAACTTAGCATGTTGTTTTAATGTTAATATGGCTATATGATGATTAGTTGTCATAAGTGCTTGATTTATTTATATGATGCTACTAATGGATGAGCTTGTGTAGGTATAGGTAATCTCATAGGCAAAGGACTAACCACGAAGAGCAAGTTGATCCACAAAAGGAAGGGAAATGATAATTAAAAAGGTCTAAACTATATGACACATGATAGTTAGATTTAGATCTAATTTACATCATTACATTTTGTATTTATCATTACTGCATTTGAATGTTTGTCAACATTCCTAAATCTTCATGCAGTTTGAATTGCTTTAGATTTATATAAAGTAACCTAGCATGCTTGGTGTTAGAATATTTGTTAATAAAACTTCATTGATTCTTTATAATCCTTTTTTATTTGGGTTTAATGAAAATAAAAGATTTCATCTCTAAAGAATATTAAGTACCGAGAAAGTGTGATTCAATCTATGCTAAGAGCATTATCATTAGTCACCAATACTAGTTGCTGATAATATATTCTATTTTTGAAACCAAATTTGGCAATACACTATTTTTATCATGTTTTAATAATGGCTTGTAAGGCATAGTATTACTATTTTATGGTTTAGAAGATATTATTGATTCAATATCAATATGACTAAAGAATTATTTTATGATTGACATTATTGTTTTAATATTAATAATGATGGATTATTATTATTTTTTAATTCCAATAATGATTAAGGAGTATTATTATTGTCTTTATAATTATAGTGGCCATGGAATTATCTTTCTTGTTGATATTATTGATAAAATAATAATTTATTTTAGAACCTTTTCTTGCAAATGTAATATAAATTTATTTTTATTATTAATTAAAAGGAGAATTGAAACATCTTTTGGGATTGATTTTTATAGTCATGATAAAATGGTTGATAAGGAAGTTAGTGGGGAGTTGTTTCTTGATAATATCATGTGGGATATGTTGAAAAAAATATAGCAAGAGATTGTAGAAGGGATTAAGATAGGGATAGAGGGAGAATATGCAAAGTAGAAGAGAGGGTGAAAAAACTAGCATAGCATTCAAGAAGGGATAGGCTTCTCATAAATTGCTTCGTCAAAAAGTGAATAAGGTTGATGTACACCTTGGTTTTGCTATCTTTTTGTTATTTTCTATGAATCTCTGAATGTTTATTCTTTATTTTATGTTAATTTCTTGTTGTGTGTAAATGACATCATTGTATTATTTTACCACATTGCTTATAGCTTTGTTTTGATTGGTTTTTTTTCTTGAATCTCATCTCTGTTTATTTTTATGTATAGTTTTCCCTATTTTTAGTGATAGCAATTCCCTATTTTTAGTGATAGCAATGTTTTGGGTGTTAATTATGTTATGTGTTTTATTGTCCACCTTAGTGTGTCCATCAATGCTCATTGTTAACCCCTAGAAATCAAATGAATGATGCTTTGTATTTAGTTGTACTTGGTATGTTAAGTTCTAGTCATTGTATGTCGTGCACCTTCTGAGGCCAAAGTTAGGGCTAAGTTTTATAGGTGCTTTATGGATCTTAGATATTGTTTTGTTTAAAAGTGCATTAATTTGGAATCTATAGTTTTTGTGTAACCTATCCCCTGGTTCAACTATTTTTTTTCTAAGCCTATGTTTGTATGCTTCAACCCAAAACTCTTTTCCTAATTTGGATGATGGTCTAGGATTTGTTCTATGTATTGAGATTGTGATTTTGATTCTTGTTAAGGTTAATGTATGGGATAGAGTAGTATTTTTGTTCAGTGCCTAAAGTTTGTATCCCTATCCAAACTAAATATTCATCTTTCTTGTGTGTTGGAAGTCACGGTCATCTAGCTTGGTTTGGGCTTCATGCAAAAATGGTAGCATGTAATGGTCGCTAGTTAGTTGGCTAACCGAATGTCCTAGTTTGTTGTGTTATTTATGGATGTTTCATTATGCTTTGATTAAAGTTAATTCATTTTAGTTGAAAATAAATTGTTATTTATTTTTATTTATGTTATTTCATTTTAGTTGAAAATGAATTATACTTTATATATGATTAATCTATTTTTGATTAGAAATAAATAATAGATAGATTGAAGTTAATTCATTTTAGTAGAAAAAAATGAATTTAATATTTGGGTTTAGGTTAATATATTAAGAGGAAATAATCATTAGTCTATAATTGATTCATTTTAAAATGAATTATATTATGGTTGAGCTATTTTAGATTAAAGTGATATAATATTTGAATGATGGTTAAAATTTGTTGGATGGAAGGCGATCATGTGATTTCTTTCATATTTTTTAAGTTCATATTTTTTTTTGGTAGATAAGATACTATAGCATTAATACCAGGTTTTACAGGTTGACCCAGAACCTTTTACAAAAATCAGCCTAGGGCTGTTGATGAACATGTCCTTACTAAGGATCCTATATATGTAAAATCTACATGACGCCAAAGCCATTACATTTGGTAAGACACATAGCCTGTTATAAAAAAGAAACCTCCCATACAACATTTTGGATATACCCCAAGAAAACACACCTTCATCATAATTACAAAAAAATAAAAAGACACATATCCCTTCCTTTAAACAATGCAGAAACAAAAAGCTACAGACACACATAACAAAGTACTAAAAAAAACTCCCACAAGCTTTGTATTGACAATTACTCTTAATAATTCTTTGCTAATTGCTTTCTTTCGTATATGACATGCTTTGGTACCACATCTCGTATTGGCCAATAAGCCTTGGACAAGTGAACCTGCTAGCTAGATTTATGGCAATGGCTATTTGGTGGTCCACATGGCTCTGGTTCGAAGTCTTATATTATCGTTTCTTTCCTGCCCTGTGATTATCAACCAACCTAAAATTACTAAGATGACTAGGAGACATGTTATTTGACATGTGACTATCCTTGTTATTCTTTGTGGTATTTCCAAGCAGCATCCACCAAGACTGACATCTCGGATAATTTTTATTGTGAGTCCATTTCAAAAAAGAGACGAGAATACTCATAGCCTTCAAACTTACAATGCCTTCCCTATTGGTAAATTTGACTATCATTCTTGGCATTCTTGTTGAATAAGATCCTTTAATTCGCTCGAGACACCGTGTTCTCATTTGAAAATTTTGTCACCATCGACACCCAAATTGGCTAGCTTATCAACAATTTTGTTAGCTTATCGAAAGACATGTTGGGCTTTTCTGTCCTATCTTCCCTGGAAAAGGATCCTAGCCTCTTCAATAATTATTTTAATCCTCCAAGAAGGTGTTTTCTAATTATTGAGGAGATTTATAACATGCATAAAATCTCCTTCTACGATCAAATTGCCTTCTAAATCTTGAGTCATTTGAATACCTCTCCACATAGCTCTAGCTTCAACTTCATTGTTCGTCCTTGTTCTCAAATATTCAAAAAATGCAAGCATCATATTCCCATTACGATATCGCACAATGCCGTCTGTGCCTGCTCTACCAAGATTTTCCTTAGCCACTCCATAAAAATTAAGCTTAAACCAAAATGTAGGAGGTGGGAACACTTAAAATTGGATCTAGGGTTGACTACCCTAGGCACAGACTCATCTAACAAGGTTAAAATTAAATATTGAGCAATCGTGGTCTCTTGCAAATGAGGTTTACGACTATCAAAAGGGATAAGGTTCACATTCTCGTTGGCAAATGATAGGATCCTGGAAATGATAGTTTGATGATCATGGATTGACTCATTAAAGACTCTATGGTTCCTTTGTAACCACACCTGCCAAAGATAGTGATTGAGACAAATTTTCCACATGTATCTAAGTCTTTGGCTTGAAAAGGGGTAATGCCACTGGATGAACAAATCAAGTACAGTGGTTGGTTTAACCTAGGAAATATTGAAGGCCTTAAAAACCCCACTTAGGAAAGTCAAGGAAAAATGGCAATCAAGGAAAATGTGATAAATGGTCTCCCAATTATCCCCTCACAGATAACAACAATTAGTGATACAAATACATTTACGCATAATATTATGAATGGTTAGAATTCTTCCTTGGATAACCAACCATGAAAATACTACAATTTTTGGAATTAATTTTTTTATCCAAACTAAGTCCTTTTGGAGGATAATATCCTCATCATCAAGCAGAAGCTTGTAAGCTGATTTAACAGTGAACTGCCCATTTTTCATAGGAGCCCAAGTCACTTGATCTTCCTTGGGTCTCATGGGTATAAACTATTACCTGAGAATGTTACAAAGATCATTTGATTCCGCTTGAAATTCCTGAATCCTTATTTTTTTCCACTTCATTCAGCCGCTGTCCTCAACCATATAATCGAAGAGTTTTTTGCCAATGAGTTCTTCCGTGATATATCTGATTCAGGATAAGTTAGAATATTGCGTTAGTGGTTCATCCTTAGTCCACCTGTCATTCCAGCAATTTATCCTCTCACTCTTGGGTTAATGAAGTTATTATTTTTAAATTTAATGGGAATCCTTCTATAGTTGTGATAACTTTAGATTATTGAAGGAATATTTTTTTTTAGTGAAGTTATGATATTCTTTAGAAAGAATTGAGGATGAAATTAATGACTCTATGAATAGACTATTTTATTATTGGATTATGAATAGTTTGGATTATGAATAGTTTAGTATGCTTTATTGCTTTAGTTTATGAAAAAATAGAGAGAGTAGTATATATGTGGTATAGTTATATATTCATAAATAAATTTAAGAAAATATTTTATTTCATGAAATATGAAATAGGAATTGAGCATAGATCCCAGTAGATAGTTTTAAACATATGGGAGTTCCACATATAAGGGAATTATGAGATTACCTCATTGTTTGTAAAATGATTTACAAATATTCATGCTTTATGGGAAAATAAGAAAAAATGGGATTCGTATGTGGTTCCTTGAATATATGTATTGAAGACTACTAGTATTATGTAATAAAAGTAATGTTCTCATGGTTGGGTTTTTCTTGAAAGGATTTCCTAGGATAAATGAGGTGTTATGTGTGTATAATTTATAAATCTTGCTTTAAACTATTATATGCATGCAAGTATCTAGCCTATTATTGAGTTGTTATAAATTGTATATGAAAAGAAAACAAATTTGTATACTTAATCATGTTATGCTTATATAATCAAAATAATTATGCTTTGATAGAGTAAGATGAATGTTAAGTATTTATTTGCAATAGAGTAAGGTTTATGTAAGTGAAATATATGTAATAAAGAGAGGGAGTTGAGCAAAAAATAATCTAGTGCTCAATTTACTTTGGTTTTTGGATTTGTTCCTTAGGAATCATTAACCTTAGGAAACCAACGTAGCTAAATCTTAAAGTATAGTACCAAAACTAAGGGAGAGTGGTGTAGCAATCCCTTAGGGTTATAATGGGTGCTTTGGTAATGGAACATCAAAGTGGACCATGGATGATGATAGTCCTTGGAAAATGTTTAGATAATGAAACTCAAATTGTCTATTCTAGTCATGGAGGTCAGGATCCCATTGTAACTAGGTTTGTATGATGGAACCTTGAGGGACTATGAGGTATACATGTGAGTGATGTCATACAAATGATAGTCATTGGTATTTTATTTACTATGGTAAAACCTATGAGGGATGTCATTTGGTGTGACAATCACTAGAAACCCTAAATGACTATTGGGAAACCAAGTGAGAAATGACACATGGGTGATAGTCACCTCAATTAAATCATTAGGTGGATGGTTCAATTCAGCACAATAGTTTTACACATGGTGTAGTGTTTAAAACTATAAGAAGCTTATGCCTAAGTACTAATGAATATTGAATGAGACTAGGCATTTCCTTCTTAAAAATATGAGATAGGGTTAAAACCTACACCATGGTCAAAATATCCTTCAAAGGAAGGTAAGAAAATGGGGAGACCATGTGAAGGTGTCATTTAAGTTTTGTGGGTAATGTACAAGGTGAACCTCAGATTCAATGTAGGATTAAGGCCACTCTTATCCACTTGAGGGATGTTGTAGTAATTTGAACTTAGAATGTGGTTAGAAGCTTCTATTGAATTTATCTAAAACTTCTTTGGTGAATTTTACATGTGATTGAAAAAAATCTCTCCTAGGATGATTACAATTGGTTTGTTATAGTTGGTACCAAAACATGGTTATAGTAATTTAATCTTCCCTAAAAGGACCTCTATGTTGTAGTATTAGAATATCCATGAAGAAATCCTAGCTATGACTAGTTTTGACGTGCGGCTTAGGAAGAAAAAAATATTTCCATGGGGATGGTAGTTTACATGGAGTAAAATTGACATCAATCGATATACTGATAATAATCATAGTAGAGTACCTTACATGAAGTGAGTGTGATTGATGATACTAATGCATGACTTATAGTACTGATTGTTAAGACTATACCTAATTAATTAGATAGAGTTACATGGGAGTGTACCTGATTTGAGTCACTTGTTTGGCTAGGGAAATGAAATCAACACCACAAAGAGGAAGAGGTAGAGGAATATGAAGATCCTATCAACAATCATTGCTAACTAGACTGAATAATACACCGATAGGTCCCCAAGGAGGGAATGTGGAAAATCCAAACCTAGAACTAGTAAACCTCACAAAAGATATTTCTCTTTTACAAGAGCAAATAAAACAACAAAGATAAATGCTAGATATCTTAGTGAGAACTCTCAAAATAAGAATTCTAAAGTCAAACAGGAAAGGAATCTAACATCTAGAGAACAAGAAGCTAGAGCTCAAATTGAAGTAGAGCTAGCAAAGGATCTAAAGAATGTTAAAGTATACAAATTCAATGGCAAATAAGTTAAAGTATACAAATTCAATGGCAAAGAAGGTGGTGAAGTATCCAAAACATGTCTAAGTGAGCTAGAAACTTATTTTACCATGAAGAAATATTTGTTAGTGACTAGAACTATTTGGGAAACTTTGTACCTCCAGGAAATAGGTCTAGAAAGGTGGGAAACACATAGGAAATATAATGAGATCGAGGCAATAAATTTGACTTGGAAGTATTTGTGGAAGACTTACAAAAGTGATTCATTTTGGAGCAATTCTATGTGGAAATATTTAAAGAGTCTACCACACTTGTACAAAGGACAAAGATAGTAGAAGCATATTAATAGAATTTTGTCAAATTGCTCAAATATGTGCTTGCATATGAGGCATATGAAATTATGAGTTTGCATAAGTTTATCATAGTACTAGAACCTAAGATAAGATCAACTATAAATATACTCAAATATAAAAATATAGAAAAGGTATGTGATATGGCTCGTTAAGCTGAATCAAATATACAATCAAATAGAACCTACTTCAATTATGTTGATTTATCTAAAAAACATTATCAGGCTTTGATAAAGAGCAATAATGATAGTTTTTATAGTGGGAAAAGGAAAAAAATAAGAAAAGAAAGAATAACCCCTATTTCAATAGGAAGAATGATAGGAAACAAGGGGATAATAAAAAGAGGTTCCAAAGGAGGAATAATAATAACAATAATAATACTCATCCACAAAGGCAACCTAAAGCAGGTCTAACTGATAGGGTTATGCGAAAGGGGTTAGCCCTATATATTTATAAAAATGGAGTGAATCAGTTTTGAAATCCAAAATTCTTTATAATTTCAAGGTGAAAAGGTCCCCTATTATTAGGGGTAATATTGGAGATTTAAATTTAAAATGGTCCAATTATTATAAAATTGAGGCGTATCTACCCCAAAAAATTAACCCAATTTTTTGGCTAATGGGCCTTAGTCAAGGGTCCCCAATATTAGCCAATTCCAAATTTCAAAAATCAAAATATTCATTAATTAATGATGATTAGCTGCTATGCATAACCCTTTTGACTAATAAACCTAAGAAGCAAAATCAATACAAACACCCTGGACCCAAGATTGGTTGTTTTGACTATGGAGGACCTCACTATGCCAAAAAATGTCAACATAAAGTAGGACCCCACAAACAACCACAAGAGCCCAACCACCATATGTATGCAATAACAGGTAGTGAAAATATATATGGATAGGCTACTCCACTCTTAAAATGTATGATTTTTGATAGAGATTGGAGCAACATGCAATTTTATTTCATCTAGTATAGTAATGCATATACCAGAAAGACCAATATTCTTGGTAGAAGGGTGGAAAGTAGAGTATGGTTCTGGATAAACATACTCCATGGAAAAATGTTTTCCTAATATTCAAATCATCCTAGCCAATGACTCTATAGAATAGCAATTGTATGTAGCTTCCCTCCAAGCCTTTGACATTATTTTAGGGATGGATTGGTTGGAGATCCATGAGGATGTGATCAATTTCTGTGATAGATAATTAATTACACTGATAAATATAAACAAATATGACAAATTATTAGTGAACAAGGATCATTACAACCCTAGTTACTATCAACTATGCAACTAAAGAAGACCATGAGAAAAAGTGGAATAATTTTCATGGTTATGTTTAACAAGGTCAAGAAGGATAAAAAGGAAAATATTTTTTAAAAACACCTAATATTACAAGAATACAGGGATGTGTTCCCTAAAGATTTGCCTAGACTTACACCAAAATGAGAATTCGATTTCACCATCGAATTGATTCCAGGAACCGAGCCTATACATAGAACTCCCTATAGGATGAATCCTATAGAATGCAAGAGTTGAAAGTACAACTTCAAGGATTTTTAGAGAAGGGGTTGATAAAATAGAGTGTGCCTCCATGGAGTGACCATCCTCTTTGTTAATAAGAAATATGGATTGCTTAGATTTTTTATTGACTACAAGATGTGGAATACAAATAATATTAAGAAGAGATACCCATTGCTTTGTTTGACCAATTAAATAGAGTAACCATACTTTCTAAAATTGACTTGAAATCAATATATCACCAATTATGAATCCGAGAGGAAGATACCCATAAAACTACCTTCAAGAATCAGTATGGGCACTATGATTTCACAATGCTACCATTTGGGTTGATTAATTTACTAACGAAATTTATGAAATTGATGAACAATGTGTTCAAGAAGCAGTTAGATCGATTCATATTGATCTTTCTAGATGATATTCTGATATATTTTAAAAATAAGGAAGAGCATGACAAGAACATGAGGATCGTTCTTGAGCTATTAATGGAAAATTAGCTCTACGGTAACTTATCAAAATATGACTTTTACACCCTAAGGTACAAAATCTCAAACACATAATATCTATAAAGGAAATTGTAGTAGACACTAGGAAGATTAAGGCTATTTTTATTTGGTCGTAGCCCACCAACGTGTCTAAAGTAGAAGTGTTATGTGCATCACAAGTTATTATAAATGTTATTATAAATGGTTTATGAAATAATACTTTATGATTGCCTATCCAATAACCAACCTATAGAGGAAAGGAAAAGAGTTTAAATGGATGGATAAGTGTGATGTAGCTTTTGAATTTTTTAAATATAAACTCACTATAACACCTATTCTACACAAAATTGATCCATAAGGAAACTTATCTATTTGTACTAATGCATAACTAGAAGGGTTATGAGGGGTCCTATACCAATATGAACCAATTATGGCATATGAGTTGAGAAAACTAAATAAACAAAAGATGAATTATGCTACACATGACTTAGAAATTACAGAATTTGTACAAGCTCTCAAGATGTGGTGACATTACCTATTAGGAAAACATTTTGAGCTTAGAGCTGATCATTAGATTTTGAAGTATATCTTAACTAAACCTATTTTTAATTCTAGACAGAGGTGGTGGACTGAATTTATTTATGAATACGACTTTGGTATTGAATATATCAAAGTTAAGAAAAATAAATTTGTAAATACCTTAAGTAGGTGAAGGCATATAGTTGAAATAACCCATAGTCATGTGGAATTATTAGCATAAGTCAAAGAGAAGCAAACCCAAGATCAATTTTACAATGATATTCAAATTAATATGGCAATAAAACCTAAATACCAAAGAGACTTTAGCATTAAGGATGGACTCTTATGCTTTAAATATAGGGTTTTCATACCAAAAATTGGTAATTTAAGGATATTGATCATGTAGGAGGCACATAGATCTCCTTACTCCACTCATATTGGAGGGACCAATATGAGGGAAAATATGAAGACTTTCTATTGGTTAGGAATTAAAAGAGAAAATATCAATGATTTTATCACTAGGTGCATGGAATACTAAAAGGTGAAGGCTGAACATAGGCATTGATAGGGAATTAGGTGTGTGATTTAATAAATGTTAGTTTTTGTAAGGATTAAGGTGTCATTATCATTAAATGCACCCTTATCTAAAATATGTCATGTAATACCTATTTATAGGTGTATGTTATCAATGGAATACAACTAAGTTTTTGGGTTTGTCATTTTTATTTGTGCTTACGATTGTTGATCCATATCATTTGGTATTAAAGCCGATTGAGAAATCAAGGTAAGTATCCTCTTCCCCTAGGTTGAGATTGGTTCACACAACAGTTTTTCAACCTCCTCGTGGGTAATATCCCACATCCATATTGCTATGGTATCTTTTATATTTTTAATTAGCACCCTCCAACTTCCTTAATAGCCAACACCTCCCGCACTAGCTATCATGTCCTCCCCCTTGTCGAACCACCCATCTCCATGCTTTCCTACACCACGCTATCCTTATGATGACCTGAGTCATATTGTGCTTGTGTTTTCATCCACTACCAAACCTTCAGTTACCACACCTTCATCATGGTTATCCCATATACATCCCTTCCAACTGTATCATTGTTTGCATCACGTCCACCACTTTACTGATGACATCCCTTCATTTATGTGTTTCCACCTAGTCAGCACTATCATACACTCATGTCCACATCTTGATATTTCAACCTACCATATAGCTCACCTGACATGTCCCATCATCCAAAATATTGCCCACCATACCATGCATCAATCTCAACATCCCGTATTTCCCATGATCATGTTGATGTGGTCGTCCACCATAGTCTTGTCTAACATCTGCACCTTGCTGGTATCTTACCTCGTCATCTAATTAATCGTCGTTGGACCAGTTGCTACCCACTATTTAACATCAAAGTTTTCCCTCATAAATACCCTCATTTTTTGACACATTATATTTTGTCATTGGATGACTATTGCAACCTTGAACTTAATTGTGTGGGAAATATTTAATGTTGGTTAATTGTTGTTGATTCACATTGCCATTTTCATTGAATTGTCATTGGAACATCTTCAATGCTAGCCGTTGGAACTGGATAAATTTAATGTAGTTGGTTGGAGTGTTCAAATAATATTATTGTTGTTGCTTCATGCCATTTGACTACTTTGATCATTGCAACTAGCAGTTGAGCATCACCTAGTGCTCCCAAATACATTTTTGGCCATTTTCTCATTTGAGGAGGACTCTTCTATTTTTGCTCCTATATGGCCATTATTTATCCGAGTATAGACTTGCATATACTCATCACAAATCTTGTTTCGAGCTCTATACATCTGCTATGGCCATTTTATATTTACACATATTTTGACTCTCAACTGTGTTCCAAATCATAGCTTTTTCTCAGGTCTGCATCTTTGCATTTGGATTATCATTTTGATAAATTTTGGCTTTTCTTCTTGGATCGCACTAAAAATATGGCCAAAAACATGGCCTTAGACAAAAATTTGGCTAAAATTTCATAATTTTCTGCCCAATCATCCATCACATTGGCCGCAGTCCAAGCCCAAGTCACCTGTTTGGTTGACAAACTTTAGGATGTCACACTCAAGTCCTCCTCATCTCATGCCAAATGTGAGGTTTGCATCTATGAAGGTTATCAAGATCCTAATGTTCTCAATACCTAGATACTCGACATGGAGACATGGTTTGATTATAGTCAAATAATGGAGGATGAAAAAGTTTAGTGAAAGCTTATGGTTTCACATTTCTGAATGTAAAACTCTATTTGAGAGTTGAAACAAGCTAAAAACTTTGTTTGGTAAAATAGATCAAATAAGATCCATGTAGCTAGAGGTAGAGTTAACAACTTTATCTCTTGAAGACTTCAAAACAATTGTATATTTTCTCACAAAATTTAATGAAGTCCTCACTGTTGGCAATTTGAGTTATTTTATATTGTCATTGATGTCATATGGATCATATTGAGTTTTGATGGGTAGATGATATTTTGGAAAGCACGGATAAATTTAGGATTTTTGTGAAAACCAAGGCAGGCAAAATAAAAGATTTTATTTAAAACCATGGATGGTAGATTTGAAATAGGTTTTTCTTAAAACCTAGGTTGGCCTTTTGTTTCATCGAAAAATGTGCCCCGATGATGGAGATATTTAATTTTAAATATTTAGTTTAAATTTTAATTATTTAAAAATTAAATTTAAATTTTAAAATTAAAAACAAAGTTAGCGTCGATGTCTAAATAAAGAGGGAAAATCAATAATGTGTCGACGTCATCGAAAATTAGGAGAAGACTATATAAAGGGGGATCCTAAGGTTCATTTGAAATTGATCCTTGCTCATGTTAATCATTGGCTAGCATCTGAAGAGATCTCGTGCGAAAATAATTTTGAAAAAGGAGACAACGAATAAATCCAAGGTTGGTCGAAAGCCCAAGACATTGTGGGTAGATTGGCGCATTGGCAATTGGATTTTTATTAAGGTGTGTGGCAGCACTTTACGTCAAGGTTCAAATCTCCTTGAATGCATTCGAAGGCATTGGAAGGAAAGCGCTTGAAGCAATTTTGGTTTGCGTGGAAGGGAGGAAGGACTTAAGGCATGTCATGTCTTTTTATTTCGAACGAGCAGCTAGCTCATGTGGCAACCTTAGCCGTGGATAAGGCGCTCGTGGTGTGTGCAAGTTGGGGGTTCGAATCCCCTTGAGGAGGTAATTATATTTTGCTCTAATTAATTTCGTTGATGCCCTAGGATAGGAGTTATAAGGTGGTTAAGGAATAATTAAAGTTTTTAATTAAAATTTATTTTTATAAGGGCTATGATTATTATTTCAGAGGTGGATTAGTTATTGATTTATTTTGATATTCATGAAATTGAAAATTAATATTTATGAGAAATAAGGAGTTGTTATAAAATATTTTTGAGAGCCTTATTGATTATTATTTTTGATAAGGGTTTTTATTAAAAAGGACTTTGGTGGATGTGTTTATTAAGTTGGAGTAAAAAGGTGTTAATTGAGTTATGCTTATCTTGTGATTATTATTTGAAGTCCACTAAACCTTATTGATATTGGAAAGGAAAGTTATGTTTAGTGTGGAAGATTTTGTGGACAACTTCTTAGCATCAAAAAGGTATGGGCACATTCTCCTATTGATTGTTTATGGTGGTTGATTTCTGAAATATCATTGGAGTGAAAAGGATTGATTGTGGTTTCACTTTTGAAAGTGGTTGGTTGAATGCTTAAAGGTTTTCTGGTTTGATAGTTGTGTTTAAATATTGGTTTATAATCATAGTTGTTGAAGCCCATTGGTTGAGAAATAACTTGAAAAGAACATGAGTATTATTGTTATGTGATATTTGTGGTTGAGCATTGTTGGAAACATTTGAGTTGCTTAATACATGCTTGGACTAGGGTTTTTGTGATAAATAATAGTTCCTTATGGTGATTTGTTGAGTTGAGTTGATTGATCCTAGTCAAGTGATTGTGTGAGGTGATTGGTCAAGTTCCATGAAAAAAACTATTCCATAATTCTGATTTGAGTTGAGATTGAGATTAGAACATATTGAGTCTCTAAAAATTCTCTCTATGCTTCTATGAGTTGACTTGAGTTGAGTTGAGATTGATTTGAGTTTAGTTGAGTTGATATTGAGCTTAGAACATATTGAGTCTCTAACAATTCTCTTTATGCTTCTATGAGTTTATTTGAGTTGAGTTGAGTTGATATCATTGTGGATCATTGTTGTCATCCATTGAAGAGTACATTGTCATTCATTGTTGAGTTCATATTTGAGCTTTACCTTGATATATTTATGGATGATATTTGAGTGCTACTTGAGCATGATTGATTGAGCCTTTAAGAAGGTCTTTGTGGACAGTTTTGGGACAGTTTTGTGGACATTTTTGGGACAGCTTTGTGGATAGTTTTGGGACAACTTTGTGGATAGTTTCAGGACAGCTTTGTGGATAGCTTTGTGGACAGTTTTGGGACAGCTTTGTGGAAAGTTTTGGGACATATTTGTGGATAGTTTTGGGACATATTTGTGGATATATTTTAGTAAGTTCTTGGTGAGCTTGCTAGAGCATATTTGGGCAAGTTCTTGGTGAGCTTGCTAGAGAATGTTTGGACAAGTTCTTGGTGAGCTTGTTGGAGCAGATATGGGCATGTTCTTGATGATCTTGCTAGAGCATATTTGGAAAATTTATTGATGAGCTTGTTGGATCATATTTGTACAAGTTCTATGTGAAATTGTTATTTAGTTTTGGACAAGTTCTATGTGAGCTTGTTATTCAAATTTGGACAAGTTCTGTGTGAACTTTTTATTGCCTAGCTTTGAGCAAATCAAAGAAATCATTGTATTGGATAAGGATCCTTATTTATATGTGAAATATTATAAGGATATTATCTGGTGGAGCACCCCACATTGAGGGAACCATGTTAAATATTATGTATCAATTGTGTGTGGTGACTTGTGCTCTTGCTTACTACTGCTATCCAAGTTATCAATGCACATTGCTATATTTGGTTATTGAAATTAAGGAAATTAATTGATATTGATTTGGAAAGAAAGTAAAAAGTAGTCTTATATTGTTCAACCCCATATTAGTATAAGGTTATGTTATTCAATTGGTATCATAGCGGGTTCCTTAGGAAAGGCTAACAGCTTGAGGATATAATCTGCAAGAACACAAATGGATTCATAGAATGGATCATCTACAAATAAGGCTCCATTATTTTATGGTAACAATTATGCTTTCTAAAGCATGAGGATGAATAACTACTTGATATCACAAGGATATGAGGTATGGAAAATGGTTGAAAAAGAGTATAGGGTTGAAAGTGATCCCGAGGAAGATAAGACTATCAGGAAATTGGTTGAGATCAATGCAAGAGCAATGAATTATATTTTGAGTGGGCTTCGTGAGACAAATTTTGCAAAGGTCATGGTATGTAATTCATATAATGATATGTGGACCAAGTTGTGAAATACTTATGAAGGGGATTCCAAGGTAATGTTGGAAAAATTACAAACTCATAGAAAAATATTTGAGGAATTGAAATGGAATATTTTGAAGATATTACAAAGTTTTTACTTTGTGTTGATGAGATTGCTAACACCATGAGAGGCCTAGGTTTTGAGACGAAAGAATTAGAAGTTACTCAAAAGGTTTTGAGATCACTTCCCATGAAATATGATTATAAGGTTTCAACAATAGAAGAGACAATGGATATCAACAAGATAACACTAGAAGAATTGCAAGGTACTCTCACAGCTTATGAGATGAGGGTAAGTAATCATCAAGTTCCAATAAAAGAGATTGCACTCAAGGCTTCAAAAAAATATAAAGGGAAAGTTTTAGATATAGATAGAGTTTCAGAAAATAATGAGGAAGCTAAATTCATCAAAAGGAATAAGGACTCAAGGGATTTTAGGAATATAAGAAAATTTAGATGCTACAAGTGTGGTGATCTTGGTCACTATGCATACAATTGTCCACATGAAGAAAATAGTGATGATGAAAATCAAGTTATGAGGGTCGTTGATCATTCATCATTTAGTAATTATATGTCTATCTATGGCGGTGTCCAGAGGTTGTATACGATAGGAAGTGTCATAGTTGTAGGTTCAGTTTATCAAAGAACAGGTTTTTATTGATGGATCAGTTAGTGTTTTGGGGGGTTTGGTGTATCTTCCTAATGTCTAAAAAAGGAAATCAAATTGCAAAAGCTGAAACTAAATTTAAACTGTAGGAAAATGAAACTCCAAAATCTAAAATTGACAAGAAATAAAATGCTGCTAAATTGACCACAAAATAAATTGTAGAAAAGTAAACTGTAGAATGGAAATTCACATACACACTTGCAGAATTTAACCAATGATAAAACTCACAATGATATGAACATAAGTGGAACCAAATTAATGTTTACTGTAGTAAAACATAATTCTAGAAATTACAAAAAATGATAGAAATGATGTTATTACAGGTCAAATGCTAAATACTATTCTAACACATGATTGAACCTATTCTAGATGCAATGGTGCAATTCTGAAATAAAACTTAATGCTGCAAATAATTGGTGACAGAGTTCTTCTGTTCTACTGCAGCAAGAAATTAGTAAGATTTTCCTGTCACTAAGTTGCCCTTCCTCTGATCCTGTAAGTGGGCCCTTGCTTGCAAAACCAAAAGAGGATGAAAAATTATACCAAGTAAATTAAATGTGCAACATAAATCATCAAATGCTAATATAATCTAAAAAATGCACCTTTTATTCCATCTGCAATTGCATTATAGTAATGCAAGAAGAATCTACAATTTACTGTAATGCTACAAAGTCTTTTTTTTCTACTCCCTTCTGTTAATGACTTTTTATAATTATATCCCTATTATCTATTATGCTCAACCGTGATGGGAGATTTATTTATAAGATAGTTGATAATCTATTTCCTAAGTTTTAGGGATTTCCAACTGCTTACAAAATAGTTTCCTGGAATGCAGGGTTATAATTTGTCAGCCTTTATCCCTTTATCCCATATGGTCTGCCTATGGTGAAGGAACGAAGTCCAAATAGGGTGGACTAACTGCTTGGTCAATTTCCAATCATAATTTCCATGTTTTTGGTGCATTTTGACCATTTTTTGTTGTTCCTATGCTATTCCCTATTCTTGTGTCGCTTATTCCTGCACTGCTACGAAATAATAGGAAGGTGACCATTCATTGCTGATCTGTGCTCCAAATGCATAGGGAGTAACTTGTTGACTTTTACCTTATTTTGTACAACCTTCTGCATTGGTGGCACATGCTGGAGTGACTAATTCCAAGCCCTGCTGTATATGTACAGCTGGCTGGAACTATCACAGTTACAGTCTATTTTCTTGCATAGCCAGCTACAGTAGACAAATTATTGATGCCTTTTTCCATTTGAATTAGTTTAAATAGAGGAACACAATATTACTAAGCATCAGATATTCAAAAAGGTTTGAATTGCTATAAGACTACTGATTAATTAACTAAAAAACAGGTGAAATTGCAGTAAAAAAATAGTAAAACAGAGTATATGCACTTTGTCATTTCATAATATGCAAACATCATTATATAATGCATTTTTCCCATAATTAACATAAAATCATAGTAAAAAGGGTAAGTCAAATAGTTAAAATGTATCAAAAAGTGTTCATGGATGAGGTAATTCTTGGCCTCATCATTCCCCCCAACTTATGGTAATGCATGCCCTCATGCATTTTGTATAGCTACAGCGACACAAAGATCTAGGTCTACATATCTTTCATGAAATTTGAGTAATGCACCACCAATTTTATAAAATCCGCTGACTGCTTTGATGGACTGAAACCACTATTGGAAGTACATATCAGGTTGTGGGTCAGTATCAAAGAAGTAGGGGACAAGAGTGATAATTATGGGCATCCTGTATCTCAGACCTATCCAAAGCTCCTTGATTTATAAGATAATTTGGACAATGCCTTCTGCACTTCTCCTTGACCACAACAAATTAGTGGAATAAATTGGCTCCCTTTTTTGTAGAGAGATAGATAACTCACCCCATCTGTTTTTACAGGCTGCAAAAGCATCATCAAAGAAGTCTGCACAAAAAGTCTAAAACTAAGTTATACATCTGTGAAGGTTCCCTAGATAGAGATGTTTCATTCTGATATCTTGCATGAAGGTATAATGAACATTTGTACAATCCCTATGATTCAGGGGATCAGGTCTGATAAGTAAAACAACTTGTGATTCCAATTATTTAGTTAAATTATTTTCTATGTCCGAATAGATGTGATTTTGAAGTGTGGACATGAAGGCTCTCAGTTGTAAGTCACCTGTATAAATATGAGGCATAAACATACTTTCTATTGGAAAAAATAAATTATGCAAAAATAACTCACATAATAGGTTTTGCTGCTCTGCTGGACTCTGCACAAATGTCTTTATGAATTCTTTAGGAGTTTCCAACAGATGAGGCAGCTTAGAAGAAAGTCTCATGATTTTCCAGTGAAGGTATTTCTCCTTGAGGCTATAAAAATTAGGTGGTCTTCTGCACTGTATTGCATATTGTACAATCTAGCATACATCCTGCACCTATGCTTTTAACCTGTTAATTTATGTTTCCTTCTTTTCTAATTTGGCTATTTCAGAGTTCAAAGTGGCAACCTTTCCCTCTAACTAATGACACTGAGTCATCCAATATGCTAGGTATTCATTGTACCTAGTTAAAGACACTGTGTTTGGGGGCCTCACAATGGGTTGCATTTGTGCCACTACATTTACTTGTACACCAACTTCCACAATTGGTGTTACATTTGGAAAATCTGTTTGTGTTCCTTGTTCTTATGTAACTGTACTAATTGGATTAGTAAGAGGGGAGAGTGTGGATACCTGGTCTTGAGCTGCAACCTCCTATTTCACAGAAAGTGTTTGTGTTTCCTGCTGAAGGGCAGTGTCATTTTTTATTAGAATTTCTAATGGACTCTCATTGATGGGGGACCGAAAATACACACACAAAACACTCATGCAATTCCAAAAAATCTCTTGCATTAATCTAAAAAATACATAGCCCGTAGGCTTTACAACAGCTAGCACTCGGCTTAGCTTTCAACTTCTACACTTCTGTGTGCGTTCTCCAATCCACCACCCCGACTATTATAGAAAACTAGGTTTTTATAGAGGCCCCGACCCTCTGAAACACCTTACGTGAAAACCGGGACACCAACCTGATTTAAGACCCCACTCCGCACGGTCCCTGTCATCGCCGCTTCTTGTCAGGATACTCTGCGCACCCATCCTTTTTGTTTCCCATGCTTCTTGGTTCTCGTTCGTCTTTACTACACCTTGGTGCCACGTGTTGTCCTTGCCCTGCAATCGCCGCTTGACTTCTGTCGCTTCTGTCATAGCCCCTGAAAACACAGTATGTTGCAAAATCATGACGTGTCATGATTTTGTGACCTCTCCTTTATCCTACCCTTCCTTCTCCTTTTTGGTCATGATATCATGACATGTCATGATATCATGACATTTATCTTTATTTCTGCCTTCTCGCCTTCAGGTCACAATATCGTGACATGTCGTGATATCGCGACATCTTCCCCAAGCGCTACCCTCCTTGACTTCAAGTCATGATATCATGACATGTCACGATATCGCGACGTCTTCCCTTTACCCTTGTTGTCTCCATATTCAAGTCATGATATCATGACATTTGCCTTCTACTGCCCCTTGCCTGCCTACTCTTGTCGTGATTTTGCAACGTGTCACGAAATCGCAACACATCCATTTCCTCCCCTCGACTGCTGTTCCTATGTCATAATTTTGTGACAGTCACAATTTCGTGACATGTCATGAAATCGTGACATTTCCATAAGTCTTCCTCCTGGCTGCTATTTTTGTCACGATTTCATGACAGTCGCGATTTCATGACATGTTGCAAAATTGTGACACTTCCACTGTGTCCTCCTACTACTGCTTTGACGTCGCAATTTTGCTAGTCACGATTTCATGATGTGTTGCAAAATCATGACCTTTCCACTACCTCCCCTTCGCCATTGTTTTGCTATCACAATTTCACGATAGTCGCGATTTTGCGACATGTCGCAAAATTGTGACCTCTCCATTGTCTTCCCTTTGCCGCCGCTCCACTGTCACAATTTCATGACATGTCACGATTTCGTGACATGTCTCAAAATTGTGACATTTTTCCCACTACGCCTTCTTTGCATTTTTTTGTCATGATTTCGTGACACATCACGAAATCATGATGTTCTTCCTCCTTAGGCAATTTTTCAAATGCCTCTTCATCGAGTGCTGCTGGATGCTCCTGCATCAGACACCCCAGGTTGGTGGAGAAGTGATCTTCACTTCTGAGCTGTCTGGTTGCTGCCTCCTGCAACACCTCCAAACATTTCTCTACCTCAACAGCTTGCTCCAACCCCTTCTTTTGGACTAGATAACTTCTATCTTCCTCCAGACAGATTCTCCCACTGCTGCATACTTCTTCTGCAGCCTACTTGCACTCCTTTTCTTGGCCAGTTAGATTTTTGCCTTCTTCCAAGCAGATCTTGGCACTGCTACACTCTTCTTTGCATGTAGCCTTCTTTACCTTCAGCTTCTGATGCATTCCAACATCTATCTTTTTCTATCTTTCTTCACACCTTCTGTGCCGCTCTTCTTGCTCCTACAATTTTATGCTGAGCCACTCCTCTTGTAGGGCTTTAAATTGCCTCTACAAAGCCATGAACTCTTCCTCTGACACCATATCTTCCTCCCCACCATGGCTTCTTCATGGAGGCATCTTTCCTTGCTTTTCTTTCAAAGCTTGACCGATCCTGGTGTAGCTGCCTCATTGTCGGTGATCTACTAACATGCTCAGTGATCCTAACTCTCTTTCTCTCTCTCAAAACCTTACCACAGATCCTGGTGCAAACTGCCTCATGACCAATGATCTGTTTATGCACTCAGAATCACTAGCTCTGATACCACTGATGGGGGACCGAAAATACACATGCAAAACACTCATGCAATTCTAGAAAATCTCTTGCATTAATCTAAAAAATACATAGCCCATAGGCTTTACAACAGCTAGCGCTCAGATTAGCTTTCAACTTCTACACTTCTACGTGCGTTCTCCAATCCACCACAACTGACTATTATAGAAAATTGGGTTTTTATAGAGGCCCTGACCCTCTGAAACACCTTACACAAAAATCGAGACACCAACCCGATTTAAGAACCCACTCTGCATGGTCCCTGTCATCGTCGCTTCCTATCAGGATACTCTGCATGCCCATCCTTTTTGTTTCCTGTGCTTCTTGGTTCTCGTTTGTCTTTAATGCACCTTGGTGCCACGTGTTGTCCTTGCCCTACAATCGCTGCCTGACTTCTTTCGCTTCTGTCGTGGCCCCCAAAAACACAGTATGTCACGAAATCATGACGTGTCATGATTTCATGACCCCTCCTTTATCCTGCCCTTATTTCTCCTTTTTTGTCGTGATATCGCGACATGTTGTGATATCACGACATTTCTCTTCATTTTTGCCTTCTCGCCTTCAGGTCGTGATATCGCGACATCTTCCCCAAGCACTGCCCTCCTTGACTTCAAGTTGCGATATCGCGACATGTCCCGATATCATGACGTCTTCCCTTTACCCTTGCTGTCTCCATATTCAAGTCGTGATATCATGATATTTGCCTTCTGCTGCCCCTTGCCTACTTGCTCTTGTTGCAATTTCATGATTGTCACAATTTTGTGATGTGTCATGAAATCGCGACACATCCATTTCCTCCCCTCGGCTACTGTTCCTATGTCGCAATTTTGTGACAGTCATGATTTCATGACATGTCATGAAATCATGACATTTCCACAAGTCTTCCTCCCGGCTGCTGTCTTTGTCACAATTTCATGACGATCACAATTTTGTGACATGTCACAAAATTGTGACACTTTCGCTATGCCCTCCTGCTGCTACTTTGACGTCACGATTTCGCTACAGTCACGATTTCATGACATGTCGTGAAATCGTGACATTTCCACTGCCTCCCCTTCACCGCTGTTTCACTGTCACAATTTTGTGACAGTCATGATTTCGTGACATGTCGTGAAATCGTGACCTCTCCATTGTCTTCCCTTTGCCACCACTTCGCTGTCGTGATTTCGCGACATGTCATGAAATCACAACATTTTTCCCACTGTGCCTTCTTTGCATTTTTTTGTCATGATTTCATGACACGTTACGAAATCGTGACGTTCTTCCTCCTTAAGAAATTTTTCAAATGCCTCTTCATTAGGTGTTGCTGGATGCTCCTGCATCACTCATGTTAAATCACATCATCAGATATTGCTATTCTTGCTTCCTCTATGACAGGTGATCTTTGTGCAGGTGCTATGTTAGCTTTTGATTGTTCAAATAAATCCAAGAGGATCTATGCCCATTCATCAGGTGATGCCTCTGCTAACTCTATAGATTGAGATTCCAGTTGAGACAATTTGTTTTGTAAATCTTGAATTTGATGTTGAAGCAGAGAAATTTGTTGATCTTTGTGTTTTATGGTTTCTTTAGCCTGTTCAATCCAATGGGTATGGGTTTTAATAACACTCTTTACATCATGTAATTGAGTGTGGATATCGACTTCTTATTCAGACTCAGACTCAAAATATTTCTCAGAATCAGCATGCATTGGAACATGTACATTAACCTCAGCTGGTTCAAAATCAGAATTCAATTGCTCCTTAGGATCAGAGTCAATATAATCAACTAGTGGACGTACAGGGCTTATTGGTTTCTTCCATAGTTGTATCTAGTTCCATTGGTTGTATCACTATGTCTATCATTTTTGTTTCAATGTCATTTTCCTGTGCATATTCTATTCTAACTTCTCCTTCACTTGATAGACATATTGGGTCCATGATATTTATTGGTGTTTTTGGCAGGGTTTTAGTTTTCTGAAGTCTAGCAGACCTTATTAACCCTGTAGAACCTAGATATTTCTTAGCAGGTGCAATTTTTGGATGTTTTGGAGCAACTGCAGATGTTGCTATTTATTTAGGAGTAGATACAGGTTCTTCTGTTTATTCCAGAGCAAGTGCATGTTCACTTGAACTCCCAATTTCTCCGTTGGGTTGTACAGTTTCTGCAAATGTTACCCTTTTTATTTTTAATTGGGAACCAGATGTGGATGCTTGTTGTTTTCTAGTTCATGAATATGGGGGACCATCTGGAGAAGGATAAATTTTGATTTCAGAGAGCTCTGGATTAGGGTTTTCCTCAGATTCTTCCTCTGTTGCCTCTTCCTCTGGTGTAGAGTTAGAATAATTTGTTTCTGCCCAAGGAGAGAAGTGGTCAAAATTCCTAGGGTTTCCCCTAATGTGATACTTGCAAATGAGTTTGATGAGCCCATGGTGTTTAGGGCTTCCCTTCCCTGCTTGGTATTTTAGGGCCATAGCCTTTAGCTCCTGATAAAGATATAAGGGAATATTGACCCTGTATTCTGGTTTGACTGCTCCATGGCATAGATGATTGAGAATATGAAGGTGTGGGCCAGATACAATAGGAAATTGGCCATCACAAGTGATATATCTCATAACCCACATTGCCACTTTGTTCTAAGGGGATGGTAAACTAGGTCCTTTTACCCCATTACAAACATTCCTATGCATCAAGAATTCAAATTGTCCATCCCCTTGTTCATTAAACTGATTAACTAGGTCAACTAAAATATTTCTCCCAATTTTCACAATCTGCAAACCTTGAAGAGGTAATTCAGTGATTTGGCTAAGTATTTTGGGAGTTACCTGGATGGTCATCCCGTTAATGTGCACTCGATTGTTGCAGAAGGTGCATGCAAATTCTGCCACCAAGCCCTTGGAATAGCCATCAAGTTTTTGTAGGAACAACATAAATCCTCCATCAATAAATATTTGCAGATATGCAAGATCACTTTCTAGGTAGCTAATATTTTTAGGTTTGGCTTTGATTTTCTTTCCCCCATGGTGTAGTTTTTTGCCTTCTGTTCTATAGTATCTATAAATTGGTGGATAGTACGAGCGTGCGTCTGATTTTAGGGTTTTAATCATTGTAGCAGGAATAATTATAGCAGAACAGGAACTGCTTCAAAAATTGTAGAATAATTAGGGCAGGTGACGTGGCAACATACGTGAAGTTTTCAATCCTAAATTTTTCTCATTCTTGTTATGGGTGCCAGCTATCACATGCTATCATGACTTGTCCTTTTTCAAACCCAATTAAATCACTGCAATCCATGTATCATATAATTTATTGAACAAAACTTCATTCTCGAGCTTAATAAGTTATTTCTACATTTATGTATAGCTCGTTCCTATGCCTAAAGTATAGACATCTTATTCCTGCATTTGGTGAATAATTCCTGCACTTGATAGATCATTCATGTGCTTTGGAATAAAAATAATTTATTCCTACGCTTCCCTTTTTGATTCCAGCACACTTTTATTTTTTTCATTCTAGAGCAGAACTAGGCAGAGGCATTTTTGAAACACTAACAAGAACTTTCCATTTTTGATTCCCCTTTTTATATGCTTTTATACTAATCAAGGATATATACACTATATACTAATGATTTACATTATTTAGAAAATGAAAAAGACACATACCTATTATAACCATTTTACCTACATTTCAGGATGCTCCTGTTGAGATTTTTAGCTAATCAATCTTTGAACGAAGGCAGGTTAGACGAAACAACGGTCATGAGACAATACCGAACAATGATAGTGAAACCAACTAGGAAAACATGTCGAAACACTGGTTTTCATGTAAACCCAACTCAGGAGCGCCTCAAAGAGGTTTTCACTTCCTGAATTATTGTTATTATTTATTTATTTATTTATTTTATTTTATTTTATATATTGTGTTGATCTGCTAAATTCGGTATAGAAGAAGTGGTTTCTTCCCAAATGTGTACATCCAAATTTTCCACTTGCTTGAGAAATTCTTCCCTATTGTATGGTTTGTGGTACATATGAATACAATGTCCATTCACCAACAACTTGCGTTGTGAGTCATCAATAGGTGTAAGGTGAACAACTCCATTTTCAAACACTTCCTTAATTTGGTATGGTCCAAGCCATCTAGTCTGCAACTTCCTAGGGAAATCCTTGTATTGTGAATCAAACAACAAGGCCCAGTCATCTTGTTGAAACTTCTACTACTTTATGTGACTATCATGCCACATCTTTCATTGTGCTTGGATTATCTATGTCTGATGTAGTGCATCCAATGCATCTAGTTGCAGAATACAATCTTCTTGTGCCTGTGATAGATCAATACCTACTTCCAAAGCAGTTCCAAGAGTTAGTAATTCAAACTCAATAGGAAAAAGATGTTTTTTTCCATAAACTAATTCATATGGTGTAAATCCAATGGTAGATTTCCAAGTGGTATTATAATCCCAAATATCTTCTGGTAACTTGTCAAGCCAATTTATTTTATGGACTGCTATGGTTTTGGTCAGAATTCGTTCTAATTCCCTATTAGTCACTTCAACTTGGCCATTGGCTTGTGGATGATAAGGTGAGGACTTTATATGTTTGACTTGATAGAGTTGAGTGAAGGCTTCAATAAATTTTGATGTAAATTGAGGGCCTTGATCTGTGGTTATGGATTGTGGGGCTCCAAAACACAAAAACATATGTGAATATAGAAAATCAGCAACTTTTTCTTCTCTAGCATGCTTAAAGGCACGAGCTTCTACCCATTTGGTAACATAATAAGTACACACCAAGATATGCACTTTGCCTTGGGAAGGAGGATTAATGGGTCCTACAAAATCTAAACCCCATATTTCAAATGGTTATGTTCCTATTTGAGGTTGTAATGTCATTTCATTAGTAAAGGTAGGTTTTCCCATTCCTTGGCAGGCATCACAATGTCTAATGTACCTTTTTACATCTTTGTGCAAAGATGGCCAATAGTATCCGGTTCCCAAAATTTTATGAATAGTGCTTTTGATTGAATAATGCCCTCCTGATGGTTCATCATGGCATGCTCGTAGGATATCATATACTTCATCCTGGCGGATACACCTACATAAAACATGATCAGGACTGCATTTAAACAATAATCCTTCTATCCATTTAAAAGAAGATCTTTGCTTGATTAACTGTTTCTTTTGTTTAGGGGTAAAGTGAAGAGGAATCTTCCCTGTAGCTAAGTAATTAGCTATGTATGCAAACCATGGAGATTGTACAGAGACAACAAACAACTTTTCATCTGGAAAGGTATCTTCCACCACTTCTCCTGTATCTACATTTGGTATTCTTAACAAGAAATCTATGACTACATTAGATTTCCCAGGTTTGTTCACTATGGTAACATCAAATTCTTGCAACAAAATCAACCAATGAATAATTCTTGCACTAACCAATGGTTTATTCATCAAATATTTTATTATAGCATGATCCGTATGGATGAATACTTGGTACCCTGTGATATAGTGTCGGAATTTGTTAATAGCATTGATTACAACCAAGAATTCTTTTTCAGTGGTAGTGTAGTTTTTCTCAGCTCATGTCAAGTTGTTATTGATATAATAAATAGCATAATGTTCCCCATTTTCAATTTTCCTAACACAACTCCAATAGCAGTATTGGAAGCATCAATTTGAATATGAAGAGGTAACTCCCAATTAGGACCTCTTAGTACAGGTGGAGTGGTTAACTTCTCCTTTAAGTATTTAAAATAATTTTGACATTCAGAAGACCAAACAAATTCAGAATCTTTTATGAGTAAGGCAAACATGGGATTTGCTATGGTATTAAAGTTAGCAATGAATCTACGATAAAAACCAATGTGTCCTAAGAAACTGCATACATCAGTCTGAGTCTGTGGAAGAGGGAGGTTTTTGATGACTTCAACCTTCTTAGGATCAACCTTGATTCCATAAGAAGATATATGATGTCCAAGAACAATTCCTTCCTTCATCATTAAGAAGCATTTCTCAAGATTAAGAGAGATGTGGTATGTTTCACAGTGAATCAAAACTTTTTCAAGTTGTTCTAATGTATATTCAAAACTATATCCAAATACTGTGAAGTCATCCATATAAATTTCAACACTTTCATTTGTTAAATAAAAAAAAATTGCTAAAAAAACTCTTTGAAATGTTGTTAGAGCATTACATAATCCAAAGGGTAAAACCCTGTAAGCAAAGGTTCCCCAAGGACATGTAAAGGTAGTATTTTCTTGATCTTCTGGCACAACTTGTATCTGGTTATACCCGCTGAAACCATCAAGAAAACAAAAAAATTTCTTTCCAGTAAGGGTATCCAATACTTGGTCTATGAATGGTAATGGTAAATGATCCTTATGTGTGACCTTATTTAACTCCCTATAGTCCACACATACTCTCATTTTACCATTTTTCTTTGGAACAATGACCAGTGGTGAAACCCACTTACTGTCCGAAATTGGATAAATGAATCCAACATCTAAGAGTTTTTCAATTTCCTCTTTCACAATCTCCTTTAAAGCAGGATTCAAGAGTCTCTGAGGTTGCCTTACTAGTTTTACATCTTCTGTGTATATCCTATGTGTACATACCTTAGGATGAATGTCTGTCATATATTTATAGTTCCATGCAAAAGCTTGAACATATTTTTGTAAGACTACAAACAATTTGGTTTCTTGGTCCTCAGTTAGCCAACTATTAATGTTCAAAAATTTACCTGGTTGTATTTCAATTTGTTTGATCCCCGGATGGATAGAACTAGCTGCTTCATAGTTACTGATTAATGCATTTAATGGACAATGATGTGGTTGCAGAGTATGAAATATTCTAGAATCTATCTCAAAAATGATACCTGATGGAATTAGAGGACATTTGAAGGTGTTAAGGAGATGATGATGCCATCCATGTGGTAGTATGAATGATCTTTCCTAACTAAGCATGGATGACAGAGGTTCTAAATTTTGTTCCTCCTCTTGCCACAACAATAGATGAACAAGAATTTGATCATCAGTTAGTCCTTATGATTGTAATGTTTCAATTAGGACAGTTTCATTCTTGAATATTTCTCTTTTTTGTGTAGTGATTTCCTCAATATGTTCCTTCACTACAACTGTAGCCAAAGTGGCAATAGTTTCTTGTTCTTCATCAGATTCAGGATACCAAATTTGTCCAAAAAATTTAGTTGAAGGTTGATCTGGTGGATACAAAGAAATTTTCTTCAGGTCAACACCATTAGAAATGGTCATTTCCCCTGATCTGCAGTCTATAAAAGTAGTTGTAGTAGCCATCCAAGGTCGTCCTAGAATGATAGGGTATCCATTGACTGAATTTCTAGGCTGCAACACTAAGAAGTCTATAGGATATTCCCAAGAAGAGACTTCAATGGATATATCTTCTAGCATACCTTCTGGTTTAGCAACTGACCTATCTGCCATTTCCAAAATTATGGTGGTAGGACTGAGATTTTTGAGCTGTAGTTTTTGCATTGTGTCCTTAGTCATGACATTAATTGCAGCTCCAAGATAAATTAGTACATTAGGAATTTGCATTAATCTAATAGTAATTGTAACTATTGGACTACTTGGGTCACTATATTTAGGAGGAACTAGTTTCCCAGACAATAAATCAGCTAATTTTCCTTCTACCTGAACAATTTTAGGAAAGGCCTTCTTTTTACCAGGTTTCTTGATACATAACTCCTGAATAGTCTTTTTAATTAAAGGCACATCCCTTATTGCCTACAACAAAGGGAGAGAAATTGAAATATTTTTAAGTTTTGTCACTAATTCTGATTCAGAGGTAGTATCAATATGATCAAAACTTTTAGGGTATGGTAATGCTACTGGAGAAGATTCCTACATTTTTTTTGTTAATTCTTCTTTTTATTTTTGTTGCACTGTCTCCTGATTTGGAGATTCTTATTTCTTACTAATTTCTTCAATGGTGGTGGAACAGGTTCAGGTAAAACCTTCCCTAAACGTAGCTGGATGTTACTACAGTCAAGTACATGAACTGTAGTAGATTCTTCAGACTCAGCCTCATAAACAAGGGTTGTTTTTCTAGTATTATTTGGGTTAGTCACAGGATGAGCTGGGAGTGGAGGTTGTTTCATTGGTTGTGTTTGTTGATGTTGTGTTCTTCCCTAAAAATTTGGATTAGGAGTAGGCAACAAGTTTTGAGCTTGCCCTTGATACCTTTGTTGTCATTGATATGGTGGATATTGTTGTCCCCATATTTGTCCTTGCTGTGTCCATTATGGATGAATTTTATGCCAAGGTGGGTTCATCCACCCAGAATGTGACCAATCTGGGGGAGTTGTCCAAGGTTGGTTCCAAGATTGTGCAGAGACTTTTGCATGTCCCCATGGCATATTCATATTCCAAGGAGATTGTCCCCAATTTAGAAACCGAGGAGCATTGGGATATTGTGTATAGCCACCACCATATCTTTGAAAAATAGCATTAAGTTCTTCTATTTGGGTGCCTAAAACAGATTTTAGATGAGGCAACAAAGGACATCTATCTGTTGAATGTTCCTTGGAACAAATTCCACAAATGGAAGTTTTGTTTAAAGGGCAATCTTGCAAAGCATGCTTATTCCTGCATCTCGGGAAATAAATTGCCACAGGTGGTGTAGAATTGGGTTTTGTGTTTCTCTCACCTAATGCAAAATTAAATTGAACAAGGATATCAGTTTTTAAATTAGCCATTTCCTCCATCAACTCCTTTTTGTCATTATTTCCAGAATTTTGTTTCTTTCTCCGTTGGTGAGTGTGGGAATAATTTCTACATAACTCCACAATATCTTCAAGGTCAAGTTGATCTATGTCTCCTTTACACATTAAATCTAACACTTCTCTAGATTCATCATGTAATCCTCTTAAGAAGATAGGATTTAAGAAATCAGGTTCTGCAGGACCACATCTCTTTTTGACAAAGGCAAAGCGATCAAGATAATCCTCTAAACTCTCATCTTCTTCTTGATTGATCTAAAACAACTCATATTTCCTATTTTGTACTCTACAATAATCCTGATATTTATGTAAGAATGCAGTCTCCATGTCATCCCAAGTATGAATTGAATTAGGTTCAAGATTACTCAAACCATTGGAGAGCAGCATCCTTAAGCATGGAAGGAAACAATTTCAATTTTTTATTATCATTTATGTAGTCATAAGTCTGACATAACATTTTGAATTCAAACAAAAATTGATCAGGATCTTCTAAAATAGTTCCCCTAAAAATTGATAGTATGGATGGAGAAATAGTTTTCATAGGAGCTAGAGCTGGATCCAACCGTATGGGATATTCAAAATTCCTAGGAGGATCATCAGCATACCCACTTGGTGGTGGTGCTACTACTGCCATAGTTATTTTCTTTCTTGAGTTTGATGTGGATGGTTCAGGCTTAAGGGAATGTTTAGCAGCAAGTGCTACAAAAATCTCCTATTCTAATATTTCCAAAGCTTCAGTTTGTGAAGAAGGTATTTCTTGCTTAGGCAATTCTTCATCTAATCATGAAGAACACCTTGGTGGTTTAGAACTAGTTTTGATAAACCTCCCTCTTTTGTCTCTTGGCCTATGCATTCATGGCTATTCAGTAAATAAACTAAAATGCAGTATTTCAAAAATTGTAACACAATTCTTGATCTGCTTCACTTTTTCCTAACAACATCGTTTGTTCCCTAGCAATGGTGCCAAAAATGATGAGGTTCGTTGATCATTCATCATTTAGTAATGATATGTCAATCTAGGGCGGTGTCCAGAGGCTGTATATGATAGGAAGTTTCATAGTTGTAGGTTCAGTTTATCTAAGAACAGGTTTTTATTGATCAATTAGTTAGTGTTTTTAGGGGTTTGGTGTATCTTCCTAATGTCTAGCAAAGGAAATCAAATTGCAAAAGCTAAAACTAAATTTAAACTAAAAAATCTAAAATTGACAAGAAATAAAATGCTGCTAAATTGACCACAAAATAAATTGTAGAAAAGTAAACTACAGAATGGAAATTCACACACACACACACTTGCAGAATTTAACCAATGATAAAACTCACAATGATCTGAACATCAATGGAACCAAATTAATATTTACTGCAGTAAAACATAATTCTGGAAATTGCAAAAAATGTTGGAAATGATGTTATTACAGGTCAAATGCTGAATACTATTCTAACACATGATTGAACCCATTCTAGATGCAATGGTGCAATTCTGAAATAAAACTTAATGCTGCAAATAATTTGTGACAAAGTTCTATTGTTCTACTGTAGCAAGAAATCATCAAGATTTTCCTGTCACTAAGCTGCCCTTCCTCTGATCCTGTAAGTGGGCCCTTGCTTACAGAACTAGAAGAGGGTGAAAAATTATACCAAGTAAATTAAATGTGCACCATAAATCACCAAATGCTAATATAATCTAAAAAATGCACCTTTTATTCCATCTGCAATTGCATTACAGTAATGCAGGAAAAATTTACAATTTACTATAATGCTACAAAGTCTTTTTCTTCTACTCCCTTCTGCTAATGACTATTTATAATTATATCCTTATTATCTATTATGCTCAACCATTATGGGAGCTTTATTTATAAGACACAGTTGATAATCTGTTTGCTGAGTTTTAGGGATTTCCAACTGTTTACAAAACAGTTTCCTAGAATGCAGGGTTATAATTTGTCAACCTTTATCTTTTTATCCCAGTTGGTCTACCTATGGTGAAGGAATAGAGTCCAAATAGGGTGGACTAATTGCTTGGTCAATTTCCAATCATAATTTCCATGTTTTTGGTGCATTTTGACCATTTTTTGTTGTTCTTGCGCTATTCCCTATTCCTGCACCGCTTATTCCTGCACTGCTTCGAAATAACAGGAAGGTGACCATTCATTGCTGATCTGTGCTCCAAATGCATAGGGAGAAACTTGTTGACTTTTCCCTTATTTTGTACACCCTTTTGCTTGGTGGCACGTGCTGGAGTGACTAATTCTAAGCCCTGCTGTATATGTATAGCTGGCTGGAACTATCACAATTACAGCCTATTTTCCTACACAGTCAGCTACAGTAGACAAATTCTTGGTGCCTTTTTCCATTTGAATTAGTTTAAACAAAGGAACACAATATTACTAAGCGTCAGATATTCAACAAGATCTAAATTGCTATAATACTACTGATTAATTAATTGAAAAACAAGTGAAATTGCAGTAAAAAAATAGTAAAACAATGTATATGCACTTTGTCATTTCAGAATATGCAAACATCATTATATAATGCATTTTTCCCATAATGAACATAAAATCATAGTAAAAAGGGTAAGTCAAATAGTTAAAATGTATCAAAAAGTGTTCATGGATGAGGTAATTCCTGGCCTCATCAGCAAGGTCATAGAATAAAAGAATATGGAAAGCATAAGCATGAACAATATGACATATACAAGCAAAACAGGTATGAGAAAAAGAATTTTTTTCATAATGCAAAGAAATATTACTACATTGTAGAAGCAAGTGATAGCTCAGATCATAGTTATAGAGACAAATAAGATGATGAAAAGGAAGAACATCTATTCCTAGGAATAGAAGGTGAAAGAGAACAATGCTTTGTGTGTGGTCAAAGAGATCACAGATCGGGATATTGCAATGGTTTTAGTGATAGTGAAGATGAGATGACACATTAAGGAAACATGTATGGTCAAAGAAATCTTGAGAGTTTATTTACTATAGAATATTATAATGGTCTCAATGATAGTGAAAACAAAGAAGTCTCACTTTTTGTTATAGAAAAGGAAGAGGAAGAGCTAAGTAAACAAAAATAAGAAATCAAAAGGCTAAAAGAAGAATACAAGAATCTTGAAAACAATATTTGAACAGATGTCAAAATCAGAGAACTACTTCAAACAATTAGTAATATCAGATAAGAGCTTCAAAATACAAAAAGTATAGAAGAAAGGATGAATTAAGAACTAAGGGTAACCACAACAAGACATGATACATTAGATGAAAAGGTTCAAAAAGGAGTGGAAACTTATTTTAAGGTTGTATCTTACTTCCAAGAAAAACCACACTCAAAAGGAAAGGAAGTTCTAAAATATGAAAGCAAGGAAGCACCTAAGATTTGTGAGGAAAGTTCCAAAGTTCCTATGGCTCCAAATATTTAGTTTGGATCTTGTTTTGAGATAGGTGAATCAAGTTCAAAAGAAAAAAAAATTCTTGAAGAGGAAAGCAAGGAAGAAACTAAGGAAGAGGATTTAGATGCTACAAAGAAGGTTCAAGGATGCAATGCACAAGTTGAAAATGATCATAAGGATAATGGTCAAGAAAGGTATTAGGAACCAAGGCATGAACAAAGGGCTTTTCAAGGACATTTTTTTTCTTGTAATGGATTTGGACACGGGGTTATACACTGTAGGGTCTATGGATCAAAGAAGTTTTATTTTGATAGAAGAAACTTCAAAGGAAGAAGGTATGGTTTTCAGGGACATTGCTTCTCATGTAACATGATTGGTCATAGAGCTTTTTAGTGCAAAGGAAATGAGCAACATGGTTTTGGTTTTAGAGCTTCACAATTCAGAAGTCATGGTCATAATGGTCATGAAAACAAAGCTTCACAATACATGGTTTAGGAAAGGAATGGATATGGAAATTATTTTAAGAATGAATTCAAGACATGGGCACCATCCAAAGGCTACAATATAAAGTGTTTTAATTGCAATAACTTTGGGCATATTACAAAATGGTGTAGGACTCAATTCCAAATAGGTTCAAGGAAAGAAGGTCAAATAGGTTCTAGACAAGAATATCAAGTAATTCATCAAGAGAAAGATATCATAAAAACATGGAAGGAAGTTGATAGAGGAAAGAAACAATGTGATATGGGAGTAAAAGTACTCCCACCCCAAAATTAATCACCTCAAAAGAGAAGGTGGTGAGGGGGCTATGCTTAAGAGTCATATATTTTAGCCCCATAGGTGTCCCTTTTGCCATTGATGTCAAAGGGGAGAAATTTGAGTAAGGGGGAGAGCATTGAGTTAGGGGGAGCAGCCTCCAAAGAGATTATTGAGTTAGGTGGATCATCCTCCATAGAAAGTATTGAATCAGGGAGAGTAACTTTGATTCTCATAGATGGTTTTTATAGTGATTATGGTTTTTTCTTTAGAGGTGTTGCCATCAATGACAAAGGGGGATATTGTTGGCAATTTGAGTTATTTTATGTTTTCATTGATGTCACATGAATCATTGATGTCATATGGATCACATTGAGTTTTGATGGGCAAATGATATTTTGGAAAGCATGGATAAATTCAGGGTTTTTGTGAAAACCAAGGTAGGCAAAATAAAAGGTTTTATTTAAAACCATGGATGGCATATTTGAAATGGGTTTTTCTTAAAACCTAGGTTGGCCTTTCGTTTCATCGAAAAAGGTGCCCCGATGATGGAGATATTTAATTTTAAATATTTAGTTTAAATTTTAATTATTTAAAATTTAAATTTTAATTTTAAAATTAAAATTAAAGTTAGCGCCGACATCTAAAGAAAGAGGAAAAATCAATAATGCGCCGACGTCATCAAAAATGAGTAGAAGACTATATAAAGGGGGATCCTAAGGTTCATTTGAAATTAATCCTTGCTCATGTTAATCGTTGGCTAAGCATCCGAAGAGAGCTCATGCGAAAATAATTTTGAAAAGGGAGACAATGAATAAATCCAAGGTTGATCGAAAGCCCAAGACATTGTGGGCAGAGTGGCGCATTGGCAATTGGATTTTTGTTAAGGTGTGTGGCAGCGCTTTACGTCAAGGTTTGAATCTCCTTGACTGCATTCGAAGGCATTGGAAGGAAAGCGCTCGAAGCACTTTTGGTTTGCATGGAAGGGAGGAAGGACTTAAGGCACGTCGTGCCTTTTCCTTTCGAATGAGCGGCTAGCTCGTGTGGCAACCTTAGCCACGGCTAAGGCACTCGCGGTGTGTGCAAGTTGGGGGTTCGAATCCCCTTGAGGAGGTAATTACGTTTTTCTCTAATTAATTTCATTGATGCCCTAGGATAGGAGTTATAAGGTGGTTAAGGAATAATTAAAGTTTTTAATTAAAATTTATTTTTATAAGGGCTGTGATTATTATTTCAGAGGTGGATGAGTTGTTGATTTATTTTGATATTCATGAAATTGAAAATTAAGATTTAGGAGAAATAAGGAGTTGTTATAAAATATTTTTGAGAGCCTTATTGATTATTATTTTTGATAAGGGTTTTTATTAAAAAGGACTTTGGTGGATGTGTTTATTAAGTTGGAGTAAAAAGGTGTAAATTGAGTTATGCTTATCTTGTGATTATTATTTGAAGTCCACTAACCCTTATTGAGATTGGAAAGGAAAGTTGTGTTTAGTGTGGCAGATTTTGTGGATAACTTCTTGGCATCAAAAAGGTATGGGCACATTCTCCTATTGATTGTTTATGGTGGTTGATTTCTGAAATATCATTGGAGTGAAAAGGATTGATTGTGGTTTCCTTTTCGAAAGTGGTTGGTTGAATGCTTCAAGGTTTTCTGGTTTGAGAGTTGTGTTTAAACCTTGTTTTATAAGCATAGTCATTGAAGCCCATTGGTTGTGAAAGAACTTGAAAAGAACATGAGTATCATTGTTATGTGAGATTTGTGGTTGAGCATTGTTGGAAACATTTGAGTTGGTTGATACATGCTTGGACTAGGGTTTTTGTGAGAAAGAGTAGTCCCTTGTGGTGATTGGTTGAGTTGAGTTGATTGAGCCTAGTCAAGTGATTGTGTGAGGTGATTGGTCAAGTTCCATGAAACAAACTATTCCATAATTCTGATTTGAGTTGAGATTGAGATTAGAACATATTGAGTCTCTAACAATTCTCTTTATGCTTCTATGAGTTGACTTGAGTTGAGTTGAGATTGATTTGAGTTGAGTTGAGTTGATATTGAGCTTAGAACATATTGAGTCTCTAACAATTCTCTTTATGCTTCTATGAGTTGATTTGAGTTGAGTTGAGTTGAGATCATTGTGGATCATTGTTGTCATCCATTGAAGAGTACATTGCCATTCATTGTTGAGTTCATATTTGAGCTTTTCCTTGATAGATTTTTGGATGAGATTTGAGTACTACTTGAGCATGATTGATTGAGCCTTTGAGAAGGCCTTTGTGGATAGTTTTTGGATAGCTTTGTGGATAGTTTTGGGACAGCTTTGTGGACAGTTTTGGGACAACTTTGTGGACAGCTTTGTGGACAGTTTTGGGACAGCTTTGTGGACAGTTTTGGGATAGCTTTGTGGACAACTTTGTGGACAGCTTTGTGGACAATTTTGGGACAGATTTGTGGACATATTTGAGCAAGTTCTTGGTGAGCTTGCTAGAGCATATTTGGGCAAGTTCTTGGTGAGCTTGCTAGAGCAGATTTGGACAAGTTCTTGGTGAGCTTGTTGGAGCAGATTTGGGCAAGTTCTTGGTGAGCTTGCTAGAGCAGTTTTGGACAAGTTCTTGGTGAGCTTGTTATTCAGATTTGGACAAGTTTTGTGTGAACTTGTTATTCAGTTTTGGACAAGTTCTATGTGAGCTTGTTATTCAGATTTGGACAAGTTCTGTGTGAACTTGTTATTGCCTAGCTTTGAGCAGATCAAAGAAATCATTGTATTGGATAAGGATCCTTATTTCTGTGTGAAATATTATAAGGAGATTATTTGGTGGAGTACCCCACATTGGGGGAACCATGTTAAATCTTGTGTCTCAATTGTGTGTGGTGACTTGTGCTCTTGCTTACTACTGCTATCTGAGTTATTAATGCACACTGCTATATTTGGTTATTGCAATTAAGGACATTAATTGATATTGATTTGGAAAGAAAGTAAAAAGTGGTCTTATATTGTTCACCCCCCCTCTCAGTATAAGCTTGTGTTATTTACTCACATAGTTAAAAGATAGCGGTAAAAACAAAATATAAGAATATTACATCTATCATATTCTTTCAAAATTAATTGGAGCATTTCAAATTTTTGCAGCCACCTTTTTGTCTACAAAGGATGCACTTGGTACAAGTTTTAAAATTCCCACTATAGAAGAGTTTTGTGATAGGCTAACTAGAGAGGAAATGAAGTTTTCAAAATTTGAAACATCTCCCTCCTCAAAAGCCTTAGTAGCTTCCAAATCCAATAAAGATAAATTCAAAAAGAAATAAAAAACCCCTATAACTTGTAATCATTGCAAAAAGGATGGTCATTTTATGAGCAGATGTTGGAATAGACTACAACAACTTGAGGTAGTGATTAAGGATCACAAAATAGACATTAAAAATCATATTGGAAAAGTCTTAAATGTTCAAGGCAAATTCATTGGGTTCATCTTTTCCAGGGATAGAATCAAAAGGTTCAGTATTATGTGTATTAGTTCAATAGGTTGCATGTTTTATTGCGTATTACAAATCCTATTGATACTATGATTCTATAATTTAAGAGTGGTATTCATGCACATTTATTTCAAGAGGTGAAATATACTCTCTACACCACACTTGATGATGTGTTCAACCATGCTCATATTGTAGAGGAGAAGTTCATTTCTCGGTGTTGAGGTCCTCACTACTCATCTGGTGGATCCACAAATGAATTTCATCAACACCAAGCACCACGACCATCTTATTCTTCTTCTCTCTCCCCTTATTCTCATAATTCTAATTCTCATAACTCCCATGCTTCCAAAAAAATATTTTATTCTTCTTCTACTTCTTGATAATTTTATTGATATTGTAAGCAACCTAGGCATGACAAATCTGCATGTCCCAAGTTGTAAAATTCTAATAAGAAGAATCTCATTGTACAGTCTGATGAGGGAACATTTGATAACCCCATCAAGACTACTGGTGAGGTAGTGATATATGAGGAGTTGAGGGGAAATATGAATGATATCACATTGATGCATCATGCCACCACCCATGGTCATGATCATTTATTAAATCACACATCTAATTTCCTATAAGGAATCCAATACGATATATTTACTCACATGATATTCTTGTATGGAAGTGGCAAGTAATATCAATGGAATTCATTGTGGTAATACCTAAGAATAAGTTTCAACATGACATAATTAATATTGTGGTTGATAAACTGGTCAAGGTTGCACACTTCATACTAGGTAGTACAAAAGATGATGCAGTTGTCATGGCTAATATATTTTCCAAATAAATATTTAGGTTACATGGATTTACTAAGGTAATAATCTTGTAAAGAGATTACAAATTCAATTCTACATTATAGCAAGCTCTACATCATGTAATAGGCACAAATATGAATATAGTTCTACTTACCATCCAAAGATAGATGGTCAAACCAAAATACTCAATCAGGTTTTGGAAGAAATGCTTCACATGTATTGTATGAACTAAAAATCTAAGTGGGAAGACTTTTTGAACTTGGTTAAGTTTACATATAATAATGGTCATCATGCTTCTTTGGGAATGGATCCATTTGAATTTATATATGTTAGAGGATGTAGAACACCTCTATCATGGTATAATCTAGAGGATTGAATTTTCATCAAAATGGATGTAGTTCGAGAGATGGAGGAACAAGTAAAGATGATTAAGAAAAATCTTAAGGAAGCCTCTAATTATCAAAAGAGTTATGCTAATAGAAAAATATCACCTAGATAATTCTCTATGAAGGATAATATATTCTTGAGAGTAAAACCCATGAAGAGTACCATCAAATATACCAAGTTGTATCCTAGATATGTTGGCCCTTTGAGATCATCGAGAGGATAAGTCTAGTAGCCTATTGTCTTGCCTTGCCACCTAACTTATCCAATATCCATGATACTTTCCATGTATCCCTAATTATGAGATATGTTATTCATCCTAACCATGTATGGAATGTTTATAAATTGTATATAATCGACCCTATAGTGATTGAAGTGAAACCTATGAATATTTTAGAGTTTCATTTAAAAATTATGAGGAACTAGACTCTAGAGCAATGTAAGGTCCAATGGTATCAATATTATGAGAAGAATTCCACTTGGGAGAAAGTGGTTGATCTGAAAAGATATTTTTCATCCTTATTTGAAACTTAAAATACAATTTTATTTTTAATGGTAGGATACTGAAGAAACACAGAGGATTGTGTTTAGTCCAAGGGGGGTAGAAAACTTTTTCATATGAAATACTTATGACCTGACATGTTGTTTTAATGATAGTATGATTATTAGTTGTCATAAGTGCTTGATTTATTTATATGATGCTATTAATGGATTTACGTATAGGTAATATCATAGGTGGGAAAAGGATTGACCACCAAGAACAAGTTATTTCATGAAAGTAAAGGAAATTATGACTATAATGGTCAAAACTATATGACACATGATAGTTAGATTTAGATCTAATTTACATAATTGAATTTTGTATTTATCATTCTGATATTTGAATGGTTTTCATCATTCCTAAATATTCATGTAGTTTGAATTGCTTTATATTGATATAAAGTAACCTAGCATACTTGATGTTGGAATATTGGTTAATGAAAATTGATTTATTCTTTATAATCCTTTTTGGTTTGGATTTAATGAAAATAAAAGTTTTATTTCATCACTAAAGAATATTAAGTACCAGTAAGGTTTGATTAAATCTATGCTAAGAGTATCATCACTAGTAATCAGTACTAGTTGGTGACAATATATTCTATTTTTGAAACTAGATTTGGCAATACACTATTTTTATCATGTTTTAATAATGGCTTGTAAGGCAAATTATTATTATTTTATGGTTTAGAAGGTATTATTGCATCAATATCAATATGAGTAAGGAATTATTTTATGATTGACATTACTATTTTAATATCAATAATGATGGATCATTATTATTGTTTAATTTCAAAAATGATTAAGGATAATTATTACTGTCTATATAATAATAGTGACCATGGAATTATATTTTTTGTTGATAATATTAATAAATTAATAATTGGTTTTAGAAAATTTGCTTGCAAAGGTAATATGAAATTATTCTTCAAATTAATTAAAATAGGAATTGAAACCTCTTTTGGGTTTGGTTTTGACTCTCTTGAGAAAATGGTTGATAAGGAAGTTAGTAGGGAGTTGTTTCTTGATAACATCATGTGGGGGATGTTGAAAAAAAATAGCAAGATATCACAAAAGGAATATAGGTATGGAGGAATAATATGCAGAGTATAAGAGAGGGTGATAAAACCAAACATGGTATTTGAGAAGGGATAGACATCTCATTAGTTGCTTCATCGAAAAAGTGAAGAAGGTTGAGGTAGACCTTGGTTTTGATATCTCTTTGATGTTTTATATGAATATCCAAACATTTATTCCTTATTTTGTGTTAATTTTTTATTGTGTGTAAATGGAATGATTGTATTATTTTACCTCATTGGAATCATTGTTTTTACTGGATTCATTTCCCAAAACTTGTCTTTGTTATTTTTTATGTATATTTGTTTCCATTTTCAGTGATAGTGATGTTTTGGATGTTAATTATTTTATGAGTTTGATTTTCTAGCTTATTGTGGCCATCAACGCTATTTTTAATCCTTTGAAATCAAATGAATTATGCTTTGGGATTGGTTGTTCTTGGTATGTGAATTTTTGATCGATGTATGTTGATGATGTTAGGGCTGATTTTTAAAGGTTTTATGGACCTTAGATATTGTTCTGCTTAAAATACTGCACATTGCTTTGGAATCCATAGTTGTTATGTAACATGTCCCTTGGTTTGAACTATTTATTTTTTTAATCCTATGTTTGTGTGCTTCAACCTAAAACTCTTTTGCTAATCTGGATGATATTATGAGCTTTGTTATTTGTGCAGAGACTATGTATTTGAAGCTTTTCCAGGTCAGTGTATGGGATAGAGTAGTCTTATTGTTGGGTGTCTAAAGTTCTTATATCCACCCAAAATAAGTATGCATCCTTATTATGAGTTGGAATTCATGCTCTTCTTACTTAGTTTGGGACTCATGCAAAAATGACAGCCTGTAATAGTCGCTAGTTGGCTGACTGAATGTCCTACTTTGTTGTGTGATTTATGGATGGTCCCTTATGTCTTCATTAAAATTTAATTCCTTTTAGCTGAAAATGCTTTTTTACTTATTTTTATTTAAATTATTTCATTTTAGTTAAAAATAAATTATTCTTTATATATGATTAATCTATTTTCAATTAGAATTAAATAATTGATAGATTGAAGTTAATTCACTTTAGTAGAAAAAAAGAAATTATTCTTTAGATTTAGGTTAATCTATTAATAGGAAATAATAATTAGTTGATAACTAATTCATTTTGAAATGAATTATATTATAGTCGATTTATTTTAGATTAAATTGAGATAATATTTGAATCATGCTTAAATTTTGTTGGATGGAAGGTAATCATGTGATTTCTTTCATCTTTGTTAAGTTCATATTTTAATCTTAGACTAATAAATTTATTATTTTTAAATTTAATGGGAATCCTTCTATAGTTGTGATAACTTTATATTATTAAAGGATTATTATTTCTTTAGTGAAATTATGATATTCTTTGGAAATAATTGGTGATGAAATTAATGACTTTATGGATAGATTAATCCATTATTGGATTATGAAAGTTTAGTATGTTTTACTATTTTAGTTTATGAAATAAAAGAGGGAGTAGTATATATGTGGTATAGTTATATATTCATAAATGAATTAATGAAAATATTTTGTTTCATGAAATATGAAATAGGGATTATACATGGAACCCTATAGATATTTTGGAACTTATGGGGGTTCCCCATGCAAATAAAGTATGGGATTTCCATACCATTTGTAAAATTATTTACAAATATTAATGCTTTATGGTAACATAAGGAAATATGGGATTCTTATGTGGTTCCTTGAATAGATGTATTGAAGACTTCTAGTCTTATTTAGTAAAATTCATGTTCTCATAGTTGGGTTTTTATCGAAAGGGTTTCCTAGGATAAATGAGGTATTGTGTGTATCATTTGTGGATCTTCATTTGAAATATTATATACATGCAAGTATCTAGATTATTATTGAGTTTCTATAAATTGTATATGAAGAGAAAATAAATTTATATACTTAATCATGTTATGCTTATATAATAAAAATACTTATGCTTTGATAGAGTAATATGAATGTTAAGTATTTATTTGCAATAGAGTAAGGTTTATGTAAGTGCAATATATATGAGAATGATAGGAATTTGAGCAAAAAATTATCTAGTGCTCAATTTACTTTGGGGTTTGGAGTTGTTCCTTAGGAAGGATTAACCTTAGGAAATAAACTTAGCTAAACCCTAAAAGATAGTACCAAAACTAAGGGAGACTATTGTAGTGATCCCTTAGGGTTATAATAGGTGCTTTGGTAATGGAACATTGAATTGGACAAAGTATGGTGATAGTATTTGGGAAAATTTTGGATAATGGAACTTGAATCATCTCTTCTAATTGTGAATACCAATATCCTATTATAACTAGGTATGTGTGATGGAACCCTGATGGACTATAAGGTATCCATATGAGTGATGTCATGCAAATGCTAGTCATAGGTATTCAATTGACTATGGGAAATCCTATGAGGGATGTCATTTGGTGTGACGATCATTGGAAACCTTGAATGAATGTTGGATAACCAGGTGAGAGATGTCATACAAATTATAGTCACCTCAATTAAATTTTTAGGGGGGTGATTTAATTGAGAATAATAGTTTTACACATGGTGTAGTGGGTAAAATTATAAGAAGCTTACACCTGAGTACTAGTGAAGATCAAATGAGACTAGTAAGGGAATTGTCATCCCTTCTCAAAAATATGGGATAGGGCTAAACCCTATGCCATGATCAAAATTTCCTTCATAGTAAGGTAAGGAAATTGGGATACCATGTGAAGATATCCTTTAAGTTTTATGGGTAGTGTACAAGGTGAACCCTAGAGTCAACGTGGGAGTTTGACCACTCCTATCCATCCGAGGGATGCTACAAAATTTAGAACTTAGAATGTGGTTAGAAGCTTATATTGAATCTATTTGTAACTTCTTTGGTAAAAATTATTTGGTAAGTATTTTTAAGTTTATGTGTGGTAAAAAACAAATCCTATCCTAGGATGGTTAGAATTGTGTTATTGCAAAACATACTATATTTTTGTGTACTTAGCCTACATGTAAGTAAAAGGGATAACTATAACTTAATTAAATAAATTAGATAGCCAATGAGATAGTTTCTCTCAACACTTTTATCCACATAGAATGAGACTCTATGATGTGGCCACTCAAGTTATTAAAGGTAAATAACCTTTATCTCTATTAAAGAGAAAAATATATTAGAGCATGGAAAAGAAGAAGATGTTGCATTATTTTGCATAGTTCGCACACTTAAATAATATCATTGCCTCATTATTATTTTTGCTTTCTCATTGTTTTCCCTCCCATTGTGTTTTCACTAAATTTGTAGCCCATTAGACAAGTGGAAAGGAAATGTACCTCAAGAATTATAACACAACATGTATAGAGCTAATATGTGATGCAAAGATATGTTATAGGATACCTTGTCATATATACACTAAGATAAGTTGGCATTAAGATGTAAGAAGAAGCATACGAACAAATAATTCACACAAGATCCCAAGCATGTTGAAAAATTTTCCCAATATGGTAACTTAATTGTGTAATCATTGTAGAAATATTAGCTAGCAAAGCTAACACTAGTGCCTAATATAAAGGGACCTCAATCATAGAATACAAACATTATTTCTTTGAATTATAGACATTAGGTCAAATAAAGCATTGAAGTGTTTTTATACTATGAGAGATAAACATTTTAAGCTCCTATGCAACTATGTAAATAAGGGAGAAATACACAAGAATAGAAAATTCTAGTTCACAAGCACTTGGAATATTTGCCTAAGGCACATTGCCTAGAATTGAATTACTTGTTGGTTGTATTTGAGTATGCTCATGGAGGCACCTTTTTTTGGGCATATTCCATGTTCCAAGTATCTCCCCTACACCATATATCTTTCTTGTCTTCTTTTTCTTCCATATATATTAGTTTTTCCTCTTCCACTCATTTGTATATCACATGATATTCCCTACACTTTATATTTTAATTAGTTTTGATTTTCTTTCTTCCTACATGAATTATTGTATATACCACTATGTCATCTTCATTTCCTTTAGTAATTCCTCTTTGTACCACTAGTTTACCTCATTTTTTCATGTATATCTCTTCATCGTCTCTCATATTACAATTTCTACAATCCATAATTGTTAGAGTTAGAGTATATTACATCATGTGGGTCATGTAAATGTACCACCTTAGGTACATTGTTAGAATAGGATATTACTTTAGTGAGAATTTATCTAGTTACTTCAAGCAATGCAATAAATGCACAAGTGGCATGTGCAAGTTGTAATGTGCATGGTGTCCCCTTGTACAACTAGGTAGAGTGTTGGCCAAGGAATATATCTTCCTATATAGAGGACCTCATATTAGTAGAATAAGAAGCTATAACATGAAGAATAAAGCAGCTAAAAAACAACCATATCAAGCTAAATACCATTCTCAAAAATAAGGAGAACCATCCTTGCGGGGATCTAGCAGTAATACTACCACCTATAAGAATGTAGAAACAAGACTCAAAGAAAACACTATAGAAGAAGAAGATTCAGATATAGAATGACTCAAGAGCAAAAATAAATTGATGAAAGTACCTGATCAAATCAAAATACCATACTGAAGATAAAGATCCATATTGAAGATTGAAATATTAAATACCAAAATAATGTAATATAGGGAGGTGTTAGAGTTAGAGTATATTACATTATTTGGCTCATGTAAATGTACCACCTTAGGTATATAGATAGAATAGGATATTAATTTAAGGGTAAGTTATCTAGTTACTTCAAGCAATGCAATAAATGCACAAGTGGCATGTGCAAGGTGTCCCCTTGTACAACTAGGTAGAGTGTTGGACAAGGAATCTATCTTCCTATATAACGGGTCTCATAGTAGTAGAAAACATATCTTACATATATCACATACCTCACATATCACAAATATATCCATCTCATCCCATATCTCAAATACTCCTATATGGAGTACAATGTAGTTCTTTAGATTACATTAATGGAGTGACATTTCCTCCATATTGCATCATATTTTCATCATTTCTATATATAGCATAATTCAATTGAAGAACACAAGATTATACTGAGAGGGGGGATGAACAATATAAGAGAAATTTTTACTTTTATTTCTAAATAAATATTATGCAATGTATAAATAACAATATCAACAACAGTAATCAAAGTAATGCACAAATCATCACACACAATAGAGACACCAATTTAACTTGGTTCACCCAAAGATGGTTACCTCCATGGAGAAAATATTTATTCTAAATATTTCTCAAATAATATATCTGGGAATCCTTCCCAATTACAATATTTATGGATCTTTGTCCAAAGGAGATTTTGATCCCCTAAATATGGTTTGTGTATTTCTATCCATAGGAGAACTCCTTCTCCTCTGCTTTGGCTGGTGATTCTCTATAAGACTACTACCTCCACTACACTGGCTTGTGGATATATCTCCACTGAAGACTCTTGTCCCCACTTAGAATACCTATCCTCACTGCCATGGGTTGATGGATCTCTATCCACTAGAGACTACTATCCTCTTTGCTCTGTCACCTCCAAAGCTCTGTCTCAAATCTGCACTAAACATAGTCCAGTCAGTCTAGCACAAATATTCTCAACAAGTCCACTCAAATTTACACTAAACATAGTCCAATCAGTCTAGCACAATCTGCTCAATAAGTCCACTTAAATATGCACTAAACACATTCCAATCGGTCTAGCACAAATCTCCTCAATAAGTCCACTCAAATATGCACTAAACACAATCCAATTATTCTAGCACAAATTTGCTCAACAAATCCACTCAAATCTGCACTAAACATAGTCCAGACGATCTAGCACAAATCTTCTCAACAAATCCACTCAAATATACACTAAAAATAGTCCAATCGGTCTAGCATAAATATTCTCAATAAATCCACTTAGAAATTTTCCAAATCTGCTCAACAGATCCACTCAGAACCTGCTCAAATCTGCTCAATAGATCCACTCAAAACTTTTTCAAATTTTCTCAACAGGTCCACTCAGAACCTATTCAAATCTGCTCAACAGGTCTACTCAGAACCTGCTCAAAACTTCTCAACAAGTTCTCTCTAGTACTTAAACAAATATGTATTGTAATCTTCCACAAAATCTCACACAAAATTAGTCCACAAGTCTCCTCAAAGACTTACCTCAAATCTGCTTAACAAGTCCACATAGAACTTGTTCAATATCATAGAAACATAAAGAGAATTGTTAGAGACTCAATATATTCTATACTAAATGCTCAATCACTTTCTCAACTTGCACAATCTCATAGAAGCATAAAGAGAATTGTTAGAGACTCAATATGTTCTATACTTAATGCTCAATCACTTTCTCAACTCAAATTAGAATATAGAATAGTTTGTTTTATGAAACTTGAAAAATCACTTCATACATCCACTTGATAAGGCTTAATCAACTCTACACAACCAATTACTCAAGAAACAACCCTTTCTCATGAACCCTAGTACAAGCATGTATCAACTCAAAATTTTTCCATCAATTCTCAACAACAAATCTCACATAAAAATGATACTCATGTTGTCTTCAAACCCTAGTTCAAGTTCTTCACAGAACCAATGGTTTCAACAACAATGCTTATCAAACAAGGTTTTAATAACAGCTTTGAATTCCAAAAAAACTTGAAGCATTACTCAAACACTTTTAAAAAGTAAACCCTAACAAAATCCTTTTCACTCCAAACTTTATTTTCTAGACAATCAATCAATCAACTCAACCAAGGAATAATTTGCCCATACCTTTTTGCTTGACAAGGAGTTGATCTCACAAATATGCCAAACTTCTTTACCAATATCAATAAGGGTTAGAAGATAATAATTTCTTCAACAAAACATATTACAAAATGATATCAAACGAAATACACCTTATCATTCAAACTTTAAAATAATATCCAATACCCTCATAAAAATCTCTTTGGCAAAAATCCCTTTAGTAATAAAATCAACACTTACTAAAATTCAAAACCTCTTATTACCTTATTACTCCAATTTTAAAAACAATATTTCCCCTTTTTATAAATCACAATTCAACACATAACACTTTGCTATTCCTACTTATTTCTCCTAACCACTAATTTAAATGCCTATCAAAAACCTTTTAAAAACTCCTTATAACTCCTAATAAAGGATTTAATTAAAAATTTAGGCAATAAAAATTATTTTAAAAATTTACATTTACCTCTCAACGGGTTTCAAACCCTTCACGTTTGCCTCCATGAACACCCTAGCTGCAGGCTCCTCAACCACATGTGCTCAACACATGTTGAGAGCTAAAAAACTCTTTGTGCATCAGGGTTATGCATAGTGGCTATTTTCAAAAAATTGGCTAAAATTAGGATTTTCAAAATTTAGAATTGGCTAATATTTGGGACCCTTGACCAGGGTCCATTAGCCAAAAATTTCTAGGTGCAATTTTTTTTTTTTTTGTCAATTTGCCCCAATTTTATAATAATTTGACCATTTTAAGTTTAAATTTTCAACATTACCCCTAATAATAGTGAAACTTCTACATGTGTTTCAGAACTATTTACTTAGATTTTGAAACTAATTCACCAAATTTTTATAAATATGTTTTTGGGTCGACCCCTTACACATAACCCTGCACCTTTTTCTATCCTGGCACTCAAACGAAAATGCAAAAATCAACCTTTCCCTTTGTGCATGCACTCCTTGAGCTTCTAACGCAGGTTCGTCTCCCCACAAATGCCTTAGCAAAATGTGCACTGCTAGTGGACCACCATGTCCAACTTGCTTTAAACAATGATCTCTCTTCACTTTATACCCGGTGCTTAAGACGAAAATTTTTTCGTCTTCTTCCTCAACAAAGTAGCGAGTTCTCACGAATTTATTTCCACCATTTGTCATATAAGATAATTTGATCAAGGGATAATTTTTGTAAAGTACTTTGACCACGCTTTTATACACAATGTCTCCATAGTCTTCAAACGTAGGCACTCTTAAATTCTTTGATGACATCAGCATTAAAATAAATTTATAAATGGTGCTTTTAATTTTGATGACATCAACCCATTTAACCTTTGTAATTTATAAATGATTTAAATTCCAAGGAATTTATATTTTATAAATTATAAATATAACCTTTGGCTTTAAGGACTTCTCTTATTGCACAACTTGGTATTGATGATATTTATTTATAATATTTAAATTCCTCTTAAATTTAAATATTTTATAAAATAAATATTAGACCTCCTTTAAACTTTGCAATAGGCCTCCTTGGATATTTATGAGAACCCTTTTTAACTTATGCTCTCATATAATATTAAAATATTATGGAGCCCTTTTGCATTTAAATTCTTCACTATTGAAGATTCTTCCTAGATATTAGTGACACATTTGATGACTTTATTTCTTGCCAAATTCCTTGACATTAATGATGACTTCATCTGGTGACATCAATGACAACTTTTGACTTATGGATTCAAAATGTCCAACAATCTACTCCTTTGTCATTGATGGAAACCCAAATTCTATTTACCGAAAACTTGATATTTATTTTATTTTTCTCACCTTTGGACATTGTTCCCCCTAGCTCAATGCTCTCTCAAATATTAAATCTCTCCCTAATACTCAAATATCTCTCCCCATTTTACATCAATGGAAAATGTTCACCTTTGGGGCTCAGGGCTAAGAATGATCCTGTTAGCTTAGCCCCTCTCCCACATCCTTTTGTGGTGGTTAATTCTATGGTGGGAGTATTTCTACTCCTAGAAAGCACTATTCTTTACCTTTATCCTCTTCTCTTCTTTTCTAAATTTTTTAATTCCTCTAACTATTTCTATCCGTGTCCATGTTCATGTTCGTGTCATCATCCTTGTTCCTATTCCTGTTCCTATTCCCATTCTTGTTCACATCCATGTTCCTGTTTATGCTTCTCTTCTTGTTTACATCCATATTCTTGTTCATGTTCCTATTCATGTTCATGTTCCTATTATTATCCCTATTCATGTTTCTATTCCTATTCATACCTATTTTTGGAATGTCTACTCTACACCACTTTGTTGTATGACCATCATTATTGCACTTATAACATTGAATGTTATTATTCCTTGGAGGTGCAAATATCTTAGGATTTCTCCTAATGAAGCCATATCCTCTTCTGTCATGAACCCTAATATTCATTGCCTTGTGATCAAATTGATTACATGAGTAAAAATGCCCATGGAAAAGTTGTCCATTCTCATATTCCTGTCTTTCATGTGTCCTACACTGTGAAGCCATGTTCCCAAACCTATGACATGAAAAGCATCTTCCATTGAAGTTTCCTTGTCTTGACCTCATTGGTCTCCTGTTCTGATTTTTGTTCCATCTGTATCTTCTTTTTGCATTGTTTCTGCTTTGTTGAACTTTCTATTGTCCAAACCATACTTTGATGTCTCACTTTTTAAACTGTATTCTTCTGAAGTATATTCATTTGAAGTTTCTTCTCCTTCAATAATTGAAGTTGAATCTCCTTCCCATTTCTTTCGAACCTTTTCAAATCCAAGACCTATTTTCTTTGATGTAGTCTTTTGTGTCTTGATGATCTTATCCAAGTTCTTTGAGATATTTTTAAATCCCTTCATATTGATCTTGGAGTCATCTAAATATTCTTTTAGTAGTGCCACTTATTGTGATAACTTATCACATTCCAATATCATTGCTTCTAACTTATCTTTGAACTTCTTTGCCTTAACCTTTGATTTTTCTAAATACTCTATGATAAATCTTCTCTCTTCATCACATTATTAAAACTGAATTTCAAGTTTAGAGTGTTTCTTCTTTATCTTATGTACCATGTCAAGGGCATAGATAAGTTCTCCCTTGATATCATAACCATTCTCTACTGAATAATTACTCTCTTTTGACTTGTCTTATATAGGATCACTTACTTCTTCTTCTAATGCAATTAGAATATTTTCATCTAGTCCTTCAAGTGAATTCTCATAATCATCATCACTGAAACTATAACCATCCCTTGTACAATAATATTCAAGATGTCCAAATTTACCACATATAAAACACTTGAGAATTACTAGTCTTTTTCTTAACAGGTTCTTTTTCCTTAATCATAAATAGGACTTTATCTCTATCATTGTCTAAAAAACTAGAATCACTATCATTTGAGTACTTACTTGCATTATCCACATTGTAGATTCTCTTTTATATTTAGAATAACTTCTTTCCTTGTCTATTTTGTCCATCCTTGCTTTTATTTTGGTGCATATATATTTATGATTCCCTGTACCTGTGATCCTATTTTTCTTCACCATTTTCATTCTTTGGTTCTTTAAAATCCTTTGTCTTATTGGTTACTTTGGATGTTGCTTCCTTCTGGGACATAGGATCTTTTATTCTTATCTCAAATACTGTCAGCATACCAAGAAAATTATCTCTTGTCTAAGTATCACCATCTATTTATACTTCTATAGCAGAAACCTATTCACTGAATCTTTTTGGAAGATATATTAAGACTTTATCACAAACATCAGATTCATCAATCTTCACACCAAGTCCTCGCATATCATTAACAACATCATCAATATAAATTAGATAAGCACTAATATTTTCTTCTTTGTTAATTATTAGTTATTCAAGTTGTCTTTTGAGGTTTTGACTCATTGCTTTCTTGATACTTTTATCCCCTTCATATATATTTTGTAATTTATCCCACATCTCTTTTGTAGTTCTACAATGCATAACTTTCATAGACTCTATTCTATGTAAACCTCTCACAAGTGAATTCATTGCTTTTGAATTATAATGTTGTAGAAGCTTACCTTCCTTATCTGGATGAGGATTGACTGCTAGATCATATCCTAATTCCACTGCATCCCAAATTTCATTGCCAAGTGCCATCAAGTAGATCCTCATCATCATACTCCAATATATATAGTCACTTCCATCTAAGATTGGTGTTGAGTTATTTGAGTATGCTTTCTCAAAATCCATTGTGTTCTTGTTAGCCTTTCCTTCAAGCTGTTAAAATCTTCTAAAGGCATTCACTCTAATACCAATTGAAGAACACAAGCTTATACTGAGAGGGGGGGTGAACAGGACCTAGGTGTTGTAGGTGAGTTGGAGAGGAGAGGGCAATCCTCCAAGGGAGGTCCCAAGTTTGAATCTCCACCCTACCAAAAATTTGAATTGGGTACCCAAAATCCAATTGATAATGTTGGTGTGGGCAGGGCTGGGTGTAACCCTCGGGTGACTTTGACGGTGTAGAACCCCCTGTTCATGGTCTCTTAGACCAAGGTGGCCCCGTAAGGGGTTTTTCACTTTAAAAAAAAAAAGAGAGGGGGGGTGAACAATATAAGAGCATTTTTTACTTTTCTTTCCAAATAAATATTATGCAATGTATAGATAGCAATATCAACAACAATAATCAAAGTAATCCATAAATCATCACACATAATATAAACACCAATTTAACATGGTTCACCCAAATATAGCTACCTCCATGGAGAAAATATTTCTTCTAAATATTTCTCAAATAATATCTTTGGGAATCCTTCCTAATTACAATATTTATGGATATATGTCCAAAGGATATGTTGATCCTCTAAATCTAATTTGTGGATTTCTATCCATAAGAGAACTCCTTCTCCTATGCCCTGGCTAGTGATTCTATAGAAGAGTATTGAATCCACTGCACTGGCTTGTGGATATCTCTCCACCGAAGACTCTTATCCCCACTGATAATACCTATCCTCACTGCCCTGGCTTGCTGGATCTCTATCCACTAGAGACTCCTATCCTCTATGATTTGTCACCTCCAAATATCTATCTCAAATCTGTACTAAACACAGTCTAGTTGGTCTAGAACAAATTTGTTCAACAAGTCCACTCAAATATACACTAAACATAGTCCATCCAATATAGAACAAATCTGCTCAATAAGGCCACTCAAATCATCCTTAAACATTGTCTAGTCGATCTAGCACAAATCTGCTCAATAAGTCCACTTAAATATTCACTAAACACAGTCTAGTCAATCTAGCACAAATCTGCTCAACAAATCCACTCAAATCTACACTAAACATAGTCCAGTCAATCTAGCACAAATCTGCTCAATAAATCCACTCAAATATGCACTATACATAGTCTAGTTGATATAGCACACATCTATTCAACAAGTCCACTTAGAACTTGTCCAAATATGCTCAATAGGTCCACTCAAAACCTGCTCAAATATGCTCAATAGGTTTACTCAAAACTTATTCAAATATGCTCAACAGGTGCACTCATAACCTGTCTAAATTTTCTCAACAGGTCCATTCAGAACCTACTCAAATCTTCTTAATAGGTTTACTAAAAACTTGTTCAAATCTACTCAATAGGTGCACTCAGAACTTGTCTAAATTTTCTCAATAGGTCCACTCAAAACCTGCTCAAATTTGCTCAAAAAGTTCTCTCTAGTACTTAAACAAATATGTATTGTGATCTTCCACAAAAGCTCACACAAAATCAGCCCACAAGTCTTCTCAAAGACTTACCTCAAATCTGCTTAACAAGTCCACATAGAACTTGTCCAATCTCATAGAAACATAAAGAGAATTGTTAGAGACTCAATATATTCTATACTTAATGCTCAATCACTTTCTCAACTTGCACAATCTCATAGAAGCATAAAGAGAATTTTTAGATACTCAATATGTTCTATACTTAATGCTCAATCATTTTCTCAACTCAAATTAGAATATAGAAGAGTTTATTTTATGGAACTTGAAAAATCACTTCATACATCCACTTGACAAGGCTCAATCAACTCTACACAAAAAATTACTCAAGAAAAAACCCTTGCTCATGAACCCTAGTACAAACATGTATCAACTCAAAATGTTTCCAACAATGCTAAAAAAAAATGTCACATAACAATGATACTAATGTTCTTTTCAAACCCCATTTCAAGTTCTTCACCAAAAATGCTTATCAAACAAAATTTTAATCACAACTCTTAATTCAAGAAAACCTTGAAGCATTAAATCAAACAATTTTGAAAAGGAAACCCTAACTAAATCCTTTTCACTCCAATTTTTTTTTTCTATATAGCCAATCAATCAACTCAACCAAGGAAGAATTTGCCCATACCTTTTTGCTTGACAAGGAGTTGATCTCACAAATCTACCACACTCACAATTTCTTCTTTTCCAATTTCAATAAGGGTTAGAAGATAATAATTTCTTCAACAAAACATAATACAAAATGATATCAAACAAAATACACCTTATCACTCAAACTTTAAAATAATATCCAATACCCTCATAAAAATATCTTTGGCAAAAATCCCTTTACTAATAAAATCAACACTCACTAAAATTCAAAACCTCTTATTACCTTATTACTCCATTTTTAAAAAGAATATTTCTCAATTTTATAAATCACAATTCAACACATAACACTTTGCTATTCCTCGTTATTTCTCCTAAAAACTAATTTTAATGCCTAACAAAAGCCTTTTAAAAAATCCTTATAACTCCTAATAAAGGCTTTAATTAAAACTTTAGGCAATAAAAAATAATTTAAAAAATTATCTTTGCCTCTCAACGGGTTTCGAACCCTTCACCCTTGCCTTCGTGAACACCCTAACTGCAGGCTCCTCAACCACGTGTGCTCAATACATGTTGAGAGCTAAAAAGCTCTTTCTGCACCTTGTTCTATCCTGGCACTCAAACGAAAATGCAAAACTCAAACTTTCCCTTTGTGCATGCACTCCTTAGGATTCAAATGTAGGTTTGTCTCCCCAAAAATTCCTTAGCAAAAATGTGCACTGCCAATGGACCATTGTGTCCAACTTGCTTTCAACAATGATCTCCCTTCAATTTTTACCTGGTACTTAAGATGAAAAAATTTTCATCTTCTTCCTCAAAAAAGTAGCAAATTCTCACAAATTTATTTCCACATTTTGTTGCATAAGATAATTCGATCAAGGGATAATTTTTGTAAAGTCCTTTGGCCACCCTTTTATACACGATGCCTCCATAGTCTTCAAACGTTGATGCTCTTAAATTCTTCGATGACGTCGGTGTTAAAATAACTTTATAAATGGCGCTTTTAATTTTGATGATCTCAGCCCAGTTAATCTTTGTAATTTATAAATGATTTAAATTCCAAGAAATTTAAATTTTATAAATTATAAATATAACCTTTGGATTTTAAGGCCTTCTCTTATTGCACAACTTGGTATTGATGATATTTATTTATAATATTTAAATTCCTCTTGAATTTAAATATTTTATAAAATAAATATTAGACCTCCTTTTAACTTTGCAATAGGCCTCCTTGGATATTTATGAAAATCCTTTTTCACTTATGCTCTCATATAATATTAAAATATTATGGAGCCCTTTTACCTTTTACTTCTGCAATGTTGAAGCTTCAAAATGGATATTAGTGATACCTTTGATGATATTATTTCTTGCCAAATTCCTTGAAATTAATGATGACTTCATATGGTGACATCAATCATAACTTTTGACTTAGGGACTCAAAATGTCCAACATCAATCATATTGTTGTTTCACTTTTTTTCATATTTCCCATATTTCATTGAGAGATGTGTTAGATCTCTCTACAACATATATACTCAAAAGTTAATAGTGGTATTAGAGCCATGCTTAATCGATATAGGATGACCTACATCCATTATAAGATAATTCTAGTAGGTAAATAGGAATAGGGAGAGTCACCATTACTACTTTTGTCCTACATATTTGCAAACCGAATATACCATTGAGTGTTGCTACAAGAAAAGTTACCATTAATATTAATTGATATAAAAATTCATAGTAGTCAGTAGGATTAGGAATGTGAGGAATAAAATAAGTCTTAGTGGCAAAAAAATCTAAGATTACATCTGGTTCGAGAGTTGTAAAAAAAACTCGTGAAGACTACGACTCAAAATTCAAGCCACTAGTTTGACAAATCAACTTGTGAATATTATTATCTCAAAAATTACAAATTATTCCATTCTAGTTTCTAACAGCTTGTAGGAAAAGGAGATTCAAGAAAAAGTTAGGAAACTTACCACAAGAGAGTTAGGAAGAACATATTCAAGAATTATTCTAGCAATTTGTAATAGCAAAGTATAAGACTAAATATTTCAAATATATTGAGAAATATCTCATTACAAGAGTTGCAATCCTACAAACTATAGAAGTAAAGAAAATGCCACAATAGTCTTATAGTAGACTCAAGGAAGAAGACACTCTAAAATTTGAGATAAGAGGAGATTGGATATTGGTGATCTTCATTCAAGATAAATACCTATAGAGTGTAGAAGAAGAATAGGCCAAATAAGCATATAAGAAGAATATGCTAGAGAAGCCTAGAAGAATAATATACCATGGAATATTTAAAGGCTGTAGAAGCCTTAATTCTAAAGAAACCTTCAAGAAGGATTCCTATTTCAAAAGGAAAACTCTTGATTCATAAGTAAAATCCAATTAAAAGTTGCTAAGGAAAATTTTAGAGAAGAATTGTTGATTTAGAAGAAGAATACCTGAATCAGAAGAAAGACTCAAAAGAAGATTCTAATAATAGGACATTAGTGATCTCCATCAAAGCCTATGAATTGCATAAGAAATAGAAAGGATATATGAAGTCCTAATATAGAATTTAGAAGAAAAAAATCAATGATTCGATGGAAAGATCTCATCACCAACACTTCCAACAGTAGAAGGTTTAAGAAAATGTCTCAGTCAGAAGACTAGAGGAGCTACAAGATAGAATACCTTGGAGAGGTCTTAGAGAAGAAAAATAAGGCTTTGTTATTCTTTTTAAAGAGCTCATAGAAGCATTGTCAAGAGATTTCTTAAGAGAACTCATTGGAGAATTTGACTACCAAGGAAAATTTCCTGATAGTGAAGGACTTAGGGCAATTGTTGCCATCAGATAACAAGCCCAAGAGAATAAGGATTTGGTAAGGAGTACCAAATTTGAGAAGAAGAATTTTGTAAGGAGTGTCAAATCCCTGAAGGAGAATCTAGTGAAGACCTCAAAAAAACAAAATCTTGAGAAGAAGAGTATCCTATTTGAATTTAGAATTTAATAGGAAGATTGAAGGAAGATTCAAATTGAATAAGCCTACCAAATATAGGAGATTTGGAGATTTCCTCTCACAGCAAGAAGGTATAGCTCAGAGAAAAAGTTCTCTGAATATACATAAAAAAGTAGATGATCATTGGAAGGATTAAGCCATAAAATCCAAGGCTCAAGATAGAAAGTTCAATATTAGAGATTGGTGAAGGAGAAGGTTTTTTGGGATAGCCAAAAAATAAGTTGTATATTCATCTACCATGGTAGTAACTTGGTGAATCATAAGCACCAATATATACATCATCTACATAAGCCATTAAAAAGATAAGAAAATAAGGTGTAACTATTTGAACTTCAAAATAGGGTTCATTATAAAATTCTATTAAGCACCATATTTGGATTAAAAGTTACAAAAGAATTGATTGCATTATAGTCTTCAATAAAGAGCAAAAAGGAAATTTTATTTTAAGGATTATTTGCACATTAACTTGGATTTGAATATATTTTAGAATTACAACTTTCTATCAACTACCTATATTCTACTTTGGAAAAAGAAAATAATACTAGATCCTATAACTTTATTTGTAGTGAAAATTTTCAGAATACTTATTAAGGGTTCATTACAAATTACTCTTAAAAGTTGCAGAGATTATTAAGTGCATCTAAAAATATTTTGAGATTTTATGGACTGATAACGTGATATTTTTTAGTGCATTAAATAGGTCGTATTATTAATTTTGCACTACACTAATTACTCTAAAAAATGTTAGTTTGTATTTGTTGATTGTTAAGGATAAAGATCGCAAAACCAGAAGATTAATAAAAGTGTCTAGAAATACTATTTGGTGCATATAATCTACAACATTTCATTGCCCAAATAAGCCTTCAAAATAATATTATATTACTCCAAGGAGTCAATAAGAAAGCCACCATTAGAATCAACAAGATAAGTGTCAAATTGAGACTTGGTGAGTCTCAAGATTCGAAGTGCACAAAAAATAAGTGCAAAAATTACTTCTAAAAAAGAAAAGGAAGCTTCTATATACATGGTTACAAGCTTAGATTCATTAAAAAAATATCCAAGGAGAAATGAGAAATATTTCTAATCAAAATACAACCTCAAAATCCCCAATTACCTTCAAGAAAGTTGTTAAAAAATCAAGAAACACAGATCTACAAAAGGAATGCAATAAGGGAATTTCTATATAAAAAATATATTACATATTGGTGCACTAGTCTAATCTATTCTACATAGGAATTAGGGTAGATTTTAAAGTTCTTAAAAGGCACACTATTCACAATTTGTAATAGTTGAAGGTAACTAAACATGATCACACATTGAAAAAAGTAAATAATCCTTTCAAAAGTCTCATATCCTCTACGTATTGGACAACCAAATCTGTAAGAAAATACAACACAATACAAGTCAAAGGGAATCATTATATTCAAGGGTAAAAAGGAGAGCATAGCATGTTGAAGAAATATCAAAACTAGATGTACATCCAAGGAGCATTCTATACCACTATTGAAGGTTCACCAAAGCTCCACCAAAGCATCACTCTTCATTGTAACTGAAAACAACTCATATGCAAGTGTCATAAAACAAAGGAAGAGATGATAATATTATAGCATTTAAAGTTTCTCCAAATGTATGTTAAATAAACATTATAGAAGTTGCCCATGCATAAGGAGGAAGTGACATTTGTCACTTAAAAAGAAATCCTAACATTTTCTACATGAATGCCCATGTTTGACATGATCGAGCAAAGGAATGTTACTAGAAATAATGGTAGTACATTATAACAAGGGAGACACTTGTATTCACAGGAAATAAGCACTCCTCCAAGGTTGTAACACCCATACATTACAAGCATCTTCATTCCCTCCAAGAATTCAAGAATTAACTGGCATGACACTTGTCACCTAGAACAAGAACTCTCTTATACTAAAAAGTGCCAAACACCAAGGAAGTTGATGTATTCAATATTATAGAATTTACTCATAGCAGAGGCTGAGTTACAACATGCAAGAAAGGTGAAAGAGCATTAAAATATTTGGTCAAGAAGGTCAAAGAAGTCCAACGTTGAAGCCAAGAGAAAATCAATACACATCATTCTCCATAAGAGTTCAAAGGAAAGGTAAAGAAGTGGACTATCATATACATCAAAGATCTACAAAAAATACGTAGAGAATACAACATAAAATTTAAGGTCTCTAATTTATTAAAATTTTCTTTCATTAATCAGGAGTTATAAGGTATAACATTAGTTTGAAATAATAAAGGAAATAAGCCATATTTTAAAGCAATATAAAGAGAGAAACACATATTAAATAGCCTAATATTTGTAATATTATAACATAGGAGAAATAAGGAATTCTACTTGGAAATTAGAATTTCTATTATTGCAAATAATTATTTTCTAATATTCCACATTAGGGAGTTATAAGGAATACTACATCAAAGTAGGAAATTGGAAATTAGAAACAATAAATATCAAATTATTAAAGTCTATAAAAAGAGGTTTATTAAAGAATATTAAGAGTTGGAAATTAATTGGCATATTAGTCTCAAAATAAATTTAAGGGACAAAAGGAATCCAACTATTAAAACCTCATCAAAAAAATAAAGTGCTTAAAGTTCAATAGGAGTAATAAGGTGTAAAAGGAGTTGATTTTTCTATTCTCAAAACTTTACAAACTCAACCCAAAATTGAACTATAATTCTCAAAAATAGTTTATCTATCATTAAATATATCTAAAATAACTAGGGAGATATAAGAAAGCCTACAAAACCTAAAGTTCCATCAGGATCATATTCTATAAATATGACTACCAACACATTATGTAAAACACTTAGAAGTGGGATGAGAAAATTACTAGTATGTATCAGAAGCATGATTGGTACACCAAAAAATGAAAAATAAAAAGAAGAATCAACAATATGGGAAATAAGTTCTAAAGAATTTAACTATGGAAAATTAGATTCTTCTAATGAAACTAATGATAACTATGGAAAATATTACATTTGAAAGGAAAAAGAAAAGGTAGATCAAGAAGAGATAACAAAAAGGAGTAAAAATGAAATAGCTTCAATCATGCACATATGGTTTAAGGAGCTAGTCAATGATATAGATAAACATGATATCCCTAGGATATATTACAAAGTAGCCAAAATATCTCTATTATGGACCTACTGCAATCAATACAGTCATGAAAAGATCAACTGTTAAAATTTCCATCCATGCAAATACTGTGAAGGGAAAAATCACTCATCTTCCTTTTGGTACTATAAACATAAATAATATAAAAGCCATGAATAATATTACTACACAAAATTAATTTCTATTTTTAGAATTCTACTCTAGAAGCATCTACTAACATTGATCCTGATTTTGATACTTACGAAATTCAGAGAGACAGGTCATACAAAAATCCTAAGAAGAAATTATGGAGCAATTATGATCCACCTCACACATGCCAATCCATGAGATCACTAGTTCATCAAAGATATCTAATATCAAATATTAGAGGATTGGAAAGAATAATAAGCTATAACATGAAGAATAAAGAAGCTAAAGGACAACCACATCAAGCTAAAGACCATTCTAAAAAATAAGAAGGAGAACCATCCTTGCGGGGATCTAGAATCAATACTACCATCTATAGGAATGTAGAAATCAGACTCAAAGAAAAAGCTAAATAAGAAGAAGATTCAGATACAGAAGGACTCTAGAGAAAAAATCAATTGATGAAAGTACCTAATCAAATCAAAGACCATACTGAAGATAAATATCCATATTGAATATTGAAATATTCAATACCTAAATAATGTAATATAGGGGGTGTTAGATTTAGAGTATATTACATAATTTGGGTCATGTAAATGTACCACCTTAGGTATATAGTTAGAATAGGATATTACATTAGGGTGAAGTTATCTAGTTACTTCAAGCAATGCAATAAATGCACAAGTTGTAATATGCAAGGTGTCCCATTGTACAACTAGGTAGAGTGTTGGTCAAGGAATCTATCTTCCTATATAAATAACCTCGTAGTAGTAGAACACATATCTTGCATATCTCACATATCTCACATATCACAGATATATGTCATCTCTCAAGTACTCTTGTATGGAGTAAAATGTAGCTCTTTAAATTATATTAATGGAAATAAGTTCTAAAGCATTTAGCTATGGAAAATTATATTCTTATAATGAAACTAATGATAACTATGGAAAATATTACATTTGAAAGGAAAAAGAAAAGGTAGATCAAGAAATCACTAAAAGGAGTAAAAATGAAATAAATTCAATCATGCACATATGGTTTAAGAAGCTAGTCAATGATATAGATAAACATGATATCCCTAAGATAGATTACAAAGTAGCTAAAATATCTCTATTATGGACCTACTACAATCTATACGGTCATGAAAAGATCAACTATTAAAATTTCCATCCATGCAAATACTATGAAGTGAGAAATCACTCATCTTTCTTCTGCTACTATAAACACAAATACTATAAAAGCCATGAAGAAATATTACTACACAAAATAGATTTCTATTTTTAGAATTCTACTCCAAAAGCATTTACCAAAAATGAGCCTGAGTTTGATACTTATGAAAGTCAAAGAGACAGGTCATACCGAAATACTATGAAGAAAATATGGAGCAATTATGATCCACTTTACACATGCCAACCCATGAGATCACTAGTTCATCAAAGATATATGATAAAAAATAATAGAGGATTGGAAAGAACAAGAAGCTATAACATGAAGAATAAAGCAGCTAAAGAACAACCATATCAATCTAAAGACCATTCTAAAAAAGAAGAACCATCCTTGTGAGGATATAGCAACAATACTACCACCTATATGAATGTAGAAATAATACTCAAAGAAAAAGCTAAAGAAGAAGAATATTAAGATACATAAGGACTCTAGAGCAAAAATCAATTGCTGAAATTACCTAATCAAATCAAAGGCTATATTGAAGATAAATGTCCATATTGAATATTGAAATCTTCAATACCAAAATAATGTAATATATGGAGGTGTTAGAGTTAGAGTATATTACATCATTTGGGTCATGTAAATGTACCACCTTAGGTACATAGTTAGGATAGGATATTACTTTAGGGGGAAGTTATCTAGTTACTTCAAGAAATGTAATAAATGCACAAGTGGCATGTGCAAGTTGTAATGTGCAAGGTGTCCCCTTGTACAACTAGGTAGAGTGTTGGCCAAGGAATCTATCTTCCTATATAAAGGGCCTCATAGTAGTAGAACAAATATCACATATCACATATCATATACATCATCATCTCATCTCTCAAGTACTCCTGTATGGAGTACAATGTAGCTCTTTAGCTCATATTAATGGAGTGACCATTTCCTCCATATTGCATTGTATTTTCATCATTTCTATTTATAGCATATTTTAGTCATATTGTTGTTTCACTTTATTTCATATTTCTTGTATTTCATTGGGACCTGTGTTAGATCTCTCCACAACATATATCCTCAAAAGCTAATAGTGGTATCAGAGCCATGGTGCTTCGAGATAGGAGGACCTACATCCATCATAAGAGAAGTCCAGTAGGTCAAGAGGAATAGGGAGAGTCACCATTACTACTATTGGCCTACATATTTGCAAACCGGATCTACCATTGAGTGTCACTACATGCAAAAGTTACCATTAGGATTAATTGATAGAAAAATCCATAGTAGTCAACAAGATTAGGAAAGTGAGGACTAAAATAAATCTTAGTTGCAAAAAATCTGAGATTACATTTGGCTAGGGTCTTTCCACAGAGTTGCAAAAAAACTCGTGAAGACTAGGACTCAACATTCAAGCCACTAGTTTGACAAATCAACTAGTGAAGATTATTATCTCTAGAATTATAAATTCTTTCATTCCAGTTTCTAATAGCTTGTTGTAGGAAAAGGAGATTCAAGAAAAATTTGGGAAGCTTCCTACAAGAGAGTTAGGAATAACATCTTCAAGAATCATTCTAGCACTTGCAACAAAAAGGTAGAAGACTAAATATTTCAAAGACCTCAAGAAAGGTCTCATTACAAGAGTTGCAATCCTACAAATTGCAGAAGTAAATAAAAGGCCATAGTAGCCTTATAGCAGACTCAAGGAAGAAGAGACTCCAAAAGTTGAGTCATAGGAGGAGATAGGAGATTGGTGATCTCCATTCAAGATCAATACCTATAGAGTGTAGAAGAAGAATAGGCCAAAGAATCCTAGAAGAAGAATAGGCCAAAGAAGCCTAGAAGAAGAATAGGCCAAAGAAGCCTAGAAGAAGAAAATGCCATAGAAGCCTTGAAGGCCATAGAAGCCTTAATTCTGAAGAAAACTTTAGAGAAGGATTCCTATTTCAGAAGGAAAATTCTTGATTCAGAAGTAAACTCCAAAGAAGAGTTCCTAAAGAAAACTTTAAAGAAGAATTCTTGATTTAGAAGAAGAATACTTGACTCAGAAGAAAGACTCCAAAGAAGAGTCCAAGAAATAGGAGATTGGTGATCTCCATCAAAGCCTATAAATTGTAGAAGAAAGAGAAAGGACCAACGAAGTCCTATTCCAAAATTTAGAAGTAGCAGAATCAAAGATCCAAGAGGAAGATCTCATCACCAACACTTCTAGAAGTAGAAGGTTGAAGAAAAGGTCTTAGGCAGAAGACCATAGAAGTTGCAAGATAGAAGACCTTGGAGAGGTCTCAAGGAGGAAAAAGAAGAAGGCTTGGAGAGCCTTGTTGCAGAGCTCATAGAAGCATCATCAAAAGAGTTCCTAGGAGAACTCATTGGATCACTACCAAGGAAAAGTTCCTGATAGTGAAGGACTTGGGACAATTATCGCCATCCGACAACAAGCCCAAGAGAAGAAGAATTTGGCAAGGAGTACCAAATTTGAGAAGAAGAATTTGGTAAGGAGTGCCAAATACCTAAAGAAGAATCCAGTGAAGACCTCAAGAAAAATAGAATCTTGAGAAGAAGAAGATCCTATTTGAAGTCAGAATTCGACAAGAAGCTTGAAGGAAGATTTAGATAGAAGAAGCCTACCAAATCCAGGAGATTTGGATATTTCCTCTCATAGCAAGAAGGCATAGTTCAAAGAAAGGAGTTCTCTAAATCTGAAATAGAAAGCAGATGATCACTAGAAGGATTAAGCCACCAAATCCAAGGCTCAAGATAGAAAGTTTGAGGCTAGAGATTGGTGAAGGAGAAATTTATTCGGGATAACCAACAAAGAAGTTGTGTATCCATCTACTACAAGGCAACAACTTGGTGAATCAGAAGCACCAAGATCTACATCATCTACAGAAGCCATAAAAAAGGTAAGCAACTAAGGTGCAACTAGTTGAACTTCAGATTAGGGTTCATTATCAAATTCCATTAAGCACCATATTTGGATTAAAAGTTGTAGAAGAATAGATTGCATTATAGTCTTCAAGAAAGTGCAAAAAGGGAGAGTTCATTTTAAGGATTATTTGCACATTAATTTGGAGTTGAATAGATTTTAGAATTACAACTATCTATCAACTACCTATCATCTACTTTGGAAAAAGAAAAGAAGACTAGATCCTACAACTTTGTTTGTAGTGAAAATTTATAGAATACTTATTAAGGGTTCATTACAGATTACTCTTAAAAGTTGCAGAGATTATTAAGTGCATTTGAAATTATTTTGAGAGTTTATTGGAGTGATAAGGTGAGATTGTTAGTGCATTAAATTGGTAGTATTATTAAGATCATTTGCACTACACTAATTACTCTAAAAAAGGTTAGTTTGTGTTTGTTGATTGTTAAGGATCAAGAGCACAAAAACTAGTAGATTAATCAAAGTGTCTAGAGACACTATTTGGTGCATAGAACCTATAGCATTTCATGGCCCAAAGAAGCCACCAAAATCAGATCATATTCCTCCAAGGAGTGGAGAAGAAAGCCACCATTAAAATCAGCAAGAGAAGCTTCAAATCGAGACTTGGTGAGTCTCAAGATTCAAAGTGCACCAAAAAGGGGTGCAAAAATTACTTCTACAAAAAAAAGGAAGCTTCTATCTACGTGGTTACAAGCTTGGGTTCATTAGAAAAATATCCAAGAAAAAATGGGAAAGGTGTCTAATCAAAATACAACCTCAAAATCCCCCATTGCCTTCAAGAAAGCTGCCATAAAAATTAAGAAAAATAGATCTGCAAAAGGAGTGCAAAAGGAATGCAATAAGGGCATTCTTATATACAAAATATATTACATATTGGTGCACCAGTCTAATCTATTCTATGCAGGAATTAGGGTAGAGTTTAAAGTACCTCAAAGGCACACTATTCAAAAGGTGCAATAGCCAAAGGTAGCCAAACATTAGCACACTCCGAGCAAAGCAAATAAGCCTCTCAAAAGGCTCATATCCTCTACGTCTTGGACAACCAAATCTGCAAGCAAACACAACACAATACAAGGCAAAGGGAAGCATTATATTCAAGGGTGAAAAGGAGAACATAACAAGTTGGAGCAATATCAAAGACTATATATGTACATCCAAGGAGCATTCTATACCATTATTGGAGGTTCACCAAAGCTCCACCAAAGCATTGCTCTTCACTCCAACTGGAACCAACTCATAAGCAAGCACCATCGAACAAAGGAAGAGCCAAGAATATTACAACATTTAAAGGTGCTCCAAAGGTACGTTAAATAAGCATTAGAGAAAGAGCCCATGCATAAGGAGGAAGTGACACTTGTCACTTGAAAAGAAATCCTAACGTTCACTACATGAGTGCCCATATTTCACATGTTCGAGCAAAGGAACGTTACTAGCAAGAAAGGTGGTACATTAGAACAAGGGAGACACTTGTCTTCAAAGGAAATAAGCACTCCTCCAAGGTTGTAATGCCCAGACGTTACAAGCATCTTCATTCCCTCCAAGCGCTCAAGAAGTAACTAGCGTGACACTTGTCACATAGCACAAGAACTCTCTTCTATTAAAAGGTGCCAAAGACCAAGGAAGTCAACATATTCAATATTCCAACATTTACTCATAGCACAGGCCAAATTACAACATGGAAGAAAGGTGAAAGAGCATTAAAATATCTAGTCAAGGAGGTCAAAGAAGTCCAACATTGAAGCCAAGGGAAAATCAATGCACATCATTCTCCATAAGCATTCAAAGGAAAGGCAAAGAAGTGGACTATCATATACGTCCGAGATCTATGATAGATACGTAGAGAATACAACATCAAAGGTAAGGTCTCTACTTTATTAATATTTTCTTTCATTAACCGAGAGTTATAAGGTATAACATTAGGTTGAAATACTAAAGGAAATCAACCATATTTGAAAGCAATATAAAAGAGAGAAACACATATTAAATAGCCTAATATTTGCAATATTATAACATAGGAGAAATAAGGAATTCTACTTGGAAATCAGAATTTCTATTATTGCAAATAATTGTTTTCTAATATTCCACATTAGGGAGTTATAAGGAATACTACATCAAAGTAGGAAATTGGAAATTAGAAACAATAAATATCAAATTATTAAAGGCTATAAAAAGAGGTTTATTAAAGAATATTAAGAGTTGGAAATTAATTGGTATATTTATCTCAAAATACATTAAAGGGACAAAAGGAATCCAACTATTAAAACCTCATCAAATTAGAAAGTGCTTAAAGTTCAATAGGAGTAATAAGGTGTAAAAGAAGTTGATTTTTTCTATTCTCAAAACTTTACAAAATCAACTCAAAATTGAACTATAATTCTCAAAAGCACTTTATCTATCATTCAACATATCCAAAATAACTAGGGAGATATAAGGAATCCTACAAAACCTAAAGTTCCATCAAGCTCATATACTATAAATATGACTACCAACACATTAAGCAATACACTTAGAAGTGGGATGAGAAAAATACCAATATGGATTAAAAGCATGATTGGTAATACAATAGAAAATGAAAAATAAAAAGAAGAATCAACAATATGGGAAATAAGTTCTAAAGCACTTAGCTATGGAAAATTAGATTCTTCTAATGAAACTAATGATAACTATGGAAAAGGATCACATTCGAAAGGAAGAAGAAAAGGTAGATCAAGAAGATATCACAAAAAGAAGTAAAAATAAAATAGCTTCAATCGTGCACATATGGTTTAAGGAGCTAGTCAAGGATATAGATAAACATGATATCCCTAAGATAGATTACACCACCCCCACAACCCTTGAAAGTAGACAAATTATCTCTATTACCTACTGCAATCAATACGGTCATGAAAATATCAATTGTTAGAATTTCCATCCATGCAAATACTGTGAAGGGAAAAATCACTCATATTTCTTCTGCTACTATAAACACAAATACTATAAAAGCCATGAAGAAATATTACTACACAAAATAGATTGCTATTTTCAGAATTTTACTCCAGAAGCATCTACTGAAAATGAGCCTAAGTTTGATACTTATGAAGGTTAAAGAGATAGGTCATACAAAAATCCTAAGAAGAAAATATGGAGCAATTATGATCCACTTCAGACATGCCAAACCATGAGATCACTAGTTCATCAAAGATATCTGATGTCAAATAATAGAGGATTAGAAAGAACAAGAAGCTATAACATGATGACTAAAGTAGCTAAAGAACAACCACATCAAGCTGAAGACCATTCTCAAAAGGAAGAAGAAGGAGAACCATCCTTGCAGGGATCTAGCAACAATACTACCACCAATAGGAATGCAGAAACCAGACTCAAAGGAAAATCTAAATAAGAAGAAGATTTAGATACAGAAGGACTCCAGAGAAAAAATCAATTGATGAAAGAACCTAATCAAATCAAAGACCATACTAAAGATAAAGATCCATATTGAAGATTGAAATCTTCAATACCCAAATAATATAATACAGGAGGGTGTTAGAGTTAGAGTATATTACATCAATTGGGTCATGTAAATGTACCACCTTAGGTACATAGTTATGATAGGATATTACTTTAGGGGGAAGTTATCTAGTTACTTCAAGCAATGTAATAAATGCACAAGGGGCATGTGCAAGTTGTAATGTGCAAGGTGCCCCTTGTACAACTCGGTAGAGTGTTGGCCAAGGAATCTATCTTCCTATATAAAGGGCCTCATAGTAGTAGATCACATATCTTAAATTTCTCACATAACTCACATATCACAAATATACCCATCTCATCTCATCTCTCAAGTAATCCTATATGGAGTACAATGTAGCTCTTTAGCTCATATTAATGGAGTGACCATTTCCTCCATATTGCATTGTATTTTCATCATTTCTATTTATAGCATATTTTAGTCATATTGTTGTTTCACTTTCTTTCATATTTCCTGTATTTCATTGGGACCTATGTTAGATCTCTCCACAAAATATATCCTCAAAAGCTAACAGTGGTATTAGATCCAAGGTTAATCGAGATAGGATGACCTACATCTATTATAAGAGAAGTCCAGTAGGTAAAGAGGAATAGGGAGAGTCACCTTTACAACTTTTGGCCTACATATTTGCAAATCAAATCTACCATTGAGTGTCACTACAGGCAAAAGTTACCATTAGTATTAATTAATAGAAAAATCCATAGTAGTCAGTAGGATTAGGAATGTGAGGACTGAAATAAATCTTAGTTGCAAAATATCTGAGATTACATCTGGTTCTTGTATTTCCATAGAGTTTCAAGAAAAAATCGTGAGGAATATGACTCAAAATTCAATCCACTAGTTTGAAAAATCAACTAGTGAAGATTATTATCTCTAAAATTACAAAATCTTCCATTCTAGTTTCTAAAAACTTGTTGTAGGAAAAGGAGATTCAATAAAAAGTTGGAAAGCTTCCTACAAGAGAGTTAGGAAGAAAATATTAAAGAATCATTCCAATACTTTGCAGCAACAAAGTAGAAGACTAAATATTTCAAAGACCTTGAGAAACATATCATTACAAGAGTTGCAATCCTACAAATTACAGAAATAAATAAAGGCCACAATAGCCTTATAGAAGAATCAAGGAATAAGAGATTCCAAAAGTTAAGTCATAAGAGGATATAGGATATGGTGATCCTCATTCAAGATAAATACATATAGAGTGTAGAAGAAGAATAGGCCAAAGAAGCCTAGAAGGAGAATAGGTCAGAGAAGCCTAGAAGAATAAAATGCCATAGAAGCCTTAATTATGAAGAAACCTTCAAGAAGGATTCCTATTTCAAAAGGAAAACTCTTAATTTAGAAGTAAAATCCAAAGAAGAGTTCCTAAAGAAAAATTTAGAGAAGAATTGTTCATTCAGAAGAAGAATACCTAACTCAGAAGAAATATCAAAAGAGGAGTCCAATAAATAGGAAATTGGTAATCTCCATCAAAGCCTATGAATTGTAGAAGAAATAAAAAGGACCAACGAAGTCCTATTCCAAAATTTAGAAGCAATAAAATCAAATATCAAAGAGGAAGATCTCATCACCAATACTTCTAGAAGTAGAAGGTTGAAGAAAAGGTCTCAGTTAGAAGACTAGAGGATCTGCAAGATAGAATACCTTGGAGAGGTCTTAGAGAAGAAAAAGAAGAAGGCTTGGAGATTCTTGTTATAGAGCTCACAAAAGAATCGTAAAGAGAGTTCCTAGGAGAACTCATTGGATAATTTCACTACCAAGTAAAAGTTCCTCATAGTGAAGGACTTAGGATAACTATTGCCATCCAACAACAAGCCCAAGAGAAGATGAATATTGTAAGGAGTATCAAATTTGAGAAGAAGAATTTGGTAAGGAGTGTTAAATACTTGAAGGAGAATCTGGTGAAGACCTCAAAAAATAAAATCTTAAGAAGAATAAGATCCTATTTGAAGTTAGAATTCAATAAGAAGCTTAAAGGAAGATTTGGATAGAAGAAGCCTACCAAATCCATGAGATTTGGATATTACCTCTCTCAGCAAGAAGGCATAACTCAGAGAAAGAATTCTCTAAATATACATCAGAAAACATATGAGAGGGTTATGCATAAGCATGAAATATCATAAATTGGCTCTATTGAGGATTTTCAAGATTTTAAATTGGCTAATTTTGGATCATTTCACTGGGGCCCATTCACCCAAAATTTACAAAGTGGAAGTTTTTTTGGGGTAAATTCACTCATTGTTGATAATAATTAACCTATTATTATTTTAATTTGCCGACCTCAAATTATAAATGATTTTGATTTTCCCACCAAATTCACCTTAAAATTTTAAATGCTTTTATTTTTCCTACCCAAATCACCTCATATACTACCCGTATATATACTATAGTGGGTATCAATAAAAATGCATCTAAAATACTCTAAATCAAAAATAGCTCTAAAATAATGAAAACATTGACAAGGTTGCAGAGGAGTGCCTTTCAAAATAAGTTGATAGGTTATAGAGGAGGGTCGATTAATGCAAGATGATCAACATAATCTGATCGATTGTAGAATCATGTCTGTCAACATAAGCCGATCAGTTGTAGAGCCATATATGTCAGTATAAGATGATTAGTTGTAGAGTCATATCTATTAGTTGTAGAGGTGTCGATCAGTGGTAGAGGTGTGGATTTAAATTTATCTATTAGTTTAAAGGATGTGTCATTCAAAATTAGTTGATCGGTTGCAGAGGTGTTGATCGATATCAACCTATCAATTATAGGGACTATCAATCGGTATTAGTCAATCAATTGTAGAGGTGTCATTCAACATCAGCCTATCAGTTGCAATGATAGTTGATCTACATTTATCTATTGGTTGTAGAGGTATCAATCGATATTAGTATACCAATTGCAAGGACGTGTTGATTAGCATTAGTCTATAGGTTGCAGAGGTATCGATCGGTATAAGAAAATTGGTTGTAGGTATGCGTCGATCAGTATAAGCCTATCAGTTGTAGAGAAGTGTCCATCAACATAAGTTGATCGATTGCAGAGTAGTGTCTATCAATTCAAGGTTGTAGAGATGCATTAATCAACTTAAGTTGATTAGTTGCTGAGAAGATACCGTTGATAAAATTTGATCAGTTGTAGAGGCATTTCTATGGTCTAAACCATTGTAGAAGTGTGTTGATCGACATAGGGCTATCGATTATAGATGATAATGATTAAAAATTGGTAGAGTATTTTTCTTCAATTGTTCTTTTGTCCAAATCTCTTCTTCTTTAGTTTCATAGGTATAGTAGGTGAACTATATGCAACTGTGGTAAAAAGCTATCAATGTCATCTAGTTGTGTGTCAGGAGCATTTCTCTTGTCTCTTAGAGTATGTTTCATAGGCTATGTAGAAGCACTATCTAAAACCATGGTCAATAAGTATACATGTCATGTTGTGTGTTAGAAGCATTTTCTTGTTAGACTACTTATATTTTAGATGTCATTCTATAGGGCAGCGTAGGTTCATCTTGAGGGATGTCTACTATTTTCCTTCAATTTCATATACATTTCCTAACATTTGAAAGTTTTATTTTTATAGATATAGTCACCTACTAAATGTGGAAAGAAGGGAGGCCAATATTCTTGTAAAAGACAATTCTAAAATATTTTACATAAATATCAAAATGCAATGAGGCATCAATCTCTATAGATTATACACAACATGTTGGTACAAACACATTTTACCATCAAATTTTAATATTTTTGTTATTCTAAAATATAAAAACTTTATTTATTAATAGATAAATGGTTGTCTACTTATCTACCTCTTTTTAAATGCTTTGTAAAATTGTATTATGTTAATTCTTTAAAATGGTAAATTTTTTACTTCAAAAAATGATAGATAACACCAAACATTGAATGCAATAAACATTGTCGAACCTGATGTGCATTCACTCGAAGATATTCTAGTAGATGAGATAGGACTACATGGTAATTTTCATTATAATGACATTAAACAACCACTTTAAGAGATTTTAAATTCAGATACATCAACCGAAAAAAAATGATAGTACAAATAAAATGTAGACCTTTGGGGAATATCGTAGTCAAAAATCTAAACATCAAAAGATAAGTGAATGGACTATTTGAAGGGATTTTAAAAATGAATGGGCATGGTTATACCCATTTATTGAGCGATATGAGAAAATGAATGTGTGTAAATGCATTATTTGTACATGGAAGTTGGGAAAGGATAATTTATTGTAAAATAAGAAAGACACAATAGAAAAAAATTGTGGGAAATTTTACATCAAAGAAATATGAAGTGATGGAACAATTAATAAATTTCATAGGTGGAAGGATGCATCAGAATGTGTGCATGTGAGATATGCACTTGAATATGAAAAATCAATGAAACAACAATAAAATCTCATTGATAAGTGTGGAAAAATCGAGGCATAATTTTTAAAAATTAATAATACTGTATTAGCCTCAAAGAAATTACAGTTTGCTATTGTATACAATATTCTAAAAAAAGGTCGACCCATGTCTGATTTGGCTGATTTTAAGGAAATAATTCAATTATCCGATGTACAAAACCTTACCAGTTCACATTTATTGGATTGAAGTGGTTGGGAAATGGTATATCTATCATTGGTTGAGAAGGAAGACTTGAGAGAGAATGTGAAACAATCCAAATTTATTTCACTTTCCATTGATGAGGTTAAAACTATTGACAACACATATTGGATTTGCATACATATTTATACATTCAAAAATCATTTGAGACAACCTCATTTACTAGAAATACATAAGATGATTGAAAATTGTAATGCGAAAAACATTTATAATGTTGTTTTAACTAGTTTAAAGGATATTGCCAAAATGGATGGAAAGAAAATTGCCATAAAATTAATTTGTGTTGGAGCTGATGGTGTGACCATAATGCAAGGACAAAGGAATTGTCTATGTGTTAGGCTTTAGACATCAATTGACCCATATGCAATTCCTATTCATTGCATGGCTCATCGAATGAATCTTGCATACAAAATTGTGAGCAATTTTGATAATGTAGCTAGAGTGGAAGAACTCATCCATGAAATACACTCATACTTTTCATGCAGTCCAAAAAGGTTTGCAGAGTTTCAACAGTTTTCTCTAGGTGTAACTAAAGACATAACAATGTTAAAAGATGCAGAAACCATGTGGATTTCACTGTTTCTTCCTGCAAAAAGGGTATTTTTAAAATATAAATCCTTGGTTGTGTTTATGCATGCACATCGTAGGGATGTTGACAAGGCAAACTATTTTTCTTTTCGTATGACTGACTTGGAAAATCTTTTCACATTATGTGGTATTCTTCCAATGTTACAAAAATAAATTCTTTTATTAAACTTGCATAGGAAAGGGAAATTTATATTGTTGATTTTATGAGGTTGAGAAAACAAATATGTATGGTTATTGATAGGATTTATTTATCCAGAAAACATTTTGAGGATCACAAGTTTGATAGTTGGAATACGTTAATTAATTTCAATGATCCAAACAACTTTTTAAACTTCAACATCAATGATAATATTTGTATTGCTATCCATGGAAATTTGATTCCTATATATCATTTTTAAAAGTGATTAGATACACTAATAGATGATGTTGAACAAGTGTTTGTTACACATTCCAGATTCGATGAGGTTTTGGATAGCACTAAGAGTAAATTGAAAAGAATTACAAATACATTAAAAAGTGAAATAAGAGATAATTTTAAGAGAGATGAGACACTTGAGGCCATGGATGTTTTTAATACTATATTTTGGAATCCTTGTGATGACCATAGTAGTAGAAGTGAGTTGTTTGTAAAATATATGGACAATCTTATGACACATTTATCTAAGTGTGGAAATAAATGGTATTGAAATCAATGGTATTCTAAAAAAAAAATATTCCGATATAACAATAAACCAATTTTGAAATAACAATGGATAATCAAATTGCACATTTCAAAAATCCACATGAGACTGGTTCAATCACACATTTTTGGAAAAAAATGTATCTAAGTAGTGTCTTACAAGAAACTATGAGTGAATACTTTATTTTATATGAATTATGTTAGACAATGATTTTGGGATATGTTGAATATGAAAGGGATTTTAGTGCATTATATTTTGTTAAATCAAAATATCGTAATAGGTTGGAAAAAACATTGGAAAATTGTTTGAGAATGTATGTGTCATCGTAAGAGGTGGGTAAGTTTCCCTATGACAAAGCATTGACATATTGGAAGTCCCTAGCATAAAGAAGAGGTCTCACTAATACTGTTGATAATTATGAAAATGATTCAGCTTACAGTTATGTTGAGATTATGGAAATTTATAATTCACAAATGATTCTTGGTTCTTTTGGGGAAGTCGATAAAGCTTTGTATCACCTTCCAAAAATGTAAAAATTGCAATGATTATATGACAAATTCATATAATCTATGATTTTTTGGATTTGAAATCATTTGTAAAATTTTAGTGATTTGAATAAATTCATATTATCAATGATTTTCTATATTTAAAATCATTTCTTAATGTCAATGATTTGAAAAATCTCATATTATCAATGATTTTTTGTATTTGATTTGTTGTAAAATTTTAGTGATTTGAAAAAAATCATATAATCATTCTATTTTCAATGATATGCATGTTTGATTTTTAATGATATGGACTATCTATGTTTTCAAAATTTATAATTTATGTTATAGCTTTGAGTAAGATGAGAATTTGAAAACCATGTATACGTAATGATGCTATGTTATTGAACAAATTGTAATGATTTTTGCTGACTTTAAATGTATTTTTGTATGTATCATTATTATCATTAGTTTTATTATATGACTCTAGAAGTGTTATTAACTTTCTATGTTGACAAAATTTTATGATTTATGCTTTGTCATTGAGTAAACCTTGTATGCATACATAACTAGTAAAAATTTCTCTACATATGTATGAAAAATGCATGTAGTATATTACTCTAGATATGGAAAATGAAAATTTAAACCCATTCATAGATATATCCATTGTAAACTCAATTTGAAATATAAAAATAATATAGCATAATACAAATGACCATATTCATTTTTATACAACAACTATAATGACTATGAATGCACTGAAAATTAAAACCCATGCATAGATATATCCATCGTAAACTCAACCTTCTTTGTAACTACCAGAAAGCATTGACCTCACATTTAAGTTTGACATGGTGGAGGAGGGGGCAAAATCGCTTGTTGATTTTGTTGATGAAATTGTTGTATGGGAACTTAAAACATAAAAATAAAAATTAGTTATAAAATTTATGAAGGTAGAAAATTTGTGAAGGTAGAAAAAAAAAATTAGTTATAAAATTAGATTATGAAAATTGGTTACAAAATTTGTTATAACACTTACCAGAAGAATAAAAACATCTTGTGTAGCTGCTAATGCAAATGGAACATCTGAAAAACAAAATTAATTAAAAAAGTAAAAATTTTGTAAAAGTTTTGTTTTAGTAGTCATTAAAAATTAATCTCCAAAGATGAAAGCTTTTGTGCAACTACACCCATTGGCAGTGGATGTGCATCCATAGGTGGAGGTTGTCGACGATCAGGAGAACTACATCTTCTAAGTTTTCTTGTTGATCTTCTCCTTAGCGATGGTGTTGTTTCCTCCGTAGGTGTTTTAGAGTCTCATGATTCCTCTAGATTATAACGTCTGACAGCAACATCCTGATTTGAAGAGGAAGAGGATGTCCTTTTATGTATTTGGTATAAACTGTCAAAATTATAAAAAATACAAACATATGAAAAGTAAAATATTTTACTTAAATATTAACATAAAATTACCTGAACCTACTATTCTATCATGGCTGCATTGGCTAGGATTGAGTGTCAAGATGTTGGTACTTGAGTTTTTTGCAAATGAGAAAAAGATTCATAAAAAAAACAATAATATAGTTGCATGTGCAAACTATCAGTGAGGGTGAAGCATAGGTTATCATGTTATGGATTTCAAATTTGATTTGATGTGAGACATAGCTAGAGTAGTCGAATTGCTGGTGTGCAACACAACGGACCAAACATGCTAATGCCCACATCAGGATTTTTGTCGGTCTTCCTTGTAGAATGAGTATGGTAAGGAATAATTCACAACATGCTAAAAAAAAATTGTTTTCAATAGCTGGTATAGTCAAACCCCTTTTGGACTTGGTGGATGTAATTGCAAAAAAAAAAATTAGTAATTGTACACTAGTGACTAGAATTTAAATTCAATTAAATAAAAAATAGTTAAACCTTGAAAATATTTTGACTACACATTGAATTTGGTCTCCAAGTAGATTTTGTCATCATTAGTTAATTGGTATTTGGAATTAATAGTCTCACAATTAGCATGGGGCAATGCTATCAATCTGGCGATATCAGAGGTTGTGAAAGAAAAAAATATTGTTTTTGTTTTCGATGACAATATTTACCTTAGTTGAATCAATATTATAACTTGCAATGATATTCTCTAGTATTTTTGTGTTCGTGTTGAACTGCGGCATTGAAAATAGACCACGAAGACTAGAGTTTGTGACCCATGACATGTCATAACCCGATGTTGATAAAATTTCAAAAATCAAGGGGCAAACCAGATTTTTAAAATTAATTTAAAATATTCTAGGTGTTATAGGGTATGTCATAGGGTTATTTCATTATGTGTGAGTATGGTTTAGAAGATATAGTGGATGTCATGCGAAACTTTATGGAAAAGGGTTAAAACAGGAGGAACATGGTTAAAAATCACTTAAAAATTATGGTAGAAGGTTAAAAACTAAGATACAATTAGAAGAATATGGTTAAGAATGCATTAAAATAGGAGGAAAAGAGTTAAGAATACATTAAAATTGGAGAAAAATGGTTAAAATATGATAGAAAAGGTGAAAAATATTTATCCCTTTATATAGACTTTTCTACATGCAATTAGCTCATGGATGGGTGACATGTAGCCTTTGCATGTAATCGTTTCATGTATGGTTGATACATGGCACAAATGCATCACTTCTACTGACTAAGTACTGAACACTATTGCAGCCCATCGACATACTTGCAACCGATTAGCTTTCCTACAACCGATCATCATGCCTACACCTGATCGACATTCTTGCATCTGATCATCATGCCTGCATTTGATCGGTATTCCTATAGCCAATCATAATACCTATAGTTGATCGTCATTCCTAAAACCAATCGTCATAACTATAATCAATTGACATTGCTACAATCGATCAAAATTCCTACAACTGATAATTTTTCCTAAAATTGATTGTCATGCCTACAACCGATCATCATGCTTACAACCAATCAACATTCTTGCAATCGATTATCATACCTGTAGTTGATCATTATGATTGTAGCTGATCATCATGCACATAATCGATTGGCATTCCTACAATTGATCATCATAGTGACACCTTATCGACATACCTAAAACAAATCATCATATCTACAACTGATCATCACGTTTGCATTCAATCATCATACCTACAACTGATCATCATACCTACAATCGATCAAAATTCCTGTAACCGATCATCATGTCTATAGTCGATCGTTATGCCTACAACCGATCAACATTGCTGAAACCAATCATCATGCCTACAACAGATCATCATACCTACAATAGATCAACATGCATGCCATCGCTAATCATTTTTTTAGCCGATCATCATGCTTGTAATTGATCATAATACATGTTTTAGACCAATCATCATAAAGCATAAATGCTAAAAGCTTTTCATGTCGACCTAAATATTTTAAGTTTTTCATACATTTTGAGATTTTGCAAACCGATATTCATAGCCCCCAAAAAAGAAAAATTTGCCATAGTTTGAAATTTTTTGGAGATAAATTAATGCAATTTACCATGGTTTAAATTTTTTTGGAGATAAATAAATGCAATTTGCCATGTATACTTCTACATAATTCATCGGGATTCCAAGACAATTCACCTTGATTTTACAAATAGATTTTCGGGTCGACCCCTTATGCATAACCCTGGTAGACGACCACTGGAAGGATTAAACCACCAAATCCAAGGCTCAAGACAGAAATTTCAAGGGTAGAGATTGGTGAAGGAGAAGTTTTTTTGGGATAGCCAACAAAGAAGGTGTGTATTCATCTACCAAGGTAGCAACTTGGTGAATTAGAAGCACCAAGATCTACATCATCTATAGAAGACATTAAAAATGTAAGCAACTAAGGTGCAACTAGTTGAACTTTAGATTAGGGTTCATTATCAAATTCCATTAAGAACCATATTTGGATTAAAATTTATAAAAAAATAGATTGCATTATAGTATTCAAGAAAGTGCAAAAATGGAGAGTTCATTTTAAGGATTATTTGCAAATTAATTTGGATTTGAATAGATTTTAGAATTACAACTATCTATCAACTACCTATCATCTACTTTGGAAAAAGAAAAGAAGACTAGATCCTACAACTTTGTTTGTAGTGAAAATTTTCAGAATACTTATTAAGGGTTCATTACAGATTACTCTTAAAAGTTGCAGATATTATTAAGTGCATCTAAAAATATTTTGATAGTTTATTGGAGTAATAAGGTGAGATTTTTAGTGCTTTAAATTGGTCGTATTATTAATTTTTCACTATATTAATTACTCTTAAAAATGTTAGTTTGTGTTTGTTTATTGTTAAGGATCAAGAGCACAAAAACAAAAATATTAATCAAAGTGTCTAGAGATACTATTTGGTGCACATAATATACAACATTTCATGTCCTAAATAAGTCACAAAAACAATATTAGATTCTTCCAAGGAGTGAATAATAAAGCCACCATTAGAATCAGCAAGAGAAGCCTCAAATCGAGACTTAGTGAGTCTCAATATTCGAAATGCACCAAAAAGGGGTGCAAAAATTACTTCTAAAAAAGAAAAGAAAGCTTTTGTCTATGTGGTTACAAGCTTGGGTTCATTAAAAAAATATCCAAGAAAAAATGGGAAAGGTGTCTAATTAAAATACAACCTCAAAATCCTCCATTACCTTCAAGAAAGCTACCATAAAAATCAAGAAAACCATACCTACAAAACGAGTGCAAAAGGAATGCAATATGGGAATTCTTATATATAAAATATATTACATATTGGTGCACCAGTCTAATCTATTATGCACAAGAATTAGGGTAGAGTTTAATGTGCCTCAAAGGCACACTATTCATGAGGTGCAATAGCCAAAGGTAGAAAACATTAGTACACTTTGAAAAAAGAAAATAAGCCTTTCAAAAGGCTCATATCCTCTATGTCTTGGACAATCAAATATGCAAGCAAACACAACACAATACAAGGCAAAAGGAAGCATTATATTCAAGGGTGAAAAAGGAGAGGATAACAGGTTGAAGCAATATCAAAGCTAGATGTACATCCAAGGAGTATTCTATACCACTATTGGAGGTTCACCAAAGCTCCATCAAAGTATCACTCTTCACTGCAAATAAAATAGACTGATAAGAAAGTGTCATAAAACAAAGAAAGAGCTAATAATATTATAGCATTTAAATATGCTTCAAACGTATGTTAAATAAGCATTAGATAAGTTACCCATGCATGAGGAGGAAGTGACACTTATCACTTGAAAATAAATCCTAACATTCACTACATGAGTGCCCATATTTCACATGTCCGAGCAAAGGAATGTTACTAGAAAAAAAGGTGGTATGTTAGAAAAAAGAAGACACTTGTTTTCAAAGGAAATAAGCACTCCTCCAAGGTTATAACACCCACACATTGCAAGCATCTTCATTCCCTCCAAGTTCTCAAGAAGTAACTCGCATGACACTTGTCACATAGTACAAGAAATCTCTTCTACTAAAAGATTCCAAAGACCAAGGAAGTCGACGTATTGAATATTACAATATTTAATCACAACATAGACTGAGTTAAAACATGGAATAAAGGTGAAAGAGCATTAAAATATCTAGTAAAGGAGGTCAAAGAAGTCCAACTTTGAAGCCAATGGAAAATAAATACACATCATTCTCCATAAGTGTTCAAAGGAAAGGCAAAGAATTAGACTTCATATACATCTGAGATCTACAAAAAATATGTAGAGAATACAACATCAAAGGTAAGGTCTCTAATTTATTAATATTTTCTTTCATTAATTGGGAGTTATAAGGTATAACATTAGGTTGAAATACTAATGGAAATCAGCCATATTTGAAAGCAATATAAAGGAGAGAAACACATATTAAATAGCCTAATATTTGCAATATTATAACATAGGATAAATAAGGAATTCTACTTGGAAATCAGAATTTCTATTATTACAAATAAGTGTTTTATAATATTCCACATTAGGGAGTTATAAGGAATATCACATCAAAGTAGGAAATTGGAAATTAGAAATAATAAATATCAAATTATTAAATTCTATAAAAAGAGGTTTATTAAAGAATATTAAGAGTTGGAAATTAATTGGCATATTAGTCTTAAAATACATTAAAGGGAAAAAAATAATCTAACTATTAAAACCTCATCAAAAAATAAAGAGCTTAAAATTCAATAGGATTAATAAGGTGTAAATGAATTTGATTTTTCTATTCTCAAAATTTTACAAAATCAACCCAAAATTGAAATATAATTCTCAAAAGCACTTTATCTATCATTCAACATATCCAAAATAACTAGGGAGATTTAAGAAAGCCTACAAAACCTAAAGTCCTGTTAGGCTCATATTCTATAAATATGACTACCAACACATTAAGCAACACACTTAGAAGTAGGATGATAAAATTACCAGTATGGATCAGAAGCATGATTGGTACAACAAAAATGAAATAGAAAAAGAAGAATCAACAAAATGGGAAATAAGTTCTAAAGCATTTAGCTATAGAAAATTAGATCCATATAATGAAACTAATGATAACTATGGAAAATATTACATTTGAAAGGAAAAATAAAAGGTAGATCAAAAAGACATCAAAAAAAGGAGTAAAATAAAATAGCTTCAATCATGCACATATGATTTAAGGAGCTAGTCAACGATATAGATAAATATGATATCCCTAAGATATATTACAAATTAGTGAAAATATCTCTATTATGGACCTACTGTAATCAATATAGTCATGAAAAGATCAAATGTTAAAATTTCCATCCATGCAAATACTGTGAAGGGAAAAATCACTCATCTTCATTCTACTACTATAAACATAAATACTATAAAATCCATGAAGAAATATTACTACACAAAATAAATTGCTATTTTTAGAATTCTACTCTAGAAGCATCTACTGACAATGAGCCTAAGTTTTATACTTATGAAATTCAAAGAGATAGGTCATATAGAAATTCTAAGAAGAAAATATAGAGCAATTATGATCCACATCACACATGCCAACCCATGATATCACTAGTTCATTAAAGATATCTGATATCAAATATTAGAGGATTGGAAAGAACAAGAAGCTATAACATGAAGAATAAATAAGCTAAAGGACAACCACATCAAGTTAAATACCATTCTAAAAAAGAAGAAGGAGAACTTGAAGAACATGTGCTTATACTGAGAGGGGGGGTGAACAGTATACAATAAAATTTTTTGCTTTTTAATCCAAATAGTAGCATCAACATTAATAAAATAGTAAACATCACACAAAGCATCACACACATGAGAGACATCATTTTTACGTGGTTCACCCAAAGATGGCTACTTCCACGGAGAAAATATTTCTTCTAAATATTTCTCAAATAATATTTTGGGAATCCTTCCCAATTACAATGTTTATGGACCTCTGTCCAAAGGAGATGTTGATCCCCTAAATCTAGTTTGTGGATCTCTATCCATAGGAGAACTCCTTCTCCTCTGCTCTAGCTAGTGATCCTCTAGAAGACTACTACCTCCACTGCACTGGCTTGTGGATCTCTCTCCACTGAAGACTCTTGTCCCCACTCAAAAGACATGTCCTCACTACCCTGGCTAATGGATCTCTATCCACTGGAGACTATTGTCCTCTCTGCTCTGTCACCTCCAAAGCTCTATCTCAATTCTATACTAAACACAATCTGTTGTTACTAAACACAGTCCATTCGGTCTAGCACAAATCTACTCAATCTCTATCTCTTGGACTTAGCACAAACTTATCCTCAAATATCCCCAAACTTACTCGTCCTCTATACTTAAGTCCTCTCTAGAACTTGCTCAAATATGCTCTACAGTCCCTCTAACTTACTCAAATATGCTCTACAAGTCCTCTCTAGAACTTGTTCAAATTTGCTCTATAAGTCCTCTCTAGAACTTGCTCAAATATGCTCTATAAGTCCTCTCTAGAACTTGTCCAAATATGCTCAATAAGTCCTCTCTAGGACTTAACCAAATCTGTATTGTAAGCTTCCACAAAAGCTCACACAAAATTAGTCCACAAGTCTTCTCAAAGACTTACCTCAAATCTGCTTAACAAGTCCACATAGAACTTGTCCAATCTCATAGAAACATAAAGAGAATTGTTAGAGACTCAATATGTTCTATACTCAAATCTCACTCTCTTTAATAATTTGGAAAGATTTTAACTCAAATCAATCTCATAGAAGCATAAAGAGAATTGTTAGAGACTCAATATGTTCTATACTCAAAGCTCAATCACTTTCTCAACTCAAATCAGAATATAGGATAGTTTGTTTTATGGAACTTGAACAATCACTTCATACATCCACTTGACTAGGCTTCAATCAACTCTACTCAACCAATCACTCAAAGAAACAACCCTTTCTCACAAACCCTAGTCCAAGCATGTAATCACCAACTCAAAATATTTCCAACAATGCTCAACAACAAATCTCACATAACAATGATACTCATGTTCTTTTCAAACCCTAGTTCAAGTTCTTTGCACAACAACTCACTTCAACAACAATGCTCATAAAACAAGGTTTTAACCACAACTCTTACAATTCAGAAAACCTTGAAGCATTTAACCCAATTTCTTCACACACCCAATGGCTTCAACAACAATGCTTATCAAACAAGGTTTTAACCACAACTCTTAATTTCAGAAAAACCTTGAAGCAATAACTCAAACACTTTCGAAAAGGAAACCCTAATCAAATCCTTTTCACTCCAAACTTTATTTTCAAACAACCAACTCAACCAAAGAAGAATTTGCCCATACCTTTTTGCTTGACAAGGAGTTGATCTCACAAATCTGCCACACTCACAATTACTTCTTTGCCAATCTCAATAAGGGTTAGAAGATAATTTTCTCAACAAAACATAACACAAAAATAATATCAAAATTACACCTTATCACTCCAACTTAATTAATAATCAACACCCTCACAATAATCATAAAAACCCTTAATTCAAATTAACACAATACCCACAAAGTCTTAATCCTCCAAAAATCAATATAGCAATTTAAGACTTTATTAAAAATTAAAACCAGAAATCCTCTTATAGCTCCAAATGATAATTCTCAACAACCACCACTTTTCTACAAAGCAACCTTACCAAACAATTCCATTAATCAAACCTTATACCTCCCAACTTAGGCAAATAACAAACTTTAATGCAAAAATATTTACCTCATTTTTGGAGGGAATCGAACCCTCAACCTTGCCCACAATGTGCGCCTTAGTCATGGTCAAAGTCACCGCATGAGCTACGTGCTCGTTTGTGATTAACGAAGCACCACGTGCTTCTTAATATCCTAACACCTTCCACCTTGGGTAAAATAATGTGCGTCGTGGATGCCTTAACCAACACAACTCACGATGCACCCACCAAGATTCGAACGCAAACCCTCTCGCAAGCCAGCGCTTTTGCACTTCCCAAAATACCACTAGGCCACGTTGTCCTATGTGACTTTGAGGATTAAAGCTTCCTCCTTTAAATGCTTCGTTGTCACGACTTTCGCAAAAACTCATGAGCTCTTATCTTCGCATGCCAATATTTTAATTTCAAGCAAGGATAATTAATTTGGACTTTGGGCGTTGTATTTATATGCTTCCTCCATTACTTTGAAGACGTCGGCGCTCTCCATGTTATCTTCCATGATGTCAGCAAGGATTATTAAAGGCTTCGAATGCCTTTTGTCTTAAACCCAACCTTTGGGTTTATAAAATATATTTAAACTTTATAAAACCCACTTTGCTTTATAAAATATTATAATGAGAATTATAAATATTTTATTTGGGTTTTCACCATATCACTTTAATATTATAATAACCATTATTATAATATTATATCTTTTTGATGCCTTGGATAAATTGCTTCCTTCTCACTGTATTCCATGTCATAAATAATATTTATTTATAAAATAAATATTATATCTCCTTTTTAACTTCTATTTTTTGCACTGATTCTCTTGATCTTTTGGCCTTCCTGGATATCAAATAACCATTTTTGACCCCTTTGTTTCCTGCTGAATTCCTTGATATTAATGATGACTTTATCTGGTGACATCAATGACAACTTTGACTTAGGGACTCAAAATATCCAACAATCTCCCCCTTTGTCATTGATGGCAACCCATACTCTTCTTACCAAAACCTGACCTTTCTTTTTGTTTTGCTCCCCTTGGGACATTGCTCCCCCTGGCTCAATGCTCTCTCAAATATCAAATCTCTCCCCATTACACAAATCTCTCCCCCTTTGACATCAATGGCAAAGGGTCACCTTTGGGGCTCGGGGCTAAGAATGAGCCTCTTAGCTTAGCCCCTCCCCCACCTTCTTTTGAGGTGGTTAATTCTAGGGTGGGAGTCTCACTCCCAATTTTCCTCGAAGATACTCAAATGTTTCCTTTGAAAGTGGCTTAGTGAAAATATCTGCTATCTGTTCCTTTGTAGTGACATATTCCAATCTGACATGTTTATCTATCACCTATTCTCTCAAAAAATGATACTTAATTGGAATGTGCTTTGTCCTGGAGTGCATTACCGGATTTTTTGAGATACTTATGGCACTTGTATTATCACATAGTATAGGAATGGGCTGATCATGCTTTATCTTGAAATCTTCTAGAGTTCTCTTCATCCATAACACCTATGTACAACTGGCTACTACTACAATATATTTTGCCTCTGCTATAGATAGAGATATTGAAACCTGCTTCTTACTTAACCAAGAGACTAGACATTCTCCAAGAAAGAATGCTCCTCCACTTGTGCTTTTTCTGTCATCAATGCTATCGGCCCAATCTGCATCTGTATATGTTGTTAGTGTGAAACTGTCACTTTTGGGATACCAAAGCCCAAAATCCATAGTCCCTTTTAGATACCTAAAAATTCTTTTTACTATTGCCACATGTGTTTCCTTAGGTGCTTCTTGAAACCTTGCCACTAATCCCACTGATTGTACTATGTCTGGTCTTGTAGCTGTAACATATAATAAGTTGCCAATCATAGATCTGTATAATCTCTGATCTGCCTCTGGAGATTCATCATCCTTACTCAACTTGCATCCTGTGACCATGGGAGTACTTACCGGTTTGCAATCTTCTAACCTGAATTTCTTTAACATTTCCTTTATATACTTGGCTTGAGAGAGAAACACTCCCCTTTCTGATTGTGAAATCTGAAGTCCAAGAAAGAAGGACAATTCACCAAGCATAGACATCTCAAATTTATTTTGCATATTCTTAGCAAAATCTTTGCACATCTTATCATTGTTTCCTCCAAAAATTATGTCATCAACATAAAAAACCACTATTAGAAGATCATTTCCTTCATTTATGATATACAAATTACTATCTGCTATTCCTTTTTTGAATCCCTATTCCTGAAGATACTTATCCAGTCTTGAGTACCATGCTCTAGGAGCCTGCTTTAAACCATACAATGCCTTTTTCAATCTGCATACCTGATCTAGTTTATCTGCTAGTATGAATCCCTCTGGCTGTTCAATATAGACCTCTTCTTCTAGAACCCCATTTAGAAATGCTAACTTGACATCCATCTGATATACCTTGAAGTTCTTGAAACTTGAGAAAGCTAAAAACATCCTTATAGCTTCAAGTCGTGCAATTGGAGCAAAAGTTTCATCAAAGTCAATTCCTTCTACTTGTGCATAACCTTTGCATACTAACCTTGCTTTATTTTTGATCACTTGTCCGTCTTCATTCAACTTGTTTCTGAATACCCATTTTGTGCCAATCACATTTTTGTCCTTTGGTCATGGAACAAGTTCCCATGTTTTGCTCTTCTCTATCTGATCCAATTCCTCATTCATTGCTTTAACCCAAAATTCATCCTCACTTGCCTGAGTGAAGTCTTTTGGCTCAATCTTAGATAGCAAAGAAAAATTTGCTTGTTGAGATGGTTTTATTATTCTTCTCCTTGTTTGTCTTTCATCTGGATTCTCGATGATCTGTTCTTTTGGATGATGTTTTTGTACATACCTGGAAGGAGTCTTAGGAAGAAGCCTTTGTATTTCTTCTTCATATTTATCTGATTCCTCACAAAATTCTTCTTGACAACATCCATCCTCTTGGTACACAGTTTGTTGAACTGGTTCTCTAGAATCTATCTTCTCATCAACTGTTACATTTATACTTTCCACCATAGTGCGTGTTCTTTTGTTGAAGCATCTGTAGGCTTTACTCTTTGTGGAATAACCAAGAAAAATTCCCTCATCACATCTTGGATCAAACTTGCCCAAGTTTTGATCTTCCCATCTTATGTAACATTTGCTTCCAAATATTCTGAAATGTTTTACAGTAGCAGGTCTTCCTTTCCAAAGCTCATATGGAGTCTTGTGATGATTTACCCTCAATTGAGCCCTAGTGATTATGTATACAACTGTGTTTACCGCTTCTTTCCAAAAACCATCTGATAACTTAGATTCATTTAACATAGCTCTAGCCATGTTTTCAACAGTCATGTTCTTCCTTTCAACTACCCCATTTTGTTGAGGAGTTCTTGTTGTTGAGTACTCTCTCTTGATTCCATGTTGTTCACAAAATTCTACAAATTCATTTGAAGTAAATTCTCCTCCTCTATCAGATCTTAGACACTTAATCCTTTTTCCTGTTTCATTCTCAACCAATTCCTTGAATGCTTTGAAATTTTCAAAGGCCTCTGATTTTTCTTTTAGGAAGGTTACCCAAACCATTCTGGAATAATCATCTACAAACAACATGAAGTAACTCTCACCCTGAATACTTTGAGTTCTGGTAGGACCACACATATCAGTATGTATTAGGCTCAATGGCTCAGATGACATATAGCCTTTTGACTTAAAGGTTGTCCTAGTTTGCTTTCCATGTTGACAGGGTGCACAAATTGTGTTTTGAGGTCTTCTTATTTTGGGTAAATATCTAACTTCCTGTTTATTGCTTATGTTGACTATGTTGTCAAAATTCAAGTGACCCAATATTCTATGCCACAACCAACTCTCATATTCTTGTGATAGAAAGCACTTTTCCCCTTTGATCTCATTTAGCATGTATAAGTTGTTTGGAGTCCTTCTTGCACTCGCAATGATTTTTCCAGTTTCTATTTTTCTTATCTCACATCTATCTGGATGGAAAGTAACCATGTATCCTTGATCACAAAGTTGACTTATACTCAGCATATTGTGTTTTAACCCTTTGACGTACAAAACATTCTCTGTTTTTGTTTTTCCATTGTCTAGACTTAGAGTTCCTCTTCCAACAATCTTTGTTGAACCATTATCACCAAAAATTACTGATCCTCTATTTGTTTCTTTTAGTACAATGAATTTGTCTTTATCTCCTGTCATGTGACTAGAGCAACCACTATCAAGATACCATTGTTCTTCTTTATCTTGAGCATGAAGGGCTATTTGTACTAACATAGCCCCCCCCCCCACCCTCTCTTCTCTCCTCTTTTTTTTTTTTTTTTTTTTTTTTTGTGTGGTGGGGTTTTTTATCTTCCCCCCCCCCCCCCCCCCCCAAAATTTTTTTTTTTTTTTATAATAAAACACCACCCTCGGGGGGGGGAGGGGGGGTTTTTTTTTTTTTTTTTTATTTTATAATATATATGTTGTGTCCCTATTCCCTATTTTTTATATAAAAAAAAAAAAAGGAGGGGGGGTGTTTTTTTTCTATTTTGTTTTTTTTTTTTTTTTTGGGGGATTTTTTTTTTCCTTGTTTTTTTCCCTTCTCTAGGTTTCCCCCTTTTTCCCCCCCCTTTGATTTCCCTTTTTTTTTTTTCCCTTTTTTTATTTTTCTCCCTTTGGGGACTTTGATTCCTTTTTTGCTTCTCATGTTTTATGTATCTTGTAGTACCTTGGTCCTTTCCACTTTATTCCTTAGGAGAACAATTTTTGCTTCCAATTTTTCACATTTTGTTTCCCTGGCTCTCAATAGATCTGTCATATCTTGCTCAATATTCTTTCCTTCTTCCACCCTAATCTTGAGTTCTGTGAGGCTCTGTATAAGTTCCATCCTTGCTTCTTCATCTTCTTGAACTTGTTCTTTCAAGCTTGAATTTTTCTCTCTAAGTCTTTCCAATTTTTTGAGAGCAGCAAAGAATTCTTCTTTTATATCAAACATAGTCTCTTCTTCACTTTCTGAAGTCATGTGTGCTACTAAAGGATCCTCTTCCAAGTTGTTAGTATTTTCATGGAGAGACCCACTCTGATACCAATTGAAGAACATGTGCTTATATTGAGAGGGGGGTGAATAGTATATAATAAAACTTTTTGCTTTTTAATCCAAATAGTAGCATCAACATTAATAAAATAGTAAACATCACACAAATCATCACACACATGAGAGACATAATTTTTACATGGTTCACCCAAAGATGGCTACTTCCATGGAGAAAATATTTCTTCTAAATATTTCTCAAATAATATTTTGGGAATCCTTCCCAATTACAATGTTTATGGACCTCTGTCCAAAGGAGATATTGATCCCCTAAATCTAGTTTATGGATCTCTATCCACAAGAGAACTCCTTCTCCTCTACTCTAGCTGGTGATCCTCTAGAAGACTACTGCCTCCACTACATTGGCTTGTGGATCTCTCTCCACTAAAGACTCATTGTCCCCACTCATAAGACCTATCCTCACTTCCCTGGCTAATGGATCTCTATCCACTGGAGACTACTATCCTCTCTCCTCTATCACCTCCAAAGATCTATCTCAATTTTGTACTAAACATAGTCTAATAAATTCTAACATTGCTATTTGTCTAGCACAAATATGCTCAATCTCTATCTGCTCAAATATCCTAAAATCTCCTCAAATATGCACTACAAGTCCTCTCTAGAACTTGCTCAAATATGCTCAATAAGTCCACTCTAGAACTTGCTCAAATATTCTCAATAGGTCCACTCAGAACCTATCCAAATCTTCTCAATAAGTCCTCTCTAGGACTTAACCAAATCTGTATTGTAAGCTTCCACAAAAGCTCACACAAAATCAGTCCACAAGTCTTCTCAAAGACTTACCTCAAATATGCTTAACAAGTCCACACAGAACTTGTCCAATCTCATAGAAACATAAATAGAATTGTTAGAGACTCAATATGTTCTATACTCAAATCAATCACTCTCAACTCAAATAAATCTCATAGAAGCATAAAGAGAATTGTTAGAGACTCAATATGTTCTATACTCAAAGCTCAATCACTTTCTCAACTCAAATCAGAATATAGGATAGTTTGTTTTATGGAACTTGAACAATCACTTCATACATCCACTTGACTAGGCTTCAATCAACTCTACTCAACCAATCACTCAAGAAATAACCCTTTCTCACAAACCCTAGTCCAAGCATGTAATCACCAACTCAAAATCTTTCCAACAATGCTCAACAATAAATCTCACATAACAATGATACTCATGTTCTTTTCAAACCCTAGTTCAAGTTCTTTTCATAACAACTCACTTCAACAACAATGCTCATAAAAAAAGGTTTTAATCTCAACTCTTAATTTTAGAAAACCTTAATCTTTTAACTCAAGTTCTTCACACACCCAATGGATTCAACAACAATGCTTATCAAACAAGGTTTTAACCACAACTCTCAATTTCAGAAAAACCTTGAAGCAATAACTCAAACACTTTTGAAAAGGAAACCCTAATCAAATCCTTTTCACTCCAACATTTATTTTCAAACAACCAACTCAACCAAAGAAGAATTTTCCCATACCTTTTTGCTTGACAAGGAGTTGATCTCACAAATCTGCCACACTCACAATTACTTCTTTGCCAATCTCAATAAGGGTTAGAAGATAATTTTCTCAACACAACATAACACAAAAATAATACCAAAATTACACCTTATCACTCCAACTTAATTAATAATCAACACCCTCACAATAATCATAAAAACCCTTAATTCAAATTAACACAATACCCACAAAGTCTTAATCCTCCAAAAATCAATATAGCAATTTAAGACTTTATTAAAAATTAAAACCAGAAATCCTCTTATAGCTCCAAATGATAATTCTCAACAACCACCACTTTTCTACAAAGAAACCTTACCAAAAATTCCATTAATCAAACCTTATACCTCCCAACTTAGGCAAATAACAAACTTTAATGCAAAAATATTTACCTCATTTTTGGAGGGAATCGAACCCTCAACCTTACCCACAACGTGCGCCTTAGCCATGGTCAAAGTCACCACACGAGCTACATGCTCGTTTGTGATTAACGAAGCACCATGTGCTTCTTAATCTCCTAACACCTTCCACCTTGGGCAAAATAATGTGCGCCGTGGATGCCTTAACCAACACAACTCACGATGCACCCACCAAGATTTGAACGCAAACCCTCTCACAAGCCAGCACTTTCGTGCTTCCCAAAATACCACTAGGCCACGCTGTCCTATGTGACTTCGAGGATTAAAGCTTCCTCCTTTAAACGCTTTGTTGTCATGACTTTCGTAAAAACTCACGAGCTCTTATCTTTGCATGCCAATCTTTTAATTTCGAGCAAGGATAATTAATTTGGACTTTGGGCATTGTATTTATATGCTTCCTCCATTACTTTGAAGATGTCGACACTCTCCATGTTATCTTCCATGATGTCGATGGATATTATAAAGGCTTCGAATGCCTTTTGTCTTAAACCCAACCTTTGGGTTTATAAAATATATTTAAACTTTATAAAACCCACTTTGCTTTATAAAATATTATAATGAGAATTATAAATATTTTATTTGGGTTTTCACCATATCACTTTAATATTATAATAACCATTATTATAATATTATATCTTTTGATGCCTTGGATAAATTGCTTCCTTCTCATTGTATTCCATGTCGTAAATAATATTTATTTATAAAATAAATATTATATCTCCTTTTTAACTTCTATTTTCTGCACTGATTCTCTTGATATTTTGGCCTACTTCCTGGATATCAAATAACCATTTTGACCCCTTTGTTTCTTGTTGAATTCCTTGATATTAATGATGACTTTATCTGGTGACATCAATGACAACTTTGACTTAGGGACTCAAAATGTCCAAAATAACCATCGTATCGGGGATCTAGCAGAAACACTACCACCACAGGAATGCAAAAGCCATACTCAAAGGAAAATCTAAAGACGAAGAAGATTGAAATACAAAAGGACTCTAGAGCAAAAATCAATTGATGAAAGTACCTGATCAAATCAAAGACCATACTCAAGATAAAGATCCATATTGAATATTTAAATCTTCAATACCTAAATAATGTAATATAGGGGGGTGTTAGATTTAGAGTATATTACATCATTTGAGTCATGTAAATGTACCACTTTAGGTATATAGTTAGAATAGGATATTACATTAGGATGAAGTTATCTAGTTACTTCAAGTAATACAATAAATGCACAAGTGGCATGTATAAGTTGTAATATTGAAGGTGTCCCATTGTATAGCTAGGTAGATTTTTGGCCAATGAATCTATCTTCCTATATAAAGGTCCTCATAGTAGTAGAACACATATCTTACATATCTCACATATCTCATATATCACAAATATATCTCATATCTCAAGTACTCTTGTATGGAGTACAATGTAGCTCTTTATATTATATTAATGGAGTGACCATTTCCTCCATATTGCATTGTATTTTTGTCATTTCTATTTATAGCATATTTTAGTCATATTGTTGTTTCACTTTCTTTTATATTTCCTGTATTTCATTGGGACCTATGTTAGATCTCTCCACAAAATATATCCTCAAAATATAACAATAATTATCTCTCTCCCCATGGTAAATACCAAGTATATTTTCTTTTTTTCTCTTATTTCCCCTCATCAACTTATTTTCTAGCTTCTTTTGGTTGCTTATCTTCTTCATAAGTGTATAGTATAGAAATAAGGCTACCTGAGTTCTCAATTCCTACAAGTAGAAATCCCTTGGTAAGAACCAAACATGTAGGTGAAATTTTTGACCATATTAAAAATACATATTAGGTGTTTCAAATTATCCAAATTCACTAAGTATTGCATATTGCTCAAAATGGCCTAGGATTGGGAATTCCCAAGTTTGAAGCTATATCATCAAAATTAGTAAGAAGAAAATTTACTTCCATAAGAATGTAAAAAAATCCATTACACTAGACCATGACTTTGAAAGGCCAAAATTTACTGATACCAGGATCAAAATGAAGTTGAACATCAAAAGATACCTAAAGCCACAATTCATTGATCCTATGCCTTCCAAAATAATGATGTTAAATAAAGAATTGAATAGTCTAGGACTAAGCAAGTCAAACTTTGATGATTGCTTAAAATCGTGATGCTAGAAACCACTTGAATTTCCATACAAATGTTAGCATCCTAGGACCATGCCTGACCCCACATTAAAATCCAAAAAAGTACCCAAGATTAGGATATAAGTAGTCAAAGTTAGAAGTGCTAGAAATCATACCAACAGAGTTGATAACATCATCAATTGCAAGCTCACACCCATTACCATGCATATGAAGAGAATAACAAGAAAGAGAAGAAACCTAAGGGCCAAAACTACACAAAATTGTGATTGTGATCCTTTATAAGTGAAGGAAGAGCCTAGTTTCATGTTGATTCTATATAGATTCTATTTTTAGATATATAATCACCATAGTGACTTCCAGCTAGTTCCAATTGATCTCCAATAATACAACCACTTATATAAGGTCATTGTAGATCATTGAATAAAATTGAAATTCAGGTGTAGGATGAAATCTATATAAACCATGTTTACCTATAGAACCTTCTATCTAGTTGTCTATAACTATTTTTCATGATTGATTATAAATCATATGCTGCAATATTCAATAAGAAACCTATAAATAGGAACAAATGACTCATTAAAAGGGTTAGATCTATAGCCTTTACTTGGTATTACATTGTAATTACTACTGATAAATGAAGAGATAGTTTTTTGACCTCCATTACTATGCTATTGTAGGTTTTATAGTGAATATTATGATTTAAGTCACTTTTATTACACTTAATTTTTAGTGTATTCTATTGAAGTAATTCTATAATTTTGATTACCTATTTGAGTGCTAGTAATTGATCTCCTTGGAATGATTAGAGTGATTAAATACATTTTTTAAAAGTTATTTCTATTACATTTTGCAATTGGTTTATTGTGTTAAAGCTTGAAATACCTATTGGATTTCTAATTGTTAGGATCCTTGCAATGATTAAAGATATTATATTGAACTTAATAAATCTATAATCATGCATGATAATAGATGGTCTATTAAGTATCCTATAATTGATTTGATAGTTCATTACTGTATGAAATCCAATTTTGTTACATTATATCTAGCCACTTTTTAAACCCTTTTTTCTCACCTTTACTCTCTTCTAACCCTTACTCTTTCTAACCCTTATGCATTTCCTATCTATTTTTCCAAAACAATCAATCTAAAGGAGTCAGCCATATCTGAATGTTGAAACATAGAGCAACCTTATTATATCCAATTGTTATACTTTGGCTAAAATTTATGGGTGCAACACCTTTCCACAGCAATGACAGATTTTAGTACAAAAAGATGCTTATTTTCCTTTAGTCTTGTCTAAACTTACTAAATTCGCCTTGAATTTCTTAAGTTTCTCTTCTTCACTTAGTAATGCCCCACTTTCTATTACTTATAAAATAAGGGATCTATTCCACCCAGATATATCTCTATTACATTTTAAAATAAGGGATGGGAAATACGCCATAGAACCTGGGAGACAATTATATCCCACTATCAACTTAGGTTAGAATATCATATACTTGTAACACAATTATATCGCACTATCATCTGTTAAAAACAACTCCATCAATATCACATGTGCTACCTCAAGACCAGAATCCAATCGTTTCATTTGTTACCACTCTTTCCCTCTAGCTTGCTTCCTCTTAGGATTTCCAGTCTATTATATAGTGGAGGAAATATTGATGGGAGTTCTAAGGTTCACCAAATATGATCTGTAGTTCATTAGGAATTCACTATTACTCCTTAAAGAATCACCTGTATATTATTATTAATTGGGGCATGTGTTCTTGGGCACCTGTATCCACTCGATTATTGAGGTGGTCAAGACCAAAAACAAGTTCTTTGGGTATGGGTAGGACCATTATTCAAGGGGTAATATCACTACCTGTATCGTAGGGCCACAAAATCCTTTCTTCCTCTACCTATCCTGGCATAGGCTATATGATTAGTTCCATTCAGTAGCAGTTAGTGTTCTTGTACTATTTTTCCTATTAGCTCAAGTATGGATACAAATTTATGATATTTTCTACATAGGTTATCAATTAGAAAATTCATAATATCTTCTTCTCTATATGTTGCATAATGGATAGCTAATTTCATATCATTTTTTAATGGGTGAGGTGGTCATTCATGCTCTCTCTTTAAAACTTGATATGAGTCAATTGTCTCCTTAAATCCATTATTTAAGTTTGTTAGTCCTCTCATATATAGTAGTAAGTGTGTCCCAAACCTATTTTTATGTTTGAAGCTCTTGAACATGATACCTAATTGAAGAATCTATCTACCACAAGATGAGTTCTCATGTATTCATGTCCATTTTATCTCATATAATATATTTATCTAGATATAACATTTTTTATTGTGTTGTTAAATCCAATTGATCTTTCATTTGTAATATCCATGTAATTTTCGTCTTCCATATCTCATAATTTGTGCCTTATAGATTTTTTGATATCATATAGTTCTAATTTAATCTCATGATTGAAGTAGCACAATGAGAAGAACTAAATGACCACCATAAAAACAAGAGGCTTAGAAGTAAGTCTCTCAAAGCACTTCCATATAAAAAAAATATTAAGTTACCTTGGAATTGCCCTTCTTATGAGCCAATCACTTAAATAATTTAGCAACATATGAGTAAAGTTTTAAAATATTTACTAATACCTCAATAAGAAAATTTACACCTTTCCTCCTCCTCTTCTCTCTCTCTCTATAACTCTCTCTTAAATTATCAATTCAATCACCTTTACATAAATGTGTGATTGTTAGAATTGAGAAACTCACTCATAAACATCAATTTGTAGGTCTTTGGCATGCGGTCTTAGATGACTAAATTTGAAGAATTTTAGGTTGTAAGATATTATAGGATTATAAACCTTAAATATTTACTTTATATTCCTAAAGGTGCTTCTCAAATAACTATGATGATTGTATTAAGTATAATCCATCAATGCATCGATTCTAGAAAAAAATATAAAATATAGCTAGCATGAAAAAGAAAGAAACAAATCCTAATCCATCCTCTTTTTTCCATGTAGATATTCATCATAAAATGGCTCATTCTATGGGAATGATTGAATTTTTAAAAGAAAAAAACATGAAATTTCTACAAAAAAAGGACAAATATAGAAATTTTCTACTCTCATGAAAGAAAATTTAGATGAAAGCTTTATGCTCTTGCTAATTGCAAGATATCCACACTTATCTCAAGCCTCACAAATATTTTATCCTTTATCACAAACCATAATTATCACCATGTCATTTACAAATACTCAAAAATGATCTCTCCCAAGACTTATCTTTGATACAAAATATGAATAAATATTGTAGAAATGGAGTAGAAATAACATCACACTAAGAGAAGACAATTGATCAATCCAATTGTAGATTGTATTACAAGATGTAAATTGAATACATAGACTAGAAATTATACAAGCAAAATGAGCAAAATACAAGTGGAAAGAGAAAGAAGGAAGAACTATAAAGAATATGGTGCTAGAGATACATTTATAAAAGAAGGTTTTGTTAGTGCTTGAGGATAATGAAAGGTCAACACATACCACTAAAAAAATGGATTTATATTCAACACTTCTCATTTTTTTGATACTATTAAATGGAAATAGCGTTTGGAAAGGGGTCCCACAACCTTTTACACAAGAACAAGCCTAAAATATAGTAAAAAACAAAAACAAAAAATAATGTACCACATGGGTCGTCAATAGAAACAAAAAACTAGAGAGACAAAGACAAACTAGATGAAAGGAAACAAAAGGCAAGAGGGGACACAAGAGAGAACCAATTAAGTTCTACACTAGCATTTCAATATCTTGAGCAATTGTTATCGTCATCCATGATACCTCCTCAGAATAGTCAAGCACAATCTTCATGGAGCTCCAGATTGCATGTTGCTTTATCTCTATCAGTTTTAGACTGTACAAAACTGAGCTCTTCCTCATAGAGGATTATTTCGATGCATAGACATATTTCACCATTTTTTCCTTATGGAAGTCCCTAGGTAGGATCTCCACTTCAATGGAAGGGGATAAGGGGGACAACCCATCCGCCTCCCACTTTTTATCAAGCAGATGCATCGATTTATGGATCCCGCTTCCTTCTCGTTGCTTATTCAAATACCAAAATATCTAGACCTTGGTGGAGAGGGAGCTGACCATGATCCCTTTGCACATCCAACATTGATTTCTTCATTGATTGAAATAAGAATAAAGGAATGTTCATCCACATATGCCTCCATAGGTGGTTGAGAAACATAGCATGGAAGCTACGTATGACTTCATACATAGAGTCCAAGGTAAAATAATCCATAATAACTTTAGCCACCCTATCCCACGAAGGGGACAACACCTTGGCACTAAATCCATTCTAAATTTTGGGTGAAAATTCCTCCCCATCCAGGAAAAAAACTAATATCTTTGAGAAGCGAATGTCTATCCCTATTGTGATAGACACCATCCAAATCCAGACTAATTATTTTGCTAATCAGTTCCTTCAAAACCTCAAAGGACCAAGAACCAATTCTCACCCATCCATCGTTCCACGTCATCGCCATTCAGTTCAACAATCCTCATTTTACTAATTGATATTTTTAATTATTATGGAATAAAATGATCTTAATCTATCAATTATGATTTGGTAATTGATTTGTTGAAACACTAGTCAAATATTGTGTAATTATTTATAATTAAAATTATTAATAGTATAACTAATATATAAAATGCTTAAAACTATTAATATTAAAAAATAATTAATGTTTGGTCTTTATATGAATTTTTAACTGAAATAATGTCTAGGAATAGGCCTTTATATGATGATTATAACATTATATTATATTACCATGACATAATACAATATAGAATACAAATTTAATTTAATTGTTATAAGGATGAATATTTTGTAACTCTAAATAGGAGGTTTAAGGTTTGAATATAGGAGGAAGTAGGTTTATAAATCATGTAATCTCAAATATCATTATAAAATAGTTTTTATTACTTTATTTTTGAAATTATATTTTAAATTTGATAAAAACATCATTAGTAATTCATTTTGATCTTTATTATAATTTAATGTCCCTTCTTATATTGTCTAATGTTTAGTAAAATAAGATCATATTATTACACTACTTCTTCAAAATATTTGGCACATACACTATAAATATTTTTCAACCAAGACATATATATTTTGGTGGTAGCATAGAAATTTTATATCTCTATCCCCTTTTTAAAGGTATCTTTTATGGATATTTGATCTTCATATAAATATTCCCTTTTTGTAATGATATTTTTTATTGGACATAATCATCTTGTGCATTTTATTTACTTTTCACATGCCTTTATATATAATTTATTTTTGATTTAATGTTTTTATCTGTTTTAAATATATTCTCCAAGAACTTCATATTCTAGAACTTTGTATCTACCTTTAGATATATCATATATTGAAAAAACCTATCAATATATGATTCTTTAAAGTTTACTTTATTTCACCACAATAGATAAAGGTATCTAAGTCACATAGGAGTATTGAGAATATCCTCTATAGTTTATGACTATAGAGATTTATAATAAAATATGTATTGTTGAGGATGGTCTTAGGACTTTACTATTTATAGGGAAGCATGAAAAATACTATGTTTTCAAGTTAATTCCTTGTGTTTCAAGATTTTTTTTGAGTAGTATAAACATTTAGATGAGAATTTACATCATGAAACAATTTAGAAAAATAAAGAGATTGATAATAATAAAATTATTAGTGAAAATTGAAAGATAAGAAGAATATCCTCAAGGAAAAGACAAAAAACAAGGGGACTAGTCCAATAAATCAAAGTAAAAATTGACGATAAGTATTAGAGGTATGAATAATACCCCTATGTGTTGCAATGGAATTAATAGATTGTTATACTCCCCAGTTTATTTTAAGGTAGGAAATAAAAATAGGTAGAAAGGAGTGTCAGGATGCATTAAGAAAATTTAGAAGGCTATACATATACTAGTTTCTAATATATAAGCCTTAAAAGCTATTGAAACAATATAAAATAATTACAAATGGGAGCGATCAATGCTAGAAATTAGTAACTAGATTGTTTGTACTTTTTATATTAAAGAAATAAATATCAACGTTGGATTCATAATTGCTTAAGATTTAACTATACTTACATATCTTGATACGATTTAGAAGGAGATTTGTTTTTTATGTTCATATCAATGGTGATATATTATTCTAAAACCATGATGGTTATGATTATAAAGACCTGATGGCTCCTTGGAATTGGGTCCTTACGGTTATAATGGACTACTTTACACTAGAATCGAACAGAGAGGTAATCTAAAGCTACCATATGATCTTCCTAAACTAACTTAGGAGAAAGCATCAGATGAATGTATCATATTTTCTCTTCCAGTATTTGAAAAAATTGTTGCATTGCATAAAAGGAGAGAAAGGGCTTGATCTAGTTCATCAAGATTTAATCTTGTTTACTTTAGAACATGTGGCAAATTCCAAAGAAATTGTTGTAGAAGAGGCGTTAAGGGAAATTGAATTTCGTAGAATTCCTCCTATGCTTGAGCCCTTGTTTACAACTTATAAATATTTTGAAGGAGATTCAGAGTTGTATGATGGGGATTTTACCCCTCCTCCTCCAAATTTGAAAGGAAAAACATCAACAAAAAATAAATCCAAGAGCTCTCAGGGCAAAATCAAGAAAGATTATGTATGACGATCAATCCATATTTTTGAGAAGGCTTCAAAAGATACTGAACCACTTGTGTTGGTAGTTTTATATGATTCAGAGGAGAGCCTCCTAGTGTAAAATATCTTCAAATATCCTCTAAAATTTTATACAACACGTGATACTTCTCCTCCCTTGGTCCCAACCCCTTTTATGCCCAACCAAACATTGGTATTCTTGATGAGAAGCATCAGATATTGTTGGGATCAATTCAGGTGGTAATTATGTTCATTAAAAATATTCAGGAGATTATAAAGCAAAAAATGGATACATTGACCCCTTTGTGGTTGGGAGACCAGGATATTCCCCTTTGGGCAACGAACATCGTTGGTGTTTCTATTTTTTTACCTGCTAGTTTTGATTGGTGGGCTATCCCCTCTTTTGTTACTTTTCTAGGGGATACCTTTTTTAGTGGTATTGTTCCCTTCTTAGGGTTGTGGTCTTGATCAAGATGGATTTAGCTTTTACTAGAGACCCTTATTTGTCTCGTACGTATTAAGGTTTAGGGACCCTCTCAAAACCCCTACTTTTACCTAATAAAAATAATAATGATATATTATTATTAAGGGAGCTTCAATAGAGTTTTATATCTTTGAAAAATAAGTGGCACTTTAAAATGGTATAAATCAATGAAGAAAATTGCTTCCTTTAGTAATATAAAATGTGTAGACACCAAAACAGCACCAATCCGATTATGTGATTGCAAACACTGATCGCTTTGACAAACACAGCCCCCAGGGCAGCCCTCAGAGGTTAAACAGTGGTCTTAACCACTTTCATAGCAATTTTGTAAGGTCAAGAAGCAATTTGGCACACTTGGACACTTTGCCCGGTATTCGTCTCACCCAGGGACGAATTCAAAATAGAATCCGTCCCACCCCGGGACGATTTCTGAATCCGTCCCTGGGTGGGACGAATTCTAAGCTTAACGGGCAAAAAGACAAATGGCGCCAAGTGGCAGCCCAGAACAGTCAGTTGATGACTCCTGCCTTGCACGCGTGTGTAGGTGGACAGAGGGGCCGTTAGAAGACTGTCACAAAAGGCATTTATCAAAGCCCAAGTCAACGGAGGACTCCCCTCCCTCATGGGAAGACAAGACTGCCACATGGCGCCTATGACCAACACATGGCATTTGTGCTTCCCTCCCAAAAGAGACCCCATGGGTCTATAAAAGGTGGGACTTTTCTCACCCAAAATATACAGGTTGAAGGAGTTTTCAAGCAACGAAGTGCTACCGAGTTGAAGACCCACTTGCATCCCTTTTGGTTCACCTTCCCACATCCACCAATCTCTTTTGCAAGGGAGGTTGTTGGGTGGCTTTTGGAAGCTTGAACCTGACCCAAATCCAACACATGGACACCTGAACCAACCAATTCGCCGACCCCCAAATCCTAAGAGGTTTTGGGCCCATCCCTAGTGGATTGGCGCCGAAATCAAGTGCCAACGGTGGGAGGCCCACTTGGGCACCCCCGCACTTTCTAGGTTTTAGAGCATTCTAGATTACTTTTTCAGGTTGCATTTTGTGTTATTATGTTTGGTTAACTCATAGCTGCAATTTCGTAACTTTTGGTCAGATTCTAGTATGTTTTGTGTCGCTTTGTTGTTTCATTGACTTGCAGGTGGCGAGATCAAATTCCCGAGGGTAGAGGCCAAATTGGGAGAATCCGACCATCTGGGTCGTCCCAAAATGGCCCCAATTACATAACCCCCTTGTTTGCAGGCATTTTGCAGGTCTCGGGAATCGACATTGGAGCAGCGGCGGGTCGGCTTCTTCAACACGGGAAGAATTCGTCCCACCCGGGGACGAATTGCGATCGAAATCGTCCCACCCGGGGACGAATTCCAGATCGTCCCACCGGGGACGAGTTGCGATCAGAAATCATCCCACCCGGGGACGAATTCCGGTTGAAGGCAGATTGGCCAGTTGTCTCGGTGGCAATGGCCTTACGGTAACATTTTACGTCTTCTGTCAAGTTTTCGAGGCAGTTTGGAATCATTTTGTTTCTTGTTTTAGATAAATGTTTGCATGCATCTTTTGATGATTTTAGAAGAACGAACACTTTTCACTTGCGGCGAGTGCTACGACATATTCGTTGTTTCTTTGTTCGCGGGAGGAGCAGCGGGAGGTAAGGACTCATCAGCGTAAGCGGCGGCATCGTCTTGGCCCGTCCATTCAAACGTGGGCACGCGGAAAGAGGAAGACTAAGTCACATATTGTAACAAATACGAATTTAACGCTCCTAGCCCCCAAAAAGGGAGGAGACGTCTATGTAACGAGGATAAGATTAAATATAAATAAAGGGGGGGGGGTTTTTTTTTTTTTTTTTTTTTTTTTTTTTTTTTTTTTTTTTTTTTTTTTTTTTGGGGGGGGGGGGGGGGGTTTTGTTTTTGTTTTGTTGTTGTGGTTGTGGTCCCGCGGGGGGGGTGGGGTGTGTGGGGGGGGGGGGGGGGGGGGGGGGTGTTTTTTTTTTAAAAAAAAAGAAAGGGGTTAAATTTTTGGGTTTTTGGTTGAGGGGTACATTTTTTGTTGCAGACTGCTATTCGTCTCTGGCAGGGACGAATTCTATTCTGAAATTCGTCTGACCCTGGGACGAATTCAAATTCGTCTCTGGGAGGGACGAATTCTTCGCAATTCGTCTCCCGGAGGGACGAATTCCTCTGTGGATTTTCAGAGCAGAAATTCAGAAGCAATTGGAGCAGGCGAGAGAAGAGGTAGGGATTTTTATAATCTCTGTTAAAATTTCTGTTTCTGTTTCTGTTTCTTTGACTGTTTTCATTTTTATCCTGCATTGCATAGGAAAAGTCATTTATGCTTGTTTCATTTTCGTTAAATAAAATGAATCTCACACACTCCACGCAACAATTTTAAACCAAGGAGCTGGTCGTAAGACCCCAGCCCTTGATCAAGACCATTGGTGGATTTCATCACCACCTTGGCTTAGCTTTGCATCCATTTCTCGATTGTCAACTGTTGTTAGGCGTAAATCCTGACGAAGACAGACCGAGTGTCATCGGGGTGATTCCCATGCGTGCGAGGATAAGTTTTCTATGGTAGGTGCCATTAACAGGACAATCCCCCTTCCGTACCGCCTACGTACCATGTACCTTCTGCTCTCACGTACCTATAGTCTCCCTCTCGTAAGGGCGGGTATATAGAGAGGTTGGTATATCGGCTCTGGTTGGTATATTGAAGGGGCTACCATTTTGGGAGTTATATGAGCCGTCATAATGCATTTAAACGATCTTCAAAACCTACAAAAACAAAACAAAACACCAAAATGCACTAAACCAGTTTAGGGCACACCAATAATCCTTAAAAGAGATAATCACGGTTTTGTGAATGTGTGTGCTTAATTCTGCTTAGTGTAGACAAAAAAAAAAAATCATAAACGAGATAAAAACTTATTTAGATAGCATAGAAGCACCGCAATGGTGTACACCCGCAGTCAAGCCCAATCAAGGGCAGAAGCTCCGGAAGGTACACAAAAAGCAGGCACAAGTCGCCTTCACTTCAGTCCTGAGGATTTGGTCATACCGCCTTATAGGTCTAACCTACAAAAGAATCCAATTCAGAATCCTCGGTGGGGTATTCCTATTCAAAGCGGCCCCTTTCGGGAAGATGCCTTACATGTAGACCTTGACATAAATAGAGAATCACCTCTTGAAGTTAGGCATGAGTGGCCACCGTGCGATGAAGCGCTAGACAGGCACACCGTCCATTTGGAGGGGCAACGTGGATATGGCGTCCCTTCTTTACCTATCATCGGAACAGAGAGACCAAATCCGGAGCGCAGGGCTCCTTACATAGGGCGACCTAACTCCGCCCACCCCCTTTACACCCGTGAAAGGGAGTACGAGGAAAGCCATCGCATTCCTCGAGGGCAACAAACAACGCGGGAACCTTGCATTTCCGCACCAACAGGATATCATGATCACCCCTTGAGGCCAGAACCTCGAGCACATACCGCTTACCTCGATAGAGGGAAGCGACCCATTGAAACCTTAGACCAGCAAACTCGAGGTAAACACATAGAAGAAACATTCGAACCTCCTGAGAAAAATAGGGTAGACCAAATTGACCCAGCTGTCGCCAGATATACCGCCCGTCAAGCCCAAATCATGCGGCTTAAACAAAGTCATCAGGAGATAGAGTATCGACACCGCTTGGATAGAGAGCGCATGCAACGCGAAGCGGATGAGTTACGCTATGAAATACCTAAGAGGGGGCCAACCCCTCGCATCCAAAGAGCTGAACAGTATGAGAGGCGTAATCCGTTGGTGCAGGACAGGTCTCCACGACCTCGTCAAGCTCTGCCTCCAAGACCTCATAGATTCGAGAGGGAGGCAACTCCCCGAAACAATGATGGGTACCTTCGAGCAAGAGCTTGATCGGGGTCATAGGTTTCGCCCGAGAGACTCCTCAAGAATTTTACGAGGAGTATGAACCGGAAGAGGAATATGTTGAAACTCCCCATCAAGGCGGGAAGGATGCCATTCGGCCACCCCTCCATAGGCCTCCGGTTTACCGTAACTTGCAACAAGAGCGAACAAGAGAGGAAGAAATAAAATCTTCCGATGCATACCAAGCGCTATTGGAGCGTTTGGAGTCTGTGGAGACAAAAGCTGTTGGGCATCAAAAACCCACATTACGTCTACTCCGCAGTAATCCGGTGCATCCCTCAGTGCCTACACCTCTTTACCCTGAACACTTCAAGTTGCCTCAATTGGCGATTTTTAAAGGTGAAGAGGACGCACGGGAACACGTTACACGATTTCTAAGCCAATGCTTCGGCATCCAAGATAATGACGCATTGTTGCTTAGAACATTCATAACCACATTCGCAGGCCCTGCCTCGGATTGGTTCACACAACTGCCCAAACACAGCATAAGCAATTTAGATCAATTAGTAGACGCGTTTCTTGAACGCTTTGCCTTCAACACAAGGAAGAAGGCATCACTAAGTGATTTAGCGAGCCTCAAGCAATTTGAAGAGGAAACAATGGCAGCGTACGGGAATCGATGGAGAGCTTTGCTTTCTAGGTTACCCTACCGTCCTCCTATGTCTGATCTCACGCAGATGTTCGCAAAAAGTTGCTTAAAATCAATCTCCGGTCTATTATTACTTGCGACAATACGACAGCTTAGAAGAAGCTTTGGCGCAAGCCCGAGTCATAGAAGAGATTAAGATAGGCGAAGGCGCAATTGCCAAGCCTAAGAAGAAAGAGTGGAATAAAACCACTAAAACTGGGACAACGCAACCACAACACGCTGCAGTCAACCAAGTTGCGATAAATGTTCCCGCGCTTGTGCAAGAAACGTAGCCTCAAAAGGCTAACTACCGAGCAGTGCCTCCTGCTTATGAAAGAGATAATAGAAGACGGGAGCAAAATTACCCGCGTCGCCCTAGGCAAAATTTCACCCCATATGCGGAGTCTAGGGACTCCTTATTTGACCGCTTGTCAGCGGCAAATTTAGTCACTCTGCCGGAAATCCAAATTATAGACCCTAACATTCCCAAGCCTAGGGGGTAGAGAGAGGAATTGTATTGTAGATTCCATAGGCGCGAGAGGACATGACTTGAATGGGTGCTTGGAAATTCAAAGACCTAGTCCAGGATTTGATCGACAACAGAACATTGGTTGTGGACAACCCCATCGCACCAAACAACCAACAAATGGGGGTATTCAAGGACCCCTTGCCAGCCCACGAGGCACAAACAAAACCACTCCAGATTAACGAGGTGCGACAAGATCTTCCCACACAGGGATTTGTGGGAATGATTAGCATAGTAACAAGGAACAGAAGGTACCCGACAGCTGCCCCTGAGGTAGCTACGAAGGAAGTTCCGGCAACATCGCATCCTCAACAACGCCCAACGCAATTACCTCCGCCTAGACCTGAGGTCACGATACGAACCAAACTCACGCGAGTTTGCGGACCACGTCGGCTAGGCTGTCCATCTACGAGCTTATTCAACAATCGGCTCCCCATAGAGAAGCTCTTATGGACATTTTAAAAGCCATTGAATTACAACCCCACGAGGCAAATTCTTTCAACGCCTTCGTGGGACATGTGAAACAATGTACGGAGCCGGTCATCACATTCAGAGAAGATGAGGTCAAAACGATATCAAATGACATGGCGAGATCCACCCCTGCACGTTATCGCGCGGGTCAACGGGATTCCGTACAAGAGAGTGCTTGATAGATATCGGCTCGTCCGAGTAACATCATAACCACTACGAGCCTTAAAGCATTTGAAGCTACCGGCCTCTCACATCACGGCCTCCACGTACACACTTCGAGCTTTTAATGATGCAATATGCTCGACGGTCGGCACGGTCGTTACTGCCGATCCGGGTAGGACAAAAGTCAATACCTACAACTGTGCCATGTCTTTGGAAGGTGAAATGGCTTATAATATCTTGCTAGGGCGGCCTTGGATCGGGGATATGAAATGTGTCCCTTCGATCGCCCACCTGTGCTTGAAGTATGCTTATGAAGGAGAAATACATGTAGTCCCAATGGACTTAGAGCCCTTCAAGTATTGCAATGCGGTACAATTCATACCTCAATCGACCCTCCCTTCAACGCATTTGGATTTCCAATTAAATCCATCTAAACAAGGTCCAATACCGTAGGCACCACTGGTGGCCAACAAGGCAAAATCCCAACCAGGTGAGACTTCATCATCGGCTCCTTCATCATCAACGCCACCTATCATGGCCCAACAGAAGGACAAGGGAAAACAAATCATGGAAGAGGTTAAGCCCTTAGAAGAAAGGTTGCCCACAATTTCAACAATAACAAGAGAGGAAGCGCCCAACGCAACGGAAACCAAGATTCCTGAACCACCAAACATGGAATGGACTAAGGAAGGACTACTGTTTCCTCCCACCCAATCATCAACAATCATCGTTGAAATGGCCGAGTACGGGCACTGGGGGAATACTTAGTGCAAAATGTTGTGGCAACCCCCACACTGGAGTCGGTACAAGACATGGGAAGACCTCGCCTTCCCATTGGAACAATCGTCCCTCTAGGCTACCCACCGAACCAGACAAATTTTGTGTATGGGGGCTTTGATCATGGTCTTGAACCATGCCAACAAAAGGAAACAGACGAAGAGCCTTTTGTTGAAAACATCAATTATCTGTCAAACCCAGAATTTGCCCTAAAATATCTCGGCCAATGCAATTGGCATGGATACGGAGCTCGGCGAGATATGAGCAAGGGATGCGGATCCTTTGCCAACCAAGATATCGAGATGCCATATGACAAGTCGGGGGTAGGGTTCAACCATCCCCTGCCATTAGACATCTTGGTTGAAAATATGCAAGGCCTAGAAATAGGCAACAAGGGGGGATTGGCATTGGGTCCTTATGCCAATCCGAATACAGAATACACATTGGGAGACTACCTCCCATGGTCAACAAACACCCCTGGAAGCAACAGTAATCCCTCTTCTTTGCTAGAGAGAGGCGAAAGTTCAGAGATTAATCCTCAAAGAGAACATCAACGGCTGCCAGACATCTTTCTGAAACTGTTCCCCTTAGAGGTTCCAGATGAAATAACACAGTCTCAAGAGAATCAGGTCCCTCCACTAAGAGTGTAACAACCGCAATGGGACCAGATTAATTCATCTGGAACAGGGAAGAGTCCTCAACGTCGCAAGCAACAGATGCTGAAGAGGATGAACAATTTTGGATCTATGAAAGTGATTCAGAAGATGAAACTGAAATGGACTATCTCAGACATGCGCGACGACATCACCGCGCTCTAACTCATGAAGATCTAATGGGACAGATGGGCATACTGTTAGGGCATGAATGGCATGTAGACCCAGCGAGGTGGGACCAAGTGTTGGATCCATGGCTCCAAATTCAAGATGAGCATCGTCCACCTCGAGATCCCATCATGACAGCAGTGCCGAGGGAAGACCCTGCCCTCCTTTTCGCAAAATTTGCACCTAGGAAAGATCCATTCGTGCCCGTACCTCTAGAGCCAGATCCGGAGTGCAAAGACCATCAAGCTGGGGGTACCTCTATCCCCTAAAGAACCATAATTCAAACCCAAAATGCTCCAAGGATTATTGCAATCTCTTGGTCACCCAAAAAGCTCCAAGGATTATCGCAATCTCTTGGTCAATCCAAAAAGCTCCAAGGATTATCGCAATCTCTTGGTCAATCCAAAAAGCTCCAAGGATTATCGCAATCTCTTGGTCACCCAAAAAGCTCCAAGGATTATCGCAATCTCTTGGTCACCCAAAAAGCTCCAAGGATTATCGCAATCTCTTGGTCAATCAAAAAGCTCCAAGGATTATCGCAATCTCTTGGTCACCCAAAAAGCTCCAAGGATTATCGCAATCTCTTGGTCACCCAAAAAGCTCCAAGGATTATCGCAATCTCTTGGTCACCCAAAAAGCTCCAAGGATTATCGCAATCTCTTGGTCAACCCAAAAAGCTCCAAGGATTATCGCAATCTCTTGGTCACCAAAAAGCTCCAAGGATTATCGCAATCTCTTGGTCAATACAAAAAGCTCCAAGGATTATCGCAATCTCTTGGTCAACCCAAAAAGCTCCAACGATTATCGCAATCGCTTGGTCAAAAAAATCAAGAAATTCAAAAAAACAAAACAACAAAAATCATCAAAAACAACAAAGATTTGCATCTCAATTCTAGGCATACTCAAATTCATCAAAAAATTCATATTCTCGCACCTCATCTTCACCTTCACCAAAAACAATCCATCAAAATTACAAAAATACATAGTTGCATTAAGCATTGCATCCATACATTGCATATTTGTAGTCATACAGGTCAAAGGCACCATAAGTTGCAATAGCTCCGATAGTCCACCTTGTTTCGCATTGTCTCATGTTACAAAAACAACAAAAACACCAAGCATAACTTTTACCACACTACGATCGGTGGTCCGGGAATGTACCAAGAGTTTCAGTGATTCGGTCATCATTTTCCTCTTTAGCCATGTAGTGTATCAAGTCGAACAGATTTTACGAAGGTAGAGTCATACTTGAAATACACCTTGTTACGTAACATCCCAACACAAATCAAAACACTAAAATTCCCAAATTGTGTGAACGAAAGATGAAACACTGCAAAATAATCTAGGTCACCACAAGCGAAATGGTTATCTTGCTCATCCCCCTGTGCGAATGACCCCTAGAATGCTGAGAGTTGGCAAAAGGACAAGCATCCTCCCTACCCAATTCCCTAAGAATCCCTAAAGTTCTCAACAGTTGCAAAACACAAAAAATTTGCAAAATGTCAAAACTCCAAAATTTGACAAACTACAGTGCACACATCAAAAGGCACAAACAACGGTGATTTTCGTCACTCCATATCCCCAATCCCTTGCTCGAAAGAAAAACAAATCAAAATAAACAGTGATCTCATCACTACAATGAGCAAGTATCCCAATACAATTGAAGAAAAGAAGGGAGTTGAGCTTGAATCCCTGGAACTCTCGGCATTCTATAGGTCATAAGGCAAGCTTCAGTACCAATTTGGTTGATAGCCTATCGGTAACCGAAGTAAACCTCCCGCATGACGATATATCTGTCACATTAACTTGCGTACAGATCAATGTTTGCATGTGGATGAGCTAGCTTATGGCATCCTGGATTACACCGTAGATTAATCTTAGTACATACAACAAAGGAATTCGTGGAGCTAATTAGGTGATCCTCAGTACGGGTTCGGTTGAAAGCCCATCTGGCACTGGCGGTATCCTAACAAATACCACTAAATGAACTCAATTGCACACACAGGGATATGAAATAAGCTGGGTCAAAAACAAGTCCGATTCATACCTTGGTCAAAAAGTCTTGTAAGATAAAGTACAGTCATGGATGGTGAGTTAAAACTGACTGAATCTCAGAAAACCTTACATTCATTCCAAAACCATCTGCGCTACTTATCATCCTTATGATACCATCGAGAAAATACAAAAAAAAAAAAAACCATGTAAATAAAGAGCTTCTTAAACGACCTATAGTGCAATCATCACAAATGTCATTCATCCATTTCACCTCGCATATCACATAGATATCAAAAACATTTACATTCATCATAACATCTGCATTCATCAAAATAAATATAAACATGCATAACAAAAATCACATCATCACATGTACAAAACCAAAAATAAAACCGGTATATATATATATATATATATATATATATCGTCAAAAAGATGCCCGCAGGCTACAAAACCGGTCCTCAGACCCCGCAATCATATCCAAAAACCCAACCTAAGGCGTCGACCACCATGATCACGGAGGATCGGTGCGACGGGAACTACCCCCGTGGTGTGGGTCCTACGGGACCCTGCAGGGCGGCTACTACTAGCCCCCGCATCATGCCTGCTACCACCCCCCTCATCTAACCGCCTGCGACGAGATGATGTTGACTGCTCAGTCAGACTATCCCTTGTCCGTCGTGAAGATCCACCGATCGAAGGCTCAGGTAGCCGCCCACCAAGGCGGATGACCTCCCTCTCCAAGTCTATCCGGTACAGACACCACTCTGCCTCTCGTCGATGATAGATAGACAATGCATCATCGCGCTACGCCAAAACTCTATCCCGCTCTGCCAACTGAGCCCGTAGAAGATCCCTCTCCTGCCGCGCATCCCCCAGCTCCCGCCTCGCATCCCCCAACTCCAGATCCCGCATCCGTAGCAGCTCTGTCAGTCGCGCAATCTCAACGCCTACATCCGACCCCACCTCCTCTGTATCTTTCGGACGCATAGGACTCGCGGGGACAGTAGCCTGCTCAGGCTCCCACTGCTCCTCCACATCCTGCATGTCCGGCTGCTCCGGAACACCCAAGTCCACATCCTCATCTCCCACATCCACCATGTCCGCATCATCCAACGGACCCCCCCAATCACCCCCTGCTGCCTCAGCATCCTCCACTGCCGCCTCCGTGCCTCCCAGTGGCCCCTCTCCTCTCCAACGCCGCAGTACCCACCACGAGTCATACTCAGTGGTAGTCCCGATGTCATCCACATCCGGGACCTCAATCACTGCATCGGACTCCTCGCCCAATGGCGCGGTGACCGGTGGCTCCAGATCCCTCTCATCTCCCCATCGTCGATAGACCACGGGCTCACCAGGAAACCCCTGGCGCACCCCAAACTGTCGTGTAACCCGGCGGTATGGAAAGAACTCATGCTCCGTCCCGTGCCGCCCAGTCAACCACCGCTCCCTGCGTACCCGTCGGAGCCACTCTCCAGCCTCAGGCCAGGCTGGACAGTCCCGATAGGGATGCCAAAACACCTCCCCTGGAGTGAGCCGAGAAAAGGCATCAGTGTAGTGCTCAACGGCACCTGCCCATCGCCGACTCTGCCCCTGCTCCGTAGACCGCCGCCACAAAACTGCATAACCAATCTCCTCATCCTCCATCGCCGCCCGAGTCATCCACGGTAACCCGGTAGGCCTCTCAACAGCTATGTGCTGCCAACCCCGACCTTGCAACAAAAAACTGCAAGCGACACCCTTCCGTTGTCGACAGCGGACCCCATACAGCTCCCCGTAGAGCTGTGCCAACAAAGTCTGTCCCCATCTCAGAATCAACGGTGCCTCTATCGGGCACTCTGCCAATTGCCACACCAAATCCAGCAGGTTCCACGGGAACCTCGCGCCTGACGAATCAGGGAGAAGAATGTTAGAAATGAGGCCCATCAAGAATGCGTGCCTCACTCCTAACACCCCCCTCTCCTGCCACCAGCTAACCAAAATCCCGCCAGCCTGGCAATCCACCTCGGCTGTCTCCACTGGGTTTGCTACACCCAGCTGCCCCCCATGCCCAAAACATCTCGTAAGTATAGCAGTCCGCTGATCAAACGGCGATGTCCTAATAGGCAGACCATCTATCGAAATCCGAAGCAACCGATAGACGTCCTCAAGAGTCACAGTCATCTCCCCTGTCGGGAGATGGAAAGTATTGGTCCACGGATCCCAAAGCTTGATCAGGGCCGTCAGATAGGCCTGATCCGAAACCACAGGCTCCAGTCGAGCCACCTGCTTGAGCCCAAGGGCATCAAGCCATTCCCGATCATCATCGGTCAATGCCAACCGCGCCTCAGTAAATGCAGCGGGTACACGGTACCGGCTCCTAACAACCTGCAAAGCAAAAAAAAAAAAACACAAAAACAAAAAAAAAATAACAGATCAAATTTTCAGTTCTAGGGTTTCTAACCTTAACCGTTAAACAAAAACATCACAAAAAATCTTAAAGTTTTGAAAAGCGTCAACACAAAAACAATGCATTAAATAAAAGCAAAATAAACTCTAGGGACACTTACAGGTTTCGCCTCGGCTCCGCCGCTCGAACCAGTGTGTGCACTCATGATAGAAGAGAGAATTCCAGCAGCGCTTCGCTTCGCAGAATTACCTCCTCCTCCCAGAGCTCCAAAATCGCAAGAAAAAAATGACACAAATGAGCCCAAAATCAAGTTTTGGCCATTAAATAGGCCTTTTGCACTGGAATTCGTCCTTGACTGGGACGAGCGCTCTGATTAGCGCTCGTCCCACCCAGGGACGAATTCTCCAGCTGGAATTCGTCCCACCCAGGGACGAATTCAGGCCAACACTAAAAAAAATCAAAAAATGACTAAAAATGCACTAAAAACAGACAATAAAATTGCCAGACAGGATTGCTACTGCACCTGACAACAAGGGCATACAAAATCGACATTGGAGTCACAAATTGTCACTATCATACTCCCTAAGAAGGCTACCATAGCCGGACCGCTCCACGGGAAGACAGATTTTAGACAATTTCATCCCCAAATGACATCACAAAAGGGTCAAAGCCCACTCAAAAATAGTACAAAATTCAACAAAAACAAACAGCAAAAAACATTGCCGGACATAAGTGCTCTTGCACTTAACCTCTGGGCAAAGAAAATCGATGGCGAGGTTCAAATTATCTCTCTCCTACTTCCCCAAGAAGGCTAACATAGCCGGACCGCTCCACGGGAAGTTAGGTTTTCGATGATTTCACCTCATTACGACATCACCAAAAGGGTTAACACCCACCAAAAATAGGTCCAAATGTTGGAAAAATTGCACACGCTTAACGGTAAACCCTTTAAAGGCACCCTTGCACAAGTCATCTTGGGTCAAGCGACTCGTCGCTTCTCTCACGAAGGTCATTCCCTCATCGATTCGTCGCTTGAGGGGGTAGTCACACTTAGTCACCAACCAACAATCACACACCCAATTAAGGAAAATGACATGCATTCAAAGAATCATTGACAAAGACAATCACGCTCCTGCTTGGGGCGGTAAACAAGCAACAATCAAATCAATCAAACACTTGGCATTTCGTGAATCATGAACACAAGGTTCCCCCTGAGGATAAAAATGCCCTTTGCCTGTTCATGGTGATCAATGTCTAAGTTCAAGTCACACCTCAACAAAATAGGTTAATACTTGAAATCAAATTCCTTAGCTCGTCAGAAGCAAGGATTCAAGAATGCATGCCCTTTCCATACTTGGGGCATCAAAAGTTGGTTAGGTTACCAAGAAACCCTAATCATTAGTGCTTTGGTTATCTATTTTTGCTCAAGCATCTGCGTCACCCGTAGCGCTTCCCAAAAAGGGGCATCTGTAGACACCAAAACAGCACCAATCCGATTATGTGACTGCAAACACCGATCGCTTTGACAAACACAGCCCCCGGGGCAGCCCTCGAGAGGTTAAACGAGTGGTCTTAACCACTTTCATAGCAATTTTGTAAGGTCAAGAAGCAATTTGGCACACTTGGACACTTTGCCCGAGTATTCGTCTCACCCGGGGACGAATTCAAAATAGAATCCGTCCCACCCCGGGACGAATTCTGAATCCGTCCCCGGGTGGGATGAATTCTAAGCTTAACGGGCAAAAAGACAAATGGCGCCAAGTGGCAGCCCAGAACGGTCAGTTGATGACTCCTGCCTTGCACGCGTGTGTAGGTGGACAGAGGGGCCGTTAGAAGACTGTCACAAAAGGCATTTATCAAAGCCCAAGTCAACGGAGGACTCCCCTCCCTCATGGGAAGACAAGGCTGCCACATGGCGCCTATGACCAACACATGGCATTTGTGCTTCCCTCCCAAAAGAGACCCCATGGGTCTATAAAAGGTGGGACTTTTCTCACCCAAAATATACGAGGTTGAAGGAGTTTTCAAGCAACGAAGTGTTGCCGAGTTGAAGACCCACTTGCATCCCTTTTGGTTCACCTTCCCACATCCACCAATCTCTTTTGCAAGGGAGGTTGTTGGGTGGCTTTTGGAAGCTTGAACCTGACCCAAATCCAACACATGGACACCTGAACCAACCAATTCGCCGACCCCCCAATCCTAAGAGGTTTTGGGCCCATCCCTAGTGGATTGGCGCCGAAATCAAGTGCCAACGGTGGGAGGCCCACTTGGGCACCCCCGCACTTTCTAGGTTTTAGAGCATTCTAGATTACTTTTTTAGGTTGCATTTTGTGTTATTATGTTTGGTTAACTCACAGCTGCAATTTCGTAACTTTTGGTCAGATTCTAGTATGTTTTGTGTCGCTTTGTTGTTTCATTGACTTGCAGGTGGCGAGATCAAATTCTCGAGGGTAGAGGCCAAATTGGGAGAATCCGACCATCTGGGTCGTCCCAAAATGGCCCCAATTACATAACCCCCTTGTTTGCAGGCGTTTTGCAGGTCTCGGGAATCGACATTGGAGCAGCAACAGGTCGGCTTCTTCAACACAGAAGAATTCGTCCCACCCGGGGACGAATTGCGATCGAGAGTCCCACCGGGGCGCAGGGGGAGGGGTCAGAAATCGTCCCACCTAGGGATGAATTCCAGTTGAAGGCAGATTGGCCAGCTGTCTTAGTGGCAATGGCCTTCTGGTAACATTTTCTGTCTTCTGTCAAGTTTTGGGGCTGTTTAGAATCATTTTGTTCACTGTTTCAGACAAATGTTTGCATGCATCTTTCGATGATTTTAGAAGAACGAACACTTTTCACTTGCAGCGAGTGCTGCTGACATCTTGGTTGTTTCTTTGTTCGCAGGAGAAGCGACGGAGGTGAAGAACTCATCGACATCAGCGGCGGCATCATCTTGGCCCGCCCATTGCAATCGTGGGCACGCGGAAAGAGGAAGACTAAGTCACATATTGTAACAAATACGAATTTAACGCTCCTAGCCCCCAAAAAGGGAGGAGACGTCTATGTAACCGAGGATAAGATATTTGAATAAAGAGGGCTGTGTCTTCTCCATTTGCTTGTGTCTCTTCCAATGCGTTTCTTTTCCATTTCATGCACTTTACGTTTCTAGGACTTAAGCGTATTTGGTTTTGAATGCAATCGCAATTAGTGTTTCCTTTGCCCGGAATCTCGTGCTTTCAAAATGACTTTGGGATGTTATTTATTTAATATTTAAAGACATATGGGATAAAAATCTATGTAATGGGTAAAATAATACAACAAAAATATTGGTTATGAAATTATCATATGGTTGAAAACCGAATATATAATATTATCAATCAATTATTTTAATATATGGTATAATGAACAATGTTCATCTAAAGCCAATATAATTGTATTTTGTGGCTTCAAAAATCCCATATGTTTGGTGGAATGAAGAATTTTTTGATGGATCATTTATATATAAGATCAATAAAAAATAGAAATATATAAACAAGGAAAATTAAGTTTTAAAATGTAAATTATTTGGGTAATATATGTAAAATAAAATAAAAAATAAATCTAACTTCAACAATGTACAAGAGAGTGAAAATCAATGGAATGAATATAGGTATCCATGTGTAAAAGAATTAAAAATTGTTTTATCATTATCATTAGTCATCCCTAAAATTTAGAAGAGATGGATTAAAGAAGAGCTAAAAACCAAAATTTTTATACTACATAAATTAATTAATTTTTTTAGTAAAATTAAATATAAATATATTAAAAATTAAGATATTTTTTAAAAAAAGTCAAAAAACAAATGAGTGAATAATTTTAATGATACTTAAACATTATTTTTTATTATTATTACCACTTATTTTTTCTTTTCAAAACTATTATTTTTCCTTCTTCTTTTCCTAAACATATCCTATATTAAAAATATAGTTTGAGATGATAAATTTAGCATGCTTTCCTTTTTGTGATTAAGCATTATTTTGTTACTAACATGCCTTTTTCTTTTCCCAACCATTTAAATTTAAAATATGCATAACATAAGAAATTCTATCATTATTATTTAGATCAAAATAATATGGGTAATCACATTCTTGAAAATATTCATTATTTTAATTGAGGCCTTGAGCAATGCACTCTTAATGGAAAAACAAAAGGAAAATGAAATGTTTTTAAATTACCACAAAATATCTTTTTAAATGGAATCCTATATTAGGGTTTTAGGGTTGAGGATGGTGCAAGAGGTCGAGAAGGAGTACAAGGCTACAAAATACTAGATGTATCTTCTTCTTTGAAGGGAGAGAAAACCCCTTGTATCAATGCTTTGGGTATGCTTTTATCTTTGATATTCCAATGGGTTTAGAACCCATAGGGATTGGGGTGGTTCTTTTCCCTATTATTATCAATCCTAGGAATGTTTTTATAGTCACCTTGTCTTTAGAGTTTGGCTAGGGTAGGATTGGACTTGTAGATGGCTATTTTGTGATCTTGGATCATAGAGTTGTGGATCTAGAGAAGGACATATAGGATTGCTCTTTCTTATGTGGGAAAATACTTTAAATTTATCAATTTGATGTGAGAGAATCCTATTATTTGAGGTTGTACTGCTGGCCCCAAATATCATTTGGTTGAGAACATGGATATCATTATTGATGCAAAGAGGTTTGTGCAGAAATATGGTTTGGAGTCATCAAGCTTTAGATGGGATCTAGTCCCCCTTGAAAAAATGGATTTTATCATAGATTTAAATTGGATTCTACCAATAGGTGTTCTCTCAATTAGACCTAGACGTATTATGCCTATGAACATGGACCCCATGGTTGGGGGTTTTGTTAGGTTCATGCAAGTGGTGCTTCTCAAGGTTGGCTTGTTAAGTGGGAGCAAGATCCAAATTTTAAATGAGGACGCCAGAGGTTTGGAGTTTGCTAGCTTCAAAATGGATCTATCCCTCTGAGAGAAAATATATTCTATTATTGACACAATTTGGAATGCAGTTATGAGCATTCTATCTACTAGTCCTAGATGTATTATGATAGAGAACATGGCTCTAGGGTTAAGGGGTCATGTAAGGTTCTTGTAGGTGCCACTTCTAGAGGATGTTATATTCAATGGGAGCAAGATCCAAATGTTAAATGTGATCCTCGAATTGGGGCTTTTAAGAAAGACCTAGAAGTTTTTACCGAGACTTATGATGCATGAGTTCTAGTCACTTACCTACAAATTTGCAGGTTTTTCCTTTCAAAATTCTTTGTGTAGAATTGTTGAGTGTCTTTGTTAAGTTTAGATTAAATTTGGGAGATGCCTTCATGATTTTTCAATCAGGTCCTATTCTATCAGATGTTGGTGGTTTTCTTTTGGCTCATTATGGTTGTCTTGATTCAGTCCCAAGAATGTTGTTCCCTAGCTCCTGGTATTTTTTTATTTTATTTCTAGTTAGACTCATGTTTTAATTTTAGATCTAGTTTGGGGGAGGTCTCTATGGGTCCCTATTTTAGGGCTTTAGTTTGTAGGTTATCACTATTTACATTTTGTGCATCTTTGACCCTATTTCAAACTTGAAATTTGAATTTTCCCTATGGGCAGAAAATGTTGGTCTATTAGATTTTAGTTTGGATAGGAACCATTTCTCAAATTTTGGCTTCCCCATTTCAAACAACAAATTTAAATATTTTTACCATACTTTTATCAACAATTTTAGTGGGATCCATATTTCCTGGTTCTCCAAGTTCTTTGAGATCTCTTGGATCTCTAGCTTCTCTTGGTTTCTAATGTGGTTTGGTGTTGGGTTTCTTGGTCCCTTAGGAGGGTCTTCTCTTTTTATGTTTCAGTTTGGTCTCTCTTTAGAATTTGGGGCTTCTATATTGTAAAATATTTGGGGACTCTTTCAAAACTCCTTTAAAAATTTAAAAATGTAAAACCCCTTTATCATCTTGTAATATATCTAAAAATTTGAAAAATGTATTATTTTTAAATGTAAAAATTAACTCTTTTAATGTCTAACTCTTCATTCAACTTTTACATAACCTCAAAAAAATATTTTATAAACATAACCTAAAAATTCTACGTTCTTTAATATATTTCTATATTTAGATTATTTAAAAGTTTTTTTTTGAAAATATAATATTAAAATAATATTATTTACAAGTTAGGATGAGACTCCTCCCAGTGTTAGCTAGTACGAGCACTTTTTTCTTCCTTTTAACTTTACAAAAAATTTCCATAACTCCAAAAACCCAAGATCCTTAAAACTAACCACTTTTTATTACAAAATTAAAAGGATATTTGCATTGGATGCAAATATCCTAAACCATATGTCTAAAATGGCTATCAAAATTAGCCAAACAATTAATTTTCTCACCAGATTTCCTAATCATCTCCTTAATAGCCATGCCACTATGCCATTGAACCCCTACCTCATTTTTAATACCCATATTAGCGAGGAAGTTTGCAACTTTATTTTGAGCTATACCCACATAAACTTGAATCACATAATCCAATTCCATTCATAATTCTTTAATTTAGGTGATAAGAATCCTCAAACTCTATGTATCTAAATCAAAATTCCTCATGCAATACAAAGCTCCTACCAATATTTGAGAATAATATTCTATGATTATCCTCTTATAATATTGTCTTATTTCCCATGTAGAAGTAAATTTTATAGCTAAGGCTTCTACTTCATTGTTCATGGCCTTGCCTAGGACCTACAATTCTCAATAGAGTACTATTCCAACATGATTCTTATAGATCACTCCAATTCCAACTCTACTTGAATTACCTTTTGTAGAACCATTAGTATCAATTTTAATTTGGCCTTCTAGAGATGTTTTTCAACTAGGTCTATCCTAAAACTCCTACACTTTGACTTCATTATTCATTGTCTCTATATTAGCATGAGGTTCCTCTTTAGCATACACTGCAATAATTTTGTGACTTTGCTCTAAATGACCTACTAGATGCCATCCAAGGATGAAAATGTTTCTATAAAATATGTGTTATTTCTCTCTTACCACACTTACCACCAAATAAAGTTTAATCCAAGATTTCAACCAATATGGAGAGCTTCAGATTTAAATATACACCTCTTCTATCTTTCCAAAATATTAATTTGGTTTAAATCACCATTCGTTTGGGTTTTATAAGCTAACAATCATCACTTCCATATTTGGAACATAAACATGCACTCAAACATCAAGTGGTTAGATGTTTCCTCACTTTTGTACCATGAGACAAATTAAAATAGAAAAATAATTTCCCTACATATTAGATTATCAAAAGTAAGAATTCCATTATGAGTGAACTACTAGGCAAATAAATTTACTTTCATCCAACCCTTAGACTACCAATTCTTCCTCCAATTCTCAACTTTATATGCATGAGGAGGAATTTATAAAAGGATATTATTATATCCATTATTCACTGTGTAGACTTCAAGGCTCTCATAGCCTAAGCTAATTCATCCTACTCATCTCTACCTGTGAGAAATATTTTTACTAAAATTTTACTCATGATGGGTATCAATTTTAAAGAGATCAAAATTAGCTACTCATCCAACTTATTAAACTAATTTAACCTATAATACCCCATCTATTCAACATTGAAATAAATTTTATTATTGATCCAAGCCCTACTTCTAATAATTTATTTTACTACTTTTAGTTCTAGAAATTCAACAATAATAGGTGGGTATTGATCCCATGAATCTATCCAAAATTGTGCCTTCTTACCTCTCCCCAATTTCTAAAATAATCTATATTTCACTCCTTGAGATCCTAAATTTAGAGCCTACCACACTAGGGACCCATTACCATCCAAGGAAAATGATTCACCTCATTCAGGTTCACCTACCCTAAATATTTACAAGTTAGAACTCTATTGAATAAATAAATTGGTTGGGAGATCCACCTCTAGTAAAGCTTTCTAACCAAAGCTTTATTATTTAGTTTTGATCTCCTTAGTCTCAAACATCCATTTTCCTTTGGCTAGATTAATTTATCCCAACATACTAATGCCCATTTCCTCTCTTCTTTTACTCATCCTCATAAAAAATATAACCATCTTGTCCAACACTTTCCATATGGTATGTGGGGCAACAAGGATAGAAAAAATATAAATTGGCATGGCCTAAATGACTAACTAAAATTTTTTTTATATATCCCCAAAGGTTATAAATTTGTGATACCATTGGTTAATTTTTTATTTGATATAATCTAAAATATTTCTCTAGATAGTTATCTATAGGTTTTTAAAATGCAAAAGTACCCCCAAAAAGACAACTGGGAGAGAAGTGTTCATGAATCCTAAAATATCTAAAGTTTTATCTTAAATCCTTTAATCAAAATTTAAAAATACCACTTTGAATTTCTTATAATTGATGACTTGGTTTGTGGATCTAAGGTAAATATAAAAATTTACCATATAGCCATCAACAACAGATAGAATTTCTTCTTCATCAGATCAACAATATGCTTTTTTGAGTTGAACATATGCTTTTGATGATACAAGAAGATCTACATACTAGGTTACTATTGCAAATCAAGGTACATGAGCTTGGACTAGATACTAAAGAGTTTTTTGATCCACTATTTATAAATTGTTATGCTTTATGTCAACAAGCATTGGAATTGGGATTTTCTATTCTTATCTTCAATTAACTCCATGTGTTAGGAAACAATTTGCATTTTTTTCTTCAAAAACAAGAAGATGAAGTTTTATTGAAATGTGGAATAGTGTGGAGAATAAAAGGAAATAGGAGAAAATATCTTTAGTCAAAATTTCTCAAACCATTAAATTTCCATTCTAAATAATTTTTCAAATTTGAAGGTGAAGGAAAAACATGAATCTGGTGATTAGGCGAGTATAGTATTGAAGTGGAATCTTAAATTTTTAGGATGTTTTACAAATAAATTTGAGAGACCAAGTTAGTTGGCATCCTCCCAAAGGTAAATGGCTAAAACTAAATTTTTATGGGGCTTCCAAAGGTAACCTAGGTAAATCTAGTGGAGGGGGAGTTATTAGGAATAATAATAATGTAATGGTGGGGGTGGTTTTTGAATATCTAGGAACTATGAATATCCACCAATTTGACACTAAAGTAGCTCTTGTTGGTGTAAAGCTAGCTTTAGACATAGAAATAAATAAATTGGTAGTAAAGAGAGTGATGCAGGAACATCCACCGATGTAAGAGTGATCTTGCATCACCCAAATTTGTATTTGTTTCATTTTGTTCTAAATTTTGTTTAGTTGTTTAGAGGATGGATAATAGACACAACATCAAAAGAATCATCCCAATATCCTGAGTGGTTTTGGAGATACGTAAATTTTAAGGTCTTCTACCCTATAAAAACTAGTGAAAATCCTACTGGTAAAACTTGTAGGTCAATTTTGAAGGCCTTAGAGGCCTTTTTAAGGGCTAAAATATGGCAGTAATTTGTTTACATACATTACTAGGCTGCAAAAACCTTCGAGAGCTTTATGAAAACATGCACCAATAGTCATTTCGAGAAACGAGCGATGAGTTATGACCTCGGGCAGTTTACCCCTGAAATTCAAATTTCAAATAGATTGTTCTAGGCAGGAAAAGGGGAAACATGGTATTTGGGGCACAATTTTGAATTTGTATGGAATTAGTCTCTGTAAGCTCCATTATCCTCAACAAGGAATATTAGAAAACTTTTGCATTTTATCTATTTCTATGGATGGTTTATGTTTTGGTTAATGCAAATTTGTTTTAAAGAGACTCTAAATATTATTAATTGCTTGAAAGAGAAATATAGGGTAAGCTAGTAATTGTTATGTATAAAATATTACAAATGTTTTAATCTCTAGAGAATTTTAAAAGGTCACACACTTATAGGGAGGGTAACAGTGTGGGAAATTGGTAGGCAAATTAGTGTGTGACTAGAGAAAAGAACCAAAGATGGATTCCCCTTGAAAAATTTCATCCTAACCTAATTTAGTTGAGAGAAAAGGACAAAAGTAATTTAAGTTATAATTTGTAGCTATCTATAGAGTATCTATAGTGGTTTGTAGCAACAACCTGACCCATGAGAAGTGATTTCTTTTAAGAATATTGCTATGGCTATTTTCTAGGACCATTATTGAGGCTAATTTTTAGAATTATTGCTAAGGCTATTGTTTGGAAATATTGCTACAATTACTTTGTAGAATTGTTGCTAAGCTTATTTTTTGGGACTATCTCTAAAAATATTTTCTAAGACTATTGCTAAAGTTATTTTTAGACTATTGCTATGACTATTTCTAGGACTGTTATTGAGGCTATTTTCAAGATTGATGTTAAGGTTAATTTTTGGACTATTGCTACGGCTATTGTTTGAGGCTGTTGCTAAGGCTATTATTTGAGATTGTTTCTAAGGCTATTTTTATAATATTACTACAACTATTTTCCAATATTGTCGTTAAGGTTGTTTTCCAAGACTATTTCTAATGTTGTTTTCTAGTACTAAAATTGAGTTTATTTTCTAGAATTATTTTGAAAGTTGTTTTCCAAGACTAGTGCTATGGTTACTTTCCAATACTATTGCTAATGTTATTTTCTAGGACTATAGTTAACGTTGTTTTTCAAGACTATTGCTAAGGTTATTTTTTGGAACTACTACTAATATTGTTTTTCAAGAATATTATTAAAGTTGTCCTTTGGGACTATTACTAATGTTTTATTTCAAGATATAACTATTGCTAAGACCATATTTTGGTACTACTATTTAGGATATTTTTGAGACTATTACTAAGAAATTTTTTGAGTTGCATAATAATTATTATGGAGGCTTAGAAGTTTTTTTTTAATATATAAATAGCTTCATTTTGTCTTGTAAAGGATATGGTACCTTTCAAAACCATGTAACTACACATAAAAAAAAAAGAGAAGGTAGATCTTGGGAAGGTGTTGAGTACAATAATAATTTTTGTAGATGATTTAAGTGAAGTCCTTGAATACCCCATTTGTGGTGAATACTTCGATGTGGGTGAAGAAGTGAGAAACATATTTTTTTACCACCTACATGTATTCCACACTCACTATATTCTCAATTGGATTGAATGCAATAAAAATTACCTTGTATGCATGAAGGTGATTTATAAATGAGTCATATAAATTCTATACCACTAAATGAAGTTCTAAGACCTCATTTGTAAGGATGTTTTAATCATGTTTTGGAATATTAGATCTATATTTTAGTACAATAAATTACAAACTCATATTAAATTACAAATTATAGAAATATTATGCATGAATTCTATGTATTAACTATGTTTTCACCTCTTTATTTGCGGTTGTATGATGCTTGTGCCTCTACCCTTTCATCCTTAATTAATCCTTTGTCTTTGTTGTTATATGCCAATTATATATATGTACACCCTAAATATGTCATTTGGTCATATTTGATTTACTAAATTTATTTATACTTTCTATATATTTTCCCTTTGTTTTTTTATTTGCATTAGATTAATTTAGATTAGCTAGATTGTTAAGTTGCCAAGTCAAATTTAGAGGCTAAAAAGTGTTAACTATTTTTTTTTTTATTATGATATTGTGTGCCAACATTGTTTTATGGATCAATAGAATAAGTACATCTAGTTGGACATATAACATGATTTTTGCATGAAATAAATTCTAAGACACCTTTATTTTTTAGATCTAATTAAATCCATTTTAAATTTATCTAGATCTATAAGAGTTCTTATTCATAGTACCAAATCAAATGTAACATAAAAATTGTAATTAATATCGAAGTATGCTTGCCTTAAATCTAATGATTTTGTGTTTGAATTATAACTTATATTTAATGATTAATTTAATTAAAAGCTAGTTGAAAATCAAGTCTTTTATGAAAGTGCAAGGTGGTCAAGTTCAGGTCCCCATACATCAAGGCATTGAATTTTTGGTGTTTTAATAGGCTACTATGTAACATGGTTTAAATACTGACAAAATCCTTAATCCTTTTGCATATTATCTAGGTCCCACAGTGGGAGGCACTAAGATGGTGGTGGATTATCCTGGTTCTACTGGTGGTGGCTCTAAGATGGTTTTGGAGACTGACTCTAATTTTAGTGAATATATTTATTAGTTTACCTTTGGAATGGATTCTGATAAGGTTTCTATAAAGATATAGGTTTCTACTAAAGGAGTGTGGGTAAAGGATTCTGATGTGGGTAGTTATAATCCCTTGGTTGACCCCACTATTAAATTTGATTTACCCCCTAAATATATCAAGGAGGAGCTTGTGAAGGTGGCCATGAAACCCACTCGTACTACTTTTGGTAGTGGCTTACATAAATCTAGACGTTTGTGTAGTAAAGTTGATGAGGATGATGGTTCCTACCCTCTTTTTGTCCACCTTGATTTTGATGTTCTTTCATAGTATTACCATAAAAAAAAATTGATTGAGGAGGTCTATGCCACATATTCCTCTAAGGATATTAAACACCCATTCTTTCATGATTTGAAGCTAATTGATATCAATCAAAGGAAATTGTGGAGTTCATTGAGATCGGCGTTGGATATTTCTAAAAATATTTCTTGTCTTGCTGCTTATGTAGCTTAGGGTATGGATAAGTTGGGGTAGAACTATATCAGTTCTTGTTTCTTATGTGTCCTTGGATCCTAGTATTTGCAGTATTTTTTTGGTCTGCCTCATGTTGTCTGGTGAGGTCTAGTTCTGGTCTATCTCACCCTAGTGGCATTTTGATTGTAGTGGTTGTGGGATCTCTTTAAAACTCTCTCTATTATTAATATTACCAAAAACAAATAATGTAAACATGAATATGTTAGTGATTCATTCTAGGAGTTTTATTTAAATTGAACAAGTCTATCTTTTCAATTCTCAAATGTATAAGTTTAACAAATTTTGTAGATATACTTCTTGAGAAATCAAAAGAACATTAATTTTTTCTAAAATATTTACACAATTGATCAAATCAATAATTCATCTCTTTTCCAGTGATTGACCAATTCAAGAACTACAATCAAATAATTATAGAGTAGTTGAACTTCATAAAGACATTCAAATTACTTTTTCAAGCATCAAATTACCTCTTTATACTTTCTCAAACATTCAATTTCCTTCATCATATAGGTTACAAATATGATTGAAAACTAAATTTATTCATACTTAACATTGATTCACTTGTATTATAGGCTATTAAGATATAAGTCGGCAATTCACTTGGCTTTTAAAATTAAAATTTTAAATATTTTAATTTTAGGGTTTCTACATTATTTCTTTCTATTTTTCCTTATCATAGGAATTAATCAAATTAGTAGAGGTGAAAATGATGCTTTATTCATTTTTTTATAAATTTCCAAAATAATTTATTCACTTGGAGATGCATAATTTTCCTACATTTTATGACCTCACTCTGATGTGATGTGTGATCCATACAATTTTGAGTGATTAAGCTAATTATAGATCAATTCCCATCGTTTAAAGGGATATTATGATGATTTAGGCATGATCCTAGTGGTTTGAAATGCAAATTTTGACTAAGGTGGGATGCAAATGATTCACTTTCATGATATTGACTGTCTACCAAGATGAACAACCAAGAAATAAAGTAGTAAAGGGATATTTGTGCTATGATGACAATCCATTTTATTTGATCTATGAGAAAATATATGATGTCATGTTGATGGAGATATGATATTGAGATTTTCAAAAAGAAAAATATGGTTAAGGCTAAACAATTCAATTAATGGCCATAAATTTACTTATAGAAATGAAATACCATGATATGGGATGACAAAGGAAGAATACATCATATTAAAATTATTTGGAGCCTCTGAATTTCTTTTTTATAAGCAGGGTAAACAAAATATATGGAATTTTATGGCATCATGATCCTCTATTTTACCAATATAAAATTCAATCAACATTGTGCCAATTGCACAAGGGTAATTCTTAAATGATGCAAAATATATCTATCTTTTTGAAGGTCAAAAAAAATATTTGTAGAATCCTAATTCATAATAGATATATGAGAAACAACACTTGGTGTAGAATACAAAGTAATATTTCTTTTTAAATCAACTTTCCATACAAATTATATAATAGAATCTTGAACAACAATGATAAATGGCTGCTCAATATATCAAAGTTATATAAAATTAGTAAATGATCTAATATCCTAAATAGCAACTAGTGCATGCTCAAATGGTTCCACCTTAATATAAAATGAAATATTATCAATGAGTGTTGTATGGAAAAGGTGCATTAAATTTGATGATTGACTATCTGATTCTAACTAAAACTGTAAAGTCTCCCTTGAATTTTGATGGGAATCACAACAAAATAATATTAGACAACCTCAAAAAATTATCAATCCTAAAATTGGTTTATAAAATACAAGAGGAGGATGTTATGATGTGGCTACTGTTTTTTTCATTCAAACAAAAAGTAGGAACATGGTATAGGAGCTTTCCTAACAATTCTTTTACAAATTAGCATTCAACTATTGAGAAAAATTGGTTACAAAGAAATGTATATTTAGTGCTATTTCACCTAGATATTTAAATACATCTAAATAAAATTATCTTATATATCATATTACAAAGTCATATGGAATAAAAAACACTAAAATAATGTATGTTTATTATAAATTAATATAATAAAGTTGAAATTGATTTTATTTATTATAGTATCTCATTTACTAGCCTCTTTAATGAGGAAACATCTCGTGCTTTAATATATTCTTATGCTAGACCTTTCTTGTTTATGTTTCATGACATTTATATATTCTTATATATAGAAAAAACTATTTACCAAATAGTTTGCATGCATTCTAACCATTGGATAACTAATAAATTATCTTGTTAAAGAAGGGATTTCAATTCTTATTAATTTTTATGTTGAAAATGGCATGCATAATTAGTTATTGAAATCAATAAATACCCTATGATTCATCTCATTGGCTAAAGCAACATGTATAGATGCCACACCATCATGTGCCTTGATTTTTTCATTATTGTCCAAGCAGATTGACTAGAGTAAGATGCCACATCAATATCAACAACAAACAAAAATACACTAGATCAAAATTAAGAATAGACAAGAGAGATTCCAAATTAGCATCTATTATAGACACGAGATTTTCTATATCAAGATCAATAGTAGACAAAATATTTTCAAAATTGCCATCAATAGTAGACATGATCTTCTTTGCTATATCAACAAAATGATTTGTTGAGTTGAACATATTCTTGTGATGATACAAGATACACATTTTAGTTTACTATGGGAGATCTAGGTCGGATCTTGAAGATTATTATTATTAAACCTTTGTAAATTATTATTATTTATGTCAACAAGCATTGTACTTGTGCTCTTTTGTTCTTACCTCTGATTGACTCCATTTGTTAGTAAAAATTATTCTTGTTTACTCGAGCCACAAGTGAGCTAAGGTTTCATGAAAGGTGGAATAGTGTGGAGAATAAAAAGGAAGAGGAGGTGAATATTAGGAAGGCACTGATTATCAAAGTAATTTTAGCAAATGATTTGAGTGAAGTACTCGAATGCCCAATATGCAACAAAGAACTATATGATAATTTAGATAAACTTTGATCATTTATGTTCTCAAACTTGAGGTGCCACAATTTATTAATATAATTATATAAGTAACTTTATTTATTTTCAATCTCTAAATCAATTTTATATATCCTAGTTTCTACTATTCTTTCTATTATAAGTCTATACCTATGTATTATATTTTTGACCAGACATTTGTCTCGATAAAATTATGCCTTATATACATGATTCGTTATTTGATTCAATAAGGAAAGGTTCTAATTCAAGTTTATTATATTAAGTACATTCATAATTTCTTATTTCTTATCATTATTATCCTTCATGGAAATAGTGCACACCTTCAACACCAAGTAAAGAGTCATCGCCTAAAATAACCTCGTGCAAACCTTTTTTTTTGTTTTTAGAGAGTCAAAATACTCCTTATGTTCAGTTGTATGTTGACTTGAACTTGACTTAATATACTGAGCATTTGTAGGGCTTCCACATGTAGAAAGAGAAGTGAACAAAATATTGTAGGGCTTCATCATCCTGGATAAAATATAATTGATTATTTGGTTTAAGTCTTTGAAAGCCACCTATGTTATTTTTGTAATTTTGATATGATTTATGTCCATATTTATCACACTTATAAAGCATTATTTATTGTTATTCCTTGTATATTTTTTATTATGCCTTTGATTGATATCTTTTTAATGCTACTTTTATTGTCTTACTTGTCAATTTTGTGGTTTTTTGCCATATACTTCTCATATTTATTTTATTGGATCATATTTTTCCCCTTGATTAGTAGATCTCTTTTTTATTTAGTGATTAATTTTTATCTAGATATATTGGATTCACTATTGAATTTCTTAAGTTTCTCTTCCTCACTTACGAAGGCTCCACCTAGCTCATCAAATAATGTTGTGTTAATCATTCCTGTTAAATCAAATATGGAAACAAAGTTATGGTATTTTATAGGTAGGTTGTAAATTATAAAATCCATAATATATTCATATCTATATGTTATATACATAGTGGATAGATAATTTCATATCATTTTTAAATGGGTGAGGTGGTCATTCATGATATCTCTTTCCAACTTGAGGTGAGTCAATTGTCTATTTAAATCCATTTTTTAATGTTTTATAGTCCTCTCTTACATAGTAGAAAGAGTGTCTCAAACCTGTTTTGATGTTTCAAGCTCTTTAACATGAGACTTAATTGAAGGATCTATTTACAACAAGATGAGTGCTCATGTATTCATGTCTTTTTTATCACATTTAATATGTTCATATAGATCTATTGGTCTATATTTTGTTGTTAAATACCATTGATATTTCATTTATAATATTAATTTCATTTCCAACTTCCATGTATCATAATTTATGTTTTTTAGTTTTTTTGATACCATATAGTTCTCATTTAATCCCATGATTGAAGTAATACCTTGAGAATACAAAAAAGACCACTATAAATACAAAAGGCTTTAAATTAAGTCTCTCAAAGCACCTCCAAAAAAACAAACAAAAAGAACTTTATTATTAGTTGCCTTAGAATTAGACTTCTTATGAGCCAATCACTTAAGGAATTAAACAACTTATGAGCAAAGTTTTACAATATTTACAAATATCTCCACAAGACTATTTTACACATTTTCTTATCTCTCTCTCTCTCTCTCTAATTATCAATTCAATCACTTTGAAGATCACATCCTAAAAAGTATTTGACCTTGTAAAATTTCCTAGAGGTCCTTGATTGAGCCAAACCCCATTCTCTCAACTACAACTTCATTGTGTCACTCCTCACAAGGTATGATTGCACTACTAGGGAAAATAGAATATGAAAATAGTTTAATGGTACACCTGGTGGGACCTTAGTGATAAATATTTCATCCTAAAATTATAATAAAGAGTAGGTATGAGACTTGGTGAGGATACTTATCCATTTTTGGTCATGACGCATCTATTCATTCACTAGGTGACTTTGTTCTAGAACAATCAATAGAATAAACCACTACTAAAGATACCAGACCAAGGTTTGGGTGAAAATATCTATCTACATACTTTCTAGAATCAAGTTTTATTCAACTACTGACTTCACTATAATTTTAAGGTTCTAGAAGGACTATGAAAGCTACACCATAGAGATTGCATGCCAAAACATGAGTATTTTTATACTTATGAATTTATTAGCTTAGAGAAAAAGAAACCCCTAGTGACCTTCGATACCAATAAATATTTGGGATGACTATTTGATTTCAATATTACAATAGAAAAGGACCTTCAACCATATAAAATCATCTACATGACATAGTATTCTTCTACCAATTGCATAACATCACAAAGTAGAATGTGGACTTGAGATTGCTAGTGGCTTCATTTAAATGAAGGGATAGTAAGGGGTTATATTCTCTCTCCCTATAATCAATTTATGAATGAGATACACATTCTGATCTATTCATAAATGGATTCAAGGATATAGAGTACTCAACCCTAGCTATCCAAAATACTACATGTCAGTCCTCTCTCACTCAACAACTTGTTATTCCTTACCAGGTTATGTCAATCTGGGAAAAGGAGAAAAAAATAATGTAGGTAGAGGTAGTAGTTATTAGTAGGTCCCAACACCACGATGATAACCAAATGGACCAAAGGATAACATAGGTAGTAGAATCCACTACCTCAAATTTTTTGATAAGGTGACCTTGGAAAATTCTATAATCCTAAAACAAATATTATTCCCCTTTAGAGGGGAATATGAGGCAAATAATCTAATTTGGATAAGGAACATGTATGCCAGTAGGGTTAAATCCAAAGGATTTAGCATTGTTACGAACCTTATTTTGAAAGAGAAACATTTAGATCCTGGTGTCAGTCAATCAGAGCCATGAAAGTTGCTCAAAAATTTAAGCTCGAGAGTGGTGAAATTATTTTTACAATGAAAATGGGGGCCTCAAACTAATGGTTCTAATAATATTATAATCTCTATCACCTTCTTGATTGAGATAAGAAAGCTACAAGAAAGTCCTAGTTTCATCAAGGTGACTATTTTCACCCAAGAAAGTAGAAAAAAAGAAGAAAGAAAAGACTTGAGTAGTTAGTGGGTAGATCTTTTTGACTCCATACCCAATGTATAAATGTCACTCACTTAATTTTTTTTTACATATGTACCATAGATGATTTCAGTTTCATGAGATAGCAAAAGTCTTGACCACTTGCAAAATTTAAAAAATGTGGCTTGACTGCTAGAAACTTTTGCTTTTAGGGGAAACATTTCTTGAATCTATGCCTAATGGACTGAGGAACAAAATTTTTGGGTTCCTTATCTTTATAAGGCTAAATATCCATTTAGAGTCACAAAAATTAGAGTGATAAATAACTACACCTTTAAAAAAAAAATTGAGTTGGAGATAAGCACATAAGAAAATCCCAATAAAAATAGGTTCGATGATTGAAGGCCAACTCTAATGAGCTAAGGATATCAAAAATTAAAAAAATTCTAAGTTACAAATAGAATACAAGAATAAAAAAGTTTTGATAAAAGTACCTAAGGTAAAAAATCTAAATATCAAAAGTTAGAGTGTCCCTAAACTCAAACGATGAAGAAAACTCCCGAAGAAGAAAACACCAATGTCCCCAAAGTGAAAATAATAAGGTGCATGTTCTTTGAGAAAAATTGCCCTTTCCTACAAGGAAATGTCCTGTATATTCATAAAAGGACAACAACAAGATGGAAGCCATGGTAGAAGAAGCTCCAAGATCTAGAACATTAAATAATGAGATATTTTGTGCTTAAATGATGAAAATTTCTAGAATTGGGTAGATGGAAATAATGGTGATAGCTACTCATCCAAGGGCTTAGGACAATTTTAAATTCATGAATTTGAATCCAAATGAAGTTATAGGGATAGAAAATTTAGAAAATATATTATGTTGGATCAAAAGTAGTAGCCACCTTGGAATATTTATTTACGTTTTAGAGGAAAAAATCTTACCTTCTAATATATATTTATATAGGAGTAGCATTAGATTTGTAAAGGATCAACAAGTTTGTTGTTGTATACATCTGTGGGGTTTTTCTTCATTTATTTCTACAAAAATAGTTGGCTCTTGAGCAACATTTAGTTAATCTCAAACCCCCACTTCTAGCATAATCTATTTAAAATCTTGTTTGCACATGTATATACATGAGAGCCTGCATTTATTTTTTGGTATAGTCATTTGTGGCCTCCTAAAGACCCATTTCTATGTGTATGTATTTTTCTTTGACCTTTTACTATATTTTTTTGTTTTTATTAAGTATATGTGTGTGTGAGGGGACTACGTCTATACGTGCTCAGATCTCAAATGAGACCCACCTTCTTATGCATGCATATAATTTGTAGCTCTCATCTATGCTTGACTATGTTGAAAAGATTAAGTGTTCACTATTGGTACAATATTGAAGCCTATTTTTGCAAGAAGATCTTAGCAGATCTCTTGGTGCATCAATCCCTTTTATTTTGTTGAGTTGTTTTTACTTTTAATATCTTGCACCCTTGTTCCATTTTTTGAGCACAAGTGTTCCTTGAATATCACATCCTAACAAGAATTTGACCTTATACAAACTCTTACAGGCCCTTGAATGATCCAAACCCTATACTTGTAGTTGTGGTCCTGTTGTATCACTCCCTAGGAATTACGATTACCCCATCAAGGACAATAAAAGATGATAATAGTTCCCTTGTTCATCCTTACCATGCCTTCACCATAATACAAATATTCATGGACTTCATTTTCAAAATCCATAGTATGCCCATGTCTATTGTGTTTGACCATCACCCCACTTTTGCTAGTCAATTTTGACAAAAACTATTTAAACTATAGGCAACATAGCTACAAATGAGCTTAGGCTATAATCCACAAATGGATGGATAAACTAAAATTGTCAACAATTTTTTGGAAGCCTACCTTCCCTATTTTACCTCCAAACACCCAACAAGGTGGGCTAAGTGGCTATATTTAGCTAAATGATAGTACAAAACTTCATCACACACATCCTCCAAAATGACTTATTTTGAGGTAATTTATGGGTTCCTACCTCAGTCATCCTCTTCGTGTGTTTCTAGAAACTCCAAAGTTCATGTGGTGGATGTGACTCTTCAAGATCATACATAATTTTTGTAGCAATTGAAGGATAAATTGGTGTTGGCTCAAGACCAGATGTGACATTAGACTAACCAATATTATTTTGATTGTAGCTTCAAGGTAGGCAATATGGTCTTCTTCATGCTTATAAAAAAATATCATCACAATTTTATGGACCCTAATAGATATTACATTGGATTGGATAAGTGGCCTATAAGATTGCATTACCACCTTCTTCCAATAACAATATAGTATTCCATATCTCTTGTCTCAAGAAGGTACTCCAATTGATACTTCCTCAATTAGATGATGAAAGCTTGGTCATCTTAGAGACTGAAAATATTTTGGACTATAGAACATGCTCTCTTCATAATTATACCATCACCGAGGTTTTGGTTCGATGACATGGTTTACTGCCATAATATGCCAATGAGTTACAAAAATAGTTTCCTTATCTTTAGTTTTGAGGGTAATTCTTTTTAAAGGGGAAGGACACGTTAGGACCCCACCCTAATGTTACTATGTAATTACTCTCTTCTTAAAATTGGAACCTCATCTTAATGATATTATATAAAGTTTTATGATATTTGTGGCATTTGAGGTGCCTAGACAAGTGAGACCATTTAATGTATTTGTTATTAAGAATGTAAGTGTTTGTTTTGTAGAATATTATAGATCGGGTGGCCACTTGCATGTGAAGCCAACCCTTGAGCATTATGGTTAAGATTACAAAGAATCTTTAAAAAATCAAAGGGGCATAAATGAAAGCATATCATATTTTATTGTATTGAAACATTGCTTTCAAGGAGATTACCTCTCAAAGAAGCCTATGATTCTATAATGTATTCTTGCTTCCTATAATATAATTTGATGCATTTCCATTTCATCTTACAATATTATTAATTTCAAGCTCATTTTTTTTTGTTAGTATTGCAATATTATGTGAATATGATTTTATTTTACTTCAAAGTTTATAACATCTATCTAACAATTAATAAAATAGCTTTATAGTATTTCATTATTTCCTTTTCATTATCTTCTTCAAAATATTGTGTATCTAGATTATAAATATTTTTCATAAAAAACATATAACATAAATTTTTTATTTCTTTAACACTTTTTAAAACGTATCTTTCATAATTTTTTTTTATCTTTGTATAACTCTTCATTTTCCAAAATATTTATTTATTTATTTCATTTTGTTGTTTATTGCTTTTATTATTATTATTTTATAGCAGACTTTTCCTTTTTTTTCTGAACCTAGGATATTTTAAAAATATATATTTCTTCTCCATTAAGTAGGACTCTTTGTATGCTTTGCTATTGAATTAATTTTTTTAAGATATACTTTATTATTATTATTGGTTAGTGTGAGAAATCTTTATGATCAATTTAGAGGGTTGAGTAGTCTCTTCCCAACCAACAACCGATCTGAGAGCTATTCTTATCATCAAAGAATTTAACACATACCCACCCCCTCACAGACTCGTCCACGCCGCAGTTTGAACTTTGGACTTCCCGAAAAAACCAAAACCCAAATGATTGAACTGTCTCCCTTGTTAAAACTTAGGGTTTTCCACTCCATTTGGCTCTTCATTCCTATACATAATTAACTATTGCACAAATTAATAATTATTGGCCAGATGAATTCTCACACATTCTTATCATTGGATAGCCAATAGATTCTATTTAATTCTAATTCCTTTTATTTTTTATATTGAAGACAGGCACTTGTTGAATTAAGTAAAACCCCTGTGATTCCTGTTATTGGGTAAACCACCTTGTGATTACTGTTATTGAGTAAACCAACCTACAAAGACGGCATGCCAGCGTGCTCACCATCTCGTCGTTACCGTCCAAGTAGATTGATGCCACATCAACAGCAAAAACCAGATACGTCAAATCAGCATTAACAGCAAACAAGAGAGATGCCAGATCAGCATTAGCAGCAGATAGGAGATTTGCCAGATCAACGTTAGGCAACAGACAGTAGATTCGCCAGATCAAAGTCAACAACAGCCAGTAGATTTGCCGGATCACCATCAGATCAACGAAATGATTTTTGAGTTGAACATATACTTGTCATGATAGAAGATCCACATTTTAGTTTCCTGTGGGAGATCTACGGACTTAAGGTTTGGCCGGATCTTGGGTATCGTGATCAGCTCTTTCTATATTATTATGTTTTATGTCAACAAGCATTGTACTTGGGATTGTTCCATAGACTCCATATGTTAGTAAATGTTGTGTCACTGCTTACTAGAGCCTCAAACAAACGGAGGTTTCATGAAAGGTGGAACGGTGTGAGAATAAAAAACGAAGAGGAAGACGTTGAGTACTGTAGTTATTTTACAAGAAAATTTGAGTGAAGTCCCTCATGTCCAATTTGCGGCGAAGAATTCTTTCATAATGTAAATAAACTTTGATAATTTAACCTTAGAGAATCATGTATGCGTTATAAGTAAATAAGAAAGCCACATGGTACTCTACCTTTTTATGTAGATTACGTTTCCATTCAGCAATAATTATATATTACGTGCATTTAATTAATATAAGGATAGAGAAAACTATGACATTCTTCTCAGTCGTGAGATACAAGAAGTACAGTCATTGGGATGGAGATGTAGTATATAATACAGATTTTTTTTAGTTTTTGAAAAATCTTTATAACAAGTAAGATCCATGTGGTTTAAAGCCTAATTCACTATAGTATTTGCAATCTTAATTTGTTATTGAGAAGCATGAAAATATTTATTGTTCTAAATTTAGACTATAGTGCATGTATCTTGTCAATAACTCTTTGTATCTTTTAATCCTTATAGAAGATCCTGGTGGATACCTTTAGTCAATTTATGGTCATTTCTGAATCTAATTCTAGTTGTAATATAGACCATCCAACCTTAGTAGCTTCTTGAAGGTCATGAAGGATAGCACATGATTCTATTAGATTGTTAAAGAGGATTCCAAGATTCTCTACAAAAAAAAGTTGATAATTTTCATATGCCTCCTATACTTGCCCTTCTTAGATTATCTCTTGACACACCATCAATGTTGATCTTCTCCATATATATGGGAGGGTCTTACCATGGTCCATCTATTTGAATAGTAGGTTGAGGATATTGTGGAGGCCTATATATCCATTCATCCATAGGGATCTGAAACATGTAGAGTAAACTATGCTACTTTTGAGATACTATGGAGGGGGGTTTGAATATATGCAGAGTAGTTTCCTTGATATTGGCTATAGTTTTTCACAAATATATTAAACATTATTGTGAATTGATTTAAGGATTTTTCTTTAGGGATTCCATAAGTAGCAAGAGAAGTGAGTATAATATTTTTTGGATCCTCTTGGATAAAATTTAATTGATTATTTGGTTGAAAAATTTGAAAGCCATGTATCTATATTTATAACATCGATATGCTTTATGTTCATTTTTACCACACATATAACAAGTTATTTAAAGTTATTCCTTGTATGTTTTTTATCATGCCTTTGGCTGATGATATTTCTTTGATGACAATTTCATTGTCTTTCTTGTCTATTTAGTGGTTTACATGCTTCTTCCATTTTTTGTGTTGGCTTATATATATTTTGTTTTCCTTAATTAGTAGATATCCATTTTTATTTAGTCATCAATGCCTGACTAGACTTGTTGGATTCATCGTTGAACTTATTATGTTTCTCTTCTTCACTTAGTAAGGCCCAACATAGCTCATCCAATATTCTTGTACAATTTTTTTCTATTAGCTCAAGGATGGATACAAAGTCATGATATTTTCTAGGTATATTGAAAATTAGAAAATCCATAATATCTTTATTTCTATATGTTACATGCATAGTGGATAGTTGAGTTTTTATCCTTTTTATTTTGGTGAGGTGGTCATTCATGTTCTTTCCTTCCAACTTGAGATGACTTAATTTTTTCTTTAAATTAATTTAAATTTTCTAGTCCTCTCATACATAATAGAAAGAGTGTTCCAAACTTATTTTATGTTTGAATTTCTTAAACATGAGATCTAATTGAAAGATCTATCTACCACAACAAGAGTTCTCATGTATTTATGTCCTTTTTATTTTATTTAATATGTTCATCTAGATCTATTGGTCTATATTGTATTGTTAAACCATATTGGTCCTTCATTTGTTATATTAGTATTATTTCCATATTTTATGTCTCATAGTTTGTGTCTTTTAGTTTTTTTGATACCATATATTTCGTATTTGATCGCATGATTGAAGTCGTACCTTGAGAAAAAAATACCACCGGAAATATAAGAGGCTTGAAAGTAAACCTCTCAAAGCACCTCTACACAAAAAGACCTTTGTTATTAGTTGCCTTGAAATTATCCTTATTATTTTACAATATTTACAAATACCCTTAAAATACCAATATACACCTATCTCTCTCATAAAATTCTCAATTCAGTCATCTTCACATTAATTTTTGATAGTTAGAATTGAGAAACTTGTAAACATAAATTTGTAGGTCTCTGGAAAATTATCCGATGACTAAATTTGGAATATTATAGGTTCTAATATGTCATGGGATTATAAACCTTGAAGTTTCACTTTAAATTCCTAAAGATGTTCCTTGACTATAATTTTTATATTCAGTAAAATCCATCAATGCATCAAACCTAAAAAAATAAAGACAATTCTAGCAAAAAATATAAAATCTATCCACTATTGAAAATAAAACATCCAATCATAATCTATCTATTTTTTTACACCAATATTTATTCTCTGATGGTTCATTATTAGAGAATGATTGAATTCAAATAACATTTCTATGAAAAATAGGGAAAAATATGATGTTTTTCTATTCTCTAGAAAAAAATATTAGTTGAAGGTTTTTTGATCTCCTCGATTGTAAGATATCTATACTTCTCTCAAGCATGACAAATATTTCCACCTTTAGCACAAAATATTATTATCACCATGCCCTTTGTGACTTCTCCAAAATGACCACTCCTAGGACTTGTTTTTATATCAAATGTGAACAAACACTAAAGAAATAGAGTAGCAACAACATCACACTAAGAGTATACAATTCATTAGTCCATACATACATTCTATTCTAATATGTAAACAAAGTTTATAGACTAAAAAAATACACAAGCAAGACCAGAGCAAAATAAAAGAGGAAAGAAGAAGAAGATGAAGAAGAAAGAACAATATAGAAGATGGATGTTGGAGATACATTTATAGAAGAGAATTTCAAAGCAATATGTAGAAGATGGGTGTTGGAGCTACATTTATTGAAGAGAGTTTCTTCAGTTCTTGAGAATTATGGAAGGTTAACAAAACAAAATGGGTTTATTTTCAACACTCCTTCACTTTATTCATTAATATTTTTAATTGATTATAGAATGAGATGATTTTAAGTTATCAATTGTGATTTGGTAATTGATTTGTTAAAGCACTAGTTAATTGATGAATTATATTTTAAAATAATTAATGTTTGGTCTTTATTTGAATTATTAGCTAAAAGAATGTATAGGAATAGGCCTTTATAGTATGATTATAACATTATATTATATTACTATACCATAATAAAATATAGAATACAAATTGAAATTATTTGTCTTAAGGATGAAGATTTTGAAACATTAAATAGGAGGTTTAAGATTTGAATATGAAAGTAGTTAGGTTTATAAATCATATAATCTCAAATATCATTAAAATTTACTTTTCCTTAATTCACTTTTGAAATTATATTATGAAGTTATTAAAAACATCAAAATAAGGTGTTTTAATCTTTAATGTATTAAATTTGACATTGATTTTATTTGTTATAGTATTCCTATATTTAGTCTCTTTAATATATCAAAATATCATGCTTCAACATATTCAAAAAACTTTAAAAAAATTGGAAATTCAATGCACATAAGGTGAGTTATAAGGGTGTGTTGTGACGTCCTTCACAACGACCCCAAAATTGGGGACCCACTTGAAATTTGAATTTTTTTTTTGCTTTTTTCTTTCATCATCTAGTGTCTAGAAGTTGATCTTCAGGTGTTTTGTCTTATAATGGTTTCAATGTTAAATTTTGTATCACAATCCAAGGGTTCCTTCCTGTTCCTGTATGGTCATGTTCGTATGTTATGTTTAGTTATGTCTTGTTTTAAATTAATTAAATTATAAAGTTTTATAACTTTATAATTTAATATATTTAAAATTGTTCATTGTTTTAAATTAATTAAATTATAAAGTTTTATAACTTTATAGTTTAATATAGTTAGAATGGTTATGTTTTAAATAAATTAATTAAATTATAAAGTTTTATAACTTTATAATTTAATATAGTTAGAATGATTATGTTTTAAATCAATTAAATTATAAAGTTTTATAACTTTATAATTTAATTATATTTAAGAAGGTTATTTTATAAATGTTTTATATTCTAATTAATCTTTGTTTTGTGGGCAGGATTATTAAAGGTTAATATTTGAAAAGGCTTTATTGATATTAGGGTTTCAAGAGGAGAAATATTAAATCCATTGAAAAGGCTTTATTGATATTAGGGTTTCAAGAATTCATTTTTAAAACTGATGGAATGGAGCAAACTAATCAAGAGGAACAAATTTCTCAAGTTATAAATGGAGAATTAGAAACCAAAGAGAGGGTCGAAAAAGTTGGAGAAAAAGAGGAAAGATTGAAAGGAGCCAAATAGAAGACCAAGTTGTAGAGGAAGCTACATATGCACACGAATAACTTTGATGGATTCATTTTAAGATATAATATTTTATATCAAATTCAATTTTTATTGAAAGAAAGCACTATTGTGGTATTTTTAATTTATAAGTTGATTGATATAATTTTTTTAATTAAAATTTTCATAGAAGATAGCACCAAATTTATTGTAGGATTGTGTAAAATCTAATCTGCATGAGTTTGGTTTTCAAAGTTGTGTTTTTCTGTGTTGTAGCAATTTTTTCCAAATTTTTTATTCAAATTTATTTATTTACCATGAGACCTTTTTAATTTATTTGAGGCATTAATATTTAAGATAAAACCTAGTTTATTTTATAAAAGATTTAAATTTTACAACTAGGTTAAAGTTTGAATTTATCACTCAAATATTTAATTCTATAAATATTTTGGGTGAATAAATTTCACAGAGGAAGGAATCAATGAACTTTTGATTTTAAATTTCATAAAGTTTATAAAGTTCATTGAATTTGTTTTATTAAAACCCTAAGTTGAATTTCAAAGGTTCATATTTATAGAAAGGGTTGTCAAATTTATTTAGGTCAAATATTTAAGTTAATAAATATTTGACAAATAAATTTTAGAGACATAGAAGGATTATATGGATTATTGATTTTAATATCATAAAATTTTAAAATCCTTTATTTATTTTTATGGAAGTTTGATTTATTAAAATTTTCAATCTCAAATCATAAAGTCCAAAGTACTATTGAAAGGGTTAAATTTATTTACTTCAAATATTTGGTTTAATGAATATTTGAAAATAAATAAACATCACATTAAGGAATATTGAATTATAATTTTCATATTATAAAGTACAAAACTTTATAATTAGAATTCATACATATTAATTATTTATATCTATTTATTTCAAATATTTTAACTAATAAATATTTGAATTAATAAATATTTGTTTTTAAATATTATATGAATTCTAATTTTTATATTATAAAGTACAAAACTTTATAATTAAAATTCATACACATTAATTATTCATATTCTATGAAAATAAGCAATGATTATAAAACTTAGAATATTCTAAAGACCCAAACATAGGGATTATAAAGTGTTTCACATTTTATAATTAGGGTTTTTATTTTTAATTTTTTAATTTTTTATTTGTGGAAAACATCCCAAAAGGGATGCCACTTTCGGGTAAGACCCAAGGAGGCAGTGGTATCCATCCCACCAAAAACGCCCAGGACTCGGACCTGGCCTACCACCTTTGACATACTCAAGGAGCAAACAAACACACAAAACCAATTTAAAAATAAGTAAATAACAAAAAAAATAATAAAATAAAATAAAAAATATGCTCCTTGAGTGTGTCAAAAACAAAAGCACAACCAAACACACACAATAAGATAAAAGAAACCACAACACAAACCACATAGAAAAACACAAGAACCACATAACAAAACACAAACAAGACAAAAACAATAGAACACTACAAAGACATAACCCAAAAAAAACATGAAAAATAAACACAACCAAAACCTAAAAAATAAAAATAAAAAACAACCAACAACAGACAATAAACAAAAACAAAAAACATAGAAAACACTCACACATAAAAACACGAAATAACACAAACAAAGAGAAACCCAAGAACAAGAACGAAAAAAACACAAGAACAATAACAAAAAACATAAAAAAAAAACAAAACAAAACAACAAAAACACATGAACAACAAAAAACAACACAAAGAACACAAAAACAAAACAAAACAAAAGAACCCACCCACCTTAAAAAACTAAACAAAAAAAAGAAAAAAGAAAAAAGAAAAAAAATGAACATAACAATGACCTATCTAGACCAGAAGACTATTAAGGCAAGAATCAACATAGGAAACAAAATAAAGAATAGAATGAGCTAGGAAACTAAAAAAAAATGAATGAACCAAAGAGAAGCAAAAAAAAAAAGCAAGAAGAAACTAGGTACCTTCAAACTGGAGCCATCCAAAGAAATGATAGAAAGAAGAGCTTCCCTAATTTGAGAAGCCCACCATATAGGAGGGTGGCCATAACAAGTAAGATCACCTTTGTCCAAAGCCCAATTAGCTAAAGCATCAGAACTCTTGTTTTGATCTTTGACCACATGATTGTAATCAACTTTCAAAAATTCCATTTGGATTAATTGAATCTTCTCAATAATTCTTTTTATTCTCCAATCCACCTTATGATTCTTAGAAGGAGTCTTCAAGAGATTAATCATAAGTTGAGAGTTAGACTCAACTAACACCTTTTCCAATCCAACCTTAGTAGCCTCCTGAAGGCCTCTAAGGATACCATACCCCTCAGCAAGTTTATTGGAAAGAATACCCAAATTCTCAGTAAAAGTAAAAACCAGGGAGCCATCTGAAAGTCTACCAATTCCCTCCACACTGGCTTTTATAGGGTTCCCTCTAGAGGCTCCATCAATATTGACTTTTCCAAAATCCTTAGGAGGAGGTTGCCAATTTCTAGTCCTATCCATCTTACTAATACTCACATTCCCTTTAAGTTGGTTGCCCTTAGAAGGTTTAATCTTCAATCTTTGCATCACTTGATCCCATATTTGGTGGGATTTTTGGGGATGATTAAGGAGTTGATGGACTGATTCAACTAAGTTGTCTATGGTCTTTTTCCAAATATAGTGAATATCCTTCCTATCTTGATTAAAAATTTGGTCGTTCCTTTCATTCCAAATATTCCAAAGAAGAATGGTAGAACCCATCCAAACTAATTGCCTAATAAAATGATCAACACCCTCTTGATTAGGCCAATCCCTCCAAAGATGTTCAAAAGTAAAAAAATTGGACCACTGTAAGCCAAGTAAAGTGGCCATTCTCCTCCAGATATCAGAGGCTAAAGTACACTCAATAAAAATATGGTTGAGATTTTCTACATTCTCTTCACACATTTCACATCTAAAAGGGCCATGAAAACCACGCTTCATAAGTTGCTCACCAGTAAGCACCCTACGATGCAATAAAATCCAATTAAAGAACCTCACCTTAGGCCAGAGATTTTGAGCCCACAATCGAGAAAAGATGTCAGAAGAATGGTTGGGATTATTATGGCATAAGGTCAAATAACCTTGAGCAACTGACTACTCACCCTTAGTAGTGTTGTTCCATCCAAAACAATCTTTTTCATGGGACCAAGAGAGGGATCTCATATGAAGGATGCCTTGGATATCTTGTCTTTGCCTTTCTGGGATTTGAATAGGCCAGTCCTCAATAGGGATCCAATATCTACCAACCTTTGAATTACCAGTATGGTACCAACAGTAATTAGCCACCTTTATCCAATTAGCTTGGTGAAGCTCCTCCATCCAAGGCCTCCAATCGGGAAACTGAGTTATCAAAGGCTTGTGACCATCCCAAGAATCTATCCAAAAATTTACATGTTGACCATTATGAATGATCCAAAATAATTTTTTCTTTATCAAATCCTCACCAGTATTAAGAACTGCTAAAATGGGAGAACCTTTGGTAGGAAGTTGATAGCGAACAAGGTCTTTAGGACTTTTGTTCTCAGCATATTTAGCACGGAGATTATTGGCCCAAAGAGCATTGGGGTTATGCAACATCCTCCAATATAATTTAGCAACTAAAGCTTTGTTGTTATTAATAGAAGACCAGAATCCTAACCCCCCTTCACTCTTAGGAAGACATAAAGTATCCCATTTCACCAAGGCCCATTTTATTTTCTCCTTAGTACCACTCCAAAGGAAACGATGACTGATTTGATCCAATTCTCGAAGAACAGCCTTTGGGATATTCAAAATGGAAGAAACATAAATAGGAATAGCTTGAAGGACTAATTTTACCAAGGTGATTCTACCCCCATAAGAAAGCCACTTGTTGGTCCACTTTCCAATTTTCTTCTTGACTTTGTCCAACAACCAATTCCAATATTTATTTTTTTGCCTTTGAATATTTATGGGAATACCTAAATAAGTGATTGGAAGAGAGGTCTTCTTATATCTTAATTTATCCAAGACCATGGATTCCTTTCTAGCAGAGCAGTGAAAGAAAATAACTTTAGATTTGTCTTCATTGATCAACTCGCCCAAGTAGCCTTAGAAAAATAGCTAATGATTTGCTTAATATTAGAAGCTTCCTTAACTGTAGCTTTACCTAAAAGAGTAGAGTCATCCACAAATTGAAGATGAGAGATAGGTCTAGCTCCATGAGCAATGGTAACTCCCTCGAGGGTTTTGTTTTCCCTCTTTTTGGTTATAGTCCTACCCAAGCATTCAACAAGAATGATGAATAAATAAGGGGATAGCGGGTCACCTTGCCTAATACCTCTGGAAGCTGGGAATGATTGAGAAGGCCTGCCATTGATAAGAACTAAGTAGGAAACTGAAGAGATACATCCCATAATCCAATCCATCCAATCCTTAGAGAAACCAAATTGCCTCAAAACTTTGATAAGGAAGTGCCAATCCACTCTGTCATAAGCTTTGGATAAGTCTAACTAAATGAACATGGAAGGAGAATTTTGCATATCCATGGAATGGATGGCTTCCTGAGAAAGAACTATCTCATCTACTATTTGACGTCCTTCCACATAACCCCCTTGCTCTGGGGAAATAATCTTATGCAAAAGAGGCTTCAACCTTTATTCCATGATTTTAGTAATGATTTTGAGAAGAACATTACATAAAGCAATAGGTCTAAAAGCTGAGATATGATCAACCTCTTGAGCTTTTGGAACAAGAGTAATATAAGTTTTATTGATAACCTTCAAAATTTCTTTGGCTTTCCTGGCTTCTTCCACCACCTCTAATAAATCAACATGAAGGATATCCCAGAACTCTTGGTAGAACTCAATGGGAAAACCATCAGGACCTAGGGTTTTCCCTTTTTGCATTTTAAAAACTACTTGTTGAAGCTCATTGATAGTAATAGGAGTAGTCAAAATAGAGTTCTCCTCAGAAGTGATAAGAGAAGGGATTGCTTGAAGAACATTTTGTTGTGAAGTTGAGTCAAGAGGAGTAGCAACAAAAAGATTGGAAAAGTAATCAACAACAATAGAGTTCATGCCATCCCAAGTATAAACAACATCTCCAGAATATGATTTTAAGGAAGAAATAAAGTTGTGAGATCTTCGAGCTAGAAGAGATTTGTGGAAGAAATTTGTGTTTTGATCTCCTTCTTTGAGCCATTGAATTCTAGATTTTTTCTTCCATAAGATTTCTTCTCTTTTTTCCCATTCCTCTAACTGAGTTGTGAGTTTAATTTCATCTACACTTCTCTTCTCTATGAGGCCATCTAAACGGATTTTCTTATTCAAATTTTCAAGATGAGCAATAACTCCATGTTTTTTTTATGAACATCCCCAAACTCTTTCCAGTTCCAAGTCTTGATTTTGGATTTAATGTATTGCAGTATTTTGGCAAAATAGAACATCGTAGTCCCATGCCTAGGTTTACCTTCCTTCCACCATTGTTGCACACGAGGTCTGAAGGAAATGTCTCTAAGCCACATTAATTGAAAATGAAAAGGAGAGAAACTCACATTGGTTTTCCACATTTCCACCATGACTGGCCAATGATCCGAACCAGCATTATTAAGAGTCTTCACTTTAGGAATGTGACCATGGATTAAGAAATTTTTAGAGAGCAAAAACCTATCCAATATCTCCATTATACAAGCTAAGCCTTGCCTTCTGTTAGACCAAGTCATAAGGCCATTATCTGGTTGGATATCCACAAGATGGAGGTTTGCAATATATTCGCTCATGAGGTCAGTGCTTTTGTCCAAATTTCTATTTCCCCTCTTTTCTCATCCATAGAGAGGATGGTATTGAAATCTCCTCCGATCAAGATCCAAGATTTAGAAAAATGAGAGATAATATGAGTAATATCCTTCCACTATCTTATTTTTTCCTCCAAAGAAGTCGGAGCATAAATAGTAATGCAGAGCATAATCTGGTTGGAATGTCTACTTTGAATAGCTATAGCCAACAAACCCCAACTACCAACCATATGGTGAATAACTACCTCTTTTGGGTCCCAAAGACAAGCAATGCCACTCGAAGTCCCTTGGGAACTGAGGGAAACCACTTTTCTAGTTGGCCAAATTTTACTGGCAATTGAGTCCATATCCTCCATTGACATCTTTGTTTCTTGAAGGAAAACAAGATGTGGATGATTTATCTGAATCATTCTTCTAATTTCATTTTGTTTTGAAAGACTCCCTTTGAGTCCTCTAATATTCCAAGTGATGATCTTCATTAATACCAGGGCTAAAAAATTTGGAGAGGGCATTAATCTTACCTTCCTCTACAAGCTTTTCACCTTCTTTTACCATATGATATTGATTGGTCTTGCGACCTACTTTTTGATTAGAATCCATCTTCAATTTTTTTCCGTATTTCTTGACTTATTCCAATTGAATCTGAGATGGCTTCTAACCTTGAATAATACTCGTACACAATCACAAATTTACTATATGGTTTAACAGAGTCTATATTGGGACCTGCATTATTTGAAGTTTTGACATTTGAAATATTGTTTTTCTTGTGTAAATTTTCTCCTTTTTTTCTGTTGAAAACCTTTGATTTGTTGGTTTGTCTCTGAGTTCTTCCCTTCATATTTAAATTGTGTTTCTAAGATTTCATTTTCCATTATTTCCTCTTCCTCACTTGGGACATCATTTGTGGAAAGGATTTCAAACATATTAGCAGATGACTTTGATTGATCCTTCATAACTGGTTTTTTTTGAGTGTTCTTCTTCTTAGGTATTTGGAAACCTGTTGAGTTTATATCTTCTTTATTTTGATCAAGAATTTTATTTGGGCAAGCACTGGCAAAATGACCATATTCATGGCAAATTCTACAATGAAAATGAATGTTCTCATAGTCCACTACTTGCTCCCAAGTGTCTTCCCCAAATTGTAATGTGATCTTTTTAGGTAGGGGTTTGTCAAAATCCATTAAAACACAAATATGAGCATAAATAATATGTTCAAAATTTTGAGTACAATCAGCAGTCATCATAAAAGTTCCTAAAGAGTTTCCAATTGAAGAAAAAAATGTAGGATTCCAAAATTCAATAGGGAGGCCAAAGAGTCTAACCCACACGGGAGCTATAGAAGGCATCTCTTCTTCGACTTTAAATTTAGTATGCCAGGGCTTCATGAAAAGCCTTGCCCTTCCAAAAAACCAAGGACCCCCTTGAAAATTTTTCTCTCTATCTTCATTATTAGCAAATAAAACAAGAAAATAACCATTTGGATAAATAGAGATTTGTAACTCACCTTTAGTTTTCCAGCTTTTTGCAGCCCAAAATTTGAAAGCAGATAGACTCGAATGAAAACCCACGAACCAACAAATTAGTCCTCTTTTTTCCAAATCTTCAATGCCAGTCTGAATGTTACCCATATCAAGCTTAACAATAGGAGTTCCATCAGTTGCTTTAAGACATCCTGACTCCATTTTCCTAGGATCAATCTTAGGCATTCTTAGAGGTTTATGGGAAGCCCTAAGATTGATATTAGCATTGGGCTGAGGCTGTCCACCATGAAGGGCATCCCTAAAATTTATTTTTGGGATTGAGTCTTTGAAATTCTTACCCTTGAAAGGGGTTTCCACAGTAGAATTATTTTGTGGGTGCACCTTAGCACTAGATTCACTTGAGATATGAGCCATTTTTTGATCAACTACTTGAAACTTGTTTCGTGATCTCTTTAATCCTTGCCCTAGACGCCATGGAAAGGTATGGTTTTCACTTTTCTTTTGTGCAGCAAATTGGAAGTCGTTGTCACTCAAGTTCATAGTATGATCTATTGAAAGATAAATTTCTAACCCATATTGGATCCCCTACAACATTTCCTACTAAAATATTGAGCATAAACCACAAAAATATTGGTTGCTAGGGCCCGAAGGCCCTAAAAACCAACCTCTGGAGCTACTTGCACTCAACCCAGATGAAACCCTCACATAACCACTTGCCAAATATCTCGTTCACACATAGGGATGTGCTAGGATCTGTGTTGCTCCAAATGATATGAAAATTGGTGGAGACGTTCTAGGGTTTTTCAAGCATCTACCCTCAAAATTTTAGCTCAATCCGAGTCCGAATGAGTGAGATATGGCCGAAACGACTTCAAAAGTTTGGGCAGTCCTGTAAAAAATATCTAATAACTTCAGGTTTCATTGGAAATATCTTTTTGAGCCTGATATAATGGTCTAGGTTGGGGTTTTTATTTTATTCATCATTTATTAGATCTGATTTTAAGCTTCATTCATGAAATAAATACAAGTTTTGAATTAAAATGCTTCAAAACATTCATGCAAGTTTAATATAAGGTTAATAGCATTTTTAATCAAAGTTCATATTTTAAAATATATTTGCATTCTCAAATATTATCTTTAAAAGGAAAGTTTATTCATTTTGAGAAAGTAAATTATATTGATGAAAATGCAAGTAATGATTTCAAGATCAAAATATTTATCATACTAGGTCCCTTGTTAATAGTTGATTGTTAATCCCTGAGATGTTCTGTGCACTTAATTGACATAAATTCATAACGTGTTACATAAAATAACCTTGGAGAAACATATTTTATTTGCAATAGAGGATTATGATCCTAATTGTTGGGTGATATTTGTAATCGGATAAAATCACACCTCAAAAGAGTGGAATGTGAAAGTTACTATAAAAAGCTTCTCTTCTAGATATTTTTCACCTTTCATTTTGCTTTTGTCTAATAGAATATATTTTACAAGCTCACTTTGTCCTTTCTTAATGTCTAACTTTTAGTAAGATAGCATCATAACATTACATTGCTTCTTCAAAATATTTTGCACCTAGATTATAATTATTTTTCACCCATGATATATCTATTTTGGTAGTAACATAGAAATTTTATATGTCTATCTCCTTTTTAAAGGTATCTTCAATGTATATTTGATATTCATTAATCTCCATTTTTTTAGAAAGATATGTTTTATTGGACATAATCATCTTGTGCATTTTATGGACTTTTCACGTTTCTTTACATATAATTGATTTTAGATCTAATTTCTTTACTTATTTTAAATATGTTCTCAAATATCTTCATATTATAGATGTTTGTATATACCTTTAGATATATTATATATTGAAAAAACCTATCAATATATGATATTTCAAAATTTACATCGTTTCACTATAATAGATAAATATTGCCAACATACATAGGAGTATTGAGGATATCTACTATAGTTTACAACTATAGAGATTCATAATATAGTATGTGCTATAAATATGTTGATAATAATGAAATTGTTGGTGGAAATTGTAAGAGAAGAAGAATATCCTAATACAAAAAACAAAAACCAGATGGACTAGTCCAATAAATAAAAGTAAAAAATAATGATGACTATTAGAGATATGAGTAACATCCCTAAAAAAGAGTTGTCATATAATTGATAGATTGTTATAATTCTAAGTTTATTTTAAGATAAGAAAGAAAATGAAGGAGAAATAAGTGTAAGGATGCATTCAAAAAATTTAGAAGACTATACATTGTCTAGTATCTTACGATATAGAAGGCTTAAAAGGTATTACAAGAATTAAAAACAAATATAAATGGGAGGGATAAATACTAGAAAGAAGTAAATAGATTGTTTGTATTTTTATATTAAATAAATAAATACCAATGTTGAAGTAATATCTTGGAAAAAATGAGTGGTACTTTAAATTTGTCTAAATCAATGAAGGAATTTGCTTCCTTTAGTAATTCAAATTGATTTCTAGATGTTATTTCTTTAAGATTTCAATACATATAGGATAACAAATCTAATGTCTTGGGAAAAATCATATGAGAAAAATATGGGACATGTTTTTAACTTATACATGTTTAAAAATTGATTATATAATATTATATTATTTTAATATATGGTCTAATCAATAATGGTAATATAAATCCTTTTATTTGTATTGTGTGGCTTCAAGAATCTCATATATTTGGTGAATTGAATAAATTTTTGAAAGATTATTTATGTGTAGGATTAATAAAAAAATTAAAAATATATCAACAAGGAAAATGAAGGTTTGGAATATGAAATCTTGTGGTAATGTAGTTAAAATAAAATTTAAAGAATAAATCTAAATTCAATAATATACAAAGAGAGTGAAAATAAATGAAATGAACAAAGATATGATTAAAAATTATGTTCTTATTGTCATAATATATTTCAATAAAAAGACACATGATCATACCAAAAATTTAGAACAGATTATTTTTTTTATTTTTTATTTTTTATTTTAATTTACATGGTGGAATCGGTAGCCACCACGAATCCGAGCAGGCTATCCAGCTTTTATGACCTCCACATTATTTTGTGTTGTCCACCCTAGAAGCCGCCACACAGATCTTCGTGCAGTACGCCCATTTAGAATAGATTACAAAAACACAAAAAAATATGATTTTTTATTCTACCTAGAATAAAATTATTTTTTAATAAAATTAAATATAAAAATAATATGGCCTCTAAGGGATACCTAAGTTCAATCACCAACTTTAATTGAAGAGACCTAAGTTCAATCCTCTATATGAGGGGACCTAGGACCCCTCATACAAAATCATGTAGATTTATTTTGTTTATAAGTGACATTAGCTTAATCAGTTAGATTCCTCAATATTTCAATAAAGTGGTGATCCAGGTTCGAATATTGTAAGCTTTGTTGTAATACAACTATGTGGTGATGAAGTAATATGGGTGGGACTTTTTTTAATTTCATATAATCCATAAATAAATATATTTAAAAAAATATCATTGTTACAATTCTTATAATCATCCCAAATTGTTTAGAAGAGGTTTATTAAAAAACAAAAAAAAAAAAATCTTAAATTTTGAATACTACATAAAATAAGTTTATTTTTTAATAAAATTAAATATTAAAAATAAGATAATAAAAATAAAACAATAAATGATTTTAATAATACTTAAATATTATTTATTGTTATTATTATCACTCAACAATACTTAATTTTTTTCACTGCGATTATTTTTCTTTTTATATTTTCTAAACATGTCATATCTTAAAAATATAGTTCAAGATAGTACTTTTTGCATGATTTCCCTTTTGTAATTAAGAATTATTTTGTGACAAACATGTTATTTTTTAAAACATTTAAATTAAGAATAAGCATAACATAAGGAAAATTATTATTTAAAAATAAATAAAATTAAAAACTTATATTAAAATAAATATCATTTACAAGTTAGGATGAGAATGAAATTAACACCTATTTAATGGTTGTACAAATTAGCTAAACACTAGATTTATGTTAGAATTTTCCAAGAGTAGAACTACACAACATTACAATATTTGAAGAAATAAAATAGAACTGATTGATTTATTCCATGGATCAACTTTGTATAAATAGAAAAGCTGATCATTGAGAGCCGTTGGATTAAAACAAATTATAAAATATGATCTAGAATATAATGAGAGTTCACCTGACTTATGGAGGAGTGGAAAATCAAGTATGTCTATCCTAGTAGGACTTAAGAGAATAATTACTTATTCTAACACCCCTCTTAAGTGATACTAGGGGAGTTTGATACAAATGAGTCCCGAAAATAGGGCCTGATGAGGTACTCATGTACTTATATGTCTTATTTGAATAGATGGTAAAAACCACATGGGAAAAACCATCTATCACAAAAGAAAAAATAAGAAGCATGTCTTCGGTTTGCAAAGATTGTCCTCAACGAAATAAAGGATTGAGTCTCGACAACTTGGCCTGATAAGGTACTCATGTACCATATATAATTTAGGAGAGATGATAAAAAAATCACAAGGGAAAAAACTATCCTCCAAAGAATACAACAATAAGAAGAAAGGAGAGGCAAAAGAAATATATGTTGTTTAATGCAGTTGTTTTACCCCAAGTTTCTCTCGTAATTGAATGTAACGTGGAGAATAAAAAGACTTGGTGAAGATGTCTGCTATTTGATTTTTAGTGGGAATATAGGCTAAGTATATTCCCCTCTCTAAATATACTTCCGAATGAAGTGCATGTGAATCTTAATGTGCTTGGTGCGATGATTCTCAACTAGATTGCATGCAATATGAATTGTGATCTAATTGTCACACCAAAGAGTAGTAGGTTTGTCATGGGAAAACCACATTCTCTTAGTATCTAATGAAGCCAAAGAGCTTCCTGACTTGCCAAAACTTATACCCTATATTCAGCTTATTGTAGATGATAAATCCACTACTTGTTGTTTTTTGCATGACCAAGCAATTGGTGAAGAACCAAGACAAAAAACATAGCTAGAAGTTGAACATCTATCTTCTATTGAACCTGCTCAATTAAAATCTATGTAACCAATGATATCCATGGATTTTCCCTCATATAAGATCCCAAAATGAGTAGTGCCTTGCAAGTAGTAAAGGATTCTTTTTGTTGCTTACCAATGACTAAACTGAGGTTGATGTGAGAACCTAGATATCAAGTCAATAACATATGAGATATCTGGCTTAGTATGAGTAAGGTATAATAGACTCCCTACAAGCTGATGGTATAGAGTTGCATCACATAGAGGGGATGTGCAAGAAGTACTTAGAGTGACTCCAAACTGAAAAGGTGTAGAAGAGGGTTTGCAATCTGTCATCTTAAATTTTTGAAGAAGGTATAGAGTGTATTTTTGTTGACATAATAAAATTCTTGCATTTGTTTGATTTATTTGAATCCCAATGAAGTAATGAGCTAAACCCAGATCAACCATTACAAATTTTTAGAGAGGGAGTCCTTGATAGTCTAAATGTGAGCGAAGTCACTACCAGTGAGTAGTAGATCATCAACATATAGAACAAGTATGGTGATTTTTTTTCATCTCCCCAAATGTAGAATGTGGCATCAGACTCACAATGAGAAAAAACTGAGGAAAGAAGGAAGGAGTCATTTTTTTCATACCAAGCTCTAGGAGCTTGTTTGAGGCCATAGAGATACTTCCTTAGCCTACAATCAAGGGAGGAATCTTGAGCGAATCCATCAGGTTGTTCCATGAATATCTCTTCTTTTAAGTCCCTATGTAAGAAAGCACTTTTTACATCCATTTGAAATACATGCCACTTTTGGGAAGCAGCTAAAGCAAGATCCAGTCTAACATAATCCATTTTGGCAACTAGTGCAAAAGTTTTAGAATAATAAATCCCTTAAATTTGAGGAGAACCTTTGGTTACTAGGCGAGCTTTGTGTTTTTCAATTTCTCCATTAGGTCCAATTTCATTCTGTAGATCCATTTACATCGAACTAACTTCCTTACTTTAGGTAGGGGAACTAAATCCCAAGTTTTATTTTTTATTAAGGAAGAGAATTCATTTTCCATAGCATCATCCCATTATTTAATACTAGTTGCTTCTTTGAATGATTAAGGATCCATAGAACCAAAGCCTATGGAGTTGCTTAATCTGTATGATGGAAGATTTTGGATGAATGGAGTAGCTTCTTTAACAATGGTGTTGTCCCATTTTTGCATAGAAGAGGGAATAGTAGGAGTGGCAAGATTTTGAGGTTGAGTTATAGGATCCTCATCTTGATCATTAATCTCTAAATTAACCTCTAACGTTGGTTCTTCATTGTATTGAGGCTCTAACATTAGAGATGGTTCAAGATAATAAATTGAGGAAGAGGATGAGGAATATTGTGCTAATATTTTCCTAGCTTATTTGGTTGGTGGATTTTAATTATAGGAGGAATATTTCTGGGTGGGAATCCTGTTTCAAATTTTTAAATCCTACAAAGGGGTTTTTTCATTCTAGTCAAGATTTTTCTAGGCATGAATATTGTTTCAATTTTTTTTTTAATTTTGATAGGGAAACCTGATCACATATTTACTGGAGTGGATGATAGCCATATTTTGGCTCTCCTTTCTTCTTTGGGTAGGAATCCTATTTCAAAATTCAGATTTAAATTTTTAGGTAGAATTAAGGTACAAAGGTCTAGTTGAATGGTAGTTTGTCTAAGTAATTTTTGACTTGGTCCTTGGGCTCTATGTTGTTCTTTTTAGGGGTTTGGTGTTTCTGTATCTTGGGAGATCCTTTTATTTTACATTAGAGTTGGGCATATTATTCTCTTTGGAGCTTCAGTGGTATTTTATGGAAGTTTATTCTTGAGATTTTTTTAGAACTTCTTCTATGTTTTTCTTAGAATTATACGTTTGAGATCTTTTTAGTTGTAAAATATTTTTGGTCCTTTCAAAACCCCTCTTTACCACCTATTAAAAAAAATAAAATAAAAATCCTAACTATATGTGTGTGTAGATAGGTAGACACACATATAGTTTACTATGCATATTTAAATACAAGTCAATTTTTTGAGTCTTTAAAAAAATTGTCGAGTTTTCATTGAATATGAATATTATCCCTTTACTTTTAAGTACAATTTTATCATGTTTTATCATCTCATCCTTGATCATCATCACTTTTTTTTGTTATAGTTTCCACTTGGACCAGGATTAGTATAGATTTTTTTATTCTTTTCTTCTTGATAGAACTTCTTCTTACCACTCATTTTTTCTTGAGTCATTTCTTATTTTTTACTATCTCCAAACATCTTGACCAAGAATGTATTAAGATGAGGATCATTCCATGCTTGCACTAATTTTCTTCTCGCACTTAAAGTTGATTATTATATATTATGAAATAAATAAGTATTATGAATTTTTTATTTTAAAATTAAATAATACAAACAAATTATGACAACATATTAATAATTGCACAGACACAAAAACACACAATTTAGTTATCAAATCTTCCACGATATCATCTTCATCATGATTATTTATTTTTATTTGTAAGCTTATTTCCAATTCTTGTTAATGCCCAAAACATGCTTTTTGTTTTGTAAATCAATATTTGTGAAGTTGTAACCTTTTACTTTAAATAGTACAAATAGTTTTTAAAATATCATTATTATTTAGCTCACATAAAACAAAAATCCTAACTATATAGATAGATATATAGCTTACTATGCATATTTAAATACATGTCAACTCTTTTGAGTGTTTAAAAAATATGCCTAGTGTTCATTGAATTTGAACATTAACCCTTTATTTTTAAGTACAATTATATCATGTTTAATCATCTCATCCTTGATAATCACTTTTGTTGTTATAGTTACCACTTGGATAGGGATTAGTATAGATTAATTCATTATTTTATTCTTGATAGATGAAATTTACTTCTTTCTAGAACATTAAATGAAATTTATTCTTACCACTCATAATGTTTTCTTGAGAGTATTCATTCTTTTTTACTATATCCAAATATCTTGACCAAAACTGTTTTAAGACAAGGATCATTCCATGCTTGTACTAATTTTCTTCTCACACTCAAAGTTGATTATTATATATTACTTATAACATAAATAATTTTTATAATTTTTATTTTAAAATTAAAAAAAAAAAAAAAAAATATGAGAACATACTAATAATCTCACACACATACACATAGGTAAAAGCCACTTTAGTAGTGTCCCTTTAATGGGGATATTCTTCTATTTAATATTTAATTTATTTTATTAAATTGAATTGAAAGTCCTTAACAAATTTGCTTTTAATAAATTAAATAATTTATATAACATGTTTTTTAGATTATTAATAACAAAACAAAATTTACCATATGAAATATATAAAAAATACATCTTTCACTAAAAATACAAAAAAATATAATATTGTTATGAAGAATAGAATTCAAGTTGTGTATATGAATCCCATAAAATGAATATGCTTTAGATGTGTAGTTCACAAAATTATTTTGAATACATAAATCATTCTAAGTAGTTATCTCAAGTATGTAATATAAATTCAATTGTTCTTTATAAAATAATTAAAGATGCCTTTATATTTTAATGGCCTCTTCCACTTTTTAGTTTTTTTTTTGTCCATAGTGGATTATTATCTAGGTCATCGTTATTGTTTGAAGTATTATTATCCTTGATGACTGTCCTTCCATTTAAATCTCCTATTAGAAATATGTTCATAGTGGACTATTATATAGGTATTTATTATTGCTTAGAGTATTATTATCCTTGATTATTATTATTGCATTGAAATATCTTGTGAGAAATATGTTCTTAAGTATAGAGGTAACAAAATATCTTTATTTATTACTCAATCAGTATTGAGTAGTGGTCGAGTAGTGTTAGGGTAGCAAAGGTGAGCAATAGTGGAGTAGTGTTAAGGCAGTGCTAAGTAGTGTTTGAGTAGTGTTAGGGAAATTGTTGAGCAATAGTGGATCAATGTTAGGGCAATGAAGGTGAGCAAAAATAAAGTAGTGTTGAGCAGTGGGTGTGCAATCTTAGGGTAGTGAAGGTGAACAATAGTGGATCAGTGTTAAGAACTTATTGAGCAATGGGTGAGCAATAATGGAGTAGTACTAGAGCAGTGTTGAACAATGGCTAAGCATTGTTAGGGTAACGAAGGTGAGCAACAGTGGAGAAATTCAAGCATAGATATGAAGGTGAATAATTAAGAGATATGGGTGATATTGGAAAAGTGATGACCATGATTCCCATGGGTACATGAAGTAAACATTGTTGAAAATATGTGAGTGGGAAAGGAAATGGGACCTAGGTATGCAATGAGGTGGAAAATGGTCATGCTGTGAGTGGTGGAGTGCTTGGTCAAATGGAGACCTTTGGGGCCAATAATCCTCAAGGTGGTCCTTTTATCATGTCTAGTCATAGTTCTAGTAGTTCTATAGTGGATTCTTCCAAATATTCTTTGGATTTAATAAATTTCCTCCTAGAATGTTTGTTGAAAGGTTCAATTGGTGAGCAAGGCAATCCAAATCCTAATACCCTTATATTGAGAGATATAATAAGTAAGAGTTGGGAATATTGAATGAAAGACAATAAATTTTTTAATTTTTCTAGGAATGAGAAGAATAGTTTAATTCCTTCAGTTAGGGATGAGAGTAGGTTGGCCCTAAAAATTCTACATAATATTTTAGTTTTAGAGTATATTACATCATTTGGGTCAGGTAAAGGTACCACCATTAGTACATAGATAGAGTAAGAGATTACTTTAGGGGAAAGTTAGCTAGTTACTTTAAGTAATGTAATAAATACACAAGTGTCAATGTGCAAGGTGTCCCCTTGTACAACTAGGTAGAGTATTGGACAAGAAAACCATATTCCTATATAAAATGGACCTCATAGTAAGTGATTGAATATCATAGTAGGCAATAGTAGTGCAAAGAGTAAACACCATCAGTGATGGAATAAAATGTAGTCCTTTAGCATATAATCATTGTATTATTTTCATCATTTATATTTATAATATACTTTAGTCATATTGCATAATTACTTTCCTTCATATTTTTTTCATCTTATGATTGACATCTCCCACAACATAATTTATCAAAATCTAACAGTGGTATAAGAGCCATGGTGAATATATAGGAATAGGGATATCCACTAAGGATCACCATTGCTAATGTTGGACCTACATTTTTGTAAACTAAACTCACCACGATGCATCGCCACTTGCAAAAATTGCTATAAGAGATTGGTTGTTTAAAATATTCATAGTAGATCAATAGGATTAGGAGAGTCATAATTACTAAAGTAAATCTCACTTCTAGAAATACTAAGATCACATTTGGATAGATTCTTTGCATAAAGTTGCAAAAAAAATCATGAAGACCAGGACTCAGTATTCATTCCACTATATTAATGATAATACTAGTGAAAACTATTTAGAGATCTAGATTTTCCATGTTAACTATTTTCTAAAGTTTTTTGTTGAAAAAAATTAACTCTCAGAAGTTGGGATACTTTCTACAATAGATAGAGAAGGATTTCACTTTTATTACCTAAAATTCTATGTGATTTCCTTGTTTAGAGATTAGTTTTTATTGTATAATAATAGACATTACAAAAGAGACTCTAGGAGAAGATTCTTGATGAAGTTTGGTGATTAGAGATCTCCATTTCTAGATAGAAAACTTCACATTGTAGAATAAAAGGCCACATAAGCCTTGATCCAGAAGAAAATGCTATAGAAGCCTTGATCCATAATTAGAGGCCATAAAAGCCTTAATCCTGAAGATGACTCTAGATAAGAGTATTTTATCTAGAAGAAGACTCTAGAAAAGAGTTCGTGAGATAGGATATTAGAAATATATCTTGCTGATTGAATATTTCTTTCATAAAAAACTAAATAAATCCATAGAATATATCATCATAAACACTTCCAAAAGGAGAAGGTTGAATAAAATGTCTCATTTAGAAGACCAGAGAAGCTACAAGATAGAAGACTTTGGATATATCTCCAAGAGAAACAAGGAAAAGGCTTGGAGAGACTTGTTGTAGAAATTATAAAAGCATCATCAAAGATATTCTTAGAAGAACTTATTGGATAAATCCACTGCCAAGGAGAAGTTCCTAGTAGTGAATGACTTGGGATAATTATAACCATATAACAACAAGCCCAAGAGATAAGGAAGAATCCAGTGAAGACCTCAAGACATTCAGAATCTTGAGAAGAATATCCTGTTTGAATTCAAAATTCAATAAGAATATTGAAGGATAATTTAGACAAAAGAAGTCTACAAAATCTAAAATATTTGGATATTGCCTATCACAAGAAAGTAGGAAAATTTTAGAGATAAAAGGTTTTTGAATCTATAGAATATCACTTGAAGGATCAAGACACCAAACTATAGGCTCAAGATAGAAGATTCGAGACCATGTTTTGGTGAATCAAGAAGTTGTTTTGGATAGCCAACAAGAAGCTACAAAATTCAGTCATCACAAGATAGCAACTTGGTGAATCTAAACACCAATATCTACCTCATCTATAGAAAATATTGAAGTTAAGAAACATGGGTGCAATCAATTGAATTTTAAATTAGGGTTCATTATCAAGTTTCATTAAGCACCATATTTGGATTAAAGTTACAAAAAGAAGGGCTCATATTACAGTCTTCAAGAAGGTGTGAAAGATAGTTTTTTTAATATATTTATTTGCACAATAAAATAGGATTTCGATGTATTTTGGAAGAAATAAATATATCATATACCTATTATATATATAAATCAATAATACTACATCCTACAACACTAATTGTAGTGCAAAATTGCAAATTATTTTTAAGAGTTTTTTATAATTTCTCTTAAAATTTGTAGAGATTATTAAGTGCTTTTGAAAATACTTTAAGAGCTTATTTACAGAAGCAGTAAGGTCATATTATTTATACATTTGAATTGCATTAAGTTGGTTATATTATTGGTTCATTGCACTATACTAGTTTTTCATTAAACTAGTTACCCTCAAAGGATTATTTTGTATTTTTTAATTGTTAAGATCAAGGGCACAAAAACCATCATACTCTCAAAGTATCAAGAGATACTATTTGGTGCATAAAACCTACAATTTTGTGGCTAAAATATGCCAATAATAAAAATCAAAGAGTGGAGAAGAAATCGACCATTAAAATACTTGAAGGAAACTATAAATCAAGACTTGGTGAGTCTCAGATTCAAGGTGCACTTAATGTTTCATTAAAAGTGTAAGTATAGAAATTTCTACTTCCAAAAATCATATTAGCTTAGAAAATTAGATATTAGTGTTGTCTAATAAGAAAGGTAACAATACACTACTATAAAAATAATAAGAGCAAGTAGTGGCCATATCCAAGAAGCCAGAAAAAATCATCAAATCATTCTACATAAGTTCTCAAGCTATACAACAAGGAACCTTCATAATAGAGAAGGAAATAGAATCTAAAACAAATAAGAAATACACTAAAATTTGGTGCAAAATAAGGTTTCTTATTCATAATATATTGGAACACCATATACCTCTAAAAGAGGATAGAGTATTGAGTGTCTCAAGATACAAAAATAGTAGGTGTTCTATGTCAATCACATTGCTCAAGATTCGAGGTGCCTAAAGACACTAGTTTTTCCATGTCAAATTAAGTGCCTAGATCAAGCATCCACCTACAGCATTATGGCCAATATAATAAGGCCATTATTTATTAGTATCTATGAGAAAAGAGATAATATTAAGGGTTTTTATCACCTACATTTCTATGACATAGCTATCAATGCAAACAAGAAAACACTACCAAAAAAGGAACACAGAGCTATTACAAAATCATTACAAAGGTAGAATAAAATAACAAAGCTACAAGGTACTATACCTAAGACGTATCTTGGAGAATATGTCTACCAAAATAAGCACTCAAATAAGCCCTTGGTTTTCCATAAGACCACAATTGGAGTGCCATATAATTTTTCCTCATCACCTTAGCGAGAGCCACCCATACAACAAATACATTCCCTTGGAAAGAAATCATTATCAAGAGCATTTTATGGTAAGTAATATATGAGTTATAAAATATTGGAGGGTAAATATGCATGCATAAGACCTAAGTGCCACTTGGCAGGAACACACTAAGCACCATTTCATTCCTCAATGCTCAAAGAATAATTGAATGCCTTCCTTCGAGCGGTTATAAAATCATTAGGAGGTTACATATCTTTGCTATCATTACATAAGGTAATGAGAATTGGAAGAATATAAATATTCATATTTATTGTAACTTCTAAGTTCCACTTGTCTAAAATTTGAAAAGGAATCTATTTTATTTAAAGTGTCCAACTTAGAGGAGGAAAGTACGAAGTCAAACCATGGTCAAGCATTGAAATATGTGGAAGCACATTCATAGCGAGAAGCTAAATCAAGAAATGATCATGTGCATCATTCAAAAGGAGTGTAAGCAATATTATAGCTTGCATTAAAGGTCTATAATAAACTAGAAACTCCAATGCTCTTCAATTGGAGAATACTTACATTGACCAAGTTACATTCAAGGAAGAGAAAACTAGTGCTTTCCAGAGAGAGAATTAAATTTTCACCCATACAAGCTACCAATGGATACATTGAGCTACAACGATTACTAAGGCAAATTTCATATTAATTTTTTTTTCTTTAAACTTGAGTGATATTGGAGCAATAAGGATATAATGTGTTTACTATTGCATTGGATAATACAAATTCAACCAAGCATTTGTAGATAATAAAGCAGTATTATATTTTAGAAAATTAATTATTGAGGTGCATACACTTGATAAAATATTTTCAAATAACTAAGTAGGAGATATAATGGCTTCTACTTAGAAAATTAAAACTTTATTATTGCAAATATTATTGTTTTCTAACATTCCAAATTAAGGAGTTATAAGGAATACTGCACCAAAATAGATTATTGGAATTTAGAGATAGTAAACTATTAAATATCAAGAGATATAAAAAGAGGTTCATTAAGAATTATCAGGGGTTGGAATCAATTGATATACTTGTCTCATAAACACATTAAATGGGTAAATTAAATCCAAATTTGATAACTTATTAAAATTAGAAAGTGCTTAGTTCAATAAGAGAAATAACATGTAATAAAAATTGATTTTTGTTATCTATATACCTTTACAAAATCAACCCAAGATTGAACTACTATTAAAAAAAAACACTTTATCAATCATATTGCATGCTCTAACCACTATGGAGACATAAGGAAGTCCACTAAACCTAAGCTCTATAAATGTTTTATAAAATTAATACTAGGGAATATAAAAATGAGGTCACAAGAATCATCATCACATAAAAAAAGTTATTCTTGCAAAATATCAACTACTTAAAGGTCTAAACTATTTCTCTTGGAAAAATAAAGTAAAATCAATTTTCGTATAAAAAAAAAATTGGGATATAGTCAAAGGAACAACAAAATAACATAGCACATATGATACTAAGATAATAAAGTTTGAATAAAATGATGCAAAAGCCCTCATGATAATAACCTTTTCTATCATTGATGAAATACAACCATATATTAGTTCAGCAAAGACATTTATAGATAATTGGATAATCTTAGAGAAAATATTCGAAGGGAAGAATAAAGACACTATCCTTCATATTCAAACTCAACTACATTCATTGAAAATGAATAGTGATGAAAGCATAGAACTATTCCTAAGAAAGGTATAAGATATTAAAGGAAATTTATTAACCCTAGGAGAAGATACTAAATATGAATTTCTTACTCAAGTAACCATGAGAGCACTTCGAGACAACTACAAGTATTTGGTTACATATTTACAAGTCCTAAGTAAAGATATTTATTTTGATGACTTAGTCAATATTATTCAGGAATATGAGGTGGAAAATACAATTAAATATGAAATGACTAACACTGCACTTGCATCAAAAGATAATACACAAGGAAATATTGCTTCATTAACAAAAGGATGAAGATCATGGAATAACTAATATTGTCAAGAGTGCAAGAGAAAAGGTCATAGTAATAATTATTACAGATACAATCCTAGAAACTAGAATCAAAGGAATTAGATGAACAATGTAAGTCAAATTCAACCACGACAATACAAACATAATCTTCATCAGTAGTAATTTCAACATCCAACCAATTATCCCCAATTAGAGTACCGAAAAGGGAATAAAAATGACACTTAGCCCAAAGTATAGAAGAGATTGAAGAACTGGAAGAACCTATAGATGATTATTAAGATAAAAATATTTCAGTAAGGATAAAATTTTATGAATTCACTAACTAAAAGCACGAGGATACAAAAACAAAAATGAAATGCCAAGATGCGATGTACACAAAACTAAACTTAACGCCAAGTCCTACGAACTGAAATGCTTGAAAGGAGAGAAACATAAACACATTGAAACAAGGTATAAAATGAATATGGAGTACATACCTCTTTATTAATATGCTTTAGAACCTAGTTACAATTCGTCTCCTCCATTTTTAGGGGCTAGGAGCGTTAAATATGTTCTTGTCACATCAACAAATGGTATTCCTTCTTCCGTGTGCCCACATGTAAAATGGGTGGAACAAACATTGTTTTCACTTGCATTGATGAGTCTTGACCCATTGCTACTCCTCTAATGTCCAGATCCTGTGTTCAAGGAAATAGAAAATAGTCAATAGCACCTGTAGATAAAATGAAACATGCAATCCCCAAGCCTACTATTAGCGCATGCAAAAAATAAATAAAATGATAACCAAATAGCATCAGAAAGATCTAAAAATTTAACAAAAGCATAAGGACATTACCAAAAAGGCACTACAACTAGAATAGTCAAAAAATTCACCACGAATTTCTAATCGCTCTGGGGTGGGATGATTAGACCTACAACAAAGCATCAAAAAGCACTGTCCCAAATTTTATGTCCGAGAGGCTCCAAATCACTTGCAAAGTTAGGGGTTAGGTAAAAGAGGGTATTTTGGAAAGACCCAGAAGGTCAGATTTTCCCAATTTGACCTCTATCACCAAGAATTTGATGATGCTACCTGCATGTTAGAAAAAGTTGGAAATGACAAAAACATGATCAAAACAGCTCAAAATGATGTGAAATTTGAATGAAAACCTATCTAAGAAACATAGAATCAAATGTAAAAATAACAAAAAGGAAATTTGCTACAAAATTCTAATCACTCTGGGGCGGGGCGATTAGGACTGCAGTAGTGCTGGGGCACCCGAGGGTAGGACGCTCACCGTTTAGGGCCTAATTTCAGCACCAATCTACTTGGGATGGGTCCAAAACCTCTTGTGGGGTGTTGTCAAAAAATTTGGTAGGATTTTATGGCCAAATGTCAGGTTTTGGTTTCAGATTTGTGCTTCCAATAATCACCCAATGACCTCCCTTCCAAAAGAGATCAAGGATGTGAAAGGCACAAATCAAAAGGTGTGAGGATATAAAATGATAGTACTTCGTTGCTCAAAAATGCTCCTTCTCTCTATATTTTTTGGGTGAGACGACTCACCATTTTATAGACCTGACGGTCTCTTTGGATGAGCATGCAAAGGCACCACTTGGCAATCATGCCTTCCTAGGGGGGAGAAGATTCATACCTAATTAGGGGCTTTATGACTGCCCTTGTAACTGCCTCTAGCACTAAAAAATGCTCACTCACACTCCCATGCAATGAAGGAAGAGTTAAGTGGAAGATCTGAGCTGCAATTTGTCAAGATTTGACTTTTTTCCTGTCAAACCTGCTATTCGCCCCACCCTGGAGCGAATACGACTACTCATCCCTGGGTGGGGCGAATACCAGTTTGTAATCCTCCCTGGGTGGAACGAATAAGAAGTAGAGTTCCTGAAGGTGCCAAATTGACCTTTGACCTTCAAAACTACTGAGAGTGGTTAGGACCACTGTTTAACCTCTGGGGGCTGCCCTGGGGGTTGTGTGTGTCAATGCAATCAGTGTTTGTAGTCACATAATCGGATTGGTGCTGTTTTGGTGTCTACAGATGCCCCTTTTTGGGATGCGCTATGCATGGTGCAATGCTTAGCAAAAATAGATAGCCAAAGCACTAATGATTAGGTTTTCTCAATAACCTAACTAACTTTTGATGCCCCAAGTATGTAAAGGGCATGCATTCTTGAATCCTTGCTTTTGACGAGCGAAGGAACTTAATTCAAGTGTTAACCTTTTTTGCTGAGGTGTTACTTGATCTTGGACATTGATCAGTCATGAAATAGGCAAAGGGCACAACCTTTTATCTATGGGAACCTTAAATTCATGATTCACTAATACCAAGTGTTTGATCAGCATATGATTATTGCTTGTTTACTGCCCCAAGTAGGAGCGTGATTGTCTTTGTCAATGATTCTTTGAATGCATGCCATTTCCTTAATTGGGTGTGTATTTGTTGATTGGTGACTAAGTGTAACTACCCCATCAAACGATGAATCAATGAGGGAATGACCGACATGAGAAAAGCGACGAGTCGTTTGACCCAAGATGATTGTGTAAGGGTGCCTTTCAGTTGTTTATCTTTGAATATGTGTGCAGTTTACCAACAATTTGACCTATTTTTGGCGGGTGTTAACCCTTTTTGGGATGCCGCTTGGGGATGAAATTATCGGAAATCCGTCCTCCCGTGGAGTGGTCCAGATATGGTAGCCTTCTTATGGAGTAGGATAGTGAGGATTTGCATGCCCAGAATTTCAAGTGTAAAAGCACTCTCATTGGACAAGTTTATTGCTTATTTTTGGCATTTTTGCTTTGTAATCGTCCCTGGGTGGGACGAATACCAGTTTTGTAATCATCACAGAGTGGGATGAGTGCTAACTAGAGCGCTTGTCCCAGGGTAGAACGATTACATGCCTAAAATCCTATTTAAGGGCCAAAACTAGGGTTTGGGCTCATTTACATTCGAATTTTTTGGTGATTTGGAGCTTTGAGGAGGAGGAGGTCGATTCTGCTAAGCGAAGAGCTGCAAAAAATTTCCCAACACCATTAGTTCATGAATTGGATCGAGCAATGAAGCTGAAGCGAGACCGGTAAGTGCTCCTTCTCATTATTTGATTTTGTTTTATGTTACAGTTTAAAAATCACAATTTATTTTGATTTTGTTCTTCTGTTTAAACTAAGGTAAAACCTTAGGCAAAAAATGTTTTTTTATTTTTTTGTTTGTATGTTTTTTAAGGTTACAAGAAACCCTAGGTTGAAAATGCGATGTTTTTATTGTTTTAAAACTAAAACCCTAGGTTAATCTGAGAGCAAAACCCTAGCTTAGAAAAATTGTTTGAATTTTTATTTTTGTATTTTCGTGTAAAAAAACCCTAGATTTAAATGTGTTCTTTTTGTTGTTTTGTTTTTAAACGAAAACCCTAGGTTAAACTTAGAGCGAAACCCTAGTTTTAGAAAAAAAAATTGAATCTAACTTTTTGGTTTTAAACTGAAATCCTAGGGTAAACTGACAGCAAAACCCTAGTTTTTAGAAAATTATTTTTATTCTGATTTTTCATTTGTAAACTTCAGTTATAAACCCAAGGTTAACGAAAACTATTATTTTGATTTTTTTGTTTTGTTTTTATTTATTAGTTTAAATGTAGAGTTTAAAAAACCCGAGGACTGATAAACTGTTTTTTGATATTTTCTTTTTTTTAATTTTGTTTATCAGTTGAAATGTAGAGTTAAAAACCCTATGTACTGACAAACTATTTTTTGAATTTGTTTGAATTTTGTTGCTCATTATTTGTGTGTTTTTAGCTGTACATTGTTTTATGCATTACTGTATATTCATGTTATTGTTGTACATTTTAGCATGTTTTTAATGTTTTTTTTTGTTTTCTTTTGTAGGTTGTGAAGAGCCAGTACCGTGTGCCTACGGTTTTCTCTGAAGCATGGGATACACTGACTTTGGCTGACTTGGAGTGGCTTGATGCCCTTGGGATCAAGCAGGTGACTCTACTAGAGCCTGTGGTCGGGGATCGAGCCTATCTGACAATCCTGATCAACTTATGGGATCCTCGGACCAATACCTTCCATCTCCAAACAGGGGAGATGATAGTGACCTTGGAGGACATCTATCAAACATTGTAGATTCCGATAGACGGGCTACCAATCAAGACAACACCATGTGATCAGCAAACAATTGTACTGACGTGATGCTTCGGGCATGGGGAGGAGTTGGGTGTGGACAACCCAGTGGAGAGGGCAGAGGTCGACTACTAGATTGGTGGCATTTTGGTATGATGGTGGCTAAAGAGGGGTGTGTTGGGAGTGAGGCACGTAGTACTGATGGGCCTCATTTCCAACATGCTACTACTCGACTCTTCGGGTGTGAGGTTCCCATGGAACCTGCTAGAGGTGGTCTTCAGGTTGGTGGAGTGTCCAACCACAGAGCCCCTGATTATGATATGGGGTTAAACACTACTAGAATAGCTCTATGATGAATTGTACGAGGTCCACTACTAGAGGCAGAAGGGTATTGCGTGTAGCTACTTGTTGCAGTGCTGGGCTTGGCAGCACATAGCTATGGAGATGTCGATGGGGTTGCCATGGATGACTCGAGTAGAGATGGTGGATAGGGAGATAGGTTATGTGGCTTTGTGGTGACGGTCTGAGGAGCAGGGGAAGATCCGATGGTGGGAAAGTGTCATGGGGCACTATGTTGATGCCTTCACTTAGCTTTCTCTAGGGGATGTTTTCTAGCGGCCATACCTAGATTGTCCAGCTTGGCCCGAGGCTAGGGAGTGGATCTAACGGGTGCGTAGGGGGAGATGGCTGATTGGGCAGCATGGGACTGAGCATGAATACTTCCTATACGTTTGAGTGACATGATAGTTTAGGGTGTGCTAGGGGTTTCCTTGGGAGCCCTTGATCTATCAGCGTTGGGGCTACAAGAGGACTCTAGTCTGGCCGATCATCATGCTACTGGGTGAGGAGTCGGATGCAACGATCGATGTCCCTGACGTGGACAACATTGGGGTGATCGCTGAGTATGACCAATGGTGGAATTTGCAATGATGGTAAGGATATGGGCCTCTAGGGGGTGCATAGGTGGTAGCAGTATGCGGGGGGTGTAGATGCACCAGGAGAGGGTTGGGGGGTTTCTTTGGAGGATGCAAACATGGTAGAGGTGGATGATTTTGTAGGGGAGGATTTTGGGGTTTTGAAATAGCCAAAGATGCAGGATGTTCCAGAGTAGTGAGAGCTAGAGCAGCCCACAGTATCGGATACACATATGCACCAGGATATCCCAAAGGGTGCAAAAGGGGGGGATCATACTGAGATAGCGTGATTGGAGGATCTACTTTGGAGGTGAGACAAGGAGTTGGGGGAGGCTCTACAGGAGAGGGATCTCCTATGAACTCAGTTGGCTGAGTGAGAGAATGCATTTGTTGCATACCATCGACGGGATGGGGAAATAGATGCTACGTGAGAGAGGGATCTCCTGTAAAGGCACTGCACGATGATAGTGGCTACATACCAACGATGGGAGGCATAGTGGTTTCAGCACTGAATGTATTTGGAGGGAGATATTATCCATGTCGGGGGCGATTACCTGAGCTCTCTAGAGGTGGGTCTTCACACCAAACGAGAGACAGTGATACTGAGCAGTCAGCATCATTTCATCATAGGTGTTTGGATGAGGGGGGCACTAGTGGGCATGATGTACGGATGAGCAGTAGCCACCCTGAGAGGTCCCATAGGACCCACACCATGGGGGGTAGTTCCCATAACATCGATCCTGCATGATCATGGTGGCCAACGCCCTAGGTTTGGGGGTTTTTGAGCTTTTGCCTTTTTGCGAGGTTAGAGGATCGGTTTATTATAGCCTACGGGAATTTTTGATGATATATATATATATATATATATAGATGACTTTATTTTATTTTATACACGTGTTGTGATTTGATTTTATGCATAGTGACTGATGTTTGATGGATGCATGTTAATTTACATTATGTATGTATATGTTGCGATGAATGCTAATGTTTCTAATTTATATGATATGCAAATGGAATGGATGAATTGAATTTGTGATTTTTTGCGGTGGCACCATAGACTGTTTAGAACTTATGGCTTGTTGTCCTAGGCGATTGCTATGGTAAATGACTTTTCATGTATACATGTTATTTTTTGTATTTTTTTATGGCTATGCGAGGATGAAAGATAACACAGTTGTTTTAGAATGTAGTTAAGGTTTTCTGAGACTCAGATGTTTTAACTAACTAGCCATGACTATACTTTTATCTTACAATATTTTTGAATAATGTATGAATCGGACTTGTCTTTGACCAAGTTATTTCACATCCCTGTGTGTGCAATTGAGTTTGTTTATGTGGCATTTGTCAGGATACCGCCAGTTCCAGATAGGTTTTCAACCAAACCTATACTAAGGATCACCTAATTAGCTCCACTAACTCCTTTGTTGTATTTAGTCAGATTAATCTGCGGTGCTATCTAGGATACCATAAGCTAGCTCATCCACATGCAAACATTGATCTGCACACAAGTTAATGTGATAGATATATTGTCATGCGGGAGGTTTGCCACTAGTGACCGATAGGTTATCCACCAAACCGATACTGAGGTTTACCTCATGACCTTCTAAATGCTAAGAGTTCCAAGGATTCAAGTTTGACTCCCTTCTTTTCTTCAATTGTATTGGGATACTTGCTCTTTTGTAGTGATAAAAAATTACTATTTATATATATATATATATATATATATATATATATATATATATATATATATATATATATATATATATATTTTTTTTTTCTTTTGAGCAAGGGATTTGAATATGGAGTGATGAGAATCACTAATGTATGTGATTTTTGATGTATGCACTTTAGTTGTGATGTCAAATTTTGGAGTTTTGACTTTTGCAATTTTTTTGGTGTTTGCAACTGTTTGAGATCTTGGGATTCTTGGGGAATTGGGTAGGGAAGATGCTTGTCCTTTTGCCAAATCTTAGAATTCTTGGGGTCATTCACATAGGGAGATGAGCAAGGTAACCTTTTCACTAGATGGTATCCTGGATTGTTGTGCAGGTTTCATCTTTCGTTCACACAACTTGGGAATTTTTATGTGTGTTTTAGCTTATGTTGGGATGCTACGTAACAAGGGGTGGTCCAAGTAGAACTCTACCTTCATAAAATATGTTTGACTTTGTACAATATTTGGCTAGACAACTAATGATAGCTAAATGACAAAAACTCTTAGATACATTAGAAGACAACTGACTATGATGTGGTAAAACAACGTGAATGGCGGTTATTTGCGATGAATTATTTACAAAGTGGGAAAATGTGGAGACTGATGGAATTACCCATGATTACAGTCTATGGTGCTTTTGACTCGTATGATCAACAAATATGCAAATGTATGTATGGGATGCCTAATGCAGCTATTATTTTTGTGTTTTTTGATTGAGTGGTTTTTGATGAGTATGTTGAGTATGCATGAAAATGAGATGCATATTTTTGATGATTTTGTTGTTTTTGAATTTTATTTATGGTTGGTTCATTCTACATGAAGGCGGACCAAGTGATTTTTTCAGATCCTTAGGGGTTTTGAGCAAAGGAATTATGGGCACCTTTGGGGCATTTTGGGGTTGACCAAATGATTATGGGAATCCTTAGAGCTTTTATCTTTACCAAAGGGATTATGAGAATCCTTGGAGCATTTTGGGTTGACCAAGCGATTATGAGAATCCTTGGGGCATTTTGGGTTGACCAAGTGATTATGAGAATCCTTGGAGCATTTTGGGTTGACCAAGCGATTATGAGAATCCTTGGAGCATTTTTGGTTGACCAAGCAATTATGAGAATCCTTGGGGCATTTTGGGTTGACCAAGCGATTATGAGAATCCTTGGAGAATTTTGTATTCACCAAGAGATTATGAGAATCCTTGGAGCATTGTGGGTTGACCAAGAAATTATGAGAATCCTTGGAGCATTTTGGGTTGACTAAGCAATTATGAGAATCCTTGGAGCATTTTGGGTTGGGCTATGGCTCTTTTAAATATGGAATGGCTACAAATGACTGATGTTCAAGGGTTCTAGTTCCTTGATGCCATCAAGAGAGGCTAGCCGATATGTTCTAGGTTCTATCTTACTATTGATGACATAAGGACCTAACCAGTTTGCCGTGAACTTGTCCCTTAGATGGGGCGACAAGTTAGAGTTTTGTTAGTTCTCTTTTAAGACCAAGCCACCAACCTGAAAGTCCCTCAGGTGAACTTTCATGTTGTATGCTTTCTTAAGTCACTCTTGATAGATACAAAAATGCTCGAGAGCATTGATGCATCGTTCATCGAGCAACGTAAGTTGGTCTAACTGGGCCTGTCGTGCAGTGTCATCATCAATGAACTCTTGCATTGATATGTGTAGGGAAGGAATTTCCAACTCGAGAGGCATGACTGCCTCGGAGCCATACACCAACAAAAATGGAGTTGCCCTAGTGGGCATCCGGATGCTAGTGAGATAAGCCCATAGGGCAAGCAAAATTTGAATGTGCCAATCCTTATGACTATCTACGACGGTATTTTTGAGGATGGTGACTAGCATTTTGTTTGACGCCTATGCTTGCCCATTTGCCTGTGGATAATAGGGTGTCAAAAAACTATGCTAGATTTTGTACTTTATGGTTAAAGAACGCACGTGTTTGTTCTTGAATGACGTCCCATTATCTCATATTATCTTGGATGGAATACCAAAATGACATATGATGTTATGTAAAATGAACTCCACAATGCGGGGTCCAGTCGTAGAGGTAAACAGAATTGCTTCCATCCACTTGTTGAAGTATCTATGGCTGTTATAAAGATGGCCAATAATAGCCCATGCGAAGAATGCACTTTGCGATGGCCATACCGCTAAAATGGCTGCCGCATGTACCATCATGCGCTTGGGTGATCACCCAAGTGGACTCCTATTGGTCCAAGCAATGAAGGAGGATTTCTTCATAGCTGCGACGGTACAAAATGTCTCCTAACAAGACATGTTTAGCCACTTTCTGCTTGAATGATCATTTTGTGGCATGCGTCAATCCAAGTGGGAGGTTACCTAGCTTGAGGTAATATTGTATGGGTGTGTACCAATCTTGCTGATCAAAAACCTCGATGGTATGAACAACCAATCCCTCTTGAAGTTCATCCCTAGCAAAAGTTGAGCGGGAAAGAACTCGTAAGAATAGCATTGTGTTGCTATTAAGGGGAGGAGGGGAGAACAAGGACCCCTAGTTGGCATGATTCGAACAATCATGGATTCGAGAGAACTTGTCCAAGGACAGTTCAATCTGGATCAGGTGGATTCCTGGCATTAAGTCAGAGCTTGCACGCTCCATCATGGATTGCGATAGTGTTTTGACTTGAATGGTTTTCATATCACCAGAAATATCTTGTAGGATTAGTGACCCCAAGGAGGCCATAGTGTCCATAAAATGATTCGATGATCGAGGGAGTGCCTCGATGTCGTACCATTCAAGATTTCTCAAGAATTTGTCCACAAGGGCTTTGTAGGCCTACAAAACTGGGCATTTACATTGGAATACCCATTTGACTTGGTTGACGATTAACAGTGAATCACCAAAGATGTTCAATCATTTGATGTTCATGGTGATTGTTGTTTGAAGACCTATGAGCAAGGCTTCATATTCGGCATTGTTGTTGGTGCATGGGAAATCTAATTTAAATGATAGAGGCATTGGAGCCCCTTGCGGTGTGAAGAATACAATTCCCATGCCACCCCCTTGCTCACATTTAGAACCATCAAAAAATAGGGTTATGTTGGCCTGTGACTCAGGCTCATTAGAATCTGGTGATTTTGAGACATGGAAGACCCCATCATCGGGTAGTTCTATGGTTAGAGGCTGATCATCTTCGAGAGGAGCCTCTGCTAGTTGATCGGCTATGACTTGACCTTTGATGGATTTTTGTCCAATGAACTCGATGTCAAACTCCATCAAAAACATGATCCATTTCATCGTGTGGCTACTATGATAAGTATGACTCATCATGTATCGTAATGGATTCTCCTTAGACACAACATACGTCATGTTGCTCAACATGTAATGGCATAGATTTTTGGTAGCAAACACCACTACCAAGCAGAGCTTCTCAACGTATGCATAGTTAAGTTCATAACTAACCAAGGTGTAGCTAAGATAGTAAGTAGCCTATTCTTTATGTAGTTCATTTTTCTAGGCTAGCATGGCGCCCAATGCCACCTCGATAGTCGAGATGTACAAGTAGAATGACACTCCTGGTCTAGGTGGTGCCAATACTGGTGGTGAAGCCAAGTATTTTTTAATGTCATCGAAGGCTGACTGGCACTCGTCATCCTAGTGAAATGCTACCCCCTTGTGCAATAATTTATTCATGGGTCAGCACTTGTTAGATAGCTGCGCTATGAAGTGCTTGATTGATGTGACCTTTCCCTGTAGACTCCTGAGCTGCTTGATGGTAGTTGGGGGAAGCATTTCAAGGATTGCCTTGACTTTGTTTGGGTCCACCTCGATGCCTCTCTTTGAGACTATGAAACCCAAGAGCTTTCCATATGTGACACCAAATACGCACTTCTTAGGGTTTAGTCTGACTTTATGTTCCATGAGGCGATCGAGGATCTTGCTTAAGTCATCGAGATGATTTGGGCACAAAAGAGATTTGGCCAACAAATCATCCATGTAATCTTCCAAAGTTTTATGCATGTGATCATGGAAGATGTATGTCATGGCACGTTGGTAGGTGGTGCCAACATTTTTAAGGCCAAAGGGCATGACCTTATAACAAAATATCCCCCAAGGCGTTGTGAACACCATTTTTAGTTGGTCCTCGAGATTGATACAAATCTGATTGTATCCCGAGAAACCATCCATGAGGGAAAGCATTTCATGGCCCATTGTAGCGTCTACCAATGCATCGATGCTTGGCAAGGGGAAATCATCCTTAGGACTCGCTTTGTTTAGATCTTGAAAATTAGTGCATATGTGAATCCTCCCATCAAGATTTTTGATGGGCACCATGTTGGACAACCATGGTGGGTAATCCATGCAAATGACAAACTATGCATCCAACAACTTTTGCAATTCATCTTTGACCATTAAGGCCACTATTGGGTGCATCTTATGTAGTTTTTACTTAATTGGCTTGACTGTCGGATCAAGCATTATATTATGCGTGACTAGTTGCGGGTCTAGTACCGACATGTCCTTGTAGGACCATGCAAAAACCTCCTTCTTCTCTTTGAGAAGGGAAATGTAGTCGGCTTGCTCTTCGAGGGATAGAATTACCCCCAGCTTGATAATCTATGGATTCATTGGATTAGAGCCGATGTCTACGTTAGTCATCTCCTCGATCGACATGTGGGATCCATCCTCCAACTGGTGTGGAGTTGGGATCAAGTGGATATCATTTGCTGGGTTTAGATCTACGTTGGGAACCTTAGGTTCCTCTCCAGCATGGAAGATATCTTGAGTTGGCCCTCGGGTGAAATTAAGCATCTCATCGAAAGGCCAATACTTTGATGGGGATGGCGGTGAACTAACGTGATCCTAGTCTATGACATTTATGTCTAGATACAATGACTATGCTGGATCGATCATATTGTGGATGGGGGCGGTTAATTCAATGGAGATCATGTTGATGAAATGATTTTGGTCTCCATTACCATGGGTGTGGTGATTCAGACATTCTTGATGTTCTTTGTGCTTCGGATCGGGCTTTGGAGGTATTGGCATGAATGGATCATCCCTATGTGTGGATAGGAGGACAAGGTCTACCCTCGACACTGATATCTCTATAGGGTCTCTAGGTGGTAGGTGCTCTCTATATGCCCAAAGTGGCAAATTCAACACTTGGTCCCACTGCATTGGGTTTAGGTGCCACTCATGCCCTAGCCTTATGTTTAGTTATTCAAATATGTCATCAATATCTAAGGGGTATTGTTGTTGCATCTACCACATGTGATTGAGATATGCCATCTCAGTTTCATCTTCATAATCACTGTCAGAGATCCAAAGGCCTTCATTGGTTCCAACAACTATTTGTGACATTAGAGGCTCGTCTTGCTCGAGCAAATTGATCTGGCCCCATTGGGGTTATTCTGCTCTCTATGGGGGGACCTGATTTTCTTGATGTGGCACTTGCTCGATTGGAGCATCCAAAGGGAACATTGCCAAGAGGCTTTCTTGGTAGTCATCCATGGGGGTCACTTGTGAGTGATTGCTATCCGATTCGAAATGGTCCCACGGTGCTACTTCATATTCTGACTCGTCTTCTGAAGATCCTTCCTAACCTTGTCTATACCTCTCTTGTAGGTGATTTCTCGAACTTTCTCCTCTCTCGAGTGAAGGGAAAGGGTTGTTGAGGTCAACAAGGTTGGCTATCAACAATGGGAGATAATCCCCCAGTGTATATGTCATGTTAGGGTTGGCATATGGATCTAATGCCAATCCACCCTTGTTGCCTATCCCTAGGCCTTGCATGTTCTCTACCAATATGTCCAAGGGTAGAGGGTGGTTGAACCCTACTCTTGATTTGTCATATGGCATCTGATATCTTGGTTGGCAAAGAACGCACACTCCTTGCTCATATCTACCTAACCCATATCCATGCCAATTGCATTGGCCAAGGTATCTCAAAGTGAAGTCTGGGTTGGACAAATAGTTGACATTTTCTACAAAAGGCTCTTCATCTTCCTCTTCTTGCATGTAAGGTTCAATGCCATGATCAAGGCCCCCATATACAAAGTTTGTCTAATTCTGTGGGTAGCCTAGAGGAACAATAGTACCGATGGGGAGGCGAGGTCTCCCCATGTCTTGCATGGACTCCAGTGCGGGTGTTGCTACAATATTCCACACTAGATACTCCCCCAGTCCCGTATTGGCCATTTCAACGGTGATTTTTGGCGATTGAGGGGGAGGGAACATAAGTTCTTCCTGAGTCCACTCCATGTAGGGTGAACTAGGATCCTCGACTTCCATTATGCTAGGCATATCCTCAGTAGAGATGGTTTAGATTGATGGCGGTGCCTCTTCCAAGGGTTTCTTCCCTTTGTCCTTCTATGTGGCCATCGTAGGTGGCATCGTTGGTGAAGGACCAAATGATGAAGATGGACCCGACTGGGGTTTTGATGGTCTTGTCAATGGGGATTCCTATAGAATTGACCCTATTTAGATGGATTCAATTAAAAATCCAAATGCATTGATGGAAGGGTTGATTGCAGCATCAACTACATCGTATTGCAATACTTGAAGGGTTCTAAGTCCACCAAGACTACATGCACCTGCCCTTCGAATGTATACTTTAAGCACTGATGAGCTATCAAAGGGACACACTTGATGTCCTTGATCCATGGACGACCCAGCAAGATGTTATAGGCCATATCACCCTCCAATATGTGGCACAATGTAGGTATAGTCTTTTGTCCCACTTGGATGGGTAGGATGATTGTGCCAACTATCGAGCATATTGCATCATTGAATGCTCACAGTGTATAGGTGGAGGCCACTATGTGAGATATGGGAAACTTAAGGTGCTTCAAGGCCACTATTGTAATGATATTATTGGATGAGCCAGTGTCCACCAATACCCTCTTGTACGAAATCTCGTTGACCCATGCGATGATGTGCAGGGGTGGATCCGCCATGTCACCAACCACTAATTTCAATTCATCCTCTCGAAAGGTGATGACTGGCTCCATGCATCATTTGGCATGTCCCACGAAGTTGTTGAAGGAGTTTGCTTCATGGGGCTACAACTCGATGGCTTTTAGTATCTCCATTAGAGCATCTCGATGGGGCGATGATTATTGTATGAGCTCATAGATGGAGAGCCTAGCCAATGTGGTCCTCAAAATCTGGGTGAGCTTGGTTTGAATCGTGTCCACTGGTCTAGGTGGAGCAGGTTGTGTAAGGTGTTGTTGTGGTTGTGACATTGTTGGCACCTCTCCTGTAGCTACCGTGGGGGCAACTGTGCTTGGGTACCTCTTGTTTTGAGTCACTATACTGATCATCCCTACATACCCCTGCATGGGGCAGTTATGGGTTACCTCATTGACTTGTAGGGTCTTTGTCTATGCATCATGGGTAAGCAAGGGGTCCTTAAAGACCTCCATTTATTGGTTTCTTGGTGCTCCAGGATTATCCACCACTAATGTCTTGTTATCTATTAGGTCTTGCACCAAGCCCTTAAACTTCCAACATGCATTAAGGTCATGTCCCTTCCATCTGTGGAACCTACAATACAAGTCTTCCCTATAGCCCTTAGGTTTTGGCACATTGGGGTCTATGGGTTGAATCTCGGGTAGGCTGATCAAGTTTATCGTTGACAAGTGGTCAAACAGGGAATCTTTGGACTCTGTGTAAGGTGTGAATTGTCGCCTAGGGTGATGCTACTGATTTTGTTCTTGCCTCTGATTTTCTCTATCATAACTATCAAGAGGCACCACTTGATAGTTAGCCTTTTGGGGATGTGTTGCTTGTGTAGGCTTAGGGAAGTTTATAGCAACCTGATTGACCATAGCGGGTTTCTGTTGCATGGTCCCTATTTTGGTGTTCTTAGACCATTCTTTCTTCTTTGGCTTGGCTATCTCACCATCCTGAATCTTGATCTCCTCAATGATTCTGGCTTGCACAAGAGCTTCCTCTAAAGTGGCATATTGCTGCAGCTATAATAGCATGGAGATCGATCTCAAATAGCTCTTTGAGAACATTTGGGTGAGGTCGGACATAGGAGGGAGGTAGGGAAGCTTTGAAATCAAATTCCTCCACAAGTTTCCATAGGCCACCATGGTTTCTTCCTCATACTACCTGAGGCTAGCTAGGTCACTTAGTGACACCTTCTTCTTGGTGTTGAAGGTGAAATGTTCGAGGAATGCATCCACTAGCTGATCTAAGTTACTAATGTTGTGCTTTGGCAATTGAGTGAACCAATTTGAGGTAGGGCCTACGAACATGGTTATAAATGTTCTTAACATCAAAGTATAATTGTCCTGAATGCCAAAGCATTGGCTCAATAATCTAGTCACGTGCTCTTGGGCATCCTCCTCACCTCTAAATATTGACAATTGAGGAAGTTTAAATTGTTTAGGGTAATGGGGTGTCGACACTGATGGATGCACAGGATGACTACGTAGTTGGCATAAAGTGGGCTTTTGGGGCCCAAAAGTCTTGGTCTCCATAGACTCCAAGTGCTCTAGCAGTGCTTTATATGCATCAAAATATTTGATCTCTTCCTCTTTGGTTAGTTCCTACTGTGGGTTGTGGGGAACTTGAGGCCTATGGAGGGGTGGTCGGATAGCACCCCCTCTGCCTTGGTAGGGAATTTTGGCCCACTCTTCTTCTTGCTCATACTCCTCATAGGCTTCTTGAGGAGTTTTTGGATGAGACCTATGACCATGGGTGGGTCCCCATGGAGGGTTCCCATTGTTGTTCCTGGGAGTGGCCTCTCATTTAGGTCTAGGAGGTCTCAGAGGTAGCACTTGGTAAGGTCATGGAGACCTATCTCGTACCAAGGGGTTGTGCCTCTCATACGGTTCCACTCTTTGGGTGTGAGGGGTTGGAACCCTCTCAAGCACAATGTTATGGAGTAGCTCATCTGTTTGACATCGAATGCGCTCTTTGCTAAGGCGATATAGGTGCTCCAACTATTGTTGGTCTTTCTCAAGCTGTGTGATTTGCGCTTGGTGAGCGACATGTCTGGAAATTACGAGGCCGATTTGTTCTACCATCTGGAGTCTAGGAGGCCTAGATGCCTCTCCTATGCATTTGTCTCGATCGTGATGATCCAAGATTTCTATAGGTCACTTCCCTCTATCAAGGTTAGCGACATTCACCTGAGGTTCTGGCCTCAGTGGGTGACCTTGATAAATAGTAGGTGCGGAGGCGCATTGCTCTTGTGTTGTATATTGCTCTTGAGGAATGTAGTGATCTTCCTCATTTTCCCTTTCATAAATGTGAAAGGTTTCGATGGATTTGGTTCACCTTCCAGAAGAGCCTTGTGCTCTAGATTTGTTTTGTTGTTTTTTATAATAAGAAGGGGTAAAGGAGGGATGATGTAATCATGTGGCCTCTCCTCATGGACCTTATGTTGTTCTAGCACTTCATTGCATGGTGGCCACTCATACCGAGCGTCTAAGGGAGCCTTCCCATTTAGATTGAGTGCCACGTGTAAGGACTCCTCCTAAAAGGGTCTATGCTAAGTGGGCATGCCCCTCGAAGGGGTGCCTCTATAGTCTCGTTCCATCAAGGTACGATGTGGACTATCTTGTGGGTCAGGCCACCAAGGTGGAATGACCAAGTCCTTGGGGCTGTAGCGGAGGTGACTTGTGCCCCCTTGTACACTCTCCATAGCTTCTACCCTTGATTGGGCTTGGCTACGGGTGTACACCATGGTGGTGTCTCCCTACAAGATGCGTAGATTTTATTTCTTTTTATGATTTTTATGCTACACTAAACATAAAATATCACACACACACAAAGCAATGATTATCTCGTTTAAAGATTAAAGGTGTGCCCTAAACCTGGTTTAGTGTGTTTTGATTTTTTTTTGATAGTTTTGTAAAGAAAATTTTGTAGCAAATGCAATATGATGGCTCTTATGACTCCCAAAAATGGTCGCCCCTTTGATATACCATTTCCAGGCCATTATACCAAACCTCTCTATATACCCGCCCTTACGTGAGGGAAACTATTGGTATGTGAGAGTAGAATGGTATGTGGAACATAGGCGGTACAGAAGGGGGATCACCCTATTTTTGACACCTATAGAAGACTTATCCTCATGTGCTGGGAATCACCCCAACTACACTTAGTCAGGTTTCGTTAGGATTTACGTCTAGCAATAGTAGCGATCGGGGTTATGGATGCAAAAATTCAAGCCAAGGTGGTGATGAAATCCACTATTGGTCTTGATAAAGGGTTGGGATTTTATGACCAGCTCCTTAGTGTTTAAATTACCACGTGGTGTGTGGGGTTCTTTTTAATTTGCATAAATTAAGAAAACAAGCATTAAAAATTCTCCTATGCAAGAAAATAACCAGAAAATAGAAAACATAAAGCAAAAAATGATAGAAGGTGTTTAGGACCCCTACCTCTTCTCTGCCCAAATCGGCTGGTTCTGAGCTTCAGTCCTGAAACTACATAGAGAGCTATTCATCCCTGGGTGGGATGAATAATAGAACTGTATTCATCATAGGGTGGGGCAAATGCCCATTCATCCCTGGGTAAGACGAATTCCAGCTCTGTATTCGTCATAGACTAGAACAAACAGTAGTCCAGCGTTTGAAAACTTGGTACCTGCAAGCAAAAACAAGCAATTTTTGATCAGATTTCTGATCTCAAAACAAAGGACAAGGTCCCACCGTGATCGCCACTGAAAGCATGAGGATACAAAAACAAAAAGGAAATGCCAAGATGCGATGTAAACAAAACTAAACTTAACGCAAAGTCCTACGAACTAAAATGCTTGAAAGGAGAGAAACATAAACACATTGAAACAAGGTATACAAGTGAATATGGAGTACATACCTATTTATTAATATGCTTTAGAACCCATTTACAATCTGTCTCCTCCATTTTTAGGGACTAGGAGCATTAAATATGTTCTCGTCACGTCAATAGAGGGTATTCCTTCTTCTACGTGCCCACATGTAAAATGGGTGGACCAAATATCACCTCAACTTGCGTTGATGAGTATTGACCCCTTTCTACTCCTCTAATGTCCATATCCTACGTTCAAGGAAATAGAAAATAGTTAGTAGCACCTATAGATAAAATGAAACATGCAATCCCCAAGCCTACGATTAGCGCATGCGAAAAATAAATAAAATGATAACCAAATAGCATCAAAAAGATCTAAAAATTTAACAGAAGCATGAGGACATTACTAGAAAGGCACTACAACTAGAATAGTCAGAAAATTTGCCATGGATTTCTAATCTCTCCGGGGCGGGACGATTAGACCTGCAACAAAGCATCAAAAAGCATTGTCCCAAATGTCACATCTGGGAGGCTCAAAATAACTTGCAAAGTTGGGGGTTAGGTAAAAGGGGGTATTTTGGAAAGACCTAGAAGGTCATATTTTCCCAATTTGGCCTCTATCACTGGGAATTTGATGATGCTACCAGCATGTTAGCAAAAGCGGGAAATGACAAAAACATGATCAAAACAGCTCAAAATGATGTGAAATTTGAATGAAAACCTATCTAAGCAACATAGAATCAGATGCAAAAATAAAAGAAAGGAAATCTACTATAGATTTCTAATCACTCTAAGGCAGGGTGATTAGGACTGCAGTAGTGCGGGGGATGCCCGAGGGAAAGACACCCATTGTTTGGGGCCCGATTTCAGCACCAATCCACTTGGGATGGGTCCAAAACATCTTGTGGGGTGTTTTCGGCAAATTTGGTAGGATGTTATGGCCAAATTTTGGGTTTTGGTTCCGGATTTGTGCTTCCAATAATCACCCAATGACCTCCCTTCCAAAAGAGATCAAGGATGTGAAAGGCACAAATCAAAAGGTGTGAGGATATAAAATGACAGCACTTCATTGCTCCAAAATACTCCTTCTCTCTATATTTTTGGGGTGAGAAGACTCACCATTTTATAGACTTGATGGTCTCTTTGGATGAGCATGCAAAGGCACCACTTGGCAATCATGCCTTCCTAGGGGGAGAAGATTCCTCCCTGATTAGGGGCTCCATGACTGCCCTTGTAACTACCTCTAGCACTAAAAAATGCTCACTCACACTCCCATGCAATGAAGGAAGAGTTAAGTGGTGGATCTGAGCTGCCATTTGTCAAGATTTGACTTTTTGCCCATCAAACCTGCTATTCGCCCCACCTTGGAGCGAATACTACTACTCATCCCTAGGTGGGGTGAATACCAGTTTGTAATCATCCCTGGGTGGAATGAATAAGGAGCAGAGTGCCTGAAGGTGCCAAATTGACCTCTGACCTTCAAAAATACTATGAGAGTGGTTAGGACCATTGTTTAACCTCTAGGGGATGTCTTGGGGGCTGTGTGTGTCAATGCGATCAGTGTTTGCAGTCACATAATCGGATTGGTGTTGTTTTGGTGTCTATACTAACTACTTGCTTGAAAAAGTTAGAGAAAATAGATAAGGAGAATACAAACTTCAAAAGGAAGATCCATATTGAAAAACAAAGTCTTCAATACCCAAATAATGTAATATAGGGGATTTTAGAGTATATTACATTATTTAGATAATGTAAATGTACCACCTTTGGTACATACATAGGGTAGGAGATTACTTTAGATGGAATTTATATAGTTACTTCAAGTAATACAATATATGCACAAGTTTCAATGTGCAAGTTGTAAATGTGCAAGGCATCCCCTTGTACAACTAGGTAGAGTGTTGGTCAAGGAACCCATTTTCCTATATAAAAAGGGCCTCATAGTAAGTGATTGAATATCATTGTAGGTAGTAGAAGTGTAGAGAATAAAATCCATTGGTGATGGAGTACAATGTAGTATTTTAGCATATATTCATGGAGTGTTCATTTTCTCCATAGTTGCATTGTATTATTTTCATCATTTCTATTTATAGTATACTTCAATCATATTGTAAAATTAATTTCCTTAATATTTTTTGCATCTGGTGATTTTCATATCCCATAGCATACTTCATCAAAAGCTAACATTTAGATAGAGACCAAAATAGATTGACTAATCATTTGATTGGTAAATTTATTGGTTAAAGACCATATCTAGATGAGATTAAGAAATGGGTTAACCTTAAGTGAAAAGTTCAAGGGAGTGTAAAATTCTTTGCTCTTCCAAGAGTGTTTCTTTTTAGCCTCCTTCTCTATTGTGGAAGAAAAAAGATTCATTTTTTTTTAGTGCCCCATGGTTTATGGGATGATCTATATTTTTCCTAAGGAAATGGGCTCTTGGGTTCAATCCGAAGTCTAAAAACATTGAGGTTGCTCCCATTTTGGGTTAAAATTTTAACATTACCCCTTCAGTTCTAGGAAAGTAAATTATTTGAAGCTATTAGAAATTACATTGGTAGCTTTCAGTCTCTGGATTTTGCTACTAAGGAGAGGAGGAAGATGGTCTTTGCTAGAATTTATGTGCTAGTTGAAGTGGAAAAATCTCTACCAAGATTCATTAAATTGACCTCAAGTAAAGGTACTTGGACATAGGAGTTTTCTTATAAAAATAATCCTTTTGGATGTAGGAGACGTAGCAAATCAGGTCAACTAGTCAATAATTGTTGCCTTAACAAAGGTTCTAGAATATGTTCGAAGGAGCAAGGAAGGAAGGGTAAGGTCATTTGGAAAGTGAAAGGTTAGATCTAATAAATATTTGTAGGACATTGACCAATATCCCAAGCTAAGCCTTATAAATTCCTCGAGTGTGCAAGAAAATATAAATGTATCTTCTATCTCAATATCTCATGAGGAGGGAGAAGCAAACCAAAAGATCAAGGAGTAGTTGGGTATAATCCCCCTTGAGTGTAATGAAGTTGTAGAGGACATATAGATGGTACCTCTTACATTTCCACTAATATTAAAGAAATATAATGTGAATATGGTGAAGGTAGGGAAGGAAGCACCAATATGATCTCAAGTGAAATAAAATGTGAATATGGTGAAGGTGAGGTAGGAAGGATCAAAATGTTCCTAGGAAGGACCAAATTTTTCTCATGTGGATATGGATACTATCCTTTATACCTTGCCATTTTTCCTAGAGAAATAAAATATGTTTATGGTGAAGGTTGTTTAGGAAGATCCAAATTGTTGCCATGTGGAAGACCAAATAGAGATTGATATTCATGATATTGTAGAGATATAGAATTTTGAGAAAGGTTTATTCTATGTTACTTTAAATGTAAGAATTGCTAGGATTTCTCATAAATCCCCTGTCCTAGGCCAAGAAGAGTATAGCAAGGTGGGTAGTAAGTCTTTCAAGGATAAAATATACAAGGAAGTAGAAGAAGAGAAATCTATGAGAACACAACCTACTATTAAAGAAATTCTTTCAGGTATGAAAATCCTGCACCGTAGAACCAATAAAAATTCTAACCTAGAATGTTAGAGGTATGAACACTATTAGTAAGCATAGGTTGGTTAAGGAATTTTTCTTCTCTTGCCAAATATATTTCTTACTTCTCCAAGAAACTAAACTAAATCTTATGAGTTGGCTAAAAATTCAAAAAGGTATTTGGCAAAATGCTGATAAATTTCAAGAGGAAGCTAAGTGGGGGTTGTAGAGGGATTATATCTCTTTGAAAATATAATATTTATGAGGGATATATACTATCTAAAAGTGAATATCAGGTCATAGTACTACTCATAGCTAAATATTCTAAGTATTCCTTTATGATTACCAATATCTATACCCCCAAATCAAGTAAATCCTATAGAGAACTATGGATATATTTAGGGGAAATTGGTAAGAAATTTATAGGTTTAAAATAGATTATGGTGGGAAATTTTTACACCCCATTATCTCTAGGTGAGAATCAGGGTGATAAGGCTAAGTTCTTAAAAAGTATGCAATATTTAGAAAATATTTTAGCTGATGGTAGTCTATTTGATGTGGATTTATATGGTAACAAGTTTACTTGGATGAAAATATGCTCTGGTAGAAACCCGATATAGGTTTGGTTGGATAGAGTTATTTCAGATAACTAGTTAAAAAATAAATTCTTGTTTAATCTAAAATCTCTTCCTAAATATGGACTTTATCACAATACCTTGCTCTTTTGGTGTAGTGTGGAGGATCAAAAGCATAATGGTCCTTTAAATTTTAAATTAATGTGGTTGCACCATCCAAATATTTATAAAGAAATGGAAAAAATGTGGACTATTCCTTCCCAAGGTACTAAGATGTAAATTATTACAAATTAGCTTAAAAATATGAAGAAATAAGTCAAGAAGTGGAATAAGGAGGTTTTAGGAAATATCTTTCAAAAGAAGAAATCTATTCGGTTATATTTGGATAAGTTAGAGGAACATATTAACATTTTCATTATCAACCAAACCCAACTCCAAAGAGAAAATGAGCTTAATGTTGAACTGCACATCATAGTAGCCAAGGAAGAAACCTATTGGAGGCAAAATTCCAGGATCCAATGGTTGCAGGAAGGTGATAGAAATGTTGGCAATTTTGGGTGTCTGCTTCCAAGTTTATCAAGGAAGGGTTGAAAACAATAGTAAAATAAAGTTTTATTAAAACATGGACAACATTTAAGGGTTTTTAACCGTTTCTTTCTTAAAAGGTCCCTATGAGTTATAATTAGTTTAATTTTTAAAATTTTTGTATCTCAAAGTCTAATCGGTATTAAATTATTAAGTAAGATGGCATTTTGAATTGCCAATTGAGGAGAGCTATTGTAAAAGGAATAATAAAGTGTAACCTGAGCTGTTGGTGGATCTCTCATAAAGTGAAATGTGAGAGAAGGTAAGATAAAGGTGGGCAGTTTCCTTTGAAGACGTCAATTCGCTGATGAAGATAGTGGGGTTTTAGGTTAGGTATAAACTAAGTGGTGGATTAAGGGTTTTTTCGTGAGTATATTTTAAAATTGGTTTTAATTAATGTAGTGGTAGGTATAGGGTTTTTAAAATGGTGGAAATTGTGTGAGATATAAGGGTAGCAATTATTAAATTTTGTTGAAAATATGGTATAGTTTTATGGAGTAGATATATTAAAATATTTGTTGAAGGTTAAAGAAGAAGACAAAACCTTGTTTTTTGGACCAAGGAATTTTTGAGGAATTTAAAAAATATGTTACTAACCTTATGGAAAAAGTGGTTTAATAGTCTTATTTTCCATTCTTTTTTTTTCAAATAAGAGGAAAGTAATGGTTCTTTATCTATCTTTGACTTCTTTTTTCTTTTTTCACTAGGTTTTTTTTCCTTTTTCTTTTTTTTTTTTCTTTTTCATTTTGCTTCTCTTTTTTTTTTTTTTTTGCTTTTTTTTTTTTCTTTTTTTTTTATCTTTTTTTTTTTTTTTTTCTTTTTTCTTTTTTTTTTTTTTTTTTTTTTTTTTTTTTTTTTCTTCTTTTTTTTTTTTTTTTTTTTTTTCTCTTTTTTTTTTGTTTTCTTTTCTTTTTTTGTTCTCGCTTTTTTCTTTTTTTTTTTTTTTTTGCTTGTTTTTGTTCTTCTTGGGCGTTTTTCTTGGAGCGGCTTTGTTGCCGCTTGTTTGTGCTTGGCCCTTTGGGTGTGGTTGGTCTCGGAGTCTTTGTGGTCCTTTGTAGTGCTTTCTGGGTCCCGGGTCTTTGGGGCTCTTTCGTTGGGGGTTCCTTTGCGCTCTCTTTTTGGAGGTTTCCCAAGCTTTGTCTTTTGGTTTTTTGGTGGGTGTGGGGGGGTGTTTGTTTTTGGTTCTTTGAGGGGTGGGTGGGTGTTGGGGTGGTTGGGTGGGGTGTGTGGTTTGGTTGTGGGGGGTTAGGTGGGTGGGGTGGATGGGTGGGGGGTGTGGGTGGGTGTGGGGGGGGGGTTGGGGGGGGGTGGTTGGGTGGTGGGTGGGTTGGTTGGGGGGGTGGTTGGGGGGGGGGTTGTGTGGGTGTGGGGGTGGGGGGGTTTTGGGTTGGTGGGTGTGGGGGTGGGATTGGGTTTGGGGGGTGGGTGTGGGTTGTGGGGGTGGGTTGTGGAGTGGGTGTGGGTGGTGTGTAGGAGGTGGGGGTGGTAGGTGTGGGGTCGGTTTGGCGGGTGGTTGGTTTTGTTAGCCAAGGTTGGGGTTGTGGTGGGGGGGGGTTTGGTTGGTGGTGGGGGGGGACAGGGTGGGTTTGGGGTTGTGGGTGGGGTTTGTGGTCGTGGGGTGTTTGGGGGTTGGTTGTTGCTGTTTAGGGGTTGGGTAGTTGGTTGTTGGGTTAGTAAGGCGGTGTGTATTGTATTGTAGTGTGAGGTGTGTGTAGGTGGTGGTGGGTTGATAGGTCCAGGAGGTGGTGAGATGTGATAGGGTTGGAAGGTTGGAGGGGAGTTTAGGTGGGTGTATGGGGTTTATCCACCTTACCTTGGGGGGGGGGGGTGGGTTTGCGCGGGCGGCAGGGGGGGGAGTGGTAGGGGAGGTGGGGGGTGGGGGGTGGTAGAAGTGGGTTGTGGGTTGTGGTTTGCACTGAAGGGGGGTGTTGGATTTTGGGATTGGGTTTGTGTCAGTGGGTTGTGTGTAAGAAGTGTGGGGGGGGGTGTGAAAGGGTATGTTTTTTTAAACCAGGACGTTGGTGGGTTTTTAACCAGTTGGCTTGTTGTGGGTGCGTGTGAGTTTTTTTTTTTAGTTTTTTTTTTATTTTTTTTTGGGGGTGTTTTATTGACAGTGCATATAATGGTATTTTAGTTGTGGTTTGTTAGCTGATTTGGAAGGAGCAAGGGTGTTAAGCTTTTTGTGGAAGGAGGGAATAAATAAAAGTGGGGCTTCCACATGGGTGGTGAGGGGAGGCTAGGCTAGGTTGGTGGAAGGGAGATCTCGTGTTAATGTTGATAGAGGATAAGTGAGATGTGTTTAGGGGTGTAGCTATGTGGGGTCAGTGGAGAAGGGTTTTTTTGAGGTACATTATATAAACTTGAGGTTTATGTGGTGTTAGGAGATATAAGGGTTTTATTTAAATGGTTATTAGGTTTGTTAATTAAAGGGTATTTTTGGGGGTTTTTTTTTTTAATTTTTGTTTTTAATATATGGGTATTAGTTTTTATGGAGTAGATAAGGTGAATATAAGAAATATGTTATGTATGATTTGTTGAATGAGGTTAAAAGAAGAAGACATAGAACCTTTATTATATTTGGACCAAGGAATATTCTTGAGGAAATATTAAAGAAATATGTTGTCTACTAACCTTCTTGAGTTTGGCAAAAATGTGGTTATGGTTATGACAAATTTGTGAGATCTTCTTCATCTTCAATAAGGTATGGGCACATTCTTCTTATGAGTATGATTGGTGTATGTTTTCTTGAAATAATATTGGAGTGAAAAGGTATTCAACTAGGTTTCCTTTGGTTGGGTGTAAATCCTATTTTCTGGTTTGTTGAAGACTACTTATGCATTGTTATCATTGATGAGAGTTTTGGTGAATGCATAATTCTGGTTTGAGGTAGTGGAATCATTGTGCACTAGGGTTTATTATTGTGAGTCTTGCTACTTGCTTTGAGTTGATGAAACCCTTGGTTGGCTGTTTTGAGGTTGATGGTTGAGTTGCTTCCATAGAGGTTGTTTGATCAAGTTATTGCTTTTACTTGATTCATGATATTGGGCTTACTCCATTGAGTTTATTTGAACAAGTTATTCTTTGCATTTGGTGATATTGTGTGGGTGGCTATTTTGTTCAAATATCTTTGGAGGGAAAAGGATTTCTACTTGTTTCATTTTCTTGTGATGATTGGTTGAATGCTTCAAGGTTAATGTTGAGTTGAATGATGTTGGTTAAACCTTGTATTTGAGCATTGTTGTTGAAGCCCTAATTGGTTGATAAAAGATATTGGTTGTTGGAAAGAACATGAGTATCATTGATAAATGAGATATTGGATGGTTGGAAATTGTTGGGTTGTGTTTCATGTTCTTGAGAAAAGCATATTACATCTATCTTATTTCTATGATATTTGAGATTGAGATTGGGAGTTAAGTATAGAACATATTGAGTCTCTAACAATTATCTTTATGCTTCTATGAGGTTGATGAATCACATTGGGTCTCTAACAATTCTCTTTGTGGGTTCATGCCAAGCAAGTTTTCTTGATGAACTTATGAGCAGGTTTTGGACAGGTTTCGTTGGGGACTTGTGAGTAGATTTGGACAGGTCCTAGCAGAGGACTTGTGAAGCTGAGTTTGATAGTTCTATCAGAGAACTTGAGGACAGAGGTGCATTGGTTCTATGAGAAGAAGCCAAGGACATTTGTGCTAGACCGAAGGACTGTGTTTAGTGCAAAATTCGAGGACCAGCTTTGAGGTGATAGAGTTGAGGACAGAGGTCTCCAGCCAGAGCAAGGAAGACAAGTGTCTTCTATGGATAGATTTCCATTTGCTACGGGTAGTGGAGGCAGAGGTCTTCTAGAGGATCACCAGCCAGAGTAGAGGTAGGTGAAGGTATCTCCTTTGAGCAGAGGCTCATAAATTTAGATTGGGGGAAGGTATCTCCTTTGAGCCGAGGCTCATAAACATTGTAATTGGGAAGGTTTCCCAAAGAACTTTGAGATAACTTTTAGAGAAAATTTTTGTGGATGAACCACGTTGAAATTGTTGTGTCACTTTTTGGATGATATTGTGCATTGTTTTGATATTGCTTTGGATATGTTGCTTTCTTCTTTGAAGTATAAAGGAAAAGTAAAATGTGGTCTTATACTGTTCACCCCCCCTCTCAGTATAAGCTTGTGTTCTTCAAGAAATTCTAAATTTTTCCATACCTCTACTATAAAAAATAATATTTCTACCCACATTGATGAAATTCTAAATGATGGTGGCTAGGTTATTATAGAGAGTGAAGAAATTGAGCTTGAGGTTGTGGATGTATTTCAAAATATTCTAGCTAAACATATGGAAGAGGATGAAACAATGGTTAAGGAGATGACTAATCACATTCCTAGGTTTATATATAAGGATAAAAATGATCAACCTCTAAAGGATATTGAGAAATAAGAGGTAAGGATAGCCACTTTCTCCCTCAACAGATACAAAACTCTAGGTTTGGATAGGTCCCAAGCAAGTTTCTTCCAAACCTTCAAGGATATTGTAAAATTCAATGTTATTGAAGTAGTAAAGAAATCATTAAATTTGGGTTAGATCCTAAAGGATTTTAACAATACCTTCCTTGTTCTAGTTCCTAATAATAAAGGGTTAAAAACCTTCAAATATTATAGGATTATATATCTTTGCAATGTTCTTTGTAAGATTATCTCTAAAGTTATAGTCCTCAGGTTGAAGATCTTCCTCCCCTCCATGATCTCCAATGAGCAGGGAGGAATTGTTAAGGGTAAACAAATTTTGGATGGGATTATATCCCTTCATGAATCCATGCAATTTTCAAGGCTAGTGAAATAAAATACATGTTCCTAAAGTTAGATATGAGCAAGGCTTATGATAGAGTTTCAAGGAGCTTTTTGGATAAAGTTTTGGTTTCCTTTGATTTTTACAGAGAGTGAAGAAGATGGGTAGGGAGCTGATACAATACTGCATGGTACTATGTTCTAATCCATAATAACCTAGTAGGTTTTTTAGCAGTAGTAGAGGTCTTAGACAAGGTGATCCCCTCTCTCATTATCTTCTCATTATTATGGTTAAAATATTTGAATTATACCTCAATGCTGCTAAGGCTCCTAGTCGCATAAGAGATCTTACAACAACTCAAAATATTGGGGGTATTAATATTTTATAGTTTATTATGATACCACTTTACTTGATAATCCTACTATGGTAGAGGTAATTAATTTAAAAGAATCCTAGTCCTCTATGAGTGTGCCTCTCACCAAAAGATCAATTTGGACAAGAGCAAAATCTTCTTCATTAACACTAAATTTGCTCTCTAGAGAAGGGTGGCTAGAGAGATAGGGTGTCCTATGTCAACCCTACATTCTACTTACCTTGGAATACCTATGTTCATGGGAACTTTCAAGGCACCTCTTTGAAATGGTTTTATTAACAAGTTTCAATCCAAAATTGTAGGGTGGAAAGGTAATCTCTTATCTCGAGGGTAAAGTGTTGTTGGTTAAGAGTGTTTTGTAGGTTTATCCAATTTATCTTTTCTCCCCTTTTAATATCCCTACTAAAGTTTATAAAATCATAAAAGGAATTCAAAATTAGTTCTTATCATCTGGATCTAAAGAGAGGAGGAGTATTCTTATTTTAGCTTGGGAAAAAGCATGCCATCAAAAGAGGCATGGTGGTCTTGGTTTGAGGAGACTTAGGATGGTTAATAGTGCTATGGCAACAAATGTTGGAAGGAGAGTTCTAAGAGATGGTCAACATATTTGGGCTAGGATTCTTAAAGATAAATATCTTATAAACTAGGAGGATACCAGATTTGTCACAAATTAGGATCCTTATTGTTGCTCTTCTTTGTGGAAACACCTAGTGGAGGCTAGGGAGGCCTTGTGGAAGGGTGTGAAATGACATGTTAGATATGGAGCCTCTATAGGTTTTTGGAAGGATGCCTAGTTAGATGATAGACCTTTAGCCAATAATGGTATTTTCTCTAATAAAAAAGAGGATCTAGAAGATAGATATGGTAAAAATATTTGTGAATATATGACTTTATTGGATAATTGATTGAACTAAAAATATTTATAGGTAGTGCTAAGAATTTGGAGTCTTTAAAACTCCTTAAACCTAAACTAAGGATTATTACCTAGGTTTTTTCCTAAGAAAATCAGTGGTTTATGGTAGAACTAAGAATGGTGAAATCAATGTGAAGCCAACCTATGATCTTTTGGATCCTATTGTAGGTAATGGATTTCCTTGGAGTAGAATTTAGGGTAAGAGAGTTATTCCTAAATTGGATATTTTTATTTCAAAAGTATTCTAGAATAAGATCCTAATGGTGGATAATATTAAGGAGAGAGATTTTTAGTTATCTAATAGCAGGGTTATGCATAAGCGTGAAATATCATAAATTGGCTCTATTTAGGATTTTTAAAATTTTGAAAAGGCTAATTTTGGATCCTTTTAGTGGGGCCCATTCACTCGAAATTTATGAGGTGGAAGTTTTTTTGGGGTAAATTCACCCGCCATTGATAATCATGAACCTAATTTTATTTTAATTCATTGACCTCAAATTACATATGATTTTGATTTTCTCGCCTAATTCACCTTCAAATTATAAATGATTTTATATTTCCTGCCCAAATCACCTTAAAATTATAAATGATTTAATTTTTCACTTCTAAATCACCTCATATACTACTCGTATATATACTGTAATGGGTATCGATAAACATACATCGAAAATACTCTAACTCAAAAATAGCTCTAAAACGATGAAAATTTTGAGAAGGTTGTAGGAGTGTATGTCAAAATAATTTAATTGCTTGTAGAGGAGTGTCGATAAATGCAATATGATTGGTATAAGTTGATCAATTATAGATCCATGTCTGTCGATATAAGTCGATCAGTTGTAGAGTCGTGTCTATCGATGTAAGTCGATCGGTTGTAGAGCTATGTATGTTGACATAAGTCGATAGGTTGAAGGGTCGTGTCTGTCGATATAAGTCGATTGGTTAAAGAGGTGTGTCTATCAATTATAGAGGTATATATCGGCATCAACCTATCGGTTTTAGGGATTATCGATTGACATTTGTCTATAGATTGTAAAGGTGTTGATCAATATTAGTCAATCAATTACAAAACCGTGTCGATAAACATTAGTCGATCGGTTGTAGAGGTTTTGATTGATGTTCATCTATTGGTTGAAGGGACTGTCAATCATCATGCTTGCAATCAATCAGTATTCCTATAGTTGATCGACATTCCTGCAACCGATCGACATTATTGCATCCGATTGTCATGCCTGCAGTCGATCATCATGCTTGTAGCCGATCGATATGCCTATAGCCAATCGACATCCCTACATCCAATCGATATGCTATCGATCATCATGTCATCCTAAAGTCTTTCATATCGGCCTAAAGATTTTAAGTATGTTGTACATTTTTTAGATTTTGCAAACCGATATTCATAGCACCAAACATAGAAAAGTTGCCATGGTTTGAAAATTTTTGGAGATAAACTAATGAAATTCGCCATGGTTTGAAAATTTTTGGAGTCAAATAAATGCAATTCAACATGTATACTTCTACAAATTTTGTCAATATTCCAAGAAAATTCACCTTGATTTTATAAATAGATTTTGAGGCTGACCCCTTATCCATAACCCTACCTAATAGATGTGGTTTGCGTAAAAAGGTATAAGACTTAGTGGAAACATCTTCTTGGAATATCCTTACGCTCTAAAAATTTTCCAACTCCTCATAAATAAGATGTGAATCTCTTGGGTGATGCCTTATAATATGGTTTTATGGTTATAGTAGTGGGAGAAGCCCTTTTATAGTCCTCGTATTAAAGTAATTTGGAACCTGATTCCATTTATTTTAATGTGGGGAGTATGGTTAGAGAGGAATAGGAGAATTTTTAGAGGGGAAAAAAGGTCTGCATTGAGAAGTTTTGGAAGTATCACCTTTTTTAGAGGAGAATACTAAATCTATCAAGTACCCTATCAAGCCAAATAATACAAAAGAAACTATCATTACTAAGACATGTAATTTAGAATTCATTAGTGGTGGAGAGGCCAATGCTCAAGTTAGAATTAATGTAAAGTGACAACCACCTTGAGATGAAAATTTAAAGTTCAATTTTTATGGGGCCTCCAAAGGTAACCTAGGTAAGGTAGGATTATGAGCTAATTTGAGGGACTCTTCTCAATAGAATGATCTTCCAAGCCACTAACCTTGAGTGCTAATGAACATTAGAAATATTATGAGTCTTGAAAAAATTAATAATAATCTGAGAGTTTGACTCATAGATTATCTTTCGTCATCCCATAGCATAACATTTTTATAAAGCAAAACAAATAGCAAGGACCTCCATATAATTATTATCTTGCTTCCCCTTGTAACAAGAAAAAATAAAAAGAGCTACACCACTACTATCTCTCCCAATACCACCAATACCTACATGCCCAGGATCCCATTTGGAAGAGCCATCAGTATTAATATTAAACACCTCTCGAGATGAGGGTAGATGGGGATACCATCTACCATCTCTCAAAACTTTTGGATTGAGGCCTATCCTATTGACCTATAAAGAAGGAGGGGATCATTCTGCACTAAACCCAGGTCTCGCATCATCAAAATATTAGACTGCTCCAAAGGAAGATTGATCTAATATTTAGAAGAAACAATTTCTTGTATCATACCAATAATCCTCTACCAAATATGATAAATAGTTAAATTCCTACCTTGAAAAAATCTTCAATTTATTTCAACTCAAATCTACCATATAATACATGAGGGTCCAATATTCCATGCAACTTGAAGAAATAAAGCCTTAGTAGAAGGTCTTCCTAAAATCCTCCAGAACTCAACAAGAGAAGAGGTATGAGAACAAGGTTGTTTTCACGCCCTCCACCAAATATGCCAAATTTCCCATGCAAACGAACATTGTAAGAGCAAATACCCTAAAGATTCGTCACTATTCTCACAAAGGAAACAAAATGAAGGGCCTTAAAAACCTCTCTTTTGGAGATTATCCCAAGTAAAACATTTGTTCCGAGTAGCCAACCACAAATATAAATTGCATTTGTTATTATTATCACATAATAATACTTATTTTTTTCAGGATGACTATTTTTCTTTTTATTTTTTCTAAACATGTCCTATCTTAAAAATATAATTTAATATAATACTTTTCACATGATTTCTTTTTGTAATTAAGTATTATTTTGTTAGTAACATGTCTTAGAGCTCTTACAATGGTAGGTTATAGGATTATCCTCCTATAACCTTGTCTTGTTGCCCTTTAATAAAAAACTTGTCTTACCACCCAAATAGAAGTACAAATAGAAGGAGATTTGATTCTTGCAGACCTTGTAGTTCCCATAGAGTGTTGTCCCAACATGATTATTGCATACCACTCCAATTCTATTTCTACTCGAATTTACATTTTGTAACTCCATCAATATTAATTTTAATCCGGCCTAAGGATGAAAATATTTTCTAAAAAAATATATATTTCTCTCCAACCACACTTCCACCAAATGAAGTTTAATCCATGCTTCCACCAAATGAAGTTTAAGCCTAGTCCTCTTCCATTTTTTCCAAATATTAATCCAATTCAAACCACTATTGGCTTAAAAAATCATCACTCGAATACACATTGAGATGAACCAACTATTCCCCTATCTCTCAAATTATCAAAAATAAAATTTTCATTATACATAAAATAACCATTATCATTATAAAAATTATATGCATAATCTTATAATATATCTAAAAAATTTGAAAATTTTACTATTTTAAATATATATATTAATTATTAAATTTTTTATTTAACTTTTTATATTTAAAAAAATCTTTTAAAAGTAAAAATAACCTTAAAAAACTCTATGTTCTTTAATATATATTCTATATGTATTTTATCCTATATTTAAACTTTGCTCTTTTATAGGCGTATCTAATGCAACCAAACTGTTTGAAGCACTTCCACTTATATTTAAATTGATTAAAAGCTATGTCTAACACAAGTTATAAAAACAATTAATTTTAATAAATGGTTTTCCTTTTCTATTATTATCATTCTTCTTTTCTTCACAACCGCTCATATTTTGTTTTATATTGGCGATGTTTTGTATTTCGTAAATATAACACATTTTTAAAATAAATTCTTCTTTTAGTCCTTATTTTATTAACATGCTTTTTCTTTTTCAAAGATATATTTAAAATGTATTCTTCTTTTCGTCCTTATTTTATTAACATGCTTTTTCTTTTTCAAACATATACTTTTGATACTTCAACTTAGGGTTGTTCGTTGCCCATTTGAATCTTGATTCTCATCCTCAAATAAATAAATTCTCATGCATTCTTATGACTGACAGGTTTTCTTTGATTTCTGTCGTATACGAAGGGCTTTCAATTCCTGTTATTTTTTTATGCTGAAAGAGTGACACAATAGCCTACGATTTCTGATATTGGGTAAATCAACTTGATCATCCAAGCAGACTGACCAGAGGCAAAGAAATGTCAGAAGATACGCCAGAAAATTTTGTCAACACCTATTTATAAGAGTACAAGAAGATTTTCATTGGAGCTAAATCTTGTAAATCATATTTTCACAATGGCTATCCAAATTAGCTAAACACTGGATTTGCTCACCAACCTATCTAATTCTCTCATACTCAATACCCATACTAACCCCTACCCCCTTCTTAGTACCCATTTTATTTAGATCTCTACTCACGTAAACTAAAATGGCATCATTTAATTCCCTCCATAATTTCTTAATTTGGGTAACAAAAATCATCAACCTCCATCTCCTCAAATCAATGTTCCTCCTGCAATCTAGAGCTCCTACCAATATTTGATAATCTAATTCTAGGATTATCCTCCTATAACCTTGTCTTGTTGCCCTTTAATAAAAAACTTGTCTTACCACCCAAATAGAAGTACAAATAGAAGGAGATTTGATTCTTGCAGACCTTGTAGTTCCCATAGAGTGTTGTCCCAACATGATAATTGCATACCACTCCAATTCTATTTCTAATCGAATTTACGTTTTGTAACTCCATCAATATTAATTTTAATCCGGCCTAAGGATGAAAAGTTTTCTAAAAAAACATTATATTTCTCTCCAACCACACTTCCACCAAATGAAGTTTAATCCATGCTTCCCACCTATACAGAAAGCTTTAAATTTAAGCCTAGTCCTCTTCCATTTTTTCCAAATATTAATCCAATTCAAACCACTATTGACTTAAAAAATCATCACTCCTAGATCTCTTGCATGAATACACATCGAGATGAACCAACTATTCTCCTATCTCTCAAATTATCAAAAATAAAATTTTCATTATACATAAAATAATCATTATGATTATAAAAATTATATACATAATCTTATAATATATTTAAAAAATTTGAAAATTTTACTATTTTAAATATATATATTAATTATTAAATTTTTTATTTAACTTTTTATATTAAAAAAAATCTTTTAAAAGTAAAAATAACCTTAAAAAACTCTATGTTCTTTAATATATATTTTATCTTATATTTAAACTTTGCTTTTTTATATGCGTATCTAATGCAACCAAACTGTTTCAAGAACTTCCACTTATATTAAAATTGATTAAAAGCTATGTATAACACAAGTTATAAAAACAATTAATTTTTATAAATGGTTTTCCTTTTCTATTATTATCATTCTTCTTTTCTTGACAACCGCTCATCTTTTGTTTTATATTTACGATGTTTTGTATTTCGTAAATATAGCACATTTTAAAAATATATTCTTCTTTTAATCCTTATTTTATTAACATGCTTTTTCTTTTTCAAACATATACTTTTGATACTTCAACTTAGGGTTGTTCGTTGCCCATTTGAATCTTGATTCTCATCCACAAATAAATAAATTCTCATGCATTCTTATGACTGGCAGGTTCTCTTTGATTTCTGTCGTTGTAAACGAAGGGCTTTCAATTCCTGTTATTTTTTTTATGTTGAAAGAGTGAGACAATAGCCTACGATTTCTGTTATTGGGTAAACGAACCTGATCATCCAAGCAGACCGACCAGAGGCAAAGAGATGTCAGGAGATACGCCAGATCAGCATCAATCAGAAAATTTGTTAGATAACCATCAACAGCAGCACACAGAAGGTCTTCTCCGTCGCATCAACGACACGATAATTGAAGTTGAACATAAGCTTTTGAGGATACAACAAGATCCACTCGAGCTTGGGCCGGATCCTCAAGAGTTTTGTCGTCTGTATCGAAATTATTATGCTTTATGTCAACAAGAGTATCGTGGTCTGGACTTTTCTGGTCTTATCTTCAATCGACTTCATGTGTTAGCAAACGTTATGTCTCTTTTTTCTCGAGCCAGACGGGAACGGAGGGTTGCTGAAAGGTCGAACAGTGTGTTTTCTGGAGCCATAGGCGAACGGAGGGTTCCTCAAAGGTTGTACAGTGTGTTTCCTCGAGCCATAGGCGAACGGAGGGTTCCTCAAAGGTCGAACCCTGTGGAGAATAAAAGAGAAGAGGAAGCAGATATTGGGAAGGCGCTGAGTACCCTAATAATTTCAGCAGATGGTTTGAGTGAAGTCGCCGAATGCCCAATTTGCGTGGAAGAATTTCACGTGGGAGAAGAAGTAAGCAACATGCCTTGTCACCGCTTACACGTATTCCACACTCAGTGTATTCTGAATTGGATTGAGCGCAAGAATAATTGCCCCATCTGCAGGAAGGTGGTTTAAATATGGGTACCACTAAATTTGTTTTAGTCCTCTCGCCCCATCTGCAGGAAGGTGGTTTAAATATGGGTACCACTAAATTTGTTTTGGTCCTCTCGCTTCTCTTAGCCCATAGACCGTTCACCATTGGTCTTCTCGAATAATGCGTTGTCTTTACACTCATTCTATGAATGTCAATACGAACTGATTTTTGATATCGCGTTCTTCGTATTATTTATATAAATATTCATGTTTTAAATTAATGTTTTAAAAATGTTAGAGATTTTTTTATAATTTATTTTTATAGTTAAATGTTTAATTAAATCAATGTTTTTATAGCACCTCAGGTGCAGGGCAAGAGTTTGGGCTTTGGCTCTTCTTCAGGAGTTCCAAGGTTCAAACCATGGTGTGGGTGAGTGTGTGAGGGATTGGGTGTGTGTCTCCCTGGTGTATGTCTACCTAGTGGAGTTGTTGTAATAGGTTGGGGGATTCTTGGTCAAAACCCCCACTACTTAATATTATAAATGGCATGTGTGAGGGGGTGGGTGTGCCGAGGTTGGGGGATTCTTGGTCAAAACCCCCATTACTTAATATTATAAAAAAATGTTTTTATAAAAAAAAATTATATAATTTTATTATCATGAGTTAATAATAGAATATTGAATAATTTGATATTTATTTTTATAAATTTTAAAATTATGTATAAATATTTGATGACTATTTATTATAATAGAGAATATTGGAGAGGAAATACAAATTCTCACCCAAAATATCCACCTTCTATTGAATCTAAATTTGTCCAAAAATTTGTGGATGAATTTCTATGATACTTTATTATATGCTTTGTTCGTTTCTAAATTTGATATCATTCTTTCCTTACCACTCTCTAATGTTGATTTTAGTACTTCATGAATTGTGATTATTCCATCCATGTTTTGTCCTCCTTGGACATATCCTCTTATTGTTCTAATATTATATTTGGAAGATTTTTTTCCAACCTTAATGCTATCAACTTTGTGATGATTTTATAGATGGAACTACACAAGTTAATCTAAAATATTAAGATTTTTTATATTTTAACAATTTATAAATATATTTTATTATTATATAAAATGTATCTAAAATGAGATTCAAAATGTAATGGGTAGATAGTTTTTTATGTCATAATATCTTTTGAAAATATTTATATGAACTTATTTATATTATATTATTTCCATTACAACATCATCTTGGTGTGTGTATATAAATTTACTAACAATATTTAAACTATGTTATTTCATTATACTAATGACCTATTTCATATGTTAAACTACTACTCATATAAAAAATATTTTTTTAGTTAAAGAAAGAATTTGGTTTGGTCAATTATTTTTAACATTTAAATTTTACTAAAAAAAATTAATTTGATGATTGGATAATTATATGTCACTCTATTTCATTACAATGAAATTTATGATATATTTTTTTGATTGGTGAAAAGGGGTTTTGAAAGGATTTCGTAACCTTTTACAACACCTACGAAATAACCAAAAACTTTGAAGAGACTATCAGTCACCAGACAAAAAATCCTACCATAAACCTAGAGAAACTATTATCGAGATGCAAAAATAGCCTAGAATCCCATGTAGGGGAGGGCCTGAACATTAAAAAAGGCCCACATAGGGGCAAAAACATACTACCAAAAATGCCCATGAAGAGGTAAGGCTTGAGAATTGATAAAAATCCCACACACGGGTAGACCACAAAACCAAACAAAAAAATAGAACTAGAGCAATAACATCAAAAACCATCAAGGGGATATCCCTACAACCAAGAGACCACCTACAACACAAATTATACACTTGGTCTCGGACCATTACCCGTAGTGCTCTCTTCAACCAAGTTCTTGAATTTCTTGAGGAGGAAGTACACCTAAACTAGGAGGGAGGAGATAGTCTTGGTCACCCAACTAAGAGCTCTGAGGAGGTCCTAGATATCCTTGATGTGCCTATGGTTAGAAAGGTTTAGGAAGTGTATCACTCGAGAGGTTAGTAAGGGAGCCTGTAAAGAATTCCTTTCATTGTGGATCAATCTCTTTGTCAATTTGTATTTTTTGTCTTGAAATGAGAGGGAATTATCTGAAGTATTGTCAATTATAAGAGAGATTTTATTGTTGCTCCCTACTTTGGCACAAAGCGGGTATCGATGGGGTTCATATTTCTAAGAACCTAGGGTATCATCCACCTTTGATACAAAGCTTGGAGTGCAATTAGGAGGAGTGGAGAATAGGATTTCTCTCCTAGTATCATCTCCTATGTTGGTAGGTCCTTCGATAATGAGAGTAGGCCTAGTCAGTACCATCACTCTATGGTTCTGCTCTGCCACCATAAAATAGAACAACACAAGATGAAGGTCTTAATGGAGGGGGGAGGAGGAGACTCCTCTCTTCATGCTTAGGATAAATATCTCCTTAGACCAAAACATATATTTGAGAATATTTATTGATTTATTTCCCTTGAGGTGATTCAAAAACATGAGATGAAATCTCTAAAGGATAGCGTTCGGTTTTTCAAGGATAAAATATTGTAGCACCATTATCATCATTGTATCCCACAATTTTGGTAGTGTCTCCCTCACTATGCCACCTTTTTATTTGTCGAGGGACTCCCCTTTATCCCTAAATAGGTCCAAATACCCCTTGGAGGGAGTGTTTTCTTGGTTAATAATTTTTGTCATCATTGGGGATGCCAATGACTTCTGCCAGAAGGTTTGTTGTAACTGTGAAGCCCATACCTCTAATGATGATGTGCCCTCTGTTCCATAAGCAGATGAAATTTAAGGACAAGTCTGTCTCAGTCCCATTAAATCATTGTAGGAAGTTAAGGAGGCCATGGTATCTGAAGATGTCTTTGACTAGAGGAGTTAGATGGAGGGACATAGGTTCAATTTTAGCCATGGAAAAAAAATAGAAATGATGTGATAGAAAGAGAATGGAGAGGAGCAAAAATGATAAAGAGGAAAGGTGGTTGGGATGGGAATAAAACTACATAAAACCTCTAGAAAAATCTATGACCCAATGCAGCTCATGTTCCAAATCAACCAAATCAAGAAAAAATCAAGGGACACGGGTGAATTGGCTCACCAAAAAAATGGGACGGCTCGGTGGAGGGAAGTGAAGGTGGCACCAATTTCAACTAAAAGGTCAGGCCAATACTGTCCATTATGAGGGGGATGATCATCCTTGCTGGATAGGTGAACGTGGTGAAGATATAAGATGGGGGTGACAAGGGCAACTACCATAAGAAATATAAACAAGAAACACACAATCGAGCCAATGCTAACAATGCACCTTGCCCAAAGGGAACTAGAGAGGTCACAAAAAGTCTCTTGTTCTTACAATTATTGGGGAATTCCATTCGAGAGAGGTTGATTTAAAAAGAACCCGTACATGAGAGATGATCAAAATTAGATCTCATGGTGCCACGATGGAGACTTACCTCATCGGATTTGAGATAAAAATTAAAATTTCTTAGGTGGCTATAGGCTTGAAATGGACAGAGCTAGTTTTTGAATCTTACCCATATCAACTTACTGAATGATGATGTCAGCTACATTGGCATCGATGATCATTTGGAGGAAGGAGTCCTTCCAAACTGTGAGGCTAGACTCTAAGATTGTGATATTGGCTAACTGATTAGCCGCTCAATTTTTCTCCCTATAGGTGTGGGTCAAGCTTGTGCTTGAGAAGGATAGCATCACGTGTTTGACTTCTACGATCATACTAGAGATATTCTACAAAGTGCGAGAGGATCCAAAAGTAATGTTGTTGATAATATTTTTAGAGTCACCTTCGACCACGATATTGGGAACCAACAGACTATGAATACACCTTCATATAGAGCATTGGATTCGATGAAGTGGCTATATTTGAACCCCAAATTCTTAGTGTAGGCTAGGATGATGCATCCCTTGTGATTCTGGATGATACCTCCTTCACTTATATCTCTTGGATTTCCTTTGGTTGCATCGTAAAAATTTAACTTGAGGAATCCTGTAGGGGAGGGGTCCATCTGACAAAGGAGCGATCAACCTTAGGATATTCTTGCCTGATACCTTCAAGGATTTAGAGAGAGGAAGCTAGGATATCTTCATATTGAGTCTCAGGGTCACCTTTAGCTTAAAATATTTTAATTTAAATAAATTAAATTAAATCCTTTGCAAAATGCTCAATGGGTCTTTTGAAGGATAAAATATTGTTAATAATTCCTTTGACCTTGTTTTCTTCACCTCATCCTTTTTTCTAGAATATTATAATATTATTATTTCCTTTTAAACCTACTTCTTCTTCCTTGGTTCGTCAACCTTTTAGGCCTCTTTAGGCATATAATATTAAAAATAAATATTATATCCTATTCCTTTTAAAACCTTCCTTAAATTTTGTAAAAACCACCTGAGGACATTAATGATGATGAAACTGAAACAACAATCTCTTAAAAGGTTCATCCAAACCCCATAATGGGGGTGGAGGTCCAAGGTTCAAATCTTGGGCCTCGTCGAACTGAACGCTTGTCCCTTTCTTGGTGCTTTCAATAGCATAAAAGGTTTAAAATGATTGTGGCATGGTGGTTATAGGGGCGGACTACATGAAGATCTGTGTGGCGGCTTCCGGGGTGGACAATGCAGAATACTATGGCGGCCATAAAAATCTAGACAGCCTACCCAGATTCGTGACGGCTACCGATTCCACCATGTAAATTCAAAAAAAAAAAAAACTATTGAAAAAACTTGGTTAGAAAGAAATTCATATTTAGTGCTATTTCACCTAAATATTTAAATAAATCTAAATAAAATTATCTTATATATCATATTACAAAGTCATAAGGGTTAAAAACATTAAAATATTTTATGTTTATTATAAATTAATATAATAAAGTTGGCATTGATTTTATTTGTTATAGTATTTTATTTACTAGCCTCTTGAATGAGGAAACATCTCATCATTTAATATATTCTTTGTATAGAAGGGAAATCATGCAATCCAAGTAATGGAAAGTGAAATATAGCAATTGCAACAATAATGATAAAAATATATATAAATATGGTGCCCTTTTATTAATGATATTTGTTCTTTCCAAAGAGGTTACAATGAGATCCCCTCTAAGGGGATTTTCTACCAATTTGATACAATGAATTACAACATAGAAATTTGGGTACACTCTGTAAGATATTCCTTGCTAACACAGTGTAAAGGTAGGTTTTTCATGACCACTGCTTGGAGAAGTTCCTTTGTAGTTTTTATGAACCTATAATATGCACACAAAGAAACTGAACGATATTAGTAGCTTATGAATATCCCAATGATATTGGGTCTGTATTAAATGAAGTGAATACTAAAATATAACTGAATCAAATGCATGAACAAAAATATAAACTACTATAAAAAATAGGAAAAATCAAACTTGAAGCTATTATAATAATGAAAATATAAAAAATAGATATTTTCAAAAATTCATCTTAGGGCAATATGGATTTACCTACGGGTCATTTCGGGTTGATACAATGCTATCCTAGGACTATGTTTCTTGTGGTTAAGTTAGGGCAACTTCTAGATTTGATCTAGGGTTTTATCGGTAGATTGGTGCACTGTGGGAGAGACTTAGTGGATTGGATATGTTTGACATTTTGAGTATGTGAGTTGTCGTTTATGTCAAGAATGAATGGTCATTGATGTCAAAAGTCAGTTTCAGTAAATAGTGCAAAAGAAAGCAATTTCGTAATCCATGCAAATAGAAGAATCTGCTTTCAGTTGGTCAAAACTGGTTCTAGGTAGTCAGATATGGTCCAAAGAGAAAATAAGAGGCCCAAGAAAGGATATTATAATATTTTATTATAATATTAAAAAGGGAATTTAATTGAATTATAAATTAATTAATATAATTTTATTATAAATTAATTTATTAATTAATTTAATTAACTTAAAAGTTACTTAATTTAATTATAATTTAATTATAAGTTATTTTTTATTAATTTAAATAAACCCTAAAGAGGGTTATAGCAATTGAATTGAAAATTCAATCTGAGTATGGACGTCACATGGGACATTGTGTATAAATGGTGGTAAATTTCTTTGCCTTAAATCCTAATATAAACGATTGAATCCCCTATGCTCCATTAAATTTGTGCACAAAAGGGAAACACCTGTTAGGAATGGAGCCTAATTATGAGGAGGCTAAACAGGGAAAGTTTTTTTGGATTTACTGTAGGACGGGCAGGGAAATTTTCCAGATTTACAGTCTGTTAGTCTACCAGAGAAAGTTTTCAGATTTTCAACAGGACAGCCAAGGAAAGTTTTTTTTTGCTTTTATCCCAAAATTAGATTTTGGGAACTCAATGTTAATCTTGGAATGTATTAAGAAAAGCAGTTTGTTTTTCTGTTTTTTTCTTATATATAGTTGTGAGGAAAAACAGAGATGAGCATGATGACAAAGAAAATTACTGTGTTGATTCCTTGGAAATATAGAGAGGAAATTACAGGGAGATGTTTGCTGTAGGTTGTAACCCTCTATTGCTTGGATTGAGAAAATGAAGGACCGAAAATTCTCGGTGGATGTAACCCACATTGGGTGAACCACGTTAAAATCATTGTCTCTTCTTCTGTGTGTGTTTGTCTAATTTTTCTTTAATTATGTCGTTAAAGTTTGAAACACTATAATTGCTTTTCTATATAAATATATTTTATATAGTGATTTTCTCTAACAAGTGGTATCAGAGCGGTTGTTTTGTTGGGTGCACTTGACAAAAGGAGAATTTCTGGATCAAGTGGGAGCAATGGCCGAAGAAGGGAGGTTTAGAGTTCAAAAATTCAATGGCCAAAACTTTCAATTCTAGAAGATGCAGATGGAGGATTACTTGTACCAGAAGGATATTTACTTACCTCTTGAGGGGGAAACGAGAGAGACCTTCATCTATGTCTGATGAGGAGTGGAGTCTCCTTGATAGAAAGGCATTGGGTACTGGGAGGTTGTGCTTGGGAGCCACCGTAGCCTTCAACATCTCTGATGAAAAGACTACCATGGGAGTCATGGATAAGTTGGCCAAGATGTATGAGAAACCATCAGCATCAAATAAGGTATTCTTAATGAAAAGGTTATTTAACATGAAAATGAGTGAAGGAGGATCTATGCATGATCATTTAAATGAATTTAATACTGTCACTAATTAATTGCATTCAGTAGGACTAGATTTTGATGATGAGCTTAGGGCCTTATTAATATTATGCTCTCTTTCAAAAAGTTGGAACAGTTTGGTAATGGCGGTAAGTAACTCTGCTTCGAGTTAAAATAAATTAGAATTTGATGATGTGGTTGGTGTGATACTCAGTTAGGACATGAGAAGAAAAACCACAGGAGAATCATCTAGCACCGCATTAATTGTTGAGAATAGAGGAAGAGGAAGAGAAAGAGGCCAGAGTTCACATCATGGCAAATCCAAAGGCAGATCCAAATCACGTGGAAAAGGAAAGCTACAGTGTTGGCACTATGGCAAAAAGTGTCATCTCAAGAAGGACTGTTGGCAAAGAAAGGGTGATGGAAATGAAGGTAATGATAATAATGGTAACACTTCAGAAGCCAATATTACTGGAAAAATTCTACAAGATGCTTTAATATTATCTCTTGATAGAAATAGTGATTATTGGGTAATTGATAGTGGTGCTTCATTCCATAATACCTCACATAAGGAATATTTCATAGATTATGTTTCTCGATATTATGGACAGGTTCTATTGGGAAATGACCAACCATGTAAAATCGTGGGTATTGGAAAGATTTTGATTAAATCCCCAAATGGATGTCAATGGGCTCTTAAAGAGGTGAGACACATACCAGATTTAAAGAGAAATCTTATATCGGCAAGTAAGCTTGATGGTGAAGGATACACGATTGCATTCGGAGAAAATGCTTGGAAAGTTACTAAAGGTTCATTGATAGTAGCTAGAGGTAAATTGGTGGGTACTCTTTATTTACTTACTGATTTTTCTCACTGCTCCATGAATTTAGTTTCTATCACTGCTCCATGAATTTAGTTTCTATAGGTGAGAGTGCATCTTTGTGGCACCAAAGACTTGGCCATATGAGTGGAAAAGGTATGGAAATTTTACATTCAAGAAAGTTATTGCCTAAGTTAAAAGAGATTGATTTGGAATTCTGTGAGGATTGTGTTTATGGTAAAGAAAAGAGAGTTAGATTTCTCAAGGATGGCAAGGAAAGGAAGAAAGAGAAATTGGAGCTTGTGCACTCAGATGTTTTGGGGCTAGCTCAGGTAACTTCTCTTGGAGGTTCCTCTTACTATGTACTTTTTATTGATGATGCGACAAGGAAAACATGGATATATTGCATTAAGAATAAAAGTGATGTTTTTAATACCTTTAAGAATTGGAAAGCATTAGTTGAAAATGAAACTGGAAAAAGGTTAAAGTGTCTAAAGTCGGATAATGGTGGAGAATATTGCAGTAGAGAATTTGATGTGTTTTGTTCTAAAAAATGGAATTAGAAGAATCAAGGTAGTTCCAAGAACACCTCAAGAAAATGGGGTTGAAGAAAGAATGAATAGAACCATCATGGAGCGTGCTAGGAGCATGAGAATACATGCAAGCTTACCATTATTTTTATGGGCTCATGCTGTTGATACTGCAAAGATATCTGATTAATAGAGGACCGTCTAGTGCCTTGGATGGAGGAATTCCGGAAGAGCTTTGGACAGGTAAACCAAGTAAATTATTCTTTCCTTAAGGTATTTGGATGTGAGGCTTTTATGCATATAGACAAAGAGAACAAAAATAAGTTAGATGCTAAGGCCCAAAAGTGCTATTTTATTGGTTACGGTATTGATGGCTTGGGTTACAGATTATGGGATTGTGATAACCGAAAAGTCATTAGAAGTAGGGATGTCATATTTAATGAAAAAAACTTGTATAAAGATCAGTTGCAGGGAAAGAAAGAGAAAGAGGAAAATACTAAATACATAGACCTTGATGGACACATAGAAAAGGTAACTCCAAAAGTGGTAGAAGATCAAAATGTACAGCAGCAACAATAAGCACCTCAATCTCTAGAAAGTGCTATTAGACATTCTACCAGGATAAGTAAAATTCCTCAACGTTTCTCTGATTATATTTTGTATACTGATGCTGGTGAGCCAGAATGTTTTCAGGAAGCATTACAGATAGATACCAGGAATAAGTGGGAGCTTGCAATGAATGAAGAAATGGACTCTTTATTCCACAACCAAACTTGGGGTTTGGTTGAGCTACCCAAAGGTAAAAGAGCGTTGACCAATAAATGGATGTACAAGGACGAGGAGGTGAGCATAACAATGGTGGGCCACAGCCTCGATGTAGCCCTGTCGATGCTTAGCACCTTCGACATCGTGACGAACGGGATGACCTCATCTGTGCCTGGGAGACCGGTCGTGCCGGTGGCGGCGTTCATGGTGGGGTGCCCAAGCGTGGGCAACACGGAGTTCAAGCGCCGCTTCGAGGTGCTTCCGGAGCTACGGGTGCTGCATATCATGAATGTGATTGATGTGATCCCTCACTACCCCGGCAAGCTCATGCATTACGAACATGTCGGGGAGAGGCTGGAGATCGACACGCGGAAGTCATGATACCTACAGGATTCAAAGAATCCGAACGACTGGCACAACCTTCAGGCGTAGCTGCACATCATGTCCGGGTGGGATGGCCCTGAGAAACATTTTGAGCTTCGGGTGAATCGTAGCGTGGTGCTCGTGAACAAGTCGTGCGACTTATTTATGGATGAGTGTCTAGTGCCCGGGTCATGGTGGGTGGAGAAGAACAAAGAGATGGTTTGGTTGCAAAGATTAATGGAAGAACTGGGGAAGAAGCAAGAGGATAATAGGTTGTGGAGTGATAGCCAAAGTGCTATACACCTTGCGAAGAATTCAGAATTCCATTCAAAAACTAAACACATCAAACTCAGGTATCATTTCATTAGATCAGTAGTGGAAGATGGATCTTTGAAATTAGGGAAGGTTCACACATCACAAAATCCTACTGATATGCTTACAAAAGTGCTGTCAAGAGAAAAGTTGAGGTTTTGCTCAACTTCAGTTGGCCTTAACGAATAAGAGGCCATGATGAGAATTTTTCAATCCTTGGTTGCAGTATGGTGCAATGGAATTAGTCTCCAAGTGGGAGATTGTTAGGAATGGAGCCTAATTATGATGAGGCTAAACAGGGAAAGTTTTTTTGGATTTACTGCAGGACGGGCAGGGAAAGTTTCCAGATTTACAGTCTGTTAGTCTACCAGAGATAGTTTTCGGATTTTCAACAGGACAGCCAAGGAAAGTTTTTTTTGCTTTTATCCCAAAATTAGATGTTGGGAACTCAATGGTAATCTTGGAATGTATTAATAAAAGCAGTTTGTTTTTCTATTTTTTTCTTATATATAGTTGTGAGGAAAAATAGAGATGAGCATGATGACAAAGAAAATTACTGTGTTGATTCCTTGGAAATATAGAGAGGAAATTACAACAGATGTTTGCTGTAGGTTGTAACCCTCTATTGCTTCGATTGAGAAAATGAAGGACTGAAAATTCTCGGTGGATGTAACCCACATTGGGTGAACCACGTTAAAATCGTTGTCTCTTCTTCTATGTGTGTTTGTCTAATTTTTCTTTAATTCTGTCGTTAAAGTTTGAAACACTATAATTGCTTTTCTATATAAATATATTTTATATAGTGATTTTCTCTAACAAAACCTTCTCATGTTTTTGAAAGGATCTTTGGCGGTGAAGGGATAAATCGAGGGAGTGCGAACACTTAGCACCAAAGGTGTTGGTAGCATAGTTGGCATCGACAGAAGCACTAGGCTATATGGCAAGCTAGGCATGTAGGTTCAAATCCCTTTGAATTCATTTTTGGAAAAAAAGAAAGGGCATTTATTTTTCATGCAGTGCCCAACACAAGGATACAATTCACACCATCGCTTACTATATTCCACAAGGTTTGATAAAATTCAATCTAGAATCCATTTGGTCCTAGAGCCTTTTCTCTTCCTATGAGAATACTATCACTATTATACAATGCTTGCTATACAATGTATAACCAATTAAATTTTATCATTGTTATATTATTTAAAATATAATTTATAAATTAAGATTTTTTATATTTTAACAATTTATAAATATATTTTATTATTATATAAAATGTATCTAAAATGAGATTCAAAATGTAAAGGGTAGTGGTTTTTTATGTCAAATTTATAATATCTTTTGAAAATATTTATATGAACTTATTTATATTATATTATTTCCATTACAACATCATCTTGGTGTGTGTATATAAATTTACTAACAATATTTAAACTATGTTATTTCCTTCTACTAATGACCTATTTCATATGTTAAACTACTACTCGTATGAAAAAATATTGTTTTAGTTAAAGAAATAATTTGGTTTGCCCAATTATTTTTTAACATTTAAATTTTACTAAAAAAAATTAATTTTATGATTGGATAATTATATGTCACTCTATTTCATTACAATGACATTTATGATATATTTTTTTGATTGGTGAAAAGGGGTTTTGAAAGGATCTCGTAACCTTTTACAACACCTAAGAAATAACCAAAAACTTTGAAAGACTATCAGCCACGAGACAAATAATCCTACCATAAACCTAGAGAATTTATAAAATTTATAAAAAGCCCACACACGGGTAGACCACAAAACCAAACAAAAAAATAGAACTAGAGCAATAACATCAAAAACCATCAAGGGGAGATCCCTACAACCAAGAGACCACCTAAAACACAAATTATACACTTGGTCCTGGACCATTACCCATAGGGCTCTCTTCAACCAAGTTCTTGTATTTCTTGAGGACTTAAAACTGATCCTTGTATTCCTCGAGGAGGAAGTACACCTAAACTAGGAGGGATTAGATAGTCCTAGTCACCCAACTAAGAGCTTTGAGAAGGTCCTAGATATCCTAGATGTGCCTGCGGTTAGAAAGGTTTAATAAGTGTATCACTCGAGAGGTTAGTAAGGGAGCTTGTAAAGAATTCCCTTCATTGTGGATCAATCTCTTTGTCGATTTATATTTTTTTTATTGAAATGAGAGGGAATTATTTGAAGCATTGTCAATTATAAGCAAGACCTTTTCTTGTTGCTCCCTACCTTGGCACAAAGCGGGTATCGATGGGGTTCATACTTCTAAGAACCTAGGGTATCATCCACAAATTGTTTATAAAATTTTATTATTATTTAGATTGCATAGTAAGATGAAAATATAGATGGAACTAGGGTGAGGATCTAGGTTTTATGAAATATGGATCCAGAGAGCTCAATAGAGGTGGGAATGGACACCAAAGAGCTCCACAAATTTCTTAGGAATTAGAGAAGGATCATGGAGAAGAGTGTTGTCATCACATGATGTTTTTTGGAGGGAGAATGACCACTCAGATCTAGGATACAATATTCTTTGGAACCTATTATAGGAGGAAATTCAGAAGGATCTTATCTGTGATAGAAAAGTGATAAGATTCTCACCCTAAGGGTTTTTGGTGGAGGTTAAAAAAATTGTTTCTACAAAGTTTTCTGACTCTCTTACTTTTCTAGGTGATGTGGATCTAGGGCTCCTCATTCCTTTTGACCCAGGTAAGAATTATTAGGTGAATGTTGTTGTGAATTCTAAGCAAAAATCTATTGTGAATGATGTGTTTGATCTTCAGCCTTCTCAAAGATCATTATCCATCCCTTTAGACCTTTTGAGATTAACCTTGGATGAAGGGTTGTTTAATATTTTGGGAAAATTTATGGGTTCTAGACCAAATTTAGACTCAATTAGAAGATGAGATTTCTCTAAATGGTCACCCAGTGGTCAAATGGAATTTTTAGCTTTACTCAACAACTTTTTCTTATTAATATTTTCAAGGAAGAGGACATGGTTAGTATTATTAGTGGTGGATCACGGTTTTTTTGTAGAAGATGTTTGTTCCTCCATAGACGAGAGGTGGATTTTGACCTAGAATTGCAAAAGATAAAATATGCACCCATTTGGTTGAAGCTTCATGATTTGCCCCTTCACTTTTGGCATGTGGATATCTTAAGAGATATGGCTAAAATATTTGGAGATCGAATTAAAATTGATGTAGCCACTCATGCTAAATCCTAAATAATTGTTTCTAGGATGTGTATTTTTCATTAATCTAGATTCTGATCTCCCATAATTCATTGAACTGATTTTATATTTGGGTATTAGAAAATAGGCCATTATTTTTTAAAATTTTCCTTCTCATAAATCTAAGGATTTCTACCTAGACTCTTAGATCTCTTCCAAGAATAATGTAAATACTGATGAAAATTCTCAGATATTTTTTGAGAATATTGTAAAGTTTAATGGAAATTTTATACCTTATGCTAAGTTTGTTGATTTTTTGAGATATTTATCTTTGATTGAGATACTTTTTACTCTTATTGGGTTTTTTTTAGACGACCATTTTCGTAGAAATACTATTCATTTGATAAATTCTTATTCTTATGTAGATATTGCTAACTTTTTTGGAAGTATTTCTCTTGTTGCTTCTGGTGCCGAAGATGTGCTAACCATGGTTGAAGCCTCTCTAGTTAAGGTTATTGATGAGGTCAATCCAAGAAATTTGGCTAGAAAAAACTTGACTATCAATGATTCACTTACTTCCACAAGAGATGTTTCTCATAGCTCTCTCTCATTTGATTATTTAGCCTAGAATGACAAAAGGAATATTGGTTTGGATATGGAGGTTACTCCCTCAAGTGTGAACAAGAGTGGTAAGATCTTTTTTGTTCAAGGTCCTATCACAAGATATCAAAAAAGTAAAGGTAAGTAGTTATTTGGAAATCTCTACAAGATTTATTTAAATACAAAAAAAATAGAAAGGGACATTTCAAATGGGGTGCAATCCACTCTTTAATGGAAATAGATGGAATTTTTGGTTTGATAGACCCTCTTTCTTTGGTAGCTTTAAGTTATCTTCTCTCTGATATGGAAAGAGGTTTTAGGTTAGATGTAGTTATGAGCTTTGTGGTTTATGTTTCTTTCTCTAGACTATGGCTATTTTCTTGGGGTTGCTACAAGGTTTGGATTTGAGTTTTTCTCGATTGATGTTGGAGCCAGGGTTTTAGGAATATTGTGCTAATATTTTCCTAGCTTATTTGGTTGGTGGATTTTAATTCTAGGAGGAATATTTCTAGGTGGGAATCCTGTTTCAAATTTTTAAATCCTCTAAAGGGATTTTTTCATTCTTGGCAAGATTTTTCTAGGCATGAATATTGTTTCAATTTTTTTTTTAATTTTGAGAGGGAAACCTGATCACATATTTACTGGAGTGGATGACAGCCATATTTTTGGCTCTCCTTGCTTCTTTGGGTAGGAAGCCTATTTTAAAATTCGAATTTAAATTTTTAGGTAGAATTAAGGAACAAAGGTCTATTTGAATGGTAGTTTGTCTGAGTAATTTTTGACTTGGTCCTTGGGCTCTATGTTGTTATTTTTAGGAGCTTGGTGTTTCTATATCTTGGGAGATATTTTTATTTTCTATTAGAGTTGGGCATCTTATTATTTTTGGAGCTCCAGTGGTATTTTATAGAAGTTTATTCTTGAGATATTTTTAGAGCTTCTTCTATGTTTTTCTTAGAATTATACTTTTGAGATATTTTTAGTTGTAAAAGGTTTTTGGTCCTTTCAAAACCCCTCTTTACCACCTATTAAAAAAAATAAAATAAAAATCCTAACTATATGTGTGTGTAAATAGACAGACAAATAGATAATTTACTATGCATATTTAAATACAAGTCAATTTTTTGAGTCTTTAAAAAAAATTTCTAGTGTTTATTGAATTTGAACATTATCCCTTTACTTTTAAGTATAATTTGTTAATTTTTTCATGTTTATTGAATATGAACATTATCCTTGATCATCATCACTTTTTTTGTTATAGTTTCCACTTGGACCACGATTAGTATAGATTTTTTTATTCTTTTCTTCTTGATAGAACTTCTTCTTACAACTCATTTTTTCTTGAGAGTCATTCCTTATTTTTTACAATCTCCAAACATCTTGACCAAGAATGTATTAAGATGAGGTTCATTCCATGCTTGCACTAATTTTCTTCTCACACTTAAAGTTGATTATTATATATTATGAAATAAATAAGTATTATGAATTTTTATTTTAAAATTAAATAATACGAAAAAAATATGACAGCATATTAATAATTGCACACACACAAAAAACACACAATTTACGTATCAAATCTTCCACGATATCATCTTCATCATGACTATTTATTTTTATTTGTAATCTTATTTCCAATTCTTGTTAATGCCCAAAACATGCTTTTGGTTTTGTAAATCAATATTTGTGAATTTGTAACCTTTTACTTTAAATAGTACAAATAGTTTTAAAATATCATTATTACTTAGCTTACATAAAACAAAAATCCTAACTATATAGATAGATATATAGCTTACTATGCATATTTAAATACATGTCAACTCTTTTGAGTGTTTAAAAAATATGCCTAGTGTTCATTGAATTTGAACATTAACCCTTATTTTTAAGTATAAGTATATCATGTTTAATCATCTCATCCTTGATAATCATTTTTGTTGTTATAGTTACCACTTGGAGAGGGATTAGTATAGATTAATTCATTATTTTATTCTTGATAGATGAAATGTTACTTCTTTCTAGAACATTAAATGAAATTTATTCTTACCACTCATAATATTTTCTTGAGAGTATTCATTCTTTTTTACTATATCCAAATATCTTGAGCAAAAATGTTTTAAGACAAGGATAATTCCATGCTTGTACTAATTTTCTTCTCACACTCAAATTTGATTATTATATATTACTTATAACATAAATAATTATTATAAATTTATTTTAAAATTAAATGATACAAAAAAAATATGAGAACATACTAATAATCTCACACACACATACACATAGGTAAAAGCCACTTTAGTAGTGTCCCTTTAATGGGGATATTCTTCTATTTAATATTTAATTTATTTTATTAAATTGAATTGAAAGTCCTTAACAAATTTTCTTTTAATAAATTAAATAATTTATATAACATGTTTTTTAGATTACTAATAACAAAACAAAATATACCATATGAAATACATAAAAAATACCTCTTTCACTAAAAATACAAAAAAATATAATATTGTTATGGAGAATATAATTCAAGTTGTGTAAATGAATACCATAAAATGAATATGCTTTACATGTGTAGTTCCCAAAATTATTTTGAATACATATATCATTCTAAGTAATTATCTCAAGTATGTAATATAAATTCAATTGTTCTTCATAAAATAGTTAAAGATGCTTTTATATTTTAATGGCCTCTTCCCCTTTTTAGTTTTTTTTTTGTCCATAGTGGATTATTATCTAGGTCATCATTATTGTTTGAAGTATTATTATCCTTGATGATTGTCCTTCCATATAAATCTCCTATTAGAAATATGTTCATAGTGGACTATTATCTAGGTATTTATTATTGCTTAGAGTATTATTATCCTTGATTATTATCATTGCATTGAAATCTCTTCTGAGAAATATGTTCTTAAGTATAGAGGTAAAAAATATCTTTATTTATTACTCAATCAATATTGATTAGTGGTCGAGCAATGTTAGGGTAGCAAAGGCGAGCAATAGTTTAGTGTTAAGGGTTGAGCAGTGGCTGAGTAGTGTTAGGGAAATGGGTGAGTAATAGTGGATCAGTGTTAGGGCAATGAAGGTGAACAAAAATAAAGTAGTGTTGAGTAGTGGGTGTGCAATGTTAGGGTAGTGAAGGTGAAAAAAAGTGGATTAGTTGTAAGAACTTATTGAGGAATGGGTGAGAAATGTTAGGGTAATAACTGTAGACACCAAAATCCAGCCACTTGCAAGTCATCTATACCTTCCTGTCAGCCACATGTCGGTCATCCACCTTCCCGCCATTATTTGGCCCAAATCCACACTTTCCCGTCATTATTTGGCCCAATTTCACCTTTCCCGCCATTTTTCATCCCCAAATTTATTTAAATTAATATATATATATATATATATATATATATATTAATATTTTAATATTTTAATATATATATTTAAATAATAGTTTAAGTGATTTAATCTCATCCGTCCATCCATCTTAATCCATTCCACAACCAAGATTTATTCTCTACCCTTGGATCCGCTTTAATCTTAGCCACACGTTTAAAGTGTCGTTAAAACCCTAAAGTGTGCCCTAAGAGTGGATTATAAATCGAGTCACTTTGATGGCTCAAACCCTATGTCTTTTTCTATCTTCTTCGCCTAGGTCTTTTGCTACTTCTATCTCTGATTCTAATTCTTCTACAGCTATCTCCTTTCTTCTGCTACCCTTTTCGCCGCATCTATCGCCGTTTCTATCGCCGCTTTCGCCGCCATTCCTTCTGCAAAGACTCTGTAGAATCTCCCATTCCTGTCGCAAGTGCCCACGGGCATTTACCCCTTCACCAAGTGCCCACGGGCGTTTACCAAGTTCCCACGGGCGTTTAACAAGTGCCCACGGGCGTTTACCTTCAGCCACAGACTCAGACCGACGTCTGTAATCCAGATCCAGAAGCACGCGGGCATTCGGCGAGTGCACCAGGGCACCTTCCACAGCCTATTCTGACAACAACATTACTTCCAGGTGTCGCCTGGTCTAGCTACGTTAACATAGAATAGGTATAAATTAGTTTAAAGCAAGTAGCCGTATTTTATGTGTTAATCTGTTATTGATTTCCTGCATTCCATTTTTATAGGGTTTTAAATTGTTTCTGAGGGCTCACGCAGTGGAGCCCTCTCATTAATTTCTAACTCCTTGATAGTGTTAATGTGTGCAGGTTTTTGATGATAGATCCAGTTTATTGATGGCAGATGATTAAGCTGGAGTGGTCCAAGCAAGGGATACGACAAAGCCCACTCACTCTGTTGGGATTGAATATACGTTCTTCGGAAGTGCCACCATTCGTTCCAGCTAGGGTTTCGGAGAACCCTAGCATAACTTGTAATTTTTGTATCACATAAAGGGTTACAGGCCCAGTTGTATTCAAAAAGGAGTTTTTAAACTCCATCGATTAATATAAATCGTCTGTTTTGTGCAACTTTCCTGTATTCCATTCTTGTGGTTTTATCTTTCTGTTTGGCATGTATTTTTAATCTACAAATGGCGATCATGGTGGGACCCCCTAGGGTTTCATATTTTTAAATACTTGCTTTACTAATCTGTTCTTGTTTTTTGTTTCATTTTGCAGGTTCCAGAAATCGCAAAATTCGCTGTTACAGTGAACTAGGGTTTTTGAGCTTGAAGAAAACGCAGCAGACACAGAGGGGCGTCTGGAAGTCCAATACGAAATGCAGAGGTGCGTTTCAGCCTGTGCAGACTCCCATGGGTGTTTGAAGTCAGTTTTACAAAAAGCGTAGGCTTCCAAGTAAGTGTTGTACTTTTTACGTTTTTGGTTTTTCTGCCATATTTTGTTTCTTTTTCAGATCATTACTTTAAAATGAACAAAAACTAAGTAATCTGGAAAAGAATAGTTATTTTTAATTACATTTTTCTTTGCATTTGCATTATTGATTGTTGCTTGCATTTAAAAAAAAAAAAAATTTGCATACCTAGCTGAATGTTAGAATAGCTATAAATTATTTGTTTTAATTATCTAAGTAGGACTATTGATTGGATGTCAATAGTACTCCTACCATTGGGTGATTCCAGGCAGAGAAGTGGACGAACCTTCCGGTTGCTCCTTTGATATCTGATATCATTGGTAGGCAGGGGGTTTTAAACGGTGTACTCCACTTCTTCAGAGGAAATGACATGTTTTCAGTAGCCTCTTGCTTAGATCATTAGAACTTCTGATTTATAGCCTTGTATGTACACATTAGATAATTAAAACATTAAAAAAAAAAAAAATTCATTGCATTTTCATATCGCATTTAAAACAGTGATATCTGGATTTCATCACTGAGATATTGCTTGAAGTTTAGTGATGGTGGAATTCATCTCCATCCATTAAACTTTTGCCTTAGACACCATAGGTCACCCCCGAGCAAACTTGCTGGATTTCATCACCAGTAAGAATCTCGTTGTCCTTTCCTAGCCATAGTTTTTACCTTTTTTTGTGAATAATTCAAGATTAGATTACATGCAAAACTCATAAACCGAACACTTAAAATTTACTACAGATTAAGATCAGAAAATAATTAATTAACCGCAGGTAAGACACATTGGTTGAAACCTAGGTTGTGACTGTTTTCTGATAATTTTTGTAGTGTAAATTTATCATTCTAGTTTTGCATTCTTCTTTTCTGAATTTGTTTAGATTTATTGCTTCATGGTTTTAACAAGGAATCAATCTAAAATGTTAAATCTAAATAATCAAATGGGTAATTCACAAAACATCCCCACCACCAACATAGCCACTTATCCTAGTGAATTTCAGGCAGGTTCGCCTGCAGGTCTTTCACGTCCTTCTACCGTCTATCACATGGCCATGCCCATGGAGGAAGACAATTCCCGTCATATTACCCACATTGATATGGCCCAAGTGCAAACTCACTTAAGAGATGGCACCGGTTATGTCCTTGAGCCAATCCAAGATTCCCCTATGCAAGATTCTATTTTTCAGCAGGATATTGCATCAACCATACCTGCTGGTTTCACTCATGTCTACACTAACCCTTTTTTTGAGGCTAATGTGGTATCTGTTCAGCCGGCTTCATCTCCAACATCTTCCCGGATGCTCAATTGTTCTCCTTTGGAGACAAATGTAGTGTCTTCCCGACCACCTTCTCCCCCATGTACCCGGGTGTACACCAATTCTCTTTATGAAGTTGGTGGAAACTCCTCCAACCATAACCAATTTCAACCCTCTTCTTCCCAAACCATTTATGGTTTCACCCTACCTGGGACACAGTCTATTGTTTCTTCCCAGGTATCGCCTACTTCAGCCACCTTCATTGCTCCTGCTGTGCAGTCCCCTGTGACTACCATGGCAGCCTGCCCTCCACCTTCATCCAATCATCCCACCTCCCTTGGGTTAGAGATTAATAAGGTTAAGGAATATCTCGACAAATTGATTTTGCAACAACAGCAACAAAATGCTCAACCACCTGTCATAGTAAAACCTACACCCCAACCAATTTCTACCCAGCCATATTTTATTAGCTCAGGCCCCACCTGGGTACCCCAATCTTCGATGGTGTCCATTCCTACCCCACCTTTCTCCCAACCCAGTCCAGTTCATCATTCAAACCAATCACCTTCTTTTCGGTATCATCCATACCAACAACATGTCCATTCTACACCGCCTAATCCAGGAAATTTCATCCCATCTCATCAATTTTCCACTCTTCCATTACATCATCATAATCATCAAACGAGTCAAAATTTTCATGAAGATTCTCGACTCCATGCTATGCAACAATAGATTGACAACCTTATGCTTAACGTGCCTGGCTCATTTAGTCAGAAACCTACGCTAAGGTCATTGATCAATCAACCAATTCATCCTTCGGTACCTTCACCGCCATATCCGATCGATTTCACATTACCGAAGTTTGACAAATTTTGAGGAACTGAGGATCCTCATGAACATGTGAGCTCATTCATGCATGCTTGCTTTAGAATCCAAAATAATGACGCTCTTATGCTTAGAACTTTTCCTCAGACATTAGGAGGAGATGTTGTACAGTGGTATAATCATTTAGCTCACCATAGCATTTATGCTTATGAGCAATTGATTAATCTATTTTTAGAACGATTCTCCCTGAATGTACAAAAGAGAGTCTCATTAGCTGACTTATACAAGCTCAAGCAACATGACGATGAGACTGGTTTATGACTTTGGAAACCGTTGGAGGGCTATCATTAATAAACCGCCATTCTCCCTACCAATGGAGGAGTTAACCAAAATGTTTACCCGTAGTTGTCTAAAACCTATCTCTTGGTTACTCCAATTACAACAATACAGGACTTTTGAAGAGGCTTTGGCCCAAGCAAGTATCATAGAAGACATTAAAGTCCAAGAGGGTGTTTTAAAACCCCGTAGAAAAGAATGGCAACAAAAGGGCCAACAATGAAATAATAATTATGGCCAAAACAAACAAGCATAGGCTAATACAGCCTCAAATGTTAACCAAGTTAATCAAGTGGTGGCGAGCCAGCCCGTAATGGCTCAACAACAACAAGTAATGCAAATTCAACCGCAACCAATTTCTTATCATGCGGTACCCGCCCCTACTCAACCAGCTCCCAATACTGGGCCAACCATGGAAACTCGACCTTGGCAAAACAATCGTCCCAAGCGACAATTCACACCTTTAGATGAACCATATGCGGTCATATTCAACAAGTTATATAGCACAAATCAGTTAACTTTACCTGAGTTTAAACCTTTAGACCCATCTAGAAGGGGGAAGTATTACAAAGAGTACCTATTTTGTCCTTATCATAGGCAAAATGGGCACGATATCAATAATTGTACGACTTTCAAACATGTGATCCAAGATCTTATTGAGATTGGAGCCATTAAATTGGATAGCCCCTTAGCCCAACAAAATCAAAATCTTGGTATATTTCAAACACCCCTTCCACATCGGGAGGAAGCTCCAACAACTTCAGGTGGAGTAACTCAGGTAACTCCTCCTAATCAAGTCAACCATGTACAACAATACCAAGGTTTTGTGGGTACTATTAACGTAGTAACCCGGGGTCAAAGGGCGAACCAACCAAATCAGGCTGAACCACAGCCACCTGTACAAACCCCCAGTCCACCTCAGGTAACAATGACCCAACGACGTGCTAGTACTTCTCAACAACCGCTAAATCATTCTACTCAATGCCAATGACCCATCATGTCATTGAGTAGCCGGTTAACTACAAGTTTAAAAATGGCTTCTGCCAAGTTATCGATCTATGACCTCATTCAACAATCTCCTCCGCATAGAGAGGCATTAATGGAAATATTAAAGTCAATCGAGCTTCAAACTCAAGATACTAATGCCTTCAACAACTTTGTGGGGAGTATTCAAACATGCATGGAGCCCTCCATCACTTTCTATGATTTTGAAATCAAACCTATGTCAACAGAAAGTATAGATCCTCCACTAAATATCATGGCCAAGATCGATAACAAGCCATTCAAGAGAGTCTTAATTGACACCGGTTCCTCAATCAATATCATTACAACATCGGCGTTGAGTCATCTAAAGTTGTCGCCATCCCTTATCACAAAGTTGACTTTTACTCTTAAAGCATTCAATGATGCTTTATCTTCCACGGTTGGCACGCTTATCTTGCCCATTGAGGTAGGGGCCCGAACTTTGCATACCTTGTTTCACATCTTGGAAGGGACCATGGCATACAATGTATTGCTTGGACGGCCTTGGCTTAGGGAGATGAGATGTGTCCCTTCTATACCGCATCAATGTCTCAAGTATGTATATGAGGGACAAGTTCATTGTGTACCCGCTGACACGGAACCCTTCAAACATTGCAACTATGTCTCAAATCCTTATGAGATTGTGTTGCCATCCACTCATATTTTCTTGACCCCATCTATTTCTTCTATACCATCTTCTTCTAAAGCTCCCATTCCTGAGGAGCCACCCATCATATCGCAACCATTTTCCTCTTCCGTTATTCCATCTCATTCACCACTTTCTTCATCAACTAATCTTCCTTCTTCTTCATCAGTGACCACATGCACATGTGGCCATGACCAATCATCTCTTTCCACATCATTACCCCCTTCTTCTATACCTTCTTCAACATCACCTATTATTCTTCCATCTTCCCAACCATCACCAACTGATGTTTCACAAGTTAGTGAAGCATCAACCCAACCAAATCCTTCCAATTCTTCTATCCCACATTCTTCTATTCCATCATCTAGTCCATTTCCCTCCCAAGTCAAGGTCCATCTCACCGATGCGGTATTGGTGAGTATGCCATCCAAGATGTCCACATCACACCGTTCAATGTGCAAACAGCTAAAGATTTTGGTCGTCCACATGACCAACATTTATCCATTGGATCGGTTTATAACATGGGTTCTATGCCAAATTCCATTAATTTTGTATATGGGGGAATAGAGTCATCTTCTAGTCCTACCACCATACTAGAACCTAAGCATCCAGTCCCCGCCAATATCGAAAGGATGGAGGGTTTTCCCTCTCGCTATTTCCACGGACATAATTGGCAGCAATTTGGCCTAGGTCGATACGAGCAAGGGGTAACTGAACGCATCGATATGCCATATCAGAGACCCACTGAGCGTTTTGGTCTGGGCTACCAACCACTTCCATCCCTTTCTTCTTTTGAACGAGCTTTTCAAAGCATTAATCTTAATTTAGAAGAAGAAATCCTCCACCCCGACGAATCCGAAGATGAAGTCTATGAAGAATTTGACGTCATGTCAAATGGTGATGAATCTGAAGAAGAGTCGGCGCCCATTGTTCCCCTCACTAAACAAGACGAGTTTTATCTCCAATTGTTTCCTCTCCAAGAGGCCATCCTTCGCTTGCTTCTTCCACAAGAACGAGGTGAACCACCACCCCCGCCACATCCATAAGCCATAATCCAAACCTGTATTATATGTATATACTAAAATAGTGGTTTTCACCACTACCAAAAAAAAAAAAAAAAAATCAGAAAATTTCCAAAAAAAAAAAAAAAAATCAAAACATATAAAAATACTTTATTGCTTTATGTATGTGTGTAATAGTGGTTTTCACCACTACAAAAAAAAAAAAAACTCAAAATACAAATACAAATACAAAAAAAAAAAACTGAAAAACTATGTTGTTTTGCACTTCAGGTCTTCCGAGGTCTTCACCGGTTTTCCCTTCCATTCCGCCTATTCTTTCTTTCATAAGTTGACAATGAATTTTGAAGACTTATTCACCCCGCTCCATAATCCATATGATCCGGATAAGTCAATCCCGATCAACCCAAGCCTGATTGACATGGATCGGATTTCATTCCCTCCATCTATTTCAGAGTTCATCCTTTCCGAGGAATTGTTAAGGGCTTCCGCCAACTACATTCCTCCTTCACCTCCACATTCACCTTCATCTTCTAAGCCAGAAGTCTTCCAGGCAGACATAGACGAGAGCAAGGTCGTTATACACTTAAGAGCATTCTACGCATAGTTTGAATTTTATATGTACATATATACATGGCTTGTACAAAAAAAAAAAAAACAAATAAAATAAAAAGAATTTGCATTTCATTGTTAGTTGCATACATCTCATTCAAAAACATTGCATTTCATATGCATACATCTCATTGAAAACCATAACATTTCATTTTCAGCCATAGTTGCATATCATGTTAGAGACCATTCTATCTTTTGGATATAAAATTTGGTCAAGCAAAAGTCATGTTGCCTTAATCAAGGGCACCTTCATAAAATCCATCAAACCGAATTGTCATTCGTACACCCATTTTCCATTTGCACATATTTACATTGCCAAAATGTTTTCAGTCACTCAGCCATTTCTAGTGTTTTAAGAAAACTTCGAAATGCATGTCAAAATTCTCTAGGGCCATATCACAAATTACACTAAATAAAATCTTGAGTATTGGGAAATGATTTCAAAAGCGGTCTTGAACCTATCACATTTTCACATCTTAAAAACATCTTGTGTCAAAGAGAGATAACACCATCCTTGGGTTGTGCCTCGAAGTGAACAGGGTAATCCTCGTATGTCCTATCATGCAAACATAGTCCATAAAATAGTGGTTCTTACCACTATCACAAGCAATTACAAAATATAAATATAAACAGAGTAGTAAGGATAGGGTAAAATTCTCATCATACTTCGGTTGAGAATCCGATTCCCCAAATCTCTAAGGAAATGAACATTTTTCACACACCACTGATCCCAAATAAGTTGTAAGGATCGTACTACTTGTCCAATCGGACGGATAGGTAGTCATCCCCAAGGCTTACAAAGGTCAAAAACAACATGGACTATGGAGTTAACCTTCACTCGGGCTATAGACGCTTGACTGGCAGTGGAGTATACTCATTGCGTGGCGACATGTCTCTCCTCAAAGAGAGACCTCTGAATGCTCATACGGACAAACTAGCTTTGGGGTCTTCTCCATAACAAGGTTACCTAATTTGTGCAAGATGAGGTTAATGAACACACTTGCACACACACAAGTTTTTGATTGCCTAGAGTCACTACCATGCTTCTGATTTGGTTAATGAACTCACATGCACACACATTTGGTCCTAGTTGAATTAGGCAGTATTAGTAAGTTTGTTTGATACCACTAGCATGTTTGAGTCTTTGTAAAATAGTCTTCCATATTCTCTTCCATATCAACCTCCATATCTTCTTCCATATTCATGTCATTCCATACGTCATTCATTCACAAGCTACCAAGTTCGGTGCCCCTGATTAAACAATTATGATAACAGTTGGCTAAATCTAACTATCTAAAAGTATGAGTGCTTCTTAGTGCATATTTTATTTACTTAGTCTCGCATTAATCATCTATAACTTTGCATTCCATTCCATCACATATGCATTAAAACATATAAAAACATGCATCACAAAAACATAGGCATTCATACAAAAGAAAGTAAAACACTAAAAATAAAAGCCATGTATATATATGTATAAAGATCAAAACGTACAGTGAATTCCAAAAGGCTACAAAATACAATAGAGCACCAAGGCTCATAAAGAGTGCATCTAAGCACTAAGCTAACCATCAAAAGAGGACCCCTGTGACCTAGTAGGAGCCCTAGACCTAGTGGTGTGCCTAGACTCACTACGCCTAGAGATAGAAGAGGATGGAGGATCAGGCAACACAATGTGATGCCTAAACAATGTGTCCTCCAGAGCCTCAATGTAACGAGTCCTAGACCTAAGTCTAGATATGTCTATCCCGTGTCGTCGCTCTCGCTCCGCTAGCTCTTCCTGGAGTCTCATCACCCTGTCATCCTAGGGCACCCTAGTCGCTCCATCCAAATTCGCCTCCATTTGGGCCATCCTCCCCTCCTAAACAGCCTATCGGGGCATCCCGCTCCGCAACCTGTTGCTCCAGCCGAGCTATCCTCTCATCCCGAACCGCTAGCATAGCATCACGCTCCGCTATCTCTCGTTGTAGCTACGCCAGATCATCCTCGTGCCCGCTAGGGGGTACCTCTCTAGTCTCTCCAACGGCCTCTCCTAGGCCCTCGCCATCATCCTCCTCGTCATCTCTGCTCCCCGGTGCCTGCCGCACCATCTTCCCCTTTTGCCTTCGACTGTCAGCTCAAATGCGGGGACCCTCCCTACGCTTGGGAACCTCTACGGTTCCCTCGTCCTCTCCAGCTCCAACAGCCACCAATGGTGGCTCCCACCTCGGCTCTGCGGCCATCCATGCTGCATACTCAGCTGTTACCCCGACGTCATCCATGTCGGGGATCTCCATGTCCTCATCATCCTCTTTCGCCTCTCTCCATGGCTCGGCACACGACAAATCCCCCTCTGATCTGTGCCTCCGGTAGCGCACTGGCTCACCGGGGACATCCTGTCTCAATCCGACCTGGCGAAGCACTCGAGACATCTGTATGTACTCCGCCTCGCCGTGGCCCCGACCCACTACCCATCTAGCCTGTCACACCCGCCTCAGATGCTCTCCATCACCGATCCACCGTGCCTCCCGCCAGGGCCTCCAAATGACTTGGGCATCTGTCAAGTCCGCCCATAAACTCCTATACCATTGCCCCGATCTCACGGGGCGGCTCGACTGTCTCTCCTCCGCCACTAGCCATCTCCTACCATAAGCCTGGCTCATGTCCCAGTAAGCACATGGCAACCCCTCCGGTTGAGCCACTCTGAAGTGCTCCCAACCCCAGCACTAGAGAACCAAACTGCAGCCTAGGCCCTTTCGGCCCCGTCTTCGAACCTCATACAACTCCCGGTACACCTACACCAATAAAACGGGTGCCCAGGCATACACTACCCTATTAGTGAGCATCTCGCTCACTACACCCATAAGGTTCCATGGAAACCTGCACCCGGTGCTGTTCGGGGCCACAATGTTGGCCAATATGAACATCATCAGAGCCTCCACCGCTACCAACTCCTTGGCCGTGTACATGGCCAAGTAAGGAATCCCCTCGCTCTCCGTCCGGATCTCCCTCCAGTCATCCCCAAACAACTTGGCCATCTTCATGGCCCTATCTCGTCCAACCTCCACCCGTGCCCCCTCCACGGGCACCTTGAGGATGCGGTATACATCCTCAAGCGTCACCGTCATCTCTCCAGTTGGGAGCTGGAACGTCCCCCGATCTGGATCCCACCTCTCGGCCAAAGCCGAGAGGTACCCCTCATCTCGCCTGAACTACCTCCAACCGGGCTGCCTCCGCTAGCCCTACTGCTTCCAATGTCTCCCAGTCTTCCTGGGACAATGACCTCCTCATCCCCGGAATTATAGGGGAGAATCGGTGTCGTGCCTCTAACACCCTAAGATGCAAAACAACAAAACAAAAAATTGGTTACAAATTTGTTTCAAAAAAAAAAAAAAACAAATAAAAGTACTTGCTTAAATAAACAAATACCTCAACTGACTGCACTGGTGCATCCGTTCCCATCTCCGCCATAGCCCCCGCGTGCTTCACTCTCCCACACAACCTTTCACTTCACTTCACTTCATTTCACTCCCTCAGACGCACTTCTCTCAAGCTTGAACGCACAAATGAGCGAAATTCTCGCTGAAACTGTTTAAATAGCTGGTTTTGGTGCCCTGAAATGCAGTGGGGTGTTTCATGGCACTCTCAGATGTAGTGGGGCATTTCATGATGCATTCAAACACCGACGGGCGTTTCTGCCACCTCCAAATGCATACCGGCGTTTGATGTTAGTATGGAATAAAAGAACAAAACTTACAAAATTGAAGCTTACCTCCTCCAAATTTCATCAAATTGCATCCATCCATTCTTCTTATCATAATAAAACATTTTGTGAAGGTTACAATAGTTTTGGAAACAAATTTTGTCATTTTGCTCAAAAAGCGCATCATTCATCATTGATTTACAAATTGGGTTAAAAATGTTCAAAACCTTCACAAAATTAACCACATTCATCAATTTTTCTGATCTATCATCAATCTCATTCATTCTTCTTTCATCATGCATATTTTTGCCAAATTAAATTAAAGTAAACCTCGTATCTAGTGGTATATTCTATCACCTTGGCGATTGCAGCGATTTGCATCCATGCAATTCGGTAAGAGGATTAAACCACCATAAGGACACTTACCATTTATCATCATCAATTATTTCACCGTTTGAAAATTGGAAATCAATTCTGGGTATCCCAATTTTCAAGTGACATCATACCAAGATCAATTTGCTCAACAGTTGTCATTGATGGCCTAGTTCATGGGGCCTTAAACGTGGACAAATCTTCAATATCATCATTATTTTGAGTCTTGCTAGAGATTAAGGCTACCTAGGTTGATTGGTTCCGACCCGAGGAATTATCCATACAATCACTAGGAGCATCTCTGAAGTTCTGGACTCTTTCATATTGCATCTCTGCATATCAATGGTGCCAACAAGGCAATTTCATCAACAGTATGGATTCACCCACAGGAGTTGGGGCATCCGTTATCAATTTCTAACTTCCCTATAGTGGAATTCATCTTACATGATCATGGAATTTATAATTTGGCGAAAATCCCTTTATAACCGTTGGGGCAGAAAACGGTTCATCTTTCACATCACTCATATCGTCTTCAATCATATTCTTTTCTGGTTTGTACACCAACCCCTTTTCTATTGGGACATAAACAGATGGTTCATACACCAACCCCTTTTTCACCGTTGGGGCAAAAACGGTTCATTTTCTTTCGAATTTCTTCCAATTGGCTCGTGAGAACCATTCTCGCTCGCCAATTGAGGGGGTAAGCTGATAAAATTTTAAACATTCTTTTATTCTTTGGTCTTCAAAGTTGTGCTTTAGTCTTGAGAGAGAGTTGCGTCTGATCCAACTTTTCAGGTGTCCTAAGTTTTTGTGCTGCATTGTGTCTTCACACAAAGCAGATCAAAAAGGGGCATCTGTAGACACCAAAATCCAGCCACTTGCAAGTCATCTATACCTTCCTGTCAGCCACATGTCGGTCATCCACCTTCCCGCCATTATTTGGCCCAAATCCACACTTTCCCTCCATTATTTGGCCCAATTTCACCTTTCCCGCCATTTTTCATCCCCAAATTTATTTAAATTAATATTTATATATATATTTTAATATTTTAATATATATATTTAAATAATAGTTTAAGTGATTTAATCTCATCCGTCCATCCATCTTAATCCATTCCACAACCAAGATTTATTCTCTACCCTTGGATCCGCTTTAATCTTAGCCACACGTTCAAAGTGTCGTTAAAACCCTAAAGTGTGCCCTAAGAGTGGATTATAAATCGAGTCACTTTGATGGCTCAAACCCTATGTCTTTTCCTATCTTCTTCGCCTAGGTCTTTTGCTACTTCTATCTCTGATTCTAATTCTTCTACAGCTATCTCCTTTCTTCTGCTACCCTTTTCGCCGCATCTATCGCCATTTTCGTCATTGCTTTCACCGCCATTCCTTCTGCAGCACTCTACAGAATCTCCCATTCCTGTCGCAAGTGCCCACGGGCATTTACCCCTTCACCAAGTGCCCACGGGAATTTACCAAGTGCCCACGGGCGTTTAACAAGTGCCCACGGGCGTTTACCTTCAGCCACAGACTCAGACCGGCGTCTGTAATCCAGATCCAGAAGCACGCGGGCGTTCGGCGAGTGCACCAGGGCGCCTTCCGCAGCCTATTCTGACAACAACATTACTTCCAGGTGTCGCCTGGTCTAGCTGCGTTAATAGAGAACAGGTATAAATTAGTTTAAAGCAAGTAGCCATATTTTATGTATTAATCTGTTATTGATTTCCTGCATTCCATTTTTATAGGGTTTTAGATTGTTTCTGAGGGCTCACGTAGTGGAGCCCTCTCATTAATTTCTAACTCCTTGATAGTGTTAATGTGTGCAGGTTTTTGATGACAGATCCAGTTTATTGATGGCAACTGATTAAGCTGGAGTGGTCCAAGCAAGGGATACGACAAAGCCCACTCACTCTGTTGGGATTGAAGATACGTTCTTCGAAGCGCCACCATTCGTGCCAGCTAGGGTTTCGGAGAACCCTAGCATAACTTGTAATTTTTGTATCACATAAAGGGTTACAGGCCCAGTTGTATTCAAAAAGGAGTTTTTAAACTCCATCGATTAATAGAAATCGTCTGTTTTTGTGCAACTATTCTGTATTCCATTCTTGTGGTTTTATCTTTCTGTTTGGCGTGTATTTTTAATCTACAATAACAATGAGTAATAATTGAGTAGTACTAGAGCAGTGTTGAGCAATGGCTAAGCAGTGATAGGGTGACGCAGGTGAGCAACAATGGAGAAATGCTAGGGTATATGTGAAGGTGAATAATAAAGAGATAGTGGTGATATTGAAAAATATGATGACCATGATTAGCATAGGTCCATGAAGTAAACATTGTTGAAATATGTGAGTGGGAAAGTAAATGGGACCTAGCTATGCAATGAGATAGAAAATGGTCATGTTGTGACTGGTGGAGTGCTTGGTAAAATGGAGACATTTGAGGCCAATAATCCTCAAGGTGATCCTTTGATCATGTCTAGTCATATAGTGGATTCTTCCAAATATTCTTTGGATTTAATAAATTTCCTCCTAGAAGGTTTTTTGAAGGGTTCAATTGGTGATCAAGGCAATCCAAATCTTAATACCCCTATATTGAGAGATATAATAAGTAAGAGTTGGGAATATCGAGTGAAATACAATAAATTTTTTTATTTTTCTAGGAATGAGAAGAATAGTTTCATTCCTTCAATTAGGTATGAGACTGGGCTGGCCCTAAAAATTCTAGATAATATTTTAGTGTTAGAGTATATTACATCATTTGGGTCATGTAAAGGTACCACCATTAGTACATAGATAGAGTAAGAGATTACTTTAGGGGAAATTTAGCTAGTTACTTTAAGTAATGTAATAAATACACAAGTGTCAGTGTGCAAGGTGTCCCCTTGTACAATTAGGTAGAGTATTGGACAAGAAATCCATATTCCTATATAAAATGGACCTCACAGTAAGTGATTGAATATCATAGTAGGCAATAGTAGTGCAAAGAGTAAACTCCATTGGTGATGGAATACAATGTAGTCCTTTAGAATATAATAATTGTATTATTTTCCTTCATATTTTTTTCATCTTATGATTGACATCTCCCACAACATAATTTATCAAAAGCTAACAGTGGTATCAGAGCCATGGTGAATATATATAGGAACAAGGATATCCACTAGGGATCACCATTGCTAATGTTGGGCCTACATTTTTATAAACTAAAATCACCAAAATGCATCACCACTTACAAAAATTGCTATAATAGATTGTTTGTTAAAAAGATTCATAGTAGATCAATAGAACTAGGAGAGCCATAATTACTAAAGTAAATCTCACTTCTATAAATACTAAGATCACATTTGGATAGAGTCTTTCCATAGAGTTGCATAAAAACTCGTGAAGACCAGGACTCAATATTCATTCCACTATATTAATGAGAAAACTAGTGAAAACTATTTAGAGATCTAGATTTTTCATGTTAACTATTTTCTAAAGTTTTTTGTTGCAAAAAATTAACTCTCAGAAGTTGGGATACTTTCTACAATAGATAGAGAAGGATTTCACTTTTATTACCTGAAATTCTATGTGATTTCCTCGTGTAGAGATTATTTTTTATTGTATAATAATAGAAATTACAAAAGAGACTCTAGGAGAAGAGTCTTGATGAAGTTTGGTGATTGGATATCTCCATTGCTAGATAGAAAACTTCACATTGTAGAATAAAATGCCACATAAGCCTTGATCTAGAAGGAAAGGTCATAGAATCCTTGATCCAGAAGTAGAGGCCATAAAAGCCTTCATCCTGAAGATGACTCTAGATAAGAGTATTTGATTTAGAAGAAGACTCTAGAAAAGAGTTCGTGAGATAGGATATTAAAAATCTCTCTTGCTGATTGAATATTTATTTCATAAAAAGCTAAAGAAATCCATATAATATATCATCATAAACACTTCCATAAGGAGAAGGTTGAATAAAAGGTGTCATTTAGAAGACCAGAGAAGCTACAAGATAGAAGACCTTGGATATGTCTCCAAGAGAAACAAGAAAAAGGCTTGGAGAGACTTGTTGTAGAAATTATAAAAGCATCATCAAAGATATTCCTAGAAGAACTTATTGGATAAATCCACTGCTAAGGAGAATTTCTTAATAGTGAAGGACTTGGGATAATTATCACCATATAACAACAAGCCCAAGATAGAAATAATAATCCAGTGAAGACCTCAAGAAATTTAGAATCTTGAGAAGAAGATCTTGTTTGAAGTCAAAATTCAATAAGAATATTGAAGGATAATTTAGACAAAAGAAGTCTACAAAATATAAAATATTTGGATATTGCCTATCACAAGCAAGTAGGAAATTTTAGAGATAAAAGGTTTTTGAATCTATAGAATATCACTTGAAGGATCAAGACACCAAACTATAGGCTAAAAATAGAAGATTCGAGACCACGTTTTGGTGAAGTAAGAAGTTGTTTTGGATAGCCAACAAGAAGCTACAAAATTCAGTCATCACAAGATAGAAACTTGGTGAATCTAAACACCAATATCTACGTCATCTATAGAAAATATTAAAGTTAAGCAACATGGGTGCAATCAATTGAATTTTAAATTAGGTTTCATTATCAAGTTTCATTAAGCACCATATTTGGATTAAATTTGCAAAAAGAAGGGCTCATATTACAGTCTTCAAGAAGGTGCAAAAGATAGTTCTTTTAAGATATTTATTTGCATGATAAAATAGTATTTGGATGTATTTTGGAAGAAATAAATATATCATATACCTATTATATATAGAAAGCAATAATACGACATCCTACAACACTAATTATAGTGCAAAATTACAAATTATTTTCAAGGGTTTTTTATAATTTCTCTTAAAATTTGTAGAGATTATTAAGTTCTTTTGAAACTACTTTAAGAAATTATTTATAGAAGCAATAAGGTGATATTTATTATACCTTTGAATTTCATTAAGTTGGATATATTATTGGTTCATTGCACTATACTAGTTTTTCATCTAACTAGTTACCCTCAAAGGATTATTTTGTGTTTTCTAATTGTTAATATCAAGGGCACAAAAACCATCATACTATCAAAGTATCAAGAGATACTATTTTGTGCACAAAACCTACAATATTTTGTGGCTAAAATAAGCCAACAATACAAATCAATGAGTGGAGAAGAAATGCACCATTAAAATACTTGAAGGAAACTATAAATCAAGACTTGGTGAGTCTCAGATTTAAGGTGCACTTAATGTTTCATTAAAAGTGTAAGTGTAGAAATTTCTACTTCCAAAAAGCATATTAACTTAGAAAATTAGATATTAGTGTTGTCTAATAGGAAAGGTAACAATACACTACTATAAAAATAATAAGAGCAAGTAGTGGCCATATCCAAGAAGCCAGAAGAAATCATCAAATAATTTTACATAAGTTCTCAAGATATACAACAAGGAACCTTCATAATAGATAAGGAAATAGAATCTAAAACAAATAAGAAATACACTAAAATTTGGTGCAAAATAAGGTTTCTTATTCATAATATATTGCAACACCATATACCTCTAAAATAGGATAGAGTATTGAGTGTCTCAAGATACAAAAATAGTAGGTGTTCTATGTCTATCACATTGCTCAAGATTCGATGTGCCTAAAGAAACTACTTTTTCCATGTCAAATTAAGTGCCTAGAGCAAGCATCCACCTGCAACATTAAGGCCAATATAAGAAGGCCATTATTTATTAGTATCTATGAGAAAAGAGATAATATTAAGGGTGTTTATCACCTACATTTCTATGACATAGCTATCAATGGAAACAAGAAAATACTACCAAGAAAGGAACACTGAGCTATTACAAAATCATTACAAAGGTAGCATAAAATAACAAAGCTACAAGGTACTATACCCAAGATGTATCTTGGAGAAGATGTCTGCCAAAAGAAGCACTCAAATAAGCCCTTGGTTTTCCATAAGACCACCATTGGAGTGCCATATAATTGTTCCTCATCACCTTAGCAAGAGCCACCCATACAACAAATACATTGGCTTGGAAAGAAATCTTTATTAAGAGCATTTTATGGTAAGTAATATATGAGTTATAAAATATTGGAGGGTAAATATGCATACATAAGACATAAGTGCCACTTGGCAGGAACACACTAAGCACCATTTCATTCCTCAATGCTCAAAGAATAGTTGAACACCTTCCTTCGAGCAGTTATAAAATCATTAGGAAGTTACATATCTTTGCTATCATTACATAAGGTAATGAGCATTGGAAGAATATAAATATTCATATTTATTGTAACTTCTAAGTTCCACTTGTCTAAAATTTGAAAAGGAATCTATGTTATTTAAAGTGTCCAACATAGAGGAGGAACGTACGAAGTCAAAGCATGGTCAAGCATTGAAAGATGTGGAAGCACATTCATAGCGAGAAGCTAAATCAAGAAATGATCATGTGCATCATTCAAAAGAAGTGTAACCAATATTATAGCTTGCATTAAAGGTCTATAATAAACCAGAAACTCCAATGCTCTTCAATTGGAGAATACTTACATTGACCAAGTTCCATTCAAGGAAGAGAAAACCAGTGTTTTCTAGAGAGAGAATTAAATTCTCATCCATACAAGCTACCAATGGATACGTTGAGCCACAAGGATTACTAAGGCAAATTTCATATTAAATTTTCTTTCTTTAAACCTAAGTGATATTGGAGTAATAAGGATATAATTTTTTTACTATTGCATTGGATAATACAAATTCAACCAAGCATTAGTAGATAATAAAGCAATATTATATTTTATAAAATTAATTATTGAGGTGCATACACTTGATAAAATATTTTCAAATAACTAAGTAGGAGATATAAGGGCTTCTACTTAAAAAATTAAAACTGGTAGGTCTTGGCCATTTTTGTTGTCAGTTTAAACTTTTAGGGCTTGGCCTTTGTCCAGTTGGTCAGTGGACCCTATTTTGTAAAATGGTTTTGGGTCAACCAGTTAAAACCCGGTGTTAATTATAATATTCTCTTACTTACCAAAAAAAAAAACTGTATTATTGCAAATATTATTGTTTTCTAACATTCCAAATTAGGGCGTTATAAAGAATACTGCACCAAAATATATTATTGGAATTTAGAAACAGTAAACTATTAAATATCAAGAGATATAAAAAGAGGTTCATTAAGAATTATTAGGGGTTGGAATCAATTGATATACTTGTCTCATAAACACATTAAATGGGCAAAATAAATCCAAATTTGATAACTTATTAAAATTAGAAAGTGCTTAGTTCAATAAGAGAAATAATGTGTAATAAAAGTTGATTTTTGGTATCTATATAACTTTACAAAATCAACCCAAGATTGAACTACTATTAAAAAAAAATACTTTATCAATAATATTGCAGGTTCTAACCACTGTGGAGACATAAGTAAGTCCACTCAACCTAATCTCTATAAAGGTTTTATAAAATTAATACTAGGGAATATAAAAAGGAGGTCACAAGAATCATCATCACATAAAACAAGTTATTCTTGCAAAATATCAACTAATTAAAGGTCTAAACTATTTCTCTTGGAAAAGTAAAGTAAAATCAATCTTGGTATAAAAAACTTAAAATGGGATATAGTCAAAGGAACAACAAAAAAACCTAGCACATATGATACTAAGATTATAAAGTTTGAAGAAAATGATGCAAAAACCCTAATGATAATAACATTTGCTATCATTGATGAAATACAACCATATATTAGTTTAGCAAAGGCATTTATAGATAATTGGATAATCTTAGAGAAAATATTTGAATGGAAGAATAAAGACACTATCCTTCATATTCAAACTCAACTACATTCATTGAAAATGAATAGTGATGAAAGCATAGAACTATTCCTAAGAAAGATAGAATATATTAAAGGAAAATTATTAACCCTAGGAGAAGATACTAAATATGAATTTCTTACTCAAGTAACCTTGAGAGCACTTCGAGACAACAACAAGTATTTGGTTACATATTTACAAGTCCTAAGTAAAGATATTTATTTTGATGACTTAGTTAATATTCTTCAAGAATATGAGGTGGAAAATACAATTAAATATGAAATGACTAACACTGCATTTGTATCAAAAGATAATACACAAGGAAATATTCCTTCATTAACAAAAGGATGAAGATCATGGAATAACTGATATTATCAGGAATGAAAGAGAAAAGGTCATAGTACTAACTATTGCAGATACAATCCTAGAAACTAGAATCAAAGGAATTAGATGAACAATGCGAGTCAAATTCAACCATGACAATATAAACATAATCTTCATCAGTAGTAATTTCAACATCAAACCAATTATCCCCAATTGGATTATCGAAAAGGGAATAAACAGGACACCTAGCCCAAAGTATAGAAGAGATTGAAGAACTATAAGAACCTATAGATGATTATTAAGATAAAGCTCTTTCAATAAGGATAACATGTTATGAAGACACTAACTACTTTCTTGAACAAGTTAGAGAAAATAGAGAATGAGAATACAAAATTCAAAAGGAAGATCCATATTGAACAATAAAGTCTTCAATACCCAAATAATGTAATATAGGGGGTTTTAGAGTATATTACATCATTTAGATAATGTAAATGTACCACATTTGGTACATATTTAGGGTAGGAGATTACTTTAGGTGGAATTTATATAGTTACTTCAAGTAATGCAATAAATGCACAAGTTTCAATGTGCAAGTTGTAAATGTGCAAGGTGTCCCCTTGTACAACTAGGTAGAGTGTTGGTCAAGGAACCCATTTTCCTATATAAAAAGGGCCTCATAGTAAGTTGTTGGATATCATTGTAGGAAGTAGTAGTGTAGAGAATAAACTCCATTAGTGATGGAGTACAATGTAGTATTTTAGCATATATTCATGGAGTGTTCATTTTCTCCATAGTTGCATTGTATTATTTTCATCATTTCTATTTATAGTATACTTCAATCATATTGTAAAATTACTTTCCTTCATATTTTTAGCATCTGGTGATTTTCATCTCCCATAGCATACTTCCTCAAAAGCTAACATTTAGATAGATACCAAAATATATTGAGTAATCATTTTATTGGTAAATTTACTAGTTAAAGACCATATCTAGATGAGATTAAGAAATGGGCTAACCTTAGGTGAAAAGTTAAAGGGAGTGTAAAATTTTTTGCTCTTCCAAGAGGTTTCTTTTTAGCCTCCTTCTCTATTGTGGAAGAAAAATATTCAATTTTTTTGGGTGACCTATGGTTTATGGGATGATCTATATTTTTTCTAAGGAAATGGGCTCTTGGGTTCAATATGAAGTCTAAAAACATTGAGGTTGCTCCCATTTGGGTTAAAATTTTAGCATTACCCCTTGAGTTCTAGGAAAGTAAATTATTTGAAGCTATTAGGAATTACATTGGTAGTTTTCAGTCTCTGGATTTTGCTACTAAGGAGAGGAGGAAGATGGTCTTTCTAGAATTTATGTGCTAGTTGAAGTGGAAAAATTTCTACCAAGATTCATTAAATTGACCTCAAGTAAAGGTACTTGGACATAGGAGTTTTCTTATAAAAATAATCCTTTTGGATGTAGGAGACGTTGCAAATCAGGTCAAGTAGTCAATAATTGTTGCCTTAACAAAGGTTCTAGAATATGTTCAAAGGAGCAAGGAAGGAAGGGTAAGGTCATTTGGAAAGTGAAAGGTTAGATCTAATAAATATTTGTAGGACATTTACCAATCTACCAAGCTAAGCCTTATCAATTCCTCGAGTGTGCAAGAAAATATAAATGTATCTTCTATCTCAATATCTCATGAGGAGGGAGAAGCAAACCAAAAGGTCAAGGAGTAGTTGGGTATAAGCCCCCTTGAATGTAATGAAGTTGTAGAGGACCTGTAGATGGTACCTCCTACATTTCCACTACTATTAAAGAAATATAATGTGAATATGGTGAATGTAGGGAAGGAAGCACCAATATGCTCTCAAGTGATATAAAATGTGAATATGGTGAAGTTGAGGTGGGAAGGACCAAAATGTTCCTAGGAAGGACCAAATTGTTCTCATGTGGATATGGATACTATCCCTTCTACCTTGTCATTTTTCCTAGAGAAATAAAATGTGTTTATGGTGAAGGTTGTGTAGGAAGATCCAAACTGTTGCCATGTGGAAGACCAAATAGAGATTGATATTCATGATATTGTAGAGATATAGAATTTTGAGAAAGTTTTATTCTATGTTACTTTAAATGTAAGAATTACTAGGATTTCTCATAAATCCCTTTTCCTAGGCCAAGAAGAGTATAGCAATGTGGGTAGGAAGTCTTTCAAGGATAAAATATACAAGGAAGTAGAAGATAAATCTATGAGAACACAACCTATTATTAAAGAAATTCTTTCAGGTATGAAAATCCTGCACCCTAGAACCAGTGAAAATTCTAAGCTAGAATTTTAGAGGTATGAACACTATTAGTAAACATAGGTTGGTTAAGTACTTTTCTTCTCTTACCAACTATATTTCTTACTTCTTTGAGAAACTAAACTAAATATTATGAGTTGGCTAAAAAATCAAAAAGGTATTTGGCAAAATGCTAATAAATTTCAAGAGGAAGCTAAGGGGGGGGTTGTAGAGGGATTATATCTCTTTGGAACTCTAATATTTATGAGGGGGACATACTAGCTAAAAGTGAATATCAGGTTATAGTACTACTCATAGCTAAATATTCTAAATATTCCTTTGTGATTACCAATATCTATACCCCCAACTCAAGTAAATCCTGTAGAGAACTATGGATATATTTAGGGGAAATTAGTAAGAAATTTAGAGATTTAAAATAGATTATGGTGGGAATTTTTTACACCGCATTATCTCTAGGTGAGAATCAGGGTGGTAAGGCTAAGTTCTTAAAAAGTATGCAATATTTAGGAACTATTTTAGTTGATGGTAGTCTGTTTGATGTGGATTTATATGGTAACAAGTTTACTTGGATGAACATATGCTCTGGTAGAAACCTGATATAGGTTTGGTTGGATAGAGTTCTTTCAGATAACTAGTTACAAAATAACTTCTTTTTAAATCTAAAATATCTTCCTAAATATGGATTTTATCACAATACCTTGCTCTTTTGGTGTAGTGTGGAGGATCGAAAGCATAATGGTCCTTTAAAGTTTAAATTAATGTGGTTGCACCACCAAAATATTTATAAAGAAATGGAAAAAATGTGGAGTATTCCTTACCAAGGTACTAAGATGTAAATTATTACAAATTAGCTTAAAAATATGAAGAAACAAGTCAAGAAGTGGAATAAGCAGGTCTTAGGAAATATCTTTCAAAATAAGAAATATATTCGGTTATATTTAGATAATTTAGAGGAACAGAATAACATGTTCATTATCAACCAAACCCAACTCCAAAGATAAAATGATCTTAATGTTGAACTACACACCATAGTAGCCAAGGAAGAAACCTATTGGAGGCAAAAGTCCAGGATCCAATGGTTGCAGGAAGGTGATAGGAATTCTAAAAGTTTCCATACCTCTACTATAAAAAATAATATTTCTACACACATTGATGAAATTCTAAATGATGGTGGCTAGGTTATTATAGAGAGTGAATAAATTGAGCTTGAGGTTGTAGATGTCTTTCAAAATATTCTAGCTAAAGATATTGAAGAGGATGAAACAATGGTTAAGGAGATGACTAATCACATTCCTAGGTTTATATATAAGGATAAAAATGATCAACCTCTAAAGGATATTGAGAAATAAGAGGTAAGGATAGCCACTTTCTCCCTCAACAGATACAAAACTCTATGTTTGGATAGGTTCCAAGCAAGTTTCTTCCAAACCTTCTAGGATATTGTTAAATTCAATGTTATTGAAGTAGTAAGGAAATCATTAAATTTGGGTTAGATCCTAAAGGATTTTAACAATAAATTCCTGTTTATAGTTCCTAATAATAAAGGGTTAAAAACCTTCAAATATTATAGGATTATATATCTTTGCAATGTTCTTTACAAGATTTTCTCTAAAGTCATAGCCCTCAGGTTGAAGATCTTCCTCCCCTCCATTATCTCCAATGATCAGGGAGGATTTGTTAAGGGTAAACAAATTGTTAGGACCCTCCTAACATGTCCTAATTACTTATATTATTTATTCATTATATTCTAGGGTCACAACCCTTCACTCTTACAACTATTAGACTAGGTATATAAATGTAATCCACATATGATAATAATGCATCATCGAACAAATATATAAATTAAGTCTATTGTGGGTTTTCTACCTTACAATCAAAAAGTGATTCAATATAAAAATGATCCTGCTTCCCACACCATTTAGTTTCATACCATTTGGATCAAAGCTAGATCAAGGAGCAAATTCACCATTAAAAATTTTTCCCATCGCACATTTCAGCCAGTCCACATCCGTGAGGATGCAAACAACATTCACGCTTCACAGATCCATGTCAAAATCCTTGAAAAAAATTAAACCTTCTCCTAAGGTATGAATTAAGTTGTCTTACACCCAAATTGCTCGACCTTTCGTGTGGTGACCGGTGGCTGTTTTGAAAAAGCTAAAATCTTCAACGCAACATCAAGGTTTTCGACGTCCGAAACGTAAAGGAAAAAAATTAAAATTATTTTTTATTTTTTTTGCTCACCTGTACCAAGTCATATTGATCGTTACCTACACCAACCGCAATGGCTGAAGGACAACGATCACTAGATTCCATTCATGAGAAACACGAAAGGCTCACTAAAGAAGTTCAATAGGAAAGAGAGGAGAATACCCGGACCACAAGAGAACTCTTTGAGAAAATATTTGCAATGGATGTTAAACTTGATGCCATCAGTCAAAATCAGGTGACAACACATGCAAATTCACCCAACCATGGGTCATCAAACCGAGCAATGTTAGGAGGTCCACAAACTTCCATTCTACCATGGATGACCAAATTAGACTTCCCAAAATTTGAAGGAGGAGACCCTACAAACTGGATCTATCGAGCAGAGCAATATTTCTCACTAAATCAAATTTTGGAAATGCAAAAAGTGCATATCGTCTCCTTCCACTTGGAAAATGATGCCATCCAATGGTACCAATGGTTTGATAAAACTAACGGCACTCCATTACATAGAATATATTAGTGTGATTCAGCCCTAGCAAGTTTCAAATATTTACAGGGGCCCTCACTAAATTATGCCAAACCACTTCGGTAAGCGAATACCAAGCAGAATTTGAAATGCTAGCTAATCGAACATCCGAATTAGATGCTTTCTTCTTTAAAGAATGTTTTTTCAATGGATTAAAAGAAGAAATTCGAAGAGAGGTGCAAATGTATAACCCCACAAACATGTTAGAGACCATCGGCTTGGCGAAATTAGCAGAGGACAAAATCAAGGCATGGAATCAGTTCACAAAACCAACTTTGGGAAAACCATCAAACACTTATACCAACCCCAAAACAATGCAAAATGGACGAACCCAAAACTCCTACACAACCCCCAAAATTAACCCCGCTCTACCAATTAAGCGTCTGAGTTTCGAGGAAATGAAGGAAAGACAAGCTAAGGGTCTTTGCTACCATTGCGATGAGAAATTTGATAGAAATCATAAATGTGCCTCATGGAAATTATATATTCTAGATGCCACAGAGGAAGGGAATTCTACTAAAGAGGAACTTGAACTCGAAGTAGAAGTATTATCGAACACACTTGAAAGTGATGAAGAAAATGCACCAAAGGTTTCCTTCAATTCCCTTGCCGAATTTTTTTTCCCTCAAACAATGAGAGTGAAAGGGTATTTTAAGAAACAAAACCTTACCGTGCTCCTAGATTCTGGTAGCACACACAATTTTATCGATCCAAATGTGGCTAAACAAGCAAATTGTTTTATATACCCTTGCAATAACTTTGAAGTTATGATTGGAAACGACGAAAAAATTGCATGCAAAGGAAAATGCAAAAATATCAAACTAACTATGGGGGTTTATAACATGAAAAGCGACATGTACATCCTACCCCTTGGTGGGTGTGACATTGTACTAGGTGTACAATGGTTACGAACTATGGGCGTAGTCCAATGGGAATTTGATGAACTATGGATGAAATTCACAACAAATAACCAAACCTATATTATCCAAGGCCTGAAATCAGGACCTTTCCAAATCGTCAGCTCGCATAGAATAGATAAAATTATCCGGAGAGGAAACAAAGGAATGGTCGCCAAATTATTTTCAATTCAACCTAGTCACAAAGAAGACGAGACACCAGAGTTACAAAATATTTTGGACCACCATAAGGCGGTATTCAATGAACCAAAAGGACTACCTCCACAACGTAGTCATGATCACACTATTCCACTATTTCTAGGTTATCACCCTCCTAATATTAGACTTTATCATTATCCATACCTCCAAAAGACAAAAATAAAGAAATTAGTTTAAGAGCTTCTTAAGGTAGGAGTCATTAGATCTAGCAAAAGTCCTTACTCCTCTCCAATTATTTTAGTTATAAAAAAGGATGGCTTATGGCGTTTATGTGTCGATTTTTGACCACTTAATAAAATGACCATCAAAGATAAATTTCCTATTCCGGTCATAGAAGAGCTATTAGATGAACTCCATGGGGCAACTTATTTTTCCAAGTTAGACTTACGGTCAGGCTACCACCAAATATGAGTCAATGAAAATGATATTCCTAAGATGGCCTTTCGCACTCACGAAGGGCACTACGAATTCTTGGTGATGCCATTTGGCCTGACCAAAGATCCTTCTACCTTTCAAAGTCTAATGAATAAGGTATTTCACCCTTTTCTTCGTAAATTTATATTAGTTTTCTTTGATGACATTTTGATTTATAGCAAAACATGGGAAGAACATTTGGACCATGTTAGACAAGCGTTCCAAATCTTGGAGGAAAATCAACTTTATGCAAAAATATCAAAGTGTTCCTTTGGAAAACAAGAAATTGAATACTTAGGGCATATTGTATCAAAGGAAGGAGTTATGGTAGATCCTTCCAAAATTGAGGAGGTGAAAAATTGGCCTATTCCAAAAACCTTAAAATCTCTACATGGGTTTCTTGGACTAACGGGATATTATAGAAAATTTGTCCAAAATTATGGTAAAATTGTTGCTCCTCTAACAACATTACTTAAGAAAAATGCTTTCAAATGGTCGTCTAAAGCGGATGAGGCCTTTATCACCTTGAAAACTGCAATGTGTACCACCCCTGTTCTAGCCATGCCCAACTTTTCTAAATTGTTCATCATTGAAAGTGATGCTTTAGGAATAGGAATGGGAGCCATACTCATGCAGGATGAAAGACCTCTAGCTTTTATAAGCAAAGCATTTTCTCCTAAGAATTTAGCTCGCTCTACATATGAAAAAGAGATGTTGGTGATTTTCCATGCTATTCAACATTGGAGGCCTTACCTTATTGGCCAACATTTCATTATACGCACTGACCATCATAGCTTGAAGTATTTTTTGGAACAAAGGACTAATACCCCAGAACAACAAAAATAGGTTACTAAACTTCTTGGCTATGATTATGAAATTACATATAAAAATGGAAAGGACAACATGGCAGTCGATGCACTTTCTAGAAAATTTGAAGATATGCCTCAATTCCATGCTCTTTCCTCCCTTATTCCTAAATGGGTATATGAGGTGCATGAAGAATGGATAAATGATCCTACTATCCACACCTTAATTCAACAATTTCAACATAATCCTAGTAGCAAAACTCCATACACTTGGAAGGACAATATATTAAGATACAAAGGGAGGATGGTCCTCACCCCCAATTCAACTTATCATTAAAAAATTCTTCATGAGTTACATACCTCACCCACTACAGGCCACTCAGGGTTTTTAAAAACCTATAAAAGAGCCACTACCTCCTTCTATTGGGTAGGAATGAAAAATTACATCAAAAACTTTGTAAAAGAATTTGAAGTTTGCCAAATACAAAAGGGGGAGACCCTCGCTATTCCAGGATTACTTCAACCTCTTACTATACCCACCAAAACATGGGTAGATATTTCTATGGACTTTATTGAAGGATTACCAAAATCAGGAGGAAAAACAACCATTTTTGTAGTCGTTGATCGATTATCTAAATATGCCCATTTTTGTCTTGTGGCTCATCCTTATACCGCTAGCACTATATCCCACATCTTCCTAGATAACATATTTAAATTACATGGTATGCCCTCCATAATTGTTAGTGGCTGCGACCCAACTTTCACTAGCACATTTTGGAAGGAATTGTTCAAATTACAAGGTACTCAACTTCATATGAGCTCCGCTTACCATCCTCAAACCGATGGCCAAATAGAAGTTGTAAATAAATTCTTGGAAACATACCTTCGATGTTTTTTTTCTACTCAACCACTCCATTGCATAAAGTGGCTTTCACTAGTGGAATGGTGGTATAACACTTCATACCATACGTCCATCAAAATGACTCCTTATGAAGCACTATATGGTCAAACACCACCATCCCTCACTTCCTATATTCCAGGGACTACAAAAGTACATGCAGTGGAAATGAAACTTGCTAATAGAGATGACATACTACGGATCCTAAAAGAGAACCTACACACCGCCCAACATCGCATGAAGTAGCAAGCCGATCAACATAGAAGCGAACGTAGTTTCCACGAGGGTGATATGGTTTTCTTATGTCTCCAACCTTACCGTCAATCCTCTCTTAAAAAAAAGGTTCTCAAAAGTTAGCACCCAAATTTTACGGGCCGTATAAAGTTCTCCAACGTATTGGGACCGTTGCTTACAAACTAGAGCTTCCTCCCTCTTCCAAACTTCACCCCGTATTTCATGTATCTTGCCTTAATCTCGCAGTGGGAGCCCATATCACAACACAACCCACTCTCCCTAAATTCTCCGATGATGGAGTACTTCTAGTCGAGCCAGAAGCTATCTTGGATCGCCACTCTCATCACCTTCGTACTCGCGATATCATGAAAGTTTTAATCCAGTGGAAATGTCTAACTTTAGAAGATGCAACATGGGAAAATTTTCAATATATCTAGCAGTGATTTCCAAATTTCTAGCTTTGAGGACAAAGCTCCTTTAAGGGGGGTGGCATGTTAGGACCCTCCTAACATGTCCTAATTACTTATATTATTTATTCATTATATTCTAGGGTCACAACCCTTCACTATTACAACTATTAGACTAGGTATATAAATGCAATCCACATATGATAATAAGGCATCATCAAACAAATATATAAATTAAGTCTATTGTGGGTTTTCTACCTTACAATCAAAAAGCGATTCAATATAAAAATGATCCTGCTTCCTGCACCATTTAGTTTCATACCACAAATTTTGGATGGGATTATATCCCTTCATGAATCCATGCAATTTTTAAGGATAGTGAAATAAAATACATGTTCCTAAAGTTAGATATGAGCAAGGCTTATGATAGAGTTTCAAGGAGCTTTTTGGATAAAGTTTTGGTTTCCTTTGATTTTTATAGAGAGTGAATAATATGGGTAGGGAGCTGCTAGAGTACTACATGGTACTATGTTCTAATCCATAATAACCTAGTGGGTTTTTTAGTAGTAGTAGAGGTCTTAGACAAGGTGATCCCCTCTCTCATTATCTTCTCATTATTATGGTTGAAATATTTGAAATATACCTCAATGTTTCCAAGGCTTTTGGTTGAATAGGAGATCTTAAAACAACTCAAAATCTTGAGGGTATTACTCATTTATAGTTTATTATGATACCATTTTACTTGATAATCCTACTATGGTAGAGGTAATTAATTTAAAAGAATCCTAGTCCTCTATGAGTGTGCCTCTCACCAAAAGATCAATTTGGACAAGAGCAAAATCTTCTTCATTAACACTAAAGTTGCTCTCTAGAGAAGGGTGGCTATAGAGATAGGGTGTCCTATGTGAACCCTATGTTCTACTTACATTGGAATGCCTATGTTCATGGGAACTTGCAAGGCACGTCTTTGAAATGGTTTTATTAACAAGTTTCAATCCAAACTTGTAGGGTGGAAAGGTAATCTCTTATCTCAAGGGTAAAGTGTTGTTGGTTAAGAGTGTTTTATAGGTTGCACCAATTGATATTTTCTCCCATTTTAATATCCCTACTAAAGTTTATAAAATCATAAAAGAAATTCAAAAATATTTCTTATCATCTTTATCTGAAGAGAGGAGGAGGATTCTTCTTTTAGCTTGGGAAAAAGCATGCCATCAAAAGAAGCATAATGGTCTTGGCTTGAGGAGACTTAAGATGGTTAATAGTGCTATGGCAACCAAGGTTGGAAGGAGAGTTTTGAGATATGTTCAACATATTTGTGCTAGGATTCTTAAAGATAAATATCTTATAAACTAGAAGGATACCAGATTTATCACAAATTAGGATCCTTATTGTTGCTCTTCTTTGTGGAAACACCTAGTGGAGGCTAGGGAGGCCTTGTGGAAGGGTGTGAAATGACCTGTTAGATATGGAGCCTCTATAGGTTTTTGTAAGGATGCCTAGTTAGGTGATAGAACTTTAGCCAATAATGGTATTTTCTCTAATCAAAAAGAGGATCTAGAAGATAGATATGGTAAAAATATTTGTGAATATATGACTTTATTGGATAATTGATTGAACTAAAAATATTTATAGGTAGTGCCTAAGAATTTGGAGGCTTTAAAACTCCTTAAACCTAAACTAAGGATTATTACCTAGGTTTTTTTCTAAGAAACTCAGTGGTTTATGGTAGAACTAAGAATGGTGAAATCAATGTGAAGCCAACCTATGATCTTTTGGATCATATTGTAGGTAATGGATTTCCTTGGAGTAGAATTTAGGGTAAGAGAGTTATTCCTAAATTGGATATTTTTCTTTCAAAAGCAGTCTAGAATAAGATCCATATTTATCACAAATTAGGATCGTTATTGTTGCTCTTCTTTGTGGAAACACATAGTGGAGGCTTGGGAGGCCTTGTGGAAGGGTGTGAAATGCCATTTTGGATATGGAGCCTCTATAGGTTTTTGGAAGGATTCCTAGTTAGATGATAGACCATTAGCCAATAATGGTATTTTCTCTAATCAAAAAGAGGATCTAGAAGATAGATATGGTAAAAATATTTGTAACTATATGACTTTATTGGATAATTGATTGAACTAAAAATATTTATAGGTGGTGCCTAAGAATTTGGAGGCTTTAAAACTCCTTAAACCTAAACTAAGGATTATTACCTAGGTTTTTTTTTCTAAGAAACTCAGTGGTTTGTGGTAGAACTAAGAATTATGAAATCAATGTGAAGCCAACCTATGATCTTTTGGATCCTATTGTAGGTAGTGTCTTTACTTGGAGTAGAATTTAGGGTAAGAGAGTTATTCCTAAATTGGATATTTTTCTTTCAAAAGTAGTCTAGAATAAGATCCTAATGTTGGATAATATTAAGGACAGATATTTTTAGTTATCTAATAGCATGGTTATGCATTAGCATGAAATATCATAAATTGGCTCTATTTAAGATTTTTAAAATTTTGAAAAGGCTAATTTTGGATCCTTTTAGTGGGGCCCATTCGCTCGAAATTTATGAGGTGGATTTTTTTTTGGGGTAAATTCACCCATCATTGATAATCATGAACCTAATTTTATTTTAATTCACCGACTTCAAATTACATATGATTTTGATTTTCTCGCCCAATTCACCTTCAAATTATAAATGATTTTATATTTCCTGCTCAAATTGCCTTCAAATTATAAATGATTTAATTTTTCACATCCAAATCACCTCATATACTACCCCTATATATACTGTACTGGGTATCGAAAAACATACATCGAAAATAATCTAACTCAAAAATAGCTCTAAAATGATGAAAAATTTGAGAAGGTTGTAGAAGAGTGTCTATCAAAATAATTCAATCGCTTGTAGAGGAGTGTAGATCAGCGTAATATGATTGGTATAAGTTGATCAATTGCATATCCATGTCTTTTGGCATAAGTCGATCGGTTGTAGAGTCGTGTCTGTTGGTCTAATTCGATCGGTTGTAGAGCCGTGTATGTCGGTATAAGCCGATAGGTTGAAGAGTCATGTTTGTCGGTATAATTTTATTGGTTGTAGAGGTGTTTCTATCAATTATAGAGGTATAAATCGGCATCAGACTATTAGTTGTAGGGATTATCGATCGATATTTGTCTATCGATTATAGAGGTGTCGATAGATATTAGTTAGTTGATTGTAAAACAGTGTAGATCGACATTAGTCGATTGGTTGCAGAGGTGTTGATCATTGTTCATCTATTGGTTATAGGGACTGTCGATCGTCATGCTTGCAATCGATCGGTATTCCTATAGTTGATATACATTCCTGCAATCGATCGTCATGCCTACAGTCGATCATCATGCCTGTAGTCGATCGGTATATGTACAAAAGATCGACATTCCTACAGCCAATCCATATGCTATCGATCATCATGTCAGCCTAAAGTCTTCCATATTGGCCTAAAGTTTTTAAGTATGTTGTACATTTTTTAGATTTTGAAAAATGATATTCATAGCCCCGAACATAGAAAAATTTGCCATGGTTTGAAAATTTTTGGAGACAAAATAATGAAATTCACCATGGTTTGAAAATTTTTGAAGAAAAATAAATGCAATTTGACATGTATACTTCTACAAATTTTATCGAGATTCTAAGACAATTCACCTTGATTTTATAAATAGATTTCGGGGCTGACCCCTTAACCATAACCCTACCAAATAGATGTGGTTTGTGTAAAAATGTATAATAATTAGTGGAAACATCTTCTTGGAATGTCCTTATGCTCTAAACATTTTCCAACTTCTCATAAATAGGATGCGAATCTCTTGGATGATGCCTTATAATATGGTTTTATGGTTATAGTAGCGGGAGAAGCCCTTTTATAGTCCTCGTATTAATGTAATTTGGAATATGATTCCATTTATTTGTATGTGGGGAGTATGGTTAGAGAGGAATAGAGAATTTTTAGAGGGGAAAAACGTCTGCATTGAGAATTTTTGGAAGTATCACCTTTTTTTAGAGGATAATACTAAATCTATCAAGTACCCTATCAAACCAAAGAATACAAAAGAGACTATCATTACTAAGACATGTAATTTAGAATCCATTAGTGGTGGAGAGGCAAATGCTCAAGCTAGAATTAATGTAAAGTGGCAACCACCTTGAGATGAATGGTTGAAGTTCAATTTCTATTGGACCTCCAAAGGTAACCCAGGTAAGGTAGGATTATGAGCTAATTTGAGGGACTCTTCTCAATAGAATGATCTTCCAAGCCACTAACCTTGAGTGCCAATGAACATTAGAAATATTATGAGTCTTCAACAAATTAATAATAATCTGAGAGTCTGACTCATAGATCATCTTTTGTCATCCCATAACATAACCTTTTTATAAAGAAAATTAAATAGCAAGGGCCTCCATATAATTATTATCTTGCTTCCCCTTATAACAAGAAAATGTGAAAAGAGCTACACCACTACTATCTATCCCAATACCACCAATACCTACATGCCCAGGATTCCATTTATAAGAGCCATCAGTATTAATATTAAACACCCCTCGAGGCGGGGGATACCATCTACCATCTCTCTACACTTTTTGATTAAGGCCTCTCCTGTTGACCTATAAAGAAGGACGAGGTCATTATGCACTAAACCCAGATCTTGCATCATCAAAATATTAGACTGCTCCAAAGGAAGATTGATCTAATATTTAGAAGAAACAATTTCTTGTATCATACCAATAATCCTCTACCAAATATGATAAACAATTAACTTCCTACCTTGAAAAAATCTTCAATTTATTTCAACCCAAATCTATCATATAATACATGAGGGTCCAATATTCCATGCAACTTGAAGAAGTAAAGCCTTAGTAGAAGGTCTTCCTAAACTCCTCCAGAACTCAAAAAGAGAGGGACATGAGAACAAGATTGTTTTCGCACACTCCACCAAAGATACCAAATTTTCCATGCAAACAAATATTGTAAGAGCAAATGCCCTAAATATTAATCACTATTCTCACAAAGGAAACAAAATTAAGAGCCCTAAAAACCTCTCTTTTGGAGATTATCCCAGGTAAAACATTTGTTCCAAGTAGCCAACCACAAATATAAATTGTATTTGTTATTATTATCACTTAATAATATTTATTTTATTCAGGATGACTATTTTTCTTTTTATTTTTTCTAAACATGTCCTATCTTCAAAATATAATTTAATATAATACTTTTCACATGATTTATTTTTGTAATTAAGTATTATTTTATTAGGAACATGTCTTGACATAAGAACATGTATTATTAAAAATAAAAATTAAAAAACAAATATTAAAACAAAGAACATTTACAAGTTAGGATGAGAATTTTGTCAACACCTTTTTATAAGAGTACAAGAAAATTTTCATTGGAGCCAAATATTCTAAACTATATGTTCACAATGTCTATCCAAATTAGCTAAACAATGGATTTGCTCACCAACCTATCTAATTCTCTCATCCTCAATACACATACGAACCCCTACCTCCTTCTCAGTACCCACTTTATTCAGATCTCTACTCACGTAAACTAGAATGGCATCGTTTAATTCCCTCCACAATTTCTTAATTTGGGTGACAAAAACCATCAACCTCCATGCCCTCAATTCAATGTTCCTCATGCAATGTAGAGCTCCTACCAATATTTGATAATCTAATTCTAGGGTTATCTTCCTATAACCTTGTCTTGTTGCCCGTCAATTAAAAAACTTGTCTTACTACCCAAATAGAAGTACAAATAAAAGGAGATTTGATAAGTAAAGCTTTTGCTTCATTGTTCGTGTTCCTTCCCAGATCTTGTAGTTCCCATATAGTGTTGTTCCAACATGATTCTTGCATACCACTCCAATTCTATTTCTACTCGGATTAACTTTTTCAACTCCATCAACATTAATTTTAATCGAGACTAAGGATGAAAAGGTTTTCAAAAAAAAAATTATACTTCTCTCCAACCACACTTTCCACCAAATGAAGTTTAATACATGCTTCCAACCTATACACAGAACTTTAAATTTAAGCCTAGTCCTCTTCCATTTTTTCCAAATATTAATTCAATTCAAACCACTATTGGCTTAAAAAATCATCACTCCTAGATCTCATGCATGAATACACATTGAGATGAACCAACTATTCTCCTATCTCTCAAATTATCAAAAGTAAAATTTTCATTATGCATAAAATAACCATTATCATTATAAAAATTATATGCATAATCTTATAATATATCTAAAAAATTTGAAAATTTTACTACTTTTAAATATATATATTAATTACTAAACTTTTTATTTAACTTTTTATATTTAAAAAAAATATTTTAAAAACTAAAAATAACCTTAAAAAAACTCTATGTTCTTTAATATATATTCTATATATATTTTATCTTATATTTAAACTTTGCTTTTTTATATGCGTATCTAATGCAACCAAACTGTTTCAAGCACTTCCACTTATATTTAAAATGATTAAAAGCTATGAATAACTCAAGTTATAAAAACAATTAATTTTTATAAATGGTTTTCCTTTTCTACTATTATAATTCTTCTTTTCTTGGCAACCGCTCATCTTTTGTTTTATATTTACGATGTTTTGTATTTCGTAAATATAGCACATTTTAAAAATATATTCTTATTTTAATCCTTATTTTATTAACACGCTTTTTCTTTTTCAAACATATACTTTTGATACTTCAACTTAGGGTTGTTCGTTGCCCATTTGAATCTTGATTCTCATCCACAAATAAATAAATTCTCATGCATTCTGACAGGTTCTCTTTGATTTCTGTCGTTGTAAACGAAGGGCTTTCAATTCCTGTTAATTTTTTATGCTGAAAGAGTGACACAATAGCCTACAATTTCTGATATTGGGTAAACCAACCTGATCATCCAAGCAGACCGACCAGAGGCAAAGAGATGTCACGAGATACGCCAGATCAGCATCAGTCAGAAAATTTGTTAGATAACCATCAACAGCAGCACACAGAAGGTCTTCTCCGTCGCATCAACGACATGATAATTGAAGTTGAACATAAGCTTTTGAGGATACAACAAGATCCACTCGAGCTTGGGCCGGATCCACAAGAGTGTCGTCGTCTGTATCGAAATTATTATGCTTTATGTCAACAAGAGTATCGTGGTCTGGACTTTTCTGGTCTTATCTTCAATCGACTTCATGTGTTAGCAAACGTTATGTCTCTTTTTTCTCGAGCCAGACGGGAACGGAGGGTTGCTGAAAGGTCGAACAGTGTGTTTTCTGGAGCCATAGGCGAACGGAGGGTTCCTCAAAGGTTGTACAGTGTGTTTCCTCGAGCCATAGGCGAACGGAGGGTTCCTCAAAGGTCGAACCCTGTGGAGAATAAAAGAGAAGAGGAAGCAGATATTGGGAAGGCGTTGAGTACCCTAATAATTTCAGCAGATGGTTTGAGTGAAGTCTCTGAATGCCCAATTTGCGTGGAAGAATTTAATGTGGGAGAAGAAGTAAGCAACATGCCTTGTCACCGCTTACACGTATTCCACACTCAGTGTATTCTGAATTGGATTGAGCGCAAGAATAATTGCCCCATCTGCAGGAAGGTGGTTTAAATATGGGCACCACTAAATTTGTTTTAGTCCTCTCGCTTCTCTTAACCCAAAGGCCGCTCACCATTGGTCTTCTCGAATAATGCGTTGTCTTTACACTCATTCTATGAATGTCAATACGAACTAATTTTTGATATACCGTTCTTCATATTATTTATATATCTATATTTATGATAGTTGCCCATTCATGTTTTAAATTAATGTTTTAAATAGATTATCGAATGGCATAGTTTGACTTTTTTTTTTTTTTTGAATGAAAGGACCTTATATTAATTGGAAATAAGCACTTTCATACAAAAATGTTGGGTGGAATTAACACACCCCGTGGAACACACCCAAAAAAATTACAGGATCACATGAATCAACTCAAAACAGGGACAACTGTATGCAGTTACTGAGTAAAGAAAAGAAGACAAAACAGGGACAACTATAGGCAGTTACTGGATCAATTGAAATCAAGCGAACATCCCATCCACTAGAGGTGCGAAAGTGGACTACAGTGGAGACCAATGATGCTAAGAAGTTGGAGCAGATAAATGATCTCTTCGACCACTACGAGAACGAGCTGAAGGTGAGCCTGTGCGAGAGAAGCCACGAGTTCTGGACACATGGTTGTTGGAAGGAAGTCGGCTAACAGAGCAAGGTGCATTAGCCCAATGATCCAGAAGTGATCTAAGATATTGCAGATCCACCTGAACTTTCTCCACCCGAGTAAGGATCTGTAACCAACAATCATAGAAGAGAGCATATCTAGCGACAACGAGAGAAGGAGGTAGAGGCCTCCTGTCTCCCAAAGATAATATTATTTCTTGTTTTTGAGAGATGGTATAAAATACTAAGACGAAAAATATGCCAAACTTCATTGAGGGGAAGAGAAAAATCTAGGGGATCCCCAAGTAGTGCATTAACCCAAGAACATTGCTCCAGTAAAAGGAATTGAAAAAAGAAAGAACCCAATCCCAAGCATTTTTGGTTGTTTGACAAGCCCAGAACACATGAACAAAATTTTCAGGACCTCTACAAAAAGCACAAACAGAATTAGCAACCCCCATATATTGTAACCTATGACCAAGGGGAAGGCCTTGATGTAATAAACTCCAGGCAAAAAAACAATGCTTAGGTTCAAGATAGGACTTCCAAACCACAGAAAAGCGAAGGCTCCATCTAGATTGAGAAGAAACTAGATCCCAACGGTGGTTTAAAGTATCAACCATAGGAGAATGAGGGGACAACATATGATACCCTAAAGAAGGTTTATATTTCACCAGAGGAGTATGATTATGCCAACACCAATCAGATGACCAATGTTGTGGAAAGTTCTTACCAAAATGTAGCCAAATAGAGAAAGGAGTGTTGTCGAGAACCACATCAAAAGTTGCTCGATCATCTGGCTTAAGACCAAACTTCTAGCAAAACCGATCCCAAGAATACCAATGCTTGGTATGAGCATCAAAGAAATCTGAAAATGTTACAATACCCTTTTTGAAGAAGCGTAATGCTCTGACCCATTGAACTTAAGCCAAAGGTAGGCCCTCTAAAGTGACTACAGGAGACCACCAAGGACTTAGAGTGGATATAGAAGCTCCGATAGATTTATCTTTACCCTGCCATTGGAGCCTGGGTTTGAAAGCTTCCCATGCCTTCCAGATACTTTGCATCACAAAAGAACCTGTAATTTTAAATGGGGCTGGAGATGTCAAAATGGTTTGTAAGGTCAGGCCCCGCCACCCTTTCCTCCCAAAGGGCAGGCCAGAAGAGATGCAGTGCCGTACAAGAACTTTCCAAGCTTCATCACCCTGAAGTGCCCTAACAATCCATTTAGCACATAAAGCAAACCCCTGAAAATGATAGTTAAATAAACCCAGACCCCCTGCATTTTTAGGAAGACAACAAACATTCCATGCCACTCTATGAAACCCCTGTTTTTGTTTATTTGAAGCCCAAAGAAAATCCCGCAAGAGCTTGTCCAGCTTCTGATAACAATTTTTAGATGGGACCCAACAAGAAGAGTAATAGACATGTGTAGAAGCTAGCACCTTAGAGCAAACTTGAAACTTACCAGCCAAGGAAAGATTTTTAGTAGACCAATAGCCCAACTTCTTCTCAATTTTTTGGACAACCATATTCCAAAGTTGAGCAGGAGAAGCCTGGAAGGCAAAAGGAATACCCAAGAATTTGAATAATTCTCCTGGTTGGATCCAATGCCAAGAGTAAGAAGCTAACCACTCAGGAAGTGGCGTGTGAGCTTGTCTATAACAAGATTTTTTCTTCCACTGAATGTTAGAACCAGATGCTAAACAGAAAGTCTCAAGGCATTGTAAAGCTGCATTACTGACTGCTCATCTTCATGTAATGTCAAAAAAGAATCATCAGCAAAATGGCCATTTACCATTTGAAGAGAGGAAGCAGGTAAAGAAATACCTTTAATAATTCCTTGTGAATTTTGATGGGCTAAAAGGTAGCCAAATGCTTCAGCAGCTAGAATAAATAGGGAAGGGGCTAATGGGCAACCCTGTCGGATAGAGCGAGCCAGCTGAATACTAGTAGAGTGTTGGCCATTCATCGTGAGGACTACAGAAGCATCATAGAATAACATTTTAATAGATTGCATAAAATAGGGGCCAAAGCCAAGAGCCTGGAGGAGGGAAATAATGAAATTCCATTCAATACGATCATAGGCTTTTTCAAAGTCAAGTTTGATAAACAGAGTATCCTGTCCAGAAGTTCTAGCCCATTCCATGCCTTCCCAGACAGCAAGCACATTGTCCAAGATATACCTGCCCTTAACAAACCCTGTTTGCTCTGGTCGGATGAGAAGAGGTAAAATAGGCTGAAGTTTTAAGGCTAAAGCCTTAGCAATGATCTTGTAACTTACATTCAGTAAGGTAATAGGGCGCCAGTTGGTTAGAATTTCTGGGTCTCCAGGATTGGGAATAAATTTGATATTTCTTTTATTGATGAGGTGTCCTAAAGACCCAGATATCATAGCTTCTTGATAGACATGTAACAAATCAGAACCAAGCATATCCCAAAATTCTTTATAAAATTCACAAGGGAAACCATCAATACCAGGAGCCTTATCATTAACCATGTGAGACAGGGCATTCTTCAAATATTCCAGGGTTAAAGGTGCATCACAACAATCTCGATGATCCATCAAGAGCTTTTGAGGAAAAACTGCACAACAATCATCAAGAGCTTTTTTTCTCGTAGAGGTGAGAGGCTGAGAAGCAAAAACTTTTTGATAGTGTAACACAAAAGTATGAATTATATCAGGTAAATTAGTGAACCTGATTCCCTCAGATTGAATGGCTTGAAACTATGTGGAATGAATAGGGGTCCGAAGGTGCTTGAAGAACTCCTTAGAAACCCTATCACCAATTGCAAGCCAATTCAGTCGTGCTCTGAGTTGAGCACCTCTAGCTTCATACAACTCTGCCTTATGAATTTCATGTCGAAGAGTAGCAGCATGTTCCTGGTATGCAGAGTTGAAAGGATTAGCTTGCAGACGAAGAGTAGCTTTGATTAACTCATTCTTTAAAACTGAATTTGCTTTCCTCCTTCGTTTAGCCACATCCTTGCCAAGGATGCAAAGAACAATAGTAGTACGAGAGATAGCATCATTCCACCACTGAATCCAGCCTACCGCGCCAGAGGGTCGAGGAACAACATTCCAAATTCTATGGATATGAGCTTTCATGGAGGCATGCTGTAGAAAGGAAGTATTAAAATAAAACTGAGAGGAAAAAAACATAGCAGGAGCTTGATCTTGGGTGATAGCAAATAAAATTGGAGCATGATCAGAAAGAGTGGTAGCTGGCAGGGTCATGACAAAGGGGTGACCAAGAGAAAGTTGGGTAAAGTGAAAACTAGAACTCTCTAAAAGCATGGCACGATCCAATCTTAAAGTTCAGGTGGAGCTGCAATATCTTAGATCACTTCTGGATCATTGGGCTAATGCACCTTGCTCTGTTATCCGACTTCCTTCCAACAACCATGTGTCCAGAACTCGTGGCTTCTCTCGCACAGGCTCACCTTCAGCTCGTTCTCGCAGTGGTCTAAGAGATCATTTATCTGCTCCAACTTCTTAGCATCATTGGTCTCCACTGTAGTCCACTTTCGCACCTCTAGTGGTTGGGATGTTCGCTTGATTTCAATTGATCCAGTAACTGCCTACAGTTGTCCCTGTTTTGTCTTCTTTTCTTTACTCAGTAACTGCATACAGTTGTCCCTGTTTTGAGTTGATTCATGTGATCCTGTAATTTTTTTGGGTGTGTTCCACGGGGTGTGTTAATTCCACCCAACATTTTTGTATGAAAGTGCTTATTTCCAATTAATATAAGGTCCTTTCATTCAAAAAAAAAAAAGTCAAACTATGCCATTCGATAAAGCAAAAGGTAGAGAGAAAGCAAGCCACCGCCATAAAGCACATCGCTCTGAAGAATTATTAGAGGCATAAACATTAATAATGCCAAATGGTTTCCCATCCAATTCCAGCAGCACCCAAACAACTTGATTAGAAGGGTCAACTCCCCAAGACACCACATGCGAGTGCCAATTGGGGGAAATGAAAACTACAACACCACCTTTTCCAGGTTCATGATTTGTGTAAAAAAAAGGACCACGCGGCCAAAGAAAATTACAGGTACAATCTAACAGGAAATCATTGATCTTAACTTCTTGCAAATAGACAAAGTCAAATGTACCATAGATATGAGCAGCATTATCAATCACATCCTGAACCATATATTTTCGGACTGGGTCCGTCAGCCCTCGGACATTCCAAGAAAAAAATATCATTTCATGAGTACTGATGAATCCCCCAATGCTTTGAGGGACTCAAAAGGATTATCATCATAAAAAATAGCAACCTACAGGGGCCCATCAATCACATATCATTTCTCAGAAGGAGCATCAAACAAACGTCGTCTCGGGCTACGGGACCGTCGAATGTTAGCACGATTAAACTCATCTACTAATCTGGAAGAAAGAACAGTGGTACCAACAAAATCCTGTTGAGTAGAAACATCATCAGAATGAGAATGGAGAGGAGTAGATGACTTTTGGGGTTGAGGACGGGGTTGTGGATGGGGTGGCTATGGGGGTTGAGGATGGGGTTGTGGATGGGGTGGCTGTTGGGGTTGCTGATGGGGTGGTGGAGGGGGCAGCTGTGGGCGTTGTTGTTGGGGTTGTTATGGGGGATGACGATTGCGACGATTAGAAACCACATGCCAGTCTACATCAAAATTGGTACCAAAAGGGCTAGGGTTACCCAGGGTTGTAGAGGTAGATGGATCAACAGAGGGAGAAGCAGATTTATTTTGGAACTGACCAGCCATAAGCGGGCATGCACGAATTTTATGCTGAGAGGATTGGCACCTATAGCAGGTATTCGGGAGATTTATGTACATAATCCTCTGAGTAATAGTATTATCCCCAATATGAATATTTATCCCTTCATCAAGATCATGAGTAAGATCAACCTTGACACATACTTGCTTGGTGGTACGGGCCTTAAACCACTTGTCAGGCTCAAAACAAACAAAGGTGTTGATGTTCTCTACTATGGTACGTAGATGCTTCCATAAAGGAATGGGAAGGCCAGGAAATTCAATCCAAACTGGAACATCTGAGGCTCCCTCCTCAGCAACAAAAAAATCTCTGTTATAGGCTTGCAAAATTAACAAAGAGTTTCGAACAGTCCAAGGACCCCGATTGAGCACCTTCTGAGCATGAGCAGGATCAGAAAATTGGAAAAGGAAATACCCTTTGGTGAGATTGGACACATAATCAATATTAACACCATGAGGATGCCAAACTTGACTTACCCAGGACCGCAATAGAGTGTCATTAGGGATTCTACCCAAAAAATAACCTATGAGGGTATGATTCTCAAACCAGTGACAGGAATCAACAAATTCATTCATAGGAATACAAGCAGTGGGCCGATAATTTTTACCTGGAGTTTGACCTTGAGCAGGAACTTCTTGGGATGCTTGTTGGGCGCCATTATGATCTCCAACCACTGTAAGCTCGGAGAGGGAGCGTTGGTGGCCATTAGAAGAGGGTGGACTACCGCCCTAGGCGGAAGAAATGCAAGAGATGAACTCAGAGCAAACCAGCTTCAAGATGATTGACATGCAAGATGTAGGATGCTTGAGGCAGAACATGCAGAACAGCATTGTAGAGAACATGCAGAACATGCAGAACACATATAGTTTGACTTTTTACAACGTATAATTCATATGTTCTATGGTTTAGTTTCTTACAAATTAATTATATATTATAAATTATTATTGCACGAAAGTTAATATATTTTAATATAATTAGAGTTAAAGATAGGATTATTTGTTAAGATTATTAATATTTTTAAATATGTTAGTGATTTTTTTATAAATTATTTTTATAGTTAAATGTTTAATTAAAACAATGTTTTTATAGCACCTGGGGTGCAGCGGGTTTGGACGTTGGCTCTTCTTCGGAAGGTCCAAGATTCAAACCGTGGCATGGGTGAGTGTGTGAGGGGTTGGGTGTGTGTCTCCCTGGTGTGTGTTTACCGGGTGGAGTTGTTGTAATAGGTTGGGGGATTCTTGGTCAAAACCCCCACTACTTAATATTATAAATGGCGTGTGTGAGGGGTGGGTGTGTGTCTCCCGAGGTTGGGGGATTCTTGGTCAAAAATCCCATTACTTAATATTATAAAAAAAAAAGTTTTTATAAATTTCTTTTTTATATGATGATTATATAATTTTATTATTATGAGTTAATAATAGAATATTGAACAATTTAATATTTATTTTTATAAACTTTAAAATTAGGTATAAATATTTGATGACCATTTATTATAATAGAGAATATGGGAGAGGAAATACAATTTCTCACCCAAAATATCCACCTTCTATTGAATTTAAATTTATTATAATAGAGAATATGGGAGAGGAAATACAATTTCTTACCAAAAATATCCACCTTCTATTGAATTTAAATTTTTCCAAAAATATGTGAATGAATTTCTATGATACTTTATTATATGCTTTGCTTATTTCTAAATTTGATATCATTATTTTCTTACCACTCTCTAATATTGATTTTAGTACTTCATGAATTGTGATTATTCCATCCATGTTTTGTCCTCCTTAGACATATCCTTTTGTTGTTCTAATATTATATTTGGAAGAATTTTTTCCAACCTTAATGCTATCAACTTTTTGATGATTTTATAGATGGAACTACACAAGTTGATCTAAAGTCTTTGAAACTTTTTATTCCTTATTTTTTGGGGATTAAAAACATAAATCTCTTTTTGCATTCCTTAAGAATATTACCTAACCTAAAAAAGCATGCACTATAGCTACCACATCCTCTCTTACTATCCTCCACAAGGTTTGATAAAATTCAATCAAGAATCCATCTAGTCTTAGAGCATTTTCTCTTCCTATGAGAATACTATCACTATTATACAATCTCTTCCTATGATAATACTATCACTATTAAACAATGCTAGCTATACAATGTATAACCAATTAAATTATATCATTGTTATATTATTTGAAATATAAATTATAAATTAACGTTTTTAATATTTTAATAATTTATATATATCTTTTATTATATAAAATGTATGTAGAATGAGATTCAAAATGTAATGGGTAGATGGTTTTTTATTCAAATTTTTAATATCTTTAGAAAATATTTATATGAACTTATTTATATTATATTATTTCCATTACAACATCATATTGGTGTGTATATAAATTTACTAACAAGATTTAAACTATGTTCTTTCCTTATACTAATGACCTATTTCATATGTTAAACTACTACTCATGTTAAAAAATATTGTTTTAGTTAAGGAAAGAATTTGGTTTGGCCAATTATTTTTGAACATTTAAATTTTACTAAGAAAAATAATTTTATGATTGGATAATTATATGTCACTGTATTTCATTACAATAACATTTATGATATATTATTTTTGATTGGTAAAAATTGGTTTTGAAAGGATCCCGTAAACTTTTACAACACCTAAGAAATAACCAAAAACTTTGAAGAGCCTATAAGCCACCAAGCAAACAATTCTACCATAAACCTAGAGAAAATACTACCGAGATACAAAAATAGCCTAGAATCCCACGTAGGGGAGGGCCTGAACATTGAAAAATGCCAATGCAGGGGCAAAAAAATACTCCCAAAAATACCCATGAATGGGCAAGGCTTGAGAATTGATAAAAAGCCCACGCAGGGGCAGACCACGAAACAAAACAAAAAAATTAAAACTAGAGCAATAACATTAAAAACCATCAAGGGGAGACCCCTACAGCCGAGAGACCACCTGCAACACAAATTATACACTTGGTCCTAGACCATTACCCATAGGGCTCTCTCCAACCAAGTTCTTGAATTCCTTAAGGACTTTTAACTGATCCTTGTATTCCTCAAGGAGGGAGTCCACCTAAACTAGGATGGAGGAGATAGTCTTGGTCACTTTACCAAAAGCTCTAAGGAGATCCTAGATCACCTTGATGTACTTGTAGTTAGAATGTTTTAGGAAGTGTGTCACTCGAGAGATCAGTAAGGGAGCCTGCATTGAATTCCCTTCATTATGGATCAATATCTTCATAGATTTGTATTTCTTGTCTTGAAAGGAGAGAGAATTATTAGAAGCATTGTCAATGATGAGCGAGACCTTTTCTTGTTGCTCCCTACCTTGGTATGGAGGGGGTATCGATGCGATTCATATTTATAAGAACTCGAGGTATCATCCACCTTGGATACAGAGCTTGGAGTGCAATTGGGAGGATGTGATACTAGGATGTCTCTCCTAGTCTTATCTTCTACATTGGCAGGTCCTCCAATGATGAGAGCAGGCCTAGTCAGTATCATTATTCTGTGTTTCTGCTCTACCACCATAAAATTGAACAACACAAGATGAAGTTCTTGATGGAGGGGTTAGGAGGAGACTCCTCTCTTCATGCTTAGGATAAATATCTCTTTAGACTAAAACATATATTCAATAATATTGATTTATTTATTTACCCTAAGGTGATTCACAAACATGAGATAAAAGCTCTAAAGGATAGCGTTCAAGTTTTCAAGGGTAAACTACTGTAGTACTGTTATCATCACTGTATCCTACAATTTTGGTAGTGTCTCAATAACTATGCCACATTTTCTTTGTCGAGGGACTCCCCTTTATCCGTAAATAGTTCCAATTCCCCTTGAAGGGAGTGTTTTTCTTGGTTAATAATTTTCTCATCATTGGGGAGGCCAATGAATTCTACTAGAAGGTATGTTGTAACTGTGAAGCCCATCCCTCAAACCATGATGTGCCCTCTATTCCATGAGTGGATGAAATCTATGGATAATTTTAGCTCAATTTTGTTAAACCATTGTAGGAATTTAAGGAGGTCGTGGTCTCTAAAGTTGTCTTTGACTAGATGAGTTAGATGGAGGGACGTAGGTTCAATTTTAGACATGGCAAAAAAATAGAAATGATGTGATAGAAAGAGAATGGAGGGGGGCAAAAATGATAATGAGGAAAGGTGATGGGGATGGAAATAAAACTATATAAAATCTCTAGAAAAATCTACCACCCAATGCAACTTGTGTTCCAAATCAACCAAATTGAGAAAAAATAAAGGGACACGAGTGAATTAGCACACCAAACAAAGGGGAGGGCTAGGTGGAGGGGAGTGAAGGTGATGAAGATTGATGTTTGATCACTCATATGACCCCTCTAGTAGTTCATAGCTAGGTTTGCATAGTTTATTTCTTGCAAATTAATATTGTAAGTGAGTCTCCTTCTCACATGCACTTTTGGGCACTAGTTATCTTCTAGTTGTCATTTAGGAGTGTTAGTTAGGAAGTGTGAACTCAAAGTAGGAAGTGTGTACTTCAAGATAGCTAAAATGGATCTTATAGTTAGCATTATTCCTTTCTTCTTAACTTAGAAGTTACATGCATTCTCCTTTGCACTTTTGTAGCTTATGGTTAAGCATATTGGATAAAATCCATGATTTGATGGGTGTGGTTATGTATTTTGGGCCATTAGAGCCTATATAATGAGTTTGTAAATAATATGAAGTTAGTTTGATTTTCAATCCTTTTCATTGGTATCAGAGCCTAGTTTATGTTTGCACTAGGGCTTGTGAGGTGAGAGGGTAGGAAATAGATTATTTTTTAAGAGAAATTATTTCTCATTGAGGACTCGGTTCAAGCTCAAGGGGATCTTGAATACCATTCGCAAAAGAAAGTTTCTTCGGCATCAAAATCCTTGTTCCAAATTTCTTTGTATGCTCAAGGAGTACAGGAGAATTTTACCATGATTTCTATCTTACAAAAATCCCTTAGTAGGTTTGGATTTCTCCTACGATGAAATGTGAATTAAGGAGCCTTTTGTTTCTGATGTTTCTACCATTGAGGAGTCTTGAATACTGAGGAGCATCTATACTAGGTCGTGTGTTGACTTGGGTCTGGTTGCATTTCAAACGTTGGTCATGTGTCAACTGGATCTTGAAAGGAGAGCTATTGAAGGGGTCCTAGTGATATGCAAGAAAATTAGCAATTTTTTAAGAATTTTTTAAGGTAATTTACCTTCAAAAATTGCTAATATTTGTAACAGTTTAAGTTTTCAATGTTTTTAAATTAACCCTCCTGGTTAATTTAAAAATTTCATTGTTTTTATTTAGAAAACTTAAATTTTAATTAATATATTGTTTTCTTTATATATTAATTAAAATTTTAATTGTAAAAAAAAAGAAATTTATTTTTTTTATTTTTGGCCCCTCGGCCCAATCTCAGCAAGAGCCGAGGACCAATATTCACAGGTAGCTCGGCTGACTCAGCACCATTTCCTGCTAATGTTGGCCACTGGACGTCCATCGACTGACAAAATCGCCTGTCGGCTATCAACGGACGTCGGCCAACATTCAACACAGCCGGCGAGACATCGGCTATGTTACATGGCTGATAGGCCGACGACGTTGTCCGTCCGTCTACAAAAACTATAGGCATGGATATCAATGTGCTAGGCCTATCGACGTTGTCAGGCCAGCAGGAATTGTCCCGCCTACCATCATTGATAGGTCGGCGGTGCAGTTCGTCCACCTACAAGAACTACAGGTGCGGAAGCTAATGCACCACAGATCCAACTTCCATTGGCTGTGCTGCATCACAGGCCACCAACCGGTAGGCACTGTCATGCCTACCAAAATATGATAGGCGTAAGCACCCTACTGGTGGTTGATTGGTCAGGCAGACTGCAGCCTGCACACAGCCACGAGGCTGCAACAGTTAGCCTCATTGGGGCTGTTGCTCACTAGGCACAGAACATTTTGCATAGACATTTTGTTTTCATTGGCCTTGAAATTGGTGCCTCGAGAAACGTGCCACTGTAGTTCAGAATTTCATGCAAGCAAGTGATGTGCAGTTGACAGGCTAATCCACTTCGGCAAGCAAGGGTAAAACTTATTGTAATTTTTTAATTTTACTATTCTAAGGTTTTGCATGTAATTTTTAATTTTTATTAATTTAATTTTTAATAAATTAATTAAAATTTAATTTTTAATTAAGTTATTTTTAAATTAATAAAATCTAAATTTTAAACCTTAAGTTAGTTTAAATGTTTAAATTTTGAGCCTTAGGAGTATTTTTCAATTCAAGGCACAACATTGTAACAAGGAATCTCCAATTTTTACCTTGATTTTTAGTGTTTTTTCCTTTTACTCCTGGCTTATACTTGGTTTCACATGGCTTCTGACTTGGCTTCCCAAGTGGCAAAACTTGCACATGTTGTAAATGCTTTAGCAGATAAATCTAATGATACTACCATGGCAGAAGTCCTCAGTAACCTAGGTAAATGACATTTATGTCCACAATGCTTCAACTTCTGCTCATGATTCTCACCTGAGAGTTCATTGTGAAGTACCACTTTATGATGGATCCCAGAACCTTGAAGTCTTGAATAGTTGGATTCTTGACATGAGTTGGTAAGACCCCAAGGTCTTACTATAAAATTATTAACAAAATAATGTAAATGTAATCGCAGGCCACTCAAAGGGGGCTCCCTTGCAATCGCTTTGCCACTATAAGGGGCTCCCTCCTTAGAATCTATGCTTATTCTTCTTCTTGGATGATTTTATATGGATGGCCAACCTAATATATATCTACCCTAAAGCTATGTTGGTGAAGAGACATGATGGTTCACGTAATGAAGGGTTGTGATGGTTCACTTTATAATTTAATAATATAATAATTAAATGATTAATAATACTAACTAATACTAACTAATGATTGAGGATCCTAACATGCCACCCTCCTTAAAAAGAGCTTTGTCCTCAAATATCAAAGTGAGAAGCTTTGTCCTTTGTTTTCCAAGAAGGATTTGTGTAAGTTCTTGGACTCTTTTAATGGCATCCTTTTGTAGGTAGGGATATCGAGAAGGATGAAGCATTAGTGGGGGGTTTCCAAGAACAATAGTAGAATCTCCCTTAGGAAAATCATGATGACGATGGGAGGGCAACCCTTGGGGTTCCTCAAATAATTTAGAATGATGCATAAAAAGTGATGGTAATGATTTCATATCCTTTTTTGGTTCCTTGGTAGAGCCAACGGAGAAGGAGTGTGTAGTCACTCTGAGTTGGTTCCGAATAGGTTTGGTCATATGGCAAGAACTCACTATTGGTGAGGAAGGTATGTGTAGGTCTTGTAGAGTGCATGTTTGGCTAGCATTGATCACTTTGGGTATGTATACTTCATCATTACTTGGTACATCAATCACTTCTTGCACATCGACCTCATTGTCTTCATTGCGGTGAGTAGGTGCACTGGTCGCTTTGGACACAACTACCTCATCTTCTTGCTCTATGGAGAGACAGGGATCAAATTCCTTCAATAAATACAATGTTAGTGTAGCACATTTATGGTGGGGTCCAAATTGTTCATCACAATTATCACAGAGTCCTTTTGCTCGTCGTTCCTTCATCTCCTCAAAGCTAAGATGTTTAATTTGTAAAGTTTGATTAGATTTGGGGGTTGTGTAAGTGCTTTGTGCCCTTCCATTATGCATAGGTTTGGGAGCGATGTAAGTGGTTGAAAAAGTTTCCATAAGTGGTTTCCCTAATCGTTGTTGTGCATTGATTTTATCTTCAGCTAATTTTGCCAATCCATAGGTCTGCATCATGGTATAGGGATTGAACCTTTTCACCTCCATTCTAATTTCCTATTTTAATCCCCTAATGAAGCCATTGATGAGAATTGATTCATCCAATATTGCGTTGTTTTTGGTGATATCCTCAAACCAAGTTTGATACTCACGCATAGAAGTGATTTGATGAAGATCTTTGAGAAATTCCCACATGACTGGGTCCCACATGGCTCTGATACGAAATGGTAAGACCCCAAGGTCTTACTATAAAATTATTAACAAAATAATGTAAATGTAATCGTATGCCACTCAAAGGGCGCTCCCTTGCAATCACTTTGCCACTATAGGGGGCTCCCTCCTTATAATCTATGCTTATTCTTCTTCTTGGATGATTTGATATGGATGGCCAACCTAATATATATCTACCCTAAAGCTACGTTGGTGAAGAGACATGATGGTTCACGTAATGAAGGGTTGTGATGGTTCACTTTATAATTTAATAATATAATAATTAAATGATTAATAATACTAACTAATACTAACTAATAATGTTAGGATTGAGGATCCTAACATGAGTTCTTGGTTTTCTTACACTCAGCTTTCAGATGAGGATATGGTTCCATATGCTAAGCTAAAACTTTTTGGTTTAACTAAAGTACTTGTTGAAAGAAAAAGAGGTCATGATGAACTCACCTCATGGGATGAGCTTGTAGACTGTCTTAAGACCAATTTTTATCCTTCCAATTATTCTAAGGAATTGGTCATTAAGTGGTTTCGATTTCGACAAGGTACTAATATGACTGTGTAGGAATATATCTTTCAATTCAACAGGTATAGGATACTTTTGAATGTGGAGGAAGATTTTAAAGCTTTGACTCTCAAATTTCAAAGTGGTTTGTTGGAACATTTATACCGAGAAATTATGTTTGTTTCTATGGAAACATTGGATTCAGTTTTCAACCAAGCACAACTTGTGGAGGACAAGTTCAAAGCGCATTCGCAAGCATTCTGCACACCTGCTACTCAAGTGGTTGCAAACTCATCAAAAGGGAATAGTTCTTTCTCACCAAACAAGATTTTTTCTCCAAATAAAAATGTTTCTTCTCCATCTTCTTCTTCTCATTCTCCTCCTGCTTATACTCCTTCTTCTTCTTCTTCCTCTTTCAAACCTTCTTCTTCTTCTAAAAAGTTTTGTAACTATTGTAATAAAAAAGGTCATGAAAAAGCAGATTGTTTTAAGCTTAAGAAGAAAAGTTTAGTCATCACTACTCAAGAACAGGATGCTTCCAAAGGTCCCCTTGAGTCAGTAAGATAAAGTAGAGTATACACGGAATTACGAGGTAAGCTCAATGAGGTTACCTTGGTAAATGTAAGTTCATCAGGGAGCACTCGTGATGCTTTTTTCATCACTCGAGCTCATTTGCTCCATAATTTTGCAATAGATTGTATAGTGGATAATGGCTCATAGAAAATCTAATTGCGAGTTCCATTGTCGAGCGATTGAAGTTACCTATGGACCCTCATCCTCAACCTTATTCTTTGGGTTGGAAGGATAGTGGAAGTGGCTCCGAAATCACTCACACTTGCACATTAAAATTTTCACTTGGCCCACATTTCATAGATCAAGTCACTTGTGATGTGACTCCTATGGATTGTTGTGGGATTTTTCTTGGACAACCTTTTCAGAATGATAGGAGAGTTGTTTATAATGCTTTCAAAATAACCTACACACTTCAAAAATATGGTCAGGTCTTTCTCATTAAAAGCACCAACACTCCTAACATCATTCTAAATTCCAAGCAAACAAAAAGAGTAATTAAAAAAGGTGGTGACATTGGTCTAATTTTTATTCGCTCTCAAAATACTCCTACATCCACATCCGTTCCAAAGCAACACTCTTCAATGGATAAAATATTGCAAAATTACTCACACATATTTCAGAAGCCAAAGTCTCTTCCTCCAATTCACACAATTAATCGTAGCATTGAAATCATTCCTGGTTCTTCACTACCTAATGCTCCCATGTATAGACAATCTATTTTGCAAAATGAAGAATTAAAAATGCAAATAGAAGATTTATTGTCTAAGGGTTTCATTAAGGAAATTACTTCTACTTGTGCCTCACCTATTTTGTTGGTTCTTAAAAAATATGGCACTTGGAGATTGTGCATTGATTTTCATTCTTTGAACAAAAATTTTGTAAAGAATAGATATCCACTACCACGCATTGATGATTTATTAGGTCAGCTCCAAGGAGCTAAGTTCTTTTCAAAAATAGATCTCAAAATGGGATATCATCAAGTGCATATCCAAGCTGAGGATACATGGAATACAGCTTTTAAAACAAATATGGGCCTCTTTGAATGGTTGGTCATACCCTTTAGTATTACTAATGCTCCTGCAACCTTCATGAGGTTGATGAATGATGTATTTCGTGATGTACTTGACAAATTTGTAATAATATGTCTTGATGATATATTGATATTCTCAAAAACTTGGGAGGAACACCTTGGGCATATCCATCATAAACTTGATCTTCTTGCGAAGAATCAATTATATGCCAATTCTTCCAAGTGTTCTTTTGGCAATACTTTAGTTTCTTACCTTGGTTATGTGATTAGTATAAGTGGAATTCAGGTAGATCCCACAAAAGTTGATGTTTTACTTAAGTGGTCCCCTCCTTCAACTCTCACTGAGTTAAGGATTTTCCTAGGACTTGTGAATTTTTATCACAAGTTCATTCCTCAATATTCCACTCTTGCAGCTCCATTGCATTATATCACTAAGTCTAAAGTTCCATTTTGTTGGGAGAAAAGCCAAGATATTGCCTTTGAGAAACTCAAAAAGAAACTTTGTACAACACCTGTGTTAACTTTACCTAACCTCTCTCAACCTTTTGAGATTGAAACGGATGCCTCTAAAGTTGCCTTAGGAGTTGTGCTCAAACATAATGGTCATCCAGTTGCTTATCATTCAGAAATTTTTTTTGCTGCTAAGTTGAACTATTCTACATATGACAAGGAGTTGTATGCATTAGTTCAAGCTATCAAGTACTGGAGACATTATATTTTGGGAAAATATACAATAGTACACACTGATCATATGCCTCTCAAGTTTTTACAATCTCAAAGTAAAATTGAAGAATCAAGACATATGAAGTGGGCCTCTTACCTCCAATAATTTCACTTGGTGATCATGTACAAAAAGGGGAAGAGTAATATTGTTGTTGATTGTTTGAGTAGGCCTCCTGCAACTCTTGCCTTAATAGTTATGTCCACTTCACACATGGGATTTCAGACTTGGCCTAATCAATATTCACAGGATCCTGATTTTGGAAAAATATTTGATCAAGTGAGTAAGCCTTCCTCTTCCAATTTGCATCCTTTCCAAGACTTCTACATCAAAGAAGGACTTCTTGACAAATTGGACAAGGTTTGTGTTCCTTGTGAGCCTAGAGTGTCACTTCTTAAGGAATCTCATTCTAAACTTTATGGTGGTTACTTTGGGAAGCACAAAACACTTCATCACTTGCAAATATTTTTCTACTGGCCTAAAATGCAGAGGGATGTGTTGATATTTCTCAAATAGTATCCATTTTTTTGTCACTCAAAACCAGCTAATAGGAAGTTTGGCTTAGGCATGCCTTTGCCCATTCCTTCCCATCCTTGGGAAAGCATTTCCATGGATTTGGTTAGTGGTTTTCCCATGACAGTGCGACAACATGATTGTGTGTTCGTTGTGGTTGACAGATTCAGTAAGATGGCTAAGTTTATTCCATTCCGCAATACAAGTTCTGCAGTAGACTTAGCCCAATTGTTCTTTGATAGCATTTGGCATTCCTTTGGTATACCTACCAGCATTATATCAGATCGTGATTCACATTTTGTAGGTCACTTTTGGCTTTCTTTGTGGAAAATTTTGGGAGTTACCCTTAACTTTTTGATCGCCTATCATCCGCAGTTAGATGGGCAAACTGAAGTGGTAAATTGTACCCTTGTGCAAATTTTATAAATCTATCATCACGCTTCACCAGCAAAGTGGGACTTGAGTCTCACTCATATTGAACATACCAACAATAGGGCCCTACATTCTTCTAAAGGTCATTCACCTTTTGATGTTTGTATAGGATTTCAGCCCTTGGCACCATATGAGTTACCTTTGTCTTTGCCTTCTCCTGTCACTTCACATCTTCAGAAGGAGCAAGATAAGGCACACTCATTTATTCAACACTTGCACAATCTGTAATCAAAGGTGATTGATATTTTGCAAAAGACACAATAGCAATAGAAAAAGGCCATGGATCGACATCAAATTCCTCATCCATTTTAGGTTGGTGACAAATTTTGGTTGCATCTTGACAAGCGGCGTTTTACTAATAAGACTCATAGTAAAATCAAACCGACTCGCTATGGGCCTTATACTATTCCTCAATAGGTGTTCAATAATGCTTTTCACCTTGATCTTCCCGTACACTTGGGAATTCATGATGTCATCAATGTAGATCTTTTGAAGTTGTACTTTGACTCTACATTGGAGACCGCACCAGCTATCAGTCATCCTATGGACGTGGTTCCTGATTCTCAGTTACCATTGGATTCTGATCAGATCTATGACACAAAGACTCACCAGACTCACCAGGGGTCTACCACCTCATATCTTGTGGCTCGACGAGGACAGCTGCTACATCAGGATCATTGGATTTCTTTTCATCAGATGTCCTATGACTTTCCTACTCCTCTGAAAGCATTGGAGGCCAATGCTTCTATTGTGGGGAGCCATGATGAGGATTGATGTTTGATCACTCATATGACCCCTCTAGTAGTTCCTAGCTAGGTTTGCATAGTTGATTTCTTGTAAATTAATATTGTAAGTGAGTCTCCTTCTCACATGCACTTGTGGGCACTATTTATCTTCTAGTTGTCATTTAGGAGTGTTAGTTAGGAAGTGTGAACTCAAAGTAGGAAGTGTGTACTTCAAGATAGCTAAAATGGATCTTATAGTTAGCATTATTCCTTTCTTCTTAACTTAGAAGTTACGTGCATTCTCCTTTGCACTTTTGTAGCTTATGGTTAAGCATATTGTTTCAAATCAATGATTTGATGGGTTTGGTTATGTATTTTGGGCCAATAAAAGGCTATATAATGAGTTTGTAAATAATATGAAGTTAGTTGAATTTTCAATCCTTTTTAGAAGGTGGGACTAATTTCAACCAAAAGGTCAAGACAATATGGTCCATTATGAGGGGGATGATCATCCTTGATGGATAGGTGAACGTGGCAAAGACACGATATGGGGTTGACAAGGGCAACTACCATGGGAAATATGAACAAGAAACACACCACCAGGCCAATGCTAAAAATGCACCTTGCCCAAAAGGCACTAGAGAGGTCACGACAAGTCTCTTGTTCTTGCAATGATTGGGGGTTTCCACTTAGGGGAGGCTGATTTAAAAAGGACCCGTACATAAGAGATGATCAAAATCATATCTCATGGTTCCATAATGGAGACTTGCCACTTTGGCTTTGGGCTAAAATTTCAAATTTCTTAGGTGACTACAGGCTTAAAATTGATAGAGCTAGTTTTTGACTCTTACCCATATCAACTTACTAAATGATGACATCAGTCGCATTGACATCGATGACCATTTGGAGGAAGGAGTCTTTCCACAATGTGAGGCTAGACTCTAAGATTCTGATATTGACTAACTTATAAACCGCTCAATTTTTCTTCCTATAGGTGTGGGTCAACCTTGTGCTCAAGAAGGAGAGCATCAGGTGTTTGACTTCAACGATCATACTGGAGATATTCTACAAAGTGGTGGATTATCCAAAATTAATGTTGGTGATAATATTCTTGGATTTATCTTCCACCGCGATATTGGGAACCTACAAACTGTGAATAAGGATAACACATTGATATATAGCATTGTATTCGGTGAAGTGGCTAGATTTGAACCCCATATTCTTAGTGTAGGCTAGGATGTTGCATACCTTGTGATTTTGGATGATACCTCCTTCACATGTAGCTCCTAGATTTCCTTTGGTTGCACCATCAAAATTCAACTTGAGGAAGCCTGGAGGAGGAGGAGTCCACCTGAAAAGGGAATGATCATCCTTGGGAGATGTTTGCTTGAGGATACCTTCAAGTATTTAGATAGAGGAATCCTGGAGATCTTCATATTGAGTCTCATGGTTACCTTTACCCTGGGTGATAGACATTTTTTCAATAGTAGTAGCATTGATCCTAGTGAGGACATGATGCTCATTGTGAGATGAATATTTGAAGGCACGGGCATTGCACTCCTACCAGACCTCCCATAGGAATTTGGGGTAGAAGGACCATAAATTTTTCAAGTGATACCCTCTAAAAATATTTAACCATTGGATACAAATATCGCTAAGCCATAGCGGTAGGATCTAGGAAATACCAACTAAGGAGAACATGGAAGAAATGATGAATTGGGAAAAGGGAAAGGAGGTTAATATGTGTTGGGTAGACTCACAATTCAAGAGGTACAAGAAGAAATTATTAAGGAGAGATAATACACGATGATGGAGGTTAGGGATGGTGAGAATATTGTCCTGGATAGACAACCATTGGAATAAATTAACCTTAGGAATAATATGGGGCTTCTAGATGAGCTTGTATGGAAAATAAGGAGGGCTAGGATTCTCGGATAGGGTATAGGCTGACTTGATAGAGAAGAGACCAAAAGGGGTGGAAGCCCAAAGGATGGAATCTTCCACTGGGGAGGAGGAAATGACACAGACATAGAGAATATCAAAAAGAACAACATAGGTAATATTTTGTTCTACTAAGAGAGCATCAGTTTAAAAGGGATTCCAAGAGAGGATATATGAGAGGAATAAGTTACTTACCTTTGGTACAAATAGGGTATAGGTCACTAGTTTGAGATACACTAGATCCTCATTATCCTACAATAAAAATTTACCCAGATAGAGGTCACTTCAGAAGCTAATTTTGGATCCATTCCCTAACTTCCATCTAATATCTTTTTGAAGGATATGTTTAGTCCTTAGGATTGAGTTCCAAACCTTAGATCCTTGTATGGGGTTAGGATCATCCAAAATGTTTTGGTTATACCATAGGTATATTTCCTTGGTTATGGAAATCCACATAGAGTTCTCATTGGTGAGGATTTGTCAGCCTTGCTTGACGATGAGCACCAGCTTCATATTGCGGATCTTCCAAAGTCCAATGACACCATACTCCTTCTTGAAGCATACCTGGTTTCAAGCTACTAGGTGAATCCATTGCTTGTTCTCTAACCTTGACCACAAAAAATTCCTTTGAATTTGCTCGCTGCAGTTGTATACTTTGATAAGGATCTAGAAAATGAATAGGAAGAATATGGGAATGCTTTATAGGGTGGCCTTGCCTACTTTACTGAGGAGGATACATTTCTAGCTGGCTAGTTTTTTTTAGATGTACTCAACAATGGGGTTCTATAAGGATCTCCTGGAATGGCCTTCAAAGAGAGGGAATGTGAGGTAAGTGGTAGGGAGGACATCAATGGAGCATCTAACAATGGTAGTAATGCGGGCTTGGTACCTCGTAAGAGTATTTATGAAGTAGATATTGGTCTTGTCAAAATTTACCTTCTGATCTACTACAACATCAAAGGAATGGAGGATATATTTGATGTGCTAAGCTTGGGTAATCGAGGACTAGGTAGCTAAAATAGTATTATTGATGAACTATTTTTGGAACACAAACTATAGATAGGATGTAAGTTTTATGCCAAATATGGACCCTTCAAGGAAAGCGTGGGTGAGAGCCTTCTCGAGAGCTTCCACAATAATGATGAAGAGAAATGAAGAAATGGGATCTTCTTATCTAAGGCGTTTGAAATTCTTGAAGTAACCTACAAGGGATACATTGACCAGGACATAAAAAAATTTTGAGGTAACATAGCCTTTGATCAGATCAATCCAGTCCAGGTGAAAATCAAATCTTTGAAGGACCACCAATAGGAAATCCTAGGAGACTTTATCAAAGGCTTTGTTCATTTTGAGCTTCAAGAGGAAGCTTACTTGGCCACTCGAGGATATGGAATGGATGAGCTCATGGATGGAGATAATTTTTTTGATGATTTGCCTATCGTGGAAATAACTACCTTGATTTGGGGAAATGATTCAAGGGAGGATGAGCTTGATCTTAGTGGCCATGGCCTTGGTGAGGATCTTGTATAGGATATTGCATAGCCTGATGGGATGGAATTTAGAGAAGGTGTGGACCTAGTTGACTTTGGGGATGAAAGCTAGGAAGGTGGAGTTGATGTCCCCAGGGATCACTTTATCTTTCTACATATACTGGATGGCTGAGATCATATACGGGCCTAGAATATCCCAAAATTGTTGGAAAACAATTGGGTAGAAGCCATCTGGACTTGGAGCTTTCCCTCCTTGCATAGAAAAAATTGTAGACCTAATTTCCTCAGTAGAGAGGGTTTTAAAAAGTATTCATTTCTGTTCAAAAGTGACTAACATGGGTATATTATGGAGGATGTCCTCAGATTTTTGGTGGTCACATCTAGGAGAGGGGCTAAGAATCTCCTCAAAAAAAATAACTACCTTGGATCTTATTTCCTAAATATCTGAAACCACCTGACCATCCTGTTGAATTAGTTCATTGATCCTATTGCTTCCCTTATGCCTCACTATTGTGGCATGGAAAAAACTTGGTATTTAAATCACCTTATTTGAGCCATATTACTTTGGATTTTTGTTTTCAAAAGACTTCCTTCCTTCTAAGAATGTTGTGATAGTCATAGAGAAGGACTCTTTTATAATCTTGAAGTGCAAGGTCAGGATTACCCTACTGAAGAGTGATTTTGATATCTTAGAGTTGGGATTGAATTTATTGCTTCTTCTAGAAAATATTTTCAAATACTTATTTATTCCATCAATTTAAATTGTATTTTACATACTGAAGTTTATTGTTCATCTAAGAAATTTTGGATCTGTGGAAAGAGTAGTCCCACCATTGAGTAATTAAAGGTCTGATGTTTGGATCGTAGAGCCACATTGATTCAAATTTGAAGGTGTAGACACCAAAACAACACCTGTCCTATTATGTGATGACAAGCACTGATTGAATTGACATACATAGCCCCTAGGGCAGCCCCCAGAGGTTAAACAGTGGTCCTAACCACTCTCACAACAATTTTGGAAGGTCAAAGGTCAATTTGGCACCTTTTAGGCACTCTGCTCCCTATTTGTTCCACCCTGGGATGATTACAAAATAGTATTCATCCCACCTCAAGATGATTAGCAGCATTCACTCCAAGGTGGGGTGAATAGCAGGTTTGACGGGAAAAAGGTCAAACCTTGACAAATGGTAGCTCATATCTACCACTCAACTCCACCTTCAATGCATGGGAGTGTGAGTGAGAATTTTTGAGCTCAAAGAGGCAGTCATAGAGGTAGGCATGGAGCCCTTAATCAGGGAATAATATTCTCTCCCCTGGGAAGTCATGATGGCCAAGTGGCACCCCTGCATGTACATTCAAAGTAGACCTTCAAGTCTATAAAATGGTGAGTCTTCTCACCCCAAAAAAGTACAAAGTAGGAGCATTTGGAGCAATGGAGTTCTGCTGAATTACATCCTCACCCCTCACTTGTGCTTCTTACATCCTTGATCTCTCTTTTGGAAGAGATGTTATTAGGTGAACATTGGAAGCACAATCCGGACCCAAAACCCAAACATTTGGCCACAATACCCCACCCAATTTTCTGAAAAAACCCCCTAGGATGTTTTGGACCCATCCCAAGTGGATTGGTGTTGAAACCAAGCCCCAAAATGTGGGCGTCCTGCCCCATAGCGCCTCCCGCACTACTGTAGTCCTAATCGCCCCACCCTAAAGCGATTAGAAATATGTAACAAATTTCTTCACTTTTTATTTTTCATCTTATTTTATGTCATTCATGTATGCTGCAATTCAAATTTCATGCCATTCTGATGAGCTTTGACTGTGTTTTCATTGTTTTCCGCTTTCACTAACATACAGGGAGCATCTTCAGATACAGGGTGATCAAGGCTGAATCTACAGAATCTGACCTTCTGGGTCATCTCAAAATGCCTAATTTTTCCTAACCCCAACTTTTTAGGTGTTTTTGAGGCCTCTGGATGGGACATTTAGGAGGTTTCTTTCTCACATTTTATGGTAGTCCTAATCGTCCCACCCCGGAGTGATTAGAAATATATGGTAGATTTATTGATTGTTCCTTTTGTAGTGTTTTCATGATGGTTTTTGCATGCTTCTATCAAAATTTCATCTTATTATAACATGTTTTTATTACCATTTTAATTATTCCATGCATGCATTGACCGGAGGCCTTGGGGATTGCATGTTTCCCTCCATCCGCATGTGCTATTAATCGTTTGTTGTTTCTCTGAACACATGATCTCAACACTGGAGGGATAGCAAGGAACTACATGTGCATTCATGCAAGTGACGGTGACGTTTGGCCCACCCATTTCAAATGTGGGCACACAGAAGATCCCGAAGGGGAGTGTATCATCCGTGGTGTAGCAAAACTATATCTAACGCTCCTAGACCCTAAAATGGAAGGAGACATATTGTAACCTGATCTCAAAGAAAAATTAATAAAAGAAAGGGCTGCACTCTACATTTTTTTTATATCTCGTTTTAGTTCACTTGTTTCCCTTTTCATGTTTTAGTCCTTTTTCTTCATTCATAGGACTTAGCATTTCATATGCTTTTATTTGCATCACACCCAGTATGTCTATTGCTTCTGTACCCTCATGATTTTAGTGGCGATAACGGTGGGACCTTATCCCTTGATTTTGGGATTAAATTTCTAATAAAAATCTTGTGTTTTTGCTTGCAGGTGTTAATGCTTCAAGCATTGGACTGTTGCTCGTGCCACCCTATGACGAATTTAGATTGGAATTCGTGCCACCCAGGGACAAATAGGAATCCACCCCACCCCATGATGAATATGGATATGATATTCATCCCACCTTGGGATTATTATATCTTTGTGGATTTTTAAGCAAAAACTCAGGGGCATCTGGTGTGGGTAGAGAGGAGGTAGGTTGTCTGAACACTCTCTGTGATTTTTTGTCTCTGTTTCTATGATTTTTCTATTTCTTTGCTTGTATAGGAAATTTTACTACATGTTTTATTTCTTTGTGCAATTAAAACAAACCCCACACACCACGTGATAATATAAACATCAAGGATTTGGTCGTGAAACCCCAACACTTGATCAAGACCAACGGTGGATTTCATCACCACCTTCGCTTGAGTTTTTGCATACATAACCCTGATCGCTACTATTGCTAGATGTAAATCTTGAGGAAAGCTGACCAAGTGTATCTGGGGTGATTCCCACCGCATGAGGATAAGTCTTCTATGGTAGGTGTCAAAATAGAGTGAATCCCCTTTTGTACCACCTATGTTCCACGTACTGTTCTGCTCTCGCATACCAATAGTTTCCCTCATATAAGGGTGGGTATATTGAGAGGTTTGGTATAACAGCCTAGTATTGGTATATTAAAGGGGCGACCATTCTAGGAGACATAAGAGCCCTCATATTGCATATACAACAAAATTTTCTCTACAAAGCTTTCAAAACACACTAAACCAGATCTAGGGCACACCTTTAATCTATAAATGAGATAATCACTTCTTTGTTTGTGTGGCTCCTATTTTTTTAGTGTAGCATAAAAAATTGTAAAGAAGATAAGACCTACATATCTTATAGAAATACACCACCATGGTGTACACCCATAGCCAAGCCCAATCATAGGAAAAAGCTGCAAAAAGTGTACAAGGAGGCACAAGTCGCCTCCGCTATATCCCCAAGGACTTGGTCATACCACCTTGGTGGCCTAACCCACAAAATAGTCCACATCATACCATGATGGAATGGGACTATAGAGGCACCCCTTCGAGGGGCATGCCCATGCAACATAGACCCCTTCATGAGGAGTCAATACATGTGGCACTCAACATATATGGGAGGGCTCCCTTTGACACTCGTTATGAGTGGCCACCGTGCGATTAAGTGCTAGAACAACATAGGGTCCATAAGGAGGGGCCACATGATTACGTCATCCCTCCTCTACCCCATATTACTGTCAGAAAAAATAGTCCAAATCTAGAGTGCAAGGCTCTTCAGACAATGTGATCCAGCTTTGCTCGCACCTTTCACATATACGAAAGGGAGCACGAGGAAGACCACTACATTCCTCAAGAGCAATACATATTGTGGGAACAATGCGTGCACCTACTATTTATCAGGATCACCTACTGAGGCCAGAGCCTCGGGTGAATGCTGCTAACCTTGACAGAGGGAAATTACCTATAGAGATCTTAGATCACCATGATCAAGATAGATGTGTAGGGGAGGCATCTAGGCCTCCTAGACTCAAGACGGTAGAACAAATTGACTTGGCAGTTGCCAAACATGCTGCCCATAAAGCACAAATCACGTAGCTTGAGCAAGACCAAAAATAGTTAGAGCACCTATATCACCTTAGTAAAGAGCGCATTTGGTGTCTGACAGATGAGTTGCTCCATAACATTGTGCCTGAGAGGGTCCCAACCCCTCGCATGCATAGGACAGAGTTGTATGAGAGGCACAACCCCTTAGTGCCAAACAGGTCTCCATGACCTTATCAAGGGTTGCCTCCAAGACCTCCTAGACTTGATCAGGAGACCACCCCTAGAGCCAATGATGGGCACCCACCCATGTTATAGGTCATGCCCAGGAACTCCTCAAGAAGCATATGAGGAATTAGAGCAAGAAGAAGAGCAGGCTGAAATGCCCTACCAAGGCAAGGGGGGCATTATCCGGTTACCCCTCCATAGGCCTCAAATTTCTCGTAATTCAAAATGGGAACAAACTAAAAGCATGAGGATACAAAAACAAAAAGGGAAAAAGCTCCAAGTACGATGCAAAAATGGAACCAAAATTAATGCTAAATCCTACGAATTGAAAATGCATGAAATGGGGGAAAGCATGAATGAATTGAAATGCAAACGAAAAACCAATGTGGAAAACAACCCTTTATTTTATTGATACATCTCAAAACTCGGTTACAATTCGCCTCCTCCCCTTTTAGGGCCGAGGAGCATTAAATTTGTTTCTTTATTACATCCACGAATGACATTCCATCTTTCGCGTGTCCACATGTAAGATGGGCAGACCAAAACATCACCGTCGCTTGTGTGTACAAATTTTGACTCCCTACTACTCCTCTAATGTCCTGATTCTATGTTCAAAGAAACAAGAAATAGTCAATAACACCTGTGAATGAAATGAAATATGCAATCCCCAAGCCTATGATTAGTGCATGCAAAGAATAAATAAAACGATAACCAGCGTATATCCAGATAATCTAAAAAATTTATAGGGGTATATAGACCTCACAAAGAAAACACTACAAATGGAACATTCAAGAAATCCCTCACAAATTTGAATTTGCTCCGGGGCGAGACGAATTCACCTGCAACAAAACGCCAGATAGTACCGCTCAAAATTTCATATTTGGATAGCTCCAAATTCTTGCAAAAGTGGGGGTTAGCTCATTGGGGGTATTTTGGGACGACCCAGATGGTCATATTTCCCCAATTTGGCCTCTAACACCCAAATTTTGATGATGCCCTCTACAAGTTAGGAAAGGCGGCAAAATGATAAAACATGACGAAAATTGATCAAAATGATATGAAATCAAAATTGCAAAATATCTAAGTAGCATAAATATCAAATACAAAAATTAAAATTATAGAAATAGAAATTGGTCATAGATTCCTAATCATTCCTAAAAGGGACGATTAGACCTACAGTAGTGCGGAGGCGCCCGGGCAGTCCGCCCGCTGTTTGGGGCCTAATTTCGGCACCAATCCACTTGGGATGAGTCCAAAATATCTTGTAAAGTGTTGTCAGAAAATTGGGTGGTATATTGTGGTCAAATTTTGGTTTTTGGGCTCAATATTCATCCTTACAATGGTAACCCAATGACCTCCTCTCTAAAAATGATCACGGATGTGAATGGCACAAATCAACTAGGGGCGTAAGAGGAAGTAAAACGGTAGCACTTCGTTGCTAAAAAATGCTCCTTCTCTCTATATTTTGGGGTGAGGAAACTCACCAATTTATAGACCTAGGGGCCTCTTGAATTGGGCATGCAGAGGCACCACTTGGCCATCATGCTTTCTCAGGGGGAGGGAGATTCCTCCCTGATTAGGGACTTCATGACTGCCCTTGCAACTGCCTCTAACGCTCAAAAACGCTCACCCACACTCCCATGCGATGAAGGAAGCGTTAAGTGGCGGATCTGAGCTGCCATTTGTCAATATTTGACTTTTTTTCCATCAAACCTGCAATTCACCTGACCCTGGAGCGAATACTAGTATTTGTCCCTGGGTAGGGCAAATCCCAGTTTGAAATTGTCCCTGGGTGAAACGAGTAGAGAAAAGTGCTTGAAGGTGCCAAATTGACTCCTGACCTTCCAAAACTACTGTGAGAGTGGTTAGGACCATTGTTTGACCTCTAGGGGCTGCCATTTGTGCTGTGTGTGTCAATGAGATCAGTTTTTGTAGTCACATAATCGGATCGGTGTTGTTTTGGTGTCTACATATGCCCCTTTTTGGGATGCATTGTGCAAGGTGTAGCGCCGAGCAAAAATAGATAACCAAAGCACTAATGATTAGGGTTTCTTAGTAACCTAACCAAATTTTGATGCCCCAAGTATGGAAATGGCATTCATTCTTGAATCCTTGCTTCTGACGAGCGAAGGAACTCAATTCAAGTGTTAACCTTTTTCGGTGAGGTGTTACTTAAGCTTGGACATTGATCAATCATGAATAGGCAAAGTGTGCAACCTTTTGTCTATGGGAACCTTGAGTTCATGATTCATGAATGCCAAGTGATTTATCAGCTTGTGATTATTGCTTTTTTGCTGCCCCAAGCAGGGGCGTGATTGTCTTTGCCAATGATTCTTTGAATGTATGTTGTTTCCATGATTGGGTGTGTATTTGTTGATTGGTGACTAAGTGTGACTACCCCCTCAAGTGACGAATCGATGAGGGAATTACCAACATGAGAAAAATGATGAGTCACTTAACCCAAGATGACTTTTGTAAGGGTGCCTTCAGATGTTTTAGCGTTAAATGTGTGTGTAGTTTTTTGACATTTAGACCTATTTTTGGTGGGTGTTAACCCTATTGGTGACGCTTTTTGGAGCTAAAATTGTCAAAAATCCATCTTCCCATGGAGCATTCTGGCCCAGGTGGCCTTCTTTTGGAATAGTATGGTGACAATTTGTAGCCCCAATGTTTGTTTTGGATGCCAAGAATGTCTGGCGCAAAGGCGCCTTCATTCGACAATGTTATTGCTATGTTTGGTGGGGTTTCAACCCTTTTGGTGACACCATTTGGGGATGAAATTCTTGAATATTCGTCTTCCCGTGGAGCGATAAAGATATGGTAGACTTCTTAGGGAGTAGGATAGTTAGGATTTGTGACCCCGACATCTATTTTGCATGCCCGTAATGTCAAGTGCAAAAGCACTCTCATTGGGCAATTTTATTGCTGTGTTTGGTGCATTTTTGTGCATTTTTGTGCTGTTTTTGAAATGTTTGCTTTGTATTCATCCCTAGGTGGGATGAATTCCTATTGAGCATTTTTTCTAGGGTGGTACAAGCACTAACCAGAGTGCTCATCCCAGGGAGGAACGATTATAGGCTCAAAAAGCCTATTTAAAGGCCAAAACTAGGTTTTGGGCTCATTTGCACTTGTTTTTTTCCTGGCGATTTGGAGCTCTGAGGAGGAGGAGGTCAATTCTACGAAGCGAAGCACTGCCAAATTTTCCCACCACCATGATTTCATGGATCGGATTAAGCGACAGAGCCTAAGTGAGACCAGTAAGTGAACTTCCTCTTTATTAGTTTTTTGTATTACAGTTTAAAACTGCAAGTTATTTTTCGCTTCTTTGTTGTATTTAGTTTTTCAAATGTAAAAATGAAAAACCTTAGTGAAATGAATTTGTTTATTTGTTTTGGTATGGCTTCATTAAAATGTAGGTTGAAATCCTAGTGGAAACCATGTTTGTTTGTGTTCATTTTTTTGTAAACTAACAGAAACCCTGGGTTAACAAAAATCGAAACTTAGCTGAAAAACGTAGGCTAACCCTAGTTAAACAAATATCAAAACTGAGTTTAAAAACTTAGGGTAAAATTGAGCTTAAAAAATTAGTGTTAAATGTAGTTTTTTAAAAAATTTGCTCAACCTTAGCCGTTTTTGTTGTTCTTGTTTGATTTATCAATGTAAAGTTAAAAACCTTAGATTGACAAATGAATTTTGTAATTTTTTATTTTTTTTGTTTTAATTTATCAATTTGAGAGGACAAAACCCTAGGTTGACAAATGAATTTTGTAATTTTTGATTTTTTTGTTTTTATTTATCAATTTGAGAGTATAAAACCCTAGGTTGACAAATGAATTTTGTAATTTTTGATTTTTTTTTTGTTTTAATTTATCAATTTGAGAGTATAAAACCCTAGGTTGACAAATGAATTTTGTAATTTTTTATTTTTTTTGTTTTAATTTATCAATTTGAGAGTACAAAACCCTAGGTTGACAAATGAATTTTGTAATTTTTTATTTTTTTTGTTTTAATTTATCAATTTGAGAGTACAAAACCCTAGGTTGACAAATTAAGTTTGTTTTTCTTTTATACTGTTTGTAGCTGTACATTTTTTGTCATGATTTTAATGTGTTTATTTTGTTGTCTTTTGCAGGTTGTGAAGAGCTAGTATCGTGTGCCTACTATTTTTGCTGAAGCATGGGAGGCGCTAGCGGTGGCTGACTGGGAGTGGCTTGATGCCCTTGGGCTCAAGCAGGTGACTCGATTGGATCCAATGATTGGGGATCGGGCCTACCTGATGGCCCTAATCAACTTGTGGGATCCTCGGACTAATACTTTCCATCTCCCAATAGGGGATATGACAGTCACTTTGGAGGATGTCTATTAGATTCTTTGAATTCCAATAGACAGCTGTCGATCAGGACGACACCGCAGCATCAGCGGACAGCAGTACTACTTTGGGTATGGGGAGGATTTGGGGATGGAGGTTCTAGTGGAGAGGGCAGAGGTTGACTGTCAGATTGGCAATATCTTAGTTCAATGGTGGCTTGAGAGGGGTGTGGATCTTGGGGTTCTGGATCAGCCAGAGATGCAGGATGTCATAGAGCAGTGGGAGCCAGAGCAGGCTATTGTTCCAGAGATGCCAATGCCTCAGGCAATGTCGAAGGACACAAAGTCTGGGTTACGTGCTGAGAATGCATGATTGGTGGGGCTACTGCGGAGGCATGATGAGGAGCTAGGGGATGTGCTGCAAGAGAGGGATCTCCTGTGTATGTAGCTGGTAGAGCAAGAAAATGCATGGGTTGTATACCACCGACAGGATGGGGACACTGATGCTACATGGGAGATGGATCTCCTACAAATGCAGCTATCATAGAGGGATAGGGCTTTGGCACAATGTGATGAGAACTTGGCAACATATCGCCAATGGGAGATGGACTTGGTGTAGTAGCAGTTGGAGCTAGAGATAGAGATTAGCCACCTCGATGGGCAGGTCCCTATGTTCAGTGGAGGTGGATCATCGCGCCACTCGAGAGGGAGCGAGACTGAGCAATCAGCATCCTCTCGATGCAAACGACTAGATGATGGGGGCTCAAGTATGCATGATGCAGGGGCTATTAGTAGCTGCCCTGAGGGGTCTCATAGGACCCACACCATAGGGGGGTAGTTCCCGTCGCATCGATCCTGTGTGATCATGGTGGTCTACACCCTAGGCTTGGGGGTTTTTGAGATTTTGACTTTCTACGGGGTCATATGATCGGTTATTGTAGCCTACGGGTATTTTTGATGATATATACAGATGACTTTATTTTATTTATGCACGTGTGATGATTTGATTTTATGCATGATGAGTGATGAATATGGATGTATGCATGTTAATTTATTTTTATGGATGCATATGTTTTGATGAAATGCAAATGTGTTTAATTTATATGATATGCAAATGGAATGGATGAATTGAATTTGTGATTTTTGGCAGTCGGACCATAGACTGTTCAGAATTTATGGCTTTTTGTGCTAGGTGATTGATGTGTGACCTGCCTTTCTTTATGTATACGGGCTATTTTTTTTATTTATTTATTTTTTTTTGGCAATGAAAGATAGCAAGTTGGTTTGGAATGTAGGTAGGGTTTTTCGAGACTCGGATGTTTTAACTATCTAGCCATGACTGTACTTTCATATTATGAGACTTTTGAACAAGGTATGAATCAGAATTGTCTTTGACCAAGTTATTTCACATCCCTGTGTGTGCAATTGAGTTCATTTATGTGGTGTTTGTCAGGATACCGCTAGTGCCAGATAGGCTATCAACCAAACCTATACTGAGGATCACCTGATTAGCTCCACTAACTCCTTTTTTGTGTTTATTCAGATTAATCTATGGTGTTGTCATAGGAGACCATAAGCTAGCTCATCAACATGTAAACATTGATCTACACACAAGTTAATGTGACAGATATATCGTCATGCAGGAGGTTTACCACCAGTGACCGATAGGCTATCCACCAAACTAGTACTAAGGTTTGCCTCATGACCTGTTGGAATGCTGAGAGTTCCAGGGATTCAAGTTCGACTCCCTTATTTTTTCAATTGTATTGGGATACTTGCTATTTTATAGTGATAAAAATCACTGTTTATTTTTGTTTTTCTTTTGAGCAAGGGATTTGAATATGGAGTGATGAGAATCACTATCTTATGTGTTTTTCTTGATGTATGCACTTTGGTTGTGCTGTCAAAATTTTTTTTGGGAGTTTTGACTTTTGTAAACTTGTGATGTTTTGCAATTTTTTTGAGAACTTGGGATCCTTGGGGAATTGGGTAGGGAATACGCTTGTCCTTTTGCCAACTCTCAGCATTCTTGAGGTCATTCGCACAGGGGGATGAGCAAGATAACCATTTCACTTATGGTGATCTGGATTGCTTTGCAGGTTTCATCTTTCATTCACACAACTTGGGAATTCTTATGTGTTTTAATTTGTGTTGGGATGATACATACCAAGGTGTGATCCAAGGAGAACTCTACCTTTGTAAAATCTATTTGACTTGGTACAGTACATGGCTAGAAAGCTAATGACGACTGAAAGACGAAAACTCTTGATACATTAGAAGACCACTGACTATGGTATGGTAAAAATAAGTGAATGGCATTTATTTTTGATGGACTGTTTACAAAATTGGATAAATGTGGAACAAGATGGGTTGGCAGATTAATTATAGTCTATGGTGGCTTTGACTCGTATGACCACAAATATGCAATGTATGGATGTGATGCTTAATGCAGCTATATATTTTTGTGTTTTTGATGGATTTATTTTTGTGAGTATGAAGGTGAGATGCAAAAAAAAATAGCTCTTTATTGTCATGATGATGGTGAGTATGCATGGAAATGAGATGCAATTTTTTGTTATTTTTGATGATTTTGTTGTTTTTGAATTTTCTTATTTTTGACCAAGCGATTGTGGGAATCCTTGGAGCTTTTTGGTTTGACCAGAGGGATAATGGGCACCTTTGGGGCATTTTAGGGTGGACCAAGTGATTACGGGAATCCTTGGGGCCTTTTGGGTTGACCAAGTAATTATGGGAATCCTTGGAGCATTTTGGGATTGACCAAGCGATTATGGGAATCTTTGGAGCATTTTGGGATTGACCAAGTGATTGCGGGAATCCTTGGGGCATTTTGGGTTGACCAAGTGATTGCGGGAATCCTTGGGGATTTTTGGGTTGACCAAGCGATTATGGGAATCCTTGGAGCATTTTGGGATTGACCAAGCGATTATGGGAATCCTTGGAGCATTTTGGGATTGACCAAGCGATTATGGGAATCCTTGGAGCATTTTGGATTGACCAAGCGATTATGGGAATCCTTGGAGCATTTTGGGATTGACCAAGTGATTATGGGAATCCTTGGAGCTTTTTGGGTTGACCAAGCGATTACAGGAATCCTTAGAGCATTTTGGGTTGACCAAGCGATTATGGCAATCCTTGGAGCTTTTTGGGTTGACCAAGAGATTACGGGAATCCTTAGAGCATTTTGGGATTGACCAAGTGATTATGGAAATCCTTGGAGCTTTTTGGGTTGACCAAGTGATTGCAGGAATTCTTGGGGCTTTTTGGGTTGACCAAGTGATTATGGGAATCCTTGGAGGATTTTGGGTTGACCAAGTGATTATGGGAATCCTTCGAGCGTTTTGTTTGGGCTATGGCTCTTCTAAACATGGAATGGCCGCAAATGACTGATATTCAAGGGTTCTAGTTCCTTGATTCCATCAAGAGAGGCTAGTCGGTATGTTTTAGGTCCTATTTTACTATTAATTACATAGGGACCTAACCAATTTGTCGTGAACTTGTCCCTTAGATGGGATGGCAAACTAGAGTTCTGTTGGTTCTCTTTCAAGACCAAGTTACCAACCTGAAAGTCCCTCAGATGAACTTTCATGTTGTCTGCTTTCTTAAGTCGCTCTTGATAGATACGTAAATGCTCGAGAGCATTGACACATCATTCATCAAGCAACGTAAGCTGGTCTAACCAGGCCTACCGTGCAGTGTCATCATTGATGAATTCATGCATTGATATGTGCGGGGAAGGAATCTCCAACTTGAGAGGCATGACAGCCTCAGAGCCATACACGAGCGAAAATGGAGTTGCCCCAGTGGGCATCCGAATGCTAGTTCGATAAGCCCATAGGGCAAGTGGGATCTGAATGTGCCAATCCTTATGACTATTTGCGACTATCTTGTTTAGGATGGCAACTAGCATTTTGTTTGATGCCTCTACTTGCCCATTTGCCTACGGATAATAGGGTGTCAAAAAATTGTGCTGAATCTTGTACTTTGTGGTCAAAGCACGCACATCTTTTTTTTTGAATGACGTCCCATTATCCAAAATTATCTTGGATGGAATACCAAAATGACATGATATTATGTAAAATGAACTCCACAATGCGGGGTCCTATCGTAGAGGTAAGTGGAACCGCTTCCACCCACTTGGTGAAATACTTTGTGGTCGTTATGATAAATGTGTGATGGCTTAACGACGCAGGGGAGATCTTTTCGATTAGATCTAAGCCCCACTGCAAAAACAACCAAGCTGACTAGATCGGCTGTAAGGCCTAGGAAGGTATGTGTGTCAAATTAGCATGGTGTTGACATTTCATGCACTTCCTTACATAGGTGCAACAATATCGCTCTAAATATGGCCAATAATAGCCCATGCAGAGAATGCACTTTGTGATGGCCATACCACTAAAGTGGCCATCGCATGTACCATCGTGCGCTTGGGCGATTGCCCAAGTGGACTCCTACTGGTCCAAGCAACAAAGGAGGATTCCTTCGTAGCTACGATGGTACAAAATGTCTCCTAACAAGACATGCTTTGCCACTTTCTACTTGAATGCTCGTTTTGTGGCATGCGTCAATCCAAGCGGGAGGTTACCTAACTTGAGGTAGTCCCTTATGGGTGAATACCAATCCTGCTAATTAGAAGCCTCGATGGTATGAACAGCCAATCCCTCTTGAATTTCATCCCTAGCAAAAGCTAAATGGGAAAGAACTTGCAAGAATAGCGTTGTGTTGCTATTAATGGGAGTAGGGGAGAACAAGGACCCCCAGTTGGCGTGGTTCAAACAATCATGGATTCGAGATAACTTATCCAGGGATGGTTCAATCTAGATCAAGTGGATTCTTGGCGTCAAGTCATAGCTTATGTGCTCCATCATATATTGCGATAGCATTTTGACTTGAATGGTTGTCATATCATGAGAAATGTCTTGCGAGATTAATGACCCCAAGGAGGCTATAGTGTCCACAAAATGATTCAATGATCGAGGGAGTGCCTCAATGTCGTACCATTCAAGCTTTGCTAGGAATTTGTCCACAAGGGCTTTTTAGGCCTGTAGAACTGGGCATTTGCATTGGAATACCCCTTTGACTTGGTTGACGATTAACAACGAATCACCAAAGATATTCAATCGTTTAATGTTCATGGTGATTGATGTCTGAAGACCTATGAGCAAGGCTTCATACTCTGCATTGTTGTTGGTGCATGGGTAATTTAATTTAAATGACAGAGGCATTGGAGCGCCTTGCGGTGTGAAGAATACTTTTCTTATGCCACCACCTTTCTCACATTTAGAACCTGTTGGTCCGGCTTTCATGCACACCCCGGGAAAAAGGATGAAGGCAAGGAAAGCTCCGGAGACACCCACGGGACTGATCCCACTCATCTTTAGGATCTAGCTGGTTATCCAAGGTGCGAGTTACGGAGTTGGGTCGAATGGCAATTCACTCTTTTCCACTTCGGAATAGATTTCAATATGGACCGCTCTGTTACCTTACAGGGGGTTCCTGAACTTGTTCAGTTAGTTGCAAAAGTTGTTGACAATCAGATTTAACTTGAATTCTAGATCTAGCTCTCATGGGTCAGCAGATTTAAATAAAAGGCAAATAAAGAAAATAAAAATGGATCATTAACGGTAAGAAAAGAGAGGGTAGGGTAAGGCAGAAAAGAGAAGTTTATCAAACATTAATTGTAAACCCAAACTGTCAATCTTATCTATGCTATCAGCTTCACAACAGAACAAATCCCAGAAGAAAGTGTCCAGTCAGTCTAAGATCACTTTCAACTAAGAGCACAAGGCAGAGTGAAACAGATCTAGCAGAAAATTATAAATCCAAGGGGCAGCTGGTTAAAATCGGTATCTTTCACCGGCGACCTAGCTCGCACGAGTGAAGACAGAGCAATTAGAACAAACTTAACCTCAAATCTGTAATTTCCCCTAGGAGACAATAGAACAACTGAAGCCTAACAAGCATATTTAATCTTGACAATGGCAGATTTACAGCATATATCTAACAAACTTTAAATGGAACGGATAACAAGAGAAAATACACTTATCACACTCGCAAAATATTAGGCTCCCGGCCATGCTATCACGGAAAAGCTAAAGCACATCAACTCCAAGTCCGTAAACAAAGGATTTCACAAAATTTGCAAGAAATTGCTTATAAGCCTTTATTTCTAAGTCTCCGCCTCCCCGCGATTACATTTAGAATTTGTATTTATAGACTCAGGACAGACCCTGATCTTTTCCAAAATATCTTTCTCAAACCCTAAATCTTATCGCACTTAAACCCTAGGACCCGGGTTTTACAATAAAAATCCATTTAAAAATCAAAGTCCGAATAGAACTTAACCCTTCGGCAAATCTGTGCAGTCAACTGCCATAAATGGAGAAGATAAAATAAAATGCAACTTGCATTCATTCGCAGCTGCAAATAAATGCTTTCATTAATTCTGCTGGTGAGCCGGATGAGTCACCACTTCTCCATCAATTCGATCTCCGCAAATCCATCCCGAAGTTGAAATGGTCTTCATGCTATCAAGTCTGCAATAAATTTGTCGTTGAATGCTCTCACCGGCAGCTTCTCTCCTAGCATGGCGGTCCTTGACTAAATCCGCACTTTATCTTTGCCTTTATGGTCTTTCCCGGTTGTCCCGTAAGTGCCAGGTGGAATCCTGCATGAAAGACAAAAAGATGCATTAGATTAGCATTTTAATTAAATCAGAAGCTTAAAACATTAAAAATAGATTAAATCCGCAAAATAAGCTTGCATGTCGGCTTCTTTTGTCCCATTCACGCTTTGACACGTGTCGCTACCCCAGGAAGCCTTCTGTTTCCCGCCGGAATGGACTTTCAGGTCAACTATGACTTTCTCTCTCCTGCCGCGATTCTGCGACATGTCGCGATTTCGCGACATGTCGCGAAATCGCGACCCTGCCAGCACATCGGCAACTTCCTCCCTCGTCGGTCGCGAAAACGCGACATGTTGCGATTTCGCGACATGTCGCGAAATCGCGACCCTTCCTGGCCTCCGTACGCTTCTTGATTTTCAGCCGCGATTTTAGAACACGTCGCGATATCGCGACAGTTCCTCTACCCGCATGCGTTGACCGCGTTGACCGCGATTTTGGAACATGTTTCTGACTTAACCGATTTTTCATCCTGCAGCCCATTTTCTCTCTCCCGCCGCGAAAATGCGACATGTCGCGATTTCGCGACATGTCGCAAAATCGCGCCCTCCGTACAGAATCTTTTCTTCTCCCAAAAACTGTCGCGATTTCGCGACATGTCGCGAAATCGCGACCTTCTCGGCACTTACCCGCATTTTGACTTACCCGTCGCGATATCGCGACATTTCCAAAAATGGAAGTGTCGCGATATCGCGACACTACCAAAAATGGAAAGTTTGATTTTTAAGTGAATTTATGCAATTGTTTTCTGGATTTTCTCAGTACCGGTGCAATATTTTGCTTGTGCATGAATGATTCTAGCATGTAAAAAGTGAATTCTTGGATAACACAGCTAGAATGCAAGAAAAAGCACAACTTTAAAAAGGAGGCAAGCAAATTTGGATTTAAAACCTGAAAAGATCAAGAGGGTCCCTGCTGCAAAAATGGAAGTTCATAATTTTCTAAGGATGGAATCTCATTTTTCAGTGGGGGTGTGTTGCTTATCAACAGAACCATCAAAAAATAGGGTTATGTCGGCCTATGACTCAATCTCATTATAGTCTGGCAAATCTGAGACATGTAAGACCCCTTCATCGAGTAGTTCTATGACCAGGGGTTGATCATCTTCGAGAGGAGCCTCTGCTAATTGATAAACGATGACCTAACCTTTTATGGATTTCTATCCAATAAACTCTATGTCAAATTTCATCAACAACATGATCCATTTCGTCATGCAACTACTATGATAAGTATGACTCATCATGTATTGCAATGGATTCTCCTTAGACACAACATACATCTTGTTGCTCAGCATGTAATGGTGCAACTTTTTGGTAGCAAACACCACTACCAAGCAAAGTTTCTCAACGTATGCATAGTTAAGTTCATAACTGACCAGGGTGCGGCTAAGATAGTAAGTAGCCTGTTCTTTGTGAATTTCATTCTTCTAGGCTAACATGGCACCCAGTGTGACCTCAGTAGCTGAGATGTATAAGTAGAATGACACTCCTCGTCTGGGTGGTGCCAATACTGGCGACGAAGCCAAGTATTGTTTAATGTCATCAAAGGTTGACTGGAACTCGTCATCCCAATGAAATGCGACCCTCTTGTGCAATAGTTTGTTCATGGGTTGGCACTTGTTATATAGCTACGCTATGAAGCACTTGATCGATGCAAACTTTCCCTGTAGGCTTCTGAAATGCTTGATGGTAGTTGAGGGAAGCATTTCAAGAATTGCCTTGACTTTGTTTGGGTCCACCTCGATGCCTCGATTTGAGACTATGAAACCTAAGAGTTTTCCAGATGTGATGTCTAGTATGCACTTCTTGGGATTCAGTCTGACTTTATGTTTCATGAGGCGATCAAGGATCTTGCTTAAGTCATCGAGATGATCTAGGTGCAAAAGATATTTGGCCAACAAATCATCCATGTAATCTTCCAAAGTTTTATGCATGTGATCATGGAAGATGTATGTCATGGCACGTTGGTAGGTGGCGCCAGCATTTTTAAGGCCAAAAGGCATGACCTTATAACAAAATTTCCCCCAAGGTGTTGTGAACACCATTTTTAGCTGGTCCTCAGGATTGATACAAATCTGATTGTATCTCGAGAAACCATCCATGAGGGAAAGCATTTCATGGCCTGTTGTGGCATCTACCAACGCGTCAATGCTTGGCAATGGGAAATAATCCTTAGGAATCACTTTGTTTAGATCTCAAAAATCAATGCATATGCGAATCCTCCCATCGGGATTTTTGACGGGCACCATGTTGGACATCCATGGTGGATAATCCACGCAAATGACAAACTATGCATCCAACAGCTTTTGCAATTCATCTTTGACCATTAAGGCCACTGTTGGGTAAATCTTATGTAGTTTTTGCTTAACTGGCTTGACTTTTGGATCAAGCGTTAGATTATGTGTGACTAGTTGTTGATCTAGCCCCGAAATGTCTCTGTATGACCATGCAAAAACCTCCTTCTCTTTGAGAAGGGCAATGTAGTCTGCTTGCTCTTCGGGGGATAAAATTACCCCCAGCTTGATGATCTATGGATTCATTAGATTCGAGCCGATGTCTACGTCAGTCGTCTCCTCGATCGACATGTGGGATCCTTCCTTGGATGATTGTGGGAATCCTTGGGGATTTTTGGGTTGACCAAGCAATTGCGGGAATCCTTGGGGCTTTTTGGGTTGACCAAGTGATTGCAGGAATCCTTGGGGCTTTTTGGGTTGACCAAGCGATTGCAGGAATCCTTGGGGCTTTTTGGGTTGACCAAGCGATTACGGGAATCCTTGGGGCTTTTGGGTTGACCAAGAAATTGTAGGAATCCTTGGGGATTTTTGGGTTGACCAAGCAATTACAGGAATCCTTGGGGCTTTTGGGGTTGACCAAGTGATTGCAGGAATCCTTGAAACTTTTTGGGTTGACCAAGCGATTGCAGGAATCCTTGGGGATTTTTGGGTTGACCAAGCGATTACGGGAATCCTTGGGGCTTTTTGGGTTGACCAAGCGATTGCGGGAATCCTTGGGGCTTTTTGGGTTGACCAAGTGATTGCAGGAATCCTTGGGGCTTTTTGGGTTGACCAAGCGATTGTGGGAATCCTTGGGGCTTTTTGGGTTGACCAAGTGATTACGGGAATCCTTGGGGATTTTTGGGTTGACCAAGCGATTACGAGAATCCTTGGGGATTTTTGGGTTGACCAAGCGATTGCGAGAATCCTTGGGGATTTTTGGTTGGGCTACGGCTCCTCTAGATATGGAATGGCCACAAGTGACTGATGTTCAAGGGTTCTAGTTCCTTGATTCCGTCAAGAGAGGCTAGCTGGTATGTTCCAGGTCCTATTTTACTATCAATTACATAGGGACCTAACCAGTTTACTGTGAACTTGTCCCTTATATGGGACGACAAACTAGATTTCTATTGGTTCTCTTTCAAGACCAAGTCACCAACCTAAAAGTCCCTCAAATGAACTTTCATGTTGTATGCTTTCTTAAGTCCCTCTTGATAGATACGTCAATGCTCGAGAGCATTAACGCATTATTCGTCAAGCAATGTAAGCTGGTCTAACCGGGCCTGCCACGTAATGTCATCATCGATGAAATCTTGCATTGATATATGCAGGGAAGGAATTTCCAACTTGAGAGGCATGACAACCTTGAATCCATACACAAGAGAAAATAGAGTTGCCCTAGTGGGCATCTGAATGCTAGTGCGATAATCCCACAGGGCAAGTGGGATCTGAATGTGTCAATCCTTATGACTTTTTGTGACTATCTTTTTGAGGATAGCAACTAGAATTTTGTTTGACACCTCTACTTGTCCATTTGCTTGCGGATAATAGGGTGTCAAAAAACTATGATAAATTTTTTACTTTGTGGTCAAAGCACGCATGTCTTTATTTTTGAATGACGTCCCATTATCCGAAATTATCTTGGATGGAATACCAAAATGACATATGATATTATGTAAAATGAATTCTGAAATGCGGGTTCTAGTCGTAGAGGTAAGCGGAACCACTTCCACCCACTTGGTGAAATACTCTGTGGCCATTATGATAAACGTGTGACGGCTTGACGATGCAGGGGAGATCTTTTCGATTAGATCTAAGCCCCACTTCCTCACATATGCACAACACTTGGATCGACTGCAAGGCCTGGGAAGGTACATGTGTCAAATTGGCATGATGTTGACATTTCACACACTTCCTCACATATGCGCAACAATCTCACTCTAAATATGGCCAATAACATCCTATGCAGAGAATGCACTTTGTGATGGCCATACCATTGAAGTGGCCACCGCACATACCATTGTGCGCTTGGGCGATTGCCCAAGTGGACTCCTACAGGTCCAAGCAACTAAGGGGGATTCCTTCATAGCTACGATGGTACAAAATGTCTCCTAACAAGACATGATTTGCTGCTTTCTACTTGAATGCTTGTTTCACGGGATGCATCAATCCAAGCGAGAGATTACCTAACTTGAGGTAGTCCCTTATGGGTGAATACCAATCTTGCTGATCAAAAACCTTGATGGTATGAACAGCCAATCCCTCATGAAGTTCATCCCTAGAAAAAGTTGAACAGGAAAGAACTTGCAATAATAGCATTGTGTTGCTATTAAGGGGAGTAGGGGAGAACAAGGACCCCTAGTTGGCATGATTCAAACGATCATGGATTCGAGAGAACCTATCCTGAGGTGGTTCAATCTAGATCATGTGGATTCTTGGCCTTAAGTCAGATCTTGCATGCTCCATCGTGGATTGCGATAGTGTTTTGACTTGAATGGTGGTCATATCACCAGAAATGTCTTGCAGGATTAGCAACCCCAAAGAGGCCATAGTGTCCACAAAATGATTCGATGATTGAGGGAGTGCCTCGATGTCATACCATTCACATTGTGCCAAGAATTTTTCCACAAGGGCTTTGTAGGCCTGTAGAACTGGGCATTTACATTGGAATACCCCTTTGACTTGGTTGATGATTAACAACGAATCACCAAAGATATTCAATCATTTAATGTTCATGGTGATTGTTTTCTAAATACCTATGAGCAAGGCTTCATACTCTGCATTGTTGTTGGTGCATGGGAAATTTAATTTAAATTATAGAGGCATTGGAGCACCTTGTGGTGTGAAGAATACTATTCTCATGCCACCACCTTGCTCACATTTAGAACCATCAAAAAATAGGGTTATGTCGGCCTGTGACTCAAGCTCATCAAAATCTGGTGATTCTGAGACATGGAAGACCCCATCATCGGGTAGTTCTATAATCAGAGGCTGATCGCCTTTGAGAGGAGCCTCTGCTAGTTGATCATTGATGACCTGACCTTTTATGGATTTCTATACAATAAATTCTATGTCAAATTCCATCAACAACATGATCCATTTCACCATGCGACTACTATGATAAGTATGACTCATCATGTATCATAATGGATTCTCCTTAGACACAACATACGTCTTGTTGCTTAGCATGTAATGGCGTAGCTTTTTGGTAGCAAATACCACTGCCAAGCAGAGTTTCTCAATGTATGCATAGTTAAGTTCATAAATGACTAGGGTACGACTAAGATAGTAAGTAGCCTATTCTTTGTGAAGTTCATTCTTCTAGGATAACATGGCACCCAGTGCCACCTCAGTAGCTGATATGTATAAGTAGAACAACACTCCTGGTCTAGGTGGTGTCAATATTGGTGATGAATCCAAGTATTGCTTAATGTCATCGAAGGCTGACTGGCACTCATCATCCTAGTGAAATGCTACCCCCTTGTGCAATAGTTTTTTCATGGGTCAACACTTGTCAGATAGCTACGCTATGAAGCACTTGATCGACGTGACATTTCCCTACAGGCTTTTGAGCTGCTTAATGGTAGTTGGGGGAAGCATTTCAAGGATTGCCTTGACTTTATTTGGGTCCACCTTGATGCCTCACTTTGAGACTATGAAACCCAAGATTTTTCTAGATTTGATGCCAAATAAACACTTCTTGGGATTCAGTCTAACTTTATGTTCCATGAGGCAGTCGAGGATCTTGCTTAAGTCATCGAGATGATCTAGGTGTAGAATAGATTTGGCCAACAAATCATCCATGTAATATTCTAGAGTTTTATGCATGTGATCATGGAAGATGTACGTCATGGCACATTGGTAGGTGGTTCCAACATTTTTAAGGCCAAAGGCATGACCTTATAACAAAATGCCCCCAAGGCATTGTGAACGTCATTTTTAGCTAGTCCTCAGGATTGATACAAATCTGATTGTATCCCGAGAAACCGTCCATGAGGGAAAGCATTTCATTACCCACTGTAGCATCTACCAATGTGTCGATGCTAGGTAAGGGTAAATCAACCTTAGGACTCACTTTATTTAGATCTCAAAAAATAGTGCATATGCAAATCCTCCCATCAAGCTTTTTGACGGGCACCATGTTGGACAGCCATGGTGGATAATCCACACAGATGACAAACTGTGCATCCAATAGCTTTTGTAATTCATATTTGACCATTAAGGCCACTATTGGGTGCATCTTATGTAGTTTTTGCTTTACTGTCTTGACTGTCAGATCAAGCATTAGATTATGCTTGACTAGTTGCAGATCTAGCCCTGGCATGTCTCTGTATGACCATGCAAAAACCTCTTTCTTCTCTTTGATAAGGGCAATGTAGTCATATTGCTCTTTGGGGGATAAAATTACCCCCATCTTGATGATCTATGGATTCATTGGATCAGATCCGATGTCTACGTCATTTGTCTCCTTGATCGACATGTGGGATCCATCCTCCAACTGGTGTGGAGTTGGGATCAAATGGATATCATTTGCTGAGTTAAGATCATCGTTAGGAACCTCGAGCTCCTATTCAACATGGAAGATATCCTAAGTTAGCCTTTGGGTGAGATGAACCATCTCACCAAAATTACAGTACTCTGATGGGGATGGAGGTGAATTGATGCAATCCCAGTCTATGGCATCTATGTCTAGATACAATGACTATGTCGGATCGGTTGGGTTGTGGATGGGGGTGGTTAAGTCAATGGAGATCATGTTTATGAAATGATTTTGGTCTCCATTACCATGGGTGTGATGACTCAGACATTCTAGATGTTCTCTATGCTCTAGGTCTGGCTCTAGAGGTATTGGCACGAATGGATCGGCCCTATGTGCATATAGGAAGATAGGGTCTACCCTCGACACTGATGTCACTATAGGGTCTCTAGGCGGAAGGTATGCTTCGTATGCCCAAAGTTGTAGATCCAACACTTGGTCCCACCACACTGGGTCTACGTACCACTCATGCCCTAGCACTATGTTTAATTGTTTGAATATGTCGTTAATATCTAAGGGGTATGGTCACTACATTTTCTGCATGTGATTAAGATATGCCATTTTAGTTTCATTTTCATAATCACTATCAAATATCTAATGGCCTTTGTTGGCTCTAACAACTGCTTGCAGCATTAAAGGCTCACCTTGCTTAAGCAAATTGATGTGGCCCCATTGGGTTTATTCCACTCTCTACGATGGGGCCTAATTACCTTTGAGTGGCACTCGCTCGATTGGAGCATCCAAAGGGAACATTGTCAATAGGCTCTCTTGATAATCATCCATGGGGATCACCTATGAGTGATCGCTATTTGATTCGAATGGGTCATATGACGTTGGTTCATACTCTAATTCATCTTTTGAGGACCCTTCTTGACATTGTACAGAACTTCCTTGAAAATGAGGTCTCGAGCTTTCTCCTCTTTCGAGCAAAGGGAAGGGATTACAGGGGTCAACAAGGTTGATTTCCGTTAATGGGAGATAATCCCTCAATGTATATGCCATTTTAGGGTTGGCATATGGATCTGATGCCAATCCCCCCTCATTGCCTATCCCTAGGCCTTGCATGTTCTCCACCAAGATGTCCAAGGGTAGGGGGTGGCTGAACCCTACTCCTGACTTGTCATATGGCATTTGGTATCTCGGTTGGCAAAGAACCCATACCCCTTGCTCATATCTGCCTAACCCATATCCATGCCAATTAAATTGACCAAGGTATCTCAAAGCAAAGTCTGGGTTAGACAAGTAGTTGACATTTTCAGCATCATATTCATCCTCTTGTGTGCATGGTGCAATTCCATGATCAAGGCCCCCATACACAAAGTTTGTCTAGTTCAACGGGTATCCTAGGGGAACAATAGTGTCGATGGGGAGGCAAGGTCTCCCCATGTCTTGCATGGACTCCAGTGTGGGTGTTGCTACAATATTTCACACCAGATACTCCCTCAGGCCTTTATTGGCCATCTCAACGGTGATTGTTGGTGGTTGAGGTGGAGAGAATGGAAATTCTCCCTAAGTCCACTCCATGTCGGGTGAACCAGGAGTCTCAACTTTCATTCAGCTAGGCGTCTCCTCAGTAGAGATAGTTGATACTGATGGCAGTGTCTCTTCTAGAGGTTGTGCCTCTTCCAGAGGTTTCTTTCCTTTGTCCTTCTGTTTGGCCCCCATAGGTGGCATTGTTGGTGGAGGACCAGACGATGAATATGGAACCAATTGGGGGTTTGAAGAACTTGCTAATGGGGATGCCTAAAAAATCGGACCCTGTTTATATGGATTCAATTGGAAATCCAAATGCGTTGATGGAAGGGTCAATTGTGGCATCAGTTACACTGCATTACAATACTTGAAGGGTTCTAAGTTCATTGGGACTACATGCACTTCCCCTTCAAATGTATACTTTAAGCACTGGTGAGCTATCGAAGGGACACACTTCATGTCCCTGATCCATGGTCGCCCCAGCAATATGTTGTAGGCCATATCACCTTCCAAGATGTGGCACAATGTAGGTATAGTATTTTGTCCCACTTGGATGGGTAGGACTATTGTTCCAACTATCAAGCAAATTGCATCATTGAATGCTCGTAGTGTGTAGGTGGAAGCTATGATGTGAGATGTGGGCAACTTTAGATGTTTTAGGGTAGTGGTTGTGATGAGATTACTGGACGAGCCAGTGTCTATAAACACCCTCTTATATGGGATCTCGTTGACCCGCACGATAATGTGCAGGGGTGGATCTGCCATTTCATCAAACGCTGATTTCACTTCATCTTCTCAAAATGTGATGACTGGCTCAGTGCATCGTTTGACATGTCCCATGAAGTTGTTGAAAGAATTTGTTTCATGGGGCTGCAACTCGATGGCTTTCAATATATCTACTAGAGCCTCCCAGTGGGGCATTGATTGTTGTATGAGCTCGTATATGGAGAGCCTAGCCAAGGTGGTCCTCAAACTCTAAGTGAGTTTTGTCCTAAGTGTGGCCATGGGTCTAGGCGAAGGATGTTGTGCAAGGTGTTTTTATGGTTGTGTCATTGTTTGCACCCCACCTGTAGTTGTCGTGGGGGCGACTACACTCGGATACCTCCTATTCTGAGTCACTATACTGACCATCCCTACATACCCCTACATGGGGCAGTTCTGTGTGACCTCATTAACTTGTAGGTTTTTTGCCTATGGAGTATGAGTAGGCAAGGGGTATTTAAAGACATCCATTTGTTGATTTCTTGGTGCCACGGTATTATCCACCGCTAGTGTCTTGTTATCAATCAAGTCTTGTACCAAGCCCTTAAACTTCCAGCAGGCATTTAGGTCATGTCCCTACCATATGTGGAACCTACAGTACAAGTCCTCCCTATACCCCTTAGGCTTTGGAGGATTGGGGTCTATGGTTTGAATATTTGGTAGGTTGATCAAATTTGTCGCTAACAAGCGGTCAAACAGGGAGTCCTTGGACTCTATGTAGGGTGTGTATTGTCACCTAGGGCGATGCTGCTAATTTTGCTCTTACCTCTAATTTTCTCTATCATAGTTTTTAGGAAGCATCACCTGATAATTAGCCTTTTGGGGCTATGTTCCTTATGCAGGCTTAGGGACATTGATAGCAACTTGATTGACCACAATAGGTTTCTGTTGCATGGTCCCTGTTTTAGTGTTCTTAGTCCACTCTTTTTTCTTAGGTTTGGCTATCTCGCCATCCTATATCTTGATCTCTTCAATGATCCTAGATTGCGCCAGAGCTTCTTCTAAGGTGGCATATTGCTATAGCTACAATAGCATAGAGATCGATCTCAAACAGCTCTTTGAGAACATTTGAGTGAGGTCGAACATAGGGGGAAGGTAGGGCAGCTTTGAAAGCAAAGTCTTCCATCGATTCCCATAGGCCACCATGGTTTCTTCCTCATACTGCCTAAGGCTGGCTAAGTCACTTAGTGACACCTTCTTATTGGTGTTGAAGGTGAAGCGTTTGAGGAACACATCCACTAAATGATCTAAGTTGATAATGTTGTTCTTTGGTAATTGAGTAAACCAATCCGATGCAGGGTCTACGAATGTGGTTATAAACATTCTTAATAACAAAGCATCATTGTCTTGAATGCCGAAGCATTGGCTCAAGAATCTTGTCACATGCTCTTAAGCATCCTCCTCACCTCTAAAGGTTGCCAACTGAGGAAGCTTAAAGTGTTTAGGGTAAGGGGGTGCTGGCACGGATGGATGCATAGGATGACTATGGATTTGGCATAAAGTGGGCTTTTGGGGCCCAAAATTTTTGGTCTCCATAGACTCCAAATGCTCTAGTAGTGCTTTATATGCATCTAAAGATTTAATCTCTTCCTCTTTAGTTTTCTCCCATTGTGGGTTGTGGGAGACTTGAGGCCTATAGAGGGGTGGCCAGATAGCAACCCCTTTGCCTTGGTAGGGCATTTAGGCCCGCTCTTCTTCTTTCTCATGCTCCTCATAAGCTTCTTGAGGAGTCTTTGGATGAGACCTATGACCCTGGGTGGGTCTTGTTGGTCAAAAAGTACCTAACTACAAAAAAATAGATAATGCACCTTTTTGCATATTTCCCAAGAAGACCAAAGTAGCCCATATGCTAAAGATCAAAGAAAAAGCAAAACACTGCAAGGAGGAAAAAGTGTCACGATATCGTGACATGTTGCATTTTCATGGTTCAAGGCGGAGAGAAAGAGCAATGGGAAAAAGTGTCGCAATATCGTGACATGTTTCATTTTCGTGGCTAAGAGCAACAAAAGGGAGCAAGGAGAAAAAGTGTCGTGATATCGTGACATGTTTCATTTTCACGGCTAAGAGTAGCAAAAGGCACAAGGTGGCAAAATTGTCATGATATTGCGACATGTTGCTTTGTCACGGCCAAAAGAGAAAAAGTGTCGTGATATCACAACATGTTGCTTTGTCGCGGCCAAAAGAGAAAAAGTGTCACGATATCGCGACATGTTGCTTTGTCGTGGCCAAAAGAGAAAAAGTGTCACGATATCGCGACATGTCTCAGTTTTGCGGTTCATAGTGAGGAGAAAGAGCAAAGGGCAAAAAGTGTCGTGATATCGCGACATGTTGCATTTTCGTGGCTAAAGAGCAAGAGAAAGAGCCAAGAGGGAAAAGTGTCATGATATCGCGACATGTTGCTTTTTCACGGTCCAAAGCAAAGAGAAAGAGCCAAAAGGAAAAAGTGTCATGATATCGCGACATGTCTCATTTTTGTGGCTAGAAGTGGTAGAAGAGCAAAGCAAGAAAGAATGTCATGATTTCGTGACATGTCTCATTTTTGTGACATGTCTCATTTTCATGGCTAGAAGCGGAAGAAGAGCAAAGAAAGAAAGAATGTCGTGATTTCATGACATGTCTCATTTTTATGGCTGGAAGTAGCAGAAGAGCAAAGCAAGAAAGAATGTCACGATTTCATGACATGTCTCATTTTTGCGGCTGGAAGCGATAGAAGAACCAAGCAAGGAAAAAATGTTGTGATTTTGTGACATGTCTCATTTTTACGGTTGGAAGTGGCAGAAGAGCAAAGCAAAGAAAGAATGTCATGATTTCATGACATGTCTCATTTTCATGGTTGGAGGCAGCAAAGGAGCAAAGGAAGAGACGAATGTCGTGATTTCGTGACATGTCCCATTTTTGCGGCTGGAAGTGACAGAAGAGCCAAGCAAGGAAAGAATGTCATGATTTCGTGACATGTCTCATTTTCACGACGGGAGGTAGCAAAGGAGCAAAGGAAGAGATGAATGTCATGATTTCGTGACATGTCCCATTTTCGTGGCTGGAAGCGACAGAAGAGCCAAGCAAGGAAAGAATGTCATGATTTCATGACATGTCTCATTTTTGCGGTTGGAAGCAACAGAAGACCAAAGCAAGGAAATAATGTCAAGATTTTGTGACATGCCAGCTCTAAAGGAATAAAGTATATTTTTGGCAACTGGAGATGAGCACTGACACCAGGTGCCAATTTTTGAAGAATGGTCATTGATTATAACCTGGTAGGTCCACTGGATGATTGCCAATCTATCCAATCTGTAGGAAATTTGTTTTCTATTGTTAGAAACTGTAGATGATTGCTTGTAAAATAAGTAAGATGTACTTAGGAAGATACTATTTTAGGGTATATATAGGGGTGAGCAACTCCAAAAAAAGGGTCAACTCTTGGACGTTTACAAGACTGTGTGTATGTACTTCGAATACAAGCAATAAAATCACATCTCCCATTGGCTTCTAGTTCATATTTTGCAAGTGTATGTATTAATGTTCTTTAATTCTGCTCACAATATTGAATTGTAGATTGAGTTTGTTATTGTATCTGAACTTTCGCAATACATAAATCATATTGTTGGAATAAGAATCTAATATATACGCATGCTAAACGAAACATCAAAAATCATATCTAGAATTATATAATTTTTGCTTTGGAATGTGTTTTTAAATGCTTTGGATAGAAGTAAGTAAATCTATCTTTGATGTTGTCTAACCTACACCATATAAAAGTTCTAGCTTAGGCTATATTTCCCTTATCTCTTGTTTCCCATTTTCTCTAAAAAAATTCAAAGGAACCAGCCTTCTCTGGAGACTAGACAGATGATCTCAAGCAAGATCTATTTATTCAATGTTGGCAAAGTCTAAGGCACATCACTATTAACCAAAGGCAAATTTTATTCCAAAAATTTTTGGCACGCCCGATGGGACCAGTAATCCCACAGTATTGTATAATTTTTGGTGTTTTACCTTTGGAGCCTTTTGTTTGCAAAATCTCAAGAAAAAAATCACCTAGCGACTCCATTGCATTTAGACCATAAAAGAAAGACCTTGTCTACTGGTTATATAGCCATATGATAACCAGATCCCAAGCTAGAAACTCTGAAGAACCTATCGAGTTTTTTGAACTACATCTCAAAATTCTAAAAGCACACCCTATGCTAGCCGCATGATCAAATCCTCCCAACACCATTAGCACCTCTTTACAACCGGTTGTAGGAGCATCTGCAAGCAATCCCATAGCAGTTGTAACTCCTTTAGCAATCATGGTAGCCACCCTTACCCCAACACATCTTGTATGGAATCAAACTAGCCCTTTGAACTTGGGAACACACCACCAAATTCCACAAGCTATGCTAAAAGCCTTATCGACCTTTGACGAAATAGGAAAAATAGCAGATGAGCATTGTTTGGATGTATCAGTGCTAGCATTTGTTTACAACATCACTGAGGAAGATGTAATGGTCAAATTTATGATCATATCTTTGAAAGGAAAATACTCTATTGGTATAGAGCGCTTCCCATTGGATCCATTACTTCTTGGGCAGTACTGGCTGACCATCTAGTCGATGAATTTAATATACATGCAGATCCTTTCACATTGCTGAATAAATTCACTATCATTGAGAGGCATCCACAAGAAGAAATCCAAGATTTCAACATCAATTTTACCAAAACTCGTGATAGAGTACCACGAGGCCTAAATCCCATGGAAGAACAAGTTATATGCTATTATCTAAGGGCTTTTGATTCAAAACTTAGTATGATAATAAGGCAATATCATGTAACCACTTTTCTTGGGATCTATGTAGAGGTAGCAAAGGGCGAAGCTGATCTCATAGCTACAAAAAGATATCCGTCAAAGACTCTATTGCAAATTTTACCAGAGTTTTCCCAAGTGTCAATCTCTAAACTGCTTGCACTCCCAGCAATGCAGACCCTCCCAGCTATAGTTGCACCTCCTACATTTCGTGCATTACCAGCCACACCCCTTGCATCAGCTCCCCCCAATGATCAATACACAACCATAATTGATACCATGAAGATGTTTTCAAATGAAATGGCATCCATGAAAAAGAGAGAGGTGGAAAGGAATATTCAAGCAAGAAGATTTCCATAGATACAAAAGGAAGCTACTTCGACAAGTGGAAGGGTACAAGAAAGAAAAAATGTAGTGTATGCAAATGAGACAGGAGATAATGGAGAACCCACTAATTTTGATTACTGGTGTACCACTTGCAATGATCCTCATAGAGAAGATTCATGCATGATTCATCAACACCATGTGCAAGTAGTTATTAATGAAAGAGCCAAGGATATCGGCAAGGGACAAGTGAATATAATCAGAGAAGTCCACCATAATTTGGCAATGCCATCCGTGGAACAAGTCTCAGTCCTGACAAGGTCGAGAAAAAAGTCGTTACAAACTAACCCTAAGGAATTCCAACCACAAGGTTTTCCTCCTGCCCCTAGGGCAACTCCACATAAAGACCAGTATAGTGATAAAGGACATTTCGATCCTCCTCAGACTTCTGCGACTACACCAAGAAAATAATTTCCTCCTAGAAAAGGGAGTGAAGCTCAAGAGCAAGTGAAGGAAAGACTCAGATTTACTTCATTGACAAAAAGGCAAAGAATAGAAGCTACGCAGGTCTATAGAGACAGATATGATGCATTGACTAGTGGAAGGGAGAAAAGTGTTGAAGTATCCCCATCTACAATTCTTTCATTCAACATTGCAGAAGAAATGAAGAAGACCCCCTCCAAAATAAGCATGTATGATGCACTACAAATTCCTGGTCAGATTGACCTCCTCCAAGAATCTTTAAATTTAAAGAATAATACCTCTTCCTCAAATGTTATACAAGCAAATGTTGTGTTAACCTCTAGAAAAAATAGATCGCCCTCATTCTATTTATCTTTGCAAATGAAGGGGTGGATAGTTCATAATTGCATGATTGATTCAGAGGCCACAACTATAGTAATACCGAAGGCCATATGTGACATAATGGGGATGGAATATACTCGAAGTCATCCTGGTGTGTTGCAATTGGATGGTACTCCAATAAAAACTATCGCGGTGATCAAAGATATACCTATTCAACTCCACAGAATGCCAGAACTAGTCGTAATACAAGAAGTAGTTGTTGTAGACTTGGAACCATATTTCAGTATGTGTTTATCCATAGAGTTCACAACCAAACTGGGAGGTTAGCTATCACTAGATTATACGCATTTGGAGGTACCTTTCAAAGGTAAAAGAGTCAAGATATATGAAGAACACAAGCTTATACTGAGAGGGGGGTGAACAGTATAAGACCTCTTTTTCAATTTTTCCTTTATACTTCAAAATAGTAAAGCAATATACCTAAAGCAATATCAAAGAAATGCACAATATCATCCACAAAGTGACACCAATTTTAATGTGGTTCACCCAGAATGGCTGGGCTACGTCCACAAAACTTTTCTCTAAAAGTTATCTCAAAGTTATTTGGGAATCCTTCCCAATTACAATGTTTATGAGCCTCAGCCCAAAGGAGATACCTTCCCCCAATCAAAATTTATGAGCCTCTACTCAAAGGAGATACCTTCCCCTCTGCTCTGGAAATGATCCCTCAAAATATCAACTGTCTCTACCTCTTGACAGCACGTGGAACTCCTTTCCATCGAAGACCTCCTGTCCTCAATGCTTAGCCTAAGAGACCTCTACCTTCTATGATCACGTCCACAGCAGCTTAGCAACCTATACCAAACACAGTCAGTCGGTCTAGTACAAGTCTTCCTCTATTTGTTAGATCTGTCCAACTCTTAAACAAATAAATCCTCTACATACAAGCCTTCTCAAAGACTTGCCAACTATCCTCAGGTTCTTCTCATAGAACCAATGCTCCTTTGTCCTCAAGTTCTCTAATAGAACTATCAAACTCAGCTCACAAGTCCTCTACTAGAACCTGTCCAAAACTACTCACAAGTCCCCACCGGAACCTATCAAAAACTGCTCACAAGTCCCCACCGAAACCTATCCAAAACTGCTCACAAGTCCCCACTGGAACCTATCCAAAAACTCAGGAAGCTCACCAAGAAAAACTTTCTTAGTAGGAAATCACAAAGTGAATTGTTAGAGACCCAATGTGATTTGTCAAACTCATAGAAGCATAAAGAGAATTGTTAGAGACTCAATATGTTCTATACTCAAATCCCAATCTCAAAACTCAACTCAAATCAACTTAGCTCAATCTAAATCTCAAATATGAAAACTCAACTCAATATCTAAAATGGATAGGATAGAATGTTTTCTTTCAAGAACATGAAAGCCCAACAATTGCCAACTATGCAAAGAATCACATAACAATGATACTCATGTTCTTTTCACCATCAATTAGGGTTTCAACAACAATGCTCATCAAACAAGGTTTAGTCAACCAACACCATTCAACTCAACATCAACCTTGAAGCATTCAACCAATCATCACAAGAAAAGGAAACAAGTAGAAATCCTTTTCCCTCCAAAGATATTTGAACAAAACGACCACCAACACAATATCACCAAATGCAAATAATAACTTGCTCAAATCAACTCAATGGAGTAAGCCCAATATCATGAATCAAGTAAAGCAATAACTTGATCAAACAACCTCTATGGAAGCAACTCAACCATCAAACTCAAAATAGCCAACCAAGGGTTTCACCAACTCAAAGCAAGTAGCAAGACTCACAAACATAAACCCTAGTGCACAATGCTTCCACTACCTCAAACCAGAATTATGCATTCACCAAAACTCTCATCAAGGATAACAATGCATAAGAAGTCTTCAACAAACCAAAAAATAGGATTTACATCCAACCAAAGGAAACCTAGTTGAAAACCTTTTCACTCCAACCTTATTTCATAAAAACATACACCAATCATACTCATAAGGAAAATGTGCCCATGCCTTTTTGGAGTAGAAGAAAATTGATCCTTAAAGTTGTCACCACACACAACCCTCAAACTTCCAACCAAGTTAGGGTTAGAACCAAGATAAATGAGCATATATAAAAACTTTCCTTAATACACCTTTTAGCTCCTCTTCTTTAAAACAACCACCAAAGAAGCCAAAAACACAACAACCAAAACTTACACCTTATATCTCCATTTTTAAATTTAGCAGCAAAAGACTAATCTCAAAAATACAATCAAATAAATATCCCCTTATTTCTCCTATGTCTTTTAAACAATGCTAAACAATGCCAAAAATCATATCAATAAAATAATCACACCTTATAATGGCTGCCCTTGAAGAATCCGAAATTCGTGGCACAAAACACGTTTTAATAAAAACATGACTAATCCATGCATAGCTCCCTCTGCGGGGATCGAAACGTAGACCTCTGCCTACACAAGGCCCAAACGTAGCCTTCGCTGCCACTAGCCAACAAGGGGCTTACAAAGTCCAAGATGGACTTCCTTCCACATAAATGGTCAAGCTTTTCGAAAGCTTTTCAAACCACGAGCTCTCCTCTTTCACAGTGTAAATAGAACATTCGATCGCAGCCAAACCAATTAATTGCCTTCAATTTTTCAAGAGGGTTTAACCTTAGGAACCTTCTCATATTTATAGTCCATACTTGGACTTTAGAACACGTCGGCTACAAAGAAAAGTAATTTCGAATTTAATCGAAATTTGCTTTCTAAAGGGTTTAAAAACCCTTAAAGTATTTTTAATAAATTAAAAATAATTTCTCCCTTAATTAAATAAATAATTAATTAATTAAAACCTTGAAGGGTTTTAAATAATAATTAAATAAGTAATAAAGAGAACCTCCTTTGGTTTTAATAAAAACCATTGCCAATGGAATCTCTCCAGATTCTCTTAAAAATATTCTCTTGGAATCTTCCACCTTTGAAGCCAACACATCCTCTTAACATTAATGTCATTTCATTTTGACATCAATGACAACTCATAGACAAGAAGCTAGGATCTCAGACCCAAAACTGCCAACAATCTCCCCCTTTGTCATTGATGGCAAACCATGCTTCTCAACAACACGAAACTCAACATAAACAGACTCCCCCTATCTTGAGGCTCTCCCCCTTACTCATATCTCTCCCCATTTGTCATCAATGACAAAGGGTCACCTTTGGGGCTTGGGACTAAGAATGAGCCTCTTAGCTTAGTCCCTCCCCCACCTCCTATTGAGGTGTTTAATTCTGGGGTGGGACTAAAACTCCCAACATGCACTGATCATCATCAGTGTCTATAGCTCCCCGTGGAGGGTACCCATTGTTGTTCTAGGGAGTGGTCTCCTTCTTAGGTCTAGGAGGTCTCAGAGGTAATTCTTGGTAAGTTTGTAGAGACCTATCTCGCACCAAGGGATTATGTGTCTCATACGGTTTGGCTCTTTGGGTGCAAGGAGTTGGAACCCTCTCAGGCATCGGGTTATGGAGCAGCTCATCTGTTTGGCGTCGAATGCACTCTTTGCTAAGGTGATATAGATGCTCTAGCTGCTGTTGGTCTTGCTCAAGCCACGTGATCTATGCTTGGTGGGTGGCATGTATAGTGATTGCCAGGTCAATTTGCTCCACCATATTGAGCCTAGGAGGCCTGGATGCCTCTCCTATGTACTTACCTCAATCGTGATGATCTGAGATCTCAATAGGTCGCTTCCCTCTGTCAAGGTTGGCGGCATTTACCCGAGGTTCTAGCCTCGGTAGGTGATCATGGTATATAAAAGGTGTGGAAGCACATGGCTCCCATGTTGTATATTGCTCTTAAGGAATGTAATGGTCTTCCTCATGCTCCCTTTTGTATGTGTGAAAGGGGCGGGCAGAGTTGGCTCACCCTGCTTGAAGAGCCTTGCGCTCAGGATTTTGTCTATTGGTTCCAACAGTGATGGGGGGAAAAGGAGGGATGCCATAATCATGTGGCCTATCCTCATGGATCCTATGCTGCTCTAGCACTTCATTGCATGGTGGCCACTCATATCGAGCTTCTAAGGGATCCTTCCTATCTATGTTGAGTGCCATGTGTAAGGAATCCTCCTGAAAGGGGCTATGATGAACGGGCATGTCTCTCAAAGGGGTGCCCCTATAGTTTCATTCTATCATGGAATTATGTAAACTCTCTTATGGGTCAGGCCGCCAAGGTGGTATGACCAAGTCCTTGGGGCTATAGCGGAGGTGACTTGTGCCCCCTTGTACACTTTCCATAGCTTCCGCCCTTGATTGGGCTTGGCTATGGGTGTACACCATGGTGGTGTTCTTCTACAAGCTATGTAGATTTTTTTATCTCTTTTTATGATTTTTATGCTACACTAAACAGAAAAGAGCACACACACACAAAGCAATGATTATCTCATTTAAAGATTAAAAGTGTGTCCTAGACCTAGTTTAGTGTGTTTTGGTTTTTGTTTTTTTTTTGAAGGTTTTTGTAAAGAACATTTAAATGCAAAATGATGGCTCTTATGGCTCCCAAAAATGGTCGCCCCTTCGATATACCATTTCCAAGCCGATATACCAACCTCTCTATATACTTGCCCTTACGTGAGGGAAACTATAGGTACGTGAGAGCAGATGGTATGTGGAACGTAGGCGATACGAAAGGGGAATCACCCTGTTTATGAAACCTACCATAGAAGACTTATCCTCATGTGCTGGGAATCACCCCAGCTAAACTTGGTCAGCTTTCATTAGGATTTACATCTAGCAACAGTAGCGATTAGGGTAATGGATGCAAAAATTCAAGCCAAGGTGGTGATGAAATCCACCGTTGGTCTTGATCAAGGGATTTTGTTTTACGACCAGCTCCTTGGTGTTTAATTTGCCACGTGATGTGTGGGGTTCTTTTTATTTTGCAAAAAGGAAACAAAAAAGTAGTAAAAGAAAAATTTCCCTAAGCAAGCAAGTAACCTAAAAACAGAAAAACTGAAAATAGAAAATGATAGGAAAAGTTTAGAATCCCTACCTCTTCTCTACCCAAATCTGTCAGCTCTGAGTTTCTGCCCTAAAACTATGTAGAGAGCTATTCGTCCCTGGATGAAATGAATAATATAATATAATTCATCACAGGGTGGGGCACATTCCAATTCGTCCCTGGATGAGACGAATTCTAACGCTGTATTCGCCACAGACTAGAGCAAACAACAGTCCCGCGTTCGAAAAAATGATACCTGCAAGCAAAGCAAGTTTTTATCAGATTTTTGATCCAAAAAAAATAGAGGACAGTGTCCCACCATGATCACCACTGAAAGCATGAGGATACGAAAACAAAAAGGGAAAAATCTCCAAGTACAATGCAAAAATGAAACTAAACTTAACGCTAAATCCTACGAATTGAAAATGCATTAAATGGGGAAAAGAATGAATGAATTGAAATGCAAACAAAAATCCAATGCAGAAAACAGCCCTTTATTTTATTGATATGTCTCAAAACTCGGTTACAATTTGCCTCCTCCCCTTTTAGGGGCGAGGAGTGTTAAATTTGTTTCTTTATTACATCCACGAATGTCATTCCCTCTTCTGCGTGCCCACATGTAAGATGGGCGGACCAAAAAATCACTGAAACTTGTGTGTATGAATGTTGACTCCCTGCTGCTCCTCTAATGTCTCAATCCTATGTTCAAAGAAACAAGAAATAGTCAGTAGCACCTACGGATGAAATGAAACATGCAATCCCCAAGCCTACGATTAGTGCATGCAAAGAATAAATACAACGATAACCAGTGTATATCCAAATGATATAAAAATTTGATAGGGGCATATAGACCTCAAAAAGAAAACACTACAAATGGAATAGTCGAGAAATCCCTCATAGATTTGAATTCGCTCCGGGGCGGGACAAATTCACTTGCAACAAAATGCCAAATAGCACTGCTCAAAATGTCATATTCGGACATCTCAAAATCTCCTGCAAAAGTGGGGGTTAGCTAATTGGTGGTATTTTGGGATGACCTAGATGGTCATATTTCCCCAATTTGGCCTCTAACACCCGGATTTCGATGATGCCCTCTGCAAGTTAGTAAAGGCAGAAAAATGATAAAACATGACAAAAATTGATCAAAACGATATGAAATCAAAATTGCAAACTATATAAGCAGCATTAAGATCAAATACAAAAATGAAAATGATAAAAATAGAAATTGGCCATAGATTCCTAATCATTCCTAAAAGGGACGATTAGACCCACAGTAGTGTAGGGGCACCCAGGCAGGCTGCCCATCGTTTGGGGACTGATTTCAGCACCAATCCACTTGGGATGAGTCCAAAATTTCTTGTAAAGTGTTGTCAGAAAATTGGGTGGTATAATGTGGTCAAATGTCAGGTTTTGGGCTCAATATTCATCCTTCCAATGGTCACCCAATGACCTCCTCTCTAAAAGAGATCACAGATGTGAAAGGCACAAATCAACTAGGGACGTAAGAGGAAGTAAAATGGCAGCACTTCATTGCTCAAAAATGCTCCTTCTCTCTATATTTTGGGGTGAGGAAACTCACCAATTTATAGACTTGGGGGCCTCTTGAATTGGGTATGCAGAGGCACCACTTGGCCATCATGCCTTCTTAGAGGGAGGGAGATTCCTCCCTAATTAGGGACTTCATGACTGCCCTTACAACTACCTCTAACGCTTGAAAACGTTCACCCACACTCCCATGCGATGAAGGAAGCATTAAGTGGCGGATCTGAGCTACCATTTGTCAAGATTTGACTTTTTTCCCATCAAACCTACAATTCGCCCCACCCTAGAGTGAATACTGGTATTCATCCCTGGGTAGGGTGAATCCTAGTTTGAAATCGTCCTTGGGTGAAACAAGTACCGAGCAAAGTGCCTGAAGGTTCCAAATTGACTCCTGACCTTCCAAAACTACTGTGAGAGTGGTTAGGACCATTGCTTGACCTTTGGGGGCTGCCCTTGGAGCTATTTGTATCAATGCAATCAGTTTTTACAGTCACATAATTGGATTGGTGTTGTTTTGGTGTCTACACAAAACAATGAGGAAAATATCAAATCTTCCAATGATTACAAAGTGCTGCTAGAGTGCTTAGAGTCTATGGAGATCAAGACTTCTAGGCCCCAAAATCCCACTTTACACTAGGTCCATAGTCACCCTGTGCATCCTTCAGTGCCTGCACCCCCATACCCTAAACACTTTAAAATTCCTCAATTGGCAATATTTAGAGGGGATGAGGATGCCCAAGAGCACGTGACAAGATTCCTGAGCCAATTCTTTGGCATTCAGGAAAACGATGCTTTGCTTCTAAGAACATTTATAACCATGTTTGCAGGCCCTACCTCAAATTGGATTACCCAATTGTCGAAGCATAGCATCAGTAACCTCAACCAACTAGTAGACGTGTTCCTTGAATGTTTCACCTTCAATACCAAGAACAAGGAATCATTAAGTGACCTAGCTAGCCTTAAGAAGTATGAGGAAGATACCATGGCGGCCTATGGAAATCGGTGGAGGATGTTGCTTTCAAAGCTACCTTACCTTCCTCCCATGACCGACCTGACCCAAATGTTCTCAAAGAGTTGTTTGAGGTCGATCTTCATGCTATTACAGCTACAACAATATGCCACTCTCGAGGAAGCCTTGGTGCAAGCCAAAATCATTGAGGAGATCAAGATACAGGATGGTGAGATTTCCAAGCCATGCAAGAAAGAGTGGCCCAAAAATGCCAAAACTGGGTCAATGCAACCGAAACCCATCATGGTCAATCAGGTTGCTATAAACATACCTAAGCCTACACAAGAAACACAGCCCCCAAAGGCTAATTATCAAGAAGTTTCTCTTAATAGCTATGAGAAGGAAAATCATAGGCAAGAGCAAAATCAGCAGTGTTGCCCCAGGCAACAATTAACACCTTTCATAGAGTCTAAAGACTCCTTTATTGACCGCTTATCTGTGGAAAACCTGATAAACCTGCCAGAAAGTTGACCCGTAGATCCCAACGTGCCAAAACTTAAGGGCTATAGGGAATACTTGTACTGTAGATTTCACTGGTAGAAATGACATGACCTTTACGTGTGTTGGAAGTTCAAAAGCTTAGTGCAAGACATAATAGACAACAAGACGCTAGCGATGGATAATCCCATAGCACCAAACAATGAACAGATGGAGGTCTTCAAAGACCCCCTGCCTGCCCATGATACGCAATAAAAGACTCTTCAAGTCAATGAGGTGACACAAAACCACCCCATGCAGGGGTATGTAGGGATGATAATCATAGTGACATGGAATAGGAGATATCCAAGCATAGTTGCCCCCGCTATAGCTACAAGAGAGGTTCCATCAATGTCATAACCTCAACAACACCCTATGCAACCTCCTTCGCCTAGACTAGTGGCCATGATTTGGAATAAACTTACCCAAAGTTTAAGGACCACGTTGGCTAGGCTCTCTATCTATGAGCTCATACAACAATCACTGTCCCATCGGGAGGCTCTAATGGATATACTCAAAGCCATCGAGCTATAGCCCCATGAAGCAAACTCCTTCAACAATTTTGTGGGACATGTAAAATGATGTACAAAACCAGTCATAACCTTTAGAAAAGATGAACTAAAATTGGTGATTGGTGATATGGCGGATCTACCCCTTCACATCATTACGTGGGTCAACAAGATTCCATTTAAGAGGGTGTTGGTGGACATTGGCTCGTCCAGCAATATAATCACAACAGTGGCACTAAAACATCTGAAGTTGTCAGCATCTCACATTGTGGCCTCCACCTATACCCTTCGAGCATACAATGATGCGATATGCTCAATGGTTGGCACAATTGTCCTGCCCATCCAAGTGGGAAAAAAAACTATTCCTATGTTGTGCCCCATACTAGAAGGTGATATGGCCTACAATATTTTATTGGGCTAGCCTTGGATCAGGGACATGAAGTGTGTCCCTTTGATAGTCCATCAATGCCTAAAGTACACATATGAAGGGCAAGTGCATGTGGTATCGATAGACTTAGAGCCCTTCAAGTATTGCAATGTGGTGCAGTTGATGCCACAATCGACCCTTCCATCAACACATTTGGACATTCAATTGAATCCATCAAAAAAGGATCTGATTCCCCATACATAACCACTATTAAGTCCCTCAAATCCCTAGTTGGGTCCATCTTCATCGTTTGGTCCTTCACCAACGACACCACCTATGGTGTCCAAACCGAAAGACAATGGGAAGAAACCCCTTGAAGAGGCACCGCCATCAGTCTCGACCATCTCTACCAAAGATGTGCCTATCCGAATGGAAGTCTAGATGCCTAGTTTACCTGACATGGAGTGGACTTAGGAAGAACTCCCATTCCCTCCCCCTCAACCGTCAACGATCACTGTTGAGATGGCCAATATGGGCCTGGGGGAGTACCTAGTGTAGAACATCATAGCAACACCTATGTTGGAGTCAATGTAGGACATGAGGAGACCTCGCCTCCCCATCGAACCATTGTCCCTCTGGGCTACCCACCAAATAAAAAAAAAATTGTATATGGGGGCCTCTACAACGACATTGAACCTTACCTACAAGAGGAAGAGGACGAAGAGCCCTTTGCTGAGAACGTCAACTATCTGTCCAACTCGAAATTTGCTTTGAAATACATTGGCCAATGTAATTTACATGGATATGGGTTAGGCAGATATGAATAAGGGGTGCACATTCTTTGTCAACCAAGATATCATATGTTGTATGACAAATCAAGAGTAGGGTTCAACCACCCTCTTCCCCTTGACATCTTGGTAGAGAACATGCAATGCCTAGGACTAGGCAACAAGGACGGGTTGGCACAAGATCCATATGCCAATCCTAACACAACATACACATTGGAGGATTATATCCCATTGTTAACAACCAACCTTGTGGGACTCAACAACTCCTCCCCTTCGATCGAGAAAGGGGAAAGTTCAAGAACTTACCTCCAAAAGGGATATAGACAAGGCCAAGAAGGATCTTCAGAAGATGAGTCAAAGTATGAGGTAGCACCTTGGGACCCTTTTGAGTCCAATAGCAATCACTCACAAGTGATGCTCATAGATGACTATCAGGAGAACTTCATGATAATGTTCCCCTTCAATGCTCCAATCGAGCAAATGTTGCCTCAATAGAATCAGGTCCTCTCGCAGAGAGCGAGACAACTCCGATGGTACCAAATTAACTTGCTCGAGCAAAATGTGCCTCACATGCCACAAAAAACTATAGGAGCTAATGAAGGCCTATGGATATCTGATAGTGATTATGCATATGAGACTAAGATGGCATATATCAATCATATGCGAAAGCAACGATATCCCATGGACATTGATGACATATTTGAATAGCTAAACATGGGGCCAAGGCATAGGTGGAACCTAAACTAAGCACAATTGTACCAAGTGTTGCATCTACCACTTCAGGCATATCGAGAGCACCCTATACCTAGAGACCCTATAGAGCCATCAGTTCCAAGGGTAGACACTATATTGTTATCTACACATAGGGCCTATCCCTTTGTGCCAATACCCATAGAGCCAAATCTGAAGCACAAATATCACCAAGGATGTTTGAGTCACCACCCGTGTAGTAATGGAGACCAAATTCACTTCATCAACATGATATCCATTGAATTAACTTTTGCCATTCGTAATATCGCCAATCCAGCATGACCATTGTATCTAAACCTAGATGCCATAGACTAGGATTGCACTAACTCATCACCATCCCCATCAGAGTACTAGCCTTATGATGAGATGCTTCATTTCACCCCAGGACCAACTTAGGATATCTTCCATGCTAAAGAGGGACCCGAAATTCCAAACGTAGATCTAAATTCAGCAAATTATATCCACTTGATCCCAACTCCACACCAATTGGATGACAGGTCCCACATGTTAGTCGAAGAGACGACTGACATAGACATCGGCTCTGATCCAGTGAATTTGCAAATCATCAAGCTAGGGGTATTTCTATCCCCCGAAGAGTAAGCCAATTACATTGCCCTTCTCATAGAGAAGAAGGAGGTTTTTGCATGGTCCTACAAATACATGTTGGGGCTAGACCCATAGCTAGTCACGCATAATCCAGTCAAGAAAAAACTACGTAAGATGCACCCAACAGTAGCCTTAATGGTAAAATATGAGCTACAAAAGCTATTGGATGCACAGTTTGTCATCTGTGTGGATTAACCACCATGGCTATCCAACATGGTACCCATCAAGAAGCCAAACGAGAGGATTCACATATGTACCAATTTTTGAGATCTAAACAAAGCGAGTCCCAAGGATGATATCCCCTTGCCTAGAGTTGATGCATTGGTAGATGATATAGTAGGCCACGAAATGCTTTCCCTCATGGATGGTTTCTTGGGATACAATCATATTTGTATCAATCCTGACAATCAACTCAAAATAGCGTTCACAATGCCTTGGGGGACATTTTGTTATAAGGTCATGCTCTTTAGCCTTAAAAATGCTGATGCCACCTACCAATGCACTATGACATACATCTTCCATGATCACATGCATAAAATTTTTGATGATTATATGGATTTTTTGTTGGCCAAATCTCTTTTGTGCCCACATCATCTCGATGACTTAAGCAAGATCCTCGATCGCCTCATCAAACACAAAGTCAAACTAAACCCCAAGAAGTGTCTATTTGAAGTTACATCTAGAAAAATCTTGGGTTTCATAGTATCAAAATGAGGCATCAAGGTAGATCCACATAAAATCAAGGAAATCCTTGAAATGCTTCCTCCAAACACCATCAAGCAGCTCAGAAGCTTGTAGGGAAAGGTCACGTAAATCAAGGGCTTCATAGTGCAATTATCTGACAAGTGTCGACCCATGAATAAATTATTACACAAGGGGGTAGCATTTCATTGGGATGACGAGTGCCAGTCAGCCTTCGACGATATTAAATAATACTTGGCTTTGCCACCAGTATTGGCACCACCTATACCAGGAGTGTCATTCTAAATATACATCTCAGCTACTGAGGTGGCACTGGGTGCCATGCTAGCCCAAAAAATGAACTACATAAAGAACATGCTACTTACTATCTTACCCACACCCTGGTTAGTTATGAACTTAACTATGCATACGTCGAGAAGCTATGCTTAGCAGTGGTATTTGCCACCAAAAATCTATGCCACTACATGCTGAGCAATACAACGTATGTTGTGTCTAAGGAGAATCCATTGCAATACATGATGAGTTGTACTTATCATAGTAGCCGCATGGTGAAATGGATCATGTTGTTGACAGAGTTTGACATCAAATTCATTGGACATAAGTCCATCAAAGGTCAAGTCATCACCGATCAACTAGCAGAGGCTCCTCTTGAAGAATATTAACCTCTGACCATAGAGCTACCTGATGATGGGGTCTTCCATGTCTCAGAATCACTAGTTTTTGATGAGCCTGAGTCCCAGGCTGACATAACCCTATTCTTCGATGGTTCTAAATGTGAGCAAGGGGGTGGCATGGGAATCGTATTCTTCACACTACAAGGGGCTCCAATGCTACTATCATTTAAACTTGATTTCCCATGCACCAACAACAATGCCGAATACAAAGCCTTGCTCATAGGTCTTCAAACAACAATCACCATGAACATCAAATGGTTGAACAAATTTGGTGATTCGTTGTTAATTGTCAACCAATTGAAAGGTGTATTCCAATGTAAATGCCCAGTTCTGCAGGCCTACAAAGCCCTTATGGATAAATTCTTGGTAAAACTTGAATGGTACAACATAGAGGCACCCCCTTGATCATCGAATCATTTTGCAGACACTATGGCCTCCTTGGGGTCACTAATCCTACAAGACCCTTCTGGTGAGATGACAACCATTCAATTCAAAAAATTATCACAATCCATAATGGAACGAACAAGCTCTGACCTAATCCATATTTAACCATCTCAAGATAGGTTCTCTCAAATCCATGATAGTTTGAAGCACACAAACTAGGGGTCCTTGTTCTCCCCGAACCCTAGTAATAGCAACACAATGCTATTCTTACAAGTTATTTCCCACTTAGATTTTGCTAGGGATGAAATTCAAGGGGGATTGGTAATTCATACCATCGAGGTTTCTGATCAATAAGATTGGTACACACCATAAGAGACTATCTCAAGTTTGGTAGCCTCGCACTTGGATTGACGCATCCCACAAAAAGATCATTCAAACAAAAAGTGGCAAAACATGTCTTGCTAGGAGACATTTTGCACCATTGGAGCTACGTAGGGATCCTCCTCCATTGCTTGGACCAGTAGGAGTCCGCTTGGGTGATCACCCAAGCGCATGATGGTACATGTGGTGGCCACTTTAGCGGTATGGCCATCGCAAAGTGCATTCTTTGCATGGGCTATTATTGGCCATATTTAGAGCGAGATTGTTGTGCATATGTGAGGAAGTGCATGAAATGTCAACACCATGCTAATTTGAAACATGTACCTTCTCAAGCCTTGCATCTAATCCAATCAGCTTGGCCATTTTTGCAGTGGGGCTTAGATCTAATTAGAAATATCTCCCCTACATCATCAGGTCATCACACGTTTATCATAATAACCACAAAGTACTTCACCAAGTGGGTGGAAGCAATTTTGATTACCTCTATGAATAAGACCCACATTGCGGAGTTTATTTTACATAACATCATATGTCATTTTGGTATTCCATCCAATATCATCTCGGATAATGGGACATCATTTAAGAACAAAGATGTGCATGCTTTGACAACAAAGTACAAAATTCAGCACAATTTTTCAACACCCTATTATCTGCAGGCAAATGGGCAAGCAAAGGTGTCAAATAAAATGCTAGTTGCCATCCTTAAAAATATGGTCATAGATAGTCATAAGGATTGGCACATTCAAATCCCACTTGCTCTTTGGTCTTATCGCACTAGCATTAGGACGCCCACAAGGGCAACTCCATTTTCGTTGGTGTATGGCTTCGAGGTAGTAATGCCTATCGAGTTGGAAATACCCTCCATGTGCATATCAATGCAAGAGTTCATCGGTGATGACACTGCGTGGCAGGCCTAGTTAGACCAACTTACGTTTCTCGATGAACAACGCATCAATGCTCTCGAGCATTTACGTATCTATCAAGAGCGACTTAAGAAAGCATATAACATGAAATTTCACCTGAGGAAATTTTATGTTGGTGACTTGGTCTTAAAAGAGAACCAGCAAAATTCTAACTTGCACCCCATCTAAGGGACAATTTCATGGCAAACTGGTTAGGTCCTTATGTAATTGATAGTAAAATAGGACCTGGAACATATCGGCTCGCCTCACTTGAAGGAATCAAGGAACTAGAACCCTTGAACATAAGTCATTTGAGGACATTCCACATTTAAAAGAGCCATAGCCCAACAAAAAAGTTGCAAGGGTTCTCACCACCACTTGGTCACCTAAAAAGCTCCAAGGATTATAGCTATCGCTTGGTCAACCCCAAAACACCACAAAGGTATCTATAATCCCTTTGGTCAAACCAAAAGCTTGAAGGATTCTAACAATCGCTTGGTCAAACCAAAAGCTCCAAGGGTTCTCGCCACCGCTTGGTCACCCAAAAGCTCCAAGGATTCTAGCTATCACTTGGTCAACCCCAAAATTCCCCAAAGGTATCTATAATCTCTTTTGTCAAACCAAAAGCTCCAAGGGTTCTCACCACCACTTGGTCACCCAAATGCTCCAAGTATTTCAACAATCACTTGGTCAACCCAAAAATTCCCCAAAGGTACCTATAAATTCCTTTGGTCAAACCAAATGCTCCAAGGATTCCAACAATCGCTTGGTCAACCCAAAATGTCCCAAAGGTAACTATAAATTCCTTTGGTCAAACCAAAAGCTCCCAGGATTCTCACAATCGCTTGGTCACCCCAAATGCTCCAAGGATTCCCACAATCGCTTGGTCAACCCAAAAGCTCCAAGGATTCCAACTATCGTTTGGTCAACCCCAAAATGCCCCAAAGGTATCTATAATCCCTTTGGTCAAACCAAAAGCTCCAAGGGTTCTCGCCATCACTTGGTCACCCAAACACTCCAAGGATTCCAACAATCGCTTGGTCAACCCTAAAATGCCCCAAAGGTACCTATAAATTACTTTGGTCAAACCAAATGCTCCAAGGATTCCAAAAATCGCTTGGTCAACCCAAAAATGCCCCAAAGGTAACTATAAATTCCTTTGGTCAAACCAAAAGCTCCAAGGATTCTCATAATCGCTTGGTCACCCCAAACGCTCCAAGGATTCCCACAATCACTTGGTCAACCCAAAAGCTCCAAGGATTCTAGCTATCACTTGGTCAACCCCAAAATGCCCCAAAGGTATCTATAATCCCTTTGATCAAACCAAAAGCTCCAAGGGTTCTCGCCATCGCTTAGTCACCCAAAAGCTCCAAGGATTCCAGCTATCACTTGGTCAACCCCAAAATGCCCCAAAGGTATCTATAATCCCTTTGGTCAAACCAAAAGCTCCAAGGGTTCTCGCCACCGCTTGGTCACCCAAATGCTCCAAGGATTCCAACAATCACTTGGTCAACCTAAAAATGCCCCAAAGGTACCTATAAAATCCTTTGGTCAAACCAAAAGCTCCAAGGATTCTAGCTATCGCTTGGTCAACCCCAAAATGCCCCAAAGGTATCTATAATCCCTTTGGTCAAACCAAAATCTCCAAGGGTTCTCGCCACCGCTTGGTCACCCAAACGCTCCAAGGATTCCAACAATCACTTGGTCAACCCAAAAATGCCCCAAAGGTACCTATAAATTCCTTTGGTTAAACCAAATGCTCTGAGGATTCCAACAATCGCTTGGTCAACCCAAAAATGCCCCAAAGGTAACTATAAATTCCTTTGGTCAAACCAAAAGCTCCAAGGATTCTCATAATCGCTTGGTCATCCCAAACGCTCCAAGGATTCCCACAATCGCTTGGTCAACCCAAAAGCTCCAAGGATTCTAGCTATCGCTTGGTCAACCCCAAAATGCCCCAAAGGTATCTATAATACCTTTGGTCAAACCAAAATATCCAAGGGTTATCGCCACCCCTTGGTCACCCAAAATATCCAAGGATTCTAGCTATCGCTTGGTCAACCCCAAAATTCCCCAAAGGTATCTATAATCCCTTTGGTCAAACCAAAATCTCCAAGGGTTCTCACCACCACTTGGTCACCCAAACACTCCAAGGATTCCAAAAATCGCTTGGTAAACCCAAAAATGCCCCAAAGGTACCTATAAATTCCTTTGGTCAAACTAAAAGCTCCAAGGATTCCAACTATCACTTGGTCAACCCCAAAATGCCCCAAAGGTATCTATAATCCCTTTGGTCAAACCAAAAGCTCCAAGGGTTCTTGCCACTGCTTGGTCATCCAAATGCTCCAAGGATTCCAAAAATTGCTTGGTCAACCCAAAAATGCCCCAAAGGTACCTATAAATTCCTTTGGTCAAACCAAACACTCCAAGGATTCCAACAATCGCTTGGTCAACCCAAAAATTCCCCAAAGGTAACTATAAATTCCTTTGGTCAAACCAAAATTTCCAAGGATTCCAGCTATCGCTTGGTCAACCCCAAAAATGCCCCAAAGGTACCTATAAATTCCTTTGGTCAAACCAAAAGCTCCAAGGATTCCCATAATCACTTGGATAAAAACAAATATTCAAAAACAAACAAAAACAAAATATAATAAAAAATAATAAAAAAATTGCATCTCACTTCCATGCATACTCTTAAAAATAAAAACAAAAAAAATAATAAGTTGCATTAGGTATCGTAACCATACATTGCATATTTGTTAGTCATTCAGGTCAAATGCACCATAGACTATAATTGCTAGGCAATTCCATCACTTCTCACATTCAGTCCACTTTGTAAATGCATCCATCTAGGGATGTGAAATAACTTGGCCAAACTCAATTTTGATTCGTACCATTGTTCAAAAGTATTGTAAGATAAATATATAGTCTTGGCTAGTTAGTTAAAACATCTAAGTCTCAAAAAAACCTTAACTACATTCTAGAACACCTATGGTACATTCCATTCTTACATCACCATCAAAAAATACAAAACAAAAAAATTCACACATGCAAAGTCATTCCACAAAGCAATCACATAGTATAGAAAGCCAGTAAAACCTATACATTCTATAGTGCCACCACCAAGTTATCAACAAATCATTTTATCCATTCCATATGTATATATCATATCAATAGAAAAATCGCATCCATAATAACCCATGCATACATCAATGTAAATAAATGTGCATAAAAGTAGCAATAAATCATGACACGTGTATAATAAAAAATAAAGTCATGTATATATATCAACAAAATGCCCATAGGCTACAATAAGTCGATCCTCTGACCTTACAACAAAAAGCAAAAACTCAAAAACCCTAAGCCTAGGTAGTTTGCCACCATGATCATGCAGGATTGGTGCAACTGGAACTACCCCCAATGGTGTGGGTCATATGGGACCTCTCAGAGTGGCTGCTGCCAGCCCCTACATCACACCCACTAGCGCTACCCTCACCCACCTGCCTACGATGAGAGGAAGCAGACTGCTCAGTCTCATTGTCTCTCATTCGGTGTGAAGATCCACCTCAAGTGAGCTCAGGTAACTTTCCACCAAGGCAGATAATCTTGGCCTCCAGCTCCATGTGAAATCCACCCCACTCCACATCCTGTCGATGGTATGCAGTCAATGCTTCATCCTGCTGCACCAACTAATCCCGAAGGTGATCCCTCTCAACATTGTGCTCCTCATCCCGTATCCGTAGCAGCTCCTCTAATTGCGCTATCTCAGTGCGATACCTAGCCTCCATATCCCTTGGGACTACCTGGGGCATGGACATCTTTGGAACAGTAGGATGCTCTGGCACCCACTATTCCAGAATGTCTTATGTATTCGACTACTCCAAAACCCCTAGGTCATCCCCATTCAAGTCGTCAACCTCCACCATATCTAAATCATCGCATGGAACTCCCCAACCCTCCTTTGATGCCTCTACATCCTCACCACCCACTGTTGCTGCATCCGGACCTCCTAGAGGCCCCTCACCCTGCCATCGCCGCATCATCCACCACTGGTCATACTCTATAGTCACCCCGATATTGTCCACATTAGGGACATCAATCACTGCATCCGAATCCTCACCCAGTGGTCAATGATCAGCCAGGCAAAATTCCTCTTGTCACCCTAACATCGATAGATCAAGGGCTCACCAGGAAATCCCTAGCACACCCCAAACTGTTAAGTCACCCGAATGTATGGGAAGTACTCCTGCTCGGTCCCGTACTGCCCGATCAGCCACCTCCCCCTACGTGCCTGTTGGAGCCACTCCCTAGCCTCAGGCTAGGCTGGATAATCTTGGTATGGTCACTAGCACACCTCTCCTAGAGCAAGACGTGAGAAAGCATCAGCATAGTGCCCCACGACACCTACCCACCATTGACTTAGACCCTACTCCTCGGACATCCGCCATAGAGCAGCATAACCAATTTTCCTATCCACCATCTCCCCTTGAGTGGTCCAAGGTAACCCTTGCGGTTGCTCCACAGCTATGTGCTACCACCCCCAACACTACAATAGGTAGCTACACCCAATTCCCTTCTGCCTTTAGTAGTGAACCTCGTACAAATCACCATATAACTGTGCTAGTAGCATCTGACCCCACTTCATAATTAGTGGTGCTGCCATCGGACACTCCACCAGTATGAATACTACCTCAAGCAGGTTTCAAGGGAACCTCACGCCTGAGGAGTCAGGAAGGAGCATGTTGGAGATGAGGGTCATAGGCAATGTATACCTCAACCCCAACACGCCCCTCTTAGACCACCATAACACTAGAATCCTGCCAATCAAGAAGTCCCCATCTGCCCTCTCCACTGCCCCATCCATCCCCATCTCTACCACATGCCCAAAGTGTCGGGTCAGCACCACCGTTCGCTGATCCTAAGGAGTAGTCCGAATGGGCAACCTATTTATTAGAATCTGCATAATATAATAAACGTCCTCCAGAGTGACTATCATCTCCCCTGTTGGGATATGAAAGGTGTTGGTGCGGGTATCCCACAAATTGATCATGGCAGTCAGATATGCCCAATCCCCCACCACCAGCTCTAACTGAGTCACTTTCTTGAGCCCAAGGGCATCAAGCCAATCCCAGTCTGCCACAGTCAGCACCTCCCGGGCATCAGAGAATACCGTCGGCTGATGGTACCGAATCTTCACCACTTGTAAAACAAAATAACACAAAAACATTAAAACATGACAACAAAAATAAATTGTACAACACTAACACAAATATACATCAATGTATACAAATTGTACAATAAAAACATTTAATAAACTGTACAGCAGCATTAACAAAATATACAGTACAAACATTCAAAAAAAAAAATCAATAAAAAATGCAAAATCAAAACAAAAATTTTAACCTAGGGTTTTTAACTCTAGTTTAAACTACAAAAATACAAAAAAACAAAATTTTAACCTAGGGTTTTTAACTCTAGTTTAAAATGAAAAAAAAAAAAAAAAAACAAAATAACATCAAAATTTTTAACCTAGGGTTTTAACTCTAGTTTAAACAAAAAAAAAAACCAAAAAACAAAAACAAAACAAAAATTTTAACCTAGGGTTTTTAACTCTAGTTTAAACTACATAAATAACATCAAAATTTTTAACCTAGGGTTTTAATTCTAGTTTAAACAAAAAAAAAAAAAACAAAAAAAAAATTTTAACCTAGGGTTTTTAACTCTAGTTTAAACTACAAAAATACAAAAAAACAAAATTTTAACCTAGGGTTTTAACTCTAGTTTAAACAAAAAATAAAAAAACAAAATAAAAACAAAAATTTTAACCTAGGGCTTTTAACTCTAGTTTAAACTATAAAAATACAAAAAAAAACAAAAATATTAACCTAGGGTTTTTAACTCTACTTTAAACTACAAAAATACAAAAAAAACAAAATTTTAACCTAAGGTTTCACCTTAGTTTAAACTAAAAATACAAAAAAACAAAATTTTAACCTAGGGTTTAACCTTAGTTTAAACTAAAAAAAACAAAAAACAAAATAAAACCAATTTAAAAAAAAAAAAACTAGGGTTTTGATCTTAGTTTAAACAACGCCACACAAAATACAAATACAAAACAATTAAACTAGGGTTTTTATCTTAGTTTAAATGGAAAAATGAAATACAAAATAAATTAATTACGATTTTGAACTGTAAAATAAAAACAAACAAAATAAAGAGAAGGAGCACCTATCGGTCTTGCCTCAGCTCCATAACTCAAAGATCTGGTCCGTGCACTCATGGTATCCATGAAATCTCGACAGCTCTCCGCTACGCAGACTCGAACTCCTCACAACTCCAAATCGCCAAAAAAAACAAATGCAAATGAGCCCAAAACCTAGTTTTGACCCTTATATAGGCTCTTAGGCCTACAATCGTTCCAACGTGGGATGAGCGCTCTAGTTAGCACTTTTCCCACCCTAGAACGATTACAAAATTGGCATTTTTCCCACCCAGGGATGATTATAGAGCAAGAAAATAAAAAACAACTAAAACTGCATCCAAAATGCACCAAAAACAACAATAAAATTGCTGAACAAAAGGGCCTTTGCACCTGCGATTCTTGGCATCCAAAACCAACATTGGGGTCCCAAATTGTCACTATCCTACTCCCTAAGAATGCTACCATAGACGGACCGCTCCACGGGAGAATGAATTTTCAACAATTTCATTCCCAAAAGGTGTCACAAAAATGGTCAAAGACCACCCAAAAACAACAATAAAATTGCTGAACAAAGGCACCTTTGCGCTTGTGATTCTTGGCATCCAAAACAGACATTGGGGTCTTGAATGGTCACTATCCTACTCCCTAATAAGGCTACCATAGCCAGACCGCTCCATGGGAGGATGAATTTTTGACAATTTCAGCTCCAAAAGGCATCACAAAAAGAGTTAACACCCACCAAAAATAGGTCAGATTGTTGGGAAACTGCATAAGCATTCAACGGAAAACAACTAAAGGCACCCTTACCATAAGTCATCTTGGGTCAAGCGACTCGTCATGTTTCTCATGTCGGTCATTCCCTCATCGATTCAAGAATACGTGCCCTTTCAATACTTGGGGCATAAAAAGTTGGTTAAGTTATTGATAAACCTTAATCATTAGTGCTTTGGTTATCTATTTTTGCTCATCACTACGCCACGAACATCGCATCCCAAAAAGAGGCATCTGTAGACACCATAACAACACCAATCCAATTATGTGTTGACAAGCACTGATCGAATTGATATACATAGCCCCTAAGGAAGCCCCTAGAGGTTAAATAGTGGTCCTAACCACTCTCACAGTAGTTTTGGAAGGTCAGAGGTCAATTTGGCACCTTTCAGGCATTCTGCTCCCTATTCGTTCCACCCTGGGATGATTACAAACTGGTATTCATCCCACCCCAAGATGATTAGCAGCATTCACTCCAGGATGGGGTGAATAGAAGGTTTGACGGGTAAAAGGTCAAAACTTGACAAATGGCAGCTCAGATCCACCACTCAACTCCACCTTCAATACATGGGAGTGTGAGTGAGCATTTTTGAGCTCAAAGAGGCAGTCATAGAGGCAATCATGGAGCCCTTAATCAGGGAAGAATATTCTCTCCCCTGGGAACGCATGATGGCCAAGTGGCACCCCTGCATGCACATTCAAAGTAGACCTTCAGGTCTATAAAATGGTGAGTTTTATCACCCTAAAAAAGGACAAAGCAGGAGCATTTGGAGCAATGGAGTGCTGCCAAATTACATCCTCACCCCTCACTTGTGCTTCTTACATCCTTGATCTCTCTTTTGGAAGAGAGGTTATTGGGTGAACATTGGAAGCGCAATCCGGACCCAAAACCTAAACATTTGGCCACAATACCCCATCTAATTTGCTGACACAACCCCCTAGGAGGTTTTGGACCCATCCCAAGTGGATTGGTGTCAAAACCAAACCCCAAACAGTGGTCGTCCTACCCCCGAGTGCCCCCCACACTGTTGTAGTCCTAATCACCCCACCCTAGAGTGATTAGAAATCTATAGCAGATTTATTCACTATTTATTTTGCATATTATTTTATGTCATTCATGTATGCTGCCATTCAAATTTCATGCCATTCTGATGAGTTTTGACTATGTTTTCATTATTTTTTGCTTTCACTAACATACAGGGAGCATCTTTAGATACAAGGTGATTGAGGCCAAATATGCAGAATCCGAACTTCTGGGTCATCTTAAAATGCCCCATTTTACCCAACCCCAACTTTGCATGTTTTTTGGAGGCCTCTGGATGGGACATTTAGGAGGTTTCTTTCTGACATTTTATGACAGTCCTAATCGTCCCACCCCGGAGCGATTAGAAATATACAACAAATTTCTTGATTGTTCCTTTTGCAGTGTGTTCATGATGGTGTTTGCATGCTTCTATCCAAATTTCATCTTATTCTAACATGTTTTGATTACCGTTTTAATTATTTCATGCATGCATTGACCGGAGGCCTTGGGGATTGCATGTTTCCTTCCATCCGCAGGTGCTATTAATCATTTGTTGTTTCTCTGAATGTAGGATCTCAAAACCGGAGGGATAGCAAGAAACTACAGGTGCATTGACATAAGTGTCAACGATGTTTGGCCCACCCAATTCAAATGTGGGCACGTGGAAGATCTCAAAGGGGAGTGTATCATCCGTGGTGTAGCAAAACTATATCTAACGCTCCTAGCCCCTAAAAGTGAATGAGACGTATTGTAACCTGATCTCAAAGAAAAATTAATAAAATAAAGGGCTGCACTCTACATTTGCTTTATATCTCGTTTCAGTTTTCTTGTTCCCCTTTTCATGCACTTTAGTCCTTTTTCTTCATTCGTAGGACTTAGCGTTTCATATGATTTTTTTTGCATCACACCAGGTACACCTATTTTTAGACACCAAAACAACACCAATCTGATTATGTGACAACAAGCGCTGATCGCATTGACACACACAGCCCCCAAGGCATCCCCCAAAGGTTAAACAATGGTCCTAACCACTCCCAAAAGCAGTTTGGAAGGTCAGAGGTCAATTTTACACCTTTTTGGCACATTTTTCTCTATTCGTCCCACCTAGGGATGAATTCAGACTGGTATTCGTCCCACCCAGGGACGATTACGCAATTGCTCCAGGGTGGGGTGAATAGCAGGTTTGACTGGCAAAAAAAGTCAAACCTCAGCAACTCCACCAGTTAACTGAGGCTTCAGGCCATGCAATTGTGAGGAATAGCTTTTATTCAAGAAGAGAGACTTTAGTGATGAGTGTCTTTATTTTAGAAACATCATGCAAGAAGATTTTTAATTAGGGAGTTAGCTTTTCTCTTAAAATAGGACAGTTAACTCAAGTAGTGCCCTCACATGCACAATTCAAACAAGGAGACCCTAAGGTCTATAAATTGGGGAGTTTTACCATCCAAAATATATACAGAGAAGGAGCATTTGAGCAACGAAGTGCTACCAATTTACATACCTACTTGCGATTTGTGCTTTTACATCCTTAATCACTCATTCGAAAGGGAGGTTATTGGGTGACTATTAGAAGCACGAATTCAGACCCAAAACTCGATTTTTGACCACAACTATCCACCAAATTTGTCAACCCCCCATAACTAGTTTTGGACCCATCCCAAGTGGATTGGTGCCAAAATAGTGCCTCAAACGATGGGCATCTTGCCCCCGGGTGCTCCCCAATCTATCGCAGGCAAATTCGCCCCACCTCGGGATGAATAGAAATATGTGATAGATTTCTCTAGTTTTTCTTTTGCATTGTGTTCTAGATAGGTTAAATAGGTTACAGTTCAAATTTCATTGCATTTTGATCATTTTTGACCAGGTTCTTGTTATTTCTCGATTTCACTAACTTGTAGATGCCATATTCAAAATATGGGTTCTAGAAGCAAAATTGGAGAAATCTGATCATCTGGGTCTTCCCAAAACACCCCCAATTAGCTAACCCCAACTTTGCAGGTCTTTTGGAGCTTCCTAAGTAGGACATTGAACAAGGTGCTTTTCGACAAATTATCACAGTCCTATTCGTCCCACCCTGGAGCGAATAAAAATTTGTGAGGAATTTCCAGAATGTTCTTTTTGCAATGGTCTTCTAATGATATTTTTATGATTCTTTCAAAGTTTCAGGTCAATTAGAGGTCATATGATAATCGTTTTATTATTTTCATGCATGCACTGACAATAGGCTTTGGGAAATACATGTTTCATTTTGTCTGCAGGTATTACTAATATTTTTTGTTTCTTTGAACATAGGTTTCCGATAGTAGAGGAGTAATAAAGAGCAAATAATAACATACGCAAGTGGTGGTGACGTTTTGGTCTGCCCATATTACATGTGGGCACGCGAAAGAAGGATTATTATCCATGGACGTTGTGACAAGAAACACATTTGACTCTCCTATCCCCTAAAAATGAAGGAGACGTATTGTAACACAATTTTGAAAAGCGTATCAATAAAGAGATTATGATATTTCATATTGATTTTATCTTGTGTCAATTTGCATATGTTCTTTTTTGTTCTTTCTTGTGGCATATTCCTTTTTATTTTCGTATCCTCGTGCTTTTAGTGGCGATCACGGTGGGACCTATGTCCTTTGATTTTTAAGATTAAAATTCTGATTAAAGTTTCTTGTTGTTTTGCTTTAAGGTACCAAGTTTTCAAATGCTAGACTGTTTTAGGCAAAAATTCAGAGACATCCAATTTAGGCAGAGAATAGGTAGGGGTTTTAAACACCCTTTGTCAATTTTCTGTTTTCTATTCTCTGATTTTTGCTTGCATATGAGAGTTTAGAGGCTTGCTTGTTTCAAATTTGCAACTTAAAAAGAAACCCACACACCACGTGGTATTTTAAACACAAGGAGTTGGTCGTAAAACCCCAACCCTTGAGCAAGACCAAAGGTGGATTCTATTATCACTTTGGCTTGAGATATTGCATACATTACCCGATCGCGACTGTTGCTAGACGTAAATCCTAACGAAAGCTGACCAAGTGTAGCTTGGGGTGATTCCCAACACATGAGGATAAGTCTTCTTTGGTAGGTGTCATAAACAAATAAATTCCCCTTCCGTACTGCCTATGTTCCACGTATTTGTTGAGCAAGGTGCAGCAAAAGTATTGTCATTGTTGTCAACACAGACAGAAATTGATGCAGTTGAAGCAATGGACAAGAATTCAGAGGTCAGTCAGATCAAGTACAGTGAAATTCTAGGAAAACAGAAGTGGCCCAGATTCAAAAATTTGCAGAAAAAGACAAGTAAGAAAACTGTCGCGATATCGCGACATGTTTTCTGTCGCGATTTCGCGACAAAAATGAGGAGAGAGAAGGCGCAGCCAAAAATGTCATGATTTCACGACAAAAATGAGGAGAGAGAAGGCGCAGCCAAAAATGTCATGATTTCGCGACAAAAATGAGGAGAGAGAAGGCACAACCGAAAATGTCACGATTTCACGACAAAAATGAGGAGAGAGAAGGCACAGCCAAAAATGTCACGATTTCGCGACAAAAATGAGGAGAGAGAAGGCATAGCCAAAAATGTCATGATTTCACGACATGTTGGAAGGAAAGAAGCAAAGTTGAAAAACTGTCACGATTTCGCGACAAGTTTGGAGAAGCAACGCCAAGGATGAAAAGTGTCACGATTTCACGATAGTTTTGGAAGAAAAGCACTAAGGGCGAAAAGTGTCGCGATATCGCGACATGGGTTTCGACCGAAGAAGAGAGAGAATGTATGAAAAAAGTGTAGCGATTTTTGGTGGGGAAGTAAGCACAAAGGTGTAGCGATTTCGCTACAAGTCAAATGAAACAAAGGTGTAGCGATTTCTACAAGTCAAATGCAGCCAAGGTGTAGCGATTTGCTACAAGTCAAAAGTGCAAGGAACAAAGGTGTAGCGATTTCGCTACAAGTCGAAAGTGAACACAAAGGTGTAGCGATTTCGCTACAAGTCGAAAGTGAAAAGGTAAGTTGTAGCGATTTCGCTACATGTAGGATTTTTGGAGGCCGAAGGAAGGAGAAAGTACAAAGGGAAAAGTTGTAGCGATTTCGCTACATGTCTTGATTTCGCTAGTGCATGAAGTGAGAAATGTACGGATGCGAAAGATGTCATGATTTCGTGACATGTTGCATTTTCGTGGGCGAAAAGCAAAGAACAGTGCTAAGGCAGAAAAGCGTCGTGATTTCGTGACATGTTCCGATTTCGCTGAGGCTTGCGGAGAAAAGTGTACGATAGCGAAAAGTGTCACGATTTCGTGACATGTTCCATTTTCGCGGCTACAAGCGAAGCAGAGTGCAGGGAAGCGAAAAGTGTCACGATTTCGTGACATGTTCCATTTTGTGGTGCTTGCGAAGGAGAGTTGTACGAAAGTGAAGAATGTCATGATTTCGTGACATGTAAGGATTTTATGGTGCATGCGAAGGAGAGTTGTACGAAAGCGAAGAACGTCATGATTTTGTGACATGTTCGGTTTTCACGGTTGCATGCGAAGAAAGGAACAAGGAGGTAAAAAGTGTCGCGATATCGCGATAGGTCATGTTTTCGTGGTAGAAGGCGAAGAAGAGTGCAAAGAGATAGGTGGCAATAGCACGCTAACTGACAGCTAACTGGAATAGAACTACAGTTACAGAGAAAAAGTAGGGAGCCAAAATTAGAAAAGTCAACTGAAGACAGTGCGACGGTTACAAGTGCAGTAACAGTTAGAATACATGCAGAATCATAAAAGCATTCGAACAAGTATATGCAAAAGCATATGGAGAATCGAAAAATGCATTCGAATAGCCATATATGTAGAATCGTAAAAGCATTCGAATAGTCGTATATGCAGAATTTGAACAACCGCATATGGAGAATCAAAAATGCATTCGAACAGTAGTATATGTAGAATCGTAAAAGCATTCGAATAGTCGTATTTGTAGAATTTGAATAGCCGCATATGGAGAAGAGAAAAGAATTCGAACAGTCAAATAAGCAGAATAAAAATTGCATGCACGCAGAGAAAGGAATTCGAACAGTCAGAGTATGTTATTCGACTGCATGCAGGATTAGAAAAGTCATAGAAGACGAGGAGTCTCGATGAGGAAAAGGGGTTATAAAAGGACAGTCGTGCAGAGAATCAAGTTGCTACTGTGAGAGTGAAATTACTGTGAAAAGAGGGTTAGAAGAGGGCCAAGAGAGAAATAAGCAGAGCCGTGAGAGTGTGCAGAGTTTGTTTAATTGCAGACCAGTCAGGGTCGTGTAAACAGTGAAGACATTTTTATGTCATTATAATTGCTCAGAATTGCAGTCCAAGTTGGTGCTTGGTACTAGGGGTTGGTGCTCCTATCTATTGCAGCAAAAAATTAAGGGGTTGGTGCTCCTTCCAGTGGATGCTGGTAAAGTGTTTGTAAAATTGGTATTTTGCACAGACTGGATTTGGATTGGAGTCCAAGCAGTCATTTTTGAGGAGTAGCCAAATTGGTGAACCTCGTTATATTGTGTGTTGTGGTGTGCTCTCTTGTTCAATTTGCTTTTCTGGTTTTCAAGTTCTCTTTGCTTCAGTTTTAAATGTTGTAGATTTGAATTTTAATAGCTACACTGATTCACCCCCCCTCTCAGTGTCATTGTGTGAATATCAATTGGTATCAGAGCAAGGTTTCTTGAACAAGCTTAATCAGCTAAGGTGATCTTGGAAGAAACACAATGGCAGGTGGTGAAGGATTCTCATCCAACAAAGCTCCCTTGTTCGATGGAACTAATTACACTTTCTAGAAACTCAGGATGCAGACATATCTGAGTGCGTTGGGATACGACATTTGGGATTCTATAGATAGTGGATACACAACACCCACTACTCCTCCAACAGATACTACTGAGAAGAAAAAATTTGAGAACAACTCCAAAGCAAAGAATGCCATAATGTGTGGGCTTGTAGACAGTGAACTGATAAGAGTCATGAGCCGTAAATCGGCAAAAGACATGTGGGATAAACTGAAGAGCATCCATGAAGGAGACAACAAGATCAAGGAAGCCAAGCTGCAAACTCATCGAGCTCAGTTCGAAGCATTACAAATGAATGAAGATGAGAACATAGAGGCCTATATGCTGAGAGTCAATGGAATCATTAATGCAATCAGAGGACTCGATGAAGAAATTGATGATGCAGTTGTCATGAAAAAGGTTCTCATAACACTTCACAAAAGATTTAACTCCAAAGTTTCTGCAATAGAAGAGGCGAAAGATCTAAACAATTTTAGCATGGATGAGATGCATGGTTCCTTGACTGCATACGAAATGAGAATAGGACAAACTAAGCCTATAGACAGAGAAGTTGTTTTTAAAGCACACAAGAATATAAAAGCTGAACATGAATCTGAGGATGAAGAGACACTGGATGAAACGAAAGCTAATTTTGTTCGAAAACTCACAAAGGGAAAAGGAAAATATAGAGGAAAGCTACCATTTAAGTGCTTCAATTGTGGAGGAGTCGGTCATTTTGCAGCCAAATGTCCAATGCATGAGAAAACCAAAAATGGTGAAGGGTCACACCAAGAAAAAGGTGACTGGAAGAAGAAACAAAATTTTAGAAAGAACAACTTCAAGAAGAAAAGCTTCATATCCAAGAATGTCAGCTCTTCTGAAGAAAGCTCAAGTGAGGATTCTGAAGAAGAAACAGGTGAAGCTCTGTTCATGGCACTTGAAGAAGAAAGAACAGAAGAAAATCAGGAAGGTGATGAAAACTTTAAGGATGAGGCTGAAGTATATCTGGAAGGAGAATTGGTTGCTGCACTTGAAGAGTTGAGTGTAGAAAGGAAAAAGAATAAAAAGTTTTCAAGAAAACTAGAGGATGCCACTGACATAATAAACAGTTTGAAAATACAGACAGAGGAATTCAAGAAAATGTCTAAAGTTCTTGATGAACAATTAACTATAAAGACAGTTGAATGCAGCAAGCTAGAAGAAGACATTGTTAAGTTAAGGATGCAGCTAGAGGAGATGAATAGGAAATTGAGCTGTTTTCATAAGTTTGAAGAAAGTACTGTAAAGCTGGATAAAATGTTAAATAACCAAAGGCCTTCCGACATCAAATTTGGTTTAGGCTTCGATGAAGGAGAATCATCAAAGGGTTCAAAGGCCTTAAATGTAGAACCCATAAAGAAAGAAGAAAAGATCAGGGTTGATCAAGAAAAAACAAATCATGCCAAAGAAAGCAATAATGCCAGACTCAAGAAGAGTACTGACAAAGATGGATTCACAAAAGTCACACATCCAAGAAGGAGAAGATTCATGGCTCCTACTTCAAACTGGCAAAGACCTGCACCCAGGTTTAATCATTCCTTTTCTGGTTATTGTTTTAAATGCAATGCTTATGGCCATAAGATTTCAGATTGCAATCATAATGTATCTCAAAGGAATTTCACCAGTAGAAATGTTTTTTCTCCTTTAATGAATTATGCAGTTGAATGTTATAATTGTCATAATTTTGGACATATTGCAAGAAACTGTAGAAGCACTTTTGCATCAAATAATTATCAGGGTAGAAAATCTCAACCAAATGGGTTGAAACAAAACAAGAAATTTCCTGAAAAATAGGCACATGCTAATGAAAGGGCAAAGGCAAAACAAGTAGCCAAATCTACCATCAAACCAGAATGGAAAGAAAAGGAATCTTTGATTGTTCAGACTGCTTTTAAAGCACAGAACAAATCTGCACCATGGATACTTGATAGTGGATGCTCCAGTCACATGACAGGTGACAAGCAAAAATTTGAGAAGTTACAGAATTATGAAGGTGGTTCTGTGAAATTTGGAAATAATGATGGAGCAAAGATAGTTGGAAAAGGATCAGTCAAGATCAGTGATGGAAAGATAAAATCAAAAGAAGTCTTGTTTGTGATTGGTCTGAAGCATAACTTGCTGAGTGTAAGTCAAATCTGTGACAGAGGTCATGAAGTCATTTTTAAGAAGCAGGGCTGTGAAGTGAGAAAAGCACACAGTGGGAAGCTGATAGCTACTGGATCAAGGACTTCTGGTAATCTATATACTCTCTCAAAAACTGTAGAAGGAACATGCTTGATTGGACAGGAAGATGAAAATTGGCTGTGGCACAAGAGGCTCGGTCATATTAGTTTTGACAATCTGGCAAAAATAAGTTCAAAAAGAGCAGTAAGAGATATACCAACCATTGGCAAACCAGTAAATAGCATCTGTGCTTCATGTCAAAAAGGAAAGCAAACCAGATCCACATTTAAATCAAAGGAATACTTCACCAGCAAACCGTTGGAGATAATTCATACCGATTTGTGTGGACCCATGAGAACACAAAGCATAAATGGTGACAAATACTTTATGTTGTTCATAGATGATTACTCCAGGATGACATGGGTATTATTTTTAAAGCTTAAATCAGATGCCTTTGAGATGTTTAAGATTTTTAAAAAATAGGTTGAAAATCAAACTGGAAAAAGGATTAAATGCCTAAGATCAGACAGAGGAGGAGAGTTTATTTCAGAAGAATTTGCAGAATACTATCAAAAATATGGGATAAGAAGACAGTTTTCAGTAGCAAGGACACCTCAGCAGAATGGTGTTGTAGAAAGGAAGAACAGGACAGTGCAAGAAATGGCACGGACAATGCTGGCTGAGAACAAAATAGCTGATAGATTTTGGAAAGAGGCAGTCCATACTGTAGTTTACATTCAAAATAGGTGCATGCTAAGACCGCATGAAAGCAAAACACCTTATGAGCTGTGGTTCGGCAGAAAGGCAACAACAAGATATTTCAAAGTATTTGGCAGCAAGTGCTACATCAAACGGACTGAAGATAATCTCGATAAATTTGAAGATAGAGCTGATGAAGGTATTTTTCTTGGTTACTCAACAAAAAGCAAAGCCTACACATGTTACAACAAGAGGCTAAAGAAAATTGTTGAGAGTGCTGATGTTAAAGTTGATGAAGGTAGAGAGCGAGAAATTACTTATCAAGAAAACTACCCTATTTATGAAGAAGTCATTGAAGGAGATGATGAAAAGGAAATAGAAGAGAATCAGAAAATTGATCCAGATGTTTTAAAAACTGACTCAGAAGAAGAAGAAAACAAGAAATTTAAAATAGGCAACTGGCAGAAAAATCATCCCAGTGAACAGATTATTGGGGACCCCACAGATGGTATTCAGACAAGAAGAGCAGTAGTGCGGAACTATTCTCTGTTATCTAGCATTGAACCTAAAAATGTTGTTGAAGCAAGCACAGATGAAAGTTGGATGAAGGCAATTAATGAAGAACTAGATCAGATTGAGAAAAACAAAACCTGGGAATTAGTACCACGGCCAACAAATAAAAACATAATTGGCACTAAATGGATTTTTTGAAATAAATTAAATGAAGATGGACAGGTTGTCAAAAATAAGGCAAGATTGGTCTCTAAAGGCTATGCTCAAGTTGAAGGCATTGATTTTGAGGAAACCTTTGCACCGGTAGCTAGACTAGAGGCAATCAGAATGTTTCTGGCTTTAGCAGTCCATAAAAATTTCAAAGTATATCAAATGGATGTAAAATCAGCATTTCTGAATGGAAAACTGGAAGAAGAGGTTTACATTGAACAGCCAGATGGCTTCCAACTTGGTGACAATCCAGATTTTGTTTGCAGGTTAAAGAAAGCATTATATGGTTTGAAACAGGCACCCAGAGCATGGTATGCAAGGCTGGATAACTATCTTATTAAACAAGGGTTCAAGAAAGGTTTGGTGGACAACAATTTATATGTCAAAACAGAGAAGGGCCATCTTATTGTTCTTGTTGTTTATGTAGATGATATAATATTTGGCAGCAGCATGGATGAATATTGCAAAGACATATCAACTAAAATGAAGAAAGAATTTGAGATGTCTATGATTGGTGAACTTTCTTATTTCCTAGGACTGCAGGTCAATCAAAATGAAAAGGGCATTTTTATTTCTCAAGTTAAATATGTAAAAGAAATGCTGAAAAAGTTCACAATGGAAGATAGTAAACCTGTTAGCACTCCCATGACAACAGGCTGCAAGTTGAGCAAGGATGACAAATCTCCAGATGTAGATCAAACAATGTACAGGTCTATGATTGGAAGCTCATTGTATTTAACAGCCACTAGACCAGATATATTACAGGCAGTATGCATGGTTGCAAGATTTCAGGCTAGTCCCAAAGAAACTCATGTGACAATTGTAAAGAGGATCTTTAGGTACCTCAAGGGTACTATGGATTATGGGTTGTGGTACCCAAAAGGTAAAGACTTCACTTTGATTGCATATTCTGATGCAGATTGGGCAGGATGTATTGATGACAGAAAGAGTACCAATGGAGGAGCATTTTATCTTGGAGACAGGCTGGTAGCATGGCACAACAAGAAACAAGAATCAGTCTCTCTATCCACAAGCAGAGGCAGAATACATTGCAAGCAACAACATGCTGTACACAGATATTATGGATGAGACAAACGTTGAAAGATCTTGGTATTCACTTCAAAGAGCCAATATCAATTAAATGTGATAACACTAGTGCTATCAACATATCCAAGAATCCGGTTATGCATTCTAGAACCAAACATATTGCGATCCGGTATCATTTCTTGAAGGATAAAGTTGTTGAAGGAGAGGTCAAATTGGATTTTGTTCCAACTACAGAGCAAGTAGCTGATATATTCACAAAACCATTGCCCAAGGAAGTTTTTGAGTACCTTCGAAATAAGTTGGGAGTGGTCACAATTCCCAAGAACTGACTATCATTTGGGATCACATTCTCATGGGGTGCATTTATGCCTATGCTTATAGTTTTGCTTATATTTATGATTTTTGCTAACTATAACAATATTTGTCTGAGAGTGGTGTGCATACAGCAGCCCTTTGGTATTATTGTCAAAGGGGGAGAAGAATTACAGGAGAGTGCATGAGTGTTGCCAACAATTCCAAAGGGGGAGATTGTTGAGCAAGGTGCAGCAAAAGTATTGTCATTGTTGTCAACACAGACAGAAATTGATGCAGTTGAAGCAATGGACAAGAATTCAGAGGTCAGTCAGATCAAGTACAATGAAATTCTAAGAAAACAGAAGTGGCCCAGATTCAAAAATTTGTAGAAAAAGACAAGTAAGAAAACTGTCGCGATATCGCGACATGTTTTCTGTCGTGATTTCGACAAAAATGAGGAGAGAGAAGGAAAAATGTCATGATTTCATGACAAAAATGAGGAGAGAGAAGGAGAAAATGTCATGATTTTGACAAAAATGAGGAGAGAGAAGGCGCAAAAATGTCATGATTTCACGACAAAAATGAGGAGAGAGAAGGAAAAAATGTCACGATTTCATGACAAAAATGAGGAGAGAGAAGGAGCAAAAATGTCATGATTTGCGACATGCTGGAAGGAAAGAAGCAAAGTTGAAAAACTGTCACGATTTCACGACAAGTTTGGAGAAGCAGCGCCAAGGATGAAAAGTGTCACGATTTCATGATAGTTTCGAAGAAAAGCACTAAGGGTGAAAAGTGTCGCGATATCGTGACAGTGGGTTTCGACCCGAAGAAGAGAGAGAATGTACGAAAAAAGTGTAGCGATTTATGTTGTACATGTGGCAGAAGGTGTAGCGATTTGTAAAAAGGTGTAGCGATTTCGCTACAAGTCGAAAAGCAAAGCAAAAGGTGTAGCGATTTCGCTACAAGTCGAAAGTGCAAGAACAAAGGTGTAGCGATTTTGCTACAAGTCGAAAGTGCAAGAACAAAGGTGTAGCGATTTCGCTACAAGTCAAAGTGAAAGGAAAAGTTGTGTAGCGATTTCGCTACATGTAGGATTTTTGGAGGTCGAAGGAAGGAGAAAGTACAAAGGGAAAAGTTGTAGCGATTTCGCTACATGTCTTGATTTCGCTAGTGCATGAAGTGAGAAATGTATGGATGCGAAAGATGTCACGATTTCATGACATGTTGCATTTTCATGGGCGAAAAGCAAAGAACAGTGCTAAGGCAAAAAAGCGTCATGATTTCGTGACATGTTTCGATTTCGCTGAGGCTTGCGGAGAAAAGTGTACGGTAGCGAAAAGTGTCACGATTTCGTGACATGTTCCATTTTCGTGGCTACAAGCGAAGCAGAGTGCAGGGAAGCGAAAAGTGTCACGATTTCATGACATGTTCCATTTTCGTGGGTGCTTGCAAAGGAGAGTTGTACGAAAGTGGAGAATGTCATGATTTCGTGACATGTAAGGATTTCGTGGTTGCATGCGAAGGAGAGTTGTACGAAAGCAAAGAACGTCAGGATTTCGTGACATGTTCTGTTTTCAGGTGCATGCATGCGAAGAAAGGAACAAGGAGGCAAAAAGTGTCGCGATATCGCGACAGGTCATGTTTTTGCTGGTAGAAGGCGAAGAAGAGTGCAAAGAGACAGGTGGCAACAGCACGCTAACTGACAGCTAACTGGAACAGAACTACAGTTACAGAGAAAAAGCAGGGAGCCAAAATTAGAAAAGTCAATCGAAGAAGTGGAGGTTACAAGTGAATAAGAGTTAGAATACATGAGAATGTAAAAGCATTCGAATAGGATTGAAAACACATATGGAGAATCAAAAATGCATTCGAATAGCTGTATATGCAGAATCGTAAAAGCATTCGAACAATCGTATATGCAAAATTTGAACAGTCGCATATGGAGAATCGAAAATGCATTCGAACAGCCGTATATGTAGAATCGTAAAAGCATTCGAACAGCTGTATTTGCAAAATTTGAATAGCCGCATATGGAGAAGAGAAAAGAATTCGAACAGTCAAATAAGTAGAATAAAAATTGCATGCACGTAGAGAAAGGAATTCAAATAGTCAGAGTATGTGATTCGACTGCATGCAGGATTAGAAAAGTCATAGAAGACGAGGAGTCTCGATGAGGAAAAGGGGTTATAAAAGGACAGTCGTGCAGAGAATCAAGTTGCTGCTGTGAGAGTGAAATTACTGTGAAAAGAGGGTTAGAAGAGGGCCAAGAGAGAAATAAGCAGAGCCGTGAGAGTGTGCAGAGTTTGTTTAATTGCAGACCAGTCAGGGTCGTGTAAACAGTGAAGACATTTTTATGTCATTATAATTGCTCAGAATTGCAGTCCAAGTTGGTGCTTGGTACTAGGGGTTGGTGCTCCTATCTGTTGCAGCAAAAAATTAAGGGGTTGGTGCTCCTTCCAGTGGATGCTGGTAAAGTGTTTGTAAAATTGGTATTTTGCATAGACTGGATTTGGATTGGAGTCCAAGCAGTCATTTTTGAGGAGTAGCCAAATTGGTGAACCTCGTTATATTGTGTGTTGTGGTGTGCTCTCTTGTTCAATTTGCTTTTCTGGTTTTCAAGTTCTCTTTGCTTCAGTTTTAAATGCTGTAGATTTGAATTTTAATAGCTACACTGATTCACCCCCCCTCTCAGTGTCATTGTGTGAATATTAGTAGCATCTGCTCTCATGTACCTATAGTCTCCCTCACGTAAGGGCGGGTATATAGAGAGGTTGGTATATCGGTCCGACAATGGTATATTGAAGGGGCGACCATTTTGGGAGTCATAAGAGCCTTCATAATTGCATTTAAATGGTTTTCAAAAAGCTTTCAAAAACAAACAACAAAACACACTAAACCAGATTTAGGGCACACTTTTAATCTTTAAAAGAGATAATCATTGCTTGTGTGTGTATGCTATTTTTTGTTTAGTGTATCAAAAAAATCATAAAAAGAAAAATCCAAAAAAAATAATCTACGCATCTTTAGGTCAACATCACCATGGTGTACACCCGTAGCCAAGCCCAATCACGGGCAGAAGCTGTAGAGAGTGCACCAAGGGGGACAAGTCACCTCCGATATAGTCTTGAAGACTTGGTCATCCCGCCTTGGCGGCAGGATACACAAGTTAGTCCACACCATGCAGTTATAGAACATGACTCTAGAGGCACCTCCTTGAGGGGCACTCCAACTCATGCCATCACTAGACAAGACTATAGAGGCACCCCCTTGAGGGGCACACCCACTCAACATAGAGGCACCCCCTTGAGGGGCACTCCCACTCAAGCAAAGATCCTTTCAAGAAGACAACCTACATGTAGCACTCGACCTAGATATAAGGCCCCCCTTGGAAACTCGTTATGGGTGGCCTAGTGATGAAGTGCTTGAACAACAAAGGGTCCACAAGGAGGAACCATATGATTTTGTTACTCCTAATTTACCCCTGATTAATGTCAGACACACTAGACCATATCCAGAATATCAGGTTCTCCCGACAGGGCAAGATAATTCTGCCCGCACCTTTTATGCATATAACAGAGAGTGTGAGGAAGATCACTACGTTCCTCAAGAACAGTACACAACACGGGAACGATGCACATCTGCACCCACTTTATATCCAGATCACTCATTGAGACCAGAGCTTCAAGTCAATGTTGCTAACCTCGATAGAGGGAAGCAACATATAGGGGTCTCGGAGTACCATGACCAAGAAAGACATGTAGGGGAGGCATCTAGGCCTCCTAAACAAGAGACGATGGAACAAATTGACTTGGCATTTGCCAAACTAGCCGCCCGCCAAGCGCAAATCATGTGGCTTAGGCAAGACCAACAACAATTAGAACATTTGTGTCACCTTAACCAAGAGCGCATTCAGCGTCAGACAGCTGAATTGCTTCACAACAATGTGCCTGAGAAGGTCCCAGTCCCTCGCGCACATAAATCTAAGATGTATGAGAGGCACAACCCCTTAGTGTGAGACAGGTCTCCGTGACCTCATCAAGCACTGCCTCTAAGACCTCCTAGACCTGAGCGGGAGGCCACTCCCCGAAACCACGATGGGCACCCTCCACGGGCACCCATCAATGTTTACAGGCCTAGGCCAGACACTCCTCAAGAAGCTTATGAGGATTATGAACAAGAAGAAGAGCGGGCTGAAATGCCCTATCAAGGCAGAAGGGGTGCTACCCAGCTATCCCTCCAAAGGCCTCAAGTTCCCCACAACCCACAGTGGGAGCAAACCAAGGAGGAGGAGATCAAGTCCTCCGATGCATACAAAGTGTTGTTAGAATGCTTAGAGACTATGGAGCTCAAGACTTTTGGGCCCCAAAAGCCTACTTTACGCCAACTCCGTAGTCATCCTGTGCATCCGTCAGTGTCGGCACCTCCATACCCCGAACACTTTAAATTGCCTCAGTTGGCACTCTTTAGAGGGGAGGAAGATGCCCAAGAGCATGTGACTCGATTCCTGAGCCAATGCTTTGGCATTCAGGACAATGATGCTTTGCTATTAAGAACATTTATAACCACATTCGTAGGCTCTACCTCGGATTGGTTTACTCAATTACCAAAGCATAGCATCTGTAACTTGGATCAGCTAGTGGATGCGTTCCTAGAACGTTTCACCTTCAACACAAAGAAAAAGGCATCACTAAGCGATCTAGCTAGCCTCAAGCAGTATGAGGAGGAATCTATGGTGGCATATGGGAACCGATGGAGGACATTGCTTTCAAAGCTACCCTACCTCCCTCCTATGTCCGACCTAACTCAAATGTTCTCAAAGAGCTGTTTGCGATCGATCTCTGTGCTATTGCAGCTGCAACAATATGCCACTTTAGAAGAAGCTCTGGCGCAAGCCAGAATCATCGAAGAGATCAAGATACAGGATGGCGAAATTGCCAAGCCTAAGAAAAAAGAATGGAACAAGAGCACTAAAATAGGGACTACGCAACAGAAACCCGCCATGGTCAATCAAGTTGCTATCAATGCCCCTAAGCCTACCCAAGCAACACAGCCTCCAAAGGCTAACTATCAGGCGGTGCCTCCAAACAATTATGATAGAGAAAACCAAAAGCAAGAACAAAATTAGCAGCATCGCCCTAGGCGACAATTTACACCATACACAGAGTCCAAGGACTCCTTGTTTGACCGCTTGTCAATGGCAAACTTGATTAATCTTCCAGAGATTCAAACGATAGATCCCAATGCACCAAAGCCTAAGGGGTACCAAGAGGACTTGTATTGTAGGTTCCACAGGCATGAAAGGGACATGACCTTAACGCCTGTTGGAAGTTCAAAGGTTTGGTGCAAGACCTCATTGACAATAATACATTGGCAGTGGATAACCCCATAGCGCCCAACAACCAACAAATGGGTGTTTTTAGAGATCCTTTGCCCGCACATGATGCACAAGCAAAACCTCTTCACGTCAATGAGGTGCAACAGAATTGCCCCATGGAGGGGTATGTAGGGATGATAAGCATAGTGACAAGGAACAAGAGATACCCAGGAGCTGCCCCCGTGGCAGCCACAAGAGAAGTTCCATCAACGTCACAACCTCAACCGAACCCTACATAGCTTCCCCCGCCTAGACTAGTGGCCATGATTCGAACTAGACTTACTCAAAGTCTAAGGACCACGTCGGCTAGGCTCTCCATATATGAGCTTATTCAACAATCAATGCCCCATCGGGAGGCTCTCATGGAGATATTAAAGGCAATTGAGCTGCATCCCCATGAAGCAAATTCTTTCAACAACTTCGTGGGCCATGTGAAACAATGTACGGAACCAGTCATCACCTTTAGAGAAGATGAATTAAAATCGATGGTTGGTGATGTGGCGGATCCACCCCTGCACGTTATTGCGTGGGTCAACGGGATTCCATATAAGCGGGTGTTGGTAGACACTGGTTCGTCCAGTAACATTATTACAACCACCGCATTAAAACATTTGAAGTTGTCGGCCTCTCACATCGTACCTTCCACTTATACTCTTCGAGCATTCAATGATGCGATATGCTCGATAGTTGGCACAATTGTCCTACCCATACAAGTGGGACAAAAGACCATTCATACATTGTGCCACATTTTAGAAGGTGAGATGGCTTACAATATCTTGTTGGGGCGACCTTGGATCCGGGACATGAAGTGTGTCCCTTCAATTGCTCATCAATGCTTGAAGTATACATTTGAAGGACAGGTGCATGTGGTCCCCATAGATTTAGAGCCTTTCAAATACTGCAATTCAGTGCAACTAATGCCGCAGTCGACCCTTCCATCAACGCATTTGGATTTTTAGTTAAATCCATCTAAAAGGGTTCGATTATGCAAGAATCTCCATTACCAAGGCAATCAAATTCCCAGGTGGGTCCATCTTCTTCATCTGGTCCTCCCACAACGATGCCACCTACGGTGGCCACACCAAAGGACAAGGGAAAGAAGCCCCTGGAAGAGGAACCACCCTTAGTCTCCAACATCTCGATAGAAGAGAAGCCTAGTAGAATGGAAGTCGAGACACCTAGTTCACCCCACATGGAGTGGACTCAAGGAGAACTTCCATTCGCTCCCCCTCAAATGCCAACAATCACAGTTGAGATGGCCAACACAGGATTGGGGGAGTATCTAGTGCAAAACATTATAGCAACGCCCACAATTGAGTCCATGCAAGACATGGGGAGACCTCGACTCCCCATAGGCTCTATGGTTCCTTTAGGCTACCCACCTAATCAGACAAACTTTATTTATGGGGGCCTGGATAATGGCGTTGAACCTTCCCTACAAGAAGAGGAAGATGAAGAGCCCTTTGTTGAGGATGTCAATTATCTGTCTAACCCAGACTTCGCATTGAGATATCTTAGCCAATGCAATTGGCATGGATATGGGTTGGGCAGGTATGAACAAGGAGTGCGTGTTTTGTGCCAACCAAGATACCAAATGCCTTATGACAAGTCAGGAGTAGGGTTTAATCACCCTTTGCCCCTAGACATCTTGGTCAAAAACATGCAAGGCCTAGGGATAGGCAACAAGGATGGGTTGGCATCAGATCCATATGCCAATCCAAATACAACTTATACATTGGGGGATTATTTCCCATTACACACAAACAACCTTGTTGACCTCAACAACCCTTTCCCTTCGGTCGCAATGGGAGACAATTCAAGGACTCACCTCCACGAAGGGTATGGACAAGACCAAGAAGGGTCTTCGGATGATGAGTTGGAGTACGAGGTAGCACCTTGGGATCCTCTTGAGTCAGGAAGCAATCATTCCCACATGCATCCCATGGATGATTATCAAGAAAGCTTCCTGACCATGTTCCCATTGGATGATCCAATTGAGCATAGGCCACCTCAAGAAAATCAGGTCCCCCCGTAGAGAGCGGAACAACCTCGATGGGACCATATTAATTTGCTCGAACAAGATGAGCTTCCCATGTCGCAAGCAGTTATTGGAGCAAATGAAGGCCTTTGGATCTCTGATAGTGATTACGAAGATGAAACCGAGATGGCCTATCTCAACCACATGCGACAAATGCAACAACAATATCCCTTGGACATAGATGACATGTTTGAACACTTACACATAGGTCCAAGACATAGGTGGCACCTCAACCCGACGTAGTTATAGCAATTACTGCACCCGCCACTCTAGGTACACAGAGAGCATCTTCCACCTGGAGACCCTATCAAACCATCAATGCCTAGGGCAGACCCTGTCTGCATGTCCGCGCATAGGGCTGATCCCTTTGTACCAGTGCCTACAGAGCCAGATCCAAAGCATCAAGAACATCTGGAATGTCAGAGTTATCACACCTACGGTAATGGAGGTTACAATCATTTCATCAACATGATCTCCATTGACTTGACCGCCCCCATCCATGATCCAGCCGACCCAACACGGTCATTGCATCTAGACATAGAGGCTATAGATTGGGATCGTGCTGACACACCACCATCCCCATCAGAGTACTGGCCTTGTGGTGGGATGTTTCATTTCACTCCAGGACAGACTCAGGATGTCTTCCATGCTGAAGAGGAACCTGACGTTCCTAACGATGATCTTAATTCAGCAAATGATATCCATCTGATCCCAACTCCACACCAGTTGGAGGACGGATCCCACATGTCGGTCGAGGCAACGACTGACGTAGACATCGACATAGATCCAATGAATCCATGGATTCTCAAGCTGGGGGTAAGTCTCTCCCCCGAAGAGCAAGCCGATTACATTGCCCTTCTCAAGGAGAAGAAGGAGGTTTTTGCATGGTCATACAAAGACATGTCGGGGCTAGACCCACAGCTAGTCACGCATAATTTAATGCTGGATCCGACAATCAAGCCAGTAAAGCAAAAACTACGCAAGATGCACCCAACAATGGCCTTAATGGTAAAATACGAATTGCAAAAGTTGTTGGATGCACAGTTTGTCATCTGCGTGGATTATCCACCATGGTTGTCTAACATGGTACCCATCAAGAAGCCCGATGGGAGGATTCGCATATGCACCGATTTTTGAGATCTAAACAAAGCGAGTCCTAAGGATGATTTTCCCTTGCCTAGCATCGACGCATTGGTAGACGCTACAGCGGGCCACGAAATGCTTTCCCTCATGGATGGTTTCTCAGGATACAATCAGATTCGTATCAATCCCGAGGACCAACTAAAAATGGCATTCACAATGCCTTGGGGGACATTTTGTTATAAGGTCATGCCTTTTGGCCTTAAAAATGCTGGCGCCACCTACCAACGTGCCATGACGTACATCTTCCATGATTACATGCACAAAACTTTGGAAGATTACATGGATGATTTGTTGGCCAAATCTCTTTTGCGCCCCAATCATCTCGATGACTTACGCAAGATCCTTGATCGCCTCATTGAGCATAAAGTCAGACTAAACCCCAAGAAGTGCATCTTTGGCATCACATCTGGAAAGCTCTTGGGTTTCATAGTCTCCAAATGAGGAATCGAGGTGGATCCAAACAAAGTCAAGGCAATCCTTGAAATGCTTCCCCCAACTACCATCAAGCAGCTCAGAAGTCTACAGGGAAAGGTCACGTCGATCAAACGCTTCATAGCGTAGTTATCTGACAAGTGCCGACCCATGAATAAATTATTGCACAAGGGGGTAGCATTCCATTGGGATGACGAGTGCCAGTCAGCCTTTGATGATATTAAACAATACTTGGCTTCGTCGCCAGTATTGGCACCACCTAGACCAGGAGTGTCATTCTACTTATACATCTCAGCTATTGAGGTGGCACTGGGTGCCATGCTATCCCAAAACAATGAATTGCACAAAGAACAGGCTACTTACTATCTTAGCCGCACCCTGGTCGGTTATGAACTTAACTATGCATACGTCGAGAAGCTCTGCTTGGCAGTGGTGTTTGCTACCAAGAAGCTACGCCATTACATGCTGAGCAACAAGACGTATGTTGTGTCTAAGGAGAATCCATTGCGATACATGATGAGTCGTACTTATCATAGTAGCCACATGGCAAAATGGATCATGTTGTTGACGGAGTTTGACATAGAATTCATTGGACAAAAATCCATAAAAGGTCAAGTCATCACCGATCAACTAGCAGAGGCTCCTCTTGAAGATGATCAGCCTCTGACCTTCGAACTACCTGATGATGGGGTCTTCCATGTTTCAGAATCGCCAGATTCTGATGAGCCTGAGTCACAGGCTGACATAACCCTATTCTTCGATGGTTCTAAGTGTGAGCAAGGAGGTGGCACGGGAATTGTATTCTTCACTCCACAAGGGGCTCCAATGCCTCTGTCATTTAAATTAGACTTCCCGTGCACCAATAACAATGCAGAATACGAAGCCTTGCTCATAGGTCTTCAGACATCAATCACCATGAACATTAAATGATTGAACATCTTTGGTGATTCGTTGTTAATTGTCAATCAAGTTAAGGGGATATTCCAATGTAAATGCCCAGTTCTGCAGGCCTATAAAGCCCTTGTGGACAAATTCCTGGCACAACTTGAATGGTATGACATCGAGGCACTCCCTCGATCATCGAATCATTTTGCGGATACTATGGCCTCCTTGGGGTCACTAATCCCGCAAGACCCTTCCGGTGAGATGACAACCATTCAGGTCAAGACATTATCGCAACCTGCGATGGAGCGTGCAAGCTCTGACCTCATGCCAGGAATCCACTTGATCCAGATTGAACCATCTACGGATAGGTTTTCTCGAATCCAAGATTGTTTGACTCAAGCCAACTGGGGGTCCTTGTTCTCCCCTACCCCTCTTAATAGCAATACAACGCTATTTTTACAAGTTCTTTCCTGCTCAGCTTTTGCTCGGGATGAACTTCAAGAGGGATTGGTTGTTCATACCATCGAGGTTTCTGATCAGCAGGATTGGTACACACCCCTAAGGGATTACCTCAAGCTAGGTACTCTCCCACTTGGATTGACACAAGCCATGAAAAGATCATTCAAACAGAAAGTGACAAAACATGTCTTGCTAGGAGACATTTTGTATCGTCGAAGCTATGAAGGAATCCTCCTCCGTTGCTTGGACCAGCAGGAGTCCACTTGGGCGATCACCCAAGCCCACGATGGTACATGTGGTGGCCACTTCAGCGGTATGGCCATCGCAAAGCGCATTCTCCGCATGGGTTATTATTGGCCATCTTTAGAGCGAGATTGTTGCGCATATGTGAAGAAGTGCGTGAAGTGTCAACATCATGCCAATTTGACACATGTACCTTCTCAGGCCTTGCAACCGATCCAATCGGCTTGGCCTTTTTTGTAGTGGGGCTTTGATCTAATCGAAAAGATCTCCCCTACGTCGTCGGGTCATCACACATTTATCATAACAGCCACAGAGTATTTTACCAAGTGGGTGGAAGCAATTCCGTTAACCTCTATGACTGGACCCCGCATTGCGGAGTTTATTTTGCATAATATCATATGTCATTTTGGTATTCCATCCAAGATCCTCTCGGATAATGGGATGCCCTTCAAGAACAAAGATGTGCGTGCTTTGACCACAAAGTACAAAATTTAGCATAGTTTTTCAACACCCTATTATCCGCAGGCAAATGGGCAAGCAGAGGCGTCAAACAAAATGCTAGTCGCCATCCTCAAAAATACTATCGTAGATAATCATAAGGATTGGCACATTCAGATCCCGCTTGCCCTATGGGCTTATCGCACTAGCATTCGGACGCCCATTGGGGCAACTCCATTTTCGTTGGTGTATGGCTCCGAGGCTGTCATGCCTCTTGAGTTGGAAATCCCTTCCCTGCGCATATCAATGCAAGAGTTCATCGATGATGACACTGCGCAGTAGGCCCGGTTAGATCAACTTACGTTGCTTGATGAACGACGCGTCAATGCTCTCGAGCATTTGCGTATCTATCAAGAGCGACTTAAGAGAGCATATAACATGAAGGTTCACTTAAGGGATTTTTAGGTTGGAGATTTGGTCTTAAAAGAGAACCAACAGAATTCTAATTTACCGTCCCATCTGAGGGACAAGTTTGCAGCAAACTGGTTAGGTCCTTATGTGATTGATAGTCGAATAGGACCTGGAACTTACCGGCTTGCCTCTCTTGAAGGAATCAAGGAGCTCGAACCCTTGAACATCATTCATTTGAGGCCATTCCACATTTAGAGAGCCATAGTCCAACCAAAAGCTCCAAGGATTCTCCACAATCGCTTGGTCAATCCCAAAATCCTTTGGTCAATCCCAAAATGCCCCAAAGGTGTCCATAAACCCTTTGGTCAAACCAAAAGCTCCAAGGATTCCCATAATCACTTGGTCAACCCCACAAATGCCCCAAAGGTATCCATAAACCCTTTGGTCAAACCAAAAGCTCCAAGGGTTACCATAACCGCTTGGTCAAAACAAATATTCAAAAATAAACAAAAACAATAAAATCATCAAAAATAACAAAAAAATTGCATCTCCATTCCATGCATACTCATAAAACATCAAAAATACAAAAATATAGGTTGCATTAGGCATCACATTCATACATTGCATATTTGTTGGTTATACAAGTCAAAAGCACCATAGACTGTCATTACTTGGCAATCCCATCATTTTTCACATCAAATCAATTTTATCAATGCATACATCCCGCATCACACCATCCCCATTTTTAGCAAAGTCAGTTGTCTCCTAATGTATTTAGGGTTTTCGTCATTCAATTTGTCTTTAACTTTCTAGCCAAAAATTGTACAAAGTTAAACAGATTTTACACGAGAAAGTTTTACTTGGGTCACGCCTCGTTATGTAATATCCCTACACAAATTTACACACATAAAATAATTCCTAAGTTGTGTGAACGCAAGAGAAACCTACAAAGCAGTCTAGGGTACCATCGGTGAAAGATTAGCCTGTTCATCCCCCTGTGCGAATGGTTCAAGAATGCTGAGAATTGACAAAAGGACAAGCTCTTCCCCATCCATTCCTTCTAATCAACAGTGGTTTTCATCACTAACAAAAATTCAAAAATCACCATTGGTTCCTAAGGTTGTAAGGATTCGTACTACACGTCCCTGCCAAGGATGGGTAGTCATCCCCAAGGCCTAAAAGGATCAATGACCATTCAAAAACACCATTTCCACAAGCCATCATCACAATCACCTTTGGTCTCTCAGGTCGTAAGGATTCATACTACACGTCCCTGCCAAGGATGGGTAGTCATCCCCAAGGCCTAAAAGATCAATACCCTCACTTCATCATCTCCATACTACCCTTTGGTTCCCAAAGTCGTAAGGATTCGTACTACACGTCCCTGCCAAGGATGGGTAGTCATCCCCAAGGCCTAAAAGGATCAATGTTATTCACTAGTAACCTTACAAAGCTCAAAAGCCAAATCAAATAATAGTGGTTATCACCACTATTCAAAATCCTTGCTCAAAAAAAAAAAAAAAAAGAACAAAATAAACAGTGATTTTCATCACTTTGTATACGAGCAAATATCCTAAACCATTGAGCCAATAAAAAGCCTGAACTTGAATCCTTGGAATTCTCAGTATTCGAAAACCATCTAGGTGATCCTCATTACAGGTTTGGTGGACAGCCTACCTGGCAATGGCGGTATCCTACCCGCATGACGATATGTCTGTCACATTAGCTTTGCATGTGCGTAGACCAATGTTTGCATGTGGATGAGCTAGCTTATGGTACCTTAGATTGTCCCGTGGATTAATCTTGCTAAATACAACAACGGAGTTAGTGGAGCTAGTTAGGTGATCCTCAGTACAGGTTTGGTTGATAGCCTATCTGGCACTGGCGGTATCTTGACAAATACCACATAAATGAACTCAATTGCACACACAGGGATGTGAAATAACTTGGTTAACCTCCAAGTCGGATTTATACCTTGTTCAAAAGTCTTGCGAGATAAATGTACAGTCTTGGCTAGTTAGTTAAAATATCTGAATCTCAGAAAATCTTAACTACATTTTAAAAACAACTGGTCCATTTCATTCCATACATCACCATCAAAAAAAATGCAAAATACAAAAACACAGTTGTCACATGCAACGTCATTCCACAAAGTCATCCCATAAGTACAACAAGCCAGTCAAATCTTGTACAATCTATGGTGCCATCGACAAGTTATCAACAAATAATTTCATTCATTCCATATGCATACATCATATAATTAGCAACATCACAATCATAATCCCACATGCATACATCATCATAAACAAACATTTCAAAAAACAACAAACAAATGCACAAAAATGCACAAAAACAAGCAATAAAACTGTCCAATGAGAGTGCTTTTGCACTTGACATTCCGGGCATGCAAAATAGATGTCGGGGTCACAAATCCTCACTATCCTACTCCCTAAGAAGGCTACCATAGCCGGACCGCTCCACGGGAAGACGGATTTTTGAGAATTTCATCCCCAAATGGCGTCACCAAAACGGGTCAAAACCCACCCAAAAATAGCAATAACATTGCCGAACGAAGGCGCATTTGCGCCTGACATTCTTGGCATCCAAAACAGACGTTGGGGTCACAAATTGTCACTATCCTACTCCCTAAGAAGGCTACCATAGCCGGACCGCTCCACGGGAAGACAGATTTTTGCCAATTTCAGCTCCAAAATGCGTCACAAAAAGGGTTCAAACCCACCAAAAATAGGTCAAAATGTTCAAAAACTGCTTTCGCATTTAATGGTAAACAACTGAAGGCACCCTTACCTAAGTCATCTTGGGTCAAGCGACTCATCGCTTTTCTCATGTCGGTCATTCCCTCATCGATTCGTCGCTTGAGGGGGTAGTCACACTTAGTCGCCAATCAACAACAACATACCCAATCTTGGAAATGACACGCATTCAAAGGATCATTGACAAAGACAATCATGCCCCTGCTTGGGGCAGCAAACAAGCAATAATCACAAGCTGATCAAACACTTGGCATTCGTGAATCATGAACTCAAGGTTCCCATAGACAAAAGGTTGCGCCCTTTGCCTATTCATGACTGATCAATGTCCAAGCTCAAGTAACACCTCATCGAAAAAGGTTAACACTTGAATTAAGTTCCTTAGCTCGTCAGAAGCAAGGATTCAAGAATGCGTGCCCTTTCCATACTTGGGGCATCAAGAGTTGGTTAGGTTACTGAGAAACCCTAATCATTAGTGCTTTGGTTATCTATTTTTGCTCGGCATTGTGCCTTGCACAGCGCTTCCCAAAAAGGGGCATCTATAGACACCAAAACAACACCAATCCGATTATGTGACAACAAGCGCTGATCGCATTGACACAAATAGCCCCCAGGGCAGCCCCCAGAGGTTAAACAGTGGTCCTAACCACTCCCAAAAGTAGTTTGGAAGGTCAAAGGTCAATTTGGCACCTTTTTGGCACCTTTTTCTCTACTCGTCCCACCCCGGGACGAATACAAACTGGCATTCGTCCCACCCAGGGACGATTACGCAATCGCCCCAGGGTGAGGCGAATAGAAGGTTTGACTGGCAAAAAAAGTCAAACCTCGGCAACTCCGCTAGTTAACTGAGGCTTCAGGCCATGCAATTGCGAGGAATAGCTTTTATTCAAGAAGAGAGACTTCAGTGATGAGTGTCTTTATTTTAGAAACCTCATGCAAGAAGATTTTTAATCAGGGAGTTAGCTTTTCTCTGAAAATAGGATAGTTAACTCAAGTGGCGCCCTCGCATGCGCAATTCAAACAAGGAGACCCTAAGGTCTATAAATTGGGGAGTTTTCCCACCCAAAATATATACAGAGAAGGAGCATTTGAGCAACGAAGTGCTGCCAATTTACATACCTACTTGCGATTTGTGCTTTTACATCCTTAATCTCTCATTCAAAAGGGAGGTTATTGGGTGACTATTAGAAGCGCGAATCCGGACCCAAAACCCAATTTTTGACCACAAATATCCACAAAATTTGTCGACAACACCCCATAACCAGTTTTGGACCCATCCCAAGTGGATTGGTGCAAAAACAGTGCCTCAAACGGTGGGCGTCCTGCCCCCGGGCGCTCCCCAATCTATCACAGGCAAATTCGCCCCACCCCAGGATGAATAGAAATCTGTGATATATTTCTCTATTTTTTCTTTTGCATTGTGATTCTAGATAGGTTAAATAGGTTACAGTTCAAATTTCATTTCATTTTGAGCAATTTTGACCAGGTTTTTGTTATTTCCCGCCTTCACTAACTTGCAGATGCCATCTTCAAAATATGGGTGCTAGAGGAAAAATTGGAGAAATATGACCATCTGGGTCTTCCCAAAACACCCCCAATTAGCTAACCCCAAGTTTTCAGGTCATTTGGAGCTTCCTAAGATAGGACATTGAAGAGGGTGCTTTTTGACAAGTTATTGTAGGTCTATTCGTCCCACCCTGGAGCGAATACAAATCTATGAGGAATTTCTAGACTGTTATTTTTGCAATGGTCTTCTGATAACATATTTATGCTTCTGTCAAATTTTCAGGTCAATCAGAGGTCATTTGATAATCGTTTTAATATTTTCATGCATTTACTGACAATAGGCCTTGGGAAATACATGCTTCATTCTGTCTACAGGTGCTACTAATATTTTCTGTTTCTTTGAACGCAGGTTTCCAATAGTAGAGGAGCAGGAAAGAGCAAAAATATATCTAACGCTCCTAGCCCCTAAAAGGGAAGGAGACATATTGTAACCTGATATCAAAGAAAAATTAATAAAATAAAGGGTTGCACTCTACATTTGCTTTATATCTCGTTTTAGTTCGCTTGTTTCCCTTTTCATGCACTTTAGTCCTTTTTCTTTATTCGTAGGACTTAGCGTTTCATATGCTTTTTTTTGCATCACACCCGGTACACATATTGCTTATGTATCCTCGTGCTTTCAGAAGGTATATTTGTTGGACATTTTGAGTGATAAAATATCATTGATGTCAAGAGTGAGTGGTCATTGATGTCGAGATTTCAGCACCAGTCAGTTGTAGTTTTAGTTGGCAACCTCAAGTTCAAGTTCTCCAATAAATGCAAAAGGATAACCCAGTTTCAAAAAATAAAATGAGGTCCAAAGTGCAAGAAGAAGGCCAAGTGAATAATATTATAATATTATTTTATAATATTATACAAAGGAAGTTTAAAATCAATTATAAATTAATTTTAAATAAAGTTATTAGTTAATTTAATTAACTTATAAAGTTATTTAAATTATTATTTTTTGATCGGTTAAAGCTAATAGATTAAAAGGGGTTTTTACAGGGACCCAAAACCTCCATACAAAAATCAAAGCCTACCATCAGAAGAGCTAATAAAAAATAAACAGAAAAGGAACAAACCCAAAGAACAAAACTTGAGGTGAACCTCACCTGAAAATAGAGCCAAGCAAAAAATAAATAAATGCTCTCCATAACCACCACAATAGAGAATAGATAAAGTACAAAAATGTGGGAGAAAGGAGTAACCCACAAAAATAGAGACCAAAACCCAGCTACTATTTTTTAGAAGTAGGTTTGGCCAAGAGATCATACAAGATTTGAGTGGAGAAGTCCGCTTCAGGAATAATATCATTGACAGGGGTCTCCTCAATCTTAACCTTCTTATTGTTCTGCTTATTTCTAGAATCAGAGAAAATATTTTTAGGCTCATTAAAAGACTTCTCAGAGAAGGATTTTTTTGAAAAAATGAAGATTCAAGGCATTACGCAAATCCATGAGCTGAGCAATGCTGTTAGAGGTAGATTTGATGATATACTCCTATAGAGGAAGACAAGGGTCATCCTTGGTGTCTTCATCATAGTCAATGACCATGGACTACAAGAACATCAGCTAACAAGGACAATATAAATGAGATTCATCACAAAAAACCTACCTCGAAGGTAGAAAAATCGAAACACAAGGAAGACAACACACAAAGGCCCAAGAAAGGCGCAAGACAAAATGACCAAAAATGAGGCCAAAATAAAATTAAGATTCAACGATATGAGGATCATTATGGACAATGCTAGCTTGCTCAACATCAGTCGAAGGAGGCACGGGTCTTGAAGACACTTTGTCTTTGTCAATTATATGACTTAAGAAGTGAGGTAAATCTGAATTCCACGTCATCAAATTTGTTAGGGATGTGCCAAATTTAGCAAGAGCATCAGCAACATTGTTGTTTAGAAGAAAAATATGCCAAAAAATTATGTCTTGGAATTGGCTCCTGAGAACTCTAGATTCCTCAATATGATTACAAACTCTCCATGGATTTTTATTATTTTTGAAATATTTAATGGTAGTTAAAAAATCATCTTCTACAAGATTCATATTGGTCACTTCTTTTTCAAGAGATAAACCACACCAAAGAGCATGGGCTTCAACAACTTGATTAGATTGAGTCTCGAGGAATTCAATATAGGCAATGATAACGTTACCTTGATTGTCTCTAATAACTCCACCAACTCCTCATAAACTAGGGTTATCTTTAGTAGACCCATCAAAATTTAACTTGAGCCATCCAGAAGGGAGGGAATCCATGAAAAAAGGGTACCATTGGATGACTAATGAGCATCACCATTGAAAATAGGAAAATTAAAGGATTTCCCCATGGACATTTCAAAATGAGAAGAGATCATGGAATGAAGAGGACAAAGGGAGGCATTCTCAATAGCACAAGCAATAATTTTATTAAAAATGAACTCATAATTTTGAGAAATATTTAAAAAGGCACAGAGATTTCTTTCTGACAAAATTTTCCACATATAATGATGGAGGCAAAAGTTCCACAAGATTTTGAGATGAAGATTTTTGAAAGGATTTGGTCATTGAGAAAATAATATGGGGATAGACCAAGGGACAAACTAGGAAAAATGAAATATTTCAAAAAGTTTGTATAGAATAGGAACAACATAGGAACATTCTAGAAAATATGATAAGGGGATTCCCAATCATGATAGCAAAGATAACATCTATTCGGTATGGGTAGACCCATTTTTAACAAATTATAAATAGTGAGAATATTTTATTGAATGGAAACCCAAGAAAAAGAAGTAATTTTTGGGATTAGATACTTAGGCCAGACCAAATTAAAAGGGAGAACAAGGGCCTCACTAGGTAGAACATTATTATATTTGATAGTGAAATTGCCAGAATTAGAAGCTTCCCAAAATATTTGATCTGAGGATTGCCTAGAAGGAATAAATATGGACCTCAGGAGTGTCTGCAGCTGCCTGGTCTCCTCTGGATGAGCAAGAATAACAAGTCACTTCCAACTCTTGCAACCATTCTAATAGGATAAAAAATTAGCAAATTTTGGACCATATAGAGCATTAGTATGCACTTTAAGGACAACCAAGGTAGGATTTTGTATGGGGGTAGCATTAGAAATCCATTTATCCCTCTAAAAATCAACAAGTTGCCCATCCCCTAATCTCCAAAAAATACTGTCACTAATTAAATGTCTAATCTATAGAATGGAATTCCAAAAGCATGATCCCATGAGTGACATATCAACATTGAAAAAAGAAGAATTTTATAAGTATTTGCAAGAAATAATATGAGTCCATTCAACATCATCTTTGGAAATTAACCTCCAAGCCTATTTAGCTAGGAGAGCAAAATTAAGAAGTTGGATTCTTCTAATACCAATCCCTCCCAAAAATTTTGGTCTGCAAACTTTGTCCCAAGCTACAATATGAAATATTCTTATGTTTTCAGACCCAGACCAAAGAAATGTTTTATAAATATGCTCTATAATTTGACTAACTTTGGTAGGAATTCTAGAAAAAAACATAAAATAAATGGGGATGTTTTGAAGAGAAGCAGGAGTCAAATTAATCTTCCCAACTTAAGTCAATAGGTTTTCTTTCCAAGAAACTAATTTCTTTTGAAGTCTCTCAATAAAATTATCCCACATGGAAGCTTTAGGATACCCAAGGAAAAGAGGAATGTCCAAATAGGATGCAAGGAGAGAAAAAATAGCACATTCAATAATGGCAAAAAATTTTTACTGCATTTGAAACGGAGTAAGTTATTTAAATTAACTATTAATTAATTTAATTATTAATTATAAATTAATTTAAGATAATGTTAAATAAGCCTAAGGTGGGTTATTAAATTAAATTCAAAATTTGATTTCAAATTATAAGTGCCGATGAGAGGAGAAAATTACAAATGTGTATAAAAGGGGGGACTACCCACATCCATGCCTTCAAATAATTAATGCAAGTCTTGTGAATCGTGTTGCGTCCAAGAGAAGAAAGGGTTTACGATTTCGAGGAAAGTGCACTTTCATTAACATGGGCACTAATATCCCACGCGATGGGCTCCCAAGTGCTAAAGCACTTAGGCTTGGGGAGATGGCAAATCGAATCACGCTAAAACCTCTTTTTGGGAAGAAAGAGGTATGCATTAATCTTGGGCACCAAATTTTTTGGGAATATTGTTTAAGCATTTAGAAATTAATTTTTGCATAATTAAAATTGTTTATAAGGTTGTAAAGGGGAGTTATAAGGCTTATGCAAAATTAATTATTTTGTTATTTACTTTAGTGTTTAGGAAAGGTTAGTAAGGTGTTTATGAATACCGTTTGAAAACTTGTGGTGTTGGAAGTTTTTTTAAGTTGGAATTTATAAGGTGTATCAAAGAAATTATTTTTCATGTATGGTATGATGAGTGTTATTTTAAAAGGGAGAAATAAGACATAAATTGAGTTGTGATTATTTTGTGTCTAAGGAATAATTTTGAGAAAGTGTTGAAGTAATATTGTTTGGTATAACCATTGGAATTGGAAAGAACACAATTGTGATTGAGACAGGTTTTTTTCTAAAGGTACTTTTTCATACAACAAAGGGTATGGGCATATTATTCCTATTGAGTGACTGTTTGGTTAAGTGAAAAGGATTTTTTGGTTAATAAATGTTCAACGTATTTTTAATTAATGCTTCAAGGTTTTATGGAATTGAGAGTTGTTGATAAAACCTTGTTTTATAAGCATTGTTGTTGAAGTGATTAAGTTGAGTGAAGAACTTGAACTAGGGTTTGCAAAGAACATGAGTATCATTATTATGTGAGATTGGTTGATAAGTATTTATGGAAATATTTGAGTGAGTGTTCATATCTTTGGACTAGGATTGTGAGCAAGGATTATTTCATTGAGTGATTGATTGAGTAGAATCGATTGAGCCTAGTCAAGTGAATGTGTGAAGTGATAGCTCAAGTTCTATAAAAAAAATTGGTCTATATTCTAAGTTGATTTAAAAAATAGGTTGAGTGTTGATGGGTGTGAAACATATTGAGTCTCTAACAATTCTCCATATGTTTCCATGAAAAAATAGAGATTGAAAGTGATTGAGCATTGAGGTGAATGTGAAGCATATTGAGTCTCTAAAAATTCTCTGTATGTTTCTAAAAGAGTGATTGAAAGTGATTGATAATTGAGGTGAATGTGAAGCATATTGAGTCTCTAACAGTTCACTGTATGTTTCTAAAAGAGTTATTGAAAGTGATTGAGTATTGTGATGAATGTGAAATATATTGAGTCTCTAACAATTCTCCTTATGTTTCTATGAGATTGGACAAGTTCTAGTGTGGACTTGTTGAGAATATTTGATGTAAGTATTTGAGAAGACTTGTGTAAATATTTTTGTGAGCTTTTGTGAATGCTTAAAAAAAAAATTGAGAGCAGATTTGAATAAGTTCTAGTGAGGACTTATTGAGCAGATTTGGACAAGTTCTAGAGAGGACTTGTGGACAGATTAGTGTGAGATTTTGTGGAATCTTACAAGGTAGATTTGAGACAAGTCTTTGAGAAGACTTGAGAGCACGGTTGGACAAGTTCTAGTGAGGACTTGTTGAGAAGATATCGACAAGTTCTAGAGAGGACTTTTGGATAGATTAGTGTGAGCTTTTATGGAAGCTTACAAGGTAGATTTGAGAAAAGTCTTTGATAAGACTTATGAACAAAGTTGATTGGTTGATTTGTTAAAACCTTGAGTTAAGGTTTGGGGTAGATCCAATAGAGTTGTGATTAATTCAAGATTGGAGTTAAGGCCTGAGGACAAATATTGAGGATATATTTGTGCTATATAGAAGTACTATGTTTAGTATAGATTCAAAAACAGAGTTTGGTGTAGATTTGAGGATAGGTTTGTGCTAGACCAGAGACAGAGATTGAGCAAATTTGTGCTAGACCAAAGGACTATGTTTAGTGCAGATTTGAGATAAAGCATTGAATGTGATATATTATATAGGATGACAATCTCTAGTAGATAGATATTCATTATCCAGGGTAGTGACGACAAGTGTCTTCAATGGGTCGATATCAATTAGCTAAAGTAGTGGGGGTAATAGTTCTTCTAGAAGATCACCAGTTAGAGCTAAGGAGAAAGGAGTTCTCCTATGAATAGATATCCATGAACTTGATTAGGGGATTGGTGTCTCCTTTGGAAAAAGGTCCATAAAAATTGTAATAGGGAAAGTATTCCCAAGATATTGATTGAGAAAATTTTAGTGAAATATTTTCTCCGTGGAGTAGCCCACATTGGGTGAACCACATAAAATTTGTGTCTCTATTGTGTATGGTGATTTGTGCATTACTTTGATTACTACTATTGATATTGCTATCTATACATTACATAATATTGGAAAATAAAATTAAAATTTTGTCTTATACTATTCACCCCCTCTTAATATAAGCTTGTGATCTTCAATTGGTATCAGAGCAGGTTCCTTTGAAAGAGTTTAACAACTTGAAGGAAAATATTACAAGAACACAATGGATTCTAAGAATAGATCATCATATAATTTAGCACCAATATTTGATGGAAGTGATTATATATACTAAAGTATGATAATGAACGTCTGATGGAACTTGGCAATGAAATTTTGGAAGCAGTTGAAAATGGATACATACCACCTTTTGATACACCTACAAATAAGGAAGGTAATATTCTATATCATTACAATTGAAAAGCAATGAATGCAATTTTAAGAGGTTTGCATAGAATAGATTCCATAAAAGTTACGCATTGCAAATATGCAAAAGGAATTTAGGATAAGTTACAAAGTATATATGAAGCAGATAAAAGCGTCAAAAAGGTAAATATATGAAATATCAAAGCACAATATAATGAATGATGAGAAAAACATTAGTAATTATCTACTTTCGATAGATGAAGTTGTTAATGCCATGCAAGGACTTGAACTTAATGTTGAATAATTAGATGTTTGTGATAATGTCTTAAGATCTCTTCCAAAGAGATTTAGTGAAAATATTTTTGCTATAGAAGAATCAAAATATGGTGATTCTTTGACAAGGGATATATTACTTGGTATTATTACAGTATTTTCATTGAGAACAAAAGAGGAACCTAACCTTCAAAAGGAAGAAGCCTTCAAAGCAATTAATAATACAAAGGGTAAGAAGTCAGAATCGAGAAATGAGTCATTCAATGGTGAAGAAGCAAATTATGTCAAAAGGAATAAAGATTCAAGAAGATTTAAAGATGCAAAATCTATTAGATGTTTTAATTGTGGAAAGTATGGTCATATGCAATTTATTTTCAAGAAGCTAAAAATAACAATGATAAAGAAAAATAGGATCACAGGAATAGGGAATCATAAAGGTACAGGTACCAAATGAAAGGCAAGGATGGACAAGGCAAACAAGAAAATAAGTTCTTCTAAAGACAAAATATGAGCTACTATGTAGACAAGGAAAGTAAGTACTCAAGTGATAGTGATAATAGTTTCTCATATAATGATAAAGATGAAGTCCTATTTTTGATAGAAGAAAAAGAAGAAGTTAAGAAAAGGTCACCAATAATCTCAAGTGTTTTAGATGTGATAATTTTGGACATATTGAAGATAATTGTACAAAGAATGGTTTTAGTTTTAGTGATGATGAATATGAAGATACACTTGAAGGACTAGAAGAAAATATTCTAATCACACTAGAAGAAGAAAAAGGTGAGCCTATATAAGACAAGTCAAAATAAAATGAAGATGTAGACAAAGGAAAAAAAATAGAGAAAGAATCAGAAAAAGGAGGAGTTGATACTGAGAGAAAGCTTATACACGATCTTAAAACTTTAAATATGGTAAGAAAGAAAAACTCTCATATTGAGATTCAATTTCAAGAATGTGATGAAGAAAGATAAAAGCTTATACAAGATCTAAACAAGTCAATGGCTAAGAAAAATAAGTTCAAGGATAAGTTAGAAGTAAAGGTCTTAGAATGTGAAAGGTTATAACAAGAAGTAGCTCTACTAAGGGAAGATTTAGAAAAATCCAAGGATAAGCTACACAAGTTTAGAAAGAGTTAAAATATTTTGGATAAGATGATCAATGTACAAAGAAGGTCAACAAACAATACAGGTCTTGGTTTTTAAGAAGCTTAAAAGAAATAAAAAGAAGAGTTAACCTCAAGTTTTGAAGAAGAAACTTTAGAAGAAGACATTGTAAGAGAAACTGAGACTTATAAGGATGATTTGGACAACATAAAAGTTCAACAAGGAAAGGAACAATGCACAAAGAAGAAATATATGGAAGAACAATCATAATAGGTTAAGAGAGACTAAGAGACCAATGAGGTCAAGACAAGGAACTTTCAATGGATGATGTTTCTCATGTCACAGATTTGGGCACATGGCTTCATAGTGCAGGACACGTGAAAGATAACAAAATAGGAACTTTAGGAACAAGCAGATTTTCCATGGGTATTGCTACTCATGTAATCAGTTTGTTCATAAGGCAATGAATTATAAGGTTCATGACAGAAAAGGATATGGCTTCACCGGGAGAAATCCTAAGATATTTGCACCTCCAAGGAATAATAGCATTAAGTGTTATAAATGCAAAAATGATGGACATACAACAAATTTATGTAGAGCAAAAATTCCAGAATCAAGCATGAACATGAATAGGAATAGGATAGGAACAAGATAAGGAATATGGACAATGACAGGGTTATGCATAAGGGGTTGGAATCAAAATGTACTTGTAAAAAAATGGTGAATCCTAATCGAAATCAAGGTGAATCATGGCGAATCCTAAGAAAATCAAATCAATCATCTTCATACCAAAATTTGGGGTATTTGAAGCCCTAAAATGTAAGGTCATATTTGGGGATAATTTTGACCTATTAAATCATCTAATAGCTTCATAAACACACCACCATTAGATCAGGCTCTAAAAGAGCTTTCCAATCAGTACAAATATCCTTATGTTTGGATATATATTATGGCGAAATGACCCTAAAAACAAACTAATCCTAAAAAATTTTAGGCAAATGGGTCGACATTGAGGGTCCTCATATTCGCCAATTTCTATTTTAAAAATCCTAATATTTGCCCAGTTGGTGAATATTCGCCACTATGCATAATCCTGAACATGGACATGAATAGGAACATGAAAAGGAATATGGAAATGGACAAGTACATAAACAAGGATATGGAGAGGAAAAATCATAGGAATTAGAAGGATTAGATAAGAAGGAAAGAGGAAAAAGGTAAATACCAGTGCTTGCTAGAAGTAGAAATACTCCCACCCCAAAATTAACCACCTCAAAAGGAGGTGGGGGAGGGGCTAAGCTAAGAGACTCATTCTTAGCCTCGAGCCCCAAAAATGACCCTTTTCAATTTATGTAAAATGGGGAGATATTTGGGTAAGGGGGAGAGATTTGATTTAGAGAGAGAGCATTGAGTTAGGAGGAACAATGTCCCAAGGGGAGCAGAACAAGAAAAATGTCAAGTATTTGGTAAAAAGAATTTGGGTTACCATCAATGACAAAGGGGGATATTATTGGATATTTTGAGTGATAAGTTGTCATTTATGTCAAGAGTAAATGGTCATTGATGTCGATATTTCAACACCATTTAGTGGTAGTTTCAGTTGGTAGTTGCAGGTTCAGGTTCTCCAATAAATGGAAAAGGATAACCTAGTTTCAAAAAATCAAATGAGGTCCAAAGTGCAAGAAGAAGCCCAAGTGAATAATATTATAATATTATTTTATAATATTATACAAAGGAAGTTTAAAATTAATTTATTAGTTAATTTACTTAACTTATAAAGTTATTTAAATTAATTATTAATTATAAATTAATTTAAGCTAAGGTTAAATAACCCTAAGGTGGGTTATTAAATCAAATTTGAAATTTGATTTTGAATTATAAGCACCGATGTGAGGATAAAATTGTAAACATGTATAAAATGGGGGACTACCCACCTTACCACAATTACCATGCCTTTGAATAATTAATGTGAGTCTTGTGAATTGTGCTGCATCCAAGAGAAGAAAGAGTTTTCAATTTCGAGGGAAGTCAATGGTGACAGAGGCATAAGAGGGAGGGAATACTTCCTTCACATTGGAACTAATAGCCCATGTGGTGGGATCCAAAGCGCTGAGGCACTTAGGCTTGGGGAGACGACGGATCGAATCATGCCAAAACCCCTTTTTGGAAAGAAAGAAGCATGCATTAATCTTGGGTGCCAAAAAAATTGTCAATATTGTTTCAGGATTTAGAAATTAATTTTTGCATAATTAAAATTGTTTATAAGGATGTAAAGGGGATTTATAAGGCTTATGCAAAATTTATTTTTGTGTTATTTACTTTAGTGTTTAGGAAAGGGTTTTAAGGTGTTTAGGAAGATTGTTTTAAAACTTGTGGTGTTGGATGTTTTTATAAGTTGGATTTTATAAAGTGTATCAAAGAAATTACTTTTCGTCTATGGTATGATGAGTGTTATTTTAAAAGGGAGCAATAAGGTATAAATTTATTTGTGATTATTTTTTGTCTAAGGAATAGTTTTGAGAAAGTTTTGAAGTAATATTGTTGTATCTAACCATTGGAATTGGAAAGAAGAAAATTATTATTGAGACAAGTTTTTTTCTAAAGGCACTTTTTCATCCAACAAAAGGTATGGGCATATTATTCCTAGTGAGTGATTGTTGAAAATTATGAATGAAAAGTTGGAGTGAAAATGATTGCTTGATTAAGCATTGTTGAGTGTGTTTTTAATTAATGCTTCAAGGTTTTATGGAATTGAGAGTTGTTTATAAAACCTTGTTTTATAAGCATTGTTGTTGAAGTGATTAAGTTGAGTGAAGAACTTGAACTAGGGTTTGCAAAGAACATGAGTATCATTGTTATGTGAGATTGGTTGATAAGCATTGTTAGAAATATTTGAGTGAGTGTTCATATGTTTAGACTACGATTGTGATCAAGGATTATTTCATTGAGTGATTTATTGAGTAGAATTGGTTGAGCCTAGTCAAGTGAATGTGTGAAGTGATAGCTCAAGTTCTATAAAACAATTTTTTCTATATTTTGAATTAATTTGTGAAAGATGTTGAGTGTTGATGAGTGTGAAACATATTGAGTCTCTAACAATTCTCCATATTTTTTTGTAATAAAATAGAAATTGAAAGTGATTGAGCGTTGAGGTGAATGTGAAGCATATTGAGTCTCTAACAATTCTCTGTATGTTTCTAAAAGAGTGATTGGAAGAGATTGAGCATTGAGGTGAATGTGAAGCATATTGAGCCTCTAATAATTCTTTGTATGTTTCTAAAAGAGTGATTGAAAGTGATTGAGAATTGAGGTGAATGTGAATCATATTGAGTCTCTAATAATTATCTGTATGTTTCTAAAAGAGTGGTTGAATATGATTGAGTATTATGATGAATGTGAAACATATTGAATCTCTAACATTTCTCCTTATGTTTCTATGAGATTGAAAATGTTCTGTTGTGGACTTGTTGAGGAGATTTTAGGGAAGTATTTGAGAAGACTTTGTGTAAATATTTGTGTGAGATTTTGTGAAATCTTACAATAAATATTGAGAGCAAATTTGGATAAGTTCTAGTGATGAATTATTGATCAAATTTGGAAAATTTCTAGAGAGGACTTCTGAACAAATTAGCGTGAGCTTTTGCAGAAGCTTACAAGGAAGATTTAAGACAAGTCTTTGAGAAGACTTGAGAGCATAGTTGGACAAGTTCTAGTGAGGACTTGTTGAGTATTTTTGGACAAGTTCTAGAGAGGACTTGTGGATAGATTAGTGTGAGATTTTGTGCAAGCTTATATGGTAGATTTGAGATAAGTCTTTGAGAATACTTGTGAGTAGAATTGATTGAGTAATTTTTTCAAACCTTCAGTTAAGGTTTGGGGCAAATCTATCAGAGTTATGATTAAGTCAAGCTTTGAGTTATGGCTTGAGGATAGATATTAAGGATAAATTTATGCTAGATCGAAGGACTGTGTTTAGTACAAATTTAAGGATAGAGTTTGGTACAAATTTGAGGATAGGTTTGTGCCAGACTAGAGACAGATATTGAGCAGATTTATGCTATACCGAAGTAAATTATGATAGAAGAAATAAATATTCAAGAATATTTACATATGCAAAATATAATGTTTCAATTATAGAATGTATGTTCACTATGTAATTGATTGTCAAGAAGCTAAAAATAACAATGATGAAGAAAAATAGGATCACAGGAACTGGAAATTAGAAAGATACAAGTACGAAAAGAAATGCAAGTATGGACAAGGAAAACAAGAAAATAAGTTTTTTAAAAGATAAAATAGGAGCTACTATGCAGACAAGGAAAGTAAGTACTCAAGTGATAGTGATAATAGTTTCTCATATAATGATAAAGATGAAGTCCTATTTCTGATAGAAGAAAAAGAAGAAGTTAAGAAAAGGTCACCAATAATTTTCAAGTTTTTTAGATGCGGTAATTTTGGATATCTTGAAGATAATTGTACAAAGAATGGTTTTAGTTTTAGTGATGATGAATATGAAGATACGTTTGAAGGAACAAAATAAAATATTCTAATGGCACTAGAAGAAGAAAAAGGTGATCATATAGAAGATAAGTCAAAAGAAAATGAAGATGTAGACAAAGGCAAACAAATAGAGGAAGAATTAGAAAAAGGATGAGTTGATCTTGAGGGAGATATTATCTATGCTCTTAAAACTTTAAAGAAGGTAAGAAAAAAAAACTCTCATCTTGAGATTCAATTTCAATAATATAATGAAGGAAGAGAAAATATTATAGAGGATCTAAACAAGTCAATGGCTAAGATAAAGAAGTTCAAGGATAATTTAGAAGCAAAGGTCTTAGACTGTGAAAGGTTAGAACAAAAAGTAGCTCTACTAAGGGAAGATTTAGAAAAATACAAGTATAAGCTACACAAGTTTGGAAAGAGTTCAAATATTGTGGATAAGATGATCAAGGTACAAAGAAGGTCAACAAATAAAATAGGTATTGGTTTTGAATGAGCTCAAAATAAACAAGAAGAAGAGTCAACCTCAAGTTCCAAAGAAGAAGAAACTTTAGAAGAAGACATTGTAAGATAAAATTAGACTTCTAAGGATGAGTTGGACAATAGAAAGTTCAAAAAGAAAAGGATCAAAGTACAAATAATAGACAAATGGAACAACAATCAAAATAGGTTAAGAGAGACTAAGAGACCAATGAGGTCAAGACAAGGAAGCTTCAAAGGATGATGTTTCTCATGTCACAAATTTGGGCACATGGCTTCACAGTGCAGGACACATGAAATACAATAAAATGGGAACTTCAAGAACAAGCAAATTTTCCATGGGTATTGCTACTCATGTAATCAGTTTGTTCACAAGACAATTAATTATAGGGTTCATGATAGAAAAGAATATGCCTTCACAAAGAAAAATCCCAAGATATTTGCACCTCAAAGGAATAATAGCATTAAGTGTTATAAATGCAATCATGATGGACATACAAAAAGGTGGTGTAGAGCAAACATTCTAGAATCAATCATGAATATGAAAATGAATAGGAATAAGAATAGGAATATGGATATGAACAGGAATAGGAATATGGGTATGAACAAGAATAGGAACAAGATCTAGAATATGGACATGGACAGGAATAGGAACAGGAACATGAATAAGGACATGGACAAGAACATAAACATGGATATGGAGAGGAAAAATCAAAGGAATTAGAACGATCAGATAAGAAGGAAAGAGGACAAAGGTAAAGAATAGTTTTTTCTGGGGTAGAAATACTCCCACCCTAGAATTAACCACCTCAAAAGGAGGTGGGTGACGGGCTAAGCTAAGAGACTCATTCTTAGCCTCAAGCCCCAAAAATGACCCTTTTTCCATTCATGTCAAATGGGGATATATTTGAGTAAGAGAGAGAGATTTGATTTAAAGAGAGAGCATTGAGGCAGGGGGAGAAATGCCCCAGGGGAAGCAGAACAAGAAAAATGTCAAGTATTTGGTAAAAAGAATTTGGGTTGCCATCAATGATAAAGGGGGATATTGTTGGACATTTTTAGTGATAAGTTGTCATTTATGTCAAGAGTGAGTGGTCATTGATTTTGATCTTTTAGCACCATTTAGTCATAGTTTTAGTTGGCAGCGTTAAATTCAGGTTCTCCAATAAATGCAAAAGGATAACCCGGTTTCAAAAAATCAGATGATATCCAAAGTGCAAGAAGAAGCCCAAGTGAATAGTATTATAATATCATACAAAGGAAGTTTAAAATTAATTACAAATTAATTTTAAATTAATTTATTAGTTAATTTACTTAACTTTTAAAGTTATTTAAATTAATTATTAATTAATTTAATTATTAATTATAAATTAATTTAAGCTAAGGTTAAATAACCCTAAGGTGAGTTATTAAATTAAATTTGAAATTTGATTTTGAATTATAAGCACTGACATGAGGAGAAAATTACAAACATGTATAAAAGGGGGCACTACCCACATTACCAAAATTACCATAACTTTGAATAATTAATGCGAGTCTTGTGAATTATGTTGCGTCCAAGAGAAGAAAGGGTTTGCAATTTTGAGGAAAGTCAACAGTGACAGAGGCATACGAGAAAGATATTCCTTCCTTCACGTGGGTACTAATATCCCACGTGGTGGGCTCCCAAGCACTAAGGTGCTTAGGCTTGGACAGACGGCGGATCGAATCATGCCAAAATCCCTTTTTTGGGAAGAAATAAGTATGCATTAATCTTGGGTACTGAAAAATTTGGGAATATTGTTTAAGCATTTAGAAATTAATTTTTGCACAATTAAAATTGTTTATAAGGTTGTAAAGGGGAGTTATAAGGCTTATGCAAAATTAATTTTTGTGTTATTTACTTTAGTGTTTAGGAAATGGTAGTAAGGTATTTAGGAAGATTGTTTTAAAACTTGTGGTGTTGGATGTTTTTTTAAGTTGGATTTTATAAGGTGTCTCAAAGAAATTATTTTTCATGTATGGTATGATGAGTGTTATTTTAAAAGGGATCAATAAGGCATAAATTGAGTTGTGATTATTTTATTTCTAAGGAATGCTTTTGAGAAAGTGTTGAAGTAATATTGTTGTGTCTAACCATTGGAATTGGAAAGAAGAAAATTGTGATTGAGACAAGTTTTTTTCTAAAGGCACTTTTTCATCCAACAAAAGGTATGGGCATATTATTCTTAGTGAGTGATTGTTGAAAATTATTAATGAAAATTTGGATGGAAAAGGATTGTTTAATTAAGCATTATTGAGGGTGTTTCTAATTAATGCTTCAAGGTTTTCTGGAATTGAGAGTTGTTGATACAACCTTGTTTATAAGCATTGTTTTTGAAGTCATTAAGCTGAGTGAAGAACTTGAACTAGGGTTTGCAAAGAACATGGGTATCATTGTTATGTGATATGTGTTGATAAGCATTGTTGGAAACATTTGAGTGAGTGTTCATATGTTTGGACTAGGATTGTGAGCAAATATTATTTCATTGAGTGATTGATTGAGTAGAATTGGTTGAGCCTAGTCAAGTGAATGTGTGAAGTGATAGCTCAAGTTCTATAAAACAAATTATTCTATATTCTGAATTGATTTGAGAAAGAGGTTGAGTTTTTATGAGTGTGAAATATATTGAGTCTCTAACAATTATCCATATGTTTCTATGATAAAAGATATATTAAAACTGATTGAGCATTGAGGTGAATGTGAAACATATTGAGTCTCTTAAAATTCTTTGTATGTTTTTAAAAGAGTGACTGAAAGTGATTAAGGATTGGGGTGAATGTGAAGCATATTGAGTCTCTAATAATTCTTTGTATGTTTCTAAAAGAGTGATTGAAAGTTATTGAGCATTAATGTGAATGTGAAGCATATTGAGTCTTTAATAATTCTCGGTATGTTTCTAAAAGAGTGACTAAAAGTGATTGAGCATTGTGATGAATGTGAAACATATTGAGTCTCTAAAAATTCTCCTTATGTTTCTATGAGATTGGACAAGTTCTAGTGTGGAATTTTTGAGACGATTTGAGCGAACTCTTTGAGAAGTCTTTGTGGAAATATTTGTGTGAGATTTTATGAAAGATTATAATAAATATTGAGAGTAGATTTGGATAAGTTCTAGTGAGGAAATATTAAGCATATTTAGACAAGTTCTAGAGAGGACTTGTGTTCTAGAGAGGACTTGTGGATAGATTAGCATGATATTTTGTGGGAGCTTACAAGGCATATTTGAGATAAATATTTGAGAAAACTTGAGAGTAGAGTTGGAAAGTTCTAGTTGGGACTTGTTGAGTATATTTGGACAAGTTCTAGAGAGGACTTGTGGATAGATTAGTGTGAGATTTTATGGAAGCTTACAAGGTAGATTTGAGATAAGTGTTTGAGAAGACTTGTGAGCAGAGTTGATTGATTGATTTTTTCAAATCTTGAGTTAAGGTTTGGGGAAAATCCAGTATATTTATAATTAATTCAAGCTTTGAGTTAATGCTTGAGGATAGATATTGAGGAAAGATTTGTGCTAGACCAAAGGACTATGTTTAGTACATATTTGAGGATAGATAAAATTTTACAAGTAGTTGAAAATGGATACATACCACCAGTTGATCCACCTACATATAAGGAATGTAAGCTTCTAGAGCATTACAATTCAAAAGCAATGATGTAATTTTGAGAGGTTTGCATAGAACAAGGTCCATAAAATTAAGCACTAAAAAGATGCAAAAGAAATTTGGGATAAGTTGAAAAGTATATATGAAGAAGATAAAAGTGTCAAAAAGACAAAGCTATGAAATTTCAAAGCACAATTTGAAGAATTAAGAATGAAGGATGAGGAAAATATTAGTATTTATCTACTTCGGGTATATGAAGTTGTTAATGCCATGCAAGGACTTGGACTTAATATTGAAGAATCATATGTTTGTGATAAGTTCTTAAGATCTCTTACAAAGAGGTTTAGTGAAAATATTTATGCTATAGAAGAATAAAAAGATGGTGATTCTTTGACAAGAGATAAGTTAGTTGGTATTTTTACAATATTTGAGTTGAGAACAAAAGAGGAACCTAATATTCAAAAGTAAGAATCCTTCAAAGCAATTAATAATACAAAGGGTAAGAATTTAGAATCGAGTAATGAGTCACCTAGTTATGTAGAAGAAAATTATGGTAGAAGGAATAAAAATTCAAGAAGATTTAAATATGCAAAATCTATTAGATGTTTCAATTGTGGAAAGTATGGTCACTATGCAACTGATTTTTAAGAAGCTAAAAATAATAATGATGAATAAAAATAGGATCACAGGAACATGGAATCAGAAAGATATAGGTACCAAAAGAAAGACAATGAGGGACAATGTAAACAAGGAAATAAGTTCTTTCAAATACAAAAGAGGAGCTACTATTCAGACAAGGCAATTAAGTACTCAAGTGATAGTGATAATAGTTTCTCAGATAATGATAAATATGAAGTCCTATTTATGATAGAAGAAAAATAAGTTAATAAAAGGTCACCAATAATTCTCAAGTTTTTTAGATGCGATAATTTTGGACATCTTGAATATAGTTGTACAAGGAATGGTTTTAGTTTTATTGATGATGAATATGAAGATACACTTGAAGGACCTGAAGAAAATATTCTAATGGTACAAGAAGAAGAAAAATGTGAGCCTATATAAGAAGAGTCAAAAGAAAATGAAGATGTAGACAAAGGCAAACAAATAGAAGAAGAATCAGAAAAAGGAGGAGTTGATATTGAGGGAGATCTTATCTATGCTCTTAAAACTATAAATAAGGTAAGAAAGCAAAACTCTCATATTGAGATTCAATTTCAAGAATGTGATGAATAAATAGATGATGTAAATAAGTCAATGGCTAAGACAATGAAGTTCAATGATAAGTTAGAAGCAAAGGTATTAGAATGTGAAAGGTTAGAACAAAAAGTAGTTCTACTAAGGGAAGATTTAGAAAAATCCAAGGATAAGCTACACAAGTTTTAAAAAGAATTATAAGATTTTGGATAAGATGATCAAGATACAAATAAGGTCAACAAACAAAATAGGTCTTGGTTTTGAACAAAATCAAAAGAAACAAGAAGAAGAATCAACCTCGAGTTCTAAAGAAGAAGAAAATTTAGAATAATTAACTTTAGAAGATGACATTGTAAGAGAATAATTAACTTTAGAACAGACATACGAACATGAATATATATATATGAACAAGAACAAGAATATGGGCATGAACACGAACATGAATATGGACATGGATAGGAACAGGAAAAGGAACATGAATAGGAACAAGAATGTGGACATGGATAGGAACAAGAACATGGACATGGGAAGGAATATTCAAAGGAATTAGAAGGATCAGAAGAGAAGGAAAGAGTAAAAAGGTAAAGACTAGTGCTTGCTAGGAGTAGAAATACTCCCACCCTATAATTAACCACCTCATAAGCAGGTGGGGGAGGGGCTAAGCTAAGAGACTAATTATTAGCCTCGAGTCCCAAAGGTGACCATTTTGCATTGATGTGAATGTTAGGAGGGAAAACTAAAGGGGATTAATGTTATTCATAAAATAGGTTACAATATATAGGCATAAGCCTATATGATGAACATGACACTTGTCAATAGGTTACAATATATAGGCATAAGCCTATATGATGAACATGACACTTGTCAAGTGAAACTGACAAGTGTCAAGGAAGGCATAGTGCACTTTAAATCTAACAGTGAAAGGTGAGATATTTTAGTAAGAGGGAGATATTTGGTTTAAAGAGAGAGCATTGAGTCAGGGGGAGTAGTGTCCCAGGGGGGCAAAAAAAGAAAAAGGTCAAGTATTTGGTAAAAATAATTTGGGTTGCCATAAATGACAAAGGAGGTGATGATTGGACATTATGAGTGGTAAGTTGTCATTGATGTCAAGAGTAAGTGGTTATTGATGTCGAGCTTTCAGCACCAGTCAGTGGTTGTTTCAGTTGGCAACATCAGGTTCAAGTTCTCCAATAAATGCAAAAGGATGACCTAGTTTCAAAAAATTAGATGAGGTCCAAAGTGCAAGAAGAAGCCCAAGTGAATAATATTATAATATTATTTTATAATATTATACAAAGGAAGTTTAAAATTAATTATAAATTAATTTTAAATTAATTTACTTAACATATAAAGTTATTTAATTTAATTATTAATTAATTTAATTATTAATTATAAATTAAGTTAAGATAAGGTTAAAATAGCCTAAGGTGGGTTATTAAATTAAATTCTAATTTCAATTTCAAATTATAAGCACCGATGTAAGGAGAAAATTGCAAATGTGTATAAAGGGGGGACTACCTACCTTAATGTGAGTCTTGCAAATTGTGTTGTGTCTAAGAGAATAAATGGTTTACAATTTCGAGGAAAGTCAACAGAGACAGAGGCATAAGAGGAAGGGACTCCTCATTCCTTCACATGGACACTAATAGCCCACGTGGTGGGATCCCAAGCACTAAGGCACTTAGGCTTGGGGATATGGTGGAAGAATCATGCTGAAACCCCCTTTTGGGAAGAAAGAGGTATGCATTAATATTAGGCACCAAAATTTTTGGGAATGTTGTTTGAGCATTTAGAAATTAATGTTTGCATAATTGAAATTTTTTATAAGGTTGTAAAGGAGAGTTATTAGGCTTATGAAAAATTCTTTTTTGTGTTATTTACTTTAGTGTTTAGGAAAGGGTAGTGAGGTGTTTAGGAAGATTGTTTGAAAACTTATGGTGTTGGATGTTTTTTTAAGTTGGAGTTTATAAGGTGTATCAAAGAAATTAATGTTCATATATGGTATGATGAGTGTTATTTTAAAAGGGAGCAATAAGGTATAAATTGAGTTGTGATTATTTTGTGTCTAAGGAATAGTTTTGAGAAAGTGTTGAAGTAATATTGTTGTGTCTGACCATTGGAATTGGAAAGAAGAAAATTGTGATTGAGACAAGTTTTTTTCTAAAGGCACTTTTTCATCCAACAAAAGGTATGGGCATATTCTTCCTAGTGAGTGATTGTTGAAAATTATGAATGAAAAGTTTGAGTGAAAAGGATTGTTTGATTAAGAATTTTTGAGTGTGCTTTTAATTAATGCTTCAAGGTTTTCTGGAATTGAGAGTTGTTGATAAAACCTTGTTTTATAAGTATTGTTTTTGAAGTGATTAAGTTGAGTGAAGAACTTGAACTAGGGTTTGCAAAGAGCATGAGTATAATTATTATGTGAGATTGGTTGATAAGGATTGTTGGAAAAATTTGAGTGAGTGTTCATATGTTTGAAATAGGATTGTGAGCAAGGATTATTTCATTGAGTGATTGAGTAAAATTGGTTGAGCCTAGTCAAGTGAATGTGTGAAGTGATAACTCAAGTTCTATAAAACAAATTGTTCTATATTCTAAATTGATTTGAGAAAAAGGTTGAGTGTATATGAGTGTGAAACATATTGAGTCTCTAAAAATTATCCAAATATTTGTGTGATAAAAGAGATATTGAAAGTGATTGAGCATTGAGGTGAATGTGAAGCATATTGAGTCTCTAACAATTATCTCTATGTTTCTAAAAGAGTGATTGAAAGTGATTGAGCATTGAGGTGAATGTGAAGCATATTGAGTCTCTAACAATTCTCTATGTGTTTCTAAAAGAGTGATTGAAAGTGATTGGGCATTGAGGTAAATGTGAAGCATATTGAGTCTCAAACAATTCTATGTATGTTTTTAAAAGAGTGATTTAAAGTGATTGAGCATTATGATAAATGTGAAACATATTGATTCTTTAACAATTCTCCTTATGTTTCTATGAGATTGGACAAATTTTAGTGTGGACTTGTTGTCCAAATTTGAGGTAAGTCTTTGAAAATACTTGTGGAAATATTTGTGTGAGATTTTATGAAAGCTTACAATATATATTGAGAGCATATTTGGATGAGTTCTAGTGAGGATTTATTGAGTATATTTGGACAAGTTCTATAGAGGACTTGTGGATAAATTAGTATAAGATTTTATGGAAGCTTACAAGGCATATTTGAGACAAGTATTTAAGAATATTTGAGAGCAGAGTTGGACAAGTTCTTGAGAGGACTTGTGCATAGATTAGTGTGAGATTTTATGGAATATTACAAGGAATATTTGAGACAAGTCTTTGAGAAGACTTGTGAGCAGAGTTGATTGATTGATTTATTCAAATATTGAGTTAATATTTGGGGCAGATCCAATAGAGTTATGATTAAGTCAAGCTTTGAGTTAAGGCTTGAGGATAGATATTGAGGGTATATTTGTGGTAGATCGAAGGACCAATTTTAGTACGAATTTGAGGACAAAGTTTGGTGTATATTTGAGGATAGGTTTGTGCCAGACCAGAGACATAGATTGAGTAGATTTGTGCTAGATCAAAGGATTGTGTTTAGTGTAAATTTGAGTTAGATATTTGAAGATGACAAAGTATAGACGATGATAGTCTCTATTGGATAGAGATACATTAGCTAGGGTAGTGAGGATAGGTGTCTTCAGTGGATAGATATCCATTAGCCAGAGTAGTGGGGGTAACAGTTCTTCTAGAAGATCACCAATTATATCTAAAGAGAAATAAATTCTCCTATTGATAGAGATCAAAAAACTTGATTAGGGGATTGGTGTCTCCTTTGGATAGATGTCCATAAACACTATAATAGGCAAAGGATTCCCAAGAGATTGATTGAAAAAAAATTAGTGAAATATTTTCTCTGTGGAGTAACCCACATTGGGTGAACCATGTAAAATTGGTATCTCTATTGTGTAGGGTAATTTGTACATTGATTTGATGACTATTGTTGATATTTATATCTATACATTGCATAATATTAAGAAAGAAAATTAAAAAGTGATCTTGTACTGTTCACCCCCCCTCTCAGTATAATCTTGTGTTCTTAAATATTTGAAATATGAGGCATGAGTATGACAATATAGTAAGAGGATATTGTGGTCAGATCCAATATTAGGTAGAGAACACATGGTTGCATCATGAAATTTTGGGATGGCATTGAAAAAAATGAGGGTATGATCAAGGTGCATCTGGATCAGCTGGTCATCCTTCCTATGGTTTCTCCTGGTGAATTTTTATCCCTCTAAGATTGATATACATTAGTTCGTTGTTGTCTATGAGGCTTGCACTCATAGAATATCTCAGTTATTGGAGTCCCTCATTTCTTGTTGAAGGGAAAGAGGGGATATTTGAAGTATACAAACATTATCCAATATTTTGTATAAAATATGTCTCTCAACTAACTAAAGAATTCCATAATAAGTTCCTCTGAGAAGGAGCATTTGGATCATAAACATTTTATAGGACCCGTAATAAACCATCATATTTTTTGAATAACAAAATGTTAATGTAGCTCTCATCCGTAGATAACACCATCCCATTGACCTTGGATGGATTCCATAAACACAAAAGGCCCTTGAAGCTCCATTGGTTGGATTGAAGCAAAAAAGTAGATGAGAGCCAAATTGACACATATTTTATGAAAATATTATATGTTTTATATCTGCAAAATTATGAAAGTAAATGTGTTTTAATGATTATTTTTACCTTATTTATGTGATTTATTAGTAAATTTTATAAATGAGGTTAAAATGATAATTGATCATATTTTACATAAATTGTGTGAAGTTTTTGTATGTTTTTGGTAGGTAATATTACAACACAATACAGGTCATATATTGAAGAAAGGATGAACCAATATCATGAAAATATATTGGAGACATGTGGACGCATGCTATGGAAGGGTGCTACGGAAGGACGCTACGGAAGGGTGTTACGAAAACTTGGAAAAATCTACGAAAAGACCTGTTCCACATAATAAAAATGCCACATAAGCTATGGCTTGGTCAAACACCACGTGGGCAGCTGAAACACAAAATATTTTGAATTCCACATAGGCATTTAGAAGAATCAAACGTGGGTGACTCATCATTTATTTGGGGCATGAATTTGTTATGATATTTTCTATAACAATACGTTAATATTTGTAATAAACTCATCCTTCCCTAAAAGAAAGGATCAAAGCTATAGAAAAAGTCTAAATCAAGGTTTGTATTGTTACGTAGCTATCCCACCAAGTCAAAGTTAGTATTATGTTTTAATTAGTTGCCACTTGGACCAATTAGAATATTTATTGAGTCCAAGTATTTTAGGAGATGTGTTAATTTAGATTATTCTTGTTAGAATAAAGTTATTGCGTGATCAATTTCAAACCATACGGATGAAATACAGGGATTTATGTTCAGAATTGTCTGAGTGAAAATATATATTTGTATGTGAGGCCTTTGAAAAGGACTGGTTGAATGGAAAGCGAATGTAGAAATATTTGTAATCTATGATTATTCTTGATGTAATATTCTATATGCAATTCTGAAATTTGGATGCACAACCATGTATGTTTGATTTTCAATAATAAAGTAGCAACAATATTTTCTTCAGGATATGGTAATTGTGTTTTATAATTATTTTATATTTTGTTTGTTTTGGTAATTTTTATTTCTTTTATTCTCTTGCAATTATTATATAATTAAGAATTAGATTAATTAAATGAGAGTCAATTATTGAATAGAAAGTAGGGGCAGGGGTTCACACTAACCTTCCGGAGGTAAGGCCCACTCCGAAAGGTTAGTCCCTAATCTCTTCCCCCCGGTAAATAGAGTTAGAATGTAGAATAAATTTTAAAGCATAAACTTAATTAAATTGAATACAAAAATAATTATAAATTATATTATGCATCATTAAATAATTCGTGGATCCACATATACTCATATATAATAATTCATAAATTGCATATTTTATTTTATTTTATTCTATTTTCCGTAAACTTTAATTTCTGCAACACATGAAACCAGAAAGAGATCTGAACTAAGCTTAGTATTAATTACTATGGTACAATATATACTAGATTGCTACTCTTTAAATCTAACCTAGATTAACCCATATTGACAAAATTAAATGTAAGCTAATACAACCAATCATTTTGGCATCATTATCGGGGAGAGTAGCGTCGTAGTGGTTAGTCAAAAAAGTTGTTTGGCAGTGCAAAGAGAGAGGACTTACTTGTATATGAAAAGGGGTACGTACAAGACCTTGGTGTGCATACGAGTCAGAGTGGCCCGTATATGGTTCCAACAAGCCCCGCCTTTCGACGTTGCCAGGTTCATTTTTCATAAAGGTTTCATTTTTACTGCTTTCATAGATTAAAACTTTATTTCCAGCAAATTTATTTCCTGCAAATTTATTTTCTATAAATTTCAATTTCAGCATATTTAATTTTTTGCAATTTCCTTGCTTTGGGTAATTACTATTGTTCATTTGATTTAGGACCTATGAAAAAGAATAGGAAGTAGGTGAATGCTGAAAACAACCTAATATTGTTTTAGGACCCTATTTTTGTTTTATTAGGATGTAGTTAGGTTGAGTGACACAGCTGTAATGAAATCCCTCATAATAATCAAAAGAACAGTAGAAAGTTACCTTTTAGTTTAGCAATTTTACTTCCAGTAAAAATTTACTTTCCAAGTACTTTTATTTTTTTCCTAATTATGTTGAAATAGGTCGTATAAACACATCTAATTTTAGTAGCATTAGGACTGTTTAGTAATTTTAAATTTATTTCTTTTCTACTATGTTAAGAGTATTTATAAGTTTTGAAATTTATATTTAGAACTTAGTAGACAATACGTTAAGAATATTTATAAGTTCTGAAATTTATATTTAAACTTGCTAGACAGTAGGATTGAAACGAGAATATATATATATATATATATATATATATATATATATATATATATATATATATATATATATATATATATATATATATATATAAATAATAATAAAAAAATAATATAAAATCAAAGAGAGAAAATAAAAAATGCTAGGTGGAGAAAAACAGTCCAATAAACCTCTAGAAAATATTACAAAAAAAATAAAAAATATAAAAAAATAAAAAATATAAAAATAAAAATAAAATAAAAATAAAGTATATATATTAAAATAATAATATATATATATTAGAAATGAAAATAATATATATATTGTTGCGATATCGCGACATGTTGCCTTGTCGTGGCCAAGAGAAGAAAGGTGTCGCGATATCGTGACATGTTGCATTTTCGCGGCCAAGGGAGAAAAGGTGTCGCGATATCGCGACATGTTGCATTTTTGCGGCCAAAGGAGAAAAGGTGTCTTGATATCGCGACATGTTGCATTTTCGTGACCAAAGGAGAAAAGGTGTTACGATATCGTGACATGTTGCATTTTCACGGCCAAAGGAGAAAATGTGTCTTGATATTGCGACATGTTGCATTTTCGCGACCAAAGGAGAAAAGGTGTCACGATATCATGACATGTTGCATTTTCGCGGCCAAAGGAGAAAAGGTGTCGCGATATCACGACATGTTGCATTTTCATGGCCAAAGGAGAAAAGGTGTCACAATTTCGAGACATGTTGCATTTTCGCGGCCAAAGGAGAATAGGTGTCGCGATTTCGTGACATGTATTTTTGCGGCCAAAGGAAAAAAGGTGTCGCGATTTTGCGACATGTTGCTTCATCGCGGAAAAAGGAGGAAAATGTCGCGATATCGTGACATGTTGCTTCGTCACGACCGAAAGAGAAAAAGTGTCGCGATATCGCGACATGTTGCAACATCACAACCAAAAGAGAAAAAGTGTCATGATATCGCGACATGTTGCTACATCGCAGCCAAGAGTGAAAAAGGGTCGCAATATCGCGACATGTTGCTCCGTCGCAGTCGAAAGAGAAAAAGTGTCGCAATATCGTGACATGTTGCTACATCACGGCCAAGAGAGAAAAAGTGATGCGATATTGCGACATGTTGCATTTTCGTGCCCAAAGGAGAAAAGTGTTGCGATATCGCGACATGTTGCATTTTCGCGGCCAAAGGAGAAAAATGTCGCGATATCGCGACATGTTGCTTTTTCATGGCCAAAGGGGAAAGGTGTCATGATATCGCGACATGTTGCATTTTCGCGACCAAAGGAGAAGAATAGTGTCGCGATATTGTGACAAGTTGCATCAACTGACCATGCCGATCCCCTTGCTAGCTAGTTAATGGTTTAGGAGATTTGGCTCCATTGCAAATATTCTTCTACTATTGTTAGCATGTGTTCTCTCTAACTTCGGTTGGGAAGAGTCTCTTCCCATATTGTAATTGATCTTTGTTTTAATACAAGTTTTTTCAAAATTTTCAAAAAAAGAAAATAATATATATATATAATTAAAATATATATATAAATAATAATAATAATAATAATAATAATAATGAAATAAAATAGAGGTATTATAGAGGACTGAATCAATATAACTATAAAGTGGCAGGACAAACATATTGTATCATGAAAATTTCAATTAAGAAAATATTTGAAAGGGTGTAGTAAAACTCAAATCCTATTGGTAACTCAACTAGAAAATCACTAATTAATGGGCATAGGTTTTAACTATACAAAGAGCCACTATCTAAAAAAAAAAAAAAAATCATACACCACCTTAAACAACAAACTGATTTGCAGTGCATTTCTGAACTGCAACCAACTACTATCCAATAATTTCTCTTTGAAAAGAAAAAATAATATATATATATATATATATATATATTGAAAAAAAATTAAAAATAAAAATGATTATGCTTCCTTTATTTCATCATGAAGTATCTGTATTTCCTTCCATTTTCAGTCTTAATGTTTCAAAGATAGCTTAAGAAGATGTTTTCTCTAAAAACCTTGTAGGAAGATGATTACCACATGATGCATAGTACCTTGTTTGCTAGATGAAGTCTAGATGTTTTTCAAATACTCAAACTATATCTAATATTTTGAGCAAAATTTTCATTGGAAATAACACAAATATTTTAAAATGTTGTAAGTGACTCCTAGATGATCAAGTTTTTCTCTTTTGACCACGCACAAATACATATCTAAAAACATTGTGAAGTTTTGGAAAAATTAACTCATGTGTTATTTTTGCCATAAAGTAAAAAGTTTCCCTTGCTTATCTATTTTTACGCATGGTCTAGAGTACTAATGAATTGGCAAAAGGACAAGCTCGCCCTTCACCCTAAAAAAAAAAATAAATAATCCCTTGCTCCTCATCTAATCGAGCAAGTATCCTACTAAATTCTTGCTTCTCCTCAAAATAAGCAAGATCCCCAAAAAGTAATGAAAATTTTCTTGCTTCTCTTCAAAATAAGCAAGAACCTCAAAAAGCACTAAAAATCCCTTGCTCCTCCCAAAATGAGCAAGTACCCCAAATAAAACAAAAGTAAAAAAAAAAAGGGCAAAAGAGCTTGAATCCCTGGAATTCTCAGTATCTCAAACACCATGGGGTACTCTTTATTAAGGTATCCTTACGTATTAACACTAAGTCTGGATAAGACCTCTAGATGCTCATAAGATAAGCTAGCTTTTTGGCATACATAACCCTTGTTGTTTTTCAATCCTTGCTCATAATGGAAAATGAATCCTCATTGCACACACAGTTGGTCTTGAAAGAAGCTTGAGAATACTAGGACAACTTTGACACTATATTGATTTGTGAAAGGAGTAAATGAAGTTGTTTCAAAATTGCTAGAATGTTTGAAGTCCTTGAAGAATAATCCTAGAAACATCACATGCAGGAAAAACTCAAAAGCAAACCCTCATGAAAGTACTATGGTTTCAATTTTTTCTTTTTCTACAAAAACATGGCTTGTGCCCATCACATTTTCATCCCTTAGAAAAAGCCATCTTAATATCTATTTCACTTTTTCCTATGATTGAAGATATCCTAGAAGGCTGAAATCAAATTTTATATTCATTACCTTTCTATCTCGAAAACTTCTTAATGACATACAAGAAGCACAATCACAAAAATTATAATAAACCCCCATAAATAAAACTTATTATTATATTATCCACCAATATAAATAAAACACCCTTCATCTTGTTTTGGCTAAAATTACAGTTTGGGGGGGAAGTAAATAAGGTATACAAAGTTCACAATTCAGTTTGGGGGAAAGAATCAGGTAAAGTATTTTCTTAAACTCTAACAACTACAGTTTTGTAGATATCTTCTATAGACAACTTCTGTAATAATCTTCAGTAATATAGTTTATAATACTTAATACAATAGAGTTTATAATATAGTTTAGAGGTATAGTATAGGTAATATAATATTTTATAGTTATATAATAATAATAATAATAATAATAATAATAAAATTGAATATATATTATATTAATTTACTATTTTTAATTACTATATCTTTACTTTGATCATTCTTCTCGAAAAAAATAAATATAAATAAATATAATATAAATATATATATATATATAAATATATATATATATATATAATAAAATAAAATAAAATAATAATAATAAAAAATAATAAAAATAAATAAATAAATAAACTTTAAAAGTTAATTTAAATTTTATATGTTACATATATAATGATGTTCTTATTGTTAGTATGGGTTTGTAGATAACATTATTATAGAAGTTATAAGTCTTATTTATGCATAGTTTTGATATACATCTAAATAAATCCAATGAGCACTATTGACTTTTGCATTGGAAAGTGTGTTTAGATAGATAGAAGTTGAAATATTGTTGCTATAGGAAGTGATTAGACTAAAATAAAACACATATTCATTGTATGATTTATAGTACCTTCTTGTTTCAACTTATTTAATTTGAAAAAAATGATGGTAATCCCAATTTAGCCAAATGACAATTTGCATTGTGCTTCTTATCAAATGTATATCACATTCCAAAAGAAATATTGTTTAAAATGGAGTATCAAGGTAAAAATTTGGATTTACATGAACAAGGCATCAATCATCTATTATAGACCAAATTTTGGATTTATGCAACTGTTATAACTGCAGAGTTTATCCATTGAGATTGTTGTATTAATCTTGTGTGCATGAGGACATGCACTTCCTTCAGTTTGGGGGAATGATGAGTGCCAAATTGACACATATTTTATGCAAATATTATATGTTTTCTATCTGCAAAATTATGAAAGTAAATGTGTTTTAATGATTATTTTTACCTTATTTATGTGATTTATCAGTAAATTTGATAAATGAGGTTAAAATGATAAATGATCATATTTTACACAAATTGTGCGAAGTTTTTGTATGTTTTTGGCAGGTAATATTACAACAAAATACAGGTCATATATTGAAGAAAGGATGAACCAATATCATGAAAATATATTGGAGACACGTGGACGCACGCTACGGAAGGGTGCTACGGAAGGACGCTACGGAAGGGTGTTATGAAAACCTGGAAAAATCTATGGAAAGACCTGTTTCGCATAATAAAAATGCCACATAAGCTATGGCTTGGTCAAACACCACATGGGCAGCTGAAACACAAAATATTTTGAATTCCACATAGGCATTTAGAAGAATCAAACGTGGGTGACTCATCATTTATTTGGGGCATGAATTTGTTATGAGATTTTCTATAACAATACGTGAATATTTGTAATAAATGCATCCTTCCCTAAAAGAAAGGATCAAAGCTATAGAAAAAGTCTAAATCAAGGGTTGTATTGTTACGTAGCTATCCCACCAAGTCAAAGTTAGTATTATGTTATAATTAGTTGCCACTTGGACCAATTAGAATATTTATTGAGTCCAAGTATTTTAGGAGATGTGTTAATTTAGATTATTCTTGTTAGAATAAAGTTGTTGCGTGATCAAGTCCAAACCATATGGGAGAAATACGGGGAGTTATGTTCGGAATTGTCTGAGTGACAATATATATTTGCATACGAGGCCTTTGAAAAGGCCTGGTTGGATGGCGAGCGAATGTAGAAATATCTGTAATCTGTGATTATTCCTGATGTAATCTTCTGTATGCAATTCTGAAAGTTGGATGCGCAGCCATGTACGTTTGATTTTCAATAATAAAGCAGCAGCAATATTTTCTTCAGGATATGGTAACTGTGTTTTATAATTATTTTATATTTTGCTTGCTTTGGTAATTTTTATTTCTTTTATTCTCTTGTAATTATGAAATAATTAAGAATTAGATTAATTAAATGAGAGTCGATTACTGAATAGAAAATAGGGGAAGGGGTTCACACTAACCTTCCGGAGGTAGGGCCCACTCCGAAAGGTTAGTCCCTAATCTCTTCCCCCGGTAAATAGAGTTAGAATGTAGAATAAATTTTAAAGCATAAACTTAATTAAATTGCATACAAAAATAATTATAAATTATATTATGCATCATTAAATCATTCGTGGATCCACATATACTCATATAGAATAATTCATAAATTGCATATTTTATTTTATTTTATTCTATTTTTCGTAAACTTTAATTTTTGCAACACATGAAACCAGAAAGAGATCTGAACTAAGCTTAGTATTAATTACTATGGTACAATCTATACTGGATTGCTACTCTTTAAATCTAACCTGGATTAACCTAGATTGACAAAATTAAATGTAAGCTACTACAACCGATCAATAGAGTCTTTCCAGATGTAATTTAAAATAGAAAAAATATCCTACGAATCAAGCTTGGTTTCTTGGAGAAGAAGAATGGAAGGTCTATGTTCTCTGCTCATGGACTTAACTAAGTGTTTCTTGTTTTGTCCATTGAGGCCTCTCTTATTCTATGAGAGGATCTTGATTTGGTAACTCTTAATGAGGTGCAATTCCATTTCTTGTATGGAGTGGGAAGATTGTTTCTATTCTATTCCTAGGTCTCTTAAATATGGGGGGACTTTATAAGAGTGATTTGGGTGTATTTTATGACTTTGTATGAATCTTCCATGTTTCTAATGTCTTGTGTTGAGGGATGACCCCTCTTCTTAATTGAGCCCACATCTGCTATTGGTTTCTTGAGGTAACATGAGGGGGGAATAAGGGAAGGTGTTGGGGGGGGGATAATCGAGGATGTCAAGGCTCAATGGGGAGGGAGGGGAGGGTTACGAGTGCATATAACTATTGAAATATGGTTTGGAGGGATGATAGGGATGGTCATCAAAGGATAGGGGGCAAGTTATTTGACATTGGGATGGATGGGTTGCAAGGATGAAGGGCCCGACTGGGGGATTTTAAAGGATTCTTCTCATGATAGGGGTCGCATAAGGGGAGATAGGAGGGTTAGGGATGGGATCAGGGCCATGGGGATGCCTCATTTTTTAGACGCAATTATTCCTCCAAGAAGAGGTGGTTGGGGGTTGAGACAGGTATTGGGAGTTAATATGGCCTTGTTTGCAACAAAGACTACAAAATGTAGGTTTATTTTTGTATTTAATAGTTTGATAAAAATTAAAGACCTTGGAAATGAGGTTGATCGAGGATGGGATGTCTGAGTCCAAGTTTCCATTGACACACATACGATCCTGGGTCATTTTGCTCCCAGAGCATGTTGAAGGGTCGAAATAGATCAGTTCTCCAATACTTCATGATATGTCACGGAGGATGTCCTCATACCAAAATTAGACTAGAAGGTCAAGAAGGTGGATCTATATTGAGGTAATGTTAATGCTATGAGTTGCAGGATTGAAGTACACCCCTCACTTATGGAGGAAGAGGTCTCTTTTATCAAAGAACCAAGGTTTTCCAGTGAGAATCCATTGAGAGTCTATAGGATTGTTCAACCGAATTAGGAAGAAATCTCTGGTTAGGGCAACCAGCTCCATAGATTTTTTTGGGTAGCAAGAGGTGTTGGCCCATTTACGAATGGGCTCCATGTCAGGTTGGGATCTAAGGAATTTTCCAATTAGTGATATTATGTTCCAATTGATCACACTGGTCATGATTTTGTAGGGGATATCAAGGTTATCATTATGAGGGAGCAAATGTATCTTGGACCATATCTTCAAATTAGGGTTTGGTTTTACTATCTTCACGAAGGATCAAAAGGAATTTGATGATCCTTTTTCCACTCCTGAGGCTCTCTTTTTGACCAGAAAACCCATGGGTTTGTGGTTGAGGACTAGATTGTGACCATTGGTATCAGGATCTTGTGATGGACATGATTGTTTCCAATCCTCCACTTGAGCCATGCAAATGTCTTCCCAACTGATATAGGAGGTTTGGGCAAGAAGAAATTTGATTTTTGCATTGTGGTGCAGTCTTTCCCTGTTCAAGTTGCTCAATAGGCCCTAGATCCTTCTTCGGTTGTTATTGTCCTCATTGATATGGTCAATATTATCTCTGTTGCCTTTGTCAGATTCGCTTGTGTTGGGATTCTGATTTTCATTCATCATTGCAGCTATTTTCTTTCCATTCACCGCTACTCCTACTATTTTTCACTTTCTGCATCTACTTCCTTTTCACTCGCTCGCTCCTTCATCATCTCCATACCATGATGACATTTATGATATATTACTTTCATTAATAACAATAAATATTTGGAATATTATCATATTTTTTAAGGATAATAGTAATACTAGTAATTTTTTATTCACTTTCAATTGATATATATGTGTTCATTTTGATCCTTGTAAGCATTTATATCTCTTTATTTGCATAATAGTTTAATGAATTATCATATAATTCTATATAAATGAAAATAATTCTTGCATTTCTTAGATAAAAACTACTTTTAATAGTTTTTTGAAGTTTATTTTGGAAGTCAACATTAAAATGAAGCAAGGATATATTTTCCTATATAAAAAATTTATAATACTAATATTTTTTTTTTATTTGTGGAAAACATCCCAAAAGGGATGCCACTTTCGGGTAAGACCCAAGGAGGAAGGGGTATCCATTCCGCCAAAAATTCCCAGGACTTGGACCTGGCCTACCACCTTTGACATACTGAAGGAGCAAACAAACACACAAAACCAATTTAAAAATAAGTAAATAACAACAAAAATAATAAAATAAAATAAAAAACATGCTCCTTGAGTGTGTCAAAAATAAAAGCACAACCAAAAACGCACAATAAGATAAAAGAAACCACAATACAAACCACATAGAAAAACACAAGAACCACAAAAAAAAACACAAAAAAGACAAAAGCAACAGAACACTACAAAGACATAACCCCCAAAAAAACATGAAAAATAAACACAACCAAAACCGAAAAAAAAAAAATAAATAAATAAATAAAAAACAACCAACAACAGACAATAGACAAAAACAAAAAAACATAGAAAACACTCACACATAAAAACACAAAATAACACAAACAAGAACAAGAACGAAAAAACACAAGAACAATAACAAAAAACATAACATAAAACATAAAAAAAAAAACAACAAAAACACAAGAACAACAAAAAACAACACAAAAACAAAACAAAACAAAAGAACCCACCCACCTTAAAAAAACTAAAAAAAAATAAAAATGAACAAAACAATGACCTATCTAGACCAGAAGACTATTAAGGCAAGAATCAACATAGGAAACAAAATAAAGAATATAATGAGCTAGGGAACTAAAAAAACTGAATGAACCAAAGAGAAACAAAAAAAAACAAGAAGAAACTAGGTACCTTCAAAACTGGAGCCATCCAAAGAAATGATAGAAAGAAGAGCTTCCCTAATTTGAGAAGCCCACCATATAGGAGGGTGGCCATAACAAGTAATATCACCTTTGTCCAAATCCCAATTAGCTAAAGCATCAACACTCTTGTTTTGATCTCTGACCACATGATTGTAATCAACTTTCAAAAATCCCATCTGGATTAACTGAATCTTCTCAATAATTATTTTTATTCTACAATCCACCTTATGATTCTTAGGAGTCTTCAAGATATTAATCATAAGTTGAGAGTCAGACTCAACTAACACCTTTTCCCATCCAAATTTAGTAGCCTCCTGAAGGCCTCTAAGGATACCATACCCCTCAGCAAGGTTATTGGAAAGAATACCCAAATTCTCAACAAAAGTAAAAACTAGGGAGCCATCTGAAAGTCTACCAATTCCTCCCACACTGGCTCTTCCAGGGTTCCCTCTAGAGGCTCCATCAATATTGTCTTTTTCAAAATCCTTAGGAGGAGTATAATACTAATATAGATACTAAGTGATTTTATTATTTTTTAAAATTAATTATTTCTTCTAAACCATAAATTCTAACAAATAATGGAATACGTACCAACCATCCACACAATGCTTGATAGTTTACCTTTAATTTTTTTTTTTTCAAAATTTTATTATTTATTTTAATATCTATAGAAAATTATAATAGGCTCCTTTATTTTAAAAACTTATCCATATAGAAGAATAATATGAAAAATAAATAAATAAATAATCTAACGACTTTAACTTTAACTTATTACGTAAATCACATGTAAAATATGTGATAGCCTTTGGTTAAATTATTACATGTATATTTTACATTTGAATTCTTAACCAAAACAAACCTTTATATTATGATTATAGAATTTAAATTTTGTTCGGTATGCAGAAAAAAATATTTTTATTGCAAGATATTATAATATAAAACTTTTTTTTGACTTGTTTTATAAATCATATTAAAAATATGTATAGAACACAAGTTATGTGAATAGTCTATTTTTTATATATGTTGGTAAAAATTTATTGAATCAATAAAATCATACAAGAAATAGAGAATCCCAAAACAATAACCCTCAAGAGGGCTAGAAGAAAGAGACCCCAAAAACCACTGAGCACTATACCAAAAGACACCCAACAAACAACCTCAAATAGGCATATCCGTAGCAACAAAATTAGCAAGATGACAAGAACTATCCAATAGGAGTTGATCCCATTTCCTAACATTCCAATATTTTTGAAACTCAAAAGCTCATTTTACCAAGTAATCACCCACACCATTCCATTCGTTGGGAATATGAACAAAGAAAATAAACTCCATATGCCGATAAATTTGAATGATCTTCCAAGACACTAACACCAGCTACCAATGAACATTAAAAATATTATGAGTCTTAAACAAATTAATAATAATCTAAGAGTCTAACTCACACATTATCTTCTACCATCCTAGACCATAAACTTTTTCCAAATCAAAACGAATAGGAAGGGCCTGTATATAATTATTAGTTTGCTTCCCCTTATAACAGGAGAAAATGAAAAGAGTTGCACCACTATTATCTCTCCCAAAACCACCAATACCTGCATACCCAGGATTTCCTCTAGAAGAGCCATTAGTATTAATATTAAACACTCCCAAGGTGAAGGATACCATCTACCATCTCTCTAAACTTTTTTATTGATGCCTCTCCTCTCGACCGATAAATAAGGATGAGGGCCATTCTCCACTAAACCCAGGTCTTGCATCATCAAAATCTCATACTGCTCCAAAGGAAGATCCTGCATCATCAAAATATTAGACTTCTCCAAAGGAAGATTGATCTGACATTTAGAAGAAACAATTTCTTGGATCATACCAATAATTATTTACCAAATATGATAAATAGTTAACTTTCTACCTTAATTTTTTTTTTTGATTTATTTCAAGCCAAATTTGCCATATAAGACATGAGGGCCCAATAATCCATACAAATTGAAGAAAGAAAGCTTTAGTAGGAGGTCTTCCTAAACTCCTCTAGAACTCAATAAGAGAAGAGGTATGAGAACAAGACTATTTCCACACCCTCCACCAAAGATGCCAAATTTCTTGTGCAAATGAATATTGTAAGAGTAAATGCCCTAAATATAAATCACTATTCTCACAAGAAACAAAATGAAGGTCCCTAAAAACCTCTCTTTTGGATATTATCCTGGCATGACATATGTTCCTAGTATACAATCACAAATAGAAATTGCATTTGGTCCAAGAAAACTTATTTCAAACCTATTTCAACCAAAGAACCTCCTCATCCCAAAGTTGCTACCTATCTAAAAAATGGTAACCAAAAGCCACAAAGAAATCCCATCTATGATCCAAACCCAAAGCCAAAACATCATCATCTTGTAAAGAAGAGCACTCCCTAGTAGCCAAAATACGAGCCAACTCTTCTCTATCCTAAAAAAAACCACCTGTCGGTAAATCTCTAGGATCTTTGCACTGAACTACCTCCACCTGCCCAAATATTTTGGCAACTTTATAATCCATCACCCTGTATCAATGAACAGTAAAAAAAAATTGATATTGATTTTATTTATTATATATATTTTAATTCTCTTCATTTAGAGAGAAAAAATGCCTCTTACTTCATGAAACTTCAAAAGATATAAAAAACCATATAGAAAATCTATTGAAGCTATGGTTCCTTACAAGGATAAAAAGTTAAAATGGTCTTCTATTACTTATAGGTTAGACCGATGGATATTTTATAGATAATTTTTATTGTGATGATTAATTGAATATTTGAAAAAAAATGATTTTAATTTTTTTTATCTAACTTAGAAGAAAATATTTTTAAGTTGAAATACATATTTCTATTATTTTTCATAAGAGTCTCTTTCCTACTAGTATATAAAAATAATATCGCTATTGTATTTTTTAAGCTATATTTTATTGAATATTTACGCCTATAGGAATCTTTCTTTTGTAGGCTATTGTGAAAATGTGGTATTGGATTTAAAATACAAAAATAGGCCTATATGAATGTTTCAATAATATGAAAATGGGGAATCTATCAATAGTTTTATTTTTATTTTTTGATTTGGTTATTATGATAAACACTTACCACCAATGTATAAGGTTAAGTAATCTTATTTTAATAATGATCTCTTGTAAAGCCAAGAGTTGTGTTTATTAATAGGGAATTTAACACATAGCCACCACACACCCACCCCTCACACACTCACCCATGCCATATTTTAAACCTTAGACCTCTAGAAGAAGATCCAAAGCCCGAACCATTGTATATATATCAATAATTTTTAAATACTATAATTTATTATTATTTGTTTGTTATTTTAACATTGATATTGGATTTAATTTTTTTAATAGGTTATATTTGTGTCTAAAATAACTCTATAAATATGTAAATCATTTAAACTCTTATTAATTTTACAACAAGATAACCACAGAATAAATGTCTTAAAACCAAATAAAAATAAAAAACCATTATTGAGTAGATTACATGTCAAAAGAATTATTTTTTATTTATTTGTAGTAATATATATATATATATATATATATATATATATATATATATATATATATATATATATATATGGTTAGTGTGAGAAAACCCTATGACCAATGCAGAGGGATGAGAAGACTCCCCCCAACAATGACCCCTCCTAAACTCGAGAGCTATGCTTATGAATAGGGAATTTAATACACAACTACCACACACCCACCCCCTCACACACTCGCCCACACCCTAATTTTAACCTTGTACCTCTCAAAGAAGAGCCAAAGCCCGAACCATTGCGTTGTCCCCTTGGGATATATATATTATTTTGAATGTAAAGGGCTAAATTTTTATTAATTTTAAAAATACAAGTCTTTACAACAAAAAATAAAGGGTGGATAGGCACACCCAATAGGTAGTCATACTAACTAAGGTTGAGTTAGAAATAAATTACTCAAAATAACAAAAATAAGGTTAAACCTGTCACCAACCACAATACAAAAAAACATGCATTAAATCATGTCAATCATGGGGGTATACTCACGAGGTGAATGTTGCTTATCCTCCATATGCCGCCAATCGATATTAGAAGGAATGGAAATGAGCCACCCATCCTCCCTAGACATGCAAAAATTATCACCTATATCAAAGTCATCAATACCATCATATACACCCCAATCCACCACATTAGTTGGAGCAATTGGGCATGTGGGAATGGAATCTCCCCAACCAACAATTGGGTTTGGCTCCACCTGGTAAACCTCCCAACCACTACCATGATGAGATGTACTATTGTCAATGTTGTCTTGGGGTCAATGAGATGGCTAAGACCAATATCATTTTTTATACTGAGAGGGAAGTCACGAATGAGAGTGTGGATAGGCACACCCAATAGGTAGTTACACTAACTCAGGTTGAGTTAGGAAGTAGTTACTCAAAATAACAAAAACAAGGTTACACGCGTCACCAACCACAACACCAAAAAGCATGCATTAAATCATGTCAATCATGGGGGTATACTCATGAGGTGAATATCCCTTACCCTCCATATGCTACCAACCGATATTAGAAGAAATGGAGAGGAGCCACCCATATTCCCTAGGTATGCAAATATTATCACCTATATCAAAGCCATCAATACCATCAGATACACCCCAACCCACCACATTAGTTGGAGCAATTGGTCATGTGGTAATGGAATATCCCCAACCAACAACTAGGTCTAGCTCCACTTGATAAACCTCCAAACTGCTACCATGACGAGATGTACTATTTCCAATTTGGTCTTGGCTATGATGAATAATATATGGCTAAGACCAATGTATTTCTACATATTGAGAGGGAAAAAACAAATGATAGAGTGATCAAGAAACTTCATGAGATCGAGAAGGCTCTATAAAAGAGATTCAACTGACTATACATGGGGCATTACCTCAATGTTACATTAGAGTGCAAATATGCTCCACCTCCGTATGAAATTTCTCCTCTTGAGCTGAAATTTAGATCCAAAAATTAGAATAAATAATGCACTTATAAGCAATTAAAAATTCATCTAAACCATACTCCTGAGAAAAGATAACTCTATTACAATTTTTTCAAATATGAAAGAGAAAATTGATGTGAATAATCTTCCACACTTCCAACAAGGGCAAGGAAAAATCTGGTGGGTCACCAAGAAAAGCATGACGCCAAGTGAATGAACTCACCATATGAGGCTGAAAGAAGGACTCAAGCCTCTCGTGCCATTTGAGCTTTCTTGGACTGCCAAATATGATGAAGAGGGTCCTTTGGAGCATTGAAAAAATGGTAAGAAGGATTCTCTATTCCAATGTATTTTAATATTTGTCCAAGAGGAATACCATAGGATAATAAGGTTCAAGTAAAGAAAGCATGTTTGGGTTCAATATATCCTACCCAAGCCATTTTAAATATTAGACTCCAATGAGTCTGAGTGGAAATAATATCCCACCACTCATTGAGTATTTGAACCATAGGGATATTGGGATTAAGCCAAGCATACCCTAACTTATATTTGTAAGTAAGAAGTGAGGTTTTATTAAACCATCCCCAGTTAGACCACCAAGGCTTTTGAGAATTTATATGAATCATGGGCCAAACAGGAAAAGGGATACATTCCAAAATAGTTTCATAAGTATTCTTATCATCTGGTATATTTAAATATCCATATTATTAGATATCAAGTGCACATCCAATTTTATTTAATATAAGATTTGTCTAATTAACTTAATGTGTATGGCATATTGAAATCCTTTCCAAAGGCGATTTAAATTGATGAATAAAGAAGAATCATTTGATATAGATGTACAAGAGTACCATATTTCTTTTCTAAATAATATATAATGATGTTGAAGTCCCCTTTAAGAATCCATGAATTGCATCATTATTGTATTTGACATGAATTAATAAATGTCCTTATAACATTTATCTTGAACTATGATTGTGTTTGGATAAATATGTTTATAACTCTAATTTTTATATATTCCTCTGTACAACAAAAAAAACTATGATCAATCTAGTCACTTATTACTTTTAGGAATTGTTTGTTAATATTATGATTATATGTATGACTAGAACACCTCTTAAAGCTCCTATAGTAAAAAGTGTTAGACTATCATAATATTCTCTATATTTTAATGTTTCTTTATGTTCTTAACTACTTGATTGTGTTTCATTTATTAAAATTAAATCGACCTATAACAAATTATGAACTCAATAATTATTAATTTGAATTAATATTTACATATCAAATATTTCAATAAATCATCCTCATCATGATTATTTGTTTTCATTTTTGAGCTTATTCCCAATTCTTGTTAATGCTCAATATATATATATATATATATATTTTGTAAATAAATATTTGTCCAAGTTATAATCTTAACTTCAATTATTACAAATTGTTTATAAAATTTTATTATTATTTAGCTTGCATAGTAAAATAAAAATCTATATGGAGCTAGGGTGAGGAACTAGGTTTTATGAAAGATGGATCCAAAGAGCTCAAGAGAGGTGGGGATATGGACACCAAATAGCTCCACAAATTTCGTAGGAATTAGAGAAGGATTAAGGATAATAGTGTTTTCATCGCATGATGTTTTTTGGAGGGGGAATGGCCACTAAGATCTAGGATACAAGATTTTGGGGAACCTATTATAAGAGGAAATTGGGAAGGATCTTGTCTGTGAGAGAAAAGTGAGAAGATTATCACCCTAATGGTTTTGGGTGGAGATTGAAAAAATTGTTTCTACAAAGTTTTTTGACTCTCCTACTTCTCTAGGTGATGTGGATCTAGGGCTCCTCATTCCTTTTGACCGAGGTAAGAATTCTTGGGTGAATTTTGTTGTGATTTATAAGCAAAAATCTATTGTGAATTATGTGTTTGATCTTCAGCCTTCTCAAATATCATTAGCCATCCCTTCAAAACTTTTGAGATTAACCTTGGATGAAGGGTTGTTTAATATTGTGGGAAAATTTATGGGTTCTAGACCAAATTTAGACTCAATTAGAAGATGATATTTCTCTAAATGGTTACCTAATGGTCAAATGGAAATTGTAGCTTTACCCAAAAAAAATCTTCTTATTAATATTTTCAAGGAAGAGGACATGGTTAGTATTATTAGTGGTCGATCATGGTTTTTTGGCAGAAGATGTTTGTTCCTCCATATATGGGAGGTAAATTTTGAGCTATAATTGCAAAAGATAAACTATGCACCCATTTGGGTGAAGCTTCCTGGTTTACCTCTTCACTTTTGGCATGTGGATATCTTGAGAGGTATCGCTAAAATGTTTGGAGAGCTAATAAAAATTGATGTAGCCACTCATGCTAAATCCAAACTAATTGTTGCTAGGATGTGCATTTTTGTTAATCTAGATTCTGATCTCCCATAATCCATTGATCTAATTTCATATTTGGGTATTAGAAAACAGACCATTATTTTTGAAAATTTACCTTCTCATAGATCTAAGGATTTATATCTAGACTCTTAGATCGATTATCAGAATAATGTAAATACTTATGGAAATTCTTAGATATTTTCATAGAATATTGTAAAGTTTAATGGAAATTTTATACCTTATGTTAAGTCTGTTGATTGTTTGAGAGATTTATCTTCTGTTGAGATACTTGTTACTCTTCTTGGGTTTGTTTTAGAAGATAATTTTATTAGAAAGACCGTTGGTTAAAGAAATTCTTTTTCTTCCATAGATATTACTAAATTTTTTGGAAATATTTCTCTTGTTGGTTTCGATGCCTAATATGTGCTAACCATGGTTTACGCCTCTTGATTTAAGGTTTTTTATGAGGTCAATTCAATAAATTTGGCTAAAAAAAGTTGACTATCAATGAATCACTTACTACCGCAAGATATGTTTCCCATAGATCTATCTCATTTGATTATTTAGCCTAGAATAACAAAAGAAATATTAGTTTGGAGATGGAGGTTACTCCCTCAAAAAGTGTGAACAAGAGTGGTAAGATCTATGTTGTTCATGTTCCTATCACAAGATCTCAAAAAAGTAAAGGTAGGTTGTTCTTTTTAAATCTCTGCAAGACTGATTTAAATACGAAAAAAATAGAAAGGGACATTGCAAATGGGGTGCAGCCAGTACCCTTAATGGTTCCATTTATGCTAGATCTATAGTGACTGGCTTATTCCCAGTTCTCATAAGAATTGAGACTTGTTCTTTAGATGGAACCATAAAATTATGATCCACCTCAGTAATCATATTAACTTGTCCTCCAAAAGAGCTTGTAGCCAATGTTTGCACATAGTTCAGATGAACCATACAAGTGTCTTCTCCATGTGGATCATTACATGTAGAGCACCAATATGTTCTTTCTGTAGGGCTAGCTTCTTCATTTGTCAGCACAGCTAGGTTCTTTTCAGGTACCTTACTTGTTGAAGCCGCTTGTTCTCTAGTGATTAACGAAGGTTGAAACCTCCTTGGTTGGAAATCTCTCTTGGCCTGCTTTCTTTCAATGATTGTAATATTATTTCCCATCGCTCTTATAGCTGAATTAGAAAATTGTACCTCCTGTAATAGGATTGCAAAAGGATCAGGATTTGAGGGTGCAAGAGGTGCCAGTAGAGGTATATGTGCTAGCGATGCAGGTAATTGTAGAATGCTTGGTGCAGGCAATTGTGGAATAGTTGGAGCAGGAAGCTGGGGAACTGGAATGGGTGCGATCTGAGGTGCACTTGAGCTCCATGATGGAATAGGATACATGGAAGGCATAGGCTATGAAAATGAACCTGATTACAAATGTTTAGGAAGATCAGGTAAGATGGGCATTGTTACCTTTGGTGGAAGCCTACCTATGGCAATTAAGTTAGCTTTTACCTTTTGTGCTTGTTCAAAAAGTTCTATAAATGTAGTCACGTTGGACTGTTGGACAGCCCAACCAATGTCTATGTTAAACGCTCTGAGGTAGTAAAATGTAGCAAGCTCATCAACAGGACGAAGACCATCAGGAATTCTCTGCCAGCTTCTGGTAAATCTGACATTGAATTCAGCTATCTCTTCCTACAGATGCCTTTGAATTACATTAAATTGATGCAATAAGGAGTATGGATTAGCTTGTTCATGAAAATTTTTGACTAAAAATTCTCCTAATTGATCCCATGATGTAATGGTGCCTAGCGACAACGTTCAGTACCAACACAACAATTTACCTCTCAGTGATAACACCAACAATTTAATCATTACATATTCATCTGTTATGTCATGGATGGCTGCCAAAGAGGCTACATCATTAATATGATCATAAGAAGTCTTACCAGTACCATCATAGGTCAGAAAAGTTTTCAAAGAAGCTTGAGAAACTAGATTTTATGCCAGTAAGTTCAAAGCTCTTGAACCATTCCATGCCGATAACTTCCTTGGTGGAGGATGCTGGGCCATTTGGACTACTGGATCTTGATATAACAAGCTTATAGTAGTACTAGGAGGAGTCAGGGATGGCACAAATTGACCTGCAACCTATGATGAAACAACAAATGAGGGATCATAGGATTTACCAATCTTGAACACTCCCTCTAGTTCTGAACATCAATCTCGAAGAATTCGACTGGATATTTTGATTACTTGGCACTTTATCTAATGATCATGAAGCAAATATTTTCACTAGATTCACAATTAGAAATTTCTAGGTATAATCACCTTCAGCAAATTCACTAGATGAACTTACAATCTCTGCTTTGAGGTCAAGACAGTTCATCAAAATCTTGATTCCTCCGGGTGTCAATTTGAAATAATGTCTATCCCATCGATTGTGGATTTTTTAGAGACAAAGACATTCTATCCCACCAGGCATGCCAAACTATTGGTATAGGTGGGTAAAGGCAGTTCGTCCCACTAGGTATGCCAAAACTGTTGGTACAGGTGGGTAAAGGCAATCCGTCCCATTAGGCGTGCCAAAATTATTGGCCCCAAATCTGCCACAGGAAAGGATTTTATATGTATATGTACCCTAGACTTGGCCAACATTGAAAGGCAGAGAGAAAGAGATGTCTCCTGGGCCAATCTCCAGAGAGGGCTGGTTCCCACACTAATCTAAATTGGTTTCAATACTAGAGATGCAGGAAAGAAATGGGAAAATGTAGAAAGAAATGGGAAATAATGAAAAGGGATGTAAATATGGCCGAAGCCGATCGTTGATGAGAGAACAACCTCGAACATCCAAATTCAACATAGCAAAATTCAACTGATATTACATTGGACTACATAAAATTAAATCACACAGAAAGCCAAACAAACACAACAAATTAGATCACCAACTCCAGAAGACACTAAGAATGGAAGCAATTGCATCTAGGATTTCTATTTCAATTTCTACAACAAGATCCTCCTCCTGGTGCTTGAGTTTTACATTGGTATTTATAGAGGTCCATCCTCTTCCTTTCATATTACAACATTTAATACATGAAGCAGATTTTGAAGAACAATCCCCTTAATTTGCCTCGAAGAAATGACAGTCCTTGCTTTTAATGGATTACAACTGAGAATGAACCAGAAACGAGGGCCCATATCTCTTCATAAAATGACCATTATCAAGGGAAGATAAAAGTTTTTAAGAAATCATGAACAGAAGATTTGAATATTGGAGGCATCTTTAATTTTTGTGGCATCAAAAACTGCCTCAGGTTCTTCCATCTTGCACACCTCGGTAATCAACAACATTTAATCATGAAGTGGCAAATCTTTGACCATGATCTAAAAATTGTTGGAGAGCCTTTACTTGATCCTTATATGCTCTGCACGTTATCCTATGCAATACTAAAGAAAAATGCAAACTGAACTATATCAGGCCTTTGTTGTTGCTTCGATCGTGAAAATGAGACAGGTCACGAAAATACGACATGTCGCGATATCGCGACACTTTTACCTTGTCGCTTTCTCTCTCTGCCACCAGTCACGAAAACATGAAATGTCATGAAATCATGACATCTTCTTTTCTTTTGGCTCTTCTCTATGATATGTCACGAAATCACGACATTCGCCTCTGTTTTGGCTTCTTCGCTGCTCCTTATCACAAAAATGAAACATGTCGCAAAATCGCTACATATTTCTCTTGCTCTGTCTTTTCCTCCTTCTTACCCGCAAAAACGTGACATATCGCAAAAATGTGACATGTCGTGATATCGCGACATTTTTCCATTTGGCTCTTTCATCCTCAACATATCGTGAAATTGTGACATTTTTTGTATTCTTGCACTTTGATGCTTTTAGTCTGCGAAAATTCGACATGTCGCGAAATCATGACATTCTGTACAATCTGGCCGCCTCCTTGCTTTCGCCTCGTGAAAACATGACATGTCACGAAATCATGATAATTCTTCGCACTTTGCCCTTCCTGTCCAATATGTCATGAAATCATGACATTTTCTTGCTTTCTCTATTGTTGCCGCTTCCTGTTGCGATATCGTGACAAGTTTCTCTTACTTAGCTTCATTTCTAAAAATGTCACAAAATTGTGACGTCTTTCATGCATTATGTTTTTATTTCAACCTTGTAGCGATAACATGACATGTCACGATATCGTGACATTCCGTACCATTTTCTCCTTGCTTGCTTTTCTGTCACAATATCGCAACATTTTTCATTCACATTGCCCTTTTCTGCTTTATGTTGTGATATCGCGACATTTCCTATCACACTGCTCCATGGCCACCACAAGTCATGATTTTGCGACATGTCACGATATCACGACAACTTCATTTTAGTGCTTCCGTTGACTGCTTTGACCACGATAACATGACAGGTCACAAAAATGCAACATGTCGCAATATCGCAACACTTCCTTGACTTAGCCCTTTTCTGCATTTGGCACCGCAAAAATATGACAGGTCACGATATCGCGAAAAATTCCCATGCTTGCACATTTTGGATTTGGACCTCGCAAAAACGTGACAGGTCACGAAAATGCGACATGTCACGATATTTGGATATTGCTTCTCACAATCAAGTAGGAAAATTTTATAGATAAAAGTTTTTTGAATCTATAGAATATCACTTGAAGGATCAAGCCACAAAACCATAGGATCAATACAGAAGGTTCGAGACCACATTTTTGTGAAGCAAGAAGTTGTTTTGGATAGCCAACAAGAAGCTACAAAATTCAGTCATCACAAGGTAGAAACTTGGTGAATCTAAACACCAAGATATACATCATTTACATAAGAAATTAAAGGTAAGCAACATGGATGCAATCAGTTGAACTTTAAATTAGGGTTCATTATCAAGTTTCATTAAGCACCATATTTGCATTAAAGTTGTAAAAAAAAGGTCTCATATTACAATATTCAGGAAGGTGCAAAAAATAGTTATTTTAAGAGATTTATTTGCACATTAAAATAGGATTTGGATGTATTTCTAAAGAAATAAATATATCACATACCTATTATATATCTAGAAATCAAGAATATTACATCATACAACACTGATTGTAGGGAAAAATTGCAAATTAATTTTAAGGGTTGTTTATAATTTCTCTTTAAATTTGTAGATATTATTAAGTGCTTTATAAACTACTTTAAGAGCTTATTTATAGAAGAAATAAGGTGAGATTTTTGGTACCTTTAAAGTGCATTAATTTGGATATATTATTGATTCATTGCACTATACTAGTTATTCATTAAAATAGTTAACCTCAAAGGGTTATTTTGTGTTTTTTAATTGTTAATATCAAGGGCACGCAAACCAACATACTATCAAAGTGTCTAGACATACTATTTGGTGCACAAAACCTACAACATTTTGTGGCCAAAATAAGCCATTTATACAAATCAAAGAGTGGAGAAGAAATACACCATTAAAATACTAGAAGGAAGCTACAAATAAAGACTTGGTGAGTCTCGAATTCAAGGTGCACTTAGGGTTTCATTAAAAGAGTAAGTGTAGAAATTTCTACTTCCAAAAAGCATATTAGCTAAAAAAAATTAGATATTAGTGTTGTCTAATAAGAAAGGCAATAATACACTACTCTAAAAATAATAAGAACAAGTAGTGGCCATATCCAAGAAGCCATAAGAAATCATCAAATCATTCTACAAAAGTTCTCAAGCTATACAATGAGGATCCTTCATAATACAGAAGGAAATAGCATCTAAAATAGATAAGAAATACACTAAAATTTGGTGCAAAATAAGATCTTTTATTCATAATACATTGGAGCACTATATACCTATAAAATAGGATAGAGTATTGAGTGTCTCAAGATACCAAAATAGTAGGTGTTTTTTGTCTATTACTTGCACATCAACAAAGGTAGAAGAAAATTCGATTTAGGGCTCACATTGCTCAAGATTCGAGGTGCCTAAAGACACTACTTTTCCACATCAAATCAAGTTCCTAGAGCAAGCATTCACCTACAACATTAAGGCCATTATTTATCAATATCTATGAGAAAAGAGATAATATTAAGGGTGTCTATCACCTACATTTCTATGACATACCTATCAATGCAAACAATAATAATATTAAGGGTGTCTATCACCTACATTTCTATGACATACCTATCAATGCAAACAATACAACACTACCAAGCAAGGAACATGGATCTATTACAAAGTCATTACAAAGGTAGCATAAAATAATAAAGTTAAAAGGTGTTATACCCAAGACGTATCTTGGATAAGATATCTACCAAAAGAAGCACTAAAATCAGCCCTTTTATTTTCCATAAGACCACCATTGGAGTGCCATATAATTGTTCCTCATCACCTTAGCGAGAGCCACCCATACAACAAATACGTTGGCTTGGAAAGAAAGCATTATCAAGAGCATTTTATGGTAAGGAATATATGAGTTATAAAATATTAGAAGGTATATGCATGCATAAGACCTAATTACCACTTGGTAGGAACACTCTAAAAGCATGAGGATACAAAAACAAGAAAGAAAAGACTCCAAGCACGATGCAAAACATGAAACTAAACTTAACGCTGAATTCTACAAATTAAAAATGCATGAAATGGAGGAAGCATGAATTGAAAATCAAATGAAATAACAACCCTTATTTTTTATTGATGTATTTCACAACTCGGTTACAATTCGCATCCTCCCTTTCCAGGGGCGAGGAGCGTTAAATCCATCTCTTGGTTACATCCATGGATAGCCTTCCTTCTTTCACGTGCCCACATGTAAGATGGGTAGACCAAAAAATCACCATCGCTTGTGTCTATGAATTTTGATTCCTTTCTGATCCTCCAATGTTCTAGTCCTGTGTTCAAAGAAACAAAAGATAATCAATAGCACCTACGGATAAAAAAAAACATGCAATCCCCAAGCCTGTGATAAATAGATGAGAAAAATGAATTAAACTAAGACTAAAATGAATCCAAATGATCTAAAAATTTGATAGGGGCATCAAGACATCACCAAAATGGCACTGTAAAAAGAACAATCAGGAAATTCCTCGCCGATTTGAATTCACTCCGGGGCAGGAAAAATTCACCTACAACAAAATGCCAAAAGGTACTATCCCAAATGTCTAGCCTAGAGAGCTCCAAAAGACCTACAAAATTGGGGTTAGCTAATTGGGGGCATTTTGGGAAGACCTAGATGGTCATATTTTCCCAATTTGACATATATCAATGGGAATCTGATGATGCTACCTGCAAGTTAGTAAAAGCAAATGAATATAGAAACACGATCAAAATTGTTCAAAACGAGATGAAATTTAAATGACAACCTATATAAGCATCATAGAATTGAATGCAAAAAATGAAAATGATAGAAAGAAAAATCTGCCATAGATTCCCAATCATTCCTAAAAGGGACGATTAGGCCTGCAGTAGTGTGGGGGCACCCGGGCGGGCCGCCCACTGATTGGGGCCTTATTTCGACACCAAACCACTTGGGATGGGTCCAAAATATCTTACAAGGTGTTGTTGACAAATTGGGTGGTATTCTATGGCCAAATTTCAGGTTTTGGGCTCAATATTTGACCTTCCAATAGTCACCCAATGACCTCCTCTCTAAAAGAGATTAAGGATGTAGAAGGCGCAAATCACACAAGGGTGTATGGCGAAATAAAATTGCAGCACTTCGTTGCTCCAAATTGCTCTTACTCTATATATCCTGGGATGAGAAAGATCATCAATTTATAGACCTAGAGGTCTCTTGGGATGAGCATGTAGAGGTGCCACATGGCAGCCATGCCCTTCCAGGGGAGGGAAGATTCCTCCCTGATTAGGGTCTTCATGACTGCCCCTGTAACAACCTCTAACGCTCGAAAATGCTCACCCATGCTCCCATGAATTGAAGGAGGCATTAGGTGGTGGATATGAGCTGCCATTTGTCAATATTTGACTTTTTACCTATCAAACCTACAATTCACCCCACCCTGGAGTGAATTGTGAATTTGTCCCTGGGCGAAGCGAATCCCAATTAGAATTTGCCCCTAGGTGGAACGGATATTGAGCAAAGTTCCTGAAGGTGCCAAAATGATTTTTGACTTTCCAAAACTATTGTGGGAGTGGTTAAGACCACTGTTTAACCTTTTGGGGCTACCCTTGGGGCTGTGTGTGCCAATGTGATCAGTGTTTGCAGTCACATAATCGGATTGGTGTTGTTTTGGTGTCTACAGATGCCCCTTTTTGGGATGCATTGTGCAAGGCACAACGCCAAGTAAAAATAGATAACCAAAGCACTAATGATTAGGGTTTCTTAGTAACATAACCAAATCTTGATACCCCAAGCATGAAAAGGGCATGCATTCTTGAATCCTTGCTTCTGACGAGCGAAGGAACACAGTTCAAGTGTTAACCTTTTTCGGTGAGGTGTTACTTGAGCTTGGACATTGATCTGTCATGAATAGGCAAAGGGTGCAATATTTTGTCTGTGGGTACCTTGAGTTCATGATTCACGAATGACAAGTGACTGATCAGCTTGTGATTATTTCTTGTTTACTTCCCCAAGTAGGGGCGTGATTTGTCTTTGTCAATGATTCTTTGAATGCATGTTGTTTCCATGATTGGGTGTGTATTTGTTGATTGGTGACTAAGTGTGACTACCCCATTAAGTGACAAATCGATGAGGGAATGACCTGCATGAGAAAAGTGACGAGTCACTTGACCCAAGATGACTTAGGTAAGGGTTCCTTCAGAGATTTATATTTGAATGTGTGTGCAGTTTTCTGACATTTAGACCTATTTTTGGTGGGTGTTAACCCTTTTGGCGATGCCATTTGGAGCTAAAATTGTCAAAAATCCGTCTTCCCATGGAGCGGTCCAGCCATGGTGGACTTCTTAGGGAGTAGGATGGTGACGATTTAGAACATCGACATCTATTTTGGATGTCAAGAAGGTCAGGTACGAAGGCACCTTTGTTCGACAACTCTATTGCTATTTTTGGGTGGGTTTTGACCCTTTTGGCAATGCCATTTGGGGATGAAATTCTCGAAGATCTGTACTCCCATGGAGCGGTCCGGCTATGGTAGCCTTCTTAGGGAGTAGGATAGTGAGGATTTGTGACTCTGACATCTATTTTGTATGCCCGAAATGTCAAGTGCAAAAGCACTCTCATTGGACAGGTTTATTACTATTTTTGGTGCATTTTTTTGTTGTTTTTGAAATTTGTGTGCTGAATTCATTCCAGGGTGGGACAAATTCTTGTGTAGTATTCATCCCAGGGTGTAACGAGCACTAACCAGAGCACTCATTCTAGGGAGGAATTATTATAGGCTCAAAAAGCCTATTTAAAGGCCAAAACTAGGTTTTGGGCTCATTTGCACTTGTTTTTTCTAGCGATTTGGAGCTCTAAGGAGGAGGAGGTCAATTCTGCGAAGCGAAGCGCTGCTAAATTTTTATTCCACCATGAGTGCATGAACCGGATCGAGTGGTGGAGCCGAAGCGAGACTAGTAAATGAACTCCCTCTTTATTATTTTCTTGTATTATACTTTTTTTTTTTTTATTCAAATTTATCAATTTGAGAGTATAAAACCCTAGGCTGATAAATTAAATTATGTTTTGCGTTTATGCTGTTTGTATCGGTACACTATTTTTCATGATTCTAATGTGCTTATTTTTTTTTCTATTGCAGGTTGTGAAGAGCCGATATCGCATGTCGACTTTTTTTGCTAAAGCGCAGGAGGCGCTAGCTGTGGCTGACTAGGAGTGGCTTGACACCCTGGGGCTCAAGCAGGTGACTTGGATGGAGCCAATGATTGGGGATCGGGCCTACCTGATGGCCTTGATCAAATTGTGGGATCCCCAGACTAATACTTTCCATATCCCAACAGGGGAGATGAAAGTCACTCTAGAGGATGTCTATCGAATTCTTAGGATTCCAATAGACGGATTGTCGATCAGGATGATGTCACAAGATCAACGGACAGCGGTGCTGACACATTGCTTCGAGCACGGGGAGGAGTTGGAGGTGGATGGTCCAATGGAGAGGGTAGAGATTGACTACCAGATGGGTGGGATTCTAGTTTGATGGTGGTTAGAGGGGGGTGTTGGGAGTGAGGCACGCATTGCTTATGGGCCTCATTTCCAACATACTGCTACCTAACTCGTCAGGTGTGAGGTTCCCATAGAACCTGCTAGATGTGGTCTGCCAGTTGGTGGAGTGTTTGACATAGGAGCCTTTGGTCCTGATATGGGGACAAACACTGTTGGCACAACTCTATGGGATGCGATGATCGACATCCCAGATGTGGATGACATCGGGACTACTATAGAGTATGATCAGTGGTGGACTCTACGATGATGGCGAGGATAGGGACCACTGGGAGGTGTGAAGGTAGCAATAACGAGGGGATGATGGTGTGGAGGCACCAGGTGAGGGTTGGGGAGCTCCGCTAGAGGAGGCGGACATGGTGGAGGTGGATGACTTGGGCATGGATTTTGGGGCTCCGGACCAGCCAGAGATGCAAGACATCTCGGAGTAGTGGGAGCTAGAGCAGGCTACTATTCCAGAGGTGCCTAAGCATCTAGCTGTGGTAGAGGACATGGAGGCAGGGGTGCAAACTGAGAATGTGTGATTGGTGGAGTTACTACAATGACGAGATGAGGAGTTGGGGGAGGCTTTGCAAGAGAGGAATCTCCTACATACTCAGCTAGCAGAGTGGGATAGCACATTTGCTGCACACCTTCGGGGCGATGGGGACACCAGTGCAGCATAGGAGAAAGATATCCTATGGATGCAGCTGGCATAGCATGACAATGCAGTAGCTTACTACCATTGGTGGGAGGTAGAGTGGTTGTGGTGGGAGACAAATTGGTCTCGGCAGGAGACAGATTGGTCTCAACATCAGATGGATTTTGAGGGAGAGATTATCCACCTTGGTGGGTGGTTACGTAAGCACCCTAGAGGTGGCTCTTCATGTCAGATGAGGGACAGTGGTACTGAGCAGTCAACATCATCTTGTTGCAGGCGATTGGATGAAGGAGGCGATAGCAGGCATGATGCGGGGGCTAGCAACAGTTGCCCTGAGGGGTCCCATAGGACCCACACCATGGGGGGTAGTTCCCATCACACCGATTTAGACTATGCATAACTTGATGGATTTTTGTCCTAGGCGATGGCTGCAGTAAATAGTTTTTTATGTATACATGTATTTTTTTGGTATGGCGAGAGTAAAATATAGCAAGTTGGTTTCGAATGTAGTTAATGTTTTTTGGGACTTAGATGTTTTAACTAACTAGCCATAACTATACTTTATCTCACAAGAATTTTGAACAAAGTATGAATCGGACTTGTTTTGGACCAAGTTATTTCACATCCCTATGTGTGCAATTGAGTTCATTTATGTGGTGTTGGTCAGGATACTGCCAGTTCCAGATAGGCTGTCAACCAAACCTGTACTAAGGATCACCTGATTAGCTACACTAAATCCTTTGTTGTGTTTAGTTAGATTAATTTGTGTTGCTATCATAGGATACCATAAGCTAGCTCATCCACATGTAAACATTGATCTACGCACAAGTTAATGTGATAGATATATAGTCATGCGGGAGGTTTACCACTAGTGACCAATAGGCTATCAACCAAACTGGTACTGAGGTTTGCCTCATGACCTATCGAAATGCTGAGAGTTCCAGGGATTCAAGGTCGACCCCCTTCTTTTCTTCAATTGTATTGGGATACTTGCTCTTTTGTAGTGATAAAAATCACTGTTTATTTTTGTATTATTTGTTTCTTTTGAGCAAGGGATTAGGATATGGAGTGATGAGAATCACTATTTTATGTGCTTTTCTTGAGGTATGCACTTTGGTTGTGATGTCAAATTTTTTGGAGTTTTGACGTTTGCAAATTGTTGATGTTTTGCAACTTTTGAGAACTTGGGATTCTTGGGGAATTGGGTAGGGAAGATGCTTGTCCCTTTGCCAACTCTCACCATTCTTGGGGTCATTCGCATAGGGGGATGAGCAAGATAACCATTTCGCTTATGGTGACCTGGATTGCTTTGCAAGTTTCTTCTTTCATTCACACAACTTGGGAATGTTTTATGTGTTTTAATTTGTTTTGGGATGCTACGTAACAAGGTGTGATCCAAGTAGAATTCTACTTGTGTAAAATCTATCTGACTTGGTACAGTATGTGGCTAGACAGCTAATGATGACTGAATGACTAAAACTCTCGATACATGAGAAAACAACTAACTATGATGTGGGAGAATAACGTGAATGGCAGTTATAGGCGATGAGCTATTGATAAAGCAAAAAAATGTAGAAGATGATGGTTTTGCCAAGTAATGACAGTCTATGGCACTTTGACCTTTATGACCACAAATATGCAATGTATGGATGTGATGCTTAATGTAGCTATATGTTTTTGTGTTTTTGATGGATTGATTTGTGTGAATACGAAGATGATATGCAAACTAGAGCTCTTTATTTTTGTGACGATTTTGAGCATGCATGGAAATGAGATGCAAATTTTGTTATTTTGATGATTTTATTGTTTTTGGATTTTCTTGTTTTTGACCAAGCAATTGCAGGAATCCTTGGAGCATTTTGGGGATTGACCAAGCGATTGGAAAAATCCTTGGAGTATTTTGGGTTGACCAAGTGATTATGGGAATCCTTGGAGCTTTTGGGGTTGACCAAGCGATTACGAAAATCCTTGGAGCATTTTGGGGATTGACCAAGAGATTACAAAAATCCTTGGAGCATTTTGGGGATTGACCAAGCGATTACGAAAATCCTTGGAGCTTTTTGGGGATTGACCAAGCGATTACGAAAATATTTGGATATTTTTGGGGATTGACCAAGCGATTACAAAAATACTTGGAGCATTTGGGTTGACCAAGTGATTGGTGGAATCCTTGGAGCATTTTGGGGATTGACCAAGCGATTACAAAAATCCTTGGAGCATTTTGGGGTTGACCAAGCGATTGGTGGAATCCTTGGAGCATTTTGGGGATTGACCAAGCGATTGGTGGAATCCTTGGAGCATTTTGGGGATTGACCAAGCGATTGGGGAAATCCTTGGAGCATTTTGGGTTGACCAAGTGATTACGAGAATCCTTGGAGATTTTGGGGTTGACCAAGCGATTACAGAAATCCTTGGAGCATTTTGGGGATTGACCAAGTGATTATGGAAATCCTTGGAGCATTTTGGGGATTGACCAAGCGATTACAAAAATCCTTGGAGCTTTTTGGGGATTGACCAAGCGATTATGGAAATCCTTGGAGCATTTTGGGTTGACCAAGCGATTACGGGAATCCTTGGAGCTTTTGGGGTTGACCAAGCGATTACAGAAATCCTTGGAGCATTTTGGGGATTGACCAAGTGATTATGGAAATCCTTGGAGCATTTTGGGGTTGACCAAGTGATTACGAAAATCCTTAGAGTATTTTGGGTTGACCAAGTGATTACAGGAATCCTTGGAGCTTAACGCTGAAAGCACGAGGATCTTGGAGTCTTTCCTTTTTTGGTTGATGGGCACCATGTTGGAAAACCATGGTGGATAATCCATGCAGATGACAAAATGTGCATCCAATAGCTTTTGCAATTCATATTTGACCATTAAGGCCACTATTGGGTGCATCTTACATAGTTTCTGCTTAACTAGATTGACTTTCGAATGAAGCGTTAGATTATGCATGACTAGTTGCGGGTCTATTCCTAGCATATCTTCGTATGAACATGCAAAAACCTCCTTCTTCTCTTTGATAAGGGCAATGTAGTCGGATTGCTATTCGAGGGATAAATTTACCCCCAGCTTGATGATCTATGGATTCATTGGATCTGAGCCGATGTCTACGTTAGTCATCTCCTCGATCGACATGTGGGATATGTATTCCAACTGATGTGGAGTTGGGATCAAGTGGATATCATTTGATAAGTTTAGATCATCGTTAGGAACCTCGGGTCCATCTTCAGCATGGTAGATATCCTGAGTTGGCCCAGGGGTAAAATGGAGCATTTCATCGAAAGGCCAGTACTCGGATGGGGATGGAGGGGAATTGATGCGATCCCAGTCTATGGCATCTATGTCTAGATACAATGACTATGCCGGATTGGTCAAATTGTGGATGGGGGTGGTTAAGTCAATGGAGATCATGTTGATGAAATGATTTTGGTCTCCATTACCTCGAGTATGATGACTCGGATATTCTAGATGTTCTTTGTGCTATGGATCTGGCTCTAGAGGGACGGGCATGAATGGATCGGCCCTATGTGCAGATAGGAAGACAAGGTCTACCCTTGACACTGATGTCACTATAGGGTCTCTAGGCGGGAGGTATGCTTCGTATGCCCAAAGTAGTGGATCCAACACTTGGTCCCACCGTGCTAGGTCTATGTACCACTCATGCCCTGGAACTATGTTTAATTGTTTGAATATGTCGTTAATCTCCAAGGGGTGCCGATGCTACATCTGCCACATGTGATTAAGATATGCCATCTCAGTTTCATCTTCATAATCACTATCGGAGATCCAAAGGCCTTCGTTGGATTTGAGTTCTTGCGGCATTAAAGGCTCGCCTTGCTCAAGCAAATTAATGTGGTCCCATCGTGATCACCACTGAAAGAACGAGGATATGAAAATAAGAAAGGAAAGACTCCAAGCACGATGCAAAAAGTGAAACTAAACTTAATGCTGAATACTACGAATTAAAAATGCATGAAATGGAGGAAGCATGAATTGAAACCCAAATGAAATAACAACCCTTATCTTTTATTGATGTATTTCACAACTCGGTTACAATTTGCATCCTCCCTTTTCAGGGGCAAGGAGCATTAAATCCATCTCTTGGTTACATCCATGGATAGCCTTCCTTCTTTCGCATCCCCACATGTAATATGGGTGAACCAAAATGCACCAAATATTCCCCCCAGGCCCATGTTGGCCATTTCAATGGTGATCATTGGCAGTTGAGGGGGAGGGAATGGAAGTTCTCCTTGAGTCCACTCCATGTTGGGTGGACTAGGAGCCTCGATTTTCATTCAGCTAGGCATCTCCTCAGTAGAGATAGTTGACACTGATGGCAATGTCTCTTCCAAAGGTTTTTCGTCTTCCAGGGGTTCCTTGCCTTTGTCATTCTGTTTGGCCCCCAGAGATGGTGTTGTTGGTGGAGGACCAGAAGATGAAGATGAACCCGACTAGGATTTTGAAGAACTTGTTAATGGGGATGCCTACGAAATCAGACCCTATTTGGATGGATTTAACTAGAAATCCAAATTCATTGATGTCAGGGTCAATTGCGGCATCAGCTACACTGCATTACAATACTTGAAGGGTTCCAAGTCTACCGAGACTACATGCACCTCCTCTTCAAATGTATACTTTAAAAACTGGTGAGCTATCGAAGGGACACACTTCATGTCCGTGATCCATGGCCAGCCCAGCAAGATGTTGTAGGCCATATCACTCTCCAATATGTGGCACAATGTGGGTATGGTATTTTGTCCCACTTGGATTGGTACGACTATTGTGCCGACTATCGAGCAGATTGTGTCATTGAATGCTTGCAGAGTGTAGGTGGAAGCTGTGATGTGAGATGTGGGCAACTTTAGATTTTTGAGAGCCACAGTTGTGATGATGTTGTTGGATGAGCCAGTGTCTATCAACACCCTCTTGTATGTGATCCCATTGACCCACACAATATCGTGCAGGGGTGGATCTGCCATGTCATCAGTCACTGATCTCAATTCGTCTTCCCGAAATGTGATGATCGGCTCAGTGCATCATTTTACATGCCCCACAAAGTTGTTGAAAGAATTTGTCTCATGGGGCTGCAACTCGATGGCTTTCAAAATATCCATTAGAGCTTCTTGATGGGGCATAGATTGCTGTATAAGCTCATTTATGGAGAGCCTAGCTAAGGTGGTCCTCAAAATTTGAGTTATTTTGGTCTGAAGTGTAGCCACCGGCTTAGGCGGAGGAGGTTGTGCAAGGTGCTATTGTGGTTGTGAAGTTGTTGACACCTCTCCTACTGCTACCATAGGAGCATTCATGCTCGGATACCTCCTATTTCGAGTCACTATACTAATCATCCCTAAGTATCCCTGCATGGGGCAATTCTGTGTGACATCGTTAACTTGTAGGGTCTTTTCCTGTAGAGCATGAGCAGTCAAGGGGTCTTTGAAGACCTCAATTTTTTGATTGCTTGGTGTGATGGGATTATCCACCGCTAGGGTCTTGTTATCAATTAGGTCTTGCACCAAGCCCTTAAATTTGCAACAGGAATTTAGGTCATGTCCCTGCCACCTATGGAACCTATAGTACAAGTCCTCTCTATACCCCTTAGGCTTGGGCGTGTTGGGATCTATAGTTTGAATCTCTAGTAGGTTGATCAGGTTTGCTTCTAAAAAGCAGTCAAACAAGAAGTCCGTAGACTCTAAGTAGGGTGTGAATTGTCACCTAGGGTGACACTACTAACTTGGTTCTTGCCTCTAATTTTCTCTATCATAGTTGTTAGGAGGCACTGCCTAATAGTTAGCCTTTTGAGGCTGTGTTGCTTGTGTAGGCTTAGGGACATTGATAGCAACTTGGTTAACCACAACGAGTTTTTGTTGCATGGTCCCAGCTTTAGTGTTTTTAGTCCACTCTTTTTTCTTAGGTTTGGCTATCTTGCCATCCTATATTTTGATCTCTTCAATGATCTTGGCTTGCGCCAGAGCTTCTTGGAGATCGATCTCAGACAACTCTTGGAGAACATCTGAGTGAGGTCGAACATAGGGGGAGGTAGGGCAGCTTCAAAAGAAATGTCCTCCACCGATTCCCATAGGCTGCCATGGTCTCCTCCTCATACTCCTGAGGCTGGCTAAGTCACTCAGTGACGCCTTCTTCTTGGTATTGAAGATGAAGTGTTCAAGGAATGCATCCACTAATTGATCTAAATTGTTAATGTTGTGCTTTGGTAACTGAGTAAACCAATTCGAGGTAGGGCCTACGAATGTGGTTATAAATATTCTCAATAATAAAGCATCATTGTCATGAATGCTGAAGCATTGGCTCAGAAACCTCATCACATGCTCTTGGGCATCCTTCTCCCCTCTAAAGTTTGCCAACTAAGGCAACTTAAAGTGTTCAGGGTAGGGAGGTGCTAGCACTAACGGATGCACAGGATGACTGTGGAGCTGGTGTAAAGTGGGCTTTTGGGGCCTAAAAGTTTTGGTCTCCATAGACTCTAAACGCTCTAGCGACACTTTATATGCATATGAGGATTTAATCTCTTCCTCTTTAGTTTGCTCTTGTTGTAGGTTCTGGGAGACTTGAGGCCTCTGAAGGGGTGGTCGGATGGCAACTCCTCCACCTAGGTTGGGCATTTCAACTCGCTCTTCTTCTTGCTTGTACTCATCGTAAGCTTCCTGAGGAGTCTCTAGACGAGACCTATGACACTGGGTGGGTCCCTGCGAAGGGTACCCATTGTTTTTCTAGGGAATGACCTCCCACTTAGGTCTAGGAGGTCTTGGAGGTAGCACTTGGTAAGGTCACGAAGACCTATCTCGCACCAAGGGATTACGCCTCTCATATGGTTTTGCCCTTTGGGTGCACGGGGTCAAAACCCTCTAAGGCACTAGGTTATGGAGTAGCTCATCTGTTTGGTGCCTAATGTGCTCTTTGCTAAGGTGATATAAATGCTCCAGCTATTGTTGGTCTTGCTCAAGCCGCATGATTTGCGCTTGGCAGGTGACATGTCTAGCTGCTGCCAGGTCAATTTGCTCTGCCATCCTAAGCCTAGGAGGCTTGGATGCCTCTCCTATGCACTTACCCCGATCTCGATGATCTGAGATCTCAATAGGCTACTTCCCTCTATCGAGGTTGGCGGCATTCACCCAAGGCTCTGGCCTTAGTGGGTGATCATGGTATCTAGCTGGTGTAGAAGTGCATGGTTCCCGCACTGTATATTGCTCTTGAGGAATGTAATCTTCTTCCTCGGGCTCCCTTCCATATGTGTGAAAGGGGCGGGTAGAGTTAGCTCGTCCGGTTTGAAGAGCCTTGTGCTCTGGATTTTGTCTATTGGTTCTAACAGTGATAGGGGGCAAATGGGGGAGGCCATCATCATGTGGCCTCTCCTCATGGAAACTATGCTGCTCTAGCACTTCATCACACGGTGGCCACTCATATCAAGCTTCTAAGGGAGCCTTCCTGTCTATGTTGAGTGCCATGTGTAAGGACTCCTCCTGAAAGGGGCTATGATGAATGGGTGTGTCCCTATAGTTCCATATTGACATGGACTGATGTAGACTCTCTTGCGGGTCAGGCCACCAAGGTGGTATGACTAAGTCCTTAGGGCTATAGCAGAGGTGACTTGTGCCCCTTTGTGCACTTTTTACAATTTTTGCCCTTGATTGGGCTTGGCTACATGTGTACACCATGGTGGTGATTTCCTACAAGCTATGTAGATTTTTTACCTCTTTTTATGAATTTTTTATGCTACACTAAACATAAATGTTCATACACACACAAGCAGTGATTATCTCATTTAAAGATTGAAAGTGTGTCATAGACCTGGTTTAGTGTGTTTTTTGTTTTTGTTTTTTTGAAGGTTTTTGTAAAGAACATTTAAATGCAAATGATGGCTCTTATGGTTCCTAGAAATGGTCGCACCTTCGATATACCATTGCTAGGCTGATATACCAACCTCTCTATATATCCGCCCTTACATGAGGGAAACTATAGGTACGTGAGAGCAGATGGTATGTGGAATGTAGGCGGTACGGAAGGGGAATCGCCCTGTTTATGACACCTACCATAGAAGACTTATCCTCGTGCACTGGGAATCACCCCATCTACACTTGGTCAGATTTCATAAGGATTTACATCTAGCAATAGTTGTGATGAGGGTAATGGATGCAAAATTCAAGCCAAAGTGGTTATGAAATCCATCGTTGGTCTTGATCAAGGGCTGGGGTTTTACAACCAGCGCCTTGGTTTTTAAGTTGCCACATGGTGTATGGGGTTCATTTTATTTTGCAAAATGGAAACAAGCAAGTCATAAAAGAAAACTACTTTCCCTAAGCAAGCAAGTACCCTAGAACAAAAAACTGAAGATAGAAATAGACAATAAAATTTTAGAATCGTTACCTCTTCTCTGCCCAAATATGCTGGTTCTGAGTTTCTACCCGAAGATTGCATAGACAAAAATTCATCCCGAGAGGGATGAATTACAGGACTGTATTCATCACAAGGTGGGGTGAATTCCCATTCATCCTTGGGTAAGACAAATTACAGCTCTATGTTCGCCACAGACTGGAATGAACATCAGTCCCGCATTCCAAAAAAAAAGATACCTACAAGCAAGCCAAATTTTGATCAGATTTCTGATCCAAAAAGGCAAAGGACAAAGTCCCACTATGATCGCCACTGAAAGCACGAGGATACGAAAATAAGAAAATAAAGACTCCAAGCACGATGCAAAAAATGAAACTAAACTTAATGTTGAATCCTACGAATTAAAAATGCATGAAATGGAGGAAGCATGAATTGAAACCCAAATGAAATAAGAGCCCTTCTATTTTATTGATGTATTTCACAACTCGGTTACAATTTGCATCCTCCATTTTCAGGGGCGAGGAGCGTTAAATCCATCTCTTGGTTACATCCATGGATAGCCTTCCTTCTTTTGTGTGCCCACATGTAATATGGGCGGACCAAAAAATTGCCGCCTCTTGTGTCTATGAATGTTGATTCCTTGTTTCTCCTCTAATGTTCTGGTCCTGCGTTCAAAGAAACAAAAGATAATCAATAGCACCTACGGATAAAACAAAACATGCAATCCCCAAGCCTGCGATAAATAGATGAGAAAAATGAATTAAACTAAGACTAAAATGAATCCAAATGCTCTAAAAAATTTACAGGGGTGTTAGGACATCACCAGGAGGGTACTAAAAAAAGAATAGTCAAGAAATTCCTCGCCGATTTGAATTCGCTTTAGGGCGGGACGAATTCACCTACAACAAAATGCCAAAAAGGTACTATCCCAAATTTTTGGCCTAGAGAGATCCAAAAGACCTACAAACTTGGACTTAGCTAATTGGGGGAATTTTGGGAAGACCCAGATGGTCGGATTTTCTGAATTTGATCTTTGTCAATGGGAATATGATGATGCTACCTGCAAGTTAGTAAAAGCAAACGAATATATAAACACGATAAAAATTGTTCAAAACGAGTTAAAATTTAAATGAAAACCTATCTAAGCATCATAGAATTGAATGCAAAAAATTAAAATTATAGAAAGCAAAATCTTCCATAGATTCCCAATCATTCCTAAAAGGGATGATTAGGCCTGCAGCAGTGTGGGGGCGCCCGGGCGGGCCGCCCACCGTTTGGGGCCTGATTTTGGCACCAATCCACTTGGGATGGGTCCAAAATCTCTTACAAGGTGTTTTCAACAAATTGGGTGGTATTCTATGGCCAAATTTCAGGTTTTGGGCTCAAGATTCGACCTTCCAATAGTCACCCAATGACCTCCTCTCTAAAAGAGATCAAGGATGTAGAAGACACAAATCACACAAGGGTGTATGGGGAAATAAAATGGCAGCACTTCGTTGCTCCAAATTTCTCTTACTCTGTATATCCTGGGATAAGAAAACTCATCAATTTATAGACCTGGAGGTCTCTTGGGATGAGCATGCAGAGGCACCACATGGTAGCCATGCCATTTTAGGGGAGGGAAGATTCCTCCCTGATTAGGGGCTTCATGACTACCCCTATAACAACCTCTAATGCTCAAAAACGCTCACCCATGCTCCCATGAACTGAAGGAGGCATTAGGTGGTGGATCCGAGCTGCCATTTGTCAAGATTTGACTTTTTGCCCATCAAACTTGCAATTCACCCCACCCTAGAGTGAATTGTGAACTCATCCCTGGGTAGAGCGAATCCCAATTAGAATTCGTCCCTGGGTGGAATGGATATTGAGCAAAGTTCCTGAAGGTGCCAAAATGATTTTTGACTTTCCAAAATTGTTGTGGGAGTGGTTAGGACCACTGTTTAACCTCTGGGGTCTACCCTTGGGGCTGTGTGTGCCAATGTGATTAGTGTTTGCAGTCACATAATTGGATTGGTGTTGTTTTGGTGTCTACACATGCTAAGTATCATTTCATCCCTCAATGCTCAAAGAATAGTTGAATGCCTTCCTTCAAGTGGTTACAAAATCATAAGGAAGTTACATATATTTGCTATCATTACAAAATATAATGAGCATTGGAAGAATATCAATGTTCATATTTATTGTAAATATGAAGTTCCACTTGTCTAAAATTTGAAAATAAATCTATGTTATTTAAAGCATCCAACTTAGAGGAGGAAAGTACGAAGTCAAAGCATGGTTAAGCATTGAAAGGTGTTGAACCACATTCATAGCGAGAAGCTAAATCAAGAAAGGATGTGCATTATTCAAAAGGAGTGTAAGCAATATTATAGCTTACATTAAAGGTCTATCATAAACTAGCAACTCCAATGCTCTTCAATTGGAGAATACTTACATTGACCAAGTTTCATTCAAGGAAGATAAAACTAGTGTTGTCCAGAGAGAGCATTAAATTCTCATCCATACAAGCTACCAATGGATACGTTGAGCCACAAGGATTACTAAGGTAAATTTCATATTAAATATTCTTTCTTTAAACCTATGTGATATTGGAGTTATAAGGATATAATCAGTTTACTATTACATTGGATAATACAAATTCAGCCAGGCAATAGTATATAATAAAAGCAATATTATATTTTAAAAATTTAATTATTGAGGTGCATACACTTAATAAAATATTTTCAAATAACTAAGTAGGAGATATAAGGGCTTCTACTTAGAAAATTAAAACTCTATTATTGCAAATATTATTGTTTTCTAACATTTGAAATTAGGGATCCAACTGGATAGCCCAATTGGCTGTGTGACTTGTGTGAGCACTGACAAGAGGGAGGTCGTAGGGTCAAAATCCTTGGACGTCATTTTTAAGGTCCAAGGTGTAGACCAATTGGTTCATCCAAACCCCATAAGGGGGCGGAGGTCTAAGGTTCAAATCTTGGGCCTCACTAGACTGAACGCTTATCCCTTTCCTGGTGCTTTTAGTGGCGTAAAAGGTTTAAAATGATTATGGCATGGTGGTTATAGGGGCAGACTGCACGAAGATCTATGTGGCGGCTTCTAGGGCGGAAAACGCAAAATACTGTGGTGGCCAAAAAAGCTGAACAACCTACTTGGATTCATGGCTGCTACCGATTCCACCATGTAAATACAAAAAAAAAACATTCGAAATTAGGGAATTATAAGGAATACTACACCAAAATAGATTATTGGAATTTAAAAATATTAAACTATTAAATATCAAGAGATATAAAAAGAGGTTCATTAAGAATTATCATGCGTTGGAATCAATTGATATACTTTTCTCATAAACACATTAAATGGGCAAAAGAAATCCAACTTTGAGAAATTCTTAAAATTAGAAAGTGCTTAGTTCAATAAGAGAAATAAGGTGTAATAAAAAATTATTTTTGGTATTTATATAACTTTACAAAATGAACCCAAGATTGAACTAATATTCCAAAAAAACATTTTATCAATGATGTTGTAGGCTCTAACCACTATTGAGACATAAGGAAGTCCACTAAACCTAATCTCTATAAAGGCTTTATCAAATCAATACTAGGGAATATATAAAAAGGGGTAACAAGAATCATCATGGCATAAAACAAGTTATTTCTTGTAAAATATCAACTACATAAAGGTCCAAAATATTTCTCTTGGAAAAATAAAGTAAAAGAAATCTTTGCATATGAAAAAATTGGGATATAATCAAAGGAACAACAAAAAAACCTAGCACATGTGATACTAAGATTATAAATTTTGAAGAAAATGATGCAAAATCCCTAATGATAATAACATTTACTATTACCCAGGTGTTGTAGGTGAGTTGGAGAGGATAGGGCAATCCTCCAAGGGAGGTCCCAGGTTCAAATCTCCACCCTACCAAAAAGCTGAATTGGGTATCTAGAATCCAATTGATAATGTTGGTGCGAGCAGGGTCGAGTGCGACCCTCGGGTGACTTTGACGGTGTAGAACCCCCTGTTCATGGTCTCTCAGACCAAGACGGATCCGCAAAGGGTTTTTCGATTTAAAAATAAAAAATAAAATAACCTTTACTATCACAGATAAAATGCAACCCTATATCAGTTTAGCAAAGACATCTATAGATACTTGGACAAGCTTAGAGAAAATATTCGAAGGGAATAATAAAGCCACTATCCTTCATATTCAAACTCAACTACATTCATTGAAAATGAATAGTGGTGAAAGCATAGAACTATTCTTAATAAAGTTAGAATATATTCAAGAAAAATTATTAACCTTAGGAGAAGAGACTAAATATGAATTTTTTACTCAAGTAACCATGAGAGCACTTCGAGGCAACTACAAGAATTTGGTTACATATTTACAAGTCCTAAGTAAAGATACTTATTTTGATGACTTAGTCAATATTCTTCAAGAATATGAGGTGGAAAATACAATTAAATATGAAATTACTAACACTGCATTGGCATCAAAAGATAATCCATAGGGAAATATTGCTTCATCAACAAAATGATGAAGACCATCGAATAACTGATATTGTCAGATATGAAAGAGAAAAGGTCATAGTACTAACTATTACAAATACAATCCTAGAAAATAGAATCAAAGGAATTATATGAATAATGCGAGCCAAATTCAACCATGAAAATATAAACATAATCTTCATTAGTAGTAATTTCAACATCCAACCAATTATCCCCAATTAGAGTATCAAAAAGGGAATAAAAAGGACACCTAGCCCAAAGGATAGAAGAGATTGAAGAACTGGAAGAACCTATAGATGATTATGAAGATAAAGCTCTTTCAGTAAGGATAACATGTTATGAAGACACTAACTACTTTCTTGAACAAGTTAGAGAAAACAGAGAAGGAGAATACAAACTTTAAAAGGAAGATCCATATTGAAGACTAAAGTCTTCAAATAATGTAATATAGGGGAGTGTTAGAGTATATTGCATCATTTGAATCATGTAAATGTACCACCGTTGGTACATAGTTAGGGTAGGATATTACTTTAGGGGAAAGATATATAGTTACTTCAAGTAATGTAATAAATGCAGAAGTTTCAATGTGCAAGTTGTAAATGTGCAAGGTGTCCCCTTGTACAACTTGGTAGAGTGTTGGTCAAGAAACTCATTTTCCTATATAAAAAGAGCCTCATAGTAAGTGATTGAATATCATAGTCGGCAGTAGTAGTGTAGAGAGTAAAATCCATTGGTGATGGAGTACAATGTAGTCTTTTAGCATATACTCATGGAGTGTTCATTTCCTTCATAATTGCATTGCATTATTTTCATAATTTCTATTTATAGTATACTTCAATCATATTGCTAAATTACTTTGTTTCATATTTTTTGCATCTTGTGATTGCCATATCCCATAGCATACTTCATCAAAATCTATCATTTAGATAGAGCCCAAAATGGATTGAGTAATCATTTCATTGGTAAATTTATTGGTTATAGACCATCTCTAGATCATATTAAGAAATGGGCTAACCTTAGGTGAAAAGTTAAAGAGAGTGTAAAATTCTCCACTCTTCCAAGAGGTTTATTTTTAGCCTCCTTCTCTATTATGGAAGACAAATATTCAATTTTTTTGGAGGCCCATGGTTTATGGGATGATCTAGATTTTTTTAAGGAAATGGGCTCTTGGGTTCAATCCAAAGTCTAAAATATTGAGGTTGCTCCTGTTTGGGTTAAAATTCTAGCATTACCACTTGAGTTCTAGGATTTTTTTTTTTGAATATATTAGGAATTACATTGATAGATTTTAGTCTCTAGATTTTTCTACTAAGGAGAGGAAGAAGATGGTATTTGCTAGAATTTATGTGCTAGTTGAAGTGGAAAAATCTCTAACAAGATACATTAAATTTACCTCAAGTAAAGGTACTTGAATAGGATATTTCTTATAAAGATAATCCTTTTGGATGTATGATATGTAGCAAATTAGGGCATCTAGTCAATAATTATTGCCTTAACAAATATTTTGTAATACGTTCGAAGGATCAAGGAAGGAAGGGTAAGATATTTTGGAAAGTGAAAGAGGCTAGCCCTAACAAATATTTATAGGACATTGAAAAATCTCCCAAGCCAAGCCTTAGCAATCCCTCGAGTGTGCAAGAAAATATAATTGTATCTTCTATCTCAATCTCACATGAGGAGGGAGAAGCAAACTAAAAGGTCAAGGAGTAGTTTGGTATACACCCCCTTGAATGTAATGAAGTTGTAGAGGACCTATAGATGGTACCTCCTATATTTCCACTACTATTAAAGAAATATAATGTGAATATGGTGAAGGTAAGGAAGAAAGCATCAATCTGCTCTCAAGTGAAAGAAAATGTGAATATGGTGAAGATGAGGTAGGAAGGACCAAATTATTCCTAGGAAGGACCAAATTATTCCCATGTGGATATGGATATTATCCCTTCAACCATTCCATTATTCCTAGAGAAATAATATGTGATTATGGTGAAGGTTGCGTAGGAAGATCCAAATTGTTTCCATTTGGAAGATCAAATAGAGATTGATATTCATGAGATTGCAGAGGAATAGAATTTTGAGAAATTTTTATCCTATGTTACTTCAAATGTAAGAATTACCAGGATTTCTCATAAATACCCTGACCTAGGTCAAGAAGAGTATAGCAAGGTGTGTAGGAATTCTTTCAAGGAGAAAAGGTACAAGAAAGTAGAAGAAGAGAAATCTATGGTAACACAACCTACTATTAAAGAAATTATTGTATGTAGGAAAACCATGCACCCTAGAACCAATGAAAATCCTAAGTTATAATGTTAGAGGTATGAACACCACTAGTAAACATAGGCTTGTTAAGGACAGGTTCCAAGAAATTTTCTTTCAAACCTTCTAGTATATTGTTAAATTCGATGTTATTGAAGTAGTAAATGAATATTTAAATTTGGGTTAGATCCTAAAGGATTTTAACAATACATTCCTTGCTCTAGTTCCTAAGAAGAAAGGGTTAAAAACCTTAAATATTATAGGTCTATATGTCTTTGCAATGTTGTTTATAATATTATATCTAAATTTATAGCCCTCAGGTTGAAGATCTTCCTCCCCTCCATTATCTCTGATGTGCAAGAATGATTTGTTAAAGGTAAACAAATTTTGGATGGTATTATATCATTTCATGAATCCATGCATTTTGTCAAGGCTAGTGAAATAAAACACATGCTCATAAAGTTAGATATGAGCAAGGCTTATGACAGAGTTTCATGGAGCTTTTTGGATAAAGTTTTGGTTTCCTTTGATTTTTATAGAGAGTGGATAAGATGGGTAGGGAGCTACTACAATACCGCATGTTAATATGTGCTAATCCATAACAACCTAGTAGGTTTTTTAGAAGTGGTATAGGTATTAGATAAGGTGATCCCCTCTCTCATTATCTTCTCATTATTATGGTTGAAATGATTGAAAGATACCTCAGTGTTGCCAAGGATTCTGGCCGAATAGGAGACCTTAAACCAACTCATAATCTTGAGGGTATTACTCATTTATAGTTTGTGATGATACCATTTTACATGGTAATCCTACTATGGTAGAAGTAATTAAATTTAAAATAATCATAGTCCTCTATGAGTGTGTCTCTCACCAAAATATCAATTTGGACAAGAGAAATATCTTTTTCATTAACACTAAAGTTGCTCTCTAGAGAAGGGTGGCTAGAGAGATAGGATGTCCTATCTCAACCATATGTTCTACTTACCTTGGAATGCCTATGTTCATGGGAAATTGCAAGGCACCTCTTTGGAATGGTTTGATTAACAAGTTTCAATCCAAACATTTAGGGTGGAAAGATAATATCTTGTTTCAAGAGGGTAAAGTAGTTTTGGTTAAGAGTGTTCTGTAGCTTGTCTCAATTTATATTTTCTACCCTTTTAAGATCCCTGCTAAATTTTTTAAAATTATAAAAGGAATTCAAAAATTGCTCCTATGATCTGGATCTGAAGAGAGGAGGAGGATTCTTCTTGTAGCTTGGGCAAAAATATACCATCAAACGGAGCATAGTGGTCTTGGTTTGAGGAGACTCTGGATTGTTAATAGTGTTATGACAACCAAGGTTTGAAGGAGAGTTCTGAGAGATGGTCAAAATATTTGGGCTAGGATTATTAAAGAGAAATATATTATAAACTAGGAGGATACCAGATTTCTCACAATTTAGGATCCTTATTATTTCTCTTATTTATGGAACTACCTAGTGGAGGCTAGGGAGACCTTGTGGAAAGGTGTGAAATGACATGTTGGATATGAAGCCTATATAGGTTTTTGTAAGGATGCCTAGTTACATGATAGCCCTTTAGACAATAATGGTATTTTCTCTAATCGAAAAGAGGATATAGAAGATAGATATGGTAAAAATATTTGTGACTACATGAATTTATTAGATAACTGATTGAACTAAAAATATTTATAGGTAGTGCCTAGGAATTTGAAGGCTTTAAAACTCCTTAAACCTAAACTAAATATTATTACATAGGTTTTGTTATGCGAAGAGACTCAGTGGTTTGGGATAGAATTAAGATTGGTGAAATCAATGTGAAGATAACCTATGATCTTTTGGATCCTATTGTAGGTAATGGCTTCCCTTGGAGTAGAATTTAGGGTAAGGGAGTTATTCCTAAATTGCATATTTTTCTTTCAAAAGTAGTCTAGAATAAGAGTCTAATGGTGGATAATATTAAGGAGATATAGTTTTAGTTACCTAATAGATATAGTTTGTGTAAAAAGGTAGAATAATTAGTGGAACACATCTTCTTGGAATGTCCCTACGCTCTAAATATTTTTCAACTCCTCATCAATAGGATAGGAATATCTTGGGTGATGCTTTCTAATATGGTTTTGTGGTTGTAGTAGTGAGAGAAACCCTTTTATAGTACTCATATTAATGTAATTTGGAACCTAATTCTATTTATTTTTGTGTGGGGAGTAGGGGTAGAGAGGAACAGGAGAATTTTTAGAGGGGAAAAAATGTCATCGATGAGAAGTTTTGAAACTATCACCTATTTTTCAGAGGAGAATGCTAAATATCTGAATTACCCTATCAAGCCAAAGAATACTAAAGATACTATTATTGCTAAGGCATGTAATTTAGAATCCATTAGTGATGGAGAGGAAAATGCTCAAGCTATTATTAATGTAAAGTGGCAACCACCTTGAGATGAATGGTTGAAGTTCAATTTTTATGGGGTCTTCAAAGGTAACCTAGGTAAGGTAGGAGTACGAGATATTTTGAGAGACTCTTCTCAATAGAATGATCTTCCAGGCCACTAACCTCAGTTGCCAATGAACATTAGAAATATTATGAGTCTTCAAAAAATTAATAATAATATGATAGTCTGACTCATAGATTATCTTTCGCCATCCCATAGAATAACCTTTTTACAAATAAAAATAAATAGCAAGGACCACCATATAATTATTATCCTATTTCCCCTTATAACAGGAAAAAACAAAAAGAGCTACACCACTACAATCTCTCCCAACACCACCAATACCTGAATGCCCAGGATTCCCTTTGGAAGAGCCATAAATATTAATATTAAACACCCCTAGAGGTGGGGAATATCATCTGCCATCTCTCTACACTTTTTTATTGAGGCCTCTCCTCCCGACCTGTAAAGAAGGATGGGGGTCATTCTCCACTAAACCCAGGTCTTGCATCATTAAAATATTAGACTGCTCCAAAGTAAGAATGATCTAACATTTAGAAGAAACAATTTCTTATATCATACCAATAATCCTCTACCAAATATGATAAACATTTAACTTGCTACCTTGAAAAATTCTTTGATTTCTTTGAACTCAAATCTGCCATATAATACATGAAGGCCCAATATTCCACGCAAATTGAAGAAATAAAAATCTCTCTTTTGGATATTATCCTAGGTAAAACAACTATTCTAAGTAGCCAACCACAAATAGAAATTGTATTTGTTATTATTATCACTTAATAATATTTATTTTTTTCATGATGACTATTTTTATTTTTATTTTCTTTAACATGTCCTATCTTAAAAATATAGTTTAAGATGATACTTTTTGCATGATTTCTTTTTGTAATTAAGCATTATTTTATTAGTAACATGTCTTAACATAAGAAATTTATTATTAATAATAAAAATTAAATAATATAGTAAAACAAAAATCATTTACAAGTTGGGATGAGACTCTTCTCAACACCTATTTACAAGAGTACAAGAAGATTTGCATTGGAGCCAAATCTTCCAAACCATATTGCTACAATGACTATCCAAATTAACTAAACACTAGATTTTCTCACCAACCTATATAATCCTCTCATCCTTAATACCCATACCACTGTGCCACTGAACCTCTTCCTCATTCTCAGTACCTACTTTATTTAGATCTCTACTCACATAAACTAGAATAGCATCGTTTAATTCCCTCCACAATTCCTTAATTTGTGTGACAAAAATCATCAATGTCCATGTCCTCAAATCAATGTTCCTCATGCAATCTAGAGATCCTACCAATATTTGAGAATCTAATTCTAGGATTATCCTCCTATAATTATCTTATGACACTTTAATAAAAAAACTTGTCTTATTACCCAAATAGAAGCACAAATAGAAAAAATTTGACAACTAAACCTTGTGCTTCATTATTCGTGGTCCTTCCCATACCTTGTAGTTCCCAATAGAGTGTTGTCCCAACATGATTCTTGCATACCACTCTAATTCCATCTCTACTCAGATTTACTTTTTGCTACTCCATCAATATTAATTTTAATACATCATAGGATGAAAAGGTCTTCTAAAAAAATTGTTATTTCTCTCTAATCACACTTGCCACCAAATGAAGTTTAATCCACGCTTCCAACCTATACAAAGAGCTTTAAATTTAAATCTAGTCCTCTTCCATTAATTCCTAAATATTAATTCAATTCAAATAACCATTGACTTAAAAATCATCACTCCAAGATCTCATGCATGAATACACATTGAGATGAACCAACTATTCCCCTATCTCTCAAATTATCAAAAGTAAAAATTTCATTATGCATAAAATAACCATTATCATTATAAAAATTATATACATAATCTGATAATATATCTAAATGATTTGAAAATTTTACTGCATTTAAATATATACATATATATTAATTATTAAATTTTTTATTTAACTTTTATAATTAAAAAAAACTGTTAAAATTAAGCATAACCTTAAAAAAAAACGCTATGTTCTTTAATATATTTTCTATATGTATTTTATCTTATATTTAAACTTTGTTTTTTATATCTGTATCTAATACAACCAAACTCTTTGGAGTACTTCCACTTATATTTAAATTGATTAAAAGCTACAATAATCATAAAATAAATGCTATCAAAACAATTAATTTTTATAAATGGTTTTCCTTTCTTATTATTATCATTTTTCTTGACAACCGCTCATACATAATCTTATAATATATATATAAAAGATTTGAAAACTTTATTACTTTTATATATATATATATATATATTATTAAATCCTTTTAGAAATAAATATAACCTTAAAAAAACGCTATGTTCTTTAACATATTTTCAATATGTATTTTATCATATATTTAAACTTTGCTTTTTATATGCATATTTAATGCAACCAAACTGTTTCAAGTACTTCCACTTATAATAAGACAATAATTATAAATGTAATTAATTTTTATAAATGGGTTTCCTTTTCTATTATTATCATTATTCTTTTCTGGTCAACCGCTCATCTTTCGTTTTATATTTACGTTGTTTTGTATTTCGTAAATATAGCACACTTTAAAATATATTCCTTCTTTTAATCTTTATTTTATTAATATGTTTTTTTTTTTCAAACATATACTTTTGATACTTAAACTTAGGGTTGTTCGCTGCCAGTTTGAATCTTGATACTCATGCACCAATATGTAAATTCTCATGCATTCTTATGAATAAATTCTCTTTGATTTCTCTCGTTGTAAACGAAGGGCTTTCACACCAAGAGGAGAGAAATGTCAGGAGATACGCCAGATCACCATCAACAGCAGTCACAAAATTTGTCAGATAACCATCAACAGCAGTCAGAAAATTTGCCAGATAACCATCAACAGCAGCAGACAGAAGGTCTTCTCCGTCGCATCAACGACACCATCATTCGAGTTGAACATAAGCTTGTGAGTATACAACATGATCCACTCGAGCTTGAGCCTGATCCTGAAGAGTATCGTGGTCTTATCTGGTCTTATCAGCAACAAGCTTTGGACTTGGGCTTTTCTGGTCTTATCTTCAATCGACTCCATGTGTTAGCAAACGTTCTGTCTCTTTTTTCTCGAGCCATAGTCGAACGGAGGGTTCGTGAAAGGTCGAACAGTGTGGAGAATAAAAGAGAAGAGGAAGCGGATCTCGTAAATCTTGGGAAGGCGGTGAGTACGGTAATAATTTCAAAAGATGGTTTGAGTGAAGCACCTGAATGCCCAATTTGCGGGGAAGAATTCCAGTGGCAGAAAAAGTGAGCAGCATGCCTTGTCACCGCTTACACGTATTTCACACTCAATGTATTCTGAATTGGATTGAGCGCAAGAATAATTGCCCCATCTGCAGGAAGGTGTTTTAAATGCTTTATTCAAGTCAAATTTTAATATCATTCTTTCCTTGCAAATTCTTAATGTTGATTTTAGTACTTCATGGATTTTGATTATGTCATCCGTATTTTGTTTCTTTGGATATATATATATATTTTGTTGTTCTAATATTATATTTGGAAGGATTTTTTTCAACCTTGATGGTGTCACATTACACAAATTGATCTATAATGTTTGAAACTTTTTATTCCTTATATTTTGGGATTATAACTATAAAGGTATTTTTGCATTCCTTAAGAATATTACCTAACCTAAAAGTTCTTGCACTATAGCTACCTCATCCTCTCTTACTATCCTCCACAAGGTTTGATAAAATTCAATCTAGAATCCATCTTGTCCTAGAGCCTTTTCTCTCCCTATGAGAATACTATCCTTTTCTACTTTGTTTTTCTTTACTTTGGCAAAGGATTATATATTTTCTTCGCTATCCAATGCGAACAATACTATGAAGTATGTTATAACTTTCTTCTTGTATTTAATATATATTTTTAGTCAGTTGACCATCCTTCATTTGTATCTCCTTGGTGATTAATAATTCTTTAGTTTATTATCACATAATATGAAATGCTAACGATACAATGTATAACCAATTATTTTGTCACTATTATATTATTTGAAATGTAAATTATAAATTAAGATTTTTTACTTTTAACAAATTATATATAAATTTTATTATTATATAAGATGTATTTAAAATGAGATTTAAAATATAATGGGTAGATGGTTTTTATGTCAAAGTTTTTAAGATATTTTGAAAATATTTATATAAATTTATTTATATTATATTATTTGCATTACAACATCATCTTGTGTATATAAATTTACCAACGAGATTTAAACTATGTTATTTCCTTCTACTAATAATCTATTTCATATGTTGAACCACTACTCATGTAAAAAAAATATATTGTTTTACTTAAAGAAAGAATGTGGGTTGGTCAATTTTTTTTTAATATTTAAATTTACTAAAAAAAACTAATTAGATGATTGGATAAATTATATGTCACTCTCATTATAATGACATTTATGATATATTACTTTTATTAATAACAATAAATAAAATATTATCAAACACTTTATAGGATAATAGTAATACTAGTAATTTTTTATTCACTTTCAATTGATATATGTCTTTGTTCATTTTGATCCTTGTAAGAATTTATGTCTTTATTTGCATAATAGTTTAATGAATCATAATATAATTCTATATAAATGAGAATAGTTATACATCTGTTAGATGAAAAACACCACCTTTAATATTATTTTAAAATTTCTTTTGAAAGCAAACATTAAAATGAAGCAAAGATATATTTTTCTATATATAAATAATATATAATATTAATATAGATACTAGAGTGATTTTATTATTTTTTAAAATTAATTATTCTTTGTAAGCCATAAATTGTAATAAATAATGGAATACACACCAACCATCCACAAAATGCTTGATGATATACCTTTGAAACAATTATTTCAATATTTTAACATTTATTTTAATATTTATAAAAAATTACAATAAGTTCCTTTCTTTTAAAAAAATTATCCATATAAAAAATAAAAAAGTAAATAATCTAACGACTTTAACTTTAGGAAGGCAACTAATCTTAGAAGAATTTTGGATATTTACTTGGCTTCTTGTTTCTGGGTAGAATATTAATGAGGCTAAATATTTGGGTATTTAGGCCAAAATTGTTTAGATTCTCATATTTCATGTTGGAGTTCTTCCTTTTAAGTACTTGGGTATTCCTATCTTTGTTGGTCCTCTGCCTAGGAGTGTTTGGTCCAACATTTTGGAGCTCCAAGTTAGTCATTGGACTTACAGATGGTTGTATTTTCTTGGCTAGGTTTTGCTCCTCAAATCTATGGTTCAAGCATTATCTATGAACATGAGTTTAATTCAGGTTATTCTGGTAAGTTTTTTTCATGATCTTGATTCTCTTTCACAAAGATTTTTTGTGGGATGGTAATTTGGAATCCTTTAAATGGAGTTTGGTGAAATGGGAGTCTCTTTGTAGACCTAAACAAGAGGGTGGTTTGGGTCTTCACCTGAGTTATCTTTTTGGGTAAGCTCTAGCTACCAAAATTTATTGGCGTTGGTGTACTAATCATGACCAAACTTAGGCTAAAATTATTTCTTATAAATATCTCTGTGGGGTGGAAGTTTATGAGCTTCCTAGTTATAGCTTGATTGGGAAAGGTTATTTTGTTTGGAACACTCTAAATAAGGGAGCTTCTCTTATCAAAAATGTGTCTGATCCTAAAGAGTATTGTTGTCTTATCTGGTCTTATGAGCAACAAGTATTGGACTTGGTATTTTCTGGGATTATCTTCAATCGACTCCATGTGTTAGAAAACATTTCATCTCTTTTTTCTCAAGCAATAGGAGAGTGAAGGGTTCTTCAAAGGTCAAACAGTGGAGAGAATAAAAGAGAAGATGAAATGGATCTCATAAATCTTGGGAAGGTGTTGAGTACGATAATAATTTCAAAATATGGTTTGAGTGAAGCCCCTGAATTCCCAATTTGCGGGTCAATTACATGTGGGAGAAAAAGTGAGCAACATGCCTTGTCACTTCTTACACGTATTTCACACATTGTATTTTGAATTGAAACCCCTTGCAGGGCCGCCTTGGTCTGAGAGACCATGAATAGGGGTTCTATACCATCAAAGTCACTCGGGAGTCGCACCCATCCCTACGCGCACCAAAATTATCAATTGGATTTTGGCTACCCAACTTTTTGGTAGGGTGAAGATTTGAACCTGGGACCTCCCTTGGAGGATTGCCCTCTCCTCTCCAACTCACCTACAACACCTGGTTATTCATGTCAAATTTTAATATCATTCTTTCCTTGCCACTTATTAATTTTGATTTTAGTACTTTATGAATTTTGATTATGCCATCCATATTTTGTCTTCTTTAGATATATTTCTCTTGTTGTTCTAATATTATATTTGGAAGGTTTTTTTTCAACCTTGATGTTATCACACTACACAAATTGATCTTTAATGTTTGAAACTTTTTATTCCTTATATTTTAGGATTAAAACTATAAAGGTATTTTTGCATTCCTTAAGAATGTTATCTAACCTAAAAGATCTTGCACTATAGCTACCTCATACTCTCTTACTATCCTCCACAATTTTTGATAAAATTCAATCTAGAATCCATATTGTCCTAGAGCCTTTTCTCTTCCTATAAGAATACTATCTTTTCTACTTTGTCTTTCTTTACTTCTTTCGTAAATCCCTTGTTATCCTCAATTGTAATTATTCTTAGGATATGACCCAATACTTTGGCAAAGACTTATATATTTTCTTCCCTCTCCAATGCAAATAATATTCCAATGCAAACAATATTATGAAGTATGTTATAACTTTCTTCTTGTATCTAATATATATTTTTAGTTAGTTGACCATCCTCCATTTGCATCTCCTTGGTGATTAGTAATTATTTAGTTTATTATTAGATAATATGAAATTTTAATGATACAATGTATAACAATTTTTTTTGTCACTGTTATATTATTTGAAATGTAAATTATAAATTAAGATTTTTTATTTTTTACCAAAATATATATAAATTTTATTATTATATAAGATGTATGTAAAATGAGATTCAAAATATAATGGGTAGATGGATTTTTATGTCAAATTTTTAAATATATTTTGAAAATATTTATATGAATTTATTTATATTATATTATTTGCATTACAACATCATCTTGTGTATATAAATTTATGAACAAGATTTAAACTATGTTATTTCCTTCTAATAATAATTTATTTCATATGTTGAACCACTACTTATGTAAAAATAAAATATTGTTTTACTTAAAGAAAGAATTTGGGTTGGTCAATTAATTTTTAATATTTAAATTTACTAAAAAAATTAATTAGATGATTGGATAAATTATTTCACTCTCGTTACAATGACATTTATGATATATTACTTTCATTAATACAAATAAATATTTGAAATATTATCAAAAACCTTTTAAGATAATAGTAATACTAGTAATTTTTTATTCACTTTCAATTGATATATATCTTTGTTCATTTTGAACCTTGTAAGAATTTCTCTCTTTATTTTCATAATAGTTTAATGACTTACCATATAATTCTATATAAATGAGAATAATTATACATTTGTTAGATGAAAAACACCACCTTTAATATTATTTTAAAGTTTCTTTTGAAAGCAACCATTAAAATGAAGCAAGGATATATTTTTCTATATATAAACAATATATAATATTAATATAGATATGGTAGTGATTTTATTATTTTTTAAAATTAATTATTCTTTGTAAGCCATAAATTGTAATAAATAATGGAATACACACCAACCATCCACAAAATGCTTGATGATTTACCTTTGAAACAATTATTTCGATATTTTATTATATATTTTAATATTTATTAAAAATTACAATAAGTTCCTTTCTTTTAAAAAAATTATCCATATAAAAAATAAATAAGTAAATAATCTAATGACTTTAACTTTAGGGAGGCAACTAATTTTAGAAGAATTTTGGATATGTAATTGGCTGCTTGCTTTTGGGCAGAAGATTAATGAGGACAAATATTTCATTTTTTTCTTTAATACTAATCTCGATAATTAGACCAGAATTGTTTAGATTCTCAAATTTCATGTTGGAGTTCTTCCATTTAAGTACTTGGGTATTCCTATCTCTATTGGTCCTCTGCCTAGGAGTGTTTGGTCCAACATTTTGGAGAAATTTTGTACTCAAGTTAGTCATTGGACTTGCATATGGTTGTATTTTGCTGGCTACATTTTGCTCCTCAAATATATGGTTCAAGCATTACCTGTGTATAGGTGTTTAATTCAGGTTACTCCTGTAAGTTTTCTTCATTATCTTGATTCTCTTTCACAAATATTTTTGTGGGTTGGTAATTTGGAATCCTTTAAATGGAGTTTGGTGAAATGAGAGTCTCTTTGTAGACCTAAACAAGAGGGCGGTTTGGGTCTTCACCTAAGTTATATTTTTGGGCAAGATTTAGCTACAAAACTTTATTAGCGTTGGTGTACTAATCATGACCAAACTTAGGCTAAAATTCTTTCTTATAAATATCTCTATGGGGTGGAAGTTGATGAGCTTCATCATTATAGCTTTATTGGGAAAGGTTCTTTTGTTTGGAACACTATGAAGAAGGGAGCTTCTCTTATCAAAAATGGACCTGATCCTGAAGAGTATCATGGTATTATCTGGTCTTATCAGCAACAACTATTGGACTTGGGCTTTTCTGGTCTTATCTTCAATCAACTCCATGTGTTAGCAAAATGTTTGTCTCTTTTTTCTCGAGTGATAGGAGAATGAAGGGTTCCTAAAAGATCAAATATTGTATAGAATAAAAGAGAAGAGGAAACAGATCTCGTAAATCTTGGGAAAGTGCTAAGTACGGTAATAATTTCAAAATATTGTTTGAGTGAAGCCCCTGAATGCCCAATTTGCAGGAAAGAATTACACTTGGGAGAAAAAGTGAGCAACATGCCTTGTCACTACTTACATGTATTTCACACACACTGTATTCTAAATTGGATTGAGCACAAGAATAATTGCCCCATCTATAGGAAGGTGTTTTAAATTTTTTATTCATGTCAAATTTTAATATCATTCTTTCCTTGCCACTTCTTAATGTTGATTTTAGTAATTCATGGATTTTGATTATGACATCCATATTTTGTCTTCTTTGGATATATTTTTCTTGTTGTTCTAATATTATATTTGGAAGATTTTTTCAACCTTGATGCTATCACACTACACAAATTAATCTATAATGTTTGAAACTTTTTATTCCTTATATTTTGGGATTAAAACTATAAAGGTATTTTTGCATTCCTTAAGAATATTACATAACCTAAAATTTCTTGCACTATAGCTACCTCATCCTCTCTTACTATCCTCCACAAGGTTTGATAAAATTCAATCTAGAATCCATCTTGTCCTAGAGTCTTTTCTCTTCCTATGAGAATACTATCTTTTCTACTTTGTTTTTCTTTACTTCTTTCGTAAATCCCTTTTTATCCTCAATTGTAATTATTCTTAGGATATGACCCAATACTTTGGAAAAGACTTGTATATTTTCTTCCCTCTCCAATGCAAACAATATTATGAAGTATGTTATAACTTTCTTCTTGTATCGAATATATATTTTTAGTCAGTTGACCATCCTCCATTTGCATATCCTTGGTGATTAATAATTTGTTAGTTTATTAATAGATAATATGAAATGGTAACGGTTCAATGTATAACCAATTATTTTGTCACTGTTACATTATTTGAAATGTAAATTATAAATTAATATTTTTTATTTTTTAGAAAATTATATATAAATTTTATTATTATATAAGATGTATCTAAAATGAGATTCAAAAGATACAGTTGACAACATAGCATAATGACAGTAGATAATAGTGAAATATTTACCTTTTTGGATTAGACGTTTTTCGCAGGACTTCCCAAACTACCGAACTCATTTCGGCCATATCTCACTCATCTAGACTCGGATTGAGCTAAAATTTTGAGGGTAGATGCCTGAAAAACCCTAGAACATCTCCACCAATTTTCATATCATTTGGAGCAACACAGATCCTAGCACATCCCTATGTGTGAACGAGATATTTGGCAAGCGGCTATGCGAGGGTTTCATCTGGGTTGAGTGCAAGCAGCTCCAGAGGTTGGTTTTTAGGGCCTTCGGGCCCTAGCGACCAATATTTTTGTGGTTTATGCTCAATATTTTAGCAGGAAATGTTGCAGGGGATCCAATATGGGTTAGAAATTTGTCTTTCAATAGATCATACTGTGAACTTGAGTGACAACGGCTTCCAATTTGCTGCACAAAAGAAAAGTGAAAACCATACCTTTCCACGGCGTCTAGGGCAAGGATTAAAGAGATCACGAAACAAGTTTCAAGTAGTTGATCAAAAAATGGCTCATATCTCAAGTGAATCTGGTGCTAAGGTGCACCCACAAAATAATTCTACTGTGAAAACCCCTGTCAAGGGTAAGAATTTCGAAGACTCAGTCCCAAAAATGAATTTTAGGGATGCCCTTCATGGTGGACAGCCTCAGCCCAATGCTAATATCAATCTTAGGGCTTCCCATAAACCTCTAAGAATGCCTAATATTGATCCCAGGAAAACGAAGTCAGGATGTCTTAAAGCAGTTGATGGAACTCCTATTGTTAAGCTTGATATGGGTAACATTCAGACTGGCATTGAAGATTTGGAAAAAAAGGGACTAATTTGTCGGTTCGTGGGTTTTCGTCCGAGTCTATCTCGCTTTCAAAGTCTCGGGCTGCAAAAAGCTGGAAAACTAAAGGTGAGTTACAAATATCTATTTATCCAAATGGTTATTTTCTTGTTTTATTTGCTAATAATGAAGATAGAGAGAAAACTTTTCAAGGGGGTCCTTGGTTTTTTGGAAGGGCGGGCTTTTCATGAAGCCCTGGCATACTAAATTTAAATCCGAAGAAGAGATGCCTTCTATAGCTCCCGTGTGGGTTAGACTCTTTGGCCTCCCTATTGAATTTTGGAATCCTACTATTTTTTCTTCAATTGGAAACTCTTTAGGAACTTTTATGATGACTCGCTGATTGTACTCAAAATTTTGAACATATTATTTATGCTCGGATTTGTGTTTTAATGGATTTTGACAAACCCCTACCTAAAAATATCACATTACAATTTGGGGAAGACACTTGGGAGCAAGTAGTGGACTATGAGAACATTCCTTTTCATTGTAGAATTTGCCATGAATATGGTCATTTGGCCAGTGCTTGCCCAAATAAAATTCCTGATCAAAAGAAAGAAGATATAAACTCAGAAGGTTTCCAAATACCTAAGAAGAAGAACACTAAAAAAAACTAGTTATGAAGGATCAATCAAAGTCATCTGCTAATATGTTTGAAATCCTTTCCACAAATGATGTCCCAAGTGAGGAAGAGGAAATAATGGAAACTGAAATCTTAGAAACACAATTTAAATATGAAGGGAAGAACTCAGAGACAAACCAACAAATCAAAGGTTTTCAATAGAAAAAAAAGGAGAAAATTTACACAAGAAAAACAATCTTTCAAATGTCAAAACTTCAAATAATGCAGGTCCCAATATAGACTCCGTTGAACCATCTAGTAAAATTTTGGTTGTGTACAAGCATTCTTCAAGGTTAGAAGCCATCTCAGATTCAATTGGAATAAGTCAAGAAATAGGGAAAAAAATTGAAGATGGATTCTAATCAAAAAGTAGGTCGCAAGACCAATCAATATCATATGGTAAAAGAAGGTGAAAAGCTTGTAGAGGAAGGTAAGATTAATGCCCTTCCCAACTTTTTTAGCCCTGGTATTAATGAAGATCATCACTTGGAATATTAGAGGACTCAAAGGGAGTCTTTCAAAACAAAATGAAATTAGAAGAATGATTCAGATAAATCATCCACATCTTGTTTTCCTTCAAGAAACAAAGATGTCAATGGAGGATATGGACTCAATTGCCGATAAAATTTGGCCATCTGGAAAAGTGGTTTCCCTCAGTTCCCAAGGGACTTCGGGTGGCATTGCTTGTCTTTGGGACCCAAAAGAGGTAGTTATTCACCATATGGTTGGCAGTTGGGGTTTGTTGGCTATAGCTATTCAAAGTAGACATTCCAACCAGATTATGCTCTGCATTACTGTTTATGCTCTGACTTATTTGGAGGAAAAAAGAAGACAATGGAAGGATATTACTCATATTATCTCTCATTTTCCTAAATCTTGGATCTTGATCGGAGGAGATTTCAATACCATCCTCTCTCTGTATGAGAAAAGGGGGGAAATAGAAATTTGGACAAAAGCACTGACCTCATGAGCGAATATATTGCAAACCTCCATCTTGTGGATATCCAACCAGATAATGGCCTTATGACTTGGTCTAATATAAGGCAAGGCTTAGCTTGTATAATGGAGAGATTGGATAGGTTTTTGCTCTCTAAAAATTTCTTAATCCATGGTCACATTCCTAAAGTGAAGACTCTTAATAATGTTGGTTCGGATCATTGGCGAGTCATGGTGGAAATGTGGAAAACCAATGTGAGTTTCTCTCCTTTTCATTTTCAATTAATGTGGCTTAGAGACATTTCCTTCAGACCTCGTGTGCAACAATGGTGGAAGGAAGGTAAACCTAGGCATGGGACTAAGATGTTCTGTTTTGCCAAAATATTGCAATACATTAAATCCAAAATCAAGACTTGGAACTGGAAAGAGTTTGGGGATGTTCATAAAAAAAAACATGAAGTTATTGCTCATATTGAAAATTTGAATAAGAAAATCCATTTAGATGGCCTCACAGAGAAGAGAAGTGCAGATGAAATTAAACTCACAACTCAGCTTAGAGGAATGGGAAAAAAGAGAAGAAATCTTATGGAAGCAAAAATCTAGAATTCAATGGCTCAAAGAAGGAGATCGAAACACAAATTTCTTCCACAAATATCTTCTAGCTCGAAGATCTCACAACTTTATTTCTTCCTTAAAATCAGATTCTGGAGATGTTGTTTATACTTGGGATGGCATGAACTCTATTGTTGTTGATTACTTTTCCAATATTTTTGCTGCTACTCCTCTTGACTCAGCTTCACAACAAAATGTTCTTCAAGCAATCCCTTCTCTTATCACTTTCGAGGAGAACTCTATTTTGACTGCTCCTGTTACTATCAATGAGCTTCAACAAGTAGTTTTTAAAATGCAAAAATGGAAAACCCCAGGTCCCGATGGTTTTCCCATTGAGTTCTACCAAGAGTTCTGGGATATCCTTCATGTTGATTTATTAGAGGTGGTGGAAGAAGCCAGGAAAGCCAAAGAAATTTTGAAGGTTATCAATAAAACTTATATTACTCTTGTTCCAAAAGCTCAAGAGGTTGATCATATCTCAGCTTTTAGACCTATTGCTTTATGTAATGTTCTTCTCAAAATCATTACTAAAATCATGGCAGAAAGGTTGAAGCCTCTTTTGCATAAGATTATTTCCCCAGAGCAAGGGGGTTATGTGGAAGGACGTCAAATAGTAGATGAGATAGTTCTTGCTCAGGAAGCCATCCATTCCATGGATATGCAAAATTCTCCTTCCATGTTCATTCGGTTAGACTTATCCAAAGCTTATGACAGAGTGGATTGGCACTTCCTTATCAAAGTTTTGAGGCAATTTGGTTTCTCTAAGGATTGGATGGATTGGATTATGGGATGTATCTCTTCAGTTTCCTACTTAGTTCTTATCAATGGCAGGCCTTCTCAGTCATTCCCAGCTTCCAGAGGTATTAGGCAAGGTGACCCGCTATCCCCTTATTTATTCATCATTCTTGTTGAATGCTTGGGTAGGACTATAACCAAAAAGAGGGAAAACAAAACCCTTGAGGGAGTTACCATTGCTCATGGAGCTAGACCTATCTCTCATCTTCAATTTGTGGATGACTCTACTCTTTTAGGTAAAGCTACGGTTAAGGAAGCTTCTAATATTAAGCAAATCATTAGCTATTTTTCTAAGGCTATCGGGCAATTGATCAATGAAGACAAATCTAAAGTTATTTTCTTTCATTGCTCTGCTAGACAAGAATCCATGGTCTTGGATAAATTAAGATATAAGAAGACCTCTCTTCCAATCACTTATTTAGGTATTCCCATAAATATTCAAAGGCAAAAAAATAAATATTGGAATTGGTTGTTGGACAAAGTCAAGAAGAAAATTGGAAAGTGGACCAACAAGTGGCTTTCTTCTAGGGGTAGAATCACCTTGGTAAAATCAGTCCTTCAAGCTATTCCTATTTATGTTTCTTCCATTTTGAATATCCCAAAGGTTGTTCTTCGAGAATTGGATCAAATCAGTCATCGTTTCCTTTGGAGTGGTACTAAGGAGAAAAGAAAATGGGCCTTGGTGAAATGGGATACTTTATGTCTTCCTAAGAGTGAAGGGGGTTAGGATTCCGGTATTCTATTAATAACAACAAAGCTTTAGCTGCTAAATTATATTGGAGGATGTTGCATAACCCCAATGCTCTTTGGGCCAATAATCTCCGTGCTAAATATGCTGAGAACAAAAGTCCTGAAGACCTTGTTCGCTATCAACTTCCTACCAAAGGTTCTCCCATTTTAGCAGTTCTTAAGACTAGTGAGGATTTGATAAAGAAAAAATTATTTTGGATCATTCATAATGGTCAACAGGCAAATTTTTGGACAGATTCTTGGGATGGTCACAAGCCTTTGATAACTCGGTTTCCCGATTGGAGGCCTTGGATGGAGGAGCTTCACCGAGCTAATTGGATAAAGGTGGCTAATTACTGTCGGTACCATACTGGTAATTCAAAGGTTGGTAGATATTGGATCCCTATTGAGGACCGGCCTATTCAAATCCCAGAAAGGCAAAGACAAGATATCCAAGGCATCCTTCATATGAGATCCCTCTCTTGGTCCCATGAAAAAGATTGTTTTGGATGGAACAACACTACTAAGGGTGAGTATTCAGTTGCTCAAGGTTATTTGACCTTATGCCATAATAATCCCAACCATTCTTCTGACATATTTTCTCGATTGTGGGCTCAAAATCTCTGGCCTAAGGTGAGGTTCTTTAATTGGCTTTTATTGCATCGTAGGGTGCTTATCGGTGAGCAACTTATGAAGCGTGGTTTTCATGGCCCTTTTAGATGTGAAATGTGTGAAGAGAATGTAGAAAATCTCAACCATATTTTTATTGAGTGTACTTTAGCCTTTCGAGCTATGGAGGAGAATGGCCACTTTACTTGGCTTACAATGGTCCAATTTTTTTACTTTTGAACAACTTTGGAGGGATTGGCCTAATCAAGAGGGTGTTGATCATTTTATTAGGCAGTTAGTTTGGATGGGTTCTACCATTCTTCTTTGGAATATTTGGAATGAAAGGAACAACCAAATTTTTAATCAAGATAGGAAGGATATTCACTATATTTGGCAAAATACCATAGCCAACTTAGTTGAATCAGTCCATCAACTCCTTAATCACCCCCAAAACTCCCACCAAATATGGGATCAAGTGATGCAAATATTGAAGATTAAATATTCTAAGGGCAACCAACTTAAAGGGAATGTGAGTATTAGTAAGATGGATAGGACTAGAAATTGGCAACCTCCTCCTAAGGATTTTGGAAAAGTCAATACTGATGGAGCCTCTAGAGGGAACCCTGGAAAAGCCAGTGTGGGAGGAATTGGTAGACTTTCGGATGGCTCCCTGGTTTTTACTTTTGCTGAGAATTTGGGTATTCTTTCCAATAACCTTGCTGAGGGGTATGGTATCCTCGGAGGCCTTCAGGAGGCTACTAAGGTTGGATGGGAAAAGGTGTTAGTTGAGTCTCGACTCTCAACTTATGATTAATCTCTTGAAGACTCCTTCTAAGAATCATAAGGTGGATTGGAGAATAAAAAGAATTATTGAGAAGATTCAATTAATCCGGATGGGATTTTTGAAAGTTGATTACAATCATGTGGTCAGAGATCAAAACAAGAGTGCTGATGCTTTAGCTAATTGGGCTTTGGACAAAGGTGATCTTACTTGTTATGGCCACCCTCCTATATGGTGGGCTTCTCAAATTAGGGAAGCTCTTCTTTCTATCATTTCTTTGGATGGCTCCGGTTCGAAGGTACCTAGTTTCTTCTTGTTTTTTTTTTTGCTTCTCTTTGGTTCATTCAGTTTTTTTTAGTTCCCTAGCTCATTCTATTCTTTATTTTGTTTCCTCTGTTGATTCTTGCCTTAATAGTCTTCTGGTCTAGATAGGTCATTGTTATGTTCAATTTTTTTTTTCTTTTTTCTTTTTTGTTTTTTTTGTTTAGTTTTTTAAGGTGGGTGGGTTCTTTTGTTTTGTTTTGTTTTTGTGTTCTTTGTGTTGTTTTTTGTTGTTCATGTGTTTTTTTTTTTTTTTTTAATGTTTTTTGTTATTGTTCTTGTGTTTTTTTCATTCTTGTTCTTGGGTTTCTCTTTGTTTGTGTTATTTCGTGTTTTTATGTGTGAGTGTTTTCTATGTTTTTTGTTTTTGTTTATTGTCTGTTGTTGGTTGTTTTTTATTTTTATTTTTTTTTTAGGTTTTGGTTGTGTTTATTTTTCATGTTTTTTTTTGGGTTATGTCTTTGTAGTGTTCTATTGTTTTTGTCTTGTTTGTGTTTTGTTATGTGGTTCTTGTGTTTTTCTATGTGGTTTGTGTTGTGGTTTCTTTTATCTTATTGTGCGTGTTTGGTTGTGCTTTTGTTTTTGACACACTCAAGGAGCATGTTTTTTATTTTATTTTATTATTTTTGTTGTTATTTACTTATTTTTAAATTGGTTTTGTGTGTTTGTTTGCTCCTTGAGTATGTCAAAGGTGGTAGGCCAGGTCCGAGTCCTGGGCATTTTTGGTGGAATGGATACCCCTGCCTCCTTGGGTCTTACCCGAAAGTGGCATCCCTTTTGGGATGTTTTCCACAAATAAAAAAAAATGAGATTCAAAATATAATGGGTAGATGGTTTTTTTATGTCAAAATTTTAACGATATTTTGAAAATATTTAGATGAATTTATTTATATTATATTATTTACATTACATCATCATATTGTGTATATAAATTTACCAACAAGATTTAAACTATGGTATTTCCTTCTACTAATAATCTATTTCATAAGTTGAACCACTACTCATGTAAAAAATATATATTATTTTACTTAAAGAAAGAATGTGGGTTGGTCAATTTTTTTTCAATATTTAAATTTACTAAAAAAAATTAATTAGATGATTGGATAAATTATGTCACTCTCATTACAATGACATTTATGATATATTACTTTCATTAATTAAAATAAATATTTGAAATATTATCAAAAAATATTTAGGATAATGGTAATACTAGTAATTTTTTATTCTCTTTCAATTGAAATATATCTTTGTTTATTTTGATCCTTGTAAGAATTTTTCTCTTTATTTGCATAATAGTTTAATGAATTATCATATAATTCTATATAAATGAGAATAATTATACATTTGTTAGATGAAAAACACCACTTTTAATATTATTTTAAAGTTTCTTTTGAAAGCAAACATTAAAATGAAGCAAGGATATATTTTTCTATATATAAACAATATATAATATTTGAAAGCACGAGATTTCGAGCGAAGGAAACACTAATTGCGATGCATTCAAAATCAAATACGCTTAAGTCCTAGAAATGTAGAATGCATGAAATGAAAGAGACGCATTGAAATGAGATACAAGCAAATGGAGAAAACACAGCCCTTTCATTAAACTCTCTTGATCTCTCGTTACAAAGACGCCTCCTCCCTTTTCAGGGGCTAGGAGCGTTAAAAGAATTTGATTACAATCAAGACTTAATGTTCCTTTTCCCACGTGCCCACACTTGAGATGGGCGGGCCAAGATGATGCCGCCGCTGATGTTGATGAGTCCTTAACCTCTGCTGCTCCTCCTGCGAACAAAGAAACAACAAAGATGTCAGTAGCACCTGTGACAAAAAGGAAATGTTTGTTCTCTGAAATTGCCAAAAGATGCATGCAAAAGATTGTCAAATACAGTGAATAAAATGGATCTAAGTCACCTGCAAACTTGACAGAGGACAGAAGACATTACCAGAGGGCCACTGCCATTGAAACAGTCGGCCAATCTGCCTTCACCTGGAATTCGTCCCTGGGCAGGACGAATTCTGACTGCTATTCGTCCCTGGGTGGGACGAATTCTACTGTGTTGGAAAAGCCGAAGTGATCCTGCTCCAATGTCGACTCTCGAGACCTCCAAAACACCTGCAAACAGAGGGGTTATGTAATTGGGGCCATTTTGGGACGACCCAGATGGTCGGATTCTCCCAATTTGGCCTCTATCCTCGGGAATTCGATATCGCCACCTGCAAGTTAGTAGGACAACAAAGCGACAAAAGGCATGATAAAATCTGATCAAAATGTTATGAAATTGAAGCTATGAGTTAACTAAACAGAATAACATAAGATGCAACATGAACAAATAATCTAGAATGCTTTAGAATAAAACTTAGAAAATGCGGGGGTGCCCAAGTGGGCCTCCCACCGTTGGCACTTGATTTCGGCGCCAATCCACTAGGGATGGGCCCAAAACCTCTTAGGATTGGGGTGTCTGCAAATTGGTGGTGTAAGGTGGTCAAATGTTGGATTTGGGTTGGATCCACGCTTCCAAAAGCCACCCAATAACCTCCCTTGCGAAAGAGATTAGTGGATGTGAGAAGGTGAATCAAAAAGATGCAAGTGGGTAATCAATCGGACAACACTTCATTGCTTGAAATCGCCTCCAATCTCTCCTTTTGGGTGAGAAAAGTCCCACATTTTATAGACCCATGGGGTCTCTTTTGAGAGGGAAGCATAAGCGCCATGTGTTGGTCATAGGTGCCATGTGGCGGTCATGTCTTCCCATGAGGGAGGGGAGTCCTCCATGACTTGGGCTTTCATAATCGCCCTTGTGACAGTCCTCTAACGGCCCATCTGCCCACCCACACACGCGTGCGAGGCAGGAGTCATCAACTGACTGTCTTTGGCTGCCACTTGGCGCCATTCTTCTTTTTGCCCGTTAAACCTAGAATTCGTCCTACCTAGGGACGAATTCAGAATTCGTCCCTTGGTGAGACGGATTCCAATTTGAATTCGTCCCAGGGTGGGACGAATTTGGAGTAGGTTGTCCGAAGGTGCCAAATTGCCTTCTGACCTTCCAAAATTGCTATGAAAGTGGTTAGGACCACTGTTTAACCTCTGAGGGCTGCCCTGGGGGCTATGTGTGTCAAAGCGATCAGTGTTTGTAGTCACATAATCGGATTGGTGCTGTTTTGGTGTCTACAGATGCCCCTTTTTGGGATGCGCTGTGCATGGCGCAGTGTCGAGCAAAAATAGATAACCAAAGCACTAATGATTAGGGTTTCTTGGTAACCTAACCAACTTTTGATGCCCCAAGCATGGAAAGGGCATGCATTCTTGAATCCTTGCTTCTGACGAGCTAAGGAATTTGATTTCAAGTATTAACCTATTTTGGTGAGGTGTGACTTGAGCTTGGACATTGATCAGTCATGATTAGGCAAAGGGCGCAACCTTTTATCCACGGGGGAACCTTGTGTTCATGATTCATGAAATGCCAAGTGTTTGATCGCGTTTGATCGATTTGTTGTTATTGCTTGTTTACTGCCCCAAGCAGGAGCGTAATTGTCTTTGTCAATGATTCTTTGAATGCATGTCATTTTCCTTAATTGGGTGTGTGATTGTTGATTGGTGACTAAGTGTGACTACCCCCTCAAGCGACGAATCGATGAGGGAATGACCTTCGTGAGAAAAGCGACGAGTCGCTTGACCCAAGATGACTTGTGCAAGGGTGCCTTTAGATGGTTTATCGTTAAGCATGTGCAATTTTTCCAACATTTGGACCTATTTTTGGTGGGTGTTAACCCTTTTTGTGATGCCATAATGGGGTGAAATTGTCAAAAATTCGTCTTCCCATGGAGCGGTCCGGCTAAAGTAGCCTTCTTAGGGAGTAGGATAATGACAATTTGTGACCCCAACATCTGTTTTGTATGCCAAGAGGTTAAGTGCAAGAGCACTTGTGTCCGGAAATGCTTATTGCTTTGTTTTTGTGTTGCATTTATTTGTTGTTTTGATTTTTTTTTTTGACCTGAACCATTTGGGGATTGAAATTGTCGAAAATCCGTCTTCCCGTGGAGCGGTCCGGCTATGGTAGCCTTCTTGGAGAGTAGGATAGTGACAATGTAACCCCGACATCAATTTTTCTATGCCAAGAGGTTAAGTGCAAGAGCACTTGTGTGGCAATGTTTATTGTTTTTGTTGTTTTGTTGTTTTGTTGTTTTGATTTTCTTGTTGTTTTTTAGTGGGCTTTGACCCATTTGTGATGCCATTTAGGGGTGAAATTGTCAACAATCCGTCTTCTCGTGGAGCGGTCCGGCTATGGTAGCCTTCTTAGAGAGTAGGATAGTGACAATGTAAACCTCGACATCAATTTTTCTATGCCAAGAGGTTAAGTGCAAGAGCACTTGTGTCTGGCAATGTTTATTGCTTTTGTTTTGTGTTGCATTTATTTGTTGTTTTTGTTGTTTTGATTTTCTTGTTGTTTTTTAGTGGGCTTTGACCCATTTGTGATGCCATTTGGGGGTGAAATTGTCGACAATCCGTCTTCCCGTGGAGCGGTCCGGCTATGGTAGCCTTCTTAGAGAGTAGGATAGTGACAATGTAAACCCCGACATCAATTTTTCTATGCCAAGAGGTTAAGTGCAAGAGCACTTGTGTCTGGCAATGTTTATTGCTTTTTGTTTGTGTTGCATTTTTTTGTTGTTTTGTTGTTTTGATTTTCTTTGATCTTATGCATGATGGTTGATGAATATGGATGTATGCATGTTGATTTATTTTGATGGATGCATATGCTATGATGAATGCAAATGTTTTTGATTTATATGTGATATGCAGAGATGAAATGGATGAATGGGATTTGTGATGTTTGGCTATGGCACCATAGACTGTTTAGAACTCTGTTATTTTGTTTTTAGGCGATTGCTGTGATGCATGACTTTGTATGTATACATGTGGTTTTTCTTTTTTGTATTTTTTGATGGTATTGTAAGGATGAAAAGTAGCACAGCTTGGTTTAGAAATGTAGCTAAGGTTTTCCGAGACTCGGACGGTTTTAACTCACTAGCCACGATTGTACTTTATCTTACAAGACTTTTGAACAAGGTATGAATCGGACTTGTTTTTGACCAAGCTATTTCACATCCCTGTGTGTGCAATTGAGTTCATTTATGTGGTATTTGTCAGGATACCGCCAGTGCCGAATGGGCTTTCAACCGAACTCGTACTGAGGATCACCTAATTAGCTCCACTAACTCCTTTGTTGTATGTAGTTAGATTAATCTTGCGGTGTTATCCAGGATACCATAAGCTAGCTCATCCTTATGCAAACATTGGTCTGCACATACGCAAAGCGAATGTGACAGACATATCGTCATGCGGGTAGGATACCACCATTGCCAGATAGGCTATCAACCAAACTTGTAATGAGGATCACCTAGATGGTTTTTGAATGCTGAGAATTCCAGGGATTCAAGTTCAGGATATTTGTTGGCTGAATGATTTAGAAAGTTGCTCGTCTATATAGTGATGAAAATCACTGTTTATTTTCTATTAATTCTTTTTGAGCAAGGATTTTGAATAGTGGTGATAACCACTGTTATTTGATTTTGTATTTTGAGTATTGTGAGTTTGGGCTTTGATCCTCGTGGCCTTGGGGATGACTATCCATCCTTTGCAGGGACGTGTAGTACGAATCCTTACGACGTTGGGAACCAAGGGGTGATGGAGATTATGGAGTAAGGGCATTGATCTCTTAGGCCTTGGGGATGACTACCCATCCTGGTTAGGGGCGGATAGTACGAATCCTTACAACTTGGAGACCAAAGGTGAATGGAAAGTGTTAGGATGATGATTTGTTGGAATTTTGTTCGTGAATGGCGTTGATCCTTTTAGGTCTTGGGGATGACTACCCATCCTTGGCAGGGACGTGTAGTACAAATCCTTACAACTTTGGGAACCAACTATGATTGGGATTTGGTAGTGGTGAAAACCACTGTATATGGAGGTGAATGGATAGGAAAGAGCTTGTCCTTTTGTCAATTCTCAGCATTCTGGAACCATTCGCACGGGGGGATGAGCAAGATAACCATTTCGCTTATGGTGACTTGGATTACCCTGTAGGTTTCATCTTTCGTTCACACAACTTGGGAATTTTTATGTGTTTTAATTTGTGTTGGGATGTTACGTAACAAGGTGTATTTCAAGTGTAACTCTACCTTCGTAAAATCTGTCTGACTTGATACATTACATGGCTAAAGAGCAAAATGATGACTGAATCATGAAAACTCTTGATACATTAAAAGACCACTGACTCTAGTGTGGTAAAAGCAATGCATGGTGTTTTTGTTGTTTTTGTAAAATGGAACAGTGTGGAACAAGATGGACTAGCAGAGCAATTACAGCCTATGGTGCCTTTGACCTATATGACCACAAATATGCAATGTATGGATGCAATGCTTTAATGCATCTATGTATTTTTGTATTTTTGATGGATTGATTTTTGTGAATATGAAGATGAAGTGTGAGAAGAGCTCTCTATTGATGAATTTGAGTATGCCTAGAAATGAGATGCAAATTTTTGTTGTTTTTGATGATTTTTGTTGTTTTTGAATTTTCTTGATTTTTGACCAAGTGATTGGAAATCCTTGGAGCTTTTGGGGTGACCAAGCGATTTTGATAATCCTTGGAGCATTTTGGGGTGACCAAGTGATTGGATAATCCTTGGAGCTTTTGGGATGACCAAGTGATTGCGATAATCCTTGGAGCTTTTGGGTTGACCAAGTGATTGCGATAATCCTTGGAGCTTTTGGGGTGACCAAGTGATTGTGATAATCCTTGGAGCTTTTGGGGTGACCAAGTGATTGCGATAATCCTTGGAGCTTTTGGGGTGACCAAGTGATTGCGATAATCCTTGGAGCTTTTGGGGTGACCAAGTGATTGCGATAATCCTTGGAGCTTTTTGGGGTGACCAAGTGATTGCGATAATCCTTGGAGCTTTTGGGGTGACCAAGTGATTGCGATAATCCTTGGAGCTTTTGGGGTGACCAAGTGATTGCGATAATCCTTGGAGCTTTTGGGGTGACCAAGTGATTGCGATAATCCTTGGAGCTTTTGGGGTGACCAAGTGATTGCGATAATCCTTGGAGCTTTTGGGGTGACCAAGTGATTGCGATAATCCTTGGAGCTTTTGGGGTGACCAAGTGATTGCGATAATCCTTGGAGCTTTTGGGGTGACCAAGTGATTGCGATAATCCTTGGAGCTTTTGGGGTGACCAAGTGATTGTGATAATCCTTGGAGCTTTTGGGGTGACCAAGTGATTGCGATAATCCTTGGAGCTTTTGGGGTGACCAAGTGATTGCGATAATCCTTGGAGCTTTTGGGGGTGACCAAGTGATTGCGATAATCCTTGGAGCTTTTGGGGTGACCAAGTGATTGCGATAATCCTTGGAGCTTTTTGGGGTGACCAAGTGATTGCGATAATCCTTGGAGCTTTTGGGGTGACCAAGTGATTGCGATAATCCTTGGAGCTTTTGGGGTGACCAAGTGATTGCGATAATCCTTGGAGCTTTTGGTTTGGATTATGGCTCTTCAGGGGATAGAGGTACCCCCAGCTTGATGGTCTTTGCACTCTGGATCTGGCTCTGGAGGGATGGGCATGAATGGATCGGCCCTATGCACGGATATGAGGACAGGGTCCGCCCTCGGCACTGATGTTGCTATGAGGTCTCTGGGTAGAAGTTGATCTTTGTATGCCCAAAGTGGTGGATGTAACGCTTGGTCCCACTGTGGTGGGTTAACGTGCCACTCATGCCCTAGTATTATGTTTATCTATTGACATGCTTCCTCGATATTTATGGGATGTCGATGTTGTCGCATGTGATTGTTGTGGGCTATCTCTGTTTTATCTTCACCTTCGACCAGTGAGTACAGCTCATCAGAATCTAGAGATTCTGAGACATGGAGGACTGCATCATCAGGTAGCCCTATGGTTAAAGGTTGATCCTCTTCGAAAGGAGCCTCATGTAAGTTGGGCCTTGGGAGCTCCAAAATCTTGGTCTCTACCGACTCTAAGTGCTCTAGCGCTTTGCATGTATCGGGAGATTTGAGCTCCTCCTCTTTGGTTGGTTCTTGTTGAGGAACTTGGGGCTTATGGAGGGGTGGCCGGATAGCACCCCCATGCCTTGGTAGGGCTTTTCATCCCGCTCTTCTTCTCGCTCCGATTCCTTAGAGGCTTCTTGATGAATTTCTAAGGGTGGCTCATAAGCCTGAGTGGAGTCTTGAGGAAGGCACCCATCATTGGTTATAGGAGCGGCCTCCCGCTCATGTCTAGGAGGCATCGGGGTGGTGCTTCAGGAATGGGAGAGTAGCCTCCCCTCCTCTCTAGGAGGTGTTGGGGGTAGCGTTTGATGAGGTCGCGATGACCTGTCTTGCCCCCATGGGTTATGCCCCTCAAAATGTTTTGTCTTATGCGTGTGAGGGGTTGGAGTCTTCTCTTGCATAGTGTGTTGGAAGAACTCATCCTTCTGGTGCTGAAGGTGCTCTTTGTTAATATAGTACAGTTCCTCTAAACGTAGTCGCTCTAGCTCAAGCTGCATGAATTGCATCCGACGTGTGATGTGCTTGATAGATTCTAAGATAGTTGGTCTTACCGCCTCATGTCTAGAAGGCCTAGATGCCTCTCCTACATATCTATCTCGGTCGTAGTGATCCAAGATCTCTATAGGCAGCCTCCCTCTGTTGGGGGTAGCGGCATTCCCTCGAGGCTTTGGCCTCAGTGAGTGGTCTTGATAGATAGCAGGTGCGGAGGCGTATTGCTCTCGCACTGTATATTGCTCTCGAGGAAGGTAAGGGTCTTCCTCATGCTCTCTTTCATAAGTGAAAAAGGGATGGACGGAGTTGGCTCGCCCTACCTGAAGAGCCTTGTGCTCTGGATTTGTCTTTGTAGTCTTGACAACTAGAGGGGGTGAAGGAGGGATAATGTAATCATGTGGTTCCTCCCGTCGAACCCTATGTTGACCTAGCGCTTCATCGCGCGGTGACCACTCATAGCGAGCATCTAAGGGAGCTCTCCTATGGATGTACCCCTCATGGAAGGGTGTGTGCTGGGTGCTATGTTGAACAGGAGTGCTCCTAGAAGAGGTGCCCCTATAGTCCCTTTCTGTTAAGGTGTGGAGGGGATTGCCTTGTGTGTTAGGTCGCCAAGGTGGTATGACCAAATCCTTGGGACTATAACGGAGGTGACTCGTGCCTCCTTGGATATTCCCCATAGCATCCGCCCGTGATTGGGCTTGGCTACGGGTGAGCACCATGACGATGTCTCTCTAAAAAGCCCTAAAAATTGAAAATGAGTCATATGGGGCCCAAAATTGGTGTGTGCATCCCTCTTATAGTATATAAGACAAAAATGAAGTTTCAAGTCCTAACTCTAAATACATTAGGAGATATTGACATCCGAATAGCTCAAAAAGTGTAAAAAATTAGGCACGCAATTTTAAAACCTAATTTCGGGGCACTAGATGATGGAATTTGGCCCCGAAAACTGACTTTTCTAGGCAAATAGAATTCTAAGGAATCATATTTGTTTAAAATTATCCCAACTAACTCCCTGTAAAATTTCATGTCAATCGGAGCTACGGTTGAGAAGTTATGGCCCCGACAAGATGCACTAAAATTTAGGGAAAAATATAAGATTTCCCATATTTTGTTGGATGCTCCTGCATCACTTATGGGCACCTTTGGGGTGCTTTTGGGTTGACCAAAGGGTTCATGGACACCTTTGGGGCCTTTTGGAGTGACCAAGCGATTGCGGGAATCCTTGGAGCTTTTTGGAGCGAATGACAAAATGCGTAGATTTTTATCTTTTGTTTATGATGATTTTTCTTTTTGTTACACTAAGCAGAAATGAACACACACATACACAAACCGTGATTATCTCTTTTAAGGATTAATAGTGTGTCCTAAACTGGTTTAGTGCATTTTGATGTTTTGTTTTGTTTTTGCAAGTTTTTGAAGAACGTTTAAATGCATAATGAAGGCTCATATAACTCCCAAAATGGTCGCCCCTTCAATATACCAACCAGGCCGATATACCAACCTCTCTATATACCCGCCCTTACGAGAGGGAGACTATAGGTACGTGAGAGCAGATGGTACATGGTACGTAGGCGGTACGGAAGGGGGATTGTCCTATTAATGGCACCTACCATAGAAGACTTATCCTCGCGTGCATGGGAATCACCCCAGCGACACTCGGTCAGCTTTCGTCAGGATTTACGCCTAACAACAGTGACAATCGGGGAAATGGATGCAAAGCTAAGCCAAGGTGGTGATGAACCCACCGTTGGTCTTGCTCAAGGGCTGGGGTCTTACGACCAGCTCCTTGGTTTAATTTATTACGTGATGTGTGTGGGATTCATTTTATTTGAAAAATGAAACATGCATTCAAATTACTTTCTTTAAGCAAGCAAAATTTGAAAGAAAATAGAAACAGAAAAATAGAAATTAATAGAATAGTTTAGAAACCCTTACCTCTTCTCTCGCTTAAATCCGTTGTTTTCGACTCTTCTGCTCTGAAAATTTATAGGCAGGAATTCGTCCCTCTGTGAGACGAATTACAGAATAGAATTCGTCCCTCCCAGAGATGAATTTGAATTCGTCTCAAGGTCAGACGAATTACAGTAAAGAATTCGTCATAGTCAGAGACGAATAATAGTCTACAAAAAAAATTGTACCTGTCAAGCACAAAACACAAAAATTTGATCAGTTATTTGATCTTAAAACCAGGGGACAGGGTCCCACCGTGATCGCCACTGAAAGCATGAGATTTCGGGCAGAAGGAAACACTAATTGCGATGCATTCAAAATCAAATACGCTTAAGTCCTAGAAATGTAGAATGCATGAAATGAAAGAGACGCATTGAAATGAGATACAAGAAAATGGAGAAAACACAGCCCTTTCATTAAACTCTCTTGATCTCTGTTACAAAGATGCCTCCTCCCTTTTTAGGGGCTAGGAGCGTTAAAAGAATTTGATTACAATCAAGACTTAATGTTCCTTTTCCCGCGTGCCCACACTTGAGATGGGCGGGCCAAGATGATGCCGCCACTGATGTTGATGAGTCCTTAACCTCTGCTGCTCCTCCTGCGAACAAAGAAACAACAAAGATGTCAGTAGCACCTGTGACAAAAAGGAAAGTTTGTTCTTTGAAATTGCCAAAAGATGCATGCAAAAGATTGTCAAATACAGTGAATAAAATGGATCTAAGTCACCTGCAAATTCGACAGAGGTCAGAAGACATTACCAGAGGGCCACTGCCATTGAAACAGTCGGCCAATCTACCTTCACCTGGAATTCGTCCCTGGGCAGGACGAATTCTGACTGCTATTCGTCCCTGGGTGGGACGAATTCTACTGTGTTGGAAAAGCCGAAGTGATCCTGCTCCAATGTCGACTCTCGAGACCTCCAAAACACCTACAAATAGAGGGGTTATGTAATTGGGGCCATTTTGGGATGACCCAGATGGTCGGATTCTCCCAATTTGGCCTCTATCCTCGGGAATTCGATATCGCCACCTGCAAGTTAGTAGGACAACAAAGCGACAAAAGGCATGATAAAATCTGATCAAAATGTTATGAAATTGAAGCTATGAGTTCACTAAATAGAATAACATAAGATGCAACATGAACAAATAATCTAGAATGCTTTAGAATAAAACTTAGAAAATGCGGGGGTGCCCAAGTGGGCCTCCCACCGTTGGCACTTGATTTCGGCGCCAATCCACTAGGGATGGGCCCAAAACCTCTTAGGATTGGGATGTCTGCAAATTGGTGGTGTAAGGTGGTCAAATGTTGGATTTGGGTTGGATCCACGCTTCCAAAAGCCACCCAATAACCTCCCTTGCGAAAGAGATTAGTGGATGTGAGAAGGTGAATCAAAAAGATGCAAGTGGGTAATCAATTGGACAACACTTCGTTGCTTGAAATCGCCTCCAATCTCTTCTTTTGGGTGAGAAAAGTCCCACATTTTATAGACCCATGGGGTCTCTTTTGAGAGGGAAGCATAAGCGCCATGTGTTGGTCATAGGTGCCATGTGGCGGTCATGTCTTCCCATGAGGGAGGGGAGTCCTCCATGACTTGGGCTTTCATAATCGCCCTTGTGACAGTCCTCTAACGGCCCATCTGCCCACCCACACACGCGTGCGAGGCAGGAGTCATCAACTGACTGTCTTTGGCTGCCACTTGGCGCCATTCTTCTTTTTGCCCGTTAAACCTAGAATTCGTCCTACCCAGGGACGAATTCAGAATTCGTCCCTTGGTGAGACGGATTCCAATTTGAATTCGTCCCAGGGTGGGACGAATTTGGAGTAGGTTGTCCGAAGGTGCCAAATTGCCTTTTGACCTTCCAAAATTGCTATGAAAGTGGTTAAGACCACTGTTTAACCTCTGAGGGCTGCCCTGGGGGCTATGTGTGTCAAAGCGATCAGTGTTTGTAGTCACATAATCGGATTGGTGTTGTTTTGGTGTCTACAATATTAATATAGATACGAGAGTGATTTTATTATTTTTTAAAATTAATTATTCTTCGTAAGTTATAAATTTTAATAAATAATGGAATACACACCAACCATCCACAAAATGCTTGATGATTTACCTTTGAAACAATTATTTCAAGATTTTATTATTTATTTTAATATTTATAAAAAAATACAATAAGTTCCTTTCTTTTAAAAAAATTATTTATATAATAAATAAATAAATAAATAATATAACGACTTTAACTTTAGGGAGACAACTAATTTTAGAAGAATTTTGGATATTTACTTGGCTGCTTGCTTATGGGTAAAATATTAATGAAACTAAATCTTCCATTTTTTTTCTTTAATACTAATCTCGATATTCAAGCCAGAATTGTTTAGATTCTCAGATTGCATGTTGGAGTTCTTCCTTTTAAGTACTTGGGTATTCCTATATCTATTGGTCCTCTGCCTAGGAATGTTTGGTCTAACATTTTGGAGAAATTTCATACTCATGTTAGTCATTGGACTTACAGATGGTTATCTTTTGCTGGTTAGGTTTTGCTCCTCAAATCTATCGTTCAAGCATTACATGTGTACAGGTGTTTAATTCAGGTTACTCCGGTAAAAATTTTTCATGATATTGATTCTCTTTCACAAATATTTTTGTGGGCTAGTAATTTGGAATCCTTTAAATGAATTTTGGTGAATGGGAGTCTCTTTGTAGACCTAAAAAAGAGGGTAGTTTGGGTCTTCACCTGAGTTCTCTTTTTGGGAAAGCTCTAGCTACCAAACTTTATTGGCGTTGGTGTACTAATCATGACCAAACTTGAGCTAAAATTCTTTCTTATAAATATCTCTATGGGGTGGAATTTGATGAGCTTCCTCGTTATAGCTTGATTGGGAAATATTCTTTTGTTTGGAACACTCTAAAGAAGGGAGCTTCTCTTATAAAAAAATGGGTTGTTTTGGATTTGTCATAAAGGCTTTAAGGTTATTTTTTGGTATGATTCTTGGGATGGTTTTCCTACTCTTTTATCTAAGTATCCTCACATTCTTGGTCTTGCTCAACATTTTTTAGCTATTGGTTGGTCTGGAGTGATGTATTTTAAAGTTTTTAAGAGAATTGGTCAGATGGAAATGTTCCAATGGAGGGATCCCAATGAATGGTTTTTTGGAGGCTCTATGGAGGATAGAGAGGAGTTGTCATGCATTTTGGCTTCTATAGAATGCTCTTATTTGGAAGATGATAATGTGTTGGCTTGGGGTCAAGACAATAGAGGGATTTTATTAGTTGAATTTGGATATCATGAATTGGATCGATAGTGTGATGGTACTGAGGAAGTTCCTTGGTGGAAGCAGGTGTGGAATAAATTTGCGTAGCCTAAGTGCAATTTTTACTTATGGTTTTCCTCTCGTAATCGATGTCTCACTTGGGATAACCTTCAGAAGAGAGGTTTTCATGGCCCTTCCTTTTTTTTCCTATGTGAGAATAGTGAGGAATATGTTGGTCATGTGCTTCTTCAATGTGGTTTTGCATGTCAGCTTTGGAATTTATGGTGGGGTGTGTGAAAACAGTCTTGTGTTCATTCTTCTTCTCTTTTGGATTTCTAGAGGTGTTTGGGAAGCCCTCTAGCTAAAGTCTTATTTTTATAAGTTTCTTGGCATATTGGTCCCTCCTGCGTCTTTTGGAAAATCTAGCTTGAAAGGAATTGGAGAATTTTTCAAGGGAGAAAGCTCTCTGTTTTTCAAGTCTGGCAAAGAATTTTGAGAATGATCTAGGAAACTGTGTCTACTAAATGTCAGATTAATATTCCTGTGAACATAGTGGAGGTCCATATTATGCATGGTTTGGGTTTGATAGTGTTTGGTCCATGTGCTACTATTTATTTTAGCATGAGGGGATTCAATAACAAAGTGCAGAGAGATGGCAGATGGTAGCCCCCTCCTAGGGGGTTCTTAATATTAATACTAATGGGTCTTCAAGAGGTAATAATGGAAATACTAGTATTGGTGGAGTAGGACGTGATTGCAGTGGTGTTGTATGTTTCTTTTTCTCATGTTTTAAAGGAAGATATACCAATAATTATATAAAATCCCTTGGTGTTCTTTATGCATTGGAGCAAGGATATGCTTTAGGTTGGCACAAGATAATTTGTGAATCAGATTCTCAAATTATCATTAATTTATTGAATACTTGTAATATTACCAATGTTAATTAGAGGTTGGAAGGGCTGGTTAGGTAGTTTCTTCATTTTAGTTTTCATATGGAGTTCATTGCTTTTACTCATATTCCAAAGGAGTGAAATGGTGTTGCTGACTGTTTGGCTAAATGGACCTCTAAATTTCAAGAATGTTAGAGTGTTAGGGAGTGGCATCAACTTCCTTCAACGTGCTCTCATACTCTTACTATATTATTGAAATTTGATATGCCTAAATAAGATAATTTTGTTGTAATCTAATTTTTTATTCTTGTATGTTATTCTGATTTCAATAAAAAAATTATTTTTTTGATTAAAAAAAAACTCTAGCTTATTTACGTAAAATATAGTACATGTAAAATATGTGATAACCTTTGGTTATATTATTACATGTATTTTTTCCGTATGGATTCTTAACCAATATAAACCTTTATATAATGATTATAAAATTTAAAGTTTGCTCGGTATATAGAAAATAATATTTTTATTATAAAATATTATAATATTAAACTTTTTTCTATTTTACTTATCATAATTTTTAAACTTGTTTTACAAATCATATTAAAAAGATGTATAAAACACAAGTTATGAGAATAATCTTCCCAGTAAATTTGGTATTGATTTTATTTATTTTTTATTCTCAAAAAAACCCCTTACAAAACTTAAAAAAAAAAAAAAAAAAAACATATAGAAAATCTATTGAAGCTCTGGTGCATTTCATGGTAAAAATTGAAAATGGTCTTCTATAACTTATATAGAATTTTTATATAGTAATTAATTGAATATTTGAAAAAAAGACGATTTTAAATTTTTTTATCTTATCTAACTTACAAGAAATTATTTTTAAAATATTTAATTGTTTTCTTCTTATTTAAAAAAAAAAAAAAAAAAATTGTTTATGGTTCAAATACATATTTCTATTATTTTTCTTAAGCCTCTCTTTCGTACTATTATAGAAAAATAATATCACTATTGTATTTTTTAATCTCTCTTGTTGAATATTTAGGCCTATAGGAATGTTCCTTTTGTAGGCTATTGTGAAAATGTGATATTGGATTTAAAAATAAAAAAATAGGCCTATATGAATCGTTCGACAATGTGAAAATGGGAATATATCAATATTTTTAGTTTTTTTTCTTTAGTATGATAAAAACCTATGATTAATGTATAAGGTTAAGTAATTTTTTTTAATCATGATATCTATTTTTATTAATAAGGAATAGGGAATTTAACACATAGTCACCACATACCCACCCCCCTCACACACTCGACCATGCCCCTAATCATTGTGTATCTATAAATAGTTTTTAAATACTGCAATTTATTATTATTATGTTTGTTTTTCTAATATTAATATTGGATTTAACTTTTTTAATAGATTATTAAATAATTTAATATTTTTATTTTTTTAATATTTGTATCTAAAATAAATCTATAAATATGTAAATCCTTTAAACTCTTATTAATTTTACAAAAAGATAACCACTTGGAAGAATCAAGGTCTTAAAATCAAATAAAAAATAAAAATAAAAAACCATTATTGAGTAGATTACATGTCAAAATACTTATTATATATATATATATATATATATATATATATATATATATATATATATATATATATATATATATATATATATATTTGGTTAGTGTGAGAAACCCATGCGACCAATACACATGGCTAAGTAGGCTCCTCCAAACCATGACCCCTCCTAAAGTCGAGAGCTATATTTATCTATGGGGAATTTAACACACAACGTCCACACACCCATCCCCTCACACACTCGCCCATGCCACGATTTGAACCTTGGACCTCTCGAATAAGAGACAAAGCTCAAACTGTTGTAGTGTCCCTCTAGGATATATATATATATATATAATTTTGAATGTAAAGGCCTAACTTTTAATTAATTTTAAAATGCAAGTTTTTACAACAAAAAAAATGGGTGGATAGACACACCCCAATAGGTAGTCACACTAACTTAGGTTGAGTTAGGAAGTAGTTACTCAAAAAAAAAAAAATAGGGTTAAACCCATCACCAACCACAACACCAAAAAAATTCATTAAATCATGTCAATCATGGGGGGTATGCTCATGAGGTGAAAGTCCCTCACCCTCCATATGTTGTCAAATGGTATTAGAAGGAATGGAAATGAGCCACCTATCCTTCCCATGTGTGCAAACATTATCACCTATATCAGAGCCATCAATACCATTAGATACACCCTAGCCCACTATATTAGTTGGAGCAACTGGGCACATGGGAATGGGATCTCCCCAACCAAAAACTGGATCTGGTTCCACCTGGAAAACCTCCTAGCCACTACCATAATGATATGTACTATTGTGAATGTTGTCTTGGGATCAACAAACAAGAGATGGCTGAGACTAATATCTTTCTAGAGACTGGGAGGGAAGTCATCGATGAGAGCACAATTGAGAAACTTTGTGAGACCGAGAAGGCTCTATAGAAGGTATTCGACTAACCGTACATGGGGATCACCCCAGTGCTCCATAAGAGTGTGAATATGCTCCACCTCCATATAAAATTTTTCCACTTTACCTAAAATTTGGATCTAAAAATTAAAATAAATCGTGCACTTATTAGCAATTAAAAAATCATCTGAACTATGCTACTAAGAAAAGAGAACTCTATTACAATTTTTCCAAATATGAAAGAGCACACTGATGCGAAGAATGTTCCACACTTCCAGCAAGGGCAAGAAAAAATTTGGTGGATCACCAAGCAAATCATGATGCCAAGTGAATGAACTGGCTATATGAGGTCGAAATAAGGACTCAAGCTAATCCCAGGCCGTTTGAGCTTTCTTGCATTGCAAAAAAATATTAAGGGGGTCCTTTGGAGCATTGCAAAAATCAAATAAAAGAAGTCTACAAAATTCAATATATTTGGAAGTTACCTCTCACAAGCAAGTAGGCACATTTTAGAGATAAAAGGTTTTTGAATCTATAGAATATTGTTTGATATTTTGAGTAGATGAGTTGTCATTGATGTCAAAATTCAATTTCAGTGAGCAGTGCAAGAAGAAGCAGTTCTGCAATCAGTGCAAAAAGGAGAGTTTGCTTCTAGTTGGTCAGATCCAGTTCCAGGTAGTTATATTGCGCCCAAAGTGCAAAGAAGAGGCCCAAGCAAATAATATTATAATATTTTATTATAATATTAAAAAGGAAATTTAAATTAATTATAAATTAATTAATATAATTTTATTAAAACTTAATTTATTAATTAATTTAATTAACTTTCAAAATTTACTTAAATTAATTATAATTTAATTTTTAATTTAATTATAAATTAATTTATATTAATTTAAATAACCTTAAAGAGGGTTATAAGGTTAAAATAAAAATTGAATTTCAAATTCAATTCAAGCATCGACGTTTATGGCACAAGAGGCTTCATGTATAAAAGGTGGCAAAAACCTTTGCCATTACCCCCGAATAATCATCGATTGAATTTCCTAAGCCCAAAGTGTAATGCACAAAGAGGTTAAAGAGTTTTCATATTTTTTGAAATATCTCCGATGGTAGAGATTTAAAAAATAGGAGTGAAACCCCTTATACCAAGCATAACACTATGTAGCATAGGTGGCAATGACAAATGTGCTAAGTTGTGTGACAGGCAAGGTGTGCAGGGTTCGAATCTCGATGATTTCATTTTGTAAGGTAGTGAAAGGGTATTTGTTTTTTAGTAGTACTAAATGAAGGGATAAAGGGAGGCTTGTGTCTTCCCTTCCCCATGGGAGCCCTTAGCCCATGTCGTCAGCTAGCACCTTGATAAGGGTTTCGATTTGAATCCCACCAAGGCCTTTTTGGTTTGTATAAGGTTTGCACTGATGTCATTTGTGTTGGTCGCTTGATTATTTCAGATGAGCTAAGGTTGAGAAAAATAAAATATTTTTTATGCTTATAAAGTTTAATTTTTTCCTGAATTAATTTGGATATTGAGTGTTTTGAGGGAGATAAAAGGGTAGGCAAATATTATTTTGAAAGATTAATTTTTGGAGTTTGATTAATTAAATTGGAGATTATAAGGAGCATTTGAGTAATTATTTTTATATGTGATTTGATGATTGATAATTTCAAGGATTAATAAGGTGTATTTGAGTTTGAATATTTTTGTGATTGAGAAATATTTCTGAAGAGAGTGTGATATTTTGTCATCTAACCATTGAAATTGGAAAAGATGAAAATTGTGATTGAGACAGGTTTTTAAGGGTACTTCTACATCAAATAAAAAGGTATGGGCACATATTCCTAGTGAATGATTATTGAATATTATGAATGCTAAGTTGGAGTGAAAAGGGTTATTTGATAAGCAATGTTGAGTTTGATTTTTCAGGAATGAAAGTTGATTCTAGAAACCTTGTTTCATAAGCATTGTTGGAAATATTGAGTAAAGCTTTCATATGCTTGAACTAGGGTTTGTGAAGGATCATGAGTATCATTGTTATGTGAGTATTGTTTGATTAGAATTGTTGTTGAAGTGATTGGTTGAGTGAATAACTTGAACTAGGGTTTGCAAATATCATGGGTATCATTGTTATGTGAGATTTTTTGATATGTATTACTGGAAATAATTGAGTGAGCGTTCATATATTTGGACTAGGATTGTGAGTAAGGTTTATTTCATTGAGTTATTGGTTGGGTAGAGTTGTGATTGAGCCTATTCAAGTGGTTGTGTTGAGGTGATAGTTTAATTTTTGTAAAAAATATTGTTCTATATTCTAAATTGATTTGAAAAAGAGATTGAGAGTGATTGAGTGTGAAAAATATTGAGTCTCTAACAATTCTCTATATGTTTTTGTGGTAAAAATAAAGAGAGTGAAATTATTTGAGCATTGTTGTGAGTGTGAAGCATATTGAGTCTCTAAAAATTCTCTATATGTTTCTATGAGATTGGACAAGTTCTAGTGAGGACTTGTTTTGTAGATTTGAGGTAAGTCTTTGAGAATACTTTTGGACATATTGATGTGAGCTTTTTTGGAAGTTTACAATACATATTTGAGGATAGATATTGTTGATCATATTGAAAAAGTTCTAGAGAGGACTTGTGGATATATTAGTGTGAGATTTTGTGGAAGCTTATAAGGTAAATTTGAGATAAGTATTTGAGAAGACTTAAGAGAAAATTTGATTGGGTGATTTGTTCAAACCTTGAGTTAAGGTTTCGGATAGATCCAACAGACTTGATTTGTGATTAAGTCAAGCTTTGTGTCAAGGCTTGAGGATAGATATTGAGAATAATTTGTTCTAGATCAAAAGACTATGTTTAATGTAGATTTGAGGACAAATTTTGGTGGATATTTGAGGACAGGTTTGTACTAGACCAAATATAGAGAGTGAGGACATATTCATGCTACATCGAAGGACTATGTTTAGTGCAGATTTGAGGATAGATATTGACCAGATTTGTGCTAGACCGAGGGACCATTTTTAGTACAAATTTAAGACAGAGCTAAGAGCAAGCTTTGGAGGTGACAGAGTATAGAGGACGATAGTCTCTAATGGATAGAGATCCATCATCTAGGGAAGTGAGGATAGGTATTCTGAGTGAGGATATGAGTCCTCAGTAGATATAGATACATTAGCCAGTGCAGTTGAGGGTAGTATTTTTCTCGAAGATCACTAACCAGATCATAGGAGAAAGGAGTTATCTTGTGAATAGATATCCATGAATTTGATTATGGGATTGTTGTCTCCTTTGGATAGAGTTCCATAAACATTATAATAGGGAAATAATTTTTAATATATTTATTGAAAAAAATTAGTGAAATATTTTCTTCGTGGAGTAGCTCACATTAGGTGAACCACATTAAATTGATGTCTCTATTATGTGTGATGAATTGTGCATTGCTTTGGTTATTGCTATTGATATTGCCATTGATTATACTGGATAATACTATTTGGGAAAGAAAAGTAAAAAGTGGTCTTATACTATTCACTCCCCTCTCAGTATAAGCTTGTGTTCTTCAATTGGTATTAGAGTTGGTTCCTTCAAAAAAGGTTTAGCAGGTTGAAGGAAGATTTTACAAGAACACAAATGGAAAATAAAGGCAAAAGCAAAACCATGATACACAAGAAGAAAAAAACATACATGGTCATGAAATAAAAGGAAGATGAATTTGATATTGTTATTTTGGGAGAAAAAATAGAAGTAGATTCAAGATATGAATCAAGCAGTAGAGAAAATGCCAAATTAGTAAAGTTTTGTACCCGATGTAGGAAGACAAGTCACCTTGTAGCTTATTATTTCCAAGACGGTGAATTTTTTATTTGTGGTAAAATTAGTCATGATGTAGGTTATTGTAATGGGTTTGGTAGCAATTAATATGAATATGATACTTTCAAAATTGAAGTTCTAGAGGATGGTTCAAAAAAGGATAACAAGGACAGTCAAAATAGGTATGAAGAAGAAAATCTACTTTGGACAATAGAAGAAATTGAACACCAAAAAAGAGAAAAATTTAGAAATAGAAAAGGAGGATGTCACTCTTAAGGAACTTGTTGAGCTGAAAATGGAGAACTTATAATTAAAGGCTCAAATACAAGAGGATGAGAAATGTAAGACAAATCTTACACAAGATCTCTCTGACTTGAAATATAGGGTTGAAAAGGTAAGGAGATTTGAAAAAGGTATGGTTGAATAGTGAAAGGTAAAAGAGCTAGAATATGAAAGACTTATTATTTATCTCAAATAATTAAAAATGGAAAGCTCGGGATTAAAGGGTTCAATCTCAAGGAGATGAGAAAGTAAAATAAAAATTTCTACAAGAGCTCACTAACTTCAAAATTAAGTTTGAAGAGGTAAGGAAAATGGAAGAAGGTATGACTGAAGAATTAAATACAAAAGATCTAGAGTGTGAAAAATTAGAACATGAGATAGTTTCACTAAGGATGGAAGTAAAATACTCTAAGTACAAGCTACACAAGTTTAAGAAAATTCGAATACTTTTGAAAGGATTATCAATGCAGAAAGATCATTAGTCACCAAACTAGGACATAGTTTTGAAGAAGAACAAGAGAAATAGGAAGCTGAAAAAGGAGAGTCAAGCTTAAGCACCAAAAAAGAAGAAGTTTCAAAAGAAGAGAGTGAAAGATAGAGTGGGACTTCTAGGAATAAGTTAGACAATAGAAAATTCAACAAGGAAGGGAACAATGCACAAAGAAGAAATAGATGGAATAGGAACCAACATAGGATAAAAGAGACTAAGAGACCAATGAGGTCAAGGCAAGGAAATTTCAATGGACGATGTTTCTCATGTCATAAATTTGGGCACATGGATTCATAGTGCAGGACACATGAAATATAGGAATATGGGAATAAATAAGTTTTTCATGGTTATTGCTACTCATGTAATCACTTTGGTCACAATGCAATGAATTGCAGGGTTCATAATAGGAATAGATATGGCTTCACCAGAAAAAATCCCAAGACACTTATACCTCCAAGGAATAAAAATATTAAGTGTTACAAGTGCAATAATGATGGACATACAATAAAGTGGTGTAGAGAAAAAATTCTAGAGACAAACAAGAACATGAACAGTCAAAGGAATTAGAAGGATCAAATGAGAAGGAAAGTGGACAAAGGTAAATATCAGTGCTTGTTGGGATTAGAAATACTTCCACTTCAAAATTAACCACCTCAAGAGGAGGAGGTGGAGGGACTAAGCTAAGAGACTCATTATTAACCCCGAGTCCCAAATATCACCCTTTGCCATTGATTTCAAAAGGGGAGAGATTTGATTTAAGAAGAGATCATTAAGTCAGGGTGAGCAATTTCCCAAGGGGAGAAAGACAAACAAAGGTTAAAGAAATCTAAAAATATAATTGGGTTACCATCAATGATAAAGGGAGGATTTATTGTTGGACATTTTGAGTAGATGAGTTGTCATTGATGTCAAAATTCAGTTTCAGTGAGCAATGCAAGAGAAAATAGTTCCACAATCAGTGCAAAAAGAAGAGTCTGCTTCTAGTTGGTCATATCCGATTTCAAGTAGTTAGATGTGGTACAAAGTGTAAAGAAAGCAAAAACTATTATAATATTTTATTATAATATTAAAAAAGGAAATTTAAATTAATTATAAATTAATTAATATAATTTTATTATAAATTAATTTATTAATTAATTTAATTAACTTTCAAAAGTTACTTATAATTAAATTTTTAATTTAATTATAAATTAATTTATATTAATTTAAATAACCCTAAAGAGGGTTATAAGGTTAAAATAAAAATCAAATTTCAAATTTGATTCAAGCACCGACGTTTATGGCACAAGAGGCTTCGTGTATAAAAGGTGGAAAAAACCTTTGCCATTACTCCTGAATAATCATCAATCAAATTTCCTAAGCCCAAAGTGTAATGTGCAAAGAGGTTAAAGAGTTTCCACGTTTTTCGAAATGTCTCTAGTAGCAAAGGGTTAAAAAATAGTATTAAAGCCCCTTATACCATGCACAACGGTGCGTAGCATAGGTGGCAATGGTGTATGTGCTAAGTCATGTGGCAGGCAAGGTGTATAGGGTTCGAATCCCATCGATTTCATTTTACAGGGTAGTGAAAGGGCATTTTTTTTATTAGTTCCAAATTAAGGGATAAAGGGAGGCTTACACCTTCCCTTCCTCGTGGGAGCGCTTAGCCTACATGGTGGGATAGCGCCTTGATAAGGTGCTCGATAGGGAGTGGTTTCGGTTCGAACCCCATCGAGGCCTTTTTTTCTTGTATAAGGTATGCGCTGATGTCATTTGTGGTGGTCACTTGATTATTTTGGATGAACTAAGGTTGAGAAAAATAAAATATTTTTGGTGCTTATAAAGTTCAGTTTTTTCCTAAATTAATTTGGATATTGAGTATTTTGAGGGAGATAAAAGGGTAGGCAAATATTATTTTAAAAGGTTAATTTTTGGAGTTTTATTAATTAAATTGGATATTATAAGGAGCAATTGAGTAATTATTTTTATGTTTTATTTGATGATTGCTAATTTCAAGGAGTAATAAGGTGTATTTAAGTTTGAATATTTTTGCGATTCAAAAATATTTCTGAAGAGAGTTAGTGTGATATTTTTTCATCTAACCATTAAAATTGGCAAAGAAAAAAATGATGATTGTGACAGGTTTTTAAGGGTAATTCTACATAAAAAAAAAGGTATGGGCACATCTTCCTAGTGAGTAATTGTTGAATGTTGTGAATGCTAAGTTGGAGTGAAAAGGGTTATTTGATAAGCATTGTTGAGTTTGGTTTTTCTGGAATGAAAGTTGATTCTAGAAACCTTGTTTGATAAGCATTGTTGGAAATATTGAGTAAAGCTTGCATATGCTTGAACTAGGATTTCTGAAAGATCATGAGTATCATTGTTATGTGAGGATTATTTTATTATTATTATTTTTGAAGTTATTGGTTGAGTAAAGAACTTGAAGAAGGGTTTGCAAAGATCATGAGTATCATTGTTATGTGAGATTGTTTGATACGTATTATTGGAAAAAATTGAGTGAGTGTTCATATATTTAGACTAGGATTGTGAGAAAGGTTTATTTCATTGAGTTATTGGTTGAGTAGAGTTGTGATTGAGCCTATTCAAGTGGTTGTGTTGAGGTGATAGTTCAAGTTTTGTGAAACAAATTGTTCTATATTCTAAATTGATTTGACAGAGATATTGAGAGTGATTGAGTGTGAAAAACATTGAGTCTCTACCAATTCTCTATTTGTTTCTATGGTAAAAATAAAGAGAGAGAGTAAAATTATTTAAGCATTGTTGTGAGTGTGAAGCATATTGAGTCTCTAAAAATTATCTATATGTTTCTATGAGATTGGACAAGTTCTAGTGAGGACTTTTTGAGAAAATTTAAGGTAAGCATTTGAGAAGACTTATGGACAGATTGATATAAGATTTTATGTAATATTACAATATAGATTTGAGGACAAAGATTGTTGAGCAGAATGGACAAGTTCTAAAGAGGACTCATGGATAGATTAATGTGAGCTTTTGTGGAATATTACAAGGTAGATTTGAGATGAGTCTTTGAGAATACTTGAGAGCATAGTTGATTTGTTAAAACCTTTATTCAAGGTCTAGGGTAGATCCAATAGAGTTGATTTATGATTAATTCAAGCTTTGTGTTAAGGCTTGAGGACAAATATTGAGAATAAATTTGTGCTAGACCAAAGGACTATGTTTGGTGCAAATTTGAGGATAGATTTTGGTGCAGATTTGAGGATAGGTTTGTACAAAACTAGAGATAGAGATTGAGGATAGATTTGTGCTACACCGAAGGACTGTGTTTAGTGCATATTTGAGGATAGATATTGAGCATATTTATGCTAGACCGATGGACTTTATTTAGTGTATATTTGAGATAGATCTAAGAGCAAGCTTTAGAGGTGATGAAGTATAGAGGATGAAAGTCTCTAGTGGATAGAGATCCATCAGCTAGGGCAGTGAGGACATGTCTTTTGAGTGAGGATAGGAGTCTTTAGTGGATATATATCTATTAGCCAGTGTAATGGGGGCAGTAGTTCTTTTAGAATATCACCAACAAGATCATAGGAGAAAGGAATTATCTTGTGGATAGAGATCCATTAACTTGATTAAGGGATTGGTGTCTCCTTTGGATAGAGGTCCATAAATATTATAATATAGAAAGGATTCCCAAGAGATTTATTAATAAAATATTAGTGAAATATTTTCTCTGTTAGTAGCCCACATTGGATGAACCACATTAAATTGGTGTCTCTATTGTGTGTGATGATTTGTGCATTGCTTTGGTTATTACTATTGATATTGCCATTGATTATATTGGATAATATAGTTTGGGAAAGAAAATTAAAAAGTGGTCTTATGTTGTTCACCCCCCTCTCAGTATAAGCTTATGTTATTCAAATATCACCTGAAGTATCAGGCCATCAAACCCTAGGCTCAATATAGAAGGTTGAAGAGCACATTTTGGTGAAACAAGAAGTTTTTTTGGATAGCCAACAAGAAGCTACAAAATTCAGTCATCACAAGGCAACAACTTTGTGAATCTAAACACCAAGATATACATCATCTATAAAATATATTAAAGGTAAGCAAATTGGGTGCAATTATTTAAACTTTAAATTAGGTTTCATTATCATTTTCATTAGGCACTGCATTTGGATTAAAGTTGCAAAAATAAGGGCTCATATTACAGTCTTAAAGAAGGTGCAAATGCTAGTTCTTTTAAGAGATTTATTTGCACATTAAAATAGGATTTGGATGTATTTTGAAATAAATAAATATATCATCTACCTATTATATATCTAGAAAGCAAGAATACTACATCCTACAACACTAATTGGAGTGCAAAATTGTAAATTATTTTTAAGGGTTGTTTATAATTTCTCCTAAAATTTGTAGAGATCATTAAGTGCATTTGAAACTACTTTGAGAGATTATTTATAGGGTGAGATTATTTATACCTTTAAATATCATTAAGTTGGATATATTGTTGGTTCATTGCACTATACTAGTTGTTCATTAAACTAGTTACTCTCAAAGGGTTATTTTGTGTTTTTTAATTGTTAAGATCAAGGGCACAAAAACCAACATACTATCAAAGTGTCTAGAGAGACTATTTGGTGCACAAAACCTACAACATTTTGTGGATAAAATAAGCCACCGATACAATCAAAGAGTGGAGAATAAATCCACCATTAAAATCCTTGAAGAAAGCTACAAATCAATAATTGGTGAGTCTCAAATTCAAGGTGCACTTAGTGTTTCATTAAAAGTATAAGTGCAAAAATTTCTACTTTCGAAAAGCATATTAGCTTAGAAAATTTAGATATTAGTGTTGTCTAATAATAAGGGAAACAATACACTACTCTCAAAAGAATGAGAGCAAGTAGTGGCCATATCCAAGAAGTTAGAAGAAAGCATAAAATCATTCTACATAAGTCCTCAAGCTATATAGTGAGAAACCTTCATAATAGAGAAGGAAATAACATCTAAAAGAGATAAGAAATACACTAAAATTTGGTGCAAAATAAGGTCTCCTATTCATAATATATTGGATCAACATATACCTCTAAAATAGGATAGATTATTGAGTGTCTCAAGACACCAAAATAGTAGGTGTTCTACGTCTATTACTTGCACATCAACATAGGTAGAAGAAAATATGATTCAGGGCTCACATTGCTCAAGATTCAAGGTGCCTAAAGATACTATTTATCCACATCAAATCAAGTGCCTAGAGTAGGCATCCACTTGTATCATTAAGAAAAATATAAGGTCATTATTGATCAGTATATATGATAAAGAGATAACATTAAGGGTGTTTATGACCTACATTTCTATGGCATAGCTATCAATGCTAACAAGACAACACTATCAATAAATGAACATGAAGCTATTACAAATTTATTACAAAGGTAGCATAAAAAAACAATGCTAAAATATGTTATACCCAAAACGTATCCTGGATAAGATATCTGCCAAAAGAAGCACTCAAATAAGCCCTTGGTTTTCCATAATACCACCATTGGAGTGCAATAAAATTGTTCCTCATCACCTTAGCTAGAGCCACCCATACAACAAATACATTGGCTTGGAAATAAAGTGTTATCAAGAGCATTTTATAGGAAGGAATATATGAGCTATAAAACATTGGAGGGTAATGCAAGCGAAATATGTAACTGCCACTTGGTGGGAATATCCTAAGCACCATTTCATTCCTCAACACTCAAATAATAATTGAATACCTTCCTTAGAGTAGTTACAAAATAATTAGGAGGTTACATACATTTGTTATCATTACATAAGGGAATTATCATTGGAAGAATCTCAATTTTTATATTTATAGTAACTCGTAAGTTCCACTTGTCCAAAAGTTGAAGAGGAATATATGCTATTCATAGAGGCAAAATTGGATGAGGAAACTACAGATTCAAAGCATGGTCAAGCATTGAAAGGTGTGGGAGCACATTCATAGCAAGAAGATAAATCAAGAAAGGAACTCGTGCATCATTCAAGAGGAGTGTAAGAAATATTATAGCTTACACTCTTTAATATTTGACTAGGTTTTTATAGTTGGTATTAGAGCCTAGGTCATTGGATTCTAACTCGTAGGGTTTGAAGTCTTTCTCTTGTGACACTAGCAAATCTATAAAATTAAATTAACATAACTCTTTTGTACCCAGATAAAATGGCACCTATGCTTCGAGGAGGATATTCTAAAAATCCTACACTAGTGAGGCAAGAAGAAGCTATTGTATAGCCTCAAAGGAAAATAAAAATAAATAAAATAAATTAGCCTAATAGGGAAGTAGGAAACCTAAGCTAGTACAACTACTTGAAGAATAGATGCAATAGTAGAAGGAACAAATGGACCAATAATGTGAGGTAATGAATTAGCAACAAAAAATAATAGAAACTCTAACTAGGGGTAAGGAACCTATGAACATATAGGAAGAAGATCCTAATAGATTAGGAGAAACTAGTAGAACTCGAGTAGGGGCTAAACTAGTAAAGGAAATGAAAAATGTAAAGATTTCAAAATTTAATGGTAAGGAAGATGGTGATGCCACAAAAATTTGGTTGAGTGAAATAGAAACATATTTTTCTATGAAGACCTTATCATTTGAGTCCTAAACAATGTGGGCATTACTCCACCTAGTGGATACAACCTTAGAATGGTGGAATGCATATAAGGAAATAAATAAAATTCAAGTTATAGATCTTAAATGGGAAAATTTTGTGGAATAATTTAAGAAAATATTTTTAACTAAGCAATTTTACATAGAGAAATTAGTAAAATTCACTAATCTTCAACAAAAATATTTATATGTTATAGAGTACTACCAAAAGTTTGTAAAAAATTTGAAGCATATTCTAGAGTATAAAAATAATGAACAAATGAAAGTGCAAAAGTTTATTTTAAGGATCCATCCAAAAATTAGGACTATAATAATTTTCTTAATCTTGAAGACTTACAAAAATCATATAGGAAGAAACCAATAAGAATACAAAAAAGGTATACTTTAATCATCAAAAACTATCTGAAAAGGAAAAGTATGAACTTAGGAAAAGGAAGAGTGTAGGATTCATGAAGTGAGATAAGGAAGACAATAAAAGAATTAAAGGAAAAAGTTATAGGATTAAAAATAAAAATAAGAATAGATTTTATGGCATTAAGGATAAAAGTGAAAGAAAAGGTTATTTAGGAAAAAATGACCGAAGACCCTCTTTCTAGAAAACAATCAAAGATACAAGACCTCTAAACAATATTGAGGATAGTAAAAGGGATAATAATGCACTAATAAAAAGATGTTATGTTTGTGGTGACCCTCATTTTATAAATAAAAACCCTCAAAATGTGGATCATAAGAAAGTACCTGAAGAACAATCACATCACATCTATGTTGCAATAGGTAATTCTACTCTTGATGGATAGGTTGCACCTTTTTTATTAGAAATTAAATTATTTAATAAATATATATGTATTTTAATTGACAATGGTGCAACAAGTAACTTTATTTCCACTAGTATAATCAGGGATATACTAAAAATACCTAGATTTTTGGCAAATGGGTGGAAAGTAGAATATGGGTAAGGATTAGAGTCCATTGGAAAGTAGATATATGTATTTTAATCTATAGTGGTGCAACAAGTAACTTTATTTCTAATGAATCTAATCAATGGATTAGGGTCCATTGTGACCGCAAATTTTTTATACCACAACTACTTTCATTCCTACAACTAAAAAAGGCAATAAAAAGAGGTGAAACAATATATGTAGTCAAGATGAACAAAAAGGATAAGACTGAAGCAAATTTATATCCTTTTCAAAAATATCCTATACTAAATGAATTTAGGGATGTATTCCCTGAAGAGTGGCCAAGTCTTCTACCATTGTGAGATTTTGATTTCTCCATAGAAAATTTACATGGGGATACATCTATCGCCTGCTCATTTTACTGAATGACCCCAACTGTTTATAGGAGTGATGATCTATTTGACCAAAAATAGATCAAAATAGATATTCCTTACCTAGGAGTGATGATCTATTTAACCAGTTAAAGGGAGCCACTATTTTCTTAAAAATTGATCTTACATAAAGTTATCATCAATTGAGGATCCATGAATAAGATACTCATAATACTCTATTTAGAACAAGAAATGAGCATTATGAATTTAAAGTCCTACCTTTTAGATTGACAAATTCCCCAAGTGCCTTCATGAACCTCATAAATAGTGCTTTTTTGGGAGCTAGATAATTTAGTAGTTATATTCTAGATTAGATATTTATTTATTCATGGACTAAGGAATAACATTATTAACATATGAATATTGTGCTTGAAGTACTTAGGATAAATCAATTGTATGGAAAATTATCAAAAAGTGAGTTTTATACCCTTCAGGTGCAATATTTTGGGTATGTTATCTCTATTGATGGAATTATTGTATACCCTAAGAAAATTTAAGCAATCATAAACTAGCCTACACCCACCAACATAATTGAAGTATGTAGTTTTATAGGTATGGAAGGTCATTGCAGGTATTTTGTAAGATATTTTTCAAAATTTGCCCATCCTATCAGAAACCAACAGGGAATAGGGAAGGTATTCAGATGGATAAAATAGTGAGAAGAAGCATTAAATATTCTAAAGGAAAATTGATGATTACTCTGATACTCAAGATACCTAACCCTTTAAGAAAATTTATGGTTTGTATTGATGCTTCTATTGAAGTTTTAGGAGGAGTCCTAACACAAGATGAGGCAATCAATGCCTACAAATCATGAAATCTTAAAAATGATGAGATGAACTATTCTACTCATGACTTGGAATTGGAAGTTGTTGTACATGCACTCCAAATTTAGAGATATTATTTTCTAGGAAATCCCTTTAAACTTAGGATATATCATCAAAGTTTAAGACACATATTTACACAACCATCGTTGAATTCAAGGCAACACCGATGGATGGAATTCTTGGTAAAATATGATTTTGGCATTGAATACATTAAGGGTAAGGAAAACAAGATAGAACATGCCTTGAGTACAAGGATGCATATAATTGCTATTTTTCAATGCCACCATAACTTAATTGATCAAATTAAAAAGCTTAAGCAAAATGATGATTACTATAATAAATATCGATTTTGGGTTGAATTTGAACCCAACAAGGACAAAGATTGTGTAATTAGGGATTTTTTATTATAATTTATGGATAGATTGGTTATTCTAAATATAGGAGGATTAAGGGATTTTATTCTAAAAGAGGGTCACTATACTCCTTACTCTGAATACCTAGGTGGGGTAAAAATGTGAGAGAATTTAAGGAGGACCTTTTATTGGTCAAGAATGAAAAAGGATACCATTAACGTTTTTGTTAAGTGTTTGGATATCAAAAGGTAAATACTAAAAATTTACACCCAACAATATGGTTATACCCACATGCTATTCCCACCCAAAAGTGGTAAGTTATTTCCATGGATTTTGTTGTCGGTCTACCAAAAACTAGATTTTAGCATGATGTTATTCTTGTAGTGGTAGACAAATTGACCAAAGTTGCAAATTTTATATATGAAAATATACAGGATGATACACCTAATGTTGCTAATAAGTTTTCCATGGAAATATTTTTATTACAAGGGTTTTTGAAAGTTATTATTTTAGATAGAGATTCCCAATTTACATTGAAATTTTGGCAAGCATTGCATCAAGCCTTGGGTACAAAACTTAATATTAGTTCTGCATACCATCCAAAAATAGATGACCAAACTAAAAGAGTCAATCAAGTCCTTGAAGATATGCTATGCATGTATTTTATGGACCATAAAACCAAATGGGAAGACTATATTTATTTGGTTGAATTTACTTATAATAATAGCCATCATGTTTCTCTGGGAATGGCTCCATTTGAGGCCTTGTATGGGATATGATGTATAACTCCTCTATCTTGGGATAATTTAAAGGATCGAATAGTGATAATACTAAACCTTGTAAATGATATGGAGGAACAACTAAAAAAGGTATGTCAAAGGATCAAAGAAGCCTCAAATTACCAAAAGAGCTATGCAAACCTAAAAAGGACATCGAGGAAAACCTTTGTGGGAGACAGAGTCTTATTAAGGGTGAGACTTAAAAAAATCCATTAAGTCCACCAAGGTAGATCCCAAATTTGTAGGTCCCTTTGAAATTATAGGAAAGAGCAATATTATTACCTATAAGCTTGCTTTACAACCCAACTTATAAAAAATGCATGAAAATTTCCATGTATCATTTCTTAGAAAGTACATTCCTATTCCATCTCATGTTTGGAATATATCAAATTTGCAAATGTCATATCCCCTCAACATTGAAGTTCATTTTGTTCAGATACTTGATTTTAGAACAAATAAATTAAGAAAAATAAATTTATACCAATGTAAGGTCTAATGGGACAAGTATTTTGACAAAAATGCTACATGGGAAGATGTAAATATCGTGAAAGAACAATTTCTATTTATTTTTGAATAAATATCTATATTATGGATTGTATAAGTATGCATTAAAAACACAAGGGAGTTTATTTGTTTTAAAGGGGAAGAATGTCACAACACTCCTTAGAATGAATCTTTTTGGATTGTTATTTTAAATGCTTTTTGAATTAAATTATTATTTTATGCTTTGGACCTGGTAATACTGATATATTTTGTGTTGCAAGTGAAAGTTAACGAAATGTGAAATAGGAAATGATTAGGTATGAAATATTAACCAATAGCCCAGGATCAAACATAGAAGTCCCTAGTGGTGAAAGATTCACCAATGGCCTAAGGGGAAATAAAATTATCAAATATATGCATTCATATAGTTTATTACAATATGGTTGAATGCCTTCATGAAGTAGAACTAATATAACACATAGAAAAATTTACACAAATTTCATTAACAGAGGTTTCAAATTCGGAAATACAACAGTCATATCCAAAATGGCCAAGAACAAAATCCATGCTAATATCCTCCCATGGCCTTTCGGGTACAGGTAGTGGTTGATATAAACCAATAGGCTGCCTCACACCTTTTTCCATCTGGCATATCCTACAACTTTGCACGAATTTTGCCACATCTTGTTGCAATTGCGGCCAGTAGTAGTTTTCACTAACAAGAGATATGGTCTTGTCTCGACCAAAGTGTCCAGCTAAACCTCCACTATGCTTTTCCTTGATGAGATTCTCCATCATTGAGCTACTCGAAATGCATAATTAGTTCCCCCTGAACAACATTCCATCTTGAATCAAAAAATTTAACCACTTAGTCTTGTCCAATGTAATAGTCGCAGTGCAGGCTTTCCAAGCTTCTGTGAAGTCGGGGCCTACAGGGTATAAACCCTTGAGCTCAGCAAACCCTACAACCTCCACCTTCATCTCCATCAATAAACATTTCCTCCTACTCAAGGCATCCGCAACTCTGTTGGATCTCCTGCTCTGGTTCTTCAGCACAAAGGTGTAGCTCTGCAGGAACTCGACCCATTTTAGGTGCCTCTGATTTAATTTCCCTTGACTGTTAATATACTGCAGTGCCTGATGATCAGTATACAAAACAAACTCCTTTGGAAACAAATAATGCCTCCATTTCTTCATATCCTGAACTATGGCATAGAACTCCTGATCATATATCGAATACTTCTTCCTGGCATCGTTGAGCTTTTCACTAAAATAAGTAATAGGCTTACCCTCTTGGCTCAATACGACCCCTATGGCACTACCACTCGCATCACAGTCTACCTGAAACACCTTGTTAAAATATGGAAGTGCTAAGACAGGTTGCTCTGTGACCTTCTTCAGCATAGCAAAGCTTTTGTCTGCTCCAGCTATCCACTTGAATTCCTTCTTTTTCCCCCTCATTGTCTCCGTAAGGGATGCGCAAATACTGCTAAATTTTCTAATGAACTTTATGTAGAAATTGGCCAGACCATGAAATGATCTCACCTCAGTCACGTTTCTTGGAGCAGGCCATTCTATGATAGCATTCACCTTTTTGGGGTCAATTTTGAGACCATCTGCTGAGATAACAAATCCCAGGTATACTAGCTCCCTCTTCATGAAGTTACACTTTTTTAGATTTATCAGTAGCTTCTCCTCCCGCAGTTTCTCAAAAACTCTCTTGATGTGCATCAGGTGTTCCTCTAGGGTTCTGCTAAAAATCAATATATCATCCAAGTAGACAATAACAAATTTGCCTATAAATTCCTTTAGGACTTCATTCATTAACCACATGAAGGTACTCGGTGCATTGGTTAGCCCAAATGGCAAGACCATCCACTCATACAGCCCCTCTCTGGTTTTAAAGGCTGTCTTCCACTCATCCCCTTCTCTAATGCAGATCTGATGGTAACCACTTTTCAAGTCAATCTTTGTGAAGTATTCAGCTCCACTCAAACAGTCCATGATATCATCCATCCTGGGCAATGGGAATTTGTATTTAATAGTGATCTTGTTAATTGTCCGAGAGTCTGTGCACATTCTCCATTCCCCATCCTTCTTGGGTGCTAGCACTGTAGGTACTGTACATGGACTAAGACTCTCCCTAATCAACCCCTTCTTTAGCAGATCTTGAACCTGCCAGTTTAACTCCTTAGTTTCTATAGGCATCATTCTGTGTGCAGCCTTATTCGGCAAGCTCGATCTAGTCACCAAATCTATGTGGTGACTGATCTTCCTAACATGTGGTAAACCTTCAGGAACATTATCAGAAATGATATCTGGAAACTCCTCTAATAGTCCCATGACTTCCACTGGAGTTTCCTTGCATTCTTCTTCCCTAACCCTAGGTATTATTGCATAGCACATATGATCTGGCTTCAGCCCATCTAAAAATCTTCTTCCATCAACTAGACAAACTCGTGCACTGCTGCATACCTTCTCATCCACCTCCTTCAGGGGTTTCAACTTATGGCGAACTCCATTTTTTGACAAGTATTGGCTCGACCATCATGTACAACACTTCGATCAAACTGCCATGGTCTCCCTAGCAGCAGGTGACATGCATCCATAGGAAATATGTCACATAAGACCTCATCTCGGTAAGTTCCAATGTTGAACTTCACCAGGCATTGCTCACTGACCAACACCCAATGGTCGTTTTGCAACCATGTAATCCGATAAGGGTATGGGTGTTTTCTTCTCTCCACCTGCAACTTAGAAACCATCTCCTTAGAGACCAAGTTGTCAGTGCTTCCATTATCGATGATGATGTTCCAGACCTTGCCTGCACACTTGCATCTTGTTCGAAATAGGTTGTTCCTTTGGTCTACCTTCTTTTCTTCGTTCAACAAGACTCTTTTGATGAGGGCGAACAAGAAGGAATTCAAGTGGACAGCTGGAGCAGACAAAAGCTTTGCTATGCTGAAGAAGAAGGTCACAGAGCAACCTATATTAGCACTTCCATATTTTAACAAGGTGTTTCAGGTAGACTGTGATGCGAGTGGTAGTGCCATAGGGGCCGTATTGAGACAAGAGGGTAAGCCTGTTGCTTATTTCAGTGAAAAGCTCAATGATGCCAGGAAGAAGTATTCAGTATATGATCAGGAGTTCTATGCCATAGTTCAGGCTCTAAAGAAATGGAGGCATTATTTGTTGCCAAAGGAGTTTGTTTTGTATACTGATCATTAGGCACTGTAGTATATTAACAGTCAAGGGAAATTAAATCAGAGGCACCTAAAATGGGTTGAGTTCCTGCAGAGCTAAACCTTTGTGCTGAAGCACTAGAGTGGGAGATCCAACAGAGTTGTGGATGCCTTGAGTAGGAGGCAATGTTTATCAATGGAGATGAAGGTGGAGGTTGTAGGGTTTGCTAAGCTCAAGGGTTTATACCCTGCAGACCCCGACTTCGTAGAAGCTTGGAAAGCCTACACTGCACCTGTTACATTGGACAGGACTAAGTGGTTAATTTTTTTGATTCAAGATGGAATGCTATTCAGGGGGAACCAATTATGCATTTCGAGGAGCTCAATGAGGGAGAATATCATCAAGGAAAAGCATAGTGGAGGTTTAGTTGGACACTTTGGTCGAGACAAGACCATCTCTCTTGTTAGTGAAAACTACTAGTGGCCGCAATTGCAACAAGTTGTGGCAAAATTCATGCAAAGTTGTAGGATATGCCAGATAGCAAAATGTGTGAGGTAGCCTAATGGTTTATATCAACCACTACCTGTACCCGAAAGGCCATGGGAGGATATTAGCTTGGATTTTGTTCTTGGCCATTTTGGATATGACTGCTGTATTTTCGAATTTGAAACCTCTATTAATGAAATTCGTGTGAATTTTTCTGTGTTATATCAGTTCTGCTTCAAGTGGTATCAGAGGCAGAAGGTTTTTAGTGCACAAACCGATTGCCAGTAGTGAGGCAGTTTGCGCTAGGATTGTGGTTATGGGTGTGAGGAAGCGATCAGGATGCCTCCGCGTAGGAACCATGGTGGTGTGAGGAATAGGGGAGCAGAGGTCAATCTTAGAGCCTTGTAGAGGCAATTTCAAGCCCTGTAGGAGGAAATTAGAAGAGGAGTTGAGCCAAGAAGGGAGGAACCCAGTGAAGATGAAGTTTGGGAAGAAGAGGGTCCATCTGATGAGGAAGAAGCATTGGATCTAGTAGAGGCTAGGCTGTATAGGGCCATATCCCAGATTGGGAAGAAGTCGAAGTTTGACGTCTCCACCTATTCTAGGAATCTCAATCTTGAGGAGTTGATAGATTAGATCAACGACATGGATGAATACTTCGAGTATGAGGAGATCTCAGATCCGAATCGGATCAGGTTTGCAAAAACAAAGTTGAAGGGACATGCTAGCATCTGGTGGAAAGGAGTGCAGCTAGAAAGGAACAAGAGGGGAAAGGAAAAGATCACCAGGTGGGATAGGATGGTGGAGAAATTGAAGAGGCAATTCATCCCCATAGATTATGAGTTGGATATGTTAAGGAAGATGCAGAGTCTTAGACAGGCAAGTAAATCTGTTAAGGAGTATACGGAGGAATTCTATTAGATCTCGATTAGAACCAGCCATTCTGAGGCAAATAAGGAGAAAGTCACACGATACATCAATGGATTGAGAACCAGCATTCAAGAAGAACTGGGTCTGGTTAGGATGAGCATGGTTGAGGATGCATACCAGTTTGCATTAAAAGTGGAGGAGAAACTAAATAGGAAATTTGATGGTAAGCAGAGAGGAAAGAAAAGGGGTGGAAGAGCTGGTGGAAGAACTAATGGAGGAAGATATAGAGATTTGAGGAAGACTGGTGAAGCAAGCAGTAGCTAGAACCAGAAAGAAGAGAAAGAGGAGAATACCCTACGCCCATGCAATCAGAACAATAACTACCCAAGGGGGAGAGGTAGGCCTGGGCGAGGGTTTGGAAGAGGTATCTTTCGAGGAACCTGCTTCAACTACAGAGAAGAAGGACATCTGGCATACAACTTGCCGCAGCATAAAAAAAGGCCAAATCGAAGACTTGAGGGTCAGGCCTGAGCTACTGTAGCAGACGAAAGTGTCGAATCTGAGCACTCTGAGGAGGCAGAATGAGGGCAAGCGATGATCATCAGAAGAGTCTTGTTGAACAAAGAAAAGAAGGTAGACCAGAGGAACAACCTGTTTTGAACAAGATGCAACTGCGCAGGTAAGGTTTGTAACATCATCATCGATAATGGAAGCACTGACAACTTGGTCTCTGAGGAGATGGTTGCTAAGTTGCAGCTGGAGAGAAAAAAATACCCACACCCTTATTGGATTGCATGGTTGCAAAAGGACCATCGGGTGTTGGTCAGTGAGCAATGCCTAGTGAAGTTCAACATTGGAACTTACCAAGATGAGGTCTTATGTGACATATTGCCTATGGATGCATGTCACCTGCTACTGGGGAGACCATGGTAGTTTGATCGAAGTGTTGTACATGATGGTCGAGCCATACTTATTCCTTGTCAAAAAATGGAGTTCTCCATAAGTTGAAACCCCTGAAGGAAGCAGATGAGAAGGTATGCAGTAGTGCACGAGTCTGTCTAGTTGATGGAAGAAGATTTTTAGATGGCATTAAGCCAGATCATATGTTCTATGCAATAATCCCTAGGGTTAGGGAAGAAGAATGCAAGGAAACTCCAGTGGAAGTCATGGGACTGTTAGAGGAGTTTCCAGATATCATTTCTAATAATGTTCTTGAAGTTTTACCACCTGTTAGGAAGATCATTCAGCACATAGATTTGGTGCCTAGATCAAGCTTGCCGAATAAGGCTGCACACAGAATGATGCCTGTAGAAACTAAGGAGTTAAATCGGCAGGTTCAAGATCTGCTAAAGAAGGGGTTGATCAGGGAGAGTCTTAGTCCATGTGTAGTAACTACAGTGCTAGCACCCAAGAAGGATGGGAAATGGAGAATGTGCACAGACTCTCAGGCAATTAACAAGATCACTATTAAATACAGATTCCCATTTCCCAGGATGGATGATATCATGGACTGTTTGAGTGGAGCTGAATACTTCACAAAGATTGACCTAAAAAGTGGTTACCATCAGATCTGCATTAGAGAAGGGGATGAGTAGAAGACAACCTTTAAAACCAGAGAGGGGCTGTATGAGTGGTTGGTCATGCCATTTGGGCTAACCAATGCACCGAGTAACTTCATGCGATTAATGAATGAAGTCCTAAAGGAATTTCTAGGAAAATTTGTTATTGTCTACTTGGATGATATCTTTTTTTTAGCAGAACCCTAGAGGAACACCTGATGCACATCAAGAGAGTTTTTGAGAAACTGCGGGAGGAGCAACTGCTGATAAATCTTAAAAAGTGTAACTTCGTGAAGAGGGAGCTAGTATACCTGGAATTTGTTATCTCAGTAGATGGTCTCAAAATGGACCCCGAAAAGGTGAAGGCTATCATAGAATGGCCTGCTCCAAGAAACATTATTGAGGTGAGATAGTTTCACAGTCTGGCCATTTTCTACAAAAATTTCATTAGAAACTTCAGCAGTATTTGTGCATCCCTTACAAATACAATGAGGGGGAACAAGAAGGAATTCAAGTTGACAGCTGGAGCAGACAAAAGCTTTGCTATGCTGAAGAATAAGGTCATAGAGAAACCTATCTTAGCACTTATAGATTTTAACAAGGTGTTTCAGGTAGACTGTGATGCGAGTGGTAGTGCCATAGGGGACGTATTGAGCCAAGAGGGTAAGCCTATTGCTTATTTTAGTGAAAAGCTCAACGATGCCAGGAAGAAGTATTCGGTATATGATCAGGAGTTCTATGCCATAGTTCAGGCTCTGAAGAAATGGAGACATTATTTGTTGCCAAAGGATTTTTTTTTGTATACTGATCATCAGGCACTGTAGTATATTAACAGTCAAGGGAAATTAAATCATAGGCACCTGAAATGGGTTAAGTTCTTGCAGAGCTACACCTTTGTGCTGAAGCACCGAAGTGGGAGATCCAACAGAGTTGCAGATGGCTTGAGTAGGAGGCAATGTTTATTTATGGAGATGAAGGTGGAGGTTGTAGGGTTTGCTGGGCTCAAGGGTTTATACCCTGCAGATCCCGACTTCGCAGAAGCTTGGAAAGCCTGCACTGCACCTGTTACATTGGACAGGACTAAGTGGTTAAATTTTCTGATTCAAGATGGAATGTTGTTCATGGGGAACCAATTATGCATTTCAAGTAGCTCAATGAGGGAGAATATCATCAAGGAAAAGCACAGTGGAGGTTTAGATAGACACTTTGGTCAAGACAAGACCATCTCTCTTGTTAGTGAAAACTACTACTGGCCGTAATTACAACAAGATGTGGCAAAATTTGTGCAAATTTGTAGGATATGCCAGATGGCAAAAGGTGTGAGGCAGCCTACTAGTTTATATCAACCACTACCTATACCCGAAATGCCATGGGAGGATATTAGCATGGATTTTGTTCTTGGCCATTTTGAATATGATTGCTATATTTTCGAATTTGAAACCTCTGTTAATGAAATTTGTGTGAATTTTTCTGTGTGTTATATTAGTTCTGCTTCACTTCATATAGTTGATCATAATATTGTTGAATGCCTTTCTTTTTTTCCCATTGCAAAAAAATTGATTGGGGATTATTAATTATTAAATAAGAATGGGGAACTTATAGAAAATAATTAGTAATAAATAAATAAATAATTAATTAATTAATTAATTCTAATTTATATAATTAAATAAGCCTTATTTTAAATAAATAATTAAATAAGTTATATTTTCCTTTATTAATTAAATAAATAAAAATTAAAATTTTCTATGAATGGAGGTTGTTTGGTAAGATTTTAGATGTACCACCTGGTAACCAAATCTATAAGAAAGATGGTATTTCAAATCCAATTGTGGGTTTGCCTTCTTAATAAATCACTATAAAATAGGGTAGGGGGTGGTGTTAGATGGAGGATGGATGGGGGAAAATCTAGTGGAAATAGAGAAAGATAATATGATAAAGGCAACCAATTAAGTATAAAGAAGAAAGCTTAGTGTTGAACATTGAGGATCACTTAACTTAGCTAATTATTTTTTAGTGAATATTTAGGAATTATTTGTTTTGATTTTGCAAGTTTTAAAAGAGACATTATTTTTCCCTATCATGGATATTATTCTTAAGTTTGGTTGCACTATTTCCATTAAGTACTTCTCCTCGAACATTTTAATCAGATCATAATTTAATTATGAGTTTCATCTCTCCATTTTGGCAAGACTCATAAATTTTCATGTCTTTATTTTATTTTCACTGATATTGGATCCATTTTGATTTACATGTCATCGATAGAAAATCCATAATGTAGTATAACTAATCCCTTATTTGGGCTCTCTAGCTAGTGTTTTTTTTTACACTAGTTTGAATTTCCAAGATAATCCATCTTGAGTTTATCATAGATTGATTCTACCTTTTATCACTGTAAAAAAATGCTAGTATAGGTGTTTTGGTAGGTTGAGCTGGTCAAATTAATTATTTTCTATGAAGGAATTCAAACGTCGATGTGGGTGTTTGAATTATATTTAAGTCTTCTCTTCTCTAAAATTTATTTGCTTGTGTTCATTTTTACCTTAAGAAAACAAAAATGTTGTTTGACTATCTGGGTAATTCCAAGAACATATCCAGTCATCCTGAGTTTTCCTATTCATTAGATGTTTCTTTGTTACCACTATTTCATTATGAGGTAAACTACATGTAAGGTGTTCAAATATATGAACCATGCTCACAGAACTTACCTATGTACTAGACCTCTTTTAAATGTTTCCTTATAAATTGCTTTATTTAAGTTGGAACTCCTTTTTTACCAAATGACTTTTAATGTTAATAAAGTGATTGAATTTGTTTTTAGTTAGTTTCTCTTCTACTTTGAAAATGACAAACCAGTTTAAATTAAGAGAGTGAATGGAGATTAATTCACTATTGGTATTTGTTGTTCTTAAGTTAATGCATAATAAAGAATAAATGAGTCTTAATGATGCTCTATTTTGGATTTTGTCTTTGTTTTAAAATGCATTATTATTGTGAGTAGTTGCATCCTAATTTAAACCAATATTGGGCCATTATGATCCCACACTCAATCTAAGATATATCCATGGTATTTGGACTATATTCATTGGATTGAAGACTGACAGAAAATATTCCAATTTTGGAGATTATTATTTAGCTGAGGCTAAAATACCACTTATCTATTAAGCATTTCAAATGGTTTAACATATTTTCTTGTTGATTGATGAACAAAAAATAATATGAATGAAAGGATTATGAATCACTTATAAAATTTTATTTTATATTTGTATACTTGTAATACGTTGACCTAATTAATTATTTTATGCATATTGGTGAAATAAAATAATCTATGTGGGGCTAATTAAATAAAGGTTTTATATATTATAAATCTTGCTTCTGTAAATCTTTTCCTTACAACAGTTAATTAATGTATAATAGATAGAATACGAGTGGTGGAAATCCTAAAAGAGATCTTTGATTTTGTATTTCCTTGCTTGTTATATTTGTATTATTTTACCATTTACATTAATAATATTTTGCTTTAACTAGGTAAATCAATAAAATAGAAGAGAGTGTTATTTGGATTGAAACTTCTAATGAACTAAACTGAATTTTGTAAGTTATAAAAAGAAATCTTGGGGTTAACAAAAATTGTTGACCTTAGCTATAACATTAATTATAAAAGTTGATTTTTCTTAATACATAAGTAGAATATATGTTTGAATTCATTGATGATTTTATAATTTGATTTTCCTAATAGAAGGAGAATAAAATAGTTAAAGTTATCTATTGAGATAATTTGAATTTTATTTAGTTAAACTAAAAATAAGAAATCTCCAAAAATTTATGTAACTTAAATTTGATACCAAAGGATTTATAAATATAAATCTTATTTAGAAGAAGAAACTCCTTTATCCCTAAACCAAACCTATCTATTTAAGATTGGATTCATCGCAAAGGATGAACAACAAAGAAATTTAATACCCACTACTGATGGTTACACAAAGGTAACCATTGAGATTTGTGAATGGTCATTTTTTATGAGTCAAGTTAGAATGAGTAGGTAAGGAGGGACGGTATGTGCCACCTCTCTAAGCCATTGAGCAAGTAGTATGGTGATGAATACTTATATGGCTTATTAATAAGGGTAACCTAGCATGATACAAGAAGCTAGACTAATCCATGATAGTTGGAATGGTATGACTATCAATATTCATAAATTTGACAAGTGAGATCAGATCTAAAGCTATAGCTATAGAAATAGCATGGCCTTAGGTGATTCAATGGAAGTAGACAAATAACTAAGCACTAGGAATATATGCTAAACACCCTTACATGTTATTTAGAATTGATGAGTGAAATTAAACTCAAGATTACACATGATAATGGAGAGGAATTATGCATCCACCTTATAGATGTCATGGGCATTACAGGATAACCTTAAGCTAGGTTTTGGGTTCGCATTCTAGGATAGAGGATGAGAAGGATTGAATCTCTAAATAACACCTTCTATGAAAATTGGCCAATCTCGTCCACTTGGGGGTTGTCTACACTGACCTAAACCTAAAAGTGGCTATTTGTGTCTTATACTGATTAAACATTGGGTGGTCATATAAGTTTTAAAAACTCAAAAAATTTAGTTAGGGTTAGATCTAGACTTAAAAACTATCAAAATATTTACCTTAATGAACCAATAAGTTAGACTGGGTTGTACAACTAGTGAATATTTGACTAGGTTGTTACAAATTTTAAGCTCAAGCCTAGGGGTGCACAGATAAAGAGAATAACAAGAAAGAGAAGATTCCTAAGGTTGAAATTGTACAAAATCATGATTGTGACCTCCTGTAAATAAAAGAAAAGATCAATTTCAAGCTAATTCTAGCTAGATGTGATTTTTAGATCTATAACTACCATATTGCTGACTAGTTGGTTCTAATTGAGCTCTAATAATGCATCCACTTGCAAAAGGCCATTGCAGATCAATGAACCAAATTCAAATTTAGGCATATGATGAAATATAAACCAACCACATCTACCTCTATAACGTTATGTATATTTGTTTGTAAATCTGACACTGCAAGTTTCAATAAGAAACCTATAAATAGGGGCAAAGACCTCATTATAGGGGTTGGCTCTATAGTCTTTACCTGGTACTGCATTGTAATTATTTTTTATTAATAAATATATAGTTATTTGGCCTTCATTATTATGTGATTACAATATTTATGTAAATATTATGCTTTAAGTCATTTTTGTTACACTTAATTTTTTGTGTATCCTATTAAAGTAATTTTAAAATTTCGATTACTTATTATATTTCTAACAACTGAAGTCCTTGGAATGATTAGAGTGATTAAATACAATTTTTAAGTCATTTTCATTACAATTTATAATTTGTGTATTCTGTTAAACCATAAAATGACTATTGGATTGCTAATTTTAAGGATTCTTGGAATGATTAAAGAGAATATATAAAACTTAATGAATCTATAATCATGGATGATAAAGGTTGATTTTTTAAGTATATTTTAATTGATTTGATAGTTCATTACTCTGTGAGATCCAATATTTTTACACTATATCTGGTCACTTTTAAAATCCTTTTCTCTCATATTTACTCCTTTCCTATCACTTTTTTGAAAATAATCAATCCAAAGGAGTCAACCTTCTCTAAACGTTGAAACATAGATCAATATTATTTTATTCAATTGATATCCTTTGGCTAAAATTGATGGGTGCAATACCTTTCCACAATAATGGTAGATTTTATTCCAACAATATAGTTAGTTTATGGAATGCATGATGGGACAAATTACTAAAATCATCTCACCTTCCTAGAGGAATCAAGATTTGATTAACAGTATTGACCTCATTAGGGGAGATTGTATGTTCATATGGTGACTCTCATTTAGAGATATAATCTAGAATTATTTTGTGATAAATCACTAGTTATATTAGCCACCATGTAATCCATGCTTATTTGTATCATCTTTGTATGATTATAAGGTGTGTAATAATAGAATTTTGATATTTTCCACACTATTAATAGTTTTTGGCCAACTTTGTTGTGGAAAGCAGATTTAGAATTGCCTGACAATAGGTTATGTCATTCCTGGCTCAATAATATTGTCCATTATGGTATGATAATGGTCCTCTCAATTTTCTCGTTCTACATGAATTACAAAAAATTACCCTAAAATCTCTACCTAGCTTTGAAGGTAAAGATAAAACTACTTATGGGTACTATTAATACATAGCTTCTTTGGCTACTATGTATGACATTGTATTTGAAAATATAATGATTAAATTGCTCATCATTTATTCCAAAGATAAATTATTACCATGGTATAACTCTTTAGAAAATAAGAGCATTAGTATGTGGGATGATTTATCTGAATATCTTATTGATGAATTCGACAACCCTAAATATCCATTTCTATTGCCTACTCATTTTTCAATCATCTAGATAGTACCCCATGAAATCATATCTTATTCTAATATTTATTTTTAAAGGACTTGGAGGAGAATTCCACAAGAATTATAGCCCTCACTTGCTCAGGATTATCTCTATTATATTCATACCTTGAAATGTGCCAAATTAGGGGAAAACCCTAACTATGCAATTTATTTCAAATCATCCCAAAATGAATTTTCAAACCCTTGTTGTAGATATGGTAATATTCCTTACTAAAATTTTGAACCATGCAAATAAAAATCAGATCTGTAAATAACCCAAAAAAATACACCATAAAACCCTAAGATTGTCACAAACACACCACAATATTTTATATTATCTTTTATGGAACCACAATTACATAGATCACACCTGAAACATTAATATAAACCCTGGATGCTGAATAAAACAACACAATCACTGCAAAATCATAATCTGAAAACCCCAATCTGAAGAAGCTCCCTTAATTCTTCCAAACAACTCACAAATGCCCTTCTAGGCTGGATAAATCCTGAATGCTCCTTAATATGATCTTTAATGCCCAAATGTAAACCCTAGGTAGGTTTACCCTCACAAAACACAAGGGTTTTCGTCCTTGGCCTTGCAAACCAAGAGGGTTTTCGTCCTCAAGGTTGGCTCTTGCAGGTTTTCGTCCACAAGAGTTGTTCTCTCGTAGGGTTTCGTCCACCAGAGAAAATGGTATCAGCTTTTCAGCCAATTACACAAAGTAGAAGAAATAAAATGACCCAAGATGATGCAAATGAGCCCCCTTGTCCTCTTTATATAGACATGTTATATTTCTTCGTTGGGGTGGCACTTTATTGAATCACTTATAAAATAACCTTATAACTCCTTAAAATAAAATATCATGTCCCTAATACACATTGGCCCCCTTTTCTCTTTTTTTATTTATTTAATTACTAAATTCCACTAAAAATACCTTCAAAATAACAAAACACTCCAAAGCTTCACACCACAACTATGTACAATAAGAATATGAACAATGGGGACATTACAATACCGCCCCTCCCAAAATTGCTTGTCCTCAAGCAATGCCAACACAATCTCATCATCATCAACCTGAAACTAACTGTGATCCCGGGGTCCCAAATCTTTACAAAAACAATCATGAGTGCCAAGAAAATCATCAAAACTATCGTTGCTCTACTCATCATGCAAAAGTAGGTTCCCCAATTGTGATGCCATGCAAGGATACCCAAGAATACCATGAAAGATGAGTGTTGCCCTATACATATGCTCCAATGGCTGCCCCAATATTGTCTCAGCCCCAAGTACAACCTCCAATGGACATCCCAAAACTGTCCCATGTATGCTCCTATTACCTCAAACCAAACAGTCCCTAAAAATGTGCAAAACCGTCTTCCACCCAACAGTATGAATGCAACCTTGAACCTCAACAAAACAGTCCTCTTCAGTAAGAATAGTGCAGCCTCAGAACCAACAAGTGTACATCCTTCAAACTCATGGTAAACATGGCTATAACATTCATGGCAGATGCAGCTCCAATCAGCCTTGTCACAACAGCAGTGACAGTCTCTCTTCTTTCCCAAATAGCAGCCCATAAGGTCAATCAAAATACAATAGTAGCAGCCTTTGTTTTTGCCTAAACAACAGCCCCCAAACTCATCCAACATGTAGCTCAAAGTAGTGGCAAAAGTGCAATCCATATAAGCCCTATGAGGGCAGAAATGATAGCTACCCCATTTCTCAAATCTTTCTCCTCCAAGATTTATCTTTTCTTTTTCTTGATCACCTTCAACACTATATATCAGTAACTCTGATTTGCCAAAATCAGTCCTCTCAATGTCATTACCATTGCATGATTCCTGATATGAAGTTGGGGGGGCTCCCTTTTCAAGAGGAAACTCATCCCAAACAACTCCTTCATCATATCTAATACCTGGATCCCACGCATCTAAGGGCTAAAATTTTTCATTTGAAGATTGATGCTCATGTTCACTCTCCAAATCAAAGAGGCTGAAATAACTATCATTACTGAAATCTAATTTGAAGATTCCCATGTATTCACCTTCATCATACCTTGGTACCAAAACACCTGGATCCCAAGGAACTAAAAGCTGATCTGAAAGAGTATGGTGATCCTTATGAGGAATAGATTCCTCCCACACATCATTCTTCAAAACAAAAGGGCTGGAACTAGTGTGTATGCTTCTATTTGAGTATTTGGTTTGACTATCTATCTCATATTCATCATTACCACAAACCGATTTGGAAACCTCAACACACTCATCTACATCATGCTCCTTTACAACAACCTTATCATCTTTATTAACTACATCCTCAACATATGTAGGTGTATGCACAAAGGAAACATTTTGTGATTCTACTAAACATACCTCATGTGACAAGACAACAATTGCTGATTGAGATTCTTCTCCCTTAGGCTGCTCTTTGTCTTCTGCTATTTTCTTCATTTCTTCAAATTTTTGATTTGCTTTGCTTGGTCTAGGAACATCACCAAAATTCTTCTTCATGAAGAGAATTTCAACACTTGCATTTTCAGCTCCATCAACTAAATTCCCATCAATACAAGAATCAACCTGAACCTCGGTTATGCATGAAACATTCTCTAAATTTTCAACCTCCTTGTTGTCCTCTTCGTTGTCCACAATTGTGTTTGGCTGCAATGAGTCGTTTCCCTTTGTCCCTATTTTTATTCCAACTGCTAATGGAGGCTTCAACCACTTAGGATGATGTTCTATTATTGTTGTAAAAAACTCATTTTGTTCTTGAAATTTTTGCATCAGCTCTATCATGAGTTCCTGGATAGTAGCCATTACCAACACACTACTACAACTTTGTAACCCTCAGGCTGGCAGGATAAGCTGAGCTCTGATACCACTGAAATGTGCCAAATTAGGGAAAAACCCTAACTATGCAATTTATTTCAAATCATCCCAAAATGAATTTTCAAACCCTTGCTGTAGATATGGTAATATTCCTTACTAAAATTCTGAACCATGCAAATAAAAATCAGATCTGTAAATAACCCAGAAAAATACACCATAAAACCCTAAGATTGTCACAAACACACCACAATATTTTATATTATCTTTTATGGAACCACAATTACATAGATCACACCTGAAACATTAATATAAACCCTGGATGTTGAATAAAACAACACAATCACTACAAAATCATAATCTGAAAACCCCAATCTGAAGAAGCTCCCTTAATTCTTCCAAACAACTCACAAATGCCCTTCTAGGCTGGATAAATCCTGAATGCTCCTTAATATGATCTTTAATGCCCAAATGTAAACCCTAGGTAGGTTTACCCTCACAAAACACAAGGGTTTTCATCCTTGGCCTTGCAAACCAAGAGGGTTTTCGTCCTCAAGGTTGGCTCTTGCAGGTTTTCGTCCACAAGAGTTGTTCTCTCGTAGGGTTTCGTCCACCAGAGAAAATGGTATCAGCTTTCTAGCCAATTACACAAAGTAGAAGAAATAAAATGACCCAAGATGATGCAAATGAGCCCCCTTGTCCTCTTTATATAGACATGTTATATTTCTTCGTTGGGGTGGCACTTTATTGAATCACTTATAAAATAACCTTATAACTCCTTAAAATAAAATATCATGTCCCTAATACACATTGGCCCCCTTTTCTCTTTTTTTATTTATTTAATTACTAAATTCCACTAAAAATACCTTCAAAATAACAAAACACTCCAAAGCTTCACACCACAACTATGTACAATAAGAATATGAACAATGGGGACATTACATACCTTTCATATTGACCTTAGAATTCATATTCAATAATACAAAGAAATAAGGTTCCCTCAAATCTATCAAGAAGTCATATTAGTTGAGAACATGTTGAAAGTTCCACCTAGGAAGGTTGTATATCCACCTAATCCTTTCCCAAGTAAATTATATACACCATGTTATAATGAGCCTATGTCACATTTGATCCAAGTCCCTAAGGCCATTGGTATTTCTACCATCTTAAAGAAATAACTCCAATTAAAGCAAGAATTAAGATCAATGATTCAAAAGTTGATCAAATATATTAGGAGAATGGAATAATGATTCTTTTAGCTTACAATGGATGACTTTAAATATATTAAGGTTATATTTCAATAACCACATCAATACAGTAGGTCCTAACACTCTACTAGTGCAAAATGCATCTAAAAAAAGAGACAAAGCAATGTCATCATGATAATAGGGATAAGACAATGAATATTCTAACTATGTGCAAACTCTCATCACATAATGAGGTTGGTATCAAAGGAAAAGACCCACATCTAATGTACCCATAGATACTTGAGAAAATTTTCTTAGAAATGATAGCTCCTATTACCAAACAAAAATAAGTGGTGCATAATATTGATAACGCATAGTTTTTAGATGTACAAAAGGAAGCTCATCTCAATGCTCAAATGCTCATACCAGAGGTAAATTCATTAAATCATCAAATAATAGAATTGTATAAGAATTTGTATTTCCCAACCATGTCTCACAAGTACAGGGTAGAAGTGGCGAATCAATTTTAAAATTTATTTAAGACCCTTGCTCTAGCACAAGAAAATATAAGAAAATATATGCTAATGTTTGAAGAAGTAGACTTAGTTGGGTTATCTCTTGAAGGATCAAATAATAAGAGTAGCCCAATGTCAAGGGAGACATCCCTAGGCATTCAAATAAGGTAGACCATTTTGTTTTAATTATCTCTCTCTGGAGAAATGACTAATACACAACTATGCAGTTGATCCAAAAGTTGAAATCAAAGTCATGCCACTAGAAATATGTGGAAACATAGGATTGAACATCAACCTGATGGAGCCCAAAAAATTGCAATTCAAATGAAAGTCTATAAAGGAAGTTAATTTTTGGAATTATTTTTTGATGATGATACATGGTTACCTAGATCTTGTGGTGATACAAGAAATAATGATTATTGATGTGAGATCCTTGCTTGGCATGTGTTTGTCTCAAGGATTTTTGGAAAAAATTGGAGGATATATAGATGGGGATTATGTTTACATAACTATCCCCTATATTGGAAATATTATCAAAATATTTAATCAAGATCTGCACCCTTTCCACATTGAGAAATACAGATAGCTAGAAATAACTCAACCAAGGTAAAATATCTAGGATTAAAAGATAAAGATAAATAGTTGCCTAGGTGTAAAATTGGGTAAATCTTGGAAATATCCAAATAACTACAATCTTGATCTATTTTTTTGAAATGATCGGTCAGATTTGGTAGCTAGTCATAATTCTTCCCAATATAGAGAAGACTATGTACTATTCTAGTGATTTGATCAAAATAGTTCTCCAAGAAAGTGGCATAGATGAAGATAATTGAGTCTAATAAAACTAGAGTCTATGGTAGATGAGATTTTGGTTATGTTTCAAATTACACTTGGTAATATAGGGCCTAATCTAGTGGAACCATTCATGGTTACCATGCATGTTAGAGGTTATAATTTTCATAAATTTAGAGCACCATTAGATTGGCTTCGGAGATATTTGAATATAATTACAAGCATCTAGAAGTCAATTATAAAGAAAATTTCAAATTTGGTAGCATATGGTCTATATATTATAGATTCAAGGGATATGACTCAAGTAATTATTTTGTCTAGGCATGGGAAAACATACCATATTTTTGTGTGCATAGTCTGCATGTAAATAAAATAGTTGACTATAACTTAATTAAATAATCTAGATAGCTAATGCGATAGTTTCTCTCAAAAAAATTATGCACATAGAATGAGGCTCTGTGAAGTGGCCACTTAGTTTATTAAAGGTAAATAACCTTTAGCTCAATAATATATAAAAACATATCATAGTGTAGAAAAGAATAAAATGTTGCATTAGCACGCATAGTTTGCATGCTCAAAGAACATCATTACCCCTTATTATTTTTGTCTACCCATTTGTTTTTTCCCTCCAATTGTATTTTCACTAACTTTGTAGCCCAATGGACAAGTGGTAAGGAAAAGCACCTCAAGAATCATAACACAACATGTGTAGAGCTAATATGTGATGCAAAAACTTGTCATAGAATGCCCTGTTACACGTACACTAAGCTAATTTGGCTTGAATATTTGAGAAGAAACATGCAAACAAATAGTTTACACAATATTGCAAGCATGTTGGAAAAAGTGACCATTTAGGTAAAGCAAAGCTAACACTAGTGCCTAGTAAAAAGGGACCTCAACCATAGAATGTAAACATAATTGCTCTACATTATAGCCATGAGGTTAGAGAAAGTATTAAATTTTTGTGCTACTACAAGAGATAAACATACGATGTTCCTATGCAACTATGTAAAGAAGGGGAGGCACTTCCCTAGACCTTCCTTCTTGGCTGGATGATGTTGCAGATGATATCTTTAGGGTGGAAGGTCACTTTACCTTTTTTTTACCCCTTTTCATACTTGTTTTAGGGTTTCTTTTGTGTACCTCTATTATCAGATGTCTCTGGGACCTTCCCTAGGTTTTCTATGGTGCTTCAAGGATCCTTTTCCCTGGTGCTCTCAGATATGTCCCGAGTCTTTTTTAAGTTTCTACTTAGATCTAGATTTTAGAGGTTCTCCAGATGTGGTGCATTGTTGCTTTGGGAGAGTTGCTTCTTGAGTAAATTTTCATAGCATATTTTTGGTCTGGGAGGGACCACGTGCTTCTTTTCTATGGATTTGCTCTTTGGTTTCTTAGTTTTGGTCCTTTTGGTGGGTTCTTAGTGTTTCTTTCTTGTCTTGTGAGGGGCATCTAATTTTCTTACTGTTGAGATCCCACTGGTATTTCCTTTCTATATCCTTAAAGCTATTCTTGGTGATGTTGGAGGTTATTTAGGGTGTCTTGCTGATTTTTTTGGTCTTGGGGGGACCTATGCTTAACATTTACAACTTGTTAACCCTATGGCTCCTTTAGTTTGGATTCCCTAGAACCTTCCCACCCATTTCTTGTAGCTTGCGGTTCTACCTACACTACTTTCTCTACTTCCTCTGGTCTTTGTGTAGCTCAACCTCATTGCAAGGGGATTTCGTGGCCTGTGGAGATCCTTAGATTGTTGTTCCATTTTCTAGGCCTATGCGGGATGTTGTTTTGATATTTTTTCTTGCATCCCTACATGTATCCTGGCCCTCCCTAGGTGGGATGATCCATATTGGTGGTTCCTCTACTCTATCCAGTTGTTTGGGGTGGTTTTATGTAAGACATATTTATTTTTTAGGTGTTTCCTTAACGAAATACTAGTTTTTGGTTTTTTCCCTTCACGAGTTTTTTTAAAATTGTATTATTTCTACTTTGGCAGGAATTTTAAAATTTCCCACCGGTCAGGATTTTCAAATTTCATGTTGGCTAGGATTTTTAATTTTTTTCTGGTTCTTTTTTCCCCCTTGTGTGGGATTCTCATTTTTACTACTTTGAGCACGTTTTTAAAGTGCTTTTCCTTTTGACTATCCTTTGGCCTACCATTTGGCTTGTCCTTTAGCCTATCCTTCGACCTTTCCTATGGCTTTTATTCGATCTGGTGATCTATTATAAAAAGTTTTTTCGGTCCTTTCAAAACCATTTTTTAATGAAATTTTAACTTACAAGAAATAACTATGTAAATAAGGGAGAAAGACGCAAGAATGGTAAATTTTGGTTCACAAGCACCTAGAATATTTGCCTAAGGTACCTTGCCTAGACTTGAAGTAGTTGTTGGCTATAGTGGAGTATGCTCATGGAGGCACATTTTTGTGGGTGTATTCCATGTTCCAAGTATCCCCCTACACCATCTCTCATTATTGTCTTCTTTTTCTTCCATATATATTAGTTTTTTCTTCTCCACTCATTTTTATATCACTGCATCTTCCCTACAATTTATATTTTTATTAGTTTCTAGTTTTTCCTCTTCCTACATGCATTATTGTATATACAAACATGTCCCCCTCATTTCCTTTAGTAATTCATCTTTGTACCACTATTTTACCTCCTTTTGTGTGTATATATCTTCATCGTATCTCATCTTCCACTTTTGACAATCCATAACTATCTCTCTCCCCATAGTAAATACCAATTATATTTTCATTTTTCACTTATTCCACCATCAAATTATTTTCTAACTCCTTTCAACTTCTTATCTTGTTCATAAATGTATATTCCATAAATAAGACTACCTGAGTTCTCAATTACCAGAAGTAAAAATCCCATCGAAGGAACCAAATATGTGGGTGAAACTTTTGATCACATAAAAAAACATTTTTTTTAATTGTTAAAATTCACTATGTATTGTAGTTTTTTCAAAATGGTTTAGGAATGGGAATGCCCAAGGTCAAAACTACATCAACAAAAGTATCAAGAAGAAACTTAACTTCCACAAGAACATGCAAAAATATATTACACTAGACCATGACTTCGTAAGTCCAAAATTGGTTGGGACTAGTATCAAAATAAAATAATGCATCAAAATATGCTTGAAGCCACAATGTCTTGATCCCAGGCCTTCCATAATTGACTTCAAATAAAAAGTAAATAGTCCAAGATCGAGCAAGTCAAAATTTGAAGGCCACCCAAACTCGAGCTGCTATAAACCACTTGACTTACCAAACTAATGTCATAATCCTAGGACAATGCCTGACTCCACATAAAAATTCAAAAAGTGCTTGAGATTGGGATATAAGTAGTTAAAATCCAAAGTATTTGAAATCATACTAAATGGGTTGATAACATCATCAATTCCAAGCTCAAGCCTAGGTTCATGCATATGAAGAGAATAATAAGAAATGGAAGAAACTTGAGGCCAAAACTACTCAAAACTACATTTCCAAATATTTTTAAATGAAGGAAGAGCCTAGTTTCATGTTGATTCTAGCTAGATGTCATTTTTAGATCTACAATCACCATAGCTCTTGCTAGTTATTTCCAATTGATCTCCAATAATACATCCACATGTAGAATATTTTTGTAGATCAATAAACCAAATTGAAATTTTGGTGCAAGATGAAATCTAGATTGACCAAGTTTAGCTCTAGAACCTTCTATCTAGTTGTCTATAACTATTTTTTATGATTGGTTGTAAATATTATGTTGTAAGATTCAATAAGTAACCTATAAATAGGAACAAACACCTCATTACAAGGGTTATATCTATATCCTTTGCTTTATATTGTATTATAATTACTACTATTCAATGAAGAGATAGTTTTTTGGCCTCCATTACTGTGCAATTGTATATTTTCTATGAATGTTACGATTTAAGTCACTTCTATTACACTCAATTGTTAGTGTATTCTATTAAAGTAATTCTAGAATTTGGATTACCCATTGGAGTGCTAATAGTTGAAGTCATTGGAATGATTAGAGTAATTAAATACATTTTTGTTAAGTCACTTCTATTACATTCTACAATTGGTTTATTCTGTTAAAGCTTGAAATACCTATTGGATTGCTAATTGTTAGGATCCTTGCAATTAGTAAAGTTATTATCTTGAACTTAATGAATCTATAATCATGGGTGATAATGGTTGCTATATTAAGTATCTTATAATTGATTTGATAGTTCATTACTCTATGAGATTCAATGTTGTTAAACTATATATAGCCACTTTTTAAACCCTTTTCTCTCACCTTTACTCTTTTCTAATGCTTACTCCTTTCCTATCCTTTTTCTCAAAAAAATCAATCCTAAGGAGTTGGCCATATTTGAAGGTTGAATCATAGAGCAACTTGATTTAATCCAATTACTATACGTTGGATAAAATCAATGTGTGTAATGCCTTTGCACATCAATGAAAGATTTTATTCGAACAAGATGTTAATTTTCCTTTAGTCTTGTCTAGACCTACTAGATTCACCATTGAATTTCTTAAGTTTATCTTCTTCACTTAGTAAGTCCCCACCTAGCTAATCTAATATTCTTTTGCCATTTTTCATGTTAGCTTAAGGATAGATATAAATTTATGATATTTGCTATGTAGGTTGTCAATTATAAAATTTATAATATCTTCATCTCTATATGTTACATGCATAATGGATAGCTAATTTCTTATCCTTTTTTAATGGTTCAGGTTGTCATTCATGCTCTCTCCAAACATGAGATGAGTCAATTGTCTCCTTAGATCCTTTATTTTAAGTTTTCTAGTTTTATCATACATAGTAGAAAGAGTATCCCAAACCTATTTTGATGTTTGAAGCTCTTGAACATGATATTTAGTTGAAGGATCTATCTACCACAAGATGAGTGCTCATGTATTCATTTTCATTCTATCCCATATAATATTTTCACATGGACATATTTTTTTATCTTGTGTTGTTAAATCTCATTGATCTTTCATTTGTAATATTCATGTCATTTATATCTTCCATGTCTCATAATTTGTACCTTCTAGTTTTTTTGATACCATATAATTCTCATTTGAGCCTATGATTGAAGTAGTACATTGAGAAAACAAAAATAACCATAATAAACATAAGATGCTTGGAAGTAAGTCTCTCAAAGAACCTCCATACAAAATAAACTATATTAAGTTGTGTTGCAATTGGTTTTCTTATGAGCCAATAACTTAAGGAATTTAGCAACTTATGAGTAAATTTTTACAATATTTATGAATACCTCTACAATACCATTCACACCTTTCCTCATTTCTCCCTCTCTCTCTATATTTCTCTCTTAAATTTTCAGTTCAATCACCTTCACATGCAATTTTTTTTGTTAGAATTGAGAAACTCACTCGTAAACATCAATATGTAGGTTTTCCGAATATGATCTTAGATGACTAAATTTGAAGAATTTTAGGTTCTAATATATCATGGGATTAAAATATTAAATATTCACTTCATATTCCTAAAGGTGTTTCTTGAATAACTATGATGTTTGTATTAAGTATAATATATCATTGCATCAAACCTGAAAAAAGGAAGGTGATTTTAGCCAAAATTATATAATCTAACTGGCATGGAAAATAAAGAAACCAATCCTAATCCATCCATTATTATATGTAGAACTTGATCATAAAATGATTCATTCTATGAGAATTATTGAATTTAGAAAATTAAAAAGCATGATATTTCTACAAAAAAATAGGGATAAATTTAGGAATTTTCTATACTATTGAAATTAGATTTTAGTTGAAGGCTTTATGCTCTTGCTGATTGTAAGAGATTCACACTTATCTCAAGACTCACAGATTTTTCCACCTTTAGAAAAAACCATAATTATCATTATGGCCTTCTTTAAATACTCAAATATGACCACTCCTAGGACTTACCTTTGATACCAAATATGAAAAACATTGTAGAAATGGAGTAGAAACAACATCACTCTAAGAGAATATAATTGATCAATCCAACTATACATTATATTCCAAGATGTAAATTGAATACATAGACTAAAAAATGCACAAGCACAACTAGAGCAAAATACAAGAGGAAAGGGGAAGAAGGAAGAATTATAGAGAAGATGGGTGCTCGAGCTATAGAAGAAGGTTTTGTTATTGCCTGAAGATATTGAAAGGTCAACATAGACCATCGTTAAAATGAATTTATATTCAACTCTCCTTATTTTACTAATTGATATAATTTATTATTATGGAACAAAATGATCTTAATCTATCAATTGTGATTTGGTAACTGATTTGTTGAAACACTAGTTAAACATTGTATAATTATTTATAGTTAAAATTATTAATAGTATAATTTATATAGAAAATGTTTCGAATTGTTAATATTTAAAAAAATTAATTTTTGGCCTTCATATGAATTGTTAACTAAAAGAATGCCTAGGAATAAGCCTTTATAGGATGATTATAACATTTTATTATATTAATGACATAATAAAATATAGAATACAAAATTAATATATTTGTTATAAGGATATTAAATTTGGAACACTAAATAGGAGTATTAAGGTTTGAATACATAGGAAAAGGTTTATAAATCATGTAATCTCAAATATCATTATAAAATAGTTTTTTTTTTTTAAGTTATATTATAATGTTGATAAAAACATCAAAATAATTCACTTCGATCTTTTTTAGAAACTAATGTCCATTCTTATAATGTCTAATGTTTAGTAAAATAACATCATATTATTACACTACTTTTTCAAAATATGGCACGTACACTATAACTATTTTTCAACCAAGACATATATATTTTATTGGTAGCATATAAATTTTATATCTTTATACCATTTTTGGAGGTATCCTTCATGGATATTTGATCTTCATTATAAATATTCATTTTTTAGAATGATATATTTTCTTGGACATAATCATCTTGTACACTTGATTTACTTTTCACATGCCTTTATATATAATTGATTTTCGATTTAACTTTTTATTTGTTTTAAATATATTCTTCAAGAACGTCATATTATAGAACTTTGTATCTAGCTTTAGATATATTGTATATTGAACAAACCTATCAATATACGATCCTTCAAAGTATACCTCATTTCACCACAATATATAATGATCTTGAAGGCACATATGAGTATTAAGAATATCCACTATAATTTATGACTATAGAGATCGATAAAAAAGTATGTATTGTTGAGGATGGCCTTAGCACTTTAGGGTTTGGAGGGAAGCATGAAGAATAATATGTTTTCAACATTATTCCTTGTGTTTCAAGATTTTTTTGATAGTATAAACGTTTAGATGAGAAGTTATGTCACAAAATAATTTGAAATAATAAAGAGATTGGTAATAATGAATGTGTTGGTGGAAATTGAAAGATAAGAAGAATATTCTCAAAGAAAAAATAAAAAACAAAGGGACTAGTCCAATAAATAAAAGTAAAAATTGATGATAAGTATTAGAGGTATGAATAAGACCCCTAAAAATGTGTTGTCATGGAATTGATATATTTTTATACTCCTAAGTTTATTTTAATGAAGGAAAGTAAAATAAGTAGAAAGGAGTATAAGGATGCATTAAATAAGATTTAGAAGGCTAGACATTGTCTACTAGTTTCTAATATAGAAGCCTTAAAAGCTATTGAAACAATATAAAATAAATGTAAATGGGAGGGATCAATACTAGAAATGAGTAACTAGATTGCTTGTACTTTTTATATTAAAGAAAGAAATATCAATATTGGATTCATAATTGCTTCATGATAAAATTAAGGAGGATATTTGTTTTTTTATGTTCAATTCAATGATGATCTATTAATTATTAGGGGAGCTTCAATAGATTTTTATATCTTTAAAAAGTGTGTGGAACTTTAAAATGGTATACATCAATGGATAAATTGATTCCTTTGGTAATATAAATTTGGGATATTATTTCTTTAATATTTTAAGACATGGGATACAAATCTATGTAATGGGTAAAATCATACAACAAAAATATTGGTTATGAATTTTATCACCTAGCTGAAAACCAAATATATAATATTATCAATAAATTATTTTAATATATGGTATAATTAATAATGTTTATCTAAAGCCATTATGATTGTATTTTGTGGCTTCATAACTTCGAATATGTTTGGTGGAATGAAGAATTTTTTAAGGATCATTTATATATCAAATTAATATAAAAGATAAATATATAAACAAGGAAAATAAAGGTTTGAAATGTAAATTATTTGGGTAATATATTTTAAAAATCTAAATTTAAAAATATACAAGAGAGTGAAAATCAATGGAATGAACCAATATATCCATGTATATGTTAGAGTTAGTATGCTATGGTAACTATGATTATTACCTTATTTGTTAATTAGTAGATTCTCCTAGGTAGATTTAATCTACCACATGGTAAAAAGTAGTTTGTTACTTTTACCATTAGGTTATTACATTATTAACCTAGTAGGTTAGATTAATTACTTTATCTTTCTACTTAACCATGAATATATTCATGTCGAATATGGTTATTTAAATCACATGTTATTATTTATTAAATATTGTTACTAGTTACTGGTATTTCCTAGCAGTTAACTACCTTTAAGGTGGGACTACCTCTTAGATTATTCATAGCTTAAGTGAAATGCTATTTAAGGACCTCTCCCATCAATACTAAGGTTAATGCTTTTGATTTAATTATTTTTTTATTGCTCATATTACATTGGTATTAGAGCCTGTAGGTAAGGCAAAGGGAGTGGCATAGAAATTGATGCAAACACACACACTTGGCATGTAAAATTATGAATTTAGAAACCTCAAGTTTATCTAAGCAAGATATGTCCATTATAAAATTTTATTTATTATTGAAATCTATTTATTTCAATTTATTTTTACTTGTGCCCAATTTGATTGGATGAAAATCCCATCCGCAGGACCGACAACCTCATAGATGGCATAGACCACTCCACATGAAACACTAAAATCAGAGCTCTAATAGGCGCAAAAACTTGGCTCTCCCTTCAGATCTGACAGAATTTGGATGACACAGACCACTCCACAGGTGCCACTAAAATCAGATCACTAAAATTCATGTCATCTATTATGCATAGAATATAGAAACCTGTTACCTGGAAAGCACGATCTACATGGTGGGTTGATGTGGAACCTTGCTGGCATATGACACATGGATCAAGGAAAACGACTGGGAGTTGAGCTGGCATTGATGTAGCACAACATTGAGCTAGTGCTAATGTGGCATGAAACTAAACTAGCACTAATGTGGCATGAATATAAGCTAGTATGAGCTGACATGATTTGATTGGCTCTTCTTTAATGATATGGCATCTTGTGTGGTGAGTTTGACTAGACAAGGTGGTGATAGGTGGCATGTCTCCATTGGTCTATGTGGTGCAAGCATGGCAGGTTACAATTGTTCAAGTGGGTGGCAAAACAAAGGCTTTGATTTCTCGAAGGCAATCACTACAAAGTGGGAGTGGCATATTTTTAAACTATCGATAAACATCCACATAGAGAATGTGGGACTATTAGTCCCAAGTCATTTTTTTCTTCTTTAAAACAAAATACAGGCTCAAATGCACATACGTACCTCTTCAATACCATTCGGTCTTCTAGCTAATATGGTGGAACACTTAGTAGTATATTGTTCTGTCTTGCAAGGTCATAGGATCTAGAATCGATGGGACCGAAAATATTAATTTAACTTTGCAAGGTAATTTGTTGTTATTTGCAAATTTTTATTTATTTAAATTATTATTTTTTAATATAAGTTTAATATTTTTTATTTTAATCAAATTAATTGATTTTTATAGAGCAATATTTAAACTTATTAAAATTATATTAATTTTATTCAAATTCTTTTGCAAATACAAGCATATAAATAAAAATGTGATGCACTAAAGTTGAAAATTGAAGGTCTAGTTTTTTTGTAAATTCAAACAAATTGTGTTTTTTGTTTTCTCACATTTTGGGATATAAGACAAAGAAAAGCACCTTTTTTTGCAAATTAGAGACATATAAATTCTTCTAAAAACCTTGTTAATTTTACAAACAATAAAGGATCAAACTTGAATTAATTTTTGCCAAATTGTAACACAAGGACACATCGAACTTAAAAAATTCAAAGGGAAATAGTGCATTTGTTTTCTTGAAGGGGGTATAAGACAAAAAAATGCATTTTTTATTTTTTGCAAAATAGATAACAGATTTGAAGACCTTGTGTCAGCTAAAAACCAAGTTGACTGGTTCTGGAAAACCTTTCAAACGCAGTTCATGTGTCAAATTGAATGGAAAGGAGTGCTATTTTGTTCATTTTGCATATCAAAGGGGGGAAGACAAGAAATTGTATTTCTTTGCAAAATTTAACAGAAAGTAAGGAGCACTTAAAAATTACAACTTGTTTATTTTGCACCATAGAAAAAAAGGAAAGGCAATTGTTTTATGCCACATTCTTTGCAAAATTTAAAAACAAGAGGAAACCTTGAATATCAAATTTTTGCACAACACAAATAAAAATTTTATTGCAAAAAATAGTAAATAAAGGTGCATTTTTGATATTACTCAACATCTTTATTACAAATTGGAAAATTAGGTGCATTTTTTGTTCCATTCGACACCTAAGTGATAATTTTTTTTAGGCACTCTTTGATTGCATTTAATTTCTTGTTCTTTGCAATTATAAGTCATCAAAATCAAGAGCATTCAAAACCCCAAAATTTCACAATAATTTGTGTAACTCATTGCCCAAAGTATTATCCATTTTTAAAATTGATATTATCTCCATAAAACCCTAAAATTCACTCTTATTTTTTTATCTCAATTTCCTTAAACTGATTATCCCTCTTCAGGAGGATTTTTAGGCAGGTGCCATTAAATATCTTTTTGAGTGAATTCTCTTGCATTTCTTATTTGTTTGGCTGAAATATCCTAAAACTGATCAACTTTATTCAATGAGAGTTTTTAGGCAAGTGCTATTAAATACCAATTAAGAGTGAAATAAAGATCATATTGGTACAAATTCTAGAACCTTCATCATGGCAACTATCAAAAAATACCTAAATGATACACAATTGCTTAAAGGTTCTAACTATTCAACATGGAAAACCAAGATGAAGTCCATCCTTACTGTAGAGGAAATGTGGGATTTAGTGGATGGCACTGAAATAAGACCCACATCAATAGGAGCAGATCAGAAAGCATGGGACAAAAAGAATAATCATCTTCTCATGTTGATTCTCCTAGCTACTACCGATGAGATATAGCCTCACATAAGTGAAGCTAAAACTTGTAAAGATGCATGGGATCCATTAAGTACCATTTTTAAAGGTAAGAACCAATAAAATATTCTAAACCTTCAAAATCAATTTCATACACTTCATATAAAGTCAAGAGAAATAGTAGAGTTGTTCCTTTATAGAGGGGCAAAACTAAAGTCAAAGTTGAATGCTTTAGGAGCAAAAGTAGAAGATACTATTTTGACTTTAGTAATATTGAGGGCTCTTCCATAAACCTACAATATGTTAATAACATTCCTTAATGTATCTCAAAGAACAATAACATTTGTGGAGTTAGTCAATTTGCTTAAAATTGAGGAAGCAAATTAGCTCCAAAGCAATGAAGTGTCGAACAATGCACTTTAATCGAACAATCAGGGTGGAAAGAAGAAAGGAAACTTTTAGAAGGGAGGATCATCTTTAGGATCATCTTCAAAAGATAAGGGCAAGCAACCTCAAAATAATTTTTGCACAAATTGTAAAAAGGAAAACCATGAAACCAATCGAAGTTGGTTTAGAAACAAGCAAAACAAAAATGACAAAGGCACATCACAAAGAGGCAATGTTGCTAGTGAAGTGTTTGATTTCGATTCTGATTCTAGTTCAGAAAGAGCACACAAAAGTGCTCATGGCTCAAATGGTATTGTAAAGAAAAATAAAATTTTCACCCTAGTCAAGCACCATTCTTACCCTATTTTTAGAATTCATAAATAGCATAAGTTTTGGTTTTAATTACTTGCAATAAAGGGGTGATTGTACCTCTTTTAGGCTTCATAAATATTAAACTATTTTTTTTGAAGTACTTGTAATAAAAAGGGGGAGATTTTCTGGTGTAATTTTTTGAAATTTGCCAAGGAGACAATCTTTGTAAAAGCCTTAACAAGCTTCATGATTTGCATATATTTTGAACTTAAGGGGGATAAATAGTTATTTCCTACTTCAAACATTTTTTGCTAAAAAGGGAGGAAGACTTATAAGGGTGCATTTACAGCGATCGACACCTTAGTCACACTTCTTACAGAAATTCCATTTACAACATGTTTTGCAACAAGGGGGAAAATTTATAAGGGTGCATTTTCGGCAATGACCGACACTTTAGCTACCTTATCAAATTTTTTACATATTCATATTGTAGCAGAATGAACCTCATATGAAGTGATCTACTCTAGTACACCTAGCAGTTGTAGTAGTTGGTTACCCATGCAATATGGTTGGATGACAAGATTACAATAAGGACATTTGTTGATGTGAAAAAAAAGTGAGGAATGACCCACTTTTTGCTTAAGAGCAACCAGAGCACTGTAATAGAGCCCGAGCCAGAGTAAGAGCCAGAATATTAGTATATTTTTTATTGTATTGGGATATTTATATACATTACGCAAATAAATTAATAAGGGGGGATGTTAGAGTTACTATGCTACAGTAACTATGATTATTACCTCATTTGGTAATTAGTAGATTCTCCTAGGTAGATTTAATTTACCACATGGTAAAAAATAGTTTGTTACTTTTACCAGTAGGTTATTACATTATTATCCTAGTAGGTTAGATTAATTAAATCACATATTTCTACTTAACCATGAAGATATTCATATCAAATATCATATGGTTATTTAAATCACATGCTATTATTTATTAAACATTATTAGTAGTTAGTGGTATTTCCTAGCAGTTAGCTACCTTCAAGGTGGGACTACCTCTTAGGCTATTCATAGCCTAAGTGAAATGTTATTTAAGGACCTCTCCTATCAATACTAAGGTTAATGCTTTTGATTTAATTATTTTGTTATTGCTCGTCTTACAGTATAAAAAAATTAAATATTATTTTATCATTGTCATTAGTAATTCCAAAAATTTATAAGAGATGGATTAAATAAGGGGAAAAAACCAAAATTTTCACACTACATAAATTAATTTATTTTTTAAATATTAAATATTAAAATATTAAAAATAAGATATTAAAAAAAACAGTGAATAATTTTAATGATACTTAAACATTTTTTTTATTATTATTACCAGTTAATTTTTCTTTTCAAAACTTTTTTTTTTTTTTTCTTCTTTTATTGAACACATCTCATCTTAAAAATAAAGTTTGATATTATAAATTTTGCATGCTTTCCTTTTTATGATTAAGTAGTATTTTTTTGCTAACATGCCTTTTATTTTTTCTAACCATTTAAAATTAAAATATGCATAACATAAGGAAATTTGTCATTATTTTTTAGATCAAAATAATGCGGGTAATTACATTCTTGAAAATATTCATTATTTTAAATGAGACCTTGAGCAATGCACTCTTAATGGTAAAAGCAAAGGAAAATGTAATATTTTAAATTTCTCCAAAATATCTTTTCAAATGGAATCATAAATTAGGGTTTTAGGGTTGAGGATGAGAGGTGTAGGAGGTCAATAAGTAGTGGAAGGATGAGGAGTAGAAGGCTAAGAAAGAGTAGATGGATATTATTATTTGATGGGAGATAACACCCCTTACAAAAATACTTTCGGTATATTTTTATCTTTCAAATTCCAGTGGGTTTAGAACCCATAGGCATTGGGATGGTTCTTTCCCCTATTCTTGTGGACCCTAGGAATGTTTTTATGGTTTTATTGTATTTAGAGTTTGGACAAGGTAGGATTAGACATGTAGATGGTTGGTTTGTGGTATTGACTCCTAGATTTATGGAATTAGAGAAGGACCTACAAGTTTTCTCATTTTTATGCAGGAAAACCCTTCAAATTTCTCATTTTGATGTTTTACTATATGCCCCAGATCTCATCTGGTTGATAACATGCATCTAAATATTGATGTAGAGAGATTCATATAGACATATGGTTTGGATTCATCGAGCTTCATATGGGATCCAATCCTCCTTGAAAAAATAGATTGATGTAAATTGAATTTCAGCAATAGGTGTTCTCTAAGCTGGACCTAGAGGTATTATCCCTATGAAAGTGGACCCTATGGTTTGGGGTTATATTAGGTTTATGCAAGTGGTGCTTATCAAGGTTGGTTTGTTGAGTAGAAGCAAAATCCAAATGTTAAATGAAAAGGCAAGAGGTTTGAAGTTTATGGGATTTAAAATGGATCCAACCCTCTAGAAAAAATTGGAATCTAGTGATGAACATTCTCTCTATTGGTCCTAGATGTATTATGCCAAATAAAATGGATCTAGGGTTAATGGATCATGTTAGGTTCTCACATGTGGTGCTTCTACATGATGTTTAATTGAATAGGATAAAGATCCAAATGTTAAAGGTGATCCTTGGATTGGGGCTTTTGAGAAATACCTAGAATTTTTTATCAAGACTTGGTAATCGATGATGCATAAGTTCCAGTGACTTTTTTGCAAGTTTTTAAGCTTTTCATTTCAAAATTCTTGATGTATATCCATTGAGTGCCTTTTTCAATTTTAGATTCAATATAGAAGAGGCCTTCATGGTTTTTCAATTAGGTCCTCTTCTCTCAAATGTTGGTGGTTTTCTTTTGGCTCCTTTTGGTTGTCTTGATTCAGTCCCAGGAATGCAGTTCCTTGGGTCCTAGTATTTTTTTATTTCATTTCCAATTCGGTTCATATTTTAACTTTAGATCCAGTCTAGGGGAGGTCTCTATGGGTCCCTATTTTAAGTCTTTATTTTCTAGGTTCTCATTTTTTCATTTTGTGCATCTTCGGCCTTGTTTCAAATTTGAAAACTGAATTTGTCCTATGGGCAACAAATTTTGGTTTGTTCTATTTTAGTTTGGGTAAGAACCATTTCCTAGATTTTGGTTTCCCTTGTTCCAACCCCAAATTTGAATGTTTTTACCATACTTTTATCATTAGTTTTGTTGGGAACCATACTTCTTGGTTCTCAAATTTTTCTAAGATATCTTTGATATCTAGCTTTTATTGGTTCCTAATGTGGATTGGTGTTGGATTTCTTGGTCCCTTAGGAGTTTCTTCTCTTTTTATGTTTTAGATTTTATTTCTTTAGAATTTGGGGCTTCTAATTTGTAAAAGGCTCAAGGACCCTTTCAAAACCCCTTATTTACCTAATATATATATATATATATATATATATATATATATTAGGCATAAAATAATCATCACCATAAAAATTAGATTTATCATCTTGTAATATATCTAGTTTTTTTGTAAAATGTCTTGTTTCTAAATGTAAAAATTAACTCTTGTAATGTATAATTCTTTATTCAACTTTTACATGCCCCCAAAAAATATTTTATAAATATAACCTAAAATGCTATGTTCTTTAATATATTTCTTTTTTTATATTTTTAAAATATTTTTTAGTTTTTTTTTTAAATATTATATTAAAATAAGATTATTTGCAAGTTGGAATGAGACTCCTCATAGCCTTATCTAGCAAGAGCATATTTTTCCTCCTTTTACCTTTACAACAAACTTCCATAACTCAAAAAACCCAAGATGCTAAGGACTAACCGCTTTTGTTTACAATATTAAAAGAATATTTGCATTGGATCCAAATATCCTAAACCATATGTCTACAATGGCTATCCAAATTAGCCAAACAATAAATTTGCTCACAAAATTTCCTAATCATATAATCCTCAATAGACATGCCACTATACCACTAAACCCCTACCTCCTTCTCAATACCCATCTTAGAAAGGAATTCTACCACTTTATTTTGAGCTTTATCCACATAAATCTGAATCACATCATTCAATTCCCTCCATAACTCCTTCATTTAGGTGATAAGAATCCTCAACTTCTATGTCTCTGAATAAAAGTTCCTCATGTAATACAAATATCCTACCAATATTTTAGAATAATATTCCATGATTATCCTCTTGTAACCTTGTCTTCTTGCCTCTTAGAATTAATATGCACTATTCCTACTTTTAGTTTGACACTTGTCATATTCATTGACATTTGTTGTATTTTTCATATAGGATTATGCCTATATATTTTACTTCTTGGTATCAATACAATATATCATCTCTTTGAATCCTAAGATTGTATTATTTTCTTTCTTCTTCTCCTCCAAATCTAGATTTTGTCTATGACTCATTTTATTGTATTGAGTGCATTATTGGTAGAGACTGACACTCTCATATGGCTCGTATTTTTTTATATTAAGGTGTATTTTCGGCAATATCGACACCTTCTAGATTGAGTTCACCATGAGGGGAGATTATATTCATGGTGAATCTAGTCATTGACCTACGAAAGGTAACATACCTGGAGGATGACCTGCAGAGGCAACAGATCTAGAAGTGGCTGGCCTTGAGGCACACAAGATGACCCCAAGGCACTTAGATAGTTGACCCAGTGGCAATAGATCCAAGGAAGTGGATGAACCTGAGCCAACAAACCTAGATGTATACAAAATTGATCTAGCATTATTCATAGTTGGAGATCCAATCGCAAAGAGCACAAGCCTAGACCAAATCATGTAATAAGGAGGATTATAGGGTTCTTTTAGAGAAGTCAACATTAAGGGGGAATGTTACCTAATGTTGACATTTTTTTTTTTATAGTTAGGATAGTGCATATTAAGGGGAATGTTATAATTAATGTGTACAATGCCTACTTTCAGTTTGAAATTTGTCATATTCCTTGACATTTATCATATTTTTAATATAGGCTTATGCCTATATATTGTACTTATTTGTATCAATACAATATCTCATCGCTTTGAATGCCAAAATTGCCCAGATAGGAGTAAATTTTATATCTAAGGATTCTACTTCATTAATTGTGGCCTTTTCTAAGCCCTATAGTTTCCAATAGAGTACTATTCCAACATGATTCTTATAGACCACTTCAATTCTAGCTCTACTTGGATTATCTTTTGTAGCTTCACTAGTATTAATTTTAATCTAGCCTTTTAGGGGTGTTTTTCAACTAGCTCTATCCTACTCCTCCTACACTTTGAATTCATTCTTCATTATCCTTATATTAGCTTAAGCTTCCTCTTTAGCATATACTACCATAGTTTTTGTGACTTTGCTCTAAATGACCTACCAAATGCCATCCAAGGATGAAAAGGTTTCTATAAAAAAATTATTATTTTCTTACCATACTTACCACCAAATAAAGTTTAATTGAATATTCCACCAAATATGGAGATCTTCAAATTTAAATATACCCCTCTTCCATATTTCACAAATATTATTTCAATTTAAATCACCGTTAACTTGAATTTTATTAGCTAAACAACATCACTCCTAGATTTGGTACATGAATGGGCACTCAAACATCAAGTGGTTAGACACATTAGAATGGAGTAACAGTTCCACTACATCTCATATTATCAAAAGTAAGAATTTCATTATGCATGAAATACTAGGTAAAGAAATTTACTTTCATCCAACCCTTGGACTGCCAAGTCTTTCTCCAATTATCAACCTGATATGCTTTAGGAGGAAGTTCTATAAGGATATTATCATATCCATACTTCCTTGTGTAGAATACAAGGCTCCCATAGCCCCAAGATAATTCATCATCCTCATATCTACCTATGAGAAATATTTTTTCCAAATTTTAGTCATGATGGCTATCAATTTTTAAGGGATTAGAATTAGTCACTCATCCAACTTCTTAAACTACTAAAACCTATAATCCCCCATCTATTTGGTATTGAAATAAGGTTTAATATTGATCCAACCCCTACTTCACATGCTTGATATTACTGCTTGTAAATCTAAAAGTTCAACAATAATAGGTGGGTATTGATCCCATGAATCTATCTAAAATTGTGCCTTCTCCCCTCTTCCCACTATCCAAAATAATCCATATTTCACTACTTGAGATCCTAAAAATAGATCTTACCACACTAGGGACCCAATACCATCCAAGAAAAATGACTCACCTCATTTTAGGTTCACCTAGCCTAAATATTTACTATTTAAAACTCTATTGAATAAAGAACTTGGTTGGGAGATCCACCTCTAGTAAAGCTTGCTAACCAAAGATTTATTATTTATATTTGATCTCCTTAGTCCCAAAACTCTATTTTCCTTGGTATGACTTAATTTCTCCCAACATACTAATACCCATTTCCTCTCTTCTTTTACTCCTTCCCGTAAAACAATATAACCATATTGTCCAAATATTTACATATGGTATATGGGGAAACACTGATAGAATAATTATAAATTTGTATGGCCTACATGAATAACTACAAAATTCAATCTATCCCCAAATTTTATCGATATGTGATACAAATGGTTAAAACTTTCTTTGATATGATCCAAAATATTCCTCTATATAGCTATCTATATTTTTTTAAATGCAAAGGGATCCTAAAAAAGACAATTGAGAGAGAAGTGCTTGTAAATCCTAAGATCTCTAAAATTTAATCTTAAAGTATTCAATCAAGATTGAAGAATAACACTTTGAATTTCTTATAATTTATGATTTGGTTTCTGGTCCTAAGGTAAACATTAAAATTATTTAAAAGTTATGAATAAGATTTAATTTGTAAACATGGTGAATGTTATAAAAATAATACTCCTTTATACATAATTTTTTTTTTTATTATTTCTATTATTTTGTTGACAACCATTAACCTTTCCCTATATTTTTCCTAAATATAGAACATTTTAAAAATATATTTCTTATGTTTAATCTTAATTTTATTATCATGGTTTTTCTCTTTCAAGCACATGCCTTTTACAATTTAACTTATTGGTTGTCCACTACCATTTGATTCTTGATTCCCATATATAAATAACTAATGAACAACTAAAGTCTCATGTGTTCTTACCATTGGATAGATTTGGCTTGATTTCTCTCATTGTAAATGAAGTGATTTCAATTATTTTTACTTTTTATGTTGAAATAGGTGAGCACAATCAATTCTCGATTTATGTCATTGTAAAGGAAGGTATTTTATTCACCCTTATTTTTTATATTGAAATAGGTGAGCACAATAAGTTAATGAGTTTAATTAATACCTTGTTATTTATAGCATTGGGTAAACCAACTTGTAAAGGTGCCACTCTAGCTTGTGATCAAATATCATTGTTATTGTGAAGTATATTGACCACGTGTAGAAAGATATGGCATGAGATATGCTAGATCAATATGTGCAATGAGATATAGAGATACTAGATCAATGTAAAGAACAATAAAAAAATTAGCAGATAACCATCAACAATAGATAGAAAGTCTTCTTCATCGAATCAATTATATGATTTCTCAATATGAACATATGCTTGTGATGATACAAGAAGATCAACACAATAGGTTACTATTGAAAATTAAGGTATATGCGCTTGGCCTAGATACTAAAGAGTATTATGATCCACTATTTATAAATTATTATGTTTTATGTCAATAAGCATTGGACTTGGGCTTTTCTATTCTTGTCTTCAATCAACTCCATGTGTTAGGAAATAATTTTTGTCTTTTTTTCTTGAGTAAAAAGAAAATGGAGGTTTCATGAAAGGTGGTATAGTGTGGAGAATAAAATGAAAGTGAAGAAAATATATAGTCAACATTTCTCAAAATATTAAAGGTCCATTCTAGATAATTTGTCAATTTTGTTTTTGGTAATATTAATAAAGTAGGAATCCCACAACCTTTACATAAAGCAAACTCATAGGGTAGGAAATAGAAAGAACCAGATACAACAACAAGACCAAAACCAAAGATATAAGTGGAAGGATACAATTACTACAGGACTAACCCAAAAGGACCCCCAAGGAAAATTGAGGCGATTCTTCTCTGACAAGCTAACCTTCTGAGAAGTCGAAGCTACCAAGCTAGACACTTCCACTGACTCATCTAAAGAACCTTTTAACAGACTCCATATTTTCCTATGATTAATTTTAATTAACTTCAGACTATGGAAAGAAATTTTTTTATCAAAAGGGAGGGCCTCCGAAACATACACATCCTCAACCTTCTCATCCCGAGAATAGTCTCGAGGCAAAACCTCATGATTGAACCAAAGGCCACAATGCTTATGTTGAACGTGAAAGGAGGACACATAATCACTATGGGGACCCGACTCCAGAGAGAATGCATTACTCATTGGCCAAGAGAACAGGAAAACAAGAATAATCATAACAGTATGTCCAAAATGAGGCAAGTCAGACCCATTCACATAAAATAAAGCTTCCCAAAGCCTCCAAATAACTAGAAAAGAGTGCCTCGCAAGATGGGAAATAATAATTTGGAGAAGAAGACATTTAAAAAACTAACAACCCACACTATCGTCTGCCAATACTCCAACTGGGCTATGAAAACCATAAATGTTGAAAATGTGAGACAGGATAAGATAATTGAAGCCACCGTAAAAAAAAAAGCAATAATATCAATTGATCAGAAATCGAAGACAAGCTAAGGAAGGACAACATTTCATTTAATAATTTTTACATTTGCCAGTTTCAACAGCTCGGGTGGGAAATTCAAATGCCACACAGAGAGGCCTTGAGTAGCTACTCCAACATTGGCCATAAAGTCTACCACCAAATTTCCTTCTCTAAAAAAGTGACAAAAATATACTGCCACCAAAGAACAGGTAATATTAAGATATTCACCAATCATATTGAAGATATGCCATCTAGGTTAGCTCTTCCCAAAAATAAAAGAAATGATATTGCATAAATCACCTTTGATAATAAACCGCTCATACCAGTTTTCAATAAGTAGATAAATTCCTAGGAAAGCAGCCCTCGCCTCAGCCCAGTGTAAATTTTAGATTCCTAGGTGATCAGCAAAGGCCACCATAATTAATCCATTCTGATCTTGAATAACCCCACCCGCTCCAGCACTACCCAGATTGCCATTCGAGGCACCATAAAATTTTAATTTTACCTAATATGTAGGGGGTGGACACCATTTGACATCAACTCTTAAATTTGGAGTAGTTGGAGGTCTCAACTTTGGGAGTAAACCAAGATAGGCTTCAATATCGAACTCTAGATGAAGACACGGGGTAATAGAACATGAGTCATCAATAGCAGAGAGAATATTCTCTATAGCCTTCCACAAAATATGTTAGTCAATAAGCGCAATATCAGATTCCCTATTCTTGAACATGTGGGCATTCCTCTCCTTCCAAGTGACCCAAAGAAAATATGGTAACAAAACTTGAATTTGGTGAGTAGGTGAGTATGAATCTGGAAGTGGAATCTTAAACATTTATATGAAGAGGATGTTTTCCAAATTAATTTAAGAGACCAAGTCAATTGGCATCCTCCCAAAGAGTAATGGATGAAATTAAAATTTTATGGAGCTTCCAAAGGTAACCTAGGTAAACCTAGTGGAAGGGAAGTTATTAGGAATAACAACAATGTTATGGTGGGGTCAGTTGCTAAATATCTAGACACTATGAATAGCCACCAATTTGAGGCTAAATTAGACGTTGCTCATGTAAATCTAGCCTTAGACATAGATGTTGGATATTTTGAGGAGTGTTTGTTATCATTAACGTCAAAAGTATTGTTATGCTATGTTCGTCATCTTTGAGGAAATTAAGTCTTTCCCCCAAAAGCAAGAAGGTCTTGAAAAGAAATAGGTTATAATATTTATTTTTATATATTATATGGCCAGGAGGGTTAAAAGAATAAAGAACCAAGGAAGGAGAAGCAAATTCAAACTAAATTATAATATTTTATTATTATTATTTTCGATAAAAAACCGAGTTTAAAAAGATTAAGGATCAAGTTGAAAAGACCCACAAGAGGATTTAATTTAAATTAAAATATTTTAATATTTGATTAAAATTTTAATTTAAATAATAATGGATCCTAAGGTTAATTTTAATATTTATTTAATATTTGAATTCAAATAAAATTCTAATAATCACCAATGTGGAAACAAGTTAAGGGTTGCATATAAATAATTCTAAAGTTGGCATTTGGAATATCATCCATGTGATTTGCATTTTAGCACATGCAAAAGAGAAGTGTAATTTTCATATGTGTATTCAAGGAAAAGAAAGGAAAAAGGGTAATAGCCTCCAAAAAATATTTGAAGTCCATCACAGTTGAGTTGGTAGCCAAGGTTTGCATAAGACATCGTTGAGACGTCTGGTGCAGGTTCAAAACTTGTGCACACCATTTTGGTTGAAGGGAGGTTTATGTTTTGAGTTTACGTCATTCAAGGGATAAGGTCAAAGGCACACTCATACCTTTTGTCTCTTGTGGATCCACACAACGCAATTGGTGGGTGTGAGAACTACAAAAGTGCTTGGGGGAGAACCGACGGTGGTTAAAAACTCACCAAGGCCTTTTGGGTAGCATTATTAAGGTATGTGCATTGTGAGGTTTGATTTGGCTTGCAAAAATTAAAAAGCAAAAATATTTTTTGGGTTTATGTTGATTAAATTTTTTGCATAATTAATTTGATTATAAGTTGTTTAGGGGAGTTAAAATGGAATGCAAAACTTTGATTTTTGGATTGAATTTTTAAGTGTTAAGGAGTTATAAGGGAGTAAGGAAAGTTTATTTTGAGATTTAAGGGTGTTGGGTATTATTTTAAAAATTGGATATTATAAGGTGTATTTGGATATTAATTTTGTATTGAAGAGATATTTTTGAAGAAGTGTTAGAGTGCTAATTCTTGTCATCTAACCTTTGTGATTGGCAAGGAAAGTGGTTATAATTGAGATAGGTTTTGAAGTCTATTCTTAAAAAAATTAAAGGTATAGGCATATGCTTCCTTAGTTGAAATAATTGATTGGTTGAGATTTTTTGAAAACAATATTGGAGTGAAAAGGATTTGGTTAATTTTTCCTTTGTGAGTTTGTTGAGTTGATGAGTTTTCTAAATGTAAGTAAATGCTATAAACCTTGTTTGATAAGTATCGTTGAATATTTTATATGAATGAGTGCATACTTCATTGTTATGTAATTGATATCCCTTGTTGTTGACTTTGAATATTGAACTAGGGTTTACAAGATCATGAGTTTCATTGTTATGTGAAGTGGTAAAGAACATGAACTAGGGTTTGCAAGATCATGAGTATCATTGTTATGATTGGTTGATAAGCATTGTTGTTGAAGTGATTGGTTGAGTGGAAGTGATTGAGCTTAGTTGAGTGGATGTGTTGAGGTGATAGTTCAAGTTTTGTGAAACAAATTGTTCTATATTCTAAATTGATTTGAGAAAGTGATTGAGTGTTTGTAAGTGTGAAACATATTGAGTCTCTAACAATTCTCTATATGTTTCTGTGGTAAAAAGAGAGATTGAAAGTGATTGAGCATTGTTGTGAATGTGAAGCATATTGATTCTCTAACAATTTCTAATGAATGTGAAGCATTCTAATTTTCCATATGTTTCTATGATATTGGGCAAGTTCTAGTGAGGACTTGTTGAGCATATTGGACACGTTCTAGTGAGGACTTGTTGAGCAGATTGGACACGTTCTAGTGAGGAATTTTTGAGAATGTTGGACAAGTTGTAGAGAGAACTTGTAGATAGATTAGTGTGAGCCTTTATGGATGCTTACAAGGCATATTTGAGACAAGTCTTTGAGATGTCTTATGAGCAGAGTTGGTTCATTGGTTTGTTCAAACCTTGAGTTAAGGTTTGGGGTAGATCCACCAGAGTTTATTTGAAATTAAGCCAAGATTTGTGTTAAGGATTTAGGATAGATGTTGATGATATATTTATGCTAGATCTAAGGACTATGTTTAGTGCAAATTTAAGAATAAAATTTGGTGTATATTTGAGGATAGATTTGTGCTAGATTAGATATATATATTGAATATATTTTTGCTAGATCAAAGGACTGTATTTAGTGCAAATTTGAGGTAGATATGAGAGAAAGCTTTGGAGGTAAAAAATTATAGAGGGAAATAGTCTCCAGTGGATAGATATCCATTAGCCATAGCAGTTAGTACAGATATTTTGAGTGAGAACAAGAGTCTTCAGTGGATAGAGATCCATCAACTAGTGTAGTGGAGACAATAGGTCTTCTAAAAGATCACCAACTAGAGAAGAGGAAAAATAAGTTATCCTGTGGATATAGATCCATAAACTTGATTAGGGGATTTGTGTCTCCTTTGGATAGAGGTCCATAAACATTGTAATAGGTAAAGGATTCCCAAGAGGATTTATTTGAGAAAATATTATAATAAATATTTTTGCTGAACCACATTAAATTATGTCTCTCATGTGTGTGATTATTTGTGTGATGTTTATTGCTTTAACATTATTGATGTTATGATATGTATTAAAAGGTAAAAAAATGTATCTTATAATTTTAACCCTCCCCTCTTAGTATAAGCACATATTCTTCAATAAAAATGAATATGTCAGTGGTAAAGAGAGACTCTCTAAGTATTATTAATTGCTTTAATGAGAAAGCTAGGGTAAGCTAGAAAATGTTAAGTATAAAATATTACAAATGTTTAAATATCTAAAAAAAATTAAATTTTTACACACATATAGAGAGGGAAATAGTGTGAGAAATTAGTCAACAAATTATGATGTGCTTAGAGAAAAGAACCGAATATGGATCCCTTGATAACTGTCATCCTAACCTAGTCTAGTTAGAGAAAAAGTACAAAAATTAAGTTATAATGTGTATCTATCTATGAATTAAAACCATACGAATATTTTTAGACTTCTCAAGTTCTAAAAAATTCAAGGTATATCAGATGGATGTTAAGTCAACATTTCTAAATGGTGTTCTAGAAGAAGAAGTCTAGTGAGGACTTATTGAGCAGATTGGACAAGTTCTAGTGAGGGCTTGTTGAGTAGATTGGACAAGTTCTAGTGAGGATTTGTTGAGAAGATTGGACAAGTTCTAGAGAGAACTTGTAGATAGATTAGTGTGAGATTTTATATAATATTACAAGGCATATTTGACACAAGCCTTTGAGAAGACTTATGAGCAGATTTGGTTGATTGATTTGTTCAAACCTTGAGTTAAGGTTTGGGGTAGATCCAATAGAGTTTATTTGAGATAAAGTCAATATTTGTGTTAAGGCTTGAGGATAGAGGTTTACGATATATTTGTGCTAGATCGAAGGACTATGTTTAGTGCAAATTTGAGGATAAAATTTGGTGCAGATTTTAGGATAGATTTGTGCCAGATCAGATATAGATATTGAGCATATTTTTGCTAGATCAAAGGACTGTATTTAGTGCAAATTTGAGGTATATATGAGAGAAAGCTTTGGAGGTGAAAAATTATAGAGGGTGATATTTTCCAATGGATAGAGATCCATTAGCCAGGGCAATGAGTACAAGTCTTTTGAGTGAGAACATGAGTCTTCAGTGGATAAAGATCCATCAGCCAGTGTAGTGGAGACAATAGGTCTTCTAAAATATCACCAACTAGAGAAGAGGAGAAATAAGTTCTCATGTGGATAGATATCCACAAAATTGATTAGGGTATTTGTGTCTCCTTTTTATAGAGGTCCATAAACATTTTAATAGGGAAAGGATTCACAAGAACATTTATTTGAGAAAATATTATAATAAATATTTTTGGTGAACCACATTAAATTATGTCTCTCATGTGTGTGATGCTTTGTGTGATGTTTACTACTTTAACATTATTTATGTTATGATATGTATCAAAAGGCAAAAAGTTTTATCTTATACGGTTCATCCCCCCTCTCAGTATAAGCACATATTCTTCAATAGAAATGAATATGTCAATGGTAAAGAGAGACTCTCTAAGCATTATTAATTGCTTGAATGAGAAAGGTAGGGTAAACTAGAAAATATTAAGTATAAAATATTACAAAGGTTTAAATATCTAAAAAAAATTGAATTATTCACACCTATAGAGAGGGTAATAGTGTGAGAAATTAGTCAACAAATTACGATGTGCTTAGAGAAATGAACCAAATATGGATCCCTTGATAACTTTCATCCTAACCTAGTCTAGTTAGAGAAAAAGGACGAAAATTAAGTTATAATGTGTAGCTATCTATGACTTGAAACCATACGAATATTTTTAGACTTCTCAAGTTTTAAAAACTTCAAGGTATATCATATGGATGTTAAGTCAACATTTCTAAATGGTGTTCTATAAGAAGAATTCTATGTTGAACAACCAGAGGGATTTATATTAACAAATAAACCATATCATGTATGCATATTGAAAAATGAATTGTGTGGTCTAAAACAGGCTCCTAGAGCGTGGTACTCAAGATTGGATAAGTATCTTCAAGAACAAGGATTCAGGAAAGGAATAGCGAATAGTAACTTATACATAAAAAATGAAGGGAATAATCTACTAATTGTGGTTGTTTATGTTGATGACATTATTTTTTGGGGAAATAATAATAAGATGTGTAAATAATTTGCAAATAACATGCAAAATGAATTTGAGATGTCTATGCTTGGTGAGTTGTCCTTATTTCCTAGAATTCAGATTTCACAATTAGAGAAAGGAGTATTTCTCTCACAAACCAAGTATATAAAAGAGATGCTAAATAAATTTAGGTTAGAAGATTGCAAACCAGTAAGTACCCCCATGGTTACAGGATGCAAGTTAAGTAAGGATGATGAATCTCTAGAGGCAGATCAAAGATTATACAAATATATGATTGGCATCTTGTTGTATGTTACAAATATAAGACCACACATAGTGCAATAAATGGGATTAGTGGTAAGATTTTAGGCAGCACCTACATAAACACATGTGGCAGTAGTAAAAATAATTCTTAGGTATCTAAAAGGGACTATGGATTTTGGGCTTTGTTATCCCATATGTGATAGTTTTACACTAACATCATATGCATATGCATATTGGGTTGGCAGCATTGATTATAGAAAAAGCACAAGTGGAGGAGCATTCTTTCATGGAAACTATTTAGTCTCTTGGCTAAGTAAGAAATCAACATTGGTATCCTTGTCTACAGTAGAAGTAGAGTATATTGTAGAAGTAGCCAATTGTACATAGGTATTATGGATGAAGCAAACTCTAGAATACTTCAAGATAAAACATGATCATCTTATTACCATATTGTGCTATAATACAAGTGCTATAAGTATCTCAAATAATCCAGTGATGCACTCTAGGACAAAGCACATTCCGATCAAGTATCATTTTCTGAGAGAACAGGTGATAGATAAATAGGCCAGGTTGGAATATATTACTACAAAGGAGCATATAGAAGACATCTTCACTAAGCCACTCTCGAAAGAGATGTTTGAGTATCTTTGAGGAAAATTTAGAGTAATACTCCCACCCCATAATTAACCACCTCAAGAGGAGGTGGGGGAAGGACTAAGCTAAGAGTTTCATTATTAAACTCAAGCTCCAAAGGTGACCCTCTACCATTGATGTCAAAGGGGAGATATTTGAGTAAGGGAGAGAGACCTAAGTTAGAAGGAAAGCATTCAGTCATGGGGAGCAGTTTCCCATGGGGAGCAAAAAAAGATCAAGGAAATGGTAAAAGTAATTGGGTTTCCATCAATGACAAGGGGGGAGATTGTTGAACATTTTGAGAAGTGTTTATTGTCATTTATGTCAAAATCATTGTTGTGTTATGTTCGTCATCCTTGAGGACATTAAGTGTTTCCTCAAAAAGTAAGAAGGTCTTGAAAAGCAATAGGTTATAATATCTATTTTTAAATATTATATACCTTGGAGGGTTAAAAGAATAAAGAACCAAGGAAGGCGAAGAAAAGTCAAATTAAATAATAATATTTTATTGTTATTATTTTGGATCAAAAAACAAGTTTAAAAATATTAAGGAACAAGTTGAAAAGACCCACAAGAGGATTGAATTTAAATTAAAATATTTTAATATTTGATTAAAATTTTAATTTAAATAATAATGGATGCTAAGGTTAAGTTAAATATTTATTTAATATTTAATTTAACTTTAAATATTTGAATTCAAATGAAATTTGAATAATCACCCATGTGGGAACAAGTTAAGTGTTACATATAAATAATGCCAAAGTTGGCATTTGGAAGATCATCCATACGATTTGTATTTTGGCTCGTGCAAAAGAGAAGTGTAATTTTCATGTGTATTCAAGCAAAAGAAAGGAAAAAGGATAATAGCCTCCAAAAAATATTCGCATTCCCTCGCAACTGAGTTGGAAGCCAAGGGTTGCGTAGGGCATCGTTGAGATGCCTGGTGTAGGTTAAAATCCCATGCATGCCATTTTGGTTAAACGAAGGTTTACATTTTGAGTTTGTGTCATTCGATGGATAAGGTCAAGGGTATGCTCATGGATTTTGGTTGTTTTGGAGCCATGCAGCCCAATTGGTGGGTGCGAGCACTGTAAAAGCACTTGGGGGAGAACCAACAGTATTTTGAATCCCACCAAGGCCTTTTAGGCAACACTATTGAGGTATAGGCATTGTGAGGTTTAATTTCGCTTATGAAAAATAAAAAGCGAAAATATTTTTTGGGTTTATGTTGATTAAAGTTTTTGCATAATTAATTTGATTATAAGTTGTTTAGAGTAGTTAAAAAGGAATGCAAAACTTTGATTTCTAAATTGAGTTTTTAAGTGTTAAGGCGTTATAAGGGAGTAAGGAAAGTTTATTTTGATATTGAAAGGTGTTGGATATTGTTTTAAATGTTGGATATTATAAGGTGTATTTGGATATTAATTTTGTGTTGAAGAGATATTTTTGAAGAAGTGTTAGAGTGATAATTCTTTTCATCTAACCTTTGTGGTTGGAAAGGAAAGTAGTTATAATTAAGACATGTTTTGAAGTCTATTATTCAAAAAATAAAAGGTATGGTCATATTCTTCCTTAGTTGAAATAATTTATTGGTTGACATTTTGTGAAAACAAGATTGGAGTGAAAAGGATTTGATTAAGTTTTCCTTTGTGATTTTGTTGAGTAGATGAGTTTTTTGAAATGGAATTAAATTCTATAAACCTTGTTTGATAAGTATCATTGTTTATTTTGTATGAATGAGTGCATACTTTATTGTTGTGTAATTGAGATCCCTTGTTGTTGAGTTTGAATATTGAACTAGGGTTTGCAAGATCATGAGTATCATTATTATGTGAGGATTACTTGATAAGCATTGTTGTTGAGTGATTGGTTGAGTGGAAGTGATTGATCTTAGTTGAGTGTATGTGTTGAGGTGATAGTTCAAGTTCTGTGAAACAAGTTTTTCTGTATTCTATTTTGATTTGAGAAAGTGATTAAGTGTTTGTGAGTATTGAACATATTGAGTCTTTAACAATTCTATATATGTTTATGTGGTAAAAAGAGATATTGAAAGTGATTGAGCATTGTTGTGAATATGAAGCATATTGAGTCTCTAAAAATTCTCCATATGTTTCTATGAGATTGAACAAGTTATAGTGAGGATTTATTGAGTAGATTGGACAAGTTCTAGTGAGGGCTTGTTGAGCCGATTGGACAAGTTCTAGTGAGGACTTGTTGAGCATATTGGATACTTTATAGGGAGGACTTGTGGATAGATTAGTGTGATATTTTGTGGAATATTACAAGGCATATTTGATACAAGCCTTTGAGAAGACTTGTGAGTATATTTGGTTGATTGATTTGTTCAAACCTTGAGTTAATATTTGGGGTAGATCCAGTAGAGTTCATTTGAGATTAAGTCAAGCTTTGTGTTAATGCTTGAGGATAGAGGTTGAGGATAGATTTGTGCTAGATTTAAGGACTATGTTTAGTGCATATTTGAGGATATAATTTGATGTATATTTGAGGATAGATTTGTGTCAAATCAAAGATATATATTGAGCATATTTATGCTATACTGAAGGACTATGTTTAGTGTAGATTTGATATAGAGCTGAGAGCAAGCTTTGGAGATGATAGATTATAGAGGGTGGCAGTATCTAGTGGATAGAGATCCATTAGCTAGGGTAGTGAGGATATGTATTCTAAGTGAGGACAATAGTCTTCAATGGATAGATATCCATCAGCAGTGCAATGGATACAACATGTATTCTAGAAGATCACTAGATAGAGCAAAGGGGAAATCATATTTCCTATGGATAGATATCCATAAACTTGATTAGGATATTGGTGTCTCCTTTGGATAGAGGTACATAAACATTGTAATAGGGAAAGGATTCCCAAGAGGATTTATTTGATAAAATATTATAAGAAATATTTTCTCCGTGGAGTAGCCTACATTGGGTGAGCCACATAAAATCATGTTTGTCATGTGTGTGATGCTTTGTGTGATATTTACTGCTTTAACATTGTTGATGTTATCATATGGATTAAAATTCTAAAAGTTTTATCTTATAATATTCACCCCCCCTTTCAGTATAAGCACATGTTCTTCAATAGAAATTAATAAGTCAATGGTAAAGAGAGACTATAAGTATTATTAATTGCTTGAATGAGAAAGCTAGGGTAAGCTAGAAAATTTCAAGTACAAAATATTACAAATGTTTAAATATCTAAAAAAATAATATTTTTTACACAACTATAGAGAGGGTAATAGTGTGGGAAATTAGTCAACAAATTACGATGTGCTTAGAGAAAAGAACCAAATATGGATCCCTTGACAACTTTCATCCTAACCCAGTCTAGTTAGAGAAAAAGGATAAAAATTAAGTTATATTGTGTACCTATCTACAAAGTATTTGTAGCATTTTTGTAGCAACAACCTAACCCAAGAAAAGTTATTTCTTTTAGAAATATTGCTAATCCTATTTTCTAGGACCCTTACTAAGACTAATTTTAAGAATTGTTGCTAAGGCTATTGTTTTTAATGTTGCTACAATTATTTTTTAGGATTGCTACTAAGGTTATTGTTTGGGACTATTGCTAATGATATTGTCTAAGACTATTGCTAAAGTTATTTTTAGACTTGCTATGATTTTTTCAAGGATAATTGTTGAGGCTATTTTCAATATTTACGCTAGGGTTGTTTTTGGAACTATAGCTAAGGATATTTTTTTTAAGTGAAAAAATACCTGTGGGGCCACCTTGGTATGAGAGATCATGACCAGGGGGTTCTACACAATCAAAATCACCCAACAGTCATGCCTGGCCCTACTTGCACCAACATTATCAATTGGATTTTGGGTACCCAATTCAATTTCTTGCTAGGATGGAGATTCAAACCTAGGATCTCTCTTGGAGGATTGTCCTCTTCTCTCCAACTCACCTAAAATGCTTGGGTGTTGTTTCTAAGCCTATTGTTTGAGACTACTACTAAGGATATTTTTATACTATTGCTGCAACTATTTTCTAGGACTATTGCTAAGGTTTTCAAAGAATTCCAAGACTATTGCTAAGGTTATTTTCTAGGACTACAATTGATATTGTTTTCTAGAGTTGTTGCTAAGGAATATTTCCAATACTGGTGCTATGGTTACTTTTTAAGACTATTGCTAATGTTGTTTTCTAGGGCCATAGTTAACGTTGCTATCCAAGCCTATTACTAAGGTTGTTTTTTGGGACTATTTCTAACATTGTTTTTCAAGACTATTATTAAGGTTATTCTTTAGTACTAGTACTGATATTTTATTTTAATACAATACTATTGCTAAGACCATCTTATGGTATTACTATTAAGGATAATTTTGAGACTATTATTAAAAAAAAAAATTGCATAAGAATTATGATGGAGGCTTACAAGTATTTTTTCAACTATTTAAATAGCTTTATTTTGTCTTGTAAAGGGGTATGGGCCCTTTCAAAATCATGTCTTTACACTTATAAAAAAATGAAAAAGAAGGCATACATTGGGAAGTCATTGAGTACAGTTATAATTTGTGTAGATGATTTAAGTGAATTCCTTGAATACCCCATTTGTGATGAAGAATTCCATTTGGTGAAGAAGTGAACAACATGCCTTTTTTACCATGTACATGTATTCCACACTCATTGTATTCTCAATTGGATTGAGTGCAAGAAAAATTACCCTATATAAATGAGTCACTCAAATTCCATACCACTAAATAATTTTTAATCACCTCCGTTCACTCTTTTCTAAGAGTAATTTTTTACTATAATAAAGTGCGAACACCTCATTTATGAGGAAATTTTACTCATGTTTTTTAATATTAGAGCTATCTTTTAGTACAAGAAAATATAAACTCATAAAAATTATAAATTATAGAAATATTATCCATGACTTCTATGGATTAACTATGTTTTCACCTCTTGATTTGTGGTCATACGATGCTTGTGCCTCTACCCTGTGATCCTTAATTAGTCCTTTGTATTCATTGTTATGTGTTATTTATAGATATGAACACCCTAAATATGTTATTTGCTCATATTTGATTTACTACATTTATTTATCCTTTATATATCTTTTCCCTTTGTTTTTCTATTTCATTTAGATTAATTTAAATTAGTTATATTATTGAGGAGCCAACTCAAATTTAGAGGATAAGTTTTAACCATTTTTTAAAATTATGATATCTTGTGTGAATATCTTTTTATGGATCAATAGAGTAAGTACATCTAGTCGGACATAAAACATGATTTTTGCATGAAATAAATTCCAAGCTACCTTTCTTTTTTAGATCTAATCAGATCCATTTTAAATATATCTAGATCTATAAGAGTTCTTATTCATAGTACAAAATCAAATGTAACATAAAAAGTGTAATTAAGATCAAAGTATATTTACCCTAAATCTAATGATTTTGTGTTTGGATTATACCTTTTACATTTAATGATAAATTTTCTTAAAAGCTAGTTGAAAATAATGCATATAGGACTATGTTAGTGATTTATTCCAAGATTTTTACTTAAATTTAATAAGTCTATGTTTTCTATTCTCAAACCTATAAGTTTACTTGAGAAATCAAGAGAAATTTGAAAATTTCTAAAATCTTTACACAATTGATAAAATAAAAAATTCATCTCTTTTCCACTGATTGACCAATTCAAGAACTACAAATAAATAATTGTAGAGTAATTGAAATTCATACCTTAAAATTACTTTTTTAAGCATCAAATTGCCTCTTTATACTTTCTCAAACATTCCATTTCCTTCATCAGATAGGTTAAAGATTCAATTGAAAACTAAAATTTTCCATCCTTAATATTGATTAACTTGTATTATGGAATTTTAAGATACAAGTCGATAATTCACTTGCCTTTTAAAATTAAATTTTTAGATATTTATATTTTAGGGTTCCTACATTATTTCTTTCTTATTTTTTTATCATAGGAACTAATCAAATTACTAGAATAGACAATTATGCTTTATTCATTTTTTTATAAATTTCTAAATAACTTATTCACTTGGAGGTGCATGATTATCCTAATATTATGAACTCACTTTGATGTGATGTGTTATCCATATAGTTTGAAGATGCATTATTTTCCTACATGAGTGACATTATGATGATGTAGACATGATCCTAGTGGTTTGAAATGAAAATATTGACTAAGGAGGGATGCAAGTGATTCACTTTTATGAAATTAATTGTCTCACAAGACAAAAAACCAAGAAATAAAGTAGCAAAATGATCTCTATGTTATGATGACAATCTATTTCATTTGATCTATGAGCATATTGATGATGTCATGTTGATGGATATATGATCTTGGGATTTTCAAAAAGAAAAATTTGGCTAAGACTAATAAATTTAATTAATGGCCATCAATTTACTTATAGAAATAAAATACCATGATATTATATGACAAAGGAAGAATACATCATATTGAAATCAGTCGGAGCCTCTGATTTTATTTTTTTCTAAGAAAGGTAAATAAAATAAATGGAATTTTATGGCATCATGATCCTCTCTTTGACCAATATGAATTCAATCAAGAACCAAGGGTAATACTTAAGTGATGCAAAATATATCATGAATTGTGAATCCTTAATAACCCAAATATATCTATCTTATTGAAGGTCAACAAAAATATTTGTAAAATCCTAATTCATAATAGATATATGAGAAAAAACACTTGGTGTAGAATATAAATCAATATTTTTTTTAAAATCAACTTTCTATACAAAATATACAATATAATCTTTAACAACAATGATAAATGGTTGTTCAATATCTCTAAGTTATATAAAATCAGTAAATGATCCAATATCCTAGATAGTAACTAGTGTATGCTCAAATAGGTCCACATTAATATCAAATGCAATATGATAAACAAGTGTTGTATGGAAAGGTGCATTATATTTGATTATTGACTATCTAATTCTAACCAACACTATAAAATCTCCCTTGAAGTTTGATGGGAATCACAAAAAAATAATATCAGATTGCCTCAACAAATTGTCAACATTAATAATGGTTTATCAAATACATGAGAAGGATGTTATGGTGTGGTTTCTAGTGTTTTAATTCAAAAACATAATAGCAACATGATATATGATATTTCCTAATAATTATTTTACAAATTAGCTTTCAACTATTGAGAAAATTTTGTTACAAACAAATTAATATTTAGTGTTATTTCACCTAAAAATTTAAATACATATAAATAAAATTATCTTATATATAATATTACAAAGTCATATGGGATAAAAAAACACTAAAATAATTATGTTTAGTATAAATTAATATAATAAAGTTCATATTTATTTATTATAGTATTTCATTTACCAACCTCTTCAATGAGAAAACATCTCATGCTTTAATATATTCTTTGTATAGTAGGAAAATCATTCAACCCAAGCAATGGAAATAAGTGAAAGATAGCAATTGCAACAATAATGATAAAAACTGTATATAAAGATGGTACCCTTTTATTAATGATATTTGTTCTTCCTGAAGAGATTACAATGATACCCCCTTAGAGTGGATTTTCTATTAATTAGATACAATGAGTTACAACATATAAATTTGGGTGCACTCCGCAAGATCTTCCTTTCTAACATAGTGTAAAGGTGGGTTTTTCATCACTACTACTTGGATAGGTGCCTTTATAGTCTTCGTGAACTTGTAATTTACACACAAAGAAACTAAAATATATTAGTAGCATATGAAGAGCCCAATGATATTGGGCCCATATTAAATAATGTGAATACTAAAATAGAATTTAATCAAGTGAATGAATAGAAATATAAAATACTATAAAAAGGAAAAGGGACTATGGATTTTGGGCTTTGGTATCCCAAAAGTGATAGTTTTACACTAACATCATATGCATATGCATATTGGGTTGGCAGCATTGATTATAGAAAAAGCACAATTGGAGGAGCATTCTTTCATGGAAACTATTTAGTCTCTTGGCTAAGTAAGAAATCAACATTGGTATCCTTGTCTACAATAGAAGTAGAGTATATTGTAGAAGTAGCCAATTGTACACAGGTATTATGGATGAAGCGAACTCTAGAATAATTCAAGATAAAACATGATCATCTTATTATCATATTGTGTTATAATACAAGTGCTATAAGTATCTCAAATAATCTAGTGATGCACTCTAGGACTAAGCACATTCCTATCAAGTATCATTTTCTAAGAGAACAAGTGATAGATAAATAGGTCAGGTTGGAATATGTTACTACAAAGGAGCATATAGAAGACATCTTCACTACGCCACTCTCGAAATAGATGTTTAAGTATCTTTGAGGAAAATTTAGAGTAATACTCCCACCCCATAATTAACCACCTCAAGAGGATGTGTGGGAGGGACTAAGATAAGAGTTTCATTATTAAACTAAAGCCCCAAATGTGACCCTCTACCATTGATGTCAAAGGGGATATATTTGAGTAAGGGAGAAAGACCTAAGTTAGAAGGAAAGCATTCAGTCATGGGGAGCAAAAAAATATCAAGGAAATGGTAAAAGTAATTGGGTTTCCATCAATGACAAGGGTGGAGATTGTTGAACATTTTGAGAAGTGTTTATTGTCATTTATGTCAAAATCATTTTTGTGTTATGTTCGTCATCCTTGAGGACATTAAGTGTTTCCTCAAAAAGCATGAAGGTCTTGAAAAGCAATAGGTTATAATATTTATTTTTAAATATTATATACCTAGGAGGGTTCAAAGAATAAAGAACCAAGGAAGGAGAAGCAAAGTCAAATTAAATAATAATATTTTATTATTATTATTTTGGATCAAAAACCAAGTTTAAAAATATTAAGGATCAAGTTGAAAAGACCCATAAGAGGATTTAATTTAAATTAAAATATTTTAATATTTGATTAAAATTTTAATTTAAATAATAATGGATGCTAAGGTTAAGTTAAATATTTATTTAATATTTAATTTAACTTTAAATATTTGAATTCAAATGAAATTTGAATAATCACCGATATGGGAATAAGTTAAGTGTTACATATAAATAATGCCAAAGTTGGCATTTGGAAGATCATCCATACGATTTGTATTTTGGCTTGTGAAAAAGAGAAGTGTAATTTTCATATGCGTATTCAAGCAAAAGAAAGGAAAAAGGATAATAGCCTCCAAAAAATATTCGAATTCCCTCGCAACTGAGTTGGAAGCCAAGGGTTGCGTAGGGCATTGTTGAGATGCTTGGTGTAGGTTCAAATCCCATGCATGCAATTTTGGTTAAAGGAAGGTTTACATTTTTAGTTTGTGTCATTCGAGGGATAAGGTCAAGGGTATGCTCATGGATTTTGGTTGTTTTGGAGCCATGCAGCCTAGTTGGTGGGTGCGAGCACTATAAAAGTACTTGGGGAAGAACCAACAGTATTTTTAATCCCACCAAGGCCTTTTAGGCAACACTATTGAGGTATACGCATTGTGAGGTTTAATTTTGCTTATGAAAAATAAAAAGGGAAAATATTTTTTGGGTTTATGTTGATTAAAGTTTTTTCATAATTAATTTGATTATAAGTTGTTAAGGGGAGTTAAAAAGGAATGCAAAACTTTGATTTCTAAATTGAGTTTTTAAGTGTTAAGGCGTTATAAGGGAGTAAGGAAAGTTTATTTTGATATTGAAGGGTGTTGGATATTGTTTTACATGTTGGATATTATAAGGTGTATTTGGATATTAATTTTGTATTGAAGAGATATTTTTGAAGAAGTGTTAGAGTGATAATTCTTTTCATCTAACCTTTGTGGTTGGAAAGGAAAGTAGTTATAATTAAGACATGTTTTGAAGTCTATTATTCAAAAAATAAAAGGTATGGTCATATTCTTCCTTAGTTGAAATAATTTATTGGTTGACATTTTGTGAAAACAAGATTGGAGTGAAAAGGATTTGATTAAGTTTTCCTTTGTGATTTTGTTGAGTTGATGAGTTTTTTGAAATGGAATTAAATTCTATAAACCTTGTTTGATAAGTATCATTGGTTATTTTGTATGAATGAGTGCATACTTTATTGTTGTGTAATTGAGATCCCTTGTTGTTGAGTTTGAATATTGAACTAGGGTTTGCAAGATCATGAGTATCATTATTATGTGAGGATTACTTGATAAGCATTGTTGTTGAGTGATTGGTTGAGTGGAAGTGATTGATCTTGGTTGAGTGTATGTGTTGAGGTGATAGTTCAAGTTCTGTGAAACAAGTTTTTCTATATTCTATTTTGATTTGAGAAAGTGATTGAGTGTTTGTGAGTATTGAACATATTGAGTCTTTAACAATTCTATATATGTTTATGTGGTAAAAAGAGATATTGAAAGTGATTGAGCATTGTTGTGAATATGAAGCATATTGAGTCTCTAAAAATTCTCCATATTTTTCTATGAGATTGAACAAGTTATAGTGAGGATTTATTGAGTAGATTGGAAAAGTTCTAGTGAGGGCTTGTTGAGCCGATTGGACAAGTTCTAGTGAGGACTTGTTGAGAATATTGGATAAGTTCTAGGGAGGACTTGTGGATAGATTAGTGTGATAATTTGTGGAATATTACAAGGCATATTTGATACAAGCCTTTGAGAAGACTTGTGAGTATATTTGGTTGATTGATTTGTTCAAACCTTGAGTTAATATTTGGGGCAGATCCAGTAGAGTTGATTTGAGATTAAGTCAAGCTTTGTGTTAATGCTTGAGGATAGAAGTTGAGGATAGATTTGTGCTAGATTTAAGGACTATGTTTAGTGCATATTTGAGGATATAATTTGATGTATATTTGAGTATAGATTTGTGTCAGATCAAAGATATATATTGAGCACATTTATGCTATACCAAAGGACTATGTTTAGTGCAGATTTGAGATAGAGCTGAGAGCAAGCTTTGGAGATGATAGATTATAGAGGGTGGCAGTATCTAGTGGATAGAGATCCATTAGCTGGGGTAGTGAGGATATGTCTTCTAAGAGAGGACAAGAGTCTTCAATGGATAGATATCCATCAGCCAGTGCAATGGAGACAACATGTATTCTAGAAGATCACTAGATAGAGAAAAGGAGAAATCATATTTCCTATGGATAGATATCCATAAACTTGATTAGGATATTGGTGTCTCATTTGGATAGAGGTACATGAAAGCATGAGATTCCAGAGGCTTTAGAAGGGAAAAACTACTTCGATGCATTCAAATCAAGATAACGCTTAAGTCCTAAAACATGAAGTGCATTAAATGAAAGAGGCAAATCGATTGAAAGCAGTTACAAGAATTTAAAGAGAAGTCACAGCCATTTTATTAAACTTGTTAACCATGGTTACAAAATTGCCTCCTCCCTTTTTAAGGGCTAGGAGCGTTAAATGGATTTGGTTACAATCTTGATCGTTGAGCCCTCTTCCGCATGCCCATGTTTGAAATGGGCAGGCCAAAGTGTTGCCGTCGCTTATGCTGATGAATCTTAACTTATTGTTGCTCCTCCTGCAATCAAAGAAACAAACAAGGTGTTAGTAGCACCTGTGACAAAAAGGGAAAGTTTGTTCTTTGAAATCGCCAAAATATGCATGCAAAATATTGTTAAATACAGTGAATAAAATGGATCTAAGTCACCTACAATTTTGATAGAGGTCAGAAGACATTACCAGAGGGCCACTATCATTGAAACAGTCGGCCAATCTACCCTCACCTGGAATTCGTCCCTGGGTAGCACGAATTCTGACTGCTATTCGTCCCTGGGTGGGATGAATTCGACTGTGTTGGAAAATCCGAAGTGATCCTGCTCCAATGTCAACTCTCGAGACCTCCAAAACACCTGCAAATAGAGGGGTTAGGTAATTGGGGCCATTTTGGGATGACCCAGATAGTCGGATTCTCCCAATTTGGCATCTATCCTTGGGAATTCGATATTGCCACCTGCAAGTTAGTGGGACAAAAAACTTAGAAAATGCGGGGGTGCCCAAGTGGGCCTCCCACCGTTGGAACTTGATTTTGGCGCCAATACACTAGGTATGGGCACAAAACCTCTTAGGATTGTGGTTTCGGCAAATTGGTGGTGTAAGGTGGTCAAATGTTGGATTTGGGTTGGATCCATGCTTCCAAAAGCCACCCAATAACCTCCCTTGCGAAAGAGATTAGTGGATGTGAGAAGGTGAATCAAAAATATGCAAATGGGTATTCAATTGGACAACACTTTGTTGCTTGAAATTGCCTCCAATCTCTCCTCTTTTGGGTGGGAAATTCCACCATTTTATAGACCCATGGGGTCTCTTTGGAGGGGCATGCAGGGATGCCATGTGGCGGCCATGCCTTCCCAAGAGGGAGGAGACTCCTCCCTGACTTGGGCTTCCATGACTGCCCTTGTGACAGTCCATCAACTTCCAACCTACCCACCTGCACGTGCATGCATGGCAGGAGGCAATAATTGACTGTCCTTGGCTACCACTTGGCGACATTTTTCTTTTTTCCCGTTAAACCTGGAATTCATCCTGACCAGAGACGATTTCAGAATTCATCCCTAGGTGAGACGAATCCCAGTTAGTATTCGTCCCTGGGTGAGACGAATACTGGACAAAGTGCCTAAATGTGCCAAATTGCTTCTTGACCTTACAAAATTGCTATGAAAGTGGTTAGGACCACTTGTTTGACCTCCGAGGGCTGCCCTTGGGGGTCTGTGTTTGTCAAAGCGATCAGTGTTTGCAGTCACATAATCAGATTGGTGCTATTTTGGTGTCTACAGATGCCCCTTTTTGGGATGCGCTGTGCATGGCACAACGTCGAGCAAAAATAGATAGCCAAAGCACTAATGATTAGGGTTTCTTGGTAACCTAATCAAATTTTGATGCCCCAAGCATGGAAAGGGCATGCATTCTTGAATCCTTGCTTCTGACGAGCTAAGGAATTTGATTTCAAGTATTAACCTATTTTGGTGAGGTGTGACTTGAGCTTGGACATTGATCAGTCATGATTAGGCAAAGGGCACAACCTTTTGTCCACGGGGGAACCTTGTGTTCATGATTCATGAATGCCAAGTGTTTAATCAATTTGATTGTTGCTTGTTTACTGCCCCAAGTAGGAGTGTAATTGTCTTTGTCAATGATTCTTTGAATGCATGTCATTGCCTTAATTGGGTGTGTGCTTGTTGATTGGTAACTAAGTGTGACTACCCCCTCAAGCGACGAATCGATGAGGGAATGACCTTCGTGAGAAAAGTGACGAGTCGCTTGACCCAAGATGACTTGTGCAAGGGTTCCTTTAGATGGTTTATCATTAAGCATGTGCAATTTTTCCAACATTTGGACCTATTTTTGGTGGGTGTTAACCCTTTTTGCGACGTTGCTTGGAGCTGAAATTGGCAAAAATTCGTCTTCACATGGAGCGGTCCTGCTAAAGTAGCCTTATTAGGGAGTAGGATAATGACAATTTGTGACCCCAATGTCTATTTTGTATGCCCGGGATGTCAAGTGCAATAGCACTCACATTGGGCAAATTTATTGTTTGTTTTTAGTGCATTTTTGTTTATTTTTTGATGTTTTTGAAGTTTTTGGCCTGAATTCATCCCAGGGTGGGATGAATTCCAGCAGTAGAATTCATCCCTAGGTGGGACGAGCGCTAACCAAAGCACTCATCCCAGTCAGGGATGAATTCCAGCTCAAAGGCCTATTTAAGGGCCAAAACTTGAATTTGGGCTCATTTGTGTCAAATTTTTCTTGCGATTTTGGAGCTCTGGGAGGAGGAGGTAATTCTACAAAGCGAAGCGCTGCTAAAATTCTCTCTGCCATCATGAGTGCACAATCTGGTTCGAGCGGCAGAGCCGAAGTGAAACCTTTAAGTGCCTCCTAGAGTTTATTTTTGTTTTTAAAGCTGTAAGTTTGTTGTTTTTCTGTACAGTTTTTTTCTATGATTTTAATTAATTTTTTTTTTTTTTGTTGAATTTTTTTTCTTTTGCAGGTTGTTAAGAGTCGGTACCGTGTATTTTCTACTTTTATTGAGGCATGGGGGGCACTATCTGACGATGACTGGGAATGGATTGATGCCCTTGGGCTCAAGCAACTGGCTCGACTAGAGCCTGTGGTCCCGAATCAGGCTTATCTGATGGCCCTGATCAAACTTTGGGATCTGCAGACCAACACCTTCCATATTCCAATCGGGGAGATGACTGTGACTCTAGAGGATGTCTATCGGCTTCTTCAAATTCTGATAGATGGACTGCCTATCAGGACATCACTATGTGATCAGCGGACTGCTGTGCTGATGAGATGCTTCGGGCATGGGGAGCGGCTGGGTGTAGAAAACCCAGTGGAGACAGTAGAGGTGGACTGCCAGGCTGGCGAGATTTTGTTGGATGGTGGTAGGAGAGGGGGGTGTTAGGAGTGAGGCACGCATTATTGATGGGCCTCAATTCTAACATGCTACTACCTGAATCTTTAGGTGCGAGGTTCCCGTGGAACCTGCTGGATTTGGTGTGGCAGTTGGTAGAGTGCCTGATAGAGGCATCGCTGATTTTGAGATGGGGATAGACACTGTTGGCACAGCTCTACGGGGAGCTGTACGGGGTCTGCTATCGATAGTGGAAGGGGGTCAGCTGTAGTTACCTACTGTAGTGTTGGGGTTGGTAGCACATAGCAGTTGAGAGGCCAACCGGGTTACCATGGATGACTCGAGCGGCGATGGAGGATGAGGAGATAGGCTATGCAGCTCTGTGGCGGTTGTTTGCAGAGCAGGGGCAGAGTCGGTGATGGGCAGGTGTCGTAGAGCACTATACTGATGCATTCTCTTGAATCACTCTAGGGGAGGTGGTTTGGCACCCTTATCGAGACTATCCAGCCTAGCCGAAGGCTGGAGAGTGGCTTCGACGGGTACATAGGGAGCGGTGGTTGATTGGGCGACACGGGACCGAGCATGAGTTATTCTCATATAGTCGGGTTACACGATAGTTTGGGGTGCGCTAGGGGTTGCCTAGTGAGCCCGTGGTCTATCGGCATCGAGGAGATGAGAGGGCTCTAGATCAACCGGTCATCGCGCCATTGGGCGAGGAGTCAGATGCGGTGATTGACATCCCGGATGTGGATGACGTCGGGACTACCACTGAGTATGACTCATGGTGGGTGCTACGGTGATGGAGAGGAGAGGGGCCACTAGGAGGCATAGAGGCGGCAGTGGATGGTGCTAAGGTAGCAGGGGATGATTGGGGAGTTCCGTTGGATGACGTAGACATGGTTGAGGTGGGGGCTAAGGATTTAGATTTGGGAGCTCCGGATCAGTCGGACATGCAGGACATGGAGGAGCAGTGGGAGCCAGAGCAGGCTGATATTCTGGAGAGTCCTGTACATCAGGCATATACAGAGGAGATGGAGTCTGAGATACGTGCTGAGAATGCACGACTGACAAAGCTACAACGAATTCGATATTTGGAGTTGGGGGACACACTGTAGGAGAGGGATCTCCTGCGGGCTCAGTTAGCAAAGCGGGATAGGGTTCTGGCATCGGTGAGAGGCAGAGTGGTTCCGGCATCGACTATACTTGTAGAGGGACGTTATTCGCCTTGGTGGGTGGCTACCTGAGCCCTCGAGCAATGGATCTTCATGTCGGATGAGGGATAGTGCGATTGAGCAGTCAGCATCATCTCATCGCAGGCGATTGGATGAGGGAGGCGGTAGAAGGCGTGATGCGAGGGCTAGTAGTAGCCACCCTACATGTTCCCATAGTACCCACACCACGGGGGGTAGTTCCCGTCGCACCGATCCTACATGATCATGGTGGTCGACGCCTTAGGTTGGGTTTTGTTATATGATTGCGGGGTCTGAGGACTAGTTTTGTAGCCTGCGGGCATTTTTTTTGACAATATATATATATATATATACCGATTTTATTTTGGTTGTGTACATGTGATGATTTGATCTTTATGCATGTTAGCTAATGACTATGGATGTATGCATGTTTATTTATTTTTATGAATGCATATGTTATGATGAATGCAAATGTTTTTTATTTTTATGTGATATGCAGAATGGATGAATGGAATTTTGTGATGGTTGGTTATGACACCATAGACTGTTTAAGATGCTGTTTATTTTTTAGGCGATTGCTATGGTAACTGACTTTGTATGTATACATGTGGTTTTTCTCTTTCTTTTTTGTATTTTCTGATGGTATTGCAAAGATTAAAAGTAGCGCAGTTGGTTTAGAAATGTAGCTAAGGTTTTCTGGGACTCAGACGTTTTAAACTCACTAGCCACGACTGTACTTTATCTTACAAGACTTTTGAACAAGGTATGAATCGGACTTGTTTTTGACCAAGTTATTTCACATCCCTATATGTGCAATTGAGTTCATTTATGTGGTATTTTTCAGGATACCACCAGTGCCAGATGGGCTTTCAACCGAACCTGTACTAAGGATCACTTAATTAGCTCCACTAACTCCTTTGTTGTGTTTAGTTAGATTAATATGTGGTGTTATCCAGGATACCATAAGCTAGCTCATCCTTATGCAAACATTGGTCTGCACACATGCAAAGCGAATGTGACAGACATATCGTCATGCGGGTAGGATACCACCATTGTCAGATAGGCTATCAACCAAACCTATAATAAGGATCACCTAGATGGTTTTCAAATGCTAAGAATTCCAGGGATTCAGTCTCAGGATGTTTGTTGGCTGAATGATTTAGAAAGTTGCTCGTCTATATAGTGATGAAAATCATTGTTTATTTTCTATTAATTCTTTTTGAGCACGAATTTTGAATAGTGGTGATAACCACTGTTGTTTGATTTTGTATTTTGAGTATTGTGAGTTTGGGCTTTGATCCTTGTGGCCTTGGGGACAACTATGCATCCTTTGCAGGGACGTATAGTATGAATCCTTACGACGTTGGGAACCAAGGGGGTGATGGAGATTATGGATTGAGGGCATTGATTTGTTAGGCCTTGGGGATGACTACCCATCCTGGTTAGGGGCGGATAGTACGAATCCTTACAACTTGGAGACCAAAGGTGAATGGAAAGTTTTAGGATGATGATTTGTTGAAATTTTGTTTGTGAATGGCGTTGATCCTTTTAGGTCTTGGGGATGACTACCCATCCTTTGCAGGGACGTGTAGTACAAATCCTTACAACTTTGGGAACCAACTTTGATTGGGATTTGGTAGTGGTAAAAACCACTGTATATGGAGGTGAATGGATAGGAAAGAGCTTGTAATTTTATGAATTCTCAACATTCTGGAACCATTCGCACGGGGGGATGAGCAAGATAACTTTTTCGCTTATGGCGACCTGGATTACTGTGTAGGTTTCATCTTTTGTTCACACAATTTGGGAATTTTTATGTGTTTTAATTTGTGTTGGGATGTTACGTAACAAGGCGTATTTCAAGTGTAACTCTACCTTCGTAAAATCCGTTTGACTTGATACATTACATGGCTAAAGAACAAAATGATGACTTAATCACGAAAACTCTTGATACATTAAAAGGACCACTGACTTTAGTGTGGTAAAAAGCAATGCATGGTGTTTTTGTTGTTTTTGTAACATGGAACAGTGTGGAACAATATGGACTAGCAGAGCAATTACAGCCTATGGTGCCTTTGACCTATACGACCACAAATATGCAATGTATGGATGCAATGCTTGATGCAGCTACATATATTTGTAAATATGAAGATGAGATGCGAGAAAACTCTCTATTGATGAATTTTGAGCATGCCTAGAAATGAAATGCAAATTTTTGTTGTTTTTGAATTTTCTTGATTTTTGACCAAGCGATTGTGGAAATCCTTGGAGCATTTTTGGGATTTTGACAAAGTGATTTTAGGAATCCTTGGAGCATTTTGAGATTGACCAAGTGATTTTTAGGAATCCTTAGAGTATTTTGGGGTTGACCAAGCGAATTTTTAGGGATCCTTGGAGCATTTTGGGGTTGACCAAGTGATTTTAGGGATCCTTGGAGCATTTTGGGATTTTGACCAAGCAATTTTAGGAATCCTTGGAGCATTTTGGGATTGACCAAGCGATTTTAGGGATCCTTGGAGCATTTTGAGGTTGACCAAGTGATTTTGACAATCCTTGGAGCATTTTGGGATTATGGCTCTCTTAGATATGAAATGGTCGTAGATGACTGATATTCAAGGGTTCTGTTTCCTTGATACCATCAAGAGAAGCTAGCCGGTATGTCCCGGGTCCTATTTTGCTATCAATGACATATGGACCTAACCAATTTGCCACAAACTTGTCCCTTAGGTGGGACGAAAAACTGGAGTTCTGCTGGTTTTCCTTCAAAACCAAATCACCAACCCGAAAGTCCCTTAGGTGAACTTTCATGTTGTAAGCTTTCTTAAGTCGCTCTTGATAAATACGTAAATGCTCGAGAGCATTAACATGTCGTTCATCAAGCAACGTAAGCTGGTCTAATCGGGCCTGCCACGTAGAATCATCATCGATGAACTCCTACATTGATATGCGTAGGGAAGGAATCTCCAACTCTAGAGGCATGACTACCTCGGAGCCATACACGAGCGAAAATGGAGTGGCCCTAGTGGGTGTCCAAATGCTAGTGCGATAGGCCCATAGGGCAAGTGGGATTTGAATGTGCCAATCCTTATGACTATCTACGATGGTCTTTTTAAGGATGGCAACTAGCATTTTGTTTGACGCCTCTGCTTGCCCATTCGCCTGTGGATAATAGGGTGTCAAAAAGTTGTGCTGAATCTTGTACTTTGTGGTCAAAGCACACACGTATTTGTTCTTAAAATGCGTCCCATTATCCGAGACTATTTTGGATGGAATACCAAAACGACATATGATGTTATGCAAAATGAACTCCACAATGCGGGGTCCTGTCGTAGAGGTAAGTGGAATTGCTTCCACCCACTTGGTAAAATACTCTGTGGCCATTATGATAAACATGTGATGGCCTGACGACACAGGGGAGATCTTTCCAATTATATCAAAGCCCCATTGCGAGAACGACCAAGCAGATTGGACTTTTTGCAAGGCCTGAGAAGGTACATGCATCAAATTGGCATGATGTTGACACTTCACGCACTTCTTGACATAGGTGCAACAATCTCACTCTAAAGATGGCCAATAATAGCCCATGCGAAGAATGCACTTTGCAATGGCCATACCACTAAAGTGGCCACCACATGTACCATCGTGCGCTTGGGCGACTGCCCAAGTGGACTCTTGCTGGTCCAAGCAATGAAGGAGGATTCCTTCATAGTTGTGACGATACAAAATGTCTCCTATCAAGACATACTTAGCCGCTTTCTGCTTGAGTGCTCGTTTTGCGGCATGAGTCAATCCAAGTGGAAGATTACCTAACTTGAGGTAGTCTTCGATGGGTAAATACCAGTCCTGTTGATCAGAAGCCTCTATAGTATGAACAACCAATCCCTCTTGAAGTTCATCCCTAGCAAACGCTGAATGGGATAGAACCTTTAAGAATAGCGTTGTGTTGCTATTAATGGGAGTAGGGGAGAACAAGGACCCCCAGTTGGCACATTTCAGATGATTTCAGATTCGAAAGAACCTATCCGAGGATGGTTCAATCTGGATCATGTGGATTCCTGGCATCAAGTCTGAGCTTGCACGCTCCATCATGGATTGCGATAAGATTTTGACTTGAATGGTTGTCATATCACCGAAAAGGTCTTACGGAATTAGTGACCCCAAGGAGGCCATTGTGTCCGCAAAATGATTCGATGATCGAGGGAGTGCCTCGATGTCATACCACTCAAGTTTTGCCAGGAATTTTTCCACGAGGGCTTTATAAGCCTGCAGGACTAGGCATTTGCATTGATATACCCATTTGACTTGATTGACTATTAACAACGAATCACCAAAGATATTCAGTATTTTGATGTTCATGGCGATTGTTGTTTGAAGACCTAGGAGCAAGGCTTCGTACTCTGCATTATTGTTGGTGCACGGGAAGATTAATTTAAATGACAGGGGCATTGGAGTGCCCTACGGTGTGAAGAATACAATTCTCGTGCCACCACCTTGCTCACATCTAGAACCATCAAAGAATAGGGTTATGTCGGCCTGTGACTCAGGATCATCAGAATCTTGCGATTACGAGACATGGAAGACCCCATCATCGGGTAGTTCTATGCCCAGAGGCTGATCGTCTTCAAGAGGAGCCTCTGCTAGTTGATCGGCTATGACTTGTCCTTTGATAGATTTTTGTCCAATAAACTCTATGTCAAATTCCGTCAACAACATGATCCATTTTGCCGTGCGACTACTATGATAAGTACGACTCATCATGTATCACAATGGATTCTCCTTAGACACAACATATGTAGTGTTGCTCAGCATGTAGTGGCGTAGCTTTTTGGTAGCAAACACCACTACCAAGCAGAGTTTCTCAACATATGCATAGTTAAGTTCATAACTGACCAGGGTGCGGCTAAGATAGTAAGTAGCCTATTCCTTGTGAAGTTCATTCTTCTGGGCTAACATGGCACCCAATGCCACCTCAATAGCTGAGATGTATAAGTAGAATGACACTCCTGGTCTAGGTGGTGCCAATACTGGTGGTGAAGCCAAGTATTGTTTGATTTCGTCAAAGGCTGACTGGCACTCGTCATCCCAATGAAATGTAACCCCTTTATGCAATAATTTGTTCATGGGTCGACACTTGTCAGATAATTGTGCTATGAAGAGTTTAATCGATGTGACCTTTCCCTATAGACTTTTGAGCTACTTTATTGTAGTTGGGGGAACAATTTCAAGGATTGCCTTGACTTTCTTTGGGTCCACCTCGATTCCTCGGTTTGAGACTATGAAACCCAAGAGTTTTCTAGATGTGACGCCAAAGATGCACTTCTTGGGGTTTAGTCTAACTTTATGCTCTATGAGGCGATCGAGGATCTTGCTTAAGTCAGCGATATGATTTGAGCACAAAAGAGACTTGGCTAACAAATCATCCATGTAATCTTCCAGAGTTTTGTGCATGTAATCATGGAAGATATATGTCATGGCACGTTGGTATGTAGCACCAGCATTTTTAAGGCCAAAAGGCATGACCTTATAACAAAATGTCCCCCAAGGCGTTGTGAACGCCGTTTTTAGTTGGTCTTCAGGATTGATACGAATTTGATTGTATCCTGAGAAACCATCCATTAAGGAGAGCATTTCATGACCTGTTGTAGCATCTACCAACGCGTCGATGCTTGGGAAAGGGGAAATCATCCTTAGGACTCGCTTTATTTAGATCTCAAAAATTGATGCATATGCGAATCCTCTCGTCGGGCTTCTTGACGGGAACCATGTTGGACAGCCATGGCGGATAATCCACGTAGATGACAAACTATGCATCCAACAGCTTTTGCAATTCGTCTTTGACCATAAAGGCCACTGTTGGGTGCATCTTACATAGTTTTTGCTTCACAGGCTTGATTTTCGGATCAAGAGTTAAATTATGCATGACTAGCTACGGGTCTAGTCCTAGCATATCTTTGTATGACCATGCAAAAACATCCTTCTTCTCTTTGAGAAGGGCAATGTAGTTGGCTTGCTCTTCGAGGGAAAGACTTACCCCCAGCTTGAGAATCTGTGGATTCATTGGATCTATGCCGATATCTACATCAGTCGCCTCCTTGACTGACATGTGGGATCCATCCTCCAACTGGTGTGGAGTCGGGATCAAATGGATATCATTAGCTGAATTGAGATCTGCGTTGGGAACCTTGGGTTCCTCTTCAGCTTGAAAAATATCCTGAGTTGTCCCTAGGGTAAAATGAGGCATTTCACCGAAAGGCCAGTACTCTGATGGTGATAAAGGTGAATTGACGTTATCCCAGTCAATGGCATCTATGTCTAGATGCAATGACCGTGCTGGATCGATCGGATTGCGGATGGGTGCGGTCAAATCAATGGAGATCATGTGGATGTAATGAATTTGGTCTCCATTATCGTGGGTGTGATAACTTGAATCTTTTGGATGCTCCCTATACTCTAGATATGGCTCTAGGGGAACGGGCACAAACGGATCGACCCTATGTGCTGAAAGGAGGACAGGGTCTTCCCTCGGCACTGATATCCTGATAGGGTCTCGAGGTGGACGGTGCTCATCGTGAATTTGGAGCCATGGATCCAACACTTGGTCCCACCTCACTGGGTCTACCCACCATTCATGCCCTAACCTTATGCCCATCTGTCCCATTAGATCTTCATGAGTTAAATGGCGATTATTCCGTCGCACATGTCTGAGATAGATCATCTCAGTCTCATCTTTTGAATCACTTTCGAAGATCCAAAAATGTTCATTCACTTCAGCAAATGTTACTTGCGACATTGAAGGTTCTCCTTGTTCCAGTAAGTTGATCTGGTCCCATGGCGGTTGTTCCACTCTTGGTGGAGGGACCTGATTCTCTTGACACTATATTGATTCAACTAGAACCTCTAAGGGGAACAACTTCAGAAAGATGTTTGGACACCGTCTATGTTCTCTTTGGGGGTTATTGTCCAAACTTTCACCTCTCTCTAGAAAATGAGAGGAGTTGCTGCTATTGCCAAGGGTGTTTGTGGACCATGGGAGGTAGTCTCCCAATGTATATTATGTATCTGGGTTGGCATAAAGATCTGGTGCCAATCCCCCCTTGATGCCTATTTCTAGGCCTTGCATATTTTCTACTAAGATGTCTAAGGGCAGGGGGTGGTTGAACCCTACTCCTGACTTATCATATGGCATCTGATATCTTTGGTTGGCAAAGGACCCGCATCCCTTGCTCATATCTGCCTAGCCCGTATCCATGCCAATTGCATTGGTCGAGATATCTTAGGGTGAAGTCTGGGTTTGACAGATAGTTGATGTTTTCAACAAAAGGCTCTTCGTCTGCTTCCTTTTGTTTGCATGGTTCAAGACCATGATCAAGGCCCCCATACACAAAATTTGTCTGATTTGGTGGGTGACCTAGAGGAACAACTGTTCCTATGGGAAGGCGAGGTCTCCCCATCTCCTGTATTGATTCTAATGCGGGTGTTGCCACAACATTCTGCACTAAATACTCCCCCAGGCCCGTGCTGGCCATTTCAACGATGATTGTTGATGCTTGGGAGGGAGGGAACGGGAGTCCTTCTTGAGTCCATTCCATGTTTGGTGTTTTTGGAGTCTCAGCTTCCATTGTGCTAGGTATTTCCTCTATTGATATCGTTGAAATTGTTGGCAACCCCTCTTCTAGGGGCTGAGCCTCTTCCATGATCTATTTTCCCTTGTCCTTCTATTTAGCCATGACAGGTGGCATTGGTAGTGAAGGAGCAGATGATGAAGATTCACCTGGCTGGGATTTTGCTAATTTGGTCACTAGTGGTGCCTGCGGTGTTGGACCCTGTTTGGATGGATTTAGCTGGAAATCCGAATGCGTTGAAGGGAGGGTCGATTGAGGCATTATTTGCATCTCATTGCAATACTTTAAGGGTTCTAAGTCCATCGAGACTACATCTATTTCTCCTTCAAAAGCATACTTTAAGCACAGGTGAGCGATCGACGGGACACACTTCATGTCCCTGATCCAAGGCCACCCTAGGAGTATATTGTAAGCCATCTCGCCTTCCAACACATGGCATAATGTTGGTATTGTCTTTTGTCCTACCTGGACAGGCAGAACAACTGTGCCGACTGTCAAGCATATTGCATCGTTGAAAGCTCACAGTGTGTATGTGGAGGCTATGATATGAGAGGTTGGCAGCTTCAAATGTTTTAGCGCTGTAGTGGTAATGATGTTACTAGACGAGCCAGTATCTACCAACACTCTCTTGTATGGGATCCCGTTGACCCATGCGATAACGTGCAGGGGTGGATATGCCATGTCATTTGATATTGTTTTGACTTCATCCTCTTTGAAGGTAATGACCGACTTCGTACACTGTTTCACATGTCCCACGAAGTTGTTGAAAGAATTTTCTTCATGAGGCTGTAATTCGATGGCTTTTAAAATTTCCATAAGAGCTTCTCTATGAGGTGTTGACTGTTGAATAAGCTCATAAAATGGATAGCCTAGCCGATGTGGTCCACAAACTCTGCGTGAGTTTGGTCCGTATCGTGACCTCGGGTCTAGGCGGAGGCAACTGTGTTGGGCATTGTGGAGGTTGCGACGTCATTGGAACTTCCCTCGTAGCTACCTCGGGGGCAACTGCTAGGTACTTTTTGTTCTTGGTCACTATGCTAATCATTCCCACAAATCCTTGCATGGAAAGATTTTGTCGCACCTCGTTAATCTAGAGAGTTTTTTCCTGTGCCTCGTGGGCAGGAAAAGGGTCCTTGAATACCCCCATTTGTTGATTATTTGGTGCTATGGGGTTGTCCACGGCCAATGTTCTATTTTCGATCAGATCTTGGATTAACCCTTTCAATTTCTAGCATCCATTTAAGTCATGTCCCCTTCGCCTATGGAATCTATAATATAGTTCCTCTATGTATCCCTTAGGCTTGGGAGCATTAGGGTCTATAGTTTGGATCTCTAGGAGGGTGACTAAATTTGCCACTGACAAGCAGTCAAATAAGGAGTCCTTGGACTCCGTGTAATGGGTGAATTGTCGCCTAGGGTGACGCTAATGATTCTGCTCCTGTTTCTTATTATCTTTTTCATAACTAGGAGGCACTACCTGGTAATTAGCCTTTTGGGGCTGCATTTCTTGCATAGGCTTGGGAACATTTATCGCAACTTGATTAACCGCAGCGGGTTGTGATTGCGTATTCCCAGTCTTAGTGGTTTTATTTCACTCTTTCTTTTTAGGCTTGGCGATTGCGCCTTCACCTATCTTAATCTCTTCTATAACTCTAGCTTGTGCCAAATCTTCTTCTAGACTGTTGTATTGCTGCAATAGCAATAGACCAGAGATTGATTTTAAGCAACTCCATGCAAACATCTGTGTAAGATCAGACATAGGGGGATGGTAGGGTAGATTAGAAAGCAAATCCCTCCATAGATTCCCATATGCTGCCATTGTTTCTTCCTCATATTGCCTGAGGCTGGCCAGATCACTAAGTGATGCCTTCTTCCTTGTGTTGAAGGCAAAGCGTTCAAGAAACGCATCTACTAATTTATCTAGGTTGTTTATACTGTGTTTGGGTAATTATGTGAACCAATCCGAGGTAGGGCCTGCGAATGTGGTTATGAATGTCCTAAGAAACAATGCGTCATTATCTTGGATGTCGAAGCATTGGCTTAGAAATATTGTAACATGTTCTTGTGCATCCTCTTCACCTTTAAAGACTGCCAATTGAGGCAACTTGAAATGTTCAAGGTAAAGAGGTGTGGGCACTGAGGGATGCACTGGATGACTGCGGAGTTGACGTAATGTGGGTTTTTGATGCCCAGAAGCTTTTGTCTCCACAGACTCTAAACGCTCTAATAGCACTTTGTATGCATCGAAATATTTTATTTCTTCCTCTTTTTTTTGCTCTCGTTGTGAGTTATGGGAGACTGGAGGCATATGGGGGGGTGGACAAGTGGCAACCCTCCTGCCTTGATGGGGCGTTTTGACCCGTTCTATCTCTGGTTCATACTCCTCATAAACTTCTTGAGGAGTCTCTGGGCAAGACCTATGACCCTGATTGAGTCCTCGTTGGGGGTACCCATCATTGTTTCGGGGAGTGGCCTCCCTCTCGAGTCTATAATGTCTCGGAGGCAAAGCTTGACGAGGTCGTGGAGACCTATCCTGCATCAAAGGGTTGTGCCTCTCATATTGTTCTTCTCTATGGGTGCAAGGGGTTGGCACCCTCTCAGGTAGTTTATAGCGCAACTCATCCACTTCACGCTGCATGCGCTCTTTATTCAGGCGATATAAGTACTCTAACTCCTGATGACCTTGCTCAAGCTGCGTGATTCAGGCTTGGCGAGCGGCATGTATGGCGACTGTCGGGTCAACTTGGTCTGCCCTCTTTTGCTCAGGAGGCTTAAATGTTTTTCCTATGTGTTTTCCTCGATCTTGATGATCTAAAATTTCAATAGGTTGCTTCCCTCTGTTAAGGTAGGTGACATTTACTTGAGGTTTTGTCCTCGATGTGTGATCATGATACCTAGCAGGTGCAAAAATGCAAGGTTCCCGCACTGTTTGTTGTCCTTGAGGAATGCGATGGCTTTCCTCGTACTCCCTTTCATGGGTTTGAAAGGGGCGGGCAGAGTTAGCTCGCCCTGTGTAAAGAGCCTTGCGCTCTGGATTTTGTCTTTCTGTTCTGATGGGAGGCAAAGGAGAGATGCCATATCCACGTTGTCTCTCCAAATGAATACTATGCCTCTCTAGCGCTTCATCGCGCTGCGGCCACTCAGACCTAGCCTCAAGAGGTAGTTGCCTATTTACATTGAGATCTACATGCAAAGCTTCTTCCCGAAAGGGGCTGTGTTGAATGGGCATACCCCAATGAGGAGGGTCCCAATAATTCTTTTTTGATGTAGCCTGATGTGGACTCTCTTGTAGGCCAGATCGCCAAGGCGGTATGGCCAAGTCCTCAGGGCTAAAGCGAAGGCATCCAGCGCCCTCTCTTTGTGCACCTTTCGCAGCGTCCGCCCTTGATTGGGCTTGGCTACGGGTGTACACCATTGTGGTGCTTCTCTATTATCTAAGCAGATTTTATCTCGTTTATGATGATTTTTCTTTTTGTCTACACTAAGAAGAAATGAACACACGCATACACAAATAGTGATTATCTCTTTTAAGGATTAATAGTGTGTCCTAAACTGGTTTAGTGCATTTTGATGTTTTGTTTTGTTTTTGTAAGTTTGGAAGAATGTTTAAATGCATAATGTTGGATCATATGACTCCCATAAATGGTCGTCCCTTCAATATACCATTGCTGAACTGATATACCAACCTCTCTATATACCCGCCCTTATGAGAGGGAAACTATAGGTACGTGAGAGCAGATGGTACATGGAACATAGGCGGTACAGAAGGGGAATTGTCCTATTAATGACACCTACCATAGAATACTTATCCTCGCGCGCATGGGAATCACCCCAGTGACACTCAGTCAGCCTTTTTTAGGATTTACACCTAACAACAGTGACAATCGGGGAAATGGATGCAAAGCTAAGCCAAGGTGGTGATGAACCCACCGTTGGACTTGCTCAAGGGCTGGGGTCTTACGACCAACTCCTTGGTTTAAAATGTGCCATGTGACATGTGTGTGGTTTATTTTACTTAGAAAAATGAAACATGCAATCAACCACTATTTTCTTTAAGCACGTAAGAATTGACAAAAAAATGAAAGCAAAAAATCAAAAAACTGACAAAGACAGTTTAGAACTTTACCTCTTTTTTTCCCGGAATTGCTGTTTCTGACCTTTTGTTCTAAAAATTTACAGGCAGGAATTCGTCCCTCTGTGAGACGAATTACAGAATAGAATTCGTCCCTGCCAGAGACGAATTTAAAATTCGTCTCAGGGTCAGACAAATTACAGTCAGATATTTGTCACAGTCAGAGACGAATAACAGTCTGCGTTAAAAACTTGTACCTGTCAAGCACAAAAACACAAAAAGGATCAGTTATTTGATCTTAAAACCAGGGGACAGAGTCCCACCATGATCGCCACTGAAAGCATGAGATTTCGGAAGATTTAGAAGGGAAAAACTACTTCGATGCATTCAAATCAAGATAATGCTTGAGTCCTAAAACATGAAGTGCATTAAACAAAAGAGGAAATCGATTGAAAGAAGTTACAAGAATTTAAAGAGAAGTCACAGCCCTTTTATTAAACTTGTTAACCATGGTTACAAAATCACCTCCTCCCTTTTTAGGGGCTAGGAGCGTTAAATGGATTCGATTACAATCTTGATCGTTGATCCCTCTTCCACATGCCCACGTTTGAAATGGGTGGGCCAGAGTGTTGCCGTCGCTTATGTCGATGAATCTTCACTTCTTGTTGCTCCTCCTGCAATCAAAGAAACAAACAAGGCATTAGTAGCACCTGTGACAAAAAGGAAAGTTCATTCTTTGAAATCGCCAAAAGATGCATGCAAAAGATTGTCAAATACAGTGAATAAAATGGATCTAAGTCACCTGCAAATTTGACAGAGGTCAGAAGACATTACCAGAGGGCCACTATCATTGAAAAAGTTGGCCAATCTGCCCTCACCTGGAATTCGTCCCTGGGTAGGATGAATTCTGACTGCTATTCGTCCCTAGGTGGGACAAATTCGATTGTGTTGGAAAAGAGGAAGTGATCCTGCTCCAATTTTGACTCTCGAGACCTCCAAAACACCTAAAAATAGAGGGGTTAGGTAATTGGGGCCATTTTGGGACGACCCAGATGGTCGGATTCTCCCAATTTGGCCTCTATCCTTAGGAATTTGATATCGCCACCTGTAAGTTAGTGGGACAACAAACTTAGAAAATGCGGGGGTGCCCAAGTGGGCCTCCCACTGTTGGAACTTGATTTTCGTGCCAATCCACTAGGGATGGGCCCAAAACCTCTTAGGATTGTGGTGTCTACAAATTGGTGGTGTAAGGTGGTCAAATGTTGGATTTGGGTTGGATCCACTCTTCCAAAAGCCACCCAATAACCTCCCTTGCGAAAGAGATTAGTGGATGTGAGAAGGTGAATAAAAAATATGCAAATGGGTTTTCAATTGGACAACACTTCGTTGCTTGAAATCGCCTCCAATCTATCTTTTTGGGTGGGAAATTCCACCATTTTATAGACCCATGGGGTCTCTTTGGAGGGGCATGCAGGGATGCCATGTGGCGGCCATGCCTTCCCAAGAGGAGGATACTCCTCCCTAACTTGGGCTTCCATGACTGCCCTTGTGATAGTCCATCAACTGCTAACCTACCCACCTACACGCGCATGCTTGGCAGGAGGCAATAATTGACTGTCCTTGGCTGCCACTTGGCGGCATTTTTCTTTTTGCCCGTTAAACCTGGAATTCGTCCTGACCGGAGACGATTTAAGAATTCATCCCCGGGTGAGACGAATCCCGGTTAGTATTCGTCCCCGGTTGATACGAATACTTGGACAAAGTGCCTAAATGTGCCAAATTGCTTCTTGACCTTACAAAATTGCTATGAAAGTGGTTAGGACCACTGTTTGACCTCTGAGGGCTGCCCTGGGGGCTGTGTTTGTCAAAGCGATCAGTTTTTGCAGTCACATAATCGGATTGGTGCTATTTTGGTGTCTATAGTACATAAACATTGTAATAGGGAAAGGATTCCCAAGAGGATTTATTTGATAAAATATTATAAGAAATATTTTCTCCGTGGAGTAGCCTACATTGGGTGAGCCACATAAAATCATGTTTGTCATGTGTGTGATGCTTTGTGTGATATTTTCTGCTTTAACATTGTTGATGTTATCATATGGATTAAAAGTCTAAAAGTTTTATCTTATAATATTCACCCCCCCCTCTCAGTATAAGCACATGTTCTTCAATAGAAATGAATAATTCAATGGTAAAGAGAGACTATAAGTATTATTAATTGCTTGAATGAGAAAGCTAGGGTAAGCTAGAAAATTTCAAGTACAAAATATTACAAATGTTTAAATATCTAAAAAAATAATAATTTTTACACAACTATAGAGAGGGTAATAGTGTGGGAAATTAGTCAACAAATTACGATGTGCTTAGAGAAAAGAACCAAATATGGATCCCTTGACAACTTTCATCCTAACCCAATCTAGTTAGAGAAAAAGGATAAAAATTAAGTTATATTGTGTACCTATCTACAAAGTATTTGTAGCGGTTTTGTAGCAACAACCTAACCCAAGAGAAGTGATTTCTTTTAGAAATATTGCTAATCCTATTTTCTAGGACCGTTACTAAGACTAATTTTAAGAATTGTTGCTAAGGCTATTGTTTTTAATGTTTCTACGATTATTTTTTAGGAATGCTACTAAGGTTATTGTTTGGGACTATTGCTAATGATATTTTTTTTTTTTTTTTTTTTGAAAAAATGAAAAACTTGTATTAATACAAGAACCAGAAACAAGCGGGAGAGAACACATCCCGAGCCAGAGCCACAAGCAAAACAACAAGGAAGGCGCACCAAGGCAAGGCTAAGAACCGCAAGGCACGAAACAGCAACAGGTCTTGAAACCGCGACATGTCGCGAAATCGCGACAGGAAAACCCGTCACGGCCACTTTGGCACCAACAGGCACGATAACGCGACATGTCGCGAAATCGTGACATGTCGCGAAATCGCGACATGTCGCGAAATCGCGACAGGAAAGGCCCACGACAGCCTCCCGCAGAAAGCGTCGCGACATCGCGAGTGAAAAAGAAAGCAACAAACAAGCCTCAATAAGGTCGCGAAATCACGACGGAAAACCACCCAGTCGCAAAGGAGCCAAACATACCGCGAAATTGCGCAAGAAAAACGCCAGAGACCAGGAGGGCACAACCTGTCGCGAAATCGTGACAAAAACCAGCTCAAAGAAGCAGCATCACAACAGGTCACGAAATCGCGACAGTTAACCACCCAGACGCCAGGAAGGCGGGACCTGTCGTGATTGCTAATGATATTGTCTAAGACTATTGCTAAAGTTATTTTTAGACTTGCTATGATTTTTTCAAGGATAATTGTTGAGGCTATTTTCAATATTGATGCTAGGGTTTTTTTTGGAACTGTAGCTAAGGATATTTTTTTAAAGTGAAAAAATCCTTGTAGGGCCACCTTGGTCTAAGAGATCATGACCAGGGGGTTCTACACAATCAAAATCACCCAGTAGTCGTGCCTGGCCCTACCTGCACCAACATTATCAATTGGATTTTGGGTACCCAATTCAATTTTTTGCTAGGATGGAGATTCAAACCTAAGATCTCTCTTGGAGGATTGTCCTCTCCTCTCCAACTCACCTAAAATGCCTGGGTGTTGTTTCTAAGCCTACTAAGGATATTTTTATACTATTGCTACAACTATTTTCCAGGACTATTGCTAAGGTTTTCAAAGAATTCCAAGACTATTGCTAAGGTTATTTTCTAAGACTACAATTGATATCGTTTTCTAGAGTTGTTGCTAAGGAATATTTCCAATACTGGTGCTATGGTTTCTTTTTAAGACTATTGCTAATGTTTTTTTCTAGGGCCATAGTTAACATTGTTATCCAAGCCTATTACTAAGGCTGTTTTTTGGGACTATTTCTAACATTGTTTTTCAAGACTATTATTAAGGTTATTCTTTAGTACTAGTACTGATATTTTATTTTAATACAATAATATTGCTAAGACCATCTTATGGTATTACTATTAAGGATAATTTTTAGACTATTATTAAAAAAAAAATTGCATAAGAATTATGATGGAGGCTTACAAGTATTTTTTCAATTATTTAAATAGCTTTATTTTGTCTTGTAAAGGGGTATGGGCCCTTTCAAAATCATGTCTTTACACTTACAAAAAAATGAAAAAGAAGGCATACATTGGGAAGCCATTGAGTATAGTTATAATTTGCGTAGATGATTTAAGTGAATTCCTTTAATACCCCATTTGTGATGAAGAATTCCATTTGGTGAATAAGTGAGCAACATGCCTTTTTTACCATGTACATGTATTCCACACTCATTGTATTCTCAATTGGATTGAGTGCAAGAAAAATTACCCTATATAAATGAGTCACTCAAATTCCATACCACTAAATATTTTTTAATCACCTCCCTTCACTCTTTTCTAAGAGTAATTTTTTACTATAATAAAGTGCGAACACCTCATTTATGAGGAAATTTTAGTCATGTTTTTTGATATTAGAGCTATCTTTTAGTACAAGAAAATATAAACTCATAAAAATTATAAATTATAGAAATATTATCCATGACTTCTATGGATTAACTATGTTTTCACCTCTTGATTTGTGGTCATACGATGCTTGTGCCTCTACCCTGTGATCCTTAATTAGTCCTTTGTATTTGTTGTTATGTGTTATTTATAGATATGAACACCCTAAATATGTTATTTGCTCATATTTGATTTACTACATTTATTTATCCTTTATATCTCTTTTCCCTTTGTTTTTCTATTTGCTTTAGATTAATTTAAATTAGTTATATTATTGAGGAGCCAACTCAAATTTAGAGGCTAAGTTTTAACCATTTTTTAAAATTATGATATCTTGTGTGAATATCATTTTATGGATCAATAGAGTAAGTACATCTAGTCGGACATAAAATATGATTTTTGCATGAAATAAATTCCAAGCTACCTTTATTTTTTAGATCTACTCAGATCCATTTTAAATATATCTAGATCTATAAGAGTTCTTCTTCATAGTACAAAATCAAATGTAACATAAAAAGTGTAATTAAGATCAAAGTATATTTACCCTAAATCTAATGATTTTGTGTTTGGATTATACCTTTTACATTTAATGATAAATTTTCTTAAAAGCTAGTTGAAAATAATGCAGATAGGTCTATGTTAGTGATTTATTCCAATATTTTTACTTAAATTTAATAAGTCTATGTTTCTTATTCTCAAACCTATAAGTTTACTTGAGAAATCAAGAGAAATTTGAAAATTTCTAAAATCTTTACACAATTGATAAAATAAAAAATTCATCTCTTTTCCAGTGATTGACCAATTCAAGAACTACAAATAAATAATTGTAGAGTAATTGAAATTCATACCTTAAAATTACTTTTTTAAGCATCAAATTGCCTCTTTATACTTTCTCAAACATTCCATTTCCTTCATCAGATAGGTTAAAGATTCAATTGAAAACTAAAATTTTCCATCCTTAATATTGATTAACTTGTATTATGGAATTTTAAGATACAAGTTGATAATTCACTTGCCTTTTAAAATTAAATTTTTAGATATTTATATTTTAGGGTTCCTACATTATTTCTTTCTTATTTTTTTATCATAGGAACTAATCAAATTACTAGAATAGACAATTACACTTTATTCATTTTTTTATAAATTTCTAAAATAACTTATTCACTTGGAGATGCATGATTATCCTAATATTATGACCTCACTTTGATGTGATGTTTTATCCATATAGTTTGAAGATGCATTATTTTCCTACATGAGTGACATTATGATGATGTAGACATGATCCTAGTGGTTTGAAATGAAAATATTGACTAAGGAGGGATGCAAGTGATTCACTTTTATGACATTAATTGTCTCACAAGACAAAAAACCAAGAAATAAAGTTGCAAAAGGATATGTATGTTATGATGACAATCTATTTCATTTGATCTATGAGCATATTGATGATGTCATGTTGATGGATATATGATCTTGGGATTTTCAAAAAGAAAAATTTGGCTAAGACTAATAAATTTAATTAATGGCCATAAATTTACTTATAGAAATAAAATACCATGATATGATATGACAAAGGAAGAATACATCATATTGAAACCATTCGAAGCCTCTGATTTTCTTTTTTTCTAAGAAAGGTAAATAAAATAAATGGAATTTTATGACATCATGATCCTCTCTTTGACCAATATGAATTCAATCAAGAACCAAGGGTAATACTTAAGTGATGCAAAATATATCATGAATTGTGAATCCTTAATAACCCAAATATATCTATCTTTTTGAAGGTCAACAATAATATTTGTAAAATCCTAATTCATAATAGATATATGAGAAACAACACTTGGTGTAGAATATAAATCAATAATTTTTTTTAAATCAACTTTCTATATAAAATATACAATATAATCTTGAACAACAATGATAAATGGTTGCTCAATATCTCTAAGTTATATAAAATCAGTAAATGATCCAATATCCTAGATAGTAACTAGTGTATGCTCAAATAGGTCCACCTTAATATCAAATGCAATATGATAAACAAGTGTTGTATGGAAAGGTGCATTATATTTGATGATTGACTATCTAATTCCAACCAACACTATAAAATCTCCCTTGAAGTTTGATGGGAATCACAAAAAAATAATATTATGTTTAGTATAAATTAATATAATAAAGTTGATATTTATTTATTATAGTATTTCATTTACCAACCTCTTCAATGAGAAAACATCTCATGCTTTAATATATTCTTTGTATAGTACGAAAATCATTCATCCCAAGCAATGGAAATAAGTGAAAGATAGCAATTGCAACAATAATGATAAAAACTGCATATAAAGATGGTACCCTTTTATTAATGATATTTGTTCTTCCTGAAGAGATTACAATGATACCCCCTTTGAGTGGATTTTCCATTAATTAGATACAATGAGTTACAACATATAAATTTGGGTGCACTCCGCAAGATCTTCCTTTCTAACATAGTGTAAAGGTGGGTTTTTCATCACTACTACTTGGATAGGTGCCTTTGTAGTCTTCGTGAACTTGTAATTTGCACACAAAGAAACTAAAATATATTAGTAGCATATGAAGAGCCCAATGATATTGGGCCCATATTAAATAATGTGAATACTAAAATAGAATTTAATCAAGTGAATGAATAGAAATATAAAATACTATAAAAAGGAAAAGGGACTATGGATTTTGGGCTTTGGTATCCCAAAAGTGATAGTTTTACACTAACATCATATGCATATGCATATTGGGTTGGCATCATTGATTATAGAAAAAGCACAAGTGGAGGAGCATTCTTTCATGGAAACTATTTAGTCTCTTGGCTAAGTAAGAAATCAACATTGGTATCCTTGTCTACAGTATAAGTAGAGTATATTGTAGAAGTAGCCAATTGTGCACAGGTATTATGGATGAAGCAAACTCTAGAATACTTCAAGATAAAACATGATCATCTTATTACCATATTGTGTTATAATACAAGTGCTATAAGTATCTCAAATAATCCAGTGATGCACTCTAGGACAAAGCACATTCTGATCAAGTATCATTTTATGAGAGAACGGGTGATAGATAAATAGGTCAGGTTGGAATATGTTACTACAAAGGAGCATATAGAAGACATCTTCACTAAGCCACTCTCGAAAGAGATGTTTGAGTATCTTTGAGGAAAATTTAGAGTAATACTCCCACCCCATAATTTACCACCTCAAGAGGAGGTGGGGGAGGGACTAAGCTAAGAGTTTCATTATTAAACTCAAGCCCCAAAGGTGACCCTCTACCATTGATGTCAAAGGGGAGATATTTGAGTAAGGGAGAAATACCTAAGTTAGAATGAAAGCATTCAGTCATGGGGAGCAAAAAAATATCAAGGAAATGGTAAAAGTAATTGGGTTTCCATCAATGACAAGGGTGGAGATTGTTGAACATTTTGAGAAGTGTTTATTGTCATTTATGTCAAAATCATTGTTGTGTTATGTTCGTCATCCTTGAGGACATTAAGTGTTTCCTCAAAAAGCATGAAGGTCTTGAAAAGCAATAGGTTATAATATTTATTTTTAAATATTATATACCTTGGAGGGTTCAAAGAATAAAGAACCAAGGAAGGCGAAGCAAAGTCAAATTAAATAATAATATTTTATTATTATTATTTTGGATCAAAAACCAAGTTTAAAAATATTAAGGATCAAGTTGAAAAGACCCACAAGAGGATTTAATTTAAATTAAAATATTTTAATATTTGATTAAAATTTTAATTTAAATAAAAATGGATGCTAAGGTTAAGTTAAATATTTATTTAATATTTAATTTAACTTTAAATATTTGAATTCAAATGAAATTTGAATAATCACCGATGTGGGAACAAGTTAAGTGTTAAATATAAATAATGCCAAAGTTGGCATTTGGAAGATCATCCATACGATTTGTATTTTGGCTCGTGCAAAAGAGAAGTGTAATTTTCATATGTGTATTCAAGCAAAAGAAAGGAAAAATGATAATAGCCTCCAAAAAATATTTGAATTCCCTCGCAGATGAGTTGGAAGCCAAGGGTTGCATAGAGCATCGTTGAGATGCCTGGTGTAGGTTCAAATCCCATGCATGCCATTTTGGTTAAAGGAAGGTTTACATTTTGAGTTTGTGTCATTCGAGGGATAAGGTCAAGGGTATGCTCATGGATTTTGGTTGTTTTGGAGCCATGCAACACAGTTGGTGGGTGCAAGCACCGTAAAAGCACTTGGGGGAGAACCAATAGTATTTCGAATCCCACCAAGGCCTTTTAGGCAGCACTATTGAGGTATACGCATTGTGAGGTTTAATTTCGCTTATGAAAAATAAAAAGGGAAAATATTTTTTGGGTTTATGTTGATTAAAGTTTTTGCATAATTAATTTGATTATAATTTGTTTAGGGGAGTTAAAAAGGAATGCAAAAAATTGATTTCTAAATTGAGTTTTTAAGTGTTAAGGCATTATAAGGGAGTAAGGAAAGTTTATTTTTATATTGAAGGTTGTTGGATATTGTTTTAAATGTTGGATATTATAAGGTGTATTTGGATATTAATTTTGTATTGAAGAGATATTTTTGAAGAAGTGTTAGAGTGATAATTCTTTTCATCTAACCTTTGTGGTTGGAAAGGAAAGTAGTTATAATTAAGACATGTTTTGAAGTCTATTATTCAAAAAATAAAAGGTATGGTCATATTCTTCCTTAGTTGAAATAATTTATTGGATGACATTTTGTGAAAACAAGATTGGAGTGAAAAGGATTTGATTAAGTTTTCCTTTGTGATTTTGTTGAGTTGATGAGTTTTTTGAAATGGAATTAAATGCTATAAACCTTGTTTGATAAGTATCATCGGTTATTTTGTATGAATGAGTGCATACTTTATTGTTGTGTAATTGAGATCCCTTGTTGTTGAGTTTGAATATTGAACTAGGGTTTGCAAGATCATGAGTATCATTTTATGTGAGGATTACTTGATAAGCATTGTTGTTGAGTGATTGATTGAGTGGAAGTGATTGATCTTAGTTGAGTGTATGTGTTGAGGTGATAGTTCAAGTTCTATGAAACAAGTTTTTCTATATTCTATTTTGATTTGAGAAAGTGATTGAGTGTTTGTGAGTATTGAACATATTGAGTCTTTAACAATTCTATATATGTTTATGTGGTAAAAAGAGATATTGAAAGTGATTGAGAATTGTTGTGAATATGAAGCATATTGACTCTCTAAAAATTCTCCATATGTTTCTATGAGATTGAACAAGTTATAGTGAGGATTTATTGAGTAGATTGGACAAGTTCTAGTGAGGACTTGTTGAGCCGATTGGACAAGTTCTAGTGAGGACTTTTTGAGCATATTGGATAAGTTCTAGGGAGGACTTGCGGATAGATTAGTGTGATATTTTGTGGAATATTTCAAGGCATATTTGATACAAGCCTTTGAGAAGACTTGTGAGTATATTTGGTTGATTGATTTGTTCAAACCTTGAGTTAATATTTGGGGCAAATCCAGTAGAGTTGATTTGAGATTAAGTCAAGCTTTGTGTTAATGCCTAAGGATAGAGGTTGAGGATAGATTTGTGCTAGATTTAAGGACTATGTTTAGTGCATATTTGAGGATATAATTTTATGTATATTTGAGGATATATTTGTGTCAGATCAAAGATATATATTGAGCATATTTATGCTATACTGAAGGACTATGTTTAGTGCAAATTTGAGATAGAGCTGAGAGCAAGCTTTGGAGATGATAGATTATAGAGGGTGGTAGTATCTAGTGGATAGAGATCCATTAGCTGGGGTAGTGAGGATATGTCTTCTGAGTGAGGACAAGAGTCTTCAATGGATAGATATCCATCAGCCAGTGCAATCGAGACAACATGTATTCTAGAAGATCACTAGATAGAGTAAAGGAGAAATCATATTTCCTATGGATAGATATCCATAAACTTGATTAGGATATTGGTGTCTCTTTTGGATAGAGGTAAATAAAAATTGTAATAGGGAAAGGATTCCCAAGAGGATTTATTTGATAAAATATTATAAGAAATATTTTCTCCGTGGAGTAGCCTACATTGGGTGAGCCACATAAAATCATGTTTGTCATGTGTGTGATGCTTTGTGTGATATTTACTGCTTTAACATTGTTGATGTTATCATATGGATTAAAAGTCTAAAAGTTTTATCTTATAATATTCACCCCCCCTCTCAGTATAAGCACATGTTCTTCAATAGAAATGAATAAGTCAATGGTAAAGAGAGACTATAAGTATTATTAATTGCTTGAATGAGAAAGCTAGGGTAAGCTAGAAAATTTCAAGTACAAAATATTACAAATGTTTAAATATCTAAAAAAAATAATAATTTTTACACAACTATAGAGAGGGTAATAGTGTGGGAAATTAGTCAACAAATTACGATGTGCTTAGAGAAAAGAACCAAATACGGATCCCTTGACAACTTTCATCCTAACCCAGTCTAGTTAGAGAAAAAGGATAAAAATTAAGTTATATTGTGTACCTATCTACAAAGTATTTGTAGCGGTTTTGTAGCAACAACCTAACCCAAGAGAAGTGATTTCTTTTAGAAATATTGCTAATCCTATTTTCTAGGACCGTTACTAAGACTAATTTTAAGAATTGTTGCTAAGTCTATTGTTTTTAATGTTGCTACGATTATTTTTTAGGACTGCTACTAAGGTTATTGTTTGGGACTATTGCTAATGATATTGTCTAAGACTATTGCTAAAGTTATTTTTAGACTTGCTATGATTTTTTCAAGGATAATTGTTGAGGCTATTTTCAATATTGATGCTAGGGTTGTTTTTGGAACTGTAGCTAAGGATATTTTTTTAAGTGAAAAAGTCTTTGTGGGGCCACCTTGGTCTGACATATCATGACCAGGGGGTTCTACACAATAAAAATCACCTAGAAGTCGTGCCTGGCCCTACCTGCACCAACATTATCAATTGGATTTTGGGTACCCAATTCAATTTTTTTCTAGGATGGAGATTCAAACATAGGATCTCTCTTGGAGGATTGTCCTCTCCTCTCCAACTCACCTAAAATGCATGGGTGTTGTTTCTAAGCCTATTGTTTGAGACTACTACTAAGGATATTTTTATACTATTGCTACAACTATTTTCTAGGACTATTGCTAAGGTTTTCAAAGAATTCCAAGACTATTGCTAAGGTTATTTTATAGGACTACAATTGGTATTGTTTTCTAGAGTTGTTGCTAAGGAATATTTCCAATACTAGTGCTATGGTTACTTTTTAAGACTATTGCTAATGTTGTTTTCTAGGGCCATAGTTAACGTTGTTATCCAAGCCTATTACTAAGGTTGTTTTTTGGGACTATTTCTAACATTTTTTTTCAAGACTATTATTAAGGTTATTCTTTAGTACTAGTACTGATATTTTATTTTAATACAATATTATTCCTAAGACCATCTTATGGTATTACTATTAAGGATAATTTTGAGACTATTATTAAAAAAAAAGTTGCATAAGAATTATGATGGAGGCTTACAAGTATTTTTTCAATTATTTAAATAGCTTTATTTTGTCTTGTAAAGGGGTATGGCCCCTTTCAAAATCATGTATTTACACTTTTAAAAAAATGAAAAAGAAGGCATACATTGGGAAGCCATTGAGTACAGTTATAATTTGTGTAGATGATTTAAGTGAATTCCTTGAATACCCCATTTGTGATGAAGAATTCCATTTGGTGAAGAAGTGATCAACATGCATTTTTTACCATGTACATGTATTCCACACTCATTGTATTCTCAATTGGATTGAGTGCAAGAAAAATTACCCTATATAAATGAGTCACTCAAATTCCATACCACTAAATATTTTTTAATCACCTCCCTTCACTCTTTTCTAAGAGTAATTTTTTACTATAATAAAGTGCGAACACCTCATTAATGAGGAAATTTTAGTCATGTTTTTTAATATTAGAGCTATCTTTTAGTACAAGAAAATATAAACTCATAAAAATTATAAATTATAGAAATATTATCCATGACTTCTATGGATTAACTATGTTTTCACCTCTTGATTTGTGGTCATACAATGCTTGTGCCTCTACCCTGTGATCCTTAATTAGTCCTTTGTATTTTTTGTTATGTGTTATTTATAGATATGAACACCCTAAATATGTTATTTGCTCATATTTGATTTACTACATTTATTTATCCTTTATATCTCTTTTCCCTTTGTTTTTCTATTTGCTTTAGATTAATTTAAATTAGTTATATTATTGAGGAGCCAACTCAAATTTAGAGGCTAAGTTTTAACCATTTTTTAAAATTATGATATCTTGTGTGAATATCATTTTATGGATCAATAGAGTAAGTACATCTAGTCGGACATAAAACATGATTTTTGCATGAAATAAATTCCAAGCTACCTTTATTTTTTAGATCTACTCAGATCCATTTTAAATATATCTAGATCTATAAGAGTTCTTATTCATAGTACAAAATCAAATGTAACATAAAAAGTGTAATTAATATCAAAGTATATTTACCCTAAATCTAATGATTTTGTGTTTGGATTATACCTTTTACATTTAATGATAAATTTTCTTAAAATCTAGTTGAAAATAATGCATATAGGACTATGTTAGTGATTTATTCCAAGATTTTTACTTAAATTTAATAAGTCTATGTTTTCTATTCTCAAACCTATAAGTTTATTTTTTTGAAAAATTTGAAAAAAAATTGTATTAAAGCAAAAAATAGTTACAAGTGGGAGAGAAGACATCCCAACCGAAAGCAAAGAAGCCAGAAGACAACAGGCCGCGAAAACGTGACATGTCGCGAAAACGTGACATGTCGCGAAATCGCGACACCAAACCTAACAACGGCCGCACCCCGACAACAAGTCATGAAAACGCGACATGTCGCGAAATCGTGACATGTCACGAAATCGCGGCAAAACAACACTGAGGTCGCAAAACCCAAAAGGAGTCGCGAGATCACGATAGCACAACACCAAAGCTCCCAGATGCCAGAATCATTGCGAAATCGCGACGAGAAATCCAGAAGGCACCCTATCTCCAGAATTGTCGTGAAATCGCGATAAGGTCTCCCTTTGACACCAACATTGCAAAAGTGTCGCGATATCGCGACGTTTTTTCCTCATGGCTCCAGTTGGCCGGAAGTGTCGTGATTTCGTGACGAGAAGACCTTTGGGCGACCCTTCAACAAAGGTGTCATGAAATCACGACGTGTTCTCCCCGTGGTGCCCTTTTCTCAAACGAGTCGCGATATCGCGACGATTTTCCCTCCTAAAGCTTGTTCTCCAAAACTATCGCGAAAACACGACGAGTTTTCCCTTGAGCATCCTTTCCTCAAAAATATCACGAAATCATGACAGATTCTAACCTTGAAGCCCGCACTTCAAAAGTGTCGCGATATCATGATGACTTTGCATCTTAGTGCTATTGCTGCCAAACTGTCACGAATCGCGACGGTTTTTTCCCCCGAGAGCCCATTCGATAGAAGTGTCCCAAAATCGCGACGAATTTTCCCTTGGGAACCTTTTCACCAAAAGTGTCGTGATATCACGACAGATTCTTTCCTTGGGCATCCTTTCCTCAAAAAGGTCATGAAATCGCGACAGATTCTCACCTTGATGCCCGAACTTCAAAAGTGTTGCGATATCGTGACGACTTTTCCTCTTAGTGCCATTGCTGCAAAAATGTCACGAAATCATGACGGTTTCTCCCCCGAGAGCCCAATCAGCAGAAATGTCGCGATATCGCGATGAAATTTTCCTTGGGCATCTTATCACCAAAAATGTCACGATATCGCGACAATTTTTCCCCTTAACGCACTTTTTCCAAAAATGTCACGAAATCGCGATGACTTCCATCCAACGACTGCAGCAGCAAAACAGGTCACGAAATCGTGACACCTGCTCATCAGGGGCCGCGACGACGCAAAAAGTCACGATATCATGAAAAAAACCAACCTTAGCCATTTTTGTGCTCATTGATGTAGGGATCGTTCTAGACCACACCGAATCTCTTCATCAATCAGGGGCATATCACTGTGTAGCTGTACCCCTGCCTCTTTCTCAGCCCCCATCTTTGCAAGGAAGTCAGCAACTGTGTTCAAATTTTTGTTGACATAAACAGGGATCAAATCATCTAATTCCTTCCATAACTCCTTGATTTGGGATAACAAAATCTGCAGTCTCCAAGCTTTCAAAGAGAAATTCTGCAAGCAATCAAGAGCGCCGATCAGGACTTGAGAGTCTGATTCAAGAATTACCCTCCGGTAACCCTGCTTAACAGCCCATATAGAAGTTGATTTGATGGCTATGGCTTCAGCTTCATTATTGGTGGCTCGGCCCAAGCCCTGCAGCTCCTAGAAAAGCACCGTACCAGAATGATCTCGGCAGACAACACCAATACCCGCACTGCCCGGGTTGCCTTTTGTAGCTCCATCAGTATTGATCTTTACCCAGCCTACTGGGGGAGGTATCCAGCATACTCTGCCATGCCCCTCTTGTCCCTCAACCCCCTTTTCTAGATGCCCAAGATCAGCTTGAATATCTTCTTTAACATTGATGGCAACAGTTTTAGTGATTTTACTCCAAATGACCTGCCAAACACTGTCTATCGAGGAGAAAGTATCTTTGAAGATCCGGGCATTTCTCTCCAGCCAAACTTGCCACCAAATGAAGAGAAATCCTAACTCCCAGCCAATTCGGAGGGCTGTAGATTTGAATCTGCCCCTTTTCCACTTTTCCAAAATATTGGCACGATTTAAAACACCATTAGCCTGGAATTTAAATTGGGAGAACCAGCGCTCCCAAATCTGATGAGTAAAAGGACACTCAAACATCAGGTGATTAGCAGATTCCTCATGTTTTTGGCATAATGCACATTGAGAGGGGCCACTGATTCCCCTACTTCTTAGATTGTCAAAAGTAAGAATTCCATTGTGCATAAGCTGCCAGGCAAAGAAATTCACTTTCGGCCAGCCCTTAGAATGCCAAATCCTTCTCCAATCCTGAACCGGAAATGAGTGCAGGGGAGGCTCAGGGAGGATATTTTCATACCCAGCCTTCACTGAATAGACCCCAAGGCTCCCACAGCCCCAAGCTAATTCATCATCCTCATCCCTCCCTGTGAGGAACCTTTTTGACAAGATTTTGTGCAAGATGGGCGCCAGCTCCGGAGGGATAGTAATTGGCCACTCCTGCCACCTCTTAAAATTTTTGAATTTATACTCCCCCAATTGGCTGGTGTGAAAATAGTTATCAATATGTATCCAGCCCTGGGCTTCTAAGGCAACCTTGATTGGTTGAAGCTCAGGAAACATGGCAATGATGGGCGGATGCTGGTCCCAAGAATCAGTCCAAAAATGTGCCTTATCCCCTCTCCCCACTTTCCAAAATAATTGGTCTTTGACAATCTGAGATCCAAGCTTAAGAGTCTGCCACACTAAGGAACCAGTGCCTTCTAGGGGAAAGTGGCCCACCTCATTGGGAAGAACATGCCCCAAATATTTGCTAGAAAGGATTCTGCTGAAGAGGGAGGTTGGTTGGGAAATCCACCTCCAGTACAGTTTTCCAGCCAAGGCTCTGTTATTAAGCTTGGAACATCTCAGGCCCAGCCCTCTGTTGTCCTTAGGCTGGGAAACTTTATCCCACCCAACCAAAGCCCATTTTTTCTTCCCTTTTGCACCTTCCCATAAAAATCTTCTAGACATTTTGTCCAACTCTTTCCAGATGGTATGAGGGGCAGCCAGAATAGAGAATTTATAGATTGGCAAAGCCTATATAATTGACTGCAGGAAGGTTAACCTACCCCCATAGCTTAACCATTTATGTGACCAGTGATTCATTCGGTCTTTGATGCCTTCCAACAGATTCTTCCAGATATCTATTTTTAATTTTTTGAAATGCAGGGGAATGCCCAGGTAAACTATTGGAAGAGAAGTTCTAGTGAAACCCAGGATCTCAATAGCCCTCTCCTGCAGCCGTTGATCAAGATTGAAAAAGACAACTTTGGACTTCCTGTCATTGAGGACCTGATTTGAAGCCCTAAGGTAGACATTCAGAGTATCTCTGATTCCTCTAGCTTCCCTAAGACTGGCCACACCAACCAGTCCAGTATCATCCACAAATTGCAAGTGAGTCAAAGTTTCCTCCCCAAACTTGATACCAGTTAGCAGGCCTTGTTGTCTTCTCCTCAAGAACAGTCTACCTAATCCCTCAACCAAAATGAGGAAAATATAGGGAGAGCAAGGGTCTCCTTGTTGAAGACCATGAGTGGCACCAAAAGGATGCGAGGGTAGACCCTTAATGAGAACAAAATAAGAGGGTGTAGAAACACAGCTCATAACCCAATCAATCCAATCCTGGGAGAAGCCAAAAGCTGCCATAATTTTTGACAAGAAGCTCCACTCCACCCGGTCATAAGCCTTGGACATATCCAGTTTAATGAACATTCCTTTATTGCCCGAAGTTTGCATTGAGTGGATAGCCTCCTAAGCAAGAACCACCCCATCCAAGATTTGTCTTCCCTTAACGAAGCCCCCTTGTTCTGAAGAAATGATATTATGAAGAAGGGGTTTGAGCCGCTCAACCATTATCTTAGTGATGATTTTATAAATCACATTGCATAAAGCTATAGGCTTGAAATCAGAGATATGAGTCCCCTCATCCCATTTTGGAATTAAAGAGATGAAGGTGTGATTGATTGCCCTGAGCATTCTTCTATTGGATCTGGATTCCTCTGTGACAGCCAAAACATCCTCCCCCAAAGTGTCCCAAAAGGCTTGAAAAAACTCAATAGGAAAGCCATCTGGACCAGGAGATTTTCCAGTATTCATACCAAAGACCACGTTTCTCAATTCATCACTTTCAATGGGTCTAAGCAGGGCCTGATTGTCTTCTTCAGAGATAATAGAAGGAATAACATTAAGAACTTCATTCTGAGCCTCAACATCCTGCTCCATACTTTCATTAAAAAGTTTAGAAAATTAATCAATTGAGTGGGAGTGCATACCGGGAAGAGTATCGAAGGCATGTCCATTCTCATCTTTAAGGACTTCCATGCTATTCATCTGACGCCTAGCGCAAGCTGACCGATGGAAAAATTTGGTATTTCTGTCCCCTTCTAATAACCAAGTATTTCTTGCCCTTTTTTTCCAGTATATCTCCTCTTGGTTGTCAATGGCCTCAACCGCTTTACGTAGTGCATCATATTCAGATTTGAGTTGCTCAGTAATTGATCCTTCTCTAAAGAGTTTCTGTACCTCCTCCCATATGGCCACCAAGGGGGCCCTTTGGGTCTGGAAATCCGACTTATTTTCTTTCCTCCATTGTTTCAGTTGAAGTTTGACAAAGTGGAGTTGTTTATGGAATTTGAACATTGCTGTACCAAAAGGTGGACGGCCTTCTATCCACCATTGTGGAATTTTCTATCGAAGGTCCTCCTTTTGTAACCAAAAATTCTCAAATTTAAAAGGCCTATGATGCTGCCCTACCGAAGTCCCTCCCTCCAGCAAAATGGGAAAATGATCAGAAACAGGGCCCTCCAAAATTTGGAACTTAGAAGTCCATTTTACAAAAGCCTCCTCCGAGACCAGAAAGCGATCTAACTTGACCTTCCTACTGTGTGGCTCCTTCCTCTTATTTGTCCAAGTAAAAAAGGGTCCAGGGCCTTGAACGTCCACTAATTGAAAGGCCTGAACTTGGGCAATCAGAAGCTGGTCCCCAGGATCCAAAATTGGTGTGCCACCTTCCTGGTCACGAGCAGATAATTTTGCATTAAAATCCCCTGCAATAATCCAGTCAAAACATTCCCTGGATGACCTCATGTTTTGAAAAGCTCTCCATTGGAGCCTCTGGCCATCAAGGTCTTGGGCCCCATAAAAGTTGGTGATTAAAACATGTTCTGCTGTGAAGTTATTTTTGAAATGAGATGTGAGAACACCTCTCCAAGCTATATGTTCTAATGCAGTCCATTCCAGAGGGTTCCAAAGAGTAACAATCCCCCCTGAAGCACCTTGGGCAGCCACAGCCATATGACCAGCACCCCGCCAGATTCTATTAACTATTTTACTCATAATATCTAAAGACATTTTTGTCTCCTGAATAAGCAAAAAGTCTGTTTTACGTTTTTCTAAGAGTCTTTGAACAGCAGATTGATGGGTTCTACTGTTTAAACCCCTAACATTCCAATATTGAATGATCATTGAAAACCTTGAGAGCAGTAAGAATCAATAGTCCTCACCGATCCTCCATTGATCAGTTTATCTCCTTGAGCTGCAATCAAGTCCTTGTTTGACTTTCTGCTCGCTCCTTGAGTGTTGCTATTTTTGGATCTCTTTTCTACCTGAGAGATACCCAGGGCTGGCCTTTCTCAATTTTTTTTAGCAATTCCCATGCTAACATCTTTAATTACTGGCGACTCTAGGGGTTGCACTGTCATTGCCCCTGCAATTTCTGGTGGCAATACCTCAATTGGCTCAAGTACCTGGTCTAAGACAGGAGAAGATGAAGGAGAAACATGAGTTTGAGGGTTAAGGGCCTCAATATTCCCATCCACACCTTCCATATCCTGGTCCTCCTGATCTACTAGAGACTTAAAAATTTTGTATCTATTGGCTGGCTTGGATTGAAATTGCTCCTTACCAGTTTTCTTCTGCTTTCTCCTTCTATTGACTTGTTCAAAACCATCTTTCTGACCCTCATTAGCTTGAGGTGAATTGGATGTTTCTTTGGTAGAGCTGGCCTTATTCTCTTTGGAGCTCAAACCTATAAGTTTACTTGAGAAATCAAGAGAAATTTGAAAATTTCTAAAATCTTTATACAATTGAAAAAATAAAAAATTCATCTCTTTTCCACTGATTGACCAATTCAACAACTACAAATAAATAATTGTAGAGTAATTGAAATTCATACCTTAAAATTACTTTTTTAAGCATCAAATTGCCTCTTTATACTTTCTCAAACATTCCATTTCCTTCATCAGATAGGTTAAAAATTCAATTGAAAACTAAAATTTTCCATCCTTAATATTGATTAACTTGTATTATGGAATTTTAAGATACAAGTCGATAATTCACTTGCATTTTAAAATTAAATTTTTAGATATTTATATTTTAGGGTTCCTACATTATTTCTTTCTTATTTTTTTATCATAGGAACTAATCAAATTACTAGAATAGACAATTACGCTTTATTCATTTTTTTATAAATTTCTAAAATAACTTATTCACTTGGAGATGCATGATTATCCTAATATTATGACCTCACTTTGATGTGATGTGTTATCCATATAGTTTGAAGATGCATTATTTTCCTACATGAGTGACATTATGATGATGTAGACATGATCCTAGTGGTTTGAAATGAAAATATTGACTAAGGAGGGATGCAAGTGATTCACTTTTATGACATTAATTGTCTCACAAGACAAAAAACCAAGAAATAAAGTAGCAAAAGGATTTGTATGTTATGATGAAAATCTATTTCATTTGATCTATGCGCATATTGATGATGTCATGTTGATGGATATATGATCTTGGGATTTTCAAAAAGAAAAATTTGGCTGAGACTAATAAATTTAATTAGTGGCCATAAATTTATTTATAGAAATAAAATAACATGATATGATATGACAAAGGAAGAATACATCATATTGAAATCAGTCGGAGCCTCTGATTTTCTTTTTTTGTAAGAAAGGTAAATAAAATAAATGGAATTTTATGGCATCATGATCCTCTCTTTGACCAATATGAATTCAATCAAGAACCAAGGGTAATACTTATGTGATGCAAAATATATCATGAATTGTGAATCCTTAATAACCCAAATATATCTATCTTTTTGAAGGTCAACAAAAATATTTGTAAAATCCTAATTCATAATAGATATATGAGAAAAAACACTTGGTGTAGAATATAAATCAATAATTTTTTTAAAATCAACTTTCTATACAAAATATACAATATAATCTTGAACAAAAATGATAAATGGTTGCTCAATATATCTAAGTTATATAAAATCAGTAAATGATCCAATATCCTAGATAGTAACTAGTGTATGCTCAAATAGGTCCACCTTAATATCAAATGCAATATGATAAACAAGTATTGTATGGAAAGGTGCATTATATTTGATGATTGACTATCTAATTCAAACCAACACTATAAAATCTCCCTTGAAGTTTGATGGGAATCACAAAAAAATAATATTAGATTGCCTCAACAAATTGTCAACATTAAAATTGGTTTATCAAATACATGAGAAGGATGTTATGGTGTGGTTTCTAGTGTTTTCATTCAAACACATAATAGCAACATGATATATGATATTTACTAATAATTCTTTTACAAATTAGCATTCAACTATTGAGAAAATTTTGTTACAAACAAATTAATATTTAGTGTTATTTCACCTAAAAATTTAAATACATATAAATAAAATTATCTTATATATAATATTACAAAGTCATATGGGATAAAAAAACACTAAAATAATTATTTTTAGTATAAATTAATATAATAAAGTTGATATTTATTTATTATAGTATTTCATTTACCAACCTCTTCAATGAGAAAACATCTCATGCTTTAATATATTCTTTGTATAGTAGGAAAATCATTCAACCCAAGCAATGGAAATAAGTGAAAGATAGCAATTGCAACAATAATGATAAAAAATGAATATAAATATGGTACCCTTTTATTAATGATATTTGTTCTTCCTGAAGAGATTACAATGATACCCCCTTTGAGTGGATTTTCTATTAATTAGATACAATGAGTTACAACATATAAATTTGGGTGCACTCCGCAAGATCTTCCTTTCTAACATAGTGTAAAGGTGGGTTTTTCATCACTACTACTTGGATAGGTGCCTTTGTAGTCTTCATGAACTTGTAATTTGCACACAAAGAAACTAAAATATATTAGTAGCATATGAAGAGCCCAATGATATTGGGCCCATATTAAATAAAGTGAATACTAAAACAGAATTTAATCAAGTGAATGAATAGAAATATAAAATACTATAAAAAGTAGGAAAAAGCAAACTTGATGCTATTGTAATAAGAAAAAAAAAATAGATCTCTACCAAAGGTCATATTAAGTCAAGACGGCCTTACCTACGGGCTAACTCAGGTTGAGACAACCACTATCCTGGGATTACATTTCTTGTGATTGAGTCAAGGTGAATTTTGGGTTCAATCTGGGGTTTTATTGAAGGATTGGTGCATTGTGGGAGTGACTTAGTGGGTCAGATAATTAATCAAAATAAGAATATTTAATTTACATAGAATATGGAATTACAACCTTCAATCCTTGTAGTAATCCAATGGCATGGATTTAAGTGGATGGAGAGCTTGATGGATCAAGGATGCGAAAATACTTTATTGAATAAATTTGAACTCATGATGATTACAATGAATTTTTAGTGAGATCTCAAGAAATAATAAACCTGACAAGAGATATAAAGAGATAGAAAATTTGAGGGGATGACTACCAATATATATATTTCTTGAGAGAAATCTAATAATGGCACAAACCCTTTGTATGAACATAAAATAGATAGTTCGCATTAAGAAAATTGAATGCTTATCTTCAGAATTTCATGAAATTGATTAATGTATACACTTTTGCTATTTTGGCTCATGCAAGGTGATAAATCATGGTACAAGATCATGTGTGAGGTTAACTGATAGTTTCAGCTACCAGATATCTCACTTTATATTTAAATTTAGATTTTTGGTGCTTTAGTATCTAGGTGAGATGACCTCAATCTAAGGGTCATCTTGGGGTGAGACAACCTTGATCAAGATGACCTTGATCTAGAGGCTATCTTTGGGTGATACAGTCCTGCTTGCAAAGGAGAATATCATGTTTAAGTGGTGAAAATATCTATTTTAGTCCAAACGCTACCCAAGGTGGGTCACATGGTTTAAAGGAATCCATTAAGGTAGTCTCCTAAATATGAATTGTATTAGGTGTGTACATTATAATGTGAGATATTTCTTGTTCATGTTTCATGACATTTATATATTCTTATATATAAAAAATTACTACCTAAATAATTCTCATTCATTCTAACCATTGAATAACTAATAATTATATTGTAAAATAAGGGATTTCAATTCTTGTTCATTTTTATGTTGAAATAGGCATGTATAATTAGTTGTTGAATTCAATAAATACCCTATGATTCATCTGATTGGCTACGGCAATTTACATAGATGACATACCATCGTGTACTTTGATCTTGTCATTATTATCCAAGAGAATTGACTAGAGGAAGAGAGATGCCACATTAATGTCAACAACAAATAAAAATGCACTAGATCAATATTAAGAATAGATAAGAGAGATGCCAAATCAACATAAAAAATAGACATGAGATTTGCCATATCTATCAATAGTAGATAGAATATTTTCCAAATTATCATCAATAGTAGACATATGATCTTCTTTGTCATATCAATGCCATGATTTCTTGAGTTGAACATATGCTTGTGATGATACAAGATACATATTTTAGTTTACTATGGGGTATCTAGTGACTTGAGGTTGGGTTGGATCTTGATGTCAACATGCATTGTACTTGGGATTTTTTGTTCTTACCTTTGATTGAATCCATGTGTTACTAAATATTATCCTTGTTAATCGAGCCATAAGTGAACTAAAGTTTCATAAAAGGGGGAACAATTTGAATAATAAAAAGGAAGAGGAGGTGGATATTAGGTAGGCACTGAGTATCAAAGTAATTTTAAAAAATGATTTGAGTGAATTCCTTGAATGCTCAATTTTCAACAAAGAATTATTTGATAATGTAGATAAAATTTGATAATTTATGTACTCAAACCTTAGGTTCCACAATATACTTATAGAATCATATAAGTAACTTTATTTTTTTGCAAGCTCTAAATCAAGTTTATATATCCAATTTTATACTATTATTTCTATTATAAGTCTATACTATTCTATTATATTTTTGACCAAAAATTTGTCTTGATAAAAATTTATCTTATATACATGATTTTTTACTTGATTCACGAAGAAAAAGTTCTTCTTCAAGTTTTTTATATTAAGTACATTCATAATTTATCATTTTTTGTCATTATTATCCCTCATGAAAATAGTGCACACCTTTAACACCAAGTGAAGAGTCATCGCCTAAAATAACCTTGTGAAAACTATTTTTTTTTTTAAGAGTCAAAATACTCCTTATGATCAGTTATATGTTGACTTGAACTTGATTCAATATACCAAGCATATTTAGGGCTTCCACATGTAGCAAGAGAAGTGAGCAAATTATTTTTGGGACATTCATCGTCTTGGATAAAATTTAATTGATTATTTGGTTTAAGTCTTTGAAATCCATCTATATTTTTTTTTTAACATGTATATGTGTTATATCCATCTTTAGAACACTTATAAAGAATTATTTAGTGTTATTACTTGCTTATTTGTTATTATGCCTTTCATTGATTTTTTTTTAATGTCAATTTTGTTGTCTTTCTTGTCAATTTTATGGTTTTCTTCCATATGCTTCTCCCATTTGTTTTGTTGGCTTTTATCTCATTTTTATTTAGTCATTAATACTTGTCTAGGCTTACTGGATTCACCATTGAATTTCTTAAGTTTCTCTTCCTCACTTACTAAGACTTCACCTAGCTCATCAAATCTTATTGTGCTTATTAATTTCTGTTAACTCAAATATGGACACAATGCTATGGTATTTTATAGGTAGTTTTTCAATTATAAAATCCATAATATATTCATATTTATATGTTACATACATAGTGGATAGCTAATTTTAAATCCTTTTTTAATGTGTGAGGTGGTCATTCATGATCTCTCCTTCCAACTTGAGATGAGTCAATTTTCTCTTTAAATACATTATTTTATTTTTTATAGTCCTCTCATACATAGTAGAAAGAGTGTCCCAAATATATTTTGATGTTTCAAGCTCTTGAACATGAGACTTAATTGAAAGATATATCTTCCAAAATATCAGTGCTCATGTATTCATATCCTTTTTATCCCATTTAATATGTTCATCTATATCTATTAGCCCACATTGTGTTGTTAAATTCCATTGATATTTTATTTGCAATATTAATATCATGTTCAACTTCCATGTATCATAGTTTATGTGTTTTAGTTTTTTTCGATACCATATAGTTCTCATTTAATCCCATGATTTAAGTAATACCTTGAGAATACAAAAAAGACCACTATAAACATAAAAGACTTGAAATTAAGTCCCTCAAAGCACCTCCAAACAAACAAACAAAAAATCTTTATCATTTTTTGCCTTAGAATTGGACTTCTTATGATCCAATAAGTTAAGGGATTAAAAAAATTATGAGAAAAGTTTGACAACATTTACAAATACTTCCATAAGACCATTGTACACATTTTCTTATCTCTCTCCCTATCTCTCTCTTTCTCTCCCTCTCTCTCTAGTTATCAATTCAATCACCTTGAAGATCATATCCTAATAAGTATTTAACATTGTAAAATATCCTAGAGGCCCTTGATTGAGCCAAATCCTATGATCTCAACTATGGCCTCATTATGTCACTCCCCTCAAGGTATGATTTCCCTACTAGAATGAAAATGGTTTAATGGTACACCAAATGGTATCCTAGTGATAAGTAATTTATCCCAAAATCACAATAAGGATTAGGTATGATAATTGATGAGGGTATATATATATATATGTTTTTGTGAAGCATATCCTCACTCACCAGGTAATTTTGTTCTAGAATGAAAACTAGAAGAAACTACTACTAAAAATACTAGACAAAATTTTGGGTGAAGACCTTTGTATATATACTTTCTAGAATAAAGAAGTTGTATTCACCTAGTCATGTCACTATAATATGAAGGGATCTAGGGTAACTATGAAAGCTCTAGCATGGAGACTACATGCCAAAAAATGAGCATTTTTATACTTATGAATTTCTCAGCATGGTGTAAAAGAAACCCCCTATGACCTTCGATGCCGCAAAATGTTTGGGATGACTATTTGACTTCCATATTGCAAAATTTTCCATATTAAAATGGAAAAGGATCTTCAAATATACAAAAGCATCTACAAGACAAGATCTTCTTCTACCAATTGCACAACATCACAAAGCAAAATGTGACCTTGATATTGCTAATGGATTCATTTCAAGGAAGGGAAAGTAAGGGGTTCTATTCTCTCTCCCTACACTCAATTGATGAATGAGATCAACTTTATTAGCTATTCATAAATAGATTCAAGTATATGAATCAATCAATCCTAGCTATCCAAACTACTACTTCTTTGTCCTTTCTCACTCAAAAAATTGTTATTCCTTACTATATTATGTCAATATAGAAAAAGAAAAAAAAAATCATGTAGTTAGAGGTAGTAGTTTTTAGTAGGTCCCAACACCAGGATGATACCCAAATGGACCAAAGTGTTAGGATCCTCAATACTAACGTTATTAGTTAGTATTATTAATCATTTAATTATTATATTATTAACTTATAAAGTGAACCATCACAACCCTTCATAACGTGAACCATCACGTCTCTTCATACATGAACCATCATGTCTCTTCACCAACGTAGCTTTAGGGTAGATATATATATTAGGTTGGCCATCCATATCAAATCATCCATGAATAATAAGAATAAGAATCATAGATTCCAAGGAGGGAGCCCCCTATAGTGGCAAAGCGATTACAAGGGAGCCCCCTTTGAGTGGCCTGCGATTACATTTATAGTAAGACCTTGAGGTCTTACCATTTGGTATCAGAGCCATGTGGAACCCAACCATGTGGGATTTTCTCAAGGAACTTCGTCAAATCACTTCCGTGTATGAGTATCAAAATTGATTTGAGGATATAACCAAACACAACACAGGGTTGGATGAATCAATTCTCATCAATAACTTCATTAGTGGATTGAAAGAAGAAATTAGAATGGAGGTGACAAGGTTCAATCCCTATACCATGATGCAAACCTATGGACTAGCCAAATTAGCCGAAGACAAAATCAACGGACAACATCGATTATGGAAACCACCTATGGAGAATTCATCAACCACTTACATCACTCCCAAGCCGATGCATAATGCTAACCTCGATAAGGCAATAGAAGAAGAAAATGATATAGAGGTAGACATAGTGATGGATACACCTGAAGATAGCACTAAATATGGTAACGATGAGGAAGGTAAGGAAGATGAGGAAGCCACAAAAGATAAAAAATAAAAGGAATATGTGGAAAACAAGGACAATGAGCAAGAAATATCTCAAGACATTCCCAAAGTGACTCATTATGGCCAAACATGCACTTTACAAGAACTACACTCAAATTCCTCTCCAATAGTGAGTTATCACCATAGGGTCAAACCTGTTAAAAAACAAGGCAAAAAAGTGACTACACACTCCTTCGTTGCCTCTCCCAGGGAACAACAAGAGAATGTAGAAGTTTTATCACCTCTTTTATGCATCATTCTAAGGTGTATGAAGAACTTGAAGGATTGCCCTTCCCTCATCATCACATAGTTACTAATATTTGTGGCAGTCCCCCGCTAATGCTTCATTCTTCTCGATATCCTTGCCTACGAAAGGATGCCATTAAAAGAGTCCAAGAACTTACACAAATCCTTCTTGGAAAACAAAGGACAAAGTTTCTCACTTTGAGCTTTGAGGACAAAGCTCTTTTTAAGGAGGGTGGCATGTTAGGATCCTCAATCCTAATGTTATTAGTTAGTATTAGTTAGTATTATTAATCATTTAATTATTATATTATTAACTTATAAAGTGAACCATCACAACCCTTCATAATGTGAACCATCACGTCTCTTCATACATGAACCATCATGTCTCTTCACCAACGTAGCTTTAGGGTAGATATATATATTAGGTTGGCCATCCATATCAAATAATACATGAATAATAAGAATAAGAATCATAGATTCCAAGGAGGGAGCCCCCTATAGTGGCAAAGCGATTACAAGGGAGCCCCCTTTGAGTGGCCTGCGATTACATTTATAGTAAGACCTTGAGGTATTACCACAAAGATAGCAGAGGTAGTAGAATCCACCACCTCAAAATATTTGAGAATGTGAGCTTGGATAATTCTATAACATCAAAAAAAGTATTATTCCTCTCTAGAGGGGAAAAAGAGGCAAAGAATCTAAGTTGGAGAAGGAACATGCATGCCAAGGTTAATTCCAAAAGAGGCAACATTGGTACTAACCTCGTTTTAAAAGAGAAATAATTGGATCCTAGTTCCAGTTAGTCAGAGCCATGAAAGTTGTTCAAAAATTTAAGCCTAAGAGTGGTGAAAGTTCCCTATGAAAATGGGTACCCCACACTAATGGTTCCAACAATAGTACCTATAGAGAAGAAAAATGGTACACCTAGCAATGGAAATAGAATTGCATCTAATGTTCTAATCAAGCATTCAAAAGCAACAAATAATGTAAACCATAAATGAAAAATATTTTAAAGGAAATGGGGGATCTCTTTGTATTAATTAATATTCCAAATATAATGTTATAAATTGTCCCTGTAAGTGCTCTCAACTTGATACAATTCAAATTACAATGTTGAAGGATCCAATCCTTTTACAAACTTCTGGCACACTTTCAATGTTCTTTTGGCATTCATGATTGAAGAGCGGGTTTGTAATATCTCTACTTTGAGCTATCTATATTAAACTTCTTAGATATTTCCTCATGCATTAGAATACCTGTACCTACACATAATAAATTGAAATGGGTTAATAGCATGTGTGGATTATGATAAAATCAAAGGAATGCATGCAATATTGAATGTAAAAAGTGCAATCGATAGGGCTAAACTACTCCAAATGATTCCAAAACTTAACATGATGTATATTAACTAATTTTTTAATGATATATGTAGAAATTTAAGTGATATTATGAGCAAAATATATGATCATCCCTAGCTGATCCAGATAGGACTATAATCACAAAAACCCTAATTAATGATTCAAAACTACTCTAAACTTCACCAAAATCAAGTATGATGCATATATATTTCTATAGAAATGATCTAAAGTAAAATTGATTCAAAATTATTGGTAAATTCATGGCCATATCTAGGTATTCCAATTAGGACTGTCAAATGTCCTAGGTAGGGACGATCACAAAATATTGTGGTTTTTTCCACCAATTCCATTTGGATATGGTCTACAATCCTCCTAGGGGTGTTGTCAAAAAAAATTGTAAATTAACTCATAGTAATGGTTAAGTTTTGGAGAGGATGTGTGTATTTTAGGATGCCTTAAAAATGCCTTCGAATTATGAGGTTTCCAAGGGTAAATACGAGGGCAAAAGGTGAGAGGGAATCTTGGTAGCACTTCATGGTAAATATTGTTTGAAATATGTTGAATATTTTGCATGTTATTATAGTGGGGTTAACACTAAAATATATTGGGCATTGTGTATGATATACTCATCGGGGTTTGAGGATGGATCGGGCCCTAAACAGTGGTTGAGAGCAGTAGCACTCCAAAAAGTAGGGGTCCGATGGCAGCAGTCCCTATCCAAATTTTTAGGTTTTTTTAAGTTATATTTAGACCCATATGGATTTTTATAGTTACTATATTTGAACCCTTGCTTTTTTTCCCATGATATTGTAAAAATTTGTGCATGTACCTTTGTTATATATCACACTTGCATTAGGTTTTGGTGAGACAGAAGAATAATATTATTGTATTGGAGATGGTCAAGTTAATGCAATAATAAGATAATAATGTGCTAGTTTTTCTCGGTTGAGGGTTTCCAAGATAAATATTGTGTAATGTATGAATATGCTACCTTCTTCCTTTGATTATGCAATTATTGCTTTTCTATTTTTAGTTTATTGGGGATATTTATTTCTCTTCAAATACTTGCAAAGGTTTCTCCTTGAAATTGAGTGAAAACATTCCAATTTATAGCCCAAGAGGACAAATGGGGCAAAGAGACAATTTGGTGTATTCAAGGTAGATTCCACCACTTGTAAATGCCTTTGCCATGCATTGGGTGGAGGAGGCATCCAATTATGGGCTCCAATTTGTATTTCCTAATGGCCTAGATTTTATCCCATTCTATCATAAGTCATTGGGAAGGATAAATGTCAGAAATTGATTGCCATTTGTCCCACCCTTGAATTTTTGGGGGTCTAGACCATGGCCATCCCACATAGGGATGGTTTCTTGTGGTCATCCCTAGGTGGGAAGACCATGAACTATGACTATCTTGGGGTGGGATAGCCATGGCTACATGGCCCAAAACTTCCCAAACTGGGATAAACCTTCCTAAAAGTGGTTAGGATCCCTAATTAACTCCTGAGGGTTTCCTAATGGGGTCATATGGTGTTGATAAGAGTTACATCTTTACAGTCTTATCCGATTTACATAATTTTAGTTTCTATTGTACCATCTTTGATACCTTCTTGTTTGAGATAAGAAAATTGTAAGAAATTCCTAGTTTCATCAAGATGATCATTTTATCCCAAGAAACTAAGAAATAAAAGACTTGAGAAGCTATTGTATAGGCATTTTTGACTCCATACCCAATGCATAAAGGTAACACACTTAAAATTTTATACATATGTACCATAGGTGATCTTAGTTTCATGATATAGCAAAAGTCTTAACCACTTGCAAAATTTCAAAAATGTGACTTCACTGCTAGAAAAGTTTGTTTTCAGGGGAAATTTTTTGTGACTCTATGCCCAATGGACTAAGGCATCAAATTTTTATATTCCTTATCTTTAGCATGCTAAATATCCCTTGAGAGTCACAAAAATTATAGTGATAAATCACTACACCTTTAAAAAGTGAAATCTTAAGTTACAGACAAGAACATAAGAAAATCAAAATAAAAAAAGGTTTGATGATAAAATGCCAACTCTCATGAGCTAAGGATATCTAAAATTCAAAATTTTCTAAGTCATGAATAGAATACAAGAAGCAAAAAGTTTTTATAAGGGTATCTCAGGCAAAAAAAATTGAAGATCAAAAGTTAGAGTGGCCCTAAACTCAAACGATGAAGAAAACTCTTGAATAAGAAAACATCAATGTCCCAAAAGTGAAACTAATAAGGTGCATGTTCTTTGAGAAGCATTGTCCTTTCCTATAATAAAATGTCTTGTATATTCAATGAAAGGATAACAACAAAATATAAACCATTGTAGAATAAGCTCCAAGATCTAGAACATTAAATAAAGAGATATTTTGTGCTTAAAAGAAGAAATTTTCTATAATTGGGTAGGTGGAAATAAATATGGTAACTACTCATCCAAGTTCTTAGTACCATTTGACATTTGTGACTTTGAATCCAAAGGAAGTCAGAGGGATTGACAATTTAAACAAGACATTATGCTACATCAAAAGTAGTATCCACATTGAATTATTTGCCTATGTTTTGGAAGGAAACCCTTCCCTTATAATATATATAGGAGTAGCATTATCTTTGTAAAGGATCGATAATTTTGCATTCGTATAAATTTGTAGTATTTTTCTTCATTTATTCCTATAAAAATAGTTGGCTCTTGAGATACTTGTAGGTAATATCAAACCCCTGCTTCTAGCATAATCTATATAAAATATTGCTTGCACATGTATATACACAAGAGCTTGTATATATATTTTGGTATAGTAATTTTTGACCTCCTAAATACCCATTTCTATGTGCATGTATTTTTCTATGACCTTTTGCTAGATTTTTTTATTTTTATTAAGTGCATGTGTGTGAAGGGCCTACATCCATTTTTAGACTAAGTCACTCTCTTGGATATCAAATTGGACCCACCTTCTTATGCATGCATATAATTGGTAACTCTCATCTATGTTTGACTATGTTGAGGATACGAAGTGTTCACCACTGGCACATACCATTCAAACCTATTTTTATAAGAATATCTTAGTGTATCTCTTGGTACATCAACCCCTTTATTTTGTTGAGTTGTTTTTACTTTTAATCCGTTGCACCACTTTTCCTTTTGTTGAGCACAAGTGTGCCTTGAAGATCACAAACTAACAAGAATTTGACCTTTTAAAAACTCTTAGATTCCCTTGACTGGTCCAAATACTACGTTGCTAGTTATGGTACCATTGTGCCACTCCTTGTGAATCGTGATTACCCTACTAGGGATAATCAAAGATGATAATAGTTCCCTTTTTCATCCCTATCATACCTCCACCACTGTTCAAATATTCATGGACTTCATTTTCAAACTTCATAGTATGCCTAAGTGTATTGTGTCTGACCATCTCCCTACTTTTTCTAATCCATTTTGGCAAGAACTTTTTAAATTATAGGTAACATAGCTACAAATAAGCTCAGGTTATCATCGATAAATGGATGGGTAAAATAAAATTATCAACAAGTGCTTAGGAGCCTACCTTCCCTATTTTACCTCCAAACACTCAACACAATGGACTAAGTGGCTATATTTAGCTAAATGGTAGTACAACACTTCATCTCACACAACCTCCAAAATGACTCCTTTTGAGGTTATTTATGGGTTTCTACCTCAATCGCCCTCTTCATATGTTCCTAGAAACTCCAAAGATCATGTGGTAGATGCAAATCTTTAGGAGCATACACAAAGTTTGTAGTAATTGAAGGAAAATTTTGTGTTGGTCCAAAACCAGATGTGATAGTAGACTAACCAACATTATTCTAATTCTAGCTTCAATGTAGGCAATATGGTCTTTCTTTGACTCCAAACCTACAAATAATATTTTGTGTAACTTTGTGCTCTTCAAAAATTAGCAACACAATTTTGTGGACCCTAATAGATATTACATTGGATTGGATAAGTGGTCTATATGCTTGCATTACCACCTTCTTCCAAGAACCATATAGTCTTCCACATCTTTTATCTCAAGAAGGTACTTCAATCAAAACTTCCTCAATTAGAAGTTGAAGGCTTGGTCATCTTAGAGTCTAAAAATATTTTAGACTATAGAACCTACACTCTCCATAATTATACCATCACTGAATTTTTGATTTGATGGTACGATTTACTGCCATAATATGCCAATGATTTTCAACAACAATTTCCTTATCCTTAGCTTTGAGGGTAATTATTTTGAAAGGGTAAGGTTATGTTAGGACCCCATCTTAATGTTACTATGTAATTACTCTCTTCTTAACATGAGAACCTCATCTGAATGATATTATATAATATTTTATAATATATGTGGCATTTGAGATGCCTAGATAAGTGAGGCCATTTAATGTATCCTTTATTAAGAATGTAAGTATTTGTTTGGTAGAAGATTCTAGCTGAGGTGGCCACTTGCATGTGAAGCCAACCCTTGCATTATAGTTAAGATTACAAAGAATCTTTTAAAAATCAAGGAAACATAGATGAAGGCATCTCATTTTTTGTTGTATTGAAACTTTGTTTTTAAAGAGGTTGCTCCTCAAATAAGCCTACAATTCTATAATATATTCTTCCTTCCTACAATAAAATTTGATGCATTTCCATTTCATCTTACAATATTATTAATTTCAAACTCATTCTTTGTTATTATTGCAATATTATGTGAATAAATTTATTTTACATCAAGGTTCATAAAACTTATCTAACAATTAATAAGATAGCTTTATAGTATTTCATTATTTCCTTTTCATTCTCTTCTTCAAAATATTTTATATCTAAATTATAAATATTATTCATAAAAAAACATATAATACAATTTTTGTATTTCTTTAACACTTTTTAAAAGTACCTTTCATAATTTTTATTTTATCTTTGTATAACTCTTCATTTTCAAAATTATTTATTTATTTCATTTTGTTGTTTGTCTTTTTATTTATTTTATCTGTGTATAACTCTTCATTTTCAAAATTATTTATTTATTTTATTTTGTTGTTTGTCTTTTTATTATTATTTTATAGCCGACTTTTACTTTTATTTTTCCTAAATATAGGACATTTTAAAAATATGTTTCTTCTCCTTTAAGTAGGACTCTTTGTATGCTTTGGCTATTTTGAATTAAGAAAATTTTAAAAAATATATTATTATTATTATTATTATTTACGATTCAAATTTCGGTTGTTTATTCTCACTTGGTTTTTTCACTTTTATTTATTTTTTCATTTTTATACATAATTAACTATTACAATTTTTTAAGAGTTAGGTGGATTGGTAAATGCTAGTTTAGTTGGACACTTACCAAGAAGAGGCCCAGGTTTAAACCTTGGGAAAGCTTGTTAGTCTCATCTAAATTCTGTGAGTACGATACTGAGTGCCCTATGGTTCACAAAGAGGTGGAATAGGAAAGAGGTGAAATATATTTGGAGGATGTAACCCCCTATGGTTTGAACCATGAATCCCAATCTCTTTGTGGGTCCATTTCAGTATGGTTATAAAAAAAATGAGGTGGAATAGGTTTTGTGGATTGAACCCGAGCTCCTTGTGATCCATGTGGAATATGTTTGGTGAAAGCAGGCCCTAGTGGTTGAAACCTGAACGCCATGTGATCCATTTCATGCCAGTGCGATCCTTAGCGTCTTATGGTTCATTTCACGTCGGGCTAAAAAAAAAAAAACTAGGTGGAATAGGTTTGGTGGATGCAATCCCCTATGGTTTGAATCCTCAATAACAACAAGGTGGAATAGGTTTGGTGGATGTAGCCCCCTATGGTTTGAACTATGTGGTCCATTTCACGTTGCTTTGTAAAACATCAAGGGAGAATATGGGAGAATATGAGGGAGAATACATTTGGTGAAAGCTATGTGGTCTATTTCAGCGCTATGTGGTCCATTTCATATTGCTTTGTAAAAAAATGAGGGAGAATATGTTTGGTGAAAGCTATGTGGTCCATTTCACGTTGCGTTGTAAAACAATGAGGGAGAATATGTTTGATGAAAGCAGCCTTTGTGGTCCATTTCACATCGGATTATAAAACAATGAGGAGAAATATGTTTGGTGAAAGCGCCTCCCAGTGGTTTGATCTCTGAATCCCCCAATGGTTTGAACCCTAACTTGTGATCCATTTCATGCTAGACTATAAACAACGAGGTGGAATAGGTTTGATGGATGCAACCCATGTAATTTGAACCCTGCGCTTCTCAACTACTTTAACAAACTCTCTATCAACGAAAATATATATAGTTATTGCCGAGACAATTTCTCACACAAAGGAACGACTTCTGATTCCTGTTATTTTTAAATTCAATCAATACCCTGTGATCCCTGTTATTGGGTAAAGCAATCTACAAAGACACGATGCGATCGTACTCACCATCTCGTCATTACCCTCCAAGTAGATTGATGCCACATCAACAGCAAACACCATATACGTCAAATCGAGCATTAACAGCAAACAAGAGATTCCAGATCAGCATTAGCAGCAGATAGGAGATTTGGTAGATCAACGTAGATCAACGTCAGCAGACAGGAGATTTGCCAGATCACTGTAGTAGGAGACAGAAGATCTCCGTCGGATGAACGAAATGATTTTTGAGTTGAACATATATTTAGCATGATAGAAGATCCACATTTTAGTTTCCTATGGGAGACCTAGGGACTTATGCTTTAAGTTAACAAGCATTGTACTTGAGATTTTCTGTTTTTACCTTCTATAGACTCCATATGTTAGTAATTGTTGTGTTACTATTTACTAGAGCCACAAGCAAACGGAGGTTTCATGAAAGGTGGAACTGTGTGGAGAATAAAAAACGAAGAGGAGGCAGACCTTAGGAAGACGTTGATTACCGTAGTAATTTCAGCAGTGAAGTCCCGAATGTCGGCGAAGAATTTTTTGATAATGTAAATAAACTTTAATAATTTAGGTACCAAACCTTAGAGAACCATGCATTATTATTTTTATTATTATTAATAATATTTAAATGTTTTCTATGACTTATAAGCCGCATCGTCTACGTGTAAATTAGGTTTTCATTCAAAATTTTACAAAAGAGCAATAATTATACCTTAACACATTTAACTAATACAAGGATAGAAAAATCATAACATATAAGAACTAGAGTTATAGGGATCTAGATGTAGTATACAATATAGATATTTTCTAATTTTTGCATTTACCATTATGAAAATTCTCCATAACAAGTAAGATACATGTGGTTTAAAATCCAATTCACCATAGCATATCTGCAATCTTAATTTGTTATTGAGGAACATGAAAAACCCTATTGTTATAAATTTAGACTACAGTGCATGTATCTTGTCAATCACCATTTGTATCTTTCAACCCCTATAGAAGGTCCTAGTGGACACCTTTAGTCAATTTATGGTTATTTGTGAATGTAATTCTACTTGTACCATAGACCATCCAACCTTAGTAGCTTCTTGAAGGTCATTAAGAATAGCACATGATTCTATTAGATTGTTAAAGAGGACTCCATGATTCTCTACAAAATAAAAGCATGAGTACCATATGAGAATTTTCATATGCCTCCTATACTTGCCCTTCCTAGATTATCTCTTGACACACCATCAGTGTTGATCTTCTCTATATCTATGGGAGGTCTTGCCATGGTCATCCATTTGAATAGTAGGTTGACATTGTGGAGGTCTATATTTCCATCATCCATAGGGAGTTGAAGCAAGGAGAGTAAACTATGCCACTTTTGAGATACTATGGAGGAGGGCTTCAATGTATGCAGAGTAGTTTCCTTGTTATTGACTATAGTTTTTCACAAATATATTGAACTTTATGGTGAATTTTTTTAAGTGAGCATAATGTTTTTTGGGATCCTCTTGGATAAAATTTAATTGATTATTTGGTTGAAAACTTTGAAAGCCATATATGTTCTTTTTATAACATTGACATTATTTTCATTTTTACCATGTATATAACAAGTTATTTAAAGTTATTTCATGTATGTTTGTTATCATACATTTGACTGATATTTCTTTGATGACAATTTTGCTGTCTTCCTTGTCTATTTTATCGTTTACTATCATATGCTTCTTCCATTTGTTTTGTTGGATTATATATATTTTGTTTTCCTTAATTAGTAGATATCCATTTTACTTTAGTCATCAATGCTTGACTAGACTTGTTTGATTGACAATTGAATTTCTTGCATTTCTCTTATTTACTTAGTAAAGCCCCACATAACTCATCCAATTTTTTTGTGTAAATATTTTCTATTTTTCTATTAGCTAAAGTATGGATACAAAGTTATGATATTTCTTAGGTAGGTTACTTAATTTTTCCTTTTATTCCATTAATTAAAATTTGCTAGTCCTCTCATACGTAGTAGAAAGAGTGTTCCAAACTTGTTTGATGTTTGAAGTTATTATACATGAGATCTAATTGAAGGATCTATCTACCACAAGAAGAGTGTTCATGTATTTATGTCCTTTTTATTTCATTTAATATGTTCATCTAGATCTATTGGTTTTTTGTATTCCATGTCTCATAGTTTGTGACTTTACAAATACCTCTCACCATCACATAACTTATAAACATCAATTTATCTCTCTCTCTCTCTCTCTCTCTCTCTCTCTCTCTCTCTCTCTCTCTCTCTCTCTACCATCACATAACTTATAAACATCAATTTATCTCTCTCTCTCTCTCTCTCTCTCTCTCTCTCTCTCTCTCTCTCTTTCACATAACTTATAAACATCAATTTATAGGATCTTGGATGACTAAATTTGAAACATTCTAGGTTCTAATATACCGTGGGGTAGTAAATCTTGAAGTTTCACTTTGAATTACTAAAGGTTTTCTATGACTATAATGTTTGTATTCAATAAAATCCATCAATGCGTTAAACCTAAAATAAAATAAAGGTAATTCTAGAAAAACAATATAAAATCTATCCAATATTGAAAGAAAACATCCAATTCTAAACCATCTATTTTTCTAAACCAATCTTGATTCTCGTATGGTTCATTCTAAGAGAATTATTGAATTTAAAAAAGCAAAAAATATAACATTTATATGAAAATAGGGATAAATATGGTGTTTTTATATTCTCTAGAAATAAAATTTTAGTTGAAGGTTTTATGGTCTTGTCAATTGTAAAATATCCATACTTATCTCAAGCCTAAAAAATGTTTCCACCTTTAACACAAATTATTATTGTCACCATGTCCTTTGTGAATTCTCCAAGATGACCAATCCTAGGACATGTTTTTTATACCAAATGTGAACAAGCACTATAGAAATGGAGTAGCAAAAACATCTCACTAAGAGAATACATTCTATTCTAATATCTAAAAAAAAATTATAGACTAAAAAAATACACAAGCAAGACTAGAGTAAAATACAAGAGGAAAGAAGAAGAAGAGGAATAAGGAAGAACAATATAGAATATGGGTGTTGGAGATACATTTATAGAAGAGAGTTTCAAAGAAAGATATAAAATATGGGTGTTGGAGCTACAATTATCTAGTGGCTAAGGATTATGGAATATTAGCATAGACCACAAAAAAAAATGATTTATCTTCAACACTCCACTTTATTGATTAATATTTTCAAATGATTATAGAATGGGATGATCTTAATTTTTCAATTGTGATTTGGTAATTTATTTGTTGAAACACTATTTATTTTTTATTATTTGTGGAAAACATCCCAGAAGGAATGCCACTTTCAAATAAGACCCATGGAAGTAGGGATATCCATTTCGCAAAAATAGCCCAGGACTCGAACCTGGCCTACCACCTTTGACATACTCAGGGAGAAAATAAACACATAAAACTATTTAAAAAATAAAAAATAAATAACAAATAAAATAAAAAAGCATGCTCCTTGAGTGTGTGAAAAATAAAAGCACAACCGAACACACACATAATAAGATTAAAAAAAACACAACATGAACCACCTAGAAAAAACACAAGAAAAACATAACAAAACATAAACATGAAAAAAACAATAGAACACTACAAAGACATAACACAAAAAAACATGAAAAATAAACATAACCAAAACCTAAAAATATAAAAATAAAAAATAACAAACAATAGACAATAAAATATATATATATATATATATAGAAAACACTCACACATAAAAACACGAACTAACACAAACAAAAAGAAAGACAAGAACAAGAACGACACAAATAAAATAACAATAACAATAAACATAAAAAAACACAAAACAACAAAAAATAACACAAAGAACACAAAAAAAAAATAAAAATAAAAATAACACACACAACTTAAAAAACTAAACAAAAAAAAGAAAAAAAAAATTGAACATAACAATGACCTATCTAGACCATAAAACTTTTAAGAAAAGAATCAATAGAGGAAACAAAAGAAAGAATAGTTTGAGCTAGGGAACTAAAATAACCTAAACAAACCAAAGAGAAGAAAAAATAAAGCAAGAAGAAACTAGGTACCTTTAGAACTAGAGTCATCAAAAGAAATTATAGAAATAAGAGCTTCCCTTATTTGTGAATCCCACCATCTAGGAGGGTGGTCATAACAAGTAAGATCACCTTTGTCCAAAGTCCAATTAGCTAAAGCATCAACACTCTTGTTTTGATATTTGACCACATGATTGTAATCAACTTTCAAAAATTCCATATGGATTAATTGAATCTTCTCAATAATTATTTTTATTCTCCAATCAATCTTATGATTCTTAGGAGTCTTAAAAATATTAATCATGATTTGAAATTCAGACTCAACTAACACCTTTTCCCATCCAACCCTAGTAGCCTCTTGAAAGCCTCTGAGGATACCATACCCCTCAGCAAGGTTATTGAAAATAATACTCAAATTCTCAAAAAAAGTAAAAACTAGGGAGCCATTTTAAAGTCTACCAATTCCTCCCATACTAGATTTTCCAGGGTTCCCTATAGAGGCTCTATTAGCATTGAATTTTACAAAATCCTTAGGAGGAGGATGCCAATTTCTTGTGCTATCCATATTACAAATACTCACATTCCCTTTAAGTTGGTTGCCCTTAGAAGATTTAATATTTAATATTTGCATCACTTGATCCCATATTTGGTGGGAGTTTTGGGGATGATTAAGGAGATGATGGACTGATTCAACTAAGTTGGCTATGGAATTTTTCCAAATATAGTGAATATGCTTCCTATCTTGATTAAAAATTTGATTGTTCCTTTCATTCCAGATATTCCAAAGAAGAATGGTAGAACCCATCCAAAATAATTGCCTAATAAAATGATAAACACCCTCTTGATTAGGCCAATCCCTCCAAATTTGTTCAAAAGTAAAAAAATTGGACCACTGTAAGCCAAGTAAAGTGGTCATTCTCCTCCATAGCTCAGAGGCTAAAGTACAGTTAATAAATATATGGCTAAGAGTTTCTACATTCTCTTCACACATTTCACATATAAAAGGGCCATGAAAACCATGCTTCATAAGTTGCTCACCAGTAAGCACCCTACGATGCAATAAAATCCAAGTAAAGAACCTCACCTTAGGCCAAAGCTTTTGAGCCCACAACTGAGAAAATATTTCAGAATATTGGTTGGGATTATTATGGCATAAGGTCAAATAACCTTAAGCAACTTAATACTCACCCTTAGTATTGTCGTTCCATCCAAACAATATTTTTTCATGGGACCAAGAGAGAGATATCATATGAAGGATGTCTTGGATATCTTTTCTTTACCTTTCTAGGATTTGAATAGGCCAATCCTCAATAGGGATCCAATATCTACAAACCTTTGAATTACCAGTATGGTACCAATAGTAATTAGCCACCTTTATCTAGTTAGCTCGGTGAAGCTCCTCCATACAAGGCCTCCAATTGAGAAACTAAGTTATCAAAGGCTTGTGACCATCCCAAGAATCTATCCAAAAATTTACCTATTGAACATTATGAATGATCCAAAATAAAATTTTCTTTATGAAATCCTCACCAGTCTTAAGAATTGCTAAAATGGGAAAAACTTTGGTAAGAAGTTGATAGCGAACAAGGTCTTCAAGAATTTTATTCTCAACATATCTAGAACAAATATTATTGGCCCAAAGAGCAATGGGGTTATGCAACATCCTCAAATATAATTTAGCAGCTAAATATTTATTTTTATTAATAGAAGATAGAAATCCTAACCCCCTTCATTATTAGGAAGACATAAAGTGTCCCATTTCACCAAGGCCCATTTTTTTTTCTCCTTTGTACCACTCCAAAGGAATAAATGACTGATTTGATCTAGTTCTCAAAGAACATCCTTTGGGATATTCAACACGAAAGATACATAAATAGGAATAGCTTGAAGGACAGATTTTACCAAGGTGATTCTACCCCAAAAGAAATCCATCTGTTGGTCCACTTTTCAATTTTATTCTTGAATTTTTCCAACAACCAATTCCAATATTTATTTTTTTACGTTTGAATATTGATGGGAATACCTAAATAAGTGATTGAAATGGAGGTCTTATTATATCTTAATTTATCCAAGACTATGGATTCCTGTCTGGTAGAGCAATGAAAGAAAATAACTTTAGATTTGTCTTCATTTAACAACTGTCCAGTAGCCTTAGAAAAATAGCTAATGATTTACTTAAAATTAGAAGCTTCCTTAACTGTAGCTTTACCTTAAAGAGTAGAGTCATCCACAAATTGAAGATGAGAGATAGTTCTAGCTTCATGAGCAATGGTAACTCCCTCAAGGGTTTTTTTTCCCTCTTTTTGGTTATACTCCTACCCAAGCAGTCAACAAGATTGATGAATAAATAAGGGGATAGAGGGTCACCTTGAATATTACCTATGGAAGTTGGGAATGACTGAGAAGGTCTGCCATTGATAAGAACTAAGTAGGAAACTGAAGAGATACATACCATAATCCAATCCATACAATCCTTAGAGAAACCAAATTGCCTCAAAACATTGATAAGGAAGTGCCAATCCACTCTGTCATAAGCTTTGGATAAGTCTAACCAAATGAATATGGAAGGATATTTTTTGCATATCCATGGAATGGATGGCTTCCTGGGCAATATCTATCTCATCTACTATTTTATGCTCTTCGACATAACCCCCTTGCTCGAGGGAAATAATATTATGCAAAAGAGGCTTCAACCTTTCTACCATGATCTTAGTAATCATTTTGAGAAGAAAATTACATAGATCAATAGGTCTAAAAGCTGAGATATGATCAACCTCCTGAGATTTTGGAACAAGCGTAATATAAATTTATTGATAATCTTCAAAATTTCTTTGGCTTTTCTGGTTTCTTCCACCACCTCTAATAAATAAACATGAAGGATATCCCATAACTCTTGGTAGAATTCAATGGGATAACCATGAGGACCTAGGGTTTTCCATTTTGGCATTTTAAAAACTACCTATTGAAGCTCATTGATAGTAATAGGACCAATAAAAATAGAGTTGTCCTCAGAAGTGTTAATACAAGAGATTGCTTGAAGAACATTTTTTTGAGACGTAGAGTCAAGAGGAGTGGCAGTAAAAATAATTGAAAAAGTAATCAACAACAATAGAGTTCATGCCATCCCAAGTATAGACAACATCTCCAGAATCTGATTTATGGAAGAAATGAAGTTGTGAGATCTTCGATCTAGAAGAGATTTGTGGAAGAAATTTGTGTTTTGATATCCTTCTTTAAGCCATTGAATTCCATATTTTTGCTTCCATAATATTTCTTCTCTTTTTTCCCATTCCTCTACCTGAGTTGTGAGTTTAATTTCATGTGCGCTTCTATTCTCTATGAGGCCATCTAAACATATTTTCTTATTCAATTTTTCAAGTTGAGCAATAACTTCATGTTTTTTATGAACATCTCCAAAATCCTTCCAGTTCCAAGTCTTGATTTTGGATTTAATGTATTGCAGTCCTTTGTAAAAATAGAACATCTTAGTCTCATGCCTAGGCTTACGTTCCTTCTACCATTGTTTTTTTTTTTTGAATTTACATGGTGGAATCGGTAGCCGCCATGAATCCGAGTAGGCTGTCCAGATTTTATGGCCACCATAGTATTCTGCGTTCTCCGCCCTAGAAGCCGCAACATAGATCTTCGTGCAATCTGCCCCTATAACCACCATGCCACAATCATTTTAAACATTTTACGCCACTGAAAGCATTCCTTCTACCATTGTTGCACATGAGGTCTAAAGGAATTGTATCTGAGCCACATTAATTGAAAATGAAAATGAGAGAAACTCACAATTGTTTTCCACATTTCCACCATGACTGACCAATGATCCAAACCAACATTGTTAAGAGTATTCACTTTAGTAATGTGACCATGGATTAAGAAATTTTTAAAGAGCAAAAAACTATCCAATCTCTCCATTATACAAGTTAAGCCTTGCCTTCTGTTAGACCAAGTCATAAGGCCATTATCTGGTTGGATGTCCACAAGATGGAGTTTTACAATATATTTTCTCATAAGGCCATTGCTTTTGTCTAAATTTCTATTTCACCCTATTTTCTCATTCATAGAGATGATGGTATTGAAATATCCTCCGATCAAGATCCAAGCTTCAAGAAAATGAGAGATAATATGAGTTATATCATTCAACTGTCTTCTTTTTTCCTCCAAAGTAGTCAGAGCATAAACAATAATGTAGAGCATAATTTGGTTGGAATGTCTACTTTGAATAGCTATAGCCAACAAACCACAAATATCAACCATATGGTGAATAACTACCTCTTTTGATTCCTAAAGACAGGCAATGCCACCAGAAGTCCCTTAGTAACTAAGGGAAACCACTTTTCTAGCTGGCCAAATTTTACTGGCAATTGAGTCCATATCCTCCATTGACATATTTGTTTCTTGAAGTAAAACAAGATGTGGATGATTTATGTGAATCATTCTTCTAATTTCATTTTGTTTTGAAAGACTCCCTTTGAGTCCTCTAATATTCCAAGTGATGATATTCATTAATACCGGGGCTAAAAAATTTGGGAAGGGCATTAATAATATCTTCCTCTACAAGCTTTTCACCTTCTTTTACCATATGATATTGATTGGTCTTGCGACCTGCTTTTTTATTAGAATCCATCCTCACTTTTTTTTCCCATTTATTGACTTACTCTAATTGAATCTATGATGGCTTCTAACCTTGAAGAATGCTCGTACATAGAAAAAAATTTACTACAGGATTCAACAAAGTCTATATTAGGACTTGTATTATCTGAATTTTTGACATTTAAAAGATTTTTTTCTTGTGTAAATTTTCTCCCTTTTTTGCTTTTGAAAACCTTTAATTTGTTGGTTTGTCTCTGAGTTCTTCCCTTCATATTTAAATTGTGTTTCTAAGATTTATGTTTCCATTATTTCCTCTTCCTCACTTGGGAAATCATTTGTGGAAAGGATTTCAAACATATTAGTAGATGACTTTGATTGATCCTTCATAACTGGTTTTTTTTAGTGTTCTTCTTCTTAGGTATTTGGAAACCTGCTAAATTTATATCTTCTTTATTTTGATTATAAAATTTATTTGGGAAAGCACTAGCCAAATGACCATATTCATGGAAAATTCTACAATGAAAAGGAATGTTCTCATAGTCTCCTACTCGCTCTCAAGTATCTTCCCCAAATTGTAATGTGATATTTTTAGGTAGGGGTCTGTAAAAATCCATTAAAATACAAATTCGAGCATAAATAATATATTCAAAATTTTGAGTACAATCAACAGTCATCATAAAACATCCTAAAGAGTTTCCAATTGAAGAAAAAATAGTAGGATTCCAAAATTCAATACGGAGGCCAAAGAGTCTAACCCACATGAGAGATATAGAAGGCATCACTTCTTCAGCTTTAAATTTAGTATGTTAGGGCTTCATGAAAAGACCTACCCTTCCAAAAAACCAAGGACCCCGTTGAAAATTTTTCTCTCTATCTTCATTATTAGCAAATAAAACAAGAAAATAACCATTTGTATAAATAGATATTTGTAATTCACCTTTCGTTTTCCAAATTATTTGCAACCCAAACTTTGAAAGTAGATAGGCTCAGACGAAAACCATAAACCAACAAATTAGTCCTCTTTTTTCCAAATATTCAATGCCAGTATGAATGTTACCCATATCAAGCTTAAAAATAGGAGTTCCATCAGCTGCTTTAAGACATCCTAACTCCATTTTCTTGGGATCAATTTTAGGCATTCTTAGAGGTTTATGGGAATTGGGATGAGGTTGCCACCATGGAGGGCATTCCTAAAATTCTTTTTTGGGGCTGAGTCTTCAAAATTCTTACCCTTGACAAGGGTTTTCATAGTAGAATTATTTTTTGGGTGCACCTTACCACCAGATTCACTTGATATCTGAGCCTTTTTTTGATCAACTTATTGAAACTTGTTGTGTGATATCTTTAATCCTTACCCTAGACATCGTGGAAAGGTATGGTTTTCACTTTTCTTTTGTGCAGCAAATTGGAAGCTATTGTCACTCAAGTTCACAACATGATCTGTTGAAAGACAAATTTCTAACCTATCTTGAATTCCCTGCAATATATCATGCTAAAACATTGAGCATAAACCACAAAAATATTGGCCTCTAGGTCCCGAAGGCCCAAAAAACCAACCTCTGGAGCTTCTTGCACTCAACCTAGATGCAACCCTTGTACAACCGCTTGCCAAAAATCTTGTTCACACATAGGAATGCGCTATGATTTTTGTTACTAAAAATAATCTAAAAATTGGTGGAGATGTTCTAGGATGTTTTAGGCATCTACCCTAAAAATTTCAGCTCAATCCAAATTCGAATGAGTGAGATATGGCCGAAATAAGTTTGTTAGTTTGGACAGTCCCATGAAAAATGTACCTCCTTCATATTGTACATTTTTTGATTTCCTTCAGAAATTTGGTGCATGAATTCATTTTTCCTCAAAAAAATATAGAATACTTTATCTCAATTGAACATCAGGATTAGGATTTCAATTGCAACACTAGGTAATTTATAAAATTTATTTTAAAATAAAAAATATTTGGTCTTTATTTTAATTGTTAACTAAAAGAATTTTTGTTTTAGACCTTTATAGGATGATTATAACATTATATTATATTACTATACCATAGTAAAATATAGAATACGGAGGAAGCAAAGGATTAGGAGAGATGAGGAGCGGTGGAGGAAGCAGAGGAAGCAGAGGAGGAGCAAAAATGATAGGCAAGAATTTTGAACCAACAGAAGGAGAAGATCCAGAGGTAGGTAGAATGTTGTAGCTAAAAAGGAAAAGGATTCCCTGTCAACTCAGTTTGAAAAGGCTAAAGGTATAGATCCTCCAGATAAACCCTCAAAAAAAGGGTCCCACTGGGATTCGGGAGCTAGCAAAAAGGGCCCAACCTTTTTGGAAATGCTGAAAGGAAAAAATAAAGAGCTATTCAGTGAAATACCACCCCTAATATCAAATAATAACAAGTTAACTGTGCCATTGGAGATTATGGAAAGATTATTGGATATGGAGGCATCATCCTTAGTTGGCAAGTTTTTTAGGAGGAAGGCTGGACATTGAGACTATTCGCTCATTGGCCGCGGCAAAGTGGAAAACTTCAGAAGCTTAGAAATCTTAGCCATGTCAAGAGGTTTTTTTATGATAATACTCAAAAAAAGGTTAGACAGGTTGATTCAAGAAAGGTTGGATAGGTTTTTTTATCCAAGGAAGCTATTGATTCAAATTGAATGAGCCATGTCAAGAGGTTTTTTTATGATAATACTCAAAAAAAGGTTAGACAGGTTGATTCAAGAAAGGTTGGACAGGTTTTTTTATCCAAGGAAGCTATTGATTCAATTTGGACAGGTTGAGCCAAATTTACATGGAGTAACAAGAGGATAGGAAGTTAGTTGATTCAAGAAAGGTTGGACAGGTTTTTTTATCCAAGGAAGCTACAACAATGTTTGGTGATTCAGCATTACAAGCCCTTCCTAAATGCGCTTTAGACCATAATCTTATTCTATGGGAGGCATTTCAGGCTAACTCCTTTAAAAACCCATTCAAATTTTTATCAATGTGGGTTAAACATCCGAAATTCAAGAAATGAATAGAGGAATGGTGGAAGCAGCCTATCTAGGGAAGTTCTTCCTTCAAACTATCTCAAAAACTTAAGATGGTGAAAAACAACCTTAGAATATGGAATAAAGAAGTCTTTGGAAATATTTTTGAGAATAAGAGAGCAGTGGGGGAAAAACTGAGAATAATAGAAAGCAAAATCCAAAATAGAACCTATGATGAGGTGACAAGGACTGAAGAGAAGGAAACCCTTTGTGAGTTTTATAATATTTTAGCTTGTGAAGAGATGTATTGGAGGAAAAAATCAAGGGCATTATGGCTAAAGGAAGGGGACTCAAATTAAAATTGTTTCCATGTTACAACATTGAGCAATAGAAGCAACATAGAAATTTAACTAAGGTGGATGGATCCTCAACTCAAAAAATTCAGGAGATCAGGGACGAGGCTGTTAATTTTTTCAGTTCATTATTGGGTGAAGAACGGGCCTGTAATGCCCAAGCAAAGGAATATCTCCTTCAATTCATTCCACAACTCATTTATGAAATGATTAACGAGTCTCTTATAGTAGCTTTTTTAGATGAAGAGATCAAGGAGGCTTTGTTTAACATGGATCCTGACAAAGCTCTTGGGCCGGATGGGTTTTCACCGTGGTTTTTCCAAGTTTGTTGGGATATTGTTGGAGCAAAAGTTATTGCTACAATCAAGGAGTTACAAAGTTCAAATTATATTCCAAGGGGTTTCAATGCAAATTTCATTGCTTTGATCCCTAAATTCCCCAACCCCAAGACTATGGCTGACTTTAGGCTGGTTAGCCTATGTAATATATCCTATAAAATTTTGTCCAAATTTTTAGCCAACCATTTGAAGAAATTTCTACTGGTTATCATTGATCCAAGTCAAGGAAGTTCTGTACAAGGAAGATCAATCTTATATGGAGTTATTACTATTCATGAGGCTCTTCATACAGCTGCTTAGACCAAAAAATCAGTCATGGATTTAAAGTTAGACATGAACAAAGCTTATGACAGGATAAATTGGGAATTCCTAGAGGCAGTTTTATTAAAATTTGGCTTCAACATGAAATGGGTCAAGTTAATAAGAGAGTGTATTTCTAAGCCTTGTTTTTTAGTTTTGGTTAATGGGTCTACTGCAGGTTTTTTCAAATAAAATGTGGTCTAAGACAAGGATATCCCATAAGTATTATGTTGTTCATCATTGTAGCTGAGGCCTTGGGAAGAACCATTAAGGCAACAACGGTAGCTGGACTCATATCATGTATCAAGGCCACGTTTCTAACTACCCCAGTGACACATCAAAAATTTGTTGATGATACATTGCTACTGACTTTGGCTTCTATGGTTGAGGCAAGAAGGATTAAAAATATTCTCATAATGTATGAAGAAGCGGCTGGATATAAAGTGAATTTTGATAAGAGCAAATTTTATTTCATCAATACCCCCATTCCTAGGCAAAAGAGCATAGAAAAGATCATGGAATTTCAGATTGCATTCCTTTCCACCTCCTATTTAGGTCTTCCCCTATTTACGGGGAAACCTAAAGGATCAATGTGGAACGTAGTTCTGGAGAGGATCCAAAAAAAGCTAGCAGGTTGGAAGGACATTTTTTATCTCAAGCAGGCAAAGCAATTTTAACTATGGCTTTACTTCAAAGTATACCTGTTTACTTCCTATCAGTATTCAGATATCCCAGCAAGGTGTATCACAAAATTGAGCAGCTTCAAAAAAAATTTCTCTAGTCAAGAACTGAGGATAAGAAAAGGATCCATTTATTAGGTTGTAACAAGGTTTGCAAACCTAAAGTTGATGGGGGATTAGTATTGAGGAGAGTTGCTCATATCAATACAACTCTGTTAGCCAAACAAGCATGGCCATTATTGACTAAGGTCGATAATGAATGGACTGCCATAGTTAGGAGTAAATACCTCCAAGGTGTGAACTTCCTTATTGACAACTTAGCAAGTAGAGGGTCTACTTTTTGGAAAGCAATCCTCACGAGAAGGGATCTTGTCAAGAAAGGTCATAGATGGATTCTAGAAAATGGACAAACAATATACTTTTGGAAGGATCAATGGGTGAGAGCTGAGGAGTTATCCCAAAATCCTTGTTTGGCTAGGATTCAAGAGCATATGGAGCAACATATTGGGAAGAAGGTTGCAAATTATATGTGGTAGGATATAAATATCAACAGTGGAAACACATCAGAGTACAGGGTTTTGAAGCAGAGTCTGAAGAGCTTTATATCATTTTAACTCAGCAAATTATTCCCTCTGGAGAGGATGAAGATCACATTGTTTGGGCTGATACTGAAAGTGGTGAGTTCATAATTAAGTCCACCTATAATTTGCTTCTCAATGTGGAAGGTCAAAAATTTCAAACAAGTTTGGTTTGGATCAAAGGCTTAATTCCTAAAATATCATTTTTTTCATGGCTGGTGATTCAAGGAAAAATCCTCACTATGGATAATATGTTATCCAAAGGTATGGTTATTGTTAACCATTGCTACATGTGCAGGGCAGGATGGGAGACAACCCAACACTTGTTTATGGAGTTTTCGGTAGCGGAGTCCATCCTGGATGAACTTTTCCAAGCCTTTAGGATCTTGTGGTTTAAGCCTGCTCTTATATCCGAAGTGTTCCATCAATGGCCTCAACCCTTTGTTAGCCTAAAACTTAAGTACCTATGGAAAATCTGTTGGCATCATTTTCTTTGGCATATTTGGCTAGAAAGGAACCATAGAGCCTTTAAGGATACCATTCACAACCCAAAAACCATCCTCAATAGGATTATTGTCTTTGCGAAAGAAAACCTTACCACCTTAGTGGATGAGAAGCACTCAATTCTTCCCCAAGAAAAACAATTAGCTCGGGCCTTAGGTATTGAGGACAAACCTTCCATTCCTTTGCCCAATCCCAAAAATGGGATTTCTTAGGAGCCACCCCCCTAGGGTTGGTTTAAACTAAATTTTGATGGCACAGCCAAGGAGAACCTGGGAAGAGCTGGAGCTAGAGGAATAATCAGGGATCATCAAGGAAATCTGGTCAAGGCCTTCGCTGCACCATTGGGAATAAGAACTAATAACAAAGTAAAAGCTAGAGCCCTTTGGAGGGGGTTGCAAGTAGCCCAAGCAACTCAAGGTAACTTGATGATTGAAGGTGATTCTATGAACATTATCAACCTATTAACCAATGGCAAAAAAACCTCCATGGAGAATCGAGGGAGTCATCCATGAAGTGAGGATCCTTTTTATGGCAAGACAGAACATGAGGGCTCGTCACGTGTACCGTGAGGCCAATAGGTCAGCTGACAAATTAGCCAACATAGGTGTTGATGTTGGTAATTTGGTGACATGGACACAAGGTGTGCCACGTGAAATGGAAAACATTATTATTCATGCAAAGAAACCTACCTGTTAAGGAGAAATATGAATGGGTGTTCTCTCCCCATGGATCTGGTAATAACTATGGGGTTTCCCTCTAAATCATACCAAATTGGAAATTAAGGTAACAGGGTGTAAGCCTTGGAATATTCTGATAGAGAATAGGAAATGGGCAAGTAATAGGTTTCACAAGTGCAAAGTTCCAAACTTCAATTCTTGTCAATGTAAGTAATGTTTACAGTTATGTTTAGGTATGGGTGTGCTTTTTTAGTAAGGTTTTGTAGGGGATTCAACACAATTTTTGATAAGAAAGTTTCAAGGATGACTAGGATCTACAATATCAGCAGAAGGCTAGATATTGTAATAGGTTTTGGGTTAACCTGCAAAACCCGGTAATTAATGAAGACTTTTATTTACCAAAAAATATATATAGAATACAAATTGAATTTATTTTCTATAAGGATTAAGGTTTTGAAATGTTAAATATAGTAGGTTTAATATTTGAATATGAAAATAATTGGATTTATAAATCATGTAGTCTCAAATATCATAAAATTTTTATTTTCCTTATTTAATTTTTTAAATTGATATTATATAATTCTTCTATTTAGTATCTTTAATATATCAAGTCTCATGCTTCAACATATTCAAGAAAATTTAAAAGGAAATTTTAAGAAATTCAATATAGGTAAGGTGAGTTGTAAGGGTGGAATGTGAAATTTGGCATACAAATATTCTCTTCTAGATATTTCTCATCAAGGTTTTATTCTACTTTTGTCTAATAGAATATATTTTTCAAGATCACTTTGTCTTATCTTAATGTCTAATAGAATATTTTTTTCTCCTTTCTACCACTCCAAAGGAATAAATGATTGATTTGATCTAGTTCTCAAAGAATGTCCTTTGGGATATTCAACACGAAATATACATAAATAGGAATAGCTTGAAGGACTATAGAGATTCATAACAAAGTATGTATTTTTGAGGATGGCCTTAGCACTTTAGGGTTTAGAGGGAAGCATGAAGAATAATATGTTTTCAACATCATTCCTTGTGTTTCAATATTTTTTCGATAGTATAAACGTTTAAATGAGAAGTTATGTCACAAAATAATTTGAAAAAATAAAGAGATTGGTAATAATGAATGTGTTGGTGGAAATTGAAAGATAAGAAGAATATTCTCAAATCAAAAATAAAAAACAAAGGGACTAGTCCAATAAATAAAAGTAAAAATTGATGATAAGTATTAGAGGTATGAATAAGACCCCTAAAAATGTGTTGTCATGGAATTGATAGATTTTTGTACTCCTAAGTTTATTTTAATGAAGGAAAGTAAAATAAGTAGAAAGGAGTATAAGGATGCATTAAATAAGATTTAGAAGGCTAGACATTGTCTACTAGTTTCTAATATAGAAGCCTTAAAAGCTATTGAAACAATATAAAATAAATGTAAATGGGAGGGATCAATACTAGAAATGAGTGACTAGATTGCTTGTACTTTTTATATTAAATAAAGAAATATCAATATTGGATTCATAATTGCTTCATGATAAAATTAAGAAGCATATTTGTTTTTTTATGTTCAATTCAATGATGATCTATTAATTCTTAGGGGAGCTTCAATAGATTTTTATATATTTAAAAAGTGTGTGGCACTTTAAAATGGTATACATCAATGGAGAAAATTGATTCCTTTGGTAATATAAATTAGGGATGTTATTTCTTTAATATTTTAAGACATGGGATACAAATCTATGTAATGGGTAAAATCATACAACAAAAATATTGATTATGAATTTTATCACATAGTTGAAAACCAAATATATAATATTATCAATAAATTATTTTAATATATGGTATAATGAATAATGTTTATCCAAAGCCATTATGATTGTATTTTGTGTCTTCAGAACTCCGAATATGTTTGGTGGAATGAATAATTTTTTAAGGATCATTTATAGATCGAATTAATATAAAAGAGAAATATATAAACAAGGAAAATAAAGGTTTGAAATGTAAATTATTTGGGTAATATATTTTAAAAATCTAAATTTCAAAATGTACAAGAGAGTGAAAATCAATGGAATGAACCAATATATCCATGTATATGTTAGAATTACTATGCTACGGTAACTATGATTATTACCTTATTTGTTAATTAGTAGATTCTCCTAGGTAGATTTAATTTACCACATGGTAAAAAGTAGTTTGTTACTTTTACCATTAGGTTATTACATTATTACCCTAGTAGGTTAGATTAATTACTTTATCTTTCTACTTAACCATGAAGATATTCATGTCGAATATGGTTATTTAAATCACATGCTATTATTTATTAAACATTATTAGTAGTTAGTGGTATTTCCTAGCAGTTAGCTACCTTCAAGGGGGGACTACCTCTTAGACTATTCATAGCCTAAGTGAAATGTTATTTAAGGACCTCTCCCATCAATACTAAGGTTAATTCTTTTGATTTAATTATTTTGTTATTGCTCATCTTACATTGGTATTAGAGCCTATAGGTAAGGCAAAGGGAGTGGCATGGAAATTGATGCAAAAAGACACACTTGGCATGGAAAATTATTAGTTTAGAAACATCGATTTTATCTAAGCAAGATATGTCAATTATAAAATTTTATTTATTATTGAAATCTATTTATTTCAATTTATTTTTACTTGTGTCCAATTTGATTGGATGAAAAGCCCATCTGCAGGACCGACAACCTCATAGATGGCATAGACCACTCCACATGAAACACTAAAATTGGAGCTCTAATAGGCGTAGAAACTTGGCTCTCCCTTCGGATCTGATAGAATTTGGATGACACAGACCACTCCATAGGTGCCACTAAAATCAGATCACTAAAATTCATGTCATCTATTGTGCATAGAATATAAAAACCTGTTACATGGCAAGCATGATCTACATGGTGGGTTGATGTGGACCCTTGCTGGCATATGACACATGGATCAAGGCAAGCGACTGGGATCTGAGCTGGCACTAATGTAGCACAACACTGAGCTAGTGCTAATGTGGCATGACACTGAACTAGCACTAATGTGACATGAATATGAGCTAGTATGAGCTGACATGATTCGATTGGCTCTTCTTTAATGATATGGCATCTTGTGTGGTGAGTTTGACTAGAAAAGGTGGTGATAGGTGGCATGTCTCCAGTGGTCTACGTGGTGCAAGTATGGTAGGTTACAATTGTTCAAGTGGGTGGTAAAACAAAGGCTTTTATTTCTCGAAGGCAATTACTACAAAGTGGGAATGCCATGTTTTTAAACTATCAAGAAACTTCCGCATAGCGGATGTGGGACTATTAGTCCCAAGTCATTTTTTTCTGCTTTAAAATAAAATACAGGCTCAAATGCACATACGTACCTCTTCAATACCATTCGGTATTCTAGCTGATATGGTGGAACACTTAGTAGTATATTGTTATGTCCTGCAAGTTCATAGGATCCAACCTCGGTGGGACCAAAAATATTAATTTAACTTCGCAAGGTAATTTGTTGTTAGTTGCAAATTTTTATTTATTTAAATTATTATTTTTTTTATATAAGTTTAATATTTTTTTATTTTAGTCAAATTAATTGATTTTTGTAGAGCAATATTTAAACTTATTATAATTATATTAATTTTCTTCAAATTATTTTGCAACTACAAGCATATAAAGAAAAATGTGATGCACTAAAATTGAAAATTGAAGGTCTAGTTTTTTTGTAAATTCAAACAAATTGTGTTTTTTGTTTTCTCACATTTTGGGATATAAGACAAAGAAAAGCACCTTTTTTTGCAAATTAGAGACATATAAATTCTTCTAAAAACCTTGTTAATTTTACAAACAATAAAGGATCAAACTTGAATTAATTTTTGCCAAATTGTAACACAAGGACACACCGAACTTAAAAAATTCAAAGGGAAATAGTGCATTTGTTTTCTCTAAGGGGGTAAAAGACAAAAAATTGCATATTTTATTTTTTGCAAAATAGATAACAGATTGAAGACCTTGCGTCCACTAAAAACCAAGTTGACTGGTTCTGGATAGCCTTTCAAATGTAGGTCATGTGTCAACTTGAATTGAAAGGAGTGCTATTTTGTTCATTTTGCATATCAAAGGGGGGAAGACAAGAAATTATATTTCTTTGCAAAATTTTAACACAAAATAAGGAGCACTTAAAAATTACAACTTGTTTATTTTGCACCATAAAAAAAAGGAAAGGCAATTGTTTTATGCCAAATTCTTTGCAAAATTGAAAAACAAGAGGTAACTCTGAATATCAAATTTTTGCACAACACAAATAAAAATTTTATTGCAAAAAATAGTAAATAAAGGTGCATTTTTTATATTACTCAACATCTTTATTACAAATTGGAAAATTAGGTGCATTTTTGGTTGCATTCGACACCTAAGTGATAAATTTTTTTTGGGCACTCTTTGATTGCATTTAATTTCTTGTTCTTTGCAATTATAATTCATCAAAATCAAGAGCATTCAAAACCCCAAAATTTCACAATAATTTGTGTAACTCATTGCCCAAAGTATTAGCCATTTTTAAAATTGATATTCTCTCCATACAACCCTAAAACTCACTCTTATTTGTTTGTCTCAATTTTCTCAAACTGATTATCTCTCTTCAGGAGGATTTTCAGGCAGGTGCCATTAAATATCTTTTTGAGTGAATTCTCTTGCATTTCTTATTTCTTTGGCTGAAATATCCTCAAATTGATCAAATTTCTTCAATGAGAGTTTTTAGGTAGGTGCTATTAAATACCAATTAAGAGTGAAATAAAGATAATCTTGGTACAAATTCTAGAACCTTCATCATGGCAACTATCAAAAAATTCCTAAATAATACACAATTGCTTAAAGGTTCTAACTATTCAGCATGGAAAACTAAGATGAAGTCCATCCTTACTGTAGAGTAAATGTGGTATTTAGTGGATGGAACTAAAAAAAGGCCCACATCAATAGGAGCATATCAGAAAGCATGGGATAAAAATAACAATCATCTTCTCATGTTGATTCTCCTAGCTACTACTGATGAGATCTAGCCTCACATAAGTGAAGCTAAAACTGGTAAAGATGCATGGGATGCATTAAGTACCATTTTTAATGCTAAGAACCAATAAAATATTCTAAACCTTCAAAATCAATTTCATACACTTCATATAAAGTCAAGAGAAATAGTAGAGCTATTCCTTTTTAGAGGGGCAAAACTAAAGTCAAAGTTGAATGCTTTAGGAGCAAAAGTAGAAGATACTATTTTGAATTTAGTAATATTGAGGGCTCTTCCATAATCCTACAAGATGTTAATAACATCCCTTAATGTATCTAAAAGAATAATAACCTTTGTGGAGTTAGTCAATTTGCTTCAAATCGAGGAAGCAAATCAGCTCCAAAGCAATGAAGTGTCGAACAATGCACTTTACTCGAACAATCAAGGTGGAAAGAAGAAAGGAAACTTTTAGAAGGGAGGATCATCATCAAAAGATAAGGGCAAGCAACCTCAATTTTTTTTTTTTACAAATTGTGAAAAGAAAAACCATGAAACCAATCGATGTTGGTTTAGAAACAAGCAAAACAAAAATGACAAAGGAACATCACAAAGAGGCAATGTTGCTAGTGAAGTGTTTGATTTCGATTCTGATTCTAGTTTAGAAAGAGCACACAAAAGTGCTCATGGCTCAAATGGTATTGTAAAGAAAAACAAATTTGTCACCCTAGTAAACACCATTCTTACCCTCTTTTTAGCCTTCATAAACAACATAATTTTTAGTTTTAATTACTTGCAATAAAGGGGTGATTGTACCTCTTTTAGGCTTCATAAATAGTAAAGTATTTTTTTTTTAAGTACTTGTAATAAAAATGGGGAGATTTTCTGGTGTAATTTTTTGAAATTTGCCTAGGAGATAATATTTGTAAACGCCTTAACAAGCTTCATTATTTGCATATATTTTGAACATAAGGGGGATAAACAATTATTTCCAACTTCAAACATTTATTGCTAAAAAGGGAGGAAGACTTATAAGGGTTCATTTTTTGCAGCGACTGACACCTTAGTCACACTTCTTGTAGAAATTCCATTACAACATGTTTTGCAACAAGGGGGGAAACTTATAAGGGTGCATTTTCGACAACGACCGACACCTTAGCTACCTTATCAAAAATTTTACATATTCATATTGTAATAGAATGAACCTCATATGAAGTTATCTACTCTAGTACACCTAGCGGTTGTATTGGTTGGTTACCCATGCAATATGGTTGGATGACAAGATTACAATAAGGACATCTGTTGATATGAAAACAAAGTGAGGAATGAACCACTTTTTGTTTAAGAGCAACTAGAGCACTATAACAGAGCCCGAGCCAGAGCAATATCCAACATATTAGTATCTTTTTTATTGTATTGGGATATTTATATACATTACCCAAATAAATTAATAAAGGGGGATGTTAGAGTTACTATGCTACAGTAACTATGATTATTACCTCATTTGGTAATTAGTAGATTCTCCTAGGTAGATTTAATTTACCACATGGTAAAAAATAGTTTGTTAATTTTATAATTAGGTTGCTACATTATTACCCTAGTAGGTTAGATTAATTACTTTATCTTTCTACTTAACCATGAAGATATTCATATCAAATATCATATGGTTATTTAAATCACATGCTATTATTTATTAAAAATTATTAGTATTTAGTGGTATTTCCTAGCAGTTAGCTACCTTCAAGGTGGGACTACCTCTTAGGCTATTCATAGCCTAAGTGAAATGTTATTTAAGCACAACTCCTATCAATACTAAGGTTAATGTTTTTTATTTAATTATTTCATTATTGCTCGTCTTACAGTATAAAACAATTAAATATTATTTTATAATTGTCATTAGTAATTCCAAAAATTTATAAGAGATGGATTAAATAAGGGGAAAAAACCAAAATTTTCATACTATATAAATTAATTTATTTTTTTAATATATATTTTATTTTATTTATTTATTCTTTTTTTTTTTGAATTTACATGGTGGAATCGGTAGCCACCATGAATCCAGGCAGGCTGTCCAGCTTTTATGGCCACCATAGTATTCTGCGTTGTCCGCCCCAGAAGCCGCCACACAGATCTTCGCGCAGTTTGCCCCTATAACCACCATGCCACAATCATTTTAAACCTTTTACGTCATTGAAAGCACCAGGAAAGGGACAAGCATTCAATCTGACGAGGCCCGAGATTTGAACCTTGGACCTCCGCCCCCTTATGGGGTTTGGATGAACCAATTGGTCTACACCTCATATATTTTTCAAAGGGAAGGCTTGACCACCATATGGTGGTCACTTATTTTTTTAATCTTAAATATTAAAATATTAAAAATAAGATATTTAAAAAAATAGTGAATAATTTTAATGATACTTAAACATTTTTTTTATTATTATTACCAGTTAATTTTTCTTTTCAAAACTATTATTTCTATTTCTTCTTTTATTGAACACATCCCATATTAAAAATAAAGTTTGATATTATACATTTTGCATGCTTTCCTTTGTATTATTAAGTAGTATTTTTTTGCTAACATGCCTTTTATTTTTCCAACAATTTAAATTTAAAATATGCATAACATAAGGAAATTTTTCATTATTTTTTAGATCAAAATAATGCGGGTAATTACATTCTTGAAAATATTCATTATTTTAAATGAGACCTTGAGCAATGCACTCTTAATGGTAAAAGCAAAGGAAAATGAAATATTTTAATTTTCTCCAAAATATCTTTTCAAATGGAATCCTAAATTAGGGTTTTAGGGTTGAGGATGAGAAGTGTAGGAGGCCAAGAAGTAGTGGAAGGATGAAGAGTAGAATGCTAAGAAAGAGTAGATGGATATTATTATTTGATGGGAGATAACACCCCTTACAACAATACTTTGGGTATATTTTTATCTTTCAAATTCCAATGGGTTTAGAACCCATAGGGATTGGGATGGTTCTTTCCCCTATTCTTGTGGACCCTAGGAATGTTTTTATGGTTTTCTTGTATTTAGAGTTTGGATAAGGTAGGATTAGACATGTAGATGGTTGGTTTGTGGTATTGAATCCTATAGTTATATAATTAGATAAGGACCTACAAGTTTCTCATTTTATGCAGGAAAACCCTTCAAATTTCCCATTTTGATGTGAAAGGGAATATCAATAATAGAGGTTTTACTATTTGCCCCAGATATCATCTAGTTGATAACATGCATCTAAATATTGATTTAGAGAGATTCATATAGACATATGGTTTGGATTCATCGAGCTTCATATGGGATCTAGTCCTCCTTGAAAAAATAGATTGATGTAAATTGAATTTCAACAATAGGTGTTCTCTCAGCTGGACCTAGAGGTATTATGCCTATGAATGTGGACCTTGTGGTTTGGGGTTATGTTAGGTTTATGCAAGTGCTCCTTATCAAGGTTGGTTTTTTGAGTAGAAGAAAAATCCAAATGTTAAATGAAGAGGCAAGAGGTTTGGATTTTATGGGCTTTAAAATGGATCCAACCATCTAGAGAAAATTGGAATCTAGTGATGAGTATTCTCTCTATTGGTCCTAGATTTATTATGCCAAATAAAATGGATATAGAGTTAAGGGATCATGTCATGTTCTCACATGTGGTGCTTCTACATGATGTTTAATTTAATAGGATCAATATCCAAATGTTAAAGGTGATCCTTGGATTGAGGCTTTTGAGAAATACCTAGAATTTTTTATCAAGACTTGGTAATCGATGATGCATAAGTTCCAGTGACTTTCTTGCAATTTTTTAGGCTTTTCCTTTCAAAATTCTTGATGTATATCAATTGAGTGCCTTTGTAAATTTTAGATTCAATATAGAAGAGGCCTTTCATGGTTTTTCAATTAGGTCGTCTTCTCTCAAATGTTGGTGGTTTTATTTTGGCTCCTTCTGGCTGTCTTGATTCAGTCCCAAGAATGTAGTTCCTTGGGTCCTGGTATTTTTTTATTTTATTTCCAATTAGGTTCATATTTTAACTTTAGATCCAATCTAGGGGAGGTCTCTATGGGTCCCTATTTTAAGTCTTTATTTTCTAGGTTCTCATTTTTTCATTTGGTTCATCTTCGGCCTTGTTTCAAATTTGAAAACTGAATTTTTCCTATGGACAACAAATGTTGGTTTGTTCCATTTTAGTTTGGGTAAGAACCATTTCCTATATTTTGGTTTCCCTTGTTCCAACCCCAAATTTGAATTTTTTACCATACTTTTATCATTAGTTTTATTGGTAACCATACTTCTTGGTTCTCAAAGTTTTCTAATATCTCTTGGATATCTATCTTTTATTGGTTCCTAATGTGGATTGGTGTTGGATTTCTTGGTCTCTTAGGAGTTTCTTCTCTTTTTATGTTTTAGATTTTATTTCTTTAGAATTTGGGGCTTCTAATTTGTAAAAGGCTCAAGGACCCTTTCAAAACCCCTTATTTACCTAATATATATATATATATATATATATATATATATATATATATATATTGAATGCATAAAATAATCATCATCATAAAAATTAGATTTATCATGTTGTAATATATCTAGTTTTTTTATAAAATGTCTTGTTTCTAAATGTAAAAATTAACTCTTGTAATGTATAATTCTTTATTCAACTTTTACATACCCCAAAAAATATTTTATAAATATAACCTAAAATTCTATGTTCTTTAATATATTTCTATTTGTAGATTTTTAAAATATTTTTTTGTTTTTTTTTTTTAAATATTATATTAAAATAAGATTATTTGCAAGTTGGAATGAGAATCATCATAGCATTATCTAGCAAGGGCATATTTTTCCTCCTTTTACCTTTACAACAAACTTCCATAACTCAAAAAACCCAAGATCCTAAGGACTAACCACTTTTGTTTACAATATTAAAAGAATATTTGCATTGGATCCAAATATCCTAAACCATATGTCTACGATGGCTATCCAAATTAGCCAAACAATAAATTTGTTCACCAAATTTCCTAATCATATAATCCTCAATAGCCATGCCACTATACCACTAAACCCCTACCTCCTTCTCAATACCCATCTTAGAAAGGAATTCTACCACTTTATTTTGAGATTTATCCACATAAATCTCAATCACATCATTCAATTCCCCGCATAACTCTTTAATTTAGGTGATAAGAATCCTCAACTTCTATGTCTATGAATCAAAGTTCCTCATCTAATACAAATCTCCTACCAATATTTTAGAATAATATTCTATGATTATCCTCTTATAATCTTGTCTTATTGCCTCTTAGAATTAATATGCACTATGCCTACTTTCAGTTTGACACTTGTCATATTCATTGACATTTGTCATATTTTTCATATAGGATTATGCCTATATATTTTACTTTTATGTATCAATACAATATCTCATCTCTTTGAATCCTAATATTGTATTCTCTTCTTTATTCTTGTCCTCCAAATATAGATTTTTTCTATGACTAATTTTATTGTATTGAGTGCATTATTGGTAGAGACCGACACTCTCATATAGATCGTATTTTTTTATATTAAGGTGTATTTTTGGCAATATCGACACCTTCTAGATTGAGTTCACCATGAGGGGGTATGATATTTATGGTGAATCTGGTCATTGACCTATGAAAGATAACATACCTGGAGGATGACCTATAGAGGCAAAAAATCTAGAAGTGGTTGGCCTTGAGGCACACAAGATGACCCCAAGGCACTTAGACGGTTGACCCAGTGGCAATAGATCCAAGGAAGTGGCTGACCCTGAGCCAACAAACCTAGATGTATACAAAATTGATCTACAATTATTCATAGTTGGATATCCAAGCGCAAAGAGCACAAGCCTAGACCAAATCATGTAATAAGGAGGATTATAGGGTTCTTTTAGAGAAGTCAACATTAAGGGGAAATGTTACCTAATATTGACATATTTTTTTTTATAGTTAGGATAGTGCATATTAAGGGGAATGTTATAATTAATGTGCACAATGCCTACTTTTAATTTGACACTTGTCATATTCCTTGACATTTATCATATTTTTAATATAGGCTTATGCCTATGTATTGTACTTATTTGTATCAATACAATATCTCATCTCTTTGAATTCCAACATTGCCCAGATAGAAGTAAATTTTATATCTAAGGATTCTACTTCATTAATTGTGGCCTTTTCTATGCCCTATAGTTTCCAATAGAGTACTATTCCAACATGATTCTTATAGACCACTTCAATTCTAGCTCTACTTGGATTATCTTTTGCAGCTTCACTAGTATTAATTTTAATCTAGTCTTTTAGGGGTGTTTTTCAACTAGCTCTATCCTACTCCTACACTTTGAATTCATTCTTCATTATCCTTATATTAGCTTAAGCTTCCTCTTTAGCATATACTACCATAATTTTTGTGACTTTGCTCTAAATGACCTACCAAATGCCATCCAAGGATGAAAAGGTTTCTATAAAAAATTTATCATTTTCTTACCATACTTACCACCAAATAGATTTTAATTAAGTATTCCACCCAATATGGAGATATTCAAATTTAAATATACCCCTATTCCATATTTCACAAATATTATTTCAATTTAAATCACCATTAACTTGAATTTTATAGCTAAAAAATAGCACTCCTAGATTTGGCACATGAATGGGCACTCAAACATCAAGTGGTTAGATATTTCCTTGCTTTTGTAGCATGAGACACATTAGAATGGAGTAACAGTTCCACTACATCTCATATTATCAAAAGTAAGAATTTCATTATGCATGAACTACTAGGTAAATAAATTTACTTTCATCCAACCCTTGGACTACCAAGTCTTTCTCTAATTATCAACCTGATATGCCATAGGAGGAAGTTCTATAAGGATATTATCATATCCATCCTTTCTTGTGTAGAATTAAAGGCTCCCATAGCCCCAAGCTAATTCATCCTCCTCATATCTACCTATGAGAAATATTTTTTCCAAAATTTTAGTCATGATGGCTATCAATTTTTAAGGGATTAGAATTAGTCACTCATCCAACTTCTTAAACTACTAAAACCTATAATCCCCCATCTATTTGGTATTGAAATAAGGTTTAATACTTATCCAACACCTACTTCACATGCTTGATATTACTGCTTGTAAATCTAAAAATTCAACAATAATAGGTGGGTATTGATCCCATGAATCTATCTAAAATTGTGCCTTCTCCCCTCTTCCCACTATCCAAAATAATCCATATTTCACTACTTGAGATCCTAACAATAGATATTACCACACTAGGGACCCAATACCATCCAATAAAAATGACTCACATCATTTTAGGTTCACCTAGCCTATATATTTACTATTTAAAACTCTATTGAATAAAGAACTTGGTTGGGAGATCCACCTCTAGTAAAGATTTCTAACCAAAGATTTATTATTTAGATTTGATCTCCTTAGTCCCAAACCTCTATTTTCCTTGGTATGACTTAATTTCTCCTAACATACTAAAACCCATTTCCTCTCTTCTTTTACTCCTTCCCATAAAACAATATAACCATATTATCCAAATATTTACATATGGTATATGGGGAACAAGGATAGAATAATTATAAATTGATATGGCCTACATGAATAACTACAAAATTCAATCTATCCCCAAATTTTATCGATATGTGAGACAAATGGTTAAAAATTTCTTTGATATGATCCAAAATATTCCTCTATATAGCTATCTATATTTTTTTAAATGCAAAGGGACCCTAAAAAATACAATTGAGAGAGAAGTGCTTGTAAATCCTAAGATCTCTAAAATTTTATCTTAAAGTCTTCGATCAAGATTGAAGAATAACACTTTGAATTTCTTATAATTTATGATTTGGTTTCTGGCCCTAAGGTAAATATTAAAATTATTTAAAAGTTATGAATAAGATTTAATTTGTAAACATGGTGAATGTTATAAAAATAATACTCCTTTATACATAATTTTTTTTATTATTATTTTTATTATTTTGTTGACAACCATTAACCTTTCCCTATATTTTTCCTGAATATAGAACATTTTAAAAATATATTTCTTTTGTTTACTCTTAATTTTATTATCATGGTTATTCTCTTTCAAGAACATGCCTTTTACAATTTAACTTATTGGTTGTCCACTACCATTTGATTCTTGATTCCCATATATAAATAACTAATGAACAACTAAAGTCTCATGTGTTCTTACCATTGGATAGATTTACCTTGATTTCTCTCATTGTAAATGAAGTGATTTCAATTCTTGTTACTTTTTATGTTGAAAGAGGTGAGCACAATCAATTCTTGATTTATCTCATTGTAAAGGAAGGTATTTTATTCACCCTTATTTTTTATATTGAAATAGGTGAGCACAATCAGTTAATAATTTTAATTAATACCTTGTTATGTATAGCATTGGGTAAACCAACTTGTAAAGGTGCCACTCTAGCTTGTAATCAAATATCATCGTTATTTTGAAGTTTATTGACCACGTGTAGAAAGATATGGCATGAGATATGCTAGATCAATATGTACAATGAGATATAGGGATACTAGATCAATGTCAAGAACAATAAAAAAATTACCAGATAACCATCAACAATAGATAGAAAGTCTTCTTCATCAAATCAATGATATGATTTCTCAATATGAACATATTCTTGTGATGATACAAGAATATCAACATAATAGGTTACATTTACAAGTTAAGGGATATGTGCTTGGCCTAGATACTAAAGAGTATTATGATCCACTATTTATAAATTATTATGATTTATGTCAATAAGCATTGGACTTGGGCTTTTATATTCTTGTCTTCAATCAACTCCATGTATTAGGAAATAATTTGTCTTTTTTTCTTGAGTAAAAATAAAATGGATGTTTCATGAAAGGTGGTCTAGTGTGGAGAATAAAATGAAAGTGAAGAAAATATATAGTCAACATTTCTCAAACTATTAAAGGTCCATTCTAGATAATTTTCCAATTTTATTTTTGGTAATATTAATAAAGTAGAGGGTTTTAAAGGAATACCACAACCTTTACATAAAGTAAACTCATAGGGTAGGAAATAGAAAGGATTAGATACAACAACAAGACCAAAACCAAATATATAAGTGGAAGGATACAACGACTACAGGACTAACCCAAAAGGACCCCCAAGGAGAATTGAGGTGATTCTGCCCTAACGAGCTAACCTTATGAGAAGCCGAAGCTGCCAAGCTAGACACTTCCACTGACTCATCTAAAGCACCTTTCAACAGACTCCATATTTTCCTATGCTTAATTTCAATTGATTTCAGACTATGGAAAGAATTTTTTTTATCAAAAGGGAGGGCCTCCGAAACATACACATCCTCAACCTTCTCATCCTGAGAATGGTCTTGAAGCAAAATCTCATGATTGAACCAAAGGCTACAATGCTTATGTTAAATGTGAAAGGAGGACACATAATCACTATGGAGACTCGAATCCAGAGAGAATGCATTACTCATTAGCCAAGAGAATAGGACAACGAGAATAATCATAATAGTATGTCCAAAATGAGGTAAGTCAGACCCATTCACATGAACTAAGCCTCCAAATAACTAGAAAAGAGTGTCTTGCCAAATAGGAAATAATCATTTGGAGAAGAAGACATTTAAAAAACTAGAAACCCACACTATCATCTGCCAATACTCCAACTAGGCTATGAACACCATAAATGTTGACAAGGCCAGACGGGATAAGATAATTGAAACCACCGTCAACAAAAAAGGCAATAATATCATCCGACCAAAAATCAAAGACAAGCTAAGGAAGGAAAACATTTCATTTAATAATTTCTAAATTTACCAGTTTCAACAGCTCGGGTGGGAAATTCAAATTCCACACAAAGAGGCCTTGGGTAGCTCCTCCAACATTGGCCATAAATTTTACCACCAAATTCCTTCTCTAAAAATGTGACAAAAATCTACTACCACCAAAGAATAGGTAATATTAAGATATTCACTAATCAGATTGGAGATATGCTAGATGGGTTAGCTCTTCCCAAGAAGAAAAGAAATGATATTGCATAAATCGCCTTTGATAATAAACTGCTCATACTAGTTTTCAATAAGTAGAGAAATTCCTAGGAAAGCAGCCTCACTTTAGCCCAGTGTAAATTTTAGATTCCTATGTGATCAACAAAGGCCACCATAATTAATCCATTCTGATCTTGAATAACCCCACCTGCTCCAGTACTACTCGGATTGCCATTAGAGGCACCATAAAATTTTAATTTTACCCAATATGTAGGCGGTGGACACCATTTGACATTAACTCTTAAATTTGGAGTAGTAGGAGGTCTCAGCTCTGGGAGGAAACCAATACATGCTTCAATATCGAATTCTATATGAAGACACGGGGCAATGGAACATGAGTCCTTAATAGCAGAGAGAATATTCTCTATAGCCTTCCATAAAATACATCAGTCAATAAGCGCAATATCAGATTCTCTATTCTTGAACACGTGGGCATTCCTCTCCTTCCAAGTGACCCAAAGAAAATATGGTAACAAAACTTGAATTTGGTGAGTAGGTGAGTACGAATCTAGAAGTGGAATATTAAACATTTAGATGAAGAGGATGTTTTCCAAATTAATTTAAGAGACCAATTCAATCGAAATCCCCTCAAAGAGTAATGGATGAACTTAAAATTTTATGGAGCTTCCAAAGGTAACCTGGGTAAACCTAGTGGAAGGGGAGTTATTAGGAATAACAACAATGTTATGGTGGGGTCAGTTGCTAAATATCTAGACACTATGACCAACCACCAAGTTGAGGCTAAATTAGACCTTGCTCATGTAAATCTAGCCTTAGACATAGATGTTGGATATTTTGAGGAGTGTTTGTTATCATTAATGTCAAAAGTATTGTTGTGCTATGTTCGTCATCTTTGAGGAAATTAAGTCTTTTTGCCAAAAGCAAGAAGGTCTTGAAAATAAATAAGTTTTAATATTTATTTTTATATATTATATACCTAGGAGGGTTCAAATAATAAAGAACCAAGGAAGGAGAAGCAAAGTCAAACTAAATCATAATATTTTATTATTATTATTTTTGATAAAAAATCGAGTCTAAAAAGTTTAAGGATCAAGTTGAAAAAACCCACAAGAGGATTTAATTTAAATTTAAATATTTTAATATTTGATAAAAATTTTAATTTAAATAATAATGGATGCTAAGGTTAAGTTAAATATTTATTTAATATTTGAATTCAAATAAAATTCTAATAATCGCCGATGTGGGAACAAGTTAAGGGTTGCATATAAATAATTCCAAAGTTGGCATTTGGAATATCATCCATGTGATTTGTATTTTAGCACGTGCAAAAGAGAAGTGTAATTTTCATATGTGTATTCAAGCAAAAGAAAGGAAAAAGAGTAATATCCTCCAAAAAATATTTGAAGTCCCTCGCAGCTAAGTTGGTAGCTAAGGGTTGCATAAGACATCGTTGAGACGTCTGGTGCAGGTTCGAAACATGTGCACACCATTTTGGTTGAAGGTAGGTTTATGTTTTGAGTTTACGTCATTCAAGGGATAATGTCAAAGGCACACTCATGCCTTTTGGCTCTTGTGGATCCACACAACCCAATTGGTGGGTGCGAGAACTACAAAAGTGATTGGGCGAGAACCGACGGTGGTTCAAATATCACCAAGGCCTTTTGGGCAGCACTATTGAGGTATGCGCATTGTGAGGTTTGATTTTTCTTGCAAAAATTAAAAAGAAAAAATATTTTTTGGGTTTATAAGTTGTTTAGGGGAGCTAAAATGGAATGCAAAAATTTGATTTTTGGATTGAATTTTTAAGTGTTAAGGAGTTATAAGGGAGTAAGGAAAGTTTATTTTGAGATTTAAGGTGTTGGAAATTATTTTAAAAGTTGGATATTATAAGGTGTATTTGGATATTAATTTTGTATTGAAGAGATATTTTTGAAGAAGTGTTAGATTGATATTTCTTGTCATCTAACCTTTGTGCTTGACAAGGAAAGTGGTTATAATTGAGATAGTTTTTGAAGTCTATTCTTAAAAAAATAAAAGGTATAGGCATATGATTCCTTAGTTGAAATAATTGATTGGTTGAGATTTTTTGAAAACAATATTGGAGTGAAAAGGATTTGGTTAATTTTTCCTTTGTGAGTTTGTTGAGTTGATGAGTTTTCTGAAATGTAAGTAAATGCTATAAACCTTGTTTGATAAGTATCATTGAATATTTTATATGAATGAGTGCATACTTCATTGTCATGTAATTGACATCCCTTGTTGTTGAGTTTGAATATTGAACTAGGGTTTCCAAGATCATGAGTTTCATTGTTATGTGAAGTGGTAAAGAACATGAACTAGGGTTTGCAAAGATCATGAGTATCATTTTTATGTGTGGATTACTTGATAAGCATTATTGTTGAAGTGATTGGTTGAGTGGAAGTTATTAAGCTTGGTTTAGTGGATGTGTTGAGGTGATAGTTCAAGTTCTGTGAAACAAATTGTTCTATATTCTAATTTGATTTGAGAAAGTGATTGAGTGTTTTTAAGTGTAAAATAGATTGAGTCTCTAACAATTCTCTATATGTTTTTGTGGTAAAAAGAGAGATTGAAAGTGATTGAGCATTACTGTGAATGTGAATCATATTGAGTCTCTAACAATTTCTAATGAATGTGAAGCATTCTAATTTTCCATATGTTTCTATGAGATTGGACAAGTTCTAGTGAGGACTTGTTAAGCATATTGGACACATTCTAGTGACGACTTGTTGAGCAGATTGGACACGTTCTAGTGAGGACTTGTTGAGAATATTGGACAATTTCTAGAGAGAACTTGGATATAGATTAGTGTGAGCTTTTATGGAATATTACAAGGAATATTTGAGACAAGTATTTGAGATGTCTTGTGAGCTGAGTTGGTTGATTGATTTGTTCAAACCTTGAGTTAAGGTTTGGGGTAGATCCATCAAATTTTATTTGAAATTAAGTCAAGATTTGTGTTAAGCCTTTAGGATAGAGGTTGATGATATATTTGTGCTAGATCGAAGGACTATGTTTAGTGCAAATTTAAGGATAAAATTTGGTGTATATTTGTGGATAGATTTGTGCTAGATTAGATATAGATATTGAATAGATTTTTGCTAGATCAAAGGACTGTATTTAGTGCAAATTTCAGGTAGATATGAGAGAAAGCTTTGGAGGTAAAAATTTATAGAGGGAAATAGTCTCCAGTGGATAGATATCCATTAGCCATTGTAGTGATTATAGGTATTTTGAGTTAGAACAAGAGTCTTCAGTGGATAGAGATCCATAAACTAGTGTAGTGGAGACAATAGGTCTTCTAAAATATCACCAACTAGAGAAGAGGAGAAAGAAGTTATCCTGTGGATATAGATCCACAAACTTGATTAGGGGATTTGTGTCTCCTTTGGATAGAGGTACATAAACATTGTAATAGGGAAAGTATTCCCAAGAGGATTTATTTGAGAAAATATTATAATAAATATTTTTGCTAAACCACATTAAATTATGTCTCTCATGTCTGTGATGGTTTGTGTGATGTTTATTGCTTTAACATTATTGATGTTATGATATGTATTAAAAGGAAAAAAAAAAATATCTTATACTGTTCACCCCCCCTCTTAGTATAAGCACATATTCTTCAATAGAAATGAATATGTCAATGGTAAAGAGATACTCTCTAAGTATTATTAATTGCTTTAATGAGAAATCTAGGGTAAGATAGAAAATGTTAAAGTACAAAATATTACATATGTTTAAATATCTAAAAAAAAAAAAAAAATTACACACCTATAGAGAGGGAAATAGTGTGAGAAATTAGTCAACAAATTACGATGTGCTTAGAGAAAAGAACTAAATATGGATCCCTTGATAAATTTCATCCTAACCTAGTCTAGTTAGAGAAAAAGGACAAAAATTAAGTTATAATGTGTAGCTATCTATGAATTGAAACCATAAGAATATTTTTAGACTTCTCAAGTTCCAAAAACTTCAAGGTATATCAAATGGATGTTAAGTCAACATTTCTAAATGGTGTTCTAGAAGAAGAAGTCTAGTGAGGACTTATTGAGTAGATTGGACAAGTTCTAGTGAGGGCATGTTGAGCATACTGTACAAGTTCTAGTGAGGACTTGTTTAGAATATTGGAAAAGTTCTAGAGAGAACTTGTAGATAGATTAGTGTGAGCTTTTGTGGAAGATTACAAGGCATATTTGAGACAAGTCTTTAAGAAAACTTGTGAGCAGAGTTGGTCGATTGATTTGTTCAAACCTTGAGTTAAGGTTTGGGGTAGTTCCAGTAGAGTTTATTTGAGATTAAGTCAAGATTTGTGTTAAGGCATGAGGATAGATGTTTAAGATATATTTGTGCTAGATCAAAGGACTATGTTTAGTGCAGATTTAAGGATAAAATTTGGTGCAGATTTGAGGATAGATTTGTGCCATATCAGATATAGATATTGAGCATATTTTTGCTAGATCAAAGGACTGTATTTAGTGCAAATTTGAGGTATATATGAGAGAAATATTTGGAGGTGAAAAATTATAGAGGGTGATAGTTTCCAGTGGATAGATATCCATTATCCAGGGTAGTGAGTACAAGTCTTTTGAGTGAGAACATGAGTCTTCAGTGGATAGAGATCCATCAGCTAGTGTAGTGGAGACAATAGGTCTTATAAAATATCACCAACTAGAGAAGAGGAGAAATAAGTTCTCATGTTGATATATATCCACAAAATTGATTAGGGTATTTGTGTCTCCTTTTTATAGAGGTCCATAAACATTTTAATAGGGAAAGGATTCACAAGAGGACTTATTTGAGAAAATATTATAATAAATATTTTTGGTGAACCACGTTAAATTATGTCCCTCATGTGTGTGATGCTTTGTGTGATGTTTACTACTTTAACATTATTTATGTTATGATATGTATCAAAATGCAAAAAGTTTTATCTTATACAGTTCACCCCCCCTCTCAATATAAGCACATATTCTTCAATAGAAATGTATATGTCAATGGTAAAGAGAGATTCTCTAAGTATTATTAATTGCTTGAATGAGAAAGCTAGGGTAAGCTAGAAAATATTAAGTATAAAATATTACAAAGGTTTAAATATGTAAAAAAAATTGAATTATTCACACCTATAGAGAGGGTAATAGTGTGATAAATTAGTCAAAAAATTATGATGTGCTTAGAGAAAAGAACCAAATATGGATCCCTTGATAAGTTTCATCCTAACCTAGTCTAGTTAGAGAAAAAGGACGAAAATTAAGTTATAATGTGTAGCTATCTATGACTTGAAACCATACAAATATTTTTAGACTTCTCAAGTTTTAAAAAATTCAAGGTATATCATATGGATGTTAAGTAAACATTTCTAAATGGTGTTCTAGAAGAAGAAGTCTATATTGAACAACTAGAGGGATTTATATTAACAGATAAACCATATCATGTTTGCAGATTGAAAAAGGAATTGTATGGTCTAAAACAGGCTCCTAGAGTGTGGTACTCAAGATTGGATGAGTATCTTCAAGAACAGGGATTCAAGAAAGGAATAGTAAATAGTAACTTATACAAAAAATGAAGGGAATAATCTACTAATTGTGGTTGTTTATGTTGATGACATTATTTTTGGGGGAAATAATGATAAGATGTGTAAATAATTTGCAAATAACATGCAAAATGAATTTGAGATGTCTATGCTTGGTGAGTTGTCCTTATTTCTTGGACTTCAGATTTCACAATTAGAGAAAGGAGTATTTCTCTCACAAACCAAGTATATAAAAGAGATGCTAAAGAAATTCAGGTTAGAATATTGCAAACCGATAAGTACCCCCATGGTTACGGGATGCAAGTTAAGTAAGGATGATGAATCTCTAGAGGTAGATCAGATATTATACAAATCTATGATTGGCATCTTGTTGTATGTTACAAATATAAGACCACACATAGTGCAGTCAATGGGATTAGTGGTAAGATTTTAGGCAGCACCTAAATAAACACATGTGGCAGTAGTAAAGATAATTCTCAGGTATCTAAAAGGGACTGGATTTTGGGCTTTGGTATCCCAAAAGTGATAGTTTTACACTCACATCATATGCATATGCATATTGGGTTGGTAGCATTAATTATAGAAAAAACACAAGTGGAGGAGCATTCTTTCATGGAAACTATTTAGTCTCTTGGCTAAGTAAGAAATAAACATTGGTATCCTTGTCTACAGTAGAAGTAGAGTATATTGTAGAAGTAGCCAGTTGTACACAGGTATTATGGATTAAGAGAACTCTAGAATACTTCAAGATAAAACATGATCATATTATTACCATATTGTGTTATAATACAAGTGCTATAAATATCTCAAATAATCCAGTGATGCACTCTAGGACAAAGCACATTTTGATCAAGTATCATTTTCTGAGAGAACAAGTGATAGATAAACAGGTCAGGTTGGAATATGTTACTACAAAGGAGCATATAGAAGACATATTCACTAAGCCACTCTAGAAAGATATGTTTAAGTATCTTTGAGGAAAATTTAGAGTAATACTCCCACCCCATAATTAACCACCTCAAGAGGAGGTGGGGGAGGGGCTAAGCTAAGAGTTTCATTATTAAACTCAAGCCCCAAAGGTTACCCTCTACCATTTACGTCAAAGGGGAGATATTTGATTAAGGGAGAGAGATCTAAGTTAGAAGGAAAGCATTCAGTCAAGGGGAGCAGTTTCCCAAGGGGAGCAAAAAAATATCAAGGAAATGGTAAAAAGTAATTGGGTTTCCATCAATGAAAAATGGGGAGATTGTTGAATATTTTGAGAAGTGTTTATTGTCATTTATGTCAAAATCATTGTTGTGTTATATTCATCATATTTGAGGGCATTAAGTGTTTCCTCAAAAAACAAGGTCTTGAAAAGCAATAGGTTATAATATTTATTTTTAAATATTATATACCTAGGAGGGTTCAAAGAATAAAGAACCAAGGAAGGAGAAGCAAAGTCAAATTAAATAATAATATTTTATTATTATTATTTTGGATCAAAAACCAAGTTTAAAAATATTAAGGATCAAGTTGAAAAGACCCACAAGAGGATTTAATTTAAATTAAAATATTTTAATATTTGATTAAAATTTTAATTTAAATAATAATGGATGCTAAGGTTAAGTTAAATATTTATTTAATATTTAATTTAACTTTAAATATTTGAATTCAAATAAAATTTGAATAATCACCGATGTGGGAACAAGTTGAGGGTTACATATAAATATTGCCAAAGTTGGCATTTGGAAGATCATCCATACGATTTGTATTTTGGCTCGTGCAAAAGAGAAGTGTAATTTTCATATGTGTATTCAAGAAAAAGAAAGGAAAAATGATAATAGCCTCCAAAAAATATTTGAATTCCCTCGCAGCTGAGTTGGTAGCCAAGGGTTGCGTAGGGCATCATTGAGATGCTTGGTGTAGGTTCAAATCCCATGCATGCCATTTTGGTTAAAGGAAGGTTTACATTTTGAGTTTGTGTCATTCGAGGGAGAAGGTCAAGGGTATGCTCATGGATTTTGGTTGTTTTGGAGCCATGCAGCCCAGTTGGTGGGTGCGAGCACTACAAAAGCACTCAAGAGAGAACCAATAGTATTTTGAATCCCAGCAAGGCCTTTTAGGCAACACTATTGAGGTATACGCATTGTGAGGTTTAATTTGGCTTATGAAAAATAAAAAGGGAATTTTTTTTTGGGTTTATGTTGATTAAAGTTTTTGCATAATTAATTTGATTATAAGTTGTTTAGGGGAGTTAAAAAGGAATACAAAAATTTGATTTCTAAATTGAGTTTTTAAGTGTTAAGGAATTATAAGGGAGTAAGGAAAATTTATTTTGATATTGAAGGGTGTTGGATATTATTTTAAATGTTGGATATTATAAGGTGTATTTGGATATTAATTTTGTATTGAAGAGATATTTTTGAAGAAGTGTTAGAGTGATAATTCTTTTCATCTAACCTTTGTGCTTGAAAAGGAAAGTAGTTATAATTAAGACATGTTTTGAAGTCTATTATTCAAAAAATAAAAGGTATGGTCATATTATTCCTTAGTAGAAATAATTTATTGGTTGACATTTTGTGAAAACAAGATTGGAGTGAAAAGGATTTGATTAAGTTTTTCTTTGTGATTTTGTTGAGTTGATGAGTTTTTTGAAATGGAAGTAAATGCTATAAACCTTGTTTGATAAGTATCGTTGGATATTTTGTATGAATGAATGCATACTTTATTGTTGTGTAATTGAGATCCCTTATTGTTGAGTTTGAATATTGAACTAGGGTTTGCAAGATCATGAGTATCATTATTATGTGAGGATTACTTGATAAGCATTGTTGTTGAAGTGATTTTTTGAGTGGAAGTGATTGATCTTAGTTGATTGGATGTGTTGAGGTGATAGTTCAAGTTCTATGAAACAAGTTTTTCTATATTCTATTTTTATTTGAGAAAATGATTGAGTGTTTGTGAGTGTTGAACATATTGAGTCTCTAACAATTCTCTATATGTTTATGTGGTAAAAAGATATATCGAAAGTGATTGAGCATTATTGTGAATTTTAATCATATTGAGTCTCTAAAAATTCTCCATATTTTTCTATGAGATTGGACATGTTATAGTGATGATTTATTGAGTAGATTAGACAAGTTCTAGTGAGGACTTCTTGAGCAGATTGGACAAGTTCTAGTGAGGACTTGTTGAGCATATTGGACAAGTTCTAGAGAGGACTTGTGGATATATTAGTGTGATATTTTGTGGAATATTACAAGGCATATTTGATACAAACCTTTGAGAAGACTTGTGAGTATATTAGGTTGATTGATTTGTTCAAACGTTGAGTTAAGATTTGGGGAAAATCCAGTAGAGTTGATTTGAGATTAATTTAAGATTTCTGTTAAGGCTTGAGGATAGAGGTTGAGGATAGATTTGTGCTAGATTTAAGTAATATGTTTAGTGCATATTTGAGGATAGAATTTGATGTAGATTTGAGGATAGATTTGTGTCAAATCAAATATATATATTAAGTATATTTATGCTAGATCGAAGGACTATGTTTAGTGCAAATTTGAGATAGAGCTGAGAACAAGATTTGGAGATGCTATATTATAGAGGGTGATAGTCTATAGTGGATAGAAATCCATTAGATGGGGTATTGAGGGTCTTCTGAGTGAGGACAAGATTCTTCAATGGATAGAAATCCATCAGCCAGTGCAATGGAGACAACAGGTCTTCTAGAATATCACTAGATAGAGCAAAGGAGAAATTAGATTTCCTGTGGATAGAGATCCACAAAATTGATTAGGATATTGGTGTCTCCTTTGGATAGAGGTACATAAATATTGTAATAGGGAAAGGATTACCAAGAGGATTTATTTGATAAAATATTATAAGAAATATTTTCTCCGTGGAGTAGCCTACATTGGATGAACCACATGAAATCATGTTTGTCATGTGTGTGATGCTTTGTGTGATATTTACTGCTTTAGAATTGTTGATGTTATCATTTGGATTAAAATTCTAAAAGTATTATCTTATTCTATTCACCCGCCCTCTCAGTATAAGCACATGTTCTTCAATAGAAATGAATAATTCAATGGTAAAGAGAGACTATAAGTATTATTAATTACTTGAATGAGAAAGCTAGGGTAAGCTAGAAAATTTCAAGTACAAAATATTACAAATGTTTAAATATCTTAAAAAAAATTAATTTTTACACAACTATAGAGAGGGTAATAGTGTGGGAAATTAGTCAAAAAATTACGATGTTCTTAGAGAAAAGAACCAAATATGGATCCCTTGACAACTTTCATCCTAACCTAGTATATTTAGAGAAAAAGGACAAAAATTAAGTTATATTGTGCAGCTATCTACAAAGTATTTGTAGATAGCCAGTTTTGTAGCAACAACCTAACCCAAGAGAAGTGATTTCTTTAAGAAATATTTCTAAGCCTATTTTCTAGGACTATTACTAAGACTAATTTTAAGAATTGTTGCTAAGGCTATTATTTTTTAATGTTGCTACGATTATTTTTTAGGATTGTTACTAAGGTTATTTTTTGGGACTATTTCTAATGCTATTGTCTAAGACTATTGCTAAAGTTATTTTTAGACTTGTTATGATTTTTCCAAGGATAATTGTTGAGGCTATTTTCAATATTGATGCTAGGGTTGTTTTTGGAACTGTAGCTAAGGATATTTTTTAAAGTGAAAAAATCCTTGTGGGGACACCTTGGTCTAAGAGACCATGACTAGGGGGTTCTAAACAATCAAAATCACCCAACAGTCGTGTCTGGCCCTACCTGCACCAACATTATCAATTGGATTTTTGATACCCAATTCATTTTTTTGCTAGGATGGAGATTCAAACATGGGATCTCTCTTGGAGGATTGCCCTCTCCTCTACAACTCACCTACAATGCCTGGGTGTTGTTTCTAAGCCTATTGTTTGAGACTACTACTAAGGATATTTTTATACTATTGCTACAACTATTTTCTAGGACTATTGCTAAGGTTTTCCAAGAATTTCAAGACTATTGCTAGGGTTATTTTCTGGGACTACAATTGATATTATTTTCTAGAGTTGTTTCTAAGGAATATTTACAATACTGGTGCTATGGTTACTTTTTAAGACTATTGCTAATGTTGTTTTCTAGGGCCATAGTTAACATTGTTATCCAAGCCTATTACTAAGGTTGTTTTTTGGGACTATTTCAACATTGTTTTTCAAGACTATTATTAAGGTTATTCTTTAGTACTAGCACTAATATTTTATTTTAATAGAATACTATTGCTAAGACCATATTATGGTATTACTATTAAGGATATTTTTGAGACTATTATTAAAAAAAAAAAAATTGCGTAAGAATTATGATGGAGGCTTATAAGTATTTTTTCAAATATTTAAATAGCTTTATTTTGTCTTGTAAAGGGGTATGGGCCCTTTCAAAATCATGTCTTTACACTCATACAAAAATAAAAAATAATGCATACGTTGGGAAGCCATTGAGTATAGTTATAATTTTTGTATATGATTTAAGTGAATTCCTTGAATGCCCCATTTGTGATGAAGAATTCCATTTGGTGAAGAAGTGAGAAACATGCATTTTTTACCATGTACATGTATTCCACACTCATTGTATTCTCAATTATATTGAGTTCAAGAAAAATTACCCTATATAAATGAGTCACTCAAATTCCATACCACTAAATATTTTTTAATCACCTCCCTTCACTCTTTTCTAAGAGTAATTTTTTACTATAATAAAGTGTGAAGACCTCATTTATGAGGAGATTTTAGTCATGTTTTTTAATATTAGAGCTATCTTTTAGTACAATAAAATATAAACTCATAAAAATTATAAATTATAGAAATATTATCCATGACTTCTATGGATTAACTATGTTTTCACCTCTTGAATTGTGGTCATACGATGCTTGTGCCTCTACCCTGTGATCCTTAATTAGTCCTTTGTATTTGTTGTTATGTGTTATTTATAGATATGAACACCGTAAATATGTTATTTGCTCATATTTTATTTACTACATTTATTTATCCTTTCTATCTCTTTTCCCTTTGTTTTTCTATTTACATTAGATTAATTTAAATTAGTTATATTATTGAGGAGCCAACTCAAATTTAGAGGCTAAATTTTAACCATTTTTTTAAATTATGATATCTTGTGTGAATATAATTTTATGGATCAATAGAGTAAGTACATCTAGTTGGACATAAAACATGATTTTTGCATGAAATAAATTCCAAGCTGCCTTTATTTTTTAGATCTACTCAGATCCATTTTAAATATATCTAGATCTATAAGAGTTATTATTCATAGTAAAAAATCAAATGTACCATAAAAATTGTAATTAAGATCAAACTATATTTGCCCTAAATTTAATGATTTTGTGTTTGGATTATACCTTTTACATTTAATGATAAATTTGCTTAAAATCTAGTTGAAAATAATGTAGATAGGACTATGTTAGTGATTTAATCCAAGATTTTTACTTAAATTTAATAATTCTATATTTTCTATTCTCAAGCCTATAAGTTTACTTGAGAAATCAAGAGAAATTTGAAAATTTCTAAAATTTTTACACAATTGATAAAATAAAAAATTAATCTCTTTTCTAGTGATTGACCAATTCAAGAACTACAAATAAATAATTGTAGAGTAATTGAAATTCATACCTTAAAATTACTTTTTCAAGCATCAAATTTCCTCTTTATACTTTCTCAAACATTCCATTTCCTTCATCAGATAGGTTAAAGATTCAATTGAAAACTAAAATTTTCCATCCTTAATATTGATTAACTTGTATTATGGACTTTTAAGATACATGTCAATAATTCACTTGCATTTTAAAATTAATTTTTTAGATATTTCTATTTTAGGGTTCCTACATTATTTCTTTCTTATTTTTTTATCATAGGAATAATCAAATTACTAGAATAGAAAATGATGCTTTATTCATTTTTTTATAAATTTCTAAAATAACTTATTCACTTGGAGATGCATGATTATCCTAATATTATGACCTCACTCTGATGTGATGTGTTATCCATATAGTTTGAATATGCATTATTTTCCTACATGAGTGACATTATGATGATGTAGACATGATCCTAGTGGTTTGAAATCAAAATATTGACTAAGGAGGGATGCAAGTGATTCACTTTCATGACATTAATTGTATTACAAGACAACCAACCAAGAAATAAAGTAGCAAAAGGATCTCTATGTTATGATGACAATCTATTTCATTTGATCTATGAGCATATTGATGATGTCATGTTGATGGAGATATGATCTTGGGATTTTCAAAAAGAAAAATTTGGCTAAGGGTAATAAATTCAATTAATGACCATGAATTTACTTATAGAAATAAAAGACCATGATATGATATGACAAAGGAAGAATACATCATATTGAAATCAGTTCGGAGCATCTGATTTTCTTTTTTTCTAAGAAAGGTAAATAAAATAAATTGAATTTTATGGCATCATGATCCTCTCTTTGATCAATATAAATTCAATCAAGAACCAAGGGTAATACTTAAGTGATGCAAAATATATCATGAATTGTGAATCCTTAATAACCCAAATATATCTATCTTTTTGAAGGTCAACAAAAATATTTGTAAAATCCTAATTCATAATAGATATATGAGAAACAACACTTGGTGTAGAATATAAATCAATAATTTTTTTAAAATCAACTTTCTATACAAAATATACAATATAATATTGAACAATAATGATAAATGGTTGCTCAATATCTCTAAGTTATATAAAATTAGTAAATGATCCAATATCCTAGATAGTAACTAGTGTATGCTCAAATAGGTCCACCTTAATATCAAATGCAATATGATAAACAAGTGTTGTATGGAAAAGGTGCATTATATTTGATGATTGACTATCTAATTCCAACCAACACTATAAAATCTCCTTTGAATTTTGATGGGAATCACAAAAAAATAATATCAGACTGCCTCAACAAATTGTCAACATTAAAATTGGTTTATCAAATACATGAGAAGGATTTTATGGTGTGGTTTCTAGTGTTTTCATTCAAACACATAATAGCAACATGATATATGATATTTCCTAATAATTCTTTTACAAATTAGCATTCAACTATTGAGAAATTTTTGTTACAAACAAATGCATATTTAGTGTTATTTCACCTAAAAATTTAAATACATATAAATAAAATTATCTTATATATAATATTACAAAGTCATATGGGATAAAAAAACACTAAAATAATTATGTTTAGTATAAATTAATATAATAAAGTTGATATTTATTTATTATAGTATTTCGTTTACCAACCTCTTCAATGAGAAAAAATATCATTGTAGACACCAAAACAGCACCAATCCGATTATGTGACTACAAACACTGATCGCATTGACACACATAGCTTTTAGGGCAGCCCTCAGAGGTCAAACAGTGGTCCTAGCCACTTACACAATAGTTTAGAAGGTCGAAAAGTAAACAAAACAAAGTTGGTCATTTTAAATAAGCCTTTATCAAAACAAAGCCTCAGCCGAAGTGTCACGATATCGTGACACTTCGGCCCCAAAACAAGCCTCGGCCAAAGTGTCACGATATCGCGACACTTCGGGCCCAAAACAAAGCCTCGACCGAAGTGTCACGATATCGCGACACTTCGGCCCCAAAACAAAGCCTCGGCCGAAGTGTCACGATATCGCGACACTTCAGGCCCCAAAACAAGCCTCGGCCGAAGTGTCACGATATCGCGACACTTCGGCCCCAAAACAAGCCTCGGCCGAAGTGTCACGATATCGCGACACTTCGGCCCCAAAAAATCCTTGGCCGAAGTGTCACGATATCGCGACACTTCGGGCCCAAAACCAAGCCTCGGTCGAAGTGTCGCGATATCGCGACACTTCGGGCCCAAAACAAAGCCCCAGTCGAAGTGTCATGATATCGCGACACTTCGGGCCCAAAAAAAATCCTTGGTCGAAGTGTCACGATATCGTGACACTTCGGGCCCAAAACAAAGCCTCGGTCGAAGTGTCGTGATATCACGACGTCGCGATATCGAGATGTCATGATATCGCGACACTTCGGGCCCAAAGGAAAGCCTTGGCCAAAGTGTCTCAACACTTTTGAATCAAAAGAAAGCCTTGGCTGAAGTGTCACGATATCGCGACGTCGCGATATCACGACAAACTCCCATCTTCACGCCAAGGTGGACTTAACCAATCAGAGGCGGACCTTAACCAATCAGAGGCGGACCTTAACCAATCAAAGGTGGAATTCAACCAATCAAAGGCAGACATTAAAACATTTAAAAGTGCCATTAAAACCATTTAAAGCGGACGTTAGACAAGTGGCAGCCGAGGACAGTCAGTTATTGCCGCCTACTGTGCATGCGCGCGTAGGTGGGCAGATTGGCAGTTAGCGGATTGTCACAAGGGCAGTCATGTAAGCCCAAGTCAAGGAGGAGTCTCCTCCCTTTTGGGAAGGCATGGCCGCCACGTGGCATCCCTGCGTGCCCCCTCCAAAGAGACCCCATGGGTCTATAAAATGGCGGACTTTCCCGCCCAAAAAAGAAAGCGGGTAGACATTTCGAGCAACGAAGTGCTGCCAAAATCAAACACCCGATTGCATCCTTTTAGATTCATTTCTTCTACACCCGTAATCTCTTTCGCAAGAGAGGTTATTGGTGGTTTTTAGAAGGTGAATCCGGACCTTAAAACCCGACATTGGATCACAGTAATCCATCAATTCGCCGACAACTCATTCTCTGAGATTTTGGGCCCTTCCCTAGTGGATTGGCACCGAAATCAAGTTCTAACGGGGGCGGCCCGCTTGGGCACTGCACACACATTCTTAGTTTTAGTTTAATTTATGTTGTTTAAATAGTTTACATTTTATATCGAATATATCCTACGGCTAACAGTGTTCGAATATATATTTTAGAAGACAGTTATCGAATATATATTTTGCGATGCAATGAAATACTAACTTGCAGGTAACAGAGATCAGATTCATCGACTGTTTTGCTGGCAGTAGCCTTTTGGTGATGTTTTCGAGTCTTTGTCAGAGTGCAGATTAATCAATATTTTTGCATGTATTTCTTATTAATTTCTAAAGTCAAACGTTCTATCCTTTTGTTGCAGGTGCTACTAACGTCTCTATGTTTCTTTGATCGCAGGAGAAGCAACAAGCAAGGATTCATCATCATAAGCGGCGGCAACACTTTGGCCCGCCCATTTCAAATGTGGGCATGCGAAAGAAGATCACTATGCACTTTTTGTAATGGAAACATGCTAACTCTCCTAGCCCTTAAAAGGGAGGAGATGTATTGTAACCGAGTTGGAATCACATTAATAAAAAGGGTTGTGCTCCTACTTTTGATTTGATTATATCCGTGTTATTTCATGCATCAAGCTAGTTAGTTTACATTGCAATTAGTGTTTCTTTTATTTTCGAAATCTCATGCTTTCAGTGGCGATCACGGTGGGACTCTGTCCCCTTTTTTTTTTAGATTCAGAAATTGATTTATGTTTTTTGTGCTTAAAGGTACCAGGCCGAATCAAAGACAACCGATTTGAGCAGAAAAGAGGTAAGGTTCCAAAGCTGTACCTGCATTTTTTTTATTATTATTATTTTTTGTTTCTACTTTTTTTGTCAACTTTTACTTGCTTAGGGAAAGTTGTTTATGCTTGTTTCATTTTTATTAAATAAAATGAACCCCACACACATCACGTGGTAAATTAAACCAAGGAGCTGGTCGTAAGACCCCAGCCCTTGAGCAAGACCAACGGTGGGTTCATCACCACCTTGGCTTAGCTTTGCATCCATTTCCCCGATTGTCACTGTTGTTAGGCGTAAATCCTGACGAAAGCTGACCGAGTGTCGCTGGGGTGATTCCCATGCATGCGAGGATAAGTCTTCTATGGTAGGTGTCATTAACAGGACAATCCCCCCTTCCGTACCGCCTATGTTCCACGTACCATCTGCTCTCACGTACCTATAGTTTCCCTCTCGTAAGGGCGGGTATATAGAGAGGTTGGTATATCGGTCCGACAATGGTATATTGAAGGGGCGACCATTTATGGGAGTCATATGAGCCAACATTATGCATTTAAACGTTCTTCAAAACTTGCAAAAACAAAACAAAACATCAAAATGCACTAAACCAGTTTAGGACACACTATTAATCCTTAAAAGAGATAATCACGGTTTGTGTATGTGTGTGTTCATTTCTGCTTAGTGTAACAAAAAGAAAAATCATCATAAATGAGATAAAAATCTGCTTAGCTAGTAGAAGAGCACCACAATGGTGCTCACCCGTAGCCAAGCCCAATCACGGGCGGATGCTATGGGGAATATCCAAGGAGGCACAAGTCACCTCCGGTATAGCCCCAAGGATTTGGTCATACCACCTTGGCGGCCTGACACACAAGGCAGTCCCCTCCGTGCCCCGACGAAATGGGACTATAGGGGCACCTCTTCGAGGAGCACTCCTGTTCAGCATAGCACTCAACACACACCCTTCCATGAGGGGTACAGTCATAGGAGAGCTCCCTTAGATGCTCGCTATGAGCGGTCACCGTGCGATGAAGCGCTAGGTCAACATAGGGTTCAACGGGAGGAACCACATCATTACACTATCCCTCCTTCACCCCCTCTAGTTGTCAGGACTACAAAGACAAATCCAGAGCACAAGGCTCCTCGAGGCGGGGCGAGCCAACTCCACCCGTTCCTTTTTCACTTATGAAAAAGAGCAAGAGGAAAACCCTTACCTTCCTCAAGAACAATATACATCACGGGAGCAAGACGCCTCCGCAAATGCTAGCTATCAGGATCACCTACCGAGGCCAGAGCCTCGGATAAATGCCACTACCTCCAACAGAGGGAGGCGGCCTATAGAGATCTTGGATCACTACGACCGAGATAGATATCTAGGAGAGGCATCTAGGCCTTCTAGACATGAGGCGGTAAGACCAACTATCTTAGAATCTGTCAAGCATTTCGCACATCGGATGCAACTCACGCAACTTGAGCTAGAACGACAACAGTTAGAGCAATGGTATCTTCTAAATAAAGAGCACCTTCAGCACTAGAAGGATGAGTTGTTCCAACACACTATGCAGGAGAGGACTCCAACCCCTCACACACATAAGACAAAACATTATGAGAGGCACAACCCTCGGGTGCGAGACAAGTCTCCGTGACCTCATCAAGCACCACCCCCAATGCCTCCTAGACATGAGCGGGAGGCTACTCCTATAACCAATGATGGGCGCCTTCCTCAAGAACCCACTCAGGTTTATGGGCCACCCTTAGAAATTCATCAAGAAGCCTCTAAGGAATCAGAGCGAGAAGAAGAGCGGGATGAACTGCCCTACCAAGGCATGGGGGTGCTATCTGGCCACCCCTCCATAAGCCCCAAGTTCCTCAACAAGAACCAACCAAAGAGGAGGAGCTCAAATCTCCCGATACATGCAAAGCGCTAGAGCACTTAGAGTCGGTAGAGACCAAGATTTTGGAGCTCCCAAGGCCCAACTTACATGAGGCTCCTTTCGAAGAGGATCAACCTTTAACCGTAGGGCTACCTGATGATGCAGTCCTCCATGTCTCAGAATCTCTAGATTCTGATGAGCTGTACTCACTGGTCGAAGGTGAGGATAAAACAGAGATAGCCCACAACAATCACATGCGACAACATCGACATCCCATAAATATCGATGAAGCATGTCAACAGATAAACATAATACTAGGGCATGAGTGGCACGTTAACCCACCGCAGTGGGACCAAGCGTTACATCCGCCACTTTGGGCACACAAAGATCAACTTTCGCCCAGAGACCCCATAGCAACATCAGTGCCGAGGGTAGACCCTATCCTCCTATCCGTGCATAGGGACGATCCATTCGTGCCCATCCCTCCAGAGCCAGATCCGGAGCGCAAAGACCATCAAGCTGGGGGTACCTCTATCCCTTGAAGAGCCATAATCCAAACCAAAAAGCTCCAAGGATTATCACAATCGCTTGGTCAAACCCAAAAGCTCCAAGGATTATCGCAATCACTTGGTCACCCCAAAATGCTCCAAGGATTATCGCAATCACTTGGTCAATCCCAAAATGCTCCAAGGATTATCGCAATCACTTGGTCATCCCAAAATGCTCCAAGGATTATCGCAATCACTTGGTCAATCCCAAAATGCTCCAAGGATTATAGCAATCACTTGGTCAAACCAAAAATGCTCCAAGGATTATCGCAATCGCTTGGTCACCCAAAAATGCTCCAAGGATTATCGAAATCGCTTGGTCAATCCCAAAAATGCTCCAAGGATTATAGTAATCGCTTGGTCAATCCCAAAATGCTCCAAGGATTATATCAATCGCTTGGTCAATCCCAAAAATGCTCCAAGGATTATCATAATCACTTGGTCAAATCCCAAAAATGCTCCAAGGATTCTATAATCGCTTGGTCAAATCCCAAAAATGCTCCAAGGATTCTATAATCGCTTGGTCAAATCCCAAAAATGCTCCAAGGATTCTATAATCGCTTGGTCAAATCCCAAAAATGCTCCAAGGATTCTATAATCGCTTGGTCAAATCCCAAAAATGCTCCAAGGATTCTATAATCGCTTGGTCAAATCCCAAAAATGCTCCAAGGATCCCTAAAATCGCTTGGTCAATCCCAAAATGCTCCAAGGATTTCCACAATCGCTTGGTCAAAAATCAAGAAAATTCAAAAACAACAAAAATCATCAAAAAAACAAAAAAAATTTTTGCATCTCATTTCTAGGCATACTCAAATTCATCAATAGAGAGCTCTTCTCGCACCTCATCTTCATATTCACAAAAATCAATCCATCAAAAATACAAAAATACATAGCTGCATTAAAGCATTGCATCCATACATTGCATATTTGTGGTCGTACGGGTCAAAGGCACCATAGGTCTGTAATTGCTCTGCTAGTCCATCTTGTTCCACACTTGTTCCATTTTACAAAAACAACAAAAACACCATGCATTGCTTTTTACCACACTAGAGTCAGTGGTCTTTTAATGTATCAAGAGTTTTCGTGATTCAGTCATCATTTTGCTCTTTAGCTACGTAATGTACCGAGTCAGACAGATTTTACGAAGGTAGAGTTACACTTGAAATACACCTTGTTACGTAACATCCCAACACAAATTAAAACACATAAAAATTCCCAAGTTGTGTGAACGAAAGATGAAACCTACGCAGTAATCCAGGTCACCATAAGTGAAACGGTTATCTTGCTCATCCCCCCGTGCGAATGGTTCTAGAATGCTGAGAATTGACAAAAGGACAAGCTCTTTCCTATCCATTCACCTCCATAAAATAGTGGTTTTCACCACTACCAAATCCCAATCATAGTTGGTTCCCAAAGTTGTAAGGATTTGTACTACACGTCCCTGCCAAGGATGGGTAGTCATCCCCAAGACCTAAAAGGGATCAACACCATTCACAAACAAAATTCCAACAAATCATCATCCTAACACTTTCCATTCACCTTTGGTCTCCAAGTTGTAAGGATTCGTACTATCCGCCCCTAACCAGGATGGGTAGTCATCCCCAAGGCCTAAAAGATCAATGCCCTTACTCCATAATCTCCATCACCCCCTTGGTCCCCAACGTCGTAAGGATTCGTACTACACGTCCCTGCAAAGGATGCGTAGTCGTCCCCAAGGCCACAAGGATCAAGGCCACTCACCAGCCCAAACTCACAATACTCAAAATACAAAATCAAATAACAGTGGTTATCACTACTATTCAAAATCCTTGCTCAAAAAGAATTAATAGAAAATAAAAAGTGATTTTCATCACTATATAGACGAGCAACTTTCTAAATCATTCAGCCAACAAATATCCCGAACTTGAATCCCTGGAATTCTCAGCATTCGAAAAACCATCTAGGTGATCCTCATTACAGGTTTGGTTGATAGCCTATCTGGCAATGGTGGTATCCTACCCGCATGACGATATGTCTGTCACATTCGCTTTGCATGTGTGCAGACCAATGTTTGCATAAGGATGAGCTAGCTTATGGTATCCTGGATAACACCGCAGATTAATCTAACTAAATACAACAAAGGAGTTAGTGGAGCTAATTAGGTGATCCTCAATACAGGTTCGGTTGAAAGCCCATCTGGCACTGGCGGTATCCTGACAAATACCACATAAATGAACTCAATTGCACACACAGGGATGTGAAATAGCTTGGTCAAAAACAAGTCCGATTCATACCTTGTTCAAAAGTCTTGTAAGATAAAGTACAGTCATGGCTAGTAAGTTAAAACCGTCTGAGTCTCGTGAAAACCTTAGCTACATTTCTAAACCAACTGCGCTACTTTTCATCCTTACAATACCATCAAAAAATACAAAAAAAAAAAACCACATGTATACATACAAAGTCATGCATCACAACAATCGCCTAAAAGACAAAATAATAGAGTTCTAAATAGTCTATGGTGCCATAGCCAAACATCACAAATTCTATCCATCCATTTCATTTCTGCATATCACATATAAATCAAAAACATTTGCATTCATCACAACATATGCATCCATCAAAATAAATCAACATACAACAATCGCATTTATCATACCATATGCATACATCAATATAAAGTAGCATGCATCCATCAACATCAATCATTATGCATAACATAAAATCATGACATATACACAAAGAAAGAAAATCAAAACAACAAAAACATCACAAAAATGCAACACAAAAACATAGCAATAAGCATTGCCGGACACAAGTGCTCTTGCACTTAACCTCTTGGCATAGAAAATCGATGTCGGGGCTCAAATTGTCACTCTCCTACTTCCCCAAGAAGGCTACCATAGCCGGACCGCTCCACGGGAAGACGGGTTTTCGATGATTTCACCCCATTATGGCATCACCAAAAGGGTTAACACCCACCAAAAATAGGTCCAAATGTCGGGAAATTGCACATGCTTAATGGTAAACCATCTAAAGGCACCCTTGCACAAGTCATCTTGGGTCAAGCGACTCGTCGCTTTTCTCATGAAGGTCATTCCCTCATCGATTCGTCGCTTGAGGGGGTAGTCACACTTAGTCACCAATCAACAAGCACACACCCAATCAAAGCAATGACATGCATTCAAAGAATCATTGACAAAGACAATCACGCTCCCGCTTGGGGCAGTAAACAAGCAACAATCAAATTGATCAAACACTTGGCATTCCCGAAGCATGAACACAAGGTTCCCCTATGGACAAAAGGTTACGCCCTTTGCCTAATCATGACTGATCAATGTCCAAGCTCAAGTCACACCTCACCAAAATAGGTTAACACTTGAAATCAAATTCCTTAGCTCGTCAGAAGCAAGGATTCAAGAATGCATGCCCTTTCCATACTTGGGGCATCAAAAGTTGGTTAGGTTACCAAGAAACCCTAATCATTAGTGCTTTGGTTATCTATTTTTGCTCAGCACTGCGTCACCCGTAGCGCTTCCCAAAAAGGGGCATCTGTAGACACCAAAACAGCACCAATCCGATTATGTGACTACAAACACTGATCGCATTGACACACACAGCTTTCAGGGCAGCCCTCAAAGGTCAAACAATGGTCCTAGCCACTTACACAATAGTTTAGAAGGTCGAAAAGTAAACAAAACAAAGTTGGTCATTTTAACAAGCCTTAATCAAAACAAAGCCTCGTCCGAAGTGTCGTGATATCGCGACACTTCGACCCCAAAACAAAGCCTTGGCTGAAGTGTCGCGATATCGTGACACTTTGGCCCAAAAGCAAGCCTTGGTCGAAGTGTCGCGATATCGCGACACTTCGGGCCCCAAAAGAAAGCCTTGGTCGAAGTGTCACGATATCGTGACACTTCGGCCCCAAAACAAAGCCTTGGCCGAAGTGTCGCGATATCGCGACACTTCGGGCCCAAAAGAAAGCCTTGGCCGAAGTGTCACGATATCGCGACACTTCGGGCCCAAAAAAGCCTTGGCCGAAGTGTCGCGATATCGCGACACTTCGGGCCCAAAACAAGCCTTGTCCGAAGTGTCGCGATATCGCGACACTTCGGGCCCAAAGGGAAGCCTTGGTCGAAGTGTCGCGATATCGCGACACTTCGGGCCCAAAAGAAGCCTTGGCCGAAGTGTCGTGATATCGCGACACTTGGGCAAAAAAGGCGAAGTGTCATGATATTGCGAACTTGGAAAAAAGTCGGGAAGTGTCATGATATCGTGACACTTCGGGCCCAAAGGGGAGCCTTGGTCGAAGTGTCGCGATATCGCGACGTCGTGATATTGCGACACTTCGGGCCCAAAGGGAAGCCTTGGCCGAAGTGTCGCGATATCGTGACATTGGAAAGGAAGGCGAGTGTCGCGATATCGCGACAAACTCCCATCTTCGTGCCAAGGTGGACTTAACCAATCAGAGGCGGACCTTAACCAATCAGAGGTGGAATTCAACCAATCAAAGGCAGACATTAAAGCATTCAAAAGTGCCATTAAAACCATCAAAGCAGACGTTAGACAAGTGGCAGCCGAGGACAGTCAGTTATTGCCGCTTGCTATGCATGCGCGCGTAGGTGGGCAGATTGGCAGTTAGCGGACTGTCACAAGGGCAGTCATGTAAGCCCAAGTCAAGGAGGAGTCTCCTCCCCTTTGGGAAGGCATGGCCGCCACGTGGCATCCCTGCGTGCCCCTCCAAAGAGACCCCATGGGTCTATAAAATGGCGGACTTTCCCACCCAAAAAAAAGAAGCTGGTAGACATTTCGAGCGACGAAGTGCTGCCAAAATCAAACACCCGATTGCATCCTTTTAGATTCATTTCTTCTACACCTGTAATCTCTTTCGCAAGGGAGGTTATTGGTGGCTGCTAGAAGGTGAATCCGGACCTTAAAACCCGACATTGGATCACAGTAAACCATCAATTTGCCGACAACTCATTCTATGAGATTTTGGGCCCTTCCTTAGTGGATTGGCACCGAAATCAAGTTCTAACGGGGCGGCCCGCTTGGGCACCCCACACACGTTCTTAGTTTTAGCTTAATTTATGTTGTTTAAATAGTTTACATTTTATATCGAATATATCCTGTGGCTAACAGTGTTCGAATATATATTTTAGAAGACAGTTATCGAATATATATTCTGCGATGTAATGAAATACTAACTTGCAGGTAACAGAGATCGGATTCACTGACTATTTTGTTGGCAGCAACATTTTGGTGATGTTTTCGAGTCCCTATCAGAATGCATTTAATCAATCTTTTTGCATGTATTTCTTATTAATTTCTAAAGTCAAACGTTCTATCCTTGTGTTGCAGGTGCTACTAACGTCTCTGTGTTTCTTTGATCGCAGGAGAAGCAGCAAGCAAGGATTCATCATCGTAAGCGGCGGCAACACTTTGGCCCGCCCGTTTCAAATGTGGGCATGCGGAAGAAGATCACTATGCACTTTTTGTAATGGAAACATGCTAACTCTCCTAGCCCTTAAAAAGGGAGGAGACGTATTGTAACCGAGTTGGAATCACATTAATAAAAAGGGTTGTGCTCCTGCTTTTGATTTGATTATATCCGTGTTATTTCATGCATCAAGCTAGTTAGTTTACATTGCAGCAATTAGTGTCTCTTTTATTTCCGAAATCTCATGCTTTCACTCATGCTTTAATATATTCTTTGTATAATAAGAAAATCATTCAACCCAAGCAATGGAAATAAGCGAAAGATAACAATTGCAACAATAATGATAAAAACAGTATATAAAGATGGTACCCTTTTATTAATGATATTTGTTCTTCTTGAAGAGATTACAATGATACCCCCTTTGAGTGGATTTTTTATTAATTAGATACAATGAGTTACAACATATAAATTTGGGTGCACTTCGCAAGATCTTCCTTTCTAACATAGTGTAAAGGTGCGTTTTTCATGACTACTACTTGGATAGGTGTCTTTGTAGTCTTCGTGAACTTGTAATTTGCACACAAAGAAACAAAAATATATTAGTAGCATATGAAGAGCCCAATGATATTGGGCCCCTATTAAATAAAGTGAATACTAAAATAGAATTTAATCAAGTGAATGAATAGAAATATAAAATACTAAAAAAAACGAAAAAGTAAACTTGACGCTATTGTAATAAGAAAAATAAAAAAAATAGATCTCTACCAAAGGTCATATTAAGGCAAGACGGCCTTACCTACGGGCTAACTCGGTTTGAGACAACCACTATCCTAGGATTACATTTCTTGTGATTGAATCAAGGTGAATTTTGGGTTCAATCTGGGGTTTTATTGAAGGATTGGTGCATTGTGGGAGTGACTTAGTGGGTCAGATAATTAATCAAAATAAGAATATTTAATTTACATAGAATATGGAAGCACAACCTCCAATCCTTGTAGTAATCCAATGGCATGGATTTCAGTGGATGGAGAGCTTGATGGATCAAGGATGCAAAAATACTTTATTGAATAAACTTGAACTCATGATGATTACAATGAAGTTTTAGTGAGATCTCAAGAAATAATAAACTTGACAAGAGAGATAAAGAGAGAGAAAATTTGAGGGGATGACTGCCAATATATATATTTCTCGAGAGAAATCTAATAATGGCACAAACCCTTTGTATGAAAAGCAAAGAGGTTGTTCGCATTAAGAAAATTGAATGCTTATCTTCAAAATTTCATGAAATTGATTAATGTATACACTTTTGCTATTTTGGCTCATGCAAGGTGATAAATCATGGTACAAGATCATGTGTGAGGTTAACTGATAGTTTCAGCTATCAGATATCTCACTTTATATTTAAATTTATATTTTTTGTGCTTTAGTATCTGGGTGAGATGACATCAATCTAAGGGCAATCTTGGCGTGAGACGACCTTGATATGGAGGCTATCTTGGGGTGATACAGTCCTACTTGCAAAGGAGAATATCATGTTTAAGTGGTGAAAATATCTATTTTAGTCCAGATGCTACCCAAGGTGGGTCACATGGTTTAAAGGAATCCATTAATGTAGTCTCCTAAATATGACTTGTTTTAGGTGTGTACATTCTAATGTGAGATATTTCTTGTTCATGTTTCATGACATTTATATATTCTTATATATAAAAAATTACTACCCAAATAATTCTCATTCATTCTAACCATTGAATAACTAATAATTATATTGTAAAATAAGGGATTTCAATTCTTGTTCATTTTTATATTGAAATGGGCATGTATAATTATTTGTTGAATTCAATAAATACCCTATGATTCATCAGATTTGCTAAAGCAATTTACATAGATGACAAACCATCGTGTACTTTGATCTTGTCATTATTATCCAAGTGAAATGACTAGAGTAAGAGATATGCCACATCAATGTCAACAACAAATAAAAATGCACTAGATCAATATTAAGAATAGATAATAGAGAGACCAAATCAACATAAAAAATAGACATGATATTTGCCATATCTATCAATAGTAGACAGAATATTTTCCAAATTACCATCAATAGTAGACATATGATTTTCTTTGTCATATCAATGCCATGATTTATTGAGTTGAACATATGCTTGTGATGATACAAGATACATATTTTAGTTTACTATGGGATATCTAGTGACTTAATCTTGGGTTGGATCTTGATGTCAACATGCATTGTACTTGGGATTTTTTGTTCTTACCTTTGATTCACTCCATGTGTTACTAAATATTATCCTTGTTTAATCAAGCCATAAGTGAACTAAAGTTTCATAAAAGGGGGAACAATTTGGAGAATAAAAAGGAAGAGGAGGTAGATCTTAGGTAGGCACTGAGTATCAAAGTAATTTTAAAAAATGATTTGAGTAAAGTCCTTGAATGCTCAATTTGCAACAAATAATTATTTGATAATGTACATAAACTTCGATAATTTATGTACTCAAACTTTAAGTGCCACAATCTACTTATAGAATCATATAAGTAACTTTATTTAATTGCAAGCACTAAAGCAAGTTTATATATCCAATTTTATACTATTATTTCTATTATAAGTCTATACTATTCTATTATATTTTTGACCAAAAATTTGTCTTGATAAAAAATTATCTTATATACATGATTTTTTACTTGATTCACTAAGAAAAAATTCTTCTTCAAGTTTTTTATATTAAGTACATTCTTAATTTATCATTTTTTGTCATTATTATTCCTCATGAAAATAGTGCACACCTTTAACACCAAGTGAAGAGTCATCGCCTAAAATAACCTTGTGAAAACCATTTTTTATAAAAGAGTCAAAATACTCCTTATGATCAGTTATATGTTGACTTGAACTTGATTCAATATACCAAGCATATGTAGGGCTTCCACATGTAGCAAGAGAAGTGAGCAAATTTTTTTTGGGACATTCATCGTCTTGGATAAAATTTAATTGATTATTTAGTTTAAGTCTTTGAAAGCCATCTATATATTTTTTGTAACATGTATATGTGTTATATCCATCTTTAGAACACTTGTAAAGAATTATTTAGTGTTATTACTTGTTTATTTTTTATTATGCCTTTCATTGATATTTTTTTAATGTCAATTTTGTTGTCTTTCTTGTCAATTTTATGGTTTGCTTCCATATGCTTCTCCCATTTGTTTTGTTGGCTTATATTTTTTCCCTTTATTAGTATATCTCATTTTTATTTAGTCCTTAATACTTGTCTAGACTTACTGGATTCACCATTGAATTTCTTAAGTTTCTCTTCCTCACTTACTAATACTTCACCTAGCTCATCAAAACTTATTGTGCTTATTAATTTCTGTTAACTCAAATATGGACACAATTCTATGGTATTTTATAGGTAGTTTGTCAATTAGAAAATCCATAATATATTCATATTTATATGTTACATACATAGTGGATAGCTAATTTTAAATCCTTTTTTAATGTGTGAGGTGGTCATTCATGATCTCTCCTTCCAAATTGAGATGAGTCAATTTTCTCTTTAAATACATTATTTTATGTTTTATAGTCCTCTCATACATAATAGAAAGAGTGTCCCAAATATATTTTGATGTTTCAAGCTCTTGAACATGAGACTTAATTGAAAGATATATCTTCCACAAGATGAGTGCTCATGTATTCATATCCTTTTTATCCCATTTAATATGTTCATCTATATCTATTATCATATATGGTGTTGTTAAATTCCATTGATCTTTTATTTGCAATATTAATATCATGTCCAACTTCCATGTATCATAGTTTATGTGTTTTAGTTTTTTTCGATACCATATAGTTCTCATTTAATCCCATGATTTAAGTAATACTTTGAGAATACAAAAAATACCACTATAAACATAAAAGACTTGAAATTAAGTCCCTCAAAGCACCTCCAAACAAACAAAAAAATGTCTTTATCATTTTTTTCCTTAGAATTGAACTTCTTATGATCCAATAAGTTAAGGGATTAAAAAAATTATGAGCAATGTTTTAAAACCTTTACAAATACTTCCATAAGACCATTGTACACATTTTCTTATCTCTCTCCCTCTCTCTCTCTTTCTCTCCCTCTCTCTCTAGTTATCAATTCAATCACCTTGAATATCACATCCTAATAAGTATTTAACATTGTAACATATCCTAGAGGCCCTTGATTGAGCCAAATCCTATGCTCTCAACTATGGCCTCGTTCTGTCACTCCCCTCAAGGTATGATTTCCCTACTAGAGAAATTAGAAGATGAAAATGGTTTAATGGTACACCAAATGGTATCCTAGTGATAAGTAATTTATCCCAAAATCACAATAAGGATTAGGTATGAGACTTGATGAGGGTATCTATATATATGTTTTTGTGAAGCATCTCCTCACTCACTAGGTAACTTTGTTCTAGAATGAAAACTAGAAGAAACTACTACTAAAAATACTAGACCAAATTTTGGGTGAAGACCTTTGTATATATACTTTCTAGAATCAAGAAGTTGTATTCACCTAGTCATGTCACTATAATCTGAAGGGATCTAGAGTAACTATGAAAGCTCTAGCATGGAGACTACATGCCAAAACATGAGCATTTTTATACTTATGAATTTCTCAGCATGGTGTAAAAGAAACCCCTTGTGACCTTTGATGCCACCAAATGTTTGGGATGACTATTTGACTTCCATATTGTAAAATTTTCCATATTAAAATGGAAAAGAATCTTCAACTCTACAAAAGCATCTGCAAGACAAGATATTCTTCTACCAATTGCACAACATCACAAAGCAAAATGTGACCTTGATATTGCTAGTGGATTCATTTCAAGGAAGGGATAGTAAGGGGTTTTATTTTCTCTCCCTACACTCAATTGATGAATGAGATCAAATTTATTATCTATTCATAATTAGATTCAAGGATATGAATCAATCAATCCTATCTATCCAAACTAGTACTTTGGCCTCTCTCACTCAACAAATTGTTATTCCTTACTATATTATGTCAATATAGAAATAGAAAAAAAAATCATGTAGTTAGAGGTAGTAGTTTTTAGTAGGTCCCAACACCAGGATGATAACCAAATGGACCAAAGATAGCAGAGGTAGTAGAATCCACCACCTCAAAATATTTGAGAATGTGAGCTTTGATAATTATATAACACCAAAAAAAGTATTTTTCCTCTCTAGAGGTGCAAAAGAGGCAAAGAATCTAAGTTGGAGAAGGAACATGCATGCCAAGGTTAATTCCAGAAAAGTCAACATTGGTACTAACCTCATTTTAAAAGAGAAATATTTGGATCCTAGTTCCAGTTAGTCAGAGCCATGAAAGTTTCTCAAAAATTTAAGCCTAAGAGTGGTGAAAGTTCCCCATGAAAATTGGGACCCCACACTAATGGTTCCAAAAATACTACCTATAGAGAATAAAATGGTACACCTAGCAATGGAAATAGAATTGCATCTAATGTTCTAATCAAGCATTCAAAAGCGACAAATAATGTAAACCATAAATGAAAAATATTTTAAAGGAATGGGGGATCTCTTTGTATTGATTAATTTTCCAAATATAAGGTTACAAATTGTCCCATTGAGGGCTCTCAACTTGATACAATTCAAATTACAATGTTGAAGGATCCAATCCTTTTATAAACTTATGGCACACTTTCAATGTTCTTTTGGCACTAATGATTGAAGAGAGGGATTGTAATGCCTCTAATTTGAGCTGTCTATATTAAAATCCTTAGATACTTCCTCATGCATTAGAATACATGTACATAGACATAAGAAATTGAAATGGGTTAATAGCATGTGTGGATTATGATAAAATCAAAGGAATGGATGCAATATTGAATGTAAAAAGTGCAACCGACAGAGCTAAACTACTCCAAATGATTCCAAAATTTAAAATAATGTATATCAAATAATTTTGTAATGATATATGAATAAATTTAAGTGATATTATGAGCAAAATATATGGTCATCCCTAGGTGAGCTATATAGGACTATAATCACAAAACCCCTAATTAATGATTCAAAACTACTCTAAACTTCACCAAAATCAAGTATGATGCATATATATTTATATATAAATGATCTAAAATAAAATTGATTCAAAATTATTGGTAAATTCATGGCCATATCTAGGTATTCCAATTGTGACTGTCAAACGTCCTAGGTAGGGACTATCACAAAACATGGTGGTTTTTTCCACCAATTCCATTTGGATATGGTCTAGAATCCTCCTAGGGGTGTTGTCAAAACAAATTGTAAATTAACTCATAGTAATGGATAGGTTTTGGATAGGATGTGTGTATTTTGGATTCCTTAAAAATACCTTCGAATGATGAGGTTTCCAAGGGTAAATACGAGGACAAAAGGTGAGAGGGAATCTTGGCAGCACTTCGTGGTAAATACTATTGGAAATATGTTGAATATTTTACATGTTATTCTAGTGGGGTTAACACTAAAATATATTGGGCATTTTGTATGATATACTCGTTGGGGTTTGAGGATGGACCGGGCCTTGAACAGTGGTTCGGGAGCGGTAGCCCTCGAAAAAGTAGGGGTCTGGTGGCAGCAGTCCCTAGCCGAATTTTTAGGGTTTTTTAAGTTATATTAAGACCCATATAGATTTTTATAGTTATTATATTTTAACCCTTGCTTTTTTTCCCATGATATTGTAAACATTTGTGCATGTACCTTTGTTATCTATCACACTTGCATTAGGTTTTGGTGAGACAGAAGAATAATATTATTGTATTGGAGATGGTCAAGTTAATGCAATAATAAGATAATAATGTGCTAGTTTTTCCCATTTGAGGGTTTCCAAGATAAATATTGTGTAATGTATGAATATGCTATCTTATTCCTTTTATTATGCAATTAATGCTTTTCTAGTTTTAGTTTATTGGGGCTCTTTATTTCTCTTCAAATACTTGCAAAGGTTTCTCCTTGAAATTGAGTGAAAACAATCCAATTTATAGCCCAAGAGGACAAATGGGGCAAAGAGGCAATTTGGGGTATTCAAGGTAGATTCCACCACTTGTCAATGCCTTTGCCATGCATTGGGTGGAAGAGGCCTCCAATTTGGGCCTCCAATTTGTAGTTCCTAATGGCCTAGATAGTATCCCAATCTGTCATAAGTCATTGGGAAGGATAAATGTTAGAAATTTATTGACATTTGTCCCACCCTTGAATTTTTGGGGGTCTAGACCATGGCTATCCCACATAGGGATGGTTTCTTGTGGTCATCACTAGGTGGTAAGACCATGAACTATGATTGTCTTGGGTGGGATACCCATGGCTACATGGCCCAAAACTTCCCAAACTGGGATAAACCTTCCTAAAAGTGGTTAGGATCCCTAATTAACTCTTGAGGGTTTCCCAATGGGGTCATATGGTATTGATAAGAGTTGCATCTTTACAGTCTTATCCGATTTACATAATTTTATTTCTGTTGTACCATATTTGATACCTTATTGCTTGAGATAAGAAAATTGCAAGAAATTCCTAGTTTCATCAAGATGATCATTTTATCCCAAGAAAATAAGAAATAAAAGACTTGAGAAGCTATTGTATAGGCATTTTTGACTCCATACCCAATGGATAAAGGTAACACACTTAAAATTGTATACATATGTTCCATAGGTGATCTTAGTTTCATGATATAGCAAAAGTCTTAACCACTTGCAAAATTTCAAAAATGTGGCTTGACTGCTAGAAAATTTTGCTTTCAGGGGAAAATTTTTGTGACTCTATGCCCAATAGACTAGGGCATCAAATTTTTATATTCCTTAGCTTTAGCAGGCTAAATATCCCTTGAGAGTCACCAAAATTATAGTGATAAATCACTACACCTTTCAAAAGTGAAATCTTAAGTTACAGACAAGAACATAAGAAAATCAAAATAAAAAAATGTTTGATGATAAAAGGCCAACTCTCATGAACTAAGGATATCCAAAATTCAAAATTTTCTAACTCATGAATAGAATACAAGAAGCAAAAAGTTTTGATAAGGGTATCTAAGGTAATAAAAATTGAAGATCAAAAGTTAGAGTGGCCCTAAACTCAAATTATGAAGAAAACTCTTGAATAAGAAAACATCAATTTCCCAAAAGTAAACCTAATAAGGTGCATGTTCTTTGAGAATCATTGTCCTTTCCTATAATAAAATATCTTGTATATTCATGAAAGGATAACAACAAAATAGAAACCATTGTAGAATAATCTCCAAGATCTAGAACATTAAATAAAGAGATATTTTGTGCTTAAATGAACAAAATTTCTTTAATTGGGTAGGTGGAAATAAATATGGTAACTACTCATCCAAGTTCTTAGTACCATTTGACATTGATGACTTTGAATCCAAAGGAAGTCAGAGGGATTGACAATTTAAACAAGACATGATGCTGCATCAAAAGTAGCATCCACATTGAACTCTTTGTCTATGTTTTGGAAGGAAATCCTTCCCTTCTAATATATATATAGGAGAAGCATTATCTTTGTAAAGTATTGATAGTTTTGCAGTCGTATACATTTGTAGTATTTTTTTTCATTTATTCCTATAAAAATAGTTGGCTCTTGAGCTACTTGTAGGTAATATCAAACCCCTACTTCTAGCATAATCTATATAAAATCTTTCTTGCACATGTATATACACAAGACCTTGTATATATTTTTTGGTATAGTAATTTTTGACCTCCTAAAGACCCATTTATATGTGCATGTATTTTTCTATGACCTTTTGCTAGATTTTTTTATTTTTATTAAGTGCAAGTGTGTGAAGGGCCTACATATATTTTTAGACTAAGTCACTCTCTTGGATATCAAATTGGACCCACCTTATTATGCATGCATATAATTGGTAACTCTCATCTATGTTTGACTATGTTGAGGATAGGAAGTGTTCACTAATGGCACATAGCATTCAAGCCTATTTTTATAGGAATATCTTAGTGTATCTCTTGGTGCATCAACCCCTTTCTTTTGTTGAATTGTTTTTACTTTTAATCTCTTGCACCCATTTTCCTTTTATTGAGCACAAGTGTGCCTTAAATATCACAACCTAACAAGATTTTGACCTTTTAAAAACTCTTAGATTCCCTTGACTGATCCAAATCCTATGCTACTAGTTATGGTACCATTGTGCCACTCCTTATGAATCGTGATTACCCCACTAGAGATAATCAAAGATGATAATAGTTCCATTTTCCATCCCTATCATACCTCCACCACTATTCAAATATTCATGGACTTCATTTTCAAACTTCATAGTATGCCCAAGTGTATTGTGTCTGACCATCACCCTACTTTTTCTAATCTGTTTTGGCAAGAACTATTTAAATTATAGGTAACATAGCTACAAATTATCTCAGCTTATCATTGATAAATGGATGGGTAAAATGAAATTATCAACAAGTGCTTAGGATCCTACCTTCTCTATTTTACCTCCAAACACCCAACACAATGGACTAAGTGGCTATATTTAGCTAAATGGTAGTACAACACTTCATCTCACACAACCTCCAAAATGACTCCTTTTGAGGTTATTTATGGGTTTCTACCTCAATCGCCCTCTTCATATGTTCCTAGAAACTCCAAAGATCATGTGGTAGATGCAAATATTTAGGAGCATACACAAATTTTGTAGTAATTGAAGGAAAATTTTGTGTTGGTCCAAAACCAGATGTGATAGTAGACTAACCAACATTATTCTAATTATAGCTTCAATGTAGGCAATATGGTCTTTTTTTGCTTCCAAACCTACAAATACTATTTTGTGTAACTTTGTGCTCTTCAAAAATTAGCAACACAATTTTGTGGACCCTAATAGATATTACATTGGATTGGATAAGTGGTCTATATGCTTGCATTACCACCTTCTTCCAAGAACCATATAGTCTTCCACATCTTTTATCTCAAGAAGGTACTTCAATCAACACTTCCTCAATTAGAATTTGAAGGATTGGTCATCTTAGAATCTGACAATATTTTAGACTATAGAACCTACACTCTCCATAATTATACCATCACTGAAGTTTTGATTTGATGGTACAATTTACTACCATAATATGCCAATGATTTTCAACAACAATTTCCTTATCCTTAACTTTGAGGGTAATTCTTTTTAAAGGGTAAGGTTATGTTAGGACCCCATCCTAATGTTACTATGTAATTACTCTCTTCTTAACATGAGAACCTCATCTGAATGATATTATATAATATTTTATAATATGTGTGGCATTTGAGATGCCTAGACAAGTGAGGCCATTTAATGTATCCTTTATTAAGAATGTAAGTATTTGTTTGGTAGAATATTCTATCTGAGGTGGCCACTTGCATGTGAAGCCAACCCTTGCATTATAGTTAATATTACAAAAAATCTTTTAAAAATCAAGGAAGCATAGATGAAGGCATCTCATTTTTTGTTGTATTGAAACTTTGTTTTTAAAGAGATTGCTCCTCAAATAAGCCTACGATTCTATAATATATTCTTACTTCCTACAATAAAATTTTATGCATTTCCATTTCATCTTACAATATTATTAATTTCAAACTCATTCTTTGTTATTATTACAATATTATGTGAATAAATTTATTTTACATCAAGGTTCATAACACTTATCTAACAATTAATAAGATAGCTTTATAGTATTTCATTATTTCCTTTTCATTCTCTTATTCAAAATATTTTATATCTAAATTATAAATATTTTTTATAAAAAAACGTATAATACAAAATTTGTATTTCTTTAACACTTTTTAAAAGTATCTTTCATAATTTTTATTTTATCTTTGTATAACTCTTCATTTTCAAAATTATTTATTTATTTTATTTTGTTGTTTGTCTTTTTCTTTATTTTATCCATGTATAACTCTTCATTTTCAACATTATTTATGTTGTTTGTCTTTTTTATTATTATTATTTTATAGCCGACTTTTACTTTTATTTTTCCTAAATATAGGACATTTTAAAAATATGTTTCTTCTCCTTTAAGTATGACTCTTTGTATGCTTTGGCTATTTTGAATTAAGAAGATTTTAAAAAAATTATTATTATTATTATTATTATTTACGATTCAAATTTCGGTTGTCCATTCTCACTTGGTTCTTTCACTTTTATTTGGTTTTTAATTTTTATACATAATTAACTATTGCAAATCTTTAAGAGTTAGGTGGTTTGGTAAATGCTATTTTAGTTGGACACTTACCAAGAAGAGGCCCATGTTTAAACCTTAGGAAAGGTTGTTAGTATGATCTAAATTTTGTGAGTGCGATCCTGAGTGCCCTATGGTTCACAAAGAGGTGGAATAGGAAAGAGGTGAAATAGGTTTGGAGGATGTAACCCCCTATGGTTTGAACCATGAATCCCAAGCTCTTTGTGGATCCAATTCGGTCCGGTTATAAAAAAAATGAGGTGCAATAGGTTTAGTGGTTTGAACCCGAGCTCCTTGTGATCCATGTAGAATATGTTTGGTGAAAGCAGGCCTTAGTGGTTTGAAACCTGAATCTCGAGCGCCTTGTGATCCATTTCATGCCAGTGCGATCCTTAGCGTCTTATGGTTCATTTCATGTCGGGCTATAAAACAACTAGGTGGAATAGGTTTGGTGGATGCAATCCCTATGATTTGAATCCTTAATGACAACAAGGTGGAATAGGTTTTGTGGATGTAACCCCCTATGGTTTGAACCCTGAATCATGAGCGCTATGTGGTCCATTTCATGTTGCTTTGTAAAACATCAAGGGAGAATATGAGGGAGAATACATTTGGTGAAAGCTATGTGGTCTATTTCAACACTATGTGGTCCATTTCACATTGCTTTGTAAAACAAGGGAGAATATGAGGAAGAATATGTTTGGTGAAAGCTATGTGGTCCATTTCATGTTGCATTGTAAAACAATGAGGGAAAATATGTTTGATGAAAGCAGCCTTTGTGGTCTATTTCACGTCGGATTATAAAACAACGAGGAGAAATATGTTTTGTGAAAGCGCCTCCCATGGTTTGAACTCTGAATCCCCCAATGGTTTGAACCCTAAATCCCAAGCGGCTTGTGATCCATTTCATGCTAAACGATAAACAAAGAGGTAGAATAGGTTTGATGGATGCAACTCATGTAATTTGAACCCTGTGCTTCTCAACTACTTGTAACAAACTCTCTATCAAGGAAAATATAAATAGTTATTGCCGAGACAATTTGTCACACAACGGAACGACTTCTGTTTCCTGTTATTTTTTAATTCTATCAATACCGTGTGATCCCTGTCATTGGGTAAAGCAATCTACAAAGACACGATGCGATCGTACTCACCATCTCGTCATTACCCTCCAAGTAGATTGATGCCACATCAACAGCAAACACCATATACGTCAAATCCAGCATTAACAGCAAACAAGAGATGCCAGATCAGCATTAGCAGCGGATAGGAGATTTGGTAGATCAACGTCAGCAGACAGGAGATTTGCCAGATCACTGTAGTAGGAGACAGAAGATCTTCGTCGGATGTACGAAATAATTTTTGAGTTGAACATATATTTAGCATGATAGAAGATCCACATTTTAGTTTCTTATGGGAGACCTAGGGACTTATGCTTTATGTTAACCAGCATTGTACTTGGGATTTTCTGTTCTTACCTTCTATAGACTCCATATGTTAGTAAATGTTGTGTTACTATTTACTAGAGCCACAAGCAAACGGAGGTTTCATGAAAGGTGAAACTGTGTGGAGAATAAAAAACGAAGAGGAGGCAGACCTTAGGAAGACGTTGATTACCGTAGTAATTTCAGCAGTGAAGTCCCGAATGTCGGCGAAGAATTTTTTGATAATGTAAATAAACTTTAATAATTTAGGTACCAAACCTTAGAGAACCATGCATTGTTATTTTTATTATTATTATTAATATTTAAATGTTTTCTATGACTTATAAGCCGCATCGTCTACCTTTTGGTGTAAATTAGGTTTTCATTCAAAATTTTACAAGAGCAATAATTATACCTTAACGCATTTAACTAATACAAGGATAGAAAAATCATAACATATAAGAACTAGAGTTATAGGGATCTAGATGTAGTATACAATATAGATATTTTTTAGTTTTTGCATCCACCATTACGAAAATTCTCCATAATAAGTAAGATCCATGTGGTCTAAAATCCAATTCATCATAGCGTATCTGCAATCTTAATTTGTTGTTGAGGAACATGAAAAATCCTATTGTTATGAATTTAGACTACAGTGCATGTATCTTGTCAATCACCCTTTGTATCTTTCAATCCCTATAGAAGGTCCTAGTGGACACCTTTAGTCAATTTATGGTTATTTGTGAATGTAATTCTACTTGTACTATAGACCATCCAACCTTAGTAGCTTCTTGAAGGTCATTAAGAATAGCACATGATTCTATTAGATTGTTAAAGAGGATTCCATGATTCTCTACAAAAGTAAAAGCATGAGTACCATATGAGAATTTTCATATGCCTCCTATACTTGCCCTTCCTAGATTATCTCTTAACACACCATCAGTGTTTATCTTCTCCATATCTATGGGAGGTCTTGCCATGGTCATCCATTTGAATAGTAGGTTGACATTGTGGAGGTCTATATTTCCATCATGCATAGGGAGTTGAAGCAAGAAGAGTAAACTATGCCACTTTTGAGATACTATGGAGGAGGGCTTCAATGTATGCAAAGTAGATTCCTTGTTATTGACTATAGTTTTTCACAAATATACTGAACTTTATGGTGAATTGTTTTAAGGATTTTTCTTTAGGGCTTCCATAACTAGCAAGAGAAATGAGCATAATGTTTTTTGGGATCCTCTTGGATAATATTTAATTGATTATTTGGTTGAAAACTTTGAAAGCCATATAAATATCAATAGGTGGAAACACATTAGAGTATAGGGTTTTGAAGCGGAGTCTGAAGAGCTTTATAACATTTTAACTCAGAAAATTATTCCCTTTGGAGAGGATGAAGATCACATTGTTTGGGCTGAGACTGAAAGTGGTGACTTCACAGTTAAGTCTACCTATAATTTTATTCTCAATGTGGAAGGTCAACAATTTCAACCGAGTTTGGTTTGGATCAAATGCTTGATTCCTAAAATATCCTTTTTTTCATGGCTGGTGATTCAAGGAAAAATCCTCACTATGGACAATATGTTATCCAAAGGTATGGTTATTGCTAACTGTTGCTACATGTGCAGGGCAATATGGGAGACAACCCAACACTTGTTTTTGGAGTGTCCAATAGCGAAGTCCATCCTGGATGAACTTTTCCAAGCCTTTAGGATATCATGGGTTAAGCCTGCTCTTATATCTGAAGTGTTCCATCAATGGTCTCAACCCTTTGTTAGCCTAAAACTTAAGTACCTATGAAAAATCTATTGGTATCATTTTCTTTAGAATATTTGGCTTGAAAGGAACCATAGAGCCTTTAAGGATACCATTCACAACCCAAAAACCATCCTCAACAGGATTATTGTCTATGCGAAAGAAAACCTTAGCACCTTAGTGGATGAGAACCACTCAATTCTTCCCTAAGAAAAATAATTAGCTCATGCCTTAGGTATTGAGGACAAACCTTCCATTCCATTGCCCAATCCCAGAAATGGGATTTCTTGGGAGCCACCCCCCCAGGGTTGGTTTAAACTAAATTTTGATGGTGCATCCAAGGAGAATTGATGGGGACCGAGAAATCACACAGTCAAAATATTCATGCTTTTCATTAAGATCTTTGGAAAATTATACACACATCAAAATAAAACAGCCCGCAGGCTTTACAATGACCAAGCTCGGCTTCGGTCTCTCAAACTGTACTGCTTCCCGTTCTCCGGTCCACCATCCCCCTGTTACCAAAATTCCTGTTTTTTTAATGAGGTCTCGGTCCTCTAGGCAATTAATTCCCCCGCCTAAAACAAATTTCAAATTTGAATTTTCCCCCTTCAATCGAGTTTTCAAATTTGTCTGCCATAAATGGGCAACTACCCGATCTGCCATGAAGTTTACATTAATGGCCTCCCTTAACCTGCACCCACCGTTTTGTTCTGACTGTCCCTCAGGGACTGCAACTGTCACCTTGTCAGAAAAAAAAAATCTCCTTAAGATAGTCATCTTTGTTTAATACACGCGGTTATTATCTCCATTTTAATATACGTGGCCCTCATCTTTGTTTTAAATGCACATAGTTGTCCGCATGTTTAATTCGACTATGCCTTCTTCTTGCCACAATATCTTTCATACACGTGCCCTTCACAACTATTTTGATACACGTGGCTATCCACATGTCAAATTCGGCCTTGCCTGGCCGTCCGCGTGTTCACTTTTAGCTGTGCCTCCACCTGGCCACGATATCGCGACAGGTCACGAAATCATGACATGTCATGATATCACGACCAAAAGTGCATCCCTTTGTCATAGCTCTCTGGGGTCACGATTTCACGACATGTCACAAAATCGTGACATGTCACGATTTCGCGACCCCCCCTGCCTTCGCCTTTCGTAACCCTTTTGGAGTCACGATTTCGCGACTCCCCCTACCTTCGCCTTTCGTAGCCCTTTTGGGGTCACAATTTCGTGACCCCCTTCAACTCTTGCCTTGCCTTGTTCTCGCTTCTGCCTTCTAGCCCACGCCTTGAGCCTTGCTTTCCACCTTCGACTTTGCCCTCTCACCCTGCACTCTCTTTGCTGTCGCGATATCGCGCGTCGTGATATCCCGACATGTCACGATATCGTGCGTCGCGATATCGTGACATGTCATGATATTGTGCGTTGTGATATCATGACAAAAATTGCCTTTTGCCAAGGCCTCCAATTCTTGTCACGATATCGCGCATCACGATATCGCGACATGTCACGATATCACGCATCGCAATATCACAACGAAACTTTCCAAAGTCTCGTCGTGGATTTTGAGGTCACGATTTCACAACATGTCGCGATTTCGCGACCCCCCTCAACTTCTGCCTTTTTTCTCCAACTTCTGCCTTGTTCCTCTAACTTCCGCCTTGTTCCTGCTAGACATTTTAGAAGGAAAATTTTGGTAACTTTTGCAAAAATTTGGTTGATGCAAGATTGATCTGCTGTCATCGGATGCTCCTACATCAGACACCCAGGGTAAATGGAGAAGTGACCTTCACTTCTGTGTTGTTCGGTCCACGTCTTTTGTAACAGTTCCAAACATGCACCTGCCTCTGCAGCCTGCTTAAACCCCGACTCCTGGCAAAGATATTTTCTGCCCTCTACCAGACAAATTCTGGCATTGCTGCACACCTTCTTTTCCACTGTCCGTAATGGATTTAATTTGTGGCACACTCCATATTTCATCAAGGAGTATGTATTTGCACGACCATCATGCACTACACTCCGATCAAACTACCATGGCCTTCCTAACAACAAATGGCAAGCATCCATGGGGAAAACATCACACAGGACTTCATCCTGGTACTTCCCAATATTGAATGTGACTAAGCACTGTTCATGGACCCATGCTCTGTGGTCCTTCCGCAACCACGCAATCCGGTATGGATGCGGGTGCCTCCTCCTTTCTAGCTGCAACTTAGCAACCATATCCTTAGAAACTAAGTTGTTTGTACTCCCATTGTCTATAATAACATTACAGACTTTGCCTGCACTTTTGCACCATGTGCAAAATAGGATTCTCCTCTGCTCTGGCTTGTCTTCATCAATCAGCATGGTCCTTCTCACAATCATTGCTTCTCCTTTCTCAGCTTCTTTAGAATGTTCTGATTCAGCATCTTTTGCTACCACAACAACTCTAGCAGGACCCACTTGTTTCTTGTTCACTCTCTCGGGGTGCTAGGGACACTCATATGCCCGATGCCCCTCTTCTCCACAGTGGAAACATGTTCCCCGAAACACTCCTCTTCCATACCCATGTCCAGATCTACCTCTTCCTCTTGGGTAGCCATTGTTCTGAACTTGCGGTTTGGGTTCTTCATCTTCTTTCTGATTTTGGCTGCTGCTAACCTCTTCTTTCTTCTCTTCCTTTCCTTCCTCTTTTCTTCCACCGGTCTTTCCTCTAGGCCCTCTTCCTTTTTGCTTGCTCTCAAACCTTCTATTCAGTTTTTCTTCAACCTTCAGAGCAAACTGGTAAGCATCTTCAATGGTGCTCACCCGCACTAAGCTCAACTCTTCCTGGACACTGGGTCTCAACCCATTAATATAACGGGCCACCTTTTCTTTGCTTGCTTCTAAATGGCCGGTTCTGATGGAGATTTTATAAAATTCCTCCGTATACTCTTGAACAGTTTTATTCATCTGTCTTAAACCCTACATTTTTCTTAGCAGATCCAACTCATAATCTGTCGGAATAAACTGTCTCTTTAATTTTTCAACCATTCTGACCCATCTGGTTATCCGTTCTTTTCCTCTTCTATTCTGTTCCAGCTGTACTCCCTTCCACCATATGCTGGCATGACCTTTTAATTTGGTTTTGGCAAATCTGACCCGCTCGAGATCTTCAACTTCTTCATACTCAAAGTATTCTTCTAGGTCATTTATCCAATCAATCAATTCCTCCAGATTCAAGTTCTTGAAATACGTGGAAACTTCTATCTTCGGCCTCTTCTCGATCTGGGATATGGCTTTGTACAGTCTGGCTTGTGCCGGATCTACAACTTCTTCTTCTTCTTCAAACTAATTTTCTTCTTCATCCGCTTCATCTTCACTGTCTGCATCTCTTCTCGGTTCGTGTCCTCTACGCAGTTCTTCTTGTAGGGCCTGAACTTGCCGCTGCAAAGCCCAAAAATCTCCTGCTGCCATGCCTCTTCCACCAACGAGGTTTCTTCTCGAAGGCATCTTCTCACTCTCTCACGAGCCTTCCCACAGATCCTGGTGTGACTGCCTCACGTCCGGTGATCTGTCACACACTCAAGAACTTTCGGCTCTGATACCACTGATGGGGACCGAGAAATCACACAGTCAAAATATTCATGCCTTTCATTAAGATATTTGGAAAATTATACACACATCAAAATAAAATAGCTCATAGGCTTTACAATGACCAAGCTCGGCTTTGGTCTCTCAAACTGTACTGCTTCTCGTTCTCCGGTCCACCATCCCCCTGTTACCAAAATTTTAGTTTTTTAATGAGGTCTCGGTCCTCTAGGCAATTAATGCCCCCGCCTAAAACAAATTTCAAATTCGAATTTTCCCCCTCCGATCGAGTTTTCAAATTTGTCTGCCATAAATGGGCAACTACCCGATCCGCCATGAAGTTTACATTAATGGCCTCCCTTAACCTGCACCCGTCATTTTGTTCTGACTGTCCCTCAGGGACTGCAACTGTCACCTTGTCAGAAAAAAAAAAATCTCCTTAAGATAGTCATCTTTGTTTAATACACGCGGTTATTATCTCCATTTTAATATACGTGGCCCTCATATTTGTTTTAAATGCACGTAGTTGTCCGCGTGTTTAATTCGACTATGCCTTCTTGCCACAATATCTTTCATACACATGCCCTTCACAACTGTTTTGATACACATGGCTGTCCACGTGTCAAATTCGGCCTTGCCTGGCCATCCGCGTGTTCACTTTTGGCTGTGCCTCCACCTGGCCGCGATATCACGACAGGTCACGAAATCGTGACATGTCGCGATATCGCGACCAAAAGCGCATCCCTTTGCCATAGCTCTCTGGGGTCACGATTTCGTGACATGTCGTGAAATCGCGACATGTCACGATTTTGCAACCCCCCCTGCCTTCGCCTTCCGTAACCCTTTTGGAGTCGTGATTTTGTGACATGTCGTGATTTCGTGACTCCCCCTGCCTTCGCCTTCCGTAGCCCTTTTGGGGTCACGATTTCGTGACCCCCTTCAACTCTTGCCTTGCCTTGTTCTTGCTTCTGCCTTCTAGCCCATGCCTTGAGCCTTGCTTTCCACCTTCGACTTTGCCCTCTCACCCTGCACTCTCTTTGCTGTCGCGATATCACGACATGTGTAATCGTGATATCGTGATATCGTGTGTCGCGATATCACGACGAAACTTGTGAAATTCTTGCCGTGGATTTTGAGGTCACGATTTCGTGACATGTCGCGATTTCGTGACCCCCCTCAACTTCTGCCTTTTTTCTCCAACTTCTGCCTTGTTCCTCTAACTTTTGCCTTGTTCCTGCTAGACATTTTAGAAGGAAAATTTTGGGAACTTTTGCGAAAATTTGGTTGATGCAAGATTGATCTGCTGCTGCCGGATGCTCCTGCATCAAGAACCTGGGAAGAGCTAGAGCTAGAGGAATAATCAAGGATCATCAAGGAAATCTGGTCAAGGCCTTCACTGAACCATTGGGGATTAGAACTAATAACGAAGTAGAAGCTAGAGCCCTATGGAGAGGGTTGCAAGTTGCCCAAGCAACTCAAGGTAACTTGATGATTGAAGGTGATTCTATGAAAATCATCAACCTGTTAACCAATGGCAAAAAACCTCCATGGAGAATCGAGGGAGTCATCCATGAAGTGAGGATCCTTTTTGTGGCAACATAGAACAGGAGGGCTCGTCACATGTACCGTGAGGCCAACAGGTCAGCTGACAAATTAGCCAACATAGGTGTTGATGTTGGTAGTTTTGTGACATGGACACAAGGTGTGCCACGTGAAGTGGAAAACATTATTAGTCATGAAAAGAAACCTACCCCTTAAGGAGAAATATGAATGGGTGTTCTTTCCCCATGGATCTGGTAATAACTATGGGGTTTCCCTCTAAATCATACCAAATTGGAAATTAAGGTAACAGGGTGTAAGCCTTGGAAGATTCCGACAGAGAATAGGAAATGGGCAAGCAACAAGTTTCACAAGTGCAAAGTTCCAAACTTCAATTCCTGTCAATGTAAGTAATGTTTACAGTTATGTTTAAGTATGGGTGTGCTTTGTTAGTAAGGTGTTGTAGGGGATTCAACACAATTTCTAGTAAGAAAGTTTCAAGGATGACTAGGATCTACAATCTCAGCAGAAGGCTGGATATTGTAATAGGTTTTGGGTTAACCTGCAAAACCCGGTAATTAATGAAGACTTTTATTTACCAAATATATATATATATATTCTTTTTATAAGATTAACATTATGTTCATTTTTACCATATATATACAAGTTATTTAAAGTTATTCCATGTATGTTTGTTATCATACATTTGGCTAGTATTTCTTTGATGACAATTTTGTTGTCTTCCTTGTCTATTTTATGGTTTACTATCATATGCTTCTTCCATTTGTTTTGATGGATTATATATATATATATATATATTTTTTTTTTTCCCGTAATTAGTAGATATCCATTTTCCTTTAGTCATCAATGCTTAACTAGACTTGTTGGATTGCAAATTGAATTTCTTGCGTTTCTCTTATTTACTTAGTAAAGCCCCACATAACTCATCCAATTTTTTTGTGTAAATATTTTCTATTAGCTAAAGTATGGATACAAAGTTATGATATTTCCTAGGTAGGTTACTTAATTTTTCCTTTTATTCCATTAATTAAAATTTGCTAGTCCTCTCATACATAGTAGAAAGAATGTTCCAAACTTGTTTGAGGTTTGAAGTTATTATACATGAGATCTAATTGAAGGATCTATCTTCCACAAGAAGAGTGTTCATGTATTTATGTCCTTTTTATTTCATTTAATATGTTCATCTAGATCTATTGGTTTTTTGTATTCCATGTCTCATAGTTTGTGACTTTACAAATACCATCACATAACTTATAAACATTAATTTATCTCTCTCTCTCTCTCTCTCACCTTCACATAACTTATAAACATCAATTTATAGGATCTTGGATGACTAAATTTGAAACATTCTAGGTTCTAATATATCGTGGGATAGTAAAACTTAAAGTTTCACTTTGAATTACTAAAGGTTTTCTATGACTATAATGTTTGTATTCAATAAAATCCATCAATGCGTTAAACCTAAAATAAAATAAAGGCAATTCTAGAAAAACAACATAAAATCTATCCAATATTGAAAGAAAACATCCAATTCTAAACCATCTATTTTTCTAAACCAATCTTGATTCTCGTATGTTTCATTCTAACAGAATTATTGAATTTAAAAAAGCAAAAAACATAACATTTCTATGAAAATAAGGATAAATATGGTGTTTTTATATTCTCTAGAAATAAAAACTTAGTTGAAGGTTTTCTGGACTAGTCAATTGTAAAATATCCATACTTATCTCAAGCCTAACAAATTTTTTCACCTTTAGCACAAATTATTATTGTCACCATGTCCTTTGTAAATTCTCCAAGATGACCAATCCTAGGACATGTTTTTTATACCAAATGTGAACAAACACTATAGAAATGGAGTAGCAATAACATCACACTAAGAGAATACAATTTATTATTCCAAACATACATTCTATTCTAATATGTAAACAAAATTTATAGACTAAAAAAATACACAAGCAAGACTAGAGCAAAATACAAGAGGAAAGAAGAAGAAGAGGAAGAAGGAAGAACAATATAGAATATAGGTGTTGGAGATACATTTATAGAAGAGAGTGAAAGCACGAGGATACAGAAACAAAAAATGAAAGACTCCAAGCACGATGCAAAAAATGAAGCTAAACTTAACGCTAAATCCTACGAATAAAAAATGCATGAAATGGAAAAAGCATGAATTGAAACCCAAATGAAATAACATCCCTTCTCTTTTATTGATGTATTCCACAACTCGGTTACAATTTGCATCCTCCATTTTTAGGGGCGAGGAGCGTTAAATTCATCTCTTGGTTACATCCATGGATAGCATTCCTTCTTTCGCATGCCCACGTGTTAAGACACCAGCAATGTGAAAGTTAGGATTAAATCAGAAATAAGTGTATCGTTTTTGGATAAGAATCGCTTTTGGAAAATATTGAGTTTAACCTGCAATATTGATATATATATATATATATATATATATATATATATATATATATATATATATATATTAATGAATGTATTTGATGTTTTAAAATGAATATGGTGATGTACCATAAATATGAAGGATGGGGTGCAATTGGAAAGATGCACCCCTAATAAATATAATTACAATATGTTAGGAGGGTCCTAACATGCCACCCCCCTTAAAGGAGCTTTGTCCTCAAAGCTGGAAATTTGGAAATTGCTGCTGGATATCGTGAAGAGTTTCCCACGTCGCGTCTTCTAAAGGTAGACCTTTCCAATGGATTAAAACTTCCGTGATATCGCGAGTATGAAGGTGACGAGAGCGGTGATCCAAGATAGCTTCTGGCTCGACTAAAAGTACTCCATCCTCGGAGAATTCTAGAAGAGTGGTTTGTGTCGTGATATGTGTTTCGATTATGAGCTTAAGGCAAGATACATGAAATACGGGGTGAAGTTTGGAAGAGGGAGGAAGCTCAAGTTTGTAAGCAACGGTCCCAATACATTGGAGAACTTTATACGGCCTATAAAATTTGGGTGCTAACTTCTGAGAACCTTTTTGTTTAAGAGAGGTTTTTCGGTAAGGTTGGAGACGTAAGAAAACCATATCACCCTCATGGAAACTACGTTCGCTTCTATGTTGATCGGCTTGCTACTTCATGCGATGTTGGGTGGTGTGTAGGTTCTCTTTTAGGGTCCGTAGTATGTCCTCTCGATTAGCAAGTTTCGTTTCCACCGCATGGACTTTTGTAGTCCCTAGAATATAGGAAGTGAGGGATGGTGGTGTTTGACCATATAGTGCTTCGTAAGGAGTCATTTTGATGGACGTATGGTATGAAGTGTTATACCACCATTATGCTAGTGAAAGCCACCTTACCCAATGGAGTGGTTGAGTAGAAACAAAACATCGAAGGTATGTTTCCAAGCATTTATTTACAACTTTGGTTTGGCCATCGGTTTGAGGATGGTAAGCGGAGCTCATACGAAGTTGAGTACCTTGTAATTTGAATAATTCCTTCCAAAAGGTACTAGTGAAATTTGGGTCGCGATCACTAATAATTGTGGAGGGCATACCATGTAATTTAAAGATGTTATCGAGGAAGAGGTGGGCTATAGTGCTAGCGGTATAAGGATGAGCCACTGGACAAAAATGGGTGTATTTAGATAAACGATCAACGACTACGAAAATGGTTGTTTTTTCTCTTGATTTAGGTAATCCTTCAATAAATTCCATAGAAATATCTTCCCATGTTTTGGTGGGTATAGGAAGAGGTTGAAGTAATCCGGGAATAGCGATGGTCTCCCCCTTTTGTCTTTGGCACACTTCACATTCTTTTACAAAGTTTTTGATGTAATTTTTCATTCCTACCCAATAGAAGGAGGTAGTGGCTCTTTTATAGGTTTTTAAGAACCCTGAGTGGCCTGCAGTGGGTGAGGTATGTAACTCATGAAGAAGTTTCCTTCGATAAGTTGAATTGGGGGTGAGGACCATCCTCCTTTTGTATCTTAATATATTGTCCTTCCAAGTGTATGGAGGTTTGCTACTAGGATTATGTTGAAGTTGTTGAATTAAGGCGTGGGTAATAGGATCATTTATCCATTCTTCATGCACCTCATCTACCCATTTAGGAATAAGGGAGGAAAGAGCATGGACTTGAGGCATATCTTCAAATTTTCTAGAAAGTGCATCGGCTGCCATGTTGTCCTTGCCCTTTTTATATGTAATTTCATAATCATAGCCAAGAAGTTTAGTAACCCATTTTTGTTGTTCCGGGGTATTAGTCCTTTGTTCCAAAAAATACTTCAAGCTATGATGGTCGGTGCGTATAATGAAATGTTGGCCAATAAGGTAAGGCCTCCAATGTTGAATAGCATGGACAATCGCCAACATCTCTTTTTCATATGTAGAGTGAGCTAAATTCTTAGGAGAAAATGCTTTGCTTATAAAAGCTAGAGGTCTTTCATCCTGCATGAGTATGGCTCCCATTCCTATTCCTCGACATCCTTTCAATGACGAAGGTTTAGAAAAGTTGGGCATGGCTAGAACAGGTGGTACACATTGCAGTTTTCAAGGTGATAAAGGCCTCGTCCGCTTTAGGCGACCATTTGAAAGCGTTTTTCTTAAGTAATGTTGTTAGAGGAGCAGCGATTTTACCATAATTTTGGACAAATTTTCTATAATATCCCGTTAGTCCAAGAAACCCACGTAGAGCCTTTACGGTTTTTGGAATAGGCCAATTTTTCACTTCCTCGATTTTGGAAGGATCTACCATCATGCCTTCCTTTGAGACAATATGCCCTAAGTATTCAATTTCTTGTTTCCCAAAGGAACACTTTGATCTATTTGCATAAAGTTGATTTTCCTTCAAGATTTGGAACGCTTGTCTAACATGGTCCAAATGTTCTTCCCATGTTTTGCTATAAATCAAAATGTCATCAAAGAAAACTAATATAAATTTACGAAGGAAAGGGTGAAATACCTTATTCATTAGACTTTGAAAGGTAGAAGGAGTGTTGGTAAGGCCAAATGGCATCACCAAGAATTCGTAGTGCCCTTCGTGAGTGCGAAAGGCCATCTTAGGAATATCCTTTTCAGCGACTCGTATTTGGTGGTAGCCTGACCGTAAGTCCAACTTGGAAAAGTAAGCCACCCCGTGGAGTTCATCTAGTAGCTCGTCTATGACCGGAATAGGAAATTTATCTTTGATGGTCATTTTATTTAGCGCTCAAAAATTGACACATAAACGCCACGAACCATCCTTTTTCCTAACTAAAATAATTGGAGAGGAGTAAGGGCTTTTGCTAGGTCTAATGACTCTTGTCGTAAGAAGCTCTTGTACTAATTTCTCTATTTTGGTCTTTTGGAGGTATGGATAATGATAAGGTCTAATATTAGGGGGTTGATGCCCTGGAAATAGTGGAATCATGTGATCGTGACTTCGTTGTGGAGGTAGTCCTTTTGGTTCGTTGAATACCGCCTTATGGTGGTCTAAAATCTTTTGTAACTCTGGTGTCTCGTCTTCTTGGTGACTAGGTTGAATTGAAAATAATTGGGCGACCAATCCTTTGTTTCCTTTTTGGATAATTTTCTCCATTCTATGCGAGCTGATGATTTGGGAAGGTCCTGATTTCAGGCCTTGGATAATATAGGTTTGGTTCTTTGCTGTGAATTTCATCCATAGTTCATCAAATTCCCATTGGACTACGCTGAAGGTTCTTAACCATTGTACGCCTAGTACAATGTCACATCCCCCTAGGGGTAAGACGTACATGTCACCTTGCATGGTATAAACTCCCATAGTTAGTTTTATATTTCTGCATTTTCCTTTGCATGCAATTTTTCTGTCGTTTCCAATCATCACTTCGAAGTTATTGCAAGGGTATATAAAACAATTTGCTTGTTTAGCCACCTTTGGATCGATAAAATTGTGCATGCTACCAGAATCTAGGAGCACGGTAAGGTTTTGTTTCTTAAAATACCCTTTTACTCGCATTGTTTGAGGGGCAAAAAATCCGGCAAGGGCGTTGAAGGAAACCTTTGGTGTATTTTCTTCGTCACTTTCAAGTGTGTTGGATAATACCTCTACTTCGGGTTCAGGTTCCTCTTCAGTAGAATTCCCTTCCTCTATGGCATCGAGAATATATAATTTTCATGAGGCACATTTATGATTTCTATCAAATTTCTCATCGCAATGGTAGCAAAGACCTTTAGCTTGTCTTTCCTTCATTTCCTCGAAACTCAGACGTTTAATTGGTAGAGCGGGGTTAATTTTGGGGGTTGTGTAGGAGTTTTGGGTTCGTCCATTTTGCATTGGCTTGGGGTTGGTATAAGTGTTTGATTGTTTCCCCCAAGTTGGTTTCGTGAACCGATTCCATGCCTTGATTTTGTCTTCCACTAATTTCGCTAAGCCGATGGTCTCTAACATGTTTGTAGGGTTGTACATTTGCACCTCAATTCAAATTTCTTCTTTTAATCCGCTAACGAAACATTCTTGAAAGAAGGCAGCGTCTAATCCGGATGTTCGATTAGCTAACCTTTCAAATTCTGCTTGGTACTCGCTTACTGAAGTGGTTTGGCATAATTTAGTGAGGGCCCCTGTAAAGCTTTGAAACTTGCTAGGGCCAAATCATACTAATAGGTTCTGTGTAAAGGTTGACCATGTCGAAGTGCCATTAGTTTTCTCGAACCATTGGTACCATTGGATGGCGTCATTTTCCAAATGGAAGGAGGCGATATGCACTTTTTGTATTTCCAGAATTTGATTTAGTGAGAAATATTGCTCTGCTCGGTAGATCCAGTTTGTAGGGTCTCCGCCTTCAAATTTTGGGAAGTCTAATTTGGTCGTCCGTGGTAGAATGGAATTTTGTGGACCTCCTAACATTGCTCGGTTTGATGACCCGTTGTTGGTTGAGTTTGCTTGTGTTGTTGCCTATTTTTGACTGATGGCATCAAGTTTAACATCCATTGCAAATATTTTCTCGAAGAGTTCTCTTGTGGTATGGGAATTCTCCTCTCTTTCCTGTTTAACTTCTTCAGTGAGCCTTTCATGTTTCTCGTGGATGGAATCCAGTGATCGTCATCCGTCGGCCATTGCGGTTGGTGTAGGTAACGATCAAAGTGAGCAAAAATTTAAAATTTAAATAATTTTTTTTTTTTTTTTGCGGGCAATGCATCGATAGCGGTGACAAAGAGTGTGACAGTAGATCGACAAGGGTGACAACGAGCATCGAGCGAGCAAGACTGATACTGATAGGGGTGACAGCAGGCGATAGGCGGCAAGACTGACATAGGCGACAACAGGCGGCAGGACTGACAGAGGCGACAAAGCATGTGGGACTGACTGACAGTGGCATGCAAAACTGATTGAGGTGACAGAGGGTGAGAAAGTAGGCAGCAAGGGTGATGGTGGAGGCAGAATGGACAAGCGGTAGTGGGTACGCGTGAGGGTTGGTCAAGGGCGGGCATGACCGAAGTCATGCTTAAATAAGCATGTTGCCCACCTTATAAGGTATGCAAAAAACTCCCGCACCCACTATGTGGGATAATTCCCTGCGAAAACACAAAAAATTTTGTGTATACCCTGCGCTTTCACGTCGACGACAAAGCGCGATCGACGTCCTTTTTCCTGGCGTTTTCTATCCGATTATAATCTGTTATAATATTTTGCAAGGAAGGTGATTATAATATTCGTTCCCGACGTTTTATGATTTTTTATAACCTTCAATTTATAATCTTTTGCCGTGTTTTCATTTAATAATGCGTCGCTGATGATTTTTTCTTTTGTATATAAAATTTTTTTATGACAGCGGCAGGTGAAATCTGAAGCTCTGATCCAGATGTTAAGACACCAACAATGTGAAAGTTAGGATTAAATCAGAAATAACTGTATCATTTTTGGATAAGAATCGCTTTTGGAAAATATTGAGTTTAACCTACAATATTGATATATATATAAATGAATGTATTTGATGTTTTAAAATGAATATGGTGATGTACCATAAATATGAAGGATGGGGTGCGATTGGAAAGACGCACCCCTGATAAATATAATTACAATATGTTAGGAGGGTCCTAACAACATGTAATATGGGCAGACCAAAATGTCATCGCTGCTTGTGTCTACGAATGTTGATTCCTTGCTACTCCTCCGATGTTCCGGTCCTACATTCAAAGAAACAAAAGATAATCAATAGCACCTGCGGATAAAACAAAACATGGAATCCCCAAGCCTACGATAAATAGATGAGAAAAAATGAATTAAACTAAGACTAAAATGAATCCAAATGCTCTAAAAATTTGATAGGGACATCAGGACATCACCAGGAGGGCACTGCAAAAAAAATATTCAGGAAATTCCTTGCCGATTTGAATTCACTCCGGGGCGGGACGAATTCACCTACAACAAAATGCCGAAAAGGTATTGTCCCCATGTCTTGCCTAGAGAGCTCCAAAAGACCTGCAAACTTGGGGTTAGCTAATTGGGGGAATTTTGGGAAGACCCAGATGGTCAGATTTTCCCAATTTGGCCTCCATTAGCAAGAATTTGATGATGATACCTGCAAGTTAGTAAAAGTGAACGAACATAGAAACACGATCAAAATTGTTCAAAACAAGACGACATTTAAATGACAACCTATCTAAGCATCATAGAATTGAATGCAAAAAATGAAAATGATAGAAAGAAAAATTTTCCATAGATTCCCAATCGTTCCTAAAAGGGACGATTAGGCCTACAGCAGTGTGGGGGCGCCCGGGTGGGCCGCCCACCTTTTGGGGCTTGATTTCGGCACCAATCCACTTGGGATGGGTCCAAAATCTCTTACAAGGTATTTTCGACAAATTGGGTGGTATTCTATGGCCAAATTTTGGGTTTTGGGCTCAAGATTCAACCTTCCAATAGTCACCCAATGACCTCCTCTCTAAAAGAGATCAAGGATGTAGAAGGCGCAAATCACACAAGGGTGTATGGGGAAATAAAATGGCAGCACTTCGTTGCTCCAAATTGCTCTTCCTATGTATATTTTGGGGTGAGAAAACTCACCAATTTATAGACCTGGAGGTCTCTTGAAATGGGCATGCAGAGGCGCCACTTGGCAATCATGCCTTCCCAGGGGGAAGGAGATCTCTCCCTGAATTGGGACTTCATGACTGACCATGCAAATGCCCCTAACGCTCAAAAATGCTCACCCATACTCCCATGCGATGAAGGAAGTGTTGAGTGGTGGGTCTAAGCTGCCATTTGTCAAGATTTGACTTTTTTCCCGTTAAACCTGCAATTCGCCCCACCCTGGAGCGAATTGTGAATTCATCCCTGGGTGGGGCGAATCCCAGTTTGAATTCGTCCCTGGGTGGAATGGATATTGAGCAAAGTGTCTGAAGGTGCCAAAATGATTTTTGACCTTCCAAAATTGTTGTGAGAGTGGTTAGGACCACTGTTTAACCTCTAGGGGCTGCCCTTGGGGCTGTGTGTGTCAAAGCGATCAGTGTTTGCAGTCACATAATCGGATTGGTGCTATTTTGTTGTGTATAGATGCCCCTTTTTGGGATGCGTTGTGCATGGCGCAGCGCCAAGCAAAAATAGATAACCAAAGCACTAATGATTAGGGTTTCTTGGTAACCTAACCAACTTTTGATGCCCCAAGTATGGAAAGGGCATGCATTCTTGAATCCTTGCTTCTAACGAGCGAAGGAACTTAATTCAAGTGTTAACCTTTTTCGGTGAGGTGTTACTTGAGCTTGGACATTGATCAGTCATGAATAGGCAAAGGGCACAACCTTTTGTCTATGAGAACCTTGAGTTCATTATTCACAAATGCCAAGTGTTTGATCAGCTTGTGATTATTGCTTGTTTACTACCCCAAGCAGGGGCGTAATTGTCTTTGCCAATGATTCTTTGAATGCATGTTGTTTCCATGATTGGGTGTGTATTTGTTGATTGGTGACTAAGTGTGACTACCCCCTCAAGCGACGAATCGATGAGGGAATGACCGACATGAGAAAAGCGACGAGTTGCTTGACCCAAGATGACTTGTTTAAGGGTACCTTCAGAGATTTATCTTTGAATGTGTGTGCATTTTTCTGACATTTAGACCTATTTTTGGTGGGTGTTAACCCTTTTGGTGACGCTTTTTGGAGCTGAAATTGTCAAAAATATGTCTTCCCGTGGAGCGGTCCGGCTATGGTAGCCTTCTTAGGGAGTAGGATAGTGACAATTTGCAACCCCAATGTCTATTTTGGATGCCAATAATGTCAGGCGTGAAGGCACCTTCGTTTGGCAATGTTATTGCTATTTTTGGGTGGGTTTTGACCCGTTTGGACAATGTCGTTTAGGGATGAAATTCTCAAAAATCCGTCTTCTCGTGGAGCGGTCCAGCTATGGTAGCCTTATTAGGGAATAGAATAGTGAGGATTTGTGACATTGACATCTATTTTTCATGCCCGAAATGTCAAGTGCCAAAGCACTCTCATCGGGCAAGTTTATTATTGTTTTTGGTGCATTTTTGTTATTATTTTTGTTGTTTTTTGAAATTTTTGCCCTGAATTCATTTTAGGGTGGGATGAATACTAGCTTAGTATTCATCCTAGGGTGGGACGAGTGTTAGCCAGAGTGCTCATATCATGGAGGGATGAATATAAGTGCAAAAGGCCTATTTAAGGGCCAAAACTAGGGTTTGGGCTCATTTGTAGTCAAATTTTCTTGCGATTTGGAGCTCTAGGGAGGAGGAGGTTAATTCTATGAAGCGAAGCACTACCAAATTTCTCCTGACATCATGAGTGCACAAACCAGATTGAGCGATGGAGCCGAAGCGAGACCAGTAAGTGCCTTAGCATTATTGCTTTTGTTATATGTTTTAACCTAGTTTTTAAAATAGGATTTGTTTAATTTTATCAATTTTAAAAGTAGGTGAAAACCGTAGGTTAATAAATTTATTTTAATTTTGTTTTGCATTTTTGGGGTTTTATGCTATTTGTGATTGTACAATATTTTTTTTGATTTTAATGTTGTTGTGTTGTTTTCTTTTGCAGGTTGTGAAGAGCCGGTATCGTGTACCTACTACTTTTACAGAAGCACGGGGGGCACATAACTATGGTTGAACGGGAGTGGCTTGATGCCCTTGGGCTCAAGCAAGTGGCTCAACTGGAGCTTGTGGTCAAGGATAGGGTCTATATGATGGCCTTGATCAACCTGTGGGATCCCCGGACCAACACCTTCCATCTCCCATTAGGGGAGATGATAGTGACCTTGGAGGATGTCTATCGGGTCCTACGGATTTTGATAGATGGACTGCCGATCAGGACAATGCTACGGGATCAGCGGACAGTGGTGCTGACACGTTGCTTTGGGCATGGGGAGGAGTTGGGGGTGGATGGTCCAGTGGAGATGGCAGAGGTTGACTGCTAGATGGGCGGGATTCTGGTTTGATGGTGGTTTGAGAGGGGGGTGTTGGGAGTGAGGCACGCATTGCTTATGGGCCTCATTTCCAACATGCTGCTACCTGACTCGTCAGGTGCGAGGTTCCCATGGAACCTACTAGATGTGGTATGTCGGCTGGTGGAGTGTTCGACGTAGGAGCCGTTGATCCTGAGATGGGGACAGACGCTGCTGGCGCAGCTCTATGGGGAGCTATATGAGGTCCATTGTCAGAGGCGGAAGGGGATCAGTTGTAGCTATTTTTGTAGAGTTGGGGTTGGCAGCACATAGTGGTGGAGAGACTAGGGGGGTTACTATGGATGACATAGGAGGAGATGGCAGATAAGGATATCGGGTATGCGGCTTTGTGGCGGTGGTCTGAGGAGCAGGGACAGAGTCGGTGGTGGGTAGGTGTTGTAGGGCACTATGTCGATGCCTTCGCTTGGCTTGCTCTAGGGGAGGTATTATGGTGACCCTATCAGGACTTTCTGGCCTGGTCGAAGGCTAGAGAGTGGCTTCGACGGGTACACAGGGAGCAATGGTTGATTGGGTGGCATGGGACCGAGCATGAGTTTTTCCCGTACAGTCGGGTGACACGATAGTTTGGGGTGCACCAGGGGTAGCCTGGTGAGCCCGTGGTCTATCGGCATCGGGGGACAAGAGGACTCTAGATCGATCGGTCATCATGCCACTAGGCGAGGATTCAGATGTGGTGATCGATGTCCCAGACATGGATGACATCGGGACTACCGTAGAGTATGACCAGTGGTGGGTACTATGGTGATGGCAAGGAGAGGGGCCATTGGGAGGCGTGAAGGTAGCAACCGCGAGCGAGGGTGAGGGTGTCGAGGCACCAGGAGAGGCTTGGGGAGCTCCTCGAGAGGATGCAGATATGGTGGAGGTGGAGGATGAGGATGTGGATCTAGGGGTTCTAGATCATCTAGAGATGCAGGACATCGCAAAGCAGTGGGATCCTGAGTAGGTTGTTGTTCCAGATGTGCCTATGCCTCAGGCGAAAGTGGAGGACACGGAGTCTGGGCTATGCACTGAGATTGCGCGATTGGTGGAGCTGCTACGGAGGTAGGATGAGGAGTTGGGGGAAGCTTTGCAGGAGAGGGATCTCCTACGGGCTCAAATGGCAGAGCGGGAGAGCGCATTTGTTGCACACTATCGGGGGGATGGGGACACCAGCACTGCATAGGAGAGGGATCTCCTACGGACGTAGCTAGTGCAGCGTGATGATGTAGTAGCTTACTACCGTCGGTGGGAGGTAGAGTGGTTGCGATGGGAGGTAGATTGGTCTCGGCATCGGATGGATATGGAGGGAGAGATTATCCACCTCGGTGGGCGGTTACCTAAGCCCTCGAGAGGTGGGTCATCACGCCAGATGAGGGGCAGTGATACTAAGCAATCAACATCATCTCATCATAGGCGATTGGATGAGGGAGGTAGTAGTAGGCATGATGCGGGGGCTAGCAGTAGCCGCCCTGAGGGGTCCCATAGGACCCACACCATGGGGGGTAGTTCCCATCACACCGATCCTACGTGATCATGGTGGTCGACGCCTTAGGCTTGGGGGTTTTGAGATTTTGGATTTTGTTGCGGGGTCAGAGGACCAGCTCTTTGTAGCCTGCGGGCATTTTTGATGATATATATATATAGACTTTATTGTGTTTATGCACATGTGATGATTTGATTTTATGCATGATGATTGATGAATATGGATGTATGCATGTTAATTTATAGTGATGAGTGCATATGTGTTGATGAGTGCAAATGTTTCTAATTTATATGATATGCAAATAGAATGGATGAATTAAATTTTTGATGTTTGGTAGTCGCACCATAGACTGTGTAGAACTTTATGGCTTTTTGTCCTAGACGATGGTTGCGGTAAATAGCTTTTTATGTGTACATGTTTTTTTTTTTTGGTATGGTGAGAATAAAATATAGCAAGTTGGTTTCAAATGTAGTTAAGGTTTTCTGAGACTCAGATGTTTTAACTAACTAGCCACGACTGTACTTTATCTCATAAGACTTTTGAACAATGTATGAATCAGACTTGTTTTGGACCAAGTTATTTCACATCCCTATGTGTGCAATTGAGTTCGTTTATGTGGTGTTGGTCAGGATACCACCAGTGCCAGATAGGCTGTCAACCAAACCTGTACTGAGGATCACCTGATTAGCTCCACTAACTCCTTTGTTGTGTTTAGTCAGATTAATCTGTGGTGCTATCATAGGATACCATAAGCTAGCTCATCCACATGCAAACATTGATCTGCACACAAGTTAATGTGACAGATATATCGTCATGCGATAGGTTTACCACCAGTGACCGATAGGCTATCAACCAAACCGGTACTGAGGTTTGCCTCATGACCTATCGAAATGTTGAGAGTTCCAAGGATTCAAGTTTGACTCCCTTCTTTTCTTCAATTGTATTGGGATACTTGCTCTTTTGTAGTGATAAAAATCACTGTTTATTTATGTTTTTCTTTTGAGCAAGGGATTTGAATATTGAGTGATGAGAATCACTATTGTTTGTGCCTTTTGATGTGTGCACTTTGGGATATCAAATTTTGGAGTTTTGACTTTTGCAAATTGTTCTGATGTTTTGCAACATTTTGAGAACTTGGGATTCTTGGGGAATTGGGTAGGGAGGATGCTTGTCCTTTTGCCAACTCTCAGCATTCTTGGGGTCATTCGCACAGGGGGATGAGCAAGATAACCGTTTCGCTTATGGTGACCTGGATTGCTTTACAGGGTTCATATTTTGTTCACACAACTTGGGAATTTTGTTATATGTTTTAACTTGTGTCGGGATGCTACGTAACAAGGTGTGATCCAAGTAGAATTCTACCTTCATAAAATCTGTCTGACTTGGTACAGTATGTGGCTAAAAAGCTAATGATGACTGAATGACGAAAACTCTTGATACATTAGAAAACAACTGACTATGATGTGGGAGAATAGCATGAATGGTGGTTATGGGTGATGAGCTAATGATAGAAGGTGATGGTTTTTGCCAAGTAATGACAGTCTATGGTGCTTTGACCTGTATGACCACAAATATGCAATGTATGCAGCTATATATTTTTGTATTTTTGAGGGATTGATGTTTGTGAGTATGTGGATGAGATGCAAAAGAACTCTGTACTGTTATGATGATTTGGCGTATGCATGGAAATGAGATGCAAATATTTGTTATTTTTGATGATTTTATTATTTTTAAATTTTTCTTGTTTTTGACCAAGCGATTAAGGAATCCTTGGAGCTTTTTGGGTTGACCAAGCGATTATGGAAATCCTTGGAGCTTTTTGGGTTGACCAAGTGATTATGGAAATCCTTGGAGCTTTTTGGGGTTGACCAAGTGATTATGGAAATCCTTGGAGCTTTTTGGGTTGACCAAGCGATTATGGAAATCCTTGGAGCTTTTGGGATTGACCAAGCGATTATGGAAATCCTTGGAGCTTTTTGGGTGGGCTATGGCTCCTTTAAATATGGAATGGCCGCAAATGACTGATGTTCAAGGGTTCTAGTTCCTTGATTCTATCAAGAGAGGCTAGCCGGTATGTTCCAGGTCCTATTTTGCTATCAATTACATATGGACCTAACCAATTTGCCACGAACTTGTCCCTTAGATGGGATGACAAACTAGAGTTCTGTTGGTTTTCTTTTAAGACCAAGTCACCAACCTGAAAGTCCCTCAGGTGAACTTTCATGTTGTATGCTTTCTTAATTCACTCTTGATAGATACGTAAATGCTCGAGAGCATTAACACGTCGTTCATCAAGCAACGTAAGCTGGTCTAACCGGGCCTACCATGCAGTGTCATCATCGATGAACTCTTGCATTGATATGCGCAAGGATGAAATCTCCAACTCGAGAGGCATGACTACCTCAGAGCCATACACCAGCAAAAATGGGGTTGCCCTAGTGGGCATCCGAATGCTAGTGCGATAAGCCCATAGGGAAAGTGGGATCTAAATGTGCCAATCCTTATGATTATCGATGACTGTATTTTTAAGGATGGCAACTAGCATTTTGTTTGACGCCTCTGCTTTCCCGTTTGCCCGTGGATAATAGGGTGTCGAAAAACTGTGCTGAATTTTGTACTTTGTGGTCAAAGCACGCACATATTTGTTCTTGAATGACGTCCCATTATCCGAGATTATCTTGGATGGAATACCAAAATGACATATGATGTTATGCAAAATGAACTCCACAATGCGGGGTCCAGTCGTAGAGGTTAGCGGAACCGCTTCCACCCACTTGGTGAAATACTCTGTGGCCATTATGATAAACATGTGATGGCCAGATGACATAGGGGAGATCTTTTCGATGAGATCTAAGCCCCACTATGAAAAATGCCAAGCCGACTGGATCGGCTGCAAGGCCTGGGAAGGTACGTGTGTCAAATTGGCATGATGTTGACACTTCATGCACTTCCGCACATATGCACAACAATATCGCTCTAAAGATGGCCAATAATAGAACATGCGAAGGATGCGCTTTGCGATGGCCATGCCGCTGAAGTGGCCATCGCATGTACCGTCATGTGCTTGGGTGATTGCCCAAGAAAACTCCTGCTAGTCCAAGCAACGGAGGAGAATCCCTTCGTAGCTCCGATGGTACAAAATGTCTCCTAACAAGACATGCTTTACCACTTTCTATTTGAATGATCATTTTGTGGCATGCGTCAATCCAAGCGGGAGGTTACCTAATTTGAGATAGTCCCTTACGGGTGAATACCAATCCTGCTGATCAGAAACCTCGACAGTATGAATAGCCAATCCCTCTTGAAGTTCATCCCTAGCAAAAACTAAGTGGGAGAGAGCTTGCAAGAATAGCGTTGCATTGCTATTAATGGGAGTAGGGGAGAACAAGGACCCCCAGTTGGCATGATTCAAATGATCGTGGATTCGAGAGAACCTATCCATGGACGGCTCAATCTGGATCAAGTGGATTCCTGGTATTAAATCAGAGCTTGCTCACTCCATCATTGATTGCGATAGTGTTTTGACTTGAATGGTTGTCATATCACCAGAAAGGTCTTGCGGGATTAGTGACCCCAAGGAGGCCATAGTGTCCGCAAAATGATTCGATGATCGAGGGAGTGCCTCGATTTTGTACCATTCAAGCTTCGCCAAGAATTTTTCCATAAGGACTTTGTAGGCCTGCATAACTAGGCATTTGCATTGGAATACCCCTTTGACTTGGTTGACAATTAATAGCGAATCACCAAAGATATTTAATCATTTAATGTTCATGGTGATTGTTGTCTGAAGACCTATGAGCAAGGCTTCATACTCTGCATTATTGTTGGTGCACGTAAAATTTAATTTAAATGATAGGGGCATTGGAGTGCCCTGTGGTGTGAAGAATACTATTCCCATGCCACCACCTTGCTCACATTTAGAACCATCAAAAAATAGGGTTATGTCGGCTTGTGACTCAGGCTCATCAGAATCTGGTGATTCTGAGACATGAAAGATCCCATCATCGGGTAGTTCTATAATCATAGGTTGGTCGTCTTCGAGAGGAGCCTCTGCTAGTTGATCGGTTATAACCTGACCTTTTATGGATTTCTGTTCGATAAACTCTATGTCAAATTCCATCAACAACATGATCCATTTTACCGTGCGACTACTATGATAAGTACGACTCATCATGTACCGCAATGGATTCTCCTTAGATACAACATACGTCTTGTTGCTCAACATGTAATGGCACAACTTTTTGGTAGCAAACACCACTACCAAGCAGAGTTTTTCAACGTATGCATAGTTAAGTTCATAGCTGACCAGGGTATGGCTAAGATAGTAAGTAGCCTGTTCTCTATGAAGTTCATTCTTCTAGGCTAACATGGCTCCCAGTGCCACCTCAATAGCTGAGATGTATAAGTAGAACGACACTCCTGGTCTAGGTGGTGCCAATATTGGCGGCGAAGCCAGGTATTGTTTAATGTCATCAAAGGCTGACTGGCACTTGTCATCCCAGTGAAATGCTACCCCCTTGTGCAACAACTTGTTCATTGGTCGGCACTTGTCAGATAGCTGCACTATGAAGCGCTTGATCGACGTGACCTTTCCCTACAGGCTTCTAAGCTGCTTGATGGTAGTTGGGGGAAGCATTTCAAGGATTGCCTTCACTTTGTTTGGGTCGACCTCGATGCCTCACTTTGAGACTATGAAACCCAAGAGTTTCCTAGATGTGACGCCAAATATGCACTTCTTGGGGTTCATTATGACTTTATGTTCCATGAGGCGATCGAGGATCTTGCTTAAGTCACCAAGATGATCCGGGCACAAAAGAGATTTGGCCAACAAATCATCCATGTAATCTTCCAAAGTCTTGTGCATGTAATCATGGAAGATGTATGTCATGGCATGTTGGTAGGTGGCACCAACATTTTTAAGGCCAAAGGGCATAACCTTATAACAAAATGTCCCCCAAGGCATTGTGAATGCCATTTTTAGTTGGTCCTTGAGATTGATACAAATTTGATTGTATCTCAAGAAACCATCCATGAGGGAAAGCATTTTGTGACCCGCTATAGCGTCTACAAATGCATCGATGCTCGACAAGGGAAAATCATCCTTAGGACTCGCTTTGTTTAGATCTTGAAAATTAGTGCATATGTGAATCCTCCCGTTAGGATTTTTGATGGGCACCATGTTGGACAACCATGGTAGGTAATCCACGCAGATGACAAACTATGCATCCAACAACTTCTGCAATTCATCTTTGACCATCAAGGCCACTATTGGGTGCATCTTACGTAGTTTTTGCTTAACTGGCTTGACTGTCGGATCAAGCATTAGATTATGCATGACTAGCTATGGATCTAGCCCCGACATGTCTCTGTATGACCATGCAAAAACCTCCTTCTTCTCTTTGAGAAGGGCAATGTAGTCGGCTTGCTCTTCGGGGGATAAAATTACCCCCAGCTTGATGATCTATGGATTCATTGGATCTGAGCCGATGTCTACGTCAGTCATCTCCTCAACTAACATGTGGGATCTATCTTCCAACTGATGTGGAGTTGGGATCAAGTGGATATCATTTGCTAAGTTTAGATCATCGTTAGGAATCTCGGGGCCCTCTTTAGCATGGAAGATATCCTGAGTTGGCCCAAGGGTAAAATGAAGCATTTCACCGAAAGGCCAGTACTTGGATGGGGATGGAGGGGAATTGACGTGATCCTAGTCGATGGCATCTATGTCTAGAGACAATGACTATGTTGGATCGACCGGATTATGGATGGGGGTAGTTAGGTCAATGGAGATCATGTTGATGGAATGATTTTGGTCTCCATTACCATGGGTGTGGTTGCTCGGACATTCTAGATGCTATCTATGCTCTGGATCTGGTTCTAGAGGGATGGGCATGAATGGATCGGCCCTATGTGTGGATAAGAAGATAGGGTCTACCCTTGGCACTGATGGCACTATAGGGTCTCTGGGTGGAAGGTATGCTTCATATGCCCAGAGCAGCGGATCCAACACTTGGTCCCACCATGCTGGGTCTACGTACCACTCATGCCCAGGCCTTATGTTTAGCTATTCCTACACATCGTTAATACCTAAGAGGTGTCGTCATTGCATCTGCCACATGTGGTTGAGATAGGCCATATCGGTCTCATCTTTGTAATCACTATCAAAGATCCAGAGGTCTTCGTTGGCTTCGATGACTGCTTGTGGCATTACAGGCTCGTCCTGCTCAAGCAAATTGATGTGGTCCCACCTAGGTTATTCCGCTCTCTACGGGGGGACTTGATTTCCTTGGAGTGGCGCTTGCTCGATAGGAGCATCCAAGGGGAACATTGTCAAGAGGCTTTCTTGATAATCATCCATGGGGATCACCTGTGAGTGATCGCTATCTGATTCGAAGGGGTCATATGACGTTGGTTCATACTCTGATTCATCCTCTGAGGACCCTTCTTGACATTGTCTAGACTCTCCCTAAAAATGAGCTCTCGAGCTTTCTCCTCTCTTGAGCGAAGGGAAGGGATTGCTAGCGCCAACAAGGTTGATTGTCGTTAATGGGAGATAATCCCTCAATGTATATGTGGTGTTAGGGTTGGCATATGGATCTGATGCCAATCCCCCCTTGTTGCCTATCCCTAGGCCTTGCATGTTCTCCACCAAGATGTCCAAGGGGAGGGGGTGATTGAACCCTACCCCTGACTTGTCGTATGGCATTTGGTATCTTGGTTGGCAAAGAACATGTATCCCTTGCTCATATCTACCTAACCCATATCCGTGCCAATTGCATTGGCCAAGGTATCTCAGACCAAAGTCTGGGTTAGACAAATAGTTGACATTTTCAGCAAAAGGTTCTTCGTCTTCGTCCTCTTGCGTACATGGTGCAACACCATGATCAAGGCCCCCATACACAATTTTTTTTTGGTTTGGTGGGTAGCCTAGGGGAACAATAGTGCCAATGGGAAGGCAAGGTCTCCCCATGTCCTGCATGGACTCTAGTGTGGGTGTTGCTACAATATTCCACACCATATACTCCCCTAGGCCCGTATTGGCCATTTCAACATTGATCATTGGCGGTTGAGGGGGAGGGAATGGAAGTTCTCCTTGAGTCCACTCCATGTCGGGTGGACTAGTAGCCTCAACTTCCATTCGGTTAGGCATTTCCTCCATAGAGATAGTCGATACTGATGGCAATGTCTCTTCCAAAGGTTTTGCCTCTTCCAGGGGTTTCTTCCCTTTGTCCTTCTGTTTGGCCCCCATAGATGATGTTGTTGGTGGAGGGCCAGACGATGAAGATGAACCCGACTGGGGTTTTGAAGAACTTTCTAATGGGGATGCCTATGGAATTGGACCATGTTTAGATGGATTTAATTGGAAATACAAATACATCGATGGCAGGGTCGATTGTGGCATTAGCTGCACCGCATTACAATATTTGAAGGGTTCTAAGTCCGCTGGGACTACATGCACTTCCCCTTAAAATGTATATTTTAAACATTGGTGAGCTATCGAAGGGACACACTTCATGTCCCTGATCCATGGCCGGCCCAGCAAGATGTTGTAGGCCATTTCACCTTCCAATACGTGGCACAATGTGGGTATGGTATTTTGTCCCACTTGGATTGGTAGGACTATTGTGCCGACTATCGAGCAGATTGCATCATTGAATGCTCGTAGAGTGTAGGTGGAAGCTGTGATATGAGATGCAGGCAACTTTAGATGCTTGAGAGCCATAGTTGTGATGATATTGTTGGACGAGCCACTGTCTATCAACACCCTCTTGTATGGGATCACGTTGACCCGCACGATAACGTGTAGGGGTGGATCCGCCATGTCATCAGTCACTGATCTCAATTCGTCTTCTCAAAATGTGATGACCGGCTCAGTGCATCATTTTACATGCCCCACAAAGTTTTTGAAATAATTTGTCTCATGGGGCTGCAACTCAATGGCTTTCAAAATCTCCATTAGAGCTTCTTGATGGGGCGTAGATTGTTGTATAAGCTCGTATATGGAGAGCCTAGCCGAGGTGGTCCTCAAACTATGAGTTAGTTTGGTTCGAAGTGTGGCCACCGGCTTAGGTGGAGGAGGTTGTGCAAGGTGCTGTTGTGGTTGCGATGTTGTTAGCACCTCTCCTGCAGCTACCATAGGAGCATTCATGCTCAAATACCTCCTGTTCTGAGTCACTATACTGATCATCCCTACATATCCCTACATGGGGCAGTTCTGTGTGACCTCGTTAACTTGTAGGGTCTTTGCCTATAGAGCATGAGCAGGCAAGGGGTCTTTGAAGACCTCCATTTGCTGATTACTTGGTGCGACGGGATTATCCACCGCTAGTGTCTTGTTATCAATCAAGTCTTGCACCAAGCCCTTAAATTTCCAATAGGCATTTAGGTCATGTCCCTATCGCCTATGGAACCTATAGTACAAGTCCTCTCTATACCCCTTAGTCTTGGGTGCATTGGGATCTATAGTCTGAATCTCTGGTAGGGTGATCAGGTTTGCCGCTAACAAGCAGTCAAACAAGGAGTTCCTGGACTCTGTGTAGGGTGTGTATTGTCACCTAGGGTGATGCTGCTGATTCTGCTCTTGCCTCTAATTTTCTCTATCATAGTTGTTGGAAGGCACTACCTGATAATTAGACTTTTGAGGCTGAGTTGCTTGCACAGGTTTAGGGACGTTGATTGCAACATGGTTAACCACAATGGGTTTTTGTTGTGTGGTCCCAGCTTTAGTGTTTTTAGTCCACTCTTTTTTCTTAGGCTTGGCTATCTCGCCATATTGTATTTTGATCTCTTCAATAATCCTGGCTTGTGCCAGAGCTTCTTCTAGGGTGGCATATTGTTGCAGCTACAATAGCACAGAGATCGACCTCAAACAACTTTTGGAGAACATCTGATTGAGGTCAGACATAGGGGGAAGGTAGGGGAGCTTCGAGAGCAATGTCCTCCATCGATTCCCGTAGGCCACCATGGTCTCCTCCTCATACTACCTAAGGCTGGCTAAGTCACTTAGTGATGCCTTCTTCTTGGTATTGAAGGTGAAGAATTCGAGGAACGCATCCACTAACTGATCTAAGTTTTTGATGTTGTGCTTTGGTAATTGGGTAAACCAATCTGAGGTAGGGCCTACGAATGTGGTTATAAATTTTCTCAATAACAAAGCATCATTGTCCTGAATGCCAAAGCATTGGCTTAGGAATATCGTCACATGCTCTTGAGCATCCTCCTCACCTCTAAAGGTTGCCAACTAAGGCAGCTTAAAGTGCTTAGGATAAGGAGGTTCTGGCACTGACGGATGCACAGGATGACTACAGAGCTAGCGTAAAGTGGGCTTTTGAGGCCCAAAAGTTTTGGTTTCCATAGACTCCAGATGCTCTAACAGCTCTTTGTATGCATCGAAAGATTTAATCTCTTCCTCTTTGGTTTGCTCCCATTGTGGGTTGTGGGAGACTTGAGGCCTCTGAAGGGGAGGCCGGATGGCGACTCCTCCACCTAGGTAGGGCATTTCGGCCCGCTCATATTCTTGCTCATACTCCTCATAAGCTTCTTGAGGAGTCTCTAGGCGAGACCAATGACCCAGGGTGGGTCCCCACGGAGGGTACCCATCGTTGTTCCGGGGAGTGCCCTCCCGTTCAGGTCTAGGAGGTCTCAGAGGTAGCACTTGGTAAGGTCACGGGGACCTATCTCACACCAAGGGGTTGCACCTCTCATATGGTTCTACTCTTTGTGTGCATGGGGTTGGAACCCTTTTAGGCACCGGGTTATGTAACAGCTCATCTGTTTGGCGTCTAATGCGCTCTTTGCTAAGGCGATATAAATGCTCTAGTTGTTGTTGGTCTTGCTCAAGCCGCATGATCTGCGCTTGGCAGGTGGCATGTCTGGTGACTGCCAAGTCGATTTGTTCCACCATATTGAGCCTAGGAGGCCTAGATGCCTCTCCTATGCATTTACCTCGATCACGATGATCTGAGATCTCAATAGGTCACTTCCCTCTGTCGAGGTTGGTGACATTTATCCGAGGCTCTGGCCTCAGTGGGTGATCATGGTATCTAGTTGGTATGGAGGCGCATGGCCCCCATGCTGTATGTTGCTCTTGAGGAATGTAATCATCTTCCTCGTGCTCCCTTTCATATGTGTGAAAGGGGCGGGCAGAGTTAGTTCACCCGATTTGAAGAGCCTTACGCTCTGGATTTTGTCTATTGGTTCTAACAGTGATGGGGGGCAAAGGAGGGATGCCATCATCATGTGGCATCTCCTCATGGAAACTATGCCACTCTAGCACTTCATCGCATGGTAGCCACTCATATCAAGCTTCTAAGGGAGCTTTATTGTCTATGTTGAGTGCCACGTGTAAGGACTCTTCCTGAAAGGGGCTATGATGAACGGGCGTGTCCTCCAAAGGGGTGTCCCTATAGTTCCACCTTGACATGGAATGACACGGACTCTCTTGTGGGTCAAGTCACCAAGGTAGTATGACTAAGTCCTTAGGGCTATAGCAGAGGCGACTTGTGCCCCCTTGTACACTATCCATGGCTTTCGCCCTTGATTGGGCTTGGCTACGTGTGTACACCATGGTATTGTTTTTCTACAATCTAAATAGATTTTTATCTCTTTTATGATTTTTTATGCTACACTAAATAGAAAAGAGCACACACATACACAAATAGTGATTATCTTGTTTAAAGATTGAGAGTGTGTCCTAAACCTGGTTTAGTGTGTTTTGTTTTTTATTTTTGTTTTTTTTTTTTTTTGAAGGTTTTTGTAAAGAACATTTAAATGCAAAATGAGGGCTCTTATGACTCCCAAAATTGGTCGCCCCTTTGATATACCATTTCCAGGCCGATATACCAACCTCTCTATATACCCGCCCTTATGTGAGGGAAACTATAGGTACGTGAGAGTAGATGGTACGTGGAACGTAGGCGGTATGGAAGGGGAATCACCCTATTTATGACACCTACCATAGAAGACTTATCCTCATGTGCTGGGAATCACCCCAAGCTACACTCGCTCAGCTTTCATTAGGATTTACATCTAGCAATAGTTGCGATTGGGGTAATGGATGCAAAATTCAAGCCAAGGTGGTGATGAAATCCACCGTTGGTCTTGATCAAGGGCTGGGGTTTTACGACCAGTGCCTTGGTTTTTAAGTTGCCACGTGGTGTGTGGGGTTCTTTTTATTTTGCAAAAGGAAATAAGCAAACAACAAAAATAAAAACTTTCCCTAAGCAAACAAGTAATCCAAAACAAAAACACTGAACAGAAAATGACAAAAAAAAATTGCAGAATCCTTACCTCTTCTCTGCCCGAATCTTTCGGTCCTGAGTTTCTGCCCGAAAACTTCACATACTAGAATTCATCCCGGGGTGGAATGAATTATAGTACTATATTCATCTCAGGGTGGGGCGCATTCCAATTCATCCCTAGGTGAGACGAATTACAGTTCTGTGTTCGCCACAGACTGGAACGAACAACAGTCCCGCGTTCCAAAAAAAAGAGATACCTACAAGCAAGGTAAATTTTGATCAAATTTCTGATCCAAAAATGTAGAGGATAGAGTCTCACCATGATCGCCACTAGAAGCACGAGGATATGGAAACAAGAAAGGAAATATTCCAAGCACGATGCAACAAATGAAATGAAACTTAACGCTGAATCCTACGAATAAAAAAAAATGCATGAAATGGAGAAAGCATGAATTGAAACCCAAATGAAATAACAGCCCTTCTCTTTTATTGATGTATTTCACAACTCGGTTACAATTCGCATCCTCCCTTTTCAGGGGCGAGGAGCGTTAAATCCATCTCTTGGTTACATCCATGGATAGCCTTCCTTATTTCGTGTGCCCACATGTAAGATGGGCGGACCAAACGTCACCACCACTTGTGTCTACGAATGTTGATTCCTTGCTGCTCCTCCGATGTTCTGGTCCTGCGTTCAAAGAAACAAAAGATAATCAATAGCACTTGCGGATAAAACAAAACATGCAATCCCCAAGCCTACGATAAATAGATGAGAAAAATGAATTAAAATAAGACTAAAATGAATCCAAATGCTCTAAAAATTTGACATGGGCATCAAGACATCACCAGGAGGGCACTGCAAAAAAAATAGTTAGGAAATTCCTTGCCGATTTGAATTCGCTCCGGGGCGGGACGAATTCACCTGCAACAAAATGCCGAAAAGGTACTATCCCAATGTCCTGCCTAGGAAGCTCCAAAAGACCTAAAAACTTGGGGTTAGCTAATTGGGGGCATTTTGGGAAGACCTAGATGGTCATATTTTCCCAATTTGACCTCCATTAGTGGGAATTTGATGATGCTACCTACAAGTTAGTAAAAGCGAACGAACATAGAAACATGATCAAAATTGTTCAAAACAAGACGAAATTTAAATGACAACCTATCTAAGCATCATAAAATTGAATGCAAAAAATGAAAATGATAGAAAGAAAAATCTGCCACAGATTCCCAATCATTCCTAAAAGGGACGATTAGGCCTACGACAGTGTGGGGGCGCCCGGGCGGGCTGCCCACCTTTGGGGCCTGATTTCGGCACCAATCCACTTGGGATGGGTCCAAAATCTCTTACAAGGTGTTGTCGACAAATTGGGTGGTATTCTATGGCCAAATTTTGGGTTTTGGGCTCAAGATTCGACCTTCCAATAGTCACCCAATGACCTCCTCTCTAAAAGAGATCAAGGATGTAGAAGGCGCAAATCACACAAGGGTGTATGGGGAAATAAAATGATAGCACTTCATTGCTCCAAATTGCTCTTCTTCTGTATATTTTGGGGTGAGAAAACTCACCAATTTATAGACCTGGAGGTCTCTTGAAATGGGCATGCAGAGGCGCCACTTGGCAATCATGCCTTCCCAAGGGGAAGGAGATCCCTCCCTGAATTGGGACTTCATGACTAACCATGCAAATGCCCCTAACACTCAAAAATGCTCACCCATACTCCCATGCGATGAACGAAGCATTGAGTGGTGGGTATGAGCTGCCATTTGTCAAGATTTGACTTTTTTCCCGTCAAACCTGCAATTTGCCCCACCCTAGGGCGAATTCAGAATTTGTCCCTGGGTGGGGCAAATCCTAGTTTGAATTTGTTCCTGGGTGTAACGGATATTGAGCAAAGTGCTTGAAGGTGCCAAAATGATTTTTGACCTTCCAAAACTGCTATGAGAGTGGTTAGGACCACTGTTTAACCTCTGGGGGCTGCCCTTGGGGCTGTGTGTGTCAAAGCGATCAGTGTTTGCAGTCACATAATTGGATTGGTGTTGTTTTGGTGTCTACAATCTCATGTAGAGAAAGAGAAGCAAATTTTATTTTATTTAGTAGAAAATAAAGACAAAAATGAAAAGCATTGAAAATTTGGAATCCATATGGATAGTTTGGCTTAGTTGCAAGATGGTAGTGGTTAGAGTGATTAGTGGACTAGCATTGAAACATGAGAAGCACCAAAAGGAAGGCACACATTTTTTTTGGCAAAGCAGGGAGCTTCATAGAGTTGTGATACTCTCCACTCCCCAAGTGAGTGCCTAGTTCATGTGGTGGTTGGATTGATGACTAGGGTGTTGGTTGATACTACGTTGTGATTTTTTTTTTTTATTATTTTTTTTGGAAAAAATCCCAAAAGGGATGCCACTTTCGGGTAAGACCCAAGGAGGCAAGGGTATCCATTCCATCAAAAATGCCCAGGACTCGGACTTGGCCTACAACATTTAAAATAATCAAAGAGCAAACAAACACACAACCATTTAAATAAATAAATAACAATAAAAATAATAAAATAAAATAAAAAACATGCTCCTTGAATGTGTCAAAAAAAAAAGCACAACCAAACACACACACAATAAGATAAAAAAAAAACACAACATGAACCACATAGAAAGAACAACATAACAAAACACAAACATGAAAAAAACAACATAACACTACAAAGACATAACCCAAAAAAAAACAAACAAATAAATAAAATGAAAAATAAACACAACCAAAAACTAAAAAATTAAAAAATAAAATAAAAAATAAAAATAAAACACAACCAACAATAGACAATAAAAAAAACAAAAAACATAGAAAACACTTACACATAAAAACATGAATTAACACAAGCAAACAGAAACACAAGAACAAGAATGACAAAAACACAAGAACAATAACAAAAAACATAAAAACAACAAAACAACAAAAGACAACACAAAGAACACAAAAACAACAAAACAAAAGAACACACACACCTTAAAAAACTAAAAAAAAAATAAAAACAAAATAGAAAAAAAAATTGAACATAACAATGACCTTACTAGACCAGAAGACTATTAAGGCAAGAATCAACAGAGGAAACAAAAAAAAGAAAATAATAATCTAGGGTACTAAAATAACCTGATCGAACAAAAGAGAAGAAAAAATAAAGCAATGAGAAACTAGGTACCTTCAAAACTAGAGCCATCCAAAGAAATTATAGAAAGAAGAGCTTCCCTAACTTGCGAAGCCCACCATCTAGGATGGTGGCCATAACAAGTAAGATCACCTTTGTCCAAAGCCCAATTATCTAAAGCATCTGCGCTCTTGTTTTGATCTCTGACCACATGATTGTAATCAATTTTCAAAAATCCCATCTGTATTAATTAAATCTTATCAATAATTCTTTTTACTCTCCAATCAACCTTATGATTCTTAGAAGGAGTCTTCAAAATATTAATCATGAGTTGAGATTAAGACTCAAATAACACCTTTTCCCAACCAACCTTAGTAGCCTCTTTAAGGCCTCTGAGGATACCATACCCCTCAGTAAGGTTATTGGAAAGAATACCCAAATTCTTAGCAAAAGTAAAAACTAGGGAGCCATCTGAAAGTCTACCAATTCCCCCCGCATTGGCTTTTCCAGGGTTCCCTCTAGAGGCTCCATCAGTATTAAATTTTTCAAAATCCTTAGGAGGAGGTTGCCAATTTCTTGTCCTATCCATATTACAAATACTCACATTCCCTTTAATTTGGTTGCTATTAGAAGATTTAATATTAAATATTTGCATGACTTGATCCCATCTTTGGTGGGATTTTTGGGGGTGATTAAGGAGATGATGGATTGATTCAACTAAGTTGTCTATGGTATTTTGCCAAATATAGTGAATATCCTTCCTATCTTGATTAAAAATTTGGTTGTTCCTTTCATTCCAGATATTCCAAAGAATAATGGTAGAACCCATCCAAACTAATTGCCTAATAAAATTATCAACACCCTCTTGATTAGGCCAATCCCTCCAAAGTTTTTCAAAAGTAAAAACATTAGACCATTGTAAGCCAAGTAAAGTGGCCATTCTCCTCCATAGCTCAGAGGCTAAAGTACACTCAATAAAAATAAGGTTGAGAGTGTTTACATTCTCTTCACATATTTCACATCTAAAAGGGCCATGAAAACCATGCTTCATAAGTAGCTCACCAGTAAGCACCCTACGATGCAATAAAAGCCAAGTAAAAAACCTCACCTTAGGCCAAATATTTTGAGCCCATAATTGAGAAAATATGTTAGAAGAATGGTTTGGATTATTATGGCATAAGGTCAAATAACCTTAAGCAACTGAATACTCACCCTTAGTGGTGTTGTTCCATCCAAAATAATATTTTTCATGGGACCAAGAGAGAGATCTCATATGAAGGATGCCTTGGATATCTTATCTTTGCCTTTCTAGGATTTGAATAGGCCAGTCCTAAATAGGGATCCAATATCTACCAACCTTTGAATTACCAGTATGGTACCGACAATAATTAGCCACCTTTATCCAGTTAGCTTGGTGAAGCTCCTCCATCCAAGGCCTCCAATCGGGAAACTGAGTTATCAAAGGCTTATGACCATCCCAAGAATCTATCCAAAAATTTGCTTGCTGACCATTATGAATGATCCAAAATAAATTTTTCTTTATCAAATCCTCACCAGTATTAAGAACTCCTAAAATGGGAGAACCTTTGGTAAAAAGTTGATAGTGAACAAGGTCTTCAGGAATTTTATTCTCAGTATATTTAGCATGAATATTATTGGTCCAAAGATCATTGGGGTTATGAAACATCCTCCAATATAATTTAGTAGCTAAAGATTTGTTGTTATTAATAGAAGACCGAAATCCTAACCCCCCTTCATTATTAGAAAGACATAAAGTGTCCCATTTCACCAAGGCCCATTTTCTTTTCTCCTTAGTACCACTTCAAAGGAAACAATGATTAATTTGATCTAGTTATCGAAGAACAACCTTTGGAATATTCAACATGAAAGATACATAAATAAGAATGACTTGAAGGACTGATTTTACCAAGGTGATTCTACCCCCAAAAGAAAGCCACCTGTTGGTCCACTTTCCAATTTTCTTTTTGACTTTGTCCAACAACCAATTCCAATATTTATTTTTCTGCTTTTGAATATTGATGGGAATACCTAAATAAGTGATCAAAAGGGAGGTCTTCTTATATCTTAATTTATCCAAGACCATGGATTCCTGTCTGGAAGAGCAGTGAAAGAAAATAACTTTAGATTTTTCATTGATCAACTGCCTAGTAGCCTTAGAAAAAAAGTTAATGATTTGTTTAATATTAGAAACTTCCTTAACTGTAGCTTTACCTAAAAGAGTAGAGTCATCCACAAATTGAATATGAGAGATAGGTCTAGCTCCATGAGCAATGGTAACTCCCTCAAGAGTTTTTTTATCCCTCTTTTTGGTTATAGTCCTACCCAAGCATTCAACAAGAATGATGAATAAATAAGGGGATAGCGGGTCACCTTGCCTAATACCTCTAGAAGCTAGGAATGATTGAGAAGTCCTACCATTAATAAGAACTAAGTAGGAAACTGAAGAGAAACCATCCAATCCTTAGAGAAACCAAATTGCCTCAAAACATTGATAAGGAAGTGCTAGTCCACTTTGTCATAAGCTTTGGATAAGTCTAATCGAATGAACATGGAAGGAGATTTTTGCATATCCATGGAATGGATGGATTCCTGAGCAAGAACTATCTCATATAATATTTGACACCCTTCCCCATAACCCCATTGCTCAGGGGAAATAATATTATGTAAAAGAGGCTTCAACCTTTTTGCCATGATCTTAATAATTATTTTGAGAAGAACATTACATAAAGCAATAGGTCTAAAAGTTGATATATGATCAACCTCTTGAGCCGTTGGAACAAGTGTAATATAAGTTTTATTGATAACCTTAAAAATATATTTGGTTTTCTTGGATTCTTCCACCACCTCTAATAAATAAGCATGAATAATATCCCAGAAATCTTGGTAGAACTCAATGGGAAAACCATCAGGACCTAGGGTTATACCTTTTTTTATTTTGAAAACTACTTGTTGAAGCTCATTTATAGTAATAGGAGAAGTCAAAATAGAGTTCTACTTAGAAGTGATAAGAGAAGGGATTGCTTGAATAACATTTTATTGATAAGTTGAGTCAAAAGGAGTAGCAGCAAAAATATTGCAAAAGTAATCAACAACAATAGAGTTCATGCCATCCCATGTATAGAAAACATCTCCAGAATCTGATTTCAGGGAAGAAATAAAGTTGTGAGATCTTCGAGCTAGAAGAGACTTGTGGAAGAAATTTGTGTTTTGATCTCCTTCTTTAAGCCATTGAATTCTAGATTTTTACTTCCATAAGATTTCTTCTCTTTTTTCCCATTCCTCTAACTGAGTTGTGAGTTTAAATTCACCTGCACTTCTATTCTCTATGAGGCCATATAAACGGATTTTCTTATTCAAATTTTCAAGTTGAGCAATAACTTTATGTTTTTGTTATGAACATCCCCAAACTCTTTCCAGTTCCAAGTTTTGATTTTAGATTTAATATATTGCAGTCTTTTGGCAAAACAGAACATCTTAGTCCCATGCCTAGGCTTACCTTCCTTCCACCATTGTTGCACACGAGGTCTAAAGGAACTATCTCTGAGCCACATTAATTGAAAATGAAAAGGAGAGAAACTCACATTGTTTTCCACATTTCCACCATGATTGGCCAATGATCCGAACCAACATTTTTAAGAGTCTTCACTTTAGGAATATGACCATGGATTAAGAATTTTATAGAGATAAAAAACCTATCCAATATCTCCATTATACAAGCTAAGCCTTGCCTTCTATTAGACCAAGTCATAAGACCATTATCTAGTTGGATGTCCACAAGATGGAGGTTTGCAATATATTCCCTCATGAGGTCAGTGCTTTTGTCCAAATTTCTATTTCCCTCCATTTTATCATCTAGAGAGAGGATGGTATTGAAATTTCCTCCGATAAAGATTCAAGCTTCAATAAAATGAGAGATAATATGAGTTATATCCTTCCACTATCTTTTTTTTTCTTCCAAAGTAGTTGAAGCATAAACAGTAATGTAGAGCATAATTTTGTTGGAATGTCTACTTTGAATAGCTATAGCCAATAGACTCCAAATGCCAACCATATGGTTAATAACTACCTCTTTTGGGTCCCAAAGACACGCAATGCACCCAGAAGTCCCCTGGGAACTGAGGGAAACCATTTTTCCAGGTGGCCAAATTTTACTGGCAATTGAGTCCATATCCTCCATTGATATCTTCATTTCTTGAAGGAAAACAAGATGTGGATGATTTATCTGAATCATTCTTCTAATTTCATTATTTTGAAAGACTCCCTTTGAGTCCTCTAATATTCCAAGTGATGATATTCATTAACACCAAGGCTAAAAAAATTGGGAAGAGCATTAATATTACCTTCCTCCAGAAGCTTTTCACCTTCTTTTACCGTATGATATTGATTGGTCTTGCGACCTACTTTTTGATTAGAATCCATCTTCAGTTTTTCTTCCCTATTTCTTGACTTACTCCAATTGAATCTGATATGGCTTCTAACCTTGAAGAATGCTCGTACATAGCCAAAATTTTACTAGAGGGTTCAACAGAGTGTATATTGGGACCTGTATTATTTGATGTTTTGACATTTGAAAGATTGTTTTTCTTGTGTAAATTTTCTCCCTTGTTTTTTTTTTGAAAACCTTTGATTTGTTGGTTTGTCTCTAAGTTCTTCCCTTCATATTTAAATTGTGTTTCTAAGATTTATGTTTCCATTATTTCCTCTTCCTCACTTGGGACATAATTTGTTGAAATTATTTCAAACATATTAGCAGATGACTTTAATTGATCCTTCATAACAGGTTTTTTCTAAGTGTTCTTCTTTTTAGGCATTTGGAAACCTGTTGAGTTTATATCTTCTTTCTTTTGATCAAGAATTTTGTTTGGGAAAGCACTAGCCAAATGACCATATTCATGGTAAATTATACAATGAAAAGGAATGTTATCATAGTCCACTACTTGCTCCCAAGTGTCTTCCCCAAATTGTAATGTGATATTTTTAGGTAGGGGTTTGTCAAAATCCATTAAAAGACAAATACGAGCATAAATAATATGTTCAAAATTTTGATTACAATCAGCAGTCATCATAAAAGTTCCTAAAGAGTTTCCAATTGAAGAAAAAATAGTAGGATTCAAAAATTTAAAAGGGAGGCCAAAAATTCTAACCCACATAGGAGCTATAGAAGGCATCTCTTCTTCGACTTTAAATTTAGTATGCCAGGGATTCATGAAAAGCCCTCCCCTTCCAAAAAACCAAGGACTCCCTTGAAACATTTTCTCTTTATCTTCATTATTAGAAAATAAAATAAGAAAATAACCATTTGGATAAATAGACATTTGTAACTCACCTTTAGTTTTTTAGCTTTTTGCAGCGTAGAATTTGAAAGCAGATAGGCTCAAACGAAAACCCACGAACCAAAAAATTAGTCCTCTTTTTTCCAAATATTCAATGCCAGTCTGAATGTTACCCATATCAAGTTTAACAATATGAGTTCCATCAATTGCTTTAAGACATCATGACTCCATTTTCCTGGGATCAATATTAGGCATTCTTAGAGGTTTATGGGAAGCCCTAAGATTAATATTAGCATTGGGATGAGGCTATCCACCATGGAGGGCATCTCTAAAATTTATTTTTGGGGTTGAGTATTCAAAATTCTTACCCTTGATAGGGGTTTTCATAGTAGAATTATTTTGTGGGTGCACCTTAGCACCAAATTCACTTGAGATTTGAGTCATTTTTTTATCATATTCTTGAAACTTATTTCGAGATATCTTTAATCCTTGCCCTAGACGTCGTGGAAAGGTATGGTTTTCACTTTTATTTTGTGCAGCAAATTGGAATCCCTTATCACTCAAGTTCACAACATGATCTGTTGAAAGAAAAATTTCTAATCCATATTGGATTACCTGTAGCATATATTATTAAAATATTGAGCATAAATCACAAAAATATTGGTCGCTAGGTCCTGAAGGCCCCAAAAACCAATCTCTACAGCTTCTTGCACTCAACCTAGATGAAACCCTTGCACATCTGCTTGCCAAAAATATCATTCACAAATATGGATGAACTAGGATATGTGTTGCTCCAAATTACCTAAAACTTTGTGGAGACATTCTAGGTTTTTCTAGGTATCTACCCTAAAAATTTCAGCTCAATCCGAGTCTGGATGAGTGATATATGGCCAAAACAAGTTCGATAATTTGGGAAGTCCTTTGAAAAATGTCCCTCCTCCATATTGTAAATTTTTTTATTTCCTTCAGACCTTTGGTGCACGAATTCATTTTTCCTCAAAAAAATATAGAATATTTTATCTCAACTGAACATCGGGATTAGGATTTAAATTGCAACACTAGGTAATTTATAAATTTTATTTTAAAATAAAAAATATTTGGTCTTTATTTGAATTGTTAACTAAAAGAATTTTTGTTTTAGGCATTTATAGGATGATTATAACATTATATTATATTACTATACCATAGTAAAATATAGAATACAAATTGAATTTATTTTCTATAAGGATTAAGGTTTTGAAATGTTAAATATAGTAGGTTTAAGGTTTGAATATGAAAGTAATTGGATTTATAAATCATGTAATCTCAAATATCATAAAAAATTTATTTTCCTTATTTCATTTTTTAAATTGATATTATATAATTCTTCTATTTAGTCTCTTTAATATATCAAGTCTCATGCTCCAACATATTCAAGAAACTTTTAAAAGGAAATTTTAAGAAATTCAATGCAGGTAAGGTGAGTTGTAAGGGTTGAATGTGAAAGTTGACATACAAATATTCTCTTCTAGATATTTCTCATCAAGGTCTTATTCTACTTTTGTCTAATAGAATATATTTTTCAAGATCACTTTGTCTTTTCTTAATGTCTAACTTTTAGTAAGATAGAATCATACCATTACATTGCTTCTTCAAAAACATTTGCTCCTAGATTATAAATAATTTTCACCCATGATATATCTATTTTGGTGGTAACATAGAAATTTTATATCTCTATGCCCTTTTTATAGGTATATTTCATGGATATTTTATCTTCATACAAATCTCCATTTTTTAGAATGATATGTTTTTCTTGGACATAATTATCATGTGCATTTTGTTGACTTTTCACATTCCTTTATATATAATTGATTTTGGATCTAATTTATTTATTTGTTTTAAATATGTTCTCAAAGAACATCATATTATAGATCTTGTTGTATACCTTTAGATATATTAGATATTGAAAAAGCATATCAATATATGATCCTTCAAACTTTGCTTCCTTTAACCACAATAGATAAAAGTCTCCAATATACATAGGAGTATTGAAGATATCCACTATAGTTTATGACTATAGAAATTCATAATAAAGTATGTATTATAAAGAGGTTGATAATAATGAAATTGTTGGTGGAAATTTCAAGAGAAGAAGAATATTCTAAGACCAAAAACAAAAAATAAATAAACTAGTCCTATAAATAAAAGTAGAAAATGATGATGACTATTAGAGATATGAGTAAGACCCCTAAAAGTGAGTTTTCATGGAATTAATCTATTGTTATACTTATAAGATTATTTTAATACAAGAAAGAAAGATAAGTATGAAGAGCAAAAGCTTATACTGAGAGGGGGGTGAAAAGTATAAGACCACTATTTACTTCTTCATTTCAAATCAATATTATGTAGTGTATAGATAGTAGTATCAATAGCAATAATCAAAGAAATGCATAAAATACCATACATAATAGAGACACAAATTTTAACATGGTTCACCCAATGTAGGCTACCTCTATAGAGAAAATATTTCTTCTAAATATTTCTCAAATAATTTCTTAGGAATCCTTTCCAATTACAATGTTTATGGACCTTTGTCCAAAGGAGATGTTGATCCCCTAAATGTATATGTGGATCTCTATCCACAAGAGAAATCCTTCTCCTCTACTTTGGTTGGTGATCCTTTAGAAGACTTTACCTCCAACGCATTGACTATGGATCTCTCTCCACTTGAAGACTCTTATCCTCACTCAGAAGACATATCCTCAATGTCCTGGCTGATGGATCTCTATCCACTGGAGACTCTATCCTCTTTGATCTATCACTTCCAAAGCTTTGTCTCAATATTGTACTAAACACAATCCAGTTGGTCTAGCACAATGTTTCTCAATATCTTGCACTAAACATGGCATATTTGGTCTAGCACAAATTTTCTCAATAGGTTCACTCAAAACCTGCACAAATTTGCTCAATAGGTTCACTCATAACCTGCTCAAATCTACTCAACAAGTCCACACAAAAAATATCCAAATTTTCTCAACGGGTCCACACAGAACCTATCAAAATCTGCTCAATATGTCCACATAGAACCTGATCAAATCTACTCAATAGGTCCATACATAACCTATCCAAATCTGCTCCACAATCTCACACAAAACATGTCCAAATATGCTCAACAATATCACACCGAACTTGTCCAAGTTTTCTCAATAATTCCTATATAGTACTTGCTCAAATCTATATTGCAAGCTTCCACAAAAACTCACACAAAATCAGTCCACAAGACTTCTCAAAGACTTACCTCAAATCAGCTTAACAAGTCCACACAGAACTTGTCCAATCTCATAAAATCATAAAGAGAATTGTTAGAGACTCAATATGTTCTATACTCAATTCTCAATCACTTTCTCAACTCAATATCATAGAAGTGTAAAGATAATTGTTAGAGACTCAATATGATCTAACTTAATGCTCAATCACTTTCTCAACTCAATCTCATAGAAGCATAATGAGAATTTTTAGAGACTCAATATGTTCTATATTCAATGCTCAATCACAACTCAAATTAATCTCATAAAAGCATAAAGATAATTGTTAGAGACTCAATATGTTCTATACTTAGTGCTCAATCTCAACTCAAATCATAATATAGAATAGTTTATTTCATGGAACTTGAACAACCACTTCACATCCACTTGACTAGGCTCAACCTACTCTACTCAACCAATCACCTCAAGGAACAATCCTTTCTCACAAACCCTAGTCCAAGCATATATCAACCAACTCAAAATATTTTTTACAATGCTCAACAACAAATCTCACATAATAATGATACTCATGTTCTTTTCTAACTCAATTTCAAGTTCATTACATAACCAATTAGCTTCAACAATAATGCTAATAAAACAAGGCTTAATCACAACTCTTAATTCAGAAAACCTTGAAGAATTAACTCAACCACTTTTGAAAAGGAAACCCTAATCAATTCCTTTTCACTCCAAACTTAATTTTCAATCAAGCCAATCAACCAACTCAATAGAGAAGAATTTTTTCCATACCTTTTTGTTGCCAAGAAGTTGTCCACAAAATCTGCCACACTTCACAAAAACTCTTTTCCAAACTCACATAAGGGTTAGAGGATTTCAATTAAAATCACAATGCAAAATACAACTTTAAATACACCTTTTTACTCCAACTTAATTTTCACATCCAACAAAGTCCTTTTAGAATAAAACCCTTATAAAAAATAATAATCAACAAGTATCAAAATAAATCTCAATTAACACTTTACCATAACTCCTTATACCTCCTAAAATATAAATCTCAAAATGATACTTTTAAAATAATAAAGCTTAAATAATTATCAACACTTCACCTTCATAAATAATGACAACAACCTCTAATTAACAAATTTTATTAAAAAATTAATAAACCTTATAACATCCTTATCACTCCAACCTTAGGGCATAACCATAAAATTAATTAACATAAAAAATGTACTTGCCTCAAGGGGATTTGACCTTGCGTCTTGCCCTCACCGTGAGTGCCTTAGTGGTGGTTAAGGTTTCCACATGATCTACATGCTCATTCACAAAGGGGGAAGCACCACATGCTTCCTCTTTACGCTTTTCTTGCCCACGTGCTAAAAATGTGTGCCTTGGTGCTTCCACAATAACTCCACCAAAAATGTCTTTGCAAGAATCAAACACATGACCTCCGTGCTACAAATGCCTTCATGCTTTCCAAGCTACCACTAGGCCACACTACCCAATGTGAATTGGGAGTGGTTTCTCTCTGTTTTATCCTGTGCTCTCCTTTCCAAACGTTTTAACCGCGAGCTCATTTTTTGCATGTGCAACTCAATAATCAATCGAGCAAGGATAGATAATAAACAACTTTGGGCATGTATTTATATTTTCCTTCCTCATTTTTCTAAACGTCGGTGATTTTATGAAATGCATTACATCGGTACTTTAAGGCTTCGAAAGCCTTAGTAAACCCAACCTTGGGTTTTAATAAAAATTATTTTTGGACTTTATAAAACCCCTTGCCTTATAAAATATTATAATAAGGATTATAATTATTTTATTTGGTTTTTCACCATGGAAATTTTAATATTATAATAACCACCATTATAATATTAATCCTTCTATGAAGTAACTTTAGTATTTATTTATAAAATTTAAATTCATGTTGAATTTAAATCATTTATAAAATAAATATTATAACTCTTTTTTAACTTCTGTCTTTTGTACTGTTTCCCTCAATATTTTACCTTCTTGTTGGATATAAAATAACCATATTTGTCCCCTTTATTTCCTGTTTAAATTACTAATGACCTCATCTGGTGACATCAACGACAACTTTGACTTAGGGACTCAAAATGTCCAACAAAGTAGAAAGGAGTGTAAGGATGCATTAAAAAAATTTAAGAAGATTAGACATTGTCTAGTAGCTTATACATTGTCTAGTAGCTTATAATATAAAAGTTTGTAAAGGTATTGCAACAATAAAAAAACAAATATAAATGGGAGGAATCAATACTAAAAGTAAGTAATTTAATTTTTTGTATTTTTTATATTAAATAAAGAAATATAAATGTTTAAGTAATATCTTTGAAAAAAATGAGTGGTACTTTAAAATGATATAAATAAATGGAGGAATTATCTTCCTTTAGTAATGCAAATTGACTTCTGGATGTTATTTATTTAAACTTTCAATACATATAGGATAAAAAATCTTATGTATTGAGAAAAATCACAAAACAAAAATATTGGACATGTTTTTTATATGATACATGTTTAAAAATTGAGTATATAATATTATAAATCAATTATTTTAATATATGGTCTAATCAATAATGATCATCTAAATCCTTTTAATTGTATTATGTGGCTTCAAGACTATGAAATATTTACTGAATTGAAGAAAATTTTGAAAATTTATTTATGTGTAGGATTAATAAAAAATAAAATTATATAAACAAGGAAAATGAAGGTTTGGACTACCCATTCTTGCGGTAACATAATTAAAATAAAATAAAAATATTAAATTTAAATTCAATAATATACAAAGAGAGTGAAAATCAATGAAATGAAGAAAGATATTCATGTATAAAACAATTAATGTTGGAATATTCAATATTATCTTAAGTAAAAAATTACAAAATAGCTTTATTGATTAGAAATCTCAATGGGTATTAGAGTCTGCTTAAAAAATTAGATTACCCATCACTATCAGTGAATTCAGTCTAGGGAGAAAGAGGTCTTGTTGTTTGGAGAACGGATGAGAGTTTGTTTGAAGGTCACCAACAAAGAAACGACGATTGTCCTGCGCAAGGAGAATACTATATTATCAAATTTATGCAGGATTCGATACCAACCATATAGTGCTATTTATTAAAATTCATTTTCTCATTGCTATAATATATTTCAATAAAAAACACATAATCATCCCAAAAATTTAGAAGAGATGATAAAAGAACAAAAAAAATATGAATTTTTATACTACCTAGAATAAATTTATTTTTAATAAAATTAAATGCAGAAATTTTATTGCCTATGAGGGATACCTAAGTTCAATGATATGAAGGAGAGGACTGGGACCCCCCATAAAAACTCATGTACTATCAGGTGGTATTACCTCAACTAATTATATTTCTCAATATTTCAAAGAGGTGGTCCATGTTCTAATCTTGCAAGCTAGTGACCATGTAATATGGGTGGGGTATGTTTTAATACCATATATATATATATATATATATATATATATATATATATATATATATATATATTTATTTATTCAATGTTATAATTCTTATAATCATCCCAAATGTTTAAAAGAGGTTTATTAAAAAAACCAAAAAAAATTAGTAAATTTTTTAATACTATCTAAAATAAAATAAAATAAAATAAAAATGGTTGCGTTATTCCCCTATTCACAAGTGTAGAAGAGGTTTATTAAAAAAAAAAAGTTACTAAAATTTTTAATACTACCTAAAATAAAATAAAATAAAAATGGTTGTGTTATTCCCTTATTCGCAAGTGTAGCTCTCGCCTTACGAGGAATCATAATTAGGAGGGGATTAATCAGTACTATGTATTGATTGTAAGTGTTTATCATGCTAACCACAAAAAATTTAACCGTGGTATGGGCAAGGGGGTGGTTGTGTGTCAAATTCCCTATTGATAAGCATAGCCCTTGGTATGTGTAAGGCATAGTATTACACAGGGTCATGGTTGGGAGGAGACTGTTCAGCCCTATGCATTGATCATAAGGGTTTATTATACTAACCACAAAAATTGTAAGAATCATGACATGTGCAAGGGGGTGGTTGTGTGGTGGTTGTGTGTTAAATTTTCTATTGATAAGTATATCCCCCAGCATTATGAGGGGTCATGGTTAAGAGGATATTGCTTACACTGGGTCATGATTAAGAGTATATTTCTTAGCACAAGTGTAGCTCTCGGACTTATGAGAAATCATGGTTGAGAGGAGAGGAGACTGTTGATCATAAGGGCTTATCACACTAACCACAAAAATTTTAAGAATCATGGCATGTGTGAGGGGGTGGTTTTGTGGTGGTTGTGTGTTAAATTCCTTATTGATAAGCATAATTCTCAGGATTATGAGGGGTCATGGTTGGGAGGATACTACACTATGTGTTGATGGTAAGGGTTTATCACACTAACCACAACAATTTTAAGAACCATGGCATGTGTGAGGGGTGAGTGATTGGTGGTTGTGTGTTAAATTCTTTATTGATAAGCATAGCATTTAGTATCATGAGGGGTCATGTTTGGGAGGAGACTTCTCAGCCCTATGCATTGATCATAAGGGTTTATTATACTAACCACAAAAATTCTAAGAATCATGCCATGTGCAAGGGGGTGGGTGTGTGGTGGTTGTGTGTTTCTCTATTGATAAGTATATCCCTCAGCATTATGAGGGGTCATGGTTAAGAGGATATTGCTTAGCACAAGTGTAGCTCTCGGCCTTATGAGGGATCATGTTTGAGAGGAGAGGAGACTATTGATCATAAGGGTTTATCACACTAACCACAAAAATTTTAAGAATCATGGCATGTTTGAGGGGGTGGTTTTGTGGTGGTTGTGTGTTAAATTCCCTATTGATAGGCATAATTCTCAAGATTATGAGGGGTCATGGTTGGGAGGAGACTACACTATGCATCAATGGTAAGGGTTTATCACACTAACCACAACAATTTTAAGAACCATGGCATGTGTGAGGGGTAGGTGATTGGTGGTTGTGTGTTAAATTCCTTATTGATAAGCATAGCCCTTAGTATCATGAGGGTTCATGGTTGGGAGGAGACTGCTCAACCCTATGCATTGATCATAAGGGTTTATTATACTAACCACAAATTTTTTAAGAATCATGGCATGTGCAAGGGGTGGGTGTGTGGTGGTTGTGTGTTAAATTCCCTACTAATAAGTATAACCCTCAGCATTATGAGGGGTCATGGTTAAGAGGATATTGCTTAGCACAAGTGTAGCTCTTGGCATTATGAGGGATAATGGTTGAGAGGAGAGGAGAATGTTGATCATAAGGGTTTATCACACTAACCACAAAAATTTTAAGAATCGTGGCATGTGTGAGGGGGTGGTTTTGTGGTGGTTGTGTGTTAAATTCCCTATTGATAAGCATAATTCTCAGGATTATGAGGGGTCATGGTTGGGAGGAGATTGGACTATGCGTTGATGGTAAGGGTTTATCACACTAACCACAACAATTTTAAGAACCATGGCGTGTGAGGTATGGGTGATTGGTGGTTGTGTGTTAAATTCCTTATTGATAATCATAGCCCTTAGTATTATGAGGGGTCATGGTTGGGAGGAGACTGCTTAGCCACATGTGTTGGTTGGTCGTAGAGGTTTCTCACACTAAAAAAAAAATTATATTAAAATATTAAAAATAAGATATCGAAAAGCATGTAATAAATAATTTTAATAATACTTATATATATATGGGGGTTTAGTGTGAGAAATCCTTATGACCAAGGCACATGGTAGAGCAATATCCTCCCAATCATGACCCCTCATAAAGTTGAGAGCTATGCTTATCAATAGGGAATTTAACACACAACCACAACAAATTCACCCTTTCACACACCTGTCCACACTGTGGTTTCAACCTTGGACCTCCTCAAGAAAATTCAATGCCCAAACCATTGAGTTGTCCCTTCTGGGTCTATAATTTTAGGTTAATATGAGAAACCTCTATGACCAATGCATAGGGTTGAGTAAGAGAGACAAGATCACCTAAATATGGGCTATTATTTATTATTATTATTACTACTTAATAATACTTAATTTTTTCACCATGATGACTAATTTTTATTTTTATTTTTATTTTTATTTTTCCAAACATGTCTAAAAATATAGTTAAAGATTATACTTTTTCAATGATTTCTTTATTGTAATTAAAAAACATTTTTCTACTAACATGTCTTTTCTTTTTCAAACATTTAAATTAAGAATATGCATAACATAAAGAATTTTATTATTTAAAAAAAAATGAAAAACTTATATTAAAATAAAGATTATGTTGGGATGATGGGATGAGACTCTTTTTGACATTATTTACAATAGTACAAGAAGATTTGCATTGGAGCTAAATATCCTAAACCATATTTCTACAATGGTTGTTTAAATTAGGTAAACACTAGATTTGTTCACCAAATTTTTTAATCTTTTCATTCTCAATAGCCATGCCACTAAACCCCTACCTTCTTATCAACACCCATATTTGCCAGTAAGTCTGCCAATTAATTTATATTTACTAATTTTTTATATCTCTAGTCACATAAACTAGAATCACGTCATCTATTTTCCTCCACAATTACGTAAATTAGAATCCAAATAGAAGCATTTTTTGATAACTAAAGCTTCAGCTTCATTGTTTGTGCCTCTTCCTAGATCTTCTTGTTTCCAATAAAAAACTATCATAATATGTTTCATGCATACCACTCTAATTCCATCTCTACGGATTACCTTTTGTAGCTTCATCAATATTTAATTTCATCCAACTTAAGAATGAAAAGGTTTCTCTAAAATAAAATGTTATTTCTTTCTAAACACACTTGCAACCAAATTAAGTTTAATCAAAGTTTGCTTCCAATGGATACAAAGAGCTTTAGATTTAAACATGTCCATCCTCCTATCTTTTCCAAATATTAATTGAATTCAAATCACCATTGACTTAAAAAACCATCACTCCCAAATCTATTAGGTGAACAAGCACTCAAACATCAAGTAGTCAAATGTTTTCTTTCTCTTAGCATAAAACACATCGAGAAAGTAAAAATTCTATTGTATATAAAATAACTATTATCATTATAAAAATTAAATATATAATCTTATAATATATCTAAAAGGAATGAAAATATTATTACTTTTAAAATATTTATATATTTTTAATTATTAATTTTTTTATTTGATTTTTTATATTTAAAAAAAAATCTTTTAAAAATATATACAACCTTATAAAACGCTATGTTGTATTTTATCTTATATTTAAACTATGTTTTTTATATGCATATCTAATACAACCTAAAAAAAACGCTATGTTCTTTAATATATTTTCTATATGTATTTTTTAAACTCCGTTTTTTACATGCATATCTAATGCAAACAAACTGTTTCAAGTAGCACTTCCACTTATATTTAAATTGATTAAAAGCTACGAATAACACAATAATCATAAAATAAATGCTATAAAAACAATTAAATCTTATAATTTTTTTTCTTTTCTATTATTATTCTTGACAACAGCTCATTTTTGTTTTGTATTTATAGCACATTTTAAAAATATATTCCTCCTTTTAATCTTTATTTTATTAACATGCTTTTTTTTTTTCAAACATATACTTTTAATACTTAAACTTATGGTTGTCGGCTGCCAATTTGAATATTGATTTTCATTCACAATTAAATAAATTCTCATGCATTCTTATGACTGGACACGTTCTCTTTGATTTCTCTCGTTGTAAACGAAGGGCTTTCAATTCCTGTTATCTTTTTTATGTTGAAAGAGGTGACACAATACCCTACGATTTTTGTTATTGTGTAAACCTAGCTGCAAAGAGGCCACTTCAGCGTGCTGCCAAATCCAGTCATTATCGTCTAACCAGACCGACCAAAGGTAGAGAGAGATGCCACGAGATGAGCATCATCAGCAGCACACAGAAGGTCTTCTCTGTCGCATCAACGACACGATAATTCGAGTTGATCGTAAGCTTGTGAGGATACAACAAGATCCACTCGAGCTTGGGCCGGATCCTGAAGAGTATCGTGGTCTGTATCGAAATTATTTTGCTTTATGTCAACAAGCATTGGACTTGGACTTTTCTAGTCTTATCTTCAGTCGACTCCATGTGTTAGCAAACGTTCTGGCTCTTTTTTCTCGAGTTCCTGAAAGGTCGAACAATGTGGAGAATAAAAGAGAAGAGGAAGCGGATATTGGGAAGGGGTTGAGTACCGTAATAATTTCAGCAGATGATTTGAGTGAAGTCCCCGAATGCCCAATTTGCGGCGAAGAATTTCATGTGGAAGAAGAAGTTAGCAGGATGCCTTGTCACCGCTTACACGTATTCCACACGCACTGTATTCTCAATTGGATTGAGTGCAAGAATAATTGCCCCATCTGCAGGAAGGTCCTTTAAATACCGGTACCACTAATTTTTTTTCAGTCCCTTCCTTCTCTTAACCCAAAGACAGGTCACCAATCTCTCATCTTCCGGAATAATGTCTTCTCTTTACACAGGAAAGAATTCATTCTGTTAATGTCAATACGAACTAATTTTCGATGTCCCCGTTTCATATCATGTATATCTATATATCTATGATAGTTGCCTATTAATGTTTTAAATAGATTATTGAATGGCATAGTTTGACTCTTTACAGCGTATAATCCATGTGTTCTATGGTTTAGTTTCTTACCAATTAATTATAAATTATAAATTAGTATTATTTGTTAAGATTATTAAATTTTAGTTGTTTTAATGATATTTGGTTCTTAAGGTGTGAGGTCCGTTAGTTGATGGAACAGTGTTTTAAATTTTAAATTTTCTTTCGCTGTGGGTTTTGTTTTCTTTGCCTTTTCTCCACTCCGATATTTTGGATGTAATTGTTGTATGTTTTTGATCGGTGTTGTTGGCTATTTATCTCCTTTGGGGTGGACGGCAGGTAGTCTCCTTTTAAAGATAGTTTGTTGGGTTGTGTTCGATTTTCTCTTCCTTTGGGAATTGTTGTATAAGGTTGTGGGATTCCCTTCAAAACTCTCTTTCTTAATATTACAAAAAAACATATTATTAAATTTGAAAGTATGTTATTATTTTTTAAATTAATTTTATAGTTAAATGTTTAATTAAAACATTTTTTTTATAAATTGGATTATATAATTTTATAATTATGAGCTAATAGAATGTTAAACAATTTAATATTTATTTATTATAAACTTTAAAACTGTTTTATATATTATGGAAGAATATGGATTAAAAACTGTAAAAATACTTGATTGTGGGAGATGAAATACAATTTCTCACTTAAAATATCCACCTTCTATTGAATCTAAATTTGATCAAAAATTTGTCAATGAACTTCTATGATACTTTATTATATGCTTTGTTCATGTCAAATTTTAATATCATTATTTCCATGCCACTTTCTAATGTTGATTTTAGTACTTCATGGATTTTGATTATTCCATCAATGCTTTGTCTTCCTTGGACATATACCCCTTGTTGTTCTAATATTATATTTGGAAGGATTTTTTCCAACCTTGATGCTATCACACTACACAAGTTGATCTATAATATTTGAAACTTTTTATTCCTTATATTTTGGGATTAAAACTATAAAGGTATTTTTGCATTCCTTAAGAATGTTACCTAACCTAAAAATTCTTGCACTATAGCTACCACATCCTCTCTTACTATCTTCTACAAGGTTTGATAAACTTCAATCTAGAATCCATTTGGTCCTAGAGCATTTTCTATTCCTATGAGAATTCTACCTTTTATAGTTTTTTTTCCTTTACTTCTTTCATAAATCCCTTGTTATCCTCAATTGTAATTATTATTGGGATATGATCCAATAGTTTCTCAATGGCTTAAGTATTTTCTTTCCTCTCCTGTGCAAACAATATTTGAAGTATGTTATAACATCTTCTTGTATCTTATAAATATTTTTAGTCAATTGACCATCCTCCATTTGTATCTCCTTGGTGATTAATAATTATTTAGTTTATTATTATATAACATGAAATTCTAGCTATACAATGTATAATCAATTAAATTTTATCACTACTATATTATTTGAAATACAAATTATAAATTAAGATTATTTTATATTTTAACAAATTATATATAACTTTTATTATTATATAAGATGTATCTAAAATAAGATTCAAAATGTAATGGGTAGATATTTTTTTATGTCAAATTTTTAATACCTTTTGAAAATATTTATATGAACTTACTTATATTATATTATTTCCATTACAACATCATCTTGGTTGGTGTGTATATAAATTTACTAACAAGATTTAAAATATGTTATTTCCTTCTACTAATGACCTATTTCATATGTTGAACTACTACTCATATAAAAATATATATTATTTTAGTAAAAGAAAGAATTTGGTTTGGCCAATTATTTTTTAACATTTAAATTTTACCAAAAGAAAAATTAGTTTGATGATTGGATATATGTAACTCTATTTCATTACAATGGCATTTATGATATATTACTTTCATTAATAACAATAAATATTTAGAGTATTATCATATTTTTTTAGGAAAATTGGTTGCGAGGATGTGGTATTGTGGAGCATATGCTTGCGAGGATGTGGAGTTGGAGGCTTCAGAAATCAACCTGAGTAATTCGTTCTGGTCTACTAATTTTGGAGAGGTGGGTTCTTCATCTTGGGATCCTAGAAAGGTTCATTCTGGTTTGGTGGGTAAGGGAGTCTCTTCTTCTTCACCTTCGTATGCCCAGATTGTGGTTGGTTTGTCCTTTGGCAAAGAGTTTACTCCTTGTGAAGTTAATGTAGAATCCTGCCAAATTCGTATCCTCAACAATAATGTTGATATCCTATTGAGGAAAGTATCCTGGGATTTTGTGGATAAGTTTGTTGGAGGTAGACTAACCTTGGACGTGCTTAAGCGTTGGGCTTTGTCTCAGTGGAAGCCTTGTGGCTCATTGGACATTACTACTCTTTAACCAAAAAAAAATTGACCAGGTTCTATTGCACAAAGGATTCTTGCAAAATTTTGTAGGGTGGTCCTTGGTTTTATGGTAATCGTGATCTCTTTCTTAGGAAGTGGGACCTTGATTTTAACTTGGCTCTTCAGAGGGTTAATTTGGTTCTGGTTTGGGTTTTCCTGCCTAATTTTCCCATGTACTTATGACATGAGAGTCTTTTTAGGGTGGTGGCAATCTCTATTGGGGATTTTTTTTCTTTTGACAAGGTTTCTCTATATGCAGCTTGATGACAATTTGTCAGAATATGTATTATGGTGAATATAGAGAAGAATCTTTCAAGCTCAATGGAACTTATTTCTGGTTACTTGGGTGTAGCCTGTGGTTTATGATAATAAGCCATAGGTTTTTCAGACTTATGGTTTGGGGGGGCACCATCAAAACCTTTACCCCCAGAAGAAGATAGTTATCCAACCTGTTTATAAGGACCCAAAAAGGACTGCCAATGTGGATCATTTCCCCAAGATTATTAAATTTTAAAATATGTTATGGTTTTTTAAATTAATTTTATAGTTAAATGTTTAATTAAAATATTTTTTTATAAATTGGATTGTATAATTTTATTATTATGAGCTAATAGAATGTTAAATAATTCAATATTTATTTATTATAAACTTTAAAATTGTTTTATATATTATGGTAGTATATGGATTAAAAACTGTAAAAATACTTGATTGTATTTTGTTATAATAAAGAATATGGGAGAGAAAATACAATTTCTCACCTAAAATATTTACCTTCTATTGAATCTAAATTTGACCAAAAATTTTTCAATGAACTCCTATGATACTTTATTATATCCTTTGTTCTTGTCAAATTTTAATATCATTATTTCCTTGCCACTTCCTAATGTTGATTTTAGTACTTCATGGATTTTTATTATTCCATCCCTACTTTGTCTTCCTTGGACATATCCCCCTTGTTGTTCTAATATTATGTTTCCAAGGATATTTTCCAACCCTAATGCTATCACACTACACAAGTTGATCTATAATGTTTGAAAATTTTTATTCCTTATTTTTTGGGGATTAAAACTATAAAGGCATTTTTGCATTCCTTAATAATGTTACCTAAGCTACAAATTCTTGTGCTATAGCTACCACATACTCTCTTACTATCCTCCACAAGGTTTGATAAAATTCAAAGCCTTTTCTCTTCCTATGAGAATACTATCTTTTCTGCTTTGTTTTCCTTTACTTATTTCATAAATCCCTTGTTATCCTCAATTGTAATTATTCTTAGGATATTATCCAATACTTTCTCAATGACATATATATTTTCTTCTTTCTCCTATGCAAAAAATATTATGAAGTATGTTGTAACTTCTTCTTGTATCTAATAAATATTTTTAGTCACTTGACCATCCTCCATTTGTATCTCCTTGGTGATTAATAATTCTTTAGTTTATTAAGAAGCTGGTGTTGGAAGATGTCTTCTGGAAATGTGAGTTTGGGTCCAATGTTTTTTGAGTGGTTGGAACCAAGACGTTGTTGTCTTGGGACCCAGGGACAGTGAGGGCAGAGGTGGTGGATGAATTTGTGGGAAGGAATAATTTGATGCAAAATCCTTCTGTTGTGGTGTCATCCTTTGCTCAGGTTGTGGCAGGGATGTCCTATGGTGAGGTTTTTGGCCCTTGCAAGTTTTTCTCGGATCTAGGCCAGATTCGTATCCTAGATAGCATGGTGAATATCCTCTTAAAAAAGGTTTGTGGGATCTGGTTGGAAAAGTGATAGGGGGTATACTACCTTTGGATGTTTTCAAACAGTGGGCTCATTCACGATGGAAATCGTGAGGGTCTTTGGAGCTGGCCACATTACCTAGAAACTTTTCCTCATTTGGTTATTGCCTACATAATTTTTGATGGAGGCCCATGGTTCTATGGAAATAGGGGGCTATTTTTTAGAAAGTGGGGCCATGATTTTAACCTAGCAACATAGAGGGTCAATCTAGTTCCTATGTGGGTGTGGTTGCCAAAATTTTTGACCTATTTATGGCATGAATCAGTGTTCAAAGTAGTGGCTAGTCTCATAGGGGACTTTATTTATTTTGAAAAAACTACTTTGTCACCTGATCGGAGGCAATATGTCTGCATGTGCATTATGGTGGATATTGAGAGAAATATGCCCTCCATGGTTGAGCTAGTTTCTTAGGTAGGGTCATGGAAGCAAGCTGTGATGTACAAAAATAAATCCCAGGCCTATAGGTTATTCAGAATGGGGGGTCACCACCAGAATATCTATCCTCAATGGTAGAAAGGGTAGAAGGTGCAAGGTGGTAAAAAACCCCATAATATGAAGGATGATCAATAGGGCAGACAGAAGCCACTAGGGGAAAATTTAGTATCATTTGGAGATCATGTTCTATGAGCAACCAATGATAAAATATCTTATCTCAGGTAAGAAGGTGCCAAGTGCAGGTAAGAGATCCTCCCTAGATTTGATCCCTAATCCCTATTATTGGAGGAGATATCCCTCATTTTGATCCTTCTAGCTTTGTGGTTGAGTTGCCATTATCTAATTCCTTTGAGTTTCTTGAGGAAGTGCGGATTAGTGAAGGCGTTGAGGGAGAGGTGAATCTTCCCTCGTTCATAGAGGTTGGTCTTAAATCCCCCTTATTGAAAACTAGGGTGTCTGGCCCAGGTGAGAGTCATAGTCTAGTATCTCCAAGTGTGGCAATGGATGGAGGGTTTCCCGGACCTAAGACTAGAAGCCAACATAGGAATATGGATCTCAATGTGGCAAGAAAGCCTGGTCGTCCTCCGGGTAAGGCTGGAAGAAAGAGGTCGTTGGAAATTTTAGGGACCAGTAATGGGGAAATATTGTTTTTCTTAACGAAAAAGCCAATGAGAAAATCATGAAGGAGAGGGATTTGTTGGCATCCCCAAGGGAGGTGGGTAAAAAATTTTCCTTTTAATTCCAATGAAAATCTATTCTTGGAATGTTAGAGGACTTAATAACTCCTCAAAGCGTAGGATGCTTGCATATTTTTGAAATGATAATTCTACGGTGGCTTTGTTAGAATATTTGGTGCAATTTTTAAAGAGGTGGGACAACTATATCTCTTTACCAATTATGTGGCTTGTTTTTTCTTTACCAATTTTATTCATTTATGAAGGTATTTTTAAATACCCAATCAATTTATTAATCAATGGTCATTAATGAAGGTATTTTTAAATACCTCAATTTAATTCATTAGTTCATTAATAAAGGTATTTTTAAGTACTCAATCAATTTATTAATTATGGTTCATTAATGAAGGTATTTTAAATACCTCATTTAATTCATTAATGAAGGTATTTTTAAGTACTCAGTCAATTTATTAATTATGGGTCATTAATGAAGGTATTTTAAATACCTCATTTAATCCATTGGTGAAGGTATTTTTCAATACCAGGTATTTTAAATACCCAATAAATTTATTAATTATTGGTCATTAATCAAGGTATTTTTAATACCCCATTTAATTCATTAATGAATGTATTTTTAAATACCCAATTAATTTTAAAAAAAAAAGTGGGAACTATTTCGAATATGAGAAGTGAGAATTATTTTGAAAATGAGGAGTGAGAATTATTTTGAAAATCAGGGGTGGGAATCAAAAATATGTTTCTGCTTTGGTTCATCTGCCTACCTTGGGAAGTGGTTATTTTTTGGGAACCGTTGGGATGCGGCTCAAATGTCTTGTGGGATTATTTCAAAGTTATATGTTGTGTTGTAGAACTACCTTGGCTCTCTCATATCATAGGTCTTCTCGAATCTCCCAGCCCTTTGGATCCTGTGGTTTGTGGTGTCGGTTTATGCAGTTATTGTTTTGTTTTGGTTAGTGTTGTAGTACAGTTTTTGTACTCTTTTGTTTAAGTTTTAGAGTGCACTATTTTGATTTGCTATTTTGTTGTAAAATGTTTTGGGGCCCTTTCAAAACCCTCTTCCCTTAATTTTACTAAAAAAAAAAGAAACATGAAATGCTAGCTATACAATGTATAACCAATTAAATTTTATCACTATTATATTATTTGAAAAATAAAATATAAATTAAGATTTTTTATATTTTAACAAATTATATATAATTTTTATTATTATATAAGATGTATCTAAAATGAGATTCAAAATGTAATGGATAGATGGTTTTTTTATGTCAAATTTTTAATCTTTTGAAAATATTTATATGAACTTATTTATATTATATTATTTTCATTACATCATCATCTTGGTGTGTATATAAATTTACTAACAGGATTTAAACTATGTTCTTTCCTTTGCTAAGGACCTATACCTATTTTATATGTTGAACTACTACTCATAAAATATATATTGTTTTAGTTAAAGAAAGAATTTGGTTTGGCCAAATTATTTTTTAACATTTAAATTTTACTAAAAGAAAATTAATTTGATGATTGGATAAATTATATGTCACTCTATTTCATTACAATAACATTTATGATATATTACTTTCATTAATAACAATAAATATTTGGAAGATTATCATATTTTTTTAGGATAATAATAATATTAGTAATTTTTTATTCACTCTCCATTGACATATATATTTGTTCATTTTGATCCTTGTAAGCATTTCTCTCCCTTTATTTGCATAATAGTTTAATGAGTTATCATATAATTCTATATAAATGAGAATAATTTTGTATTTGTTATATAGACACCACCTTTAAGAGTTTTGTAAAGTTTCTTTTGAAAACAAACATTAAAATGAAGCAAGGATATATTTTTCTATATGTAAACAATATAAAATATTAATATAAATATAAAAGTGATTTCATTATTTTTTAAAATTAATTATTCCTTCTAAGCTATAAATTCTAACAAATAATGAAATACACACCAACCATCCACAAAATGTTTGATAATTTATCTTTGAAATAAATTTTTCAAAATTTTATTATTTATTTTAATATCTATAAAAAATTACATTAATTCCTTTCTTTTTAAAACTTATTCATATTAAAAAAATATAATATTAAAAATAAATAAATAAATAACCTAACTACATTAACTTTAGCTTATTTACGTAAAGTACATGTAAAAGATGTGATAACCTTTGGTTAAATTATTACTTTAGATTATTTACATAAAGTACATGTAAAAGATGTGATAACCTTTGGTTAAATTATTACATGTATTTTTTAAATTTGAATTCTTAAATACAAACCTTTATATAATAATTATAGAATTTAAATTTTTTTGGGTATGAAAATAAGATATTATAATATAAACTTTTTCTAAATTGTTTTATAAATATATTAAAATATGTATAGAACACTTTACTTCGCAATGAATTTGATATTGATTTTAATTATTATAGTTTTTTTTTTAATTCTCTTCATCGACCAAATAAAATACCTCTTAATTCATGAAACTTCAAAAAGATATAAAAAAAAATTCTATTGAAGCTATGGTGTCTTTCAAGGATAAAAAGTGAAAATGGTCTTCTATTACTTATCAATGGATATTTTATAGAGAATTTTCATGTGATAATTAATTGAATATTAAAAAAAAAAATAAGTTTTTTATATTTTATTTAATTTACAAGAAAACATATTTAAAATATATATATTTTTTCATTTATAGTTGAAATATATATTTTTATTATTTTTCTTAGGTTTATAGGAATCTTGTAAAAATGTGATATTGGATTTAAAAATACAAAAATAGTCTTATATGAATTTTTTGATAATGTGAAAATAGGAATCTATTGTTTTCTGGTTCTTTTGATTTTTTTTTTTAATATTTCTTATATTAATACAAAAATCAAAATACAAGACATCATAGCAGATTACAAAAATTTGCTCAAGGATATCTAACCATTTGACTTGTCCTTAGTAGAGTAGTCTTTGAGATCTTTGATTATAAGCCTCTTAAAGGCTCTACATTGGAACTGAATATCAATAACAGTATTAAACACAATCCCAAAAACATGAATAGCTTCATCTCAAAAAACTAAACTACATCTCACCTTTCAAATAACATACAAAGTTGTTGCTCTGATAACAATCCACACCCCCTTAATATGTTGAGGGTAGCCAAAGGCATCTCCCAAAAGAACCAATTTCTAACTCCACATATCACCTAGGATAGGATAATAGGTCCACTTAAATATGTTTCAAACATTCCTTGCTATAATACAATCCCAAAAGATATGTTTAACAACTTATTTTCTACCACAACTACTATAGAGGTCTGAGATATTCATCCACCTTGTCAACCTTGCTTTGCAATGGATACCTTGGAAAATAAGCAACCAAAGAAAATTCTTGAGCTGAGTAGATAATCAAAATTTTCAAACCTGCTTTAGCCTCTTCTTCCACTTCTTCTCTAAACAGACATGAAAACACATATGACCAATGTACAAGGTTAAGTAATCTTTTTTTAATCATGATCCCTCATAAATTTGATAGCTATGTTTATCAATAGGTAATTTAACACATACCCACCACACACCCATCCCCTCACACACTCGCGCAACGGTTTGAACCTTGGACCTTCGAAAGAAGAGCTAAAGCCTGAACCACTGTGTATCTATCAATAGTTTTTAAATACTATAGTTTGTTATTATTTGTTTATTTTTTTAATATTGATATTGGATTTAATTTTTTTAATAGGTTATCAAATAATTTAATATTTTTTTTATCTTTGTGTCTAAAACAAATCTATAAATATGCACATCCTTTAAACTCTTATTAATTTTATAACAAGACAACCACTTGGAATAATCAAGGTCTTAACACACAACTATCACACACCCACCCCCTCACACACTTTCTCACATCACAATTTGAAACTTGGACCTCTCAAAGAAGAGCCAAAGCCCGAACCGTTGCACTGTCCCCACTTTATATATATATATATATATATATATATATATATATATATATATATATATATATATATATATATATATATATATATATATATATATATATTATTTTGAATGTAAAAGCCTAACTTTTAATTAATTTAAAAATACAAGTCTTTACAAAAAAAAAAGGTGGATAGGCGCATCCTAATACGTAGTCACACTAACTCAAGTTGCATTAGGAAATAGTTACTTCAAAACTAAAGAACATAAGCTTATACTTGAGAGGGGGGGTGAATAGTATAAGATAAAACTTTTTACTTTTCAATCCAAATGATAACAACAATAATATCAAAGCAGTAAATAATGCACACATCATCACACACATGAGAGACATGATTTAACGTGGTTCACCCAATGTGGGTTACGTCCATGGAGAAAATATTCCTTATAAATTTTCTCAATGAATATTTTGGGAACCAAATCCCTATTACAATGTTTATGGACCTCTGTCCAAAGGAGACACCAATCCCCTATGCTCAAGTTCGTGGATCTCTATCCATAGGAGACCTCTGTCCCCACTGCTCTAGTTTGTGGATCTCTTTCCACAGGAGAACTCTATCCCCTCTACTCTAGTTTGTGGATCTCTCTCCATAGGAGAACTCTATCCCCTCTACTCTTCTCAACTCTGATCAAATATGCTCACAACTCTGATCCAATCTACTCACAACTCTGATCCAATCTTCTCACAACTGCATGTACTGATCTGTCTTATACCTACTCACAAGTCTGCTTCAACCCTACTCACAAAACTGCCTCAACCTGCTCATAAGTCTACCTCAAACCTGCTCACAATTCTGCTCTAGTCTGCTCACTATCTCTGCTCAATTTTACTCTAATACATGCTCAATACTGCTCATAACATTTGCTTTATTATAACACTTCAAACATATTCTATCAAGAATTATTGTTCAAGAACACACAGGAAATGATATGCAATATGATTCCACCATATGTTCTTTTCAAATTTAACTCAACCCAATGCACAATTGCTTTACAAAACTTGCTCATCCACATTCAATACATTCAAACCAATGCTACAAAAGGTTTCACAATGATGCACAAACTTGTCTTCAAACCTAGCACAAGTAGTTCACAATCTCTAGCACAAATGTCTCAATCTCTTTCAACAATGGAAGCACAACTTGTTCTCAAACTCTATCCCAAATGTTTCCAAAACCATTCAACAATGAAGCACAAACCCTAGCTCAAACATTTCCAACAATGCATATGAACTTAATCCTTATATCTCCTCCTTATGACATCACAAGATATGCCCAACCAAATACCTCAAATAAGGAGTAATGTTACCATACCTCTTAGATTGCTTTGGATGGAGATGAGCTCTCAAAAACCTATCTCAAAAATTATTCTATCCTTTTATGCCACTTCAAAGGTTAGTTAGCACAATATTTTTCAACCATCCATATAAGAAACCTTTCCTCAAAAATAGTGCACAAAATATTGTTTTACCACTCCTTTTATTTTTCCAATGCAAGGTTTTTAATCACTAAACAACTCCTCTCAAATTCTCTTTCACAATGCTGGACTACACACAATACTTAACCATTGAACACCTTATTACTCCTAAGTGATTTTCAATATTAGCAACCAAACCCTAAGTGCATATCACAAATTAAATCCCACTTCAATATACCTTATACCTCCTAATATATCTCAATTTAATTAAACATAGAATCAAAAATGTCACACAATAAAGCTTACAACCTTATGTCTCCCTAGAAAATTGCACACCAAACAATAAAAATTTAACCCTTATATCTCCCTAAGTCATGCGCTATGCATACCTTAATTTAATCAAAAAATTTACCTTACCTCAAGCATTGTCGCCCTACCATCGTGACTCGATCCTGCGTCTCCTTGTTGGCCCACACCCTAGCACTAGGGTGGACACCACGTGGGCTAGGCACCCACACGATCACCAAGGAGCATGCACTCCTTTTTACCTTCTACGTTCGATGCTCTTCTCAACCAAAATAAAAAACCTCCATCATGATTCAAACGTGTAACCTCTCACCTGCCACACTCTTCGCAAGACCTGCCTACCACTTGGGCTATCCATCCACGTAGGACCAAAAATGTGCACTTCCTCCTTAATCTCTTCACTACCCTCAAAATGCATAAAAATATTTGTCTTATTCTCTGCCTCCACAATGTGCTCGAACGAATGTGATTATTGCTTAGGTTAAAAAACATTAGTCCATGCAAATAATTAAACCTTTTTATACCCTTTTGCTTGCCTTACTTGGACATCAGCTCAACCTTTTATTTGCCACCTTTTAAATTCAAATTCTTGGCACCTTTTGATAATTCAAATTTATTTTATTTTTAATATAATATTTAACCTTGGTGTTAAATATTATTTATTATATTATTTAACCTTGGTGTTAAATAATATTTTTGCTTGTAGTCCTTTGTCAATTTAATTTCTTTTTGAGACCTTTGTCCAATGCACTTTCAATCCTCCTTTTAATAAGTCCTTTTGACTTAAATATTATAATATTAAAATATTATAATATTGTCTCTTTTAATCCTTAGTCACTTGCTTTCTTTTGAACCATGGTCTTAAACTTGGGCCTTCAACCTTTTAACCTTAATGACTTTGACATCAATGACAACAATATACTCAAAATTTCCAACAATCTCCCCCTTTGTCATTGATGGCAACCCTTTCTAAAAATTCCTTTTCCAACCACTTGATTCCAAATCTGCTCCCCTTGACTGGATGCTCTCCCCTTACTCAAATATCTCCCCCTTTGACATCAATGGCAAAGGGACTCCTTTGGGGCTAAATATAAGACTCTTAGCTCAGCCCCCTCCCCACCTCCTCTCCTTGAGGTGATTAATTTTGGGGTGGGAGTAAGACTACTCCCAATTTCCTTCTAAGATACTCAAAAGTTTCCTTTGGCAATGGCTTAGTAAATATGTCCGCAAGTTGTTCCTTTGTAGTAACATATTCCAATTTGACTTGCTTATCCATCACCTATTCTCTCAGAAAGTGATATTTGATCGGAATGTGCTTGGTCCTTGAGTGCATCACTAGATTCTTTGAAATGTTTATGGCACTTGTATTATCACATAGTATGGATATGGGATGATCATGCTCTATCTTAAAGTCCTTTAAAGTTTACTTCATCCATAACACTTGTGTACAACAAGCAACTACTGCAATGTACTCTACCTCTGCTGTGGATAAGGATATCGATGCTTGTTTCTTGCTCAGCCAAGAGACTAAACAATCTCCAAGAAAGAATGCTCCTCCACTTGTACTTTTTCTATCATCAATACTGCCTGCCCAATCTGCATCCATATATGTTGTGAGAGTGAAATTATCACTTCTGGGATACCAGAGTCCAAAATCCATAGTTCCTTTTAAATACTTGAGAATTCTCTTTACTGCCAACACATGTGTTTCCTTTGGCGCTACTTGAAATCTTGCCACTAGTCCCACTACCTGCATTATATCTGGTCTTGTAGCTATGACATATAGTAAGCTACCAATCATAGATCTATACAATGTCTGATTTGCTTCAGGAGATTCATCATATTTACTCAACTTGCATCCTATAACCATGGGGGTACTCACTGGTTTACAATCCTCCAATTTGAATTTCTTCAACATTTCTTTTATATACTTGGTTTGTGAGAGAAATACACCCTTTTTTTATTATGAAATCTGTAATCCAAGGAAGAAGGACAACTCACCAAGAATTGACATTTCAAATTCATTTTGCATACTCTTTGCAAATTTTTGACACATCTTATCATTATTACCTCCAAAAATGATATCATCCACATAGACCACCACAATTAATAAGTCATTTCCTTCATTTTTTATGTATAAATTATTGTCAACTATTCCTTTTCTGAAACCCTATTCTTGAAGATACTTATCCAACCTTGAATACCAAGATCTAGGAGCTTGCTTTAGTCCATAAAGAGCCTTCTTTAATCTGCATACATAATCTGGCTTATCAGTTAGGTTGAACCCCTCAAGTTGCTCAATGTAGACCTCTTCTTCCAAGAAGCCATTGAGAAAAGCTGATTTTACATCCATTTGATATACTTTGAAGTTCTTGAAGCTTGAGAAAGCTAAAAATATCCTTATGGCCTCAAGTCATGCAACATGAGCAAATGTTTCATCAAATTCAATCCCTTCAACCTGTGCATAGCCTTTGCATACCAATATTGCTTTGTTTCTGACTACCTGACCATCTTCATTTAACTTATTTCTGTAAACCCATTTAGTGCCAATTATATTCTTGTCCTTTGGTCATGGGACAAGTTCCCAAGTCTCACTTTTCTCTATTTTATCCAATTCCTCATCCATTGCCTTGACCCAAAATTTATCTTCTCTTGCCTCATTGAAATTCTTGGGCTCAATTTTAGACAACAAAGAAAAATTTGCATGTTCACTTGTTCCTATTATCTTCCTCCTTGTTTGTCTTTCATCTGGATTTCCAATAATCAGATCTCTTGGATGATTCTTTTGCACATACCTGGATGGAGTCTTAGGTGGTGTTCTTTGTGCTTCATCTTCTTCTGATTCTTCACCTACTTCTTCTTGGCAACTTTCTTCTTCTTGATATATAATTTCTTGAGTTGGTTCTTTTGACCCTGTCTGTTCATCAACTGTCACATTTATACTTTCCATAATTGTATGTGTCCTCTTATTATAGAATTTATAGGCTTTGCTCTTAGTGGAATACCCAAGGAAGATACCCTCATCACATCTTGAGTCAAACTTGCCCAAATTTTTCTCTTCCCATCTAATGTAGCATTTGCTTCCAAAAATTCTGAAATACTTCATAGTAGTTGGTCTTCCCTTCCAAAGCTCATATGGATTTTTATGATGATTTACTCTTACCTGAGCTCTATTGATGATATAGACAGTTGTATGAACTACCTCTCTCCAAAACCCATCTAAAATCTTTGATTCATTTAGCATAGCTCTGGCCATATTCTCAATAGTTCTATTTTTCCTTTCAACTACTCCATTTTGTTGTGGGGTTCTTGTTGTTGAGTATTCTCTTTTGATCCCATGTTGTTCATAAAATTCTATGAATTCACCTGAAGTAAATTCTCCTCCTCTATCTGATCTTAGACACTTTATCCTTTTACCTGTTTTATTTTCTACTAACTCTTTGAATGCCTAGAATTTCTCAAAGGCTTCTGAATTTTCTTTTAAGAAAGCTACCCAAGTCATTCTGGAGAAATCATCTATAAATAGCATGAAGTAACTTTCACCTTGTAAACTCTTTGTCCTTGTAGGACCACATAAATCAGTGTGAACTAGTTTCAATGGTTCAGATGAAGTAAATTCTTTTGACTTGAAACTTGTTCTTGTTTGCTTTCCATGCTGACATTATGCACAAATTGTGCTTTGTGGTATTTTTATCTTGGGTAAGTCTCTGACTGCCTATTTGTTGTTGATTTTCACTATGTTGTCAAATTTTAGATGACCCATTCTTCTATGCCATAACCAACTCTCATCCTCTTGTGATAAGAAATATTTTTCTCCCTTAATTTCACTTAGTATGTAGAGATTGTTTGTAGTTCTACTGGCATCTGCAATAAGCTTTCCTGTCTTGGATTTTTTGATCTCACATCTATTTGGATGAAAAGTGACTATGTGCCCCTGATCACAAAGTTGACTTACACTCAGTAAATTGTGCTTCAATCCCTTAACATACAATACATTTTCTATCCTTGATTTTCCATTATCTAAACTCAAAGTCCCTTTCCCAACAATTTTTGTTGAACCATTGTCACCAAATTTTACTGATCCTCCATTGATTTCTTTAAGAGCAAGAAATTTACTTTTGTCACCTATCATATGACTCGAACAACCACTATCAAGAAACCACTGATTTCTTTTATCTTGTACATGAAGAGTTGTTTGTACCAACATTGACTTCTCCTTTTCTTGCTCTTTTCTCTCTTTCCAAACTTTTGAGGTTGTATTCTTTTGATCCTTCTGATCCTCCTTTTTTCTTGATTCAGGAAATATTATTTTACACCATTTGGCCTTGTGCCCAAAGTTATTGCATTTGTAATAGATGATATTGTTATCCATGAGAGGTGCAAATGAATTGAAATTTCTATCAACATTATTTCTCATACGGACCATGCAATGTACAACTCTATGACCATATTTGTTACATGAAAAACAATAGCCATAGAAGAAATTTTGTAACCTGTTAGATTACCTTGAATAATATGGTTGCATGCTTCTTCCTTTGTCATTTCTATAATTGAATTTTGTCCATGAAGCTTCTCTGCTTTCTTCCTTCTTGATGCTTTTGCCTTTCAATACATTAGCATAGGTCATGGGCTCTTCTTCCTTTGATATCTTTGTTCCCTTGGAGCTTGACTCCTCTTTCTATTTCCCTAACTTTATATCTTGTTGTAACTTATCTTTAGACTTTTCAACTCCCTTTCTTAGAGAGACAATTTCAGATTCCAACCCTTCACATTCTAACTCTTTTGCCTTTAACTATTCTACCATATCCATTTCAATTTTCCTTGCCTCTTCAACTTTTACCTTTAGCTCTATGAGATTTTGTAGAAGTTTCATCTTTGCTTCCTCATCCTCTTGAATTTGAGCCTTCAAACTTGAATTCTTCTTTCTAATTATTTCCAAGTTTCTAAGAGCAGCAATAAGTTCCTCTTTCATGTCGATCATGGCTTCTTCTCCATTTTCTGTTGTCATGTATGTTCTTGTGGGATCTTCCTTCAAGTTGTTAGGCTTTTCATGAAGGAACCCACTCTAATACCAATTGAAGAACATAAGATTATACTGAGAGGGGGTGAACAGTATAAGATAAAAATTTTTACTTTTCAATCCAAATGATAACAACAATAATATCAAAGTAGTAAATAATGCACACATCATCACACACATGAGAGACATGATTTAACGTGGTTCACCCAATGTGGGTTACGTCCACGGAGAAAATATTCCTTATAAATTTTCTCAATGAATATTTTGGGAACCAAATCCCTATTACAATGTTTATGGACCTCTATCCAAAGGAGACACCAATCCCCTATGCTCAAGTTCGTGGATCTCTATCCATAGGAGACCTCTGTCCCCACTACTCTAGTTTGTGGATCTCTTTCCATAGGAGAACTCTATCCCCTCTACTCTGGTTTGTGGATCTCTCTCCATAGGAGAACTCTATCCCCTCTACTCTGCTCAACTCTGATCAAATTTACTCACAACTCTGATCCAATATGCTCACAACTCTGATCCAATCTACTCACAACTACTTGTACTGATCTATCTTATACCTACTCACAAGTCTGCTTCAACCCTACTCACAAAACTACCTCAACCTACTCACAAGTCTACCTCAAACCTACTCACAAGTCTGCTCTAGTCTGCTCACTATCTCTGCTCAATTCTGCTCTAATACATGCTCAATATTGCTCATAACATTTGCTTGATTATAACACTTCAAACATATTCTATCAAGAATTATTGTTCAAGAACACATAGGAAATGATATGCAATATGATTCCACCATATGTTCTTTCCAATTTAACTCAACCCAATACACAATTGCTTTACAAGACTTGCTCATCCACATTCAATACATTCAAATCAATGCTACAAAAGGTTTCACAATGATGCACAAACTTGTCTTCAAACCTAGCACAAGTAGTTCACAATCTCTAGCACAAATGTCTCAATCTCTTTCAACAATGGAAGCACAACTTGTTCTCAAACTCTATCCCAAATATTTCCAAAACCATTCAACAATGAAGCACAAACACTAGCTCAAACATTTCCAACAATGCATATGAACTTAATCCTTATATCTCCTCCTTATGACATCACAAGATATGCCCAACCAAATACCTCAAATAAGGAGTAATGTTACCATACCTCTTAGCTTGCTTTTGATGGAGATGAGCTCTCAAAAACCTGTCTCAAAAATTATTCTATCCTTTTATGCCACTTCAAAGGTTAGTTAGCACAATATTTTTCAACCATCCATATAAGAAACCTTTCCTCAAAAATAGTGCACAAAAATATTGTTTTACCACTCCTTTTATTTTTCCAATGCAAGGTTTTTAATCACTAAACAACTCCTCTCAAATTCTCTTTCACAATGTTGGACTACACACAATACTTAACCATTGAACACCTTATTACTCCTAAGTGATTTTCAATATTAGCAACCAAACCCTAAGTGCATATCACAAATTAAATCCCACTTCAATATACCTTATACCTCCTAATATATCTCAATTTAATTAAACACAAAATCAGAAATGTCACACAACAAAGCTTACAACCTTATGTCTCCCTAGAAAATTGCACACCAAACAATAAAAATTTAACCCTTATATCTCCCTAAGTCGTGCGCTATGCATACCTTAATTTAATCAAAAAATTTACCTTACCTCAAGCACTATCATGTTGTGACTCGATCCTGCCTCTCCTCGCTGGCCCACACCCTAGCACTAGGGCGGACACCATGTGGGCTAGGCGCCCACACGATCACCAAGGAGCATGCACTCCTTTTACCTTCTACGTTCGATGCTCTTCTCAACCAAAACAAAAAATCTCCATCATGATTCAAACGCGTAACCTCTCACCTACCACGCTCTTCGCAAGACCTGCCTACCACTTGGGCTATCCATCCACGTAGGACCAAAAATGTGCGCTTCCTCCTTAATCTCTTCACTGCCCTTGAAATGTGCAAAAAGACTTGTCTTATTCTCTACCTCCACAATGTGCTCGAACGAATGTGATTATTGCTTGGGTTAAAAAACTTTAGTCCATGCAAATAATTAAACCTTTTTATACCCTTTTGCTTGCCTTACTTGGACGTCAGCTCAACCTTTTATTTGCCACCTTTTAAATTCGAATTCTTGGCACCTTTTGATAATTCGAATTTATTTTATTTTTAATATAATATTTAACCTTGGTGTTAAATAATATTTTTTCTTGTAGTCCTTTGTCAACTTAATTTCTTTTTGAGACCTTTGTCCAATGCACTTTCAATCCTCCTTTTAATAAGTCCTTTTGACTTAAATATTATAATATTAAAATATTATAATATTGTCTCTTTTAATCCTTAGTCACTTGCTTTCTTTTGAACCATGGTCTTAAACTTGGGCCTTCAACCTTTTAACCTTAATGACTTTGACATCAATGACAACAATATACTCAAAATTTCCAACAATATCCCCCTTTGTCATTGATGGCAACCCTTTCTAAAAATTCCTTTTCCAACCACTGGATTCCAAATCTTCTCTCCTTGAGAAGATGCTTCCCCTGACCGAATGCTCTCCCCTCCCCACCTCCTTTCCTTGAGGTGATTAATTTTGGGGTGGGAGTAAGACTACTCCCAATTTCCTTCTAAGATACTCAAAAGTTTTCTTTGGCAATGGCTTAGTAAATATGTCCACAAGTTGTTCCTTTGTAGTAACATATTCCAATTTGACTTTCTTATCCATCACCTTTTCTCTTAGAAAGTGATATTTTATTGAAATGTGCTTGGTCCTTGAGTGCATCATTGGATTCTTTGAAATGTTTATGGCACTTGTATTATCACATAGTATGGATATGGGATGATCATGCTCTATCTTAAAGTCCTTTAAAGTTTACTTCATCCATAACACTTGTGTACAATAAGCAAATATTGCAATGTACTCTACCTCTATTGTGGATAAGGATATCGATGCTTGTTTCTTGCTTAGCCAAGAGACTAAACAATCTCCAAGAAATAATGCTCCTCCACTTGTTCTTTTTTGTCATCAATACTGCCTACCCAATATGCATCTGTATATGTTGTGAGAGTGAAATTGTCACTTTTGGGATACCAGAGTCCAAAATCCATAGTTCCTCTTAAATACCTAAGAATTCTCTTTACTACCAGCACATGTGTTTCCTTTGGCACTGCTTGAAATCTTACCACTAGTCCCACTATCTGCATTATATCTGGTCTTGTAGTTGTGACATATAGTAAGCTACCAATCATAGATCTATACAATATCTAATTTGCTTCATGAGATTTATCATCTTTACTCAACTTGCATCCTAGGTAACCATGGGGAGTACATCACTGGTTTACAATCCTCCAATTTGAATTTCTTCAACATTTCTTTTATATACTTGGTTTGTGAGAGAAATACATCCTTTTATAATTGTGAAATTTGTAATCCAAGGAAGAAGGACAACTCACCAAGCATTGACATTTCAAATTCATTTTGCATACTCTTTATAAATTTTTGACACATCTTATCATTATTGCCTCCAAAAATGATATCATCCACATAGACCACCACAATTAATAAATCATTTCCTTCATTTTTGATGTATAAATTATTGTCAACTATTCCTTTTTTGAAATCATGTTCTTGAAGATACTTATCCAACCTTGAATACCAAGCTCTAGGAGCTTGCTTTAGTCCATAAAGAGCCTTCTTTAATCTACATACATAATCTGGCTTATCAATTAGGTTGAACCCCTCAGGTTGCTCAATATAGACCTCTTCATCCAAGATGCCATTGAGAAAAGCTGATTTTACATCCATTTGATATACTTTGAAGTTTTTGAAACTTTAGAAAGCTAAAAATATCCTTATGGCCTCAAGTCATGCAACAGGAGCAAATGTTTCATCAAAATCAACTCCTTCAACATGTGCATAGCCTTTGCATACCGGTCTTGCTTTATTTCTGACTACATGACCATCTTCATTTAACTTATTTTTGTAAACCCATTTAGTGCCAATTACATTCTTGTCCTTTGGTCATGGGATAAGTTCCCAAGTCTCACTTTTCTCTATTTGATCCAATTCCTCATCCATTGCCTTGACCCAAAATTTATCTTCTCTTGCCTCATTGAAATTCTTGGGCTCAATTTTAGACAAGTAAAAATTTGCATGTTCACTTGTTCCTATTATCTTCCTCCTTGTTTTTCTTTCATCTGGATTTCCAATAATAAAAAATCTTGGATGATTCTTTTGCACATACTTGTATGGAGTCTTAGGTAGTTTTCTTTGTGCTTCATCTTCTTCTGATTCTTCACCTACTTCTTCTTGGCAACTTTCTTCTTCTTGATATACAATTTCTTGAGTTGGTTCTTTTGACCCTGTCTATTCATCAATTGTCACATTTATACTTTCCATAATTGTATGTGTCCTCTTATTATAGCATTTATAGGCTTTTATCTTAGTGGAATACCCAAGGAAGATACCCTCATCACATCTTGAGTCAAACTTGCCCAAATTTTTCTCTTCTCGTCTAATGTAACATTTGCTTCCAAAATTTTTGAAATACTTCATAGTAGCTGGTCTTCCCTTCCAAATGTCATATGGATTTTTATGATGATTTACTCTTACCTGAGCTCTATTTATGATATATATAGTTGTATGAATTGCCTCTCTCCAAAACCCATCTGAAATATTTGATTCATTTAGCATAGCTCTGGCCATATTCTCAATAGTTCTATTTTTCCTTTCAACTACTCCATTTTGTTGTGGGGTTCTTGTTGCTAAGTATTCTCTTTTGATCACATGTTGATAGAATTCTATGAATTCACCTGAAGTAAATTCTCCTCCTCTATCTGATCTTAGACACTTTATCTTTTTACCTGTTTTATTTTCTACTAGAACTTTGAATGCCTAGAATTTCTCAAAGGCTTTTGACTTTTCTTTTAAGAAAGCTACCCAAGTCATTCTGGAGAAATAATCTATAAATAGCATGAAGTAACTTTCACCTTGTAAACTATTTGTCCTTGTAGGACCACATAAATCAGTTTGAACTAGTTTCAATGGTTCAGATGAAGTAAATTTTTTTGACTTGAAACTTGTTCTTGTTTGCTTTCCATGCTGGCATTGTGCATAGATTATGCTTTGTGGTCTTTTTATCTTGGGTAAGTCTCTGATTGCGTTTGTTGCTTATTTTCACTATGTTTTCAAATTTCAGATGACCCATTCTTCTATGCCATAACCAACTCTCATCCTCTTGTGATAAGAAACATTTTCCTCCCTTAATTTCACTTATTACATAGATATTGTTTGTAGTTCTAGTGGCATATGAAATAAGCTTTCCTATATTAGATTTTCTTATCTCACATCAATTTGGATGAAAATTGATTGTGTGCCCCTAATCACAAAGTTGAATTACACTCAACAAAATTTATGTCCTTGATTTTCCATTATCTAAACTCAAAGTCCCTTTTCCAAAAATTTTTTCTGAACCATTGTCACCAAATTTTATTGATCCTCCATTGATTTCTTTAAGAGCAAGAAATTTACTTTTATCACTTGTCATATGACTCGAACAACCACTATCAAGAAACCACTGATTTATCTTATCTTGTACATGAAGATTTGTTTGTACCAACATTGACTTCTCCTTTTCTTGCTCTTTTCTCTCTTTCCAAACTTTTGAGGTTGTATTATTTTTATCCTTCTAATCCTTATTTTTGCTTGATTTAGGAAATATTTTTTTACACCATTTGGCCTTGTGCCCAAAGTTATTGCATTTGTAACAGATGATATTGTTATCCATGAGAGGTGCAAATAAATTGAAATTTCTATCAACATTATTTCTCATACAGACCATGCAATGTACAACTCTATGACCATATTTGTTACATGAAAAACAATAGCCATGGAAGAAATTTTGTAACCTGTTAGATTGCCTTGAATAATATGGTCACATGCTTCTTCCTTTTCTGTTTTTGTAATTGAATTTTGTCCATGAAGCTTCTCTCTTTTCTTCCTTCTTGATGCTTTTGCCTTTGAATACATTAGCATAGGTCATGGGTTCTTCTTCCTTTGATATCTCTGTTCCCTTGGAGCTTGACTCCTATTTTTGTTTCCCTAACTTTATATCTTGTTGTAACTTATCTTTAGACTTTTCAACTCCCTTTCTTAGAGAGACCAACTCTTCACATTCTAAATCTTTTGCCTTTAACTGTTATGCCATATCCTTTTCAATTTTCCTTGCCTCTTCAATTTTTACCTTTAGCTCTGTGAGATTTTGTAGAAGTTTTGTTTTTTCTTCCTCATCCTCTTGAATTTGAGCCTTCAAACTTGAATTCTTCTTTCTAACTCTTTCCAAGTTTCTAAGAGTAGCAATAAGTTCCTCTTTCATGTTGATCATGGCTTCTTCTCCATTTTTTGTTGTCATGTATGTTCTTTTGGGATCTTCCTTCAAGTTGTTAGGCTTTTCATGAAGGAACCTACTCTGATACCAATTGAAGAACATAATCTTATATTGAGAGGGGGTGAACAGTATAAGATAAAAAATTTTACTTTTCAATACAAATGATAACAATAATAATATCAAAGTAATAAATAATGCACACATCATCACACACATGAGAGACATTATTTAATGTGGTTCACCCAATGTGGGTTACATCCACGGAGAAAATATTCCTTATAAATTTTCTCAATGAATATTTTGGGAACCAAATCCCTATTACAATATTTATGGACCTCTATCCAAAGGAGACACCAATCCCCTATGCTCAAGTTCATGGATATCTATCCATAGGAGACCTTTATCCCCACTACTCTGGTTTGTGGATCTCTTTCCATAGGAGAACTCTATCTCCTCTGCTCTGATTTGTGGATCTCTCTCCATAGGAGAACTCTATCCCCTCTGTTCTTCTCAACTCTAATCAAATATACTCACAAATTTGATCCAATATACTCACAACTCTAATCCAATATACTCACAACTACCTATATTGATTTGTCTTATACCTGCTCACAAGTCTGCTCCAACCCTGCTCACAAGACTGCCTCAACCTGCTCACAAGTCTCCCTCAAACCTGCTCACAAGTCTGCTCTAGTCTGCTCATTGTATTTGCTCAATTCTGCTCTAATACTTGCTCATAAATACTTTTAACATATGCTCAAAAATTGCTCATAACATTTGCTTTATTATAATACTTCAACCATATTCTATCAAGAATTATTTTTCAAGAACACATAGGAAATTATATGCAATATGATTCCACCATATTTTCTTTTCAAATTTACTCAACCCAATACACAATTGTTTTACAATACTTTCTCATCCACATTCAATATATTCAAATAAATCCTACAAAAGGTTTCACAATGATGCACAAATTTATCTTCAAACCTAGCGCAAGTAGTTCACAATCTCTAGCACAAATATCTCATTATCTTTAAAAAATAGAAGGACAACTTGTTCTCAAATTCTAACCCAAATATTTCCAAAACAATTCAACAATGAAGCACAAGAAGATATCAAACTCTAGCATAAATGATTTCCATTTCATTCATCAGTGTAGCACAAATCCTAGCTCAAACCTTTCCAACAATGCATATGAACTTAATCCTTATATCTCCTCCTAATGACATCACAAGATATTCCCAACCAAATACCTCAAATAAGGAGTAATGTTACCATACCTCTTACCTTGCTTTGGATGGAGATGAGCTCTCAAAAACCTATCTCTAAAATTATTCTATTATTTTATGCCACTTCAAAGGTTAGTTAGCACAATATTTTTCAACCAGCCATATAAGAAACCTTTCCTCAAAATTAGTGCACAAAATATTGTTTTACCACTTATTTTATTTAGCCAATGCGCCCACATGATCACCAAGGAGCATGCACTCTTTTTACCTTCCACGTTCGACACTCTTCTCAACCAAAAAAAAATATTTATCACAATTTTAACACGTAACATCTCACTTTCCATTTGTAAGATGTGCCTACTACTTGGGCTATCCATCCACGCAGGACCAAAAAAATGTGCTTCCTCCTTAATTTCTTTACTGCCCTCGAAATATGCAAAAAGACTCATCTTATTCTCTGCCTCCACAATGTGCTCGAACAAATGCGATTATGCCATGGGTTAAAAATAAATTCCATTAAAATAATTAAACTTTTCTATACCCCTTTTCTAGCCTTACTTGGATGTCAACTCAAACTTTTATTTGCCACCTTTTAAATTCAAATTATTTTGGTGCCTTTTGATAATTAAAATTTATTTATTTAATATAATATTTAACCTTGGTGTTAAATATTATTTATTATATTATTTAACCTTGGTGTTAAATAATATTTTTCTTGTAGTCCTTTGTCAATATAATTTCTTTTTGAGACCTTTATCCAATGCACTTTCAATCCTCATTTTAATAAGTCCTTTTGATTTAAATATTATAATATTATAATATTATAATATTATCACGTTTATCCTTAGTGACTTGCTTTATTTTAAACCATGGTCTTGAACTTGGGCCTTCAACCTTTTAACCTCAATGACTTTGACATCAATGACAACAATATACTCAAAATTTTCAACAATCTTCCCCTTTGTCATTGATGGTAACCCTTTCTAAAAATTCCTTTTCCAACCACTGGATTTCAAATCTGCTCCCCCTAACTGAATGCTCTCCCCCTTACTCAAATATCTTCCCCTTTAACATCAATGACAAAGGTACTCTTAGCTTAGCCCTCTGCCCACCTACTTTTCTTGAGGTGATTAACTTTGGGGTGGGAGTAAGACTACTCCCAATTTCCTTCTAATATATTCAAAAGTTTTATTTAGAAATGGCTTAGTAAATATGTTCACAAGTTGTTCCTTGGTAGTAACATATTCCAATTTTAACTTGCTTATCCATCACCTGTTCTCTCATAAAATGATATTTGATCGAAATGTGCTTGGTCCATGAGTGCATCACTATATTATTTTAAATGTTTATGGGACTTGTATTATCACATAGTACGGATATGGGATGATCATGCTCTATTTTAAAGTCCTTTAAAGTTTACTTGATCCATAACACTTGTGTCCAACAAACAACTGTTGCAATGTACTCTGCCTCTACAGTGGATAAGGATATTGAAGCTTATTTATTTCTCAGCAAAGAGACTAAACAATCTCCAAGAAAGAATGCTTCTCCACTTCTACTTTTTTGTCATTAATATTGTTTGTCCAATATGCATTTGTATATGTTGTAAGAATGAAATTATCACTTTTGGGATACCAGAGTCTAAAATACATAGTTCCTCTTAAATACATGAGAATTCTCTTTACTTATAGCACATGTGTTTCCTTTGGAATTACTTGAAATCTTGCCACTAGTCACAATGTCTACATTATATTTGGTCTTATAGCTGTGACATATAGTAAGGTACCAATCATAGATCTATACAATCTCTAATTTTCTTCAGGATATTCATCATCTTTACTCAACTTGCATCCTGTAACCATGGGGGTACTTACTGGTTTACAATCCTCTAATTTGTATTTCTTCAGCATTTCTTTTATATACTTGGTTTGTGAGAGAAATACACCCTTTTTTATTGTGAAATTTGTAATCCAACGAAGAAGGATAACTCATCAAGCATTTAAATTTCAAATTTATTTTGCATACTCTTTTCAAATTTTTGATAAATCTTATTATTACTACCTCCAAAAATGATATCATCCACATAGACCACCATAATTAATAAGTCATTTCCTTATTTTTTTATGTATAGATTGCTATAAAGTATTCCTTTTTTGAAAACATGTTCTTAAAGATACTTATCCACCCTTGATCACCAAGCTCTAGGAGCTTGTTTCACTCCATAAAGATATTTCTTTAATCTACATACATAATTTGTCTTATCAGTTAGGCTGAACACCTCAGGTTGCTCAATGTAGACCTCTTCTTCCATGTAGTCATTGATAAAAGTTGATTTTACATCCATTTGATATACTTTTAAGTTCTTGAAGCTTGATAAATCTGCAATAATCTTTCATCTAGATTATTTGTAGTTCTACTAGCATCTGCAATAATCTTTCATGTCTTGTATTTTCTGATCTCACATCTATTTGGATGAAAAGTAACTATGTACCCCTGATAACAAAGTTGACTTACACTCAAAAAATTGTGCTTCAATCCCTTAACATAAAATACATTTTATTTCCTTGATTTTCCATTATCTAAATTCAAAGTCCCTTTCCCAACAGTTTTTTTTGAACCATTATCACCAAATTTTACTGATCTTCCATTGATTTCTTTAAGAACAAGAAATTTACTTTTATCACCGGTTATATGACTCGAATAACCGCTATAAAAAAACCACTGATTTATCTTATCTTGTACATGAAGATCTACTTGTACTAACATCAAATTATCCTTCTCTTTCTCTTTTGTCTCTTTCAAAACTATTGAGGTTGTATTCTTTTGAACCTTCTAATCCCCCTTTTTGCTTGATTCGGGAAATATTGTTTTACACCATTTGGCATTTTACCCAAAGTTATTACATTTATAACAGATGTTATTTTTATCCATGAGAGATGCAAATGAATTGAAATTTCTATCAATATTATTTCTCATATGAACCATGCAATGTACAGCTCTATGACCATACTTGTTATATGAAAACAATAACCATGGAAGAAAATTTGTAACCTATTAGATTACCTTGAATGATATGGTCACATTCTTCTTCCTTTGTCATTTCTATAATTGAATTTTGTCCATGAAGCTTCTTTGCTTTCTTCCTTCTTGATGCTTTTACCTTTCAATACATTAGCATAGGTCATGGGTTCTTCTTTCTTTGATATATTTGTTTCTTTGGAGCTTGATTCCTCTTTCTGCTTCCCTAGATTTATATCTTGCTATAACTTGTTTTAGAATTTTCAACTTCCTTTCTTAGAGAGATAATTTTAGATTCCAACCCTTCACATTCTAACTCTTATGCCTTTAACTATTTTGTCGAATCCATTTCAATTTTCCTTACCTATTCAACTTTTACCTTTAGCTTTGTGATATTTTGTATATTTGCATCTTTGCTTCCTCATCCTCTTGAATTTGAGCCTTCAAACTTGAATTCTTCATTCTAATTATTTTCGAGTTACTAAGAACATCAATAAGTTCCTCTTTCATGTCTATCATGGCTTCGTCTTTATTTTCTACTATCATGTATATTATTGTGGGATCTTCCTTCAAGTTTGAAGAACACAAGCTTATACTGAGAGGGGGGTGAACAAGTATAAGACCACTTTTTACTTTTCTTTTCAATTCAATATTATGCAGTGTATAGATAGCAGTATCAATAGCAGTAATCAAAGCAATGCACATAACACCATACACAATAGAGACACATATTTTAACGTGGTTCACCCAATGTGGGCTACCTCCATAGAGAAAATATTTCTTCTAAATATTTCTCAAATAATATCTTTGGGAATCCTTCCCAATTACAATGTTTATGGACCTCTGTCCAAAGGAGATGTTGATCCCCTAATCTCAAGTTCGTGGATCTCTTCCATAGGAGAACTCTTTCCCCTTCTGCTCTGGCTAGTGATCTTCTAGAAGACTCTGTCTCTCTATTGCATTGATTGGTGGATCTCTCTCCACTTGAAGACTCCTCACTTAGAAGATCTATCTTCAATTGTCCTGGCTACTGGATCTCTATCCACTGAGACTCTGTCCTCTATACTCTATCACCTCCAAAGCTCTATCAATAGGCTCACTCAGAACCTTCTCAAATCTGCTCAATAGGTTCACTCAGAACCTACTCAAATCTGCTCAACAGGTCCACTCAGAACCTACTCAAATCTGCTCAATAGGTCCACACAGAACCTGCTCAAATCTGCTCAATAGGTCCACATAGAACTTATTCAAATATGTTCAATAGGTTCACTTAGAACCTGTCCAAATATTCTCAACAAGCTCACATAAAACTTGTCCAAATCTGCTCAATAAGTCCTCTCTAGGACTTGCTCAAATCTGCATTGCAAGCTTCCACAAAAGCTTACACAAAATCAGTCCACAAGCCTTCTCAAAGACTTACCTCAAATCTACTTAACAAGTCCACATAGAACTTGTTCAATCACATAGAATCATAAAGAGAATTTTTAGAGACTCAATATGTTCTATACTCAATGCTCAATCAATATCTCAACTCAATATCATAGAAGCATAAAGAGAATTTTTAGAGACTCAATATGTTCTATACTCAAATCCCAATCTCAACTCAAATCAATCTCATAGAAGCATAAAGAGAATTGTTAGAGACTCAATATGTTCTATTCTCAAATCTCAATCTCAACTCAAATCAATCTCATAGAAGCATAAAGAGAATTGTTAGAGACTCAATATGTTCTATACTCAAATCCCAATCTCAACTCAAATCAATCTCATAGAAGCATAAAGAGAATTGTTAGAGACTCAATATGTTCTATTCTCAAATCTCAATCTCAACTCAAATCATAATATAGAATAGTTTGTTTCATGGAACTTGAACAACCACTTCACACAATCACTTGACTAGGCTCAATCAACTCTACTCAACCAATCACCTCAAGGATCAATCCTTTCTCACAAACCCTAGTCCAAGCATGTATCAACCAACTCAAAATGTTTCCAACAATGCTCAACAACAAATCTCACATAACAATGATACTCAAGTTCAAGTTCTTTGCACAACCAATGGGCTTCAACAACAATGCTTATAAACAAGGTTTAATCACAACTCTCAATTCAGAAAACCTTGAAGCATTAAACCAACAACTCTCAAAAATGTTAACCACAATCAATCCTTTTCTCTCCAAAGATATTTTTAGAAATCAATCACCCACATAAGTCAATGAAGAATATTGCCCATACCTTTTTGATGCCTTATGAGTTGTCCACTAAATCTGCCACACTCAACACACTTTATTTTTCCAATATCAACAAGGGTTAGAGGTCATGAGTAATAACACAATAATCAAAATAATATCTCAATAACACCTTATTACTCCTACTCAATAAAAATGCACCAAACCCTCTTATGCAAGAAATAATCCCTCAAAAGAATGAATCAAACTTACTTTTGGAACTCCTTGACAAAACTAGAAATATCTTCTTGCACACACCTTATTTCTCCCTCAAAGCAATCTAAACAAGTAGCTCTCAAAAATAGCTTTCCAATGATATATAATATGATATACTTCCACAAAGAAAATCAGCAGAAATATTTATCTTTCCTAGGGCATACCATAACCTTATTTCTCCTTAGGCAACCTTGGCAGAAAATAAAATATTAAACAAAAATTAAATTTACTTGCCTTGCCCTCGACGGGATTCGATCCCCTGACTATTTTCTTCCCAATGCCTTAGCCGCAGCCAAGCCATCATTGGGCCATGCACCGTGACGTGTCTAAAAGGGCACGTCCACCATGCAATATCTTCGAACAACGAACCTCCAAAAAAAACAAGCGCGTAGAGCGCTTCTTCCTTGCAATCCAAAAAATAGACCTCACGCAAATCAAACTCAGAACCTCCTCCTTAGCACCGAGCCAACATACCACTAGGCCACGTTGGCCTTTGCACTTAGGGCTTCTGAATCTTCACAACTTTAACCTTCACAAAAATCGTAAGGCTTTCGAAATAGAAATCTCTTTCGCATGCACTTCAAAAACAATAGCAAGGGATACTTGGTAAATGAATTTGTTTGGCATTTATATAATGCCTTTTGCCTTCCTTAGCATCACATCAGTGCTTCGAATGAATTCGACGTCGGTGTGATTTAATTTATAATAAATTTAAATTTAATTTTAAATTTAAATATTATAAATTAAAATCAACCTTAGAACTTTGTCTTAAAGAGCCAACCTTAGGTTTAATAAAACCTTAGAACCTTGTCTTAATGCCCAACCTTGGTATTATTTATAAAATTTAAATTCCTTGTGAATTTAAATGATTTATAAATAATTATTAAACCTCCTTTTTAACTTTTGCAATAACCCATCTTGGGTTTTTATAAACCAATCATTTAACTTGTGCTCCCAATAATATTAAAATATTATGGAGCCTTTTTCCTTTCACTTTTGCATTGATGAAGCTTTTTCTTGGATGACTTGGGCGACTTTATTTCTTGTCGAATTCCTTGAGATGAGTGATAACTCTATCAGGTGACATCAATGACAACTCTGACTTAGAGGACTCAAAATGTCCAACAATCTCCCCCTTTGTCATTGATGGCAACCCTTATCCTTTTACTAAAACTTGACCTTCTTTTCTGCTCCCCCTGGGACTTTGCTCCCCCTGGCTCAATGCTCTCTCAAATATCAAATCTCTCCACATAACAAATCTCTCCCCAATACACAAATCTCTCCCCCTTTGACATCAATGGCAAAGGGTCACCTTTGGGGCTCGGGGCTAAGAATGAGCCTCTTAGCTTAGCCCCTCCCCCACCTCCACATGAGGTGGTTAATTCTAGGGTGGGAGTATTTCTACTCCTCAAAAGCACTGCTCTTTATCTTTATCTTTTTCTCTTCTTTTCTAAGTTTTTTGAATCCTCTCACTATTTCTTTCCAAGTCATCATCCTTGTTCCTGTCATCACTTCTGTTCCTATTCCTATTCTTGTTTTCATCCATGTTCTTATTCTTGTTCCTATTCATGTTCTTGTTCCCATTCCTATTCCTATTCTTGTTCCTTTTCTCATCCATGTTCCTGTTCCTATTCCTATTCTTGTTCTCTTCTATGTTCTTGTTCTTGTTCCTATTCTTGTTCATGCCAATGTTCCTATTCATGTTCCTGTTCCTGTTCATGCTTGATTCTGGAATATTTTCTCTACACCATCTTGCTATGTGACCATCATTATTGCACTTATAACACTTAATGTTATTATTCCTTGGATGTGCAACTATCTTAGGATTTCTCCTAGTGAAGCCATATCCTCTTCTGTCATGAACCCTGCAATTTATTGCCTTGTGACCAAACTCATTGCATGAGTAGCAATATCCTTGGAAAAGTTGTCCTTTCCCATATACCTGTCTTTCATGTGTCCTGCACTGTGAAGCCATGTGCCCAAACCTGTGACATGAAAAACATCTTCCATTGAAGAAACCTTGCCTAGACCCCATTGGTCTTCTAGTTCCTCTTGACCTATTCTGATTGTTGTTCCATCTGAATCTTCTTTGTTCATTGTTCCTGTTCCTATTGGACTCACTACAATCTGACTCATCCTTAGGAGTTTCACTTTCACTTCTACTCTCATCTGAGAAACCCTCTTCTGAAGTATCCTCTTCTTCTGAAGTGTCTTCGAAACTGGTAGTTAACTTGTCTTCTTGAACCTGTTTGGAACCAAGACCTGTCTTGTTTGTTGCTCTTCTTTGTATCTTGACTATTTTATCCACACTCTTTGCACTGTTTACATACTTGTATAGCTTATTCTTGGAATCCTCTAGATCTTCTTTTAATAGGGCCACTTCTTGTGTTAACTTTTCACATTCCAAGATCTTTGCTTCTAACTTATCTTTGAACTTGCTTGCCTTAGCTTTTGACTTTTCTAGATCCTCTATGAGCAATAATATTTCTTCATCACATTCTTGAAACTATCTTTCAAGCTTAGAGTGTTGCTTTCTTACCTTCTTTACTGTGTCAAGGGCATAGATAAGTTCTCCCTTGAGATCATATCCATTCTCTACTGAATAATCCTCTATTTTTTTACCTTTGTCCATATCATTACTTCCTTTTGGCTTGTCTTCTATAGAATCACTCACTTCTTCTTCTAATGCCATTAGAAGATTTTCATCTGGTCTATCAAGTGCATCTTCAAAATCATCATCACTAAAACTATAACCATCCCTTGTGCAATCATCTTCAAGATGTCCAAATCTACCACATCTAAAACACTTGAGAATAACTGGAGTCTTTTTCTTAACTGGATATTTTTCTTCAACCATAAATAAGACTTCATCTCTATCATTGTCTGAAAAACTAGTATCACTATCAACTGAGTACTTACTTGCATTATCCGCATAGTAGCTTCTCTTTTGTCTTTGGAAGAACTTCTTCCCTTGTCTATTTTGTCCATCCTTGCTCTTCTTCTGGTACCTGTGTCTTTTCGATTCCCTGTACCTGTGATCCTATTTTTCTTCTTCATTGTTGCTCTTGGGCTCTTTGCACTCTATTGCATAATGTCCATACTTTCCACAATTGAAGCACTTAATAGATCTCATATCTATGGGTCTTCTGGAACCTTTATCTCTTCTTCCATAGTTAGCTTCTTCATCACTGGAAGATTCACTGCTTGATTCTGACTTCTTACCCTTTTTCTTTTTGTCCACTTTGAATGCAACTTCTTTTGGAGGAATAGGATCTTTTGTTCTTATCTCAAATGTAGTAAGCATGCCAAGCAAAGAATTCCTTGTCAAAGAATCACTATCAATTGATGTTTCTATAGCAGAAACCTTTTCACTGTACCTTTTTGGAAGAGTTCTCAATATCTTATCACAAGCATCTAATTCATCAACCTTCATTCCAAGACCTTTCATCTCATGTATGAGTTCATCAACCTTGATGAGATAGTCATGAATGTTCTCATCATCCCACATTCTTAGGTTCTCAAATTCTCCTTTGAGATTTTTGATCTTAGCCTTCCTAACATTTTTATCTCCTTCATATATGGTATGCAATAGATCCCACATGTCTTTTGTTGTCTTACATTCCATAACCTTCATAGATTCTGATCTATGCAACCCTTTTATAATTGCATTCATAGCTCTTGAATTTGCATGCATTAGAAGCTTACCTTCCTTATCTGTAGGAGGATTGGCTCTTGAATCATATCCAAATTCCACTGCATCCCAAACTTCATTGCCAAGTGCCATCAGGTGAAATCTCATCAGTACACACCAATACAAGAAGTCACTCCCATCAAATATTGGTACTGCATTATTGAAGAACCCATCCTTTTGATCCTTTTGATCCATTGTGTTCTTAGACCACTTTTCCTTCAAGCTTTCAAACTCTTCTGAAGGAACCCGCTCTAATACCAATTGAAGAACACAAGCTTATATTGAGAGGGGGGTGAATAGTATAAGACCACTTTTTACTTTTCTTTTCAATTCAATATTATGTAGTGTATAGATAGTAGTATCAATAGTAGTAATCAAAGTAATGCATATAACACCATACATAATAGAGACATATATTTTAATGTGGTTCACCCAATGTGGGCTACCTCCATAGAGAAAATATTTCTTCTAAATATTTCTCAAATAATCTCTTTGGGAATCCTTCCCAATTACAATGTTTATGGACCTCTATCCAAAGGAGATGTTGATCCCCTAATCTCAAGTTCATGGATCTCTTCCATAGGAGAACTCTTTCCCCTTCTGCTCTGGCTAGTGATCTTCTAGAAGACTTTGTCTCTCTCTTGCACTGACTGGTGGATCTCTCTCCACTTGAAGACTCCTCACTCAGAATATCTATCTTCAATTGTCCTGGTTTTTGGATCTCTATCCACTGAGACTCTTTCCTCTATACTCTATCACCTCCAAATCTCTATCAATAGGCTCACTCAGAACCTTCTCAAATCTTCTCAATAGGTTCACTCATAACCTACTCAAATCTTCTCAATAGGTCCACTCAAAACCTGCTCAAATCTGCTCAATAGGTCCACTCAGAACCTACTCAAATCTTCTCAATAGGTCCACATAGAACCTGCTCAAATATTCTCAATAGGTCCACACAAAACCTATCCAAATCTGCTCAACAAGCTCACACATAACTTGTCCAAATATTCTCAATAAGTCCTCTCTAGGACTTGCTCAAATCTGCATTGCAAGCTTCCATAAAATCTTACACAAAATCAGTCCACAAGCCTTCTCAAAGACTTGCCTCAAATATGCTTAACAAGTCCATACAGAACTTGTTCAATCACATAGAATCATAAAGAGAATTGTTAGAGACTCAATATGTTCTATACTCAATGCTCAATCAATATCTCAACTCAATATCATAGAAGCATAAAGAGAATTGTTAGAGACTCAATATGTTCTATACTCAAATCCCAATCTCAACTCAAATCAATCTCATAGAAGCATAAAGAGAATTTTTAGAGACTCAATATGTTCTATACTCAAATCAATCTCATAGAAGCATAAAGAGAATTGTTAGAGACTCAATATGTTCTATACTCAAATCCCAATCTCAACTCAAATCAATCTCATAGAAGCATAAAGAGAATTGTTAGAGACTCAATATGTTCTATTCTCAAATCTCAATCTCAACTCAAATCAGAATATAGAATAGTTTGTTTCATGGAACTTGAACAACCACTTCACACAATCACTTGACTAGGCTCAATCAACTCTACTCAACCAATCACCTCAAGGATCAATCCTTTCTCACAAACCCTAGTCCAAGCATGTATCAACCAACTCAAAATGTTTCCAACAATGCTCAACAACAAATCTCACATAACAATGATACTTAAGTTCAAGTTCTTTGCACAACCAATGGGCTTCAACAACAATGCTTATAAACAAGGTTTAATCACAACTCTCAATTCAGAAAACCTTGAAGCATTAAACCAACAACTCTCAAAAATGTTAACCACAATCAATCCTTTTCTCTCCAAAGATATTTTTAGAAATCAATCACCCACATAAGTCAATGAAGAATATTGCCCATACCTTTTTGATGCCTTATGAGTTGTCCACTAAATCTGCCACACTCAACACACTTTCTTTTTCCAATATCAACAAGGGTTAGAGGTCATGAGTAATAACACAATAATCAAAATAATATCTCAATAACACCTTATTACTCCTACTCAATAAAAATGCACCAAACCCTCTTATGCAAGAAATAATCCCTCAAAATAATGAATCAAACTTACTTTTGGAACTCCTTGACAAAACTAGAAATATCTTCTTGCACACACCTTATTTCTCCCTCAAAGCAATCTAAACAAGTAGCTCTCGAAAATAGCTTTCCAATGATATATAATATGATATACTTCCACAAAGAAAATCAACATAAATATTTATCTTTCCTAGGGCATACCATAACCTTATTTCTCCTTAGGCAACCTTGGTAGAAAATAAAATATTAAACAAAAATTAAATTTACTTGCCTTGCCCTCGATGGGATTTGATCCCCTAACTATTTTCTTCCCAATGCCTTAGCCGTAACCAAGCCATCGTTGGGCCACGCATCGTGACGTGTCTAAAAGGGCACGTCCACCATGCAATATCTTCGAACAATGAACCTCCAAAAAACAACAAGCGCGTAGAGCGCTTCTTCCTTGCAATCCAAAAAATAGACCTCACATGAATCGAACTCAGAACCTCCTCCTTAGCACCGAGCCAACATACCACTAGGCCATGCTGGCCTTTGCGCTTAGGGCTTCCGAATCTTCACAGCTTTAACCTTCACAAAAATCGTAAGGCTTTCAAAACAAAAATCTCTTTCGCATGCACTTCAAAAAACAATAGCAAGGGATACTTGGTAAATGAATTTGTTTGGCATTTATATAATGCCTTTTGCCTTCCTTAGCATCACGTCGGTGCTTCGAATGAATTCGACGTCGACGTGATTTAATTTATAATAAATTTAAATTTAATTTTAAATTTAAATATTATAAATTAAAATCAACCTTAGAACTTTGTCTTAAAGAGCCAACCTTAGGTTTAATAAAACCTTAGAACCTTGTCTTAATGCCCAACCTTGGTATTATTTATAAAATTTAAATTCCTTGTGAATTTAAATGATTTATAAATAATTATTAAACCTCCTTTTTAACTTTTGCAATAACCCATCTTGGGTTTTTATAAACCAATCATTTAACCTGTGCTCCCAATAATATTAAAATATTATGGAGCCTTTTTCCTTTCACTTTTGCACTGATGAAGCTTTTTCCTGGATGACTTGGGCGACTTTATTTCTTGCCGAATTCCTTGAGATGAGTGATAACTCTATCAGGTGACATCAATGACAACTCTGACTTAGAGGACTCAAAATGTCCAACAAAGCTTCAAGGATTTTCATGAAGGAACCCGCTCGTACCATTTGAAGAACACAAGCTTATACTAAGAGGGAAGGGGTGAATAGTATAAGATCAAAAATTTTACTTTTTTTTCCAAATAATAACAAAAATAATATCAAAGTAGTAAATGAAACAATGCACACATCCTCACACATATGAGAGACATATATTAACGTGGTTCACCCAATATAGGTTACATCCACGGAGAAAATATTCCTTATAAATTTTCTCAATGAATATTTTGGGAACCAAATCCCTATTACAATGTTTATGGAACTCTGTCCAAAGGAGACACCAGTCCCCTATGATCAATTTTGTGGATATCTATCCATAGGAGACCTATGTCCCCACTGCTCTAGTTTGTTGATCGCTTTCCATAGGAGATATCTATCCCCTCTACTTGGATTTGTGGATGTCTCCATAGGAGAACTCTATCCCCTATATTTTTCTCAACTCTAATCAAATATTCTCATAACTCTGATCCAATTTGCTTATAACTCTAATCCGATTTGCTCACAACTACCTATACTGATTTGTATTATACCTTCTCACAAGTCTACTTCAACCCTGCTCATAAAACTACCTCAACCTCCTCACAGGTCTATCTCAAAACTGCTCATAAGTCTGCTCTAGTATGCTCACTGTCTCTGCTCAATTCTACTCTAATACATGCTCAATACTGCTCATAACATTTTCTTTATTATAACACTTCAAATATATTCTATCAAGAATTTTTGTTCAAGAAAACACAGGAAATGATATGCAATATGACTCTATCATATGTTCTTTTCAAATTTACTCAACCCAATACACAATTTCTTTAAAATACTTTCTCATCCGCATTCAATACATTCAAATTAATGCTATGAAAGGTTTCACAATGATGCACAAACTTGTCTTCATACCTAGCACAAGTAGTTCACAATATCTAGCACAAATATCTTAATCTCTTTCAACAATGGAAGCACAACTTGTTCTCAAATTCTAACCTAAATGTTTCCAAAACCATTCAACAATGAAGCACAAATCCTATCTCAAACATTTCCAACAATGCATATGATCTTAATCCTTATATCTCCTCCTTATGGCATCATAATATATGCCCAATCAAATGACTTAAATAAGGAGTAATGTTACCATACCTCTTAGCTTGCTTAGGATGGAGATGAGCTCTCAAAAATTATTCTATCCTTTTATGCCACTTCAAAGGTTAGCTAGCACAATATTTTTCAACCATCCATACAAGAAACCTTTCCTCAAAAATAGTGCACAAAATATTGTTTTACCACTTCTTTTATTTTTCCTATGCAATGTTTTTAATCACTAAACAACTCCTGTCAAATTCTTTTTCACAATGTTGGACTACATACAATACTTAACCATTTAACACCTTATTACTCCTAAGTGATTTTCAATAATAGCAACCAAAACCTAAGTGCATATCACAAATTAAATCCCACTTCAATATACCTTATACCTTCAAATTTATCTCAATTTAATTAATCACAAATTTAAAATTTCACACAAAAAATATTACAACCTTATGTCTCCCTATAAAATTGCACACCAAACAACAAAAATTTAATTCTTTTATCTCCCTAAGTCATGCATTATGCATACCTTAACTTAATCAAAAAATTGTGTCTTACCTCAAGCACTATCGCGTACCATCGTGACTTGATCTTGTATCTCCTCACTGGTCTGTGTAGGATGGACACCATGTGGTCTAGGAAATGACATGATCATCAAGGAGCATGTGCTCCTTTTACCTTCTACGTTCGGTGCTCTTCTCAAGAAAAATAAAAAATATTCATCATGATTCGAACATGTAACCTCTTGCTTGCCACACTCTTCGCAAGATGTGCCTACCACTTGGGCTATCCATCCACGTAGGACCAAAAATGTGTGCTTCCTCCTTAATTTATTCACTACCCTTGAAATACGCAAAAAGACTTGTCTTATTCTCTACCTCCACAATGTGCTCAAACTTATGCAATTATGCCTTGGATTAAAAAACATTTTTCCATGCAAATAATTAAACCTTTTTATACCCTTTTGCTAACCTTGCTTGGACGTTGACTCAACCTTTTATTTGGCACCTTTTACATTTGAAGTTTTGGCACCTTTTGATAATTCAAATTTATTTTATTTTTAATATAATATTTAACCTTGGTTTTAAATATTATTTATTATATTATTTAACCTTGGTGTTAAATAATATTTTTGCTCATAGTCCTTTGTCATTGTAATTTATTTTTGATACTTTTATCCAATGCACTTTCAATCATCATTTTAATAAGTCCTTTTGACTTAAATATTATAATATTATCTCTTTTAATCCTTCTTCACTTACTTTCTTTTAAACCATGGTCTTAAACTTGGGTCTTCAACCTGTTAACTTTAATGACTTTGACATCAATGACAACAATATACTCAAAATTTCCAATAAAAACAACAAAAACAAGGTTAAACCCATCACCAACCACAATACCAAAAAGCATGCATTAAATCATGTCAATCATGGGGGTATGCTCATGAGGTGAATGTCCCTCACCCTCTATATGCTGCCAAAAATATTAGAAGGAATGGAAATGAGCCACCCATTCTACCCAGATGTGCAAAAATTATTGCCTATATCAGATTCATCAATACCATCAGATACACCCCAACCCACCACATTAGTTGGAGTGACTGGGCATGTGGAAATGGGATCTCCCCAACCAAGAAATAGGTCTAGCTCTACCTAGAAAAACTCCCAACCACTACCATTATGAGTTGTACTATTACCAATGTTGTCTTAGGATCGACGAATAGGAGATGGCTAAGACTAATATCTTTCTATAGACTGAGAGGGAAGTCGTGGATGAGAGTGTGATCGAGAAACTTCATGATATTTAGAAGGCTCTGTAGAAGACATTTTATTGACCATACATGGGGTATTACCCCAGTGCTACATAGTAGTACTAAGATGCTCCACCTCCATATGAAATTTCTTCACTTGAACTAAAATTTAGAGCCAAAAATTAGAATAAGTCATGCACTTATCAGCAATTAAAAATTCATCTAAACTATGCTGCTAAGAAAAGAGAACTCGATTACAAGTTTTCCAAATATGAAAGAGCACATTGATGCAAATAATTTTCCACACTTCCAACAAAGGAAAGGAAAATTTTGGTGGATCACCAAGAAAAGCATGATGCTAGGTGAATGAACTGGTCATATGAGGCTGAAATAAGGACTCAAGCCAATCCTAGTCCATTCAAGATTTTTTGAACTACCAAAAAATATGAAGGGGGTCCTCTGGAGCACCATAAAAATAAAAAGAAGGATTCTCTATTCCAAGGTAGTTTAATATTTTTCCAAGAGGGAGACCATAGGATAATAAGTTCTAGGTAAATAAAGCCTATTTGAGTTCAATATATCCTACCCAAGCCATTTTAAATCTTAGACTCCAACGAGTCTGAGTGGAAAGATGATCCCACCGCTCATTGAGTCTTTGAACCATAAAGACATTGGGAGTAAGTGAAGAATACCCTAGCTTAGGTTTGTAAGTAAGAAGTGAGGTTTTCTTAAACCATCCCCAGTCAAACCACTATGGCTTTTGATAATTTCTACAAATCATGGTCCAAAGAGAAAAAGGGATACAATCCAAAATAGTGTCATAAGTATTCTTATCATCTAGTCGTAGACCAAACAATCTCCATATTATTATATATCAAGTGCATGTCCAATTTTATTTTATATAAGATTTGTCTAATTAACCTAATGTGTATGGCATATTGAAATATTTTCCAAAGGCCATTTAAATTGATGAATAAAAAAGAATCATCCATTGATATAGATGTACAAGAGTGACATCTTTCTTTTCTAAAGAATATATAATGGTGTTGAAGTCCTCTTTAAGAATCTATGGATTACATAATTATTGGCTTTGACAGGTTCTTCTAACATTTATCTTGATCTATGATTGTGTTTGGCTAAATATGTTTATAACTCTAATTTTTATATATTCCTCTGTACAACAAAAAAAAAACTATGATCAATCTAGTCACTTCTTACTTTTAGAAATTGTTTGTTAATATTATGATTCTATGTATGACTAGAACATCTCTTAAATATCCTATAGTAAAAAGTGTTAGACTATCATAATATTTCTTAATGTTTATTTACATCTTCACTACTTGATTGTGTTTCCTTTATTAAAATTAACTAGACCTATAACAAATTATTACCTTGATAATTCTTAATTTGAATTAATATTTACATATAAAATCTTCCAAGATATCATCCTCATCATGATTCTTTGTTTTCATTTTTGAGCTTATTCCCAATTATTTTTAATGCTCAAAATATTTATTTTGTTTTGTAAATAAATATTTGTCCAAGTTATAATATTTACTTCAAATATTACAAATAGTCTATAAAATTTTATTATTATTTAGCTTGCATAGTAAAATAAAAATCTAGATGGAGCTAGGGTGAAGAGCTAGGGTTTATGAGAGATGGATCCATAGAGTTGTGGGGATATGGACACAAGAGAGCTCCATAAATTTTGTAGGAATTAGAGAAGGATCATGGAGAAGAGTGTTTTCATCACATGATGTTTTTGTAGGGGGAATGACCACTAAGATCCAGGATACAAGATTTTGGGAAAATTGTTATAGGAGGAAATTGGGAAGGATATTGTCCATAAGATAAAAGTGAGAAGATTCTCTCCCTATGGGTTTCATGTGGATATTGAAAAATAATTTCTACAAATTTTTTTGACTCTCCTACTTATTTGGGGAATGTGGATATAGGTCTCCTCATTCCTTTTGATCCAGGTAAGAATTCTTGGGTGAATGTTGTTGTGAATTCTAAGAAAAAATCTATTGTGAATGATGTGTTTGATATTCATCCTTCTCAAATATCATTATCCATCCCTTAAGACCTTCTTAGATTAACCTTGGATGAAGGGTTGTTTAATATTGTGGGAAAATTTATGGGTTCTAGACCAAATTTAGACTCAATTAGAAGATGGGATTTCTCTAAATGGTCACCTAGTGGTCAGATGGAAATTGTAGCTTTACCCAACAACTTTTTTCTTATTAAGATTTCCAAGGAAGAGGACATGGTTAATATTCTTAGTGGTGGACCATGGTTTTTTGGCAAAAGAGGTTTGTTCCTCCATAGATGAGGGGTGGATTTTGACCTAGAATTGCAAAATATAAACTATGCACCCATTTGGGTGAAGCTTCCTAGTTTGCCTATTCAATTTTGTCTTGTGGATATCTTAAGAGATATGGCTAAAATAATTGGAGAGCTAATCAAAGTTGATGTAGCCACTCTTGCTAAATCCAAAATATTTGCTGCTAGGATGTGCATTTTTTGTTAATATATATTTTGATCTCCCATAATCCATTGAAATAATTTCATATTTGGGTATTAGAAAATAGGACATTATTTTTGAAAATTTTCCTTCTCATAGATCTAAGGATTTCAATCTAGACTCTTAGATCTCTTCCAATAATAATGCAAAGACTGATTTTGAGAATATTGTAAATTTTGATGGAAATTGTATACCTTATGTTGATTCTATTTATTGTTTGAGAGATTTATCTTCTGTTGAGATCCCTATTACTCTTCCTGGTTTGTTGTATAGGATCCTTTTCTTAGGAATATTGTTGGTTTGAGAAATTCTTATTCTTCCATAGAGATTGCTGACTTTTTTGGAAATATTTCTCTTGTTGGTTCAGATGCCGAAGATGTGCTAACCATGGTTGAAGTCTCTCTAGTTAAGGTTTTTGATGAGTTCAATCCAAAAATATGGCTAAAAAAACTTGACTATCGATGATTCACTTACTACCACAAGAGATGTTTATTGTAGCTCTCTCTCATTTTATTCTTTAGCCTAGAATGATAAAAGAAATATTGGTTTCAATATGGAGGTTACTCTCTCAAAAAGAGTGAACAAGAGTCGTAAGATATTTGTTGTTCAAGGTCCTCTCACAAGATCTCAAAAAAGTAAAGGTAGGCAGTTCTTTGGAAATATTTGCAAAACTAATCTAAATATGAAAAAAATACAAAGAGACATTGTAAATGGAGTGCAGTCCACTTTAAATTTTAATGGAAATGGGGGAAATTTTTGGTTGGATAGCCTCTCTTGCTTTGGTAGATATAAGTTCTCTTCACGTTGAGATGGAAAGAGGTTTTGGGTTAGATGCAGTTATGAGCTTTGTGGTTTAGGTTTCTTTCTCCAAATTATGGTTGTTTTCTTAGGGTTGCTACAAGGTCTAGATTTGGATTTTTCATGGTCGATGTTAGAGCCAGGGTTTCAGGAATATTGTGCTAATTTTTTCCTAGATTATTTGGCTGATGGATTTTAATTCTAGGTGGGATATTTCTGGGTGGGAAGTCTATTTCAAATTTTTAAATCCTCTAAAAGGGTTTTTTCATTCTAGGCAAGATTCTTCTAGGCATGAAGTCTGTTTCATTTTTTTTTTAATTTTGAGAGGGAAACTTGATCATATATTTTACTGGAGTGGATGACAACCATATTTTTGGATCTCCTTGCTTCTCTAGGTAGGAAGCCTATTTCAAAATTTGGATTTGAATTTTTAGGTAGAATTAAGATATAAAGGTCTGTTTGGATGGTAGTTTATTTGGGCAATTGTTGACTCACTCCTTGGGATCTATGTTGTTCTTTTTAATTAATTGGGGTATTTCTATATCTTGGGAGATCCTTTTATTTCCTTTTATAGTTTGGCCTTTTATTCTCTTTGGAGCTTCAGTAGTATTTTTTGGTTGAGATTTTGTTAGAGTCTCTTCTGTGTTTTTCTTAGAGTTATACTTTTGAGATACTTTTAGTTGTAAAAGGTTTGGGGTCCTTTCAAAACCTCTCTTTACTACCTATTAAAAACAAAAAAAAAAATCCTAACTATATGTGTGAGTCTTTAAAAAATTTGTCTAGTGTTTTTGAATATGAACATTATCCCTTTTAAGTACAATTTTATCATGTTTTATTATCTCATCCTTGATCATCATCACTTTTGTTGTTATAGTTACCACTTGGACTAGGATTAGTATAGATTTATTTATTCTTTTCTTCTTGATAGATGAAAGGTTACTTCTTGCTAGAATTTTAAATAAAATTTCTTCTTACCACTCATTTTTCTTGAGAGTCATTCCTTGTTTTTTACTATCTCCAAATATATTGACCAAGAATGAAATAATATGAGGATCATTCTATGCTTGCACTAATTTTATTCTCACACTTAAAGTTTATTATTATATATTGTGAAATAAATAAGTATTACGAATTTTTTATTTTAAAATGAAATAATACAAACAAAATATGACAACATATTAATAATTGCACACATGCACAAACACACAATTTAAGTATCAAATATTCCAAGATATCATATTCATAATGATTATTTATTTTCATTTGTAAGCTTATTCCCAATTCTTGTTAATGCTCAAAATATGCTTTTGGTTTTGTAAATCAATATTTGTCCAAGTTGTATATTTTTACTTCAAATAGTACAAGTAGTTTCTAAAATATCATTATTATTTAGCTTGCATAATAAAACAAAAATCCTAACTATATATATAGATTGATAGCTTACTATGCATATTTAAATACAAGTCAACTCTTTTGAGTGTTTAAAAAATATGCCTAGTGTTCATTGATTTGAACATTAACCCTTTACTTTTTAAGTACAACTATATCATGTTTAATCATCTCATCCTTGATAATAACTTTTGTTGTTATAGTTACCACTTGGATAGGGATTATTATAGATTTATTCATTCTTTTCTTCTTGATAGATGAAATGTTACTTCTTTCTAGAACATTAAATGAAATTTCTTCTTACCACTCATAATTTTTTGTTGATAGTATTCATTCTTTTTTACTACCTCAAAATATCTTGAGCAAAAATATTTTAAGACAAGGATCATTCCATGCTTGCACTAATTTTCTTCTCACACTCAAAGTTGATTATTATATATTATTTATAACATAAATAATTATTATCATTATTATTTTAAAATTAAATAATACAAAAATATGAGAACATACTAATAATCTCACACACATATACACATAGGTAAAAGCCACTTTAGTAGTGCCACTTTAATGGAGAGATTCTTCTAATTAATATTTATTTTATTTTATTAAATTGAATTGAAAGCCCTTAATAAATTTGTTTTTAATTAATTAAATAATTTATATAACATGTTTTTTAGATTATTAATAACAAAACAAATTTTGCCATATGAAATATATAAAAAATGCCTCTTTCACTAAAAATACAAAAAAATATATAATATTGTTATGGACAATAGAATTCAAGTTGTGTAAATGAATCCCATAAAATGAATATGCTTTACATGTGTAGTTCAAAAAATTATTTTGAATACATATATCATTCTAAGTAATTATCTCAAGTATGTAATATAAATCCAATTGTTCTTCATAAAAATAATTAAATATGCCTTCATCTTTTCATGACCTCTTCCATTTTTTAGTTTCTTTTTTTTTCCATAGTGGATTATTATCTATGTCATCATTATTGGTTGAAGTATTACTATCCTTGATGATTTTCCTTTCATTGAAATCTCCTATTAGAAATATTTTCATAGTGGACTATTATCTAGGTCTTTATTATTTATTAGAGTATTATTATCCTTGATGATTATCCTTGCATTGAAATATCTTGTGAGAAATATGTTCTTAAGTATAGAGGTAACAAAATGCTTGTATTTATTACTCAATCAATGTTGTAGTGGTCAAGAAGTGTTAGGGTAGCAAAGGTGAGCAGTAGTAGAGTAGTGTTAGGGCAGTGCTGAGCAGTGGCTGATTAGTGTTAAGGCAATGAAGGTGAGCAATAGTGAAGCAGTGTTAGGAAAATGAAGATGAGAAACAATGAAGTAGTGTTGAGCAGTGGGTGTGAAATGTTAGGCTAGTGAAGGTGAATAATAGTCAAGTATTATTAAGGAAGTGTTGAGCAATGTCTGAGCAATGTTTGGACAATGAAAGTGAGCAATAGTGAAGTAATACTAAAGTAGTTTTGAGCAATGGATGAGCAGTGTAAGGGTAACGAAGGTGAGCAATAGTGGAATAGTTATAGGGTAGGAGTGAAGGTGAATAATGAAGAGATATGGGTGATATTGGAAAATTTATGACCATGATTCCCATGGATCCATGGGATAAAATTATTCAAAATATACGAGTGGGAAAGGAAATGGATCTAGGTATGCAATAAGGTGGAAAATGGTCATGTTGTGAGTGGTGGAGTGCTTGGTCATATGCAGACCTTTGGGGCTAGTAATCCTCAAGGTGACCCTTTGATCATGTCTAGTCATGGTGCTAGTAGTTATATAGTGGATTCTTCCAAATATTCTTTGGATTTAATGAATTTCCTTCTGGAATATTTTTCAAGGGTTTAATCAGTGAACAAGGGAATCTAGAATCTGATACCCCTATTTTGAGAGATATAGTAAGTAATATTTGGGCAGATCGAGTGAAAGACAACAAAATTTCCATTTTTTTTAGGAACGAGAAGAAGATTTTCATTCCTTCAGTTAGGTATGAGAATGGGTTGGCCTTAAAAATTCTAGATAATATTTTAGTGTGATATTATATTACATCATCTGGGTTATGTAGATGTACTGTATTTAATACATAGTTAGAGTAGGAGATTACTTTAGGGGGAAGTTAGCTAGTTACTTCAAGTAATGTAATAAATACACAAATATCAATGTGCAAGGTGTCCCCTTGTATAACTAGGTAGAGTGTTGGACAAGGAACCCATATTCCTATATAAGAAGGACCTCATAGTAAGTGATTGAATATCACAATAGACAGTAGTAGTGTAGATAGTAAACTCTATTGGTGATGGATTACAATATATTCCTTTAGCATATATTCATAGAGTGTTCATTTCCTCCATAGTTGCATTGTATTATTGTTATCATTTCTATTTATAGTATACTTCACTCATATTGCAGAATTACTTTCCTTCATATTTAGAGCATCTTGTGATTGCCATCTCCCATAACATACTTAATCAAAAGCTAACAATGGTATCATAGCCATGGTGAATACATATAGGAATAGGGATATCCATAAGATATCACCATTGCTAATATTGGACCTACATTTTTGTAAATCGGACTCACCACAGTGCACCACCACTTATAAAAATTGCCATAAGAGATTGGTTGTTAGAAAGAACCACAATAGATCAATAAGTTTAGGAAGAGTCACAAGTACTAAAGTAATCTCAGTTCTAGAAATATTGAGATCACATTTGGATAGAGTCTTTCCATAAAGTTGCAGAAGAAACAAGTGAAGACCAAGACTCAACATTTATTCCACTAGTTTGATGAATCAACTAGTAAAGACTATTTAGAGATATGGATTTTTCATTTTAACTATTGTCTAAAGTTTTTTGTTGTAGAAAATTAAATCTTAGAAGTTGGGATACTTCCTATAACAAATAAATAAGGATTTCACCTTTGCTGCCTGACAGTCTATGTTATTTCCTTGTATAAAGATTATTTTTTGTTGTGAAAAATATAGACATTACGAAAGAGACTCTAGGAGAAGAGTCCTGGTGAATTTTGGAGATTGGAGATCTCCATTGCTAGATTGAAAACTTCACATTGTAGAAGAAAATGCCACAAAAGCCTTGACCAGAAGAAAATGCCACAAAAGCCTTGATCTAGAAGTTGAGGTCACATAAGCATTAATCCTGAAGAAGACTCTAGAGAAGAGTATTTAATCTAGTGAAGACCTCAAGATATTCAAAATATTGAGAAGAATATCCTATTTGAAGTTATAATTCAACAAGATTGAAGGAGGATTCAGATAGAAGAAGACTACCAAATACAAGAGATTTGGAGATTACCTCTCATAAGCAAGAAGGTGCATTTTAGAGATAATATTGTTTTGAATCTACAGTAGAAAACATAATATCATTTTACGGATCAAGCCACCAAACTCTAGGCTCAAGCGAGAAGGTTGGAGACCACATTTTGGTGAAGCAAGAAGCTATTTTGTACAGCCAACAAGAAGTTATGGAATTCATTCATCACAAGGTATTAACTTGGTGAATATAAACATCAAGATATACATCATCTATAGAAGTCATTAAAGGTAAGAAACTTGGGTGCAATCAATTGAACTTTAAATTAGGGTTCATTATCAAGTTTCATTAAGCACCATATTTGGATTAAAGTTGCAAAAATAAGGGCTCATATTACAATCTTCAAGAAGGTGTAAAAGATAGTTCTTTTAAGAGATTTATTTTCAAATTAAAATAGGAGTTGGATGTATTTCAAAAGAAATAAATATATCATCTACCTATTATCTATCTAGAAAGCAAGAAGACTACGTCCTAAAATACTGATTGTAGTGCAAAATTACAAATTATTTTAAGGATTCTTTATAATTACACTTAAACATTGTAGATATTATTAAGTGCATTGGAAACTACTTCGAGAGCTTATTTGCAAGGGCAATAAGGTGAGATTATTGTTACCTTCAAAGTGTATTAAGTTGGAGATATTATTGGTTCATTGCACTATACCAGTTGTTCATTAAACTAGTTAATCTCAAATGGTTATTTTATGTTTTTAATTTTTAAGATCAAGGGCACAAAAACTAGTATACCATGAAAGTGTCTATAGATACTATTTTGTGCATAAAACCTGCAACATTTCATGGCCAAAAGAAGCCACCGATACAAATCAAAGAGTGGAGAAGAAAGACACCATTAAAATCCTTGAAGGGAGCTACAAATAGAGACTTGGTGAGTCTCATATTTAAGGTACACATAGGTTTTCATTAAAAGTGTAAGTGCAAAATATTTTACTTCCAAAAATCATATTATCTTGGAAAAGTTAGATATTAGTGTTATCTAATAATAAAGGAAACAATATACTTCTCTCAAAATAATAAGAGCAAGCAGTCATATACAAGAAGCATTAAATGATTCTACACAAGTCCTCAAGCTATACAATGAGGAGCCTTCATAATAGAGAAGGAAATATCATCTAAAAGAGACAAGAAATACACTAAAATTTGGTGCAAAATAAGGTCTCTTATCCATAATACATTGGAGCACCATATACCTCTAAAATAGGATAGATTATTGAGTGTCTCGAGATACCAAAATAGCAGGTGTTCTATTTCTATTACTTGCACATCAACAGAGGTAGAAGAGAAGCCAATTTAGGGCTCACATTGCTCAAGATTCGAGGTTCCTAGAGACACTGATTCTCTATGTCACATCGAGTTCCTAGAGAAAGCATCCACCTATAACATTAAGGCCAATATAAGAAGGCCATTATCGATCAAGTATCTACGAGAAAAGAGATAACATTAAGAGATTTTATCACCTTCATTTCTACAACATAGCTATCAATGTGGACATGACAACACTATCAAGCAAGGAATAAGGAGCTATTACAAATTCATTACAAAGGAAACATAAAAGAATAAAGCTAAAAGGTTTTATACCCAAGACATAGCTTGGAGAAGATGTTTTCCAAAATAAGCACTCAAATAAATAATTGGTTTTCCATAATACCACCATTGAAGTGCCAGAGAATTGTTCCTCATCACCTTAGCTGGAGCCACCCATACAAAAAATACGTTGGCTTGGAAATAAAACATTATAAAGATAATTTGATGGTAAGGAATATATGATCTATAAAATATTGAAGGGTAAATATGCATGTAGAAGACCTAAGTGCCACTTGGCAGGAATATGCTAAGCACCATATCACTCCTCAATGCTCAAAGAATAATTGAATGCCTTCCTTCAAGTGGTTACAAAATCATTAGGAGGTTACATATCTTTGTTATCATTACATAAGGGAATGAGTGTTGGAAGAATCTCAACGTCCATATTTATTGTAACTCCTAAGTTCCACTTATCCAAAATTCAAAGAGGAATCTATGCTATTTAAAGCACCCAAATTGGAGGAGGAAAGTACAAAGTTAAAGCATGATCAAGCATTGAAAGGTATGGAAGCACATTTGTAGTGATAAGCTAAATCAAGAAATTAGTCTATGCATCATTCAAGAGGAGTATAAGAAATATTATAGCTTGCATTAAAGGTCTATCATAAACTAGCAACTCCAGTGCTCTTCAATTGGAGAATATTTATATTGACCAAGCGCCATTCAAGGAAGAGAAAACCAATGTCGTCTAGAGAGAGAATTAAGTTCTCATCCACACTAGCTGCTAGTGGATATGTTGAGCCACAAGGATTACTAAGGTAAATTTCATATTAAATTTTCTTTCTTTAAACCTAAGTGATATTGGAGTTATAAGGATATAATATGTTTACTATTGCATTGGATAATACAAATTCAGCTAAGCATTAGTAGATAATAAAGCAAGTTTATTAATTATTGAGGTGCATACACATAATATAATATTTACAAATAACAAAGTAGGATATATAAGGGATTCTATTTGGAAAAATAAAACTCTATTATTGCAAATAGTATTATTTTCTAACATTTCAAATTAGGGAGTTATAAGGAATACTACACCAAAATAGATTATTAGAATTTATAAACATTAAACTATTAAATATTAAGGGATATAAAAAAAGGTTCATTAAGAATTATCAGGGGTTGGAATCAATTGATATGCTTGTCGCATGAACACAATAAAGGGGTAAAAGAAATCCAAATTTGAGAACTTCTTCAAATTAGAAAGTGCTTAGTTCAATAGAAGAAATAATGTGTAATAAAAGTTTATTTTTGGTATTTACAAAACTTTACAAAATCAATCCAAGATTGAAATACTATTTCAAAAAAACACTTTATCAATCATATTGCATGCTCTAACCACTAGGGAGACATAAGGAAGTCCACTAAACCTAATATCTATAAAGGTTTTATCAAATCAATACTAGGGAATATAAAAAGGGGGGTCACAAGAATCATCATGGCATCAAACAAATTATTTCTTGTAGAATCTCAACTACTTAAAGGTAAAAATTATTTTTATTGAAAAAATAAATTAAAAGCAATCTTGGTATATGAAAAAATTTATGATATAGTCAAAGGAACAACAAAAAAACCTAGCACAGGTGATACTGAGATTTTAAAGTTTGAATACAATGATGCAAAAGCCCTAATGATAATAACCTTTGCTATCACTGATGAAATACAACCCTATATTAGTTCAAAAAAGATATCTATAGATGCTAGCTTAGAGAAAATATTCAAAGGGAAGAATAAAACCACTATCCTTCATCTTCAAACATAACTACATTCATTGAAAATGAACAGTGGTGAAAGCATAGAACTATTCCTAAGAAAAGTAACAAATATTAAAGGAAAATTATTAACCTTATGAGAAGATAATAAAGATGAACTTCTTACTCAAGTAACCATGAGAGCCATGAGAGCACTTCCAGACAACTACAAGCATTTGGTTACATCTTTACAAGCCCTAAGTGAAGATACTTCTTTTGATGACTTAGTCAATATTCTTCAAGAATATGAGGTGGAAAACACAATTAAAGATGAAATTACTAACATTGCATTGGCATAAAAAAGATAATCCACATGAAAATATTGCTTCATCATTAAAAGGATGAAGACCATGGAATAACATATATTGTCAGATATGCAAGAGAAAATATCATGTAATAACTATTGTAGATGCAATATTAGAAACCAGAATCAAAGGAATCTAATGAAAAATGGGAGTAAACTCCAACCACAATAATATCAAATTAATATTTTTCAACAACAACTTCAGCATCCAACCAATTATCCCCAATTGGAGTATCGAAAGGGAATCATAAAGGACACCTAGCCCAAAGGATAAAAGAGATGGAAGAACTAGAAGAACCTACAAATGATTATAAAGAAAAAGCTATTTCAGTAAGGATAACATGTTATGAAGATACTAACTACTTGCTTGAATAGGTTAGATAAAACAAAAAAGGGGAATACAAAATTTAAAAGGAAGATCCATATTGAAGACTAAAGTATATTACATAATTACATCAAAGAAAAGGAGAATACAAACTTCAAAAGTTGTCAATACCAAAATAATGTAATACAGGGGGGTGTTAGAGTATATTACATCATTTGGGTCATGTAAAAGTACCACCTTTGGTACATAGTTATAGTAGGATATTACTTGAGGGGGAAGTTAGCTAGTCACTCCAAATAATGTGATAAATGCACAAGTGTCAATGTGCAAGGTGTCCCCTTGTACAACTAGGTAGAGTGTTGGCCAAGGAACCCATCTTCCTATATAAAAAGGGACTCCTAGTAAGTTATTGAATATCATAGTAGGTAGTAGTAGTGTAGAGAGTAAAATCCATTGGTGATGGAGTACAATACAGTCCTTTAGCATATATTCATAGAGTGTTCATTTCCTCCATAACTACATTGTATTATTTTTGTCATTTCTATTTATAGTATACTTCAATCATATTGCATAATTACTTTCCTTCATAATTTTTGCATCTTGTGATTACCATCTCCCATAGCATACTTCATCAAAAGCTAACATTTATATAGAGCCCAAAATAGATTGAGTAATCATTTTATTGGTAAATTTATTAGTTATAGACCATCTCTAGATTAGATTAAGAAATGGGCTAACCTTAGGTGGAAATTTAAAGGGAATGTAGACTTATCAACTCTTCCAAGAGGTTTCTTTTTAGCCTCCTCTACTATGGAAGACAAGAATTCAAATTTTTTGGGTAGCACATGGTTTATGGAATCATCTAAATTTTTCCTAAGGAAATGGGTTCTTGGGTTCAATCTGAAGTCTAAAAACATTAAGGTTGCTCCCATTTGGGTTGAACTTCTAGCATTACCCTTTGAGTTCTAGGAAAATATAATTTATGAAGCTATTAGAAATTAAATTGGTATATTTCTATCTCTATATTTTGCTACTAAGGAGAGGAGGAAGATGGTCTTTGCTAGACTTTATGTGCTAGTTGAAGTGGAAAAATATCTACAAAGATCCATTAAATTGAACTCTAAATGTACTTGAACATAGTATATTTCTTATAAAAATAGTCCTTTTGGATGTAGGAAATGTAGCAAATCAAGTCACCTAGTCAAAAAAAAATTCCTTAAAAAAGATTCTAGAATACATTTGAAGGAGCAAGGAAGGAAGGGTAAGGTCATTTGGAAAGTGAAAGAGGCTAAATCTAACAAATATTTGGAGGAAATTTAACAATCCTCCAAGCTAACCCTTAGCAATCCCTCGAGTTTGTAAGAAAATATAATTGTATCTTTTATCTCAATCTCTCATGAGGAGGAAGAAGCAAACCAAAATGTCAAGGAGCAGTTGGGTATAAACCCCCTTGAATGTGATGAAGTTTTAGAGGACCTATATATGGTACCTCTTACATTTCCACTACTATTGGATAAATATAATGTGAATATGGTGAAGGTATATAAGGAAGGGCCAATATGCTCTCAAGTGAAAGAAAATATAAATATGGTGAAGGTGAGGTAGGAAGGACCAAATTGTTCCCATGTGGATATGGATACTATACCTTCTACCTTGTCATTGGTCCTAGATAAATAAAATGTGATTATGGTGAAGGTTGGGTAGGAAGATCCACATTGTTCTCATGTGGAATACCAAATAGAGATTGATATTCATGAGATTGTAGAGGAATAGACTTTTGAGAAAGGTTTATCCTATGTTACTTCAAATGTAAGAATCACTAGGTGTTATCATAAATCCCCTGACCTAGGTTAAGAATAGTATAACAAGGTTGGTGGGAAGTATTTCAAGTAGAAAAGGTACAAGGAAGCAAAAAAAGACAAATCTATGGGAACACAACCAACTATTAAGGAAATTCTTGTAGGTATGAAAATCCTACACCCTACAACCAATTAAAAACTCCTAAGCTAGAATGTTAGGGGTACTAACACCAATAGTAAACATAGGTTTGTTAAGGATCTTACTTCTCTTACCAACTAGATTTCTTACTTCTTTAATAAACTAAACTGAATCTTACGAGTTGGCTAAAAATTCAAAAAGGCATTTGGTAAAATGTTGATAAATTTCAATATGAAGCTAAGGGGGGTTTGTAGAGGGATTATATCTCTTTGGAACTCAAATATTTATGAGGGATACCTACTATATAAAAGTGAATATCATATCATAGTACTTCTCACAGCTAAATATTCTAAATATTCCTTTATGATTACCAATATCTATACCCCCAACTCAAGTAAAGCATGTAGAGAACTATGGATATCTTTAGGAGAAATGGGTAAGAAATTTAGAAGTTTAAAATGGATTATGGTGGGAAATTTTAATACCCCATTATCTCTAGGTGAGAAGTAGGGTGGCATGGCTAAGTTCTTAAAAATAATTCAAGATCTCGGAAAGCTTTTAGCTGATGGTAGTCTGTTTGATGTGAATTTAGATGGTAACAAGTTTACTTAAATGAATAGATGCTATGGTAGAAACCTGATTTATTTTTGGTTGGATAGAGTTATTATTTTAGAGGATTGGTTCCAAAAAAACTTCTTGTCTAATCTAAAATATATTCCTAAATTTGGATCTGATCATAATCCCTTGCTCTTTTGGTGTAGTGTGGAGGATCAAAAGCATAATGACCCTTTAAAGTTTAAATTAATGTGGTTGCACCACCCAAATATTTGTAAAGAAATGGAAAAATGTGGAGTATTCCTTCCCAAGGTACTAATATGTAAATTCTTTCAAATAAGCTTAAAACTATGAAGAAAGAAGTCAAGAGTTGAATAAGGAGGTCTTTGGAAATATCTTTCAAAAGAAGAAATCTATTTGGTTAGATTTGGATATGTTAGAGTAATATATTAACATGTTCATTATGAACCAAACCCAAATCCAAAGAGAAAAGTATCTTAATTTTGAACTGAACACCATAATAGCCAAGGAAGAAACCTATTGGAGGCAAAAGTCTAGGATCCAATGGTTGCAGGAAAGTGACAGAAATTCTAATATTTTCCATGCCTATACTATCAAAAACAAGAGTTCTACCCACATTGATGAAATTCTAAATGAATGTATTTCAAAATATTCTAGCTAAATATATGGAAGAGGATGAAACAATGGTTAAGGAGATGACTAATAACATTCCTAGGTTGATATATAATGATATCAATGATCAACCTCTAAAGGATATTGAGAAAGTAGAGGTAAATATAGCCACTTTATCCCTCAATAGAGACAAAGCTCCAAGTTTGTATAGGTTATAAGCAATTTTCTTCCAAAACTTCTAGGATATTGTTAAATTTGATGTTATTGAAGTAGTAAAGGAATCTTTAAAGCTGGGTTAGATACTAAAGGAGTTTAATAATACCTTTCTTGTTCTAGTTCCTAAGAATAAAGGGTTAAAAACCTTCAGATATTATAGGCCTATATGTCTTTGCAATGTTGTTTACACGATTATCTCTAAAGTTATAGCCCTCAGGTTGAATATCTTACTCCCCTCCATTATCTCTGATGAGCAAGGAGGGTTTGTTAAGGGTAAATAAATTTTGGATGGGATTATATCCCTTCATGAATCCATGCATTTTTTCAAGGGTAGTGAAAGAAAAAACATGTTCTTAAATTTAGATATGAGCAAGGCTTATGACAGAGTTTCATGGAGTTTTTTGGATAATTTTTTGGTTTCCTTCGATTTTTGTAGATATTGGATAATATGGGTAGGGAGATACTACAATATTGAAAGGTACTATGTTCTAATCCATAACAACCTATTAGATTTTTTTAGCAGTAGTAGAGGTCTTAGACAAGGTGATCCCCTCTCTCATTATCTTCTCATTATTATGGTTGAAATTATTTAAAGATACCGTAATGCTTCCAAGGCCTCTGAAAAAATAGGAGATCTTAAACCCACAATCTTGAGTTCATTACTCATTTATAGCTTATGGAATATACCATTTTACTTGGTAATATTTCTATGGTAGAGGTAAATAAATTTAAAAGAATCCTAGACCTCTATGAGTGTGCCTCTCACCAAAAGATCAATTTGAGCAAGAGCAATATCTTCTTCATTAATATTAAAGTTTCTCTCTAGATAAGGGTGGCTAGAGAGATAGGGTGTCCTATGTCAACCCTATGTTCTACTTACCTTTGAATGCCTATGTTCATGGAAACATGCAAGTCAATTCTTTGGAATGGTTTGATTGATAAGTTTCAATCCAAACTTGTAGGGTAGAAAGGTAATCTCTTGTCTCAAGAGGGTAAAGTGTTGTTGGTTAAGAGTGTTCTATAGGTTATCCCCATTTATATTTTCTCCATTTTTAAGATCCCTACTAAAGTTTATAAAATTATAAAAGGAATTCAAAAAAGTTAATATTTGTATCTGAAGAGAGGATAAGGATTCTTCTTGTATCTTGGAAAAAAAAATACCATAAAAATAAGCATGGTGGTCTTTGTTTGATAAGACTTAGGTTGGTTAATAGTGATATGGCAACCAAGGTTGGAAGGAGAGTTTTGATAGATGGTCAAACTCTTTGGGCTAGGATTTTTGAAGAGAAATTAAAGAACACAATATTATACTGAGAAGGGAATGAACATTATAAGATAAATCTTTTCACTTTTCAATCCAAATGATATCAATGTCGTAAATAATGCACAAATCATCACACACATAAGAGACATATATTTAACATGGTTCACCCAATATGGGTTACATCCACGGATAAAATATTTATTCTAAATTTTCTCTACAAATCTCTTAGGAACCAATTCCCTATTACAATGTTTATGGACCTTTTTCCAAAGGATATCTCAATCCCCTATGCTCAAGTTTGTGGACCTCTATCCATAGGAGAACTCTATATCCTTTATTATGGTTTGTGGAAATTTATACATAGGAGAAATTTATCCCCTTACAGGTCTATTTCATGGAACTCTATCCACATGAGACTCCTCTCCTTTGCTATGGTTCATGGAACTCTATCCATAGGATACACCTCTTCTATCTGCTCTGGTTCATGTAAATCTATCCATAGGAGACACCTCTTCTCTATGCTCTAGTTTGTGGAACTCTATCCACATGAGACACCTATCCTCTCTACTCTAGTCACCTCAAAATATGGTACACACCTATGCTTAAATTTATTCTAAGCCCACTCATGATGCTTAGGTCTGCTCAAAAATCTTCTCTCAACTATACCCTAAATATGTACACACTACATGTACAAATCTATCTCAAATTTATCCCAAATATATACACATTACATGCACAAATATTTCTCAAATCTATCCCAAATATGCACACATTATATGCACAAATTTGTCTCAATTCTACCTCAAATCTGTACACATTACCTGCACAAATTTATCTCAACTCTATCCCAAATATACACACATTACATGCACAATTCTATCTCAACTCTATCCCAAATTTGCACACATTACATGCACAAATCTATCTCAACTCTATCCCAAATTTACACACATTACATGCATAAATTTTTCTCAAATCTATCCCAAATCTTCACACGTTATATGCACAAATCTGTCTCAATTCTGCTTCAAGTCTTCTCAAGCCTTTTCACAAGACTTTCTCAAAGCAGCAACCAAACCTGCTTACACAACCTGCACAATACTGCCTCTATGATGCTTTGATAAAAGTACTTCAGACATATTCTACCCATATTTCTTGTTCAAGAACACATAGAAACTGATATGCAATACAATTTCACAATATGTTATTTCCAAATATCACACAAGCCCAATGCACAAATTGCTTCACAAAACTACCCTATAAACTTTGTAAATTTATCTTGATATCAATCAAAGCTAGTACACAACCTTGCTTCACAAACTCTAGCACAAGTGTTTCCAATCTCATTTAATAATGAAGCACAACTTGTTCATAAAATTTAGCTCAAATATTTCCAACAATGCACATATATAATCCTTATTTCTCCACCTTTCAAATAATTCAATAGTTATGCATCAAATCTACCTTTTTAACAATCACAATATAACACACAAAAATCTATCCTAATTTTTGTGTAACCTAAAATAGCTTCTATAACATGGTGGTATTTTATTGCAATGGTAATGGTAATGGTATCATGCTTTACAAATCATATTGTATTATTCATTGTGCACCAACATCACACTCTACCTATATTTATTTTTACAATATTAAAAAATATACCTTTGAAAACATAACAACCAACCTTATCACTCCCTTTTTATACTATGCAAATTATATCAATTATATCCACTTTTCAAACTCTGTAATGTACACATTTATAACCAAATTTATAACTTAAAACTTATGACTCCCTCTATGAAAACCAAAAATCACAACTCAAAAACTTTACACCTTATCCCTCCTTTAACTCAAAATAAAGCTTTTGTCCTTACCTCAAGAATCACAGATGAATTTGATATTGGACCTCGTGCATAATAGCAACCTTATGCATTGTCTAACCTGTTGGCTGAAATACTCCACCTGAGAATAAAAGGTGTCATATTAAAATTTTAAATACTTTTATACCTTTACTCTCTTTGTCAAGAAAAAGTGGGTGTCGCAAAAATTATCTTCTAGATATAATGTAAGCAATGTTTCATCGATTTTTTCTCTAGCTTTATTTGCTTTCTCCTTCAAACTAACACTTCTCTGAATTCACTTTCTTATTTTCAAACACAGACTCAGGTGGATGGAAGCTCTCTCTCGATGATAGTATATATTATTGTAGTTCTATAATTCACACCCTCCTTTCCTTTAGGCTGATGGATACACACCTCAAATGGGAATGTGGGAATGATAGGTATACACCTCGAAAGAGAGGTACTTGATCGTACCTTCTTATGGTGATTTTTTGATGAATTGGTTTAGGGTTCACTAGGAAATATTTTTGTGGTAGTTTCCACACCTAGGTTTTAGGATTTGTTTTGATGTGTTCCTTTTATCAAATCTCACATACACCTAGTTTTGGAAAATATGCAACTATGCTAACCTATATATAATTTTGTTTCATATGTAGACAACAAACAACAGAAAATAGAATTGATATGGATGATGCAATGCTTAGAAAGTAATAAAACTTTGACCTATATCTTGGAATTTCGATGAAGGTTCTAATTTATAAGATTGTAGTCCAAATCGTATGCAATAGGGCAAAATCATATGGACAAAGTAATATTGTATGAATACAATTCAAAATCGTATCATTCGATCAGAGATCGAATAATACGATCTTGACAGAAACCTACAATTTCATGGGTAGAGTGCAAAAAATAGGAAACAGGAGATTCAATTGTTCTTTTTAAGAATGAATGAGGCTTATTGTTGGCTATTAAATGCTGCAATTAAAAATAAATAACAAATAAATGCCTAAAACTATATGCAATATGCAATTAGATGCAAAATCGATGAACTCCAGAATGTAAATGTTTGAATTATAGATTCTAAATGTTATAAATGATAGATAGAATGGCATGTCTAAAAAGAATCAAACCCATAATATGTAAACCAACACTCAGGGTTTCCCCCAACTTATTTCAGAGTAAAATCATATTGTTTAAGCAAGATCATATGCTTTTGATGGAAGATTGTACCATCCAATCGTCGATCGTATCCTCTGATCCTGCATAAAAAAATCAAATTGCCTAGGCCTAATAAAAAACTTATATCGATTCGAATGCAAAAATTAAGTCAATATGCTAATTGTGCTAAGAGGTTTCTTAGGGAAAGGGTGTCTAGTTAAATAGGTTGGGAAGAATAACCAAAATAGGGGAAGGAATTATTTTGTTGCAACTCCTTCAAGCTGATCCTGATTAGGTGAATCTGATCCCACATTTTCTGCACAATGTCGCATAAATAGAGATAAAAAATGTTAAAACAAAATTTGTCGCCTTGCTAAGTTGAGAATTTCAGTTTTGAGCAAGATCGTATGCGTACGATCAAGGATCGTATCATACGATCTAAGTCGGTCGTCGTCGATCTTGTCCAGATTGCTCGATTTTTCCAGGAGGGCACAAAAATCGAGGCAACTAGCTAGAGGCTCATTTTTATAGGTTTTTTGTCTTTAGTGCAAATTATAATGGGTCATTTTTAGGGTGCTACATTTTACCCCCTCTTTAGCGCAATTTCGAAGAAAATGTATTAAATAAAAGTATGACATGCTTTACGAGAAAGCAAAAATTTATTGCAAATTTCGTTGATGATTTCAAGTTTTTATGTAAGTTGTTTTAAGATATGCTACTAATGATACCCCCTTCGAGTTTTTACGTCAATTTTGATATCTGGGTAAAAACTCAAAAATTATGGGTAAATGAATAAATAGTAAAAAGGAAAAATACAAAACTAATTCATTTTCATTTTACTATTTACCTATTCAGAGCTCTGGAGAAAAACTTGACGGACGTTCCACATCATGCGGATTTAGTCGGAGCTGACGACGGGTCACTCCGAGTATGAATTTCTCACTTATTTAGTTTATATTTTTCTTATTTTTCATTGAATTTTAATTTTAAATTTGGATTTTTAGGGCATGGCTATTGTGCATAGCCCTAAATGTAAAATCATAGTGATTTCACAAAATCGTAGCAATTTCAAAAAATCATATTGATTTCGTGATATCGTACGGTACGATATCGACCAAATTGGTACGATTGACCGATATTGTATCGATACGATATCTCTAAAATTGTTATGATTTTGATGTTTTAGCATGATTTTGACAAATTATGAAATTTTTATTATAATATTGACAATTTAGTATGAGTTTGCATAAAATGTTACGATTTTGCGCAAGATGCTACGATTTTGAAAAAAAAGTTACAATTTTGCAAATTTATTATGATTTTGACTGTTTTGATACGAGTTACTAACAAAAATTGATTACTTTGTTTTTATTGACATATGGTAGAATTAAAGAACTGAGAGTGGAGATATTCTACACTCGGGACAGATTTGGGTTCTCTCACAAAGGGTGAGAGAAACTACTTAAATGTTGTGGGATTGAGGCACGTGGTGAAGATGCCATATATTCCTGTAGATATGAGGGTACTAATGGCTCTGGTGGAGAGATGGTATCTAGAGTCATCCTGCTTCAAACTACCCATAGGATAGATGACTTCCACTTTAGAGAATGTCTGGAGGATTCTTCGGATACCACTGAGGAGAGCTCACATTACTGCATCTGGCAACTAGGGCCAGGCACTGAGGAGACTGACTGGAGACCCTAGATTTTTGTTGAAGTAGGGTGGGGTTGTGATTTATATACTGAGGGAGGTAGAGGGTATCTCCTGACTGACATTTTTATTGAGTGGTATTGTGGGTGGCCTACTAGTGAGCCATATCAGTGGATAGCATCTTCCCTGGACTTTGGTAGAGGTGGTGTGTGATATGTGCGACCAAGAGGTGCACTTTTCTTGGGGACCTTTCTTTCTTTGTAGACTATATTGATTCCTACAATGGGTAGTCTACAAGGGTGGAAAGGGGTTGATTTTAACCTCATTCCTATAGGTGTGGTGCTGGGAGCACATTGTTATCTAGTGATCTGTAGGGCTTCCTTTGACTCGAGCTATAGGTGGTTAGCCTAGGGTAGAGGATGATAGACCCAAGGTCTTCTATTGGCCACTATTGAGAGGGCGTAGAGGATGAGTTGGCCTCGATGCGACAAGGAAACTCATAGATGAGCTACGGTCCCAGGACATCACATGGAGACCTTGGAGGGGCCTACGAGGATGGAATGAGGATTATTTTGAGTTGGCCCACATCAGATGGAGAGGTGGATTTACACTATTTTGATCGAGTGAAATGATAGTCAGGTTACAATAGGAGGAGATATTACATACCCTCGGGTGACTTAGCATCACTTCACCATTTCTAGTGCATTGAGTATGACTATATTTTTGGATCCGACACCAGATGATGCATCGATGCAGGCGGTAGATGGAGATGATGTTGGTATGATAGATAGGTACTGATATTGGTATGCATGAGTCTACCCAGCTATATTGACTCGACTATGGAGTGTTAGATATTAGTCAACTCATCTAGTTGGCTAGTGGTGATAGAGGACACAAGTACCCCCTAGACAAGAGGGGCCTCACACTAGAGGTGGCCACATGCCTCAAAGGAGACAAGTGCCGACTAGGGAGGAGATATCAGGAGGAGAGGAGAGAGTCACCCCAGTAAGAGGGGAGAGCCTCTCCTCAGTAGGATGAGGAGAGAGCATCTACTTGGTAGGAGGAGAGACCTAACTCACATCGAGAAGGGCAAGAGGATTTTGGAGGTAGGGGAGAGTAGTGGGATGGGAGACCTTGAGGCAGAGGTCACTATGTTGAGGGTGGAGACTATCACCTAAAAGACTAGGATTGAGACCCTAGAGGCACAGGAGGTGGGCTTGAGATCTAGGATTCAGATCTAGAGGTAGAGCTGGTAGAGGCTAGGGCTTAGGTAGAATAGAGAGATACAACTTTGGAACCTACACCATATCAGACTACATAGTCTAGGAGGAGCGACATGGGGGAGGAGTTGGTGAGGTCTATACAACAGACCATATTTTACTAGACTTTATACTTCATAGTGGTTCCTCCAGAGCAGAGATAGGTTATGCCTTCTAATATTGCGGGTCCTATTCACATAGGATCTTCATCTCGCTCTACTACTAGGGTGACTTCTTCTAGGACGATGACAGTAGGAGGATAGTTCCAACCACCACCACCACCCCATGGAAGAGAGGATGATGCGGTGAGCTCTAGAGGCTCAAGAGGAGTCTAGGGTGGACTCATGTAGACACATTTTTGTATTATATATTTATTGATTGAGTATGCCAATTTTTGAGGATTATGGCATACCGATCTATCTCTATTTTGTACATGGATTTTCTAGATATATATATATATATATATATTTTTTTTTTACCTTATTGTCTTATGTGATTTTATATGATTTGATTATATTTGATTTGAATTTTTATGATGTTTAAATTTCTCATAATCATGCTTTTAATTTAAGTGTTTTAATCATGCTTAAAATGAAAATTGACTTGAGTTTTTGTAAATGTGTTTTTGAAATATGGTTTTGAAAAAGATGTTGTGAATATATGTTTTTGTAAAATGATGAAGTAAATAGATTAGAAATGTTCCTTGGAGGATGTTGTGATGTTATATGACCGTTGGTGGAGATCGGTGCTCGCTAGGTCATGAAGTGAATCCTATTGTGAGGGGCTTTGTATTGCTAATAAGAGAAGTTTTTTGTGGTGCTCAAGTATAATCTTGAGGCTTATGGTGGTAAAAGAAGATGTTTGATTTTTTATTTTGAGACAATTTGACTTGTAAGAAATATTTTGATAAGTTTATTGGTTGCGATTAAGCATGAAAATTTGGGAAGGATGACTTGCGCTAGGCATGAGCTTCCTAGTGTGAAATTTGAGTAGGATAATTCCTAGGAATTATACCATCATCGTGAAGTCAAAATGCAATGCATGATAATATGAAATTATTTATCTTAAAGACATACATTGATATAAAACAGATCATTTGTATCACATATTAAAGAAAATTAATAAATATGGGATGGTTTTGACTTTAAAATTGAGAAAAATGACTTGCGCTAGGCATAAAATTCCTTGTGTGACATTTGAAAAGAATAATTCCTAGGAATTATACCATCATCGTGAAGTCAAAGTGCAATGTATGGTGTATGAAAAATTATTTGTGCTTATATGAAATGATTAAAACTTAAAATTTGAGAAATATGACTTGCGCTAGGCATAGAATTCCTAGTGTGAAATTTGAGAAAATAGTTACTAGGAATTATACCATCATCGCGAAGTCAAAGCGCAATATATGATAAATAAATTTGTTTTACAAGTTATTTTGGAACAATCTATGATGAAATGGATGATGATAAAATATTGTCTAACAAAATTCAAAGAAGTATTTTAACTTATTTCTAAGACAAATTCAAATTTATCAAGAACCAGTGTGTGATAAGTGAATTCATTATCCATCTTGATTCGACATAGTGATACAAAATCTCTCAAGGATCAAATGTGTGTGCTTGTGAAATTAATTTACCAATTTTGAGTAAGGTAGTGATACAAGCAAACTTTTATGAACCAATGTGTGTGCAAGTGAAATGTTCATTAACCATGATTTTGTGCATGCAACTGTACTGAACTACTATGTAGGTCAAGTTACCAAAATCTAGCTAATCCACAAGTGGACATTGGTCTGTACAAAATAAGGTCACTAATGTGACAGACATGTCACCACATGAAAAGGGATTACCCAAGCTCAAGCGGGTTGGGCACAAACCACCTGTTATGGGGCTTACCTCATGGTTTTCAAATAATTGAGAATTCTAGGGATTCAAGTTTACTACCCCCTTCTTTTCTTCAAATTTTGGAATAGGGATTTCTTGTTCATTTTGTTTTGAACAAGGGGATTTTATTGCTTTTGCTTTTTTCTTATTTCTCTTTTTCTTTTTCTTTTTCTTTTTCTTTTTCTTTTTTTTTCTTTTTTGGGATACTTACCCAGATTAGACGTAGGGCAAGGGATTTTATTCGGGTAGGGGGGAAGCTTGTCCTTTTGCCAATTCCTAGTATTCTAGACCATGTGCATGATAGGATAGCAGGGAAAAATTTTCACTTAAGGAACAAAGACTACTATGTAGTATCCTTTTTGAATTTGCAACAAATCATTTTTAAAATGTGAGAATGTGTTCTTGGTTCAAGAAGTAGCAAGATCATTTCCCAAAACTCAAAATTTATTTAGTGAAGTAATAGTGTTTTTCAATACAAGAGAGATTTATAATCAAAGTGATGAAATAAAAATCATTAAAGATGTAAATTAAGTGCATGGTTCAAGATAACTTTTGAATTTATCTGAAATAAAATAAAATATAACTTGAATTTTGGAAAACAACACACACTGATGCAAAATGAATAACTTACAAAATTTGAAATATTTTTTTTGGAAATTTTCATATTTTTCGATATTAATTTCTTCATCATAATATTGTTTCAAATGCATGATATTCATGGGTTCCTTGAGATATTTCCCATCCAAGGAAGCCAATATATATGCACCTGATCCAAATTTAGCAGTGATGACATATGGCCCAAGCCAATTAGGTTGAAATTTTCCTTTTAGATCTTTTCTTGCATTAGTATTTTTTTTATTTTATTTTAATACTAAATCTCCAACTTCAAAGGATCGATTATGAATTTTCTTTGCATATGATATTTTAAGTTTGTCTTGGTAGGCATGAAGATGCTCTAAAGCATGGATGCGCTTTTCATCTAGAAGTTCTAGCTGACTAAATCTGCCAACATGATATTCATCTCCTACTTCAGTATCTTGAAGTAGAAGAGCTAAAGAAGGAACTTCTAATTCAAATGGAAAAACTACAAACCAAGACAAAAGGTGAAGCGCCTATAGGAGTACGAACACTAGTTCGATAATCCCACAAGGTAGGATATAATTGTATATGCCAGTCACAGCCAGATTTATTAACTAATATTTTTAGTATTTTTATTAAGGTTTTATTTTATGCTTCAACTTGGCCATTACCTTATGGATAATAAGGAGTGGACCATATATGTTGGATTTTATATTTTTGGCATAATTTTTTAACATCTTTGTTCTTAAAACATGTTCTATTATCAGAGATGAGATTAGATGGAATTCCAAATCTATAGATGATTTGATTGAAAATGAATTTAGAAACTTGAACTCCTGTGCAAGAAGCTAAAGGCATAGCTTCAACCCACTTTGTAAAATATTTTATTACTATTATTATGAATTTATGACCATCAAATGAAATAGGATTGATTTTACCAATAATATCTAAACCCCATTTAGAGAAGGGCCAAGGAGAGGATATTGCTTGAAGTTCCTGAGTAGGAGCATGGATAAGGTCAACATGCTTTTGACACTTATCACAATGACACACATAATCATTAGCATATTTTTCCATGGAAGGCCAAAAATATCCCATTCTAAGGAGTTTTTTGGCAATGGCACTTCCACTAAAGTGTCCTCCATAGGATCCATCATGGGCTTCACTTAAGGCTTTCTTAGACTCTTCTAGGTTGAGACATCTTAATAGGATACCTTCAAAAGATATTCTATATAATGTATTACCAATAATTATGAAGTGAACAGCTTGCTTACGTAATAGCCTACATTGGTTTCTATCTAATCCTTAAGGGAAAATTCCTTTCTGGAGAAAATTAAAAATATTTGTATACCAAGACTATGGGGTAATTTCATCAATCAAAAACACATCTAATGGTTCTAAATATGACTTAGAAGAAGTGGGTTCTTGGAGTTGGTGAATGATGATAGTAGCATACTCATCATCCAACTCCAAAGGTAACAAAGAAGCAACCGTAGCCATAGCATCGACAACATGGTTGCTAGTTCTAGGAATAGCTTCTAAAGTTACTTTTTCAAACAATGATATAAGTTTAAGGACATATTATTTATAAGGATGAATTTTCTCATCTCGTGTTTGATAAACTTCATTGATTTGATTTATCACAAGCTGAGAATCTCCGAAAACTAATAAAACTTTAATTTTTAAAGCTAAAGCAGCTCGTAACCCAAGGATTAGAGCCTCATACTCTGCAGTATTATTAGTACAAACAAATTGTAACTTAAAAGATAAAGGTATAAGGTGCTTTTGGGGAGATTTCAATATGATACCGGAACCTACACCACTCATACATCTAGCTCCATCAAAATACAAAGACCATGTTTCAAAATGACCTTCTTCTAGATTAAGGCATTCATCAGGAAATTCAATGTTCATAGGATGAGTAGATTCTAAAGGTGCAACAACTAACTGATCTGCTATAACTTGGCCTTTAATATATTTTTTGCCGATAAATGTGAGTTCAAACTCACTAAGAGCAAGAACCCACTTAGTTGTGCATCCTGACAAGTAAGGTCTACTCATCAAGTACCTTAATGGATCAGACTTAGCAATAACATATGTTTTCTGACTAAGCATGTAATGATGTAACTTTTGCATAGAAAATACAACCGCTAAACAAAGCTTTTCTAATGGAGTATATCAGGTTTCATAACTTATTAAATTTCTACTAATGTAGTATGTGGCTCGTTCTTTCTTTTCATCATCAATTTGAGCCAACATAGCTCCTAGTGCAAGTTCCAAAGCAGAAATATATAAAATAAATGGATGATCTAGTCTAGGAGGAACAAGCACTGGAGGAGTAAGAAGATACTATTTAATACTCTCAAAATCTTCTTGAAATTATTTATCCCAATTTAAGGGAATATTCTTCTTAAGTAATTTAAGAAAAGGTCCTATTTTATCTGCCAATTTATCAATGAAGCGACGGATAGATTGAAGTTTTCCTTGTAAACTTCTTAACTCTGATATGTTTTTAGGAGGTGGCATATCAAGGATAGCTTTAATTTTGAGAGGATCTACTTCTATACCATGCATAGAAACAATAACCCCAAATAATTTTCCTGATTTAACTCCAAATACGCACTTGTTAGGATTTAAACGTATCAGATATTCTCTTAATCTATCAAACACTTTTCTTAAATCATTAATGTGATCATCTTCTTTTTCTGAATGAGCTATAATATCATCTACATAATCATGTAAAATATCATACATCATATCATGAAAGATGTATGTCATGGCTCTTTGATATGTTGCTCCTGCATTTTTTAACCCAAAGGGCATTACTTTCCAACAAAATGTTCCCCAAGGGGTAATAAAAGTTGTTTTAGATTGGTCTTCAGGAGCTATTTTGATTTGGTTGTATCCTAAAAACTCATCCATGAGGGATAGCATCCCACTCCCAACTGTGAAATCTATGATCTAATCCATATTAGGGAGGGGAAAATCATCTTTAGGGCATGCAACATTTATGTCTCTAAAATTAGTGCAAACCCTAATCTTAGTAGCTTCTTTCTTAGTTACTAGAACAACATTTGATATCCACTCAGCATAGTCAATAGCTTGTATAAAAATTACATTCAAAAGCTTTTCTAATTCACTTTTGACTAATAGTGCTACTTTAGGATGCATTTTTCTAAGTTTTTGCTTTACAGGTTTAGCATCAGGGTGCACTACTAGATGGTGCATAACTACATAAGAATCTAGGCCTAGCATATCTACGTATGTCCAAGTGAAAACATCAGCATATTTTGTGAGAAATTCAATATATAGCTTTTATTTTTCTTCACTTAATTTTGATCCAATTTTGACTAGGTGAGGGTTCTCTTCTGTTCCAATATTAACTTTTAAAGTATCTCCAACAACAATATTTAAGTCTCTTTCAAAGTTGGGTGGTGTGGGTGATACACCCATTTCTTATAACTCTTCTAATGTGCATTTGGCTAGTTCTTCTTGAGGAGTAGTTGCTTCAACATGAGCTATACATGGCATAGATCCATCAAAGAAGAATTTATTCCTCAAAACTTCATCAAGAGATATATCATGAAAGATATCACCTTCTAAACATTCATCTAGAGAAGCAATCATTTTCGGATAAGCTACAGTTAACATATTGCAAGTATAAGTATTTTTAAAGAAGCTCTTTTTGTTCCATATATTCTTGATATGTTATAAGGTGATCATCATCTTCATATGGGAATGGTTCTATTTTTGTGGGAATATAGCCAAGACCACATCAGGTAGGCCATTCTTCAACTTCCAAAGGTTATTTTATACCATTTTCATGAGGTCCTAAACCTTTACCTCTATAACCCATATTACACATCATTGGTTTTGATTTTATATATCCATTAGAAAAATAACACTTAGAAAATCCATCCTGATCAATTATAATTTTTACAATTGAAATTTTACCCCAATCATACCTCGCATACACAAAGGCACAACTCCCAATATGGCAGATGCTTCCCTTCTTTGGCAAGCCCAAGGTTTGGGGAGATGGAGGTAACTTAGATAACACCAAAGAATCTTGGGTAGCAAAATTAACTTCTTATGTATTTGCAAGTACTGAAGATAAGTTCGATAATACTTCATCCGAAAGAGCATATGAAGTAGATGGAATATCTTCCTTAATTGGTTCTTTAGATGTTGTGAATTTAAACACTATAGACTTAGGAGGTGGATCTGATAATGTGGATTTAGGAAATGGATTGGATATGGGTTCAGAAGATGATGATGATAATGACTTAGAATTTGTTGATGTTGGTGATTTAGATCATGCTTTTGATGATGTGGATTTAGAAGGTGATGATGATTTAGATTTAGAAGATCTTGATGATGGGGGTGGACTAGGATGAGTAGAAGATATAGCAGGACAAAATGGAACCCCTATAGGCTCTGCCATAGCACACATATCAAATGGCCTAGGATCACCATGGATGGTAACTAATTGATTTTTGAACTCAAATTTGACACATTGATGTAATGTGGAAGGTACTGCTCTCATTGCATTGATCCAAGGTCAACCTAGAAGAATGTTGTACGATGCAAAACAAGGTACAACAAACATAGTCATATCCAAAATTCTTGGGCCAACTTGCAATGGGATCATCATTACTCCACATGTTTCTTGAGTTTCATCATTAAATGCTTTAATAATCATTTCAGTACTTTTCATATCTTCTTTTTTAAATCCAAATATTTGAAATAAATCATATGTGCAGATATTTAAATATGATCCATTATCAATTAGAACTCTTTTAACTCCTACATCTCCAATCAATGTTGTAATGTATAAAGGGTTATCTCTATACAAACTTTGAGGAGGAATATCTTTGTCACGAAAATATATGAAATTTGTTTCATCCAAAGTCACAACATTCACCACAACATTAGGTTCAATATCTTCGGGTACCATCATCTTGCTTAAAGTTCTCATCAATTCTTCCCTATGTATGGAGGAAGTTCTTAAGAGGTCCAAAAGAGAAATTCTCATTGTAATGGTAGCTAATTGTTCATTAATATCATATGGAGATCTTTGTTGTGAACTTAATACATTATTTCCCTTAGTGGGAGCTTTTAATACAAAAGGAGATGATTTCTCATTTTGACTTTGTGGTTGAGAATTTTGAACTTGTGCTTGTTGTCTTGTGACAACCCCAATGGTACCCACAATGTTACTATGTCGAGGATTACCAAAATGGGGTCTAGCATTTTCTGCTTGTTCATTTGAAAGCCATTGTTGAGATGATGGTCTAGTAGTTATTCTTCTTGGAAATGGTCTTTCTGGAACTAATAAATCTATAATAGGAGTGACTTGATCTGATTCATACTCAAAACTATTTGAAGTAATCTCTAGTTCACTCCCTGTTTCACTTTCTATGTCACTTTCTGTATTACTTTTAGTATCTTCCGAAGATGATTGAAAATATCGTATTGGTCTAGTTGTGACCACAGATAAAGATGTTTGCAAATATTGTTGTGGTAAAAAGCTACTAATGGTTCCCACATATCGAGTTGGATGAGGAACATTATGATGATCTACTTGGTTTACTACTTCTTTACCATGCTTAGGTAAGGGATGTTGAAAGATATCTAGGTTTTGATTTGCATTTTGATTTGTTGGTTTTTGAGTATTATTTTGAGTATTATTATTTGTAGGAAATTGTTGAACTTCCATTTTTCCTTTGTCAATCAAGTCTTGTATCACATGCTTTAACCTTTTACAAGAATTTGTAGAATTTCCATCTACTTGATGGAAATTACAATGTAATTCAGCCCTATATCCAGCTATAGTAGTATCTGGTTGTCTTATTTCAGGCAACCGTACCAAGCCTTGTTCCAATAATTATGGTAAAATCATTGTTAAGGGTTGATTTAATATTGTGAATTCTCTTGGTGGCTTATCAGGAACTTTCAATAAAAACTTCTTAAATGTTTCTACAACATTGACAATTGAAGTATTCCTACTATCAGTAACTCCGTCACCTACTACTTGTTTATTTTTATATTGATTTTTAGAAGTTTTATCTTCATATTTCTTCTTAAAATGACCTCTTCTAATAAGGGCTTCTTCTACCCTTCTTGCTAAATCAATGGCTTGATCAAAGGTGGTTACTATAGTAGTAGAGAGTTCATAAGATAGTTGTTCTTGCAGATTACCAATAAATATGTCCAACATTTCATGATGAGGTAATGCAAAATGTAGTTTGCCTAAGAGTTGTCTCCACTTAGTCAAGAATTCAGAAAAACTCTCATCTTTTCCTTGCTTCAAATTATACAAATCTTTAATAGTCACATGCCTTTCTATGTAAGCACTAAATTTATGGACAAACATCTCTATTGTCTCTTCAAAATTACTTAAAGAGTTTGTAGGTAACTGATAATACCACTCTAGAGCCATGCCTCCGAGACTTTTAGGAAACATCTTTAACAACAAGTCATCATGAGATATATCATGACATGTTGTCCTAAACATGTGAATATGCTCAATAGGATCTTCGGTTCCCTTATATATCGGTAGGACAGGCATAGGGAAATGCTTAGGATATGGTTGAGCAACCACAATAGGATCCAAGGGTTGGCTACACATCTCTCTATAACTATAAGAGGGATGGTAGGGATCTATCTGATCTAGTATTGAAGCTAATTATTTAACCATGGCTTCAAGTCCTTGTTGTTGTCCACCAAATTGGTTTTGTTGCATCATATTGTTGTGTCTTTGATAATAAGTTGGTGTTGTTGTATAATGATTTCCAACTAAAACACTATTATGTAAAGTGTTACTAGGAGGATTATTATGAAGTTGATAGGGAATTTTGTTTTGTTGAACCCTTTGCTGATTTTGACTAAGTTTGTGCATCTTCTTAATTCTTTGTGCTACCTTTTGTGAAGCAGAAGATGGTTGTTTTTGTTTGGAGTTTGAATCTATTACTGGTGGCGGTTGTGCTATATTCTGATTCAAATTTTGATTTACATTTTGAGATGTGCCAGCTTGATTTTTATTTTTGTTCATGTATGTTAATGGATTTCCATTCAATCGGAGAGCAACTTCTATGGAAGCTTCCGTTGAATAATCCCCCATAGGGAGTTGAGCTTCTATTTGTATGACATGGTTAATGACATCTATATTGTCTTTTAGAAACTCAGTGAAATGTTGTGTGGAGGTAAATTTAAGATTTCCTTCTTCATCTACTTGAGGTTTATGATAGAAAACTTCTTCTTCTTTATCATGATTTTCCTCATCTGATTCTGATGATACATAATCTTCAATTCGAACTTCATCTTCAGGATTTTCTTGATCTTGTTCTCCTATATGCTCATGTTCTACTTGTTTTCCACTTCTTAATTTAGGCATTTTACTAAAAATATTTTATCTTGTATATATAATTATATATATATATTTTGTTTTTTTGTTTTTTTGTGTGTGTTTTTTTGCTTAATTTTTGGGGTATATATGTTATATATATACCTAACTAATATATTATATTATGTTTTTGGATTTTTGTAGTTTTTGGATTGCAAACAAAAGGCAAATAGAATAGAAACTATAGTATTATAGATATTATACTTTAATTTTCTTGGAAAAGCCTATAGATATCATTAACAGGTTCCAATTCCTCAGGGGTCATATAGTGTTCTTCTTCAAACTAAAAGTTGGATTTTAAGAATTTTATGAAATGAGCTATAGTGATGCAATCAACTTCATAGTTTGACATATAAAAGTACAATTCATGGCAATATTCTTGATAAAGCACAGCCCTAGGAACTCTATTGAATCTTCTCTTATCATCTAAGACAACTTCTTGATTTTCCACACGTGATAAAAACTTATGTACCGTTATTGCATTCTCAAGATAATCTTCAAAGGAGTAAAGACTTGGGGAAATGATAGCTCTCTTATCCGCTAGCCACCTATCACATGCTCTTTGAAGGTCAAAGTAGAAAGGTGCACTATCGGGATCCAGGATTCTAGACAAGTCAAACCTTATGATTTTCTTAAGTTCAGGTTCTTTGGCCCTTATAATTTCTAATCTTCTCCAAATCTCAGGGTATGGCACACTACCTAATGAAGAAAATTCTTGGGTTGAAAATACTGTACTAACATTAATTCGGATGGCTCTCCTTATGTTGTAATCTACCATCTATGAAATTCACTAAAATGTGCAAATATAACTAATGATTTTGTTTATTTTTTTTTTTGTTTTGTTTTGTTTTAATAATTTATATTTTTTGTGTTTTATAAATCAGAAAGATGCCTAATGTTTTCACGTCGGGTTCACCAAAGAATGTAGGTCTAAAATTCACACACTCCTTTCCTTCAGGCTGATGGATCCGTGCCTCAAAGGGGAATGTGGGAATAATAGGTCTACACCTCGAAAGAGAGGTACTTGATCGTACCTTCTTATGGTGATTTTTTGACGAATTGGTTTAGGGTTCACCAGGAAACATTTTGTGGTAGTTTCCATGCCTAGGTTTTGGGATTTGTTTTGATGTGTTCCTTTTATCAAATCTCGCATACACCTAGTTTTGGCCAATATGCAACTACTTTAATCTATATGCAATTTTATTTCATATGTAGACAACAAACAACAGAAAATAGAATTCAAATGGATAATGCAATGCTTAAAAAGTGATTAAAAACTCTTACCTGTATCCGAAAGTTTGATGAAGATTCTAATTTTTGATTGCAGTCCAAATCATATGCAGTAGGGAAAAATCATATGGATAGAGCAAAATCGTACGAATACGATTCAAAATCGTACTGTTCGATCAGAGATCAAACAATACAATCTTGATAGAAACCTGTAATTTCATGGGTAGAGTGCAAAAAATAGAAAATAAGATATTCTATTATTCATTTTAAGCATAATAAAACTAGGTGTTGGCTATTAAATGTTGCAATTAAAAACATAACAAAGAACTATTTTAAACTACATGTAATATACAATTATATGTAAAAATTGGTGAACTCTATAATGCAAATGTTTGAATTCTATAATCTATATGATACAGATGATAAATATAATATCAAATCTAAAAATAAAGAAAGTCGGAGTATGCAAAATAGCACTCAGGGTTGTACCCAAGTGATTTCAGAGCAAAATCGTATTGTTAGAGCAATATGGTATGCGTACGACACAAAATTCTACCATCTGATGTGAAATTGTACCATCTGATGCGAAATTGTACCATCTGATGCAAAATTGTATTGTTCAATCTTACACAAAAATCAAATTGCCTAGGCCTAATACAAAACTTATATCAATTCGAATGTAAAAATTAAGTCGATATGCTAATTGCACCAAGAGGAGTCTGGGGGAAAGGGTGTTTGATTAAATAAGCTAGGCAGAATAACCAAAATAGGGGAAGGAATAATTTTGTTGCAACTCCTTCCAAGTTGAGCCTGATCGGATGAATCTGATCCTGCATTTTTCGCATAGTTGCACAGATAGAGACAAAAAAATGTTAAAACTAAATTTTTCGCCTTGCTAAGTTGAGAATTTTAGTTTTGAGAAAGATCGTACGCATACGATCAGGGATCATATCGTACGATCCAAGATCATATCATACGATCTGTATCATACGATCTTGTCCAGATTGCTCGATTTCGCTAGGAGGGCACAAAAATTGAGGCAACCAGCTAGAGGCTCATTTTTATAGGTTGTTTGTCTTTAGTGCAAATTATAATGAGTCATTTTTAGGGTGCTATAGTTATCATATAATTTTTTAATTCAACATGAAGACACAGAAGTAACATTATATTTCCTCACTAAGATATAAACAATTTCACTCATCATATTGTTTGCTGCCATCTAGATGGATTTCCTTGAATCACATTATTTTCTCTATTTACAGTTCAAATCGTTACCTTTCCAATGCCAGTCATGACATATGGGACCAAATAACCCACATTTTAATTAAAATGTTTCTCAGATGGAATAAGATATTGTATTTGTATAATAGCATCTCTATTAGAAGATTTCAGCTTAATCTTACTGTATCAGTCCACTTGACCCAACCTCCAACCCTTAAATCTGAAAGATCCAACCACTTTACAATTCCTTTTTTAATCGAACTCTTACATATGAGGCGAGGGAGTTCTGAAGCATACCCCATTCTTCTTCCAAACCCAAATAGATCTATACGAAATAGAATTATTTTTAGTAATATAAGTAGTATTTATTAAAAAAAAATTGTTGCCTTTAAATATAATGCCACCATACATCTAATTATTATACAATGCACTCTTTGATATTTACTCAATGTGCTTTTTGAATTATTACACAATATGCTAGATATTTATTTATTTCAAATATATCTTCACATCTTTGTTTTAATGCATGCACACAGATGTCCTTAAATAAATGTGCTCATAAAACAACTCATTGTTTTCCTCCTATTCACTTTTTGACCTTTCACACTTACCATACATCAAATGTCTTTCTCAGGCTCTTCAAATGCTTTAGGTCACAATGATAGTCCTTTCCAAAACCTTCAAACTCTTGCATAATAGACATTTGATTCCTTATCAAAAAACATTGGCTTCTAAAATATTTTTCTACCTCCTTTATATATAATTTGTCTTTAATAAAAATACGTTGACACTTTTACATTAGACTTGGTCATATTTGTTGATGCTATTTAGTTTTCAAGAATATTATAAATTTTCCATAAGCATGGGCACCAAGTCATATAAACCTTATATACATCGTTGTCCCTTTATTTTATAATATTTAAACCTGCCTCCTTATTTTAAACTTTTGCTTTTCTTTTCTTGATATATTTAAATCTTTTAAATATAAACATTTATCACATAAAACCTTTTTCAAATTTCTTTATAATATTTAAAATAAATATTATAAAATTTTTGTCTCAAACAACCCTTAAATAAAACCTCTACTTGAAGATAAATCTTGCCTTGAATTGCCTTGAATAGTTGCTCATCCTTAGAGACTCCTTGAAGAATATTTCTAACCTGAATACTTATGAACCTTTGACATCAATGACCATGCACTTTTTACATCAATGAAAACTAAATATGCTCAATATTTCTAACAATCTCCCCATTTTCATTAATGGTAACCCTTTTTAAATATTTCCTTTTACTGCAACTAGATACCAAAAACTGCTTCCCCTAAGAAGCTGCTCCCCCTGAATGAATTCTCTCCCCCTTATTGAAATATCTCCCCCTTTGACATAAATGGGAAAGGGACTCCTTTGGGGCTAAAAAAAATATAAGAATATTAGCTTGCCCCCCTCACCACATCCTATCCTTGAGGTGATCAATTTTGGGGTGGGAGTAAATCTACTCCCATATTACAATGCTCTTCTCCTTTTTTCAATTTTTTTTAAAACCTTTGTAGTTATACCTCTTTGAACCTCTTTGAAATCCCTATTCTTGCTTGTCTTTGGAAGTTTCAAAAAATTTGTTCTACACAACTTTTATTCATACCCAAACTTATTGCAATTGTAACACCTGATTATGTAGTCCTTGAATGGTGCAAATGATCTAAAATTTATTTTGGTGAAGCCATAATCATTTCTACCATGAAGCCTGCAATGTATGGCTTTGTGAACAAAATTATTACATGAGTAGAAATTTCCTTGAATGAAATATCCATCTTCAAATGAGTTGATGTTCCTCTTATTGAATCCATAATCCTTCTTTCCATGAATCCTGCAATGCACTGCTTTATGTCCAAATTGATTACATGAGTAACAAAAACCCTAGAAGAAATATTCATCTTGTCTTGAAAAATCTAGTCTCTTCGTCCTTTCTTTGCCTTCTCTTTGATGATCCTTGTTTCTTGTTTGTGCATTTTTTTATTTCTCAATGAAGCTTCCACTCTTCAACTTATCAGCATAGGTCGTAGGTTCTTCTTCAATATCTTCCTCTGAAAATTCCTTTTCTTTTGAGCTTGATTTGTCTTTTTGTACCTCTTGTACTTCTTCCAAACCAAGTCCTTTTTTGATAAAGGAAGATCTTTGTGCTTTGATAATGTTATCCATAGCTTTTAAACTTTTATTAATATTATTTAGCTTATCATTAGAATATATCACTTCCATTCTTAGAGAAACTACTTCATGTTCTAATCTTTCACATTCTAACTATTTTACCTTTAATTGTTCAGCCATACCTTCTTTAATTTTCTTTGCCTCTTCAACTTTAACTTTTAGGTCAATGATATCTTGTAGAAGTTTTGCATTTTTCTTATCATCCTCTTATGCTTCAGTTTAAATATAATTTCTCCATTTTCAGCTTAACAAGTTCCTTTTCTATATCAACTGTGGCTTCCTCTTTCTTTATTGAATCTTTCTCTTCTTCTTGGTTTTTTATAACAGGATAATCTTCTTTTTCAATATTTTACTTTTATCACTATCACTTGAAGTGTTGCTTGATACTTCAACATAAAACCCTTCTTGTATCTTTGAAATACCTTCTTCTCATGCTTGCTTTTATGGTACCTATCTTTCTTTTCATGATAGAATTTTCCTTCTTTCTTTTTCTTATATTCCTTTTCCTCTTCACTACTAATATACCCATTTTATGGATAATAAAGTGCCATGTGACCAAGATTACCACATTCAACACATCTCACAAATTTAGCCTCTTATTCACTACTATAGTACCCATATTTTGAACACTGATTTGCAAGGTGACCAAAGTTACCACAAATAAAACATTTAAGTATTCTTATATCCTTCTTAGAATCTTTGAATATTGCCTCTCTTTTGGATGTTTAATCATTCTTTGTCCTTATATCATAGGCTATGAGATTTATATGTAGCTCTTCCATGTGTGTTCTTGTAAGATCTTCCTTCAAGCTATTTAGACTTTCACAAAGGAACTTGCTCTGATACCAATTGAAGAACATAAGCTTATACTGAGAGGGGGTGGTAAATAGTATAAGATAAAACTTTTCACTTTTCAATACAAATTATAACAACAATAATATCATCATAAAAATAATGCACAAATCATCACACACATAAGAGACACAGATTTAATGTGGTTCACCTAATGTGGGTTACTTCCACGGAGAAAATATTTCTTCTAAATTTTCTCAAAAAATCTCTTGGGAACCAATTCCCTATTACAATTTGTATGTACCTTTATCCAAAGAAGATCTCAATCCGCTATGCTCAAGTTCATGGACCTCTATCCAAAGTAGAACTCTATACCCTTTATTTTGGTTCATGGAACTCTATCCACAGGAGAACTCTATCCCCTTGCTAGTCTAGTTCATGGAAATCTATCCATAGGAGATTTATTTCTATCCTGAATACTTATGAACCTTTAACATCAATGACCATGCACCTTTGACATCAATGACAACTCAATACACTCAATATTTCCAACTGAAATATCTTAAAAACTAGGAGGATACTATATTTCTCATAATTTAGGACCCTTATTGTTGCTCTTTTTTTTGGAACCACATAGTGGATGCTAGGGAGACCTTATGGAAGGGAGTGAAATGGCATGTTGGAGATGGAGCCTCTAGAAATTTCTAGGAGGATGCCTAGTTAGATGATAGTCCTTTAGCCAATATTGGTATTTTATCTAATCAAAAAGAGGATATAGAAGAATAGATATGGTAAAAAGGTTTGTGACTACATGAATTTATTGGATAACCGATTGAACTAGAAATATTTAGATGTAGTCCCTATGAATTTGTAGGCTTTAAAACTCCTTAAACCTAAACTAAAGGCTTATTACCTAGGTTTTGTTAGGCTAAGAGAATAATTGGTTTGGGGTAGAACTAAGAATGGTGAAATCAATGTGAATACATGATGAGGACATCTAGGACTTTGGGCATATTATTATTTTATTCATGTGAGACTTCACATGAAGCTTACGTTGGATTATTGTTAAGTTGTTAGTCAATCAGTTAGCTTAAGTGAATCTTTAAAGCTAGGTTATATCCTAAAGGATTTTAAAAATACCTTCCTTGTTTTAGTTCATAAGAATAAAGGGTTAAAAAGCTTCAAATATACATGCCTAGATGTCTTTGCAATGTTTTTTACAATATTATCTCTAATGTTATAGCCCTCAGGTTGAAGATCTTCCTCCCCTCCATTATCTTTGATGAGCAACAAGGATTTATTCAGGGTAAACAAATTTTGGATGGGATTATATCCCTTCATGAATCCATGCATTTTTTCAAGGCTGGTGAAATAAAATACATGTTCCTAAAGTTAGATATGAGCAAGGCTTATGAAAAATTTTCATGGAGCTTTTTGGATAAATTTTTGGTTTCCTTTGATTTTTGTAGATAGTAGAGAAGATGGGTAGGGAGCTACCACAAGACTGCAAGGTACTATGTTCTGATCCATAACAACCTATTAGATTTTTTTAGTAGTAGTAGAGGTCTTATACAAGGTGATCCCCTCTATAATTATCTTCTTATTATTATGGTTTAAATGCTTGAAATATACCTCAATGCTACCAAGGCTTCTAGCCAAATAGGAGATCTTAAACCAACTCACAATATTGAGGGTATTACTCATTTATAGTTTATGTATGATACTATTTTACATGGTAATCCTACTATGGTAGAGGTAATTAAATTTAAATGAATCCTAGACCTCTATGAGTGTGCCTCTAACCAAAATATCAATTTGAACAAGAGCAATATCTTCTTTATTAACACTAAAGTTGCTCTCTAGAGAAGGGTTGCTAGAGAGATAGGGTGTCCTATGTGGACCCTATGTTATACTTACCTTAGAATACCTATGGTCATGGGAATTTGCAAGGCACCTCTTTGGAATGGTTTGATTAATAGGTTTTAATCCAAAATTTTAGGATGGAAAGGTAATATCTTGTCTCAAGAGGGTAAAGTGTTGTTGGTTAAGAGATTTCTGTAGGTTGTCCCTATTTATATTTTCTCCCTTTTTAAGATACCTACTAAAGTTTATAAAATTATAAAATGAATTCAAAAATAGTTCTTATGATCTATATTTTAAGAGAGGAAGAGGATTATTCTTGTATCTTGGGAAAAAAACATGTCATCAAAAGAAGCATGGTGGTATTTGTTTCAGGAGATTCAGGTTGTTAAATAGTGCTATGGCAACCAAGGTTGGAATGAGAGTTTTGAGAGATGGTAAAACTCTTTGGGCTAGGATTCTTGAAGAGAAATATCTTAAAAACAAGGAGGATACTAGACTTCTCACAATTTAGGCCCTTATTGTTGCTCTTCTTTGTGGAACCACCTAGTGGAGGCTAGGGAGGCCTTGTGAAAGGATGTGAAATGACATATTGGATATGGAGCCTTTGTAATTTTTTGGGAGGATGCCTAGTTATAAAATTATAAAAGGAATTCAAAAATAGTTCTTATGATCTGGATATGAAGAGAGGAGGAATATTCTTGTAGCTTGGGAAAAAACATACCATCAAAATAAGCATGGTGGTATTTGTTTGAGGAGGCTCCAACATAACCATATAAAGAAGCATGGTGGTCTTTGGAGACTTCACATGAACAGATTGACTAACAACTTAACGATGATTCAACATAAGCTTCATGTGAAGTCTCACATAAATAAAATATTAATATGCCCAAATTCCTAGATGTCCTCATCAAGATAACCTATGATCTTTTGGATCCTATTGTAGGTAATGTCTTCCATTGGAATAGAATTTAGGGTAAGAAAATTATTCCTAAATTGGATATTTTTCTTTCAAAAGCATTCTAGAATAAGATCGTAATGGTGGATAATATTAAGGAGAAATATTTTCAGTTACCTAATAGACGTAGTTTGTGTAGAAAGGTAGAAGAATTAGTGGAACACATATTCTTGGAATGTCCCTATGCTCTAAACATTTTCCAACTCCTCATAAAAAGGATGGGAATATCTTGGGTGATGCCTTCTAATATGGTTTTGTGGTTATAGCAGTGGGAGAAGCCCTTTTATAGTCCTCATATTAAAGTAATTTGGAACCTGATTCCATTTCATTTTGTGTGGGAGTATGGCTAGAGAGGAATAGAAAAATGTTTAGAGGGGAAAAAAGGTCAATAGTGAGAAGTTTTGTAAGTATCACATTTTTTTATGGGAGAATTCTAAATCTATCAAGTACCCTATCAAGCCAAATAATACTAAATATACTATGATTTATAAGGTATGGAATTTAGAATCCATTAGTGGTGGAGCAGCAAATGCTCAACATAGAATTAATGTAAAGTGGCAACCACCTTGAGATGAATGGTTGAAGTAAAATTTTGATGGGGCCTCCAAAGGTAACCCAAGTAAGGTAGGAGTACGAGCTATTTTGAGGAAAAATTAGGGCATATTGGTGGGGGTATCCTTCAAGTTTTGGGAATTACTACTAGCCATAAAGCTAAATTTAATGCTTTACATCTTGGTGTAGATCTAGCTAAGGATCTAGGTGCTAAAAAATTTATCATTGAAGGAGACTCCTTGAATATTATTAATATTTTGAAAAATGAGGGAGAAGCTAATTGGAAAATTCATTACATTATGGAGGATATTAGAGAGATTATAAAGCATTTTAAGAAAGTTGATTTTTTCATGTCTTTAGAGAAGCTAATAAACCAACAAACTGATTGGACAACTTTGGTGCCATTAAATAAGATGATAGATGCGTCCCCATGGGTGGTTCATTAGGAATTAGAAAATATCAATAGGGGGACTGCATCTAATTGGGATCTAGGGTGAGGGGATTTTTGGCTACTTGCCCTTGATAGCTATGTAGCTTATGGGCTAATTTTATGATGTAAAAGGGTTTAGGCCCTTTCAAAATGCTATTTTTACCCTAATAGAAAAAACAAAATACCTTTAATTAGTATTTTATATATTGGTTGTCATTGTATATATAATATTTTTATATGATTTTGATGTTTATGGAGTGATTTTGCATACATAAATTTTAACAGTCCCTTCACTTTCAACTAGTTTAATCCAAATATATTATATATAGACCTTCTTCAATTAAACATATCTATCTCAAATCTATCAATAACATAATTCCTCCATGCCAACTCACTAAAAAAACCAATTTAATCAATATTAAACTTAATCAATATTAACAAAAATATTTTGGTAATATATTTACATTGCTAATAATAACTATAAGCCTTAAATTAAAGAATTTTCCTTTGTATTGTTATAACAATGTTGTACTTTTTTATCTTAATAGATTAGAATATTAATCTAGCCATTTTAAATTCTAAGCAAATAATATTTAAATAGTAAAATTAAACAACCTTAAATAATATTAAATCCAAGAGTGAATGTAAATCTTAAAAACAACTTTTATAGCACCCACCATGCACTCTTAACTAGTATAGAAGTAATAACATGTTTTTAATTATAAAAAGATAAAAATAATAAAAATATTAAGAACTCACACTATTAATTGATGACCAAACCTTTATTTCTTTCCCTACCCTTACCTTTGTTGAACTTCATAATATTTTCAAGAAATTAATAGAAACAATCCATTCACTCAAATCCTATATAAAAAGTGTAAAAGTATGAAAGAAAGAAAAAGATACATAGAGATTGGGGGTGCCCATAAGCACCATAAATAATCACTATATTATCCATATATAAGAATCACAATACTATAATTATGAAATTAAGAGTATTTGGGGGTATTTATACCAATACCAAATACTCAAATACATAAATAACATTAAGTCAATATAATAATAAAATATTTAAAGTTAATTATAAGTTTGTATAAGATGGTTTTAATTATAAAAAGTCTAAGTACAACCCATATGGATTACATAGTAAAATATTATAATAAGTTCAATATATGGTGCAATGAATGGCCTTAGGCCTATCCAATATTATATCATACAATGTTGGTCTTGGTCATGAATAAAATTATACTTTTAACACCCTTCAATCTAAACTAATGGGCTAAGGAAGGAAGAAATTAATAAAAATAATATCTTCCCCCATAATGTATGCTCTAGTGGGCCTATATAATTGAGGTATATCCTTTAGAATGTGCCTTATTATTTGTAATACATCCATATATATTCAAAACAATGCTTCAGTCCTTTGCAATTTTAGTAAGAAATTATTTGTTGGACGGCCTTCCCCATTATAGTATCTAGGAATTATATTAAACCTTTCAATGACTGAAGTAGAACACAACATTTATCTTGTAAAATATAACAATCTCACAATACAACACAAAATTGTGGGCCTCTTTGTGGAGAAAACCTCCTTAAATACTTTCATTCAATATGTAAAAATATACATTCATTTATAGGCCCTTTTATTTTAAAGATACACTTCATGCAACCCTAACCTAATGCTCAAAAGTTGGATTACATGCAAGGTGCCACTCGAGCTAGAATATTCTACCAAACATTAGTTATATTCTTGATAATGGTTACATGAAATGGCCCCACTTGTTTAGGAACCCCAATTACCATATAACATTACAAAATATTTCATAAATCATTATAAGTGATCCCCACATTTGAAAGGAGTCATTACATAATAATTTGAGAATTACAAAATAATGTTAGGATGGGGTCCTAACATGTCCTTCCCCTTCAAAAAATCTCTATACTCAAATTTTGAGATGATAAAACTAGTATTATAGTTACTGGAAGGACCACCAAATTGCATATTTTAGTTGTAGTCCAGGCCATTGAACAATAACCTCGATGATGACTTGGTTTCAAAGAGTGCATGATCAAAAGTCTAAAAGTTGTTCAAGATCTAACAAGATGAAACTCTCTTCACCCAATTCTAGTAATGCAAGTTGAACCTATACCTAATTTTCCATAAAATTCTTGAGAGAGGAGACATAAAATATAGGATGTAGATTTGACATGGCTGAGAGGACCAATTTGTAGGCCATTACACCAATCCACTATAAGACCTAGTGGGATCCATAGCATTTGCTAGCTAGTTTTTGGCATCTATGTTGCTATAGTGAGGATTGTTTATATGGCTAAAAGTAGATAAAAATCATTTCTCCTAATTCAAAGCTATGATTAGAACAATTATGATTAGCTTGTTGTTACATATTATTCTAGGTCAGTTCTAGATTCATCTTGATTTGACAAAGGACGATGACATGATGGTTGAGTATAGTGTCAAAAACATGAACCTTGGAGCTTCCTTAGATATAGAAGGAGAGTGTTTATGGAGGATGACCATAATATTCTTTAAAATTTGTAACCTTGGTCACAATGTGATATGAAGTATTGTACCACCATTTAGTTAAGGGAATCCACTTTGTCCATTGTGTAGGATGTTCAGAGGTAAAGCAATGAAGGTAGGTCTTCAAGCATTTGTTTACAATATGTTTTTGAACATCTATTTTTGGATTATAGGTTGAAATCATTTTGAGTTAATTTCCCTACAACTTAAACAATTCTTACCAAAAATAAATAGTGAATGTAGGATCATGACCAGACATAATATATGGTGGCATGTCATGAAGGCAAAAAATAAAGTCTAGAAATATTTAGGCTACTACTAAGGCTATGCAGAAATGGGAGAGGGAATAAAAATGAGAATTTTATATTATCCACTAACACAAAAATAATGGATTTTCCTATTTACTTAGGTAACTCTTCAATAAATTCCATGGAAATATATGTCCATACTTGTTCTCGAATGGGCAAGGGATAAATATTTCCAAGGGATTGTACTGTCTCTCCTTTTATTCATTGGCATATGTCACATTAGCCATTAATTTTTGAATATCCTTCATTTCCTTCCAAAATAAAGTGTTATTAATCCATTCAAATATCTTGAGGAACCTATAATGTCCTACATTTGGTGAGGTATACATTTCCCTCAAGATGAGTTCCTTCAATTGATAAGTTTAGGTAGGAATAGGGAAATCAAGGTATCTCAAATATTATTAATCCTAAGTGTATCTTGGGCATGAGGTAGGCTTTTTTTAAATTTGGAGATCAAATTTTGCAATCTTAATTCCTTGAGCACATCCTCTCTAAGAGAATGAATCCAATGAGGTATGGGCAAAGATATAGAATATAACATACTTTGATCCTCAAATTATTGAGAGAGTGCATCAGTAAAAATATTCCCATTTCCCTTTTTATATGTAATTTCATAATCATAGCCCATTAATTTAGAAATCCAATTTTATTATTTGTAGGTGGCAACTCATTGCTCTAGGAAGTATTTGAGACTTTGATGGTTAGTTTTTTTGGGAAAATTATGCCTAATGAGATAGGATCACTAGTGATTAACCACATGCAAAATATTGAGGAAATCCTATGCATAAATTGATTTAACTAAATTTTAGCCTAAAAGTGCTTTACTAGTGAAGGTCAATGGTGTTTACTCTTGCATCAGTATGACTCCTATACCATTGCTAGAATCATCACTTTCAATTATAAAAGGTTTCAAAAATTTGGGCATGGCTAACACTAGGGTGGTTTTCATGGCATGTTTTAGGTCAAATAAATCCTTCTCTTCTAGCTAGACCAAATAACATAATTTGTTTTAAACATAACCATCAAAATAACAATGATTTTGCCACACTTTTGGAAAAATTTATAGTAATGCCCTATGAGTCCCTAAATTCCATGAAGTATCTTGAGAGTGTGAGGCTTCAGCCAATTTTGAACAACTTGAATCTTCTTAGGATCAAATTTAAGTCCATATTTGATGATAATGTGTCCTAAATACTCCAATTCTATCAACCTAAAAGAACACTTATACCTATTAGCATAAAGTTGATTCTAAGATAAAATTTGTAAGCCTAATCTAAATGGATGAGGTGCTCCTCCTAAGAGTTACTATAGACCAAACTATCATCAATGAAAATAATAATGAATTTATGAAGCAATGGGTGAAATATGTTATTCATGAGGTTCTAAAATATGGAAGGTTCTTTCGTTAAGCCAAATGGAATAGCTAGATATTTATAATAGTCCTCATTAGTTTAAAATATTATTTTGGGAATATCCTCCTCATTGAGCCTTAACTAATGATAACCTTAGTGAAGATCTAACTTAGGTAAAAAACATAGCACCATCTAGCTCATCCAAAAATTCATTGACCATTGGGATAGGAAATTTACCCCTAATGGTGAGCTTATTGAGCCCAAAGAAATATATACACAAGTGCCATGACCTATATTTCTTTCAAACCAATAGGACTAGATAAGAATAAGGATTGTTACTAGACCAAATGACTCCTTGTAAAAATTCTTGTACAAACTTATTGATTTTTTACTTTAGTGAATAGGGGTACCTATAAGTTCAGATGTTATGGGGAACACTATTAGGTACCAAAGGTATTGCATGATCACAAGAATGACATGGAGGTAATTTTTTCAGTTTCATAAAAACTACATCATGCTTAGTCAAAATAAGTTGCAAATATTCTGGGGGGTATGTTTTCGGTTGAAGTTTGTGGTTGAATTGTAAATATCTAAGCTACTACTCCATGGGAAGATTTTTTAATAGTTTATCCATATAGTGTGAATTGATAATATACGAAGATCCTGTTGGCAAACCATGAAGAGTGTAGGACCTATCATTTTGTGAAAACTACATCCATAACTTAGCAAAGTTCTAATCTATTATGCCCAACGTACCTAGCCATTGATATCCTATCACAATATTATATCCTCCTAGTTGAAGAGCAAACATACTAGTTTTAAGTTCATAATCACCTATCTTCAACTTAACATTACAACATTTACCTTTACAAGGTAATGTTCCATAATTTGCCAACATATCCTCAAAGGAGTTATAAACATGTATGTAGCAATTTGCTTGCTTGGCTACTTAGGTATGAATAAATTTATGTATACTTCTTGAATAAATATGAATTGTAACTCATTGTCCTTTGGAAATTTTGACTACCTTCATCAATTGAGGGGTATAAATTCCTACAAGGGTATGGACAAAAATTTTTGGTTGTAGCTCTTCTTGGGCTTCACCCTTATCCATAAGTGGTTATTTTGTTGGTTCTATATCATCATCAAGTGGTTCACTATTGATTGAATATTCTCCATCCAAAAAAACAATTTATTTTAATGCATGTATGCCCTGGTGAATACTTCTCATCATAATTATAACATAAGCCTTGTGCTCGATGGGCATCCATCTCTTTTGTAGTCAAATGCTTGTAAGGGATGAATTTGTTACCAATATTTGGTGTGAACTTGGAAGGAATTGGGGGTTTGACCTATGGGAATTTATGTGGTCTCCTTTGAGCCAAAAAAAATCTTTGATCGATCTTACCAATCCTATGGTTTTAACATTTTGATCTCAACATTGATATCATATTTCAAGCCACTAATAAAATAACTTTGAACAAAAGCCTTCATTCAACCCCTTGGTCCTATTAGCTAGTTTCTTGAATTGGGTTTGATAGTCACGAACTGTAGATTTTTGTTTCAATTTTTTTAATGCTCTTGTAAGGTCCTCATACTTAGTAGGCACAAAATAAATGAGTAATTATGATTCAAAATCTTCCCAAGAATAGTCAAGAGTTGTGTTTTGTAACCATTTGTACCATTTTAAATCTTTAGATTCAAAGTTGAAGTATGTCTTAGTGACCCACAAATATCTAGGGACATTATGAAGTTTGAAGAACTAATCTACTCGACATAACCACCCATCAACATCCTTTTTGTTTTAACTTAGAAAAATCTAATTTAGGCATCTTAAATGGTGTATCTATGTTAAAAAGAGAATGATAGCCTTCCCTCTCTTAATGAATTCCCTTCTCTTTATTGTAAGAACTACCACCTATTTTTTTAATTTTAATATTCTCAAACACCTTTGCACCATCCCTAAATTGATCAAAGCTTTGGATTTCAGTTGTTCAGTTCTCAAATGTGATACTTCATCCCTCACTTATTGAAAGTTACTAGTAAGATTAGCAATTGCGGTATTTAGATAGTATAGAATGTTGTTTTGGGTATTTTTTTTCAATATCATTTTAGTATCCTCTAGTTCCTCTATCTATTAAGGTATGAGTTGAACCACTCCCATTGACTTACTAAAAATACAAGTATTGTTCTAGGAGTTACTATTTTTAGTAATGAGCTAGAAAAGTGTTTGGGTTCTATATATCAAAGTGATCAACTTGAAAATATGACTGTAATGTACTAGGTTCCACAATGATGTTTATGGCACCCCTAAAAAATGGAATGGAGGGTATATACCAAACTAATTAGTGCAAGTCACAATGAGCTATATACCACAAAATTATTTTTTGGCACCCTAGATTTTATTTAGGGTAGTGTTGTTTTTGAGTGTTGTCAATTTTTCACTTCAAGTCTTGAGTCACTCAAAATTTTGGTTTTTTAAATCAAAAAACCCCTTATGAGACTCTATACTATGTTTTACTAACACTTTTATATCACTAACATTGTAGCTCATTGTTCTAATGATTGTTTAGTTTGACTCTATCACTAATAAACTCACTATATATTATGATTTTTGAATGTCAAAGGAAACTATTACTGACACTCGTAGACTCAGTCACAACTATTATTTACTCTTACTAAATTCATACCCAACTATTCTGGACTATCACTGACAACTCCCTATTTGTTATAATTATCACAAGCAATTGTTATTAATGTTGGTAAAATTTGTCCTGACTATTACTGACTTTGGATATTATGTTCATCACTAAATAATTTTATCTATTTCATGCAAATAGTGAAGTCTCCTCAATATGCAAATTTTTTGTGATAGGATTTTTGGTTGCAGGTTTAATATTTAACAAAAATAGGGTACTCTAAGCTAGCATGTATGTACTACCCATAGGCCCTCTATTATATTGTAGTGATAAATGATAGCACTCAAACCAATATTTTAGGCCACTACTCAAGGGGGATTCCATGAATACCCTTGAGCACACTACCCACCTCTCTGATAGTATGGGAGGGTGATTTTTTTAGATGCTATATCTAATGTACTATGGATAATGCAAAGCCAAAAATATTCCTAAGGCTAAATTTTTCTCCTAATCCTGGGGGGTCTCTCTATATAATCAAAGATACGTGGGAGCTCAATTCTATAGATGTGTGTTGTCTTAAGTCTATGTATTAGAGCTTGATCACCCCTGACTTCACTAGATGATTTATGGAAAATCTAGCTTACCCAATAATGATAATTCCTCTATGATATTTTAAAACCCTTTGCATAGGTTTTATAACCTAATAAACTAATGTAAAAAAAGGTTATATATATAGGTAAGGAAACAGGAAAATAAATAAAAACATAATAAATTTATACCTAGAAATTAAATGGTAAGAAAATAATTGTTGTAGTTGTAGTGGAAATCGGCCCTGGAAAGTTCTCTTATACCACTTGTTAAAAAAATTCTAATTAAAATTAGCATATTCATATAAATATTGCAATAAAAGCAAATTTTCATGAAAACAAGATATTGCAATTCAAAATGTAAATGCAAAAATGTAACAATATCATAATACAACACATAATCATGGGCCTCTTTGAGGGGGCAACCTCTTTCAATAATTTCATTCAATGTTTCAAAATATACATTCATTTATGGTCCCTTGTATTTTAAATATGCACTTCATGCAACCCTAACATAATGCTTAAGAGTTGGCTTACATGCAAGATACCACTCGAGTTAGAATATTGTACTGAATATTAGCTACATTTTTTATAATAGTTACATGAAATGGATTCATTTGTCTAGGTGCCTCAATTAGCACATACCATTACAAAACGTTATACAATATCATTGTAAGAGGGTCCCCACATTGGAAAGGGGTCATTACATTATAATATGAGAATTACAAAATAATGTTAAGATGGGATCCTAACAAGTGCCTTTGGTCCTATTCAACTTTGACATTTATTTCACATTCAATAGTTTGATAGGTTTATATATAAAAAAAACTCATTGAGTAGCGACATCATCATCACTTTAGGATATAATAAGAGTTGCATGTGAAAGACAATGAAAGGGATATGGTTTGAACACTATACCTCTACTGAGTAGATGGGTTGACCTAGGTAAGTTATCCAACCATATGTGCACTAATACTAGGATCAAAAGTATCCATTCACCCCTTAAGGTGAGTAGTGCCCTAATTGATGACCCCTAAAATTACACCATCACACTCAAACTTTGTAATTCCCTTCAAAATATGTTAATTAGTATCTTCCTACTACTATACTAAGTGTTTTAGATGGAATAGATATGAGAATTCCTACTTGAATATATTCAATTAAGGAGTAGAGGAAAAAAGTAAATGAATATGCTTACAACCATAAATTACCAAATAGGATTGAACTTATGACCAATATTTGTAATTCTTTATATATTGATGGCCTATCCAATTTCATCATAGCAAAAAATGAGACAAAGTAAGATGACCCCTTTTTGAAGACACTATCCTTGCCAAAATAGCATATGAAAAAATAGTACCAACCTAAGAACATCAAGATTCAAACCAAAAATATGATGCTTCATTTGATAGTGTTTTAGGCACTTTGTCATTGACCATGCAAATGGCTAGGTCCCTAAGTTTGTAGAATGTAAGAATATTAAACTAGATATTTTTAATCCAAGCAAATAAGTTTTCTACTCATGACTTGAATGGATGCAAAGAAAGAGGGAATAAATAAGGGAAAATAGGTAGTGGCACTTGTTTCTTAAATTTTAAAATTACCTTCCACAAGAATATTCATACAAGGTATTATTAGAAAAGGACAAAGAATAACCTTATTTTGTCATTGCTTCTATTATCAAACTTGAATTTTCAAGCTTTAAAAAAATCATCTTTTACATCAAAAGAAATATCTAAGGCTCCAAATAGACATTTTATATGACCAGTGAATGTCCTTCCATACCTGCTTTAATATTGTATTGGAATTCATAGTATTTTCTAGAAATTAATAAAAAGAATCCATCAACTCAAATCTTATATAGAATATATAGAAGGATAAGACAAAGGAAAAGAGATATGGATATTGTGGGATGTTTATAAGCACCATAAATTATTATTTTACTATCTATACATAAGAGTCATCACACTCTAATAATGTAATGAGGAGTGGAGGGGGTCATTTTTACCAATACCAAATCCCCAAATACGTAAATAAACTTGACCTTAATCCAATATAACAAAAATGGATTTAAGGTTAGTTAAAATTTATAAAATTGGGTTTAATCATAACAAGATTAGTTTTAGCCTATAAGGATTACATAATAAAAAATATATAATAAGTTTAAAATATTGTATAATGAATGCCCTTATACCTATCCAATATTATAGCATACAATGTTAGACTTTGCCATGAACTAGATTACAATTCCAATAGCCTTAAAATGAGCCTTTGAGTCCATTATATATGCATAATGATTTAGAATACACAAATATATTGAGGTTCTTGAAGAACACAGGCTTATACTGAGAGGGGGTGAACAATATAAGACCAACTTTTACTTTTCTTTCCCAAACAATATTATCCAATATTATCAATGGCAATATCAACAATAGTAATCAAAGCAATGCACAAATCATCACACACAATAGAGACACCAATTTAACATGGTTCACCCAATGTGGGCTACTCCACGGAGAAAATATTTCTACTAAATTTTCTCAACAAATCTCTTGGGAATCACTTCCCTATTACAATGTTTATGGACCTCTATCCAAAGGAGACACCAATCCCCTAATGCTCTGATTTGTGGATCACTCTCCATAGGAGAACTCTTTCCCCTTTTCTTTGGTTCATGGAACTTGATCCAGGAGAACTCTTTCTCCTCAATTGGTTCATGGATCTCTCTCCATAGAAGAACTCTATCTTCCTAGCTAGTTCATGGATCACACTCCATAGGAGAACTCTTTCCCCTTGCTCTAGTTCATGGATCTCTATCCATAGGAGAACTCTTTCCCCTCTACTCTAGCTGATGATCTTCTAGAAGACTTCTACCCCCACTACTCTGGCTTGTGGATCTCTCTCCATAGAAGACCTCTATCCTCACTACCCTAGCTAATGGATCTCTATCCACTAGATACTATTATCCTCTACTCTATCACCTCCAAATCTTACTCTCAACTCTATCTCAGATCTGCACCAAACTCTATCCCAAGTGTAGTACAAATCTTCTCATAAATATCTATCTCAAATCTATCCTCAAGCCTTAACACAAAGCTTGATCCAATCATAAATCAACTCTGCTTAGATTTACCCCAAGCCTTAACACAAATCTTGAACAAATCAACAAATCAACTCTACTTAGATTTACCCCAAGCCTTAACACAAAGCTTGAACAAATCAACAAATCAATTCCTTATGCTTTTATTTCTCTTCTTAAGTCTTCTCAAACTTCTCACTCTCAAGTCTTCACAAAGACTTGCTCAAATCTACCTTCAAGTCTTCTCAAGAACTTGCTCAATCTACTCTCAAGTCTTCTCAAAACTTGCTCAAATCTACCTTCAAGTCCTCTCAAGAACTTGCTCAATTCTGCTCTCAAGTCTTCACAAAGACTTGCTCAAATCTACCTTCAAGTCCTCTCAAGAACTTGCTCAATTATGCTCTCAAGTCTTCACAAAGACTTGCTCAAATCTACCTTCAAGTCCTCTCAAGAACTTGCTCAATTTCTCTCAAGCCTTCACAATGACTTGCTCAAATATGCTCAAAACTCACAAGATATGCTCAATCAATCTCAAATCTTGCACACAATGCTATCAATTGCTTTGTCTAATCTTCAAAGTAATTCCTTTAACTTGAAGCAGTTTAGACATATTCTATTCAGAATTCGTTTAACCTCTGGAACATATAGAGAATGATGTACTCTATCAAAAACTCAATATGTTCTACTCAATCATTAAGTCTGTCGCTTTCACAAATCTGATTTCTAATGTTTGCACATTCACTTTCAATATCACTCAAAACCAATGCTCAAGAAGTTTCACTCAATCATTCAATCAATGAAACACAACTTGCTCACTAACCCTAAACAAGTGTTTTCATACTTCTTCAAACAAAGAGCACAATGTGGGTCTCAAACCCTAACTCAAATAATCTTCAATCTCTATCTCAAATGTTCTCTAAACATTCACCAATGAAGCATATAAAAACTCACTCAAATATTTCCAACAATGCTTATCAAACAATCCTTTTCACTCCACCTTATATTTCACAACATTCAATCCAACAACACTTCAAACAAAGGATGATGTGCCCATACCTTTTTGCTTTGATGGAGATATGTCTTCAAAACTTGTCTCACTCACAATATCTTTTGCAACTATAAAAGGTTAGCACAACACTTCTTTATGAGTTAGCAAACCTTCAATATGTGTGCCCAATTAAATTCCAAACCACTCTCTTGGTTTCTCAAATTATTGCATCAACTCATATAATCAAACCCTTCAAAATATTTTAGCAAAACATACAAACAATCAAAATACCTCATACACCTTTTAACTCCCTCTTAACACATTCAAAACAAAATCAACAAGGATTCTTATTACTCCAATAATTCACTTTCAAATTAATTCACTATAACTTCCTTCAAAAATTAAATGCATGGAATAAAAAGAAATTATTCCCTTATATCTCCCACTTATCATAAATGCATTTCCAAAAGAAATATAACCACCTTTCAAAATAATATTCCAAGGCACTTGACAATCTTCACTATATCAAAATCCAAAATAATTAAAACCCTTTTTATAGCAACAATAAAAATTAATTTTAACACCTTATACCTCCCACGTTAGCGCATACCATGCAACTTAGAACCTTAGGCAGCAATTTTTATTAAAGCAAAAATAAATACCTTGCACGCTGCCTCCATGGGAATCGAACCCCCGCTGTACCTATCACCTGTGCCTTAGCCATGGCCTAACCACCACGTGAGCTAAGCGCTCACTTGAAACCAACAATGCACCCTCTTTCCTTTATCCTTCCACTGGTGCCAAAACACGTTTAAAACAAAAACACTTCCCTCTACTACCATCGAGAATCGAACGTGAGACCTGCCATCCGCCAAAGCCTTACGCTGCCAAGCCTTACCACTAGGCCAACCACATGGTTGGTGATAGGGGCATGCACCCTTGCCTCCTTATCCTTCCACGTGCTCTTCTATGCCTTTTAAAAATAAAAACCTTTGTCCTCTTTTTCTCATGAAAATCACATCAACCAATTTAATTAAACATTCGCATGTGCATTCGGAGACTTACCTTTTGGCTCCAAACTTTATGGTATAAATACCATGTTTCCTCCTTGCTCGAACATCGACGAAAATTAAAATATTTAAACCTTAACCTTGGCGCCAAACCCTACTTAGGGTTATAAAATTATTATAATATAAATATTATAATTATTTTATAATTAACCTTAGGCTTTCTCTTAACACTTTAATATTATAATAATAAATATTATAATATTATTTCCTTTGGGCCTAGGTGTTTCCTTCCTTAACCTTAGGCTTTCTCTTAACAACTTTAATATTATAATAATAAATATTATAATATTATTTCCTTTGGGCCTAGGTATTTCCTTCCTTCGGGGTATTTAGACAATATTTTGACCAACCATGTGAAGCTTTAAACCAAATCTCTTGGGCTTAAAATATAAATATTTTAACCCTCCTTTTGTCAATTCCTTGCACTGAGATGAACTGAATTTTGACATCAATGACAACATAACTACTCAAAATTTCCAACAATCTCCCCCTTTGTCATTGATGGCAACCCTTTTCCTTAACCATTCCTTTTTCCTTTTTCCAATTTTGCTCCCCCTGACTGAATGCTCTCCCCTAACTCAAATCTCTCCCCCTTTGACATCAATGGCAAAGGGACTCCTTTGGGGCTAAATATAAGACTCTTAGCTCAGCCCCCTCCCCACCTCCTCTCCTTGAGGTGATTAATTTTGGGGTGGGAGTATCTCTACTCCCAGCATACACTGCTCTTTTTCTTTGTCCACCTTCTTTCTCAATTGATTCTTCTAACTCTTTTGAATATCCTTGTTCTTGCTTGTCCCTAGAAATTTTGTTCTACACCACTTGGCCATATGCCCAACATTATTGCACTTATAACACTTAATGTTGTGGTTCCTTGAAGGTGCAAATATCTTGAAGTTCCTCCTGGTGAAGCCATACCCATTCCTATCATGAACCCTACAATCAATTGCTTTATGACCAAAATGATTACAAGAGTAACAATACCCTTGAAAGAAATGCCCATCTCTAAAATTTCTCTTAGTGAAACCATGTTCCTTCTTTTCATGTGTCCTGCACTGCATAGCCTTGTGACCAAACCTGTTACATGAGAAGCAATGTCCTTTGAAGAAATCTTGCCTTGGACCCACTGGTCTCTTAGTCCTTTCTTCCCTGTGATGTTTCTTGTTCCTTATTTGTGCATTGTTTCCTTCCTTGGTGAACCTTCTATTTTTCAACTTATCCTCATAAGTCTCACTTTCTCCTTCACTCTCTTCTTCTGAAGCTTCTTCTTCTTTGGAGCTTGAGCTTGACTCCTCTCCTTGTTCTCTTTGTCCTTCTTCAAAACCAAGTCCTGTCTTGTTTGATGAAGATCTTTGTGCATTGATAATCTTATCCAAAGTCTTTGAACTTTTCCCAAACTTGTGTAGCTTGTCTTTAGACTCTTTCACTTCCTTCCTTAGTGAAACTACCTCATGCTCTAATATTTCACATTCTAAGACTTTTACCTCTAAATTTTCTTTAAATCTCCTTGTCTTAGCTATTGAGTTTGTCAGATCTTGTATAAGCTTTCCCTTCTCTTCATCACATTCTTGAAATTGAATCTTGAGTTTTGAATTCTGCTTTCTAACCTTTCTTAATTCCTTAAGAGCAAAAATAAGCTCAACTTCTAGATCTACTACTCCTTCCTCTTCATTTTGATTCTTCCTCTTCCTCCTCCCCTCCAGATCTTCTTCATATCTTTTAGATTTATCTTCAACATCATTTCCTCCTTCCTCTTCTATGCCAAGGAGGGTAATTTCTTCTTCTCCACCATCCCCAGAGGATCTTCCCCCCCTATCACTGGAACCCTTCTCGCACAAAAACTCTTCTTACCCCCCTAGAAAAAAATATTCCTCTCCTGCCCCCCCCCCCCCCCTTTTTTTTTTTTTCCCCCTATTTTTTTCCCTTCCTTTCTCTTATGATCTTGTTTCTCTTCACTACTACTACTTCTAACTTCTAGATAGTTAGATGCATAGTGACCATATTTACCACAATTGAAACACTTAACTATTTTCGTACCTTTGTGCTTTCTTGAGTCCTTCTTGTTCCTTCTGCCATAGTTTGCTTCTTCATCACTGGATGACTCATCACTTGAATCTGGCTTCTTATATTTTGTCTTCTTTGCTACTTTGAAGGCTACCTCTTTCTTGGGAATAGGATCCATTACTATTCTCATCTCATAAGTTGTGAGAGTTCCATGTAGCTCATCCATAGTCAAAGTTTCAATATCTCTTGTTTCTTCTATGGCTGAAACCTTTTCATTATACCTCATAGGGAGTGACCTTAAAACCTTTTGAGCAACATCGGATTCTTCTATTTTAAATCCAAGTCCTCGCATGGTGTTAACAACCTTATCCACATGAAGTAAGTATGCAGCAATGTCTTCCTCTTCTTTCATCTTCAAGTCTTCAAATGTCTTTTTGTGATTTTGCAATTTTTCCATTTTGACCTTTTTGTCTCCCTCATATGTTTGCTTCAGTTTATCCCAAATTTCCTTTGCTGATTTGCAATGCATAACTTTTACAAACTCTGCTTCATGTAAACCACTTAAGATTACATTCATTGCCTTTGCATTATACAGATGTAGGAGCTTACCATATTTATCTGTAGGAGGACTAGTTGGAGGTGTGTATCCATCCTCAACTGTTTGCCATGTCTCATATCCTTGTGCCATCAAGTAAGTCTTCATTCTTATGCTCTAGAAAGTATAATTGTTCCCATCGAATAATGGTACCTTATTTGTTGAAGATCCACTCTGAGATGCCATCTGTGTTCTTGTATACTTTTCCTTCAAGTTGTTAAAATCTTTCGAAGGAACCCACTCTGATACCAATTGAAGAACACAGGCTTATACTGAGAGGGGGTGAATAGTATAAGATCAACTTTTACTTTTCTTTCCCAAATAATATTATCCAATATTATCAATGGCAATATCAATAAAGTAATCAAAGCAATGCACAAATCATCACACACAATAGAGACACCAATTTAACGTGGTTCACCCAATGTGGGCTACTCCATGGAGAAAATATTTCTACTAAATTTTCTCAACAAATATCTTGGGAATCACTTCCCTATTACAATGTTTATGGACCTCTATCCAAAGGAGACACCAATCCCCTAATGCTCTGATTTGTGGATCTCTCTCCATAGGAGAACTCTTTCCCCTTTTCTTTGGTTCATGGAACTTGATCTAGGAGAACTCTTTCTCCTCAACTAGTTTGTGGATCTCTCTCCATAGAATAACTCTATCTTCCTAGTTGGTTCATGGATCACACTCCATAGGAGAACTCTTTCCCCTTGCTCTGGTTTATGGATCTCTATCCATAAGAGAACTCTTTCCCCTCTTCTCTAGTTGATGATATTCTAGAAGACTTCTACCCCCACTACTCTAGCTTGTGGATCTCTCTCCATAGAAGACCTCTATCCTCACTACCCTAGCTAATGGATCTCTATCCACTAGAGACTATTGTCCTCTACTCTATCACCTCCAAATCTTACTCTCAACTCTATCTTAGATCTACACCAAACTCTATCCCAAGTGTAGTACAAATCTTCTCATAAATATCTATCTCAAATCTATCCTCAAGCCTTAACACAAAGCTTGATCCAATCATAAATCAACTCTACTTAGATTTACCCCAAGCCTTAACACAAAGCTTGAACAAATCAACAAATCAACTCTACTTAGATTTACCCCAAGCCTTAACACAAAGCTTGAACAAATAAAATATTTCCAAGTCTTACACAAATAAAATATTCTATCTCAATTTAGCCTTACTCAAAGACTTGTCAATTTCAATTCTCAAACTTGCTCAAATTTAATGTTCCAAAGACTTGCTCAAGTCTACCTTCAAGTCCTCTCAAGATTTCAATCTACTTTCAAGTCTTCTCAAAGACTTGCTCAAATCTACCTTCAAGTCCTCTCAATAACTTGCTCAATTTACTCTCAAGTCTTCACAAAGACTTGCTCAAATCTACCTTCAAGTCCTCTCAAGAACTTGCTCAATTTTCTCTCAAGCCTTCACAAAGACTTTCTCAAATCTACCTTCAAGTCCTCTCAAGAACTTGCTCAATTTCTCTCAAGCCTTCACAAAGACTTGCTCAAATCTACCTTCAAGTCCTCTCAAGAACTTGCTCAATTCTACTCTCAAGCCTTCACAAAGACTTGCTCAAATCTCTAACACATGCTCAAAAACTCACAAGATATGCTCAATCAATCTCAAATCTTGCACACAATGCTATCAATTGCTTTGTCTAATCTTCAAAGTAATTCCTTTAACTTGAAGCAGTTTAGACATATTCTATTCAAAATTCGTTTAACCTCTGGAACATATAGAGAATGATGTACTCTATCAAAAACTCAATATGTTCTACTCAATCATTAAGTCTATCACTTTCACAAATCTGATTTCTAATGTTTGCACATTCACTTTCAATATCACTCAAAACCAATGCTCAAGAAGTTTCACTCAATCATTCAATCAATGAAACACAACTTGCTCACTAACCCTAAACAAGTGTTTTCATACTTCTTCAAACAAAGAGCACAATGTGGGTCTCAAACCCTAACTCAAATAATCTTCAATCTCTATCTCAAATGTTCTCTAAACATTCACCAATGAAGCATATAAAAACTCACTCAAATATTTCCAACAATGCTTATCAAACAATCCTTTTCACTCCACCTTATATTTCACAACATTCAATCCAACAACACTTCAAACAAAGGATGATGTGCCCATACCTTTTTGCTTTGATGGAGATATGTCTTCAAAACCTGTCTCACTCACAATATCTTTTGCAACTATAAAAGGTTAGCACAACACTTCTTTATGAGTTAGCAAACCTTCAATATGTGTGCCCAATTAAATTCCAAACCACTCTCTTGGTTTCTCAAATTATTGCATCAACTCATATAATCAAACCCTTCAAAATATTTTAGCAAAACATACAAACAATCAAAATACCTCATACACCTTTTAACTCCCTCTTAACACATTCAAAACAAAATCAGCAAGGATTCTTATTACTCCAATAATTCACTTTCAAACTAATTCACTATAACTTCCTTCAAAAATTAAATGCATGGAATAATAAAAAATTATTCCCTTATATCTCCCACTTATCATAAATGCATTTCCAAAATAAATATAACCACCTTTCAAAATAATATTCCAAGGCACTTAACAATCTTCACTATATCAAAATCCAAAATAATTCAAAACCCTTTTTATAGCAAAAAATAAAAATTAATTTTAACACCTTATACCTCCCACGTTAGCGCATACCATGCAACTTAGAACCTTAGGCGATAAATTTATTAAAGCAAAAATAAATACCTTGCATGCTACCTCCATGGGAATCGAACCCCCGTTGCGCTTATCGCCTGCACCTTAGTCACGGCCTAACCACCATGTGAGCTAAGCGCTCACTTGAAACCAACAATGCACCCTCTTTCCTTTATCCTTCCACTGGTGCCAAAACATGTTTAAAACAAAAACACTTCCCTCTGCTACCATCGAGAATCGAACGCGAGACCTGCCATCCACCAAAGCCTTACGCTGCCAAGCCTTGCCACTAGGCCAACCACATGGTTGGTGATAGGGGCATGCACCCTTGCCTCCTTATCCTTCCACGTGCTCTTCTATGCCTTTTAAAAATAAAAACCTTTGTCCTCTTTTGCTCACAAAAATCGCATCAACCAATTTAATTAAACATTCGCATGTGCATTCGGAGACTTACCTTTTGGCTCCAAAATTTATGGTATAAATACCATGTTTCCTCCTTGCTCGGACGTCGATAGAAATTAAAATATTTAAACCTTAACCTTGGCGCCAAACCCTACTTAGGGTTATAAAATTATTATAATATAAATATTATAATTATTTTATAAATAACCTTAGGCTTTCTCTTAACACTTTAATATTATAATAATAAATATTATAATATTATTTCCTTTGGGCCTAGGTGTTTCCTTCCTTAACCTTAGGCCTTCTCTTAACAACTTTAATATTATAATAATAAATATTATAATATTATTTCCTTTGGGCCTAGGTATTTCCTTCCTTCGGGGTATTTAGACAATATTTTGACCAACCATGTGAAGCTTTAAACCAAATCTCTTGGGCTTAAAATATAAATATTTTAACCCTCCTTTTGTCAATTCCTTGCACTGAGATGAACTGACTTTTGACATCAATGACAACATAACTACTCAAAATTTCCAACAATTCCTTCACTTCCTCCCTATGAGGTTAAATCATTTATAATTATATAATACAATATAACATGTGCATGCCCAAGATCATGGAATTTAGATAAATAATATGATTAATAATATAACATATCCATAACCACCATCCTATATCACTACCCTTTATATACTTAGTTAAGGAGGCCCTTATCAACCTCTTATCTCTAATATTGAATATTAGAAACCGACTCTATCTTGAGTTCTTCCCATACCCTTGCTTTAGCGTGAGCATTCTAATCCATTATATACATTTAATGAGTTAGTATACACAAGTGTATTGAGTGTCCTTCACTTCCTCCCTATAATGTGGAATCATCTATAATCATATAATATAAAATAATGTGCACATGTCCAATATCATTGATTTTAGATAATAAAAATGATTAATTAAACCATATCCATAACCACCATCTTATATATCCACCTTTTACATCCTTAATTAATGATACCACTCTCAACCTCCTATATATACTATCCACTATTAAAAACCCACCCTATCAATGAATAACCAACCCTTGCATTCTTCACCTACTCATGTCTTAGCATGAGTCTTTTAATCCACTATATATATACTAATTTAGTATACACTTGTATTGAGGGTCCTTCACTTCTTCCCAATTTGGTGGTGTCATCCATAATAATATCATATAAAATAACATACACTTGTACAATAACATAGAATTTAGATAAGCAATATTATTAATAATAAACTACATCTATAACCACTATCCTAAATCTCCACCTTTTACATCCTTAGTTAAGAAGTCACCTCTCAACCTTCTATATCCAACATCCAATAGAATCTACAACCATTCAATGGAACACCTAAAACATATATTTATGGTAGACTTTAAGGATGTAAGCTTATAGTTTTTATCTTTCTCCAACCCTTTAAGGATATACCTAAGTCATAAACAATCATGCATAATAATAGAAATATATTTACATCCATCATATTGAAATAATCATAATTATCTAAAATCAAAGCTAGAAAAATATTTACCACAATCACACAAACCAATCTCAATAGTTTGGTCCAAATAGCACCCTTTATCTCATTTTATACTTTGCATCTCAAGTTATTTACTCTTGAATAAGAGTGAAACATGGTTTATAAATATTTTAATTATTATATAGAGGTTGTGCCTATATATATTGATAAAAACAATATAGGAATAACCATGAGGATCTATGAGGGTGATCCTACTTCACCCTATTTCAATATTTTATAGTTTTATTCATGGTTCTTACAGAATAGCATCCCCTTAATTTTAGGAGCTTGTAGTACCTTTGCACTACCTTGTGACTTTTTCATATTTATAAGAATCATGTGATCAAGACATCATATAGTAGATGCCTCATAAAAATTCTAAAAAGTTGACTAAGTTTGGAAAAGGTGCCTATTTGCTTGCAAAAAGTGATTTATTGGCTCCAAGTACCAATTTTACATGCTAAAACAAACACATTCACTTGAAGGAGCTTTGAAGAACATGTGGTTATACTGAGATGGGGGTGAACAGTATAAGATAAAACCTTTTGTTTTTCATCCCATATGATAACATCAACAATATTAAAGCAATAAACATTACACAAAGCATCACACACATGAGAGACATGATTTAATGTGGTTCACCCAATGTGGGCTACTCCATGAAGAAAATATTCCTTATAAACTTTTCTCAAATAAATTCTCTTGGGAATCCTTTCCCTATTACAATTTTTATGGACCTCTGTCCAAAGGAGACACCAATCTCCTAATTATGTTTGTGGAAATCTATCCATAGTATAACTCCTTCTCCTATGCTCTACTTGATGATCTTCTAGAAGAATTTTTGCCTCCACTACACTGGATTATGGATCTCTATCCACTGAAGATTCTTTTCCTTACTCAGAATACCTATCTTCATTGCCTTGGCTAATGGACCTCTATCCACTAGAGACTATTGTCATCCATACTCTGTCACCTCCAAAGTTTATTTTTACTCTATTCTATTCTCTATCTCAGATCTGTACTAAATATTGTCCTTCGAACTAACACAAATCTTCTCAATCTCTATCTATAGTATGGCACACAACTATCCTCAAATATACACCAAAATATGTCCTCAATTCTATCCTCAAGATTTAACACAAAGCTTGACTCAATCACAAATAAACTCTGCTAGATCTACCCTAAATTTTAACTCAAGGTTTGAAAAAATAAATCTATCAACTCTACTCATAAGTCTTCTCAAATACTTACCTCAAATCTTCTCAACAATTCCTCACTAGAACGTTTTCAATATTCTCAACGAGTCTTCACCAAGACTTGTCTCAGTTATGTATTATAAGCTTCCACAAAAGCTTACTCAACTCAACTCAATAAAACACTCAATGAAATTTCATTCAATAATTCTTATCAAAAAACCTCACATAAAAATGATACTCATGATATTTCACAAGCCTTAATTATACACATGAAAGTTCTCTCAATATTTCCAACAATGCTTATTTCAAGCAAGGTTTCTATCAGTAACATTTATTCCAAAAAACTTGCATCAATCAATATTGGATATCTCAATACCAAACTCAACAATGCTTATCAAAAAATCCTTTCCACTCCAACTTAGCATTCACAAAATTCAATCCAACAATATTTTACTCACAAGGAATATATACCTGTTGAGTAAAGGAGGCCCTAAATTGTTGTCATTGTTGTCAAGTTGTCAGGATGTTTTGTCATTGTTGTCAACACAGTCTAGGTATACTTGTAAAAGGTCAAAAATGAGTATCATGTCAATTCTGATGTCATACTATAGTAAATTATATTCTTATGGTATGAACATATTCCTCTCATAAAGAGCTACAACTTTGCTTTTTGAAGCAAGTTAATCCAATTTGTAGATAAAAAGTTATGAAGGTTACATCTTTCTGGAACTCATTCTTTCAGAAGCTCATTCTTTCAGGTTTTTGGAACTCATTCTTTATGAAACTCATTATGTATTGGAGCTTTGTATTTTTGGTGCTCAATAATTCTAAATATAATTCATTCTAGAGCACATTCTTTCTAGTGCTTACTCAATGTTCATGCCTTAGTATTTTCTGGAGTTGTTAACAGGTGCAAATTTATGTTAAGGGAAACATTGGCGGATCTACTGGGAATGATCCAAAGTGATTTAAGGTACCAAATTTGGACCAATGGTACTTAATAGTATAGATAACACATGACAAAAATATGGACAAGTAATCAGGAAGTTATGGGGCCTGCAAAATGATAGTTTCACACTTTTTGATAGTTGGAAATTCTGGTGAAAATATGTGTTAAAGGTCAACTTGACAACGATTCTGGGAGCGATTCCTGAATATTTAAGAGCTGAAAATCAGAAAAAAGTTATTTCATACAACCAATAACACCTGGATATAATTTGGTATCCATTATAGTTACAAGGCACAAGTTATGAGCACTCCAAAATGGCAGTTGGGCATGTTTTGACAACTGGAAAATTTGGGAAAAAGATAGTTATAACAAGAAATTTAAATGGTGCTTTGCCAAAGATAAATTTTGGGGAAATAAAAATTTTTAAATGATTCCTAAGATATGAAATACACCTGACATGAAGAGTGATGTTGTTTAAAAAAAAAAGACAATTACATTTATTGTGAAGTTTGCAATAGTTATAGTTACAGTTATAGTTAAGGTTTTTGCAGAGAAAATTTGCATATATTGTTGGAAATTTGAGTGATTTTATGTTGTCATTGATGTCACATGGATCACATTGATTTTTTGTGGCCAAAGCATTTCATAAATAAGCATTTATGATATATTGGAGAGCATGGATATATACAGGGTTTTTGTGAAAACCAAGGTAGGCAAAATAAAAGGTTTTATTTAAAACCATGGATGGCAGATTTGAAATGGGTTTTTCTTAAAACCTAGGTTGGCTTTTCATTTCATCGAAAAAGGTGCCCCAGTGATGGAGATATTTAATTTTAAATATTTATGTTTAAATTTTAAATTATTAATAATTTAAATTTAAAATTAAAATTAAAATTTAATTTATAGCACCGACGTCAAAGAAAGGAAAAGGCATAAAACTAATATTTAAACTATGTGAGCTTGTTGAGCAAATTTGGACAAGTTATGTGTGAGATTGTTGAGCAAATTTGGACAAGTTCTGTGTGAGCTTATTGAGTATATTTGGACAAGTTCTGTGTGATATTGTTGAGCAGGTTCTAAGTGAGCCTATTGAGCAGGTTCTGAGTGAGCCTATTGACAAAGATTTGGAGGTGACATATTATAGAGGAAAGAGTCTCAATGGATAGAGATACAGTAGCCAACACAATTGAATATATATCTGAGTGAGGAGTCTTCAAGTGGAGAGAGATCCACAAATTAGTGCAGCAGAGAGATAGAGTCTTCTAGAAGATCACTAGCCAGAGCATAATGGGAAAGAGTTCCCCTGTGGAAGAGATACATGAACTTAATATTAGGGAATCAACATATCCTTTGGACAGAGATCCATAAACATTGTAATTGGGAAGGATTCCCAAAGAAATTGATTGAGAAAGTTTTAGTAAAATATTTTCTTCGTGGAGCAGCCTACATTGGGTGAACCACGTAAACTATGGTGTCTCTATTGTGTATGGTGTTTTATGCATGGTGTTTTATGCATTGCTTGATTAATGCTATTGATATTGCTATCTATACACTGCATAATATTGAATTGAAAAGAAAAGTAAAAAGTGGTCTTATACTGTTCACCCCCTCTCATTATAATCTTGTGTTATTCATAGATCACCATGGATAATTGGAGCTATCTATTTATATCAAGATAAATTAAAAATGTGCATGAGTAAATTAAGAATACATGCATTATGAGAGCATGGAGTTAACAGTTACAGAATAACTGTCAACATGGAGTAAAGAGAATAAAAAGTTAATTATAGAAAAAGTAGAAGTTATATTCTATGAATAGTAGAAGATTTATTTGAAGCCAAATATAGAAGGTTGAAGAGGTTGTTAATTGTAGTTATTAAGAAAAAGAGAAAAAGAAACTAAATACAATTAAAAATAAGATAAATTTTACTAAAAGTCTAAGAAATGGCTTGCATGAAAAATAGAAAGTGGTTGTAATAATATAAATGAGTTTTATGAACCAAGAGGGGTGGTTGTTGTTGAGATATTATTGTGAGAATTGTAGAGAGAAGATAGAGAGCAGAGAGGAAGGAGATAGTGCAGTTGCAAAGAAGGAAGATATAGCTTGAACCATTCAATATTCTAGAACAGTGAAGGCATATGATATGTCATAACTTCTATGATTATAAAAATCAATTTGGTTCTTGGATAGGTGTTGGAGCTTCTTGCAGTGGGTGCTACAAAATTGAGGGTTAGTAGGTGCTAGTCCTGATAGTGGGTGCTATAGAATTTGTAAGACCAACCATTTACAAAATAGATTTGATTGGGAGATCAAACAGTCCATTGGAATAGTTGTTTTTCCGTCATTGGGTTTCCACTATAATCTTGTGTTGTGTGTTGTTGGCTTGTGTGATTACTTTTTGCAGTTTCAGTAGATAGCTAGAAAGTGGTTTTTGTGATATAGCAAAGAAAATTTCAAAATACACTGATTCGCCCACCCTCTCAATGTCACTACTAGAATAATATGTACCCATACCTTTTATTTTGATGGAGATATGTCTTCAAAACCTGTCTTAACCACAATCAAATTTTTCTTTACCAACACTAGGGTTAGGTTACCACAACCTCTCTCAAGATCTCCACAAAATAATTTTCTCAAAGATTATTTTTCATACAAAATAACAAATCCTTTTGTACACCTTATAATCTCCAAACTCACAATATTCAACTCAATAATTTCACCATAACACAACACTTAACAATTTTCCTTGCACACCTTATAATCTCCAAACTCACAATATTCCTCAATTTCTCACTCACAATTTAACTCAACAATTTCATTAAAACAACATGCATAGAAAACTCCCTTATACACCTTATAATCTCCACACCTTATAAATTTCAATCACCAAAAATCAAAATAAAATATTTTAATTTTTCTTTACCTTATAACTCCCCTAAGCACTTAATATCCACGATAATCTCAAAGCATTTAATTTTCAACACTTTGGAAAAAAATCGAATGGCATACCTTTTGTTTGTTCTGCCCACAAAAAACTATCTTCGGCGGATTCGACCACGTGACCTTTGCACTCCCAACACCCTAGCTCCAAGCTAGGCCACCAAGTGGGCTGCACACCCACATGAAACACAATGCGCACGCTGTCCCACAAATACTGCCGCCTCTCAAAAATGCCAAACAAAATGGATGAAGGGCTCTTCCTCCAAAACATCGATCGCGTGGATCGAACCGTGATCTCCTCCATGCAAACCTTAACACTCTCCCAACTGCCGTCTATGCTACCACCGTCGGTGGGAAGTCAAACCACTACATAGCCTTTGTTGTTTCATTTCCCTCCAAGCACTTTTAAATTCAAATTATCCTCTTCTTAAACACAGCGCTCGATATTCTCTTTTCACATTCGAAGGTGTGATGAAGAACTTAGGAAATAGAAATCATTTCCTATATAAATACTCATTCCTCTTTTGATTTCTCACGTCGGCCCTTTTTTGAATTTAAAAATTCAAATTTAATTTTTAAATATTAAATTTAAAAACCTTTGCCTCCTTTATTAATTTAAATTAAAATTTTAATCAAAGATTAAAATATTTTAATTTAAATTAAACCTTTGAAAATTGCTCATGGGTCTTTTCAATTTGGACTTCATTTTTCTTCACCTTGTTATTTGGCCCAAAATATTATAATAATAAAATATTATTATTTAATTTAAACTTGCTTCTCCTTTCTCGGGTTTTCATCCTTTGGGCCCTTTTTAGGCATATAATATTAAAAATAAATATTATATCCTATTCCTTTCCAAGACCTTCTTGCTTTTGGAAAAACCACTTGATGTCCTTAATGACGATGACATTAAACCAATATTCTTTTGACATCAATGACAACAAAACTACTCAAAATTTCCAACAATCTCCCCCTTTGTCATTGATGGCAACCCCTTTATTTTTACCATTCCTTTTTCTTTTTCAAAAGTTTATTTCCTTGAGAAACTTCTCCCCCTAACTCAAATCTCTCCCCCTTTGTCATCAATGGCAAAGGGTCACCTTTGGGGCTCGGGGCTAAGAATGAGATTCTTAGCTTAGCCCCTCCCCCACCTCCTCTTGAGGTGATTAATTCTAGGGTGGGAGTAGAACTACTCCCAAATTTTCTCGAAGGTACTCAAAAGTCTCTTTCGAAAGTGGCTTAGTGAAAATATCTGCAATCTGCTCCTTTGTAGTAACATATTCCAACCTGACCTGCTTGTCTGTCACCTGTTCTCTCAGAAAGTGATACTTGATCGAAATGTGCTTTGTCCTAGAGTGCATCACTGGATTCTTTGAAATATTTATAGCACTTGTATTATCACACAATATGGGAATAGGATGATCATGTTTTATCTTGAAATCCTCTGGAGTTCACTTCATCCATAATACCTGTGTACAACTAGCAACTACTGCAATATACTCTACCTCTGCTGTAGATAGGGATATTGATGCCTATTTCTTACTTAGCCAAGAGACTAAATAGTCTCCAAGAAAGAATGCTCCTCCACTTGTACTTTTTCTATCATCAATACTGCCAGCCCAATCTACATCTGTATAAGTTGTGAGAGTGAAACTATCACTTTTGGGATACCAGAGCCCAAAGTCCATAGTCCCTTTTAAATACCTGAGAATCCTCTTTATTGCTGCTACATGTGTTTCCTTGGGTGCTACCTGAAACCTTACCACTAATCCCATTGCCTCATGATATCTGGTCTTGTAGCTGTGACATACAATAAGCTGCCAATCATAGATCTGTATAATTTTTGATTTACCTCTAGAGATTCATCATCTTTACTTAACTTACATCCTGTAACCATGGGAGTACTTACTGGCTTGCAATATTCTAACTTGAATTTCTTTAGCATCTCTTTTATATACTTGGTTTGTGAAAGAAACACCCCTTTCTTTGATTGTGAAATCTGAAGTCCAAGAAAGAAGGACAACTCACCAAGCATAGACATCTCAAATTCATTTTGCATGCTCTTTGCAAATTTTTGACACATCTTATCATTGTTTCCTCCAAAAATGATATCATCAACATAAACAACCACAATTAGTAAGTCATTCCCTTCATTTTTGATGTATAAGTTACTATCCACTATTCCTTTCCTGAAACCCTGTTCCTGTAGGTACTTATCCAATCTTGAATACCAAGCTCTAGGAGCTTGCTTTAGTCCATAAAGTGCTTTCTTCAATCTGCATACATAGTCTAGTTTATCAGTCAAATTGAAACCTTCTGGCTGCTCAATGTAAACCTCTTCTTCTAGAACACCATTTAGAAAGGTTGATTTAACATCCATCTGATATACTTTGAAGTTTTTGAAGCTTGAAAAGGCTAAGAACATTCTGATAGCTTCAAGTCATGCAACTGGAGAAAATGTCTCATCAAATTCAATTCCCTCTACCTGTGCATAACCTTTGCACACTAATCTTGCTTTATTTCTGACCACCTGACCATCTTCATTTAACTTGTTTCTGAATACCCATTTAGTGCCAATCACATTTTTATCTTTTGGTCATGGAACAAGTTCCCAAGTCTTGCTTTTCTCTATCTGATCTAATTCCTCATCCATTGCCTTAATCCAGAACTTATCTTCACTTGCCTGATTGAAGTCTTTTGGCTCAATTTTAGATAACAAGGAAAAATTTGCTTGTTGAGATGGTGTTATTATCCTTCTCCTTGTCTGTCTCTCATCTGGATTCCCAATGATTAGCTCTTTTGGATGATGTTTCTGTACATACCTGGATGGAGTTTTAGGAAGAAGTCTTTGTGTTTCTTCCTCTTCTTCATCTGATTCCTCATGAAACTCTTCTTGACAACTTCCATCTTCTTGATACACAATTTGCTAAACTGGTTCTCTTGAATCTATCTTCTCATCAACTATTACATTTATACTTTCTACAATAGTGTGTGTCCTTTTGTTGTAGCATCTATAAGCTTTACTCTTAGTAGAATAACCAAGAAAAATTCCCTCATCACATCTTGGGTCAAACTTGCCCAAGTTTTGCTCTTCCCATCTTATGTAACACTTGCTTCCAAAAACCTTGAAGTGTTTTACAGTGGCCGGTCTTCCTTTCCAAAGCTCATATGGAGTCTTGTGATGGTTTACCCTCATTTGAGCCCTAGTGATTATATATACTATTGTGTTGACTACTTCCCTCCAAAATCCATCTGAAATCTTGGACTCATTTAACATAGCTCTAGCCATATTCTCAATAGTCCTATTTTTCTTTTCAACTACTCCATTTTGTTGAGGAGTTCTTGCAGTTGAGTATTCTCTCTTGATTCCATGTTGTTCATAAAAATCTACAAATTCATTTGAGGTAAACTCTCCTCCTCTATCAGATCTCAAACACTTAATCCTTTTTTCGGTTTCATTTTTGACCCATTCTTTAAATACCTTGAATTTATCAAATGCTTCCGACTTATCTTTTAGGAAAGCTACCCAAGTCATTCTGGAGTAATCATCTATGAACAATATGAAGTAACTTTCACCTTGAATACTCTGTGTTCTGGTAGGACCACATAGATCAGTATGTATTAGCTTTAATGGCTCTGATGACATATATCCCTTTGATTTGAAACTTGTTCTAGTTTGCTTTCCATGTTGACAAGGTGCACAGATTGTGTTTTGTGGCCTTTTTAGCTTGGGTAAATCTCTGACAACCTATTTATTGCTTATGTTGACTATGTTGTCAAAATTCAAATGACCCATTCTTCTATGCCACAACCAACTCTCATCTTCTTGTGATAGAAAACACTTTTCCCCTTTAATCTCACTAAGCATATAGAGGTTGTTTGGAGTTCTACTTGCATTTGCAATGACTTTTCTAGTTTTTAACTTTCTTATCTCACATCTATCTGGGTGAAATGTAACCATATGACCTTGATCACAAAGTTGGCTTACACTTAGCAGATTGTGTCTTAACCCTTTGACATATAGTACATTTTATGTTCTTGTTTTCCCATTATCTAAACTCAAAGTTCCTCTTCCACCAATTTTTGCTGATCCATTATCACCAAAACTTACTGATCCTCTATTAGTTTCTTTGAGTACAAGAAATTTGTCTTTGTCTCCTATCATGTGTCTAGAGCAACCACTATCAAGAAACCATTGTTCTTCTTTATCCTGAGCATGAAGAGTTGTTTGAACTAACATTGATCTAGCCTTTTCATTCCCCTTTTTCTCTTTCCTAGTTGTTGAAGTTGTATTCTTTTTACTAGACTCAGGAAGTACCATTTTGCACCATCTAGCCTTGTGCCCAAAATTATTGCATTTGTAACATATGATATCATTATTCATAAGAGGTGCAAAAGAGTTGAAATTTCTATTGACATCATTTTTCACATAACCAATGCAGTGTACAACTCTATGACCATATTTGTTACAAGAAAAGCAATAGCCATGGAAGAAATTATGTAACCTATTTGGATGCCTTTGAGATTGTGGTTGAGTGCTTCTCCTTTTGTGATTAACTCTCGTCCATGGTTCTTCTTTGCTTTCTTCCTTCCTGATGTCTTTTCCTTTTGGAGTATACTTCACTTGCTTATCTTTGTTTGAAGTCTCTATTTCTTGAAGACTTGACTCCTCTTTCTATTTCCCAAACTTTATATCTTGTAGTACCTTGGTATTTTCAACTTCATTCCTTAGATAAACAATTTTGCTTCCAATATTTCACATTCTGTTTCTCTTGCTCTTAATAGATCTGTCATATCTTGTTCAATTTTCTTTCCCTCTTCTACCTTTATCTTGAGTTATGTGAGACTCTATAGAAGTTCTATTTTTGCTTCTTCATCTTCTTGAATTTGTTCCTTCAAACTTGAGTTCTTATTTCTAATCCTTTTCAAGGTTCTTGAGAGTAGTAAATAATTCCTCTTTTATATCAAACATGGTCTCTTCTTCATTCTTTGAAGTCATGTGTGTTTCTGATGGATCTTCCTCCAAGTTGTTAGTCTTTTCATGGAGAGACTCACTCTGATACCAATTGAAGAACATGTGCTTATACTGAGAGGGGGGTGAATAGTATAAGATAAAAATTTTTACTTTTCAATCCATATGATAACATCAATAATATTAAAGTAGTAAACATTACACAAAGCATCACACACATGAGAGACATGATTTAACATGGTTCACCCAATGTGGGCTACTCCATAGAGAAAATATTCCTTATAAAATTTTCTCAAATAAATTCTCTTGGGAATCCTTTCCCTATTACAATGTTTATGGACCTCTATCCAAAGGAGACACCAATCCCCTAATCAAGTTTATGGATCTCTATCCATAGGAGAACTCCTTCTCCTCTACTCTAGATGGTGATCTTCTAGAAGAACTACTGCCTCCACTACACTGGCTTATGGATCTCTCTCCACTGAAGACTCCTATCCTCACTCAGAAGACCTATCTTCACTGCCCTAGCTAATGGATCTCTATCCACTAGAGACTATTGTCCTCTATACTCTATCACCTCCAAAGTTTTCTCTTACTCTATTTTATTCTTTGTATCATATCTGTACTTGAATATTGTCCTTCGATCTAGCACAAATCTACTCAATATTTATCTTTAGTTTGGCATAAACCTATCCTTAAATATACACCAAACTTTATCCTCAAATCTATCCTCAAGCCTTAACACAAAGCTTGACTTAATCACAAATCAACTCTGCTAGATCTACCCCAAACCTTAACTCAAGGTTTGAACAAATCAATCAATAACTCTGCTCACAAGTCTTCTCAAAGACTTACCTCAAATCTGTCCACAAGTCCTCACTAGAACTTTTCAATCTCTCAACAAGTCTTCACTAAGACTTATCTCAAATCTACATTGTAAGCTTCCACAAAAGCTTACTCAACTCAACTCAATCAAACACTCAATGAAATTTCATTCAACAATGCTTATCAAAAAAACTTCACATAACAATGATACTCATGATATTTCACAAACCCTAATCATGCACATGAAGGCTCACTCAATATTTCCAACAATGCTTATCAAACAAGGTTTCTATCATCAACCTTTATTCCAGAAAACCTTCATCAATCAATATTGGATATCTCAAAACCAAACTCAACAATGCTTATCAAACAATCCTTTTCACTCCAACTTAGCATTCACAACATCCAATCCAACAATATTTTACTCACAAGGAAGATGTACCCATACCTTTTATTTTGATGGAGATATGTCTTCAAAACCTGTCTTAACCACAATCAAATTTTTCTTTACCAACACTAGGGTTAGGTTACCACAACCTCTCTCAAGATCTCCACAAAATAATTTTCTCAAAAATTATTTTTCATACAAAATAACAAATCCTTTTGTACACCTTATAATCTCCAAACTCACAATATTTAACTCAATAATTTCACCAAAACACAACTCACAATATTCAACTCAATAATTTCACCATAACACAACACTTAACAATTTTCCTTGCACACCTTATAATCTCCAAACTCACAATATTCAACTCAACAATTTCATTAAAAACAACATGCATAGCAAACTCCCTTATACACCTTATAATCTCCACACCTTATAAATTTCAATCACCAAAAATCAAAATAAAAATATTTTAATTTTTCTTTACCTTATAACTCCCCTAAGCACTTAACATCCACGATAATCTCAAAGCATTTAATTTTCAACACCTTGGAAAATAAAATCGAATGGCATACCTTTTTTTTTTCTTCCCACAAAATAAAACTTCGGTGGATTCGACCACGTGACCTTTGCACTCCCAACACCCTAGCTCCAAGCTAGGCCACAAATACTGTTGCCTCTCAAAAATGCCAAACAAAATGGATTAAGGCCTCTCTCCTAAAAAATGTTTTGTGTGTTTGGATTCGATGTCGCAAAAAGGCCCTAGCAAGAAATAACAAAGTGTTGGAGATCCCTGACAATGAGGCACCAGACCCCACCATAATAGTCTTGGAGAAGATGACAATTTCATCAGCCTCCAAAAGTATCAACCAGTTGAAGAGTCTGTCTGGCCTCATCAGTGCAGCTGTGGATTTGTGTGATTCTCTAAATCTTTTGTTTTATAGCCAGCAGTTCCAAGGGCACAAGGAGTCGAAGGCAAAATCTAAAGATGATGGCAAGAACGATGATAAGAAGTTAGATGAGGACTACAAGGAAGACTGCTTGGCCTCTTGGCTGTCCATTCTATGGGATGTTTTTTTTTTTTTTGACCATATTCTATTATTTTTATATGGGCACAAGCTACTCTGCATGGTGCTTGCATGATTAGTTTTTGTCTTTGTTAGTTCTTTTTTGCGTCTTTCTTTTCCGATGGCCATAATATTAGGCTTCCATAGTTTAGTTTGGCTGTATTCTAATGGAAGAGTAGGTCTTGGCCATTTTTGTTGTCAGTTTAAACTTTTAGGGCTTGGCCTTTGTCCAGTTGGTCAGTGGACCCTCTTTTGTAAAATGGTTTTGGGTCAACCAGTTAAAACCCGGTGTTAATTATAATATTCTCTTACTTACCAAAAAAAAAAAAATGTTGATCATGTGGATTGAACCACAATCTCCACACAAACCTTAACACTCTCCCAGCTGTCGTTTGTGCTACCACCGTCTGTGGGAATTCAAAACAATGCGTGATATTTTTTGTTTTCGTTTCCCTCCAAGCAATTTAAATTCAAATTATCCTCTTCTTAAACATAGTGCACGATATCCTTTATTTTCATTCGAAGGTGTGATGTATACCTTAGAAAATAGAAATCATTTCCTATATAAATACTCATTCTTCTTTTGATTTCTCACGTCGACCCTTTTTTCAAATTTAAAAATTTGAATTTAGTTTTTAAATATTAAATTTAAATACCTTTTCCTCCTTTACTAATTTAAATTAAAATTTTAATCAAATATTAAAATATTTTAATTTAAATTAAACTTTTGAAAATTGCTCATGGGTCTTTTCAATATGGACTTCATTTTTCTTCACCTTGTTATTTGGCCTGAAATATTATAATAATAAAATATTATTATTTAATTTAAATGTGTTTCTCATTTCTTAGGATTTCATCCTTTGGGACCTTTTTAGGCATATAATATTAAAAATAAATAATATATCTTATTCCTTTCCAATACCTTCTTGCTTTTGGAAAAATCAATGAATGTCCTTAATGACAACAACAATAAGCCAATATTCTTTTGACATAAATGACAACAAAACTACTCAAGATTTTTTCTTAGTAAAAGGTGATGATCCACTTGTAAATGCATGTGATTTGATCACTAAATTAGATAAAACTACTTGGGTTGTTATAAAGGTAAAATTGAAGGCACAAATCCCAGGGCAAATCTTCTAGAAAGTAACATCTTGGCATGTAGTGACACACTAATTCAGTTTGAAAGCCTTCTAACCCTATTAGAGACATAATTAGAGGTATGTAACATTTGGTGAGAAGAAACACCAAGTTAAGTGAAATGTATGTAAGTCTGTTAACTTCTTTGAGTAGATATTTATTTTGGATCTCTTCTCAAAGTTGGAATTTCATAAATCATAGGCATGATTTTTAGCTATTATCAGGTAGTGTGGATCCTAGAAGGATCTCACATTCTCTCCTTTGTCTCAATCCTTATTTCTCTACTCCTAGGATCCTTCTCTTGTAGTTGGATCCTATTTTTCCTATCTCTATAATTTTTCTATGGTCCTCCTATTGTCCTCTTTTTGTGGCTTTTTTAAAGTTGTAAAAGGTTTGGAGACCTTTTCGAAATCCCTTATTCAAATCAATCAAAAAAAAGAAAAATATTTGTTGGTGTATCACTTTTATAAATATAACCCCAAATATTTAATTTTACTAGGATTACTTATTTCTCACCTTAGATAACTCAGGTGCAAACTTTTACTATAAATAGAGGCCTAGAACTCTAATTATATTCATATTTTAGCCATGATAATTTAAATCTACACTATAAAACTCAAAGTGTGTTTTGATACCATGAAATTGTACAAATTTGGTAAGTCCTTAGGTATTCCATTAGTGGTACCATCCTTTAGGTTTGCTAAGTGCACAATGGTTGTGGCATAGCCCTTCTAGCCCATCTTGTCATTCACATATCAATTTCATAATATAATGAATGAGTGGATATTGATGTTATTCAATGTCTCATGTTGATTGACCATACTTTCTCACTATGGTCTAAACCCATATTTACTTGAATCAACCACATCCTTAACATTTTATGTATTTTTATTTTTGTAGTTTACTTTTATTGGAGTATATACATTATTTGGTACATGCTAATGTACCCCCATTGTACCTTCATGGTACATTTTATAAATATTATATTAGGGTTGAGTCTTATTTTAGAGTGTGAGTGTTATTTTACATTGTTGTAATGTGTAAGAAATGCACAAGTGTTATGTAAGTGTGTATGTGCAGGAAATACACAAATGTCATGTGATTATGTGTACAAGTATCTTATATGTAATAGTGCATAAGTGTCTTTATATTAGAGTGTTATAAGTGAAGAGTCATATCTAAGTATGCATACAAGATAGATTCATGTGTATGCAAGTATCAAGTACAGAAGCCAAGAGTCATGAGACTTGACATATGGAAAGAAATAGTCAGATATCCAAATAGTCATTTTACTATGGCTATATAGGACTTCATAGAGGAAAATTTGTATATTTGATAATCTAATAATCAACATCAAGTATCATATTTGTAAAAGAAAGAGGATTAATAAAGATTGCATACATTTGGGCAATTAATATTGTAGGTTGTTCTACAAGCTTTGTACATGTATGATTCAAGCAATCTACATGCATATTATTGTTTATTAATGAATGTTATTTGATATATTATAAGCCTTGATTTACATATTAATTTGCTCATATTATTCTACGTACATCATCATCTTGATCTGATTATATTGTGGCTATATTATATTTGATCATGTGGAATTTATCCTGAGTTTTATATTGGTATTAAGGCTTAAAAATCTATTAGTGGTATCAAAGCTACTACGAGTAGTTTCTTGCATAGGTTGAATTTATTTAGCTACATACAAAAATTGATTTTGTCCAGTTTGATAAAATTGATTTAGAGTCTATCTACTTTGAAATGGAGATATATCTAGACTCTATTGTAAGGACATAGTAAGTAGAAATGCTAGAGCATTTCCATGATTGAAAGAACAACTAGTGAAGACCAGGACTTAGCTATAGAGTTTTTCCATTGTTGAAGAATAACTACTAAATACCAAGACTCATCTATAGAGTCTTTCCATGGTTATAACCAATGAAGACAAGGACTCATCTATATTGGAGGGCATATCAACTTTTGAGATAATTTGATCATTTTTGGGACATAACCAACCCTTGAAATCAAAAATATTCTAGGGATATAGATATTCCTTGACCCTAATTTCTATAAACTTATAAATAAGTTGAAGAATTTGGAACAATCAAGTCATATTGATTTTGATTGAGGCATTAGGGGAATTCAATATCACCTTAACATTAGAGGTTTAAGTTATTAGATGTGATCTAATATAGTTGTAGTAGATATTGATCGAAAGAAGTGTAAGAAGATTCCTACAATAGATAGAATAATTTCATCTTCTATGTGCAAGAGAAAACAAAAAAGGAGAAGCATATATCAAGAAGATATATCTATCTTAAAAGTAATTTTTTATCAAGTTGAGATTAATTAATGTTGCAATATATTGAAGTTTCAAGACATAGAGAAATTGACCTTGACATTGAAGAATGAGGTTTCAAAAACCTTAACATTGATATTTTAGGTCACAAATAAAATGACCTTGATGAAGGATTCAGGTCTTGAAGATAGACATTAATAAAAAATATATATTTCAAAAACATTTAGGTCATTTGAACCTTGACATAGGCAGAATGAAGTATAAGGTAAACATATAGAAGATGTAGTAAAGAGAGAATATTCAAGAGGCTTCAATATTCCAGAGAATAGAAGGATCAAGATTAAAAATAAAGAGGCAGTAAGATATAGAATATATCCAACCCTTGAAAAATATCTATAGTGCAGTATTGAAGAGAAAACTATTAGGTTTAAATGAAAGAAAAATAGCTCAATTTTCAACTCTAAAAGTGTTGGAAATGACAATGATTAATTGTTGGAAATGACAACAATTAATTGTTGGAAATGACAACAGTGGATGGTTACGGTGGAGGATGTGGATAGTTATCCATAGTCGTATTTGTGTATTTTATTAAATGTAACTTTATTAATTATTGGTTGCTTTTGGTTACATGATATATTATTTAATAATTGTAATAATACAAGGAAATAGTTTTCCCACATTTGGTGTGTGTTCTAGCTTTGTTGTTTTATTTTTGTTTCTCTTTGAATACTGTGATGTATTTGTTCTATTTTCTCTTGATATGTAAAATGTCTTCAGTTTGTATGTGTCTTTGTGACTAGCTAGAGTTAACAAGTGGTATCAGAGCTTCTTCAAGAAACCTTGGACTTTGATCTTGGGGCAGGGATTTGTTAGTGTGTACTCTATGTTTTGTGGAAGAGCCAACATGGAGAAGTCTACAATTGAGAAATTCAGAGGCTAAAATTTTAACATGTGGAAATGAATATCTTCTGGTTGAGAGAGAACTCAGGGAGATAATCCAACATAATAAGAAGCCCACTACCATCACTCGGGAGGACTGGGACAAGAAGAATAAGAAGGCAATGGCTCTCATTGGTTTAAATCTTGGAGATTTGGTGTTTTCCAATGTTCTCACTGCCAAGATAGCCAAAGACATGTGGGACAAGCTTGGAAAACTATATGAGTCCAAGTCCATGATGAATCTAATTTTGTTGAGAAAGAAATTATATGGGTTGAAGATGGTAGATGGTGGGAATGTGGCTAAGCACCTTAATACTTTCAACACCCTCATAAATTAGTTGGCATCAGTGGGTGATAACATCAAATATGAGAAGCAGTGTATTTGTCAATTATGTAGTCTTCTTGATTCATGGGATAATCTGATTATTGCAATCAATGGAGCACAAAAATACCTGACCTTAAGATGGACAATATTGTGGGGCATCTCTTTCAAGAAGAGTTGAGAAGGAAGACTGTTGAACCCATAAATAATGTTGAAGCATTTTTTGTGAGAGGGAGGAGTAGAGAACGCAAAAGCAATGAGAAGCCACATGGAAAAGGCCATAGGTAAAAATCAAGGAAAGGTTGGAAGTAAGAAATTGAGTGTTGTAATGTCATAAAAAAGGACACATCAAAAGGGAGTGCAAAGAATAATATCTAAAATATAATGAGGGCATATATACCGCAACTACTATTGAAGAAGGTGTGGTAGGTCTTATTGCAGGCTTGACTGTTGATGTTCAAGATGAGTCATGGTTGATTGACTTAGGTGCTTCATTTCATATGACATCTCACTGAGATTGGTTTGAGACTTATCATGAGGGTCACTATGAGAAGGTATTTCTTGGAGATAGCTATCACTATGATGTGATAGGAAAATGCATAGTGAGAGTCAAGACAAAGGATGGTATATGTTGACCATCACTAATGTTAGTCATGTTCCTAGACTAACATGAAATTTACTCTCGGTAAGCCAATTTTTAGATGATGGATTTCATACTGTCTTTAATAGAAATAGCTGCAAGGTGATGAATGGTGAGATGGTGTTGATTCAAGGGATCATAAAAGGGTCTCTCTATGATTTATATGCAGAACCAATGAGTTTTGCAGGTGCAGCAACAAGTAAAAACTCTTAAAAAATGATGCTATGGCATAAGAGACTGGTGCATGTAGGTGAAAGAATCCTAAAGGAGATGTGCTCCAAATAGCTGGTACATGGTTTGGAAGGTATGAAACTTCATCCATTATATTTTTGTGAGTCGTGTGTTATGGGAAAACAAAAGAAAGTATCTTTTTCATCAAGTGCATATAGGAGTGAAGATGTTTTAGAATTGGTACACTCAGATATTTATGGACATAAGAAACCCACTATTAAACATATATGGATGTTCGGTTGTGAAGCCTATATGCATGTGCCCAAAGAAAAATGATAGAAGCTGGATACCAAATTAGTTAAGTGCATTTTCATGGGTTACAAATAAGGGGTGAAAGGTTATAGACTATTCATTCCATCATAAAATTGCAACACAGTGAGCTATGATGTAATTTTCATGGAGAATGTAGTAGGAGACATTAAGGATGGTTGAAAATTGTCTACTGACCATGAACCTTTACTTGGTCATATTCCTCCTAACAATGCTATGTAGGACAGACAATGAATGTCTACACAGCAATAGTCTATGCCCTAATATAGCAATCATAGTACTGCACAGTCAAGCATTCATCCTATTCCATTATCCTCAAACTGTGATGCAAGTCAACAGCAAGGTGCCAAAAATGATGAAGAAGTTCTAAGCCCATGTGGCAAACAAGGAGTCGAAGACTAGGAAGTAGGACTGCGTGAGGTAGCAGGGTCGCATGATCCTAAAGAAATTATGGATGAAATAATAGGCTCGAGTGCCTAGGGAAAAATTCATGATATTAAAGAAATTTTTCATGAAGATGTGTAGGGCAATGAAGTCGATCAACAGCCAAGGAGAAGTCAGTGCCAAAGTAGAGTTCATGACAGATTCGGGTATAATTCGAGTGACTTCAAGTACTTAGCACTGACAACTCTATGTGATGAACCTGTTAGTGTGAAGGAGGCTTTGAGCTATAGTGAGGCTAAGTAATGGAGGATGGCAATGCAAGAGGAGATAGAATCCCTCAAGTGTAATCAGACATGGGATTTTCATTCTAGACCAAAAAGGAGAAATTTGGTTGGGTGTAAATGGATTTTTAAGAAAAAATATAATCCAGATGGTATAGTGGAGTAGTATAAGGTAAGATTAGTTACCAAGATATATACATAGATTGAAGGAATTGATTACACAGAAACGTTCTCACCAATAGCAAAAATAACTTCAATTAAGCTATTGTTGGTAATAGCAGTAGCATACGATTGGGAAGTGGAACAAATGGATGTGAAGATTGCATTTCTTCATGGCAATTTAAAGGAGGAAATATTCATGGAGCAGCCAAAGGGGTTTGAAATCAGTGGGAGTGATCTGGTTTGCAAACTCAAGAAGTCCATCTATGGACTGAAACAATCACCGAGAGAATGGTACAAGAAGTTTGATCAATATGTGGTTAGACTTGGATTTGTAAGAAGTAATTTTGAACATTGCATTTACTATTTGAAGTATTTAGATAGATTTGTCATTCTTGCACTGTATGTTGATGATATACTTCTTCTTAGCAATTCTCAAAAATCGGTTCAAAAGGTGAAGGCTAAGTTGTCAAAGGAGTTCAACATGAAGTGCTTGGGACCACTTCACTACTTTCTTGGCATTGAGATCAAGAGAGACCAAGCACAGAGAAATTTGTGGATCAGTCAGAAGAAATATGTGGCTAATTTATTGAAACAGTTTGGGATGGAGAAGTGTAAACTAGTGAACACTCCATTTGCATTGGGTACAACATTGTCAATGGATCAATGCCCAAAGACAATAGCTGAGAAGGAGAAAATGGTAAAAGTGCCATATGCAAGTGCAGTTGGCAAGTTGATGTATGTTATGGTGTGTACATAGTTGGACTTGGCTCATGCAGTAGGAATGGTAAGCCGGTTCATGTCTAATCTAGGATGGCAACATTGGACAGTTGTGAAGAGAATTTTATGATATCTTCAATAAACAAAGGATGTTGGGATATGTTATGGGGTTGCAGGTGATAGTCAGGTAATAGGTTATGTTGATTCAAATTTTACAGGATATGTGGATGGTGGAAAATCCACAAGTGCATATGTATTTGAACTTGCTGGGGGAGTTGTTAGTTGGAGAAGCAAGAAAAAAGATGTTGCGTAATCAACAATGGAAGTTGAATATATTGCAGCAACAGAGGCTTGCATGGAAATAGTATGGCTTAAAAAATTGTGTTCAGATGTTGGTGTGCAATAGGATTCAATTTCATTGTGGTGTGACAACAAGAGTGCAGTTGATCTTGCTGTCAATCCCAAATTCGACAATAGGACCAAGCACATCAGGGTATGATTTCACTTCATCAGAGAAATAATTGAGGAAGGTGAAATATAAGTAAATAAGGTGAAGACTATGAGTTCCCAAAATTTCAAATGGTGTCAAGAACATAGTAGCATAAGTATTGTGCCACCGTAGTTGCCAAGTGGGAGATTGTTGGAAATGACAATGGTTAATTGTTGGAAATGACAACGATGGATGGTTACGGTGGAGGATGTGGATAGTTATCCACAGTCGTATTTGTGTCTTTTATTAAATGTAACTTTATTAATTATTGGTTGCTTTCGGTTACATGATGTATTATTTAATAATTGTAATAATACAAGGAAAGTAGTTCTCCCGCATTTGGTGTGTGTTCTAGCTTTGTTGTTTTGTTTTTGTTTCTCTTTAATATCGTGTTGTATTTGTTCTATTTTCTCTTGATCTTTAAACTGTCTTCAGTTTGTGTGTGTCTTTGTTACTGGCTAGAGTTAACAAAAAGGAAGCATTTGGCTATAGTAGACAAAGTTATTCAACTCTAAAAGGCAACATTTAGATCTAGTAGAAGAGTCATTAAAATTTGAAAGGTAGTAGTTGATTCTAGTAGAGAGGCATTTGGCTCTTGAATGCACTATCCTTTGGGTCTAGTAAACAATAGTATTTGGCTCAAATTACCATTTTGATCAACACAAAGATCAAGAGAAACATAAATATGTGAACATGATGAGTTATTCCTAGCTAAGTGCAAGAAAGAGCAAGTTATAATATTAAGAAACAATGAAATGAGGTTATCATTCAAGAGTTGGATAGAATCCAAAATATAGAATAGCACTCAAATACTAGATAATATCCTTATATTGGATAACACACATAATCTAGAATAGAACCCAAAGTTTGGATAGCATACTTAAATTGGATAGCATCCTCAAATTGGATAGAACTCAAGAAATTGGATAGCACTCAGTTTAAAAAAATATCATAATATTGATCAAGCACTATGATTATTGGATAGAATCCTAACCTAAATATATTGATAACACCTTGTCAAGATAATATCCTTATCGAAGAGTAATATCTAAAGTTATTGGTAGCACTCACCACAATAATGTTCTTCAAGTATTCTAGGTCAGGAAACATTGAAGCAGTGAATAAAAAAGTTGGGTAGCACTCAATATTGAAGCACAGTGAGGAAGGTAAAATATTATTTGCAAGGGAAAATATTTCATAGCTAGAACATCAAACATTTGTCTAAGGATGTGAAATGACAGTAAAAATTTTGTATTGATGTTAGAGTTTTACTTGAGAAGTATAATTCAACATCCTTGATTGCTCAAAGCATAGGTAGAATGACACAAAAATTAAGGTAATCATCACCAAGTGATATCACCTTATCAAGTAACATAATTTCACCAAGTAGTGACACCTCTACATGCATGGAGATGAAACGTTCCTAACTAAAACACCCAGAGACACGTGTCAATGAAACTAGCTTGTTAAGAGCCTCCACACAAGTTCTTCGAAAAGTAATGTTTGCAAAGTAGAACCATGGATATAGTCACAATATTAGAAGAATATTTGAGGTAATTAATTTTAAAGTTTTATATTCTAAAGTTTTATTTTTATAATAGGAGCAATAATTTTTTATGACATGGAGTGATAAGTGGTATATTTTTTTTTTAACATGGTGGAATAGGTAGCCGCCATGAATCCGGGTAGGGTGTCCAACTTTTATGGCCGCCATAGTATTCTGCATTGTTCATCTCAAAAGCCGCCACACAAATCTTCGCGTAGTCCGCCCCTATAACCGCCATTTTTAATTTTAAAACTTTTATGCCACTGAAAGCACCAGGAAAGGGATAAGCGTTTAGTCTGGAAAGGCCCAAGATTTTAACCTTGGACCTATGGCCCCATTATGGGGTTTGTATGAACCAATTTGTCTACACCTCGGACCTTGTGATAAGTAGTATTAATAAAAGTTATTGATTCTATTTCATTTCATTTAGAGTGATAAGGTTTGTTTATATTCATTTAAAGGTTTTAGTAGTTTTATTTATTTTAAGTTAGAGTAATAAGTTTTGGGTAAAACATTGGTTAGTTTTCTATGGTATAAATCATTGCCTCCATTTAATTGTCAACCCAAGACAACTCGTAAACTTGTGAGTAACCCTGCATAGTATATGCCTGTAATCTCCCTTTAATTAGATGAGTCCCTTATATTCTATGGTTTGGGGGTTGTTTATTTTTTTGGAGTTCTAATTTATCTTCCAAACAACTAATCTAATTTACATTATCAAATATATGACTGAAATACCTTGAAATCAAAACTGCACAATTGTTAGAAATTTATTGAAATAAGGAGAAATTACAGTATTAAACTAAATTACAGCAAATAGGAAAATGAATTAAAATAATAGAAAAAGGTAAAATAAGGGAGGAATATTTTTGAGAGTGGGCCCAAGCTTCCAAAAGATTCCAGCCACATTAATTCATACACCAGATGCTAGTTGAGTTGATCAAAATACTCAAATGAATTGTATTTTAAATTATAATAGACATTTACAAAGAAAATCTAGGATTTGTTTTTAGGGGTGGCCTGCATATTTATAAGATATGTAGCCATGCCATGTTACATTATGAAAGCAAATCAATTTTTGATTTTGTTGTTACAATAATACACAAGAATAAAGGAGATAAGCAAAACATTAAGTTTAGAATATACTCAATGTATTTTGTATCAAAACAGAATGTGTCTGATATTTTGCTCTACCCAATTACATTTATTTTTACATGATTACTAAAAAATAGATGACATATGGTCATTAATTTTGTCCTTGGTCTGCATCCATCATTGAAATCATGTTTGCATCCATTTCTAAAATCATCATTTTGTTCTACCAACAATAGGGGTTGTGCTGTAGTTATGTGTCAATGAGAATTAGACACCTTATCTATAGAATACAGGAATCACATGCCAAAATGAAAGTCATCCTAACAAGAATTAGACACCCGATAGTCAAGCACCAAATGGAAATCAAATGCTTGACAGTCAAGCACGAAATGGGATTCAGGTGCCTAAATGGGAGTCGAGTGCTTGAATTAGGACTTCATCACTATTTTCTTATAGATATTTTTACCATCACAAAATAATAAGTGCTAGGTCTGAATGGGACCTTGACATAGTCATGCTAAAATACTATAAAATGCACTAAATCTACACATAATTCACTCAAAAACAAATATTAGACAACATACATAATCTAATGTTAAATACATATAAAATTTGCATAAAACATATATTTCTATTAAAATAAATACTACAATATATGGAAAGTTTTTACAAAAATGAGCATTTTCAAGGTTCATCATCCCCCCATGCCTAAGGATTGGCATGTCCCTATGCCACTTTATATTGATAATTATGAGTTTCATTTACAACTTTCCAATAGGCATTGTTTTTCTCCTTCCTTTGCTTGGTTGCAGCCTTGGCTTTTTCTTTATCTTTAGGTTTTCACCCTTTTTGTGCCTTAGGTGTGCTCATTTCCTATTGCAGTTGTTTCTAGTGCTTATTGTGTTGAGTTGGATGACTTGGTCTTGCCTCTTCACCTGGTTGTTCCTTTGTCTAAACTTTCCTCCCTGCCACATTCCTCAAGTAGTAGCCAATAAAAGTGGAGGCATCCTTCTAGAATGCTAGCTCAACCTACTTCCAGTATTCATGGTGAGGGGGTAAAATTTCTCCCACTGGCACTACATATTCATCATCAAACAAAATTCTAGATTTTGTAGCAACCTTGGCCTCAGGAAAACTGGCCACCACTGGCTCAAGTTTAGCATCATATTTAGACTCTACTTCTTCTACCAAAGGAGCTTTGCTTGTTGTTGCTTGAGCTGCAGGTGGTACAGGATCTAGTAGTCCCATCTTCATGAAATATGCCTTCATTTTTTAATTTTGATCACTTGTTGACCCATACAAATCCCATAACTACGCTGGTCAGGAAAATTTAATTTTATTACAAGGAGTATTGGATGTCTTTTTGGCATCTTTTCTAGTTTCCTTAGCCACTCTCTTAGAGGCTTTCCTATACTCCTTATCTACCTTGATATCTGGCTTGAGCTATTCGAATTTCTTTTTTTGCTCATCAAACAACTTCAAAGTCTCTATCCATTATTCATCAGAATTCATGCATGATTCTTTTATTTGTATAGTCATTGCTCTGGTCCTAGATCTTCATTGAGGTCTTCTTACAACCTTCCTCTTTGGTCTCAACTTCTTGGGCTATTTTGTAGGGCTTGTAGGTGCATCTAAAATAGGGGTATTTACCCCTTCTGCTATTTCTATTATTGTTTTTGCTTGATTATTTTATTTCAGTCACATTTTATGCAGCAAGTGATTCCTCTACTGAAATCCCTTTCTCCACATGAAGCTACTCAGGCTTAGCCCCTGCATCTCCTTCTGACTCCTAGCCCACAGAATGAGTGGAATATTGTTGAAACCTCTTGATTCTCTACTATATCTTTGTCTAAAATATAAGGCTCTTCAATATTAATTTCATCTTCCTATCTTAAGTCTTCCTTTGTAGATTTTTCTAAAAGTTGAGGTTCTTCGACCTTAATTTCATCCTTCTAGTTTAATTTTGTATCTGTAGAGGAATAATATATTGGGGACTATCCCATATCAACTTCAAGACCCGGATATTGCCCCTATTCTATAGAGTGAGCTAGATAATGGGGTTTTTCAACCTCTATTACTGTATTTGTTTCTTGCTTTCCTTCTACATAGGATTTCAAGGAGGATTCTTCAGTTTCACTTTCTATAATAATCATAGGGATCCCTACCCAAGAATTAGGGCTCCCTTATATAGAAATATATCTAACAGAAGCCACTAATTGGTCCTTTATCTTAGCTTCCTTACTAGAATTCCTCGCATCTAATTGAAAAGGGCCACAGGAGGCTATTTTATCCTTAGATTCTGGAGAGGTAGTGAGCACTTCCATAGCCTAGTTAGTTTGCACCATCGCATCTATCCTAGCTAGAAATTTAGCCTCAATTTATTGGGATTGTAATCAAAGCTTCAATATCAGCTCCTACAGTTGACATATGGTCTAATACAACTCTTGCAATTTCACTATAGCTACTTTTTTGGACTCTTGAAAAAAAATTTGTTCCTCCTTATACTTGGCCTCCCAAGTATAGGCCTATTATTTCAATATCTATAGTTGCTACTATAGATTCTCTATTTGTATTTCCTACTAAGGATTACTTCCCTTGGATAAGTCCTATAATATATGGGCCATGAAATCATCCTTATTCAACTTGTCAATCATTGCATCATCATCCGATGAGCTATAAACCACCATGGATGCCTTCATCCTCCTACTCCTGGTTCTAGTGGAAATTGACATGTAAGTAGGGCTTGGTGGACTATACCCTACCTCATCAATAAAAATTGAGGACAAATAGAGGATGAATCCTATCCTAAATCCTCATCAAATTGAAGAAAAATAGGGGACGAGGCTTGCCATATGTCCCCTGTATTTTTCTCGGGTTGGGATGTAGGTGCCATATTTGTTTGCTTTGACATTGTATCAATCGATAAATAAATTTATTCTAGTGTAATCACTTCTTCCTCTACCTCAGGAATTGTATTATTTCCTTCATATTCCTTAATGGTTACATCTTGGTGTGACTCGATATGTCACACCAAGACCAAAATCATATCATGGTGAGCCAGGGTAGATGTTGTGCCTGCTTGCTACCAGTTGACCTCATCCTTGAGTGCATATGCAAGATAATGGGGGATATTGACATTATACCCTTACATTAAATGGTTGAGGAAACATAAATGGTTAGATTTTAGTTTAGAAAACCTACCCATACAAGTGAAGAACCAAACAATCTACTCAAAAATTGACCTCCAAAATTCAAGGATGTACTACTTTGGCAAACAAGTGTGCATCAGGTATTACATTGGGTGCCCAAATAACCATTTCACGTAGAGTGTAGGCTTATCCTCCTTGTTGGGCAAAACATTGGTTAGTTTTTCTATGGTTCAATTAATTACCTCCATTTAATTGTCAACCCAGGGTAGCTCGTAGTCTTGTGAGCAGCCATGCACAATATATGCTTATAATTTCTCCTTCAGATATGAGTCCCTCAGATTTATGGTTTGGGGGGTGTTTGATGTTCATTGAAGTTTTGATTCTAAATTCCAAACCAATAATCTATCCTACGTTTATGAAAATAGGACTAAAATGCACACAAAAATTAAAATAGTACTTTGCTGGAAATCACAAAAAATAGGGGAAAATAATAGGGAAATAAATTAATCTACAGAAAATTAAATAACAAAAAATAGGGGAAAGTAAGGGAAGAACTCTGTTGTAAGTGGGCCCACGCTTCCAGCAGGTTCTTCCCGCATTAAATCTTCACCGGACGCTTAGACGATTTAACAAGAAATAACTCATAAATATTTTATTAACAATTGCAACAAAGAATTTACAAGAAAATTTTGGGGGTCTCGTCTTCAGGGGTGGCCTGCATATTTATAAGATATGCGGCCACACCCTATTACAATTTTCAAAACAAATCAAAAATATGATTCTCTTTTACAACCACCTGCATGAATGAAGGAATCGGGTAAAATATCGAGCTTGGTGAGCTATTTCAGCGTATTCTATTTCTAGAATATGTCTGATATTTGTTTTACCTGATTTACATAAATATTTCATGTAGCAGCTAGAAAATAGGTGGCTAGTCATCTTTGACGTTGTCCCTTGTCCGGTTTCAATGCTGAAACTCCATTTATGCTTGTTGCTAAAATTTTGCTCTATTCTACCGACCACAGAGTCATGCTAGAATTTGGCTTTAGTGGAAATCAGGTGCCTCATCTATAGAAGTCAGGAAGTAGGTACCTTGTCTATAGAAGTTGAGAAGTAGGTGCCTTATCTCCAAAAATCAAGAAGTGAAAGGGAAGGGCCTAATGGGAAGCAAGTGCCTAACGAGAAGCAAGCACCTAATGGGAAGTAGAGCCTAATAGTTAAGTGTCGAATGGAAGTCAGGCACTTCAAAGGGAATTGGGTGCTTGACTTCATACTTCACATCGATGTACCATAGATGTTTTACCTTCATGAAATTGCAAGTGCTAGGTCCGAGTGGGACCTCGATGAAAACATGCCAAAATGCAACAATTTCCACAAAATCTACACAAAATACACTTAAAGACAAATATTAAATAACATGTAGAATAAATTGTTAAATATATATATATATATTATATATATATATATATATATATAATTTTCATAAAACATATACATCTATAAAAATAAGTGTCATTATTTTATAAGGAAAGTGGTACAAAAAATGAGCATTTTTGAGGCTCATCATCCCCCCATGCTTAAGGGGTGGCACATCCCTATGCCACTTTATACTGGTAATTACTAGTTCTGTTTACAACATCCCAATAAGCCCTATTGGTCTCTATCCTTTTCTTTTTAGTGGCCTTTACTTTTTCCTTGTCTTAGGGCTTTCACCCCTTTGGTGCTTTGGGAGCGATTGCCTCCTATCCCTACTATTTTTGGTGCTTGCTGCATCGAACTGGCTGACTTGGCCCTACTCTTTTCTTGGGTGGTTCCCTTGTCCAGGCCACCTTGCCTTTTTCAACATTCAAATAGTAACTAGAGAAATTGGTGGCATCCTTCTGGAATGTGGGCTCAACCATTTTCTAGTACTCATGGTGAAGGGGTAACTCTTCACCCATAGGTACTACTTCTTCATCACCAAATGGGATGCTAGACTTTTTAGCAACCCTAGTTGTGGGTAAATCTACCCCTGTTGGGTCAAGCTCAAGTTCAGCCTTGACCTCTATTTTTTCCATCGAAGGAGTTCTACTGCTTGATGCCTGATCTGTAGGTGGCACAGGACCTAGAAATCCCATCCTCATGAAATATGCCTTCATCCTTGAAGGTTGATCACCTACCGACCCATATAAGCTCCAGAACTTCTCAGGTTGGGCAACTAGAATTCTCTTGGGAGGCCTCTTGGCTTGCTTTCTGGCCTATTTTTCAGTTTCCTTGAGTGCTTTCTTAGAGGCCTTCTTCCAATTATTTTTTTCTACTTTAATATCCTCTTTAAGCTCCTCAAATTTTTCTTTTTGGGTAGCAAACAATTTCTTTGCTGCCTCTCATTCTTCATCAAAATCTAGTTCTGATTCCTTATCAGATTCTATGCCCAATGCCTTCAATTCGACAACTCTCGCTCTAGTTCTGGGTCTTCATTGAGATGCCCTTATAACTTTTTGCTTTGACCTCAACTTTATGTGCTGCATCTCAGGGTATGTTGGTGTTGTTGCTGCTTCCTGGTTTTTAGCAGATGTAGGTTATTGAGCCTCTTCTTCCTGTGTAGTGAATTACTGCTCAACTGGAACTACTTCTTCCTCCTGAGGTTGTTCAACCCCTGCATTAGCTAGAGAATGCTCTGGCTCTTCCTCCTTTCCTAAAACTTGAGGCTCTTGAGCCTCTACTTCATTCTCCTCTTCATCTCCTTTTTCTGTAGATTATTCTAAATTTTGAGGTTCCTCAACCTCAACTTCATCTTCTTGAAGTACCTATTCTATAGAATGAGATGTGGAATAGGGCTGCTCTACTTCCATTGTAGCATCCTCTCCCTACTCTATTTCTATATCAGTAAGGGCACCTCTGTTGCCCCATCAGTCTACATCACTACATCTACTTTGGTCGGCTGCTCGGCTCCCACTACTCTACCTTGTAGTTGCAATTATCTTATTTGCCCCTATAATTGTTGAATTTTCTGATACAATTTATGCATCTTCAATGCAACCTCTTTCCTAGACTCTTGAAATAGAGTTTATTCTTCTCTGTATTTGGCTTCCCAAGTGGAAGCCTGCTCTCTCAATACCTGTAGTTATTGCTACAAATCTTCCTCCTGGCCCTCCTATGGAAAATATTCTATTACAACCTCCTATTGAGGAGTTTACCCCTTGGAGATATCTTATAAAATCTGGGCTAGGTACTCTTCCTTGTTAAGCTCATCGATCATTGTTTCATCATCTGATGAGCTCAAAACCACCCTAGATGCCTTCGTCCTTCTGCTTCGAGTCTTGGTGGAAATTGGCATGGACATCGGGCTTGGTGGATCCTACCTTACCTCATCATCAAATTGAGGGGTAGTGGGAGATAAAGCCTATCCTGCTTCCTCATCAAATTGGAGGAAAATAGGGGATGAGGCTTGTCCTACTTCCCCTATATTTTCTATAGGTTGGGATGTAGGTATCATCTCCTCTCATTCTATCACCTCTTGGGTTGATTGCTCATTATGTATTGGCACCTCCCCCTCTTCTTGTGCCCCTAGAACTATATCTGTGCCCTCAGTCTCCTCAACTATCACATCTCTATGTGACTCTGCATATCGTACTAGGGCTAAAATTAGGCCATGGTGAGCCAAGGTAGATGTTGTGCCTACCTGGTACCATTTGGCCTCATCCTTGAGGGTGCATGCAAGGTAATGTAGGATATTGATTTTATCCCCATGTAGTATGTGATTGAGAAAGTGAAAATGATTTATATTCAATGTGGAGTACCTACCAGAGCAAGTGAAGAATCACATGATCTATTCAAAGACCACCCTCTAGAGCTTGAGGATGTGGTATTTGGGAAAACCAACGCATATCAGGTGCTCGATCGGTCCCCCAAAGAATATTTGTGCATATAGAGTGAGGTTATCTTCCTTGTACATGCGCTCCCTTGTTAGAGGGAGGCCCATAACTCTGGTGATATAATTTTTGGTGATTGGAATCTCTAGTCCTCACATGTGCATGATCCCATCCCTCATGGATGCTACAAATTCATTAGCTACCACTGCATCCTAGCCCTGATTGACTAGTCGATAATACTCCATCCATCCTACAACATCAAATTGGGTTTGCACATCTACAAAAATCCTTGAGTAGTCGGTAGGTTCACTTTTCTTGAGGTCATGGTTCTTTGATCTTCCCCCCATGCTTTTCCCTTGGTTTATAGTTCACTTGGCAATGCTTCTAGTTTTTTTCTTGAATTGCTACAACACTTCACACTCTGTTTTTTTCTTTCTGTAGGTAGCTTTATAGTAGTTGTTAAGCAGTTTTTAAAATAGTTACTTTCTTGCATGCAGGTAGTTAATTACCATAATCAACAGTGATTATGGTTATCCATGGTAAGTTTCCTTCGAGCATGTGCCCGATTGTGTGGAGGTGATAACCATAAGCAATTGACCAATCAGAGCCATGACATGTAGCATAGTTCCAAGTGGAGTTATTCGGGTGGCTAGGACAATAATGGGGGTTGTGCCGACACTTTTCCATAGACACACATGCGTATGAAAAAATATAGACATAAAATAAAAAATTTAATCATGCACCTAAATTCGTTTTATGGGTGTATATGCATAGATATCCATGGTGCATTGCTATTGGCTGGTGTTTGATGACTAGGCAAACCACAATGGATAATGATGGCCATATTTCCCATACAATGAATTCTCTTCCACGTGATTGGTTCTCGGTAGCTGCAATATGACTTATTCGAGATATCCTACAAAATTCAAAATAAAAGTTAGGAAAAATGTATCTTCTTGGGATGACAAACATCCCCTCCTTGGAAGTTGGTTGATGTCAACTTTTAATTTTATTTATGATATATTTGACTTTGCACGTGCATGGGGTGTTGACGTGGCTCGGGCCACATCCCAATGCTAATTTTTTATTCTTCCAAGGTAGAAAATGGCTGAAAAATATGGAAATCAGGCGCCTTTTCCATATGGAAATCAGGCACCTTCTTTTTGAATTATGGTGCACAGGTGCCTTGGAAATTGGAAGTAGGCACCTTAGGAATCGGGCGCTTTGCTTAACATGGGAAGTAGGTGCCTTAGCAATCAGGTGCTTATGCCTAACATGGGAAGCAAGTGCCTTAGCAATCGGGTGCTCTACTTATCATGGGAAGTAGGTACCTTAGCAATCGGGTGCTCTACTTAACATGGGAAGTAGGCACCTTAGAAATTGGGTGCTCTACTTAACATGGGAAGTAGGCATTTTTGCTAACTTTTGGGTGTCATACTTATAAAATAAAATTTATACAAACTCAATTTTTTTTTTTAAATAGGAAATTTGGTGTCATTGTCTTGACAAATGGAAGTCGGGCACCCTTTTTCTTGGAAAAACTAGAAATCAGGTGTCGGTCTGCCATAATATGGGATGCAGGTGCCATCTCCTTAACATACTGGGAGTCAGGCACCCTATATCGTATAATGGGAATCAGGTACCTCCTTTTCATAGTATGGGAATCAGGTGCCTTCTATCATAATATGGGAATCAGGTGCCTTCTATTGTAAAATGGGAATCAGGCACCTTTCCCATCAAAAAATGGAAAATAGGTGCTTCTCTTTATTCAATGGGTGCTAAATTTTCCTCGTATATGCATTGTAAGGTTGATCAGGCCCTTCAGTGCTCTAATTGAAGAATAGGAACAAAATCAACATCCACCCCTGAACCAATAGTTGAGTGTTTTATTATCCATAAAGACCAATCCAAACACTCTTGTGCAGATTCAGGTTTAGTATTCCCCTCTCTAAGTGGGGACAAGCTACTCCTACTACAAGCAATTTCTCCTAGAAATATTGGAAGGTGCAGGTTCATGGATCATGTGCTTGTTAGGCCTAGGTTTCCTAGGCTGCCTAATAGCTGCACTCAAGGCATCATTCTTACAAAACAAAAATACAACTAAAAAAAAAAAAACTTTGAAAGAATAATTATCTTTGGGACTATGTGGACTAGGTCCACATATTACTGACTCAAGATAAAATCAGAATCAACTAGGGTCTCCCCCATGCCTAATCTAGACTCAATCATGTATGCTTCAGACACATGGTATGGACGCAGGTGGTGGCCATTGACTGTTAAGGTAATGTTGCTATCATCTATTGTTCTGATCCTCATAACCCCATTGTTGATGACTTCAGTCACTTCATATGGCCCCATCCAATGTTGCATGAGCTTACCTTTCCTTTCCTGGAATCGAGAATCATATAGTAATGCCCATTCTCCCACTTTAAGTTACTTTGGCCTCGTGTGGCGGTCATGCCACTTGGCCCTTTGTTTTTGAATGATCTCTATTTTCTATAGAGCATCAAGGTGGTATTCATCTAGCTGATTAAGCTATTGAATTCATTCTTTTTATGCATCATCCAGGTTTATATTCAATTCTACTATAGTCCTAAGTGTTTTGACTTCAAACTCTATAGGCATCATAACACTCTTCCCATAGACTAACTAAAATGGTGTGAAACTAGTAGTAGTCTTCCAGGTGGTCCTGTAGGCCCACACTACTTCTAGTAATCTAGTAGCCTAGTCCTTCCTATGTTGTTGCACTATCTTTGTCAGGATATTTTCCAACTCTCGGTTGGTCACCTCAACTTGCCCATTCACTTGTGGATGGTAGGGAGTGGTTTTGTTATGCCTGATTTTGTATTGTTGCATGAGTTCTTGAATCATCCTTGAAGTAAACTGAGGTCCTTGATCAGTTGTGATCTCCCTTGGAACCCCAAATCTTGTAAAAATTGATGAATACAAGAAATTTGCTATAATTTTCTCCTTTGAATCATGCAAAGCCTGCACTTCAACCCACTTAGTCACATAGTCAGTACAAACTAGGATATACCTCTTACCTCCTGACTATGGATTAATAGGTCCTACGAAGTCCATCCCCCATTTATCAAATGGCTCAATGTGAACATGTGGTTGGAGTGGCATCTCATCTCTGAGAGTAGGTCTGCCCATCCTCTGACATTGATCACACTGGCTCACATGCTTGGCTGCATCTTTGAATAGTGAAGGCTAGTAATAACCAACCTGCAACACTTTATATGCAGTCCTTTTTCTTACAAAATGGCCACCACAAGGTTCATCATGGCAAGCCTTCAGTATTTCAGTTATTTCATTCCTAGCAACACATCTTCTCATGAGCTGATCAGGCCCTATTTTAAATAGGCACCCATCAATCCATGAGAAATCTACACTTTTCTCAATTAAAGTCTATTTTTCATGAGGTAAAAGTGTAGGGGATACTTTACTAATGGCTAAATAATTAGCCATATCTACATACCAAGGTATCTGATCATTTAGAGCAAACAAATGCTCATCTAGAAATTGGTCCTCTATAGCTGCATAGTCTAGAGGTGTTAATCTGGATAAGAAATCAACTACCACATTGTCCTTTCCTGGCTTGTCCACTATTGTCACATCAAATTCCTACAAAAGCAATAACCATATGATAATTCTACCACTAATCCTAGGTTTTTTTGTCAAGTATCTGATCGTTGAGTGATCAGTGTGTACAAAAACTTGATATCCTATGATATAATGATGAAATTTGTTAAGAGCATGTATTACTACAAGAAACTCCTTCTCTGTGATAGTATAATTGAGTTCAACACCTATGAGGTTTTTACTAACATAATAGATGGCATAAAAATCATCACCATATTTCTATCCCAATATTGAGCCTATTGCATTGTTAGATGCATCAACATATATGTGAAAAGGTATGGTCCAATTTGGACCTCTCAACACTGGAGCAATAATTAGTTTTTCCTTTAAGGTGTTGAATGCTTGTTCACATTCTTCAGTCCAGACAAACTCTGTATCCTTAGTTAACAATGTGGTAAGAGGTTTAGCAGTTTTTCTAAAGTCTGATATAAACCTCCTATAGTAATCGGCTGATCCTAGGAAACTATGGATATCCTTCTATGTTTTGGGAGTAGGTAGGGTTTGGATGACTTCTATTTTCTTTCTGTCTACTTTGATCCCATCTGTAGAAAGGTGATGTCCTAAAACTATCCCTTCCTACATCAACATATAACATTTCTCATTGCTTAAGGATAGGTTAGTTTCCTCACAATGTTTAAGTGTCTTTTCCAGATTTTTTATGGTGGTTTCAAAATTTTCTCCATATACAATGAAATCATCCATGTATACCTCCACAGTCTCTCCAATCATGTCAGAAAAAATGCTCAGAACTACCCTCTAGAAGGTGGTAGGTGCATTGCATAGACCAAATGGTAAAACTCGGTAAGCAAATGTCCCCCATGGACAAGTGAAGGTGGTTTTATCTTGATCTTCTTCCCCTATTTGGATCTGATTGTATCCACTGAACCCATCCAGGAAAGAAAAATACTTCTTGCCTGCTAAGGTGTCAAGGACCTGATCTATGAAGGGTAAAGGGAAGTGGTCTTTCTTAGTTGCTTTGTTCAACAACCTATAATCAACACAAATTCTCCACTTTCCATTCTTCTTGGGCACCACCACTAATGGTGATACCCACTCACTATCTAAAATGGGGTAGATGAATCCAACTGTGAGGAGTTTTTGTAATTCTATTTTGATAATTTCTTTCATAGTTGGGTTCATTCTCCTCTATGGTTGTCTTACTAGTTTAACCTGGTCTTCCAGATATATCCTATGAGTACAGGTCTCAGGAGCTATTCCTCTCATGTCAGAATACTCCCAAGCAAAGGCATCTTGATGTTTTTCCAATGTTTGTTTCAGTTTGGTTTGTTGTTCAACTATCAACTTGTTATCTATGTTCAACATTCTACCAGGTGCAACTTCTATTTGTTGAATATGGTGGTCTTTTCCTCCCACTAATGGCAACTCAAGAGGAGGATAGGAGGGTTCTCCCTAAAAAAGTGAGATATCATCTTATCCTCATCATTTTCATCTTCCAACTCATCAAGTGTCATGATAGGTTGGATCATTGATAGACCACCAATATTTTGACTCTCATTCTCAGGTTCTCCCAACAAATCTATAAACTATGCAGGTGGATGTATGATTAGTTTCTTTATATTCTGACCATCTAAAATGGTCATTTTCCCATATCTATAACTTATGTAAGCATCATCTATTTCCAACCAAGGTCTACCTAAGATTAATGGGTATCCACCTAACCCAGACTTGGATTGTAGCACTAAGAAATCTACTGGATACTCCCATGCATCCACTGTAATAGTAATATCTTCCAGTATTCCCTCAGGGAGCATTGTAGACCTATCTACCAACTATAGCATAGTTTTAGTGGGCTTTAGATTAGTCAATTTTAGTTTTTGCATGGTCTCCTAGGGCATGACATTGATGGCAGCCCCCAAATCTACTAGTGTATTGGGTAAAACACAACCTTCTATTTTTATAGTTAACATAGGGCTTCCTGGATCTGAGTACTTCTAGCTGTAGGTATTCCCTAACATAAGGTCAGCTAATTGACCTACCAAACTAATTGATTTAGTTAGTTTCCTCCCTAGTTTCTTGAGGCACAACTCTCTTATGGCCTTACCATAGATAGGTATGTCTCTGATGGCTTGAAAGAGAGGGATTGTGACCGTTAAGTTTTTTAAACTAGAGAGAATATCAAACTCTATTTGTATTGGTTTCTTGGGTTCCTACAACCTTTGTGGAAAAGGTGGAACCCCTTATTTGTTATTCACAAGTGTTGATTCTTCTTCTACTTCCTCTATAAGGGGTGATTCCCCTTTTCCTATCTCTATGTGTTCCTCTTCTTCTACAAGAGGAGTGACTTCTACACCTAATTATTTTCCTGATCGTAACTAGATCGGATCACAATCTACCTTAATATTATACATGGGGTACATCTCATTTTCCATATGATAGGTTGGTTATTGTTTGTTGTTTGGGTTTGTTGTAGGTTGTGTTGGTAACTAAGGAGTTCTTGAAGTAGGAGGTGTAGGTAGACTTGGTTGTAGTGGAGCTAGAGTAGGATGTTGTGGATACTAATTCCAAGCATTTTGGTTTCTCCACTACTGCCTAGGCTACTGGTATTGCATCCAAGGGTAAGGGTTGTAAGGATTTTCTCCTTGGGGAAATGGATTCCAAGGTTGTTGCCCATACCAACCCATATTGGGTGGTTGGGCTTGACCTTGGTTTTGGTAATTGTTGCCCCCATAAGATGGCATTCCTGATTGCATGTTGTTACCCATAGGAGACTATTGCTAGTTTCTCCTATTACCCATGAAGTATGCTTCTGTTACTTCAGGTTCCTCTTTAGATTTCATTAACTATGGACACAACTTGGTTTTATGATCCTTTTTATAGATAACACATACACAAACTTTATTTTCTGGACACTCATTTTTGGGGTGTTTGCCTCTGCATTTAGGATAGAAGTAGGCCAATGCTACCTCATTCTCCTACTTCTTCTTCTGAAGTAGAAGGGTATCCATTTGAAGATCTAGAGATGATAACATCTCACTCTTAAGGTCTTCAAGCATATTGCCTATTTCTATTTTAGTGATAGTGGTTGATTGCTTAACATTTCTAGGGGTCAACTTACCTTTTCTTCTTGAAAATTTTTGACACAACTATCGAATATCATCCATTTGATGTTGGTAAATATCCCCTCCAGAGATCATGTTTAAGGCTTCCAGGGATTCATTTGTCAGTCCTTTCAGAAAAATACTTCTTAGGGACCTATCTCCTAGTTTTGAATGGGGTGATCTTTGCAAATTAAAGTTGAACCTATCCCAATATTCTTCCATAGATTCCCCTTCCTTTTGTGTCATGTCTAGGACTTCTTCTCTTGCATCTCGTGCTCTACCAAAATCTTGATACTGATCTAGGAAAAGTCTCTTCAACTATTCCCAGGTAGTTATCCATTTATCCCCCAAGCTGATGAACCAGCACAAAGTTGAATCATCAAGGGTGGAAGGGAATAATTTTAGTTTTTGAGCATCTATGGTGTAATCCACAGATCTGCATAAAACATCAAATTTAAATAGGAATAGATCTGGATCTTCTGTTGGTAGTCCTCTAAAGTTTGGAAGGTGGGTAGGAGAGATGTGCTTCATCTTGTGATCTCCTCCTACCTCTCCTATTGGAAAACTAAAACTAGTGGATGCTTCCTCTAGATTTTTTGCCATTCTATCTGCTATTGGAGTTTCTACACTCGATTGCATTTAGAGCAACTATCAATGCTTCTAATTCATTTCTTTTATCCTTCAGAAGGATGGATAAGTCAGTATTTGAGATTGTTCCATCTAATACTACTTGCCAGCATTCGACATTCAGTAGATCTTCCTCATATTGAACTCTACTTATCTTCGATCCTGCTCTAAGATTCTACTGAATTATTTTAGAAGGATCCTGTGCAAATAGTGGGTGTTCTCGCCAATGCACAGGTGGAGATTGTGATGGAGGGATTTCAGTCTCAGGTTTAGATTCTACTGAAGCAGAAGGGTTTTGAGAAACAACTTCTTTATTTTTGAAAAAATGACCATCCGGTCCTCTATTCTTAGGTGGACTCATACAAAGTTTCAGATGAAGGTTTCTAGAGAAAGCAGTCTAAACTACTACTACTATGCTTCCTTCAGAATAGGAAATTATAATGGCTACTCCTCAAAAATGGTGCCAAAATGTTGGGCAAAACATTGGTTAGTTTTTCTATGGTTCAATTAATTACCTCCATTTAATTGTCAACCCGGGGTAGCTCGTAGTCTTGTGAGCAGCCATGCACAATATATGCTTATAATTTCTCCTTCAGAGATGAGTCCCTCAGATTTATGGTTTGGGGGGTGTTTGATGTTCATTGAAGTTTTGATTCTAAATTCCAAACCAATAATCTATCCTACGTTTATGAAAACAGGACTAAAATGCACACAAAAATTAAAATAGTACTTTGCTAGAAATCACATAAAACAGGGGAAAATAATAGGGAAATAAATTAATCTACAAAAAATTAAATAACAAAAAATAGGGGAAAGTAAGGGAAGAACTCTGTTGTAAGTGGGCCCACGCTTCCAGCAGGTTATTGTTGGAATGAAATCTACCCTAGGTTATAATTTGCATTCTAGACTTCATCAACATTGAACGACAGGGCTAAAACTGAGGTTTGCCTAGTTCAGTCTCCAGAGAAGGCTGGTTCCTTTTTTTTATAGGAAAAGGGTAGAGAGAAAGGAATGCTTAAAGAAGGGAAATGTAGCCAATGCTATGAGATTAAAAATAGTACAAATCAAGTAACAATATAGTGTTGATTCAACCTTTTGCAAAAAATATAATAAAACTCAAAGCACCATAAACTAAGATCACTCGATGAATATTTAACTTCTAAGCAGTTTATCAATGAAGTAAATTGCAGATATACTAGAACATTTAACATAGAAATTTAGTTTAATAATTAATGTATGGTATATTCAATATAGATTCAACTTCAACAATAAACAATCACATACATAATTGGACAAAAAATGAGCTCAGAACCAAAGCAGATGATCTTTATTGATTTTTTAGAAGTCTTAATACATAGTCTTGTAAACACCTAAGAGCTGACCTTGTGCTTTGGTCGCTCATTCTTTATATAGAGTTTTACATAATAGACAAATGAAAGTTATTACAACAGAATTCTCGAAGGCTTATCCTAACAATAGAGTGGTTAGAGATCGAGATATCTATTGTTACACATATATATTTTGAGTGATGGAACTTTTAATCGAAAAGGTTAATATATTCTTGTTACAGAGATATCCTCCACTTGCTTTTATATATACTGGTTACTCCTTGCCAAAATGTCGTGCTATCGTGACTTTTCTCCTTTGCTTGGTCCTCCTTGGAAAAACATCGTGCTATCGTGACTTTTTCTCCTTCGCTTGGTCCGCCTTGGAAAAACATCATGCTATCACAACTTTTTCTCCTTTGCTTGGTCCTCCTTGGCAAAAGGTCACACTATCATGACTTTTTCTCCTTCGCTTGGTCCTTCTTGTCAAAACGTCGTGCTATTGTGACTTTTTCTCCTTTGCTTGGTCCTCCTTGGCAAAACATCGCGCTATCGTGACTTTTTCTCCTTTGCTTATTCAAAAATAAGGAAAGTACTTTTATTTCCTTGGGTGTTGTCATTTTGACCAACATTCTTGGCACCTCTTGGGGTAATTCTATTAACTGAATGTCAAAACTTAGAGCCTTTATCCATTGGGCAACGAAGTCAAAAACAAAAAATAAAATAAAGAAAAGAGGGGAAAGAAAGGGAATGATACCAAGCTCAACAAAAACAAATCAAGCCTGGGAGGGAGGATTATTCTTCCATGGACTCTTCTTTAGACTGCTTTGCCCCTTATTGACCTGGAAATGCTATACTGCTTGACGTGGCCTTCTAGAATTTTTCTTGCTTCTCCTTATCCCATTTATCTCTAGATTGAACAACTTCATTATAAGCGATACACACTTTCTTCCAAGTCTCTTCATATGTATCTGCTTTTTCTTTGAAAGTTTCATATAGGTACTCTAATTCTTCTACCTTATCATAAGATAGACTTTTAGACTTAAGGTACAACTCATTCAGGCTAGAATTTATTTGAGTGATATCTTGCGCCATACTAAAAATTTGATCTTCCTATACTGGCTCTTCCCAACTGTCAATTTTTGATGTATCATCAAAGAAAGTCTGCTAAATAACTTTCGTCTCATCCTCTGAAAATAGTTTAGAATGTGAGTCCCAAAAACTAGGCATACCACAATCTTCAGCCATATTAGCATGTTTTAAAATTGACTTCGCTTCTACTCGTAATTCTTGTATAATTTTATCAGTAGTTATCACCAACTTATGCCACTTGAAGAAGTCCCTAGCAACTGATTTAGCTTGAGACCAGTTTTCATCTTGGGTTCTATAGTGAACTATTGTTTGTGTGCTACTCTCCAAGACCTTGATCTTGTTGGTTGCAGATACTCTAAGTTTCAAGAGTTTAATCGAAGCTTCAAAATCTTTCTCTACCTAATTTAGTACGTTGTTTACCTTGGATAAGTAGACCAAAGTTGGTCTAGCTTTTAGGATCAATTTTCTTATCATTGCGAGATTTTCTTATATTTTTGAAAATGAGAGGAAATCCTCTGCAAATGAGGGGAAGAATAAGGGGTATTAATATTGATTGGAGATATTTCTCATTATTTATATGGTTTAGAGCCTCCCATTTCTTGTGATTGTTCTATATAAGCTTCTGCTATATGCTTTAGACATGAAATATCTACACCATCTATCACTAGATATGGAGTCTACTCTTGGATCAGTGGCTCCTTTTGAGGGGGCTCTTCAAAATTTTTAGCCACTTGTTCTTCTTTGCTATCCCCTATTTTTTTGTGTTCCTCTGTTTCTCCCAAATTTACTTGTTCCTCTTCTTCTGATTCTTTAGGAGAGGATTCTTGAATTTTTCTTCTTTTTTGGCCACCTCCCTGCTCTTGCTTTGCTTTCCCCTTATTTTGATCATCTATCATCCTTCTATGTTCTAGATAAGCGTTGTCATCAGAGTCTGTATCTGATCCTGAATGTGGGATATATATCAGACATATTTTTTTTGTGGTTTCTGCTTGTGAAGCTGCTAATTCTTTTCCTTTTTCCTTTTTAGTATCTTTCTCATATTACTTTTGGGAAACACCGCCAACTCCAATCGGGACCTTATCGGCCAATGTTTTGGACCAGCTCTGATAATGCTCATCATATTTGGCATAGAACTTAGTATCCATATTGAGCCCATACCTTGTGAAAGTTTTGATGTGGCACCACATTTGCCACCATGCTAAGATTTTGGCCTCATTCCAGTCATCTCCTTTCTTCTTCAGTTTGTTGAAGGTCTTTGTGGGGATTTTGTGTGATGGGCAATAATCTAGGTTGTAATCTGTAATATGTTTGTACAAATTATGCCACGGAGCTAGTGGTTGCATTTTCTCAACATGCCATTCTAGAGGATGATCTTCACTATTATTTATGCTTTTCTTGATGTCTCTCCCAGAGACGTGGAACTATTGGAAAGGAGCCTTTTTTAGAGTGGCCTACCTTTTTATGAATATATCCTTGAGATCATATTTCCACCTCTGTGGAAGTTCTACCAGCCCCATACCTCTTAGTACTTGAGTAATATTCTAATGATCTCCCTTTTTTGAAATAGTCACCCCTTCAAAACTGAAAGGCATAAGGCAAGTATGGTTTTTTTGAGCGCCTGTACCAAATGTGAAATTTATGAATTCTTGTTGTCTTACATATTATAAGGCAAATATTCATTTATGATGTAGTACAACAACAATAAAGGCTTCTTTGTGAAGCCAAAAAGTCTTATAACCACTCCTTAAGTTAATATGAAAATGTCTCCTTCTGCATGAGGGCACATCAGGGTCTCTTCTACTTCCTTAAGAATCCACGGTATGGATCCTAACACAATTTGTATAGCGAGGCCTAGGAATTCCATGGTGAACTAGTAGTACAAACTCGCTCTTGAGAGAAATGGAGTCCATTCACACAACTAGATTTTCTCCCTTTTCATTCTTTTGTGTTATGGATATAGACTTCAAATTTTTTGATTAAAAAAAGAAGAAAATCCAAATCAAATAGGAGGATTACCTGAAAGCATATAAGGCTTCTGTGTGTAGTTTTGAAAGTCCTGCATGTAGCTGTTGAGCTATGTAGGATGGCCAATCGAAGAAAAGTGGTACTTTATTTGGGTCCAAGTGTTATTTATCATAGAATTTGTAAATTGAAATGCACTGTGCCACAACAAATTTCCACCCATGCACCTGAGTATCATCTTCCATACCCGCTACCATGGCTAACATAGAGAAAAGTTGCTTGTTTTTGAACTTGGACAAGGGTATGGGAGATTGGGAAATAGAACCCTTCAAGATTTCATTCTCAAGATTTTGCTGCAGGAAGGCTCTTATGTTTGGGGTTTTGAGATAGAACTTTGCAGAGTTGGTTGGTTCAAATAAAATAGGAGGTATTGGGGGCTTACATCCCTGAGAAAAAACAACTTTAATTTTTTTGGGATCTATTGTGAAAAGGGTCTCACCTCTGTAATTTTTTACACTTTTGCTCTTGACATCGTACAGCTTCGCCATTGCTCTAACCAATTCTAGACAAGGGTGGACCTGAGGACATACATACCAGTAGAATATAGAGTAGTAGGCAAAATTATTTGGATTTTATGGAGAGACATCTGCATTTAGTCTGGTGACTATTTCCTTGCGGATTTGTCCCAGATCCTTCCATGTTATCTTCATGTCTGTAATGTGGCTATCAGGATCAACAAAGCTATCTACTTTGGTGCTTGAACTCCTTTTCTTTTTGGGAGGTGCAGACATAGAACTTGGGGTTGGAGAGGTAGACATTGTGATACTGTTGTAATTTTAGGTATTCGTGAGACTACAAAACTCTTAGGGTGACTTTTAGAAATAAGATAACTAGATAATCAAGAAAACAAGAGATAAACTGATAAAAGCTATTTATTAAAATGAATATGTATGCTTGTGCCCCAACTGTTCAAGTAACATGGAGTAATTGTGGTTGGGGACATGCATCCCAATACTAATTTAGAATTTTGGTAGGAGTCTCGACCTATGTGCCAAATTTTTAAGGATACCAACTACCTCAAGTTTCCATTTTAATAAAAACCAATGGGAGGCTTCTGCTATGGTATCGAGCCAATAGGGCGACGTCCTCTTCTGGTCTTATCAAAAAAATGATCTTGATTAAAATAGTGGCACTTTTCATACTTCCTAAGATACCTGATTATTATGGCATGGTGTACAACTATATAATAGACACTTGACATGGTGCTTCAATGTTCAAGGCATCAGGTCTGACGTGGTGCACTAATAGGGTTCCTTATTTCAAATAATAAAATGGTACTCTCTTTGCTTGAATGTCATGAAATCATGATATTTTTCTTGAAGGATGCCATGAGTGCTCAAAATGTCACGAAATCATGACATTTTTCCTGAAGGGTACCATGAGTGCTCAAAAAGTTGTAAAATCATGATATTTTCCTAAAGGATGCCATGAATGCTCAAAAAGTCGTGAAATCATGACATTTTTCCTGAAATGGACCAGCTTGCAAAAAATAGCATATGTACAAGATTACTTATATTCATAAAACAAATATATACAAGGATAGGACAAGATCCATTACTTATAGTGTAGCTTCAAGTGGAAGCCATTGACAGGAATGGGTAGGACATGGCCCTATTCATCCTGCAACTGGAAATAATTATGTTGCTTTTCTTCAATGATTTCTAGGGGACCATCCCAAAATGTGTCAAACTTATCATGGTTCCCTGGTTTTGACCTCTTTTCATTCCACTTTAGAACTAGGTCTCCTACCTTTAAATTCCTTAAAGTGGCTTTATTTTCAAACCATCCTTTGGTAACAAGTGCATATTTTTTATAATGATCATAGGCCTGTTTCTTAAGTTCTTCTAGCTATAGGATTTGGATCATCCTATTTTCCATTGGTTTCGCTTCTTCAGTCCCAATTAAATCCAATAGTTTCAGAGATGGTATCTCTATGTGTATTGGGAGCACAACCTCTTTACCATAAACCATAGAATAGGGAGAGGTATTGATGGATTTTTTAATCATGATCCTGTCAGCCCAAAGTGCCTATTTTATCAAATAATGCCAACTTCTTTTATTATCCTTGAGGGTCCTTTTCAAAATTTTGAGTAGATTTTTATTGGTGGACTCAGCTAATCCATTACCCTGGGGATAATTTTTCAAAGATTTTTTCAACTATATCCCATACTTACTTGTAAAGTTGATCATATTTTATACCATAAAATGTGAACCATTGTTTGTGACCAAGGCCTCTGGGATTTTGAACCTTGTGATCAGGATTTCGACAAACTTGATCACCACCTCTTGATAATTTCTTTTGGTGGGTATAGCTTTCGACCATTTTGTGAAGTAGTCAATGGCTGTGAGAATGTATTTATGCCCTGCATATGAATTTGGTTCTATGATCCCTAATAATTCTAAACCCAATTGCTGGAAAGGTTCTTCAACCTGAATGGTCTTGAGGGGTAGAGGGGCATTCCTATTTCTTCCCACATATTTTTGATATTCATCATAGTTTCTTGTGATCTTAAATGCATCTACAAAAACTATTGGCCAATAAAACCCAGTTCTGATAATTTTTAATGTTGTATTTCTCCTAGAATAATGTTCTCCTGATAGGCCACCATGAAATTCTTTTAAAATCTTATGTTTCTGCTCTTCTGACACACATTGAAGGACAACTCCATCCAAGTTTTTTTTGTATAATCCTTTGGGAAATAAAGTGTATTTAAGATATTGGATCCTATATCTTCTTCTCTGTGAAGCGTTCAATCCTTCTAGACATACTCTAGTCTAAAAATACCTTGTCAATTCATCTGCCCAATCGATCTGCTCTAAAGGTTGTTCTTCATCTGATATGGATTTCCAAGCCTGACAAGCCACATACCCTGTAGATGCTTGTTTTGCAAGTTTCTGGTACAAAGCTATGCCCCTAACTAGTTTTTTTGGGTGTATCTCTACATCATATTCTTGTATTTTAGTTACCCAACCTGATCTAGTATCATTGAGTTCTCCTTGTGTAATGAAGCTTCGTACATCAGGGTGTATTGTCTATACAATAACTTTGCTTTGCGATAAGAAGTGCCTAAATTTTTTTAGGGATTTCATGATGGCATAATTTTTTTTTTCAATGAAATTATACTTTTGCTCATGTTCCTACATATTTTGATTCAAGAAGGTGATGGGCCTTTCTTCATTATCAGTCCCTTTCTGTGTGAGCACAACGACGTATCTTCCCTATTCGCCTATCGTGTATAAGATAACATATTTTGAGTAGTTTGGATTTAACAGGATGGGAGATTGAGCTATCTACTCTTTAATCTATCAAAAAGCCTATTTTATTGCATTAGTCCATTTAAAAATGGTGTCCTTCAACAATTATGTCATAGGTTTAACAATTTGTGCAAAGTCTACTATGAATTTGCATATAAAATTGATTTGACCAAAAAATGACTGTAACCTCTTTTTTTTTAAGGGGAGGAAAAGTTCCAAAAAGTCTTTTAATCAACTAGGGTCTATGGCTAGACCTAATTTTGAAACCACATGGCCAAGTAAAATTTCCTCCTCTATAACGAAAATAGAATTTTTGGGGTTTATGGATATACCAAACTCTCAACATTTTTCCAGTACTCTCCTAAGGTGATTTATATGACATTCTTTCCTATGAGAGAAAACAGTCATGTCATCCAGGTATATCACTATTATTTTATTCACAAGTTCTCCAAAGGCTACATCCATGGCTCTTTGAAAAGTTGCTCCAGTGTTTGACAACCCGAAGGGCATCCTTTGGTATGCAAATGTTCCCCATTTGGTTGCGAATATTTTTTTAAATTGGTCTTCATCCTTGAACAATACCATATTATACCCAGAGAAACCATCTAATAGAGAAAATATTTCAGCTCCAGCTATTGTGTGCAAGATCTGATCGATTTGTGGGAGGGGATAATGATCCGTAAGTGAATCTTTGTTCAGATTACGAAAATCCACACATAGTCGAATATCCCCATTTTTCTTTCTCACTGGTACTATATTAGCAACCCACGTTGAGTGCTTTATTGGATATACAATCTTAGCCTCTAGTAGTTTTAATAAAAAAAATTTCATCAAAGCTTCTATTTTTGGATTTACTGGTCTCTGCTTTTGACAGAAAGGCTTGGAACCTTCTTGAAGCTCAATTGTATGTTGGATTGTTTCCTTTGAGTACACCTTTAGATCACCATAGGTCCAGTCAATTGTATCTAAAAATTCTTTGCATAATTATTTGATCTCATCCAATTCCTTGTTCGTAGTTTTCACATCTACTTTGATGGCATTGTTAGGTCCTATTGTAGCTTCCTTATACCTGTGTTTATCAACTTTCATATTATGTTTCTTATTATGACCTGTTGATCTATCATTGTTATCAAATAGGGACTCAAGTGTGACTAGCCCCTTTGGGATGTGATTATTTTTTAACTGGATGATAGTTGCCTCTTCTTCGTCTTCATTTTCTTTATTATTGGAGCAGTTCATTTCATGGACTAGAAAATCTACTATATGCTGATAATTTTTGAAAACCTACCAAAAAGTATCTCTATCAGGTACAAAATGTCTGTATATCAGTCCGACCATCTTTGATTTCTAGATGGCATTGCTTATAGGATAGAAGTTCTCTCCAACCGAAGCCAATAAATCAGCATGTGTATTCTTCTCCCTAGGGATCGCTTTCATGTTTAGAGCTTCAAAAGACTCTAGTAAATCCCAGAATTTATTTCTATAAGCCTTTAGATAATGTTGTTTTCTTATACATTTTCCTATCACTTGATTTACTATTAGTTCAAAATCACCAAAAACTTGCAATTGCTTGATGCCCATCTTCTCAACCTTCTTGAGGCCCAAACAGAGCGCTTCGTATTCTGCTGCATTATTGGTGTAGCTCCAGGTCAACTTGTAAGAGAAATTTTTCTTCACCTATAGGAGTGATTAGGATAATACCTAATCCTACTCCATTTTTACATTTGGCTCCATTAAAGAAAAGTTTCTGCAACTGGTTAGTGGATATTTTACGTGGTGGGGAAGAAGGTGATTTACTTTTGTCAAGATTTTGAATTGTATGTCTACCCAAACTTGTCTCGATCATGGCGTTGAAATCCAGGAGAGAAAACTGGTCTTATTCTTATAACTCATTAAGATATTCGTCCATTAGACTCAAGTCGATCAGTTCTTATGTCATCATGTTCACAGTAGTAGAGTTTTTCTCCTCTTCTTCAAGCCTCTCAACTATTGGAATATTTTCAACATTGCCTCCTTAGTCCTAGTATTTAGTTTTAGTTTATTGTTTTTATTTACATATTTCTAGTTAATTTGATTAGCATACATTGATGTTTTGGCATGGTTGGTCAATGTTTGATCATAGTCCAAGATTAGAATGTTGTTAGGATAAGAGCTATCTTTAAGTTAGTTTGTTGTAATAAGTTTGAGAGGATTTCTCTCAACCACCGTGTCTATTTTTAGTTCTTTCAAGAACTATAAAACTATGTAATGCATTGTTGATAAATAGAACAATTTCACCATTGTTTCTCATTTGGTATCAGAGCAAGTTTGCTCAGATGGATCAAAACCTATGGAGAGTGGTGTGAAGAGATTTGAAGCACACACTTTGTCAAAGAAACTCAAGTGGCCAGCACTAAGCAGATTTGCAAGGAAGAGCTCAAGTAAATCATTAATATCCCATGAATCCTGAGGTATTTGATTATGAATTTTTGAGGGTTGTTAGATAATTGTATCAAGCAGATGCTGTCAAAATTTTAGGTGATTTGGAGCTAATTTATGAATTTTATTAGCATTTTGAGTTTTTCAATAAAATGGTTGTTTAAGGTGGAATACAGGGTATTTGCTTTTCAAATTTTGGAAGCAATATTATTTAGATAAAATAATAATTCAAAAAAAATTCAGGTCATTTGGATCTGTATTGATTAATGTATGTGAATATTTATTTTTCCTTCAACAATCCTAGATCCAAAATTGTGATAGAAAGGGCAAAAGTAAATTGATCACATATTTCTCATTTGTGTGAATTTGGATATGAAATTTAGTGGATTTTACGATAAGTATATCATAAGTCTATAGGAAAAATTTCAGTTTGCTTCAATTAGTATTGGCCGATTTATGATAAATTGGGTGCTTGAGACTTTGGTAAATAAAAGGAAGCCATGTATGTAGACTTGGCTGTCCCAAAATTCAATGGAGATAATTATGCTATTTGGAGCATAATGATGAAGACCTTCTTAAAAGCTCAAGACTTATGGGATATAGTGCAAGAAGTCTATGAGGAACCCACTTGGAGCAAGCTACAAGGCAAGGAGAGAAAAGAGAAGTAGGAGTAGCAATATGCAAATTGCTTAGCTCTTATGGATTTGAGGAGAGGAATGGAAAAGAATGTTTTTCCTCTCATAACCAATTGTAGATCAGCTACAATGTCATGGCAAGTGTTAAAGCATGCTTATGGGTTTGATGAGGATACCCATAAAGCCATGAGTGACAATCATGAAGATTGTTTAAGCAAGGAGGATCCTTGCTTCCTTGAAGCAGTTTCTGAATTAGATCCTTTTGAAGGAATTTTTTAAGAGTCTTGTAAAGACTCATATGAAGCCATGCTTTGTAATGGAGAATTATTTCTTGCAAAGGAAGGCCTGTATGTAGAAAACGAACAAGGTGAAGAATGCTTCATGGAGGAAGCATATGTTGCTGAATTTTGTGATGAAAAGATAAGAAGAGGTGTGTATTCCTCAATTCTCCTCCTTAAAGTTGAGAGGACTGACTAGACAGTCTCTCAGCTTTATAAATTGAGCTCTATCCAGCACCTTGGTGAAGACGTCAACAATGTTCTCCAAAGTGTAGCAATAGTGAAGCTCAACAATATCAGTTTCCACCATATCTCGGATGAAGTGGTACTTCATATCAAAATGCTTGGATCTACTATGGTGGACAGGATTGTATGCCAAATGAATGGCACTGATGTTGTCATAGAATATTCGAGTTGGACCACTTTGCTGCTCTCCAATATCTTCTAATACTTTTCAGAGCCATAGACCTTGAGTACTAGCATGAGTCACCGCTATATACTCAGCTTCTATTGAAGATAGTGCTACTACTGTCTGCTTCTTGGAACTCCAAGTTATTAGGCCTGAACCAAGACTAAAATAGTTACCCGATGTGGATTTTCTATCATCAATATTGCTGCCCCAATCACTATCACTAAAGCCTTCAAGCTTGATAGTATCACTTTTGTAGTACTGGATTCCAAAATCCAATGTACCCTTCACATATCTCAAAATCCTTTTAGCTGCATGCAAATGCATCTCAAATGGATTAGACATAAATCTAGAAAAAAGAGATACAAAATACTGAATGTCTGGTCTGGTGTTGGCGAGAAACATCAAAATCCCAACAATGCTTCTGAAAGTGGTCACATCAACTTTTGGTGCTCCATCATTCTTGCTTAATTGGATCCCATGTCCAATTGGAGTTGCAACTGCTTTGCATTGCTCCATAGCAAACTTCTGAATCATATCTTGAGCATACTTAAGTTGAAATATGAATATCCTTGAATCTTTTTGATGTACTTCCATTCCAAGAAAGTATTTCATCAAGCTAAGATCCTTCATCTCAAATTCCTGCATCATGGAGTGCTTGAACTCCATGTTAACTTTTTCATCACTACCCATAAAAATGAGATCATCCACATACAAAAAAACTATGAGGATGTCATTTCCTTGATTCAGGTAGTAGAGTGTGGGTTATTTTTTGCTTCTGATGAACCCATAATATTTAAAGTACCCATCAATGCGTGAGTACCAAGATCTCGGTTCCTGCTTGAGGCCATAAAGAGCCTTCTTCAATTTTTAAACAAGATGTTCCTTCTCTTTCTCTTCAAATACCTATGGTTTCTCAACATACACTTCTTCTATCAAGTAACCATTTAGAAATGGACTCTTTACATCCATGTTTTGTACTGTCCATCCCTTGTGTGTAGCTAAGGCAAGAACTATTCTGATAGTCTCCTATCTGGATACAGGAGCAAAAGTCTCTTCATAATCAATTCCATATTTTTGAGTAAATCCATTTGCAACTAATCTTGCCTTGTGCCTCTCAGTGCTACCATCAGCATTGAACTTGGTCTTGTAGACCCACTTACATCCAACATGTTTCTTTCCTTTAGGAAGCTTCACCAGCTCCCAAGTGTCATTGTTTTTTATAGAGGTGATCTCCTCTTTCATGGCATATTGCCAAATATTTTTAGTAAAAGCCTTCTCATAACTAGAAGGTTCAAGTTGTGTATTAGTTAACAAAGCATAGTTAACTAAATCTCCCCTAGGTTCCTACTGGGAAACATCATCACCATACAAGTGCATATTTTCTAATCTTTGTAGAACAGAATTCATTTCACTAGCTTGACTCCTAGTATATCTTTTCAAAAAATTCTGATCCAACATCTAATATGATGGATGATTCTGTAGAGTTCTCTTACCTCTGGATGGATAATCGATGTCCATTGGTGAGGAGCTTACTGATCTCTGCAGAGAAGGACTTGGTGAAGAAGTTGAATCAAAAGATGAACCTGGATTTCTAGGAGGATACTGCTTACTTTTTTGTGGTGTCTGTTGTTGCACCTGTTGAGAACCTACATCACTAGATTCATCATCACTAAAAATATAAGGCTTACCCCATTCTCCCCCTTCATCAAAAATCACATCCTTGGAAAAGCACAAACTTTCTTGTCCTGGGATTGTAGAGTCTGTAAGCTTTTGTATTCTCACAATATCCTACAAATATGCATGCTTGACTCTTTGGATCGAGCTTCTTTCTAAGCTCATCAAGAATGTGAGAATATGCCAGTGAGCCAAACACTCTAAAATACTTAACATTTGGATTTTTACCATACCAAGCTTGGTAAGGTGTCTATCCTTCCAAACTTGTAGTAGGACTTTTGTTCAAGATATGTACGCTGGTCCTGGCTGCATCTACCCAATATGAATTAGTCAAATGATTCATCTGAAGCATAGACCTTGCCATCTCCACAATGGTGCGATTCTTCCTCTCTACGACACCATTATGTTGTGGAGAGTAAGCAGTTGTGAACTGCCACTTAATGCCATTTTGCTTACAAAAATTCAAGAACTCATTAGAGGAGTATTATCCTCCTCTATCTGATCGAAGACATTTTACAAAATATCTCCTCTTACTTTCAACTCTTGTTTTGAAATCGACAAAGCATTCAAATGCTTCATCCTTATATTTCAAAAAATATATCCAGCACATTCTAGTAAATGTTGAGCAAGGTGCAGCAAAAGTATTTTCATTGTTGTTAATGCAGACAGATATATCAGTTGATGCAGTGGATAGGAGTTCAGAGGTCAGTGAGAGCATGTACAATGAATTTCCAAGAAGACAAAAGTGGCCCAGATTCAAAGGATCAAAGAAAAATACAAGTTAGAAAACTGTCGCGATATCGCGACATGTTTGAGGAGAGAGAAAATGTTGGCAAAATTGTCACGATTTCGCGACATATCGGAGGAGAGAGAAAATGCTGGCAAAACTGTCATGATTTCGTGACATATCGGAGGAGAGAGAAAATGCTAGCAAAATTGTCATGATTTCGTGACATGTTGGAAGAGAGAGAAAGCACAAGAAAAACTATCGTGATTTCGCGACATATCAAAGGAGAGAGAAAATGCTAGAAAAATTGTTGTGATTTCGTGACATGTTGGAAGAGAGAGAAAGCACAAGAAAAACTGTCATGATTTCGTGACATGTTGGAGGCAAAGAAGCCAAGTGGAAAAACTATCGCGATTTCATGACATGTTGGCAGAGAAGAAAGCAAGTGGAAAAACTGTCGTGATTTCGTGACATGTTCGAAGAAGAAGCGCATGCAAGAAAAACTATCACGATTTCGTGACATGTTTGGAGAGAAGGCATAGGCAAAGAAAACTGTCATGATTTCGTGACATGTTTGGAGAGAAGGCACAGGCAAAGAAAACTATCATGATTTGTGACATGTTTGGAGAGAAGGGCAAAGCAAAGAAAATGTCACGATTTCACATGTTCGGGGAGAAGGAGTGCAAAGAAAAGTGTCGTGATTTCATGACAATCTGCAAGAGAGGCAGTATGGATGAAAATGTGTCACGATTTCGTGACATGTTTGAGAGAAAGAGCTTGCAAGGAAAAGTGTCACGATTTCACAATTTGAGAAGTTTGCTGAATTTGTAAGAGGAAGTGCTAAGGAGAAAAAGTGTCACGATTTCATGACATGTCGGGTTTTCGTGACCCGAAGGGAAGAAAAGTGCCAAGGAGAAAATGTGTCACGATTTTGCGACATGTCGGGTTTTCATGACCTGAAGAGGAGAGAGTGTACGGAGGCAAATGTGTCGTGATTTCACGACATGTTGTGTTTTCATAGACGAAAGACAGAGAAAGGCACAAGGCAATGAATGTGTCATGATTTCGTGAGGCAAAGACAGAAAAGGCACAAGGCAGCGAAAGTGTCACGATTTCACGACATAAAGGTAGAGAAAAGGTAAGGCAAGCGAATGTGTCACGATTTCGTGACATGTCTTGTTTTCGCTGGTGCAAGCCAAGAAGAGTGTACGGATGCAAAAGATGTCATGATTTTGTGACATGTCATGTTTTCGCTAGTGCTTGCAGAGAAGAGTGTACGGAAGCGAAAGATGTCACGATTTTGACATGTCATGTTTTTGCTAGTGCAAGCAGAGAAGAGTGCAAGGAAGCGAAAGTGTCACGATTTCGTGACATGTTCTGTTTTCACGGGAAAGAGACAGAGAAGAGCTCAAGGCAGCGAAAGTGTCACGATTTCACGACATGTTCTATTTTTGGGAGGGGAGAAGAGCTCAAGGCGCGAGAGTGTCATGATTTTGTGACATGTTTTGTTTTAGGTGCAAGCTAAGAAAAGGACAAGGAGGCAAAAACTATCATGATTTCGTGACATGTATTTTCGTGGGTACAAGCCAAGAAGAAGACAAAGAGGCAAAAGTGTCACGATTTCGCGACAGGTCGCAACAGCACGATTACGGATAGTTAACTGAAGTAGAACGATAGTTAAAGGGGCAGTTGTAGAGGAAAATCATGCAGCCAAAATAAGAAGAGTCAACTGAAGTTAGTGTGACAGTTGCATGGGCAGTTATAGATAGAAATCATGCAAGCTAAAATAAGAACAGTGCATTAAAGGAAGAACGGCAGTTATAGGGCACGTGACACAGTGAAACCATCGAGCAGCCGTTACACTGTCAGTCCGAATCAAGAGACAAAACTTTTAATAGGTTGCATGCAAAAATACTGTGCCAAAAAGGGAGTTACTCATAGAAGTGGCTATTGATAGTCTGCATGAGTAAATACGAAAGTTAAAAATAGAGAGAAAAGCCGGTTATAAAAGGAGGTCTGCGTGAAGAATTAAGTTGCCGCTCATAGTGAAAAAGTGTTGCAGAAAGAGTGAAAAAGTGTTGCTGAAAGAGAGTGCGCAGGAGGCGAGTGAGCAGGGTGTGTGCTGTGTAAAGAGTGGGCAATGTTGAGAAAGCAATAGACCAGTCAGGGTCTTGTAAAAGCGAAGGCATTTTTATGTCAAAAAGATTCAAAATAGAATTCCGAGTTGGTGCTTGGAATCAGGGGTTGGTGCTCCTTTCTGTTGGTGCAGATAAATTAGGGGTTGGTGCTCCTTCCAGTCGGTGCTGGTAAATTAGGGGTTGGTGCTCCTTTCTGTTGGTGCAGATAAATTAGGGGTTGGTGCTCCTTCCAGTGGGTGCTGGTAAATTGATTGTAAAGTTGGTGCTTTGCAAAGACTGGATTTGGATAGGAGTCCAAGCAGTCTATTTTTGAGGAGTAGCCAAAACTGGTGAACCTCGTTACATCTTGTGTTGTGGAATGCTCTCTTGTTACATTTGCTTTATGTGATTTTAAGCTTTCATTATTTTGGCTTTAAGAGTTAAAGTTTTAAGTTATAAAGAGCCACACTGATTCACCCCCCCCTCTCAGTGCCATTGTAAGACTAACAATTGGTATCAGAGCCAAGTTCCTGAACAAGCTCAATCGGCTAAGGTGATCTGGGAAGTGACACAATGGCAGTTGGTGAAGGATTCTCATCAAACAAAGCTCCATTGTTTGACGGGACTAATTACGCGTTCTAGAAAATCAAGATGCAGACATATCTATGTGCGTTGGGATACGACATATGGGACTCAGTAGAAAGTGGATACACAATACCCACCACTCCTCCAACCGATGCTACCGATAAGAAACTATTTGAGAATGACTCAAAGGCAAAGAATGCTATCATGTGCGGTGTAGCAAACAGTGAACTGGTAAAGATCATGAGCTGTAAAACTACAAAAGAAATTTGGGACAAATTGAAGAGCATTCATGAAGGAGACGATAAGATCAAGGAGGCCAAGTTGCAAACTCATCGAACTCAGTATGAAGCGTTAAAGATGAATGACGATGAGAACATAGCGGCATATATGCTGAGAGTAAATGAAGTCATTAATGCCATTAGAGGACTCGACGAGAAAATTGAAGACCCTGCAATCGTAAAAAAGGTATTAAGATCTCTTCCCAAAAGATTTGATTCTAAAGTATCAGCTATAGAAGAAGCCAAAGATCTAAATACGTTTAGTATGGATGAGATGCATGGTTCGTTGACTACGTATGAGATGAGAATAGGAAAGTCTGATCCCACAGATAGAGAAGCTGCTTTTAAAGCCCACAAAAATACGAAAGCAAAACAAGAATCCGAAGATGAAGAGACATCAGATGAGATGGAAGCAAACTTTGTCCAAAAACTAAAAAGGGGACAAGGAAAATACAGAGGAAAGCTACCATTTAAATGTTTCAGCTGTGGAGGCATTGGGCATGTTGCAGCTAAATGTCCACGAAATAAGGAGAATGAAAGTGATGAAGAATCGCACCGAGAAAGAAGTGACTGGAAGAAAAAGATGAAGTTCAAAAACAACCACTTCAGGAAGAAAAGTTTCATCTCCAGGAATGCCAGTTCATCAGAAGACAGCTCCGATGAGGATTCTGAAGAGGAAACAGGTGAAGCTCTTTTCATGGCATTTGAAGAAGAAAACACTGAAGAAGAACAAAAATATGATGAAAACCTTGAGGCTAAGGCTGAAGTAGATCTAGGAGATGAGTTGATCTCTGCACTTGAAGAATTGGGTTTAGAAAGGAAAAAGAACAAAATACTGTCCAAGAAGTTGGAAGAATATGAGGGTGATATTGAAGATCTCTTCTTACAAATTCACAAAGCCAAGAAAATAGAAGAAGCCTTGAAGTCACAGATCAATGAGAAAGAGATTGTTTGTTGCAAACAAGAAGAGGAGATTATGTTATTGAGGAAACAACTAGAAGAGGCCAATACAAATCTCAAATTTGAGAAGAGCACAGAGCTGCTAGATAAAATGATAAGGCAACAAAGAAGCCCTATGTGCAAGCTTGGTCTTGGATATGAAGCTGAACAACCTTCATCTTCTAAATCTACAGAGAAGAAGAAATCCACTGCTGAAGGATCAAAGCAAGAAAATCCTGAAGCTGAATCTTCAAAAGGAAGAAAATCTCAAAGGAAATCTACAGCAAAGCAACCACAGCAAAAGAGGTTCTCTCACTCTCACTCTTTTCATAATAATGCTTTTAACGGCTATTGTTTTAGATGCAGCCATTATGGTCACCAGGCAATTTATTGTGGATTGAATAATAATTCAAGGAGTTATCTTTGGTAGAAATACATCTGCTCTTCTGAGTGAACACCATGTGCAATGTTTTAAATGTAATGGTCATGGGCACATAGCAAGGTTTTGTCCAAGCACCTCTGCATCTAATCTAAGGCAAGACCGTAGATTCCATCAGACACAAAGAGTGCAACACAGACAGGAAAATAATTATCCATCAAGAATGCACAAGAGACAACCACCCAAGAGAAATGTTCAGGTTCACGAAAAGGTTCAAAATGGGGATGCAGGTGAAAATCCTCAGCCTAAGTTCAAGAAAAACTGGAGAAAGAAAGAAGAGAGGAAATCGTGTCTCCTTGGATAGAAGGAGATTACTCCTCTATTGCACTAAGCAGCTCCAGGTAGCACATCCTCAGGGGGAGCAATGTTAAAGTTTTATTTTAATGCTCCTATATATTTGTGTGGTTATCTGAGGATGAAAGGAAAGTAGTCGAGGAGTTGTTGTATAGCTGTCAAAGTGTGTTTTCTGTTCATACAGTTGTTTGTGGTAGTGCCGTGAAGGGTGGTGATTAAATTGAGAGTTGTCATTATTGGTAGAATTGTTGTATGTCATTGTTGAACTGGTGATGGTTCTTACTGCCACTGTCATAAGTTAAGGATTATAATAGTTCAGATGATTTGGTTGGTTTTGTGGTACTGTGTTTGATGCTTGCACAGAGTTGGCAGTAAAACTGCAGAGTTGGTACAAGTGTGAGTCACTTGTCAACCTTGTTGACAGATGTGAAATCAGCGTTTTGAATGGGAAGATTGAAGAAGAGGTTTACAATGAGCAGCCAGATGATTTCCAGCCTGGTGATGAGTTGAGTTGAGATTGAGCATTAAGTATAGAACATATTGAGTCTCTAACAATTCTTTTTATGATTCTATAAGATCTGGGCAAGTTCTTGGTGAGCTTGCTAGAGCAGGTTCTTAGTGAGCCGATGACAGATTTGAGGACAGTGCTGGGACAGATTTCTAGATGCAGATTTGGGCAGGATGTGTAGAGGACAGAAAGAGTACCAGTGGAGGTGCATTCTATCGTGGAGATAGATTGGTCGCGTGGAACAGTAAGAAACAAGAGTCTGTTTTCTTATCCACAGCAGAAGCAGAATATATTGCAACGACAGTGTGTTGTACGTAGAAGAAGAATTTATATATTTAATTATCTTTGTGCTCATATTTGTAATTTTTGCTAACTGTCATAACGTGTGCCTGAGAATGTTGTGCATGGACTCAGGGGGAGTCTGCAGTAGCCCTTTGGTATTATTGTCAAAGGGGGAGAAGAATTATAGGAGATTGCATGAGTGTTGCCAACAATTCCAAAGGGGGAGATTGTTGAGCAAGGTGCAACCAAAGTATTGTCATTGTTGTCAACACAGATAGATAGATCGGTTGATGTAGTGGATAGGAGTTCAGAGGTCAGTCAGAGCATGTACAGTGAATTTCCAAGAAGACAAAAGTGGCCCAGATTCAAAGGATCAAAGAAAAAGACAAGTTAGAAAACTGTCACGATATCGCGACATGTTTTTTGTCGCGATATCAGCGACATGTTTGAGGAGAGAGAAAACTTGAAAAATATGTCACGATTTTCGACATATCGGAGGAGAGAGAAAATGTTGGCAAAACTGTCATAATTTTACGACATATCGGAAGGAGAGAAAAAAAATCAGATTCATTTCGCGACATGTTGGAGAGAAGAAAGCAAGAAAAACTATCATGATTTCGTGACATGTTCGAAGAAGAAGCACATGTAGGGAAAAATGTCATGATTTCGTGACATGTTCGAAGAAGAAGCACATGCAGGGAAAAATGTCGTGATTTCGCGACATGTTCGAAGAAGAAGCATGCAAGAAAAACTTTCATGATTTCACGACATGTTTGGAGAGAAGGCAAGCAAAGAAAACTATCACGATTTCACGACATGTTTGGAGAGAAGGCGCAAGCAAAGAAAACTATCGCAATTTCATTTGACAATCTACAAGAGAGGCAATACGGATGAAAATGTGTCACGATTTCATGACATGTTTGAGAGAAAGAGCTTGCAAGGAAAAGTGTCACGATTTTGTGACAATTTGCAAGAGGAAGCGCTAAGGAGAAAAAGTGTCACGATTTCGTGACATGTCGGGTTTTCGCGACCCAAAGGGAAGAAAAGCGCCAAGGAGAAAAAGTGTCACGATTTCGTGACATGTCGGGTTTTCATGACCCGAAGAGGAGAGAGAGTGTATGGAGGTAAATGTGTCACGATTTCATGACATGTGTTTTCACGGGCGAAAGACAGAGAAAGGCACAAGGCAGCGAATGTGTCACGATTTTATGACATGTTGTGTTTTCGTGGGCCAAAGACAGAAAAGGCACAAGGCAGCGAAAGTGTCACGATTTCATGACATAAAGGCAGAGAAAAGGTAAGGCAAGCGAATGTGTCACGATTTCATGACATGTCTTGTTTTTGCTGGTGCAAGCCAAGAAGAGTGTACGGATGCGAAAGATGTCACGATTTCGTGACATGTCATGTTTTTGCTAGTGCTTGCAGAGAAGAGTGTACGGAAGCAAAAGATGTCATGATTTCGTGACATGTCATGTTTTCGCTAGTGCAAGCAGAGAAGAGTGCAAGGAAGCGAAAGTGTCACGATTTTGTGACATGTTCTATTTTCATGGGCAAGAGACAGAGAAGAGCTCAAGGCAGCGAAAGTGTCACGATTTCGTGACATGTTCTATTTTCATGGGAAAGAGATAGAGAAGAGCTCAAGGCAGCGAGAGTGTCACGATTTCGTGACATGTTCTATTTTCGTAGGTGCAAGCTGAGAAAAGGACAAGGAGGCAAAAACTGTCATGATTTCGTGACATGTATTTTTGTGGGTACAAGCCAAGAAGAAGACAAAGAGGCAAAAGTGTCACGATTTCGTGACAGGTCACAACAGCATGATTACGGACAGTTAACTGAAGTAGAACGATAGTTAAAGGGGCAGTTGTAGAGGAAAATCATGCAGCCAAAATAAGAAGAGTCAACTGAAGTTAGTGTGACAGTTGCATGGGCAGTTACAGATAGAAATCATGCAAGCTAAAATAAGAATAGTGCATTAAAGGAAGAACGGTAGTTACAGGGCACGTGACACAGTGAAACCATCGAGCAACCGTTACATTGTCAGTCCGAATCAAGAGACAGAACTTTTAATAGGTTGCATGCAGAAATACTGTGCCAAAAAGGGAGTTACTCACAGAAGTGGCTATTGATAGTCTGCATGAGTAAATACGAAAGTTAAAAATAGAGAGAAAAGTCGGTTATAAAAGGAGGTCTACGTGAAGAATTAAGTTGCCGCTCATAGTGAAAAAGTGTTGTAGAAAGAGTGAAAAAGTGCTACTGAAAGAGAGTGCGTAGGAGGCGAGTGAGCAGGGTGTGTGCTGTGTAAAGAGTGGGCAATGTTGAGAAAGCAATAGACCAGTCAGGGTCTTGTAAAAGCGAAGGCATTTTTATGTCAAAAATATTCAAAATAGAATTTCGAGTTGGTGCTTGGAATCAGGGGTTGGTGCTCCTTTCTGTTGGTGCAGATAAATTAGGGGTTGGTGCTCCTTCCAGTCGGTGTTGGTAAATTAGGGGTTGGTGCTCCTTTCTGTTGGTGCAGATAAATTAGGGGTTGGTGCTCCTTCCAGTGGGTGCTGGTAAATTGATTGTAAAGTTGGTGCTTTGCAAAGACTAGGATTTGGATAGGAGTCCAAGCAGTCTATTTTTGAGGAGTAGCCAAAACTGGTGAACCTCGTTACATCTTGTGTTGTGGAATGCTCTCTTGTTACATTTGCTTTATGTGATTTTAAGCTTTCATTGTTTTGGCTTTAAGAGTTAAAGTTTTAAGTTATAAAGAGCCACACTGATTCACCCCCCCCTCTCAGTGCCATTGTAAGACTAACAAGTAAAATCATCAATGAAGAGTAGGAAGTAAAAGTTGTTACCAAGACTCTTGGTCTGCATCGGACCACAGATGTCTATATGCACTAACTAGAGTGGATAGTTGGCCCGCCATGCTTTTCCATGAGGAAATTTGATCTGGCATGCTTCCCAAGAGCACACCCTTCACAGACTTTGTTACTATCTTGAACTTTAGAAGTCTGGTTACCATTGCTTGTGAAGTTAGCATTTTCAAACTAGCTAAATTCAAATGACCATATCTCAAGTGCCATAGGACACTTGGATTGGAAATAGCAACATTTGCTAACTTATCTCCCCCTGGCTGGCCAAACTTTAAAGGAAATAATCTATTCTTTGACATTGGCACTTGTGTAATGATTCTGTTACTGTTATTTTTATCAAAAATAATGCATTTACCCTCATCAAAAAACAACTTGTAGTTCTTTTCTAACATTTGACCAACACTTAAAATATTGTGTTGAAGATGGGGTGTGTAATAGATATCACTTACATTTTTGACGCCTTCTTTAGTTGGAACTGCCATTGCTCCAATGCCTTCAACTGCCAATGATTTATCATCTCCCAATTTGATGTTGGATTTGTATGAGGAGTTTAGAGTAGCAAAGAGCCCTTCTTTGCCACTCATATGGTTTGAACACCCAGTGTCCAAGATCCATGTATCATTCATGTTTTGATCTACCTGACCATAAGAGATAAAGAGATTTCTGACCTTTTCCTCTTCTCCAAAATTTCCAAACTAACTGCTCTGGCTACTACTAGTTCCTTGTGAAGTCTTTGTCCAATAGTCATGAGCATAATGGCCAAGTTTGCCACAATTGTAGCAATATTGTTTTGACTTATCTCCTCCTTTGCCTCTCCTTGATTGTTTTCCTCTATTTTGCTGTCCTCCTCTATTCTATTGTTCACCTCTGTTTGAGAATCCTCCTCTGTTCTGATTTCCTCCTCTATTAGGAGTTCCACCTCTCTAATTATTTCTGCATCTACCTCTATTCTGTCCTCTACCATGGCCTCTACCTCTGCCTTCTTATGAAGCAAAGGCTTTATCATCTCCTTCGTAACTTGTGGAAGGAGTTTGATGTAATCTCTCTTCATGTGAGAGAAGTGAGCCAATTAGGGATTCAAAAGATAGAGAAGTTAGGTCTTTGGATTCTTCTATAATTATGGCAACTGAATTCCACTTAGGAAGAAGTTTCCTCAACACTTTCTTCACTATAACTTCAGGCTTTACATCTTCTCCTAAAGTGACCATCTTATCTACTATGACTTTCACATGCATGCAGTAATCACCAACCTTTTCACTCTCTTGAATTTTAAGAGTCTCAAACTCTCATTTCAAGGTTTGTAGTTTAACTTGTTTGAATTGGTCACTACCCCTATAAATTTCTTTTAAAGCATTTCAAGCAGATTTAGCAGTTATAAAATAAGCTATTCTAGGGAAAATACTTCTATCAAGGGTGGCTTGGATATGATAAAGGACGAAAGAATTATTCTTCTGTGCTTCCTTTCTAGCCCTTTTATCAGCCACATTCAAAGCTTCCCATTCAGTAGCAGTAGGTTTAGTATATCCCTCTTAAATCACATCCCAAAGACCTTTGCCTATCAAAAGAGTTTTCATTTTAATTGACCAATACTCGTAATCACCACCATTGAACTCAAGGATTGGTAGACTAGTATTGAAAGTCATTTTAGAAAGCAAACTTTATTGCAACTTCAAACAAGTAGTAAAAAGAAGTACAAAATAGATCATTGATTTACTGATTTAAATCAAATCTAGCTTTCTTAATATGCTCACTGATTTGACGTTCTTCTTCTCGAGGATCACCCAAAACTGGAAAGGTGAAATTGTCTGCTTCGTCGTCACTAATTATAATGACTTAAGGTGCTACTACTGGTTCATAACTTCATTTGAGAACATTTCATTCTTCAATTGCAGGTTTCACCTCCACTGGTTCTTCTTCCTCTTCTTCTTCTTCTTCCTCTTCTTCTTCTTCTTCTTCTTCTTCTTCTTCTTCTTCTTCTTCTTCTTCTAGTTCTAAATCAGGAGAGCGAGGTGTATAGCTCTCACTCAATTCTATTTCGAGCACTGCAGGTGTATAACTGTCGTTGGATTGTTCCTTAGGTATGACTTCAACTGAATCAGACTCCTCCACTCATTGTCCAAATATGTTGTCTTCTGAGTCAGCTTCGTATCCCGAATCCGGATTCCTTTGGTGGGCTATGACCGCATTTTCTAATTGATTGAAAATTGTATGCAAACCATATCTTCAAATTTTTTTGTCAAACCATTCAGCGTTCTCTCTTCGTAAAAGAGAACAAAGGGCATGATAGCATTTGATTGATCTGATAATCTACTCACCAATGCAAAAAACAACTTCATTAGAGCCTCTAAGGTTAAAATTTTCACCTTTTTACAGTCGTTGAGGCTATTACAAAACAAATATTTAACCTTGAACGGGGTTCCAAGGGGCAGCCCAAATTTTTTTGGAAGTGCTAAACGGGTGCTCCGAAAGGCTTCCCGACACTTTTATGCTCCCTCTTTTTACAAAGATGGCCCTTTCAAAGTTTTCCAAAAAATCAAGCTTTTTAAGCCTCTTGGGTGATTTACAATTTGGCACAAACTTTCTCTTATAAGAGTTTACAATAAATTTTATAAAGCTTTTCCTAATTTTTAATTCAATAATAAAATATGCCTTTTTAAATTATATAAAAAAAAAAATTTAAATAATTAAAAAAGCAGTTATTAAATTATTAAATTAATATCAAGAAAAAAACTTTAATTAAAAAAATATAAAAACTCTTTAAAAAATTTATAACTAAAAAAAAAAAAATTATTTTCTTTATCTCCGCAGTTTGAACCCGCGACCTCGACCTTTACGGGCGGGCATCTCAACCACTGCACCAAGACCTCCACTGGAAGCAAAAAAGGCACCCCACCTTTTTATTACCGTTCGTCGACGGTTATAAAAAATAAAAATAAAAAACTCGGTTCTTTCTCCTCAGCAGGTTTCGAACCCGAGACCTCCAGTCTGTCAGTAAGCAGGCTTTGCCAACCATGCTACACGCCTTGGCTGAGATGAATTTCGATCACCGCCCTTTTCTATTGAGGTGGCAGTTATATTTTTTTTTTTTAAAACAATTTGATTATCCCACATCCAGCAGGATGGGGATATCGAAAGGGTTGAAAACCCTTAATAAACACGTAAATAGTTGATTACCTTCGGGTGATCACCGTGTCTACGTCATTTCCTCTGCCTACCGAACCTGCACGTGCCACATGCACCACCTCAGCTCTTCCTCCTTGACCTACATGCGCTCCTCGACCTATGTGCGCCACCTCAGCTCATATTTGACCTGCGTGTGCCACCTCATCTTCTCAGCTTCTGTGCCTAGCTCCTTGGCTTCAGCTTTCGTGACCAGGGCCTCGCTCCCTAGTAGCTCTGATACCAAACTGTGGGAATAAAACCAATTTTTTATACTTCTAAAATATAGCAAACGCTTCACATAAATATATAGCGAATGTGATGAGAAGTTGGAGGAATAAGGGGGAGAAAATATAGGAGGGATAAGGGAAGAAACATAGGGATAAGTAGCGGGAATATAGGAGGGAGAAGAGGAGAAAGAAGTGGAGAAATAAGGGGAGATAAAAAGGATAAAGAATTGCCAACACAAAACATGTCGACAAAACAAAACACGTTCACACTTAGGATGAGAGTAAGGTTTTTTCTTGGCCACTTAGGATGAAGTGGCATTCACACTTGCAACATTCAACATGATAGGTAGAGGGTTTCTCATTCAATATTTTCACCCTTTTACCTTTGAATGGAATTTTGAGGTGCAAAAATTCAATATATAGATATCCACCTATTTTAGCTATAAATTCTCTAGATAGGCACATGCCAAAATAAGGTTCTAAATCAACCACCACCACCTCTTATATAACTATAAACTGAGGGAGCCTATTAAGGACAATAGGGATATCTTTAAGCATGCCTACTACTTTTATAGGAGTTCCATCGAGTTGCAAAACTCGTGGAGCACTCCTTGTATATTCCATTCCCATGATATCGCACACCGCTTTGGGCATAATAGTAGTCGCGGCCCCAAAATCAATCATACAATTATGGACTACCCATCCTTCCATTTGGAGAGATAAAAAAATGGGGGAGGTCTATTTTTTCTTGAGGTGGAATAAATACTTTCTTGGGCAAAGCTTAATTTAATTGAATCTTTATATTTATTTTTCATAGATTTCAATGATTCCTATAGTAGGTCTATCTGCCCTAGGATCCGTAGGGCTTCATATATAGTGGCTTTGGAAGGAGTCTTCTTCATTTCTTCAATAATATTGAATGGGAGAGAATCAACACTATTTTCCTTTACTGCCATATCAAACCTGTTCCTGTACCCCTAAGTAGCATCAACTCTTTAGAATTTAGTCAACGAGGGATATCTCAACTTTTCCCTGGCTTGTTCCTGAGTCTTTGTTTCCTTAGTTAGAGGTGTTTCCTTCTGAATCTCTGCTCCTTTTGGGTCTAGATTTTGTGGAGGTCTCTTTTTAGTAGGACTCATTGTAGGCATAGGTACCTTCAAAGGGTTAAGGTCTTTAGGATCAACCTGGAATGGTTTCTTTCCTGATCTAGTCAAGACCGAGACTTGTTCTAGAGAGGGCATCATAAAATTTTGACCGTATTTCCTGATCATGTTTACCTGACCCTTAAGGGAATTTTATGATTTTTTAGTAGATACTTTCTAGATTTGGTGCTAATGAAGCATGCAAGCAGTCTCACCATGGTTATCATTGCACGTGGAACACCAGAAGGATGATTTAGGTGAATCAAAACTGGGTCGCACATTTTCATTAGCGTACAGTGTGTTGGTTTTTCAAAATTTCTTCCACTAGTGGAGGTTTGATCTCTTGTTACTTGTGGATAACGTCTTGGTTGAGAGTTTATTTTTGCTTCTCTTTGCTCCATAGAAATGAATTTATTTGACAAAGCCTTTTACGAGGCTTGCAAATCTTGCAAGATTGCCAGCTGGGTATCTTGAGTGGATGTATTTGTTGCTGGGGAAAATGTTGGAATAGGAGGGAGTATCGAAAGGGGAGGGGATGTTGGTAGGAGCGAGATGCTCGACTATCCATTCCACTTAGGAAGGACAATATTAAGATTTGCAGGGGAAACTAGAGGAACAACATTTGAAATTTGAAGGAAATTTGGGAAGATAGGTGGAATTATCTTGGAAGAGAATCTCCTATGGTGATCAAGTCCTTTTTCACTTTCTGTGCTTCTAGATAGATTTCAAGAAAATTTATTACTCGGGACTATCTGATAGCCATACTTATTTTTGAATTGAAATCTCTTAAATAGTAGTATATAGCCCCTTCTTGTGATGGTCTTAGGCCATCAGGAACTCTCTTCTAGGTTCGACTAAACCTGATATTAAAACCCATGATATCTTCCTGGGGGTGCTTCTAAATGGTGTTAAACTGATTTAGTAATGAAAAAGGATCGGTATGCTCATTAAATTCTTCCACTAATTTTTTGGTGAGCTGAGCCCAAGTAGATATAGATTGGTATTCCAGGGCTCTGTACCAGTAGAGCATTTTCCCTTTTAAGGAAATAATCAGCAACCTGATCATCACATCTTCTTCTAAAATGTCATATATTGGTGCCAATGCAACCACATCTAGGCAATATTCATATGTTGTTTTTCCAGTACCATCATACTGGGGTAGCGCTTTCATGGTCGCTATTGGTATTGGGTGCTATATTCCAAGATTCAAAGGGCCCGTATGGTTCCATAAAGGATAGGGTAGTTCAGGTAGAATTCCAACCATCGTAGTTAGATTAGTAACTAGAGTTGGGGTTTTGATAGCAGCAATGTCATAGAATTCTATATGAGAAGTATTTGCTTACCTAAGATTGCTATTATGAGTAAGAACTATTATGGAAACCAAAATTGGGTTAGCACGAAGGCTACCAAGGTGTAGTTTGAAGAACTCTATGGGCTCTTTTAAATTTTTTCTTTATATATGGTTATCATAAGAATGGTTCATAACTAGATACTGGGTAAGGATTTATTCAGGGTTCCTTTCCTGTGCAGAGTCACCAGGTGATAATAAAAAGGTTAACAGGACAAAGGCTTAACTAGGACTTTGACTCTATATAATGTGTGGGATTTGGGTCCCACCGGGCATGCCAAAAATTGTTGAAACGAAATCGACCTTAGGTTATAATTTAAGTCTAAGACTTCATCAACATTGAATGACAAGGATAAAATTGAGGTTTACCTAGTTCAGTCTCCATAGAAGGCTGGTTCCTTGTTTTTTATAATAAAATGGTAGAGAGAAAGGAATGCGTAAAGAAGGGAAACGTAGCCAATGCTATGAGATTAAAAATGGTACAGTTTAAGTAACAACACAGTGTTGATTCAACCTTTTACAAAAAATATAATAAAACTCAATGCACCATAAACTAATATCAGTCGGTGAATATTTAACTCCTAACCAGTTTATCAATGAAGTAAATTGTAGATTGAATAGAACATTTAACACAAAAATTTAGTTTAATAATTAATGTATAGTATATTCAATATAGATTCAACTTCAGCAATAAAATATCACATACATAATTGCACACCAAATGAGCTCAAAACCAGGGTGGATGATCTCTATTGATTTTTTAGAAGTCTGAATACATAGCCTTGTAAACACCTAAGAGCCTACCTTGTGCTTTGGTCACTCATTATTTATATAGAATTTTACATAACAGACTAATGAAAGTTGTTACCATAGAATGCCCGAAGGCTTATCCTAACAACAGAGTGGTTAGAGATCGAGATCTCTATTGTTACACAGATATTTTTTGAGTGATGAAAATTTAATTGAAAAAGGTTAAGATATTCTTGTTATAGATATCTCATCCACTTGCTTTTATATATTTTGGTTCCTCCTTGGAAAAACATCACGCTATCATAACTTTTTCTCCTTTGCTTGGTCCTCCTTGGCAAAACGTCGTGCTATCATGACTTTTTCTCCTTTGCTTGGTCCTCCTTGGCAAAACATTGTGCTATCGTGACTTTTTCTCCTTCGCTTGGTCCTCCTTGGAAAAACATTGCGCTATCATGACTTTTTCTCCTTCGCTTGGTCCTCCTTGGTAAAACATCGTGCTATCATGACTTTTCTCCTTCGCTTGGTCCTCGTTGGCAAAATGTCGTGCTATCATGAATTTTCTCCTTTGCTTGGTCCTTCTTGGTAAAACATCACGCTATCATGACTTTTTCTCCTTTGCTTACTCAAAAATAAGGAAAGTACCTTTGTTTCCCTGGGTGTTGTCATTGTGACCAATAGTTGTACCCGTGTTAAATCTTCATCGGATACTTAGATGATTTAACAATAAATAACCCAAAAATATTCTATTTAATAATTGCAACAAAGAATTTATAGAAAAAATCTAGGGGTTTTTATTTAGGGGTGGCCTGCATATTTATAATATATACGACCTCACACTGTTACAATTTGCAAAATAAATAAAAAAATGATTCTCTTTTACAACCGCTTGCATGAATGAAGGAATCAGGTAAAATATCAATCTTGGTGAGCTATTTTAGCGTATTTTTTTTCCAGAATACTTATGATATTTGTTTTACCTAATTTATATAAATCTTTCATGTAGTAGCTAGAAAATAGATGGCTAGTCATCTTTGATGTCATCTCTTGTCCAGTTTCAACACTAAAAATCTATTTGTGCTTGTTGCTAATTTTTTTTTCTATTTTGATGACCACAAAGTTGTGGTAGAATTTGGCTTTAGTGGAAATTAGGCACCTCACCTGTAGAAGTCAGGAAGCAAGCACCTTGTCTGTAGAAGTTAGAAAGCAAAAACCTTGTCTATAGAAGCTATGAAGTAGGCACCAAAATGGGAGTCAAGTGCCTAACAGGAAGCATATGCCTAATAGAAAGCAGGCATCTAACGGAAAGCAGGTGCCTAATAGTTAAGTATTGAAAAGAATTCAGGCACTTCAAAGGGAATTGGGTGTCTGACTTCATAATTCACACTGATGTTTCATATATGTTTGCCTTTATGAAATTGCAAGTGCTAGGTCCGAGTGGGACCTCAATGAAAACATGCCAAAATGCAACAATTTCCACAAAAACTAAACAAAATACACTTAAAAACAAACTTTAAATAACGTGTAGAATAAACTGTTAAATATATATATATAATTTTTATAAAACATGTACATCTATAAAAATAAGTTCCACTATTTTATAAGGTAAGTGGTACAAAAAATGAGCATTTTGGGGGCTCATCACTCCTTATACATGTGTTCCCCTATTTGGAGAAGGCTTGTTACCATGATAATGTATTCTTCAATGACTGGAATTTCTAGTCACCGTATGCTAACAACTCTGTCCCTTATAGATGCTGCAAATTATTTAGCTATTTTTGTGTCTTGGTTCTAGTTGATCAGATGGTAGTATTCCAACCATCCAACAATGTCAAATTACATTGTACATCCTCACTAATGCCTGAAAAATCTATAGGTCCACTCTTTTTTAATATATGGTTGAGCGATTTTCCCCCATGGCAAAGTTTAAATTTTTCTTGGCTTTGAGTTTTATTTGTAGCTATTTCTCACTCTCTAGTTTCTATCTCTTGCAACTTTGTTATTTTCTTGTACAGAGTTTTTCCAATGCATGGTTTTAAATTGTCTGCATCTATGAACATAGGTGCTTGATTGTTGTAATTAGAAATAATTATGGTTATCTATACAAAATTTTATTAAAGCATGTGTTGGATTTGAAGTGGATGATGACCAAGAGTAACCTCCAAATATAATATTTACACGTGAAAAAATACCAAGTTGAGTAAATTGGTTGGATGGAAAATTAATGAGGATCATGTCGACACTATTTTATAGAAATATATGAGTATGAAAACAAAAAAATTAAGCATGTACACATATTATGTTTTGTGTGTGTATAATGCGTAGATGCTCATGGTGTACTGTCATTGACTGCTTTACGGTGACTAGATGTATCAAAACAAAGAATAATAGGCATATTTCTCATGCAGAAAATATCTCTCTATTAGAAATATTGAGTTGTCATTGATGTCAAAGGAGCATGGTATTCAAGGCAAAAATATTCTTCAAGAGTAATAAGTTTATAAGGTTGGACAATATATCTATGGTGTCAAGAATGGACTTGATGGATAGCAAACAGTGAAAATTATCCAAGGCAAATGAAGCAAGGTAAAGTATATTACAAAGCAAGGAAAATATTTTTAGGCAAAGGATTATAATATTTAAATATCAAATTTAAATATTATAAAGAAAAGAACAAAGGCTTGGACAAAAAGGTTTAAATATTATAAAGAAAAATACAAAGGCTTGGGACAAAAAGGTTTTAGTAAAGGACAAAGGTTTAAAAGTAAATATTATAATATTTAAATCATAAGATTTAAATTATTATAATATAAAGTGGTTTTATAAAGTGAAAGTAAATATTAAGAGCCGACATTTGTGGAGAAGACATAAAGTTAAGAGCAAATATTAAGTGTCAACCTCCATGATGTTTTTGAAGACATTGGAAACATATATATATATATATATATATATGAGGTAACAATATTATTTGCAATTATTATGATGCTAATTCAAAAATTGAGTGCATGAATGAGACACGGTGAATAAGAGAAGAAGAAGAAATTTATTTGCATGTGTATTGAGCTAAAGTGAAAATTATCCAATGCACGAGTAAGGCACAATGAATGAGAGGAGAGGAAGACGTTCGAATGACATAGCAAAAATTCAAGGAAGGAATAAATTTTATTTTGTGCTTCTTGGGTTCCATTTTATGGAGGAGCCCATCTAGTTGGCTAGGCTACGTTAGAGTGCTGCGAAGCAGAAGATCCTGAGTTCAAATCCCTACGGTATCTATTTTTGCTATGCAAAAAGGAATGCAAGGTATAAGGTTTTTTAAATATTATTTGATGCCTTTTATTCTCAGGTGGAGGAGTAGCCCAATCGGTAGGCTTGATCGTGCTAGGGGGTTGTGAAGCATGAGTTTTGAGGTCAAATCCCATTCATGATTTTTTGCTAGGTATTATTGTGAGGTAAGGGCAAAAGTTTTAAATTGAAGAGGCAAGGAAATTTGAAGAAGGTATGGCTGAGAAATTAAAGGCAAAAGAGTTGGAATTTGAAAAAATAGAATATGAAGTTGTTTCTCTAAATAAGGAAGTTGAAAAGCTACAACAAAATATCAAGTTTGAGAAAAGCACAAAAATCCTAAATGATATTATCAAAGCACAAAGATCTCCATTTATAAAAATAGGACTTGGTTTTGAAGAAGGTCAAGAGAAAAAAAAATGAATAAAAGAATAAAATAAAGGAATTGAAGAAGAGCCTAAGATCTATGCTGATGTGTTGAGAGCTGATAGTATCAAAGAGGAAGCAAACAAAGAATCATCAAGGAACATGGACCATCACAAGAAAAGTAAAGAAAGAACCATGAGATCAAGGCAAGATGAATATTTATTCCAAGGTTATTGTTTCTCATGTAATAATTTTTGTCATAAAGCTATACATTATAGGGTTCATGATAAAAATTATTATGACTTCACCAAGAGAAATTTCAAGTCATTTGCACCTTTCAAGGACTACAACATCATGTGTTTCAATTGTAATAATTTTGGGCATAAAGCTATACATTGCAGATTTCATGGTAAGAATTATTATGGCTTCACCAAGATAAATGTCAAGTCATTTGCACATTTCAAGGAATACAAAACCATATGTTTTAATTACAATAATATTGGGCATAAATAAAAATGGTGTAGAACAGAGTTTTTGAAACTTCCAAAGACAAACAAGAAAAAGGAGAGTCAAAAGTTTAGAGAAAGAACATGAAACAAGAAGAGGAGCATAGTAATTTGGGAGTTTCACTCCCATACCAAAATTAATCACCTCAAGAAAAGGATGTGGTGAGGGGGTTGTGCTAAATGTCTTATTTTTAGCCCCAAGGAGCCCTTTGCCATTGATGTCAAAGGGGAAGAATTCAGTGAGGGGGAGCAACTTGTTAGGGGGGAGCAGATTGGGAATCCAGTTGTAATCAAATAAAATGTTTAATAGGGTTGTCATCATTGACAAAGGGGGAGATTGTTAGAAATATTGAGTTGTCATTGATGTCAAAGGAGCATGGTATTCAAGGCAGAAATATTCATCAAGAGTAATAAGTTTATAATTTTGGACAATATATCTATGGTGTCAAGAATGGACTTGATGGATAGCAAATAGTGAAAATTATCCAAGGCAAATGAAGCAAGGCAAAGTATATTACAAAGCAAGGAAAATATTTTTAGGCAAAGGATTATAATATTTAAATATTATAAAGAAAATAACAAAGGCTTGGAAAAAAAAGGTTTAAATATTATAAAGAAAAAGACAAAGGCTTGGGACAAAAAGGTTTTAGTAAAGGACAAAGGTTTAAAAGTAAATATTATAATATTTAAATCACAATATTTAAATTATTATAATATAAAGTGGTTTTATAAAGTGAAAGCAAATATTAAGAGCCGACATTTGTGGAGAAGACATAAAGTTAAGAGCAAATATTAAGTGCCGACCTCCATGACGTTTTTGAAGATATTGGAAATATATATATATATATATATATATATATATATATATATATATATATATATATATATATATATATATATATATATATATATATATATATATATGATGTAACAATATTATTTTCAATTATTATGATGCTAATTCAAAAATTGAGTGCATGAATGAGACAAGGTGAATAGGAGAAGAAGAAAAAACTTTTTTGTATGCGTATTGAGCTAAAGTGAAAATTATCTAGCGCACGAGTAAGGCACAATGAATGAGAGGAGAGGAAGACATTTGAATGACATAGAAAAACTTCAAGGAAGGAATAAATTTTATTTTGTGCTCCTTGGGTTCCATTTGATGGAGGATCCCATCTAGTTGGCTAGGCTACGTTAGAGTGCTGCGAAGCAGAAGATCTTGAGTTTCAATCCCTGCAGTATCTATTTTTGCTATTCAAAAAGGAATGCAAGGTATAAGTTTTTTTAAATATTATTTGATGCCTTTTATTCTCGAGTGGAGGAGTATCCCAGTAGGTAGGCTATACTATGCTAGGGGGTTGTGAAGCATGAGTTTTGAGGTCAAATCCCATTCATGATTTTTTGCTAGGTATTATTGTGAGGTAAGGGCAAAAGTTTTAAATTGATTAAAAGGAGGTATAAGGTGTAAAGTGTTTTCTTTAGAGTTGAAATTTTTGCATGGTATAGTGGAAGGCATAAGGTGCAATGTGGATATTTTATTTTTGTATTTTACACATAAGGAGTAATAAGGTTTTATGTTAGTGTGAAATTTTATTGTTGAAAATTATAAACAGAGTTAAAAATATTTTTATGTTAGTGTGAGATATCATTGATGAAAATTATAAAAGGAGTTATAAGGGTTTGAGTTATTAATAAAGCTTTATATTGTGAGAGAGGTATAAGATATTATTTTGAAAATCTTTATTGTACACTTTTTTATAAGGATTCTTAATGTGATTAATTTGATATCTAATCAAGAAAAAGAGTTTTCCTAACAAGAATAAAGACCAAGAATCAAGTGAAGAATCAAGCAGTGGAGAAGAGACTAAATTTGTGAAGAAGATATTTCAAATATACAAGTGGATATTTTATGTTGAAGAAACAAGCAATGCTTCTAGTAGCAGTTATGAAAGCCTCTCAGATAGTGAAAAAGAAGAAATGCTAATTTCTATCGTAGAAGAGAATTAAGATGCTCCTATTATCAAAGACCAATAAGAAGAGAAAGAAGATGATCTTGTAGTTGAATACCAAGAAAAAGGTAAATATTTAGAAAAGGAAGAGGAATCCACAATTGATATGAAAGAGGAACTTGATATTGATATTGAAGAGTTAAAAATGGAGAACTTAATATTGAAGGCTCAAGTACAAGAGGATGAGAAAACAAAAGCAAAGCTTCTACAAGATCTCACAAATTTAAAAAATAAAGTTGAAGAGACAAGGAAAGTTGAAGAAGGTATGGCTGAGAAATTAAAGGAAAAAGAGTTGGAATGTGAAAAAATATAATATGAAGTTGTTTCTCTAAATAAGGAAGTTGAAAAGCTACAACAAAATACCAATTTTGAGAAAAGCACAAAAATCCTAAATGATATTATCAAAGCACAAAGATCTCCATTTATAAAAATAGGACTTGGTTTTGAAGAAGGTCAAGAGAAAAAAAATAAAAAATAAAATAATAAAATAAAGGAATTAAAGAAGAGCCTAAGATCTATGTTGATGTGTTGAGAGGTGATAGTATCAAAGAGGAAGCAAACAAAGAATCATCAAGGAATAGGGACCATCATAAGAAAAGTAAAGAAAGAACCATGATATCAAGGCAAGATGAATATGTCTTCCAAGGTTATTATTTCTCATGTAATCAATTTTTTCATAAAGCTATACATTATAGGGTTCATGATAAAAATTATTATGACTTCACCAAGAGAAATTTCAAGTCATTTGCACCTTTCAAGGACTACAACATCATGTGTTTCAATTGTAATAATTTTTGTCATAAAGCTATACATTGCAGGGTTCATGGTAAGAATTATTATTGCTTCACCAAGAGAAATTTCAAGTCATTTGCACCTTTCAAAGAATACAAAACCATATGTTTTAATTGCAATAATCTTGGGCATAAATAAAAATGGTGTAGAACAGAGTTTTCGAAACTTCCAAAGAAAAACAAGAAAAAGGAAAGTCAAAATGTTCAAAGAGGTATGACTTCAAAATTTTAGAGAAAGAAAATGAAACAAGAAGAGGAGCATAGTAATTTGGGAGTTTCACTCCCATACCAAAATTAATCACCTCAAGAAAAGGATGTTGTGAGGGGGTTGTGCTAAGTGTCTTATTTTTAGCCCCAAGTAGCCCTTTGCCATTGATGTCAAAGGGGGAGAATTCAGTGACGGGGAGCAACTTGTTAGGGGGGAGTAGATTGGGAATCCAGTTGTAATCAAAGAAAATGTTTAATAGGGTTGTCATCATTGAAAAATGGGGATATTTTTAGAAATATTGAGTTGTCATTGATGTCAAAGGAGCACGGTCTTCAAGGCAAAAATATTCATCAAGAGTAATAAGTTTATAAGTTTGGACAATATATTTATGGTGTCAAGAATGGACTTGATGGATAGCAAACAGTGAAAATTATCCAAGGCAAATGAAGCAAGGCAAAGTATATTACAAAGCAAGGAAAATATTTTTAGGCAAAGGATTATAATATTTAAATTTCAAAACTAAAAAATATAAGGAAAATAACAAAGGATTGCAAAAAAAAGGTTTAAATATTATAAAGAAAAAGACAAAGGCTTGGGACAAAAAGGTTTTAGTAAAGGACAAAGGTTTAAAAGTAAATATTATAATATTTAAATCATAAGATTTAAATTATTATAATATAAAGTGGTTTTATAAAGTGAAAGAAAATATTAAGAGCCGACATTTGTGTTGTAATCACAATGACACTGAGAGGGGGGGTGAATCAGTGTGTTCTTTAAAAACTTCTAAAACAATTAAATTATAAAACCAACAGCAGTTTAAAGAAGATAAAAGAGATACTAAATGCATCAAAAAAGCATCACACATAACACAGCATTTTAACGAGGTTCACCAATGTGGCTACTCCTCAAAAAGACTGCTTGGACTACCATCCAAATCCAGTCAATGCAAAGCTAAAACTTTACATAATCCTTTACTAGCACCAACTGGAAGGAGCACCAACCCCTTAACTTTATCTGCTTCAACAGAATGGAGCACCAACTCCTATTTTACCAGCACCTACTGGAAAGAGGCACCAACCCCTTAATTTGCCAGCACCAACTGGAAAGAGGCACCAACCCCTTAATTTGCCAGCACCAACTGGACTTCAATATTGAATAAAAAAATGTTTGACATATACCTTTGTTATTGCAAGACTCTAACTGGTCTATATCACCTTTGCAATCTCTGTGCACTCTGCTCTCTCTTGCACAATCACTTCACACAGTTTGCTGCACTGCTACAGCCAGACTTTGCAATCAACTTTGCCCTTCGCGCTTCTCTACACACTCTGCTTTCTCTGCGCACACGCTTCACACACTCTGTGTCGTTTCACATTCTACTTTCTGCTCAACACGAACTTCACTTTCACAAACACTATGCTCGCATTCACACTTTATCTTTTACACCCCACTTTTCAAACTCGAAGTACCCTTGCTTTTATAGAAGAAGTTTTAGGAACAAACCCTAAAAGAACGTCGGTTGAGAAACCCTAGAATTTGTCAGCTGCCAAACCCTAAAATCCATCGGCCTAGATTTAACTTTGTCGGCCTCAAACACTTCTTCCACCTTCGTCACTTTCCTGTAGCTTATTGCCGCGAAATAGTAACATGTCGGCCCTTTTAATTTAATTTAAATTTTAAATAAAATAAAATTTAAACTAAATATTTAAAATTAAATATCTTCATCATCGGGGCATATTTTTCAACGAAACGAAGAGCCAACTTGGGTTTTAAGAAAAACCCATTTCAAATCTGTTATCCATGGTTTTAAATAAAACTTTTTATTTTGACTGCCTTGGTTTTCACAAAAAACCTTTAAAATTTAAACTAAATATTTAAAATTAAATATCTTTATCACCGGGGCATCTTTTTCAACGAAACAAAGAGCCAACTTGGGTTTTAAGAAAAACCCATTTCAAATTTGTTATCCATGGTTTTAAATAAAATTTTTTATTCTGACTGCATTGGTTTTCACAAAAAACCTTTCCGCTTCTTGACATCTCAGGTTCTAAAGACTTCTTCTCATTCTGAATTATGTTTTATGTTTCTGTGCATCTATCATTTAAGGACTCATGATCTGACTAACTTCTAAACTTTATCCTCTCGCATCCGAGTGACTTCGAATCGCTTGTCCATTGCATCATTAGATCTAACCGATCGTATTGACAATAATGACAATCCTCTTGCAACACCTTGCTCAACATCGAACTCCTATCCATTGTACTTTGGCTGCACCTTGTTGTTCAATAAACTCTTGTCCATTGCATCAATAAATCTGTCTGACTGTGTTGACAACAATGACAATACTATTTTCTGCACTTTGCTCAACAATCTCCCCCTTTGGAATTGTTGGCAACACATGTGCAATTTTCTTGTAAATCTTCTCCCCCTTTGACAATAATACCAAAGGGCTACTGCAGACTCCCCCTGAGTCTATGCACAATATTCTTAGACACAAATGATTACAATTAGCAAATATTCCAAGCATGAACAAGAAGAAAAACAAGTACACAAATGCTCCCCCTGAGTCCAAGACCACTTCATTTCACTGATCGACAACATCATGATAAGCATAATAGGCATCAATAAAATCAACAATGTGAATAGCAGCAATAACCAATGAATGACACCATCACCGTAAACTTCACCAATATAACATGTGTAAGAACATGACTGAACCACTCGTCTTCCAGTGCAACTACCCTCTGTTGCTTTGCAAACTCAAACTTGTCCACTATTAGTGAAGGCATACAATAATCTTATATAGCCAACTTTTTGTTCTGCAATGCCAGCAACATCTACATACAACTTCACCATGCATCTTGGATATATTCTCAACAAGCTTGAACCCAATGACAGTTGTTTGTCTCTCTCTGCAGTGAGAATCCAACAGGCTACCTCAATCCACTTTCAACTCTATGCAGGTACCAACCACAGCACAACCAACATCTTTTCTCAACCAATTAGGGCTTTAGCAACAATGCTTATAGACAAGGTTTAACCAACATCATTCAACTCAAGATTAACTTTGAAGCATTCAACCAATCACTACATGAAAAGGAAACTAGTAGACATCCTTTTCCTTCCAAAGGTATTTGAACAAGATAGCCACCAACATAAATCACCAAGGCAAAGAATAACTTGCTCAAATCAAAATCAATGGATTAAGCCCAAATCATGTATCAAGAAAAGCATTAACTTGATCAAAACAACCACTATGAAAGCAACTCAACTATTCATCACTAGGCTGGAAATCATCTGGCTGCTCATTAAAAAACTTTTTTTTTTTTCAATCTTCCCATTCAACATGTTGATTTCACTTTTGTCAACAGAATTGACAAGTGACTCACATCTGTACCAATTTTTGTCCAAAGACTTGCAATTTTGCTGCCAACTCTTACTTTCAACTATGCATGTCGGAAGAAGACATTTTGTCAAACACTTTATGGCCAACCGTAGTGCACCTTACTCAGCCTCAAGCTTCTTATCCTTGGACTGGCATTAAATCAATAGTTAAAACAAAACTGTCTGTGAATTAAATATATTCACCAAGGTGTCATGAAAGATCTAGTAATCTTCACATCAAAGAGTAAAAACAAATACATGCTGCTCGAAACACAAATACACATCTAGGGCAAGCATTCTTTCGTTGAGCAAATTATCTGGACTATTATGATTCGTAATTTTGAACAGTGGTATTAAGAATCATCAACAATACAACAGTGACATATCTCAAAACTACCAATGGTGACAACTCTCAAATTAAACACCACACTTCACGGCATTTCCACAAACCACTATATGAACTGAAAAACACACTTTAATAACTATACAACATTAACATAACTGCTTACCTTTCATCCTCATATACCTATACAAATACATAGGAGCATTAAAATAAAACTTTAATATTGCTCCTCCTGAGGATGTGCCACCTGGAGTTGCTTAGAGCAATGGCAGAGTAGCCTCCTTCAGTCCAAGGAGACACAATTTTCTTTCTTCTGTCTTTATCCAGACTTTCCTAAACTTGGGCTTGGGTTTTTCAACAACATCCCTATTTTGCTCCTGTTCGTGAACTTGAACATTTCTCTTGTGGGGTTGTCTCTTGTGCATTCTTGATGGATGATTATTTTCTTTTCTTTTATGCACATGATATGTTCCTTGTCGGTGTTGTCCTCTTTGTGTCTGATGAAATCTAGGGTTTTGCCTTAGATTAGATATAGAAGGGCTTGGACAGAACCTTGCTATGTGCCCTTGACCATTGCATTTAAAACATTGCACATGTTTTATTCCCTGTATGTATTGCATTCTATGTGTATGATGAAATCTATGGTATTGCCTTAGATTGGATACATAAGTGCTTGAACAAAACCTTGCTATGTGCCCATGGCCATTACATTTAAAACATTGCACGGGGTGTTCACTCAAAAAAATAGAAGTATTTTTATCAGCATAACTCTTTGATCTATTGTTCAGTCCACAATAAATTGCCTTGTGACCAAAGTGGTTGCATTTAGAACAATAGCCATAAAAAGCATTATTATTAAAAGAGTGAGAGTGAGAGAACCTCTTTTGCTGTGGTTGCTTTGCTGTAGATCTTCTTTGATATTTTCTTCCTTTTGAGGATTCATATTCAGACTTTTCTTGTTTCAATACTTCAACCGAGGACTTCTTCTTCTCTGCATATTTGGAGGATGAAGGTTGTTCAACTTCATATCCAAGACCAAACTTAGCTGTGGAGCTTCTTTGTTGATTTATCATTGTATCTAGCAACTCTATGCTCTTCTCAAATTTGAGATTTATATTGGCATCTTTTCGTTGTTTCTTCAATGAAACAATCTCTTCTTATTGTTGGTAGCATACAGTCTCTTTCTCATTGATCTGAGACCTAAGAATATCTTCAATCCTTTTGTTCTATTCTACTTGCAGCTTTAGATCAACAATAACCTGTTTATATTCCTCTTCACTTGTGCTGTATACATCATTCTTATTATCCAGTTGTGTCTTCAAGGCTTCTTCTGATTTCTTGGCCTTTTGAACTTGTAGGAAGAGATCTTCAATCTCATCCTCATATTCTTCTAATTTCTTGGACAGTATTTTGTTCTTTTTCTTTTCTATTCTCCACTTTTCAAGAGCAGATATCAACTCTCCTTCAAAATCTACTTCAGCATCAATATTTTCATCACAAACTTCAGGATTCACTTCTTCTACCTTTTTTGGTTCAAATTTCTCTTCTACAGGAACCGAAACTGACTGGGATGCCTTTTTGGATGAGGAACTATTCTTCTTAGCCATTGTGTACTAATCCAAGATCAACCCTGACTGATTTAGCCAAAATTGGGAACTTGGCTCTAATACCAATTGTTGTAATCACAATGACACTGAGAGGGGGGGTGAATCAGTGTGTTCTTTAAAAACTTCTAAAACAATTAGATTATAAAACCAGCAGCAGTTTAAAGCAGATAAAAGAGATACTAAATGCATCAAGAAAGCATCACACATAACACAGCATTTTAATGAGGTTCACCAATGTGGCTACTCCTCAAAAAGACTGCTTGGACTACCATACAAATCTAGTCAATGCAAAGCTACAACTTTACATAATCCTTTACCAGCACCAACTGGAAGGAGCACCAACCCCTTAACTTTATCTACTTCAACAGAATGGAGCACAAACTCCTATTTTACTAGCACCTACTGGAAAGAGGCACCAACCCCTTAATTTTCCAGCACCAATCGGACAAATTGTTTACCAAGCACCCAACTGGAAAGAGGCACCAACCCCTTAATTTGCCAGCACTAACTGGACTTCAATATTGAATAAAAAAATGTTTGACATATACCTTTGTTATTGCAAGACTCTAACTGGTCTACATCACCTTTGCAATCTCTGTGCACTCTGCTCTCTCTTGCACAATCACTTCACACAGTTTTGCTGCCTTGCTACAGCCAGAATTTGTAATCAACTTTGCCCTTCGCGCTTCTCTGCACACTCTGCTTTCTCTGCGCACATGCTTCGCACACTCTGTGTCGTTTCACATTCTGCTTTCTACTCAACACGAACTTCACTTTCACAAACACTATGCTCACATTCACACTTTATCTTTTACACCCCACTTTTCAAACTCGAAGTACCCTTGCTTTTATAGAAGAAGTTTTAGGAACAAACCCTAAAAGAATGTCGGTTGAGAAACCCTAGAATTTGTCAGCTGCCAAACCCTAAAATCTGCCGGCCCAGATTTAATTTTGTCAGCCTCAAACACTTCTTCCACCTTCGTCACTTTCCTGTAGCTTATTGTCATGAAATAGTAACATGTCGGCCCTTTTAATTTAATTTAATATTTTAATTTAAATTTTAAATAAAATAAAATTTAAACTAAATATTTAAAATTAAATATCTTCATCACCGGGGCATCTTTTTCAACGAAACGAAGAGCCAAATTGGGTTTTAAGAAAAACCCATTTCAAATCTGTTATCCATGGTTTTAAATAAAACTTTTTATTTTGACTGCCTTGGTTTTCACAAAAAACCTTTAAAATTTAAACTAAATATTTAAAATTAAATATCTTTATCACCGGGGCATATTTTTCAACGAAACGAAGAGCCAACTTGGGTTTTAAGAAAAACCCATTTCAAATCTGTTATCCATGGTTTTAAATAAAACTTTTTATTCTGACTGCCTTGGTTTTCACGAAAAACCTTTTCGCTTCTTGACATCTCAGGTTCTGAAGACTTCTTCTTCTCATTCTGAATTATGTTTTCTATTTCTGTGCATCTATCATTTAAGGACTCATGATCTGACTAACTTCTAAAATTTATCCTTTGCATCTGAGTGACTTCGAATCGCTTCGTCCATTGCATCATTAGATCTAACCGATCTGTATTGACAACAATGACAACCCTCGTGCAACACCTTGCTCAACACTGAACTCCTATCCATTGTACTTTGGCTGCACCTTGCTGTTCAATAAACTCTTGTCCATTGCATCAATAAATCTGTCTGACTGTGTTGACAAAAATGACAATACTATTTGCTGCACTTTGCTCAACAATTTGTGGAGAAGACATAAAGTTAAGAGCAAATATTAAGCATCGACCTCCGTGACATTTTCAAAGACATTGGAAACATATATATGAGGCAACAATATTATTTGCAATTATGATGATGCTAATTCAAAAATCAAGCACACGAATGAGACACGATGAATAAGAGAAGAAGAAATTTATTTGCATGCGTATTGAGCTAAAGTGAAAATTATCCAATGCATGAGTAAGGCACAACGAATGAGAGGAGAGGAAGACATTTGAACAGTATAGCGAAACTTCAAGGAACAAATAAAGTTTATTTTGTGCTCCTTGGGTTTCATCCAATGGAGTAGCCCATCCGGTTTGCTAGGCTGCATTAGAATACTACGAAGTAGAAGATCCTGAGTTTGAATATTTGTAGTACCCATTTTTATTGTGTGAAAAAGAATGCAAGGTATAAGGTTTTTAAATATTATTTGATGCCTTTTGTTCTCAGGTGGAGGAGTAGCCCAAATGGTAGGCTAGGCTGCACTAGGGGGCTACAAAGCACGAGGTTTGAGGTCAAATCTCGTTCATGATTTTTTGTTGGGTATTATTGTAAGATAAGACAAAATGTTTTAAATTGATTAAAAGGAGGTATAAGGTGTAAAGTGTTTTATTTAGAGTTGAAATTTTTGCATGGTATAGTGGAAGGCATAAGGTGCAACGTGGATATTTTATTTTTGTATTTTACACATAAGGAGTAATAAGGTTTTATGTTAGTGTGAAATTTCATTGTTGAAAATTATAAAAGGAGTTAAAAAGGTTTTTATGTTAGTGTGAGATGAAAATTATAAAAGGAGTTATAAGGGTTTGAGTTATTAATAAAGCTTTATATTGTGAGAGAGGTATAAGATATTATTTTGAAAAGCTTTATTGTGCACTTTTTGATAAGGGTTTTTAATGTGATTGATTTGATATCTAATCAAGAAAAAGAGTTTTGCTAACAAGTTTTTGAAGGTGCAAAGAAAGGAAAATTATTTGTCAAGACAGGTTTGGGAAGCTCATAGAGGATCAACATTATTGAAGCAAATTTAAAGGTATTGTAATTCAATTCCTTTCTCAAGGAGGTTTTGTTTAAAGGAAAAAAAAAATTGTCATAAGGTTGGAGATATAAGGAATTATTCTATGTGCATTGTTTTTCCTGAAATTAGAAATAATTGATAAGAGTTATAGATCAGACTTGAGAGCAAAGTTATGCATTATTTTTGTTTGAAATTGGGAATAATTGATAAGAATTATAAATCAATTTTGAGAGAAATTTTGTGCATGGTTCTTGTATAGAATTGAGAATGAATGTATAAGTGTAATAGATCAGTTTTGTGAAGCAAATTTGTGCATTGGTTTTGAGTGATATTGGAAATGAAAGTGCAAGAGTTATAGATCAGTTTTATGAAGAAAATTTATGCATTGGATTTGATTGATTTTGGGAGTACATAAGAAGGTCAACCATCAAGTGCTAGTCTAAAGCTATCCTTTTGAATGAAATAAATTTGAGATATGTAAAAGCGATAGACTTAATGAATGTAAAGAACATATTGGTATTTTTTAATGCATATCATTTTCTATATGTTCTTGAGGTTAAAAGAAATTTGGGTAAAATATGTCTAAATTGCTTTAGTTGAGAAAAGCACATGGAAAGATATGAGAATTGTTTGTATGCAAGATTTGGGAAAGATATGAGCATTGTTTTTATGCAATATTTGGGAAAGATATGAGCATTTTTTGTATGAAATATTTGGGAAAGATATGAGCATTTTTTGTATGCAAGATTTGTGAAAGATATGAGCATTGTTTGTATGCAAGATTTGGGAAAGATATGAGCATTTTTTGTAAGCAAGATTTAGTAAAGATATGAGAATTGTTTGTATGCAATATTTTGGATCTAATTTGAGCAAGTTTTTATGATCATATTTAAGTAAATTTGTGAACAATATTGAGCATAATTATGAGTAGGTTTGAGCAGTTTTTGTGAGTAGATTTGAGCAGAGTTGTGAGTAGGTTTGAGTAGGTTTTGTGAGTAGATTTGAGGATATTTGTGAGCAAGTTTAAGTAGAGTTTTGAGCATTTTTGAGAAGAGTTGTGGGTATTTTTGAGAATATTTGTGAGTAGGTTTGAGAAGAGTTATGAATAGGTTTGAGTAGAGTTGTGAGTAGGTTTGAGCAGTGGTGGTGAATAGGATTGAGCAGGCTTTAGAGATCCATAAACTAGAGCAGAAGATATTGGTGTATCCTATGGATAGAGGTCCATGAACCAGAGCATAGGGGATTGGTTTCTTCTATGGATATAGGTCCATAAACTAGAGCAAAGGATATTGGTGTCTCCTATGGATAGAGTTCCATGAACTATAGTAGAGGGGATTGGTGTCTCCAGTGGATAGAGGTCCATAAACTAGAATTGAGTGGATTCGTTTCTCTTGTGGGTAGGATCCCATGAACTTGTGAGAGGGGATAGGTATATCCTATGGATTGGGATCCACAAACATTATAATAGAAAATTTGTTTGCAAGAAATTTATTGAGAAATTTAGAATAAATATTTCTCCATGGATGTAGCCCACATTGAGTGAATGACATTAACTATGTCTCTTATGTGTGTGGTGATTTGTGCATTATTTTATTATTGGAATTAATAATAATTGATGGTATTTCTTTGGAAAGAAAAGTAAAAGTTTTATCTTATACTATTCATCCCCCTCTTAGTATAAGCTTGTGTTCTTCACTCTCCATTTTGACTAGTGTTTGGTTGCTACAATTTGATACATTTGAGAATTCCTACACATTTTAAAGAAAATATTAGAAAAATACATCTTCATGGGACGAAAAACATCCCTCCCTTGGAAATTGTTCATTGATGACCTTGGAATATGCATAAATCCATTATGGAAAAATTAAAATAATTTCATCCATAAAGTTTCCATTATGCACATGGGTGAAATTCTGATGTGCATTCGACCACTTTCCAATGCTAAATATTATTCATACGAGGCACAAACGCTCATGAAAATAGAAATTAGGCACCTTGTTACATGGAAATCAAGTGCCTTCTTTTGAATCAAAGCATACAAATATTTGGTAAATAGAAAGCATGCACCTTTTGTTAGCAATAAAGCATCATGCTTAAATGGAAAGCAAATGCATTTTACTAGCAATCAGACACCATACTAAAAAAATAGAAAATAGAAATTAGGTACCTTTTTATTAGCAATCGTGTGCCATACATAAAAATAGAAAGCACTTTTTTTTATGTCCAAGAAATTAGGTGTCATTTTCCCAAAAATGAAAGTCAGACGTCATTTTATTAGAAATACATGAATTAGGTGTTGGTCTACCAAAAAATGGGACTCAGGCACATTTTCCTTGACATACTGGGATTTGGGCACCTTTTATCATACAAATAGAAATCAGGTTTTATTTCCTCAAAATATAGGAATCAGGTGCCCTCTTTCATAAAAATGGGAGTCAGGTACCTTCTTCTCCAAAAAATGGGAATCAGACATCTTCCTCTTTAGAAAATGGAAAGCATGTGCTTCTCCTTTATTTCAACATCTTTTGATGTGTTCACTAATGTATTCTCACAGTTGATTAGGACTTCAATATTTTGGTTTGAAGAACAGGGAAAGAATCAACATCTGCTACTTGAACCAGCATTCGGGTATTTTTCTTCATGAAGACAAAAAACACCCAAATACTTTTTCAGATATGGTTTTCCTCTCCAAGTGGGGATGAGCAACTTCTAATGGAATTTAATATCCTATAAATTTAGGATTGCACAGGTTCATAGATCCTATGCTTGTTAGATCTAGATTTCCCAGGCTGCCTAACAGTTACACTTAGGGCATCATTCCTACAAAATAGAAATACAACTAAAGAAAGAAAAATTACAAAATTTTAAAAGAATAATTATTTTTGGACCATGTGGACAATGTTCACATATTACTGAATCATTTTAAAACTAGAATCAACTGGGGTCTCCCCCATGCCTAAATTGGACTTCATCATATAAGTCTTAGACACATGATATGGATGCAATTGGTGACCATTGACTATTAATGTAATATTACTATCGTCAATTGTTCTAATCCTCACAAATCCATTTTTGATGACTTCAATCACTTCATATGGCCCCATCCAATATTGCATAATTTTACCTTTCCTTTCTTGGACTCGAGATTCATACAATAATGCCCACTCTCCCATTTTTAACTGCTTTGTCCTAGTGTGATGATCATGCCACTTGGCCCTCTATTTCTAGATGACCTCTATCCAATGCAGAGAATATCTTTAGTATTCATCCATATAGTTAAGCTACTAAATCCACTCCTTTTGTGTCTCATCCAGATTAAAATTTATATCTACTATAGTTCTGAGAGTTTTAATCTCAAATTCTATGGGCATCATAGCATTCTTCCCATATATTAGCTGGAATGGTGTAAAACCAATAGTAATTTTCCAGGTGGCTCTGTAAGCCTGCACTACTTTTGGTAATCTTGTGTCCTAGTCCTTCCTATGCTACTATACCATCTTTGTGAGAATTTTCTCTAGTTCATGGTTGGTTACATCTACTTGCCCATTTTCCTATGAATGGTAAGGAGTGGTTTTGTTATGCCTAATTTTATATTGTTGCATGAGTTCTTAAATCAATTTTGAAGTAAATTGAGGCCCTTTATCAGTTGTGATCTCCCTTGAAATCCCAAATCTGGTGAAAATATATGAATACAAAAATTCTTATATAGTCTTCTCTTTAGAATCATGCAATTCATGCACTTCAACCCACTTGGTCACATACTCAGTGTAAACTAAGATATACCTCTTACCTACTGACTATGGATTAATGGGTCCTAAGAAGTTCATCCTCCATTTATCAAATGGCTCTATGTCTATATGTGGTTGGAGTGGCATTTCATCTCTGAGATTAGATCTACCCATCCTCTAACATTGGTCACATTGGCTCACATGCTTGGCTACATATTTGAATAGTGAAGGCCAGTAATAATCAGTCTGCAATAATTTGAATGCAGTCCTTTTTCCTGCAAAATGGCCACCACAAGGTTCATTATGGTAATCTTTCAATATTTTTACAATCTCATTATTAGTAACACATCTTCTCATCACCTGATCAGGCCCTGTTTTAAATAAGCACCCATCAATCCATGAGAATTCTACACTTTTCTCAATTAAAGTTTGTTTATCATGTGGTGAAGGTGTAGGGGATATTTTACCAGTGGCTAAATAATTAGCCATATCTACTTACCATGGCATATGTTAATTAAGATAAAACAAATGATAATGTGGAAACCAATTTTTTATGACTGACTGATCAAGAGGTGTCAATCTGGAAAGGAAATTAGCTACCACATTGTCTTTACCTGGTTTTTCTATAATTATCACATCAAACTCCTACAAAATTAATAGCCATTTTATAATACTTCCACTAATTCCAAGTTTTTTTATCAGGTTTCTAATAGCTAAATGATCAATGTGCACAAAAACTTGATATCCTGTAATATAGTGGTACAATTTGTTAAGAGCATGTATGACTGCAATGAATTCCTTTTCTATGATAGTATAATTTAACTTAGCACCTGTAATATATTTACTAACATAATTTATGGCATAAAAATCATCACCATATTTCTATCCCATAACTGACCCTATGCATTATTGGATGAATATGCATATATGTGAAAGGGTATGGTCCAATTTGGACCCCTCAAGATTGGATCAAAAGTCAAATTTTCTTTCAAAATGTTAAATTCTTGGTCACAATAATTTGTCTAGACAAACTCTATATATTTTTCTAACAATGTGCTTAGGGGTTTAGTATTTTTGCTAAAGTCTTCTATAAACCTTCTATAGTAACCAACTGACCCAAGGAAATTATGGATATCCTTTTGAGTTTGGGTGTAGGTATGCTTTTTATAACTTCCATATTCTTCTTGTCTACCTTGATCTCATCTATAGATATATGATGTCCTAAAACTATCCCCTTCTGCATTAACATATAACATTTCTCATTACTTAGGGATAGATTGGTTTCCTCACACTGCTGAAGTGTTTTATCCAAATTTTCTATAGCTTATTCAAAGGTTTCACCATAAATAATGAAATCATCCATATATACATCCATAGTTTCTCCAATCATATCAAATAATATGCTCAAAACTACGCTTTGAAATGTGGTAGGTGCATTGCACAAACCAAAGGGTAAAACTCGATAAGGGAAGGTTCCCCATGGACAAGTGAATGTGGTCTTATCTTGGTCCTCTTACCCAATATGAATCTGATTATATCCACTAAATCCATCCAAGAAAAAAAAGTATTTATTTCCTTCCAAGATATAAATGACCTAATATATGAAAGGTAAGGGAAAGTGGTCTTTCTTGGTTGCTTATTCAGTGACCTGTAATCAAACACAGATTCTCCACTTTCCATTTTTCTTAGGTACCACCACCAAAGGTAATACCAATTCACTATCTTAGATAGGGTAGATAAACTGAACTGTCAAGAGTTTCTAAAATTATGTTTTTAAAATATGCTTCATAGTTGGATTCATCCTACGATGTGGTTGTCTTATCGATTTTTTTTCATCTTCTAGATATATTCGATGAGTACAAGTTTCAGGAGATATTCCTCTCATTTCTAAATACTCCCAAGCAAAGACACATTGATGTTTGACTAATATTTCTATTAGTTTGATCTATTATTCAAATGTTAACCCATAATTTATGTTTAATACTCTCCCAAGTGCAACTTCTATTTGTTGAATATGATGATATTTTCCTCCCACTAATGGCAAATTTGGAGGAGGACAAGAGGGTTCTCCTTGGAAAATTTTTGTTATCACCCTATCCTCATCACTCCCATCCTCCAACTCATCAAGTGATATGTTGGATTGAATCATTGATAATCCACTCATGTTCTGGTTTTTACTGGTAGGTTCTCCTAATAATTCTATAGACTATGCAGGTGGATGGATAATCAAAATTTTCACATTCTGACCATCAAAAATGGTCATTTGTCCATTTTTGCAAATTATATAGGCATTAGCTATTACCAACCAAAGCCTACCTAATATGAGAGGATATCAACCTAATCCAGACTTATATTGTAGCACTAATAAATATACTGGGTACTCCCATGCATCTACTGTAATAGTGATGTCTTCTAGCATTCTCTTAGGGAGGACTATTGACATGTCTACCAACTGAAGGATAGTTTTGGTTGGCTTCATATTGGTTAAACTAAGTTTTTACATGGTTTCCTTGGGCATGAAATTAATTGTAGCCCCTAGATATACTAATGTATTGGGTAAAACACAACCCTCAATTTTCACAGTTAAAATAGGGCTTTCTAGGTCTGAATATTTTTGGTTGTAGGTATTTTCTAGCATAAGATTAGCTAGTTGTCCTACCAAATTGATTGGTTGTGCTAGTTTTCTCCCTCGTTTTATCAGACACAACTCTCTTATGGAATTTTTATAGATAGGAATATCCTTGATGGCCTAAAAGAGAGGAATTATGAATGTCAGGTTCTTCAAACTGGAAAGAATATCAAATTATAGTTGTATTCGCTTCTTGGGTTCTTGCAACCTTTTTGAAAAAGGTGGAACCCCTTCTCTATTATTTATAATTGTTGATTATTCTTCTACTTCTTATATAAGAGGTGATTCCTCTTTTTATAACTCTATTATTTCCTCCTCTTCTACCTGAGGAGCTACTTCTACACCTACATGTCTACCTGACCTTAATTGTATGGGACTACAATCTACTTTGATATTATACATGGGGTACATATCATTCTCCATATGGTATGTTGGTTGTGGTTTTTTGTTTGGATTAGAAGTAGGTTGTGCTGATATTTGAGTAGGTCTCAAAGCAAGGGGAGCTGGCAGACTTGGCTATAGTGGTATTGGTGTAGAATGTTGTGGAGTTTGGCTCTAAGTATTATGATTTCTCCACTACTATACGGGTTGTTGGTATGACATCCATGGGTAGGTATTGTAAGGATTTTCTCCTTGAATAAATTGATTCCAAGGTTGTTTTCCCCACCATCCCATGTTGGGTGGCTAAAATTGACCTTGGTCCTGATAATTGCTACCCCCATAGGATGGTATTCCGGCTGGCATGTTGTTTCCCATAGGATACTATTGTCAATTTTTCCTAATAACCATGAATTACACTTTCATTACTTCAGGTTCCTCTCTATATTTTGATAACTACAAACACAACTTAGTTTATGATCTTTTTGACATACAACACACACTCTAACTTTTTTCTCAGGGTATTTGTTTTTAGGGTTCTTTCCCCTACATTTAGGACAAAAATAGGATAATGTTGCCTCATTCTCCTACTTATTTTTCTAAAGTAGAAGGGTGTCCATTTGGAGTGAGAGAGATGAAAAAATCTCACTCTTGAGGTCTTCAAGCATATTTTCTATTTTTTTTTTAGTGAAAATGGTTGATTGTTTAATATTCCTGGGGATTAACTTACCCTTCTTGAGTAGTTCCAGCATAATGATCGAATATCAAACATTTGGTGTTGATAAATGTCCCCTCCAAAAATCATGTTTAATGCATCAAGAGATTCATTTGTAAACCCCTTTAATAACATACTTCTCAAGGACATGCCTCCTAGTCTTGCATGGGGAGATATTTGTAAATTAAATTTAAACCTATCACAATACTCCTCTAATGATTCTCCTTCTTTTTGTGTCATATCTAGGACTTCTCTAAAATCTCATGCCCTACCAAAGTCTTGATACTGATCTAGGAAGAGTTTTTCATGTCTTCCCAAGTAGTTATCTATCAATGTCCTAAACGGATGAACCAACACATGGCTACATCATCAAGAGTTGAGGGAAACAACAAATTTTTTGAGCATCGGTTATATAGTCTACCAACGTACATAGAATATCAAACTTAAAGAGAAAAAGGTCAAGATATTCTAATTTAAATCCTCTAAATATTGGAAGGTGGGTAGGAGAGATATGTTTCATCTTATGGTCTCCTCTTGCCTCTTCTATGGGGAAGTTAAAACTAGTGGATGCTTCTTCTACTATTTTAGCCATCTTGTCTACTATCAAGGTTTCTACACATGTTGTGTTTAAAGTAGCTTTCAAGTCTTCTATCTCGTTTCTTTTTCCTCTAGATAGATTACTAAATTAGTGTTTGAAATAGTCCCTTCCTCAACTACTTGCCAACATTGAAGGTTTAGTAAATATTAGATTGAACTCTTCCTATATCATATCCTTCCCTAAGATTTTGCTAGTCTATTTTTGAAGGATCCTGTGCAAATAATAGATATTGAATCCAATGCACGGGTGGAGACGGTGGTGGAGAGGTTTCAGTCTCAAGATTTGGCACAGCTAAAAAAGAGGATTTTTAAGAAACAACTTTTATGTTCTTGATAAAATGACCATCTTGTACTCTAATTCTATGCAAACTCATACAAAATTTAAAATGGAGGTTTTGTAGAACGTAACCTAAACTACTTCTAACATACTTTATTCAAAATAAAAATTTACAATTGGCTACTCCCCAACAATGGTTCCAAAATTTTGGGCAAAAAATTGGTTAGTTTTCTATGGTATAAATGATTTCCTCCATTTAATTTTCAATCGAGGATAGCTCATTAACTTCTGGGTAACCTTGCACAACATATGTTTGTAATATCCCTTTAATCAGATGATTCCCTTAGATTCTACGCTTTTAGGGGTTTTTTGTTTTATTGGAGTTCTCGTTTATCTTCCAAACCACTAATTTAATTTATATTATCAAATATATTACTAAAATGCCTTGAAATAAAAACTACACACTTGCTAGAAATTTACAAAAAATAGGGAAAATTATAGTATTAAACTAAATTACAAAAAATAGGAAAATGAATTAAAATGATATAAAATAGGTAAAATAAGGGAGGAATATTGTTGAGAGTGGGCCCAAGCTTCTAGAAGATTCCACCCATGTTAAGTTATACACCGGATGCTAGTTGAGTTGATCAAAAGACTCAAATGAATTGTATTTAGAATTATAGTAAACTTTACAAAGAAAAATCTAGGATCTATTTTTCAGGGGTGGCCTACATTTTTATAAGATATACGTCCATGCCCTGTTACATTCTAAAAGCAAATTGATTTTTTATTTTTTTGTTAGAACAATATGCAGGAATAAAGGAGATAAATCAAAATATTAAGTTTATAATATATTCAATATATTTTGTATCAGAAAAAATACATTTTATATTTTACTCTACCCAATTACATTGATTTTTATGTGATTTCTGAAAAATAGATGACATATGGTCGTTGACATTTATGCTGTAATTTTGTGTCAATAGGAATCATGCATCTTATCTATAGAATATGGGAATCAAGTGCCAAAATAGAAGTCGACCACCTAATGGGAATCAGGTGCCCAATATTCAAGTGCCAAATGGGAATCAAGTGCTCGACAATCAAGTGCCAAACAAGAATCAAGTGCCTAAACGAGAGCTGAGCGCATAACTTAGGGCTTCATCACTATTTTGATGTAGATATTTTTACCATCACAAAATAGAAAGTGTCAGGTCTTAATGGGACCTCGATGTAGTCATGATAAAATACTATAAAATCCACTGAATCTACACATAATTCACTCAAAAAAAATATTAGACAACATACGTAATCTAATGTTAAATACATATAAAATTTTCATAAAACATATATTTCTATTAAAATAAATTCTGCAATATATATGAAAAATTTGTACAAAAATGAGCATTTTTAGGCCTCGTCAATAAGTTGCTTAAGTTAAATATTTATTTATTAAATATTTTGATTAAAAATGGAGTAATAAGGCATACAAATTAGTTTATTTGTTTTTAAAAGTTTTAAAGTTTTTGAAATATATTTTTGTTTTTCTATTTTTGAAAATATTTGAAAAATAAAAAACATTTGCAAATTTAGTTATTTGGGAGTCAAAAGGATTTCTACACCAAAACTTAGGAAATTTTCTTTTGCAAAATTCATTTTCTTAGTTTCTAAAATATAGGGAGATATAAGGTTTACTACTTCATAGGATTTAATTTAGAAATTTAAATTATTTAAACCTAGGGAGTTATAAGGTAGCCTACATCAAAGGAAATATATTCTTAACATTGTTTGCATATCATGGAAGAAATTATTAAAAATGCATTCAATAATGAAGATATAGCAAATAAAAATAAAAGGTTATTTTAAAATAATGATAGATGACCTTGATAAAGATGAGAAATCAACAAGATTGTAAAATATTCAAGAGGACATACCATTGGATATTGTTACTACAAAATATTATTCTAGTAGTTCATAAATCTCAAAAATAAAAAACTACTAAAAATAATGAAGACTTTAATGATCTACAAATTATCTACATGAAAAACAAGGATAAAATAGCTTTGGTTGTACATAAACGGTTATGTTATTTTACTAAGAATATAAATGAACTTGAATCTCCTTGAAGGATGAATAAAGCAATAAAAACACCTTCAATATGTGTCTATTGCAATAGAATTGGTCATGAAAAATAAATTTGTTTGAGTCTTTATCCATGTAAATATTGTGGAAGAAAAACTCATTCATCTATTTCATGTTGGTACAAGGAGAAGTATTATAGAAGATTTAAAATAGTATTAATATTCAAATTAAATTATCTTTTTCAAATACTCATCTCTAAAGCATATTCTAATAATTTATTCAAGTGTGTAACTCTAAATTATATGAAGATAAAACATTTAAAAATCATGTAAAACTAAAATGGATTAAACATGGTCCAAATTTATCTTACAAAGAAATTAGATCATATGTGTTACAAGGTCACTTGTATATTGAAGATGAATAATGAAGACTATGATTAAAGACTAAAGTCTTCAATAACCAAACAATGTAATGCAGAGGGGTGTTGGAGTATATTAAATTATTTGGTACATGCTAATATACCCCCATGGCACCTTCATGGTACATATTTTAAATATTATATTAGGGTTGAGTCTTAGTTTAGAGTGTGAGTATTATTTTATGTAATGTTGTAATGTGCAGGAAATGCACAAGTGTTATGTAAGTGTGTATGTGAAAGAAATGCACAAGTGTCATGTGATTATGTGCACAAGTATCTTATACGTAAGAGTGCACAAATGTCTTTAGATTAGAGTGTGCTAAGTGAAGAGTCATGTCTAGGTATGCATACAATATAGAGTCATGTGTATGCAAGTGTCAAGTAGAGAAGCCAAGAGTCATGAGACTTGGCATATGGAAAGAAATAGTCAAGTATCCAAAGATTCATTCTACTATGGCTATATAGTACTCCATAGAGGACTATATGTATATCCAATAATCAAATAATCATCATCAAGTATCATATTTGTAAGAAAATAATGAGTAATAAGATTGCATACATTTGAGCAATTAATATTATAAGTTGTGCTACATGGTTTGTATATGTATGATTAAAGCTATTTACATTCATATTATTTTTTATCAATGAATGTTATTTGATATATCATAAGCCTTGATTTACATATTAGTTTGCTCATATTATTATACTTACATCATTATATTGATCTTATTGTATTGTGGATATATTATATTTGATCATGTAAAATTTATCCTATAAGTTGTATGTTAGTATTAAGGCTTAAAAAACCATCAAATTTTTCATATTTTACTTTGAATGCAAATTAGTGTAAGTTATCATAGTACTATTCTATAAGGAACAATGAAATTTGGCCTAAATCCATAGGTCGAAATAACTCATTATCAATTGTTGGAAATTTGAGCATGTTGTGTTGTTATTGATGTCAAAAGGTTTAATATCCTAAGGTTGATGGAAATATTTGTGAAAGGGCACATGAGGCATAAGGAAATAAGTAGAGAGAAAAGCCTTCTCCATGGTGGTATTGAAAAATAAAAGGGTCAAGTTGATTTACCATGGTGGTATTTGAAAAAGAAAAATAAAAGGATGAAGTTGATTTATCATGGCAGCATTTGAAAGAGGAAAATAAAAACGTCTATTTTATTTACCTTTGTGGTAATTACACAAAAATAAAATATTAAATTGATTAACCTTGGTGGCAAAAGTTTAGCCTAAGAAAATAAAATTATAACATTTAAATCCCTTGGATTTAAATAATTATAATTAAAATATATTATTTTATTTGGTGCCAAAGGTTTAAAAATTTGATTACCTACATCCAATGTCAAATATTAATGCAACCATTGCATATAAATATTGCAATGATAAAGTGGTTGATATGGTGTATTCATTCATTGAAATCTATGTGCCCATTTGATAATAGTTCGACTCACGGTGGAGGGGAAGAATATGCAAATTTTTTGAAGTCAAGGCGGAGGAAAGGACAAGGAGTAGAAGCTCTAGAATTCTATCCCATCTGAGCAGGTAGCCTAGATGGTAACATCTATGGTGGTAAGTCATGGTAGTTTATAGGTCTCGAGTTTGAGATGCGACAAAGGTAGGTGACAATTTTTTTGCTTGAGATTTTGTTTTGTGCCAAAGGTAGAGGATGAAAGAGAGTGTATGCTCTTTTGGTTTGTTTAAGTGGCTATCCCTCATGGTTTTTGCCCTTGTGCTAGGGTGCGGAGGCGAGCGAGGTCACAGGTTCGAGTAGCTACAACAACACTTGAAGGTGGATTAATTTTTTTTATAAATGTATGTAAAGTTGTGTTTGGTTGAGTTATAAGATTTAACAAATTTTATCATTGTGGTATGGTATGGTTAGGAAGTTATAAGGTTAGAAAAGTGATTTAATTTTTATTTTAAAAAGGTATAAAAGGTGAAAATTTATATTACCAATACTTGGTTGATGCATGAGATAAAGTGGAAATTTATTTGATATTATTGAAATTTGAAGTGCATTATTTTGGTTTCATAAGAAGGAGGTATAAGGCGTATAAAGGAAATTCATATGTGTAATTTCTAGTTGTTTTGTTGAGCATTATTTTGCATGAAAGAATATGAGAAATAAGGTGTAAAAGTGATTTGATATTTTATTATAATTTTTGTATGGTGAAATATCTTTTGAGAAAAATATTCATATGGATGTATTGAGAGAGTATTTTGATAACTAACTCTTGAAGTGGCACTAGAAATATTAATTGTGTATGAGACAGATTTTTGAAGGTATATCTCCACAAGAGCAATTAAGAGGTATGGGAACATCATCCTTTGTTTAAAGTGTTTTTTGGAATGAATTTTTTGGAACATAAGGTGGAGTATAAAGGATTGTTAGAAATATTTGAATGAGATTTTATGCTTCATTGTGGAATGTTTTGGAAACATTTGTAATAGAATTTGAGAACAATATGTGCATCAAATTTTTGAAAGAGTGTGAATCATTTGTGCTATATATTGTGAACTACTTGTGCTAGGGTTGAATATAAGTTTATGCATCTTTGAAAAATCCTTTTTGAGCATGTGTTCTAAATAATTAAGAGCAGGTTTGTTCAAGCTTTGTGTTAAGGCTTGAAGGTAGTTTTGAGCAAGTATTTTACTAAGGCTTGAGGATATATTTGAGATAGAATAAAGAGTAAAATTATGAGCAAATTTAGAGAAGACTTGGGACAAATTTTGTTATAGATTTGAGACAAATTTGATACCAAGCTTTGGAGGTGATAGAACAGAGAGCACAACTATCTCTAGTGGATAGAGATCCATCAGCCAGTGTAGTGGGGACAAAGGTCTCCTGTGGAGAGAGATCCAAAAGCTAGATTAGTGGGGGTAGAAGTCTTCTAGAATATCATCAACTAGAGTAGAGGAGATAGAGTTCTCCTATGGAGATAGATCCACAAATAAGAGCATAGGGTATTGGTGTCTCCTTTGGACAGAAGTTCATAAACATTGTAATAGGGAGTGGATTCCCAAAATATTCATTGAGAAAAGTTTATAAGAAATATTTTCTTCGTGGAGTAGCCCACATTGGGTGAACCACGTTAAATCATGTCTCTTATGTGTGTGATGATGTGTTCTCTACTTTGATATTATTTTTGTTATCATTTGGATTGTAAATTAAAAGGTTTTATCTTATACTGTTCACCCCCCCTCTCAATATAATATTATTTTCTTCAATTGGTATCAGAACAGGTTCCTTCTTGAAAAAACTAACAGCTTTAAGGAAAATCCCACAAGAACATACATGACCTCATAAAATGGAGAAGCCATGATCGACATAAAATAGGAATTTTTTGTTTCTCTTAGAAACTTGAAAAAGGTTAGAAGGAATAATTCATGTTTGAAGGATCAAATCCAAGAGGATGAGGAAGAAAATATGGAACTTATACGAAACCTCACAGAGCTCAAGGTAAAGTTTGAAGAAGGAAATAAAATTGAACAACATATGGTAGAACAATTAAAGACAAAAGAGTTGGAATATGAAATATTGGAATAAAAAATTATCTCTCTAAGAAAGGAAGTTGAAAAGAATAAGGGTAAGTTACAACAAGATAAAGTTAGGGAAACAAAAAGAGGAGTCAAGCTCTTAAGGAACAAAGATATTGAAAGAAGAAGAGCCCATGACGTATGCTAATACATTAAAATACAAAAGCATCAATAAGGAATAAGGCAAAGATGATCCATGGACAAAATTCAATTACAAGAACAACAAAATAAGAAGCATGCAACCATATTATGCAAGGCACTCTAACAGGTTACAAAATCTCTTCCATGGCTATTATTTTTCATGTAACAAATATGGTCATAGAGTTGTACATTGCATTGTTTATGTGAGAGATAATGTTGATAGAAATTTTAATTCTTTTGCACCTCTCATGAATGACAATATCATATGTTACAAATACAAAAAATTTGGGCACAAGGCCAAATGGTGTAAAACAATATTTCTTGAATTAAGCAAAAATAAAGAGAATCAGAAGGCTCAAAATAATAAAACCTCAACAATTAGGAGAGAGAGAAAAGAGCAAGAAAATATGAAGTCAATGTTGGTAAAAATAGTTCTTCATGTGTAATATAAGAGAAAATAGTGGTTTCTTGATAGTGGTTGTTCAAGTCATATGATAGGGTACAAGAGTGAATTTCTTGTACTAAAGAAATCAATGGAGGATCAATAAAATTTGGTGACAATGGTTCATAAAAAATCTATGGGAAAGGAACCTTGATCTTTTAAAAATTAAAAATGATTATTAAGGATGTATGATTATTAAAAGGTTTATAAAATTCGAAGAAATGAATATTCAATTAAAGAAGGTCTTTTAAATTCCATAGGTTCCTAAGGAAATTAATTAAAACATTCGGAATGAAGTGGAAAGGAATTATCCTAAGGTTTAATTAAAAGTCAAATGGTCAATTGAGGGTGTGTGCCCCTTCATGGTAAAATTCATGCAAAGGTTAACTAATTAATTACCATAGTGAATTTTTTTTTTTTTTTGGTGGTGGCCACAAGGGGTAAACAGACTGTGACCATGAGGGAACCATTACATAACATATCCGCAACATGTGAGGTGAGAGATTTGAACCTGTGCCTCTTAATTAATTACCATAGTGAAATTTTTATAACCTAAAATCTAAGGTAATTAAATTAATAAAATCTAAAGGGTCATGCGCCCCATTGATTAAATTTCAAACAAGTTGTCGAATATGGATGGCTGCGCTTGATCTAAGCCAAATCCAACGAGTGTGCGCTCTCCAAAAATTCAAAATATTAAAGAGTCAACAAAGGTCAAATTACAAAGTTAAATCAATTAAAGCCTAAGACTTACACCCAGTTAAATAAGCCTCAAGAAAATTTGATAAATCCAATGATAGTGCTCATTCCATCATGATACAACAGAGGTAATTTCATCAAGATAAAAAAGGATAAACACAAGAATTATTAAAAGTTAATCAGAGCTTAAAATTAAATAATCGAAATTAAGCACAAGTTCAAAGTTAACCACTGGCTAGATTAAAAGCTATATCTGAGGATAATTTAAGATTAACACTTTTTAAATATGATAAATAAAGATCAAGAACCTCCCAAGATCTAGAAAATAGCACTCAATGGTGATAAAATCCAATGGTCGTGCTTCGTTCGTAATATCAAGAGCTTAAACATCGAATGGGTAAAGTGTCCGATAATCAAAATTTTAATTAATATGTTTTAGCCTTCGATAATCAAGGTTAATGAGGGTCTTAACAACATCACTAATAATTCCTTCTTATTTTAATATTCACTTTTAAAACCACTAAGGCCTAAAAAAAAATTGTAACATAAGGTGTTAAGCCATTAATGGATAAAGGAATGCATCCCATGGTTAAAATGTGTGTAGGTCTCAAGATATCAATAGTTGTGCTTGAATCTTAGTAGATCCGATGACAACACTCGTGGTGGATCAACCGAACATTAAAAGTCATTTTGTCCAAATAGAGGATAATTGTCTTCCATCTCTAGTAGATATAATAGTAGCATTGATCCTCAACATATCTAATAGTAGTGATTTTCAAAACAAGTTGGATATTAACAGAGCAATCATCAGCATAGTAATGGTTGAAATGAAATCTAATGGTCGCACTAATCCATGCACAAATTCAACGATCATGATTTATCAAGATGATTGAAAGGTAATCAAGGTAACATTATCAGGTGATTAAAGATTAAAGTGAATGCAAATAGTAAATTAGCAAAGTTCTAAACATGTATTGATGTTTCCCCCTTGGGATATAAAAAGTACACATCTCCAATTGATCCAACAACAACGCTTGATCCTGCCCAAATCTAACGGGTGCTCACATCCAATTTTTGATTTAATGGTGAATGCATGGGGAGATATACAAATTATAAATGCCTATGTTTTAATGAAATATTATTAATGTTTTAACTTAGATTATGTATGGGTTTAATGCATTGATTAATAATACCGCATCGATAAGTATAAAGTTTTTAAGCTTAAGGGTAAGCTTTTAAATCAGGATTATTGTTAACCCAAGAATTTCAAAATTAATGAAGTTAATTTAGCATGCGTGCAGGTTTCGGGATCTTGATGGTAGCACTCGGAGTAAACTAAATCTGATGGTAAGCACTATCCTTGGTGCACAGATTTTAATCTGATAAATATTTTTGCTTAAGCGCATTATTTTTTGATTAACCATTGATTAATTTTAAAATAATCAAGTTTAGGCAAAGTTTTAATACATTATAAATTTTCCACCTTCGGACTAATCAATGTACAACTTGATAAATATTTATGGGCATGCATCTTCGTGAGTAGATCTAACGATGAGTGCCCAGAGAGATGATCGATTTTTAATGATATATGTTTTTGGGCCTTATATGGTCTAAGTATTTAATAAAAAAATTAAAATATTTAAAAGATTTTTCAAATATTAAATTGCTTCTAATATGTTATCCATGAAGATAATGGAAACCAACTTTTAAGGGATAAATAAATTTTTTACACAAAGCCATTTTAAAGGTTTAATTTGTCTAAGGTTTGGACATGAATTATTGAATTAATGATTGTTTTAATTTGAATTTCATCGAGGGCCTAAGTTACGAAAGATTTAAATGAATTAACTGAGCCTAAAATATGAATATTAATTTTCATATATATGTGTAGTATACTTTGAACTAACCCTCATGCAGGTTCACGTGATCTAATAGAAGCACTCACCTCAAAGAAAAATCTACGGATGTGCATGTTCAAAACTGCAAGGAAAATAAGAGTGTTTATTTTAAGTGTGTTTTCTAAGGTCAAAATAACATCAAATACATTTATTTGTTTTATCCCTAGCTAATCTTCCTACAGGTTTAAAGGATCTAACAAAAGTGCTTCATCCAAAGTAAATCCGATGACACGTGCATCACAAGATGAACTATTTTTATCCTCACAGACACACAGTTAGTAATGACATTGATACCAGATCATACCAAAGTATAGTCAAAATATTAGTAACAAACTATAAATTTAGCTAGTAGTTAAGGAAATGAATGTTCAGATGATCAAATTGAATACCATGGACTATCATTAGAGGAATTCCTAGAAGCTTCCAGCATAGAGAATATGATCATGAACAAGACAAAGGATTTTGATTATGAACCTAGTGATGATAAAAAGATGGCCAGACAAGATGCATTCTTGATTAATGAAAATTAGAGAAGAAATAAAGAGCACTAAAATAGGGCAGAGTTCAAAAGTAGGAAGTCAACCAAAGGATATAGAAGGTACAAAGGGAGAACATTCATTAGGAACTGAGATAACTGGTTAATAAAAATAGTCAAATTAAAAAGTCTTGGTAGAGTATACAATACGAGCAAAAGGAGATGATGGAGTACAGCTATACTATATCTAAAGGATCAAACCAGATGGTGACAAGTGTAAGGCCAAGATGAGGCCAAAAATAATAGATTCAAGAACTTGGAGCTATAAAGACACCAGCTACGATCAGAATATACATCAAGCAATTAGAGAATAGCATTTTTTCTAAGAGGTATACTTGAGTGCCCTTTAGATTTGTGTTGTTGTATCTCCATTTTGTGTCTATTTTTCTCATTCATTCTTCTTTCTTCCCTTTACTATGCAGGATTTTGATAGAAAAGTGCTCAAGAAGCTGAGATTATTTCTTGTCCTATTGAGCCTAGGATTCAGAGACTCTATTGTTACCATATTGGAACAAGAAGAGTAGGAGAGACCTATTACATTATTTGAATAGAGTCTTCTTCATTGTATTGATGTATTTCTTTGAGAAAAATAGAGTTAAAAGGCATCCTGCCCACTCTGCATGTAATATTTTATGAAATCAATACAATTTTGAGTTTCATTTCTATTATATATTTGTCTTGGTATTGTGTGTCACTATGTAATGGATTACATTATTTGAATGCATTATATACATTTCTTTCATTGGTCAACTTTTATTTTTATTACGATATTCGAATAAGTCTAAGAGCACCAATTTTCTTTTCCCTTTTCTCTCTGTTCATGTTAAAATTGTTGTTAAATTGCTATAACGGCCCAATGAATCTAGGCACCGATCTACATAAGGCATAACAAATAGTTATTTTCTTGCTTGGTCATTTTAATACATATAGTGTTATATTAATCTTGAGCGTGTAATCAACGTTTTATTATAAAATTACCACTAGGGTTTCCTTACCCATTTTTTAGTTTTTCTTTAGAAATACTCTTGTTTATCATAATAAAGAGGCAGGTTGACCAGAGCCTATAATAGCTCGTTGGTTTCAAATGGATTTTTGTAGCGTGACAATCGAATCCTATGGATGCAAGAATCGGTTCCAATAGTTTTTTGGCACCGTTGTCGAGGATAGATTCTTCACGAGTTTAGACTTGGATTTTATGACATATATTAATCAATGAGTGACCAAATTAGAATAAAGAACCTTCATTTTAATTTTTATATTTTTATGTTCTTTATTTTATTTCTTGCCCACAGTTTTCAATTATCTTTTGAAGTGAGTTTATGAGTTTCTTTATTTTCTTGAATTACTCCAAGAACCATCCCCTGTGAGGCTGAGTGTTAAATATCAAGCAATCTTGATAAGCACATCTATTCTTTTTGCACTACCGGTGTTGGCGACTCTGTCTGGACGAACCCAGAAAACAAAAATCAAGAAAGAAGGAGCAAAATGTGCTAGTGCACACCAGGAGAAGCGGTAAGGAGCTTATTCCCGAATTCGAGAACCCAGAGGTATTTACCCATAATAAAAAAATCCCACTTCTTAAGAGTACTATGTATGAAAATAGATCTTATTTTAGTAGCAAAAAGTACGTAAAGAATAATAGAATTCAAGATACTGTTGTTGATATTACTATAGATGAAATTTTAAATGCTACTATAGAAAACACATTAGATTCATCTCAGTCCCATAGTCGTATAGATTTTAATATAGGATTAAATAATCTTTCAGATTATACCCAGGCATCCCAAACCCATATTCCTGTAGGCATTGCTGTTATGAATTTGAATCCTACAGTAACAATGGCTCGGGCAAATCAGCAAAATCAAAATCAAAATAATATTCAATAGTGGAGAGCCAATAGGTACAGGCCATTTGTTTTACCTGTAAATTTGAATGCCTTACCTAGTAAAGCCCTTAAATACTTACCTAAATTCCTAGGTAACAATGCTGTCACTGGAGAAGAACATATCGAAAGCTTCTTGTATGCCTTAGATAGATTGAAAGTCGAAGAAGAAGATGTGGCTCTTAGGCTATTTCGATAGACCTTAGAGAAAGATGCTTTAGACTGGTTCAATAGTCTTTCCCCACATTGCATATTAAATTTCCAAGAAATGGAAGAAGTCTTTTTAGAAAGGTATGGTAAGGAGAGAAATATACGTTCACTCATAACTGAATTGGCTGCAATAAAAAAAGAGAAAAATGAATCGATTAATAACTTCAACAAAAGATTCATCAAGGTTAAAAGCAAAATCTCTGATAAATTAGCTCTTAGTGATCAACAATACATTTGCTTTTATAAGAATGCTTTCTCTATAGAATTCAATGATGAACTAAGAAAAGAGCAAGTGAACACTATTGATGAGTGCATGAATAAGGTTGTCCACATAGAAAGAAATATGATCGGTAGTAAATTCTCTTTCTATTGCCCTACCTGTAATTCACCGCATAAGCCTTCTAGTTGTGCCATCTATTTAGCTTCACATCCCAGCCTAAGCCTTAAGGAATGACCTAGTAAAGAAGTCAGGACCAATTTAGATTGCAAGGATAAACACCCAAAATCTAAAGGAGATATTGAGGTCTATCAAAAACAAAGAACTTTAATATCCAAAAGAGAGCAACATCATCCTAAAACCACTAATGTCATACTTGATGAAGTCAAATGGGAACCGCTTATAGCAGTAGTGGATATTTTTCAAGAAATCCATGCCATGGACTTTGAGAGTACACTAGATGAGATGAATATTCCTAATGTGGATGAGATGAGAGAACAACATTTAGAAGAAGGGATACAGTCCAACAAAATAGTGCAGGTTGAGGAAGAAAAATTTGATAATTGGTCAACAACTAAGAATGATGAATCAAAATATGAGGTTATTAATGAAAAATTTGGTGCAGAAAAATACCACAAAATAGAATTGATTGACCACAAGTTTGAAAATATAATTAAGTCTGAAGAAAATATCAATGTCTATCTTATCATCCATGAACAAAGAAATTTATTTCTCAGGGAAGAAAATCATCATCAAACTCCTGATAATAGATTTGATGAAATCAAACAAGATCAGTCTATAATAGTAGAAGTTTCAAAAAGCCTTTTGACCAATGATTTCAATATACAAGAAATACAACACTCAGATGTAGAGGCACTATCCAATAAAATAGTGCAAACTAAAGAAGAATAAATTGATAAAGGGGCAATAATTAATAATGATGAGTCTAAATTTGGGGGTCTTTTTAAGTCTAATACAGAAGAGAACCACCAAATAGAATGGATTGATCATAAGCCATGGGTTGAAGAAGATATCAATGTCTGTCTTATCAGTGATGAGCAAAGAACTTTATATCCTAGAGAAGAACATCATCATCAAGCTCTTGATGATAGTTCTGATGAAATCCCACAAGATCAATCAATAATAGTAGAAGCTCCAAAAAGCCTTCAAATCTATGATTTTGATATATTAGAAATTCCAGAACAACATTCAGAGGAAGAAGCATTGTCCAACAAAATTGTACAGGTTGAAAATGAAATAGTAGATGAAAGGCCAATAACTAAGGATGATTTATCCAAAGATGAAGTTCTCCTTGTGAAGCCCAATGTAGAGGAAGATCCTGAGATAGAACTGACTAATCACAAGCCTAAAAGTATAGTTAAGTCCAAAAAATATATTGGTCAGAGAATCATAGCACAAAAGGAAGATCAATTTTCTAGATCTATTAGGCTTATTGATCAGTCAAAAACAAGGCTCTTCCATGTTTTCCAAAGATATATGTCAGATTCAATGAATGAATACTCTATCTGCAATTACCCACCTAATAATGGAGCTTCATATAACATCATAGTTGATCTATTGAGTCTTTTCTCTACAAATAATTATTCCCCCATTTATGTTAAAAGTGTGAAATCAATTAGATTAAAACAGGTCAAATCAAATAAAATTGACAAATCCACAGTGCTCATTGGTCTGGAAAATGGTGCTAATTATTTTGTTGACTTCTCCATCATACCCATTAACAAAGCTCCAGTCCTAGGTAATACCGCATTTGTTACCTCATTTCAGAGTAAAATCCCCAATGCCCAACCCATCATAAGGAACCCCACAAGAATTGGCCAGTCTAACGGAAGATACATCATGAAAAGAACAAAGAAAAAAAGAATGCATAAAGTTCAATTGCAGTTTGTTCTTCTTTGGAATCATCAAGAATTGAGAGTGTATCCTAGGCCATTCAGACAAAAACGAAAGGGATTTGCACTCACTCTACATCCTGAGGTTATAAAGCTGTTTTTGCAAAATAGGAGCATTTACCTCCTCTCAGTTTTCATGATACTTTATTTTGGCCTCGTCACCATCTGTGTCCAGTCGTGGCTATGTTTTTGTCAGTAGAATGTGTTCTTTCTTTGTTTTGTCAGTCACTGTAAAATAGTTTCCTTACTATTGTGTTATTTTGTTGTTTTGTTTGTATTGTCTTCTCATTTTGTTATAAGATAGTAGAGTATTCATTATTGGTTTCTCTCTAACGCAATAAGAAGAAAGGAGATTTATTTTAGACTTTGATGAGATTTACAATTTTTCAAATATGAGTGTTTATGCAATGGTTATTTGATATGAGATAAAATAGAATGAAATCAGAGTTGATTGAAACACCATGTCAAAGCCTCACATTACAAATGATACTTAAGGTGACTTCAAGGTCCAAGGAACAGAGTTATCTTTGAGAGGGTGGTTGAGCTAAAAATCATTACACTCATCCTTTTTAGCCAGAAACTAATCCTCAACTCAGGCATACTCTTTGCACAATTTATTATATCAAAATACTTCTCAAAAGAGAAAGAAAATCAAAATAAAGTAAATTGAGTCATTGCTTGAGATATCTTGGAAAACCTCTACTAGGGCTATAGATGCTTGACTAGAAGTAGAGTAAAACCGGATGGGATTAGAAGCAACTCCACCGAGGCTATAGATGCTTGACTAGCAGTGGAGCCCTACAGAATGGTGAAAATATTTAAAGAGTGAAATCACATATTAGGCTTAACTATTTTTCTCAGATATGGCAAAGTTTTGGAAGACTTAGAAATCAAAATGAATGCACAAACACACACATGGGCCAAAGCATGATGGAACAAATAGCTTTGATAAATTTTGTATAATCATATCCTATGACTTAGCTAAAACAAGCATAACAATATATCTAAAAAACTCATCTGTTTCTAAAATTTTGACCCTAGTTTCCAAATTGAATAAAAGGAATTATAGTTTTCAATACTCTATTGCTTTGATATGATGTTGTTTGTACAATTTTTCATTTTAAAATTCATTATGTTTTTTTTTTCAAAATTTTATTATCAAGCTTAATGTTTACAACTGTGATAAAACCAGGAGATTTTTAATTCTCAAGTGCCTCATGTTTTCAGCACATTGTCCCAGTCAGAGCCTATGTTGGAGCCAAAATTGACTCAACATCAAATGCCCCCAAATTTGAATTTTTGGTTTCAACATTTTCACCCAATTTGTTGGTCTCTGTTGCATTCTCTTCTGAAAGGTTGATTTTTAATATTTGGTCCTCAAAGAACCGTTATAAAAAGCTTTGTTTTCCCTAAGTAATAAGGATAAATCCAAGTTAAAGCTATGGCCTTGACCGTTGAATTGAATTGAATACCTTTTAAACATTAAAAATGATTGTTAAGGATGTCTGATTATTAAAAGGCTTATAAAATTCAAAGAAATGAATATTCAATTAAAGAAGGTCTTTTAAAGTCCATAGGTTCCTAAGGAAATTAATTAAAACATTCAGACTTAAGTGGCAAGTAATTATCCTAAGGTTTAATTAAAAGTCAAATGGTCAATTGAGGGTGTGTGCCCCTTCATGGTAAAATCCATGCAAAGGTTAATTAATTAATTACCATGGTCAAAATTTTATAACCTAAAGTCTAAGGTAATTAAATTAATAAAATCCGAAGGGTCATGCACCCCATTGATTAAATGTCAAACAAGTTGTCGAATATGGATGGCTGCGCTTGATCTAAGCCAAATCCAATAGAGTGTGCGCTCCAAAATTCAAAATATTAAAGAGTCAACAAAGGTCAAATTACAAATTTAAATCAATTAAAGCCTAAGACTTGCGCCCATTTAAATAAACCTCAGGTAAATTCGATAAATCCAATGATAGCACTCATTCCATCATGATCCAACGGAGGCACTTTCATCAAGATAAACAAGGATAAACACAAGCATTATTAAAAGTTAATCAGAGCTTAAAATTAAATAATCAAAATTAAGCACAAGTTCAAAGTTAACCATGGTTGGATTAAAAGCTAAATCCGAGGATAAGTTAAGATTAAAACACTTTTTAAATCTGATAAATAAAGATCGAGCACCTCCCAAGATCTAGACGATAGCACTCAATGGTGATAAAATCCAATGGTCGTGCTTCGTTCATAATATCAAGAGCTTAAACATCGAATGGGTAAAGTGCCCGATAATCAAATTTTTAATTAATCTGCTTTAGCTTCCGATAATCAAGGTTAATGAGGGTCTTAACCACATCACTAATCATTCCCCCTTATTTAAATCTCCACTTTTAAAACCACCAAGGCCTAAAGAAAAATTGTAACATAAGGTGTTAAGTCATTAATGGATAAAGGAATGCACCCCATGGTTAAAATGTGTGTAGGTCTCAAGATATCAATGGTTGTGCTTGAACCTTAGATGATCCAATGGCAGCGCTCGTGGCAGATCAATCAATCATTAAAAATCCTTTCATCCAAATAGAGGATAATTGTCTTCCATATCCATTAGATCTAATGGTAGCGCTTTTCAAAACAAGTTGGAGATTAACAGAGCAATAATCAGCATAGTAATGGTTGAAATGAAATCTAACGGTCGCGCTCATCCCTACACAAATTCGACGATCGTGCTTTATCAAGATGATCGAAAGGTAATCAAGGTGACATTATCGGGTGATTAAATATTAAGGTGAATGCTAATAGTAAATTAGAAAAGCTTTGAACATGTATTAATGTTTCCCCCTTGGGATATAAAAAGTGCACATCTCTAATTGATCCGACGGCAACGCTTGATCCCGCACAAATCCAATGGGTACTCACATCCAATTTTTGATCTAACGATGAATGCATGGGGAGATAATCAGATTATAAATGCCTATGTTTTAATGAAATATTATTAACGTTTTAATCACCGATTAATTTTAACAAACCTGGATTATGTATGGGTTTAATGCATTGATTAATAATACCACATCGATAAGTATAAGGTTTTTAAGCTTAGGGATAAGCATTTAAATCAGGAGTATTGCTAACCCAAGGTTTTCAAAGTTAATCAAGTTAATTTAGCATGCATGTAGGTCTTTGCGCAGATCTTAACGGTAGCACTTGAGTAAACTAGATCTGATGGTAAGCGCTATCCTTGGTGCATAGGTTTTAATCTGATAAATGTTTTCACTTAAGCGCATTATTTTTCGATTAACCATTGATTAATGTTAAAGTAGTCAAGTTTAGGCAAAGTTTTAATACATTATAAATTTTCCACCCTTGAATGAATCAATGTACAGCTTGATAAATCTTTATGGGAACGCATCTTTGTGAGCAGATCTAACTATGAGTGCCCAGAGAGATGATCGATTTTTGATGATATATGTTTTTGAGCCTTATATGGTCTAAGTATGATTTAATAAAAAAATTAAAATATTTAAAATATTATTCAAAGATTAAATTGCTTCTAATATGTTATCCACGGAGATAATGGAAACCAGCTTTTAAGGGATAAATAATTTTTTTACATGAAGCCATTTAATTAAAAGGTTTAATTTGTCTAAGGTTTGGACATGAATTATTGAATTAATGATTGTTTTAATTTGAATTTCATCGAGGGCCTAAGTTACGAAGGATTTAAATGAATTAACTGAGCCTAAAATCTGAATATTAATTTTCATATATATGTGCAGTATACTTTGAACTAACCCTCATGCAGGTTCATGTGATCTAACGAAAGCACTCACCTCAAAGAAAAATCTACGGATGTGCATGTTCAAAACTGCAAGGAAAATAAGAGTGTTTATTTTAAGCATGTTTTCTAAGGTCAAAATAACATTGAATACATTTATTTGTTTTATCCTCGACTAATATTACTACAGGTTTAAAATATCTAACAAAAGTGCTTTCTTTGAAGTAAATCTGATGACACACGCATCACAAGATGAACTATTTTAATCCTCACAGACACATAGTCAGTAATGACATTGATACCAGATCATACCAAAGTACAATCAAAATCTCAGTAATAGACTACAAATTCAGATAGTAGCTGAGGAAAGGAATGTTCAGATGATCAAACTAAATCCCATGGACTATCATTAGAGGAATTCCTAGAGGCTTCCAGCATAGAAGATATGATCATGAACAAGATAAAGGAGTTTGATTGTGAACCTGATGATGATAAAAATATGGCCAGACAGGCTACATTCTTGATTAATGAAAAGTAGAGAAGAAATAAAGAGCATTGAAATAGGGTAGAGTTCAAAAGTAGGAAGTCAACCAGAGGATATAGAAGGTACAGAGGGAGAACATTCATCAGGAATTGAGATAACTGGTTAATAAAAATAATCAAATTAAAAAGTCCTGGTAGAGTATACAATACGAGCAAAAGGAGATGATGGAGTATAGTTGTACTATATCTGAAGGATCAAACTAGATAGTGACAAGTGTAAGGCCAGGACAAGGCCAAAAATAATAGATTCAAGAACCTGGAGCTATAAAGACACTAGCTACGGTCATAATCTACATCAAGCAATTAGGGAATAGAATTTTTGCTAAGAGGTATACTTGAGTGCCCTTTAGAGTTGTGTTTTTGTATCTCCTTTCTGTGTCTATTTTTCTTATTCATTCTTCTTTATTCCCTTTACTGTGCAGGATTTTGATAGAAAAGTGCTCAAGAAGCTGAGATTATTTCCTATCCTATTGAGCCTGGGATTCAAAGACTCTATTGTTACCAGATTGGAACAAGAAGAGTAGGAGAGACCTCTTACATTATTTGAATAGAGTATTCTTCATTGTATTGATGTATGTCTTTGAGAAAAATAGAGTCAAAAGGCATCTGCCCACTCTGCATGTAATATTTCATGAAATCAATACAATTTTGAGTTTCATTTTTATTATATCTTTGTCTTGGTATTGTGTGTCACTGTTTAATTGCTTACATTATTTGAATGCATTATATACGTTTCTTTCGTTGGTCAAATTTTAGTTTTATTATGATATTTGAATAAGTCTAAGAACACCAATTTTCTTTTCCCCATTCTCTCTGTTCATGTTAAAATTGTTGTTAAATTGCTATAATAGCCCAATGAATCTAGACACCGGTCTACATGAGGCATAACAAATGAATATTTTTTTTCTTGGTCATTTTAATACATATAGTGTTATATTAATCTGGAGTGTGTAATAAACATTTTATTATAAAATTACTGTTGGGGTTTCCTTACCCATTCTATAGTTTTTCTTTAGAAATAGTCTTATCTATTAGAATGAAGAGGCAGGTTGACCAGAGCCTATAATAGCTCTGTTGAGTGGTGTTTTCACCCAATTGTGAAAGCACACTCTCCGGTAGGATCTGAGTCCCAAAATCCTCTGCTTGCAAAGAAAATAATTTCTCCAAGGTTCTTGTTATGCTGATATGATGCTGTTCAAATGAAATGCTAGGAATACCTTAGGGTTTGCAAGTGGATGTTAACAAGGGGCACTGTGGTTTATTTAGTTTGAAATTACAGTGGACTCAAAATGAATAATATCTATTCTCCTCTTTAGTTCTGATGGATTTTCAGCTTGTTTATTTGAATACAGTAATTAAACTGCAGAAAATAAATTAAGGGTTTAAAAAATAAAGCAAAATAAATGAAAATGAAACTAAACTACAATCAGAATGCTGTCATCAATTCGATGAAACCGAAGATAATGAGGTTTTCTGCATGCAACCTAACCTAATGAACCTGCAAATTCGCACAATCCAAATAAATTAGGTGCTGGTTTCTAGGGTTTCTATTGTAATTCCAGATTTAGGCATTCGCATGAAGCAACCAAGCACACTTGCATTAAACTTCACCTAAAAGCCTTAGAAATCTGGAATGAATGATAAAACATTAAATCATGCATGCACAAAATGACTCCTTCTTTCTCATCAATGAGATGCCAACACTCTGTATTTCTGTATTAAAATGATATATCAATTACAATTACAAGAATGTTCCAGGTTTTACAAATCCAGAACAAATGAAGGAAATTGCCCAAGTGCAGGCCCAGAATGGCATGAAGCCCTTGTCTCTGCAACTCTGCAAGTAGCAATTTCCAACCCCTTTTCTTTCAATCCACATTCTTGACTTTATAATCACTGAAATGGCTCTTCGATTCTCCCTATGTCACTTCGTTTCACCTTCCTGCATTTGACCTTTCAAATTCTTGCCTTTTCCTTGCTTTTGATTGATGCTCGATTCTGAAACGCTCGAAATCCACCGCTACATGTAACGCCTCTGCAATACTGACACCTGTAAGCCACGTGTCCTACATTTTCTACGTCTTCTGTAACGTCTTCCCATGCCAAAACGCGACAAAATAGCATGCAGCCTATTCACCTTCCTGGCCGCGAAAACGCGACATGTCACGAAATCGTGACATGTCGCGATATCGCGACGCTTTCCTCGTTCGTACGCCTCCGGCCGTTTCTGTCACGATATCGCGACGTTTTTCACCTTCGGACCCTCATGCCGTAAACTGTCATGATTTCGCGACCATTTTCATTTCGTACCCCTTAGGCTGCACCCTGTCGCGAAATCACGACGCTTCTCTGCTTCGGGCACCTTTGTTGCATGCTGTCGCGATTTCGCGACATTTTTCCCTTCCGTACGCTTGAGCTTCAACCTGTCACGATTTCGCGACGCTTTTCTCTGTCCGTACTACTTTGCTGCAATCTATCGCGAAATCGCGACCATTCTCTCCTTCGGACCTTCTTGCCGCAAACTATCGCGATTTCGCTACCGTTTTGACTCTGCACTCCTTTGCGCTCAATGCTATCGTGATTTCGCTACCATTTTCCATTTTCGTACACTTGCCAATTTTTCGTCGCGAAATCGCTACGCTGCCCCCATCCGTACTACTTCGCTGCTTCGGAGCCGCAAACTGCGACCTGTCACGATTTCGCGATGCCTTTTCGCTTCATTCCCCTTTTCTGCTTTCTATCGCGATTTCGTGACCATTTCTGCGCATTATGCTTTCTGGTTGATCTTGTCGCGATTTCGCGACCATTTTGGCCCTTTGCCCTGTTTGACTGGTTCCTGTCGCGATATCGCGACGTTTTCTTGCTTCGTGCTCTTTGACCTCTTTCTCGATATCGAGTTTTTTTGTGCCCTTTGGCCTCTTTCTGTCGCGATATCACGACGTTTTTCCGCTTTGTGCCCTTTGGCCTCTTTCTGTCGCGATATCGCGACGTTTTTCCGCTTTGTGCCCTTTGACCAGTTTGACCCGCGATTTTGCGATGCGTCGCGATATCGCTACGCCTTTCCATTTTGCCTTTCTCTCTCCTCCCTGGGCCGCGACAGAGCAACATGTCACGATTTCGTGACACTTTTTCGTTTTCATTTTCTCTCTCCTCTTTCTGCCGTGACGGAGCAACATGTCACGAAATCGCTACGCTATTTTCATCCGTACAACTTCTGCAGCAACACGTCGCGATTTCGCGACACTTTTTCATTCTGGCAGCGACGGAGCAACATGTCGCGATATCGCGACGTTTTTTCAATTTCGGCAGCGACGGAGCAACATGTCGCGATTTCGTGACACTTTTCCTGTTTTGGGCAGCGATGGCACGACAGGTCACGATTTCGCGACATGTCGCGATTTCACGACACTTTCAAGACTCATGCATTTTTTCTCTTTTCTTCAATTTTAGCATCTGGGTCACCGAGATTCTTCTCTGCAAGCCTGCAAAAAGGTGGGTCCCCAATTTTGGGGTGTGTTGTGGATCAACCACAACAAATGGCGACTCTATTTGTCAAATGCTCTTGAGCATTTTAGTAAGAACCCAACCTTGAAACATATCACAAACTCGCAAACATATGTTAGCACATAAGCAATATAACAAATGCCCAAAGATCCGAAGTACATGAATCATCAGAATCATCAAGTATTAGCTCGGTGTGTGCAATGAATTTCTTTCCCTATCATTTGAAATTGATCCACACTCCATTATCAGTTTTGCATGAATGCATATGTGGGATGGTGAATGATTTGTGTACCCTAATGAATGTGCTAGGAGATTTTGCTTTCATAAAAGGCATGGTCATTCTTCTATTATTATGTACAAGCATTCAAGATTGCCAAACCCTCTTAGGATCCACTAATTCATTACCTTATTGTATCCCAAAGTTGGTTATGAGTCCCTACTATCCGGAACCCATGTGCAAGTGAATGTGAAATCAGAACTTTGGGGAATCAGACTCCCAACCAACCGAGATGAGAGTTTAACCCTATCCTTACTATTCCGATTTAGAGTTCATTACCTCACTTTAAGCAAAATAATTAAACCAATTATGGAAGAAATGGTCATGCTAGTCTAACCCTCTAGACAATCAGTGGTCTTGTTTTTTAGGCAAGACATGATGCCATGCATGGGCATATCAAACCCCACAATCCAAAACTTATCTCTATTTCTTTGGACCTTGGGGATGACTACCCATCCTTTGCAGAGGACAAGTAGTACGATCCTTACAATCCAACATAAAGATGAGATGGGAAAAATTTATTTATTATATATATATATATATATATAATATATAATATATATATATATATATATATATATATATTTACTTCTTGGACCTTGGGGATGACTACCCATCCTGGCTAGGGACATGTAGTACGATCCTTGCAATCCAAACTTTAGATGAAAACATTAATTTTGTTGCTTAGACCTTGGGGATGACTACCCATCCTTTGCAGAGGACAAATAGTACGATCCTTACAATCCAAGATTTACTATGAAATGAGACATAAGAGCTTTGGGGAATCAGATTCTCAACCTAAGCGAGATGAGAATTTATGCCTTATCCTTACTACTCCATGTAGGTCAAATCAAAGTTTTGGGGAATTGGATCCTCAACCTAAGTTCGATGAGGATTTAACCCTATCCTTACTACTCTGATTTTAGGCTTTAGGCTCTATGGAAGTGGTCAAAACCACTGTTTTAAGGATCATGTTGCATAATAGGATAGACATGAAAAGCTTCTTTCGCCCAACCTTTTCCTCCAAGATAGGTTTTGATCATTTTGCTCAAGATCCTTTTTAATGTATGAGACGTGCTTGGTTCTAGATATCTCAAGACTCAGTTTCCAACCTTAGGACTTACTTATATATATGTTATAACACAACCCTAAGAGGATTTGACATACTTTAATGGCTTGTACCTAAGATGCATATGTAACTAAGATGAGATGTATGTAAGGTGAGATGGAACATGAATGCATTATTTCTTGAATTACAAATGGAATGAATTGTCATGCAAAACTGATTCTTTCATGCATCACAAAATCAAACAATATAACTTAAGATGCTTGTGTTACTTGTGGAGCTTTTTACAGGACAATTCCAATATTTCATATTCTCCTAACCTGAAGCATAAGTTGACATCTCAATTTTTTATTTTTTATTTTTTTATTTTTTATTATTTTTTTATCAAAATTAACACACATGTCAATTGAAATCAAATCCATAACCAAAATCCTAGCTAGACTAACAATCCTAAACAATAAAAACAAAATCTGAAAATCCCCACCAAAACCAAAAGAATAATATCAAAATCCCACAACCTAAGGGCTAAAATAATGCTTTAAAATCTGCCCATTAACCGGTAGCATGAAATCTCTCCCTTCTAAGGTTTTTAGCCTGAAGGTATTCTTCCCAAGAATCTCTGAAATCTGATATGGACCTAACCAAAGACAATCAAACTTGTGATGATTCCCTTTTTCCTCATGTCTTTTGTCCCATAGTAATACCAAATCTGAAATTCTGAATGATTTCACTTTGGCCCTTCTGTCAAACCATCTTTTGATAACTGCCTGGTGTTTATTCATGTGATTCATGGCCTCTTCTCTCTTTTCATCAAGGTGCAACAACTGGCTTAACCTGGCTTCAACTTGATCATCTGTCCCCATGTACTCTTGTATGAAATGTAAGGTCTGCAACTTCAAATTTGCTGGAAATATCGGGTCTTGCCCATAAACCAAATGATAGGGAGTATTCCCTATGGACTCTTTCACTCTGGTCCTATCTGCCCAAAGGGCAAACTTTAATTGGCTGTGCCAGTCCCGCGGGTTCTTTTCCAGCAACTTCTTAATGGTATTCAACAAATTCTTATTTGAAGATTCGGCCAACCCATTTCCTTGAGGATAATAGTTGGATGCAAATTTTAAGCTCACTTTGTTATCATATGCCCAATCTGCGAATTGTGTAGAAATAAAAGCTTTACCATTGTCATTGACAATAGAATCGGGCATTCCAAATCTTGTTATAATTTGATCCTCAAGGAATTTAATCACAACGTCTGTGGTGGCATGTTTAGTAGGAATCGCTTCTGTCCACCTTGTACAGATGATACTGTAGTTGTCAAAATGAATTTATGAGAATCAGAAGAATTTGGGTTAATAACCCCGATGAAATCTAGTCCCCACTATGCAAATGGTCTCATTTCAACTACAGGTTGCAATGACATGGCTGCATTTCTTTCTCTATTTGCAACCACTTGACAGATATGACAAGATCGTACATGGGCATGCGCATCCTTGAAAATATGTGGCCAGTAGTATCCTGCTCTCAGGATTTGATGTGCTATGTAGCATTGGCTGCACCATGACCAGTTCCATGTTTCCCATGAAATTCCTGCAACACCCTGGCAGCTTCTTCTTTGTTCAAGCACCTCAGGTAGATACCTTCATGATTCTTCCTGTAAAGCACACCCGATTTCATCAGATAATTGACAGACTTAAGCCTTAAAGCTCTTCTCTGCGTTGAATTCAGATTAGAAGGACACTTACCAGTCAATAAAAATTGCACAATATCAACATACCAGTCGTCCTTAGCAATGTATTACTGTATTTGAGCATTGGCATCGTTATTTGCGGATTATTTTTTGCGATCGCCTTCGCCAGTCCCTGTCCTCGAACTAGTTTCATTGGTTGGATTTCGAGATCAAATTCTTGGATGGTTGAAATCCATTTTCCTCTCTTCTCACCTAGTTCATTTTGTAAAAACATGGTCTTGACAGCAGAGTCGGGCACGATGGCAACAACTCTGCTATGTACGATGTAGTGCCTAAATTTTTTCACGGTTTTAAAAAGTGCGTACATTTGCTTATCAAGGATTGAATACCTTAATTGAGCATCTTTCGGGGGGCACTTAAAAATGCTATGGGTTTTTCGGCACTATCCTCGCCTTTTTGGGTTAAGACACTCGCAAAGGAGTGTTCTGATGCAAAAGCATAAATATAAAAAGGCTTGGAGTAGTCTGGGCTTATAAGGACAGGGGCTCTTGAAATGGCATCTTTGATGTTCTGGAAGGCCACTCTACTTTCCTCGTTCCATTTTACATCCACATATTTCTTAAGCATCTTGTTCAGAGGCTTGGCTATCTCAGCAAAGCTAGAGATAAACTTCCTCACAAAATTAACTTTGCCCAAAGAAAGATCTCAATTCTTTCTTACTACTCGGGAGAGGTAGGTTTTGGATAGCTTGTATCCTTTCTGGGTCGATGGATATGCCCTCTTTTGAAATGATGTGACCCAGCAATTTTCCTTCTGTCACTCCGAAAATGCACTTTTTGGGATTTAAGGAAATTCCATGTTCTCTGCATCTTTGAAGCACTTTCTTTAAATCTTTGACATGGTCCTCTCTCTTCTTCGAGAAAATTGGGATATCATCCACATACACGATGATGCATTTGCCTATGAGTCCTTTGAATGCATAATCCATGGCGCGTTGAAAAGTTGCACCAACATTTAACAGTCCGAACGACATTCTCTTATATGCAAATGTTCCCCACTTGGTAGTGAAGGTTGTTTTCATCCTGTCATCTGGATGTATAAGAATTTGGTTGTACCCAGAATACCCATCGAGAAAGGACATCATTTCAGATCCATTTACCATTTGTAGAATTTCATCGATTGATGGCAGTGGATAATTATCCTTTTGAGAGGCTTTATTAAGATTTCAAAAATCTATGCACAGCCTAATCTCTCCACTCTTTTTTCTCATTGGAACGAGGTTAGCCACCCGGGTTGAGTGCCTAACAGGAAAAATGATTTTCGCTTCTAATAATCTTTTAACCTCCTTTTCGATCAAAGGCTCCAATAGCGGGTTAACAACTCCTGTCTTTGCCTAAAAGGCTTGGAGTCTGGCTTCAAAGGGATGGTATGTGTGATAATGTTTTGGTTGTAAGTCTTCAGCTCATTGTAGTTCCAAGCAATACAATCTATGTAATGCTTCAATGCTTGTATTATATTGCTCCTTTCTTGCTCTATACATGCCTTTGCTATGTACACCTCCTTTGGATTGTCTGCGCTCCCTAGATTAATTGAATCACAGGCATCTTTAGGGAGTGGGACTCTTTTTCCTTTCTTGGTCTTGCATCCCATGTCGAACATCTTTTCCAATGAAACCACGTCTTTAGGAATTTTATTGGATTGATACGCGAGTTTCAATTTCATCTTCTGTTTCATCTTGCCACCTTTGCTCCTCATCAATCACCTGATTTTCAAAAATACCCGAGTTTGTGACAAATTTGAAAATATGCCTGTCACTTTCAAAAACTTGGAAATTCTTTACATTATCGGGTATTGATGGACAAGGAACCAGTTCAATGGAAAACTTTTTACATCTTCTTATATCAACCGGATTCAACATGCCCGCGGCGACTGCAAGAGAGTCTGCTATTCGATTTCCTTTCCTAGAAATAAGGGCTATGTTGAATGCATCGAACTCCTCCATGAGGTCCATAACCCTAGTTCTATAAAGGCTTAGTCTCCTGTCGTGGCATGTGTACTGTCCTTTGATTTGCTTGACTACCAACTCAGAATCTCCCAAAACCTTCAAGCATTTAACATGCTTGCTCAATGCTAGACGTAAACCATAGATCAACGCTTCGTATTCTGCCACATTGTTCATGCAAGGAAATTGCAATCAGTAGCGACTAACAAGGGTTTACCTCCTGGACCAGTGAGCTCGACTCCAGCTCCTGCTCCCTGTCTAGATTTTGATCCATCAAACTTGAGCAACCACGTGTAATCATTTTCCTCGAAAGAGCCACCATGACACGCCTCCTCTTTATGCTCTTCAGCAGCCTCCTCAACATCAAGTGCATAAACTCCTAGTTACGGCTCAAAAAACTGAACTTCATTCGGCTTGTTAAAATCTGTTATAATCTCTTTAAGCCTCGGTTCGTTTTCCACTCTTATTTGGTTTGCAATTCCCTTCCATGGTAGCCACATATGCGAGCAGTCTGTTGAAAAATAACCATTCAGCATTTTCATCCAATCCCTAGCAAGTAGCATTCCATACCTACTTGGGATATTAACCACCAAAATGTCTACAACTTGTTGGACCCTGGGTTCAAAATTCAATTGAATCTTGACATCATATAAAGTCCCCACTACATTTACTTCTGATCTGTCCGGTTGCAGGACTGTACATTTGGATGAAACAGGTTGTAGACCTAGCATTTTACATATTTCTACAGGCATGAGGTTGCTCGTGGCACCTGTATCCACCAAACAGTTATGCAAATTCTTACCCGCAATTCTCAAAGTCGGTAAGAATGGCGGGACATCCCTTCTCTCTTTTCGCAAAATAAGATGGGATTCAACTCTTTTTTCCTTCCACATTGGATCAGGTGAATTCAAAGCTCTTATCAATGCCTCCTTTTGGCCAGGCAATCTAGCTGCGTCCAGGAATGAAAAGCTAGATTTGGACTTCTTTAGATCCTCCACTATGTCATAGTTTGGCTTTTCAAATTTGACTGTCTTCTGCATGTCATTAGACATTTCTGTTCTGAGTGGAGGGGGAGGATTATTATTTGCCTTAGTGTCTGGAGGAAGAATAGAATTGTTTGGAGGTGTCGATGAGGTTTTAGGGGCTTTAGACTTACTTCTCAAATGGTATCCATGATTCCCCTTTCTGAAATCTCGAAAAGCTTGCACCTCCTGTTCCAGAATTTCGTCTTCTTCTTCCTCACTCTCACCTTCTTGATGATATACAGTTTCCATCACCATAACATTATCATCTTGATGTTGTGATGGATTTTCATTTGATACCAGTTCCAAATCATCAACTTGTGCCTGAAGACAATGAGTGTATCTAGCAATCTCAGGACAATTCCTCTCATTGTGTTCTTTTGTGTTATGCAACCTGTTCAAAAGATAATTGGGTTGGCTAGGTCCTACAGAAGCATCTAATTGATTAGCAATGGGAGCGGGAACTCCCCCATTGTTAGGCTTAGTGTTCCAGTGCCTCCCTCTATTGTTAAAATTTTGATTTGGGTGAGGGGCATGGGACTCATACTTCTTTTGTTGAACCCTGTCATTGCTCAGTTTATGCACTAATTTCTTGAGCTCTTCGACTTCCGAATAAACATCCTTCGGTGGAATCATATTGTTATTAACCCCCATTGGATTCGCATAATTAATGGGATCTTGATTCAACACTGGGGTCGGGTTCTGAGGAATTGGATTCCCGTATGGATTGACACTTTGAATCGGGGTAGGATTTGGAAAAGGAACTATGGCTTGAGGATTGACATGACTAGTTCCTTGCATAGTAGGTTGACTGTTCTACAAAAATGCAAGGACAGGTGGAATGGCTGTGATTGGTTGGATTGGAATGGGTGCATACGCGGGTGCTTGGTGGATACGACTGCTGATATGGAAAGGCGTTCATGCTTGGCATTTGTGGTGCCAAGAGTTGATTTTCCTGGGGAGCTTGACCATATGGAGCATACTGTCCCATCACAGGCATCTGGGTAAACCCGTAGCCTTGTGGCGTCATTTGCTGCTCGATAGTCATGGCTTCGTTATAGGCTAAAGCCAGCGTTGTGACTTGAGGATTGCACCTTGCAAACATGGCTGTCATGGGGTCCAATGCCCCAAAATATATCTACAAAGCCACTGCGGGATCGATGGCAAAGTGCCTAATTGCTCTATTATAGCACTTTTGGAATCTCTGATTAAACATTCTGATTGGTTCCCCTTGGTTCCTTTTGCATGTAATAAACTGATTGTAAATAGTTGCGGGATCTAAGGGTGACCTAAATTGATTGACAAAGGCATTTTCCATTTGTGTCCAAGAGGTGATTGAACCAGTTGGCAAGCATATATACCATTCATATGCTATTGGATCTAAGCTCATGGGGAAAAGTCTGCAGGCCACATCTTCATATTGAACTTGCAACCTAATTAAAACATCCCTATAGGCTTGGATATGTTCTTCTGCTATTCTTAGGCCATCTGGCTTGTATTTAGGCAAAAATATTTCAATGTTCTTGGGGATTTCATGGATATCCCCAACAATATTCAAAGGAGTATTGTTAGCTCCATACCAAGGAGCTACTGGAGCTTGAGCCATTTGACTCAAAATTGATGAAGACAGACCTACAATAGCAGTAGAAATATTACTAACTATAGGCACACTAGGGGCAATGGATATTACTGGCGTAGGTCCACTCGACGTTCCTGGAGAGAACAGGTCTTTTACGACTGGTGTGCTTACGACTTGCTTGGCTTTACTCTTGGGAGTACCAGTAAGGTCATGAAAAATGGTTTCTCCGGTTGTTTGAGACCTGGTCGCAATACGGCGTGGTGGGTCCAGCCTGTCTGATGAAACCCTCGGCTATTTCGAAGAAAACCTGCAATAGAAACAAAAACAGTGTTGCAGTTTAGCCGCCTATGAGATTTATTAAATGATTTCAGAATTAGATCAAAAACAAATTATTCAGGTATGAAAATCAAAATAACATAAACCAATCCAGGCCCTCCTTCTAGCGCCAATCTGTTGAGTGGTGTTTTCACCCAATTGTGAAAGCACACTCTCCGATAGGATCTGAGTCCCAAAATCCTCTGCTTGCAAAGAAAATAATTTCTCCAAGGTTCTGTTATGCTTGATATGATGCTGTTCAAATGAAATGCTAGGAATACCTTAGGGTTTGCAAGTGGATGTTAACAAGGGGCACCTGTGGTTTATTTAGTTTGAAATTACAGTGGACTCAAAATGAATAATATCTATTCTCCTCTTTAGTTTCGATGGATTTTCAGCTTGTTTATTTGAATACAGTAATTAAAACTGTAGAAAATAAATTAAGGGTTTAAAAAATAAAGCAAAATAAATGAAAATGAAACTAAACTACAGTCAGAATGCTGTCATCAATTCGATGAAACCGAAGATAATGAGGTTTTCTGCATGCAACCTAACCTAATGAACCTGCAAATTTGCACAATCCAAATAAATTAGGTGAGATTTAGGCATTCGCATGAAGCAACCAAGCACACTTGCATTAAACTTCACCTAAAAGCCTTAGAAATCTGGAATGAATGATAAAACATTAAATCATGCATGCACAAAATGACTCCTTCTTTCTCATCAATGAGATGCCAACACTCTGTATTTCTGTATTAAAATGATATATCAATTACAATTACAGAATGTTCCAGGTTTTACAAATCCAGAACAAATGAAGGAAATTGCCCAAGTGCAGGCCCAGAATGGCATGAAGCCCTTGTCTCTGCAACTCTGCAAGCAGCAATTTCCAACCCTTCTTTCAATCCGCATTCTTGACTTTATAATCACTGAAATGGCTCTTCGATTCTCCCTGTGTCGCTTCGTTTCACCTTCCTGCATTTGACCTTTCAAATTCCCGCATTTTCCTTGCTTTTGATTGATGCTCGATTCTGAAACGCTCGAAATCCACCGCTACATGTAACGCCTCTGCAATACTGACACCTGTAAGCCACGTGTCCTACGTTTTCTGCATCTTCTATAACGTCTTCCCGTGCCAAAACATGACAAAACAGCATGCAACCTATTCACCTTCCTGGCCGTGAAAACGCGACATGTCACGATATCGCGACGCTTTCCTCGTTCGTACGCCTCCGGCCGTTTCTGTCGTGATATCGCGATGTTTTTCACCTTCGGACCTTCATGCCGCTAACTGTCACGATTTCGTGACCATTTTCGTTTCTGTACCCCTTAGGCTGCACCCTGTCGTGAAATCGTGACGCTTCTCTGCTTCGGGCACCTTTGTTGCATGCTGTCGCGATTTCGCGACATTTTTCCCTTTCGTACGCTTGAGCTTCAACCTGTCACGATTTCATGATGCTTTTCTCTGTCCGTACTACTTTGCTGCAATCTATCACGAAATCGCGACCATTCTCTCCTTCGGACCTTCTTGCCGCAAACTGTCACGATTTCGCTACCGTTTTGACTCTGCACTCCTTTGCGCTCAATGCTGTCGCGATTTCGCTACCATTTTCCATTTTCGTACACTTGCCAATTTTCCGTCGTGAAATCGCTACGCTGCCCCCATCCGTACTACTTCGCTGCTTCGGAGCCGCAAAACTACGACCTGTCGCGATTTCGCGATGCCTTTTCGCTTCATTCCCCTTTTCTGCTTTCTGTCGCGATTTCGCGACCATTTCTGCGCATTATGCTTTCTGGTTGATCCTGTCGCGATTTCGCGACCATTTTGGCCCTTTGCCCTGTTTGACTGGTTCCTGTCGCGATATCGCGACGTTTTCCTGCTTCGTGCTCTTTGACCTCTTTCTATCACGATATCGCGACGTTTTTCCGCTTTGTGCCCTTTGGCCTCTTTCTGTCGCGATATCGCGACGTTTTTCCGCTTTGTGCCCTTTGGCCTCTTTCTGTCGTGATATCGCGACGTTTTTCCGCTTTGTGCCCTTTGACCAGTTTGACCCATGATTTTGCGACGCGTCGCGATATCGCTACGCCTTTCCATTTTGCCTTTCTCTCTCCTACCTGGGCCGTGACAGAGCAACATGTCACGATTTCGTGACACTTTTTTGTTTTCATTTTCTCTCTCCTCTTTCTGCCGCGACGGAGCAACATGTCGCGAAATCGCTACGCTATTTTCATCCGTACAACTTCTGCAGCAACACGTCGCGATTTCACGACACTTTTTCATTATGGCAGCGACGGAGCAACATGTCGCGATATCGCGACGTTTTTTCAATTTCGGCAGCGACGGAGCAACATGTCGCGATTTCGCGACACTTTTCCTGTTTTGGGCAGCGATGGCGCGACAGGTCGCGATTTCGCGACATGTCGCGATTTCGCGACATTTCAAGACTCATGCATTTTTTCTCTTTTCTTCAATTTTAGCATCTGGGTCACCGAGATTCTTCTCTGCAAGCCTGCAAAAAGGTGGGTCCCCAATTTTGGGGTGTGTTGTGGATCAACCACAACAAGCTCATTAGTTTCAAACGGATTTTTGCAGCATGATAATTGAATCCTATGGATGCAAGAATTGGTTCCAACAATGGGCATGATGGTTGGTAGTTGAAGAATTTATGTATTGCAACCACCTTTGCTCCCTGATAGACACATTTGGGTGACAACCACACCAAGATCATTAATTGTAAAATCTTAAGCAGAGATAAATGTAATTAGCAGGACATATCCAGATGCAGGAGAGGATGTTCTATATTTGGAAGAGAAGTTGCAAGGAAGGCATACAAACCAACTAGACATTGACATTGCCATCCCCCATTAATAAAGAATTTATGAGCTTATAGCAACCGCTCATTGAGGTATATATACATATTTGTAATGCATTTTTAGTGTTAGCTCTCTAGTCATTACGACCTACATGTATAGTTTGGTTCATATTGCAATATAAGTGAATTACTATCTGGCCTTCAATTGTTTTCATATATATATATGGGTTTTACTTTGTTGTTTATTTATATTATAGTTAAATGAATGAGTATGCTTTAATTCTATTATTTGGATTTCATGTTGCTTGTTCTCTAATTTTAGAGTTCTCAATAGAGCTATTTGTAGTGAATGATTAATGATATCAATGGTTGGCCTGTTAGGTAGTCTATGAGTATTGTATATTGTGTTTCAAACATATCTGGCATGTATCTTGATGAGATTAGATCTGTATCACTTTTATTTCTGTCTTTATATTTTTTTTCTTTATTCCTTCCCCTTTTCCCTCAAAAATTTTAGTTAGAATTCACAAGTAACTAGCCTACTCCGAATATTGGCCCCCAAATTTTGAATCTTGAGGCTATTCAATGTTGGTGGGGGCTTTTGGATGCACAATACTTTTTGTTAGACAAAATCTACACCAACACTCTTATGTTATTGTTGAACATTTTGAGTCCCTAAGCTAAAATGTTGGCATTGATGTCAAAATATCATTTAATGTCAAAAGGATATATGAAGGGTTTTTGTGAAAACCAAGACAAGAAAAATAAAAGGTTTTATTTAAAACCATGGATAGCAGATTTTATCTAGGTTTTTCTTAAAACCCAAGTTGGGATTTCGTTTCATCAAAAAAGGTGCCCCGGTGATGGATATATTTAAGTTTTAATATTTGGTTTAAATTTTAATTATTTAAAAATTGAATTCAAAATTTAAAACTAAATGTGCAAGTTTCCCACCGACGTCATCAAGCAAATAAAAAAGGTATTTTCGTTGATGTCTTCAATATGGTTAAAGGACTATATAAAGGGGGCTTCAATTGATTAATATACTATCCTTGCTTGTGCAATAAAAGTGTTGGCTATCGAATCGTTTATGAGCTCGTGCGAAATTCTTGAGAAGAGAGGAAACGAATAACATAGACTACATTTAGAGAAACAAACATCATGGGTAGCATGGCACATTGGCAAGTGGGCCTTGGCTAAGGCATGGCATAGACAAAAACACCAAGGATTGAATCCCCTTGACTGCATTTTTTGGAAAGCGTGAGAGAAGCGCTTCGACACCTTTGGTTTGTGGAAGGTGGAGAAGGGCATAAGGCACGTTGTGCATTTCCCTTTCCAATGAGTGGTTAGCTCATGTGGAATCTTAGCTATGGCTAAGATGCTCATTGTGTGGGCAAGTCAGGGGTTCGAATCTCTTTGAGGAGGTAATTACGTTTTGCATTAATTTAATTTAATTTAGCTCTAATATTGGAGTTATAAGGTGGTTAGTGGAAATTAAAGTTTTAATTAAGCTTTGTTATTTGGGATGTATTGATTATTGCAAAACTTGAAGGGTTTAATGATTTATTTTATTATTATTAAGAATTGAATTTAGGAGAAATAAGGAGTTGTTTTAAAGTATTTTTGAAAGGTTTATTGATTGTTATTTTGATAAGGGTTTTATTAAAAAGGGACTTTTGTGGATGTGTTTATTTAGGTTGAGTAAAAAGGGTGTAAATTGAGTTATGCTTTATATTGTGATTATTTGAAGTCCACTAACGCTTATTGAGATTGAAAAGGAAAGTTGTGTTTAAGTGTGGAAGATTTTGTGGACAACTCCTTGGCATCAAAAATATATGGGCACATTCTCCTATTGATTGTTTATGGTGGTTGATTTCTGAAATATCTTTGGAGAGAAAAGGATTGATTGTGGTTTCCATTTTTGACAGTTATTGGTTTAATGCTTCAAGGTTTTCTGGTTTGTGAGTTGTAATTAAACCTTGTTTTAGAAGCATTTTTGTTGAATCCCATTGATTGTGAAATGAACTTGAACTTGAGTTAGAAAAGAACATGAGTATAATTGTTATGTGAGATTTGTGATTGAGCATTGTTGGAAATATTTTGAGTTGGTTAAATACATGCTTGGACTAGGGTTTGTGAGAAATAATTGTTCCTTGAGGTGATTGGTTGAGTTGAGTTGATTTAAGCCTAGTCAAGTGGATGCATGTGGTTGTTCAAGTTCCTAGAAACAAACTATTTCATATTATGATTTGAGTTGAGATTGAGATTTGAGAATAGAACATATTGAGTCTCTAACAATTCTCTTTATGCTTCTATTGAGTTGATATTGGGATTTGAGTATAGAACATATAGAGTCTCTAACAATTCTCTTTATGCTTCTATTGATTTGAGATTGGGATTTGAGTATAGAACATATAGAGTATCTAACAATTCTCTTTATGCTTCTATGAGATTGATTTGAGTTGAGATTGGGATTTGAGTATATAAAATATTGAGTATATAACATTTCTCTTTATGCTTCTATGAGATTGAATTGAGATATAGATTGAACATTGAGCTTAGAACATATTGAGTCTCTAACAATTCTCTTTATGATTCTAAGTGATTTGAGACAAGTCTTTGAGAAGGCTTATGGACTGATTTGAGTTAAGCTTTTGTGAAAGCTTACTATGTAGATTTGAGCAAGTCCTAGAGAGGACTTATTGAGCAGATTTGAGCAAGTCCTAGAGAGGACTTATTGAGAAAATTTGAGCAAGTCCTAGAGAGGACTTATTGACCTGATTTGAGCAAGTCTTAGAGAGGACTTATTGAGCAGATTTGGACAGGTTCTATGTGGACCTGTTGAGCAAGATTTGAGTAGGTTCTATGTGGACTTATTAAGATTTGAGTAGGTTTTGTGTGGACCTGTTGAGCAGATTTGAGTAGGTTCTGTGTGGACCTATTGATCAAATTTGAACAGGTTCTGTGTGGACCTATTGAGTAGATTTGAGTAGGTTCTGTGTGGACCTATTGAGAAGATTTGAATAGGTTCTCTATGGACCTATTGAGCATATTTGAGAAGGTTCTATGTGAACCTATTGAGTATATTTGAGCAGGTTTTGTGTGGACCTATTGAGCAAATTTGATCAGGTTTAGTGTGAACATATTGAGAAGATTTGAGCAGGTTTTGTGTGAACCTATTAAGAAGAATTGTACTAGACTAACTATACTATGTTTAGTACAAGATATTGAGTAGAACTGTGCTAGACCAACTGAACTATGTTTGGTATAGTATTGAGACAAATTTTTGGAGGTGATAGAGTATAGAGGATAGATTCTCAGTGGATAGAGATCCAGTAGCTAATAAAATTGAAGACAAATCTGAGTGAGGAGTCTTCAAGTGGAAAGAGATCCACCAGTCAGTGCAACATAGAGACAGAGTCTTCTAGAAGATCACTAGCCAAATCAAAAGGGGAAAGAGTTCTCCTGTGGAAGAGATCCATGAACTTGAGATTAGGGGATCAGCATCTCCTTTGGATAGAAGTCCATAAACATTGTAATTTGGGAAGGATTCCCAAGATATTATTTGAGAAATATTTAGAAGAAATATTTTCTCTATGGAGGTAGCCCACATTGGGTGAACCATGTTAAAATTTGTGTCTCTATTGTGTGTGATTATTTGTGCATTGTTTTGGTTATTGCTATTGATATTGCCATTGATTATATTGATTAATACTATTTGGGAAAGAAAATTAAAAAGCAGTCATATTGTTCCCCCCCCCCCATATAAGCTTGTGTTCTTCAGTTATAAATTGTAAATATTAACCTATCTAGGTGTATATATTTTGCTTTCAAATATGGTTGCTTTTTCTATTGTTTCAACCTTATATTATACCTGTTATAAATCCTTAATGTAAGAAAATTTAATTAAGTTAAACTCTTACCTTTATAATGTTGAAAATGGGTATTGTATTCTCCAATGTATGAGTACTGTGTTCGTCAATGTATGGGTGTTGTGTTCTCCAACGTATGGACGTTGTGTTCTCTAATGTATGGTGTTGTATTCTCCAATGTATGAACATTGTATTCTCCAACATATGATAATTGTATTCTCCAATGTATGAACATTGTATTCTCCAACGTATGAGCATTGTATTCTTCAATGTATGGATGTTGTATTCTCCAATGTATGGCACTGTATTATTCAATGTCTATCATTATATTCTTTAATGTATGTATGTTGGTGATGATAGCAATATTTAATACTTCTCTTAAATTAGTGGGTGTTGTGACTGTTATAGATAATTATGGTAGGTTTTGACTACAATTCATGGATATCGGATACCTCAAACTTTGCTTATTTGACTCTTCTTGACCATGAGCTTTTAATGCTCTTATATCCTCTTACACACTACACTTTTTCTTGCTATGAAGGCACTGCTCTCCTTCAATTTTGATGCCTTAAATAGGATGGATGCCACTTGATGTTGAACAAGTGTCCTGGGAGTTACAATGAATATAGGCATTGATATTCCTTCAATGCTCATTTCTTTGTGCGATGATGGCTTAGATAAGTAACCTACTTGATGATTTTATAACTCCTCAAAGTAGGTGTTGGATTATTCCTTGAGTTTTGAGGAATGATATGGCTCTTATAATGTTTATGCCAAGTGGAACTCGAGGTATTTGCATGTAAATATTTTATTTAACACTCCAAGGATGAATGTTATAACCTTCAAGTTATTTTTTGGTTTGCTTCGTTTCTTGGACAACAAGCAATCTCTCTTTTGCACACTATTTTTATGAATATGATAGGTGGATTTAGCTGTGATACTTTGAGGTTCTATGGAGCTCCGAATGGTAGTATTATGGTGGATTCGTGGGCTTCTTCTAGGTGGACATTCTGTCCAAGCTATAGCTTTGCATATAGCACATTTTCCCTTGTTCTCTTATGCTTTCAATTTGTTGATTGAGCACTGATTTTATGATGTAGATAATATATTTGTGATGGCTCCTTTCACTCAGCTTACTAATGATGTCTTATCCATGTAGATAGATGTATATTTTAACACTATTTTATGTAGATAAGAACCTTCTAATGTAGACCTTAATGTTGTCCTTTCTCCATGTAGATATTCATTGATGATAGCCTTCTTGTATTGGTTGTAATATTGCACGTGGGTGCTTGCTTTTGGGCACTTGATTTGATGTGAAGAAATGGTATATTTAGGCACCTTGAATCTTGAGAAATATGAGCTCTTTGGTGGCTCTCTTCTCTTGGTAAAAGTTCTCCCTTTTACCTATTGGGATTATGGTCGAGCTTATTCCTGTAATATGATTTTTTTTTCCTCCTAGAAGGAACAAAAGTGGTGCTTGTAATGGTTAGATTTGCACCAATATGATGGATCGAATGTCTCCCTTTTCTGAAATACCTTTTGATTTTTATGAGGATGTTCCTTTCCTTCACTAATCCTTTTTCTTGGATAGTTTAGTAAGAATATATCCAAGCTAATAATATGCACATAATTTGATATTTTTGAAATAATATTTTTTTGCACTTTCTCTTAAATGAAACTCGTATATATTCCTTGAATCTGAGACTCATCAAGTCTCAATTTTTAAGCTTACTTAAAGGAATTTAATGCTGGATTTCTTCTCCACTCTTTGGTGGATTATTTTTGCCATTAAGTGTTTTAGGTTTTGTGCACCATATAGTGTCTCTAGACACTTTGATAATATGTTGGTTTTGTGCCCTTGATATTAACAATAAAAACACATAAAATAATCCTCTAAGAGTAACTAGTTAATGAACAACTACTATAGTGTAATGAATCAATAATACCTTCAACTTAATACACTTTAAAGATAACAATAATCTCACCTTATTACTCTTGTAAATAACCTATCAAAGTAGTTTTAAATGCACTTAATGATCACTACAAATTTCTTAATGTAGTCCTTTTCTCAATAATTAGATAATAGGAAGAATGCATATAACTCCTATTAATGTGCAGGTAATTAATCTTAACATAAACCATCTTCTGCACTTTTTTAGAAATTAAAATGCAACCTTCTAATTTGCAAATTTCTGAATTCTAATAAGGTATTAAATGAATTTAAGTAGTAACATGAATTAAGTGTTCAAGTAATTAACCTTTTACACCTAAGTTTATTATCTTTGATGATGAATATCTTGATGGGTTTATTTACCAAATATCTTATCTAGAAGTTGTGAATGCTTCTAGTATACTACTTTGAAATTGTAGTAGATGAGTATAACTTCTCCTTCAGTATATGGCCTAGAAATTTGAAGTCTTGCAACTAGTAATGCTATCTTGATTGTTGTTCTTTAGTAGTCAATCTATTCACTAAAATGTTGTCCTTCTAGAACCCTTTTAGTATTTTGCTGTGAATCTAGCAAATATCTTTCTCTGAAATGTGCCTTCTTTAGCTATGAAGGACAATCTCCAAATATTCTTAGATTTGGTAGGTTTCTTCTATCTGAATTATTCTTCAAACAAGGCTCTCTTCTCAATAATATGAAGACCTTGAGGTCTTCATGAATCTTCTTTCTAAAGTTTGAAAAACTATTTTCTAAATATTTCTCCTTTGGGCTTGTTTTCATATGGTGGCAATTGTCTCAATTCTTTCACTATCTTTGTAATTAATTTCTCCAATGAGTTCTCCTAGGATTTTCTTTGATGGCTTCTCCAATTTTTGTAATGAGGCTCTCAAATACTTTTTATTGAGACCTCTCCAAGATCTTTAGTCTTGCAGATTTTGTGGTCTTCTTTATAAGACCTTTCCTTCAACCTTCTACTATGGAAGTGTTGGCAATGAGATCTTCTTCACATATCTCTAGAATATAACTTTTGATAGTCCTTATCTATCTCTTCCAAGGATGGAAGTTCTTCAATGAGGTCTTCGATGGGTCTCTTCAGCTCCTTCTAGAGGAAGTCTTCAATAAGAAAAGGATATCACCAATATCCTATATTTCACAAAATCTTCTTTGGAGTCTTCTTCAGGTTCAGTGACTATTCTTTGGAGTCTTCTTCGGGTTCAAGGCTTCTATGGCCTTTTCTTCTAAATTAAGGCTTATGTGGTCTTTTATTTTGTAATAAGGCTTATGTGGCCTTGTATTTTGCAATAAATATTCTATGGCATTTTCTTATACAATAAGGATTCTATGGCCTTTTCTTCTATAATAAGGATTTTGTGGCCCTTTCTTCTACAACAAGGCTTCTTTGGCATTTTCTTCTACAATGTGTAGGTCTGCAATAGGGCTTCCTCTAGTTTCTTTTTTGGTAACAAGATATTAATAATATTATTATAAATATTGTCAATGATGAATATTCACTAGTTGATTTATCAATATAGTGGAATGAATGTTGAGTCCTAGTCTTCAAAAGTTTTCTACAACTCTATGAAAAGACTCTAGCCAAATGTAATCTCAAAAATTCTGGAACTAAGATTTTCTTCTCCTCTCTTGTGGCTCTCCTTATTTTTATCTAGATATACCATAGCTATGACACCACTATTAGATTTTTATGGTGTATTCCAAGGGAGAATGTAATCACAAGATATAAAATATGTAGAAATGTAAGATGCTAAAATATGTTATTAATGGAAAGTGATAAAAATGATACAATGTAATTGGAGGACATGAACACTCCATAACAGATACTAAAGAATTATATTGTCCTCCATCACCAATCTATATGGTTATGTAAACAATATACATACTACTACCTACAACCCTCACTTATCACTCACTATGAGGCCCTTTATTCAAAAATATGGATTTCTTAACCAAAACTCTACCTAGATGTACAAGGGGACACCTTGCATATTTACAACTTGTACATAGACACATGTGCATTTATTATATTACTTGAAGTAACTAGCTAAATACCCCCTAAAGTAATTTATTATTCTAGTTATGTACCAAGGGTGGTACATTTACATGACCGAAATGATGTAATATACTCTAACAAATTCAAAGACATATAGGTTGAGGGTATGAATGTTTGAATTTTGAAGAGTTGAATATCACCATGGAAAAATATATTTTGCGTTCATATTTTTATACTATTTAAGATCGATGATATAGAAAATGTTCTTGGTTATCCTTGATTAAACTATTTGGGTAATGTTAATATTAATGTGCAAAACAAGTTCATGAAGTTTGGGTACAAGAAAAGGAAAATAATAGTACAAGATATTTCCTAGTGTAAGAGGTAAGGATCCAAGGAAAATAGGAATATGTTGATAGAAAACAAATTAAGAAATGTAATGGCCCATCTTGGTAGGACTACCCTTGTTGTTTGATTGATGTACCAATGTGTTCATAATTAATGTATGATACTTTTCTATTCTATCAATATGAGTTGATAGTTTTAATTTATACCTTTTAAAGTTGGATTATGCGATTTTTAGAATATGGTACTACTGATGAATTTTATGGTTTTAGGACCAGGTATCCTCATGGGTGTATTGGTATGGGACAACCACTAGATTTGAGAGAAATGGATAATGATGGATGAATTTTCATTGATAGCTACAAGGGTAAAACAATTTAGTTGCATTTGCATGTGTGTGTATGTGATTAAAATGCATCATCGAGCAAGGGGTTACTATAAAAACAAAAGAGCCCTTACCCTGTACTTAAAGGAACCTTCGTAGTTGGGTGATAACCTTGTAATTATTGTAATACCTCTTGCTTAAGGAAACATATTGTTTGTGCATGTGTTTTGAAGTATGGAATTTATTTTATTAATAATTTATTAAGGTATTAATAATATTTTTAGTATTATTAATACTTAAAGTATTAAATATCAATGTTAATGGTTAATATTAACATTTAATATTAATTAATTTAATTTTATGAAGTGAATAATTATTTTAATTATTATTATATTTGTAGACACCTAAAATGCATCATGTTTATGAGACTACCCATATGGACACATTCATAGACCATATGAATCCTTTTGGATCTCACAAAGAGCAATAAATGGTCCTAACCACTCAAACAAGGCAAGTCTAGCCCATCAGGGCTTGGCTGCTCTCAAGCAGAGTGGCCACCACACTTGGCCGTTGAAGACTACAATGACCACACATAGCCACTAGACTTGAATACAGCTAACACCATGTACAGTCTGGCTATGAATATAGGACTATATCACATAGTTTTACTGCATCTTTGCATTATTTATGGGTAAATTTTTGTGAGGAACTACCTGAGTTCCTCCTAACTACCCCTTCAATGTCATTTTGTGTCTGATGCTTTCCACCCAGGATGGGTATTCACATGCAATTTGGAATGAATATTCTCTAGGAATCCAACGTCTAGATCTAAAAGAGGGAAGTCTACATATGGACCCTCCCACAAAGAGAAAAAGATCCATGATATTTAGAGTTTATGTAGCGAAGCCCTGTCAGATTGGAGAGTGCATCTATGAGCCCTTGAGGAGAAATGAAGTGTTGTTCAACTAAGGAGAGACATCCACTATTTGTATCTTTTGTTATTCACTATCATTCCATGTACCTGACACATCTAGTAACCCTTGAGCATCAATTAGAGCAGAGAACCTAGTACTATAGCCCTTGGAGTATGAGGATAAAGGTCTATTTTATGGCCTCTATCCTAGACAGTGGCCTGTAGGCACAACCTAGGATTTGACATTATTTTTCTTTGAGCTAGCATTAGATTTGATTGCTTTTTGTTTTAGCAATTATTCCTAGCATAGATCTGATTTATTTTATGCATTTACATTCTTGTTCTTTAAGATATGCTTGTATCTTCCATTAGTTTTATTGCATTTACTCATAGTATGCTTATGCTTATTTATCTTATTTATTAGGTTTTATACTAACAACCTTATTCGAGGAGGTAGCTAGAACTACTAAGCGTGATTTATTGTTTCCATGTATGCATATCTGTAGGTTTACAGGACCATATCGAGACATCAGGAGCACAAGATTCCTCCTAGATGAGATAAGGAGAAGCATATATTTATGAGGCATTAGAAAAGTTCATGTGAGGGATTGGAAAGCCTTCAAAAGTGTACCTCCCATTTATGAGGGGATTTATTCCACCATTTGCTTGCATCGCTTGTAACTGAATGTATCACAAATTGGGTATCCTTCAGAGGGACGAATATGTAACCATGGATTGGAAATATCAATAAAAACATATCTATTTATTTTTCTTATTTACGTGTCATCTACATGTTCATTCCTTTGAATTTGATATAATAACAATATTGTAAGTTAGATCGGTTGTGGTGCGCACTCCCTGAGGTTGCACAGATGGCGATCACGGTGGGACCCCCACTAGGTTTTGCTTTTCAATCAATTTATTGACATTCATAGTTTTTTTTTGTGTAGGTTTGGCCACTCTGGTCAACAAAAACCCATAGGTCTTGGCCACTCTGATCGACAGTAACCAACTGATCTTAGCTGCTCCTACAATCAGTGGCAAAAATCAACCACTTTGGTAAAAAATGGCTAGCAGTAGAGTGCAACAGAAGTCAAAATTTCCATTAGCAAAGAAGGATTTGAGGTTGGATTCATCCCATGTTTTTTTTGTTTTTCTATATACAACTTTTTATTCCCATAAATAGCAAGTGAAAACATAGTCTAAGTAGGGAAAAATGAAGAAAATGAAAAGAAAATTATATTGTACATTTCTTAGATTTCTTTAGATTCTCTAGGCACTGCTAGGAATAGTGGGTCTATGCTTGTAAGGTCCACCCTAGTCTCTAGTGTGCTATGCCTCTATGTGTTAGTTTTCTTGCATGTAGCCCAACCAGTGGACCTTCATTCATGGAATAGAATGCATTCTTTGAAGATCATATAAGTTGAATACATGCATCTTTCTAAAATAAAACTTTTATCTTGGGCATATAGGAAATATCATGCTTTCTTGGTGATGCAGTTTGTTTACATGCAAGGTTAAAAATAACCCCACACACATCACATTTCATTTTTAACATTAGCAATGTTGGGCTCTCACATACAACCCATTGATCGAGACCAATAGTGGAGGTCATTACCACTTGTTTAACTTGTGAGAAAGAGTATCATTGGGACCTGTCTATGGCCAAGGCCAACCCAAGAACTATCCTAACCATGAAAAATATCACACACTCCTCATTGATGGGTGTATCATTATGTACAGGGTGTTGGGTGAGGATTGGTAGTACCTATGCTATCTCGTTGAGTATGGATTTCATCACCATATTTAGCTTGTGCGAGTATATAGGTGAAAATATTTAAACATGTAAGTATACCATCCAACAAGAATGAAACATGATGATAGTTAGCTTATTTATCCAACGAATCAAAACATACCAAATAGTTTAGGGAACACACACATAAATCCTTAAAAGAGATAAACATCTGCTTGTTTTGTCTGTGTTCTTTTGAATCTACCTAAGAATATAACTCATAAGTCAACATGGTATACACATAGATCAACCACACTCAGTCCAACATCGAGGGGGAAGCTAATACTCCATGCACTCATAGTCACACTAGCGTTGAGCCACCCACCCATAGTATCACCAAACAAAGTTTGACAAGTCTTAAGGGCGAAAACTCAACCCTTGGGAGGACTCCTCGAGAAACCCTAGCAAGAGAGCCACATCTTGGTTTCTCATCACATAGACATGAGGAGGCCTCATGGCCTCTCTCATCACTTAGGTACATAGAGGCATCATGACCTCATTCATCACATAGGTATGAGGAGGCCTCAAGGCCTTTCTCATTATAGAGATAAGTGGAGGCATCATGACCTCCATCTTCACATCGACATATGAAGGCATCACAACCTCCCTCTTCACATAGACATGTGAAGGCTTCAATACCTCCATCATCACATCGTCATGAGGAGGCATCAAGACCTCCATTATCATGTAGGCATGCAGGGACCGCAATATCCCATGTTTCACATGATACACATAGGATAGATCCACCCACTAAGGGGCAAGACCCTAGGGCTATGCCTAGTCATATAATATGGACATCCTATAGCCTCCATGGATATGGGAGGGTATCCTTAGACTATAAGCTCATTGGTGCCAATGGGACTCTATGAGATCAACTGTGGAGAACCCAACAACTTGATGAGTTGGATCGGGTTTCCTCAATACTAGCTCCTAGAATTATTGCTATCGAACATTCTACTTCAAGAAGTTCACATAGTGTAGCCACTAGATGCATCAATAAACCAGGAGAAGCTTCAAAGTGATCCCAAAGCACATACACTACTTTAGATCATGGGGGTACTCAAACCATAACATAGTACATAGATTAAGTCACCCTAGTGGACAAGGATAAGTGCACAACAAGAGCCTCCCTAAGGGGCTTAAGCATTAGAACTCCTCGCATGGAGTTAGAAAGGCATTAACCTCTTGTAGCAGGTTGATCTGAAAAAATACGTAGGTTAGAGGAAATGCTACACATTGAGTGAGAGCATGTATTAGCTCTTGAACAAGAAGAGCGAAGTAAGAGGCAACTACACCTACAATAAAAATGCTCAAGAGAAGAAAGAGCTAAGAATGAGGATCTAGTAGAGAGGCTAGCTCGAACAGCACATAGGTAGTGATAGATATCAACATGAGAGATGTACTGATTCTCAATAGGAGAGAAGCATTAGGTAAGGAAATAAACATGCTCACCACACTTCACAACATCAACAATACCTGGACCTTGAATAAATACAATTCAATTAGGAATGGGTAGGGATGGAAGACCAAGAATAGAAATATCCTAAACCTCGATCCATGGTTATGGGAGATGAGTATAGATGCCCAAATCGGGCCGACATAGGAATACCTCCCTTGCCACTATGAGCAAGCCTTCAGGAACATGATATTATTTCCTCGAAGGCATACCAGACACTCATCAAGAGATTAAAGTCTCTCAAAAGGTAGGACATAGGCAGATAGAAGTCAACATTGAGTAAGATACACAACCAGCCTCTGTGCCCCTCAGTCCCGAGTCTTGCATATCCTAGGCACTTTGAGATGCCTAGGATAGAAAATTTTAAGGAAGAGGGAGATGCACAAGAACACATGACCAAATTCATGAATGCATGCTTCCACCATGAGAATAAAAATGTCCTGACACTGAGGATATTCATCACAATGTTCTCAAGTGTGGAAATGCAATGGTTCAACCAGTTGCCCAAGCACAACATCACCAATTTTGAGAAACTAGTGAATGCATTCCTTGAACAGTTTTCCATCGAAGCCAAGAAAAGGTCAACCTATCTCATCTGGCCAACTTGAAATAGTATGATGATGATCCAATGATTAACTATGGGACATGTGGAGAAAAATCATGGTAAAACTATCATTCTCCATCCCCATAGAGGAACTTTTTTGAATGTTCATGAAGAGCTACGTAAAGCACATATCTCTGCTATTGTAGTTGTAGCAATATGAATCATTCAAAGAATCCTTAGCTCAATCCAAGATTATTGAAGATATTAAGGTCAATGATGGAGACCTCAAGATCTGCAACAAGAATGAGTGGAGCAAGAAAAATCATAATAACAAGAATAAGCAGAAGTAGGACAATCTTGCTAAGGTTAATCAGGTTGTATTGGCCACACCGAATGAGGGGAATGGACAGCAACCCCAGAATTACCAGGCTCACCCCCCACTAGACAACTATGATCCTAATAACAACCAGGACTAAAATAAGGAACACTGACCACCTCGTTATTACATGCCTCTAAAAAAATCAATGCAGTCGATGTTTAATTAGTTTAACAAGGCACATAGGATAATATTTCTTTATGTATAACTTTTTGACCCTAACTATCCCAAGAAAAATGGATACAAGGAAGATCAATACTACCCTTATCATAGGATACAAGGACATGATATCAATAATTGCATCAGATTCAAGAATGTGGTACATAAAATGATTGAAAAGGGAGAGCTAAGAGTTGACAACCTTCTAGCTCCTAATAACAAAAATATGGGTATATTTAGGAACCCATTGCACAATCACAAGGCCCCTAGAGATCAGGGTGCCCAAGTCAACCAATTCTGGTTCAAGCCACCTATTCATGGATGCATCAAAATGGTTGAGTTGGTTAAATGGCAACTAGGATTTAGAAATATGGGTAACCATAGCCTCCAGTGACTCCCATTAATATCTTGGTTGCACCTTGATAGAGATAGGTGGATGATAATACTCCAGGTCCACTAGCAAGACCTATGGTAACTATTCAAAGTAGAATAGAATAGAATCTACAAATTACTCCAATCAAGTTATTCATTTATGAGCTTATACAATAGCCCCCTATGCACAAGGAGACTTTAATGGAGATTTTGAGATCAATCGATCTTTAGCCCTAGAACCAAAATGTGTTCACATATTTTGTAGGGCAAGTACAATAGTGCCAAGAGCCTATTATTCATTTTTATGATCATAAAATTAAGTTAGTCTCTACTGCCTCAGTAGACCTACCTCTACACATTATTGCATCAATAAATGACACTCTATTCAAGATGGTTTTGATCGATACAGGCTCATCGATCAACATCATCACTACCAATGCTATAGGTCATTTGAAAATCCCTAATTCCAACATTATCCTAACTTCCTACACTTTTAGGGCTTTAAATGATGCATTGTGCTCCATAATGGGTATAGTAATTTTACCTATAAAGGTAGGATATAAGACCATCCCTATGATGTATCATGTGTCATAAGAGGTGATGCAATATAACATCCTTCTATGGCATCCTTATATTAGAGACATGCAGTGCATGCCCTAAATCATGCACCAATGCATCAAGTATGTGCATGAGGGATATTTTCATGTTGTTCCATTTGATGAAGAGTCGTTCAAGTATGTGCATCAATTTGACTTGTTGGGGGACTTTATCCTTCCATCAATGCACTTGTACATAAGGCCCTCATACCCAACCACATAGCTAGGAAGAAAAATCAAATCAGTTCAAGGTGACCCATCCATGTCGATACCACCTTCTACATCCAAAACTAATGGCACTTTTGAAAAGCCTTCAATAGATAAGGCAATAAATAAACAAAAGCTAAAGGAACCCCTAGTGGAGGAAGGACCCAAGGAGCTTCTGACCATACCAACTACAGGAATGTATTCTCCCATGGAGGAGGAAAACTCCCAAGAAATATTTTAGGAGGTACCTCAACCTGCCTTGATTGCATAATCAATAGCATCATCTACACTGTAGGTGATAGTTCACCTAGCCAACATAGCACTAGGTGAATATCTTGTGAAAAATGTGACCGTAACACCAATTATAGATTTTACACAAGACACGGGATGGCCAAGAGTCCCAAATATACTAGTAGGAATATTTTTTCCCTTAGGGGTTCCACCCAACCAGACTAATTTCATATATGTTGGTCTAGATTATGCCCACACTACTCCTAATCTAGAAAGGTATGAGGCTAAGCCATTCACCACAAATGTTCATTACTTATTGAATCTTGATTTTACTCTAAAGTACTTTGAGCAGTGTCACTTGCAAGGCTATGGCCTAGGCCTATATGAGCAAGGGAAACAGTTGCCATTCCAGCTGTAGTACCAACTACCTATTAATAGGTGTAGTTTAGGCTATCAAATTTAGAGTCAAGATGATTCTTTGAAAGTAACCTTAGATAGGTTAAGCATTGGGTTTGGGGAGGACATCAACTGGAACCCCTATCAACCCCCCAGGATAAACTACTTGGGTGACGTATGGGTGTTGATGGTCAATGTCGCACCTTCTAATGAGTATCACCTTGAATCCTCTCCTGAAGCACCCCCATCAGGAGCCATCCTATGGGAGGAAGAGTCAATGCATGGATATGAGCGAGAGGAGTATGACTATATCCCAAGCAAGGACAAATATGAAACTAGTCTAGCCTACCACAAACATCGGTATATGCAAAACCTTGCTTGTACAAGCCACACAGAAAGTGGTTACATATTAGACGATAGTGAATACATCTTGAATGAGGGTGGATACATGTCATATGAAAGTGGCTATGATTTGAAGGACTCAACAAATAATGCCTACCTACCACCTATACATACGAGCCACATCATTTGGCCAAAGATAAACACCAATGGGTTCTTCATAAGTGATGATGACTATGAAGATGATACTAAGATGGCCTGCCTAGGGCATCAACAGGTAAGCCAACACCCCACCCTAGGGCCAAAAACAAAATCCAATGGTTTTTTATAAGCGATGATGACTTTGAGTATGATATCGAGATGGTTTATCTTGGGCCTCAACACTTGCGTCCAGTCAATCTACTTATGGAGAGAGAATCAGTGCTATGTACCATAGATTTTGGTCTTCATTTCCTAGGAAGACCAGTAAACCTAGATATCATCCATCGCATGGTCAACCTAGATCTCCCAAAATTTAGAGAGCAGTTGTTACCTAATGATCCCATCATCTTATCTATCCATAGATTGGATCTTGAGATCCCTATGCCCCAGAGCCTCACCGTGAGTATGGATGGTGCACCCAATATATAGAGCTTCACCCATATGGTCCTATAGATTTCATCCCATCCATCAATATGATCTCCATTGATTTGACTACTCCACTCCATAACCCAGCAGATCTATCAAAATCATTGTGTCTTAATGTAGATGTTATTGATTAGGATTGTGTTGATTCATCCCTAGAGCCTGAATATTTCTTCCCTAATGAAGAGATTATACAACCATTTCATTTCACATCAAACTTCACACATGATGTCTATCTCACTGGTCTCGACCCTAAGTCAGTGGGAACTATAAATCTAGATAATGACATTCATTTAATACCCACTCCTCACTAGCTTGAGGAGGGGCCACATATGGTGATAGAGGTTACTTTCAAGGAGGACATCAACAATGATCCTTCTCAACCAAAGAAAGTCAATTTTAGAGAAAGCTTATCTCCAGAATAATATGCCATCATAATTCCTCTACTTAAAGAGAGACCAAATCTCTTTTCTTTGACCTACAAAGACATGCCAGGGCTAGATCCAAAATTGGTTGTCCACAACCTTTCTCTAGATCCTATGAAGAAACCAGTCAAGAAATAGCTTAGAAATATGCATCCAACCATCACTTTGATGGTTAAAAATGAATTGCAGAAACTATTGAATGTAGTCTTTATTGTTCCCATTGACTATCCATAATGGGTATCAAAAATGATGCCTGTGGGAAAACTTGATGGAAGAGTCCGTATTTGCATGAAATTCAAGAATCTCAATAAGTCAACCCCTAAGGATTCATTCCCATTGCCCAACATAGATGCTCTTGTAGACACAACTACAGGTCATGAGATTCTCCCTAATGGAAGTTTTTCTTTGTTACAATCAGATCCATATTAAACCTGAAGGTCAACATAAAACCATGTTCACCACTCTATGGGGGACATTCTATTACAAAGTGGTGCTATTTGGCCTTAAAAATACTAGTGCCACATATCAATAGGCTATGACATACATTTTCCATGACTACATGCATAATATCTTGGAAGACTACATCGATGACTTACTAGCCAAGTCATTACTGTGAGAACAACATGCTGAGATCCTCATAAAGGTCTTTGATCGCCCGATTGAGCACAATGTCAGGTTGAACCCCAAGAAATGCATCTTTGGCATAACTTTCAAAAATATCTTGGGATTCATCATTTCTAAATGAGGCATTGAGGTAGACCCAACAAAGGTAAATGCTATCCTAGAAATGGCCCCACCCACGAACATCAAATAACTGAGAAGCTTACAGGGCAAAGTAGCATCCATAAAGTGATTTATTGCACAACTATTAGATAAATTTCAACCCATGAATCTATTGCTACACAATGGGGTCCCATTCAAGTGGGACAAAGAATATTAGCAAGCCTTTGTTGAAATCAAGGAGTAATTGACGATGTTACTAGTATTAACCCCACCAAGGCTAGATGTGACATTCCTGCTATACCATATCCACTACAAATTTTTCTTTGGGCACCATGTTGGTTCAAAATAACATCCATGACAAAGAATAAGCGATATATTACATCAATTGTACCTTGTTGATCTACGAAATAGGATATGCATATAGAGAAAAGTTGTTCTTAGTAGTGGTATTTGTAACCAAGAAATTGTGCTACATGCTGAGCCATATGACATATGTAATATACAAGCAAAATATTTTGTAGTATATGATGAACAAGACATATCATAATACATGTACTGCAAAGTGGATCATGCTATTGACAAAATTCAATTTAGAATTCATAAGCCAAAAGTCCATCAACGGACAAGTCATAATTGATTAGCTGGTTGAGGTGCCCCTTCAGAATAGTAGGCCCCTCACCATAGAGATTTTTGATGATGTTGTCTTTGCACTATCAGAAGCACCCTAACCCGAAGAACCAAAAAATAAATCTGAAATGACTTTGTTCTTTAATGGTTCGAGGTGTGAGCAATGAGGCGGTGTAGGTATTATCTTTTTCATGCCATAAGGTGCTCCAATGACCTTGTCATTTAAGTTTGACTTCCCTTACACCAATAACAATATCGAATATGAGGCCCTAATATTTTGTCTCCAAGCAGCCATCACCATGAGAATCAAAAGGCTAAATATCTTTAGTGACTCCCTCCTCATATTCAACTAGGTCAAGGGATTGTTTCAATGCCGAGATCCAATATTAAAATCTTAAAAGGAGCTTGTTGACACATATCTAGTAAAACTAGAGTGGTATGACATCAAGGCAATCCCTAATTCATAAAAAAAAATTAAGACACCATGGCATCTCTGGGATCCTTGATCTCTCAAACTCCATTTATTGATTTCACTACCATTCATGTCAAAACACTCTCGCACTCAATGATCCAGCATGAGGCTTTTGATAACAAGAAATCATTCAACATGATTCATGTAGAGTCGTACCATGACTAGTTTTATAAAGCCAAATACTTCTTAAAGAAGGAACCTTAGGGGTTCTTGACACCACAAGGTCCTACAAATAATGGTGCCACTATTCACCACAAGGTTGTTTCTCAATATGCATTTGTGCAAATCTAATTTTAGGAGGAACAAGTCATATTATCAGTCGAGGTTGTAGCATTTCAAGATTGGTTATCCTAATTACAAGACTTCCTTAGCCTTGGAATTGTCCTACAAGGACTATCGCATGTCAAAATATGAGCATTCAAGCAAAAAGTGACAATATATGTCTTGCTATGGGAATATTGTATCATCGAATCTACGATGGAATCCTCCTACGTTGCTTAGAGCCCCAAGAATTAGATTGGGTGATTTTGCAAGCTCACGACGGTAAATGTTGTGGCCACTTTAGTGACATGGCCATTTTTAAGTGCATCCTTTGAATGGGTCATTATTGGCCCACCATGGAGAAGTATTGCTATGATTATGTCAATAAATGCCTTAAATATCAAAATAATACAAATTTGACGTACTTGCCATATCAGGCCTTACAACCCATTTAGGTGGTTTGGCCATTTTTTGAGTGGGGTTTCAATCTAATTGGAAATATTTCTCCCTCATATTTGAGCTGACACACGTTCATATTAATGACCACTGAGTACTTCACCAAATAGGTGGAAGTGTTCCCATTAACCTCAACAATTGGTCCTTAGATTATGGATTTCATACTTCACAATATAATTTATTTTTTTGGGGTCCCCTTAAATATAATCTCGGATAATGGTCTATCATTCAAAAACAAAAATGTACAAGATTTAATGACCAAATACAACATTCAGTACATTTTTGTGATACCATACTATCTGTAGGAAAACGGGCAAGCAGAAACCTCAAACAAGACAATAGTAGCCATCTTAAATAATATGATGAAAGAAAATCATAAGGATTTGCATATGCAATTTCCCCTAGAATTATGGGCTTATAGGACTAGCGTACAGATTCCCACTGGGGCAACACCATTTTCCATTGTATATTGCATTAAGGCCATTATGCCCTTAGAGTTGGAAATTCCAATATTGCGCATCGCATTGAAAGAGTTCATCAATCATAACACTGTGCGGTAAGCTTACCTGGATCAATTGACCCTTCTAGATGAATGGCACATCAATTATGTTGAGCATCTTTACATTTACTAGGATTGTCTAACATGAGCTTATAACAATAAAGTCCACCTAAGAGACTTTAAATTTGGGGATCTTGTGCTTAAAGAAAACTACCAGAACTCAAATCTTCCATCATATCTACGAGACAAATTTACAACCAATTAGATAGGTCCATATATCATAGTTGAGAATATTGGGCCTGGGACATATCACCTAACAATGTTAGAGGGTGTTGAGGAGTCATATCCTCTCAGAATCATTCATCTAAAGACATTTCACACATAAAATTGCAAAATATAAAAAACATTCAAATAAATTTCAAAAGATTCAAAAACAAAAGAAATCATAAAAATACAAAAAAATCATAAAACATCAAAAGCAAAAACAAAAATCTCCAAAGGCATCTTAAATCCCTTTGGTCAAATCACAAAAATCTCCAAAGGCATATTAAAGCCCTTTGGTAAAACTACAAAAAGCTCCAAAGGCATCTTAAAGACCTTTGGTCAAGTCACAAAAAGCCCCAAAGGCATCTTAAAGCCCTTTGGTCACATCACAAAAAGCTCCAAAGGCATCTTAAAGCCCTTTGGTCAAATCAAAAAAAGTTGCAAAGGCACCATAAGCCCTTTGGTCAACAAAAAAACATAAAAACACAAAAACAACTTAAAATAAAAAAGTTTAAAAACATTCAAAATAATCAAAACTCAAAAACAATTGAAAGCATAAAAAATACAAAAACATTTGCATTATGCATTCGCACTTACATCCATATAGTTGCATTGCATTAGGCATTTACATCTATTGCATTTACATTTAGTAGGTTGTATTCACAATATTACAAATGACACCACGTTTGTACCTCAATCATACATATTTAAAATCCATATTCATCCATCACCCATGTGTGTAATTGTGTTTTTCAACACAACCCCCTCCTGCTGCTATAAAAACTATACTAGGATTTTTTGTTCACTCAGCCATACCTAGTGGTTTTATCAAACTTTGTAGAAATTTATATTAGCTTCTAATAGATGAGGTTTAGTTTTTATATCACCTCGTATATTTCAAAATCACATCACTAATCAAAACACTAAAATCCTAGTTGGAACAAGAGAAAAATGAACACTACAAAGTGGCATTAGGTATCCTAAGGTGAAAATTTTATCTTGCTCATCCCCCTATGTGATTGGTTCAGGAATTTTGAGAATTGGAAAAGGATAAGTTCACCCCTACCCAAACAAATCCCTTGCTTTAATCAAAACAAGCAAACATGTTGAATAAAGAAAAATTCAAAAGAAAAATAAACAATGATTATCATCACTACATAAATCCCTTGCTCAAAGGAAAAACAAAAATTCAAAATAAACACTGATTTTCATCACTAAGCATGAGCAAGTACTCCAAATGAATATGAAGAAAATAAGGGATTATTGAACTTGAATCCCTAGAATTCTCAGCATGAACGAGTTGTAAGAAATCCTTGCATACGATGATATGTTTGTCAAATTAGCATCTTGCTTTTGTACAGACCAATGTTTATATGTGGAAGAGCTAGCTTTAGGTTACCTCTACCACCTAGTGGTTTAATCCAACTGAGTCCAACTTAGGATCAGGATAAAAATTTGAGAATCCCCAATATAGCAATGGGTTGAATGAATCCCACATGGAACTACGGTATGCTTATGTTCTATCTAATATATTCATTTGCACACATAGGTATAATGAATATCTAGGTCTTCATAACAAAACTTTATCCTTCAAAAATATCTGTATGATCAGTATACAAATTTTTATGGAGCAACTAGGGTGTTTGAGTCTCATGGAAAACCTCAAAAACCCCTTCATAGCAACAAATCGTTCCATCAGTTAAATCATGAAATTTATTTAGGAGGTTTTGTTTGTTAAAGGGTATCCATGAAATAGGATAGATATTAGATGAACTTTAGCAATGATATTTAGACAACCACAAACTATTTTGTACATATATTTAATGTACAAAAGCTAATCAAGAAAGTACATACATATCACATCATCTCACCCCACATTTGGATGTTTAAATGATTAATTTTTATTATAAGAGTTAGTATTTATTCATTACTTTTATACATTCTATAGTGTCATCCATTAGATTGTCAAAATCCATGTCACATCATACCATATGTTTTAAGTGATTAAAGCATACAGGTTCATTTACATTAGATCATCAATATAATGGATAACATATTTTATTTACCATATCATAACAATATAAGTTAAATGTATACAATACATCAAAATTGAACGTGCATTTAAACGATAAGCATTGCATCCATATATGCATCCATCACCATCATATAGATCATGCCATCCAATCATCCACACATCATAAAACATAAGTCATGTAAGCCACATAGCATAAGATCATAAAGTAGTCCTGTTGGTCACGAATCTGCCACAGGAAAGGATTTTTACAATTGTGCCCTAGACCCGGCCAACATTGAAATGCTGGAAGCAAGAAATGGCTCCCAGACCAATCTCCAGAGTGGGCTGGTTCCCTCTACTATTCTAAAATTGGGTTTAAGATAGGGTTGCTTGGAAAGAGATTTAAAAGGTTGCATAAAGAAATGGGAAATATGGCCACAGGCCGAAGTGATGGGATCAGAAAAACAATAGCAGGAAACTACAAACGCAACAACAGCAAGTAACATAAGAAATCAGCTTCATCCTCGCACAATCACATGCCGCAAATCCCTCCAAACCCACATTCCAGGAATTGTACCCTGACCGCGATATTTAAATCCAGTATGCAGAATTTAAATGTAATAGCAATGCAAGAGTACGAATGCTATTAGAAATGTAGAAAACAGAAAGCAAATTCATCCATGCAACGCTTGAAAAATTAGAAGTCGATCCTTTTATTCCCGCAGATACAATTCCAGTTTCTAGCAGCAAGTTTTTCCAACCTTCGTAAATGAAAATTACATTGGTTTTTATAGAGGTCCGTCCTCTTTGCAGCATTAAAAACATAAAACCAACTTCCTCGTGATCTACAATAATATCTTGAAAATCAGGAACACGATCCCCTTAATCGCAGCCTCGAGGAAATAAAAATTAAATACCATGAAACGTTCGTGGTCCTTTATTAAATACGATTCTTCGAACATGTGCATGAAAACCGTTGAATTAATCCACGAACCGTAGCTTTGAACCAATAAATCCTTTAATTTTGGTGGCCTGGGCACTCTTCGACCTTAACCGCATCGGAAATCCGCAAAATATTTAATTCGGGTTAGCATTAAATCATCGAAAATCGAAAAAACCCTTTCGGCCGTTCATATTGCACTTGGCGGGAAAACAGTTACAGGTCGCGAAAACGTGACGGGTCGCGAAATTGCGACATGTCGCGAAATCGCGACATGTTTGTATGCCGTACGCTTCGCTGCTGAAGACCCGCGAAAACGGAACATGTAGCGATTTCGCTACATGTTCCCGTCGTTGCTCCTCCTTGCGCTCTGCCCCGCGAAATCGGAACATGTAGCGATTTCGCTACATGTTTCCGTCGCCGTACCAATCGCCTTTTTCGGTCGCGATTCGCTGACATGTCAGCGACGCGCTGCAAATTTTGACTTAACGCCTTCGACGCTGCCCGGGTCGCGATTCGCTGACATGTCAGCGAATCGCTGCATGTTTTCAACTTAATGCTTTTTTTGCCCACCGACCCGCGATTTCGGAACATGTCGCGATATCGCGACGGTTCCGCCAACCTGCCTGCGTTGACTGCGTTGACCGCGATTCTGAAACATGTCAGCGCATCGCTGCAGTTTTCAGACTTAGTCATTTTTTGCTCATTTTTTCTCCTTTTTTCGCCCAAGCTGCATCAATCAAAGGTCAGATCCCCAACAATACATCAATGCATTCATCAATGAGAATCAATGTGGCAAAAATGCCAACATTCTTGGCGGCTCGCGGGGTATACAGCTCGCTGTATGCAAGAATCCAGGCCTTAGTCCATTGGGCACAGAGTCATATCCGAACAGAAGGCGGGCTGCTGCAATACATGTTCTACTGAAAAATTGAAACTGGAAAAAACTGCATATAACTGATTATGAAACGACTAATGGAACGCGATGATGGAGTGAGCTCTTGCGGTTGCAGCAAGCGGTGATCGCAATGGAATGATGAAATGAAAATGAACGAAGTTATGGAGTGGGAATGGAACTAGGAAAGCTGTGAAATGAAATGAACTAGACTATTAGCAAATGCGTAAAAGACTGAACTTAGAGGAAAGGGATAAGAAGAGACGGGGAAAAACAGAAAAGGGAAAAAGAAACAACAGCTATGGCTTATTTTGTTTTAATGCAGAAGAAAAAGAAGTAAAAGAAGGAAGATGAAGAAAGGAAAGAGAGGAAAAGGGGAAGGGAAAAGAAGAAAGTGCTAGAAAGCCACCAAACTGTTGGGAGGAGAAAAACAAAGGAAAAACAAGCATCTACGGCTCGCAGGCAACAAGAACCGAGATGAACAAATAAAAACAATACCACTTTTTTTTTTTTTCTTCTTCTTTTTCTATTTTTTTGTGTTTTTTTCAAAATACTATATACAATAATTCACGACATGATTGGCATGTCGCCACCAGACACCCAATCTCATAATGTTATCCGATAAATCTGCAATGTCCCGACTAGATCCGATCATACTTAAGTCGGTCCTTGAAATTGGGTCGGCTCCTTCCCTGAAGTTCTCCATGGTGCTGATAGGATGCAATTCAGCAGATTATCCTTCTTACTAGTACCCACATGGAAGACTTCTTCAGGTACTGGATGTAGTGGCTGGAACCAACACCACCACTTTGCAGACTTTACTGGCTGTGGGCTGAGTACAGGCTCCTCTAACTCCTTGATGTGATCACAGGGCTCTTCAAGTGAGAAATCTGATTCTGGGATCTCCTCAGGTTCTGGAATTTGCACTTGTTCTTCTACTTGGCCCATCTCTTGATGAAAACTGCAAGCAACCATATTGTTCATTGCTGGAAAAGTGCTTGCATGTCCCAATCCTTGACTTTGGACGAGATCTGTCCCTTGAACTCCACATGACTGCATCTCAGGGATCTGGCATGAATGTGTAGGGTAAACAGGAGCAAGAACCACCGGAGAAGGTAATGGAGTTTCTCCCCACGGTAATTTTCTTGATAAGAGCAACAGCTGCTCCGCTCGCACTGCTTCCTCAAAGATTTGTGGGAACCGTTGTTCACCTGACTGTAGCAAAAAAAAGAGACCTATGTCAGAGTTAAAAGCTCGAACATAAAATAGGTGGGCTTGGGTGGGTGATGGACGGATCTTCTCTGGAATTCTCTTCCAACTTATCAAGAATCGAACATTGAAGTCCGTGATGCTCTCTTGAGGTGCTCTCTTGATGTACATGAAAAATTGGTAGAGATCCAAAGAACTGTAGAAAGGATCTTCATCAAATCTTTTGATCAGTGCTCCCGCTAGATCGTCCCATGAGCTGATGCTTTGACATTTGAGCAATCTGTACCATTGCAATGCCCTTCCTTCCAAAGACTGAACCAGAAGTCGGATCATGACATCCTCGTGTTCTATGACATGGATCATGGACAGAATAGCAATATCTTCAACATGTGTCAGAGCCATGCCTTCGGTACCATCATATTTTGCCAGATTCTTCAAGGCACCTTCGGGAATTTCATGCCGAACTTGCAGATTCAGAGGGCCAGGATCATCCCATCTAGAAAAAACCCTCGCCTTTGTGGCAGTGGTCTGCGGAATCACGGCCATCGCCATTAAGTCAGAGTCGCCAGAAAAAACATTCTTTGAATTCTTTTTTTTTTTTTTTTTTAAAACAATAGGCGTCCACGAACAGATCTTCAACTCAGCAAAGTCGCCAGATGAACTTACAAATCTCCGCTGTGAGGCCAAGACAGCTCATCAAATCTTGAGACCTCCGGGTGTTAAAAGCGTGCCAAAACTGTTGGCACCGGTGGGGTTATCACTTTGGAAAATTATGCGTATCCCACCAATTATGAATTCTTGGAGACAGAAACAGTCTGTCCCACCGGGCGTGCCAAAAACTGTTGGTCACGAATCTGCCACAGGAAAGGATTTTTACAATTGCGCCCTAGACCCGGCCAACATTGAAAGGCTGGAAGCAAGAAATGGCTCCCAGACCAATCTCCAGAGTGGGCTGGTTCCCTCTACTATTCTAAAATTGGGTTTAAGATAGGGTTGCTGGAAAGAGATTTAAAAGGTTGCAGAAAGAAATGGGAAATATGGCCACAGGCCGAAGTGATGGGATCAGAAAAACAATAGCAGGAAACTACAAACGCAACAACAGCAAGTAACATAAGAAATCAGCTTCATCTTCGCACAATCACATGCCGCAAATCCCTCCAAACCCACATTCCAGGAATTGTACCCTGACCGCAGTATTTAAATCCAGTATGCAGAATTTAAATGTAATAGCAATGCAGGAGTACGAATGCTATTAGAAATGCAGAAAACAGAAAAGCAAATTCATCCATGCAACGCTTGAAAAATTAGAAGTCGATCCTTTTATTCCCGCAGATACAATTCCAGTTTCTAGCAGCAAGTTTTTCCAACCTTCGTAAATGAAAATTACATTGGTTTTTATAGAGGTCCGTCCTCTTTGCAGCATTAAAAACATAAAACCAACTTCCTCGTGATCTACAATAATATCTTGAAAATCAGGAACACGATCCCCTTAATCGCAGCCTCGAGGAAATAAAAATTAAATACCATGAAACGTTCGCGGTCCTTTATTAAATACGATTCTTCGAACATGTGCATGAAAACCGTTGAATTAATCCACGAACCGTAGCTTTGAACCAATAAATCCTTTAATTTTGGTGGCCTGGGCACTCTTCGACCTTAACCGCATCGGAAATCCGCAAAATATTTAATTCGGGTTAGCATTAAATCATCGAAAATCGAAAAAACCCTTTCGGCCGTTCATATTGCACTTGGCGGGAAAACAGTTACAGGTCGCGAAAACGCGACGGGTCGCGAAATTGCGACAGGTCGCGAAATCGCGACATGTTTGTATGCCGTACGCTTCGCTGCTGAAGACCCGCGAAAATGGAACATGTAGCGATTTCGCTACATGTTCCCGTCGTTGCTCCTCCCTGCGCTCTGCCCCGCGAAATCGGAACATGTAGCGATTTCGCTACATGTTTCCGTCGCCGTACCAATCGCCTTTTTCGGTCGCGATTCGCTGACATGTCAGCGACGCGCTGCAAATTTTGACTTAACGCCTTCGACGCTGCCCGGGTCGCGATTCACTGACATGTCAGCGAATCGCTGCATGTTTTCAACTTAATGCTTTTTTTGCCCACCGACCCGCGATTTCGGAACATGTCGCGATATCGCGACGGTTCCGGCCAACCTGCCTGCGTTGACTGCGTTGACCGCGATTCTGCAACATGTCAACGCATCGTTGCAGTTTTCAGACTTAGTCATTTTTTGCTCATTTTTTCTCCTTTTTTCGCCCAAGCTGCATCAATCAAAGGTCAGATCCCCAACAATACATCAATGCATTCATCAATGAGAATCAATGTGGCAAAAATGCCAACAAGTCCATATACACATACACATCATAACATAATCACATCACATCATATCAGATAAGATCACGATACTGCATCACATAAACATAAAAACATAATCATAAAGAATACACATAATGAGTCTCAAAGTCTAGATATCATATAAATGTGTGTCCAAATAAGTACATAAAGGTACAAAATCACCATAAGGCTACAACCATGTAGGTCATTCGATCTTACACTTAAAAAGAGGTACAAAATGTCTAAGGGGCTATAGTGTTCAAGAATGACCTACACCACTAGCATCACCTCTACCATCACCGCACCCTTTAGGAGGTAGCATAGAACTAGCATCCCTAGTCTGCTCTGTCTGGGACCTGGTCCTATGGCTTGACAAAGCTGATAACTGCCCTAAAGTACTCCAATTAGTCCTCTATGAACCTCTTGCCATAGGCCTCACCTAGTAGGCAGCTTCCTCAAAGCCTAACCTCATGCTCTAGATCCAGGATGTAGGATGAATCTAGAGTGTGCCACTCCAAGTCCTTTGCTAGAATCCCATGCAACACCATTTTCCATTGTATATGGCATTGAGGCCATTATGCTCTTAGAGTTGGAAATTCCAATATTGTGCATCGCATTGAAAGAGTTCATCAATCATAACACTGTGCGGTAAGCTTACCTGGATCAGTTGACCCTTCTAGATGAATGGCACATCAATTCTGTTGAGCATCTTTACATTTACCAGGATTGTCTAACATGAGCTTATAACAATAAAGTCCACCTAAGAGACTTTAAATTTGGGGATCTTGTGCTTAAAGAAAACTACCAGAACTCAAATCTTCCATCATATCTACGAGACAAATTTACAACCAATTAGATAGGTCCATATATCATATTTGAGAATATTGGGCCTGGGACATATCACCTAACAATGTTAGAGGGTGTTAAGGAGTCATATCCTCTCAGAATCATTCATCTAAAGACATTTCACACATAAAATTGCAAAATATAAAAAACATTCAAATAAATTTCAAAGATCCAAAAACAAAAGAAATCATAAAAATACAAAAAAATCATAAAACATCAAAAGCAAAAACAAAAATCTCCAAAGGCATCTTAAATCCCTTTGGTCAAATCACAAAAATCCCCAAAGGCATAGTAAAGCCCTTTGGTCAAACCACAAAAAGCTCCAAAGGCATCTTAAAGACCTTTGGTCAAGTCACAAAAAGCCCCAAAGGCATCTTAAAGCCCTTTGGTCACATCACAAAAAGCTCCAAAGGCATCTTAAAGCCCTTTGGTCAAATCAAAAAAAGTTGCAAAGGCACCATAAGCCCTTTGGTCAACAAAAAAACATAAAAACACAAAAACAACTTAAAATAAAAAAGTTTAAAAACATCCAGAATAATCAAAACTCAAAAACAATTGAAAGCATAAAAAATACAAAAACATTTGCATTATGCATTCGCACTTACATCCATATAGTTGCATTGCATTAGACATTTACATCTATTGCATTTACATTTAGTAGTTTGTATTCACAATATTACAAACGACACCACATTTGTACCTCAATCATACATATTTAAAATCCATCTTCATCCATCACCCATGTGTGTAATTATGTTTTTCAACACATCCCCCTCCTACTGCTATAAAAACTATACTAGGATTTTTTTTTCACTCAGCCATACCTAGTGGTTTTATCAAACTTTGTAGAAATTTATCTTAGCTTCTAATAGATGAGGTTTAGCTTTTATATCACCTCGTATATTTCAGAATCACATCACTAATCAAAACACTAAAATCCTAGTTGGAACAAGAGAAAAATGAACACTACAAAGTGGCATTAGGTATCCTAAGGTGAAAATTTTATCTTGCTCATCCCCCTATGTGATTGGTTCGGGAATTTTGAGAATTGGAAAAGGATAAGTTCACCCCTACCCAAAAAAATCCCTTGCTTTAATCAAAACAAGCAAACATGTTGAATAAAGAAAAATTCAAAAGCAAAATAAACAATGATTATCATCACTACATAAATCCCTTGCTCAAAGGAAAAACAAAAATTTAAAATAAACACTTATTTTCATCACTAAGCATGAGCAAGTACTCCAAATGAATATGAAGAAAATAAGGGATTATTGAACTTGAATCCCTAGAATTCTCAGCATGAACGAGTTGTAAGAAATCCTTACATATGATGACATGTCTGTCAAATTAGCATCTTGCTTTTGTACAGACCAATGTTTACATGTGGAAGAGCTAGCTTTAGGTTACCTCTACCACCTAGTGGTTTAATCCAACTGAGTCCAACTTAGGATCAAGATAAAAATTTGAGAATCCCCAATATAGCAATGGGTTGAATGAATCCCACATGGAACTAGGGTATGCTTATGTTCTATCTAGTATATGCATTTGCACACATAGGGATAATGAATATCTAGGTCTTCATAACAAAACTTTATCCTTCAAAAATATCTGTATGATCAGTATACAAATTTTTATGGAGCAACTAGGGTGTTTGAGTCTCATGGAAAACCTCAAAAACCCCTTCATAGAAACAAATTGTTCCATTAGTTAAATCATCAAATTTCTTTAGGAGGTTTTGTTTGTTAAAGGGTATCCATGAAATAGGATAGATATTAGATGAACTTCAGCAATGATATTTAGACAACCACAAACTATTTTGTACATATATTTAATGTAAAAAAGCTAATCAAGAAATTACATACATATCACATCATCTCACCCCACATTTGGATGTTTAAATGATTAATTTTTATTATAAGAGTTAGTATTTATTCACTACTTTTATACATTCTATAGTGTCATCCATTAGATTGTCAAAATCCATGTCACATCATACCATATGTTTTAAGTGATTAAAGCATACAGGTTCATTTACATTAGATCATCAACATAATGGATAACATATTTTATTTACCATATCATAACAATATAAGTTAAATGTATACAATACATCAAAATTGAACATGCATTTAAACGATAAGCATTGCATCCATATATACATCCATCACCATCATATAGATCATGCCATCCAATCATCCACACATCATAAAACATAAGTCATGTAAGCCACATAGCATAAGATCATAAAGTAGTCCATATACACATACACATCATAACATAATCACATCACATCATATCAGATAAGATCATGATACTGCATCACATAAACATAAAAACATAATCATAAAGAATACACATAATGAGTCTCAAAGTCTAGATATCATATAAATGTGTGTCCAAATAAGTACATAAAGGTACAAAATCACCATAAGGCTACAACCATGTAGGTCATTCGATCTTACACTTAAAAAGAGGTACAAAATGTCTAAGGGGCTATAGTGTTCAAGAGTGACCTACACCACTAACATCACCTCTACCCTCACCGCACCCTTTAGGAGGTAGCATAGAACTAGCATCCCTAGTCTGCTCTATCTGGGACCTGGTCCTATGGCTTGACAAAGCTGATAACTACCCTGAAGTACTCCAGTTAGTCCTCTATGACCCTCTTGCCATAGACCTCACCTAGTAGGCAGCTTCCTCAAAGCCTAACCTCATGCTCTAGATCCAGGATGTAGGATGAATCTAGAGTGTGCTACTCCAAGTCCTTTGCTAGAATCCCATGCAAATGTTATATCTTCGCACATGTATCTAGACCACTAGGTCCCTGAGGAACTATAATAGGTGGACCAATATATCCCTAAGTAGCACCCCTGCTGGTAGTAAGACAATCTATCATGTCCTATAATGTGGTCTGCTTTGCCTCGAGACATTGACCCTAATATCGAAACCTAGAAACGGTGGCATCTCTCTACTGCACCTAGATGTGAGATACCTACAACTTGACCTCAACCTGATGCAACTAATCTCAGAGAGGATAATACCACTCCTTAGGAGCCAACTCCTCCTCCTCCTCTGGAGCTACCTACTCCTCTGTTACCTCTTGCTCTGTCGACTAGCCCTATCCCTCTGTCAGAGCTTGCACTTTATGCCCATTCACATCATCCCCTATAGCAGCCATATCCTGGTCATATCCCAAACTATCACCACCCTACCACATCAATGTGCCCCACAATCGAGTGTAGTCCTATGTGACCCTTCCATCTATAATACTAGTATCCACCATGGGAGGATCATCATCCTCTATCACTACTATGACCTGGGGTACTGGTAGATCACTCTCTATAGCAATCTGCCTATACAAGATTGGCTAGAGTGGCACATCCTATGATAGAACAAACTATTAAAGCACCCTAGAATAGTGGAAGTACTCCATGATGCCATACTTATGATTGATAACCCATCGATCATGTCAAGTCTGAGCTATAAAATTGGTTGAGTGCCTCCAAGAAAGGCACTCAAAGTAAGGCCTCTGGATGATGTCTTGGGCCTGCAAATCAGTCAATGATGTCGTGTAGTGGTATATCTCCCTTGCATGAGGCTGACTCTTATACTCCTTGAGCTCTCTAGGCCACCTAGCTCCATAGCTCTTATGGGTATCGACCACCTCAGTGATATCTATAGGAAGTCTAGCTGAGTGATCCACCTTAATATGCTCTGATCCCCATATCTGAAGGAGCAAGCTACAAGTGATGCTAGTACATCTCTACCACTGTATCATATACAACTTATCATAGAAATCCACCAATAGGGTGCTCCCTTAAGCATAGTTGATAGGTTCCTCAATATCCACTAGATCCTGAAACATATCTAAGAGGTTCAATGGGAACCTCACCCTCGATCAATCAAGAATAAGAATTTTATAGATAACCATTAGCAACACAACATATCTATAGGAGGAGACATTCTCCTAGTACCATCGATCCACAAATATCCCCCTTGAGTGGCGATCATGAAATGCAGTAACAATGTGTCTCCCAAATACCCTCACAAAAACTGCATCCTTGGCACCAGTAGGGAAAGATACGATGGGAACTCCATAAAAATGGATCCTAAATATCCTATAGACATTATTCGATGTAATGGTAATCTCACCAATATGAAGGTGGAAAGTATTAGCCTTAGAGTCCCACCTGTGGGCCAGGGTATTTAGATAGTCCTGATCTGATATAATCGTAGAAAGCTTGGTGATGTACTAGAGGTCATGAACATCAAGCTAATACTAATTCATGTCATACATAAGGGGTATAAGGTACACAAGTAGCTTTAGGTCTTGAACCTGAGAAGATAAAATCTAAGAGTGCAAAAAAAATATAAAATAAATGCACTTACAAGATAAAAGCAATAAAATCCTAAAAATGGTGCAAGCTAATCTAAAAATATGCCTAAGGAAACAAACATTATGATTAAATGCACCTAAACATTCAAAAAAATAAAAAACAACACTTCAAAATTGCAAAAAAAATCAATTAATTTGCTCAAAAATTCAAAAATCTGAATAACAAACGTAAGGTTTCTTGGCCGCTCGTGCCAAGAGCAGCCATGAAGCGACTGTTGAAGTTGGCAATAGCCAGTTTTCAACGGTCAAAAATTTGACTACTAGAATTTTAAACTGGCCGCTAATAGTGGCAGTGGCCAGCCTTAGGCCAAGCTAGCCGCTCTAAGCGGCAGCGGCTAGTGGGCGGCATGCCAATGGCATTCCCCCCAAGCCCAAAAATCATAAAAATTGCAAAAAAAAATGTAAAACTAAATGAAAACCATCTTTTACAACCTTAAACTAGCCCTATCTACTACTTTAGTTCATTGCCAATAAGGTTAATGAGGTTCATTTACCGAATTGTTTAGTTATATTTATTTTACTGCATTAATAAAAAGGAGTTTAGGGTTTAGAAAGGTACCCATGAAGTGTCAGCTCCTTCACTAGTTGAATCCTTGCCCTACTCATCCATGGTTTCAAATAAACAATGTCATGGGTTACAAGTAGTCACTCTCAGCTCAGAGCTCCAAAAGTACAATGACAACTGGAAAATGAAAGGTCAAAAATCCTAATTTACTTTTATATTTCCAATTCAAACCTCAACCACTGCTTGGCATCAGTGACCCAAAATTTCTAACTTGAAAGTGGCCATGAAGCACCAATTGGGGGTTGTTGGACTTGACAGTGGCCAAGAACCAATGAGAAATTGACTCAATTTCTCACCACAAAGCACATCAAAATGGGCCATAAAGTACACCTATTGGTCCAAAACAACCAAAATAATCCAAATACCAAAAAATACATATATCAAAATCCAAAAACATCAAATAATAATAAAATCTCAATTGAGCCTCATATTAAGCTATTTTCTCTATACACTTGGTGATTGCAGTGACTAGCACTCCATGCAACTCGGCAAGATGAGTAAATTGTCATAATGCCACTTGGGGAAAAATAATTATGGTAGAATTTAGACACTTTCCTTCAAACCCAAAGAAGGCCATTGTGACCAGACCGCCCAATGGGAGTGAGGATCCATCTCATTTCTCCTATAGAAAATAGTGATTCAAAACAAGCTACAATATAATTGCTAACACCTTAATTCCATAATAAGGCCATTGTAGCTAGACTACCCCAAGGGATAGAGATGTACAATTACCAGATAAATCACACCCATATGGAAACTAATCTATAACAATAGAGAGACCCTCTAAAGAGGTCCAAATCATTCATTTTTGTCAAGCAACTCATCACTTTATAAATTGCCCTTTTCTCATAGACTTGTCACTTGAGGGGGTAGTCAAAACTTTCAATAATCATAATCAAAGTTAATAAAATATCACTTGATCATGTCAAGTTGTGTTCATCTTAAAAATCATTGCCAATAACTATCATAAGCTTTCCATTTACTGGGGAAAAAATAAATATGATAGTCAAACTTGACTTCTCCTCCGTTCGAACCAATCGTTGCATCCCGTCCACCCGAATAGCCTCAAAGGAATTCAGGAGAGCTTCCAAACATTTAAGCCTTCCATTCCATTGGAAAAAATGATTCTAGGATTCACACCCTCCTATATGACTAGGGCATCCAATGTTGATTAGATAAATTATCATCATCCAACCTACAATGTGACCCTAGGTGGTATATTTTTGCTTCGTGTTGTGTTTCCCCACAATGCATCCCAAAAAGGGGCATTTGTAGACACCTAAAATGTGTCATGTTTAGGATACTAACCATATGGACATATTGGTAGACCATATGAATCCTCTTGGATATCTCCAAGAGTAAGCAGTGGTCCTAACAACTCAAACATGGTAGTTCTAGCCCATCTAGGCTTGGCCGCTCTCAAGTAGAGTAGCCACTACACTTGGCCACTAAAGACTAAAATGGCCACACCTAGCTACTAGACCTAACATTGGCTAGCACCATGCACAATATGGCTATGAATATGGGCCTAGATCATGTAATATGATTGCACCTTTACATTTTTTGTGAGTGGATTTTTGTGAGGAAATACCTGAGTTCCTCCTAACTACCCCTTCAATGCCAGTTTGTGACTGATGCTTTCCACCCAGGATGGTTAGTCGTATACAATTTGGATTGAAGCTTCTCCAAGAATTCAAGATACAGATCTGAGAGAGGGAAGTCTACATATGGAATCTCCCACAAAGAGTAAAAGATCCATGATTTTTAGATTTTATGCAACAAAACCCTGTCATATTGGAGAGTGCATATACAAAACCTTGAGGAGCAATGAAGTGTTGTCCCACTGAGGAGAGACTACGCATCCACTATTCACATATGTTGTTGTTCATAATCATTCCATGTACCTAACACATTTGGTGACCCTTGAACATCAATTAGAGTAGAGACACTGGTGCTACAACCCTTGGAGTGCGAGGAGAAAGGTTTATTTTACGATCGCTATCCTAGACAGTAGCCTGTAGGCACAACCTAGGGTTTGACATTAGTTTTCTTTGAGCTAGCATTAGATTTGATTACTTTTTATTTTCATAGTTATTCGTAGCATAGATATGATTTATTATATGCATTTACATTCTTATTCTTTAAGATATGCCTGTATCTTTCATGAGTTTTATTGTATTTACTCATAGTATGCTTATGCTTATTTATCTTATTTATCAGGTTTGATACTAACAGCTTCATCTAGGGAGGTAGCTTGGACTACTAAGCATGCTTTTTTGTTTCCATGTATGCAGATATACAAGTTTACAATACCATATCGAGACATCAGGAGCACAAGATTCCTCCTGGATGAGAGAAGGAGAAGCAGATATCTATGAGCCCTTAGAAAAGTTCATGTTTGGGATCGAGAAGCCTGCGAAAGCATACCTCTCTTTTGTGATGGGATTTATTCCACCATTTACTTGCCCCGCTTGTAATTGATTGTATCACAAATTGGGTATCCCATAGAGGGATGAATATGTAACCATGGATTAGAAATATCAATAAAAAATGTATCTATTTGTTTTTCTTATTTATGTGTCATCTTCATGTTCATTTATTTCAATTTGATATAATAACAATATTACAAGTTAGATCGGTTGCAGTGCATGCTCCCCGAGGTTGCACAATATTTTATTTAAATAAATAAATATATAATACTAATGTTATTAATTAACACTAGCATTTGAAATTAAAATAGTATCAAATTACTTTTTGTGTGTGTGTTCTGGACAAGTTTTAGTCTTGTGGCTATCTCATGGTTTGATGTGATGCTTAGAGCTGAGTTCCACCTTGCCTATTGCACTGATCCATTTCAAGTGATGATTCACCTCTTACCCATTTTCTCTTTTTTATTTCTCTTGAAGGCTATTGAAGCTCTTCCTATTCCTATATGGTAGATTTTAGTGTCTTCATGTGCTTTTTGGACACGTGTTAATCTTGATTCAGCCCTTTCCATCAAGCATCTTAGTATTTCTTCTCCTTGTGTTCATATACTTCCCTTTTTTGTCCTTTTTTCTCTCTTCTTGTTAGGTCCTTTAAGATCTCCCATTGGCTATGTTCCTTGCATGGTAGATTATTTTTCTCCTCATTTCAATTGCATAGATGTTGCAGAGGTATATGTTGATCCTGAGGTGTGCTCCATGTGTGGCTCCAAGAAGGTTCTAAATGGTGGTTCTTTATTGATATTAGGATCATAGAAGGGGCAATAAGAGGCCCTATTATTCTACTACCTAGCTCATTGAAAATCCTACCTCTGCTTATAAATTCAAGGTTTATCATGTACTATGTTATTTCCTATTGAATATTGATTATGGAAAAAGAACTTAAAGGGGTTGAACTAGTTTCCCTCAATCTTGAAAAACAGGTGATGGAGATATTTAAAAAAGGAGGCTTCCTAAATATATTGAAAAAATTTAACAGGGATGATCTTGAACTTGCTAAGAATATTGTTTTCTCTTGGAATAAGAGAAAGGTCTTTGTGAGAGACATTAAATTTACTACTTCTTTCCCCTTCCTCTCTAAGATTTAGGGACTTCCTATTTCTATGGAATGTATTAATAGGTAAAAGCACTCCTTGGCTAAGGAGTTGAGCTTGTTTATATGTAAATGAGGACACCCTAAAAATTTCATTATTGATATTTTATGGATTACTTCAAAGCCCCATGTAAAAAAGTTATTCTTGCTATAATGGATTAATTTAGTCCTAAATACAATCAATATGTGGTGAGAAGCTTTCATCTAGCACTGGTCAAACATCTCTAAAGGAATAAAATAATGAATGTGTCGATATTCCTCTTCAAGTATTTGGAAAGAATGGTGGTATATGTGTAGAAAGGTAACTCTTCTATTCCATACCATCAAGGTTTAATGAAACTAATTTTTGATTATGTAGTCATGAAAAAGAACATGGTGGAAACAGTGAATATTGGAGTTGATATCAGAAATTTGTTTGAGGCTAGTGAGACCCTAAATGTTTTAAAGGGTAAGGAACTCATAACCCCTTCTCTAGCTCATGTCAAACCTATGCTTGTGAAGATAGAAGAGTCCCCTACTTCAGAGGAAGGTATTCTAAATATGGAACTGGTGATGAAAGAGGAGATCTAGAAGACTCCAAAGGTAGAATTGAAAATTGTTAGGCATTCAAATCAAATGAAAACCAAGCTGATTAAGAAAGAAAATTCCATGCATATTATCCAAGACTTGGAGGATTCAAAGGAGTATTCTCCTACCCCATCAATAAAAAGGAATATGAGGTCTTTGAGAACCTTTATTGAGAAAATAAAAAGTAGTATAAAAGCTTAGGACCCCCCAAGACTCCAAGAAAGGCTTCAAATATAGTTAAAGATCTTATGAAGTCCCTCCAAAGATCTATTAAAATAACTAATTTTTATATGAATGTGATCACTTGGATGTTGAAGCATGAGCAAGACCAAAAAACTCCATATATGGAGGTGTACTTATTAGATGAGGAAGACGAATCTCAAGATTAAGGTTGTTTTATGTTCTTTAACCTCTTCACTCATTTTTGGATGGACTGTTTGGATAGGTTGCCCTTTTTTTTCTCTTGTTGTTTCTATTTTTGGTGGATCTTTGGTGACTTTGGTTTGTTTGGCCTAGGATAGGTCTTCAGTTTAATTTTTTGTTTATAAATAAGTAAACGTTTTGGGGTCCCTTTCAAAACCCTTTCTTCTACTTAATCAAAAAATAATAATAGTATTAAATTAATTCTATGAGATGAATGAAATATTTATTATTAATACTTTTCTTTAAGAGTATTAGTAAATTACAAATTTGAAAGGCAAGAAAATGAGCTCTAGTGATTTTTTCCTCTGAACTAGGGTTTCTGGAACTTCAAAAAATCTAGGGCTTTAGCTGGTTTGCAGAAGTGCCTTAGGGGTACGATCGATCTAAAGGCTAGATCGGTGCCCCAGGAGGGTCCAATGGGGACTTCTCCGGCTCCTCTTCTAGGGAGTAGCAGCTCTTATGCAGATTTTTTCAAAGAAAATTCTCCTCCAAAGAATGATGAAGCTCAAAAAATGGCATATAAAATGCTTTTCACGGTTGCTGGGAATAGGTCGACAGCACCTCATGTGAATGGATGTTTGCCACAGGCCGAAACCAAGCTAAAAATTTTCATCGAGCCAAGTATGGTTGAATAATCAATCATTTACAGAGCTAATCATGATTTAATCTGCAAGTTCATGGGTATACGTCCTTCCCTAAATTTTTTGCACTCTTGGATCCGCCAAAACTGGGAGCCTCATGATGAGTATTCATTGTGGTCTATTAGCAATGGATATTTTATTGTTAGCTTTTCATCTTTGGTCGATAGAAATAATGCTTTCGGGTCAGAGAAGAAAATTCATGGCCCAACAAGGCTATTTATTCAGCCATGGAGAGTGGGATTCGATCCCCGAGTTGAACCTACTGTTGTCCTAGTATGGATCCGACTATATGCTCTCCCAATGGAATTCTGGAGTGAGCAGGTGTTGGCAAGGATTGGCAATTCTATTGGAAGACATTTGGGTGTTGCTAGAGACACACTTGAAGGGAGCATGGCGGTGTATGCAAGAATATGTGTGGAGATGGATCTCATCCAGCCTTTGTCGATAGAGATAGAAATTGAATTGGCAGGTCTCTCCTGGATTTAACAATTGGACTATGAGGCCCTACCCTTTAGATGTAGGGTTTGTCACAAAAATGGACATTTGGCCCGTTTCTGCCCTAATAATATGAATGCTAAAATGGAGGCCCCTTTAGGAATGCTAAACCTACCTAAAGAGGATAAGGCAACACTTAATAAAGATTCTAATAGCATCTTTCAGGGCCAGGAAGCTCAGAGAGAGGGTTTTGAACAGCCTAGAAGAAAAAGATGGACAAAGAAAAAAGAGGGAAAGGAGCAATCCCATCTCAGACCTGCCAATAGGTATGAGATATTTAAGTCACTAGTTGATGAAGAGGAACAATTTATGGAGGGCATGGAGGGTATTAAGGAAACTTCTAATATTCCAGGGCAACTCCCTCTCTCTTCTCCTCCTGTCATATAGTAGGTAGCTGAAATCTGTGAGGTATCACAGCCAGTGTGTTTAGGTGCTTTAGTAGTGCATAACCAAGAGCAGACATTATCTCAGGATGTCAGCATGGGAATACTAGAGAAAAATAGAGAAAGGCCAACTTTGGGGATAACCCAGGTAGAAAAAATATCAAAAATAGCAATTCTCAAGGAGTAGGTAGAAGATCCAATAAGGAGTTGCTAGCAGCCCAAGGAGACAAATTGATCATGGGAGGATCGGTGAAGACAATAGACTCTTATTGCTCCTAGGGTAACCAATGATTATACAATCATGGAATGTGAGGAGTTTAAAAAGAAGAACCCACCAATCTATTGTTTGAAGACTTTTAGAGAATCGTAATACTGATTTTTTGCTTTTACGAGAGACTAAGATGTCATTAGATCTTATGTCCAAAACAGTCAAAAAAAATTGGAGGGGTGTTGGTCATATGGATGTGGCTGCCTAAGGTGTCTCATGGGGGATTGTTACTCTATGGAACTCTCTTGAATGGTCTGCAATAGAACATCTTGCCTGGAGGGGGGTTCTCACTTCTCTTTTTAGGAATAATGTCATTGTGGAACACGTTCTAATCACAAACTTTTATGGGTCTCAAAACCTAGATGGTTAGAGGCGGTAGTGGAAGGCTATGCATAACATGCAAACCTCAAGGGAATATTTAGACTAGATTATTGCGGGGGAATTTAACACTAAATTATCTTCTAGATACCAAGAAGGGGGAACACCATTTTTGGACCCAGGGGACCGTTTCATGATTGCCCAAGTCCAGGATTTGCACTTAGTGGACATTAAATGTCCTAGAATTAACTACACTTGGACTAATAAAATGCGGGAGCCACATAGCAGGAAGGTTAAGCTAGATCATTTTTTGGTTTCAGAGGAGGTGTTTGTAAAATGGAATATAAATTTTTAGATTTTAGAAGGCCCAGTTTCAGATCACTGTCCCATTCTGTTGGAAGGCGGGACTAGGATGGGGCAACATCACAAACCTTTCATATTTGAGAATTTTTGGCTTCAGAAAGAACTTTGGGAGAAAATTCCATAGTGGTGGGAAGAATGCTGCCCAACTTATGGGAGAGCAATGTTTAGAATCCACAAACAACTACAATATGTCAAAGCCCAGTTGAAATTTTGTAGGCGTGCTAATAAAACAGACTTCCAGGCCCAAAGAGCTCCATTGGTGGCCAGATGGGATGAGGTCCAAAAATAGTTTAGAGAAGGAGTAATTACAGACCAGCTCAAAGCTAAGGATGATGCCTTGCATACAGCGGTTGAGGACATTGACAACCAGGAGGAGACCTATTGGAAGCAGAGAGCAAGAACCACCTGGTTATTAGAAGGGGACATAAATACAAAATTCTTTCATCGGACTGCTTATGCTCAAAGACAGATGAATAAGATGGAGGCCCTTCAAGATGAGAATGGTCATTCCTTTGATACACTTCCAGGTATACATTCCCATGCTATGGATTATTTTTCTAAGCTTTTTAAGGAAAGTGTGGTACAAGATGTAGAGGCCCAAAATGAAGTTATTTCTATCATACCTGCTGTTATTTTTGAGGATGAAAATCAGGCCCTCCTCAAACCCATTGATAGAGATGAATTGAAAACTATGGTATTTGGAATGAGAACTAATAAAACTCCAGGTCCAAATGGCTTACCAATTGATTTTTTTTAGGCTTTCTGGGACTACTTAGAGGAAGATGTAAGGGCTGTTGTAGAAGATTCCAAAGAAAATAAGAGAATGCTTAAAGCTATAAACCACACTTTCATTACCTTAATTCCAAAAGGGGAGGAGGGGGTTCATATTTCAGATTATAGGCCTATTGCCTTATGTAATGTGTTGTACAAAATAATCACAAAGGTAATGGCTGAGCGCCTAAAACCTCTTCTTCACAACATTGTCTCCTATGAGCAAGGGGGTTTTGTTGAGGGACGACAAATTCTGGATGGGGTGGTTGTGGCCCAAGAAGCAATCCATTCAATGCACACTTCTGGTAATAAAGGGATGTTCATAAAACTGGACATGTCAAAGGCTTATGACATGGTTGAATGGAGTTTCTTGGCTAAAACGATGGCTACCTTTGGTTTCTCTTAGGACTGGATAGAGTGGGTCATGAGATGTGTCTCTAAATCGAATTACTCTATGCTAATCAAGGGCCCCTTCGCAACCATTTGGAGCTACTCGAGGACTGTGCCAGGGGGATCCATGTTCTCCTTATCTTTTTCTCATTTTGGTTGAAGGTCTTGGTAGACTTTTCTTGAGGAGAAGACAACAAGGTAGATTATTGGGTATCAGGGTGGGTGACGAAGTTTTAACGCACCTATAGTTTGTGGATGACACTAGTTTGGTGGGAGTGGCCAGCTTCAGGGAAGCAAGAATGATTAGGGATACTCTTAATGTCTATCTTAGGGCTACTCAAAAGGTCATTAATGACAAGAAATCCAAAGTGGTTTTTTTAATCTGGAGAAAAGGCTTCAGAACAAAATTTTAGAAATCCTAGGATTCACTAGGACATCTCTCCCAATGGTTTACTTTGGGGTCCCATTGCACTTTAAGAAGCTGAAATTAGACACATGGAGGAATCTGCTGTAGTGTATCAAGGATAGAATTAATCACTGGTCTCACAAGTGGTTAAGTTATGGTGGCAGATTAACGTTATTACAGTTAGTCATTCAAGCCATGCCAATTTACAAATTCTCTATCCTGGCTGCCCCGTTTACAATATGGAAAGAGTTGGACAAGATGGCTAGAAATTTTTTGTGGGAAGGAGCAAAGGGAGAGAGAAAGTGGGCCTTAGTGGGCTAGGACAAAGTTACCCAGCCCAAGGTTAAAAGAGGTATGGGTTTGAGAAAATTTAATCTGAATAATAAAGCTTTGGCTAGAAAGCTATACTGGAGATGGATCTCCCAACCCACCTCCCTTTTCAATAGAATCCTAACTAGAAAATACTTAGGACAGGCCAACCCAATCGATGTAGCTCGCATCCCCTTGGATGGTACTGGGTCCCTAGTTTTGCAGGCTCTCAAGTTAGGGTCTCAGGTTGTTAAAGACCGCTTATTTTGGAAAGTGGGAAGAGGGGAGAAGGCTCGTTTTTGGACAGATTATTGGGATCAGTTCTATCCCATCATTGCTGAATTTCTAGAATTACTGCCAATAAAAGCAGCCATTGAAGCCAAGGTATGGATCCGTATTGAAAGTTATTTCACAACTACTCAGCTGGGGGAGTGTAAGTTTAAGCAGTTCAAGAAGTTGGATGAGTGGCCCATTTCAAACCCTCCAGATTTGTCGCATATCATGACTAAAATTTTGACATAAATATTTCTTATAGGGTGAGACGTGGAGGATGAATTAGCCTAGGGCTTTGGGAGTCTTGGAATCTATACAATAAAGGATGGATATGACAACATTCTCCCAGAGCCCCCCCTCACACTTTTCAGGTTGAGGACTGGAGGAAAATCTGGCACTCTAAAGGCTGGCCGAAATTAACTTTTTTGCCTGGCGAGTGCATGCACAATGGAATCCTCACTTTTGATAATCTCAGATCAAAAGGTATCATTGGCCCTTCTCAATGTGTTCTATGCTACAAGAGCGAGGAAACTATTGACCATTTGCTATTTGGTTGCCCTTTCACCCGACAGATTTTGCTGCATTGGTTTGCTTACTTTAAAATTCAAGTAAGTGGTGACCTGAACCGGATGAATATCTTAGCAAAATAGCAGAAAGATAGATTCAAATATAAAGCTCTTCGTTTTGGCTAGGAGCTCGGTTTAAGATTTATTTGGTGGCAAGTATGGCTGGAAAGAAATGCCAAAATTTTTAGAGAAAATTTTACTGCTCTAGACGGGGTTTGGTAGACCATTTGGAGCAAGGTTATCGAAACTGTGGTTGTTCATGCTGAGGAGGAAGCTCAAATTGGCATTGGAGCTTTGGAAGAATGCCTTGAACTGCAAGAGGGATAGGACAAAAATTGTTGGAAACCTCCCCTTGAAGGTTGGATTAAAATCAATACTGATGGAGCTGCAAAAGGCAATCCGGGTAGAGCCAAAATTGGAGTGGTGTGCCGGAACCATGCTGGGACTATGCTCTATTGGGAATTGCAAGGCCTGGGAAGATCCACTAACAATGAAGCCGAAGCCATTGCCATCAAGTCTGCTTTTGTTTGGGTAGTGAAACATGGCCACCGCAGGATTATTCTTGAATCAGACTCGCAAATAATGGTTGGAGCTCTAGACTGTGTGTGGAACTTTTATCTGAAAGCTTGGAGGTTGAGGGATCTTGTTACCCAAATTAAATAATTATGGAAGGAATTTGAGGACGTGATCCCAGTTTATGCGAGTAGAGATTTGAACAAAGTGGCTGAATTTTTGGCTAAGATGGGTGCAGAAAAGGAGGTTGGAGTTCAGTTGCACAGTGACATGGATATTGAGGATGAGGTGATTAGAAAGGGTTTGGAAAGGTCCTTGAGCCAATGATCAAAGAAAAATCTAAGGGAGGAATTTGTCACGATATCGTGACATGTTGCGCCGTCACGGTCGCTGGAGGAAAGTTGTCGCGATATCGCGACATGTTGCACCGTCGCGGTCACTAGAGGAAAGTTGTCATGATATCACGGCATGTTGCACCATCGCGACCGTTGGAGGAAAGTTGTCACAATATCATGACATGTTGCATCATCACGGTCACTGGAGGAAAGTTGTTGTGATATCACGACATGTTACATTGTCGCAGTCATTGGAGGAAAGTTTTCGTGATATCGTGACATGTTGCATCGTCACAACCACTAGAGGAAAGTTGTCATGATATCACGACATGTTGCACCATTATGGCCGCTGCAGGAAAGTTGTCATGATATCGCGACATGTTGCACCGTCACAGTCACTGGTGGAAAGTTGTCACGATATCATGACATGTTGCACCGACACGGCCGTTGGAGGAAAGTTGTCATGATATCGTGACATGTTGCACCATTGCAGTCGCTGGAGGAAAGTTGTCGCGATATCGCGACATGTTGCACCGTCATGGTCGTTGGTGGAAATTTGTTGCAATATCGCGACATGTTGTGTCGTCATGGTTGCTAGAGGAAATTTGTCATGATATCACGACATGTTGCATCGTCGCAGTCTTGGGCAAAAAGTTGTCACGATTTCACGACATGTCGCTTTGTTGCGGCCAAGGGAGGAAAGGTGTCACGATATCATGACATGTTGCTTTTTCGTGGCCTAGGGAGGAAAGGTGTCACGATATCATGACATGTTGCTTTTTCATGGCTAAGGGAGAAAAGGTGTCGCGATTTCGTGACATGTTGCTTTTTCGTAGCCAAGGGAGGAAAGGTGTCGCGATATCACGACATGTTGCTTTTTCATGGTCAACGGAGAAAAGGTGTTGTGATATCGCGACATGTTGCATTTTCACGGCCAAGAGAGAAAAGGTGTCGTGATATCGTGACATGTTGCTTTTTCATGGCCAAAGGAGAAAAGGTGTCGAGATTTCGCGACATGTTGCATTTTCACGACCAAAGGAGAAATGGTGTCGCAATATCACGACATGCTACATTTTTGTGGCCAAAGGAGAAAAGGTGTTGCGATATTGCAACATGTTGCTTCATCATGGCCGAGAGAGAAAAGTGTCACGATATCATGACATGTTGCACTTTTGTGCCCAAAGGAGAAAAGTGTCGCGATATCGCAACTTGTTGAATTTTCGTGGCCAAAGGAGGAAAATGTCGTGATATCACGACATGTTGCTTTTTCGTGGCCACAGGGGAAAGGTGTCACGATATCGTGACATGTTTCATGTTTGTGGCCTAAGGAGAAGAATAGTGTCACGATTTTGTGACAAGCTGCATCAACTATCCATGCCAACCCCCTGCTAGCTAGTTAATGGTTCAGGAGATTTAGCTCCATTGCAAATCTTCTTCTACTATTGTAAGCTTGTGTTCTTTTTGAATTCGGCTGGGAAGAGTCTCTTCCCATATTGTAATTGATCTTTGTTTTAATACAAGTTTTTTCAAAATTTTCAAAAAAAAAAGAGTATTAGTAAATTAATATTAACTTTAATAAGATAAATTTAAAGAAAGGGAGAATAATTAATAAATACTATTATAAATATTATTTTTAATTATTATAAAAAAAAGGAGTTCACCTATTTCTAAATAATGTTAGAAGTGTTTAATTTATAGTGTTCAAGAATTGAGTGTGCATGTATTAAGTAACAACTAGAGCGCTCGATGAAAGAGGTAGGTGGTAGGCATGTGCCCCCACTCTCGAAGTTAGTCTACTTCCTTCCTCTGATTTATATTATTTTTCCTCCTGCTACCAAGGGATTTGTGATCACTAGATGGAAGAAATAATTATCTAGGTGAAATATTGGAGGAGGGAAGGGATACTTGGAGCTGTGCTACTATGGAGGTATTTTCATTTTGTTTTTTCTTTCAATAAAAATGTTCTATTTGCTTTTTATTATAAATACTAAGAAATCCATGAGTGTGTTTCTTATTGATCAATTCAATTCATTTATTCTTCCCTTACATCTAGAAACAATGTAAATATTATGAATTTTAGTAAGCAAGGAATGTGTTGGAAATATGAGAAAATTTTGTTGTCATTGATGTCAAGAGGTTGATGTCCAGGTTTCATTGTCATTAATGTCATCAGGTGGTTTTTCCACAAGGCAAGGAAGATGATTAAAGGAATAGGATATAATATTTATTTTAAATATTATATGCCTAAAAAGGCCTAAACATATTAAAGACCCAAGGAAAGGGAAGCAGGTTAAAAGGAAACCCCAAGGAAAGAGAAGCAGTTTAAAAGGAATTAATAATATTATAATATTTAATATCTTAATATTTTTGGTTATAGATTAAGTTGAAGAAAAATGAGGGCCAAGGAGTTATCAAATTACAAGTTCTCAAAAAGACCCAATTGGTAGATTTTGAAGATTATGTTTTAATTTATTTAAATTTAAATATTTTAACCATAGGTTAAAATTTAAATTTAAATAATTAATTAAGGCACCAAAAGTTTAAATAATTAAATTCAAATTAAATTTGAATTTCCAAAGACCGTCGACGTGTGAGGAGTGCATAACATTTAATATAAAAAGGGGGTAAATTTTTATTAAAAAATTATCCATGTGATTTATGCCCAAAAGTCTAAGTGTTTTGTGCATTGAAGAGAAAGAGAATTTTGCATGTGTTAAAAGGTTTAGTGGGCAGATGAGGTGTCAAATCGAAGTGGAGTGCCAAACATATCTCGAAGCACTTGGTAATGTAGGTGGTAGCTGAGGGCTGCGTTAAGATGTTGGTTGAGCATGAGGTCAAGGGTTTGATCCATGCAATAATTTTTTTGCAAAGGGAAGGCGTGTTTTGTTTACACCATGTCAAAAGAGGCATAAGGTTTAAAGGATAGTTGTGCACCCTTATTATATCATGAGGGCACGTAGCCCAAGGTGGGTGTGATTTATGTGAAGGTGCTTGGTGAGGCAAGGTTGGGTGTTCGAATCTCATCGAAGGTTTTTTTTGGGAAGAATAAAAGGTATGCGCTTCACATTTTAATTTGCCAAGGTTTTGATAATTCAAAAATTGCATAGTGTTGAAATTAAAAGGTGGTTTATGAGTTGTTGAGGGAGATATAAGGGATTATAAAATTAAAATATTTTATTTTGATTTTTATGGTTAGAATTTAAGTAGGAATGATAAGGTATGAGAAGGAACATTATATTTTGTATTTCAAAATAAAGCTATATTGTGTTAATTACTTTAAGAGGATAAATAAGGTGAATACAGAAAATTATTATGAAAGTAAATTTTTGGATCTTTGCTAATTATTTTAAATTTTGGAGATTATAAGGTGTACTTGAAATTTTATATTTATGTATGGTGAAATAATTTTGAGGGAAAATTTTGAGAAGGATTTTTGTTATCTAACCATTGAGATTGGCAAAGAGGTTGATTGTGATTGAGACAAGTTTTGAGGTCAAATCTCCATCAAACAAAAGGTATGGGCATATCATCCTTGTGAGTGAAATATTGTTTTGTTGAATGTTGTGAAGTGCAAGGTTGGAGTGAAAAGGATTGTTTGATAAGCATTTTTGGAAATGTTTGAGTGAGTTTTAATGTGCATGATTTGGATTTGTGAAATATCATGAGTATCATTGTTATGTGATTTTGGAATCATATTGAGTCAAGGTTTGAGTTTCATAGTGAGAGTTATTGGTAGAATTGTGAAACACTTGTTTAGGTTTTGTAAGAAAGCTTTGTTTCATTGAGTGTTTTGTGAGTGTGAAACATATTGAGTCTCTAACCATTCTCTATATGTTTTTGTAAGTTAAAAAAAATTCTAAGTGGATTTTTTTTGTATGATTGAAGAGTTATTATGAAAGAGATTGATTTGATTTGAATAATATTTTGTGAAATATAGTTGATAGATTTGTGTAAGCTTTTGTGGAAATATTACAATCATATTTGAGGCAAGTCTTGGTGAAGACTTGTTCAACAATTTTGGAACAATTTTTGGTGAAGACTTGTTAAGCAGAGTTGATAGAGCAGAGGACGGTGTTCAGTACAAATCCGAGATAGAGATTGAAACAAAGTTTTGAGAAGGATTTGGAGGTGATAGTGTAGAGGACAGTAGTCTCCAGTGGATATATATCCATTAGATAGAGTAATGAGGATAGATATATTCTGAGTGAGGACAAATGTCTTTAGTGGAGAGAGATCCACAAGCCAATGCATTGGAGGCAGTAGTCTTCTAGCAAATCACTAGACAGAGAAGAGGGGATTGGTGTATCTTGTGGATAGGTATCCACAAAATTAATCAGGGGATTGGTGTCTCATTTGGATAGATGTCCATAAATATTTTAATAATAAAGGATTCCTAAGAAATTTTTTGAGAAAATTTAAGTGAAATATTTTCTCTATGGAGTAGCCCACATTGGGTAAACCACGTTAAATCATGTCTCTCATGTTTGTGATGCTTTGTGTAATATTTATTGCTTTGATATTTTTGATGTTATTATATGGATTGAAAATCAAAAAATTTTATCTTAAGCACATGTTCTTCATAATGATATTAAGACTTTATGAATAGTCTTAGGAAAATTTAATATAATTTACCTTTTAGTCTAAAATATTAATATATATAAAAAAACTTTAATAAGGTTTCATTATAGCCATAATTAAGAATCATTTGATTATTCCTAAGTTTTTTGAAATCTTGAAAACCTATATTTCTTATTGAGAAATACAATTCATTCATTCTTCACTTAAATCTAGAAATAATGCAAATATTATGGATTTTAGTACACAAGGAATGATATTAATACTTTATGAATAGTCTTAGGAAAATTTAATATAATTTACCTTTCAGTCCAGAAGAGTTATATATGTATTGAAACATTCGAAAGGTTTTTAATATAGCCAATAGTTGGTGAGGCCTAGTTTAAATATTTTAATGGTTGTAAATAAAGGAAATGCAAAATTTTAGTATAATGTTTTGAAGGAAGAACCTAAATACATTAGTATTATCAATATGATATATGGATGTTAATATTGAATTTTTTGAATTATCTATTAGACAAAAGTGTTGTTTAGGACCCTTATGTTAAGAAGGGGTGTTTATGGTCATGAATGTTAGCACCATATTAGTTATCCCTAGAGTTGAGTTGTACCCAATCCTAGTTGATTTGTGGATAGACAATACAACTAGGTAATTGTAAATGATATACCCTAGCGGTGAGGCTTGGGTGGACCTAGCACTGAGGCTTGGTATTAGGATCCCATCCTAACATTATTTTTGTAATTCTCATTTTAGTATGTAATGACCCACTTCCAACATGGGTACCCCCTTATAATATTATTTTGTGATACTTTTGTAATGGTATGTGGCAAGTAAGGCACCTAGACAAGTGGAGTCATTTCATTTAATTGTTATCAAGAATATAACCAATGTGTGGTATAAGATTCTAGTTTGAGTAGCATTTTACATTTAATCCAACTCTTAAGCTTAGGGTTAGGGTTGCATGAAGGTTTTATTTAAAATATATGGATCAGTTTATGAATGTATCATTTTGCAATTTAATCAAATAATGAAGGAGGTTGCCCCATCGAAGAATCCCACGATACTAAGTTATTTTGTGAGATTGTTTCAATTTTATAATTATTTTTTGCATAGTTATTTTTTATTTAATGTCTTTTTGTTTATTTACAGAATTTTGTGTGAGCGAGTTTATTTTAATAGTAGGTTCCTAACAAGTGGTATCAAAGTGCTTTCTAGGACTAAGTTCTGCTATAACTACAATAATTCTTGCCCATCCATTCCAATTATTAGGTATAATTTTTTGGTGTTTTTTATTTTCTATTATCCTTTATTTATTTAAAAAAAAATAAAATAGAAAATAGCAAAAACCAGCAAAACATATAGTCCTTTACTTTTTATAGTAGTCGAGTAGGTTAGAAACCTTGTGTTAGGGTTCTTAAAATATCATGGAGGAGCTATCATTATTGGCTAAGATAGATAATCCATAAAGCATATAATGAAGTGATGGATGATCAAGCTCTAATACCCAAGCCTCAAATAGCACCCATGCATATAATCAAGCTCCCATGTATCTTTAGGTATTTAGGGAGACCATTTAGGGTTAAAAAAAAAATTATCCATTAGGAAGTATTTTTGGCCTTGTATTATCCATAGTACATGGGACACAACATCCTAGAAGATTACCCTCCTATACTATCAGAGAGGCAGAGAGTGTGTTTAAGGGTATGTGTAGAATTTGACTTGGGTAGTGGCCTAAAATATTGGTCCAAGAACTATTGTATAACAGAGGGTCTATGGGTATTACATACTCCTTTGCCTACCACCTTGGTTATATAAAAAAGTTCAACCTAAAAAAATAAAGCCTTCCTATTCTGCTAAACCTATAATTTTTCCCATAAAATTGATCATATAGAGGAGACTTCCCTATCATGCAAAAATTGCAAGCACCAAATAGTCAGGGTAGAGTCTACAAGTTTTTGTGATAGGAAATATTTCAATAGCACTCAATTCAGTGGCAGTAACATTCATCTATAACAATCAATAATTGCAGGTGGTTAGTGACAAAAATAGAACATACAATGTCAGTAATCACATAGTATAGAGAATCCTAGAGTTAGTGACTAAACAGTGATAGTGGTTATAGTACAAGTGATAGGATAGTGTCAGGAGTGGTCGATGGTCAGATGATAGTGATAGTAGAGTGGTATGATGAATTTTAGGGAGCATTGAAAAAACTCTACAGTTCGATATTATCAAACCCAATTCAATAATTTGGTTAACAAAACTAAGGGTTTGCATGAAGGGTTTTTTATGAATTATTTCATCAGTGTCTTAAAGGATGATATTTATGTCCCTTCACTCCCAACAGTTGTGGGGGTAAGAGGTATTTTTAGTTATTTGTGGATGATTACTCACGAAATATGTGGGTATTCTTTCTTCAACTGAAATCTTAAGAATTTGGCTTCTTTTAGCAATTCAAGAAATTTTTTGAGGAGTCATGGACTTCTATAAAGACCCTCCGCTCAGATCGAGGGGGGGAGTTAACCTCTAAAGAATTTTTTGTATTTTTGAAATAAAATGGGATCAAAATATAGTTAACTACTGCTTATACTCCTCAGCAAAATGGAGTTGCTGAAAGGAGGAATCGTTCCATCATGGAAATGGTTCTTTGCGTGCTCACAGGAGCTAGACTTGAGCAACTATATTGGGTAGAAGCTGTCACCATAGTAGTATATCTGTTGAATAGGGCACCCACAAAGACCCTACAAGGAATGAATCCACAGGAATCATGGAGTGGTAGGAAACCCTCCATTTCTCATCTACGCATTTTTGGATGTAAAGCTTTCATGCACATACCAAAAGAGAAAAGAAAGAAGATAGATGAGAAGACATTGAAGTGTATTCTTCTTGGGTATGATGAGCACTCTAAGGGTTATCGTTTGATTGATCCCTTGACCAAGAAGATTCACATAAGTAGAGATGTTGTTTTTTATGAGGCTTTCACATCAGCAAACACATCAGATGTATACCTAGACCTTGTGGAAACTTAGGTTAAATCTCCTTCATCAAAGGTTGGAGGTTCTTTTGGATCTTCTTCAACACCTAAGAATAAGAATCCAAAGTGGTATACAAATACAATCAAAGACTCTAAGATATCTACTCCACTAGATTTGACTTTGGATAGGTCTCGTACTCGTAGCATGGCTCGATAGGAGAAAGCTGCAACAAAGAATACTGGGGTTGATGATTTGTGTCAATATTTTGAAGAAATTTCTGTAGATCTAGTGAGAGATATAGAAGATATGGATATTGATAGTGATAAGGTGTTTATGTCTTCCATAGACGATATTGAACCTGCATCAGTACAATTTGCTCTCGGTGAGCCTCAGTGGAAGGTTGCTATGGATGCAGAGTATAAGTCTTTGATGAAAAACAAAACTTGGAAGCTTGTCGATCTGCCACATGGAAAGAAGCCCATTGGCTAAAAATGGGTGTATAAAGTCAAGTACAAAGTATATGGGACAATTGATAAGCATAAGGCCCATCTTGTTGCAAAGGGCTATGCTCAAAAGGAAGGCATTGACTACTAGGAAACTTTTGCACCTACTGCTTGGATGACAACAATTTGAGTTATTTGTGCTATGGTAGCACAGTTTGGGTGGAAATTTCATCAAATGGATGTCAAAAGTGCCTTTTTGAATGGTGATATCCAAGAAGAAGTCTATATGACTCAACCAGAAGGATTTACAGTGGAAGGCCAACAACAAAAAATTTGCAAATTGGTCAAATCCTTATATGGCCTAAAACAAGCTCCTCGAGCTTGGTATATAAAAATGGACAATCACCTCCTGCAGCATGGTTTTAAGAGATGTTCGTCAAATGCAAACCTCTATTTCAAGAAACAGGGTTCTGAGATAGTGTTGCTTGTACTCTATGTTGATAATCTGCTCATTACAAGGAGTTCAAAAATTATGATCTCTACTGTCAAAAGAGACTTGTGTCAATATTTTGAGATGATAGATCTTAGACTTCTCCATTATTGTCTTGGTCTGGAATTCAGCCAGAAGGAGCACTACATCAAAGTGTCTCAGAAAAAATATGCCAAGACATTGTTGGAAAAATATCGCATGACTGATTGCAAGCTAATGGCAACTCTGATGGAGACTGGACTTCAGTTATCATGATATGATGATTCACCTCAGGTAGATGGTACTCTCTATCAGCAATTGATTGGAAGTCTCATATATCTGACCAATACTAGGCCATATCTCGTATTTGTTGTCAACTATATTTCGAGGTTCATGCAGGAGCTTAAGACCACTCATTGGAAAGAAACAAAACGTGTTCTTCACTATGTCCATGGCACAATGGAATATGACCTAGAATACAAGAGGAACAATAAATTCTTCTTACAGGGATACATAGACTCTGACTATGCCAGATCATTTGATGATCGTAAGTCAATTTTAAGATATATTTTTCATCTTGGATTCGGTCCTGTCTCTTGGCACAACAAGAAGCAACAGGTGGTTGTTATTTCATCAATAGAGGCAGAGTATCGTGCTGCATGTGAAGCTGTGTGCGAAGTGATATGGTTGTGTGGCATTCTGACAAGTATGGGTCATCCATCCAAATATCCAATACACTTGTTTTGCAACAATCAGGGTGTTCTAAACCTAGTCAAGAATCTAGTCCATCATGAAAGAACAAAACACATTGACACATAATTTCATTTCATTCGAGATGAAGTTTCAAAGCACCGAATTCAGCTTCAGCACATTCCCACCGATGCTCAAGTTGCAGACATTTTCACTAAGGCACTTGCACGTGTCAAATTTGAATTGTTTCGTAGCTCTCTTTGTATTGCAAAATGATATAATCAGGGGGGGTGTTAATATAGCTAGTAGTTTTATCATTACCAAAATAATGTAATAAGGGGGGATGTTAGCATATTTTATATTTTAGCATATAGTTATTACATTATTTTTTGGGCGTATCTGTTTATTTTAATGTCCCATTATTAATAGTGTGTTGCATTTTATTAGTTACTGATTCCCTAGACTAATCCTAGCACCATTTTGTATTATTTAAGCATCATATGTTTAAAGAATGATTTGTTTTTTTACTCTAACAGGTTGGTTGAATCCAATTTTTTTTTTGGTAAGTTGTAGTTGTATTTCAAAGGGTTTTAACTGGGTCCCACTCCCAAATATACAAAAAAATCATCATATTGAAGTACATTCATGTTGGATAATACTTTTCCTAGGAGGGATCAGTCTACAACAGTATAAACAATCCCATGTAGGGGATATGTTTACCAAAATTCCCTTGCAGGGGATGTAGAAGCCAGTAATCAGGTGGTGCTTTCCTTCACTGGGGGTACTGAAGCAAACCAAAAATAATACATAGATATTCATTAGAACCCTCGCATGTACTGACATAGGGAGACCCAACCGGGTGGTTAGCCCAACACTAGACCAGACATCACCAAAAATTCCATCAAAAAACCCAACAAACCTCGAGAACAATGCAAAAAACCCATAGACCTATAGTAGCTCAAGGGTCAATATCTATGATATATTCTTTAGGATGGTCGGTACTCTACTGGAGGGCATGCTTCAGAGTGGCACTGGCACTTTTGAAGGTGATGATGAAACTCTGAAGAAACATCCGAGTGATATGGTTGGAGATGCCAGAAGTGGTGGTTAAGTCCCCGCTAAGGTCTTCAATTTCTAGAGGAGAATTTTTATTGGATTCCATTTTGGGCTTCTTTTCCCTAGAGTATCTATGGACAGGGGTTATCACTTCTTTGATTTTATCTTTACGTTTTCCCATCGAAGACTTATTGCTAGTGGGGGGTGTGGTTTTGGATGGGGGTGGGGTAGGTTTGGAAGGGGAAGGGGTTGGATTGGAAGGGGAGGGAGTGGGGTAGGGGGATAGGGGATGGATTTGGAAGGGTATTGAGATGGAATGGATGGGGAAGCAACAACAATGCCTTTCTTGGAGGTCAGGGTGCTGGGAACTCCATCGTTGGCCATAAGCTCGCTTGATATGGAATGAGTAGGGCTTTGGAGGGCTTGGTAAAATGGGGGGAAGCTTGCAAAGGGGTAGCCAAAATGGGGGTATTAGCCAAAACATGATAGAATATAACGATGAAAAGCCCCTGGTGGGTAGGGGGTACCTTTCTTACAAGCAGTGGCTACAAAGAGATGCATAGACCGGTAAAGGAACCCTAGAATTTTCATGGGTCTATAACTCTATATATGGTTGACAAGGACAAGGTGGAAGTTTACCATAGGCTTGTTGGGATCATCACAGGCTAAGTACTAAATGAGGGGAATGGCAACAATTTGGAATGGGGGGGAAGTGATTGACGGTCCAGCGCATGGCCATCCCATGAGAAGTTCTGGTAGTTGGGGAAGCTTTCCAACTTAGGTTCCTAGCAATATTTATCTCATTGAACAAGAGGCCCTCTAACTAGTAGCTCTGTAATCTCGCCAATCATCTTTGGAGTGACCTTGAAGCATAGGTTCTTGACACAAACATGGTCATTTGACCACATGTGAACAAAGTCCTTTGTGATGTCATCCTTAGATCCATAGAATTTTGATAACATGGTGGTGAGTTGGGCACCCTACAAGTAAGCAGATGCTATATTTTCTAGCTGGAGAGAGCTTAGTTCAAGGTAGGCCATGGTGGTAAAAGTGGAGATAGGAAGAGCAGTGGTGGATAAGTCCCACAGGATAGAATTGCATAAAGGATTGTCATAGGTTGAGCTAAAAAGGGGAATTAAATAGGTTGGGGGAGGCAAAAATATCATGTCGTACCTTGCAGATGGGTGGCAGGTGGACGGGGGGATGCCACACTAAGGATGGTAGGGATTAAGGGGCAGCCTAGGGACCATATCCACATAGGTGGAGGTGATAACTTGGGTGAGGTCTGTAGACATGGGAATAAATGTGGAGGTAAAAGGGGGTGCGGTTGGAAACATGGTAGAGATCATTGGAAGAGAGCATTGGGACACCATGGATGGAAAATAGCACTTTGAATTTGTTCAATGAGAACCAATGGGGCAGCTAATCATCAGCAGGTGTTGGAGCACACATCACGAAGCTCTAGGATAATGGGACACCTGATGTAAATCTTGAGTTGAATTCAAATTTCTAGCTCAAAGGAGGGTGTCTAATATTTTGTAAACTAAACCTTTATTTCATTCCATGTTTCCAACTCATAATTAAAATAAAATCATTCCTCACAAATGCTTGACTACAAAAAAATGGATACTCGATGCACTCAAGGTTTGTGCTACAATTGTGATGAAAAATATGTTTGAGGCCATAGGTGCACCCAAAAGATGTTATTCCTCATAGATATCAAAAATCCTATCAACAATGACCAAAGTGATGATGAAACAAAGTTGGTAGAAGATCCACCTTAAAATAAGGAAGAAATACAAGAAGACCCACAAACAGAAATATTTGTCCATGCTCTTATCGGGATTACTACACCATAAACCATAAAAGTTGTGGGGTTTCTCAAAGGCCAATGTCTTACAATCCTTATCGATTTGGGAAGTACACATAACTTTATTGATCCCCAAATAGACAAGCAGAACAATTGTCACACACACACATGTAATTCCTTTGAGGTTATGATAGCCAATGGAGGGAAATTGCCTTGCAAAGGTAAATATCACAATTTTAAAGTGAAAATAGTATATTATGAGCTCAAAATTGATATGTTCACTCTACAATTAGGGGTATGTGATATTGTATTGGGAGCTCAATGGTTAGGTACATTGGGAACCATCTCATGGAATTTTATAGAGCTATGGATACATTTTTCATAGAATGGATAGTCTTACACAGTACGGGTTAAAAAGTAGGGCCTCCTTATATTATAAGCTCAAATCATATGGATAACTTGTTAAAGAAATATTCTTGTGGTGTCATTGCATAGACATTAATAATCCAACCACCTACTTCAAAAGTGGACCAGATTTTTTTAATATTTGCAATTTATTTTGACAAAGCACAATGTAGTTTTTATCAAACCATTAGAATTTCCACCACATTACTCCCATGACCATGTTATTATTTTGGTACCTGGTAGTATACCACCTATCATCAGGCTATACCGATACCCTCATGCCACCAAGTCAAATATAGAAAAGTTAGTGCAAGAATTATTAAAAATTGGAGTCATTTTACTGAATAACAACCCTTATTCTTCTCTTGTCTTATTGGTGTGAAAGAAATATGGGCCCTAGAGATTATGTATAAATTTTCATGAGCTCAATAAGCTCACTATTAAGTACAAGTTTTCAATTCCTATGGTGGATGAGTTACTGGATGAGCTACATGGGACTATGTTTTTCTCCAAATCAGTTCACTCTAGGTACCATCAGATCAAACTCAAGGTTAAATATATTTCCAAAACCATATTTTGTACTCATGAGGGTCATTAATAATTCTTAGTGATGTCATTTGGCTTGACCAATGCACCTTCCATATTTCAAAGCCTCATTAACAAGTTTTTCATCCATGTTTTCATAAATTTATTCTAGTTTTATTTGATGATATTTTGGTTTATAGTTGCTCTTGGTAAGCTCACCTCTTCCATGTGCATCATACTTTACAAATTTTGGCACAAAAATAAACTTTATACTAAGTGGTCCAAGTGTTCTTTTGGGTTGATGAAAATGGAGTATTTGGGACACATTGTCACCAAATACGGAGTTGACCCTAAGAAGATTCAAGTGGTTCAATAGTGGCTGAAACCTAACACTCTAAAAGGTCTTCATGGATTTTTGGGGTATACAAGCTATTACTACAAATTTATTTGCAATTATGGAAAAAACACCACTCCCTTAACATCCATGTTAAAAAATGATTCTTTTACTTGGACTAGTCCAACTAAACAAGCTTTCCTAAATTTGAAGCATGCTATGACAACCACTTTGATATTAGCAATCCCTAATTTTTCCAAGCCTTTTGTAATTGAAAGTAATGATTTAGGTAATGGTAGTGGTGTAGTGTTAATGCAGGAAGGTCACCCATTGGCTTTCACTAGTAAAGTGTTTTCCAATTGCAATATAGGCAAATCAACTTATGCTAAGGAAATGCTTGTCATTTTACATGTGGTCACTCATTGGCACCCTTACTTCATTGGCTGTAATTTATCCATTAAAAAATAAAATCAAAGTCTCAAGTATTTCTTAGAGCAATGGGTTTCAACCCTTGAACAATAAAAGTGGGTCTCTAAGCTCATGGGCTATAATTATGATATTAATATTAAAAAGGGCAAGGAGAATATTATGGTGGATGCTCTATCAACATATTATAGTATGTTATGTGTCATTTCTTCACCCATTACCCAGTGGATAAATTCTCTTTATGAGGAGGTGCTTAAGGATTCAAGCTTGTAAACTTTGGTTCCCTCCATTCAAAAAAATCCCACCTCATGTCCTGGATACACTTGGGATGGACAATATTTATGCTACCACCAACACCTTGTTGTTCCTCACACATATCCACTCTAAGAAATTATCATGAATAAAATGCATGCTTCCCCCACTATAGGCCATTATGGGTTCCTCAAAACCTATGAAAATATTATGTATAGCTTTTCCTAGAAAGGTATGAAGAAGGACATACATAATTTTGTGGTTACATGCGACACCTATCAATGGATAAAATGCAAAATAGTGCATTCTCTAGGAACTTGACAACCCTTGCCTATCTATAAACATGTTTGAATAGATATTTCCATGGAATTTATTGAAGGGTTACCTAAGTCCAAAGGCAAAGCAAATATTTTTGTGGTAGAGGATCATCTTCAAAGTATGCTTATTTTTGTTTCCTCCCCCATCCTTACTTGGCCTTCATAATTGTTCAAATTTTCCTCGATTTCATCTTCTTCCTACATGGCATATCCACCTCCATTGTGTTTGACCATGACCCTACATTCACTAGTAAATTTTAACAAGAATTGTTTAAGTTACATGAAACTCAGCTCAAAACTAGTTTAGTTTATCATCATAAATGGATGGCTAGACTGAGATTATCAAAAAATATTTGGAGACCTACCTTCGTTGCTTTGCCTTTGATCATCCTACATTATGGATGAAGTGGATTCCCTTGGCTGAGTGGGGTAGAATACGTCCTATCACATAGGGACAAATGTCACCTCTTTTGAATTAGTTTATGGATGACCTCCATTCATGCCCTCCTCCTACATTCTAAGCAGCTCCAAGGTCCATGCAATTAAAACAACACTTAGCCAACATATCGAAGTCCTCCATTAACTAAAGATGAATTTGGAGGTAGACCATAACCAAATGTGTCAACAAGTTGATCAAAACCATTCTGAGCATCACTTTAATATTGATGATATGGTATTCCTTCACTTATAGTTGTAAAAATAGTCATCTCTCTAGCTTCAAAAGTGCTAGAAATTCACTACCAAATTCTATGGCCCCTACCAGGTTTTATAGTGGATTGGAACCACTACCTATAAATTTGCCCTACCATTGAAATCCAAGCTCCACCCTATTTTTCAAGTATTTTTTCTCAATAATTTTATGGGTAATTAGGTATAGGTTCAATTTGACCTCCCAAAATTGGACAAAGAAGGTTCTATCTTGCTCAGGCTAAAACAATTGTTGGATTGTAGGACACACACTCTTCACAACCAAGAAATTATTGAGGTCCTTGTTTAGTGGTATGGTCTACAAATAGAATATGCTACATGAGAGTCTCTCCAATAGCTCTAGCACAAGTTTCCTCATCTAAAATTTTGAGGACAAATATTTTGAAGGGGAAGCACATGTTACAACCCCATCCTAAAATTATATTTGTAATTCTTATTTAAGCATGTAATGACCCACTTCCAACATGGGTTACAACTTATAATATTATTTTTTAATACTTTTATAATGATATGTGGCAAGTAAGGTTCCTATATAAGTGGGAACATTTCATGTAATTGTTATCAAGAATATAATTGATGTTTGGTAGAATATTCTAGCTCGAGTGGAATTTTTCATGTAAGCTAACTCTTGAGCTTAGGATTGGGGTTTCATAAAGTTTTTCTTTAAAATACATGGAGCTATGTATGAATGTATATTTTAGAAAGTTAATGAATTATTGGAGGATGTTACCCTCTTGAAGAGACCCATGATACTAAGTTATTTTGTGAGATTATTTCAATTTTATAATTACTTTCTACATATTGTTATTATGTTAATTGATGAATCCATTTATTTATAGTATTTTGTGTGAGTGATTTTATTTTAATATTAGGTTCCTAACACTAGGAAAATTCCTACTGGTGAGGCTTGGGAATCTTAATAATGGATTGGTATAGGAAAATCCACAAAATAATTCACATGGAAGTATAGTGGTGGTACCTTTTAGGTAGGAAATTGTGACCATGATCATTACTAGGTGAGTGGTAATGGTCGTAGTTAGTTTATGGATAGATGAAACTAACTAATAACTAAGGAATCATGCCATAGTAATCCTACATAGATGATAATACATAGAGTTAGATAATAGACATCACCTTTAAGTATTATGGGCCTTAAAGGATAATCCCTCCATTGTGGTCAAGTTTTTTCATATAGGGTAGTGTATGGGAAATGGGGGGATCCCTAATGGTGAATATTCTAATGGTGATATTATAAAATTGAACCTTAGAAACTATAGGAGGTTAGCCACTCCTATCCACTTGAGTGTCATCTATAGTGAAAATAAACTCAAGGTGATATATGTCTTATACGAATGAAATTATTGGGTCTTCTTTGTGAAGTAATACTTGTAGAAAAGAATTAGCTCTCTCCCTTGGATCAAGAATGTGTGTCATTATAGTTGCTATTATATCCTAGGTCATAGGACTCGATGATTCATTGAAAATAACCATGTTGAAATTTTCCTTTTTGTGTTATTGTTAAGAAGGCTAATTTATAGAGACCTTATATTGATGTGGGGAATAACGTATTGCACATCATCTTCATCAATCAAAACAAGGTGTAAAAATACTAGAAATTATAGCTTCTTATTAGAAATCAGTGCCTTCATAACTCTTTTCAATGATCCTAATATTACTATGTTTCCCACAATCCTATTGGATTTCTCCTTCCTGATTCTTTCCCATAACGTGTCCTCCATCTGCATGTTGCTTCTTCATCCTCTCCCACCACATTTCCTCCTCCTAGATCATTTCTCTCACTTCTTTCATCCCATGCTTCTATCCATTTCCACCATTCATTGATTCCCAAAACCTTTAGTGTCCATTATTCTCTACAAAAGTTGCATCGGTGAAAATTTTTGTTACTTTATTGGTCAAGAGTTCCAAGGTGTGGCACACATATCTAATTTTGTTGGGTATATCAGTTGTTGAAGCTATAAGTTTTCTAAGGCATGTTGCTTTGTTATCCAAGACATGGTGGATTTTCCTTTCTCAAGGATGTGTATCATCATGAGGTGGAGGCATAGAAGCTTCTTGAAAATATCAAACTTTTCCTATGTTTTTAAAGCCCACCTTGTGGATGGATTCTTCATCTTCATAGTCTGTGTCCCAAGGCCCAATAAACACTCTGTTTTCCCTATATTCAAGCAGTTTCATTTCCTAGTCATCATGATCTTTGTGGAGCTAGAATAACTTGAGATCAAACTGATGGTTGAAGCAATTATGAGTGTGAGAGGTTTCCTACCATTCTTCAAATATTTTTCCTAGTCGAATTGGGATATCAATCTGGCCTTTGTGTCTATCTAGAAGAATTTCATTGTCATCATCTATAGAGTGGATTTCCAGGTGCACGTACACATCCTCACTAAGATCACAAGATAATTATTGATGGGAAGAATAGTTCGAAGGGATAAACACAATATGGATATTAAACTCAAGGAGTTCGAGCTGAAGTCGAGTTTATAAAATATTATTATATCGAGCATGATTCATGAGGACTTGCCTTCCCCTTGGAAGGAGGTGATGATACCATTTATGGAGTACATCATAGTTGATGATCCAAATTATCAACTTAGAAGCTTCCACATTGCTTTTGTGAACCATTTTAGGGAGGTGAAACCATTGAATATTCTAGAATTTATGTACTTGTCCATGGATTACTCCATTAATGCGACCCAGTCAAAGAAAGAGGAAGCTTAGCCCTCACACCAAGGGCTATTCAAAGTAATTTATGTTCATATTTTGCAGAAATTCCCTAAAGGAAATGTTCATCCATAAGAACAATAGGCAGAGTCCAAGAAAACAATGGAGGAGGATACATCCTTAACTCCTTCCTCAAGGGTCCATGGTTCCAAGAGAAGGAAGATAGAAGGAGGCCACCAGGATGCTAAGAAATCAATGAAGAAGAAGGATAAATTAGAAGTTACACCGACAAGAATTTCTCAATATCTAAAGAACAAGAGTTTTCAAAATCATGATAAGATGCAGGGTGCTACTAAGGACAAGCTAGATGATCCTACGAAGAAGATTCTTCAGGAATATATTATTAATAACACCACTGCTACTATTGTCCAAATGGAGAGTACTATGACCACAATCATGGTGTCCATTACTAAAATGAAATAGAATAGGAATGCTCTGAACCTCCTGTTCTTATGTGAAAAATTCATCGAGGATACTCCAACAAAGACTTTTGTTGAAGCTAAATATAATATAAAAGAAGATGATGTGGTGTAAATTGCCAAGGATGTGTTTAAGGATGTTCCTAAGGATGTCGAGAAGGATGAAATAAAAGATTCTATAATTTCTTAATTGATTGTTGTTTTTCTATTGTCTTTGGATCTTGTCTTGTTAGGACATTCATTTCTAGTCGCGTCCTTGTTTTTTGGCTTATTATAGTTTTTCTTTACGTTTTAGGTTTTATATGGATGCCACAAGGTTTTTTGTGGATGGTGCATCCTTTATTCTTGTTGATGTATCAAGGCATTAGGGCACATTTCAAATGCCCTTATTAATATAAATTTTTTTAACTTATCAAAAAAAAATCTAACCTAGCTCCTTTTTATGGCCAAGAGGAAATAACACCTATTTGGAGAGGAGGATCTTCTAAGAACCTAAGGTTACCCACGTTGGAAGAATTTGTAGCTTGTCCATTAAAGAAAAAACAATCTAGAAGTTTATGGAACTCCAAAAATAGGATGGAAATAAATAGTTAAGTTGCTACAAGAGTAGATGGAGCAACAACATAAAATATTGCAAATACTTGTTAATCAAGAATCCAATAATAGGAATTCAGAGGGTAGACAAGAAAAAATCCTATCAAATGAGTCAAAGAGGGTAAAGATCGATTTGAATTTGAGCTTAACAAGGACTCAAAGAATGTTGGGGTACCTAAATTTAGTGAAAAAATAAGGTGATGCAATAGAATATTGGTTGAATGAATTAGAAACTTACTTTTCCATGAAGAATTACTCATTGAAAACACAAATTGTTTGGGCAACCCTTCATCTACAAGATGTTGCCTTAGAATGGTGGAATACATTCAAGGTGGGTAGAGGAATCCAAGTGATGGATTTAAAATGGAATGAATTTGTAAGGGCATTCAAGAAAATATTCCTAACTAATCAATTCTACATAGAGAAATTTGAGGAATTTTCTATGCTCCAACAAGGCACCTTGACTGTGGAAGCTTATTGTCAAAAATTCATCAAAATTTTGAAATATATTCTTGAATACAAGACTAAGAAATATTTTAAGGTGTAAAATTTCATCTTGGGAGTATATACTAAGATCTGAACAATAATCAATTTGCTTAAGCCCAAAAATTTACACAAGACATACGATTTGGCTTGACAAGAGACTAATCAACACACTAAGAAGACCTTTAATTATGGAGTATTGATGTAATAAGAGAGACAATAAATAAAAAATAGGAAGAGGATTTATTTTTCAAGATGTTCCAATGAACAAAATAATAAAAGTAAAGAAAACCCATGAGAGGGACCAAAGTTTGGGAATAGGAACAATGAAATTAGAAAGAATTTTAAGAGAAAAGATAACCAGAAGCTCCATAGAATGAATAAACAAAGAAGGATTATGCAAGTGAAAAAAGGTAAGAGAAGTATCATGAACCTAATATGGGTTGTTTAATTTGTGAAGGTCCTCACTATGCAAACACGTGTACTCAATAGGCAGGTCAAAGTGGAAGAATGAAAGAGCAACCTCATCAAATTTATGTAGCAATAGAAAATCAAAACTTGGATGGCCAAGCAACTCATATGCTTATGGTAAGTTATTTAATAAAAAAAATTATGTTTTAATTGATTGTGGAGATACAAATAGTTTTATTTATACTAGTATTATTGGGGATATGCTAAAAAAACCTATATTTTTGGTGCAAGGATGGAAAGTTGAGTATGGGTCTAGGAAAACCTACTTAGTGAATCAATGCTTATCCCATGTTTAGATCTCCTTACCTAATGGATCAACTATTTGGTACTTATATGTAGCACTTCTACATGCCTTTGATATTATTTTAGGGATGGATTGGCTAAAAGCCCATGGTGCCCTAATAAATTTCCAAGAAATATGGATGAATTATATTGATAAATATAAGCAAACATTAAGGGTTCAAATCAAACAAGGGTCTTTTTTACCATATTATTGTCTACTATGAAACTTAATAAGGTAATTTAAAAAGGTGGAATGTTATATGTGGTTAAAATAAATGGAAAGGAAGGAAGTAATGGAGATGCAAAACTATTTAAGAAAAATCTAATCTTGCATGAATTTAGGCATGTGTTTTCAAAAGTCCTTTTAGGCCTTCCACTCCAACATGAATTTGATTTCAATATTTAATTAATGCCTAAAGTTGAACCTATATCCAGGACACCCTATATAATGACCATTATTGAGTTGTAGTATTCAAAGGTGCAGCTCCAAGACTTGTTGGAAAACGGTTTGATTAAACCTAGTGTGTTGCCTTGGGATACTTTAGTGTTGTTTGTACATAAGAAGGATGGTTCCTTAAGACTATGTATTGATTATAATATGTTAAACAAGGTGACCATAAATAATAGGTATCCCTTACCAAAAATTGGTAATATTTTTTATCAATTAAAATATACCACCATTTTCTCAAAAATTGACCTAATATCAAGATATTATCAGTTAAGAATCCATGAGGAAGACACTAAAAAAATAGCTTTCGAGACAATATATGGACCCTATAAATTTATGGTTCTCCCATTTGGGTTAACAAATGCACCAAAAGCCTTTATGAACCTAATGAACAATGTGTTCAAGAAATATCTAGACCATTTTGTTTTGATATTTTTGGATGATATCTTGATATATTCCCACATCAAATAAGAACATGATCGACATTTCAAATTGGTACTGGAGGTGTTGATAAAGAATCAAATTTATATAAAGTTATCAAAGTGTGACTTCTATGTTTCACAAGTATAGTTTTTAGGGCATATTATATTTGTAGAAGGGATTCTTTTTTATCCAAATAAAATTAAAGCCATAGTAAGCTATATTTCACTTACTAATGTGTCCAAAATATAAATTTTCATGTGAATGACTAGTTATTATAGGAAATTTGTAGAAAACTTCTCAAGAATTGCATACTCTATTACTAACGTTCAAATAAATGGAAAATATTTCAAATGGATGAAGTGTGAGGCTTACTTTGCAACTCTAAATAATAAGCTTACTACAACACCAATTGTAAAAGTACCTAATCATTTTAGGAATTTTATAGTATGCACAGATGCTTATTTATGAGGATTAGAGGAGTTTTATCCCAAAATGAAGCTATAGTAGCCTATGAATCTAGAAAACTTAAGAAGCATGAGTTGAACTATGCTATGCATGACTTGGAGCTAGCATGGTTGTCTATGCTCTTAATATCTAGAGGTATTCTTTTCTAAGAAAATATTTTGAGCTAAGGATAAATCACCAAAGCTTAAGGTACATATTTACTCATCTGATGTTGAATGTAAGGCAAAGAAGATGGATATAAGTCTTAGGTGAATATGACTTTGGTATAGAATATATCAAAGGAAATAAAAATAACGTGGCTAATGCCTTGAGTAGAAGGAGGCATATAACAACATTAACATGAATTCATGTGGAATTGATTAATAAAGTCATAGAAATTTTTGGATAGGGGTTAATCCCAACATGACACATTGAAGTTAGTTGATTTACCCCTATGAAAATCCACCAATATCACAAAATGGGTGTACAAGGCAAAGTATAAATTAGATGCCTCATTAGATCGCTACAAGACTTGCTTAGTATCCAAAAGGCATGACCAAAAATTTGTAATTACCTTCATGAGTACGAAAAATATCTTCTTCTCGGACATGGATTTGGTGAAATCCTGAGCGAAGGTCTAATTTTGTAAAAAAAATTGCACCATGCAGCTCATCTAGTAGGTCATCTATGACAGGGATAGGAAATTTTTCCTTGATAGTGAGTTTATTGAGAGAACAAAAATCGGGACACATACGCCAAGAATTATCTTTTCATCGAGCCAGAACTACAGGTGAGGAATAAGGGCTAGTGTTGTGACGAATGACTCCATGATCTAGTAGATCCTGAACGATTTGTTTGATTTCTGTCTTTTGTGGTTGAGGATAGCGGTAAGGACGGCTGTTAGGTGGGACACTCCCTAGAACCAAATGGATGGCATGGTCATGAGATCATTTAGGTGGTAATCCTTTAGGTTCTTGGAAAACCTCTTCATAATTTGTTACAATGTCTTGTAAATCTAGAGCAGTAATATTCGAAGTTCGAGATTGTTTTTCCAAACAATTAATTTGAGCTATAAATCCATATCCACCCTTTTTTAACATCTTCTCCATACTATGAGAGCTCACCATTTGTGATGGAGAAGTAGTAATGCATTGTAAGCGAATGACTCATCCGTTTTCATTCCATTCCACAAATAATTTTTTGAAATTGAAGCTAATCGTGTCTAATGTTTCCAACCATTCAACTCCCAAAATGACATCAGAGTTCCCTAAATTCATGACAAAAAGGGATCCAAACCGGGTATAAGTACCCATTTTTATGGAAACTTGAGATGTTTGACCAACACATTGCGCGTTCACCCCATTGGCCACTAGAACCTAGAATTTGTCTTTGTTGGAAGAGTTAATGAATAGATTCAAAGCTTTTGTTGTTTTGATGTTGATAAAATTGTGGGTACTGCCGGAATCAATTAGCACATTCACCTTTTTTTGGCAGAGAAATCCTGGTACCTTGATGGTATGGTGGGCGGTTAACCCCATGAGGGCATGTACGGAGATTGCCATTGTATCCTCTTCCTTCTCTTCTAGAGTAATTGGTAGTTCTTCTTGCGTAGGTTCTTCTTGTTGGTAAATTTCGTCCTCTTCTCCTTCATATTGATCACACTCAATATGAAAGTTTTGTTTTTGGGCACAAGCTTGTTCCCTGGGATGATGATTGTGACATTTATAGCAAAAGTATCTTGAGGGTTGATCATTTCTATGAAAGGAATTGTTGCGATATGGAGGACGACTATAGTTTTCACACCGTGCATACAACTGAATTCTCTTCTCAGCTAGCTTGGCTATTCTTATACAATCGTTCAGTGCGGTTGGATTTTGAATGTCCACCTCCACCCTAATATTTTCTTTCAATCCATTACGAAAAGCTCCCACCACTGTATTGGGGCTGAGGTCTAATGTATATGGTAGTAAACTGGTGAACTCCAAAACAAACTCGCTAACCGAACCTTCTTGTTTAAGAGATAACAATCTTACTATGTATGACGATGTAGCTCCTTCATAAAATCTTTCTAAAAATTAAGTAGTGAATTTTTTCTAGTTAATAGTAGCTCCTTTCTCTCGCTTAAGCCATACGAACCATTGGTAGGCCTCAGTGCCTAATTTTGATGCAACGAAAGGGACTTTATCAAATTCCTTAATTTGGTATAAGTCGAGAACGCCTTCCATTTTGGCTATCCAACCACGAGGATCATGACCCTCAAAAGTGGGCATATCAATGCGTGGAAAATTATTAGGGCCTCTCGGTTGGTGATAACCCATATCCCTTTCCTAATCTTGGTTATACCGCTGTCTATGATAGCGATCCCTGTAATTATCTGAATTGCCTTCTTATTGTTCCCAATCGTCATCCTGAGTGTCATGTTCTTCATTCCTTTGGGCATGGGAGTGATTGTGGGGATTAGTATTGGGATTACGCTGGTTTTGTGCGCTCACTAGGGTTTTTAGGTTGGCACTAATTTCTTGCATACCATCTATTAAAATTCGAAGAGCTTCATCGTTGGAAATGGACGATTTACTTCAGCCTCCTTGTGTGATTTTGTCATGATTTGGGGGAGGGTTAGTAGCCATAGTGTCTACTAGTGGATGATGTGGATTATAACTACCAATTTTGAAAGGAGAAGCATAATTTTTTGTACCTGGGCTTCGATTAGGTCTTCTTGTGTTGTTATTGGTCGTTTTCGAGCTTGATAGTCGACCGTCAGAACCTTTGGTCCACCTTTTGCTCATGCACTTGTTAACATAACTTGCTTAGGATTTCACTTCAACTGCTACAAAATTTGGTTGAATTTAGCAAAAATGTGGATTTCGCTTCAACTATCGCTCCAACTATGACGCGGATCTGAATTTTATTGGCTCACCTCCTTAACAGCCACTTTTGACAACTTTCAACAATTTTGATGATGTTGACAAGTTCTAGACGATTTGGACAACTTTGGTCAATAGCTAATACCGACAGCGACTAGACCAAGACACGATGCAACACGACATGATTGGTAGTGATGGCATGATGCGACATGACAAGCCTGATAGCGATGATGCGACACGACACGATTGGTAGCGATGGAACGACGTGACACGATAGGACCGATAGCAACGATGAGTAGGACTAATAGTGAACGACTACTGGACCGAGATGGATGGACAACAGAACGCTAGACTGATATGGATGGAAATAGGACTCGACGATAGCACATACGGACTACTAGACCAAGACATATGGACAACAGAACATGATAATGGAACACGATGACAAAGGCCATGCGTAGAGGAACTCCCAATGTGTGACCGAAGTCACAATGCTAATTGCATGCAACTTTCCTTATTAACCACTTCACGCCTTCCACACTGTCAATGTGGGATAACTACCTTCATGGAAATAAAAAAATAAATTAAAACGTAGCTTGTACCTTAGGGAAATCAAATTTAATCGATGATTGTCACGTTTTGATTGGACGACGGCTCGCAGGTTGAAATACGATGATTTTTTTGTTTCTCAAGCACAAAAACGTAATTTAGTTTGGTTGAGCATGTTGGCCTGTGAAGCTGCGGCTAGAACTGGCCTGTGAGACTGCAACTTGGAGTGTAGTTTTTGCACATTCCTACGACATCGAATGGCTTTGAAAGCCTGATATGCGTAAACCTCCTGTAGGCTGTACTTTCGCAAACCAGGAATGTGTTTAACCTTCTGCGATGAGTTTAGCCTTTTGCTAGGTCACTGCTACTTGTAATTTGATGCCAGTGTTGTGAGCCGTTTGAAATGTGGACGTCGGATGACAAGTTCCTGGGAGTTTGGTTGGAAAGCACCTTCGCTAGCGATCGCCTGATGCGCGTTTAGAATTCCTGGCTGATCGAAACCAGTCTACTGATACCACTTGGAGAGATACAAGTACGGAAATCTCTCAATAAATATATGACCTCAAATTTGCAAGCAGAAGAATTAACAATGAAACCCAAAACTTCATGAAATGAAATGAAATATCAAATCAATTGTTTATAAAAATGCAATTGCCACTTCAGGTGGGCACACCCTCATCGTGAAGGCAGTGATTGTGATTACGCAGATGATAAGAAATAAAAATATGAGATGAATCAATTAATTAAACAACTACCCTAATAAATATGAATTTCTTATGCACTTGGAGAACCTAGCCGACGACTAGGTTTGGTATGTAGCATAGTAGCTAAGGTCTATAAGCAACAAGAATGGATTTGTTTTGAAGAGACCTTTGCTCCTATAGCAAAAATGACTACAATATTCATTAATATTGCTTTAGCCACTCAAAAGCATTGGTATATGTATCAAATGGATGTAAAAAGGGTCTTCCTCAATGGTTCATTGAAATAAGTGTATGTTGATCAACCACTAAGGTACATAGTCAAAGGTCAAGAAAAAAATTCCTTAGATTGAAGAAATATCTATATGGGTTGAAGCAAGCACCAAGAGCTTGGTATGCTAAAATTGATTCTTATTTTATCAACCTTGGTTTAACTAGATCTGCAACAAAATATACTCTTTATGTGAAATATTGGAGGAACCACATCATTTTGGTAACATTGTATGTGGATGATATTCTTATTATAGGTGATGACACAAATGAAATGACTAATTTGGGACTCCTTCACTACTACTTAGGCATAGAAGTGTGGTAATAGCCGAGCAAGATCTTCATATCCCAGGATAAGTATATATAGTCTCTATTGGAGAGGTTTCACATGCAAGAATGCAAAAAGTCCTCCACTCCCATGGAAACCCAATTGAAATTGTTTAATAGTGATGATGAATAAATGGTTGATGACACACTTTACAAGTAACTAGTTGGAAATTTGATCTATTTAACTTCAACTAGACCAAATATCACCTATTCAGTGGGTCTTATTTCTAGGTTCATGCATGATCTCAACAAGAGTCATTGGATAGTAGCTAAGAGGATTTTGAGATTCCTCAAGGGGACCCCTCATCATGGTCTTATGTACATAGCATGTAATTACTTTTCATTGATTGAATACACATATTCATATTGGGATAGTTGTCCTAAAACTAGAAGATCAACTACTAGTTATGACTTTTAGTTGGGTTAGAGTACCATATTGTGGAGCACAAAGAAATAACTTATAGTTTCCTTGTCTTTAGCAGAAGTAAAGTTTAAGGTAGTAGTTGAGGCAACTAAGGAAGTAATTCAGTTGAGGTAACTACTTAATGATATTTGGCTACACATATATGGTCCAACACACATATATTGTTACAATAAAAGTACCATTAATATGACAAAGAATCCAACCTTCCAAACTCAAAAAAAGCACATTGATATCCATCATCACTTCATCAAAGAAATGGTCCAAGAGAACATCATATAGTTGGAGTATGTACCTACTCAATATCAAGTGGCTGACATCTTCACCAAGTCACTTGGACTTGACAAATTCTCCAAGTTTAGAAAAATGTTCTATGTATGTTGAAATGGAAGTCAACATTAAGGGGGAATTTATCTAGTTTTGATTTACTTTTTTTTTAGGAAATTACATATTAAGGGGGGATGTTAAAAATGTTTTAAATTGTACTTTACCCCTTGTTTTCCCTTGATATGTGTACATGACATGTGTCATGTGGTTTTCCATATGGTGACATGTGTCACCTGCATTTATCTTTATCCTTTCTATAAATAAATTGTAATCCATTATTTTTTCTTGAGGTTTATGCTTATTCTATTTAGGTCATTTACTTTTGATTTACCTCCATGATTTTTTTTGTCAAGTTTATGTCATGTTAGAATAAGGTTAAAGACCAATAAGAAATGCAATTATAAGACACATATTGCATTGAAATATGAGCTAATGTTGAGGTGAATCTTGAAGAAAACAAAGATTTTAACATAACATATAATATTTTGTGTTTCAAAGATAGGGTTGTTATACCCAAGATTGGTTATTTAAGGAGAATGATTATGTAGGAGGCACATTGTTCTCCATATTCTAATAATATAGGAGGTTTAAAGATAAGAGAGAATATGAAAAATATCTTCTAATATCCTTAAATGAAATGGGATGTTAATGGTTTCATTGCTAGATGTTTGGAATGTTAGAAAGTAAAGGTAGAACATTAGCATACAACAAGAAACTTATATCCACATAATATGCCTACCCAAAAATGGAAATTCAAATCCATGTATTTTATTGTGGGTTTATCTAAAACAAGGTACCAACATGATGCAATCTTTGTGGTGGTGTACAAGTTGACAAAGGTTGCACATTCCATACCAAGGAAAATCAAATATGATGCATCGATTGTGGAAAATAAGTTTCCAAATAAATAATAAAATTATCATATCAAATAGACTCCAAATTTACTTTAGAATTTTGACAAGCTCTTCATCATGCTTTGGGTACTAAGTTGAAAATAAATTATGCTTACCATCAAAAATAGATGGGAAAATGGAGAGGGTTAACCAAATCCTTGAATATATGCTTTACATGTATTGCATGGATCAAAATTCTAAGTGAGAGTATTATTTGCATCTGGTAGAGTTTGCATATAACAAAGGATATCATGCATCCTTGGGAATGGCTCTGTTTGAGGCCTTATATGGGACAATATGTAAAACACCTCTATCTTGGTATAATATAAAATATTGGGTAGTGATCAGACCAGATACTATCAAATATATGGATTAGTGGCTCAATGTGATTCAACAAAGGCTCAAGGAAACAATTGATCACCAAAAAAGCTATGGAGATCTAAAAATATCACCGAGATAATTCTTTGTAGGATACAAAGTATTCATAAGGATGCAACCTAAGAAAAGTTCCATCAAGTCAACCAAGCTGGATCCTAATTTTTTTGGGCCTTTTAAAATAATTGATAAGATTAGTCTAGCAGCCTATTGATTTGCCTTACCACCGACCTAACAAAAATACATGATACTTTCCACATATCTCTGCTTAGGAAGTATGTTGATGATCCTTCTCATGTTTGGAATGTGTTTAAATTATATATGGTAGATCCCATGGCTATTGATCTATGACCTATAAATATTCTATGGTTTCATTCTAAACACAAACTTTAGGTACAAACAAAAGAAAAATCATTTTATTAAGACTAGTTTGGAAAGCTCATGCAAAAATCTCATCATCCTTATTAAGGCAAATTTAGAGGTATGGTGATTTAATTCCTTTCTCAAAGTGTTTTTTCTTGAGGAAAAAAATTTTGTGGTCATATATAGGGAGGTATAAGGAATTATTGGATGTGCATTATTTTTTCTTGAAATTGGAAATAAATGTGCACGGATTATAGATCAGATTTTAAAGCAAATTTATGCATTACCTTTGATTAAAATTGTGAGTATTTGTGCAAAAGTTATAGATCATATTTGATAAAATATGTGTACATTATTCATGATTGATTTTGGGAGTGTATGAAAAGGATATATTTGTGCACTATGATTGGTTTTGAAGGAAAGGTGTAAATCAACAATTACTAGGTCAGTTATCAAGCACTAGACTAAAGCTACCTTTTGATGTAATAAATGCGAGACATGTGAAAGTGAAAGACTTAATTAATGTGAAGAACATATCAGGCATTTGTTAGTGCATATAATTATTTATATTTTGATGAAGATAAAATAATTTTGGGTAGAATGTGTTTATATTGCTATAATTAATAAAAGTACACTGAGGAATAGATGAGCATTATTTTGTATGTAAGATTTGGGAATATATGAGCATTGTGTTGTATGTAAGATTTGGACATATATGATAATTGTTTTGTATGCAATATTTGGGAATATATGATCACTGTATGCATGCAATATTTGGGAGCATATGAGCAGTGTTTGTAAGCAGGTTTTGGATCAGATTGTTGAGCATATTTATGAGTAGGTTTTAGAGTAGTGTTGAGCACTTTTATGAGAAGATTTTGTGAGCAGATTTTATCAGGTTTTGTGAGCAGATTTGAGCAAATGTTATGAGCATATTTGAGAGAATATTTGAGCAAGTTGTGTGAGCAGATTTGAGAAGGTTTTGGAGCAAATGTGAGTAGGATTAATGAGTAGGTTATGGAGTTGATTTGAGCAGAGTTGTGAGCAGGATTTATGAGTAGGTTATGGAGTTGATTTGAGTAGAGTTGTGAGTAGTATTGTGATATGATTTTGGAGATTATTTGAGCAAGAGTTATGAGAAATATTATGATCAGGTTTGGGTGTAGATTTGAGAATTATTTAGAGCAAAGGTAATTTGTGTCTCCTATGGATTGGTTTCCATAAACCATAAAAGGATATTGATGTCTCCTATTGATTGGTGTCCATGAACTAGATCAGAGAGGATTGGTGTATCCTATGGATTGGTGTCCACGAACAAGAGTAGAGGGGATTGGTGTCTCTCATGGATTGATGTCCATGAACCAATAGAGGGGATGTTTGTCTCCTATAGATTGGTTTCCATGAACTTGAGAGGGGATTGGTGTCTCCTATGGATTTGTGTTTGAGAGGGGATTGGTATCTCCTATAGATTGATATCCATGAACTTGAGAGGGGATCGGTATCTCATGTGGATTGGTGTCCACAAATATTGTAATAGGGGATTGGTATCTCCTGTGGGTTGGAGCCCACAAAATTTATTAAGAAATTTATAAGCAATATTTCTTCATGGATGTAGCCCATATTGGATGAACCATGTTAAATATATGTCTCTTAGTGTGTGGTGATTTGTGCATTGTTTCATTATTTTAATTAAATATATTTGAAGTTATTTATTTGGAAAGAAAATTAAAATTTTTATCTTATATTGTTCACCCTCTTATCAGTATAATATTGTGTTTTTAATTGGTATTAGAGTGGGTTCCTTCGTAAAAACCTAATAGCTTGAAGGAAGATCTTATAGGAACACAAATGGCACATCAATAAGGGTTTTCATAAAATAGAGCTCCATTGTTTGATGGTACTAACTATAATTTTTAGATAATAAGGATGCAGACTTATTTTATGGCACATGGATATGATATATGGTAATATGTTGAGAATGGGTTCACACCACCCACAACTCCTATAGATGTAAGTGGTAAGAAACCATATAAAAAAATGTTAGGGTAATGAATGTAATATTAAGTGGATTATGTGAATCAAATTTTGTGAAGTTCATGCAATGTACTTCAGCAAAATAAATATGGGATAAACTACAAAGAACTTATGAAGGATATGACAAGGTTAAAATGTCAAAAATTCAAACCCACAAGAGAAATTTTTAAGACTTGAATATAAAATATGAAGAAGATATTTCTAAGCATCTACTCTAAGTTAATGAGGTTGTCAACACCATTCATGGACTTGGAGAAAATATTGAAGACTCTAATATTGTTCAAAAAATATTAAGGTCACTTCCTATGAGCTTTGATACAAAGGTTTTAGCAATAATAGAGATGAAGGATCTCAACACCTTAAGTATGGATGAGCTACATGGAATTATCACAACCTATGAGATGAGAATAGAAAAAGATAAAACATCAAAATGAGATACATTATTCAAATATTCAAATAATGCAAAGAATACAGAACCAAAATCAAGTGAAGAATCAAGCAGTGGAGAATAAGCTAACTTTGTGCAAAGGAATAAGAAAGGTCCAAGAAAATACAAAGGTATGTAGTCTGTAAAATATTTAAATTGTGGTATCCTTGGTCATTATGCATCTAATTGTCCACAAGCTAGAAGTAGTAGTAGTGAAGAAGAAAATAAATACAAGAAAAAGAAAGAAAGGAAATTTTATCATGAAAATAAAAATAGGCATGATCAAGGCAAGTATGAGAAGAAGATATTTCAAAAACACAAGAAAATTTTTTATGTTGAAGAAGCAAGCAATTCTTCCAGTAGTAGTGATGAAAGTATCTTTGATAGTGAAAAGGAATAGATCCTATTTTTGGCCATAGAAGATAATGAAGATGCTCCTATTGTTGAAGACCAAGAAGAAGAGGAAGATTCAGAATATGAAGAGGAAGCCATAGTTGACATAGAAGAGGAACTCATTGTTGCTCTTGAAGAGTTGAAAAGGGTTAGAAAGAAGAACTCAAGATTGAAGGATCAAGTACAAGAGGATGAGAGAAAAAAGGCAAAGCTTTTACAAGATATCATCAACTTAAAATTTATGGTTGAAGAGGTAAGGAAAATTTAAGAAGGTATGGTTGAGTAGTTAAAGGTAAAAGACCTAGAATGTGAAATACTAGAACATGAAGTTATAACTCTAAGAAAGTTACTTGAAAAGTTTAATAATAAAATATATAAGTTTAGGAAAAGCTCAAAAAACTTGGATGATATTATCAAAGCACAAATATCTCCATTTATCAATGTTGGACTTGGTTTTGAAGGTCAATAGAAATAAAAGGGGGAGTCAAGCTCAAAATAAATAGAAGCATCAAAGAAAGTAATTGAATAAGATACCAAGACCTCTGTTGATATGTTGAAAAGTGGAAGTATCAAAGAGGAATAAAACAATGCACCATCAAGAAAAATGGACCATCATAAAAAAAAGCAAAGAAAGAAGCATACAACAATACCCTCCAAGGCAATCAAACAAGTTTCAACATTTCTTTCATGGTTATTGATTTTCATGTAATCATTTTAATCATAAATCTATAAATTATAGAAGAAATATCAATTCATTTACACCTTTAATGGACCACAATATTATTTGTTACAATTGCAATAATTTTGGGCATAGAGCAAAATGGTGTAGAACAATGTTCCTTGAATTTCCGAAGTCAAGAAAAAAGTAGAATGATTAAAATTTTCAAAAGGGTATGACCTCCACATTTTGGAGAAAGAAAACAAAGCAAGAAGAGGAGTATAGCAATTTGGGAGTTTCACTCCCATCTCATAATTGAAGTCTCAAAGAAGATCAAGGAGAGAGATCTAGATTTAGTGACTTATATTACAAGCCCTAAGGAGCCCTTTGCCATTGATTTTAAATGGGGAGAGTTTTCAATAAGGAGGACTAGCTATTCATTGGGAGCAGTTTGTGATCATATTGCAATACAAGATAGTTTCATAATAGGGTTGCCATCGATGACAAAGGAGGAGATTGTTAGAAATATTGATTTGTCATTGATGTTAAAGGTAAAAATATCTTCAAGGATGAAATGTTGAGTTGTCAAGGTAGAGATATATTTAGAGGTGTCAAAGGTAGACATATCTTCAAAAAAAGAAATGGTAAAGTTTTCATAAAGGTAAAGATATGCTTTAATATTTAAAATGAAATATTAAGGTGGAATGTTATAATTAAATCAAGAGGATTTAAATAATATAAAAGTTTGGAAAAGTGGAAGGTTATATTTAAATCAAAGGATTTAAATATAATTCAAAAGTTTAATATTTAAAGGTTAAAATGTTGGATGACCTCCTTGAGAACACCAATGCAAAATTTGAGGTCGACCTCCTTGGATGCTAAATAAAATGCATAGATGACCTACTTGGGTTCTAAATAAAATGCATATTTAAAAGGCTATCAAATTCATTTTGGCAATGATGGAAATTTGAATCTCCTCCATGCGAAAATCGAGCAATAGGTAGAAGAGGAGAAGAGTATGTTTGGTGGTAGAAAGCAAAAAAAGAGAATTTATAATATTTATGCTATGAATTTAGTCTTATATGGGTGGCTAGCCCAGCTGGTTGTTGAGCTTGTGCTAAGGCACTATGTAGCAAGAGGTTGCAGTGTCAAATCCCCATAGTGTCATTTTTGTTTTGGTTGATAGAATGAAGAAGGGTTTAAATAGTTTGAGTTGTGCCTTCTGTTCCACCCATCGAGGTAGCTCGTTTGGTCACATAGCCTATGATAGGGTGGTATGTTGGCAGAATTTGGGAGATCAAATATTCTCCATGCACGTTTGGTGGTTTTTGCCATGCGAGGTAAGGGGAAAATTTTTCTTTGATTTAATTGAGTGGGCGATATAAGTTCTGTCATGGTTATATTTTGCATACTTTGAGTGGAAGTTATAAGGTATGAGGTTGTTATTTTTAAAAGTTGTATTTTACATGTTATAAAAGGATATATAAAGGGTTTTTGTTTTGTAAAATATTTAGATTGTGAGTTTCAAAAGAGACATATAAGGAGTGATTTTTAAGCTCTATTGTGTATGTTTTTTATAAGGGTTTTTAAAAGTGTTGATTTTATATTTAATCAAGAAAAGAAAAAGAGAATTTACAACCAGTTTTTGAAGGTAAAATCAAAAGGAAAATCATTTTGTTAAGACTAGTTTGGAAAGCTCATGGAAAAATCTCATCATCATCATTAATGCGAATTTAGAGGTATGGTGATTTAATTCCTTTCTCAAAGTGGTTTTGCTTGAGGAAAATATTTTTTTTGTCATATATTTGGAGGTATAAGGAATTATTTGATGTGCATTTTTTTGGGTTGAAATTGGAAATAAATGTGCAGATATTATAGATCACATTTTAAAGCAAATTTGTGCATTGCCTTTGATTAAAATTGTGAGAAAATGTGCAAGGGTTATGGATCATATTTGAGAAAAAAATTATACATTATTCATGATTGATTTTGGAAGTATATGAAAAGGATATATTTGTGCACTATGATTGGATTTGAAGGAAAGTTTCAAATCAGCAATTACCAGGTCAGTTATCAAGTGCTAGACTAAAGCTACATTTTAATGTAATAAATGTGAGACATGTGAAAGTGACAGACTTAATGAATGTGAAGAACATATTGGGAATTTATAGTGCATATCATTCTATATATGTTCATGAAGATAAAATAATTCTAGGTAGAATATGTCTAAATTATTTTAGTTGAGGAAAGCACATTGAGGAATAGATGAACATTGTTTTGTATGCAAGATTTGGGAATAGATGAGCATTGTTTTGTATGTAAGATTTGGGAATAGATGAGCATTGTATGCATGCAATATTTGGGAGTAGATGAGCAGTTTTTGTAAGTAGGTTTTGGTTCATATTGTTGAGCACATTTGTGAGAAGGTTTTGGAGCAGTGTTGAGCACTTTTGTGAGCAGATTTTATGAGTAAATTTGAGCAGGTTTTATGAGCAGATTTGAGTAGATGTTATGAGAAAATTTGAGAGAAAATTTGAGAAGTTTGTGTGAGAAAATTTGATCAGGTTTTGGAGTAGATGTGATCAAGATTAATGAGCAGGTTATGGAGCTAATTTGAGAAAAGTTATGAGTAATATTTATGAGCAGGTTATGGAGCTAATTTTAGCAGAGTTGTGAGCAGTATTGTAAGAATATTTTGGAGCTGATATGAGCAAGAGTTGTGAGTAGTATTGTGATAAAGTTTAGGAGTATATTTGAGATATATTTAGAGTATATGGGATTGGTGTCTCTTGTGGATTAGTGTCCATGAACCAACAGAGGGGATTGGTGTCTCTTGTGGATTGGTGTCCACAAACTAGAGTAGAGGGGATTGGTGTCTCCTATGGATTGGTGTCCATGAACCAGAGCAGAGGGGATTGGTGTCTCTTATGGATTGATTTCCATGAACCAAATCAGAGGAGATTATTGGTGTCCATGAACTATTAGAGGGGATTAGTGTCTCCTATGGATTGGTGTCCATGAACTTGAGAGAGGATTGGTGTCTTATATAGATTGATGTCCATGAAATTAAGAGGGAATTGGTGTCTCCTATGGATTGGTATCTACAAAATTGAGAGGTTATTAGTGTATCCTATGGATTGGTGTCCACAAATATTGTAATAGGGGATTGGTGTCTCCTGTGGGTTAGAGCCCAAATTTTTTTTTGAGAAATTTATAAGCAATATTTCTCCGTGGATGTAGCCCATATTGGGTGAACCATGTTAAATTTGTGTCTCTTATGTGTGTGGTGATTTGTGCATTATTTCTATTATTGCAATTGATGATATTTGAAGTTATTGCTTTGGAAAGAAATTAAAAGTTTTATATTATACTATTCAACCCCCCTCTCAGTATAAGATTGTGTTCTTCACTTTATTCCTTTTAAAACTGAATTATGTCATTTTTAGAATATCATAATATTGATAAATTTTGTGGTTGTAGGACTAGGTTCCCTCACAAGCGGATTGGAATGGGACAACCACCAAAGTTGAGAGAAATGATAAATGATGGATGAATTTTTGTTGACAACCGCAAGGGTAAAACAATCATGTAGATGCATTTGCATGTGTGTATGTGTGATTAAAATGCATCATTATGCAAGGAGGTTGCTATAAAATCAAAATAGCTCTTACCCTATTCTTAGGGAATCCTTCGTAGGTGGGTGATAACCTCGTAGTTATCATAATACCTATTGCTTAAGCAAATGTATTGTTTGTACATGTGTTTTGAAGTATTTAAGTTGTTTGATTAATAATTTATAAAGGTATTAATAATAATGTTAGTATTATTAATACTTAAAATATCAAATACCGATGTTAATGGTTAATATTAACATTCAATATTAATTAAATTAATTATATGAAGTGAGTAATTAATTTAATTATTATTATCTTGTTTTTAATATATATATATATATATATATATATATATATATGATACTAATGTTAGTAATTAACACTAGCATTAGAAAGTAACAATAGTATTAAATTTTATAAAGGGGGTGCATAATCAATAAGTACTATTATAAAATTTATTTTTAATTATTATAAAAAGAAATGGAGTTCACCAATTTCTAAAAAGGGTGAGAAGCATCTAATTTATAATGTTCAAAAACTGAGCATGCATGCATTAAGTAATGGTTGGAGCACTCGATAAAAGAGGTAGATGGCAAGCATGCACACCTCACTCTTAAACTTAGTTTACTTCCTTCCTCCAATTTGTATTCGTTTTCCTCATGTTACCAAGGGATTGTCGATCACTGAGTGGAAGAAAGAATTGGCAAGGTGAAATATTGGAGGAGGTAAGGGATACTTGGAATTGTGAAAATGTGGGAGCATCCTAAAAATATCCAAAAGTTAAACAATTATGGAAATGAAAAGCGAACATTTTGCTAGTTGTGCAAGTGGGATTATAAACTGTATGCTTTTGTCTAAGAGTAGGTTGGTGAAGAGAGGAACGAGAGGTCTTGAATTGGCTTTGTAATTCACATAAATAGATAAAATTTATGTTATCCATTTATCCTTGTGGTACTTGCTGCTATAAATTGCATATTTGGTATTGTGTGTGTCCTATTGTTTCTTTGTGTGCAAGATTCCTAAGAACATTGTAGTCTGGTAAAGAAGAACCTTGGTAATGGTATTAGAACTTGAGAAGCGCTTAGAGCAAAAGAAGGACAAAATGTGGTCAAGGCATATACTAGCAAGAAAGGAAAGCAGAGCCCTTGAAATAAATTCTAGTGGGCAAGAACATAATTTGAGATACCAAATGGTATTAAATAAGTGAGAAGTTTCTTTCAAACTATAGTATAAAGGATTTTATGTTACAAAGAGGAATTGATGCTCATTCTAGAACCAAACTAGAAATTAATAAAATTGGATGCAATAATTTAGAGAATAATTTTTTATCTCACAAGGTTAAATTCCACTTTAGCATTGTGGTGCAGGAGCATCCAAGGGAAAAGCAAAAATGCCGCAAGGAAAAAAAGTGTCGCAAAGAAGAAAAAAAAAAATGTCGCAATATTGCGACATGTTGCATTTTCGTGACCAGAAGATAAGAAGAAGGTGCAAGAGAGAAAAGTGTCGCAATATCGTGACATGTCGCATTATCACGACCAAAGGACGAGAGAAAGCACAAAGGAGGAAAAGTGTCGCGATATCGCAACATGTCACGTTTTCGTGACTCAGGAAGGAGAGAGAAGGCATGGAGCAAAAATGTCACGATTTCACGACATGTCACAAAATCGTGACCAGAAGATGAAAGAAGGCATAAGGGAGGAAAAGTGTCGTGATATCGTGACATGTCGCATTATCACAACAAAAGGACGAAGCAAGGCGCAAGAGTGAAAAATGTCACGATTTCGTGACATGTCACGAAATCACGACTGAAGCAGGAGAAAGAAGGTGTCCACAAAAAAATGTCATGAAATCACGATCGAAACAAGAGAAGGAGGGCGTCCGAAGAAAAATTCATGACCAAAAGAAGACAGGAAGGGCCAGAGAGGAAAATGTCACGATTTCATGACATGTCGTGAAGTCACGACTGAAGAAGCAGAAAGACAGCCAGGAAGCAAACTGTCATGATATTGTGACATGTCGTAATTTTGTGACCCAAAGTAGAGAGAGAAGGTAGAAGGTAAAGCTATCATGATATTGTGACATGTCATGATTTCAAGACCCAAGGGGTGAAGAGAACACAGAGAGCAAAGATATCATGATATCGCGACACGTTGCAATTTCGTGACCCGAAAAGGAAGAAAGAAGAACTAAAAAGGAAGATGTCATGATATCGTGACATATCGCAATTATCATGACCCGTAGAAGATGAAGACAGCGAGAAAGAAAAATGTCGTGATATCGCGACATGTCACGAAATCATGACCTAAAGGAGGGGAAGGCCGAGAGAAAGAAAAATGTCGTGATATCGCGACATGTCGTGATATCGTGACCCGAAGGAAAGAAATGCTGCAAGGAAGGAAAATGTCACGATATCGTGATATGTCATGATATCGTGACCCGAAGGAGATAAGGGCAAAAACAAAGAAAAATGTCGCAATATTGTGACATGTCGCTATATCGTGACATACTGCTGGTTCTCTATTCGAAAAAGCCCACATTCCCAAACGGTGTTTCCCAAGGTGGTCAAGGCCGCATTTATGCATGATTGCTTACCTGGTAAGCTTTCTGAGCATGGCAGCCACTCGAAAGCTATGCCCAAAAGTCAAAAACATTCAGACAACTCATAAATGCATGTTTCCACGATTGACCCGATGGCAGTTGCCAGTTAGGGTAAAGGATGTGAAGGTTCAGTCATGAATGTGGGGACAAGAGCCAACTTTTCAGTTTCAAAAGATGTGTTCTTCCAGGTGGGTCATTAATGACCTAGAGGGTCTAGACCTTGAAGAAATCCTAGAGGTTTTAAAATGAAAAACAAATGCATGCACAACGGGTCATAAAATGGCCAAGACTGAGTTCCAGAGCTAAAGGCAAGAGGGCCACTCTGGACCTGTTTGGGTTGTTTTTCTTCCAAGGGAGAGTTGAAGTGCTACTCAAATCAATAAAACTATGTCTACAGGCTAGGAAGTGCATGAGCAGATCACCGAATGTGAGGTAGCTTGCACAAGGAGAAAGAAAACTACGCCTGCAGGCTAGTATTGTAAATTTGTTTTCAAGTTTAATAAAAGAGAGTTTGAGCATTTGGTCTGAGAAAATTTTGTGTCCCCCATCAGTGGTATCAGATTTGGAGTTCCTGAGTGTGCAAATAGATTGCCGAACATGAGGCAGTTTGCACTAGGATCTATGCAGAAGAGAAGAGTTCTTGAGTGTGCAAACAAATCACCGAATGTGAGGTAGTTTGTACCAGGATTTGTGTGGAAGAGAGGAGTTCCTAAGTGTGCAAATAGCACCAGGATCTATGGAAGATTGGGAGTTCTTGAGTGTGTAAATAGATCATTGAAAGTGAGGCATTTTACACCAACATCTGTGGAAGAGCGTAGAGTTCCTGAGTGTGTAAACAGATCACCGAACGTGAGGTAGTTTACACTAGGATCTGTGGAAGGCTTGTGAGAAGAGAGTGAGGAAGAATGCAAAAATGGAAGTGAAGGTCACTTCTCCATCCACCCTGGTTGTTTGATGTAGGAGCATCCAAGGGAAAAGAAAAAATACTGCAAGGAGAAAAAGTGTCGCGATATCGCGACAGGTTGGCAAAGAAGAAAAAAAAAAATGTTTTGATATCACGACATGTTGCATTTTTGCGACCATAAGACGAGAGGAAGGCGCAAGAGAGAAAAGTGTCACAATATCACATGTCGCATTATCATGACCAAAGGATGAGAGAAAACACAAAGGAGGAAAAGTGTCACGATATTGCAACATGTCGCGTTTTTGTGACTCAAGAAGGAGAGAAGGCACGAAGCAAAAATGTCATGATTTCACGACATGTCATGAAATCATGACCAGAAGACAAAATAAGGTACAAGGGAGGAAGAGTGTCGCGATATCACAACATGTCGCATTATTGCAACAAAAGGATGAAGCAAGACGCAGGAGTGAAAAATATCATGATTTCATGACATGTCGCAAAATCACGATCGAAGTAGGAGAAAGAAGGCATCTGCAAAAAAATGTCATGATTTCGTGACATGTCGTGAAATCATGACCGAAACAGGAGAAGAAGGGCATCCGAAGAAAAATGTCACGAAATCACGACGTGCCACGATTTTGTGACCAAAAGAAGTCAGGAAGGGCCAGAGAGGAAAATGTCACGATTTTCGACATGTCACGATCGAAGAAGCAAACAGATAGCCAGGAAGCAAACTGTCATGATATCATGACATGTCACAATTTCGTGACCCAAAGCAGAGAGTGAAGGTAGAAGGCAAAGTTGTCGTGATATCATGACATGTCATGATTTCACAACCCAAGGTGCGAAGAGAACGCAGAGAACAAAGATGTCACGATATCGCGGCATGTCACAATTTTGTGACCCAAAAAGGAAGAAAGAAGAACCGAAAAGGAAGATGTCACGATATCGTGACATGTCACAATTATCACAACCCACAGGAAGAGGAAGACAGCAAGAAAGAAAAATGTTGCGATATCATGACATGTCACGACATCGTGACCTGAAGGAGGGGAAGGCCGAGAGAAAGAAAAATGTCACGATATCATGACATGTCATGATATCGTGACATGTCGCGATATCATGACATGTCATGATATCGTGACATGTCGCGATATCGCAACCCGAAGGAAATAAATGTTGCAAGGAAGGAAAATGTCGCGATATCGCGACATGTCATGATATCACAACCCAAAGGAGAGAAGGGCAGCAAGGAAGAAAAATGTCGTGATATCGTGACATGTCGCTATATCATGACATACTGCTAGTTCTCTGTTGAAAAAATATTGCATTCCTAGATGGTGTTTCTTGAGGTGGTCAAGGTCGCATTTATGCATGATTGCTTGCCTAGTAAGCTTGCTGAGCATGGTGACCACTCGAAGGCTGCGCTTAGAAGTCAGAAACATTCAGACGACTCATCGATGCGTGTTTCTACGGTTGACCTTGTGGCAGTTGCCAGTTAGGGTAAAGGATCTGAAGGTTCAGTCATGAATGCAGGGACAAGAGCTAAATTTTTAGTTTTGGAAGATGTGTTCTTCCAGGTGGGTCATTAATGACCTAAAGGGTCGGGACCTCAAAGAAATCCCAGAGGTTTTAAAAGGAAAAGCAAATGCATGCAGAAGGGGTCAAAAAACGGTCGAGACTAAGTTACAGAGTTGAAGGCAAGAGGGCCACTCTGGACCTGTTTGGGCTATTTTTCTTCTAGGGGAGAGTTGAAGTGCTTCTTAGATCAATAAAAATACACTTGCAGGCTAGGAAGTGTGTGAGCAGATCGTCGAATGTGAGGTAGATTGCACAAGGAGAAAGAAAACTACACCTGCGGGCTAGTATTGTAATTTGTTTTCAAGTTTAATGAAAGAAAGTTTGAGCATTTGGTCTGAGCAAATTTTGTGTCCCCCATCACATTGTGAGCAAGAGGTAAACCATAAAAATTTTATGAAGAGGAACACATAGTTAGGGTTAGGGTTGGAATCGTATAGTTGCATGATAAAAATTACATTAGTTAAGAAGTGTTCATACAAATGAATGGTTGCCTAAATTAGATTGTATAATTTTTTGAATTGAACGATCACCCAATTATGGTGTGATTGTTAAAGTTGTATGATTATTGCTAAGATTGTATGGTTGCCTAGATCGTACAGTTGCCATAGTTGTATGATTGCTAACAAGATTGTATGGTTTTTTATATTGAATAATTACCAAGTTATTTTATGATTTATTGAATCGTATGGTTACCTAGATCGAATGATTTCTTAGGTTGAATGATTGTTGCTTGTATTGTACGGTTGTTAATATATTGTATGATTGTGGTGTTAAATGGTTGGAAACTCTATTGTACAATTATCACATTGAAATATTTGTCAAAGTGAATGATTGCTCATTTGATCATACGATTATGGTTTGGATAACCAAATTGAACAGTTGTTAGTTTCTAAATTGTGAAAGAATAAAATATTAATTACTTGAGTCTTCCTAGGGAGGGGTTGTGTTTATATTGTATCATGTGCTACTGTGGAGGTATTTTCCTTCTAATTTCTTCTTGAATGAAAATGTTCTATATGCTTGTTATGATGAATATTAAGAAATTCATGAGTGCATTTCTTATTGAGCAATACAATTCATTGATTCTTCGCTTATATCTAAAAATAATGCAAATATTATAGATTTTAGTAAGCAAGGAATAATATAAGACTTTATGAATAGTCTTAAGAAAATTTAATATAATCTACCTTTCAATCTAAAATATTAATATATATATATATATATATATATATGTGTGTGTGTGTGTGTGTATAAAAGTATGAAATGTTTCATTATAGCCAGAATTAAGAATCATTTGATTATTCCTGAGTTTTCTAAAAACCAAGAAACTTGCATTTCTTATTGAGCAATGCAATTCATTCATTCTTCCCTTACATTTGGAAACAATGAAAATATTATAAATTGTAGTAAGCAAGGAATGATATTAATACTTTATGAATAGTCTTAGGAAAATTTAAAATAATCTACCTTTCAGTCTAGAAGAGTAATATATGTACTGAAATGTCCAAAAGTTTATAAATATAGCCAAAATTTGATGAGGCTTGGTTTAAATATTTTAACGGTTTTAAATATAGCCAATATAACCAATAGTTACCCAGGTGTTGTAGGTGAGTTGGAGAGGAGAGGGCAATCCTCCAAGGGAGGTCCCAGGTTCAAATGTCCACCCTACCAAAAATCTAAATTGGGTATCAAAAATCCAATTGATAATGTTGGTGCGAGCAGGGTCGGGTGCGACTCTCGGGTGACTTTGATGGTGTAGAACCCCCTGTTCATGGTCTCTCAGACCAAGGTGGATCCGCAAGGGTTTTTTCGCTTAAATATATATATATATATATATATATATATATATAACCAATAGTTGGTGACACCTAGTTTAAATATTTGTAATGGTTTAAATATAGCCAATGTAGCCAACCTTTTAAATATTGTTGTCCATGTCACCGATATTATTTGCATATTCACCTCTAATCTATTTATATTATGTCACTTGTTTTATCATGCTATACATATCGTAGTACATGCCAAAAATAATAATAAATAGACATAATATATGTTAGATGATATATGCAATTGAAGTGTAGAATGTACACATATCAAAGAGAATGGGTGTTATAATAAGTAGTAAGAATGATGTGTACATGTTTTAAGATAAATTGTGTATAATTAAAAATAAATAAGGACAAGGAAAATGTTATGCATATGTAGCTAAAATGATTGTATTATAATACAAAGACAATAAAAAATAATATAATATACAAGAAGAGAGAGATAATGCTTATAAGTGTTTAGTATTACACATGATTGTTATGGTAAGTGTTAAAGTAAAGACGATGATCAAGTTGTATAAATGCATCAACTACACAGGTAGCACAATAGCATCAACAATAATATTTTGAAATTATATTAATATAATTTATGTTTCACTTTGGAAGGGTAATATATTATTTTGAACATTCAAAAGGTTTTAATGTAGCTAATTTTGAGCATTATTTTAATTTTTGAATCATTTTTTATTTATATGTTTTTCAAAGATATTTTTGTTGAGTTATCTAGCATAATGTTTTATTAATTCAAGAATTAAGATTAAGTAATACAAAATTTCATTTCTAAAGGAATTTTGGGTAGATTGTTTACCTTTATTTTTCAAGATTAGCAAGCTAGTTAATAAATTTATCTTGGTATATGGTTTAGTGGAAGTATGAGCTTCATATGAAGCATAACCAAGAAAGAGAAGCATGGGATTAAATTTTATATGATTAGCAAGTTTTTAAAGAATGTTTTTATGAGCTTGCATTTGCTTGATGCATGTTAGTTTTGCATTTTCATATAAAAGAGAGTTGTCATGATCCATATACTATCATCAAAGAAAAGATGGAGAAAGGACCTATCAAGTAGAAGACTTGAATAAGAGGATGGAACTATGATCTTTATATATGTTGATTGTTATATTGTATTTAGTGATGAGAAATATTAAAAGTATCTTGTGTAAAGTTGTGATATGATTTTTAAATATTCTCTTAAATACTCTTGTTGAACTATCATGAGACTTATTCAAAATATGAAAGTTTAATTAAATATTTTTAATGTATTGTCATGAATAATGTTATGTAATTATGAAAAATGAATAATTGCTTTATTGATTTTTTTGGAAATGAATTGTGATAGATAAATGGTGTTGTTAAAAAATATGAATCATAGGGAAAAACAATTAATAGATTTAGTTATGATTTTCTAGATGTTGTTTACTTATTTTCATGTAAATAAAGGAAATGCATATTTCTAGTATTATGTTTTGAAAGAAGAACCTAAATACGTTAGTCTTATCAATATGATATATGGATGTTAGTATTGAATTTTTGGAATGATCTATCATAAAAAAGTGTTTTTTAGGACCCTTAAGAGGGGGTTTTTATGGGCATGGATGTTAGCACCATATTATTAATCCCTAGAGTTTATTTGTACCCAATCCTAGTTGAGTTGCGGGTAGACACTTCAACTAGGTAATTGTGAATCATATACCCTAGCGGTGAGGAGTGGGTGATCCTAGCATTGTGGCTTGGACAATTCCTAGTGGTGAGGCTTGGGAATCTTAATGGTGGTACCTTTAGGGTAGGCAAGCATGACCATGATCATTACCAAGTGAGTGGTAATGGTATTAATTAGTTCATGGGTAGATGGAACTAACTAATCACTAAGGTATCATGCCAGAGTAATCCTACATATATGATAGTATGTAGGGTTAGATAATAGGCATCATCTTTGAGTATTATGAGCCTTAAAGGGTAATCCCTACATCGTGGTCAAGTTGTATCACACAAGGTATTGTAGAGAAAATAGGGGGACCACTTATGGTATTTTTTATAATGGTGAGATTAGGAAACTGAACCCCAAGAATTATGAAAGGTTGGTAACTCCTATCCACTTGAGTGTTGTCTACAATGATAGTAAACTCAATATGGTATGTCTTATACTAATAAAATTATTGGGTCTTATTTATGAGTTAATCCTTGTAGAAAATGAAAACTAGATATCTCCCTTGGGTTGATAATGTGGGTCATTACAAGGAAAAAATCATTAGAACCTAAAATAGAAGCCAAGTAAAAAGTAATAGTAGTAGATGTCATGAAAGAAACAAAAATAGTAAAGTCCATAGGAAAAGTAGTAGCAAAGTTCAAGAAAGATATAGAAGAGCACAAGGATACATTAAAAAAAGGGAACATCAAAGAAGAACATGTAGAAGAATTTAAAATACAGAAGATAAATGTGGAGTCAAAGAAGGTATAACATTAGGTTAATTTTGAAGCATATTGTCAACCACATCACCAAGAGCAGTAACAATCTTAGAGGTATGGCTTAAAGTAGTTGAATGGTATCAAATGCAATGACACTTTTTTGGAACTAGATGCTATGAAGATAGGGTGGATTCAAACATGATAGTTAAATGCAAGGTAGGACATTATTAAATACCAATGGCATTGAACATCTATAAAATATTATCCCTACAATTCTAGCCAACAACCTAAAATTTTACTAGTTGTCTAATACTGACACATCAATAGACAGTCAACTATTATCTTAGCATAATTATCATCCATTATTGAGCAAAGATAAATCCATTTTTCATGAATAGGTATGGTGAAACTATCTTGCAACTTAAATATCCTATTTTCAGCATTGCAACCATGGTAGTTGAGATTCACTAGAAACATGTATGACTAAATTAGAACTTGTTGTGCCTACTTTTGTCCATACCTACTAAAGGATCTGCTAGGTGCTTATTGTTAAAATATCTTAGTAAAAAAGGTAAGAGGAGGGTCTTGTCCTCCTCACTTATAAATAGTGATGTCTATTTATGTACTAGCTTATATACCGATGTAACACTACTATTATTATGATTATCTACTATATTTTGTAAGGAGATTATGTCAATGTTTAGAACTATAATAAAATTCTTATTTAAGTTGCTAGAATTATTTATTGATATGAGTTTAGTTAGACTTATCCCCTTCCATACTACTACAAGTCAAGGGCCCACTCAAAGCATGGTGGAATGTACTTCTTTAGAGTATTTTATGTTGTAGTTGTAGCATAAATGAGAATACTTTTTCCTAAATTTTATGATAAGTTAAGTAGTTGTTTGAGTTTAAGTCCTAGGAGGATTAGATGATAATTTATCCTAATGAGAAAAAACATTATTGTTGTTGTATATTATTTTCAAAATAAGCATTATTTTGTGTTTAGATTTTTAGATTGCATTTTCTTGAAGAACACAAGCTTATACTGAGAGGGGGGGGTGAACAGTATAAGACCTCTTTTTAATTTTTTCTTTATATTTCAAAATAGTAAAGCAATATCAAAGCAATGCACAAAATCATCCACAAAGTGACATCAATTTTAACATGGTTCACCCAGAATGGCTGGGCTACATCCACAAAACTTTTCTCTAAAATTTATCTCAAAGTTCTTTGGGAATCCTTCCCAATTACAATGTTTATGAGCCTCGGCTCAAAGGAGATACCTTCCCCCAATCAGAATTTATGAGCCTCTGCTCAAAGGAGATACCTTTCCCCAATCAAAATTTATGAGCCTCTACTCAAAGGAGATACCTTCCCCTCTGCTCTAGAAATGATCCCTCAGAAGATCAACTACCTCTACCTCTTGCCAGCATGTGTAACTCCTTTCCATCGAAGACCTCTTATCCTTAATGCTTAGCCTAAGAGACCTCTGCCTTCTATGATCATGCCCACAGCAGCTCAGCAACCTGTACCAAACACAGTCAGTCGGTCTAGTACAAGTCTTCCTCTGTCTGTTAGATCTGTCCAACTTTGAAAAAATCAATCCTCTACACACAAGCCTTCTCAAAGACTTGCCAAATCTGTTCTTAGGTTCTTCTCAAAGAACCAATGCACCTTTGTCCTCAAGAAACAACACTCTGCATTCATATTTGCCCTTTGTGCTCTCTATGCCCTCTACTCTCTTTGCGCAATCATAGCCACACTTGATCAAACTTCAACCTTTGCACCTCTGCACAATCATAGCGGCATCGTATTCGCACACTCTACTACACTTAGAATGATTCGATGAAATGCACTCTACACACTACGATCGAATTTCACACTCTGCTCTCGGCGATCGAACTTCTTGCTCTGTGCACTATCTGCGAACGTCGCACATCAACAACACATATATTTTTTTTTTCAACTCTCCAAATAGCCCTCCTTTTATAATAGAATTTTCATGAAGAAAACTTTAATCTTAGTCGACTGTTATAACAAATGCAAACCCTAATATTCGTTGGTTGCAATCCCTAATCTTCGTCGGCTAAAATTTGACTTTGTCGGCTTCACTGCCTCTGTAACTCTTATGTAGCTTCTACCACAAAAATACATGTCCCGACATTGTGACACTTTTTGCTTTCTTAACCTCTTCTCAGCTTGCACCTGTGAAAGCAGAACATGACACAAAATCGTGAGACTTTCGCTTCCTTGCACTCTTTTCTGCTTGCACTAGAGAAAATAGAACATGTCACAAAATCATGACACTTTCGTTGCCTTACACCCACGAAAATAGAACATGTCATGAAATCACGATGCTTTCACCTTTGAGCTCTTCCTTATTGAATTTGTCATGAAATCACGACGCTTCTTCTTCCATGCTATTTCGTTTTGCTTCTGTCATGAAATCGTGACTCTTCTCCTATTGAAGACCTGCTTTCTATTTCTGTTATGAAATCACGACACTTTCTCCAACCGTATGCTGCCATCTCAATCTATCGTAAAATCGTGACACTTTCTACATCCATAAGCTTTCTCTTCAACCTGTCGTGAAATCGTGACATTTCTTACTTCGAAACCTTTCCTTTGCTACATGTCGTGAAATCGCAACAGTTCTTACTTGGAACATTTTCATCTACAGCATGTCATGAAATCATGACGGTTCTCACTTCGAACTCTACAGCATGTCGTGAAATCGTGACAATTCTTACTTTGAACTCTACAGCATGTCACGAAATCATGACACTTTCCGTGTTACTTTCTCTCTCTTTGAAATTGTCATGAAATCATGACAATTCACACTACGGACTCTCTCTTCTGCATTATGTCATGAAATCATGACACTTTTTCTTTTGGACTCTCTCTCTCCTATAACATGTCACGAAATCACGACACTTTTTTGTCTGTACAACCTTCCTTGCAATATGTCATGAAATCATGACATTTCTAACTCCGTACATTATCTCTCCTCTTTGAGTCGCAAAACTACGACATGTCGTGATATCGTGACACTTTTCTAACTTGCTTTCTCTCTCCTACTTAAGTCACGAAAATGCGACATGTCACGATATCACGACACTTTTCCAGCTTACTTTCTTTTGAACCTGTCAGCTTGGGGTTTGCAAAAGACCTTTGAAACTGTCATCCCGTAACCTTCATCAAAACAAATTATTTGACATAAAATCAAATTCCTTCAAAAGCTTCTTGACATCAATGACAACTTATATACTTGAGCAAAGGCAATGTACCCAAAATACCCAAAATTGTCAACAATCTCCCCCTTTGTCATTGATGGCAAACCTTTACTGAAAACACTTCTCAAGAGCCAAAATTGAAACCAATTGTGCTGACAATTGACAAACTGTGCCCACAACTGAGAATATTCCTTTGAAGTTTTGCTCCCCCTAACTTGAAGCTTTCCTCTTCACTTGAAGCTCTCCCCCTTACTCATATCTCTCCCCCTTTGTCATCAATGGCAAAGGGTCACCTTTGTTGCTCGGGACCAAGAATGAGCCTCTTAGCTCAGTCCCTCCTCCACCTCCTTATGAGGTGATTAATTCTGGGGTGGGAGTTAAACTTCCATTAGGCACTGATCATCATCAGCGTCTATAACTTCCTTGTCGGGCCTTCTCTTGAACTCTTTGTCTATATTTCTATTCTTGTTACTGTTCTTGTTCTTATTCCCATCCCTATTCTTTTTTATGCCTTGATCCTTGGACCTGATCATGCCACTGTTCCTGTACCTGTATTATAGAATTTTAGCTCTACATTGTCTAATTATATGACCTTCATTGTTGCACTTGAAACACTTGACGATGTTGTTTCTCTGAGGTAAACCTGATCTTTGAATCCACCAGTTCTACCCAAACCTATTCTGACCAAACCTATTCTGGCCAAACCTATTTTGATCAAACCTGTTCCTATTATTTACCTCGCAATAGACTGCCTTGTGCCCAAAATGTTGACAAGAGTAGCAATACCCTTGAAAGAAACTAGCACTTCTGAAATTTTCGTTTACCTTCTTCACTTGAGCCATGCAATGTGAAGCCATGTGACCAAACCTGTGACATGTAAAACATCTGCATTGAAATTTTATTTTATTTAACCTCTTGGGTCCTAAAAACTTCTTCTCATTTTGAATTTTGTTTTCTATTTTTGCGTATCTATCATTCAAGGACTCATGATCTAAAATAATTTCCTCATCAGAACTCTCTTCCTTTTGGAGTCTCTTACTAGACTCTCCAACTTGTTCCTTGTGTGGCTTAACAAAACCAAGGCCTGTTTTATCTATTGTTTTTCTTTGACCTTTGATGAGTGACTTAACCTTTTTGGAGCTATCTTGAAACCTGTAAAGCTTATCCTTGTACTCTTTAGTTTCCTCTTTCAAAGAAGCCATTTTCTGTTCCAACTCACTATACTCAAGAACCTTAGACTCTAACTCATCCTTGAGTTCTTGTGTCTTAGCTATAGAGAAATCAAGATTTTCTATAAGATCATCTCTCTCCATACAACATTCATCTAACTTATCCTTGAGTCTAGCATTCTTCTTTCTTTCCATTTTCAAAGCACTAAGAGCATTAGTAAGTTCACTTTCAAGATCATTTATTTGTTTGCTTTCTGAATCATCAAAGCCTTTTTTCAGATTTCTTATCACTAGAGGTGCTACCTTTTTCAAAAACCATACATGCATCTTCCTTATAGTTTTTTGAAGCATCCTCATACATACTAGAAACCAAATCATTATTTGTACAATCATCCTCAAGGTGACAAAAATTTCCACATCTAAGACATTTCATGATAATGAATCTATGTTTCGGTTCTTCCTCTTTTTCTGATATGAACATCTCATTTTCATCATCACTTGAATAACTTTCACTATCACTACTAGAACACTTACTTGCTTTGTCTAGGTAGAAAATCTTCTTGTGCTTGTGAGAATACCTCTTTCCTTTATTTTTGTGCTCATATTTGTTCTTTCTATGATGCTTGTGCTTTTCAGAATCCTTGCTCTTAGAATCCTATTTATCTTCATCACTTTCATTCTTGGGAACAATACAGTCAGTAGCATAATGACCAAACTTTCCACAATTGAAACATCTTATATTTTTCATGCTTTTGTGTTTTCTAGAGAACTTGCCTTTCTTGCTGTAATATGCCTCTTCATCACTAGAAGACTCATCACTCTCTTGAAGCTGTTTCCCCTTGGATTTCTTGGTAGCCTTGAAAGCTGCCTCTTTCTTGACATCAAACTTCACTTGAGTTTCAACTCAAATGCTGCAAGTATACTATGGAGCTCATCCTTTTTCAACTTATCCAAATATTTAGCTTCCTTAATAGCAAAAATCTTTTCACTAAATCTATTAGGAAGAGATCTTAAAATCTTATCACAAACATCATTTTCATCAAGCTCAAGACCTAAGTCTTTCATGGAGTTAACAACCTCATCCATACAAAGCATGTAGTCACTAATATTTTCATCATCATTCATCTTGATTTATTCAAAAATACCTTTGAAGTGTCTCAACTTGGACTTTCTGACATTTGTATCACCTGTATGAACCACCTGTAGCTATTTCCACATTTCACTAGTTGTCTTGCAGTGAATCACTTTGGTGAGATCTACTTTCTGTAAGCCTTTCAGGATTGCATTCATTGCTTTTGAATTACTATGATGTAGGAGCCTTTCTTCTTTAGTATTTGGACCATGTACAGGAATAGTGTACTCATCTTCAATTACTTTCCATACCTCATTACCAAGTGCCATTAGAGGAACCTTCATCCTTGCACTCCAAATACCAAAATCTAACCCATCAATAATAGGTGCTGCATTGCCACTTGAATAATCCATTGTGTTCTTTACTAGCTTTCCTTCAAGCTGTTAAACTTTCCGAAGGCACCGGCTCTGATACTAATTGAAGAACACAAGCTTCTACTGAGAGGAGGGGGTGAACAGTATAAGACCTCTTTTTACTTTTTCCTTTATATTTCAAAATAGTAAAGCAATATACCCAAAGCAATATCAAAGCAATGCACAAAATCATCCATAAAGTGACATCAATTTTAATGTGGTTCACCCAGAATGGCTGGGATACATCCACAAAACTTTTCTCTAAAAGTTATCTCAAAGTTCTTTGGGAATCCTTCCCAATTACAATGTTTATGAGCCTTGTCTCAAAGGAGATATCTTCCTCCAATCAGAATTTATGAGCCTCTGCTCAAAGGAGATACCTATCCCCAATCAGAATTTATGAGCCTCTGCTCAAAGGAGATACCTTCCCCTCTGCTCTAGAAATGATCCCTTAGAAGATCAACTGCCTCTACCTCTTTCCAGAACGTGGAACTCCTTTCCACCAAAGACCTCCTATCCTCAATGCTTAGCCTAAGAGACCTCTGCCTTCTATGATCATGTCCACAGCAGCTCAACAACCTGTACCAAACATAGTTAGTCGGTCTAGTACAAGTCTTCCTCTATCTGTCAAATTTCTCCAACTTTGAACAAATCAATCCTCTACACACAAGCCTTCTCAAAGACTTGCCAAATCTATTCTCAGGTTCTTCTCAAAAAACCAATGCACCTCTATCCTCAAGTAGTAGCACTCTGCATTCGTCTTTGCCCTTTGTGCTCTCTACTCCCTCTGCTCTCTTTGCTCAATCATAGCCGCACTTGATCGAACTTCAACCTTTGCACCTCTGTGCAATCACAGCGGCACCGTCTTTGCACACTCTACTTCCTTTGCGATCTTTCACACTTAGAATGATTCTATGAAATGCACTCTACACACTATGATCGAATTTTGCACTCTGCTCTCGACGATCGAACTTCTTGCTCTGCACACTATCTGTGAACATCGCACATCAACAACACATACATTTTTTTTTTCAACTCTCCAAAAAGCCCTCCTTTTATAACAAAATTTTCATGAAGAAAACTTTTAATCTTAGTCGACTATTATAACAAATGCAAACCCTAATCTTCGTCGGTTGCAAGCCCTAATATTTGTCGGCTAAAATTTGACTTTGTCGGCTTCACTACCTCTGTAACTCTTCTGTAGCTTCTACCACAAAAATACAACATGTCGTGATATCGTGACACTTTTCACTTTCTTAACCTCTTCTCGGCTTGCACCCGCGAAAGCAGAACATGTCACGAAATCGTGACACTTTCGCTTCCTTGCACTCTTTTTTGCTTGCACTAGCGAAAACGAAACATGTCACAAAATCGTGACACTTTCGCTGCCTTGTGCTTTTCTCTACCTTACGCCCACGAAAACGAAACATGTCACGAAATCGTGATGCTTTTGCCTTTGAGCTCTTCTTGAATTTGTCACAAAATCATGATGCTTCTTCTTCCATGCTCTTTCATTTTGCTTCTGTCATGAAATCGTGACTCTTCTCCTGTTGAAGACCTGCTTTCTATTTTTGTTGTGAAATCATGACACTTTCTCCAACCGTATGCTGCCATCTCAATCTGTCACAAAATCATGACACTTTCTGCATCCGTAAGCTTTCTCTTCAACCTATCGCAAAATCACGACATTTCTTACTTCGAAACATTTCCTTTGCTGCATGTCACGAAATCGTGACAGTTCTTACTTGGAACATTTTCATCTATAGCATGTCACGAAATTACGACGGTTCTCACTTCGAACTCTACAACATGTCGTGAAATAGCGACAGTTCTTACTTTGAACTCTGCAGCATGTCACAAAATCGTGACACTTTTCATGTTACTTTCTCTCTCTTTGAACTTATTGTGAAATCATGACAATTCACACTATGGACTCTCTCTTCTGCATTATGTTGCGAAATCATGACACTTTTTATTTTGGACTCTCTCTCCTGCAACATGTCACAAAATTGCGACACTTTTTCGTCCGTACAACCTTCCTTGCAATATGTCGCGAAATCATGACATTTCTAACTCCGTACATTCTCTCTCCTCTTTGAGTCGCGAAACTGTGACATGTCACGATATCACAACACTTTTCTAACTTGCTTTCTCTCTCCTACTTAAGTCACGAAAATGTGACATGTCGCGATATCGCGACACTTTTCCAACTTACTTTATTTTGAACCTATTAGCTTGGGGTTTGCAAAAGACCTTTGAAACTGTCATGTCGTAACCTTCATCAAAAAAAATTATTTGACATCAAATCAAATTCCTTCAAAAGCTTCTTGACATCAATGACAACTTATATACTTGAGCAAAGGCAATGTACCCAAAATTGCCAACATTTCTTTATTTCTATTGTAATCACTTCCATTTCCATCACTTGATGTTCCCTAACTTAGTCATTCATTTTTCCTTCTAGAGTGTGTTTTATTGCTTTCTTTTCAATTTTATAGAGTAGAAGACCTATATCTGACCTTACCTAAACCATTCATAGTGTATACGGCCTTAAAAAATCATCTCAAATTTGATAATGAATTAAAGTGAGGTATACAAAACCCATCACCTTTTTCCATCATTGTTAAGGAACACAATGTTTCTAGGATCATTCTAAGAACCTATTTAATAGCCAACATCACAACCCTTTTATTTTGTTAGAAACTTTATTAGTCATAGGGGTTAAAATATACCTCCTTAATTGGCCATTCTTGGTATAAGTGCTTAGTAGGACATATTAAGGTTTATTTCATAAACCAGGATACATAGCACCCTTATTTGTACCTTATGCTAATAAAATATTAATTAGCTAAAACTAAGTAAAAAATATTAGTGTTAAGAAATAAAGGTAGAGTTTGGAAAAAATATATTTTTTATAAGTTAAAATGTATGAATAGACCTAGGTATAAGAATGGTAGACTTGTTAAAAAGAACCTCCAACAAGCCACAAGTGTAAAAAAATCATGTGTAGAGATTGTACCAAATGGTTCTTTGATTTTAGGAGAGTCATATCATATAAGTGAAGGGGAAGTAAGCATAACAAGTTCACCAACTCCCATACTATATTATTAATATCAACCAAAGTATTTCATAGGATTTACAACTTTTTTTGGGAAAATATGATGGAAGAGAAACAGGAGGATCGGTATGGACACAATAATATGTACCATCCTATAGAGGTAGTAATGTCATTAATACATTCACATATCATATACAGTTATACCCTAATGCATAAGAACTTATGAAAAATATATCTCCATAAAACTTGCCCATATTTAGAGGGACTACGTTAGAAGACCCAGGTAATTATTTTTTTGAATTTAAGGTTATATGTTAAACTTATGATTATGGAAATAACAACCAAAAACTTAAATTATTTATCTCCATACTCAAATAATTATCCATGTGATGGTTAATGGTGTTAGCCTCAAAATATATTCATGTTTGGTTTGATATAGAAAGGGTCTTCCTAGATATATATGTGGAATATTGTCATGTCAAAGGCTGAAATGAAGAACTATTCAGGATGAAACAAATTGAGGATGAAATTCTTGAATACTATTTATATAGATTCCTCTTCATCCAAAGAATATGTGGGGAAGGAATGAACAAAGAACTCATCAAAGTAATATTTTTACAAGGATTACAAAATGAATCAAGGGATGTACTTAACCTCATGGGGAAAGGATATGTGAACAAATTAGACCTTCCTAGACCTTTATAGGAATTATTCATGTACAAGGGGAGGAACTCGTAAATATTGAGTAGTGAAGAATGGTAATGAGATAGGAGAATTAATGGAAGAATTTTCTAACTTTAAATTTGATATTCTCCTACACCTAAACACAACATTGGATGAGTTACAAGTAAAAGTTAAGGCTACTAAACCACTAGCCATATATTGCTCAAGGTGCAAGAAAAAACATACCTTATAGGAATACCTTTTAAACAATACTAACATATATAAAATATATTAAAAAAAAGTCACCCTATAGATCAATGTGGTCTCTTACCTAAAATCAAAGCCACCTTAGGAAGGAGTCATCCTACTACAAAATAAATTAATTATTTAAGATAAGAAAACAATTTCTCCTATAACTAGACAACATATTGGATACAAAACCAATGGAATGCTCCATGGAACATACCTCCACCACAAACATAATGGGTCTAACACCCTTGGTCCCCATATACTACGTGGACTAATCCAATATGGTTTAACCAACCATAGATGCAATCAATGCCTAATAATTCATGGACAACTAAGAACCTGCAATGAATGGTACCATTCCATTCTAACCAACCTTATGGGAATATTGATGATTCCAAAATTAGAAAAAATAATTGCTAATGGGACCTACTTGTGCTCTCCAATTAGTACCACCACAATCACCAAAACAACCTTTTTGCTTAACTTGTTTTCAATTTAAATAATAATAGGTAGGTAACTCCTATGTATTAATACATGATACAATGACACAATTAATCTCAATGCTATTGACTATGAAAATGTTCAACTTTGGTCAAGAAATGTATTTTTTCTAATACAAAATCTCTTGTAATAGTAGAATTACTAGAAGAAAGGCAAACAACTCTACCAAATCCTAAGACATCAAATAAAGAAGAAAATATTCTAAAAAGTGTGCCTTCAGGAACTTATAAGACACCATATCCTAAATTATTAGAACCCAAAGAAGAGTGATCAAATAAATATAATCTATTGATGGAACTATAACATTTAAATATAACTCTCATACTCCAAGCATTCAAGTATGTACCTATTTAACAAGGTTATCCAAGAAATCTATATCAATAAGCCTAGGAGAAGATGAAAAGCTTATCCAAAGATTATACAAGTAGATGGAAAATTAGTTGGCCTCTTAGTAGGGAAGCTTATTCCACCTAAGTATGGAGATATTGGAATCCCTGTTACTACTATTTCCATTGGTAAAACTAAAATTCCCAATGTGTTGATTGACTTAGGAGCAACTATAAATATCATGACTATGGAAACAATGAATAAAAAATCCCTAACCAATATGCAAACTACTTCTACTATACTTCAACTAGCAAATAAATTTATAGCAAAACCCAAAGGAATAGTATAAGACATACTATTAACCATAGAATCATCAAAATATCTTATCAATATCATGATTCTCAAACCAAGAGCCTGGTTGAATGGTTATCCATTGATCCTTGGGTGACCTTGGTTGGCCATGGTTGTTGCTTTTATAGATTATGATTTATAGGATATATCTCCAATGGTTTAAATTTTGAAAATATTTCTTTATACCCTCCAGCTTGACCCTCCATGGATTTATCTAGGAATCTATGGATGGATGAACTTGATGAATAGGATAATTTTGCTTATTTGGCTATGGTAACCATAAAATAACATGTAGAGAAGTTAGACCCACTAGAAGGAGCCCTTTTGAAGATGAAAGTATTTTATTAGAATCCTCAAAGAAATCTTGCTCAAATGATGAGGAGACTACAATACATTCATTCCTATGGAAGGACAAGGGTAAAACCTCCAAACCTTTATCACCTATGTCACTACAAGATAGCCCATTTACTTTGGTATAAAGGTAGAAAAGACACCTCCTCTCATCCTTTAAATATCCTTTAGAAAATATTGTTCTTGTAGGAATTACTTTTGATTAAAACACTAAAATTTCACATTCCTTTTTACCCCATCATTTCCCCTTAAACTCATTGGTGAGTAGAGGATTTAACTCATTGCAATCAAGCTCCAAGAAAATAGAGATACAACCAAAATAATTATTAATATTAGTAGTTGGTTGAAATACAAAGAATAAGCCAAACTATTTGAAATATTAAGTAGGCATGTACATGCAATTGCATGGGATTGTAGTGATATGAAGGGGATTCACCCTAATATATGTACTCATAGAATCTATACCATCAATAAGAAACATGTATGCCAACCACAAAGGAGGATAAATTCTTATTTGAAGGACATGGTAAAAATAGAGATTGAGAAGTTACTGGATGTAGATTTTATTTATCCAATATTTGATAGCCAATGGGTCTCCCATTGGTTATTATTCCTAAGAAGAATAAATATATGCATGTGTGTAGAGGGGAAAAACTACCCTACCACATACAATTCTTGACTGGATCCACAAGAGAGAGAGAGCCAAGGTGACCATGGGAGTATGTGGTTCTCTACACTCAATTCTAAGGGGAAGGGTTCGCCAGGAATAGTTTAAGGACTCACTCCAAGTCCTCAGGGTATTCAGGATAGTTTGATGTATTTAGTTTCAAGACAAACACATAAGTTTGGCCTTTCTAGATCTAAGCTAGAAAAGATAAATGACAATGAAAAAAACATAATAGGACAGTTGAAAATATAATGCAGACACACAAAAGCTAGCCTAAAAATGAATATTTATTTTGGATGCTCACTAACCTATGGTTTATTTTAGAAAACCTTTAAAGAAGAGATATACAAAATAGATGCACAAAAAGTATCCCTAGATGTAAAATAAATACCTTTCACTTTCAGATGCCTAGGAATCAATAATTAAATCAGATCTTCAACCAATAGAATGATTAGAGCACTTATCTAGATCGGTGGTTGATTTAGCTTTTTCTACCTCTTGTACAATGATATCAAGAATACCTATTACTGTAAGATCACTCATGAAACACTAAAAAATAGAATTAGTATTAGGTAGTATGCTTAGATCACTATGTAATAGATATTTGAGGCACAATAGTCAAGCCCTCTAGGTCCTTTTAGATGACCTTTTAATGCAAAAGTGGAAATTGACCTTTGGATAATTAATCATAAAATAAAAATATAGTAATAGCAAATAGAAAATAGAATGCAACAATATGATATATAAGCAGAATGGAATGCAATAGTGAACATAAAATATTGATATTACCCCCAATGTGCCTTAGGTAAAAATCATGCCTCGCCTGGAGTAGGCATGATAACGCAATAGTAAAGTCATACCCTACCTGTATGGGGTGCAATTTCACTTCTGCAAACTAGTTTGCCCTAATTAGGACTAGTGAAGTCATGCCTCGCTAATGTCGGGTGCAATTTTAGTATAGACTAATGAAAAATAAAAAGCAAGTGTATAAGATGAAATAAATTCCAAAAACAAAGTAAGAAAACCCTAATGGACATCATAGAAGTAGGTAGAAAAGATAGAAGTATCCAAGCGAACACTCTATCTCTCCGAACTACACCATAGATCCACCAAGTCACATAGCAAATCAATCCAATCCATGCAATAGAATATCAAATTTGAAATTTGCACTTTGGGGTTAGGTTGCAACAAAGAAAACAAAGGAAGAAGAATGAACTATCATAAATATTTTGAGCTTAATCAATAATCAGAATTTTGCAGTACTTGCATATCACACTTCACTTTAAAACTTTGCATATTATGATTTGGCAAGAACATTCTTCCTTTTATAGATAAAATTGGAGGGGAAAATATGGATAAAATAAACCCAAAGCTGATGTCAAAACATGCTGGAGGGTTTAAACCTGGGTCTATGTGAGCCCAAAAGAATAAAATTAAATTAAAGTAAAAATTAGGTTAAAAATAGTGAAGTCATGTCCCGTCCTGACGGGATGCGATATCACTTGCAAGAAGTTGCACCCCATCCCAACGAGACGTGATATCACTTGCACAAAGTCATGCCTCGTGAATATGGGGCATGATTTCACTAAAATTCAAAATAAACTAAAAGGGAGGTGCAAAGAGGTCTTCCCTTGCTCTTGGTAGGGGTTGAGGACCTCTTAGGGGTTACAAGGAATATTGCCCACTAAAAGTGGGTCAATTTTTTGTGTCTATATTTTCCCCCCTCTTTGATACATTTATGGCCTATTAAATGCATCAAATAAATGATGTAGGCACACACTAGGAAAAAACAAGTGAAAATGGGGTGGCCAGGTTAAAATAAAGGAGTGGTGCAAAAATGGTGTCATTCTGGACACTTTTTAATTTGCATGCAAATTGAGGTATTAGGGACATTAATGCATCTATAGGTCAGGGTGCTCCCTCAAGTTTTTATAGAAAAGTGATGTTTCATAAAAAATCAAAATAATTGATGTATAATAAGAGAGAGAAAAAGTGACAACCGAACAAAGAAAAAGGGGGTAAAAATAAAAATTAGGGTTAAAAAGATAAATAGGGGTAAAATCCTAATTCATTTTTACCACAAGGAGGAGAGAAAATAGAGTTTTGGGAGAAAAGGAAATGGCACTTCTAATTCACTGAGTGGTGACTATGAGGGGTGAGGTCAGGTCTCGAGAATGGGTAAGGATTGCTTTTGACCCTCCTTTCGCTTTATTTTACCTCATTTTTTATGATTTTATTAGGGTTTTGAGGAAATTTTAGAGGAAATCACCTTAAAAATTGGTGAATTTTATGCCACAACCCGGGCATGACTTTGTGGCTCGATCATAATTTCACCTTGGGTGAAGCACAAAAAAATCATGCCTTGCAAAAACTAGGCATAACTTCACAAAGTTTCACCTGGAAAACAGTGGGTGTAATTTTGTGAAAGAGAAGTCATGCACCCTAAAAAGGGGATGCAATTTCATGAAAACTAAGGAAAAAATAAGAAAATCAAAAGAAAAAAATATAAAAAGGAAGCAAATAAAGCAAACAAGTAAAACCCAAAGTGTGAATTTTCAATTGTAATTTTTGTATGCTTAATAAATGATGTTGAATTAATAGTTTAATTTTTTTACTTAATGATGGAATTGATTAAATTTTATTTTGTTTGGTGAATGCAGCTAGGTATTCTTGTGAGTCGAGAGTGGTGAGAAAGGGATTTGGTAGAGCTAGATTCTTTGGGGTAGGAAGAGAGATATATACTGGAGATAGTGGGACTGGATCACATGGCAAGGATGCCATGGATAGATATGGATAGAGCTATACTGATCACCCTAGCAGCACAGTGGTATCCAGAGACTTCTAATTTTTGGTTGTAGATAGGAGAGATGACCATCACACTAGAGGATGTGTGGCAGATCTTGAGGTTCCCCATTAGGGGGAATGAGGTTTACAGGACCCATAGGAAGGTAGCCACTCTACAATGGTTCTCCATAGATTTTGCCCATGAGGCACGAGAGGGAACCATAGTAATTGATGACCTGGTCAGTTGATATGAAGCAGACCCTCTAATCATGGTACTCTCAGGGGTTGTGGCTGGTCTCTTGACCTACCACACTAGAAAATGATACTCTATGTGGGTACTTGAAAGAGTAGTGACAGACATGCATCATCAAGGGTTTGATTCACATGGGTCCCTTATGTGTTGGCCCACCTATACAAGATGTTGTACAAAATCATGTATAAGCAATGTACATTATTGATATATACAACTTTGCTCTAGATGTGGTACTGGTAATAAATCATGGTGCAAATACCGTTAGCACTACCAGGACCATCACCCAACCTAGAGTGGCCAATAGCATATAGATGGTTGAGATCCCTAGAGACGACTGCAAGGGCCTATGTAGGAAACCTACCACTAGTGAGGAAGATGAACGATGAGATGCAAGATATGTAGCTCATATGGAAACCAATGAGGCTTCACCTTGGCTGGGTAGATGATAGGCTAGAGCTGGCAAGGGTGAGAAGTATCATATGGTTGAAGTTGGAGAGGGGAGAGCCAAAGGTACTCATGTTCGACTGAATCTTATGGTAGTTTGGGATATTATAGGGAATCCTAGACCTAGGGGACTACTAGTATTGAACGGTGACCCAATACTCAACAGGGGTTGAACGTGAGCCATACCTCACTAGATGGGTCAAGGAGGACATAGACGATCCTCCTTAAATCAACCCAAGGGTAGGGGAGGTAGGGGTGGCCATCAGGTATAGGTGGTGGTAAAAAGGAGTCACACCCTAGAGGATATCCCCACATATACCAGTATAGAGGCACCAAGAGATGGACCTAGGTATGTATTGAGTATTCCAAGAGGTATCTCATAGGGCCACAAAGAGAGCATATTAGGCTCCTACCACATCAAGACAAAGGATGACATGGGTTCAAATCTGGGTGGTAGAGGAGACCATCCTAGGAGAAAGTATCAAAGAGATAGGGGTGAGATATACCCCCACACAATCAAAGGAGCCATAGGTCAGATACCCTAGGGTGGAATCCACATCAATAGTAGTGGGAGACCAGAGTTAGGGGATACAAGAGCTACAGGTACAACTAGCTTCTCTATAGACACATATGACCCAATTGCAAGTTGAGAGATACAATACAATGGTAGAGGTTACCTGGATATAGGGAGAGGTAGCTCGATTGGATGGAGATTTCTAGTAGAATAGGGATAAGGGGATGGTTATTTTTGGGAGTAGCCAGGAAGGGGATGTGGTGAAGCTCCTTTAGGTGAAACTATGGTGTACTGATGATAGGTTGGATACAACCATTTGAAGAGACATGTTTTTTGAGATGGATTACTACATAGATGTCCCTCCTAAGTGAATTATGGAACCTCCTTCATCCATTTAGTCAATGAGAAGGTCACGATCTGATATTGGGTGATGATGACATCTTAGCAGTCAGTAGCACAACTGAGATTGCCTCCACCCTAGGGAGGGCCAGAGGGAGTTGGATCTTAGAGCTAGGGTAGGATAGGCTAGGGATTGGGATGACACACCAGTTTTTGATTATGGTGTGCATCCCTAGGTTGAGTGTACTAATTTTATATTGTGGTACACCAACCTCACACAATGTACTTATTTTCCTACAAGTAATACATAGTTGTGAACTTATTGTGATTTTATGTGTTCTATGTGTAATGTTTTAATGTATGTTTTTATATGTTTTTCTTATTTATTTTAAGTGTTTTTATGTATGTAAACTTATCCTAATGCACACTAAATGATGTTGAATTAATGCAAAATAATAAGAACAAGGAGAATAATGAAGGAGAAACAATATCAAGCAAGATAAAAACAACAGAAAGAAATAAGAAGAGAAAAATGAGAGAAGGAAGAAGAAATAAAAGAAAGAGAAAAAATAGAGAAGAAAGAGAAAAAATATAGAAGAAAGAGAATAAGAAGAGAATGAAGAGAAGAAGAAGAAGAGAAAATAGAAAGGTCCAAAGGTCAACCATTAGAAAAGGAGAAGAACAAATGATCCAAAGTATAAGGCTAGCATAGGTTGTCATGAACCAGTGTAGCCAAACACTATAGAGCTGATAAATGAAGTAGCTAGACCCACTATGGGTATAGTACTTGCATCAATGTGAAAGAGTGTGTGGAGGTTTGATCCACTATGGGTTGTTGCTCCTTTATTTATTATTGTGAGGTGGTTACTTGCTAGGATGTATGTCGAGGTCTACTAAAAATGACCAAGGAGCTTATCTTGTAATGGGGTGTTGAGCCTACTAAGTCAAAATAGAGTATGACCCGATAGAATATCATAAATAGTGTAATACATTCTAGGATGTATAATTATCCTATATGGGGTTTAATATGTGTAAAAATAGTATGCAAGTGCTATCCTAGATTGGGTATTTGAGAAAGGTTTTATGTAGTAAGAGTTGTCAATATCATGAAGAAATCGAGAAAATAAGAACAAGCGATCATGAGAAGAAAAGAAGGAAGGATAGAATCCCTAGGGGGGATCTTGCTAGGCATTAGAGTCCTAGTGAGAAGTGTAATGCATGTGAGATATAACCTAACTAGGTATCATCACATGCCATTGTCACAACATACCCAAAATCTATATGAGCAAGCGGTCATGAACAATCAATCATGCATTTATGACAGGAAGACATGCAAGGTGTTAGTTTAGATGTCAAGCAATCAAGCAAGGATGACAAGCAAATAATGCAATATGAGCAAGTAAGAGAAAAATGCAATGGAAAATGCAGATGCAACTATATGAAAGTTATATATATATATATATATTATATTTTATTTTATTTTATTATTCATTTATGGAGAGTTAAAATCAATGCAAAGCCTAAATGCACCATACATCTTATCCAAATAAATGGGTGTTCCATGAGGTTTTGGATCGAAAACATCCTCAAAATAATAGATAAGCTCTTTTAAGGCTCTTCATTCAACATTCATGGCACAATAATCACAACATTTTCTAATAGCACCATTCCATTTATCATAAAAGATATCATACAAAGATTCAAAATTCTCTAACACATAAGAAAAGTTATCTTTAGGACAGATAGAGCCAACCATATTAAAATATATTATATTTGAAGGAAAAGAAAAATCAATACTTTTACTATCATCTATTGATAACTTTTGATACTCCATGTATTCTGCATAAGTCATAAGATGTTCATCATCCTCAAAAGGTAAAGGTTCATTCTTATTAGGTATAAAACCTATACCACATCTCCCAGGCCAAATATCAACATCCAAGGGCTCTTGAATACCCTTCTATTGTGGTCCCAATCCTTTACCTACATATCCCATACCGAATAAGATCTTCTTAGGAAGGGGATAGTCATTAGAGAGATAGCATTGTGCAAAAGAGCACTCATTGAGAGATGGGTTGCTACCCTAAAGTTTCTATTCAAAAGTCATACCTTTGAAGATAAAAGCACATGTTCCAATGTGTAAAACATCACCCTTCTTATGAGGCAAGCCCATAGTTTGAGGTGAAGGTGGTAGCTTGGCTAGATCTAGAAGAGGCTCCTGAAGAAACTGATTATCATGATCCAAGGATAAATAATGGGTCTTATGTTCCTCACTCACTTTTAAACTTTGAAAATGCTTAGAAATTTGAGATGAGGAACAAGGAAATTTTTTTGAATAAATAGAAGGACAAGAATAAGAATCTATTTGAGCTAAATCTATATTTGAACAAAATTAAAATGGTCAAGGGTCACTTGGAATGGTGATAACTTGATTATTGAAATCAAACTTGAGACACTGATGAAAAGTATAAGGTATGGCCTTCATTGCATGGATTCAAGGTCACCCAAGAAGAATATTAAAAGATGCAGGACAATGTACCACATAAAATAAAGTATCCAATATTCTCGACCCCACTTTTAAGGGGAGAGATATGATGCCACAGACCCTCTTGGGACTTATTGTTGAAAGATTTAATGATGATATTAGTTTTTGTTAAATCTTCCTCTTTTAATCCAAATTTTTGAAAGAATTTATATGTACACAAATTGAGGGATGAACCATTATCAATCAAAATTCGCTTTATAAGGGTATCCCCAATAAGTGTGGTGATGTAAAGTTATGAGTCTCCATTAAATTTTGAGGAAGGTTTATCATCATCGTCTGAGAATGATACATGATGTATCCCAAAATATCCTATGGTGTCAACTATGGCATCAGGAGGGATGTCTGGGAAAATATATTGTTGTTGTAAAAATTTTATTAAAGCATTTTTTTGATCAGGAGATGTCTACAAAATTTCTAACACTGATATCTTTTTTGGTGTACTAGCTAACTAATTTTGAAGATCAAAGTGGCCTCAACACTATAGGTGGAATCCTTGTAGCTGAATCTCTTTCGTGATTCTCCTTTAAAACTATACTGGGCTTCAATATTGAACTCTTTCCTTGCTAATGTTGCTAATTTTGATCTTGTTTCCTTGTAGTCACCCCAACCATACCAACCACATTGCTATGGAATAGGGAATAATATTGATGATCCACCTGGTTGGTTGCTTGTTATTCATGCTTAGGTAGGGGATCCTTAAATATCCTCATATCTTGATTCATTATTGGAACTTGTTGAGTAGGAGATTTATTACATGTTGATTTGATATTCCCTAAATCAATGCGTCCTGCATCAATCAAATATTGAACCACATGCTTCAACTTCTTACAAGTGTTCATCCAATGTCCTTCCACTCTATGGTAAGTGTAATATTGACCTACCTTATACCAATGAGCTATAATATTTGGTTGTGTTACTTGAGGTAATTCTATTGCTTTAGCATCCAATATTTGCTTTAAAACTACTTCCATAGGAGGAGGTATCCTGAAGTACAATATTTTGTAGGTTGTTATTGACATTATTAACAGGCCTAATATCACTATTACCTCCTATTTATTTATTCTTATATTGAGAATTAATTGGATTATATTATTTAAGCTTGATTTGACCTCTTCTAATGAGAGCTTGTTCCACTTTTCTTGCTAACTCAATTTCTTGAGCTAAAGATGTGACGGTAGCAGTTACTAGAGCATAAGATAATTGTTCTTCTAAATTACCAATGAATATATCAAGCATATATTTTTGAGACACAAGTTGTCTTAATAAGCGAACTAAACTCCTCCAATGAGCTAAGAATTCTAAAAAAAATTCTTCTTTACTTTACTTTAAATCATATAAATATCTTATTGTTACTTCATTTTCAAAACAAAAACTAAACTAATGAACAAACATCTTTATAATCTTCTCAAAACTTTTCAAATAATAGTTGGGCAACTGATAATACAACTCTAATGCCATTCCAGCAAGAATCTTTGGAAATATTTTTAATAAGAGCATATCATCATAAATAATATCATGATAAGTTATCCTGAATCATCTCAAATGCTCTATTGTGTATTTAGACCCTTTATAGATTAGCAACATTGGCATAGAAAAATGTTTAGGATAAGATCTAGCAGCAACAATAGGATCCAATGGATGACTACACATTTTATTATATCTATATGTAAACCCTGAAGTTTGAATCATGTCCATCCTTGAAACCAACTGATTCACAATATTTGCCAAATTCTACTTTTTGGAATTATTATGTGTATTCCCCATACTTCCCAAAGGATGAATGTATGTATGTTAAAACCCTAATTTTGGATTCAAAATTTGGATACCTTGGTTGTATGTGGAACTTTTTGGATAACTAACATTTGGTGGAACATAATCAATAGTATTGACTTTAGAGGATGAAGAAGGAAATTGAGAATAATTTTTCAGGCCACTACTAGTACTTGTAGATTCCCTCCAACATTGGTGGTATTAGTAATGGCACAAGTTACTTGGTTCTTAAAATTGTTTTGATGCAAGTATTGAGATATTGGAATACCATGATGAATAAAAGGAGACCTATTGGGAGGGGAAGGAATAGCATGCTCTTTTTCAATACAAGCTTCTCATTCCATATATTCCAATAGTTTTTTCTTATGAAATTTTATGAATTCCCAAATGTAATAAAATGATGAAAAGATATAACTTCTATTAGGTCCAGCAAAATGATCAAAATTAGTTTTAGTTTCCATGTCTACCTCTTCTTGTTGTTCTAGATATACATTAGGGTCTTCCCTATCAATATGATCATATTTTAAAGAAACATAATTAGAATCTAATTGTTTCCTCTAACTTCTAAGGAAAGGAGCCATTAGAAGTAGTAAAAAACAAATACGGGAAAACATAAAAAAATAAATTTTAATTACTTAAATATTTTCCAAACAAAATTAATGATCTTACTTAGTGTTTAAAAGAAAAGGAGGTGTTCATGTTGGGTTCACCAAATATGTAGAGGGATAAAATTGTCCTATCACATACAATTCTTGGTTGGATCTGCAAGAGAGAGAGAGCTAAGGTGATTACGGGGGTATGTTGTTCTCTACACTCGATGCTAGGGGGAAGGGTTCACTAGGAATGGTTTAAGGACTCACTCCAAGTCCTTGGGGTATTTGGGATAGTTTGATGCATTCAATTTCAAGATAAATACCTAAGTTTGGTCTTTCTATATCTAAGCTAGAAAATATAAAGGATAATGCAAAAAATAGAATAGGATAGCTAAAAATAGAATGTAGGCATACAAGAGCTAGCCTAAAAATAATTATTTATTTTGGATGCTCACTAACCTAGGGTTTATTTTAGAAAACCTTTAAAGCAAAAATATACAAAATAGATGCACAAAAATTATCCCTAGATGCAAACTAAATACCTTTCAGTTTTAGATGCCTAGGAATCAATAATTAAATCATATCTTCAACCAATATAATGATTAGAGCACTTATCTAGACTGATGGTTGATTTAGCTTTTTATGCCTCTTGTCCAATGATATCAAGAATACCTATTTTTGCAACATCACTCCTGAAGCACTAAAAAATAGCATTAGCATTAAGGGGGTTGCTTAGGTCGTTGTGTAACAGATCTTGGAGGTGCAACAATCAAGCCCTCTAGGTTCGTTTAGATGACATTTTAATGCAAAAGAAAAAATTAAGCTTTGGAGAATTAATCATAAAACAAAAATATAGTAACAAAGAATAGAATGCATCAGTATGATCTAGAAGTAAAATGAAATGCAACAGTGAAAATAGAATCTTGAAATAGTCCCTAGTGTACCCTAGGGAAAAATCATGCCTTGCTTGGAGTGGGTGCAATAACGTAGTAGCAAAGTTGTGCCCTACCTGAACAGGGCAAAATTTTTCTTTTGTAGACTAGTTTACCCTAATTAGGGCCAACGAAGTTGCACCTCGCTAATTTCGGGTATGATATCACTACAAAATAATGAAAAATAAAAAGTAAGTGCAAAAGGTGAAATAAATACCAAAAACAAAGTAATAAAACCCTAATGGACATCGTAAAAGTAGGTAGAGAATATTGAAGTATTCGAGTAGGCACTCTATCTCTCCAAACTAGATAATAGATCCACCAAGTCACATAGCAAATCAATCCAATCCATGCAATAAAAGATCAAATCCAAAATTTGCACTTCGGTATTAGCTTGTAGCAAATAAAACAAAGGAATAAGAATGAACTATCATAAATATTTTGAACTTAATAAATAAGCATAATCTTGCATTACTCACATATCACATTACACTTAAAAACTTCACATATTATTATTTGGCAAGAACATTCTTTCTTTTATAGACAAAATTGGAGGGAAAAAGGTGGGAAAAATAAACCCAAATCTAACACTAAAACATGTTGGAGGGTTTAAACCTAGGTCTAAGCAGGCCCAAAATAATAAAATTAAATTAAATTAAAAATTACGTTAAAAATAGCAAAGTCACGCCCCGTCCTAACGGGATGTGATATCGCTTGCGCGAAGTCGCACCTCATAAAAATAGGGCGTGATTTTGCTAAAAGGCAAAAAAACTAAAAGTGAAGGGAAAATAGGTCTTCCCTTGCTCTTGGCAGGGGTTGAGGGCCTCTTAGGGGTTACAAGGAATATTGCTCATAGAAAGTGGGTCACTTTTATGTGTCTATAGTGTGTTGACTATAAATAACTTAATAAGGCCACATAAAAATATCATTTTCCATTACCTTATAGACCACATAATTGTCACGCTTTGTAAGAAGAAATATTTTTCTTTCCTAGATGGTTTTAGTGGCTTTAATAAAATACATGTGGTATCAAAATACCAATATAAAACCACCTTCATGCACCTTTAGGGAACATTCACCTGTAAATTCTTAACATTTGGGTTATGCAATGATCTTACAATTTTCCAATGGGTAGTCCTTGCTATTTTTATAGATCTCACTAATGAATGCATCAAGGTATATATGGATGATTTCATAGTATATGGAGAAACCTTTGATGAGAATCTCCATAATATTGATTGAGTTATCACCCGATGTGAAGTCCATAACCTATCTTTGAGCAATGAAAAATGTTTGATGATGATGGAATAAAGAATCATGTTAGGGCATCCTTTCTTAACCATAAGCATAAAAGTGGATCCAAAGAAAACATAAATTATAAATCAAGTACCTTCACCCAAGACTCAAATGAAAGTTAGAATTTTCTTAGGACATGCAAGTTATTATAAATGATTCATTGAAAATGTTAGTAAAACTACCACCCATTATTCTACCTCCTTACCAAGAACATTGTGTTTAAATGGACAAAAGAATGTCAAGTAGTATTTGAGGCCATTAATTAAAAGTTGACCTTTGCACCAGTATTGAAGGGACCTAACTAGAAGCTCCCATTTTATATTTATACTGGTGGTTCCAATACCACAATAGGTGTCGTCCTTGGTCAACAAGAAGAAGAAAATGGAAAAAACTATGCCATTTACTAGGTCAACAAAAATTTAACATGTGCTTAAAAGAACAACACTATGACTAAGAGAGCATTTATGGCAGTAGCCTATACCATCAATAAATTTTATCATTATATGATAGGACATCATGTATGTTCATATGGACCTCTTTGTAATTAAGCATTTAATGATTAAACCAATGGTAATTTGATAGGTGGTTTAATGGTTTTTGCTACTACAAGAATTTGATATCACTATTGTATATAGACCTAGAAAAGCTAATGTAGTTTCTATATTTTTGCCAACACAAAGCACTACTAGAGAAAAAGAACTAGTGGATGATTCTTTTACCGATGAATATGTGTTTACAATATTAGAATAGTCTCCATTGTTCATGGATATTGCTAATTATTTGGTAACTAGGAATATCTCTTCCCATCTTCCTATAAATGAAAGATACCAATTAATTCGACAAAGTTCATCATTCCAATGGATTAAAAAAATATTAATTAAATGTGGACCTAATAATATTCCTCATAGATGTGTGAGGTAAGATGAATTTTATGATATCCTTTAGTCATGTCATCATGAACATTTTAGAGGACCCTATATAGAAAAAATAATTGTACAAAATATTTTAGGAGTAGGATATTACTGGCCCTCACTACATAAGGATGTAAATAATTATGTGTCCCACTATGATCAATGTCAACAAATAAGGAAACCTACTATACAAAATGATATGCCCCTTCAACCTTAGGTATTTTTGGAATAATTTGAAAATTAGGTTATACATTGTGTTGGACCCTTGATCCACCATCCCAAGGAAAGCAACACATCCTCATATGTACAAATTATGTAACAAAGCGGGTCAAAGTAACTATTCTCCAATATACTCACAAGGACAAAGTAATAAAGCTCTTATATAATAAAATATTTTAATGCTTTGGTGCCCTTCATGCAATTGTGTCTAATAAAGGATCCCAATTTACATTGAAATTCATTTGTGCATTCATGATATATTACCAATTAAAACATAATAAGTCCTCACCATATCATCCATAGGCAACGGTCAAATAGAAGTTACTAATAGGTGTAGACACCTAAAACATGTTATGTTTAGGAGACTACTCATATAGGCACATCCAAAGACCATATGATTGATCTTACACCTTCACAAGAGCTAGTAGTGGTCCTAACCACTAAAAAGGGGCAGTTATGCCCCATTCAGGCCCAATCGCTATCAACCAAAGTGGTTGCCAACACAGGCTACTGAAGCTTAGAGCGGGCACTACTAGTCATTGCTCTAGACAATGACTAGAACTAAAACACAAATTGGCCATGAATACAGGTCTGAATCAAGCCAAATGATTGTACTTGCATTAGATTCAATTTTTTTTTTGTGTAGATCTCCCAGAGTTCCTCCGGACTGCCACTTCCATGCAAATATAGAATTGAACCTCTCCCTCCAATGACCAGTTACATGTAGATATGGATCTTGGTTTCTCTAGGAAACCAAGATCTACAATTTGGTAGGCATACATATGCATCCTCCAAAGAACAATAAAGGATCAAAGTTTTTATGCAGTGAAGCCCTAGTGAATTGGAGAGCAATTTCGTATCCCATTGAGGAATAATGAAGTGTTTTTTTATTGAGCAATGAAAACACACCATTCAAGCATTCAGTCCACACGAGCTTCATTGCAAATATATCTCTAGATAAGAAGGTAACCCTTGAACATCAATTTGGATGAAGGATTGAGTGTTTCCATCCCTAGTTCATGAGGAAGAAGGTTTCAGTTCGTGGTTGTTGTCCTTGATAGTGGCTTGCAGGTATAGCCTAGGGTTTGAGACACTATTTCTCGAGTTTTAGCATAGATTTTTCATTATTTTTGCTTTATCAATTAATATTAGCATAGATATGTCCTTTCATTGCATTTTCATAGTATTTTCTAAGGTATTTATGCACTTCTAATTTTCTTTACATCATTATGCGTTTACTATGCTTTTACGTCATTCCTTGCAGATCTTAAAAGGGAGCCTCATCACGAGAGGTTGCATATGCTACTAATTATTCTCTATTGTTTCTTGTATGTATATCAAAATTTCTTGGACCAACTCAAAGCATATATGACATCATATCCCTCTGAGCATCTGAGAAGAAGGCATAAATAAGCCCTTGAGTAAACTTGTGTACAAATTCAAGAGGCCTACGAAGTGCACCACCCCCTTTCAGGGGCCCATCTCCACTTGTATTCATCGTATAAAATGCGGTATCCCTAAGAGGGACCAATTTGTAACTGAAGTTTCAAAAAGGAATTAATTAAAGAGATATCTTGATTTTTTTACTTCCTTGTTCCTTTTGCATTTATGGTTCTTTCACTTGATATTATGTTGCAAGTAGATTAGGTGTTTGCTTCCCAAGGTCGTATAGATGGTGATCACAGTGGAATGCCCACCCAGTTGTTTTCTTTTAAGCTAATTTTATAATATTTTTATGTTTTTTGTGTGCAGGCATGACTACCCTAGTTTATAATAGCCATTAGATCTTGGCCACTTTTGAATACAACAACCTATCACAACTGTTATGAGCGACAACGACTAGTAGAAAAAGTGCAACAGCAAGAAGCCTGGGCAACAACAAACATGGATTCTAGGTTGGTGGGATTCTTTGTAATTTTTTGCTTCTTTGTTTGTGTTAATTTCCAAAATGCAATAGAGAAATTTATTTTAATTAGAAAACATAGAGAAAATTAAAGGAAAAATGCATAATTCTCTTAGGTTTTTTGCTAGCCACTGCTAGGAACAACAAACTTCTGATTTCAAATCCATCCTAGTCTCCAGTGGTCTAGGTTTTTTCATAGATATTGCTTGATTTGGGCCCATATAGAGGTCATTGCTTCATAAAGTAACAATGCATTCTCTAAAAATCATGTAATCATTTAGATGTGCATTTTCTAAAAATGAAACATTTCTTTTTAGGCATATAGGAAAGAGAATGAGTGCTTCATGATGCATCTTTTTATTTGTGCAAAAATTTAAAAGGAACACTCACACACCATGATTTATCTAAATTCTAGTGAGGTGGACTTCATCACCATCCACTAGTAGATTCCAGTGATGGTGACTTTTATCTCCACTCATTGGCTCAAATCCCATGTACCTTTTTCTATTGGCCAATACTGGATCCAAGAACTGATGTAGCTTGGAAAATTTACATATACTTCTCTTCGAAGGTTATGATGTTGACCAAGTGATACTGGGTGAAGATATAGTAGGACCTATATTCCTTAACTGTATATGGATTTCATCTCCACACTTTGGTGGGTTTACATGACCGAAATTTCTCTACCAGTTATCGAGCTATGAGAAAACAGGTAAAATCCAATTAAAAATTTTGAGCATTATATCAATAATTGTCAAAAAATGATGAGAGTAATTTAAGTTATCAATAAATCTAAACACACAATACCAGTTTTAGGAACACCAAGAATATTTAAAATGGATAAACACTTGTTTACTTTGTTTCTATGTTCTAAAATATACATAAGAGATAATTCATAATTTTTATGGTCTTCACACGGAGCAACCATATTCGGTTCAACATCAAGGTGGAAACTGATGCTCCATGTAATCATAATCACAATGACATTGAGCCGCCCACACAAAATATTATTAAAAAATGTTTAGCGAGCCTTAGGGATGATAACACAAACCGTGGGGGTACTCCTCGATAAACCCTAGCTAGAGAACCATATCCAAGTTCTTCTTGTAGTAGGCATGAGGGGGCCTCAAGGCCCCAATATTCACATAGACATGAGGGGGACTCAAGGCCCCAATATTCACATAGACATGAGGAGGTTGCAAGGCCCCAATCCTCACATAGACATGAGGGGGCTTCAAGGCCCCAATATTCACATAGACATGAGGGGGCTTTAAGACCCCAATCTTCACATGATAGACTTAGGTCATATTAGCTCATTTAGGGATAAGGCACAAGGGTTGCATTCAATCATAGACCCACAAAAATTATTGGCCTTCCTAAATATGGGAGGATATTCATATATCATAATCTCATTAGTACCAATGGAATCCCATGAGATTGACCATGGAAATCTAGACAACTTGATGAGTTGGATCGGGTTCTCTTGAGACCAACTCAAAGAATCAATGCTACTACATATTCTATTTCAATAAGTTCACATAGTGATCATACAACTAGGTAAACTATTGATTTGGGAGAGGCCTCAAAGCACTTTTGTAGCATGCCCACTACCTCTGAGCATGGGGGTATGGAACATAGGTCAGTCTAAATAGACCAGGTCACCCTGATAGACAAGGAAAAAATCATATCAGGATCCTCTCCAAGAGGCCTATCCATTAGGACTCCTCTTACAAAGTTATAAAATCATGGACCTTTAGTTGTAGATAATTCTAATTGTGTACGTAGGTTAGAGGAAATATTGCACACAAAGAAAGAGTGCTTAGAAATTCTTGAGTAGGAGGAAACATAGAGAAAGAGGTATTTGCACCTAAATGAGTAGCACTTGAGAGAGGAAAAAATAGAGCATGAAGAACAAGCCAATAGGTTGGCTCAAGCCAACTTACATATGGATAGACATGTCAATTCTTAGCATGAGAGATGCACTAGACAAGGAGATGAGCACACTCACCACACATCACATCATGCTATGAAGCATCAACAATGCCTAGATCTAGAATAGGCACAACATGAGAAAATATAGGCATATATGGGGGATTATGAGCAAGCATATCCTAAACATTCATTTGTGGTCATGGGAAATGAATATAGATACCCAAATCGGGAAAACACGAGATTACCTCCTTGACCACCATGAGTAAACATTCAAGAGTAAGATATCATTTATTAAAATACATACAAGATACTCGCTAAGGGAGTCAAATATCTTGAGAAACAAAATGAATTTGGGCAAAATACAACCTTGAGTAAGATACACAATCACCTTTTTGCCCTTCAGTACTGAGTCTTGCATATTGTAGGCACTTTAAGATGCCTAGGTTAGACAAATTCAAAGGAGAGGAAGATGCACAAGAACAAGTCACAAATTTTATGAACACATGCTTCCAACGTGAACATAATAACACCCTAATGCTAAGAAATTTCATCATGACATTATCAGGCACAACAACCAAATGGTTCAATCAACTACCTAAGCATGGTATCATCAATTTTGAGCAGCTGGTGAATGAGTTTCTTGAATGTTTTTCTTTTTGTGTCAAGAAGAAAATAAACTTGTCCAACTTGGTAAACCTAAAGCAATATGATGATGATCCAGTTATGGAATATAGGAACAAATGGAGGAATATAATGGTAAAACTACCATTTGCTATTCCCACTATAGAGCTCACCTATATATTTACTAAGAGTTGCACAAAGTACATCATGTTGCTTTTGCAATTAAAATAGTATGAAACTTTTGAGGAAGACATAGCTCAAACCAAGCTAATAGAATACATCAAGGTTGAAGAAGGAGATCTTCAGCTCCAAAACAAAAAGGACTGGAATAACAACAACCACAACAACAAAAATCAACAAAAGTAGGCCAAGCTTGCTCAAGTCAACAAGGTTGTGTTAAATGCACCGAAGGAATGAAATAGCCAACAACCGTAAAACTATCAGGCTCAGACCCCACTGGAAAATTACAACCCAAATAACTACCAAGGTAAAAATAAGGAACATCAACCGTCAAAATAAGGAACATCATCTACCTAACTATTTCATGCCTTTATCAGAGTCGATGCAATTGATATTCAACCAGCTAAGTGAGGCACAAATACTTAGGCTACCTAAGGTACAAATTCTTAACCCTAATAATCCCAAGCCTAAGGGATATAGGGAAGATCAGTATCACCCATATCATAGACTACAAGGGCATGATATCAAAGCATATATTAAATTCAATAATGTTGTACAAAACATGATCGATAAGGGTGAACTACAAGTTGATAACCCATTGGCACTTGACAATAGAGACATGGGTATATTCATAAACCTATTTCCTAACCATGATACCCCTAGAAATCAAGGTTCTCAAGTAAACCAAGTCCAATTTGAACCTCATACTCAGTGATTCATTAGGATGGTTGAAATAGTCAATGTGGTGACAAGAAGTTAGTGATATAACCAACCAGAGCCTCCAATGGCTCCTATTCGTATCTTTGTTGTACCTCAATAGATGTAGGTGTAAAATAATCATCCAAGTCTACTAGCATGACCTGTGATAACTGTTTAGAGTAGGCTTGTGCAAAATATCCAAATGATACTGGCCAAGTTATCAATTTATTAACTCATTCAACAGTCTCCCGAACACATGGAGACTCTAATGGAAATATTGAGATTGATTGAGCTACAACCCTAGAACCCTGATGCATTCATAAAATTTGTGTGGTAGGTCCATAAGTTTCAAGAGTCTGTAATCCATTTCTATAATAATAAAATAAAGGTAGTACCTACTACCATAGTAGACCTGCCTTTGTGTATCATCGCATCCATAAATGAGATACCCTTCAAGAAAGTTATGATCAACACAGGCTCATCGATTAACATTATCATAATAAAAGCTATAGGGCACTAGAAAATCCCTAGGTCAAACATCATCCCAACCTCCTACACATTAAGAGCTTTCAATGATGCACTATGCTCCATAGTGGGTACAGTCATCCTACCTATAAAGGTAGGGTATAAGACCATCCCTGTGATATGTCATGTATTGGAGGAGGAATGCAGTATAATATCCTCCTAGGGTATCCCTAGATAAGGTACACCTATACATTAGGCCATCATCCCTAACCATGTAGCTAGGAAGCAATTCCAAATTAGTGTGAGGTTACCCATCCACATTAGCACCACCTTCAACTTCCAAATATACTAGAACTTCTAAGAAAATAACAATGTCTAAAGCAAAACACTCTCAGAAGTTAAAAGCACCCTTGGTGGATGAAAGACCTAAGGAACTTCCAACCATTGTAGTAGTAGGAATTCCAAATCCTATGGAGGAAAATTCCTAAGATATAATTGAGGAGGTACCTCAATCTTCTTGCATGCATCATCATTAGTGTCATCTGCACTGCAGGTGACATTTCACCTAGCTAACACAAGTTTAGGTGAATATATTGTGTAGAATATGAATTTCATGCCCATTATTAAGTCTGCATAAGACATGGTATGACCAAGAGTCCCAAACTTGCCAATAGGGATAGTGGTTCCATTGGGGATTCCCCCTAACCAAACCAACTTCATATATGCTGGTTTGGACTATGCCCATAATGCTTCTAATATTGAAGAGGATGAGGATGAGCCATTCACCATGAATTTTCATTACTTATCAAATCCTGATTTTTATCTAAGATACTTTGAATGCAACCATTGGCATGGCTATGGTTTGGGTCTATATGAGCAAGGGTGACAAAACCCACTGGAACCATGATATTAGTTACCTATTGATAGGTTTGGCCTATGATATTACATCTTAAGCCATGATGATTCATTGGTAGAAGCTCTAGATAGACTAAGGTTAGAGGTTGAGGAAAACATTGAATGGAATCCTTATCAACCAAACATAAGTGACTTGAGTGACATATGGGTGGCTATGGTCAATATAGGACCACCCAATGAGTATCATCTAGATTTATCTTTCGAAGCAAGCCCATCAAGAATCATCCTATGGGAGGATGAGCCAGGCTATGGTTATGAGTGAGAAGAGAATGAGTATGTCACAAGTGAGTCTGAGGATGAAGTTGGGTTGGCCTATAATGGGCCTTAGTATTTACAACACCTCATCTGGTCAACAAATACATAGAGTGGATACTTCATATATGACAATGACTATGAGGATGAGACTGAATTAGCCTATCTTAGAACCCAAAATTTAGGTCACTACCTAATTATAGTGGGTAGGAATGTGGGTTTCTTCATAGATGATAATTACTATGAAGACAAGACCAAAGTGGTCTATCTTAGGCCTTGGCACTTACATAATCTCAATTAGCTTGTTACCATGGATGAGATATACTACATAATATATCTTGGCCCTTGTCTCATGGGAAGACTGCCCAATTTAGATATGATCGATCACATGGTTTTTCCTGATACATCTACATTTAGAGAGCTACTTCAGTGAAATGATCCCATCTTCTCATCTATCCATAGACCATATCTTGAGATCCCCATACCCCCAAAGCCTCATCTTGGGTATGGATAATAAACCAACAATGCAGAGTTGCACCCAATGGTCTTGGATATTTCATCCCATCCATCAACATAATCTTCATTGATTTAACCACTCCACTTCACAACCTAGCCGGTCCTTATAAATCATTGTGTCTTAAATTAGATGGTATTTATTAGAATCATGTTGATTCACACTTGGAGCCTTAAGATTTCTTCCCCAATGAAGAAATTCTACAACCATTTCATTTTGCAATAGGTTGCACACATGATGTTTATCATGCTATTTTTGACCCTAATTTAGTTGAACCTTTAAACCCAGCATATGGCATCCACTTGATTCCCACTCCTCACCAACTTGAGGAGGGGTCATATATGGCAATAGAGGAGACTCTCAAAGTGGAAATTAGTGATGATCCATATAATAAAAATAAAGTCAAGTTTGGGGAAATATTATCTTCAAAGTAATAGGCCATTATCATACCTCTATTAAAAGAGAGACATAATATATTTGATTGGACCTACAAGGATATATCGGGACTAGATCCAAAATTGGTTTTCCACACGAAGAAACTGGTTAAGCAGAAGCTTAGGAATATGCATCCAACCATTGCCTTGATGTTAAAGAACAAATTGTAGAAGTTATTGGATGTAGTATTTATTACCCCCACTGACTATCTAGAATGGGTTTCAAACATGGTGCCTATAGAAAAACCTGATGGAAGGATCCAAATTTGTACAAATTCCAAGGATCTCAATAATACAACATTGAAAGATTCTTTCCTATTACCCAACATTGATGCTTTTGTATATGTTATTGTAGGTCATGAGATGCTCTCCCTCATGGATGGTTTTTATGGTTATGATAAGATTTAGATTAAACCTGAAGACCAGAACAAAACCACATTCACCACTCCATGGAGGAAATTTTGTTACAAATTAATGCTATTTGGTCTTAAAAATTCTAGTGCCACATATCAGCGGGCCATGACATACATTTTACATGACTACATGTACAAGATCCTAGAATATTACATTGATGACTTACTGGCCAAGTCATTGCTGCATGAAGAGCATGTCGAGATCCTAAGAAAAGTCTTCGAATACCTAATAAAGCACAACATCAGGTTGAATCCCAAGAAATGCATCTTTGGCATAACTTTTGGAAAAGTCTTGGGGTTCATTTTTTCTAAACAAGGGATAAAATTCAACCCATAAAATGTAAAATCTATTCTAGAAATAGCTCTGCCCATTAGTATCAAAGATTTGAGAAGCCTACAGGGCAAATTATCATCCATAAAGTGTTTCATCGCACAACTATCGAACAAATGTCAACCCATGAATCATTTGCTACATAAGGGGGTCCCATTCCATTGGGACAAGGAATATCAGCAATCCTTTGCTGAGATTAAGAGATACCTTGAAACACTGATAGTACTACCTCCATCAAGGCCAAATGTGCCATTTATGCTTTATATATCCACTACCGATTTTTATTTTGGCACCATGTTAGCTCAAAATAACATGCAATACAAAGAACAAGTAATATATTACATCAACTGCACCTTGGTGAGCTATGAGATAGGGTACGCATACATAGAAAATTTGTGCTTAGTAGTGGTCTTTATGACCAAGAAATTGTGCCACTACATGTTGAGCCATACCACATATGTGATATCAAAACAAAATCCTTTGTAGTATATAATGAGAAAGACATATCATAATACATGTACTACAAAGTGGATTTGTTATTGATGGAATTTGACTTGGAATTCATAAGCCAAAATTCCATCAAGGGACAAGTCATAGTTGATCAATTGGTAGAGGCACCTCTTTAGAATAGTAGGCCTCTCACCATAGAACTTCCTAATGATGTAGTCTTTGCATTATCAAAAGCACCCGAACCTAAAGAACCTGAAAATAAAGCTAACATGACTTTGTTCTTTGATGGTTCGAAGTGTGAGTAAGAGGGTGGTGCAGGAATTGTGTTTTTCATGCTGCAAGGTGCTCCAATGCCCTTGTCATTTAATCTGGACTTCCCTTGCATGAATAACAATATCGAATATGAGACCCTAATCTTGGGTCTCCAAAAAACCATCACTATGAAGATCAAAAGGCTAAATATCTTCGATGACTCCCTTCTCATAGTCAATCAAGTTAAGAGACTATTTCAATGTAGGGATCCAATCTTGAAATCTTACAAAGAACTTGTTGACACTTATATATCCCAACTAGAATGGTATAACATCGAGGCAATCCCTCACACATCCAAAAAATTTATAAACACTATGGCATATTTGGGATACTTGATCCCTCAAAATTCATCTACTGATTTCACTACCATTCATGTGAAAATGCTCTTGCAATTAGCGATGTAGCATGAGTATTTTGGCAATAAATAATTGATCAACATGATTCATATAGAACCAGACCATGAGTGGTTCTATAAATCTAGAGAATTTCTAAAGAAGGTACCTTGGGGGTCTTTGATCTCGTAGGGTCCTATGGATAATGGTACCATCATTCACCACAAGGTTATTTCTCAATATGCATTTGTGCACATAAAATTGCAAGAGGAAAAAGTCAGCTTATCTGCTAAGGTTGTAGCTTATCATTATTGGCTATCCCAATTACAAGATTTCCTTAAGCTTAGAATCATCCCAAGGGGATTGACATAGGCCACAAAACAAGCCTTCAAACAAAAAGTGATAAGCTATGTCTTTCTAGGAGGTAAATTGTATTATCAAAATTATGATGGAGTCCTCCTCCATTGTCTTGAGCCCAAAGAATTATCTTGGGAAATTTCACAAGCTCATTATGGTACATGTGTTTGCCATTTTAGTGACATAGCCATAGTCAAGTGTATTCTTCAAATGGGTTATTATTGGCCCACCATGAAGAAGGATTATTGCAAGTATGTCAGGAAGTACGTTAAGTGTCAACATCATGTGAATCTAACGTACTTGCCATCATAGGCCTTACAACCCATTCAGGCGACTTGGCCATTTTATCAGTGTGGTTTTTATCTAATTGGAAATATCTCTCCCTTGTCTTTAGGTTGACACACGTTCATCTTAATGGCCATTGAGTATTTCAACAAATGGGTGGAAGTGATCCCCTTAATATCACTGATAGGACCATGAATTACATATTTCATACTTCACAATATCATATGTCACTTTGGGGTCCCATTCAAAATAATTTTAGATAATGGTCCTTCATTTAAGAACAAAAATATGTGAGCTTTAATGTCCAAATAAAGAATTCAGCATAGTTTTTCCACACCATATTTTCCACAAGAAAATGGACAAGAAGAAGCCTCAAATAAAACAATCATAGTCATCTTAAAGAAGATAGTAAAATAAAATCTAAGGATTGGCATATGTAATTACCCCTTGCATTATGGGCTTGCAGGACTACCATGTGAACACCCACTAAGGCAACACCATTTTCACTTGTATATGGTGCTAAGTCCATTATGCCCTTGGAGCTAGAAATTCCAACATTGCACATTGCATTGAAAGAATTCATCGATGACAACACTGTGTGGTAATATCACCTTGATCAATTGACCCTTCTTGATGAACATCGCATTAATACTCTTGAGCATATTCACATTTACTAGGATAATTTAACATGAGCTTATAAAAATAAATTCTAGTTGAGAGACTTTAAATTTGGGGATCTTGTGCTTAAAGAGAACCAACCAGATTTAAACATGTCGCCACATCTGCGAGACAAATTTATGACCAACTAGATTGTTTCTTATATAATCTATGAAGATATTGGACCTGGGACATATCGCCTAACATCATTATAAGGGGTTGAAGAGCCTAAGCCTCTAAATATTCTTAATCTAGATGTATTTTACACATAAAACCAACAAAACCCAAAAACATTCAAAATTTTCAAAATTGAAAAAATAATAGAAAACACAAAAATTCAAACAAATCAGAAAACACCAAAACCAAAATGCCCTAAAATTTATCTTAAAGCCCTTTGGTTACTTCACAAAAAAGGCTCCAAAGGCATTTATAATCCATTTGGTCAACTTACAAAAGCATCCAAAGGCATCTATAAGCCCTTTGGTCAACTCACAAAAGGCTCCAAAGGCATCTTAAAGCCCTTTGGTCACTTCACAAAAAGATCCAAAGGTATCTTAAATCCCTTTGGTAACTTCACAAAAATACCCAAAGGCATCTTAAAGCCCTTTTGTCAATTCACAAAAAGGCCCAAAGGCACCTTAAGCCCTTTGGCCAAAAACAAAACACAAAAACAAATTTTAAAAAAAAAAGTTCAAAAACACATTCAAAATATTCAAAATTCCAAAAACAATGGAATATACCAAAAATCAAAAGCAATAAAACTCAAAAACATTGCAAAACCATAAAAATACAAAAAAAACATTTGCATTATGCATTTTCATTTTGCACAAGCATTCATTTAGTTGCATTGCATCTAGGCATGACCATCCACGATAATTGCATTAGGATAGATCGTATTAGCAATCTTACAAACGACACCACACCTGTATAAGAGGTGAATCTATTATAAGAAGCACACATATTTCATTATATTATTTATGAATATTTATACATGGATATAGGAAGGGATGTACCCTTTCACTTATGAATATGCCCTTACATTAAGAGCTAATGTATTATTCTAACATACCCCCCATAATACATTAGGTCTTTAGACCCAATGTCCAAATAAGTGGGATATTTATTCTAACACCCCCCTTATTCCATTATTTGGGACAATATCTTAGGCTCATGTTCTTTTGTGTTGAACTAACTTTTGGCTCTAGCTACTCTGGCTCTTAGCTTTGGCTGCTCTAGCTCTTGGCTCTGGCTGCTCTTAAGCTGCTCTTGCTTAGATAAACCTCTAGGTCCACCTCTGGGTCTATCACCTCGGGTTCTATCTCTGGGTCATTTTGCCTCTGGGTCTACCTCTAGGTTGTTTTGCCTTTGGGTCTACCTCTCGATCATTTGCCTCTAGATCTACCTCTAGGTCGTTTGCCTCTAGATCGTCCTTTAGGTCTAAGAAAAATAAGTACTTCTTGAGTACTTAAGTAAAACTGGGTCATTCTTCACTTACTAAATTATTTTGGGCATTGGATGCACCAAACCTCACAATTCTAATGGCATTGGATACCATGGTATGTGGGAAAAAAATATATTCCCTTAAGTTGATAAAGTGATTGTATACTATAAAACTTTATATTATAATTTTATAAAGTTTATAATTTTTTTTGTAACTTTATATTATAATTTATAAAGTCTATAAAGTTTGATTTTATAACTTTATATTATAATTTTATAAAGTTATGTATACACTATTGAGGCCATTCGTTCTCAAGCAGATGACCACTGCGTTTCAGGTGGCACACAAACCCTTTTCTCTTCATGGCATTTACGTCATCCATGGTGTGTTTAGGTAGGACTTCATGGTCCTCTTCTTGAGCTGCGTGTTATCTTATTCAACTTACTACTTTTGGTTGCAAACCCATCCTAGATATGTCTAGGCCTAGTTGGATTTTTACTCTTGGATACCACCTCTTGTATAGCTCACCTTTTTTTTTGTATTTTTTATGGATTTTTTTTTATTATTTAAAAAATGCAATTGGATCATATGATGGACAATTTTTCTAGAACAATATATTTTAAAATAGTGGTTGTTTGTAGTATCTAGCCATGTGGGACCTCTTGTTGCACTTGGGCAACATATGTCCCCACATGGGAGGCCATCGTGACCACCAGCGTGTGGTTAATATTCTACATGCACACCTCGACGAACGAAAATAGACACTTGGTATGAGTAGGTTTTATGGTGCATCAGTGCATCCTATTGGACGGTTCCAAACCTCTCTGGAAACTTTAGGAGAGAAAATAATTTTTTTTACTGTTCAACGTTATTGTGTTTGTTTAATGTATGTGCTATTGAATGTAGCTGTGATGCATCCTTGGCAATACACTAATTCAATAGCAGTATTTTTTTTTCATAGGCCAAATATAATTCCAAAGAGATGCAGAAATTCCTCTATGGTGAATATCTTCCAATACATCGTATTTCAAATACATCCACAAGTACGGGTGGTGCTCTACTATTCAAATATCATGTATTGTATCAAAGATATTTAGACAAGGCCTGTCGGATATCCAGTGGTTCATCATGGGGGACGATAACACCGTATTCGTTGCCCAGAATTTGGTCTCTATGAGGGGGAGAATTCACCATCAATTATTGTATTATTTTCTTCATTGATTTAGTTTACTACCTACTTCCTATAAATAGTAGAATTCATTCATTTTGTGATAAAAAACCCCAATTCAGGCATCCTTTAGACCCCTTCGTCGAATAACATGACAATTTTGGCTTTGCCTTATCTCTTCAAATTTGAGTTTAATTTCATTTTGCAATTGGAGGTGATCGTTTTAAAACTGTTTGATGAGTTTTATAGTAGCCAAACCTAACATGTTGCCTTTTGTTCACCTTTCATAAAGGCTAATTCCATTGCATTTATGGTTGTTTCACAGAGAAGCATGTGGGTGCCTATGTACTGCTATGACACTACTCTCAAAACCTACATTGTTGGGATGGAATGATGGTGGTGTTGTGTTATATTTTACTATGCACTGTGGGCATGTAACACCGCACATCATGTAGTGTTGTGCTATAGTGCATGATACTATCACCATTGAAGATAACATGCTGGAGGTATTTGGGTGGCACCGTTTTGGGAGCACCAATATGGTGGGTTATGATGGTGGTGCTCTTTGAATTTTGTACACTCTATGGCCAAAGCTTCTAGATGCCCATCAAAAACTCTTACTGTATTGCTCCATTCTAAAGAGGTATATCTGGTCACTGTTCAGGCTAGTGAAGAATGAGGGGGGATTTCATGAGGGAAATCCCCCTCAAGCACTCACAAGTTCACAGGCTCAAGATCCTAAGTGCTCTGATACCATATAAGAGGTGAATCTATTATAAGAAGCACACATATTTCATTATATTATTTATGAATATTTATACATGGATATAGGAAGGGATGTACCCTTTCATTTATGAATATATCCTTACGTTAAGAGCTAATGTATTATTCTAACAACTTGTATCTCAATCATGCCTCCATGCATCCATAATCATCCATAACCCATGTGTGTAATGTTAGGGTAAAATAGGTAGTATATTGCATTATACTACATAGATTATTACATTTACTTTTTACTGCATACCATGAGATATTTACTGTTCTAAATATCTACTGGTTAACCTAGAGTAAATACCTAAATATCCTAAGTCAGATATTTAGGTTAGTTGTTTAGTTAGAACTCTCTACTTAGGTTAATAGTTAGCTACACGTTTCTCCTAACGTGTATTGTTAGCGTATTATATGCTAAAGCAGTTGTTATGTAATCTATATAACTAGCTTAATTTTTCTAAGCTAAGTTAGTTGATATTAATCAAAGCTTATTTCCTTTGCATTATTCGGAGAGTTCTGCTAACTACATTGGCATCAGAGCCAGAGGGAGTAGGAGAGAGGAAGAGTGAGCATCGGGATACCTTCGTTCCGCTGGAGAAGGCGAAGGCACACCTTCGTTCCGCTGGAGAAGGCGAAGGCAACTGGTGACTTTAATTATTTTTTTCTCCTATAGTTTGATGCATTGTTTTGATTAAATTGCCCGGAGGCAGAGGAGGTGGGATATTCCCAATTTTTTTGGGCCACCTCTGTCTCGGGAGGACTATCCCCGTAGAGGCTAGAGCCCGCAGCACCGGGCATGGATCTCGAGGTAGGGGATATTAATTCCCCCGACCGTGATCGCGAACACCGAAGGGCTCCAATACCCCCATCGATGATCCCAACAATGGGTCCATCGATAGCCCATGGGAGCGCCTCGAGGGTAGGAGCACCCTCACGCTTCCCATGGCATGGGGACAGTCTCTGACGATGATCGATCGACCATCTCAAGAGGGCAGGCATGCCCTCGGATGATCGACCATCGAAGATATTCTTCGATGATGGTGACTGGCCCATCACCATGAGAGGGTAGGAGCACCCTCCATGGCAGGAAACTGGATGACATAAAAACTAAGGTGACACATGGATGGCTCAATTTTTGAGACCCTATTGACTAGACCTATTGACGTGGCACAACCACCTAGACGTTGAGTTGGCAGTTGACTAGGATCTGACAGGACACGTGGTAGGGTGACGTGGTGCATCGAGGGTAGGACACATGGTAGGGTAAAGGTTCTCTCCATCGGGTGGTAAAACAATGGTTTTTTGACTGCCCGAAGGTAGTCGCTAGAAAGGGGGAGTATTGGGTTTCTTAAACCCTACATCCTACGCCCATAGGATAAATGTGGGACAAAAGTCCCCATTTTAAAAAAAATCATGGAGCCCACATTGAAACATAAGGCGGGCCCTCCTCCTCCCTTCTCGTTTTCGAAAGGATTATTCAAATACGAGGTAATACCTCCTTGGTTTCAAAGTCGTTGTGCAGCCTACTGGTTTGTTCGGTCATTCGAGCCCGCGAGGTCCTGTGTTCGAAGTCGGGCGCAACATTTTTTTCGAATGCGAAAAGACTCTCCAACAAAAAGGTGCAACTTTTATTATTCTAAGGTTTATTCAATATTTAATATATATATATATTTATATATTTTTTTTTTTTTTTTTTTTTATATAATTTAGTGTGTTTGGATAAATTAAATCATTTTTTTTCAAAAATAATTAGATGATTTTATTTTCCCCAAATACCTTTATTATATAAAGTTTTAATCATTAAAATATTTTTTTTAGTATTCAAACCTAGAAATTTGCCATCTCAAAATCAAGCAAAACCATTTCTTTAGTTTTCTTCACAAATTGGAGATAAAGAGACAAAGAGATTAAGACTTTGGTTGCATCACATAGAGGTTTTTCTTCCAACCTTTTTGCAATAAATTACTCAAAATTCCTATAGTTTTCTCCCAATTTTTTTTTGGAGATAAAGAGACATAGGAACTTTATATTCTATTGCAAAACCAAAACACTTCAAAATTGGGCAAGGACAAAGGTCATTTTTTTTGCAACAAAACCAAATATTTGCTTTTGTTTTCTCCTTCAAAAAGGAGATATAAGACATAAAATTGCAAATTTTTGTTGTAAACTTGAGAAGAATTTTTGAACCTATTCTTTGCTCCTCATGCTTGAGTGTTGAAGACAAAAACCAAAGTCGTGTGTCGACTGGTCTGGAAGCCTTTCAAACGCGGGTCGTGTGTCGACTTGTCTTGAAAGGAGTGCTCGAATTTTCAATTTTGTAAAAATTAAGGGGGGATAGAAGTCATATTTTGTGATTCTATTTTTTTGCAAAATTGTAAAGAGAAAAGGGGGGATATTTCAAAGCAAGAAAGGTGCATTCTCGATTGTACTCGACACCTTTTCTTAAAAAAAAATTGACTATACTAGGTGCATTTTCGGTTGCATCCGACACCTAGAGTGATAATAATTTGGGTTGCTCTCTTGTTTTGATTATTGCACTAACAATCATGCTTTTTGTGTGCAATTAAACAATCAGATAGAACATTGAAGAAGCATTTCACAAAACCCAAACTTCACTCAAAATCGTGCTACACCTTGCACAGGTTAAAACAAAGTCAATTTTTTTTGCTCCCCATCAAAGGTCAAAATCCAAACACCTTGATTAACTCTCTTTGTTTGGCTTAATTTCCTCAAAATTTCCATCCTTCTTGAAGGGTGTTAAGGCAGGTGCCATTAAATATCCTAGAGAGCACAATCAGAAGTCTTTCAAAACCTACCCCTTTAATTTGCTCTATTTTGTTTGGCTTAATTTCCTCAAAATTTTCATCCCTTGTTAAGGGTGTTAAGGCAGGTGCCATTAAATATCTTAAAGAGCAAATTAAAAATCTTCCATATACTCTTTTGAGGGTATACTGCAAGATAAAGTCATCTTAGTCATATCAATTTGAAACCTTCACCATGGCCATGATCAACAAGTATCTCAATGAGAGCCAACTGCTCAAAGGTTCAAATTATTCTGCCTGGAAAACTAAGATGAAAGTCATTTTAACTGTAGAGGATATGTGGGGAATAGTGTATGGCACCGATTCTAGACCCACATCAATAGGAGCGAGATCAGACAACTTATGATAAAAAGGATAAAAGACTTTCCTTATTGATCTTGCTAGCTATTACTGATGACATACAACCTCATATAAGTGAAGCTAAAAATGGTAAGGAGGCATGGAATGCCTTAGCTACCATTTTTGAAGGAAAGAATCAATCAACAATTCTTAACCTTCAAACACAACTTCATACTCTTCATATGAAATCTGGAGAGACAGTAGAGCTATTCCTCTGCAGAGTCGCAGATATAAAAACAAAACTGCAAGCCTTAGGAGAAAAAGTGGAAGACAATGTCCTGACCTCAATCATTTTAAGGGCTCTTCCAGGACTCCTATAGAATGTTGATCACTTCACTACAAGTCTCTGGAAGGACAGTGACTTTTGTAGAGTTGGTAAATTTGCTTCAAACTGAAGAAGCTAATCAACTCCAAAGAGATGAGGCATCCAACAATGCACTTTTCTCAAACAAGCAAAGTGGAAAGAAAAAGTGGAATCAACAGAAAGGATCTTCTTCTAACAAAGACAAGGGTAAAGGCAAAGAGATTCAGAAGAAGAAGCAGTATTGTAAAATTTGTGATAAGGACACTCATGAAACCAAAAGATGTTGGTTTAAGAACAAACCGCCCAATGAACAAGGACAAAAGAAGGGCAAAGGCAAACCAAAGAACAAGAACAAACAACAACAAGGACATGTTGTTGTAGCTGAAGATTCTAGTTCGGACTCTGAACGAGCACACAAAGTGCTCATGACACATACAGATTCCCCTCAAAAGGATATTATTTGGTACATAGATTCAGGTGCTAGTAAACATATGACTGGCGATAAGTCCTGGTTTGAAACATTTGAGGCTCGAGAAGGTAGACCGGTAACCATTGCTGATGATCAGACCTATCGAGTTCAGGGAGAAGGAAATGTTTCTGTCTCCCTTCCAGATGGAGAATGTAAGATTCAAAAAGTTCTTTATGTACCAGGATTGAAAAATAATCTCTTGTCAGTTCCACAAATCTTGGACAATAACATGAATGTCAATTTCAAAGTGGACAAAGAAAAGAAACGTTGCTTTATCACTCAGAAAGGAAAATAGATAGCAACAGGTTCATACAAACATGGTTTGTTTGTCTTAGATGCAATTACCTCCACACATACTACAATGGCAGTAACCACAAAAGAGGCCACTTCTCTATGGCATAAGATATTTGGGCATCTAAGTTCAGGGTATTTACTAGAACTCAGTAAATATCAAATGGTGAAAGGACTGCCTACTCTTTCATCTACTTTGCCAGTGTGCTCAGATTGCTTGTCAAGAAAGCAACATAGAGTACCTTTTGAACCTAGCTCTTTTCGAGCTAAAGTACCTTTGGAGTTAGTTCACACAGATTTGTGTGGTCCTATGTCTACTAGTTGTGGAGGAAAAAGGTATTTTCAATTGTTTGTAGATGATCACTCATGAAAAATGTGGGTCTTCTTCTTACAGTTGAAGTCTGAAGCATTTGACTATTTTTAGCAGTTCAAGAAGCTTGTTGAGAAAGAATCAGGATGTTTCATAAAGACCCTCCATTCAGATCGAGGGGGAAATACACATCAAAATAATTTTCCTCATTTTTATAGAAACATGGGATAAAAATATAGTTAACAACAACCTATTCTCCTCAGTCAAATGGAGTTGTTGAGAGAAGAAATCGTTCCATTATGGAAATGGTTCGATGTATGCTTAAGGGAGCCAATCTTGAGCACATTTACTGGGCTGAAGCTGTAACAACTATAGTATATCTTCTAAATAGGGCACCCACATGGGCTCTTGAAGGTATGACTCCTCGGGAAGCATGGAGTGGAAGGAAACCCTCCATATCTCATCTACGAGTATTTGGGTGTAAGGCTTTTATGCATATACCTAAGGAGAAAAGAAAGAAGTTAGATGAGAAGACCCTACAATGTGTTTTTCTTGGATATGATGAATTCTCAAAAGGCTATCGATTGATAGATCCATTCACCAAGAAAATACATGTTAGTAGAGATGTAGTGTTTGATGAAGCTTTCACACCTAACACTACATCAGTATACCTGGATGATGAGGAGCAACAACCACTTCCTCCTCCACAATAGAAAAAGCCTCCTAAATGGTATACAAGTACTATGAGAGATTCCAAACTCACTTCACCACCAGATCTCACTCTCAATCATCCAAAGACATGAAGCATGTCTCGACAGAGAACGACAGAAGCATCTACTTCAGTTGATGATCTTTGTGCAGATTTTCAAGAGCTTTCTGTTGATAGAGATTTAGAAAGTGGAAATGATATGGAAATTGATGAGGAGAGGGTTTACATGTCTTCATATGATGAAAATGAACCTTCTAGAGTTGATGAAGCACTTAGTCAGCCTCAGTGGAAGGCAGCTATGGATGTTGAACATAAATCCCTCATTAAAAACAAAACATGGAAGCTGGTCGATTTGCCTAAAGGAAAGAAGCCCATAGGCTGCAAATGGGTTTACAAAGTCAAATATAAGGCATATGGTACCATAGACAAGCATAAGGCCCATCTTGTGGCAAAGGGCTATGCTCAAAAGGAAGGCCTTGATTATGAGGAAACCTTTGCACCCACTGCAAGGATGACCACCATTCGAGTTCTTTGTGCTATGGCAGCACAGTTCGGATGGAAATTACATCAGATGGATGTAAAAAGTGCCTTTCTAAATGGTGACTTAAAAGAAGAGGTATACATGACTCAACCTCCAGGATTTTCTGAGGAAGGCCATGAGCAACAGGTTTGCAAATTGGTCAAATCATTATACGGGCTAAAACAAGCCCCAAGAGCATGGTACATCAAAATGGATAGTCACCTACTGCAACACGAATTTAAGAGAAGTCCATCAGATGCAAATCTCTATATCAAGAACACAGGTTCTGAAATAGTGATTCTTGTACTGTATGTAGATGATCTAATCATCACTGGCAATTCAGAGAAATTGATTAACATCATGAAAGATGACTTGAAAGAGTCATTTGATATGACAGATCTTGGACTTCTCCACTACTATCTTGGCCTTGAGATAGAACAGAAGAAGAATCATCTTAGGGTGACTCAGAAAAAGTATGCCAAGACTTTAGTAGAAAAATATCGTATGACTGATTGTAAGCCCAAAGCAACACCGATGGAATCAGGGCTTCAATTATCATGGTATGATGACTCACCACAGGTAGATGGCACGCTATATCGATAGATGATTGGAAGCCTCATCTATCTGACCAATACTAGACCAGACATTACTTATGTTGTAAACTATCTTTCTCGGTTCATGCAGGAACCAAAGGTCTCACACTGGAAAGCAGCTAAAAGGGTTCTTCACTACATTCAGGGTAGTGTAGATTATGGTCTAGAGTATAAGAAGAATAACTCATTCTTCTTACAGAGTTACACTGACTCTGACTATGTTGGATCCCTAGATGACAGAAAATCAACATCAGGATATGTATTTCATCTTGGATCTGGTCCTGTCTCATGGCATAGTAAAAAGCAACAGGTGGTTGCTTTATCTTCAATCGAGGCAGAATATCGCGTTGCACGTGGAGCTGTGTGTGAAGCGATATGGTTAAGTCGCATCTTGGCTACCATGGGCCTACCAAAGAAACTTCCTATTCACATGTTTTGCGACAACTCAGGTGTTTTGAACTTGGTCAAGAATCCAGTCCATCATGAATGCACAAAGCATATTGACACAGATTGTCATTTCATTCGTGATGAAGTTCCTAAACACAGGATCAAGCTCCAATACATTCCCACCGACGAACAGGTTGCTGACATCTTCACAAAGGCACTTGGACGTGTCAAATTTGAGTTGTTCCAAAGTAGACTTTGTATATCAAAGTAATGTAATAAAGGGGGGATGTTAGGGTAAAATAGGTAGTATATTGCATTATACTACATAGATTATTACATTTACTTTTTACTGCATACCATGAGATATTTATTGTTCTAAATATCTACTGGTTAACCTAGAGTAAATACCTAAATATCCTAAGTCAGATATTTAGGTTAGTTGTTTAGTTAGAACTCTCTACTTAGGTTAATAGTTAGCTACACGTTTCTCCTAACGTGTATTGTTAGCGTATTATATGCTAAAGCGGTTGTTATGTAATCTATATAACTAGCTTAATTTTTCTAAGCTAAGTTAGTTGATATTAATCAAAGCTTATTTCCTTTGCATTATTCGGAGAGTTCTGCTAACTACATGTAATTGTGTTTTTCAACACAACCCCTTCCAGTTGCTATAAGGAATATACTAGGGTTTTTTTTATCATTCAGCCATACCTAGTAATTTTATCAGATTTGGTAGAAGGCCATCTTCACTAGTATAATATGGGGTCTATTTTTGATAAAACCTCTAGCATATATCATAATCCTATCACTAATAAAAACATTAAAATCCTAGTTGGAACAAGGGAAATATGAACACTAGAAAGTGGTAATAGGCATCCTAAGCAAAAGGTCTTTACTTGCTCATTTTTCATGTGCATGGTCTAGGATTTTGATCATTGGCAAAAGGAAAATTTCCCCCTACCCAAATAAATCTCTTGCTTTCATCAAAACAAGTAGAAATCCAGAAACAACATAATAAATAGTTTTTATCATCACTACAAAATTCCTTGCTCAAAAGAAAATAAAATTCAAAATAAATAGTGATTTTCATCACTAAGCATGAGCAAGTATCCCAAATAAATATGAAGAAAACAATGGTATGAAGAGCTTGAATCCCTAGAATGATCAATATCCATAAATCATTGAGTGATCCCTAATACAACAATGGGTTGAATGAATCTCGCCTAGCATTAGGGTAGTTCTAAGCAATTTGCAAAAAGAGCTAGCTTTAGGTGTCCTATATCGCCTAATGGTCTAATCCAACTGAGTCCAACTTAGGATCAGGATGAACATTTGAGGATCCCCAATATAGGAATGGGCTGAATGAATCCCACCTGGCATTGGGGTATGTTATGTTTCATCTAATATATTCATTTGCATACACAGGGATAATGAATATTTGGGTCTTCATAACAAAAACTTATCTTTCATGAAGTCCTGTATGGTCAGTATATAAATTTTGATGAAGTAACTAGGGTGTTTGAGTCTCATGGAAAAACTCAAATTCCCTAATAGCAACAAATCACATCATAAATCAAATCAACAACTTTATTTAGGAGTTTTTGTTCATTAAAAGGTGTTCATGAATAGGAAAGATATCTGATAAATATCAACAATGATATTTAGATGACCATTGACTATTTTATACATATTTTTTAATTTACAAAAGCTTATAAAGAAAGCACATACATATCACATAATCTCATATCACATCTAGATGTTTGAATGATTAATTATTATGATAAGAGTTATTATTTACATTCATGATTATTAAACGTTCTGTGATTTCACCCATTAGTTTGTAAACACATTAGATGCATTCCTTATGTTTTAAGTGATTAAAGCATATAAGTTCATTTACATTAGACCATCATCATGTAATTAAAGCATTACATTCCACTTCAAATATCATATCATATCACCTAAATTAAATGCATAAACAAGTGAATCAAATTGAACATCGATATAACAATAAGTATTGCATCCATATATGCATATGTCATAAGTAGTCCATCTACACATCTAGATCACAAAATCTAATTATACATTCATCATCTAGCTAGTGCATGTCATATATACATCACATCATATAGCATAATACCGTAAGCATTGCATCCATGTTGCATCACATAAACATAAAACAATCACATGATACACATAATAAGTCTAAAATAGGAATATCATATATAGGTGTGTCAAAATAAGTACATGGATGTACAAAAAGTAGGCTAAAATAATGTAGGTCCATAGAACTTACACTCAAAAATAATACAAGCCACCATGATTATTATATGATGCCTACACCCCTAGGCTCACCTCCACCCTTGGATACATCCATGTGAGTCTATCTAGAGCTAGTCCCCATGGTCTTCTCTATTCGGGTCCTAGTCCTCTAGCTGGGCTGCACTGATGATTATCCTGACTCACTCTACCTACTGCATTGTGAGCTTCCTACTACAAACCTCTTCTGATATATGGTATTTAGTCACCTGATCTAGAGCCTCAAAGTGGTAATATACCTAATTTATTCTTCTATCTATACCTCATACTCCTCTAATAGGGCTTGTAGATGTCTCATCTTAGCCCCTAGATCCAAACCTACCAGCCCTTGAATAGCTGGAGTAGCTAGCACAATATATAGCATAACATCTCACTTTGCAGTAAGTTTCTCAATCCTAGTTTGCATTGAATCAACCTATGCTTGTAGTAAGATAAGGTAAGACTAGAGCATGGCAATGGAAGTGTCCCACTATAAGACCTATAAAAGAGTTATCTTAAGCTCGACCTCCACACTATGCAATTGAGACTAGAGAGGAGACTCTTGCTCCTTTGGAGCTAGCTTCTCCTCCTCTTCTAGAGCTACCTGATCATCTGCTACCTAATACTCTATTAATTGGCCCCACTCCTTAGTCCTAGGTCACACTCAACATGCATTAGGATCCTCCTCTACAACTACCTCATCCTTAGTCTGCCCTAGGCGACCACCACCATGCCACAACCGTGTAACCCACCATTGGGTATAAACCTTGGTAACCTCGGTATTAGCTATACCTACATCAATTATTTGAGTGTCCTACTCCTCTAAAAATATTACAACTCAAGGTAGTGGAATGTCCCTCTATGCAGAAATCCATCTATAAAAAACTGGCTTGAAGGGGACATCCTACTGAACCTTGAATCGATGGAGCACCCAAGATTAATGAAAGAACTCTATGATAACTCCCTTGTGTATGATCACCCATAGGTCATGCCTAGTTCAAGTTATGAATCTATCTACCTCTAGCCATGTAGGACACTCAAAATAAGACCTCCATATAATATCCCTCACCTGTAGGTTGGTCAAGGTGGTTGAATAGTGTGTCAGATCCCCTACATGACATCGACTTTAGTGCTCCTCTCACTCTCGAGGGCACATACATTTGTAGCACTAGGACACCTCTACTATGGCAGTTATCCTAATAGGTAATCCTCCTAGGTGTTCCATCCTGATGTGCTTCCAACCCTAGATCTAAAAAAGTAGGCTACAAGCAACACTAGCTCATCCACACCACTAAATCCTATAGAGATCATCATAGCACTGACCTAGCAATGCACTCCCCCATGCCATAATAATATTTTCCTCACTATATAAGAGGTTCTAAACCATATCCAAGATGTTCCATGGGAAACTCACTCTTTAAGTATCCGATAAAATCATGTTACATATAACATGCATCAGGATCACCTGTAACCATGATAAAACATCCTCTTGATACCACCGAGCCATGGAGACTCTGCCATACCAGGTTTCAACCAATGTTGTAGTTGCCTAATCTCTAAATACCCTCTTGAACACAACATCTCTAGAACTGGTGGAATAAGATACGATAGCCACTCCATCAAAAGGGATCCTGAAGATCCTGTATACATCCATAGGAATGATGGTCATCTCACCAATAGGGAGATGAAAATTGTTCATCCAACAATCCCATCTATGAGCTAGAGTAGTGAGATAGGCATGGTCTGACATAATAGTCAGTAGCCTCATAATATACATGAGGCTATGGTAATAAAACCAAGCCCAATCTGCATCATCCATTAGGGGTAGGAGTACCACGAGCAAAGTAGGATCTTGAGCCTACAAAGATAGAAGCTAAAAGTGCAAAATAAATACCTAATTAAATGCACTTAAACTAAAGAAACACAATAAAATGTAAAATGGTGTAAAAGTAACCTAAAATAACTTAAGGGTACAAGCACAATGATAAAACACACCATAGCATGCAAAAATATCAAAACCTACACTTGAAAATTAAAAAAAAAAAATCAATTAAAACCAATAAAAATAAAAAAATCAAATAAATTTCAATAATTTTTCTAAAGTTGCACGATCACTCACACCGACCTAAATTAAGCTAATCCTAGACCTATTAATCACATCGGTTCATGACCGATAGGTTTAATAATGTTATTTTATCGATTAATTAGTGTGGTTCATTTTATCGATAAAAATACTAATTTAGGGTTTAGAGAGATACCTGTGAAGCTCTGACTCCTCTGCTCATGGATGCCTCACTCGAATCTACCATGGTGTCTGGTAGTCACGTAGTGTCTTGGGTCACTTTTTCCCTTTCTCTCTCAGAGCTGAAATGGCAAATTGATAGCTGGAAAATAATGAAAGTCAAAAAAAATATTTTATATTTTTCAGTTTTGCCTCGACTGATGCTGGCATTAGCGGCCCACACTTTCTAGCTTCTAACATTGATAGTGGACAAGAAATTGCAAAATTGGGCTGCTACTTGCTGATAACAACTAGAAAGTAGTAATAAATACACTCAATTTCTCACCATGAGGAATCTCAAAATGGGCAATTAAGCATATCTATCGATCCAAAATCATCAAAAATTGCAAATAAAAACAAAAAAAATCACATAACTCAAAATTAAAAACAATATAAAATGCAAAGTAACAAAAAAATCAAATAACAATAAAATCTTGAATGTGCCTCGTATTTAGTTATTTATTCTATACACTTGGCGGTTGCAGTGATTGGTGCTCCATGCAATTTGATAAGATGAGTAAATCACCATAAGGCCATTTGGAGTAAATTAGTTATGGTTTAATTGAGATGCTTCACTTCAATCCCAAAGAAGGCCATGGTAGTTAGACTGCCCCATGGGAACAAGGATTTATCTTATTTCTTCTATAACACTTTTAGCATATCATCGAACATAGTGATTCAACATAAGCCTAATTAGAATTGCTATCATCTAGACTCGCTAAGAAGGCCATTGCAGTCGAACCACTCCATGGGATAGAGATGTACAATTACTATAAATGTTGAACTCACATTTGTAATAGGACCATACCTTATAACAAATGCAAAACTCTTAAATCATCCAAATCAAAAATCTTGGTCAAGTGACTCATCGCTTTATTCATTATCCTTCCCTCATCAACTCATCACTTGATGGGGTAGTCATAATATCAAAAATCATAATCAAAATCAACAAAGGATCATTTGATCATGTCAAATTGCATTTATCATATGAATAATTACCAAAAAATATCATAATATTACCCTTTCTGGGGAAAAAATAAAATATGATAGTTAAGCTATAAAAATTCCTCCTTTTAGACCAATCATAGCACCAAGGCTACCTGATCATCGTTGGACTCATGAAAGCTTTTATAAATTTAAGCCTTCCATACTTTTGGAAGCAATGATTCTAATATGTATGACTTTATCATTATTGGGACATCTAATATTGATCAAATCAATGATCATCACACACCCTACAATATGGCCCTAGGTTGTCTATTTTTGCTCAGCATTGTGTTGCTCACAATGCATCACAAAAGGGGTATCTTTAGATATCAAAAATGCATCATGTTTAGGATACTACTCATATAAGCACATCCAAATACAATATGAGTAATATTGGACCTTTCCAAGAGCTATAAATGGTCCTAACCACTCAAAATGGGAAGTTCTAGCCCATTCAAGATTGGTCGTTATCGACCAGAGTGACCACCAACACAGGTCACTGAAGCTCAGAGCGATCATTGCTAGCCACTGATCTGGATAGCAACTAGCATTGAAACACAAACTAGTCATGAATATGGGTCCAAATCATGCCATATGACCACTTTTTTGGTTCGACTTTTATACACACCCTATGAAGAATGAGCATGAAATACCGATAACACATATAAGGGATAAATCCCACTCACTTTAGGATCTTGCTGGATATACAAGGTGTGAGTTACAGAGTTGGGTCGAATGTCTATTTACTCTTTTTTGCTTCTGGAATAGTTTTAAGCAGACTGTTTGTTACCTTACAACAGGTTCAGGACTTTAGTTCAGTAATGTTTTTGGAGTTGGTTATCTTTGTGGACACTCAGATTTACAATTAGTTCTTTGATCTAGCTCTTTATGCTTTAGAAGATTTAAATAAAAGACAAATTTTAAAGAAGATAAAAATGGATCATTCAATCGGTGGAACAGAGAGAGTAGGGTAGGGTAGAAAGAGAAGTTTATCTAACTTAGCTACCAAACCAAAACTACCAATTTTAGTTATATTATTTAGCTTCACAATAGAACAAATCAAAGAGAAAAGTGTCCAGCTTTCTAAGATCATCTTCTACTAAGAGCATAATATAGAGATGAAACAAATCTAAAATAAAATCATAAATAGAAGGGAAGTCGGTTGAAATTGGTATCTCTCACCAGCAGCCTAGCTCGCACAGTGAGGACAGAGCAATTAGAACAGGCCTCGAACCTTAAATCTGTAATTTTCCCTAGCATACAATAAAAAGAATGAAGCCTAGTAGCATATCCAATATTGATAACACAGATCTACAACATAAATTAAATAAACCTTAACGAGATGAAAAACAAAATAAGATGAACTTATCGCAATCCGAAAGAGATTAGGCTTCTGGCCATGCTATCACAGAAAACAAAAATCACACCAACTCCAAGTCCAGAACAAAGCATTCAACAAGATTTGCAGGAAATTGCTCCAATAGCTTTTTATTCTAAGTTTTCACCTCTGGAGTTTACATCCAGAAGAAGTATATATAGACTCAAGACAAACCCTGATATTTTCAAAAATATCTTCTTCCCAAACCCTAAATCTTATCATAAAAATCCCACCGCCCAGGCTTTATAATATAAGGTATTTTTATATTAGAGTTTCGAAAAACCCTAATTACTCTAAAAATATTCGAACGGTTCTTGCCATAAATGGAGAAGGCACAATTTGATATTACTTGCATCCACCTGTAACTGTGTGTAGGTGTCTTCATTGTTCTGGTGCATCTGTCAGGAACATCTCATTAATTCCTCTGGGAAATTTGGATGAGTCATTGAATTCTCTAGCATTTCATCTTCGTAGATCCGCCTCTGAGTTGAAATTCTCTACACGCCATTAATTTCACCATAAATTCTCCCATTAAATGCATCCATCGGTAAATTTCGGTAACTACGTGTAGATATTTTCACTTTTTGGCCAATCATTGACATATTTCATTAAATGATGCAGCTACTTAGTCACACCGTAAAGTCCCTTTGCGGCCAGATCTGTAAACTCTGGATGGACCAAAAATTCCTAGCATCTCCCATTTCCATCTGACGACATTCACCTGAACTACGCTTATTTTTGTCTTTTTCGCCATTACTTCTGCTAGTATGCAACTGCCAGATCACTTTCTGCAAAAGAAAAACAAGGATTAGCATTTTAATATTATTAAATTAACCCTAATGTTTATTACCTTGTCGGCTTGGTTTCTTTCTTCCCAGTTCATATTTTTCAAAACCTGTCGTGATATCGCGACGTTTTCTTTACTGCTTTCCCTTTGCTTTTGCCCTTGCGAGAATGAGACAAGTCCAAAAACGGGACACGTCATGAAATCATGACGTTTTCCTTCTTATTCCCATGAAATTAAAATGTGTCGCGATATCGCGACGTTTTCTTCACTTCATATTTCTTACGCTTATGTCATCGTGAAAATGGAACATGTCGTGAAATCACGACGTTTTCCTTAAACTTTGCTTCCTCTTAAAATGCGTCACGAAATCACGACGTTTTCCTTGAGGTTTGCCTCCAACCAAAATGTGTCGCGATATCGCGACGTTTTCCATAAGACTTGCTTTCAGCTAAAACCTGTCACGATATCGCGGCATTTTTCTTTACTTGGCTCTTTCAATACAAATATGTCGTGATATCACAATTTTTCCATCACTTGGATCTTTCTACCAAAACACGTCGCAAAAATGAAACACGTCGCGAAATCGTGATGTTTTCGTCAAGTTTCTCTTCCGATTAAGACTTGTCGCGACATCGCGACGTTTTCGTCAAGTTTTGTTTCCAAGTAAAACCTGTCACGATATCATGACATTTTTCTTACTTGACTCTTTCCGAGTTTATGCCATCGTGAAAATGAAACATGTCGCGAAATCGCGATGTTTTTCTTCAAGCTTTATTTCAATCCAAATGCGTCACGAAATTGCGACGTTTTTATCACTTGGCTCTTTCTACCAAAACACATCGCAAAATCGTGACGTTTTCCTCAAGATTTGCCTTCAATCAAAACCTATCGTGATTTCATGATGTTTCCATCACTCGGCTCTTCTAGTCCAAATATGTCGCGATATCGCGACGTTTCCAAAAATGGAATATGTCATGAAATTGTGACATTTCTAAAAATGGAATCTATCGCGATATCGCGACGTTTTCGTCACTTGATGCTTCCGATCCAAATCTGTCATGATATCACGATGTTTCCAAAAATGGAATATGTCACGAAATTGTGACGTTTCCAAAAATGGAATATGTCGCGATATCGCGACGTTTTCTCAAGTTACTTCCACTTTGCAAATTTTTCAAAAATTGTAGGTTGACTCCAATGAATTTATTCATCTGTATTCTGCATTTTTACATATTAGTGAAGGATATTCTTTACTCAGAAATGATTCTAACATTTGAAAAATGAATTCTAAATTGAAATCAAAGCCATATGCAAGCCTACTTGGATACTTTGATATATGCAAAACTTGAAGAAGGAGGCAAGCAAAATTTGGAATTAAAACCTGAAAAACATCAAGAGGGTCCTCGCAACAAAATGAAAACTAAATATTTTTAAAGGATGGAATTTCATTTTTTTTTTTTAGTGGGGGTGTGTTGCTTCTCAAAAAATGGCGATATCTATGGGGAAAATAGTAGCACTATTTAGAATCTAGAACTCTAGTTTTAGAACAATTTAGACTATGTACCATGCTTTGTCACAAATATTTCTAAAATGACTCAATTACTATCCGCCGGCTGTTAAAGTTTCCCAAGGACATACTAGGTTGAACCACTTAAGGAATATTTTGATGTGCGATTACAAGTGTATAAACCTTCTTCCAAGGACGACCAGGGCTTCAAATGCTTGTTATGGATCGAACAGCTATTTAGATTGTGTAGGGGAAACTGAGTAGAGCTCTGTTTACTAGTTTAGCCTTTCACAGCCCCGACAGAGTTACTCTTTAGATTTTCACGAACCTGATCACAACTATGAGGTGGCATCTATAGCTTGGTGAACATGTTTGAGATGTATACTTCAGGAGCCTTGGCTATGTGCAGGAAAGAATGCCAATTTTATATTGGCTGGTCCAACTTTCACCATCTCTCTTTTCTTTTGAAAGATACTGATTACTGCTTCTTCTTCTTTTCTTTTTCTTTTTTTTATTCATCGAGCAATTGATCAACTAACTGTTTCAGCTTAGGTACCAACAACCTCCTTGGACGCTTTGATATAATTTTGTGAATCGGATTCCCATCTCATGACCAACTTTTCTTGAATTCCTTGGGAGTTCTTAAACCAAATAGTATAGTAATTTCTTCATAATAAAAATAATTGTGGCAAGAACAATACAAAATCCAATTATCTTTCTACTGTTGTTCTAAATAACAAGTAGTTCCACTTTTCAGTTTCAAGCAGACTATCTCTTAATTAAAATAAAGCAAAATGAAAACATACTACTTCACTCTTTATAGCGCCAATTTTAAATGTTAATTTGTGGTTTTTCAACAAAAAATTTAAACAAACAGGATTTAAAAGCTAAAAAGGAGAGAAAAAGGCCACCAATTAAAGACAAATTGCAACAAAACACAGCACTTTAACCTTAAAATAAAACAAAATAAAAACACACTACCTCAAACTTTATTTATAACATATACATATTTTACGTCTTTGTGATTTATTCAAACGATGTATTGGATGGAACAACTAAGAAATAATGCTTTAGATATTGACCATTAATAGGAAGGTTCAAAAAATTACCCTCAAGGTCCTGTAGATGAAATGCATTATTACCTAGGATCTCGGCAATCTGGTATGGCCCTATCCATAGCGGCTGCAACTTTGTGTGTTTACCTTTCTTTTCATGGGCTTTTTCCCATAGAAACACCAAGTCTGCAAGTTTGAAGGCCTTGGGATTGGCCCTTTCGTCAAGCCAGCGCTTGACTGTCTCTTGGTGTCGACTAAAATGCTTCATGGCCCGAAGTCATTCACCCTGTAAACCAATCAAGTCCAACATACGAGCTTTCGTATCTACATGATCAAAGTAATGTATAGCAAATTTTAATCCTGGTACTAATGCTTCATACTCTACCAAATTATTCGTGCACGGAAACTGCAAGCGATAAGACATAAAACCGATTTGATTTTTAGGTCTTTTCAAAACTACCCCTGTACCAGAACCTTGCTCAGACTTAGCTCTATCAATATGATGCATCCCAACTTCATTATCGTGATAAAGGTGAGCTTTAATAGGTTTCTCCTTTTGAGTTGTCAAATTATAAACCTTGATATAACAGTCCTCAGCAAGATTAACAGTCTCATTCAAGGCATTGTACTCAGTGATCATGAGCTTATATCTTGGTTCTCTGTTGATTCTTAATTGATTTGTAAAACCATTCTAGGGCAACCACATATGCAAAAAATCAGTCGCCAAGTACCCATTCAAGTATTTTGACCAATCCCTGCTTAGAAGCATTCCATATCCTACAAGAATATCCACCACCTGAATGTCAATTCTGTGTTGTGCTTTTGGCTCAGATGCTAGCTAGATGTGTATACTTTGAAGTTCACCCACCACTTTAACCTCAAATTTATCCAATTGGACGACTCTCCTCTCAGAGTTCGTAGGGGTTAAACCCAACTGTTGATAGATGGCTAAAGGCATGACATTGGCTGAAGCACTTGAATCTACCAGACAGTTGTGTAAATTTTTTCCAAATATTCAAATAGTTAGTAGGAAAGGCGAAACTTTAGTCTTTTCTTTGTACATAGCCATATTTGCATTAGCTATCTTCTTCCATTTTTCCAAAGGTTTGGCAGTAGGCTCAGAGTATGTTTTGATTAGGTTATCCCTTTGTTCAGAAATTTGGGCCAACTCATGAAGAGTGATGTCGGCTTTGATCTTCTTCATGTTGGCAATTTTGGGTATTTTGGGTACATTGCCTTTGCTCAAGTATATAAGTTGTCATTGATGTCAAGAAGCTTTTGAAGGAATTTGATTTGATGTCAAATAATTTGTTTTGATGAAGGTTACGGCATGACAGTTTCAAAGGTCTTTTGCAAACCCCAAGCTGACAGGTTCGAAAGAAAGTAAGTTGGAAAAATGTCACGATATCGCGACATGTCGCATTTTCGCGACTTAAGCAAGAGAGAGAAAGCTTTTTAGAAAAGTGTCACGATATCGCGACATGTCGCATTTTCGCGACTTAAGCAGGAGAGAGAAAGCAAGTTAGAAAAGTGTCGCGATATCGCGACATGTCACAGTTTCGCGACTCAAAGAGGAGAGAGAATGTACGGAGTCAGAAATGTCATGATTTCATGACATATTGCAAGGAAGGTTGTACGGACGAAAAAGTGTCACGATTTCGTGACATGTTGCAGGAGAGAGAGTCCGAAAGAAAAAGTGTCACGATTTCGTGACATAATGCAGAAGAGAGAGTCCGTAGTGTGAATTGTCATGATTTCATGACAAGTTTGAAGAGAGAGAAAGTAACACGAAAAGTGTCACGATTTCGTGACATGCTACAGAGTTCGAAGTGAGAACCATGATTTTGTGACATGCAGAGTTTAAGTGAGAAGTCACGATTTCGTGACATGCGAGATGAAAATGTTCCAAGTAAGAACTGTCACGATTTCGTGACATGTAGCAAAGGAAAGGTTTTAAAGTAAGAAATGTCATGATTTCATGACATGTTGAAGAGAAAGCTTACGGATGCAAAAAGTGTCACGATTTCATGACAGATTGAGATGGCAGCATACGGTTGGAGAAAGTGTCACGATTTCATGACAGAAATAGAAAGCAGGTCTTCAACAGGAGAAGAGTCACGATTTCGTGATAAAAGCAAAATGAAAGAGCATGGAAGAAGAAGCGTCATGATTTCACGACAAATTCAAGAAGGAAGAGCTCAAAGGCGAAAGCGTCATGATTTCGTGACATGTTCCATTTTTGCGGGCGTAAGGCAGAGAAAAGCACAAGGTAGTGAAAGTGTCATGATTTCGTGACATGTTCCATTTTCGCTAGTGCAAGCAAAAAAGAGTGCAAGGAAGCGAAAGTGTCACGATTTCGTGACATGTTCTGCTTTCACGGGTGCAAGCCGAGAAGAGGTTAAGAAAGCGAAAAGTGTCATGATATCGTGACATGTTGTATTTTCATGGTAGAAGCTACAGAAGAGTTACAGAGGTAGTGAAGCCGACAAAGTCAAATTTTAGCCGATGAAGATTAGGGCTTGCAGCTGACGAAGATTAGGGTTTGCATTTGTTATAACAACTGACTAAGATTAAAGTTTTCATCATGAAAATTTTGTTATAAAAGGAGGGTTGTTTGGAGAGTTGAAGAAAGATATGAATGTGTTGTTGATGTGCGACGTTCACAGATAGTGCACAGAGCAAGAAGTTCGATCGTCGAGAGCAGAGTGCAAAATTCGATCGTAGTGTGCAGAGTGCATTTCGTCGAATCATTCTAAGTGTGAAAGATCGCAAAGGAAGCAGAGTGTGCGAAGACGGTGCCGCTGTGATTGCGCAGAGGTGCAAAGGTTGAAGTTCGATCAAGTGCGGCTGTGATTGCACAAAGAGAGCAGAGGGCGTAGAGAGCACAAAGGGCAAAGACGAATGCGGAGTGCTGCTGCTTGAGGACAGAGGTGCATTGGTTCTTTGAGAAGAACCTGAGAATAGATTTGGCAAGTCTTTGAGAAGGCTTGTGTGCAGAGGATTGATTTGTTCAAAGTTGGACAGATCTGACAGACAGAGGAAGACTTGTACTAGACCGACTGACTGTGTTTGGTACAGGTTGTTGAGCTGCTATGGACGTGATCATAGAAGGCAGAGGTCTCTTAGGCTAAGCATTGAGGACAGGAGGTCTTCGGTGGAAAGGAGTTCCACGTGCTGGCAAGAGGTAGAGGCAGTTGATCTTCTGAGGGATCATTTCCAGAGCAGAGGGGAAGGTATCTCCTTTGAGCAGAGGCTCATAAATTCTTATTGGGGGAAGGTATCTCCTTTGAGCCGAGGCTCATAAACATTGTAATTGGGAAGGATTCCCAAAGAACTTTGAGATAACTTTTAGAGAAAAGTTTTGTGGACGTAGCCCAACCATTCTGGGTGAACCACGTTAAAATTGATGTCACTTTGTGGATGATTTTGTGCATTGCTTTGATATTGCTTTGGGTATATTGCTTTACTATTTTGAAATATAAAGGAAAAAGTAAAAAGAGGTCTTATACTGTTCACCCCCCCTCTCAGTATAAGCTTGTGTTCTTCAATTGGTATCAGAGCAGGTGCCTTCGAAAAGTTTAACAGCTTGAAGGAAAAGCTAGTAAAGAACACAATGGATTATTCAAGTGGCAATGCAAGCACCTATTCTTGATGGGTCAGATTTTGGTCTTTGGAGTGCAAGGATGAAGGTTCATCTAATGGCACTTGGTAATGAGGTATGGGAAGTAATTGAAGATGAGTACACTATTCCCGTACATGGTCCAAATACTAAAGAAGAAAGGCTCCTACATCACAGCAATTCAAAAGCAATGAATGCAATCCCGAAAGGCTTACAGAAAGCAGATCTCACCAAAGTGATTCACTGCAAGACAACTAGTGAAATGTGGAAACAACTGCAGGTGGTTCATACAGGTGATACAAATGTCAGAAAGGCCAAGTTGAGACACTTCAAAGGTATGTTTGAACAACTCAAGATGAATGATGATGAAAATATTAGTGACTACATGCTTCGTATGGATGAGGTTGTTAACTCCATGAAAGACTTAGGTCTTGAGCTTGCTGAAAATGATGTTTGTGATAAGATTTTAAGATCTCTTCCTAATAGATTTAGTGAAAATATTTTTGCTATTGAGGAAGCTAAAGATTTGGATAAGTTGAAAAAGGATGAGCTCCATAGTATACTTGCAGCATTTGAGTTGAGAACTCAAGTGAAGGTTGATGTCAAGAAAGAGGCAGCTTTCAAGGCTACCAAGAAATCCAAGGGGAAACAACTTCAAGAGAGTGATGAGTCTTCTAGTGATGAAGAGGCATATTACAGCAAGAAAGGCAAGTTCTCTAGAAAGCACAAAAGCATGAAAAATATAAGATGTTTCAATTGTGGAAAGTTTGGTCATTATGCTACTGATTGTACTATTCCCAAGAATGAAAGTGATGAAGATAAACAGGATTCTAAGAGCAAGGATTCTGAAAAGCACAAGCATCACAGAAAGAACAAAGATGAGCACAACAATCAAGGAAAGAGGTATTCTCACAAGCACAAGAAGAGTTTCTACCTAGACAAAGCAAGTAAGTGTTCTAGTAGTGATAGTGAAAGTTCTTCAAGTGATGATGAAAATGAGATGTTGTTCATATCGAAAAAGAGGAAGAACCGAAACATAGATTCATTATCATGAAATGTCTTAGATGTGGAAATTTTGGTCACCTTGAGGATGATTGTACAAATAATGATTTGGTTTCCAGTATGTATGAGGATGCTTCAGAAAACTATAAGGAAGATGCATGTATGGTTTTTGAAAAAGGTAGCACCTCTAGTGATAAGAAATCTGAAAAAGGCTTTGATGATTCAGAAAGCAAACAAATAAAGGATCTTGAAAGTGAACTTACTAATGCTCTTAGTGCTTTGAAAAAGGAAAGAAAGAAGAATGCTAGACTCAAGGATAAGTTAGATGAATGTTGTATGGAGAGAGATGATCTTATAGAAAATCTTGATTTCTCTATAGCTAAGACACAAGAACTCAAGGATGAGTTAGAGTCTAAGGTTCTTGAGTATAGTGAGTTGGAACAGAAAATGGCTTCTTTGAAAGAGGAAACTAAAGAGTACAAGGATAAGCTTTACATGTTTCAAGATAGCTCCAAAAAGGTTAAGTCACTCATCAAAGGTCAAAGAAAAACAACAGATAAAACAGGCCTTGGTTTTGTTAAGCCACACAAGGAACAAGTTGGAGAGTCTAGTAAGAGACTCCAAAAGGAAGAGAGTTCTGATGAGGAAAGTATTTCAGATCATGAGTCCTTGAATGATAGATGCGTAGAAATAGAAAACAGAATTCAGAATGAGAAGAAGAAGTTTTCAGGACCCAAGAGGTCAAATAAAGGAAAATTTCAAGGCAGATGTTTTACGTGTCACAGGTTTGGTCACATGGCTTCACATTGCATGGCTCAAGTGAAGAAGGTAAACGACAATTTTAGAAGTGCTAGTTTCTTTCAAGGGTATTGCTACTCTTGTCAATAGTTTGGGCACAAGGCAGTCTATTACGAGGTAAATAACAGGAACAGGTTTGATCAAAACAGGTTCGGCCAGAACAGGTTTGGTCAGAATAGGTTTGGGCAGAACTGGTGGATTCAAAGATCGGGTTTACCTCAGAGAAACAACATCGTCAAGTGTTTCAAGTGCAACAATGAAGGTCATATAATCAGACAGTGTAGAGCTGAAATTCTAGAATACAGGTACAGGAACAGTGGCATGATCAGGTCCAAGGATCAAGGCATGAACAAGAACAGGGATGAGAATAAGAACAAGAACAGTAACAAGAATAGGAATATGGACAAAGAGTTCAAGAGAAGGCCCGACAAGGAAGTTATAGACGCTGATGATGATCAGTGCCTAATGGGAGTTTTACTCCCACCCCAGAATTAATCACCTCATCAGGAGGTGGGGGAGGGACTGAGCTAAGAGGCTCATTCTTGGTCCCGAGCCCCAAAGGTGACCCTTTGCCATTGATGACAAAGGGGGAGAGATATGAGTAAGGGGGAGAGCTTCAAGTGAAGAGGAAAGCTTCAAGTCAGGGGGAGCAAAACTTCAAAGGAAGATTCTCAGTTGTGGGCACAGTTTGTCAATTGTTAGCACAATTGGTTTCAGTTTTGGCTCTTGAGAAGTGTTTTCAGTAAAGGTTTGCCATCAATGACAAAGGGGGAGATTGTTGGCAATTTTGGGTATTTTGGGTACATTGCCTTTGCTCAAGTATATAAGTTGTCATTGATGTCAAGAAGCTTTTGAAGGAATTTGATTTGATGTCAAATAATTTGTTTTGATGAAGGTTACGGCATGACAGTTTCAAAGGTCTTTTGCAAACCCCAAGCTGACAGGTTCGAAAGAAAGTAAGTTGGAAAAATGTCGCGATATCGCGACATGTCGCATTTTCGTGACTTAAGCAGGAGAGAGAAAGCATTTTAGAAAAGTGTCACGATATCGCGACATGTCGCATTTTCGTGACTTAAGCAGGAGAGAGAAAGCAAGTTAGAAAAGTGTCGCGATATCGCGACATGTCGCAGTTTCGCGACTCAAAGAGGAGAGAGAATGTACGGAGTCAAAAATGTCATGATTTCGTGACATATTGCAAGGAAGGTTGTACGGACGAAAAAGTGTCATGATTTCGTGACATGTTGCAGGAGAGAGAGTCCGAAAGAAAAAGTGTCATGATTTCGTGACATAATGCATAAGAGAGAGTCCGTAGTGTGAATTGTCATGATTTCATGACAAGTTCGAAGAGAGAGAAAGTAACACGAAAAGTGTCACGATTTTGCGACATGTTGTAGAGTTCAAAGTGAGAGTCACGATTTGTGACATGCTGCAGATGAAAATGTTCCAAGTAAGAACTGTCATGATTTCGTGACATGCAACAAAGGAAAGGTTTCGAAGTAAGAAATGTCACGATTTCATGATATGTTGAAGAGAAAGCTTACGGATGCAGAAAGTGTCACGATTTCATGACAGATTGAGATGGCAGCATACGGTTGGAGAAAGTGTCACGATTTCATGACAAAAATAGAAAGCAGGTCTTCAACAGGAGAAGAGTCATGATTTCGTGATAGAAGCAAAATGAAAGAGCATGGAAGAAGAAGCGTCATGATTTCATGACAAATTCAAGAAGGAAGAGCTCAAAGGCGAAAGCGTCATGATTTCGTGACATGTTCCATTTTCACGGGTGTAAGGCAGAGAAAAGCACAAGGCAGCGAAAGTGTCACGATTTCGTGACATGTTCCATTTTCGCTAGTGCAAGCAGAAAAGAGTGCAAGGAAGCGAAAGTGTCACGATTTCGTGACATGTTCTGCTTTCATGGGTGCAAGCCGAGAAGAGGTTAAGAAAGCGAAAAGTGTCACGATATCGCGACATGTTGTATTTTCATGGCAGAAGCTACAGAAGAGTTACAGAGGCAGTGAAGCCGACAAAGTCAAATTTTAGCCGACGAAGATTAGGGCTTGCAGCCGATGAAGATTAGGGTTTGCATTTGTTATAACAGCCGACTAAGATTAAAGTTTTCTTCATGAAAATTTTGTTATAAAAGGAGGGCTGTTTGGAGAGTTGAAGAGAAAATGAATGTGTTGTTGATGTGCGACGTTCGTAGATAGTGCGCAGAGCAAGAAGTTCGATCACCGAGAGCAGAGTGCAAAATTCGATCGTAGTGTGCAGAGTGCATTTCGTCGAATCATTCTAAGTGTGAAAGATCGCAAAGGAAGCAGAGTGTGCGAAGACGGTGCCATTGTGATTGCATAGAGGTGCAAAGGTTGAAGTTCGATCAAGTGCGGTTGTGATTGCACAAAGAGAGCAGAGGGCGTAGAGAGCACAAAGGGCAAAGATGAATGCGGAGTGCTGCTGCTTGAGGATAGAGGTGCATTGGTTCTTTGAGAAGAACCTGAGAATAGATTTGGCAAGTCTTTGAGAAGGCTTGTGTGTAGAGGATTGATTTGTTCAAAGTTGGACAGATCTGATAGACAGAGGAAGACTTGTACTAGACCGACTGATTGTGTTTGGTACAAGTTGCTGAGCTACTGTGGACGTGATCATAGAAGGCAGAGGTCTCTTAGGCTAAGCATTGAGGACAGGAGGTCTTCGGTGGAAAGGAGTTCCACGTGTTGGCAAGAGGTAGAGGCAGTTGATCTTCTGAGGGATCATTTCCAGAGCAGAGGGGAAGGTATCTCCTTTGAGCAGAGGCTCATAAATTCTGATTGGGGGAAGGTATCTCCTTTGAGCCGAGGCTCATAAACATTGTAATTGGGAAGGATTCCCAAAGAACTTTGAGATAACTTTTAGAGAAAAGTTTTGTGGACGTAGCCCAGCCATTCTGGGTGAACCACGTTAAAATTGATGTCACTTTGTGGATGATTTTGTGCATTGCTTTGATATTGCTTTGGGTATATTGCTTTACTATTTTGAAATATAAAGGAAAAAGTAAAAAGAGGTCTTATACTGTTCACCCCCCCTCTCAGTATAAGATTGTGTTCTTCACTTCATGTCCTCCACTTATTATATCCCTTATTGAGTGGAGGGACAAATGCATCTGCTCCTCTCAGATTTCCTCTCTCGGGCAGAGGTGGGTTATCGTTTGGAGATGGACCTGGAGGAACACTATGAGAGTTGTCTGGAGGCGTAGATGCAGTATTAGGCTATGGATTTTTGTTCTTGAGGTTGTAGTTGTCCCTCCTATATTGTTGAAAATCCTGCACCTCATCCATAGGTTTTTCCACAACATTCTATGATTTATTTGGAAAAGTAAATGAATCTAAGACCATAGTTGTACTATGCTTGGATGAACTTGGACCATCCACATTTCTTTCATGTTCAAGAGAAACCAACTCACCAGATAGAGCTTTGAAAGCATTGCAGAACTCCAAACAGTCCAATTCCCCGTGCTGAGATGTCTCGTGTATCCTGCATCAGTCAGGTAAAGCCAAGTCACAAATATTCACATCATGCCCCTTTCCTTTATAATCTTTGTTGAGATCGTACGGTGGTCTAGTGAATCTATTTTTTTGATAAGGAAATCTGTTTGAGTTTTCTCCAGCGAACACTTGTCTTTTAAAACTCAAAAAGTCATTCGCCAACTTTTGAACTATTTTTTAGACTTCCTCAACTCTTGTGTTCTCATATTATTTCTCCAGATTCTGTACATTTTCAGCATGTGTTACAGCCAATGGATTTCCTATTGGTGGAGTTTGACATGCTGGCAACATTATTTGATGTGGGATAGGGTTCAAGACAGGGGTATTTTATGACACAAAAGGAATTTGATGAGCATTCAAAGGTTGAGGTCCTAATTGTCTTTCAAGGACCAAAGCTTCTCTATATGCCTCAGTTAAATTAGTAATATTTGCATCTCTCTTCAGGAAAATAGAGGTCACTGGATCTAAGGAATTCCTAAAGATTTCCAATGCTAGGTCTGTAGTTGGCACATAATGACCCATCAATCTACCATAAGCTTTTGTTACATACCAAACCTAGCCATCGGCTAGGTATTCCACATGTATTAAATTCATATATATAGATTAGTTAGTTTAGTACATTTCATCATCTTATCATCTTATTCAATTTATCGTCTGCATTTCTAGAAGAAGCCTTTACAGTGGGGAAGAGCCCACACTGAGTGGCAAACCACACTTCATTTGTTTTATCGGCAATTATTGAATTTGAAAGTATACCTTCGTGTTCCTACTGTGAGATATCAGAATCTTGAGTATGCATTGTAAAGTCTGAGTATTGAATTAATTTAGTAATTAAAGGAGTAGTTGTCATGCTCCAAGTGGTATCAATTCAGCGGTCCTGGGTGACGTGGCGTTGTGGCAGTCGAAACTTCGTTCGTTGGAGGTAAAAAACATAGGCCCAACGTGAGTTCCGCATCCAACGAATTTAATTCCTTCACCTCGATTAAACTATAACCGACGATGTCTGGTGGATTAATAATTAATACTAATATCTCATGGTTTTGGAAACATTGATCGAAGTTAACCAAGTAACAACTCTCCGTCGAATATTGATTTTAATAGAAGATCCAGGAGGGTCAATTAAATATTGGTTACTGTATTCATTCTTGCAAACGTGATCGAAGGCGCCAGGAATCCCTAAATGACACGAAAGGAGGATGCTAAGCGCAATACATTACTGTAGACGTCGTGCGTTACATTCATTTTTTTACCACACAGTACCACCGACCAATCAAATCGAGGGAAAAATCAAAAATCACGGCATAAAACTAAGGTACCACAGTTTATAATTTTTTTTTTTTTTTTTGCTCATCGGTGCAATTATCCCACATTGGGAGTGCACAAAGTGGAAAGTGGTTTATAAGGCAGAGTGGGCAAGTAGTAACGTGTGACTACGGTCACACAAGCCTCCTCCCTCGCACGAGTCTCTTGGTCAATTATGTGTCTATTAGTCTTGTCTTGTCCCCCGTGTCGATTAGTCTTGTCTTGTCTGGTTGCTTCATCTCCCGTGTCCAGTCCATTGGTTCTTGGCCAGTCCCGTGTCAGTTCCTTCGTGTCAGCTATTTGCATTGCAAGTCCTTTGGTGTCCTCGTTGTCGGTTGTGGGTTAGTCTATCTTACCCAGTCAGCTAGTCATGTGCCAATCATTCGTGTCACATCGTGTCTTGTTCTAGTCATTGTCATGTCTTAGCAATTGTCCAAACTTGCTATAGTTGTCCAAAGTCATCAAGAAGTTGTCAAAATTGCGAAAAGCTGTCCAAATTGTTGAAAGTTGTCAAAAGTGGCTGTTAAGGAGAAGTCAAAGCTCAAAAGCTCCTAAGCAGGTTATGCTAACAAGTGCATGAGCAAAAGGTGGACCAAAGGATTTGACGGTCGACTATCAAGCTCGAAGATGACCAATAACAATGCAAGCCCAGGTACAAAAAATTCTCCTTCTCCTTTCAAAATTGGCAGTTATAATCCACATCATCCACTGGTAGACCCTATGGCTACTAACCCTCCCCCAAATCATGAAAACATCACACAAGGAGACTCAAGTAACTCGGCCATTACCACGGATGAAACTCTTTTATTGTTACTAGATGGTATGCATGAAATTAGTCTCAACCTAACTACACTTTTGAGTGCACAAAACTGACCTAATACCAATACTAATCCCCAAAATCACTCCCATGAACAAAGGAATGAAGAAAATGATGACCAGGATGAATATTGGGAGCAGCGAACAGGCAATCCAGATAATTACAAGAATCGCTATCATAGACAGCAATATAACCAAGATCAGGAAAGGGATATGGGTTATCACCAACCGAGAGGCCCTAATAATTTTCCACGCATTGATATGCCCACTTTTGAGGGTCATGATCCTCGTGGTTGGATAGCCAAAATGGAAGGCATTCTCAAATTATACCAAATTAAGGATTTTGATAAAGTCCCTTTTGCTGCATCAAAATTAGGCACTGAGGCCTACCAATGGTTCATATGGCTTAAGCGAGAGAAAGGAGCTACTATTAACTGTAAAAAATTCACTACCTATTTTTTAGAAATATTTGATGAAGGAGCTACATTGTCATACACAGTAAGACTGTTATCTCTTAAACAAGAAGGATCGGTTAGTGAGTTCATCTCAAAATTCACCAGTTTACTATCGTATACATTAGACCTCAGTCCCGACACAGTGGTAGGAGCTTTTTGCAATGGATTGAAATAAAATATTAGGGTGGAAGTGGATATTCAAAATCCAACCTTGCTGAACGATTGTATAAGAATAGCCAAGCTGGCTGAGAAGAGAATTCAGTTGTATGCACGACGTGAAACTTATAGTCGTCCTTCGTATCGCAATAATTCCTTTCATAGAAATGATCAACCATCAAGATACTTCTGCTATAAATGTCACACTCATCATCCAAGGGAACAAGCATGTGCCCAAAAACAAAACTTTCATATTGAATGCGATCAATATGAAGGAGAAGAGGAAGAAACTTCCCACCAAGAAGAACCTATGCAAGAAGAACTACCAAGTACTCTAGAAGAGAAGGAAGAGGATACAATGGTGATCTCCGTGCATGCCCTCATGGGGTTAACCACCCACCATACCATCAAGGTACTAGGATTTCTCCACCAAAAAAATGTGAATGTGCTAATTGATTCTGATAGTACCCATAATTTTATCGACATCAAAATAGCAAAAGCTTTGAATTTATTCATTAACTCTTCCAACAAAGACAAATTCCAGGTTCTAGTAGCCAACGGGGTGAACGCGCAATGTGTTGATAGAACATCTCAAGTTTCCATAAAAATGGGAACTTATACCTGGTTTGGATCCCTTTTCGTCATGAATTTAGGAAACTCTGATGTCATTTTGGGAGTTGAATGGTTGGAAACATTAGACACGGTTAGCTTCAATTTCAAAAAATTATTTATGGAATGGAAGGAAAACGAACGATTCATTCGCTTACAAGGCATTACTACTCCTCCATCACAAATGGTGAGCTCTCATAGTATAGAGAAGATGTTAAAAAAGGGTGGATATGGATTTATAGCTCAAATTAATTGTTTGGAAAAACAATATCAAGCAACTTCGGATATTACTGCTCCATATTTACGAGACATCATAATAAATTACGAAGAGGTCTTCCAAGAACCTAAAGGATTACCACCTAAATTATCTCATGACCATGCCATCCATTTGATTCCAGGGAGTGTCCCACCTAACAGTAATCCTTACCGCTATCCTCAACCACAAAAGATAGAAATCGAACAGATCGTTCAGGATCTTCTAGATCATGGAGTCATTCGTCACAGCACTAGCCCTTATTCCTCACCTGTAGTTCTGGCTCGACAAAAAGATAACTCTTGGTGTATGTGTCCTAATTTTTGTTCTCTCAATAAACTCACTATCAAGGACAAATTTCCTATCCCTATCATAGATGACCTACTAGATGAGTTGCATGGTGCAAAATTTTTTACAAAATTAGACCTTCGCTCAGGATTTCACCAAATTCGTGTTAGAGAAGAAGATATTCCCAAAACTACTTTTCATACTCATGAAGGTCATTACAAATTTTTGGTCATGCCTTTTGGTCTCACCAATGCACCATCCACATTCCAAAGTCTCATGAACCAAGTGTTTCATCCACTCCTCCATAAGTTTGTGTTAGTTTTTTTTTATGACATTCTCATATATAGCAAAACATGGAAGGATCATTTACATCATGTGGATAAAGCCCTTCACATTTTACACAAAGAAAATTTATTTGTCAAATGTTCCAAATGTTTATTTGGTGTCCAAGAAGTCGAGTATATTGGTCATATAGTTTCTCACGAGGGCATCAAAGTCAACCCCAATAAGATTAAGGCAATTCAAGAATGGCCTTTACCTAAAACCATCAAGAAACTATGTGGTTTTTTGGGTCTCACAGGCTACTATCACAAGTTTGTACAAAATTATGGTAATATTGCAGCACCTCTCACAGCACTTACAAAGAAGGATGCTTTTTGTTGGTCGAAAGAGGCTACTCAAGCCTTCGAAGCTCTTAAGGAAGCCATGTGTACAACTCCAGTTTTAGCAACTCCTAATTTTCACAAACCATTTATTATCAAATGTGATGCATCAGGAATAGGAATCGGGCTATATTAATGCAAGAAGGTCATCCGTTGGCATTTGAAAGTAAACAACTCTCGAGAAAAAATTTGGGAAGATCAACATACGAAAAAGAAATGTTGGCTATTCTTCACGCAGTAGAAAAATGGAGACACTACCTAATCAGTAGCCGCTTCATTATAAAAAAAGATCATAATAGTCTCAAACATTTTCTTGAGCAAAGGTTTTCCTATCCGAAACAAAATAAGTGGTTAACCAAACTATTGGGTTATGATTTTGTTATCGAATACAAGGGAAGGAAAATGTAGCCATCGATGTGCTATCCAGGAAATATGAAGACGAAGTAATAATTAACGCTATTTCAGGTCCTTGCTCCCAATGGGTGACTCAATTACAATATGAATGGTTGTCCAATAGCGAAAATGCTTAGATAATTCAAGAATTATCTATAGGGTCCTCTAAACAACCTTTGTTCTTGTTGGTCCGACTTTTATACACACCCTGTGAAGAATGAGCATGAAACTCTGATAACACTTATACGGGATAAATCCCACTCACTTTAGGATCTAGCTGGTTATCCAAGGTGTGAGTTACAAAGTCGGGTCGAATGTCTATTCACTCTTTTCCGCTTCTGGAATAGTTTTCAATATGGACTGTCTATTACCTTACAACGGGCTCACTGAACTTGTTCAGTAATGTTTAGAAGTTGTCACTTGTTGACAATCAGATTTAAAATTGATTCTTTGATCTAGCTCTTATGGGTCAACAGATTTAAATAAAAGACAAATTTAAAAGAAAATAAAAATGGATCATTTCACGGTAAAACAAAGAGGGTAGGGTAAGGCAGAAAGAGAAGTTTATCAAACTTAATCGTAAAACAAAACTACCAATTTTATTTATACTATCAGCTTCACAACAGAAAAAATCAAAGAAGAAAGTGTCCAGTTTTCTAAGATCACTTTCTACTAAGAGCATAAGGCAGAGATGGAACAGATCTAACAGAAAAATTATAAATAGAAGGGAAGTCGGTTAAAATTGATATCTTTCATCGACAAATCTAGCTCGCACAAGTGAGGACAGAGCAATTAGAACAGGACTCGAACCTTAAATCTATAATTTTCCCTAGCATACAATAGAACAAATGAAGCCCAACAACATATTTAATCTTGATAACACCGATTTACAGCATATATTTAATAAACTTTAAAGAAACGGATAACAAAAGAAGATGAACTTATCACAATCTGAAAAAGATTAGGCTCCTGGCCATGCTATCACAGAAAACAAAAGCACATCAACTCCAAGTCCAAAAATAAAGTATTTAACAAGATTTGCAAGAAATTGCTTCAATAGCCTTTTATTTCTAAGTCTCCGCCTCTTGCGATTACATTTAGAAGAAGTATTTATAGACTCAGGACAGACCCTGATCTTTTCAAAAATATCTTCTTCTCAAACCGTAAATCTTATCATCTTAAACCCTAGTACCCGGGTTTTACAATATAAAGCCATTTAAAACAAAGTCTTGATAAAACTTAACCATTCTGCAAATCAGTGCAGTCACTTGCCATAAATGGAGAAGACAAAATTCGAATGCCACTTGCATTCACCCGCAACTGTGAGTAAATGCCCTCATTAATTCCCTCGGGAATTTGGATGAGTCACCACTTCTCTGACATTTCATCTCCGCAGAGCCATCCCTGAGTTGAAAATGTCTGCAAGCCATTAATTCTGCCATAAATTATCATTAAATGCATTCATCGGCAAATTTCGGTAACTATGTGTAGATATTTTCATTTTTCGACCAATTCTCGACATACTCCATTAAATGGGCAGCTGCTTAGTCACCGTAAAGTCTCTTTGCGGCCAGATCTGATAAAATTTGGATGAAACAGCAATTTTCGGCATCTCTCATTTCAATATGGCTGTCTTCGATTAATTTGCACTTGACTTTGTCTTTATGGCCATTTCTCCTTTATCATGTAAGTGCCAGATGGCTTCTTGCATGAAAGACAAACAAGGATTAGCATTTTAAAATTATTAAATCAAAACCTTAAATATTAAAATGAAACCCTAAAGTTTATTTGCATGTTGGCTCTAATCATCTGATACGTGGCTTGCTTTGTCTTGACACGTGTCGCAAAATCGTGACACGTGTCCATTTCCAACTGTCTTTTCATTTTTAGGCTCTTTGCTGTCATGGCCGCAAAAATGCGACATGTCACGATTTCGTGACCTGCTTCCCTGTCGCTACCGCGAAAACGTGACATGTCACGATTTCATGACATGTCGTGAAATCGTGACCATTTCTTCCCCTGGCAACTTTTCGCTTTGATGGCAGCGAAAACACGACATGTCACGATTTCGCGACATGTCATGAAATCGTGACCTCTTCTGTGCCCTTGCGCCTCTTCAGGTTTATCGTAGCGAAAACACAACATGTCATGATTTCATGACATGTTGTGAAATCGTGACCCTTCCTTGCCTTAGCAACTCTTTCTTCTTCACCTGTCGCGATTTTGCAACGTCATAAAATCGCTACGTCACGATTTCGTGACACCTTTCTCACTTGCCTCTACTTCTCGAACTTTGTCATGATTTCGTGACATCTCCATGCTTTAGCCATTTTATGCTTCTTGCTATCGTGATTTCGCTACATGTTTGTGCCTTGGGGTCTTTTCTGGCTGCACTACCACAAAAACGTGACATGTCGCAATTTCGCTACATGTCGCGAAATCGTGACCTTTCGTACGCACTTGCTACTTTTCCTGAAAATCATCACGATTTCGTGACATGTTTGTGTCTTAGCCAATTTTTGATTTCTCTTTGTTTCTTCTATGCCTTGGACCCGTCACGATTTCACGACATGTCACGAAATCGCGACAGTCCGTACGCCTTGAGCCCTTCTTGCTCGCAACGTCGCGATTATCGCGACATGTCGTGATTTCGCGACATGTCGCGAAATCGCGACCTTTTTTGCCCTTTGCTTCCTTTTCCCTCACGTGCCACGAAAATGCGACATGTCACGAAATCATGCCGTTCCGTACGCATTTGCTTTCTCTCTCCAAACCTGTCGCGATTTCGCGACATTTCCAAAAATGGAAAGTGTCGCGATATCGCGACATTTCCAAAAATGGAAAGTGTCGCGATTTCGCTACGTTTTTGCGACTTGGCCGATTTTCCTGAAACCCGTCACGATTTCGCGACATTTCCAAAAATGGAAGTGTCGCGATTTCGTGACTTTGCCAAAAATGGAAAGTTTTGGCTTCTCATGAATTTTTCTGTCTGGAATCTACATTTTTTCATATCGGTGAAAGATTTTCTTTAATCAACGAATGATTCTAACATGTGAAAAATGAATTCCGGAATAAATCAAAGCCAGATGCAAGAATACTGAAAGTACAAATTGAAAAAGGAGGCAAGCAAAATTTGGAATTAAAACCTGAAAAACATCAAGAGGGTCCCTACTGCAAAAATGAAAGCTCAAAATTTTCAAAGGGTGGAAATTTATTTTTTCAGTGGGGGTGTGTTGCTTCTCAACAAATGGCGATATCTGCGGGTAAAATAGTAGCATTATTTTAGAACCCAGGACTCTAGTTTCAAAACAACATAGACCATGCATCAAGCCTTGCCACAGATATTCTTCAAAATAAATTGACTACTAACTGATAGTTGTTAAAATTTCCCAAGGACATACTAGGCTGAATCATTTAAGGAAGATTTCTGATGTGCAATTACAAGCGTATAAAACTTTCTTCAAGAATGACTGGGCCTTCGAATGTTGAACTCCGGATTGATCAGCTTTTTCTAGATTGTAAAAAAGGGGAAACCGAGTAGAGCTCTGTTTACTAGTTTAGCCTTTTACAGCCTCGACAGAGTTACCCTTTAGATTTACACGACCCAAATTCACAACTGTAAGGTAGAATCTACAACTTGGTAGAAGAAAAATATCTTTTGAAGTCTTGGCTGCCTCTTTCATTACATTACTCTTTTTTTTTTTTTTAATATATATATTGAATATATATATTGGAAATAACAGAGTGCCAATTCTATGTTGTCTTGCTCAACTTTCATCTTCTCTTTTGAAATACATCAACATCTGAAAAGCCTTAGAAAGAATAACAATTTTCTTTTAATATTTCATCAATCTGGAACTGCTTCAGCCTGGGCACTGATAGCCTCTGTGGATACTCAAATAATTACATGAATCATAGTCCCCTCTTATGACCAACTTTTCTTGGATTCCCTAGGAGTTTCTCCAGCCAAACAACATAGCAGTTTCTTTATAATTAAAACAACTATGGCAAGCAAGACACAAAATCCAATCATCCTTCCACTGTTGTTCTGACTAACAAAATAGTTCCACTATTCAGTTCAAATAGACTATCTCACAATTATGATAATGAACACTGGATTCTGGACTCAGAATAAAAACAATTTTAGAAGGCTGACTTTTTCATTGATGCTCAGGCAAAGCTTAAAGAACAGAAATTTTAAATAAAATAAACTGCACAGACTTCCAAGGATAAACACAGACCTCAAAAACAAAATAAAATAAAACTATACAGACTAGGGGAAAACACAGAACTTTAAAATAAAATAAAATAAACTGTACAGACATTTAAAATAAAACAACACTGTACAGACATTAAAGGAAATAAAACACAGAACTGTACATACAGCAAAGGAAATAAAACTGCACAGACCTTTAAAAAAAAAAAATACAGAACTTTAAAATCAAATAAAATAAATTGCACAGACATTTAAAATAAAATAACAGAACTTTAAAATAAACTAAAACTATACAGACCTGAAAGGGAAAGACACAGAGTGTACAGACCTAAAAAAAACAAACAAAATAAAATAAAACTACAAAGTTATTTACAATGTATACACATGTTACAACTTCTTTGTGATTCACTCAAAAAATGTACTAGATGGAAAAGCAGAGAAATAGTGCCTTAAAATTTTTTTGACCATTTGCAAGTAAATTTAGAAAAATTACCTTTCAGGTCCTGTTGACGAAATGCACTCCAGACTATGCTTCCAAAATTTTTTGCTACCTGGGAAAGACTTGTGTTTACCGTCTTCCCTCTCTCTCTTTTTTATTTTATTTTTTTTTTATGGATCTTGTCCCACTGAAAAACAAATCTGCAACTCCTTCAAATTAAACAAATCATATAATAACAAATCATATGATAACATGTTTATGCTTCTACTTGAAGGGTTTGCAGAATTCTTTCAAAAGGACTGAATGTAAAAACCCCCAGGATCAAATACCTTAAAGCCTCTATAGACCCAGATCATCACATCTTCAGATTTATGTAGTAACTCAAAGAGATCATATTTTATTCGTATGTCCTGGTTCTTAATAGCTCGAACATTTTGTGGTTGCTCTACTGCTTCAATATCCAAGACTTCAATTTTTATCCCTCTAGCAGAATTCTCATAATTTGCTTTTTCACCTGAGCTTTGCTTAGATTTAACCCCATCAATGTGTAATGTCCAAATGTCATTGTTGTGATTGATTAGAGTTGTAACTGTTCTCACCTTCTCAGCTGCCAAATTATAAACTCCAATATTTACATCAACATGATTTACAACCTTTTCTTTGATATTATGTTCAGTAGTTACAGGCTTATATTGAGACTCTTTATCTATTCCAAGTTGGTTGACCACATTCACATTTACTATCTTTTCCTCCTTTTCTTGAAATTCAATAGGTGGTCCAGAGTAAGCTTCAATCAAGTTATCATTTTGTTCAACAATCAGGGCCAGCTCATGGAGGGTGATGTCAGCTTTAATTTCCTTCATATCCTCAATGATGTTATCCTCCTTCTCGAGTTACTTCGCATAGTGATATTGAATCTCATTTTCATCATCCTCTGGTGAGGAAGGATCATTATTAGGTTTTGGACTTTCACATCTCAAATTATAACTGTCCCTTTTGAACTGTTGAAAATCTTGCATTTCATCCATAGGAGTCTCTACAAGACTTTCTGACTCTTCGGGAAAAGTGAAAGAATCTGAAACCCTGGTTGTACTATTTTTGGATGAACCAGAAATATCAATATTTCTTTGATTTCTAGGAAAATTTAACTCACCAGGAAAAACTTCAAATTTGGGTAATGCTAGATCACAAATGTTTACTTCAAGCACTTCCACTTTGAACTTGTCAGAACCTTTCTCTATATTTTGCACATGCTGAGTGGATGTCACAATTAACGGAGTTTCCTTGGGTAGAGCATGACATGTTGGCACTAACTCATGATGTGGAATAGGATTCAAAATAGGCATGTTCTGTGTAACATAGGACATCAAAGGACTGCTCAGAATTTGAGGTCCTAACTGTCTTTCAAGAATTAAAGCTTCTTTATAAGCTCCTGCCAGGGTTGTGATATTGATGTCTCTTTTGAGGAAAATAGAGGTCACCGAATCCAATGCATTCTTATAGATTTCTAAGGCCAGATTTGCATTTGGGATGTAATGACCAGTCATTCTACCATAAGCTCTTTGGAACCTCATATTGAAAGACCTGACAACTTCTCCCGACTCTCTCTTGATGCTGGAAAATTGTTGGTATAACACACTGGGGTCTATCACTTCCCCAAATTGTGATATAAAAACTTTCTCTAGGTCATTCCAACTGGTAATAGAATTGCTAGTGAGATTTAGAAACCAGTCATAAGCTCCCTCCTGGAGAGTGAACGGGAACAATCTGCAAGCAACATCTTCATGCTGTATATTTAACAATTTCAAAGCATTCTTGAATGCTAGCAGATGTTCCTCTGCTGTCCTTGTCCCATCATGTTTATATCTGGGAAGATATCTCTCGAGATTTCTGGGTAGGTCATGGGCTATACCCGAAATATTTAAAGCAGTGGAACCCAACCAATTTGCCATTACTACTTGATTGACGGTGATATTCTGAGTTGTAGTTGGAGTAACTACCAGTGGTGATAAAACTGTTCTTAACAAACTACTGAACTTGGCCCCTTTTTCTGGCAATTCTAAAAATTGTACTGACAACTTACAATACTGACCGGAGTTCAGTCGGCCCTCCTTCTAGCGCCATTTTTAAATGTTGGTCCAACTTTTATACACACCCTATGAAGAATGAGCATGAAACTCTGATAACACTTATACGGGATAAATCCCACTCACTTTAGGATCTAGCTGGTTATCCAAGGTGTGAGTTACAGAGTCGGGTCGAATGTCTATTCACTCTTTTTTGCTTCTGGAATAGTTTTCAATATGGACTATCTGTTACCTTACAACGGGCTCACTGAACTTGTTCAGTAATGTTTAGAAGTTGTCACTTGTTGACAATCAGATTTAAAATTGATTCTTTGATCTAGCTCTTATGGGTCAGCAGATTTAAATAAAAGACAAATTTAAAAGAAAATAAAAATGGATCATTTCACGGTAAAACAAAGAGGGTAGGGTAAGGCAGAAAGAGAAGTTTATCAAACTTAATCGTAAAACAAAACTACCAATTTTATTTATACTATCAGCTTCACAATGAACAAATCAAAGAAGAAAGTGTCCAGTTTTCTAAGATCACTTTCTACTAAGAGCATAAGGCAGAGATGGAACAGATCTAACAGAAAAATTATAAACCGAAGGGAAGTCGGTTAAAATTGATATCTTTCACCGGTAGCCTAGCTCGCACAGTGAGGACAGAGCAATTAGAACAGGCCTGAACCTTAAATCTATAATTTTCCCTAGCATACAATAGAACAAATGAAGCCCAACAACATATTTAATCTTGATAACACAGATTTACAACATATATTTAATAAACTTTAAAGAAACGGATAACAAAAGAAGATGAACTTATCACAATCTAAAAAAGATTAGGCTCCTGGCCATGCTATCATAGAAAACAAAAGCACATCAACTCCAAGTCCAGAAATAAAGTATTTAACAAGATTTGCAAGAAATTGCTTCAATAGCCTTTTATTTCTAAGTCTTCGCCTCTTACGATTACATTTAGAAGAAGTATTTATAGACTCAGGATAGACCCTGATCTTTTCAGAAATATCTTCTTCTCAAACCGTAAATCTTATCATCTTAAACCCTAGTACCCAGGTTTTACAATATAAAGCCATTTTAAAACAAAGTCTTGGATAAAACTTAACCATTCTGTAAATCAGTACAATCACTTGCCATAAATGGAGAAGACAGAATTCGAATGCCACTTGCATTCACCCGCAACTGTGAGTAAATGCCCTCATTAATTCCCTCGGAAATTTGGATGAGTCACCACTTCTCTGACATTTCATCTCCGTAGAGCCATCCCTGAGTTGAAAATGTCTGCAAGCCATTAATTCTGCCATAAATTATCATTAAATGCATTCATCGGCAAATTTCGATAACTGTGTGTAGATATTTTCATTTTTCGGCCAATTCTCGACATACTCCATTAAATGGGCAGCTGCTTAGTCACCGTAAAGTCTCTTTGCGGCCAGATCTGTAAAATTTGGATGAAACAGCAATTTTTGGCATCTCTCATTTCAATATGGCTGTCTTCGATTAATTTGCACTTAACTTTGTCTTTATGGCCATTTCTCCGTTATCATGTAAGTGCCAGATGGCTTCCTGCATGAAAGACAAACAAGGATTAGCATTTTAAAATTATTAAATCAAAACCTTAAATATTAAAATGAAACCCTAAAGTTTATTTGCATGTCGGCTCTAATCATCTGATACGTGGCTTGCTTTGTCTTGACACGTGTCGCAAAAATCGTGACACGTGTCCATTTCCAACTGTCTTTTCATTTTCGGGCTCTTTGCTGTCAAGGCCACGAAAATGCGACATGTCGCGATTTCGCGACATGTCACGAAATCGCGACCTGCTTCCCTATCGCTGCCATGAAAACGTGACATGTCGCGATTTCATGACATGTCGCGAAATCGTGACCATTTCTCCCCCTGGCAACTTTTCGCTTTGACGGCAGCGAAAACACGACATGTCACGATTTCGCTACATGTCGCGAAATCACGACCTCTTCTGTGCCCTTGCACCTCTTCAGCTTTATCGCAGCGAAAACGCGACATGTCACGATTTCGCGACATGTTGCGAAATTGCGACCCTTCCTTGCCTTAGCAACTCTTTCTTCTTCACCTGTCGCGATTTTGCGATGTCGTGAAATCGCGACGTCACGATTTCGTGACACCTTTCTCACTTGCCTCTACTTCTCGAACTTTGTCACGATTTCATGACGTCTCAAAATCGTGACATTGTGATTTTGTGACATCTCCATGCCTTAGCCATTTTTTGCTTCTTGCTGTCATGATTTCGCTACATGTTTGTGCCTTGGGGTCTTTTCTGGCTGCACTGCCGCGAAAACGCGACATGTCACGATTTCGTGACATGTCATAAAATCGCGACCTTCCGTACGCACTTGCTGCTTTTCCTAAAAAACGTCATGATTTTGCGACATGTTTTTTCCTTAGCCAATTTTTGATTTCTCTTTGTTTCTTCTTTGCCTTGGACCCGTCGCGATTTCGCGACAAATCACGACGGTCCGTACGCCTCGGGCCCCCTCACAAAAAAAGTCACGATTTTGCGACGTTGTGATTTTGCGACATGTCACGAAATCGCGACCTGTTTCCGACTTGCTTCCTTTTCCCTCACGCGCCGCAAAAATGCAACATGTCGCGAAATCACGCCGTTCCGTACGCATTTGCTTTCTCTCTCCAAACTCGTTGCGATTTCGTGACATTTTAAAAAATGGAAAGTGTCGCGATATCGTGACATTTCAAAAAATGGAAAGTGTCGCGATTTCGCTACGTTTTTGCGACTTGGCCGACTTTTTTGAAACCCGTCGTGATTTCGTGACATTTCCAAAAATGGAAGTGTCGCGATTTCGCTACTTTGCCAAAAATGGAAAGTTTTGGCCTCCAATGAATTTTTCTGTCTGGAATCTGCATTTTTTTATACCGGTGAAAGATTTTCTTTAATCAGCAATGATTCTAACATGTGAAAAATGAATTCTGGAATAAATCAAAGCCAGATGCAAATAAAAGCACAACTTGAAAAAGGAGGCAAGAAAATTTGGAATTAAAACCTGAAAACATCAAGAGGGTCCCTACTGCAAAAATGAAAGTTCAAAATTTTCAAAGGGTGGAAATTTATTTTTCAATGGGGGGTGTGTTTCTTCTCAACAGTTCTCTTATGAAGATAAAATCCTCTGGAAAAAGAATCGCATTTACATTCCACACAATTCAAAACTCAAATCAAAGATCCTCGACGAATCACACGCTTCTCATCAGCAGGACATTCAAGATTTTTGAAGACATATTTAAGGGTCAAACAATCATTTTTTTGGAAAGGATTAAAAGCTGAAGTCAAACAATGGATATCTGAATGCGAAGTTTGCCAATGCAATAAAGGAGAAACAGTCAAATCACCAGGGTTGTTACAACAATTACCCATCCCAGAGCGTCAGTGGGAACATATATCCATAGATTTTATTGAAGGTATTCCTAAATTAGAATGCAGGACAGTAATCTTCGTAGTCGTAGATCAGTTATCCAAATACGCTCATTTTCAGGCTTTACAACATCCTTTTCTGCAAGCAAGGTGGCACAAGTATTTATGGATTCAATCTTCAAATTACATGGTATGCCCAAAAATATTGTAAGTGATAGAGATCCCATCTTCACTAGTAAATTTTGGTAGGAATTATTTTGACTTAGTGGTACCAAATTGAATATGTCTTCGACCTACCACCCATAAATAGATGGTCATACAGAAGTAGTTAACAAATTTCTGGGTACATACTTAAGATGTTTCACTCAAGATAAACAATACCAATAGAGCCAGTGGCTAGCATTGGCAGAATGGTGGTACAACACTTCTTACCATTACTCAATTAAGATGTCTCCCTTTGAAGCATTGTATGGCACCAAGCCTCCAATCATCGCAGATTACGTACAAGGGTCATCCAAAGTAGCCAAAGTGGATGATTGGTTCCAACAAATGCAGGCTACACTCACCATCCTCAAAGAGAATTTACTCCAAGCACAAAATCATATGAAACAACAACAGGACTTACACCGATCAGAGAGAACTTTTAATATAGGTGATTGGATTTTTCTAAGGTTGCAACCCTACAAACAAGCATCGTTAAGGATAAAGTCTAGCCAAAAGTTGGTTCCACGATTCTATGGTCTTTACCAAATTTTTCGTTGCATTGGTGAAGTAGCCTATCAGTTAGAGCTACCCTTATCATCACGAATACACCTGGTATTTCATGTTTTGTGTCTCAAAAAAGTAATTGGTCAGAAAGTGCAAGTTCAATCAGAATTACCAGTGCTCGATGAGGAAGGACGCATATATCTCCAACCGAAAGAAATATTACAACAAAGAGTACAAAGACTACGGTCACGCTAGATTCAAGAATTTCTCATCAAATGGCAAGACTTACCAGAGGAGGATGCCACATGGGAACCTGAAAGTATTTTCTAGACATTTCTAGCTTTGAGGACAAAGCTTTCCAAGGAGGGGAGTCATGTTACATACTAAACCTAGTCGTCGGCTAGGTATTCCACGTGTATTAAATTCATATATATAGATTAGTTAGTTTAGTACATTTCATCATCTTATCATCTTATTCAATTTATCTTCTGCATTTCTAGCAGAAGCCTTTACGGCGGGGAAGAGCCCACCCTGAGTGGCGAACCACACTTCATTTGTTTTATCGGCAATTATTGAATTTGAAAGTATACCTTCGTGTTCCTACTGTGAGATATCAGAATCTTGAGTATGCATTGTAAAGTCTGAGTATTGAATTAATTTAGTAATTAAAGGAGTAGTTTTCATGCTCCAAATTTTTGAAACCTGACATTGAAGGATCTGATAGTCTCATTGGTTCCTCTCTTAATGCTGGAAAACTATTGATATAACACACTGGGGTCAATCACTTCCCCAAATTGTGATATAAAAACTTTTTCTAGGTCATTCCAACTAGTAATAGAATCATTAGTGAGATTCAAAAACTAGTCATATGCTCCCTCCTAGAGAGTGAATGGGAATAACCTACAAGCCACATCTTCATGCTACACATTTAACAACTTTAGAGCATTTTTATATGCCACTAGATGTTCTTCTGTTCTAATTCCATCATGTTTGTAGGTATGGAGATACCTCTCAAGATTTTTGGGCAAATCATGCACTGTGCCAGGAATATTCAAAGCAGTGGAACCTAACCAGTTCGCCATTACTACTTGATTAACGATGATATTTTGAGTTACAGTTGGAGGAACTACAAGGGGTGACAAAACTACACTGGACAAAGATTTGGACCTTCTGAGGTTACTTCTCCTTGGGGTTTCTAACTTAGGCACAAGGAGATCTCCAGCTCTGGAGTGGGACCTGGTTACTCTATAGGTAGAATCCAACTTTTCACAAGCAACTCACAATCCTTAACAAATACTAAACGGAGTTCAGGGGCCCTCCTAGCGCCAATTTTAAATGTTGGTTCGACTTTTATACACACCCTATGAAGAATGAGCATGAAATACCAATAACACATATAAGGGATAAATACCACTCACTTTAGGATCTTGCTGGATATCCAAGGTGTGAGTTATAGAGTTGGGTCGAATGTCTATTCACTCTTTTTCTCTTCTGGAATAGTTTCAAGTGGACTGTCTGTTACCTTACAACGGGTTCGGGACTTTAGTTCAGTAATGTTTTTGGAGTTGGTTATCTTTGTGGACACTCAGATTTACAATTAGTTCTTTGATCTAGCTCTTTATGCTTTAGCAGATTTAAATAAAAGACAAATTTTAAAGAAGATACAAATGGATCATTCAATTGGTGGAATAGAGAGGGTAGGGTAGGGTAGAAAGAGAAGTTTATCTAACTTAGCTACAAAACCAAAACTACCAATTTTAGTTATACTATTTAGCTTCATAATAGAACAAATCAAAGATAAAAGTGTCTAGATTTCTAAGATCATCTTCTACTAAGAGCATAAGACAGAGATGAAACAGATCTAAAAGAAAATCATAAACAGAAGGGAAGTCGGTTGAAATTGGTATCTCTCACCAGCAGCCTAGCTCGCATAGTGAGGACAGAGCAATTAGAACAGGCCTGAACCTTAAATCTGTAATTTTCTCTAGCATACAATAAAAAGAATGAAGCCTAGTAGCATATCCAATCTTGATAACATAGATCTACAGCATAAATTAAATAAACCTTACCGAGATTAAAAATAAAAGAAGATGAACTTATCGCAATTCAAAAGAGATTAGGCTCCTGGCCATGCTATCACAGAAAACAAAAATCACACCAACTCCAAGTCCAGAACAAAGCATTCAACAAGATTTGCATGAAATTGCTCCAATAGCTTTTTATTCTAAGTTTTCGCCTCCAGAGTTTACATCCAAAAGAAGTATATATAGACAGGACAAACCCTGATCTTTTCAAAAATATCTTCTTCTCAAACCCTAAATCTTATCATAAAAATCCCACCGCCCAGGTTTTATAATATAAGGTATTTTTATATTAGAGTTTTGACAAACCCTAATTACTCTAAAAATCTTCGTGCGGCTCTTGCCATAAATGGAGAAGGCACAATTTGATATTACTTGCATCCACCTGTAACTGTGTGTAGATGTCTTCATTATTCTAGTGCAACTGCCGAGAACATCTCATTAATTCCTTTGGAAAATTTGGATGAGTCACTGACTTCTCTGGCATTTCATCTTCACAGAGCTGTCTCTGAGTTGAAATTCTCTACACGCCATTACTTTCACCATAAATTCTCTTCTTAAATGCATCCATCGACAAATTCTGGTAACTGCATGTAGATATTTTCACTTTTCAGCCAATCGCTGACATATTTCATTAAATGAGGCAGCTACTTAGTCACACCGTAAAGTCTCTTTCCGGCCAGATTTGTAAACTCTGGATGGACCAAAAATTCTCGGCATCTCCCATTTCCATCTGACGGCCTTCGCCTGATTTGTGCTTATTTTTGTCTTTTTTGCCATTACTTCTGCTAGTATGCAACTGCCAAATCGCTTTCTGCAAAAGAAAAACAAGGATTAGCATTTTATTATTATTAAATTAACCCTAATGTTTATTACCTTTTCAACTTGGTTTCTTTCTTCCCAGTTCATATTTTTCAAAACCTTTCGCGACATCGCAACGTTTTCTTTACTGCTTTCCCCTTTGCTTTTGCACTCGTGAGAAAGAGACAAGTCTAAAAATGGGACATGTCGTGAAATCATGACGTTTTCCTTCTTAAAATGTGTCGCGATATCACGAAGTTTTCTTCACTTCATCTTTCTTATGCTTACGTCATTGCAAAAATGGAACATGTCATGAAATCATGACATTTTCCTTAAACTTTGCTTCCTCTTAAAACCTGTCGTGAAATCGTGACGTTTTCCTTGAGGTTTGCCTCCAACCAAAATGTGTCGCGATATCGCAACGTTTTCCATAAGACATGCTTTCAGCTAAAACCTGTCGTGATATCGCAACATTTTTCTTTACTTGGCTCTTTCAATCCAAATATGTCGTGATATCGTGACGTTTCCATCACTTGGCTCTTTCTACCAAAACACGTTGCGAAAATGAAACACGTCGTGAAATCGCGATGTTTTCGTCAAGTTTCTCTTTCGATTAAGACTTGTCACGACATCGTGACATTTTCGTCAAGTTTTGTTTCCAAGTAAAACCTGTCGCGATATCGTGACGTTTTTCTTACTTGACTCTTTCCGAGTTTATGCCATCGTGAAAATGAAACACGTCACGAAATCGCGACATTTTTCTTCAAGCTTTCTTTCAATCCAAATGTGTCGCGAAATCGTGACGTTTTTATCACTTGGCTCTTTCTACCAAAACACGTCACAAAATTGTGACGTTTTCCTCAAGATTTGCCTTCAATCAAAACCTGTCACAATTTCGCGACGTTTCCATCACTTGGCTCTTCTAGTCCAAATATGTCGCGATATCGTGACGTTTCCAAAAATGGAATATGTCGCAAAATCGCGATATTTTTGAAAATGGAATCTGTCGCGATATCGCGATGTTTTCGTCACTTGATGCTTCCTATCCAAATTTGTCGTGATATCACAACGTTTTTGAAAATAGAATATGTCACGAAATCACGACGTTTCCAAAAATGGAATATGTCTCGATATCACGACGTTTTCTCAAGTTACTTCCACTTTGCAAATTTTTTAGAAATTGTAGGTTGACTCCAATGAATTTATTCATATGTATTCTACATTTTTACATATTAGTGAAGGATATTATTTACTCAGAAATGATTCTAACATTTGAAAAATGAATTCTAAATTGAAATCAAAGCCATATGCAAGCCTACTTGGATACTTTGATATATGCAAAACTTGAAGGAGGCAAGCAAAATTTGGAATTAAAACCTGAAAAACATCAAGAGGGTCCCCGCGACAAAATGAAAACTAAATATTTTCAAAGGATGGAATTTCATTTTTTTTTTTTAGTGGGGGTGTGTTGCTTCTCAACACATTTACATTGGATTTGAGCATTTTTTGATGTGGATCTCCCAGAGTTCCTCCTGACTACCACTTCCATGCAAATCTGGAACTGAGCCTCTCCCTCCAACAACCAATTTGTTGGAAATTTGAGTTAATTTGAGGCATTTTATGTTGTCATTGATGTCACATGGATCACATTTGGTTTTGGTGGCCAAAATATTTCATAGATAAGCATTTATGATATTTTGGAAAGCATGGCTATTTACAGGGTTTTTATGAAAACCAAGGCAGGCAAAATAAAAGGTTTTATTTAAAACCATGGTGGGCTTATGTGGAAAGGGCTTTTCTTAAAAGCCAAGGTGGAATTTTGTTTCATCGAAAAAGGACCTCCGGTGATGAAGATATTAAAGTTTAAAGTTTAAGTTTAAATTAATGGAGGGCCGACCTATGTGCAATTAATGGAGGTTGGCATATATATATATGTAAAGGTTTCAATTTATTTTGAAAAGTGGGCATATTATATATCGTCGGAAAGCTTATTTCGAGGGCTATTTGACTAACTTATTTAGAAGGAGAAATAAGGTGTGTGTAAAGAGATATTTCTGATTTTGCAAAGGGGTTCCAAAAGTGAAGTTTGCCTTGTTCTTTTTCAAGAGGATTAATTCTTTCATGAGGTGACAAGGTATGCAATATTGTGATTTATTTTATTTTATGGTATAAGTGGTTTTGGGAGTGAAAAGGTTATGCAATGTTTTGATTTATTTTATTTTATGGTACAAGTGGTTTTAGGAGAGATAAGGAAGTTGTGCAATTAAAGGCCTTGGTGATGATTATTGAAAAGTGGAGTAATGTTGATTATTTTGTGATCTACTAACCCTTGTGAAGATTGGCAAAAGAATTTTGTGATTGTGGCAGATTTACAAAGAGGTTTTTTCATCTTCATAAAAGGTATGGGCACATTCTCCTATTGATTGTTTATGGTGGTTGATTTCTGAAATATCATTGGAGGGAAAAGGATTGTTTGTGGTTTCCTTTTCAGAAGTGATTGGTTGAATGCTTCAAGGTTTTTCTAAATTGAGAGTTGTGTTTAAACCTTGTTTGATAAGCATAGTTGTTGAAGCCCATTGGTTGTGAAAGAACTTGAGTTAGAAAAGAACATGAGTATCATTGTTATGTGAGATTTGTGGTTGAGCATTGTTGGAAACATTTGAGTTGGTTGATACATACTTGGACTAGGGTTGTGTGAGAGAGAGTTGTCCCTTGTGATGATTGGTTGAGTTGAGTTGATTGAGCCTAGTCAAGTGATGTGTGAAGTGATTGTTCAAGTCCTATGAAATAAACTATTCCATTATTCTATTTTGAGTTGAGATTAAGATTAGAACATATTGAGTCTCTAACAATTCTCTTTATGGTTCTATAAGACTTGAATTGAGTTGAGATTGATTTGAGTTGAGATTGAGATTAGAACATATTGAGTCTCTAACAATTCTCTTTATGCTTCTATGAGTTGATTTGAGTTGAGTTGAGATTGATTTGAGTTGAGAGTGATTAGAACATATTGAGTCTCTAACAATTCTCTTTATGCTTCTATGAGTTGAGTTGAGTTGAGATATGTGTGGATCATTGTTGTCATATTGAAGAGTACATCTGCAATTCATTGTTGAAGTTAATCTTTAGAGCTTTGCCATTGATATATTTGGTGGATGAGATTTGAGTACTACTTGAGCATGATTGATTGAGCCTTTGAGAAGGCCTTTGGGATAGGTTTGAGGATAGGGTGTTGGGACAGATTTGGGACAAGTTCTTGGTGAGCTTGCTAGAGCATATTTGGGCAAGTTCTTGGTGAGCTTGCTAGAGTAGATTTGGGCAAGTTCTTGGTGAGCTTGCTAGAGCATATTTGGGCAAGTTCTTGGTGAGCTTGCTTGAGCATATTTGGACAAGTTTTGTGTGAGCTTGTTAAATAGATTTGACAAGTTCTGTGTGAGCTTGTTAAGAGAAGTTCTGTGTGAGCCTATTGAGCAGGTTCTTAGTGAGCCTATTGATAGAGCTTTGGAGGTGACAGAGTATAGAGGATAGAGTCTCAATGGATAGAGATCCAACAGCCAGCATAGTTGAAGATAGATCTGAGTGAGGAGTCTTCAAGTGGAGAGAGGTCCACCAGTTAGTGCAATAGAGAGACAAAGTCTTCTAGAAGATCACATAGCCAGAGCAGAAGGGGAAAGAGTTCTCCTAGTGGAAGAGATCCATGAACTTGAGATTAGGGGATCAACATCTCCTTTGGATAAAGATCCATAAACATTGTAATTGGGAGTGATTCCCAAAGAGATTGATTGAGAAAGTTTTAGTAAAATATTTTCTCCATGGAGTAGCCCACATTGGGTGAACCACGTAAATTGTGGTGTCTCTATTGTGTATGGTTTTTGTGCATTGCTTTGATTACTGTTATTGATACTGCTATCTTTACACAACATAATATTGAATTGGAAGAAAAAGTAAAAAGTGGTCTTATACTGTTCACCCCCCTCTCAGTATAAGCTTGTGTTCTTCAATTGGTATCAGAGTGGGTTCCTTCGAAAAGGCTAACAGCTTGAGGGCAGATTCTACAAGAACACAGATGGCTTCATAGAATGGATTATCTACAAATAAGGCTCCATTGTTTGATGGTAACAATTATGCTTTCTGGAGCATGAGGATGAAGAACTACTTGATATCACAAGGATATGAGGTATGGCAGATGGTTGAAAAAGAGTATAGGGTTGAAGGTGATCCCGAGGAAGATAAGACTACCAGGAAATTGGTTGAGATAAATGCAAGAGCAATGAATTGTATTTTGAGTGGGCTACGTGAGATAGATTTTGCAAAGGTCATGGTATGTACTTCAGCTAATGAGATGTGGACCAAGTTGAGGAATACTTATGAAGGATATTCCAAGGTAAATTTGGCAAATAAATCTTACTACATTGTAGAAGCAAGTGATAATTCAGATTACAGTGATAAAGATCAGTCAGATGAAGAAGAATGTACATTCTTTGGAATAAGTGAAGAAAAGCAAGAACACCTATTCCTAGGTATTGAAGTTAAAGAAGAGGATGTGCCTATTGAAGAAAGACATGAAGAGCTTGCCATAGCCATTGAGCAAGCAGATAGGTACAAGAAAGGTCTAAGGATACTAAAATGCTTCATATGTGGAGATTTTGGGCATATAGATGATGATTGCACATACTACAACAATTACAACAAGGAAAGTGTATTTGAAAAAGAAAGCAGTAGTTCTAGTGACAATTCCAGTAGTAGTGAAAACAAAGAAGTCTCATTTTTGGTAATAGAAAAGGAAGAGGATGAGCCAAGTAAACAAAAATCAGAAATCAAAAGGTTAAAAGAAGAATACAGGAATCTTGAAAACAAGATTCGAACAGATGTCAAAATCAGAGAAGAACTACTTCAAACAATCAGTAATCTCAGAGAAGAGCTTCAAAATGCAAAAAGGATAGAAGAGAGGATGAATGAAGAACTAAGGGTAACAATGACAAGACATGATACATTAGATGAAAAGATTCAAAAAGGAGTGGAAACTTATTTTAAGGTTGTATCTTACTTCCAAGAAAAGTCACACTCAAAAGGAAAGGAAGTTCTAAAATATGAAAGCAAGGAAGCACCTAATATTTGTGAGGAAAGTTCCAAAGTTCCTATGGCTCCAAATATTCAGTTTGGTTCTTGTTTTGAGATAGGTGAATCAAGTTCAAAAGGAAAAGAAATTCTTGAAGAGAAAGGCAAGGAAGAGGTTTTAGATGCTACAAAGAAGGTTCAAGAATGCAATGCACAAGTTGAAGATGATCATAAGGATAATGGTCAAGAAAGGTATGAGGAACCAAGGCATGAACAAAGGGCTTTTCAAGGATATTGTTTTTCTTGTAATGGATTTGGACACAGGGCTATACATTGCAGGATCCATGGATCAAAGAAGTTTGATTTTTCTAGAAGAAACTTCAAGGGAAGAAGGTATGGTTTTTAGGGACATTGCTTCTCATGCAATAGGATTGGTCATAGAGATTTTTAGTGCAAAGGAAATGAGCAACATGGTTTTGGTTTTAGAGCTACACAATTTAGAAGTCATGGTTATAATGGTCATGAAAATAGAGCTTCACAATACAGGGTTCAGGAAAGGAATGGATATGGAAATTATTTTAAGAATAATTTTAGGACATGGGCACCATCCAAAGGCTACAATATCAAGTGTTTTAATTGCAATAACTTTGGGCATATTGCAAGATGGTGTAGGACTCAATTCCAAATAGGTTCAAGGCAAGAAGGTCAAAAAGGTTCTAGACAAGAAGATCAAGTAATTCATCAAGAGAAGGATATCAAAAAAACATGGAAGGAAGTTGATAGAGGAAAGAATCAATGTAATATGGGAGTAAAGGTACTCCCACCCCAAAATTAATCACCTCAAGAGAGAAGGTGGTGAGGGGGCTAAGCTTAAGAGTCATATCTTTTAGCCCCATAGGTGTCCCTTTTGCCATTGATGTCAAAGGGGAGAGAGATTTGAGTAAGGGGGAGAGATTTGAGTTAGGGTGAGAAAAATATAAAGAGAGCATTGAGTTAGGGGAGCAGCCTCCAAAGAGAGTATTGAGTTAGGGGGAGCAGCCTCCATAGAGAGTATTGAGTCGGGGGAGCAACTTTGATTCTCGAGAGATGGTTTTTGCAGTGATTGTGGTGTTTGCATTAGAGGTGTTGCCATCAATGACAAAGGGGGAGATTGTTGGAAATTTGAGTTAATTTGAGGTATTTTATGTTGTCATTGATGTCACATGGATCATTGATGTCACATGGATCACATTTGGTTTTGGTGGCCAAAATATTTCATAAATAAGCATTTATGATATTTTGGAAAGCATGGCTATTTATAGGGTTTTTATGAAAACCAAGGCAGGTAAAATAAAAGGTTTTATTTAAAACCATGGTGGGCTTATGTGGAAAGGGCTTTTCTTAAAAGCCAAGGTGGAATTTTGTTTCATCGAAAAAGGACCTCCGGTGATGAAGATATTAAAGTTTAAAGTTTAAGTTTAAATTAATGGAGGGTGGCATATATATATATATATATATATGTAAAGGTTTCAATTTATTTTGGAAAGTGGGCATATTATATATCGTCGGAAAGCTTATTTCGAGGGCTATTTGACTAACTTATTTAGAAGGAGAAATAAGGTGTGTGTAAAGAGATATTTCTGATTTTGCAAAGGGGTTCCAAAAGTGAAGTTTGCCTTGTTCTTTTTCAAGAGGATTAATTCTTTCATGAGGTGACAAGGTATGCAATATTGTGATTTATTTTATTTTATGGTATAAGTGGTTTTGGGAGTGAAAAGGTTATGCAATGTTTTGATTTATTTTATTTTATGGTACAAGTGGTTTTAGGAGAGATAAGGAAGTTGTGCAATTAAAGGCCTTGGTGATGATTATTGAAAAGTGGAGTAATGTTGATTATTTTGTGATCTACTAACCCTTGTGAAGATTGGCAAAAGAATTTTGTGATTGTGGCAGATTTACAAAGAGGTTTTTTCATCTTCATAAAAGGTATGGGCACATTCTCCTATTGATTGTTTATGGTGGTTGATTTCTGAAATATCATTGGAGGGAAAAGGATTGTTTGTGGTTTCCTTTTCGAAAGTGGTTGGTTGAATGCTTCAAGGTTTTCTGAATTGAGAGTTGTGTTTAAACCTTGTTTGATAAGCATAGTTGTTGAAGCCCATTGGTTGTGAAAGAACTTGAGTTAGAAAAGAACATGAGTATCATTGTTATGTGAGATTTGTGGTTGAGCATTGTTGGAAACATTTGAGTTGGTTGATACATACTTGGACTAGGGTTGTGTGAGAGAGAGTTGTCCCTTGTGATGATTGGTTGAGTTGAGTTGATTGAGCCTAGTCAAGTGATGTGTGAAGTGATTGTTCAAGTTCTATGAAATAAACTATTCCATCATTCTATGTTGAGTTGAGATTAATATTAGAACATATTGAGTCTCTAACAATTCTCTTTATGGTTCTATAAGACTTGAGTTGAGTTGAGGTTGATTTGAGTTGAGAGTGAGATTAGAACATATTGAGTCTCTAACAATTCTCTTTATGCTTCTATGAGTTGATTTGAGTTGAGTTGAGGTTGATTGATTGATAGTTAGAACATATTGAGTCTCTAACAATTCTCTTTATGCTTCTATGAGTTGAGTTGAGATTGAGATGATTGTGGATCATTGTTGTCATCATTGAAGAGTACATTGCCATTCATTGTTGAGTTAATCTTTGAGCTTTGCCTTGATAGATTTGTGGATGATATTTGAGTACTACTTGAGCATGATTGATTGAGCCTTTGAGAAGGCCTTTGGGATAGTTTTGAGGATAGATTTGTGGAAAGTTTGGATAGATTTGGGCAAGTTCTTGGTGAGCTTGCTAGAGTAGATTTGGGCAAGTTCTTGGTGAGATTGCTAGAGCATATTTGGGCAAGTTCTTGGTGAGCTTGCTAGAGCATATTTGGGCAAGTTCTTGGTGAGCTTGCTTGAGCAGATTTGGACAAGTTCTGTGTGAGCTTGTTATTATGGAGGGAGCTGTGGACAAGTTCTGTGTGAGCTTGTTTAAGAGGTTCTATGTGAGCCTATTGAGCAGGTTCTTAGTGAGCCTATTGATAGAGCTTTGGAGGTGACAGAGTATAGAGGATAGAGTCTCAGTGGATAGAGATCCAACAGCCAACATAGTTGAAGACAGATCTGAGTGAGGAGTCTTCAAGTGGAGAGAGGTCCACCAGTCAGTGCAGTAGAGAGACAAAGTCTTCTAGAAGATCACATAGCCAGAGCAGAAGGGGAAAGAGTTCTCCTATGGAAGAGATCCACGAACTTGAGATTAGGGGATCAACATCTCCTTTGGATAGAGATCCATAAACATTGTAATTGGGAGTGATTCCCAAAGAGATTGATTGAGAAAGTTTTAGTAAAATATTTTCTCCGTGGAGTAGCCCACATTGGGTGAACCACGTAAATTGTGGTGTCTCTATTGTGTATGGTTTTTGTGCATTGCTTTGATTACTGCTATTGATACTGCTATCTTTACACAACATAATATTGAATTGGAAGAAAAAGTAAAAAGTGGTCTTATACTGTTCACCCCCCTCTCAGTATAAGCTTGTGTTCTTCACAATTACATGTAGATCTAGATCTTGGCTTCTCTAGGAAGCCAAGATCTAGAATTTGGGAGGCCTACATATGCATCCTCCCAGGAATAAGAAAGGATAAAAGTTTTTATGTAGTGAAGCCACAAAAATTTGGAGAGAAATTTTATATCCCCTTGAGGAATAAAAAAATGTTGCCCAATTGAGCAATGACAATGCACCATTCAAGCATTCTATCCACATGAGCTTCACTATCAATCCATATCTAGATAAGAAGGTGATCCTTGAAAATCAATTCAGATGAAGGATTGAGTGTCACCACCCTTATTTCATGAGGAAGAAGGTTTTATTTTGCAGTCATTGTCCTTTACAGTGGCCTACGGGCACAACCTAGGGTTTGAGACACTATTTCCTAAGTTTTAGCATAGATTTTTCATTGTTTTTGCTTTATCAGTTAATATTAGCATAGATCTATCCTTTCATTGCATTTGCATAGTAGTTTCTAAGTTATTTATGCACTTCTACTTGTCTTTGCATCATTATGCATTTACTATGCTTTTATGTCATTCCTTGTAGATCTTAAAAAGGAGCCTCATCATGAGAGGCTGCATATGCTACTGATTATTCTCTATTATTTCTTGTATGTAGATCATAGGTTCTTGGACCAGTTCAAAGCATCTATGACATCATATCCCTCTAAGCAAGTGAGAAGAAGGCATCAGTAAGCCCTTGAGAAAATTCATGTATGAATTTGAGAGGCCTACGGAGTGCACCACCCCCTTGCAAGGGCCCATCTCCACTTGTATTCATTGTATCAAATGTGGTATCCCTAAGAGGGACCAATATGTAACTAAAGTTTCAAACATGAATTAATAAAAGAGATCTCTTGATTTTGTTACTTCCTTGTTCTTTGTGCATTTATGGTTATTTTGCTTGATATTATGTTGCAAGTAGATTAGGTATTTGCTTCCCCGGGTTGTACAATAGGGAATTGGAAAACATATTAACATAAATAGTAGCTTTGCATAGAAAATATTGGACCAATAGACTATAATAAGTTGTGTGAGATTACAACGTTACTTATAAATCCACCATTGGATTCACCTCATATGAATTAATTTATGGTAAGAAGCCCAATTTACCTATTGAATTTGAGTTGCAAATATTATGTACTATACTTGACGTTGATATTTAGTTGTCATAGGTACAACAGATTGGCTTTTGTAGTTTAATGCACTTGACGAGTTACAAAGGAATGCCTGTCATTAAATAAAAATCATTTAGAAAAAACAAAAAAACATGGCATGATAGGTATATCAAGAGAAATAAGTACAAGTTAGGTTATTCGACACTATTATTTGACTCATGCTACTTCAAATTTAAGGGAAAGCTTTAGATCTAAATGCTAGGTCTATATGATATTGATTGTGTTACTAGTACCTATTTATGGCTTGAGGTAAAAATATTAGTGGTAAATGGACATATTTTGAATTTGTATCACAAGCCAATATCAAAAGAAAAATTCTCTACTTATTTACTTTCATAGCTTGATATGTATATTATGGAAGAATACTCATATCCCATGATAAATGAAGGATGATTGTATCTTTCCCTTACCAGAATAACACCCAAACATTTGTAATTTCATCATTCAAGGTGAGCTAGGCAATAAGAGAGCTGGATGGGTCACCAAGATCCATGAGTTTGACATTGAGTTACACCCCAAAAAGCTGGTAAGAGGTAGAGCGCTATGCCAAGAGTTGGCCAAGAATGCCTCAACTGAAGTTGTGAATACCAGCTTAGACCACCTTGCCCCTGACTAGAATATTTCTAATTCACCATTAAGTAGTTCAGATTGGATAGATTATCTGGTCAGGTATTTTAGCATGGGTAGGTGCCCATCCCACTTTAGTGCTTCACAGAGAAGAAAATTTCATCTACAAGCTAGCAGATACATTCCGACCCCCAATGGACTATTTTATCAGAATATTGATGGAGTTCTCCTCAGGTGTATCAAGGAGTCTCAAAATGTAAAATTCCTAGAAGAATTTCACTCTAGGATTTTATGAAGGCATTTCATAGGCAGACTGATGGCACTGAAGATCATCAAAGTAGGATACTACTAGCCTACCCTTTTTTTGTATACCTTCAAGATCAGTCAGCACTATGATAGGTGTCAGCGCTACTCAGGAAGAACTAGGAATGCATCCCTTCATCTCCACTTCATTCAAGTGGAATCTCCCTTCCAATAGTTGGGTATGGACTTTATTGGGGTCATTAATCCCAACTCCTCCATCGGTCATAAATACATTTTGATGGCCACTGACTACTTCACTTGGTGTTTGGAAACAATTTTGACCAAGTTGGCTAACCAAGACATGGTTATCTCCTTCCTCGAAGGACTGATCACTTACTTTGGTGTACTTGAAGCCATTATGTCTGATAATGGCTCCCCTTGTACTGGTTCAAATATCTATGATTTCATGATCAAACATGGTATCTAATTAAAGATCTCATCCAATTATTACCTACATGGTAATGGATTGGTTGAATCTACAAATAAAAACCTACTACAGATATTAAAGAGGATGTTTTTAAAAAATAAGTGAAGCTGGCATCTACTCTTAGACCCATTGCTTTGGGCTAACCAAATTTCTATCAAGCAATCAATAAATACGTCACCCTACTCGCTGGTATATGAAAAAAACATTGTCTTACCCACACACATCGAGCTGCTTGCATTACAATTACTTAAGTGGCTAGACATTGAAGAGGGTCAATTTGACCCAATGGATGTAAGGTTGGCCTAGTTACTACAATTAGAAGAAGAAAAGTAGAAAGCCTATGAAGCATTTTCCAAGCACATTGAATCCATGAAGGGCTGTTTCAGGAAGAGGACTTCACACCGAGCCTTCTATGTCAGAGATTTGGTCTTAAAGTGGAATGAAAAAAAGACCAAGATAGGGAACCATGATAAATTTGATGCCTTCTTGGAAGGCCTATTTTGTGTCTCCAGAGTTAATCAAATCAACTCTTTCATTCTCCAAGATATGGAGGGTTCTACCCTCCCAATCACGGTAAATGCTTTCCTTCTAAAAGTTTATCATCCGTCGAGCTTAGATAGAGATAGCTAATCTTCCAGGTATTTCTCATGTATATAAGCTTCTTTTAATAATTATGTATATTTAACCTTTTACAGCCAGGATGAGATAGTTCGTATTTAGTCTTATCATTGATAGCAACGAGATTTCCTTTGTACAACAGTCCATTTTCAAGTTCTAAAAAAAAAAAGATGTTCTTCTGCTTTTAAAGAAAGAGCTCCACAAGGGAGTGCTTTTAGAGAAAGCGCTCCACAAGGGAGCACTTAAAATAAGAAATGCTCCACAAGGGAGCACTTCAAGGGAAAGAGCTCCACAAGGGAGCACTTTTGGAGAAAGCACTCCACATGGGAGCACTTAAAATAAGCACTCCACAAGGGAGTGCTTCAAGGGAAAATGCTCCACAAGAGAGCACCTTTAAAGAAAGCGCTCCACATGGGAGAATTTAAAAGAATAAGTGCTCCACAAGGGAGTGCTTCAAGGGAAAGCACTCCATTAGGGAGCACTTTTGGAGAAATCACTCCACATGGGAGCTCTTAAAAGAAGGGTTCCATAAGGGAGTGCTTCAATGGAAAGCACTCCACAAGGGAGCGCTTTTGGATAAAGCACTCCATATGGGAGTGATTAATATAAGAAGCACTCCACAAGGGAGTGCTTCAAGAGAAAGTGCTCCACATGGGAGTGCTTCAAGGAAAAGCCCATCTTAAAGATATTTTTTATTTTCTTTTGAGTTGTCCGTCTAGATCTCTCCAAGTGTTAGGAAGAGAAAGGGACATCAATGAAAGGGTCACTTTCAAACCCTAACCCTAAAAGGTATAGAATTTATTTAAAAAATATGAACCATACAACTGCCTAATCAAAGCCATTCCCCCTCTCCATTAGCCAAAGTGTGCCCTCCATGCAAACTAGTGTAGGAACTCCTCTCAATGTCTAGCATGTGCCCCAATGGAATGCCCTCTTCCACCATTGTTACTTATAATTTCCAAAAGGCAACCACTAGCACATGGGTAATTCAAGGTGCATGCTTTCTTGCATGTTCTCTACCGACATAATGTTAAGTCCTCAGAATTAGAAGGTAGTAGACTAAAATTTTATGCTATAAGGTTTCGGGATCTTTGCTAAAGGGTTTTGTTCTTTAAATAAAAAAGAGGGTCACCTGGAACGTCCCTATATTATCATTTGCCTTTGTGTTCAGAATTTTGCTAAAAAACCAGCATTTTTGAAGGATGAATTGCGCTTGTTTTCTATATCAAACATGGGCAAAGAGACCAAAATGGGAGAGCAAAAGGATAAAAAGGAGAGAGAGCCCAAGGAAAAAGTGACTCATGCAGAGGCATCTAGTTCAGAGAAGCCAAAGAAGACATGGAAGCAGGAGAAAAAGGTATTTGAATTAACAAACCCGCAACATCTCCTCTTTCGATACTAGGATTGCTTAGTCACCCATAAGGAAGAAGAGTTGTTGCATTTAGAAATTGAAGAAGTGCATAGGGAAGCTCTAACCATGAATCCTCTCTTGGCTATCTACCATTCTCATATATATTTTTCACATGCACTCTGGTACATCATTGCCCTGAATTCATAAAGGCAGTTTCACTCTTCTATGACACCTAGTCAAGAATGATTCGAAATGCTTAGGTAGAACCATTGATCATCATCACTTCTAGCTCTATCTGAGAAGCTTTTTCTTGTGGGGGAAATCACTTGTCCAAGTTTCTTCCAATAAAAATGCACACAGATGAAGAGAGTGAAATATACCAATCAATTCCAGAGATACAATGCTTTGCAAGGGAATAGCTAGGGAGAACCATAGCTACAGGTGAATTTCCATGGCTTCCAAAACCCCTTGCCGAGTTCATGCACCCTAAAAAAATTTCTATCTTGGTGTACATAACAGGTCTCCCAACATATGAATGGGTGTATGACTAGCAGGTATCAATGGTGTAGTCCATATTGGAAAATGAAATTTATTTTCCTTCCAAATTAAGGCCAGGTGCTATCCAGTCTTTTATGACTGGGAAAAAATTTTGGCGTGGCAATTACATGGATGTTTAGCTCATGCTCGATGTGCTAACCCTAAGGATGAGTAGTTTTGACTATCCTCATTGTTGGTGTAGTATTTCTTCTGGCATATGCATGAAATCTTCCCTAGCATAGAAAAAATCAGATGGATGAAAAGGGTAATCCTATGCCAGTCTACCTCTAGACGAGCAGTTTGTCCAAAAATAAGTCTAACTATGTCTTTAATCAGGTTTTCCTTAGGCTAGTGCTAAATATAGTATACGGCCAATGTGGGCGAGTTCCAATGGAATTAAGGAACCAGTTGTTTGATGAGCATTTGGGGGATACTTTTTTGCTCACCTAGGGCCTAGTAGTTAGAGTCTATGGATTTATAGAAAAGTATTTTTTGTTTCCCTATTACACCATGCCCTATATTTTCACCTTGGAGGTTGCTCGCCAACTCGACCACACCAATGAATAATATGGAAAATTTTGGGATAGAAAGGTGATACTCTCTACTCCTTTTGAGTTTGGCAATTTCAAGATAACACGGTGTGGTCAAGACGTTGTTCTGACAATAATGCTCTCAGACTACAGGTTGTTTGAGCTTCCACATCACTGGAAATGGGACCCATGCAACATCATTCAATGTAACCTCCATGTCAAGTCCTTTCACTCTTGCCCCGATTATGATATGGAGAACCAGTGTAATAATATGTTGGACCTAGAGCTAAAGTGGCATGTACATAATATGATGCCTTTGCCCCCATGGTTTAAGTTTTACACTATGGATATGGAGTACAATTCGACCGTCAATCATGAGTAGAGACTTTCTAGGGCTATTATCACCAAAATTAAGTTCAAGCATCCGGATTGGATAGATCATAAAATCCAATAGTGGTGGATCATGAGGGTCCACAATAATAAGACATCCTCAGATGGCATGCTCATGATTGATGATAAGTTTTCATTCCAATATGATAAAAACATCAATAATTATCAGTCTTTCTCATTCTATGATATAGTACCCCTTGGTGGATGCAACCCTGAAGAAGTTGATGACTTGGAACATCCTCAAAAAGTACAGGGTAAAGGCAAAGTCATCTTAGGGGCGTCATTATATAATTAATAAAAGAACCCAGTGTCTCCACAGGTGGCAAGTGCCCCATCAAAGAGAAAATCGAAGGCCCCTTTTTATTGCCAGTTGCAAAGATGCCATGCACTAGTTCTCAAAAACCTTTTGGATTGATTATCCATACTACTTCCAAGGCATCCCAAGAGCGCTCTACTGAGAAAAATATAGTCTCAACCGAAATGACTATGGCTGCAGACAGTGAGGAGCATGCATGTATAAATTAAGAGTTCTAGCGCACATGAGGAGCATGTTGGAGGAAATGAGGAGCATGTTGGAGGAAATTAGGAGCACATAAGAAAAAATTAAGAGCACTTTAGCACACGTGAGGAGCATGTAGATGAGGATGTTGGCCACATAAGCATCAATGCACCAGACGTGGAAGAAAACATGGAAGAAAAGGAGAAAATGCTTGATACATCTTCCTCAGCCCCTTTAATCATCGAGCCCCAAGGTATGTGTTTATCCCTTTTTGTTATTTCTTCCTCATCCCTCATTGTTAGATTTTTTTAACCCTTGTGTACGCTTGTTTGGCATCTGGGAAATCCTACTATATTACCAGCCCCAATGGTTCCTGTATCAAGTATACTTCTATTGCTTGAATCCATCCTTTCCATTTATTCTACCATCCCTACAAAATCCCCTCCCTCATCTAGAATATTTGCACCTTTTGCTAGAAATCCCAATGCCTTTACACGCCCTTCCTCTTTTAGTTTACCTATTTCTAGTTCACCCAAGCACATCATTGATATCTTTGATACCACGAAACTTGATCAGCTTTCAACCCCCTATCATTATGTTGGTTTCTTGACACCCCAACCCACCATCTTCATTGTGGATACACAAGTTCCTCTGAGGGTGAGCACAGTCTATTCCTCTTTGGATTCCCAAGCAATAACAAGTTTTTAATTTGGTCTCCACCTTCTCCCCTTTACTCTAGTTCTCGATATTGGAGTCCAGGAACCATTGGAATCTGGACTAGAGGTAGCCCAATAGTTCACAACGACATAGAGTATTAGAAGAGCTCACACCAACATAGTGTGCTACCTGAAGGATCAAAAGAAGAGGGAGTTGCAAGCCCTAGCATATGCTCAAAAGGCTTGCAGAATTGATCTTGATATAATGATGTTGCATACCATTGAGAAGATACTTCTCCTATAGAAACCTTTTGGATATATGACCCCACTCGACTATGTTATTTTCCACACCAAAGAGGATGTCACCAATATGGACACTGCTTAAAAAATGGGCAATGTGTAGGTTCGTATGGACTCCATCTATGCCCATGGTGAATATTACAAGGGATGATTTTTTATAGCATAGTCCATAATTGATGAGCTTGAAGAAACCTTGGCTATGGCAAAGTGGAAAAATGAGGTATTAGAAACATAGTACAAAAATTAGGTCAAAGCTCTGGAGGCTCAAACTGAAGAATTGAAATACAAGCTTCAAGAACTTGAAGATGAAAGCGAATAATAATACAAATTGCACACTCATCACATCAGATAAATTTCCAAAGAAAATCAATAAATACAAATGCTCACTATCCAAAGGAACAAATTATAGGCTCAACTATCTGAAAAAAATAAACAACCTATCTGTCCTTCCAGAGAGTGCCTCAGTGAGACACGCCTAGACTTACTATAGGATTTCTTGGCAAGAGTAGCGAAGGGGTTTATCGTCTTGATATTATTCAAGGAAGCACATGAGGTGGTGGCTTTTGGTAGACATATCTTGGATTCCACATAAGAAAATTTTAACTATTGGTTGGATCTAGCCACCTAGCTTAGGAAGATCGAGGATGTTCCTATTAGACTTTCCTCTATGAGCGACTTGGCTCAGTACTTGGTGATGGCAAAAACCACTTTGCAATATTTATTCACCAAGGTGGAACTGGCAAAGAAAGCCCACCTACTCTCATATTCCCTTATGTAGGAACGTGAAATATCATTACGATATATTTATGCCTTGGTTAAAATTGGTGTCCTAGGGTTCGCAGATCTAGAAGGCCCTATTCCATCAGTTAAGGAGTTATAACCCTTGTGGACTACCTTTGTGGATAACACCTTGGAAAATGATGCTTTGGAAGCCTCTAGATCTGATTCTTAGGTGATACTCCTCATGGAAAAGTATACCCAGATTCAATCTTGCTTGACCGAGTTTGATAGATTGCTGGAATTTGCTGATGTCGAGCACATTGAAACATTACACTACCTAATCCAAGAGCTATAAAAGCAGTCAACTTTTCCTTTGGATATATAGGTTGATGCTTCAATGACATATAAGCATTTCTCAAAAGGTCACTAAAACAATATATCCCTCAACAAGATAGGCAAAATGAGGAAAAGGAGACATATAGTGTTGCTAATTCATAAATTGGAGAGATAGGTTCAGAAACTGAAGAGACGGAGAGTGATGCTAGTTTGAAATCCAAATAATCTAGGAGTTTAGATGAAGAAGGTAACAACAATTATAAGAAATCATAAGGGAAGTAAAAATACTCTAATAAGAAGGAAGACTCTAATGTGCAAGGATGAAGGCTAGGATCTCTACATTGAGGTAGGCTTAATGCCCCATGAGCCGCCAGATGTGTTGCCATCTTTGACACACTGTTATTATTTTTTTTCACATACATATGGGAATCATTCATTGTAAAACTTCTCTTTTCCAATTAAAATGGTTAAAGTGTTGTTATGTCATTATGCTTCCACCAGTTGTATCTTCTATAAAATTTATACGCAATGCATTGTTTGGTTTCCTACCTTATTTGTATTTGTTCTACATTATTGTATCTTTTCTGATATGTTGCATGCAAAATTGTAATGTTTTAGCATGGGCAATCCTCTCATAAATTATTTCTTGGCGATTGGAAGATCCTTCTTTCCATATGAATGTAATTCTCATTTCTTTTCTTTGAATTAGGTAATTTGTCCTTTTAAAAAATGATGGAAATGTATTTCAGCAGCGCCAAGCGGCTAAAGGTTGAAATTTTAAAAAATGGTTAAGTGTAAAAAGCCATGACGAAAGTGCTCCACTTGGGAGCACTTTTGAGGAAAGTGCTCCACGAGGGAGAAATTTGAAGGGAAGTGCTACACTTAGGAGTGCTTTTGAGGAAAGTGCTCCATGAGGGAGTGCTTTGAAGGGAAGAACTCCACTTGGGAGCACTTTTGTGGAAAGCGCTCCATGAGGGAGTGCTTTGAAAGGAAGCACTCCACTTGGAAGCACTTTTGAGGAAAGCAATCCATGAGGGAGTGCTTTTAAGGGAAGCTCTCCACTTGGGAGTGCTTTTAAGGGAAGCGCTCCACTTGGGAGCACTTTCAAGGAAAATGCTCCACAAGGGAGAACTTTGAAGGGAAGCACTCCACTTGGGAGCGCTTTCAAGGAAAGTTCTCCATAGGGGAAGGCTTATTCACACTAAACATAAGAACCAATAAAAAAATCAAGAAATAACATCATGCCTATTCAGCATTTTTTTCCATCACTCCCAAGCTTCACTCTAGACCATCTGATTATAGATCTTTACCGAAAGCTTCTGGCTTCAATGTCAAGTTACCAGTAAGTCTGGATTGATTATTTCAAGTCATTTTTTGGAACCTTCTATTTTCAATGCTAACTTATCGATAAGACTAAAATTGACTATTTTTGGTTGTTACCAGAATTGAATCTACCCATCACGGGAGTGGTTAAGTATTAATGTTTTAAGCATCATATTTCTTCTATAAAATCTGTATTCTTTTCTGTAAATAGGATGGATAACTTTTGCTAGAAAAGTAGTTGTGTAGTTGAAATATGCTTTCAAAATAAAGGTTTCTGGATTCGGTTCAAGTTTTATATCCATGTTTATGATTTTTGTTCTATGATTTCTATTAAATTAGTGTCTTTATTATATAGTTCAATTCTATTTTTTGGATTTTTTTGTTGATAGAATACTAATTCCTAGAATCCTTGCTAGAGTTTATATAGTTCTGAGGATTTTATATTGGTTTCTATTAAAATTCATTGCTTTGATTATTGTTGGTTCAATTATCTAAGTTTTCTATCATGATTTTGGTCCATCACCCCAAATTCTTGGCCTATGGCCATTTTCCATTCCTTTTCATAATTTCCCATTCCTTTCAGTACTCTTTTTATCCCTCATCTCCAATCCCCCATTTTATTTTCAAAACTAGCACTACTAGAGATTTCCATGGAGGACATTCCTTTCCTTTGGTAATTCAATGCTTGGAAGTGGTCCTAGGGTGTTGTAGACTTAGAAAACCTATATCTAGGCCGGTTCGATTGCCAACAATTCCTCCATCACCTCCACTTTCACCTTCTCCTTCACCTTTAGATCCTAAGTTTTTCCAGGTAGATATACACAAGGTTGAGTTAGAAGAGTTTGATAATGTCATATATGAAATTCATATGATCCCAATGCCCCATCAGCTTGAGGAATTTTATCACATGTCTATTGAAGATACCATCGATGTGAATCTTAGTTCAGATGTAGATAATCCCTAAATTGTCAAACTTGGTAAAATTTTATCCACAGATGAATAAGAGCAATTAAATGCTCTCCTCAAGAATAAGAAGGGCATTTTTGCATGGTCCTAAAAATACATGTCTAGCATTAACCCTAAATTTTTTGTCCACAATCTCACCTTGCATTCTGATGCTAAGCCAATCAAATAAAAACTTAGAAGGATGAATCCTACCATTGCTCTATTTGTCAAATAAGAGATTCAAAAGCTATTAGATGTGGGTTTCATTGTACCCATTGACTATCCTGAGTGGCTTTCAAACATGGTACCCATTTGTAAGCCTAATGGGATGATACATGTTTGCACTAATTTTCAAGATCTTAACAAAGTGTGTCCTAAGGATGATTTTCCTCTTCCAAACATTGATACTCTTGTCAACACTTATGCTAGCAATGAAATGCTTTCTCTCATGGATGGCTAATTAGAATACAACCAAATTTAAATAAATCTTGATGACCAACACAAAACAATATTCACTACACCTTGGGGGACTTTTTATTACATGGTGATGCCCTTTGGCCTCAAAAATGTGAAGAACACAAGCTTATACTGAGGGGGGTGAACAGTATAAGACCACTTTTTAATTTTTCTTTCCCAATCAATATTATTCATTATATCAATAGCAATATCAAAAATAATAATCAAAGCAATGCGCAAATCACCACACATAATAGAGACACCAATTTAACGTGGTTCACCCAATGTGGGCTACTCCACGGAGAAAATATTTCACTAAAATTTTCTCAACAAATCTCTTGGTAATCCTTTACCTATTACAATGTTTATGGACATATGTACAAAGGATACACCACTACCTAATCAAGTTCATGGATATCTATCCACAGAAGAACTCCTCTTTTGCTCTGGCTAGTGATCTTCTAGAATAACTATTGCCTCCACTACACTGGCTTATGGATCTATATCCACTAAATACTCTTGTCCTCACATAGAATATCTATACACTATTCTGGCTAATGGACCTCTATCCACTAGATACTCCCATCCTCTATACTCGATCACCTCCAAAGCTTGCTCTCAGCTCTATCTCAAATTTTCCATAAACATAATCCTTCTGTCTAGCACAAATCTGCTCAATATATATCCTCAAGCCTTAACACAAAACTTGAATTAATCACAAATCAACTCTACTAGATCTTTCCCAAACCTTAACCCAAGGTTTGAACAAATCAATCAATCAAATTTTCTCACAAGTCTTCTCAAAGACTTGCCTCAAATCTACCTTGTAAGCTTCCACAAAAGCTCATACTAATCTGATCACAAGTCCTCTATAGAACTTGTCCAATCTCAAAGAAACATATAGAGAATTGTTAGAGACTCAATATGCTTCACATTCACAAAAAAGCTCAATAACTTTCACTCTCTCTTTACCATAGAAACATATAGAGAATTGTTAGAGACTCTGTATACTTCTTATTCACAATAATTCTTAATCACTTTTTAACTCTTTTTCAAATCAATTTAGAATATAGAACAATTTGTTTCACAAAAATAGAACTATCACTTCAATACTTCCACTTGACTAGGATCAATCAACTCCACTCAATAAATAACTCAATTAAATACTCCTTGCTCACAAACCCTAGTCCAAGCATATGAACACTCACTCAATAATTTCCAACAATGCTAATCAAACAATCTCTCATAACAATGATACTCATGTTCTTGCATAAATCCTATTTTCAAAATAGTTCTCAAATAATGATACTCATGTTCTTTCTCAAACCCTAATCATCCATATAGAATTTCATTCAATGTTTCTAACAATGCTAATCAAACAAGGTTTCTAGAATCAACTTTCATTCCAGAAAAAATAAACTCAACAATGCTTGTCAAACAACCCTTTTCACTCCAACTTAGTATTCACAACATCCAACTATCACTCACAAGGAAGACGTGCCCATACCTTTGTTTGATGATGAATTATCCTAAAAAACCTGTCTCAATTATAACCACTTTCCTTACCAAGAACAAAGGTTAGATAACAAAAATATCACTCTAACACTTCAAAATATTTCTTCAATACAAAACATAACCCTCAAATACACCTTATAATCTCCAACTTTAAAATAAAAATCAACAATCCTTAATCTCAAAAATAATGAATTTCCTTACTACCTTATAACTCCTTAATCACTTAAAAATTCAACTCATAAATTAAAGTTTTGCATACCCCTTTAAACTCCCCTCTATACCTTATAAACCAAAATAATTATGCAAAGACTTTAATTAAAATAAAACTTTGGAAAATAAAAATTATTTTCCTTTTAATTTTTCGCATGCAAATTCAACCACCAAACAAAGTGTATACCTCTATTATGCTGCCCAAAAGGCCTTGGAAAGATTCAAGCCACCGATGGCTCTCCCACAAGCACTTTTGCAATGCTCGCACCCACCAATTAGGCTACATGGCTCCACATGAACCAAAAGGCATCTAAGCGCCATTGACTTCCTCCTCATGCACTGCAATGAAAATGATCCTCCTCTTCATCAAAACAAATTATGCATGGTTTGAACTGGCATCTAGCATTCCCCAAATGCTCTAATGTAGCCTCTGGCTACCAACTAGACTACAAGGGCTTTGAGTATATTTCATTGTCCACAAAACCTTGTCCTCTTCTCGATGCTGAAACACATGCGAATTTCACACAAATCTCTCTCTTGGCACATGTTTTTGAAATTATTCATAAGGGTGAGTTAATGCCAAAGGTTTTGGCATTATATATATGCATCCCATAGGTTTCTCCAACATTGATGGAAAATAATTTGAATTTATTAAAATTTAAAATATAATAAAATAACTTTGGGCCTTCCCTTTCCTGGTGCTTTTAGAGGCGTAAAAGGTTTAAAATGATTGTGGCATGGTGGTTATAGGGGTGGAATGCACAAAGATCTGTGTGGCTACTTCTGGTATGGATAGCACAAAATATTGTGGCGACCATAAAATCTGGATAGCCTACTCGAATTCATGGCGGCTACCGATTCCACCATGTAAATTCAAAAAAAAAAACTTTGGGCCTTAAATTAAATATTATTTAATTTTAAATTTTAACCTTAAGGTTAAATTATTTAAAATTAAATAATTAAACTCTTAACCTTTCAAACTTCCACATGGGTTTTGTAAATATCTTATAATATGACACCTTATTGTATTTACATTCCATGAATCAAATCTGGATATTATACTATTAAAATATTATAATATTAGACCTTTTCTTTTGCCTTGTTGAAAACCACTCAAGAACATTAACCTGTTTGACATATTAGACCTTTTCTTTTACCTTGCTAAAAACCACTGGAGAACATTAACTTGTTTGAAATCAATTACAACGAAAAAACTCAAAATATCCAACAAAATGTAGGTGCCACTTATCAATGTTCCATGACATACATCTTCCATGATTACATGCATAAGATCATCAAAGATTATGTGGACGATCTTTTAGAAAAATCTAAAACTTGACAAGAGCACATTGGTGTATTGGACAAAGTCTTTAATCGACTTCTAGAGCATAATGTAAGGTTCAATCCTAAGAAATGTGTCTTTGGTGTTACATCATACAAACTATTAGGGTTCATTGTCTCCAAAAGAGGCATTGAGGTGGATCCAAAAAAATTCAAGGCTATCATGGAGATGCCTCACCCAAAAAACTTGAAGGAATTACATAGTTTATAAGGAAATATTCAGTCAATCTATCATTTCAATGTGCAAATTTCGAACAAATGCAAACCATTCAATCACCTACTACAAAAGGGGTGACATTTTCATGGATAGATGAATGCCAAAAGGCTTTTAATGACATCAAGCAATACATGTTTTTTCCACTAGTCTTAACTCCTCCTCATCTAGGTTTTTCCTTCCATATTTATGTTTTAGCAACAGAATTTGCATTAGGGACAATGCTTGCACAAAAGAATGAATATAATCTAGAGCAAGTTGTCTATTACATTAGTCGAACATTGGTAAGCTATGAAACCAGATATGCTTACATGGAAAAATTATGCTTAGTAATGGTTTTTACCACTAAGAAACTTAGGTATTACATGTTTAGTCACACAACATATGTCATAACTTGTCAAAATCCTTTATGTTATATGATGTCTTGCACTTACGATAACACCCACATTGCTAAATGAATAATGCTTCTCATTGAATTCTATCTTGAGTTTATTCACCAAAAATCCATTAAAGATCATGTCATAGCCAATTAGCTTGTGGAAGCTCCACTTCCTAGTGATCAACCCTTAATTATTGAGCTCCCAAATTATTCGGTATTTACTATCACTGAACAAGAAGAAGCTGTCATTCTGGAGGAATATGTTGATATCACACTACTATTTGATGAATCTAAGTGTGAAAAAGGTCAAGGTGCTAGAGTTATGTTTCATACACCACAAGGTATGTTTATTCCCTTATCATTCAAACTAGACTTCCAATGCACAAAAAAATGCAGAGTATGAAGTCTTAATATTAGGTCTTCCATAGCTATGGGCAAAAAGTACATAAGGATATTTGATGAATCTCAACTTTTTAGATAAATCAACAAATAATAGCAATGCAAAGAACCTACCATAAAGTTTTACCATGAATTAGAAATATCATTGCTTTCTAAATTTAATTAGTAAGAAATCAATAGTTTACCATATTTGACTAATAGATTTACAAATGTGATGGCCTCTCTAGGCTCATTGATTATAAATAACTCCATAGGAGAGGTACAACCACTCATTGTTACAATTATCTCTAAATATACAATTCTCCATGCTGAATCTAAGGATGAAAAGATTGTTTGCTTTATCCATTTGGATCCATATTAGCCTTGGTCAAACCAAATAATAGTCTTTCTCAAGTTTGGAACACTCCCATAAAATATGTCACGGATTTCTAAACACACTTTCAAGAAAAAGGTATATCATTTTACTCTCTTGGGGGGTGTGTTGTATAGATGTGGTTATGATGAAATCCTTCTTCATTATTTCAAGTCCACAAAGGCACAAAGAGCCAAAACTAAATCTTATAATGGTACTTGTGGTGGTAATTTTAGTGGAATGGCCATTGCCAAGCATATTTTATGCATGGGTTACTATTGGCCCACCATGGAACACAACTGTTGTACTTATATCAAGCATTGTAAGTAATATCAAGAGCATTCTAATTTAACTCATGTGCCATCATAAGCATTATAGCCTATTCAAAATCCTTTGGCCCTTTTCACAATGGAGTCTTGATTTGATTGGTAAAATCTCTTCTCCTTCCTCAAAATAACATACATTCATCATAATAGCCACTGAATACTTCACAAAGTGGACTTAGGTAATTCCTCTAACCAGTATGATAATACTAAGAATTGTGGAGTTCATAATTCATATCATCTGTCACTTTGGTATTCCCTAAAAAATCATCTCTTACAATGGTAAGTCTTTCAAGAACAAGGATGTTCGAGCATTTTGTGAGAACTATAATATCCAATACAGTTTATTGACTCCTTATTACCCACAAGAAAATGGAAAAGCTAAGGCTACCAACAAAACCTTAATTGTTATTCTCAAGATACTAGTCAAAGAAAATCATAGATATTGGCATACTCAAATGCCATTAGCATTATGGGCTTATCGAACAAGCATCTATACACCTACTGGGGTAACACCATTTTCATTGGTCTATGGAGCCAAAGCAATTATGCCTCTTGATCTTGAGATCCCCTCATTGCAAATTTCGTTATAGTAGTTCATACATGATGATACTGCTAGACAAGCAAGCAAATCTTGACAAACTCACACCTCTTGATGAGAGGCGAGTCAATGCTTTAGAGCATTTACGAGTTTATTAGGACCGCTTAAAGCATGCTTACAATACCAAAGTTCATTTACATGAATTCCAATGAGTTTATTAGGATTGCTTAAAGCATGCTTACAATACCAAAGTTCATTTACATGAATTTCAATTAGGATATCTTGTTCTTAAATAGAATCAATAAAACACCAATGCATTGTCGCATCTTCATGATAAATTTATGGCTAATTGGTTAGGTCCATACATTGTTACTCAAAAAGTGGGTAAAGGAACTTATAGGCTTGCCAATATAGAAGGAGCTAAAGAGCCTGAACCACTTAATAGCATACACTTGAGAGAATTCTATGCTTAATGTAATGTATATATTTGTATATATATACAGCTATTACACAAAAATAAAATTGCATTTCACACATTTACATTGCATATATTTCATTTGCACAAATTTCATTTCATAGTATTTCATTTTACACATTGCATTTTCACACATTTGCATTATACACATTCCATTTTATAAATTATATTTCATACATTGCATTCACAACAATATTGTACATTTCATATTAGGGATCATTTATTCAAGTTTAGATATTAATTGGTCCAATACAGTCATGTTACCTTAATCAGGGGCACCTCTGAATCATCTTCCATTTCATTGCACCATGCCATAGAGTCAACATTATCATTTGTAAACCACATATCCATAATTCCTAGGTGTTTTCAATCACTCAACCACTCCTAGTGTTTCTAGCAACCTCCAATACATGTTGAGTTTTCTTTAGGACCAAGACACATTTTCACTAATAAAATCTTGAGTTGTAGGAATTGAATCTAAATATTATTGAACCAAACACAATTACACATCTTAAAAATATCTTGTGTCAAAGAGATATAACACCATATTTGGTGATGAGTGTCGTCAATCACATCATTTAATCCTTAAGATTTTTCAATACAGGGCGGTGTCCAAGGCTATATACGAAAGGAGATATAGGCAGCTTGAAAATCAGCTCATTCATAAAATAGGCTTTATTGGTGGGACAAGTTAACCTTGGGGGTTTTTGGTGTCACTTTAATCCTATAAACTAAAATTGAATTCTAATTACTCTTGTAGAATTAAAATTACAGGAATAGAAAGATTACAAAAAAACAAAACCTGATTACTTTTGTAGAATTTGAAATGATAAGAATGAAACCTACTTTTGTAAAATGGAAATGATAGAAATAAAATATTTGCAGAAAATAAAATCTAATTACATTAGCAAAAATAAAATGACAAAAATATAAATGTTGTAGAAATAGAACACACAATTTGCTAATCAATCAACACAATGGAAATACTAGAAAGTTAGAAATAACAGCTAAAAAAAAAGGAAAACCACAAAATACTGTAAATTCCAAATTCTATGCTATGATATCAGCTGACATGCACACACATTTACTACACACCACAAATATTACATGCATCTACAATAAACACAGTTAGTAACAAGAAATAAAATTTGCCAAGTTTTCTGCTAATCTGCTGCAACAAGAAATGAATAGAAAAACCTATCAATTATTGGTCCTTCTCCTAGGCCTGGAAGTGGCCCTTGTTCCCTGATCCAAAAGAAGGCAAGAATACTTCTTCTTAACTACATAATGCTTACACATTCACTCATAATAGAAATAGATGAAGAACTACACTTTTATTGAATATGAAATAACATTGCAACAATGCAGGAAAAATCTTACTAAATTGTTGTTCTGTTATAGCTGAAACAACTATTCTATCCCTATCCTTCTATGGAAATGTCTACATGCTCAACCAACATGGGATATTGTTATTTATACTAATCTACTACATATGCTAATCTATTATGTTGTTTTTCTGGGATTTAGCAACTGTTCTGAAGTTGTCTTCCTAAAAATCAACAAACTGTTATGCTGCAACATCTTTATTTTCCTTTGTTGTGTGTCCTCCATTGGTGGAAATGCATTGGAAGGGGTGAGAAAACACCTTATACACCTGGATCCATTCCCATATTGCCATTTTCCACCTTTATGGGTGTTCTGTTTACCTTTTTAACTAAAAATGGTTACTTTTATGCTCATTCCAGAGCTACTTCGAAATTTTTTGCTATGCAACATACTTTACGCTTAGATGTAATTAAAATTGTTAATAAGTTGTTTTTATTGGATATAAAGTCTTTCGTATTCCTCAGGAGATGATCCCAATTAGTTTTGCATGCCAATACTAACAAATTCCAAGCCATGTCATTTATTGATAGTTGGTTGGAATTTGTATGACTATTTCCTACATTTTAGCCTTGTTGACTTTTTTCTCCCATTTGGATCATGTGGAAGTGTTGTCAAGTGGATAAAGAGTCACTCCTAGCTTCCCTCAACTATTTCAAAAAAATTTCCTCATATTTAGTTGAAAAATTCCATGCCTTCCTTCATAGTGATAGGTGGTTGGAATTTGTATGGACTGTCACCTATTTTTTCCAACTGTCAAAACATGTCCAGCTGCCCTTTTGGAGTGCTCATAACTTTTTTCTCGTAACTCCAATGTACACCAAATTGTACCCACATGTTCTTGGTTAGTAAAATACTTGTGATTAGCTTTCCCAAAATGTCTAGTGGCCTGAGCTTCCAAGGCTTCATCCTCTTCCTCCATCTCATCATTTTTTAAATAATGAATAACTTCATACACCAAAACATCTAACTTTCTATGGCAATAGTGATGCATTTCCTCATCACATGACTCCGACTCATCACAATCCCCTAACACATCAGCCTGAATGGCTATCGGATTGGATACGTACCCATTGTTAGGTTTTGTATTGTAAGGTCATGTTATCCTATGGCCATGGTTTTGATTGGGCATGGTATTTTGGGTAACTTGTTTTTGTACTCAAATGATATCATTGCCTTGTTTTATGGTCATTATATTAAACTCTTCTAGCTCATAATTGGAACCTTATGGATGGGACATGATAGCCCTAGATCCACTGACATTTCTAACATTAGTAACCTTTGGATTAGGCACTAAGGTTTGACTTTGGATTTTTTGGGTCCACCCTAGAACCTTATCCTATAGAGGCATAACCATGGGATTTGCATTTGAGGCCTGAGTACTACTCGCCTCAAATATTGGCAAGGTTATCTGATTAGCAGCCATCATTTATAGAGTGGGTGGAATGATAGCATTAGGGTATGTCAAAAAATATGGAAGCGTGGGAGAGAATGGGTATGACTGATGATATGGAAAAGAATTCATCATGGGCACCTGAGGTGTCACAAATTGATTCTTCATGGCAAATTTATTGTAAGGGCCATATTGCCCTAACATGGTAAATTTAGGCATAGTGCCACCTTGCGGTGTCATTTGCTAATCAATAGTCATGGCTTTAGCAAAAGCTAAGGCCAGCGTTGTAACTTGAGGATTTCTCTTGGTAAACATGGCTATCATCGGGTCTAAGGCTGTGAGGTATAATTGCAATGCCATAGTAGCATCTATTATAAAATGATGAGTCACATTTGAATAAAGCTTTTGTAATCTTGCATTAAATGTTCTGATAGGTTCATTAGCATACCTTTTTCATGACACGAATTGGTTATACATGATGTTAGGATCTACCAATGACCTAAATTTATTAACAAAGGCATATTCCAATTGGGCCCAAGATATAGTAGACCCTGCAAGAAGATTCATATACCATTCATGAGGCATTTGGTCAAAGCTATTAGGGAAGAGTCGACAAGCGATGTCTTCATGATTGACTCCCTGCCTAATCATATGGTCCTTGTAAATTTGAACATGCTCTTCAGCTGAAATGAGACCATCATGGATAAACTTAGGGATATACCTCTCAAGGTGCCTAGGTATGTCATGGACATCCCCAGGTATACTTAACGAAGAACTTTGGGTACCAAACCAGGGAACTGGTTGTTGTTGTTGCTGTTGTTGGGCCATATTAACCAAAGATAATGGCCCTACTAAAGTAGTTGACACACTCGAGATGACGGATATAGATACACTTGATGTAGCTCTTATGGTGGAACTAATGGCTGCACACCCACTAAAGGTATTTAGATTCAGAGGTCTAAGAGCTAGCCTTTCCAAATCTTGGTAAAGCATCTCTAAACCAAATGTATCAGAAGGCTCAAATAGGATTTCGCTCCCCTCAATTTTGTATCTTGGTTTCCTAGGTTTGGGAGAAAGACTTTGAAAAATGGTTTCCTTAGTGGTTTTAGACCTAGTATCAATACATCTAGGCAGGTCCAACCTGAGAAAATTAAATCTATTATACTAATATTTCTCACAAACTAGTCAAGAGTAACATGTTGCACCTATAAACACAATATTGTTGAACCAAAACTGACCACGTTAGCATTAGGAAAAAAAAACTAAATTACAAAGCATAAAAGAAGGCCCTCCTAGTGCCAAAGATGTTGAGTGTATATTTTTCCCAATTGCAAAATACCACCACATGCAGAGTATTGAATAGAAAACTCTCTCTTGAAAAGAAACCAAATGACAAAAATTCAACTTCTCCAAGGTTCTGGTAAAATATCTAAAGATTGTAATAGTTCCAAAAATAATTCAATAATGCATGTGACCATAAACAAGGGGGTTTTTGTTGGTTCTAAACAATGCTTAGTGATTGAAATATCTAACTGAAAATCTAGTGTAAAATAAAAGCAATTCTTTTTAGGGTTTTTTAAATTGGTGCTACCTTGAATCCTTGTTAGTAAAGTATTTTATCTTCACTTAAAGGTTTCAAATGATAAAATGTGGAATTTTCCACCTCATTTTAATTTTCATGCCTTTAAGATGAAGTAATTTTAGATAATTGGGTTCATTTTATCTTCCTTATGTTGATGCCACTACCCTAATAGTAGTTAGTAGAAGTTAGCGTGTTAGCAATGTTAGCAAAATTAGCTTTCATTTATTATCTTAATTTAATGTGAAATAGCAGGTTAGTATCCCTCCTAAACCATGTTTTTTATCTGAAATCTTAGATTAATGAAGTTTGGAGGTGCAAAAATTTTGGAAAATGACCAGAATGGAAATAACTTGAAAGCTTAACAATTCTGGAAATGGACCAAAATAGAAATGAAACTAAAAGGAAATTAGTTGAAATTTTGGAAAAGGACCAGAATGGAAATAAAAGAAACTAAATTTTGGATGGACTAGAATGAAATGATTGAATGCTTGAAATAAAATGAACTTAACAAAAATGAATGAATAAACAATGAAGATTTGGTTAGCTGAAAAAGTCAAATTCTAAATTAGTTTAGCAATCTCCTCCCTGCAAAATCTCAAGTTATGAGGTAATCATAAAACAACCTGAATTAATGGACTTGCAACATAAGCACAATACCATTAAATCAAGTGCAAGACTCAAAGGAAATAATAGAGAAACTGTATCATCTTGACCTTCACCTATTGCAACCCATTTCATGGCATAAGACAATGGCTAGAAGTCACTAAAATGCAAAAATGATAAGACACTAAAAAATTTAGTTTTATGATTAGAAACCCTCCTTTTGATTTTGCTCACAAAAGTTTTCTACGCTCTCAAAATATAAAAAATGCTCTTTCTTATTGCTTTTAGAAATGTTACATCATTTCCAGTCCCCCCTAAACAGGTAGGATAGCAAGGTATAAATAATTCTTAGAAGTCCTTTCACTTCAACTTCTTTCACAATTAAAATTAAAATGGATATAATAAAATAATCCATCACCATTTTCTATGATTCAATACAATAAAATAAAACTTCTAAATATCATTTTAAACAATAATAAAACCAAAAACATTATCTTACGTAACTCCTTATATCTCACATTTCTCTTATCACATAGGTATTTTACCCAACACCCATTTTCACCCATCAAAATGAATAATAAAAAACATTTAACTATACCTTATAACCCCTACGATTTTAGGTATCCTTTAAAACATTGAATATAATCAAACAACATTCACATTAAAATAAGGCAAGTCAATCTCATTCAACAATATTTTTGTTGTGCTCCTCTTTGAATCCATACCAAACGTGCCCAAGTATTGGGATGATGTCCCTCATCCTGGGTACTTTGGTTTCCATATAACCCAGTGAGGCCATCATGCCATCGACATAGCCATGGCATTGTCAACACCACATTGTGATGCTACAATCGATGTAGCCATGGCACTGTCAAAACAACATCACCATGGTGTTTCGTTTGATCGCAGCCATGGCACTATCAACACCATGTTAGGTGGCTGCCATCGACGTAGCCATGGCATTGTCAACCCTTCACCATGGTGCTTCCATCAATCGTAGCCATGGCATTGTCAACACCATGTCAGGGGGCTACCATCGACGTAGCCATGGTGCTATCAACCCTTTGCCATGGTTGTCGAGATCCTTGCTCTTGCACTCATGTTGCGTAATACCAAAAAAAAACTTTCCATTCTCTCGAGGTAGACCTTTATCTCCATCGATTAGGGTTACAGGTTTCCCTAATAATATTTCCTTGTTGGATTTTTTGACAACATACCTTTGGATTCAACCGTTTTACTATCAAATCAGGTGCCTTATGTGTTGTCCTCCTGAAACCCTAATGCTATCTTTGGACCGCTTCCTCTTTTTCCAGCGATACGTAACCTCAAATATTTTGGAATAGCCACCCTTGTCTTTGATCATTTTGAATAGCCACCATCGCCTTCTCCTGCAATCAAATGTAACATGGTCAAACATATTATTATCACATCTTTTGTAAAGTATATTACAATAATATTATTATATACAATATAATAATATTATTATAATAATAATATTTTAGAACATTATGATATAATCATAAAAATATTATTATAATAACATTTTAGAACATTTTCATAATCAATATTACTATAATATACATAATATAATTAATATAATTATATTAGGTAGATAATAGCATATTATTTTCTATCACAATTTCTTTGTACGTTTTGTATCCTCTTCTTGTTTTAGGTAATGTTTTGGTCAGACCTTGCTTTATTAAACACATTCTATCACCTTAGATAGTATGAAGAACATTAAACTCTATTTATCAAATGGATTTTAATTAATCTAAGCATTAATGCCTAGATTAATTAATCATTAAATATCAAATAACTAAAGCAATTAAAATCATTAACATAAACGGAAAAACATCACTATTCTTACAAGCCAAAGAAAACCAAAAACCTTTAATACCAAAACATGACAAGTGGGTCCCCAAGAAGCTTGGGGTGGTTGTGGAAACTCCACAACAAAATGGTGACTCTATTGGGAAATGCTCCTGAGCATTTCGATGAGAACCCAAAAAGAAAATCTAAAAACACACTCCAAAATAGGAAGCAGCAAGCATCAACAAATGCATAAATAATGTCAATAGACTCATAAGAATAGCAAAATATTAGAATCATGCAATATTAACTTTGTGTGTGAAGTACTCATCTTATTGTATGTAACTTTTCTGCATTGCATCACCAATTTTACTTTACTAGAATTATCACAATGAATATAGAGAGCTTTGAGGGTAAAAATTTTATAGCATGGGCAACACATTCTATGGTGGCTTGGGCAAACACCTCAAAAATGTCTAACCATCTTAGGATCAAATGTGTGTGCGATGAATTCATTGACCAGATCTAAATCTTGGTTATGATCCATCATCATAAAGGGTTAGTGTGTGCAAGTGGACCTTAGAGCTTTGGGGAATTGGATTCTCAAACAAGGTGTGATGAGAATATAATCCTATCCTTTACTGCTCTCATATTTGACCAAAATAATTAAACCAGTTATGGATGAGGTCATCAGACTAATCTATCCTCATGACAGACATAAATCTAAACCTTTCAGGAGTCATTTACCCAAGCATGAGTGTACTCCACTACCATTAAAGCGTCTATAGCCTCAATGGAGGTTAACCCCATAGTCCAGTCTTATTTGCTTGGATTTGCTCTATATTTTTTTCCTTAAAGAATTTTGGGGATGACTCCCATCCTTCTAAGGGACAAGTATTACGATCCTTACAATTTAGTTTAGAGTTTTGAAGAATCAGATTCTCAACCAAGGTATGATGATAATTTGACCCTATCCTTACTACTCTGATTTGTAAATCATGCTAATGGTGATAACCACTATTTTATGAGCATAAATATTGTAGTGGTAAAAACCACTATTCATGGACTATGTGCAGGGTGGGATAGACTAGAATTATCTTTTCACCTCACATCCCCATCCAAGTATGGTTTCATATTATTTTACCCAAGATGTTGGACATGGAAAAAAATGTGATAGACCCACAGAAACTCCGGCAATAGTTTCTAAACCTAAGATCTTCTTAGTGTTCTTTGTGCCTTTGATCCCAAGATAATTGGACTTCACTTTCATGATGTTTATGTGATAAGAATGTGCCCTTGAGACATGGGTGGATGATATGCAAAAATCAAAGACTTCATGCTTCATGAGTTGCAAACAATATTCACATTTTCAAGCCCTTTTGCCATATGATTCCAATGTTTCACATCCTTTTAGTCTTGGTTGACATTCATATACACATAGGCTGACCTCTTAATATTACAATAAAATCCAAAACTGGACAACCTTGACACACTAAAAACTTCTAAAATCAAAGAAAATAAAATAAACAGGAAATAAAACTGACAAGACAAACAATCAAGCAACCTGATTAGTGTACATATAATACAATGAATCTACCCTTAGGCCTAAAAATAAAGCTTTAAATGAAAGTCATTGATGGGTAAGGTCAAATCCTTTCCATCCAAAGTTTTTAATCTAAAACTATTTTCACCTAGGACTTCAGATATTAGATAAGGTCCCAGCCACAAGCAATCAAATTTTTCATGTTCTCCTTTTTTCTCATGCCTTTTATCCCACAACAAAACTAAATCGGAAGCTTTGAAGGCCTTAATTTTGGACCGTTTATCATACCACATTTTGATTATCTCTTGATGTTTGCTGAAATGAAGCATGGCTTCCTCCCTCTTCTCATCAAGATGCATTAATTGTGTTAATCTGGTTTCAATTTTATTATCAGTCCCAATATAGTCTTTTATAAAATGTAAAGTTTACAATTTCAGATTAGTGGGAAAAATATGATCTTGCCCATAGACTAAGTGATAAGGATATTTCCCAATCGACTCCTTGCTTCTGGTCCTATCTACCCAAAGGGTAGATTTTAACTTACTATGCCAATCTCTAGGGTTCTTTTCAAGTAATTTTTTGATTATGCATAATAAATTTTATTTGATGATTCTGCCAAACCATTGCCTTGGGGGTAATAATTGGAAGAGAATTTTAGACTCACATTATTGTCGTACGTCCAATTTGTAAATTCTAAAGAGAAAAAGGTAGAACCATTGTCACTTACTAAGGAGTTAAGCATTCCAAAATGAGTGACTATGTTTTCCTCTAGAAATATAATCACAACCTCGGAGGTGGCATTCTTAGTAGGTATAGCCTTTGTCCACCTTATGCAGTAATCAGTAGCGATGAGGATGAACTTATGGAAATTATACGAGTTAGGATTTATCACCCCAATAAATTCTAATCCCCATTGTGCAAATGATCTCATCTCTACCACTAACTACAATGGCATTGCTGCATTTCGCTCTCTGTTGGCTACCACTTGGCATATGTGACATGTTCTTACATGTGTATGTGCGTCTTTAAACAAGTGGGGCCAGTAATATCTAGCTCTAAGAATCTGGTGTGTTGTCGTATTTTTTGACTCATGTCCAGTTCCATACTTACCATGGAAGTCTTTGAGTACTTGGGTTGCTTCCTCTTGAGTAATGCAATGAAGGAAAATTCCTTCGTGATTCTTCCATTCCTCTGTAGTGATATCATTAACCTCATAGTTTTGGCACATTATTGAAGGGTCAATTTCTATGATGGCCTTGACCAAACCTTGTCCATGCACTATCTTCATGGGCTTTATATCTAAGTCAAATTCTTGAAGGGTAGAAATTTGTTTCCTCCTCATTTCACCTAGCTCACTCTGTAAGAACATGGACTTTATTACAGGGTCAAGAACTATAGCAAAAAATTTACTATGCACAATGTAATGCCTAAATTTTTTTACAGTTTTAAACAAGGCATACATTTGCTTCTCTAAGACAGAATACCTCAGCTTCGTATCCTTCAAAGGAGAAATCAGAAAGGCTATTGGATTTTCAATGTTGTCTTCACTTTTCTAATTTAACACTGTAGCACCCTAAAATTGGTGTAGTTAAACCCTTAGTAAAAGATAAAAATTTGAATTTTAACTCCAAAACTGCCTGTTACCCGTTCCCCTCATTTTTCATGTCATTTTTAGGATTTTTTTTGACCGTTGAACAATATCGTCGACGATCAGATCAAATTGTCCCAGATTTGACGAATTCACGGAACAGAATGTCCAGATGATTTCATCCCAAAACTGAATTTTCATAATTAGCTTCTATTTCAACAGCTTCTCTAACTTGGGCAGAAAGCGTTTATGTGCGATTAGAGTATCCCTTGTTGGAGATCTCCCAAATTGGGGTGATCTCCAACCTCCTAAATTCTCCCTAAATCCTATATAAACTTCGGATTTTCCTTGACTTCCCCTTGGCTTATTTTTCTTGTAACTTTAGTTTCTCGTCCATTAAAACACCTTCCCACCATTGTTGCATTGTGTATTTCAAGTTTTTCTTGTAGGAATTTTACTTTTTTTCAGCCAAAGCAAGCTCGGATCGTTGCAGGCGATTCCAGACGATTTTGGACGATCCTGTCATAGATCAGTGATGATCTCGTACGATTGGATACAATCTCAACTATAGTCCAGATTGGGGGCAATTAGAGCCCGATTTTAAATTTTTTTATCTTCTCTCTTCATTTCCTTATGCATTAACTTAGTTTATTCTATTTCTGCATTCTAGAGTTCACCTCGTTTAGCATAGATGCATTATAAAGTTAAAATAAATTAGTAAATTAATGCATTTCCTTTAATTTTTATCTGGATTCATCATTTAGGCAAGTTTACTATCATTTCTATCATGTCCCCTTGCTTTTGTAGTTGCATTTTTGGTCTTTGGTATCTATTTCTATGATTGCAGGTTTCTGACGAATTTGTTTGACGAATTCGTCAGGTCGACGATGATCTCGTCTGATCTCAGATGACCAACTATGATCTGAGATGATTTTGTGCAATTGCATATGATAATGTAATATTTGAGACAATCTAGACTTCTACAAACCTCAAAATCTTCATCAAACATCCGGAATCAGGTACATTCTATCTTATTTAGCACACTTTCTGTGTTTAGCACTTATTCATGTTTTCTGTATCCATATAAATCAGCATCGGCATATAGAATAGCTTAGATTCATCTTGGCCAAACCTAGGATATGAATGATTAAAGTACAAAATGAACACATCAAACCCATTCTCAACCTAGGCATGGAAACTGCCACTCAAAATTTTCCTGGTGAACCCACCATCCATCGAAATTTCACCCTTATACCCCTTCCCCAAGAGGCGTGACCTTCAAAGGGCCTCTCAGTTCGAGGTATTGTCCCATCCTTCTCGCATCCCCCTTTTGGGTGTGGATCCTATAGCCTAAAGGTAAGGATGTGAAAAATTTGGAGCGATACATTTTGGTGAACCCGACGTGAAAACTAAAACCTTTTGAAAACAATCCAAAAATAATAATAATAAATGCATTTAGAATCATTAGACAAACAATTAAAGTTGCATATCATATTTAGATGGTAGATTATAATAAAAGACAAGTTGTCACCATAAATGTTGAAAATCAATTAGCATCCATAGAGATTACTTCTTTGCTTAGAGTATCTCAAACATATAGAGTCCCACATTTATGGGACAAACTTAATAGGAGATTGAGTATTATTTCATCTAGGTTGATAGAACTTAGGCAAATTAAGAGGTTTGTCCTAGATAAAATCTTGGATCCTGATCAGGTGACTTTGTACCATGAGCTTCAGAGAGCTTGCCATAGGTGGTTAGCTGATAAAATAGCACTTGTGTCTTCCGAGTTGTACACCTTTGAGGAATACCTCGACAACGCAGTTATAGTACATAAATTTCTATCTCATATAGAGGATTAAGAGGTCGTTCTTATGGATAGAAAGAGATGTAATACAGTTCCTAGAGTTGTGTTATATCGAGACTATTGCCATGAACTTTATTTCTACAGGTCAGAGTCTGAAACAGATAATATCACCATAGCACATTTTGTCAAATTCTTGAAAAACCATTTACAATTTGAAGAGGAGCATTTCATGACTCCTGATGAACTTGATCATATTAATGATATCCATAAACTATTTATAGAAAACTAAGCCATTATTTTATTATTATTATTTCTTGCATTTAGTATGTTGTTTGTTGTCTTTATAATATTATTATAAAAACATTAAAAAAAACACACAAAAACAAAACAAAAATATAACAAAAATTAAAACATTTCCTTTTTATAGTAGGTATATAATTAAAATATATACCTCCCAAACTTGTCACAAATATATATATATATATATATATATATATATATATATATTTGCTAAAATCTAAGTTTAAGCATAATGACTAGACTTAGGAATGGAAAACAGACTGAAGTAGAAGAAGATTGGTTAGGAAAACCATCAAATAACCCGAGATGTCCTTCCTGAAGACCCAATTCAAGAAGAAGGAACCCTAGACCAATAAGAAGAAGAGTTTGTTGAAGGAAATGAACAAAGAGAAACTGTTAGAGAGGAAGGATCCTCATCCCCTAAAATGTCTTCGAGAGGAGCTATTACTTTTGAGAACATGGAACATTTATGGAATTTCCTCAATACTAATATTGGCACTCTTAATAGAGTATTCCATATGGACAAGGATCAAATTAGTGACACTCAAGCAACCCTAGAAGAAATATATCACACACGCACTAATCCCTTGTCCTTCGTTGATCAAGAAAGTGATCAAGCTGGACCATCCAATTTGGATATGGCTGCTATAATCTAGAACATGCAACAACAACAGGTTACCCAACCACCTAGAGTGCATGTTACCAAGCCTAGAGTTATTCCCACACAAAAGAAACCTTCATTCACTGCTCTATTTCTCCAAGTTATTGATCAACATACCTCAAATTAACAAAAGCCCAAAACAAAACCAAACACCAATCTCCAAAAATCTGGGATACAACATAATGCTACTACAAATCTTCTTCATAATACTCTCCCTACCAACCATTTGCATAATAGCAATATAGCATCTAATCCTTACGTCATGCCATCATACGCTCACAAATCCCATGTGCATGTGCCACCAAACCAATATGGTGGAAAAACTAGTAATATGGAAGCCATGGTGAAATAGTTAGTCTCCCGCATGGACCAGATAGATCCCTACCGTCCCTCATACAATTATCGAGAGATGTGTAGTTAGCCTTTAGATCCTATAGTCGTAGCACAACCATATCCTAAACACTTTCCTATGCCTGTCCTACCTATATACAAAGGAACCGAAGATCCCATAGAGCATCTTTGTATGTTTAGGATAGCATGTCATGATATATCACATGATGACTTGTTATTACTAAAAATGTTCCTGAAAATTTTAGGAGGAATGGCATTAGAGTGGTATTATCAATTACCCACTCATTATTTGAGGAATTTCGAAGAAACAACCGAGTCTTTTGTTCATCAATTTAGTGCCTACATCGAAAGGCATGTAACTATTAAATATTTGTACAACTTAAAACAAGACAAATATGAATGTTTTGCTGATTTCCTAGCTCGGTGGAGATAGTTGATAGGAAAATTACACTTTGTGTTACCTTATCGAGAAATGCTAGATATCTTTATCAATAATTTACAAGAACAACTATCCTATGAGTTATCAACTACTACCTTGACCACCTTTGATCAAGCTATAGACTTAGATTGAATATTGGAAGATGCTCTCATTAGGAGAGGTCGGCTTAAAAAGAAATACGATGAGAAAACATCCATAAATCAATATAAGAATAAACAAGTTGTGGGTGATGGAGTCACTGATAGTAGAAATATTGCTAATGTTAATGCTGCGAAGACAATGGAGAAGTTTATACTAAAACCTCCTGATAAAACACCTTGAGAATTTACTAGGTTAAATCAAACTCTATCAACCATTCTACCACAATTATTAGAATGAGGTTTGATTCAATTACCAACTATCTAGGATCCTGATCCAACTATACCTGGATACAGAGCCGATTTACACTATGATTTCCATAAAGGACCTGGACACGCTACCAACTCTTGTAAAATATTAAACATAAAATACAAGACTTAATTGATAACAATGATATGGAGGTGCAAACCTTTCAACCTAAACAAAATCCTCCTAATAATGCTCAAAATAACATCCCCAAAAATCAAAATCAGAATGCCAACCAATCATTGGACATATTTCAACATCCTTTACCAAAGCATGGTAAAGAGGTGGCTAATCAAATTGAGCATCATAATGTTACCCCTCCTACCCGATATGTAGGGACTATTAGTGGACATTCACCTGCTCATGATCTACAAATATTTGACACAACTTTATCCATGGTTACGACTAGACCTCTATATAATATTCGGACACCTGATATTAGTGATACAAAATATGAGACTGAAAGTGACATGGAAATCACATCAAATCAATTGAATAGTTCTAAATATGAATCAGATGTTATTCAACCTATCACAAATTATATGGTTTTGGAAGAACCATTTCCAAGAAGAGTCACTACTAGACCATCTTCTCACCAATCACCTTCTAATGAACAAGCCATAAACGCTAGACCAAGACCCATTCATCATCCGCAAAATAATATTGTAGGTACCATCGGAGTTGTTACTCAACAACAGGCTCAAAATTCTCAACAAGATCAAACTTAGAACTATGGATCAGCTCCATTTGTTTTGAAAGTTCCTCATAAAGGGAATCATGCACCTAATGTTCAACCTAAACCTCCTTATAATATTAATGAGCAATTATCAAATACTATAGCTAGAATTTTCCTTTTGGACATTTTCAAATCTTCTCCTACACATAGGGATGAATTAATGCTCACATTAAGCCAAATGATGGTACCACAAAACATTCAACCTGAAGCCATGGCCAATACTATCATAACTTGAGAAGTCGATTGTATTGACTTCCGGGATAGAGATATACCACAACATAGTCTACATAAGGATAACCCCTTATATATTACTACCCTAATTGGAGATGTAGTAGTTAAACGAGTCTTGATTGATAATGGTTCATCTTTAAACATTTGCACTTTTGAATTCTACCAAATATTTGGGTTTAGAAGTGACAAAATGAAAAGAACTGATATGATCATAAAATCCTTCAATGACAAAACACAAGAAATGTGTGGAGTTATTACTATCCCATTGCAAGTTGGTCCAAGAACCTTAGACACGATCGTGTTTATTGTACATTGCCATGCATCGTACAATATACTCTTGGGTCGCCCTTGGATCAATGCGATGCAAGTTGTTCCCTCAAATTTACATTATTGTGTTAAATTCAAATTTAAAAATCAGTTGGTTACCATTCATGGTGATCCCAGACCCTTTGATATGTGTGCTTTGGTAGAACCTGTTGGAGTTCAATTTTACCCTGCTCTATCATCCACACATCCTAATTCTCATTATCCATCTAAACGTGTGAAACACACACCCATAACATCATCTACTTTTTCTCCATCAACTCCACATCTACATATAGTTCAACCATCTTCCGAACAAACCACATTAGGACCTCAAAAATATCCTAAACCCACAACCAATGCTTCCTATTTTACTCCTATAACTTCCATGCCTATAGACTTGTCCATCGACATCTCTCCAACATCTACACCTACAAGAGGCATGTTTTCTACATCCGAAGATGTAGGAAATTTTCCTTCTACCTCTTATGCTCTTACTGATGAGCTCTTACTCAATTTATCTAAAATTCTTATATCAGAAAAAATAAACACTGCTATGCAAGATTCCCTTATTTTAAATAATTTGCCACCCTCTCCTTGTACCTTGGGCCTCCCATAGCCTATGGGAAGTATTTACCAGGTTGGGAGCTGTGCTTTTATTTATAAGGGATATGATTGGGGCAAAATACCTAGAAACATCAAGACACATTATGATGGATATGCTTGATGTTATTTTACTAATGAGTATATTAAAGCTAAGCCTATAATGCTTAAATTAGGATATAAAGGGAAAGGTTTGGGACCTTTCTAGAATGGTATGAAAAAACCTTTTGAGGTAGATTCATGGCCCACCCAATGTGGTGTGGGTCTATTTCCTAGTAAGGGTCAGCCCTTCCCATTTGAGGATGATGACCATCTCATATGTTACCAAGATTATTTGGATAAACATGATGCTTTGCATTTAATGAATAATCCATTTACATGTAATATGCTATCCATAGCTTACCCTCAGATGATCGCTGAATCCGATGATGAGTTGGAGGGAGATATCTTCCATGATGTCTCCGTTGAGGAATTATTACATAACAAATTTTATTTCGATGGCTCTATACCTAGTATAGCCCAGCTTGAGGCCATGACTCCTCAAGATGAATTATCTAAGCTAACCTCGAAATAATTACAATAATTGGGCGTTTCACCCGCCCCACCTAATTTTGAGAGAGATCTACACATGGAAGTAGAGAATGTCATAAAAATTAACATTGGAACCAAAGATAATCCTCACATAATCAACATTGGATCAGAATTGAGTCAAGACAAACAAGATAAATACATTGCATTTATTAAGGAATATGAAGATGTCTTTTCTTGGACATATGAAGATATGCCAGGATTAGACCCTTCTGTAGTTATGCATCACCTAGTAGTCCATCCGGATGCTAAACCTGTTAAGCAAAAACTTAGAAAAATGCATCCTAAAGTGGCCTTACTAGTCAATGGGGAATTAGAAAAACTCTTGAAGGTTATTTTTATACAAGCCATTGATTATGTTGAATGGATCTCGAATGTAGTTCTAGTAACTAAGAAAGAAGCTACCAAAGTTAGGGTTTGCACAAACTTTAGAGATATTAATGTTGCATGCCCTAAAGATGATTTTCCTCTTCCCAACATGGATCAGATCATTGATTTTACTGTTGGAAGTGGAATGATATCCTTAATGGATGGATTTTATGGTTATAATCAAATCAGGATAGCTCCTGAAGATCAGGCTAAAAAAACCTTTATTACCCCTTGGGGGACCTTTTGTTGGAAAGTGATGCCATTTGGTTTGAAGAATGCAAGTGCAACATATCAACGAGCCATGACTTATATCTTTCATGATATGATGCATGATATTCTACATGATTATGTAGATGATATTATAGCTCGTTCCATCAAAGAAGATGATCATTTAGATGACTTGAGAAAAGTATTTGATCGGTTAAGGGAATATCTTATCCGACTAAATCCAACCAAATGTATATTCGAAGTTAAGTCCGATAAATTATTGGGGGTTATAGTTTCTTTACGTGGCATTGAAATTGACCCTCTCAAGATCATGGCTATCACTAATATGCCCACACCCACAAATATATCTGAATTACGGAGTCTACAAGGTAAGCTTCAAGCTATTCATCGCTTCATCGATAAGTTGGCGGATAAAATAGGACCCTTTCTTAAGCTTCTTAAGAAAGATGTCTCTTTTCATTGGGATGACGAATGTCAGGAAGCATTTGAACTCCTCAAACAATATCTCCTTAACCCACCTGTGCTTTCACCACCTAGATATGATCACCCATTTATCTTGTATATTTTTGCTTCAGATCTTGCCTTAGGAGCTATGTTAGCTCAACTTGACGATGAGAAGAAAGAGCATGCTAATTATTACATTAGTAGAACCTTAATCAGTTATGAAACCCGCTACACAACATTAGAGAAGTTATGTCTAGCAGTTGTATTTTCTACATAGAAACTATGCCATTATATGCTCAGTCAAAAAATGTATGTTATTGCTAAATTCGATCCTTTGCGGTATCTCATGAGTCGACCGTACTTATCTGGTCACACAGCAAAGTGGGTTCTTGTGCTAAGCGAGTTTGAACTCATGTTTATAGGACAAAAATTTGTTAAGGGTCAAATCATAGTAGATCAATTAGTTGCTGCACCCTTAGAGTCTACCCATCCCCTCATCATTGAGTTTCTCGATGAATGCCTTAAAATAGAGGTAGACCATCCAGAGCAATGGTCCCTATACTTTGATAGAGCCCGATGCATGAGTGGGGCTGGTGCAAGTATTATTTTAATATCTCCATAGAAACATCTTATACCTTTGTCCTTTAAATTAACGTTTGCTTGTACTAATAACACTGCTGGATATGAGGCTCTAATCCTTGGATTACGAGCTACCTTGGCACTAAAAATTAAAAATCTATTGGTTTTCGGTGATTCTCAACTTGTCATAAATCAAATCAATGATGTTTATCAAACCAGAGATGATAAATTACGTCCATATAAAGCATATGTCTTACAATTATTATCTCTATTTTATCAAGTTACCTTGGAAGCTATTCCTCGAACTAGCAACTATGCGGCTGACGCTATGGCTGCAGCTACATCTCTTTTACCCTTGGAGTTAGATGACGAATATGCTACCATCATTATTCATCGACTCCAGGAACCCACTTCAAATAAATCATGCTTAGAACCTTTGGATGTGTTTCTAATCAATGAAACTACTCCTAAACCTTGGTACACTGATATATTTAATTTTCTTCAAAATGGGACCTTCCCTGAAGGTTGTAATAGCAACCAACGCTTGTTATTACGTAGACGAGAAAGTCGCTTCGTAATTATTGGCAATACATTGTATAGGAGATCTTTTGAAGGTATCCTATTGAGATGTTTGAATCTAGAAGAATCTAGATCAGCTTTGAGTGAAGCCCACAATGGATCTTGTGGGGGACATTTTAGTGGTAGCGCCATTGCTAAGAAGCTCCTTAGGATAGGATATTTTTGGCCCACCATGGAGAATGATGCACATGATTATGTGTGCCATTGCGACAAGTGCCAAAAACATGCTGACCTTGTCCATGTGCCTGCACAAGAACTGCAGGCTATTTCATCTCCTTGGCCCTTTTCAAAATGGGGCTTAGACATCATTGGAAAAATCAACCCTGTGTCATCTGATGGACACAAATTCATCATAACCACCACCGAGTATTTCATGAAGTGGGTTGAAGCTATGCCCTTAGCTTCTTGCACTGGAACCCAAGTTTCCAAATTTATTTTTAATCAAATTATTTGTAGGTTTAGAATTCCTACAAATCTCATCTCAGATAATGGAACTTGTTTCAAAAATAAATATGTCAAAAAATTATGTCAAAAATATAAAATTCAACATCGTTGGTCCACTCCCTATTATCCTCAGGGTAATGGCCAAGCAAAAGCATCTAATAAAACATTAATTAAAATCCTCAAAATATTGGTCAATAAATCTAGTCGAGATTGGCACATTCAACTATATCCTACTTTGTGGGCTTATCGAACTAGTGTTCGCACTCCCACGGGCACTTCACCTTTTGTTTTGGTTTATGGCATTGAAGTTGTTTTTCCCTTTGAATTAGAAGTTCCTTCTTTGGCTCTACTACTTCAAGATACTGAAGTAGGAGATGAATATCATGCTGGCAGACTTAGTCAGTTGGAACTCTTAGATGAGAAGTGCATCAATGCTTTGGAACATCTTCGTGCCTACCAAAACAAGCTCAAGCGAGCATACCTCAAGAAAGTTCATCATCGATCCTTTGAGATCGACGACCTTGTCTTAAAAGAAAATAAAAAAAATACTAATGCAACTAAAGATCTTAAAGGTAAATTCGAGCCCAACTGGCTTGGACCGTATATCATCACTGCTAAATTTGGATCGGGAGCATACCGATTAGCTACCTTAGATGGTAAAGATCTTAAAGAACCTATGAACATTATGCATCTTAAGTGCTATTATGCATAACATCTGGTCATTTCATCATTCTATATATTGTTATTTTGTATACTGTTTCATTTTAGTCATCCATATAAAAATTTCAAAATAGTAATAGTATTTATTCTTTCAATTCATAAATTAAAATCAAAATATAAAAACTTCAAAATCATCAAAATATTCAAAAACATTTTTTATTTTTGAACCTGTCAATTCTTGAAATATTGCAATTATATTTTCAGTTATTTTGGATAAATTAGCATTTATTTGGAATCCCGCACTTTCACACTCACATGAATAAATATCTTGATTTTATTTGGTATGATTATTAATCTCTCTTATATCAAAGTCCACAATTGAATTAAATAAAGTTTTGAGCATAGAGAATTGATCTTGTTATTTACTTGAACCAAGCATATCTTTTCACATTAAAATGATTTCATTGCAAATTCGATATGATGCTACATAGTAGAAATGGTTTCTTGAGCGAAAAGTTTCCCCTGCTATCCTATCATGCACATGGTCTAGAATCTTTGAGAATTGACAAAAGGACAAGCTCACCCCTACCCAGAATAAAAATCCCTTGCTCCATAGCCAATCCGAGCAAGTATCCCTAGTATAGGAAGAAAAAAGAAAATTCAAAGAAAATGAGAAAAAGAAAAATATTATTTTGTACCATCACAACAATATTTCAGCATTGTCTTAGTTCCAAGCAAAAATACAAAAAATATATATATATAAAAAATAAAGAGAGAAAAAGAGAAAATAAAAAGCAAAAAGCAATAAAATCCCTTTCCCTACCCCTTGAAAAAGAAAAGAAGGGTGAATGAGCTTGAATCCCTGGAATTCTCAATTATTCAAAAACTATGAGGTAAGCCCCATAACAGGTGGTTTGTGCCCAACCCGCTTGGCCTTGGGTAATCCCTAGCGTGGTGATATGTCTGTCACATTAGCGACCTTATTTTGTATAGACCTATGTCGGCTTATGGATTAGCTAGCTCTTGATGACCCGACTTACATAGTAGTCGCAGTACGATTACATGCATATAAATCATGGTCAACGAACACTTATTTGGTTAATTCAAATTACTTGTATCAAATTATCTTGCTCAAAATTGGTAAATGAACAATACAATTGCACACACATTTGTATTTGAGATATTTTGTATCATTATGATAAATCAAGATCGGCAATGAACTCACATCTGCACATGGGGTTCCTTATAAATCTACATTTTGTCTTTGAGATAATTTAAAATATTTCTGCAATTCTTTTAGAATCATTTCATCTTCTTATTTAAAAACATTTGCTTAGCATAAAAATAGTTAAATATATTTCTTTCCAAAATCCAAAATTTTCTTTCACAACATCTTCAAAAACCTAGTAAATAAAGTCACGTTATTATTTTTTGTTTATCTCAAAATCAAAAAAAACAATCATGCAATAAAACTATTATATCAATTTCCTTTTTGGATTTCACGATGATGGTATAAGTCTATACCTATAATTCTATGCCTAGCGCAAACCATTGTTCTCATTTTATTTCCCATTCATCTTAATTCATAAAAACATATGGCTTACATCATTATGTTACACAATTGTGCTTTAAAAGGAACACAATTTTTTTATTTTCATTTCATTATGTCAACATTCCATTTTGCAACCATGGTATAATTCCTAAGGAATTGTTCAAAATTTTATCACACTTAGGAATTTATGCCTAGAAAAAATCATATTTTCTTTTATATTTCATGCATAATATTTTTATGAAAATCTGAAAACAAATCATCACCATCATCATTTTTCATCATCACAACACAAAGTCTTAAGACAGTCTCTTAAGCACCCTTTTACTTTTAGCAATATTTCTATACTGGGATTAGCTTGATGACCTAGTGAGCGACGACTCCATGAAATGGTCTATAACAATGACAATGTCCTTTGAAATTATTGTTAGAAGTCCCTTTTATTTTGCATCACATCACACCACCAAAACAACCAATTTGTTTACATCAGATTATTCCATTTAAAATTTTATGGCATGACATAAAATTATAATTTATTTCCAATGACATAATTACATGAATAATCAATCAACAAATCCAAAATTAAAGCATCATACAACATATACACAAGTCATATCATCAAAAAGACCATATATATATATCAACAAATTATGTACATCATATCAAAACTGGATTGGTATGCCACAATCTATACCCTGGCATACTCAATCCTCCCAAAAATATATGCAATCCAGTCTATAGCAGCTAGCCTCGAGAAGCCCTCGAGCTCTCAGCCTCATCTCCTCTCCCGCCTTGAGGTGGAGGAGGTGGTCCCATAGAGGTCCGGGTTGTGTCTCGGGTCCTCACCATCGATCGTGAGGATGTCCTCGATGATCCCACCCTGATCATCTTTGTAATGCCATCTAGCAGCTGTAACCTCTGGCCCTCTGGAACCAGCTATAAGTATACTCCTTGATAGAACATGGTCTGAGCCATAGACCGCACCAACTCCTGCATGCTCGCCCCTCCACTCTGAGCCCTGAGCCATGTAGCCTCATCCTGCAATGTCTGCACCTAAGCCCGGAGGTGGGCATTCTCAGCCCGGAGAGCCGCCATCTCATTGCTCTCCCCTACCTCGACACCCTTGCCCTTATCGGGCGATGGTGGCCTCTCCCCCTGCTAGTAATGGAATCCCTCCTCCCTCCTCCCTATCCGCTACGGTCTCTATGGAGCTTGTGGCATCCTCTGGCATCTCTCCTATAGAGACCATCACTGCTCTCTCCCTCTACGACCTTGTGCTACCTCAATAGTAGCCTGGCATCACCTCCCCATCTATCACACAACCGCGTGCACCGAACCTTATGCCCTCGTCATTCGAGGAGGGCGGATGCCTACATACCAGGCATCGTATCCATCAACGACCCCAGCGTCATCCCCATCCACTGGTTAGATGGGGGCATCATCCACGTCTTGGCTCTAGAATCATTGCATATCCGGAGCCCCGCTTAGTGTGGTATTATCTTGGATAGTCTAGGAGTACTCATAGTCCCTGAGAGATGGGATCCCCTATTGTAGACCGAACTGTCACACAACTCGGTCGTAGCGGTGGAGCTCTACCTCTCCCCACTCCATCCTCAACCAATAGACTTGCCTGATGTGAGCCAACTCCTGTCCATCCTCTCCCCACCCTGGATGCTCTCTCCATGGCCTCCAGGTGATCTGGTCTAGGATGAGGTCATCTAGAAACCTCCATGACATCGGTAGATATATCCATCATTGTGACCCTCTCTGTAGCCACCAATAGAAAACCCGGGGTCTCTCTCGGTCAACCCCTATCAGTGGGAGTCCTACCGGCCTCCGCACCGTGATGTGCTCCCAACACCAAACCTGTAGCAACAATGTCAAAACCAGACATCGACCTCCCTTGTATATGACCCCATGCAGGATCCTATACAAGCAACACAATACAAAGCTACCCCATGCAAATCTATACTCATGGTCTCTCATGTCATAGACCACATCTGAAAGGAGCCATGGTAATCTACATCTGATCTGGTGGCACAGCAGTAGGCCACCCACTATCCCTACCAAAACTTGAGTCAACCTAGATGCCCCAGGCATCTGCCTCAAAGACTCGATGTTCACTCCACCCTTCTCCAAGGTGAAGCTCGGGTCTCCGCACAGCCTCATCATAGCCTGGCCCTGATTGGCCGTAGGAGTCATCAACCATCCCTATATGGGGATCCTCAAGATCCTCCATATGTCCTCTAGAGTGGGAGCCATCTCCCTTATCGGTAACCAGAAGCAGGATGACCCCGGATACCATCTCTCTGCTAGGGCTATCAGTAGCCCCATGTCTATCGATATTTGTGGCATCTCTACCACATGTAGTTCGACCTGTGCCAGTTGGTCTCACTCCGCCTGGTCGAGCATGGCCACGTCATCCCTCAGCCCCCCGTATTTCCATTCTCAACTCTTTAGTAATCCCCTCTGCAAAATAAACAATAAAACAACAAAATTCATTAATAAAACAATTATTACAATCAATTAAATACAATTCAAACAAGCTTAATTTCATAAAAATGATGATATCATCCACCATTGGATGATATCATCCTAAATTAAATCAAATCGTCCTTTTTAGGATGAAATCATCTCCGATTTCTCAACTTGGGGATCGCCCCTTGTTGGACGGGATCGCCCCTATTTCATCGATTTCGCCCTTAGACGAAATCAACGATCTAGGGACGATTTCGATGAAATTGGGACGATTTCGTCCCGACGTTGTCGACGGCCTAAAAACGGCCGCGATGCCCCAAAAAAGTCAAAATTTAAATTGCAAATTACACAAATCAAATTAAAACATAATTCACTAGGTTTAGATTCTTACCCGTAGCCCGTGTCGGACCTCTATCGATCTGTGCGTGGTTTCGACCATTTTGTCTGCAGAGCTCTAAAAACAGTGAAAATGAACAATAAAAATGAATTAGGGTTTTACCCTATTTTTCTTAATTTTATTTTAAAAAAACAACATTTTTAATTTTGCTTTTCTACGCTTTTACCTCAAATGTTCGATTTGGGTAAAAACACGGAGGGGGCACCATAGTAAGCAGTCGTACGATTCGACCTAGAATCGTCATCTAAAAAATTGAGTAAATTTTTGCTTTCTCGTAAAATGGGAAGAACTCGTCTTTAACGCATTTTCTTTGGAAAATTTGCTAAAGAGGGGGAAAAATGTAGCACCCTAAAATTGGCACAGTTAAACCCTTAGTAAAAAGATAAAAATTTGAATTTTAACTCCAAAACCGCCCGTTACCCGCTCCCCTTGTTTTCCATGCCATTTTTAGGATTTGTTTTGACCGTTGGACGATATCGTCGACGATCAGATGAAATCGTCCCAGATCTAATGAATTCGTCTAGAACAAAACGTCCAGACAATTTCATCCCAAAACTAATTTTCATAATTAGCTTCTGTTTCAACAGCTTCTCTAACTTGGGTAGAAAGCGTGTCTATGCGGTTAGAGTCTCCCTCGTTGGAGATCTCCCAAATTGGGGTGATCTCCAACCTCCTAACTTCTCCCTAAATCCTATATAAACTTAGGATTTTCCTTGACTTCCCCCTGGCTGATTTTTCCTATAACTTTAGTTTCTCGTGCATTAAAACACCTTCCCACCATTGTTGCATTGTGTATTTCAAGTTTTTCTTGTAGGAATTTTACTTTTTTTCAGTCGAAGCAAGCTCGGATCGTCGTTGGCGATTCCAGATGATTTTGTATGATCCTATCATAGATCGGTGATGATATCATATGATTGGAGGCGATCTCAACTGCAGTCTATATTGGGGGCAATCAGAGCCCGAGTTTGCATTTTTTTATCTTCTCTCTTCATTTCCTTATGCATTAACTTAGTTTATTCTATTTCTGCATTCTGGAGTTCACCTCATTTAGCATAGATGCATGATAAAGTTAAAATAAATTATTAAATTAATGCATTTCCTTTAATTGTTATCTGGATTTATCATTTAGGCAAGTTTACTGTCATTTCTATCATTTCCCCTTGCTTTTGCAGTTGCATTTTTGGTCTTTGGTATCTGTTTCTGTGATTGTAGGTTTTTGATGAATTCGTCAGGTTGACGATGATCTCGTATGATCTCAGATGATCGAATATGATCTGAGATGATTCTGTGCAATTGCAGATGATAATGTAAGATTTGAGATGATCTGGACTTCTACAAACCTCAGAATCTTCATCAGACATCCGAAATCAAGTACATTCTATCTTATTTAGCACACTTTCTATGTTTAGCACTTATTCATGTTTTTTGTATCCATATAAATCAGCATCGACATATAGAATAGCTTAGATTCATCTTGGCCAAACCTAGGATATGAATGATTAAAGTACAAAATGAACACATCAAACCCATTCTCAACCTAGGCATGGAAACTGCCACTCAAAAGTTTCCTGGTGAACCCACCATCCATCAAAAATTCACCCTTATACCCCCTCCACGAGAGGTGCAACCTTCAAAGGGCCTCTCAGTTCAAGGTATTGTCCCATCCTTCTCGCATCCCCCTTCCGAGCGTGGATCCTATAGCCTAAAGGTAAGGATACAAAAAAATTGGAGCGATACAAACACACTTGCAAAATAATAATCTGAAGGAAATGTGTAAATGTAAAATGGTTTAGCATAGTTTGGGCTAATGAGAACAGGGGATTTAGAAATATCATCCTTGATGCTTGTTAAGGCTTCCCTTTTATCACTAGTCCACATTATCAGAACATCCTTTTTTAGCATATCATTTAGGAGCTTGGCAATCTCAGCAAAACCTGAAATGAATTTTCTCACAAAGTTAATCTTTCCGAAAAAGGACCTAAGCTCCTTTTTGCTATTGGGATGAGGAATATCCTAGATAGTGGCTATCCACTCTTGGTATATAGAAATCCCATATTTCGAAATGACATGCCCTAACAACTTACCCTCTGTTACCCCAAAGATGCACTTTTTTGGATTTAGGTAAATTCCATGTTCCCTGCACCTTTGGTGTACTTTCCTCAAGTCTTTACTATGATCTTCCCTCTTCTTTGAGAATACATGGATATCATCCACATAGACAATAATACACTTACCAATGAGCCCCTTGAATACAAAATTCATGGCTCTTTGGAAAGTGGCTCTAGTGTTCAACAAACCAAATGGCATCCTCTGGTAGGCAAATGTTCCCCACTTCATGGTGAAGGCCGTATTCATCCTATCATTTTGATATATAAGAATTTGATTAAATCCTGAGTATCCATCCAAAAATCACATCATTTTAGACCCATTTACCTTTTGGAGTATCTCATCAATTGTAGGTAATGGGTAATTGTCCTTTTGGCAAGCTTTGTTCAAATTTCTAAAGTCTATGCACAACCAAATTTCTCCACTCTTTTTCCTAATAGGGACAAGATTAGCCACCCATGTGGAATGCCTAAAAGGGAAGATTATTTTGGCTTCCAGCAGTGTCTTCACTTCCTTCTCTATCAAGGGCTCTAGTATTGGGTTAACCGTTCTTTACCTCTGTCTAAAAGGATTGGAATCAGGCTTCAGAGGAATAGTATGCATGATTACATTCTGGTCATATTTTTTTAGCTCTTCATAGCTCCAAGCTATGCAATAAATGTACTCTCCTAAAACCTGAGATATTGACTCCTTCTCTCATTGTGTACATGCCTTTGCAATGAACACTTCATGTGGATCTATTGCACTCCCCAAATTGACTGAATTGCATGATTCCTTGGGGGATGGTATTTTTCTTTCCTTTTTATTTTGATATCCAATATCAAAAAAAAATTCAAGAGAGTCCCTATCACTTGGCATCTCATTCCATACTCTGGTTGTTCCTACTTCTACTTGCCTCCTCTCTTCTCCGTCTATAATCTAATTTTTAAATATACCATAATTAGTAAAAAAACTAAAAATGTGTCTATAACTATCAAAGACCTGTAAATTCATGACATTGTCTGGTATGGAGGGGCAAGGCACTAAATATATGGAATTTTTTTTACATTTTTTATGATCAGCAGGCGAAATCATGTTGGCCTCTATGGATAATGAATCAGCCATTTTATTATTTTTTCTTGAGATGAGAGAAATATTGAAAGCATCAAACTCATTAATTAATTCCCTCACTCTGGTTTTATAGAGGTTCAACCTCTTGTATCTTCAGGTTTACTACTCCTTGACCTGTTTGACTACTAACTTTGAGTCTCTCAATGCCTTAAGGCACTTTACCTTTTCTCTTAGAGCTAACTGAAGTCCAAAAATTAGGGCTTCATACTCCACCACATTATTGGTTGCTAGGAATTGTAGTCTGTAGGAAACAATCAAAGGCCTACTACCAGGATATGTGAGCTCTACCCTAGCTCCCGCACCTTGTTTTTATTTGGACCCATCAAACTTTAGGGTCCACACCCTCTTGTTTTCTTCCAACGTACCATGGTAAATATTATTGTTTTGGGACCCTTTGGCTATGTCTTCTATGTCAAAATTGTAAACCCCTAAATCTATTTCAGTAAACTAAATCTCATTGGGTTTATTATAGTCTATAATAATTTCCCTAAGTCTAGGTTCTCTGTCTACCCGGATTTGGTTTGCAACTCCTCTCCATGGCAACCACATATGGGAGGAATCATTCACCACATAACCATTGATATTTCTACTCCAATCTCTATCCAAAACCATGCCATACTTGGCAGGAATATTTAGCACAAGGATATCCATGTAATGTTGGACCCTATCCTTTGAGTTAATCTGAACTAGAACGTCTTTACAAAACCTACTACATCCACCATAGATCTGTCCAATTGGACCACCTTATTATTTGAATGAATAGGCTTAAGTCCTAACTTTTGGTTTATCTCAAGAGGCATGATGTTAATCGAGGCACCAAAATAAATCAAATATTTGTGTAAATTCTTGCTTGTGATCCTAACAGTCATGAGAAAAGGAGGTACCTCTAGTTTCTCTTTCCTCATAGCAAGTTGGGGTTCTACAGATTTAACCTCATGAATTTGACTCAGGGAATTCAATATCTTCCCATCAATTTTATCTTGCCCCAACAATTGAGATACCTTATATATTGATATATTGGCCTTGGTCCTTTGCATGTCTTCTTCCAAGTTATAAGTGGATGTTCTAGGATTTGACACTTTTGGCATTGTCCTAGGTGATTCCAAAAATGGAGGTGGTGGATTCACATCACCTTTTGTATCAATAGGAACTAAAGGATTGTTTGGGGGAGTAGAGGATGTTTTGGGATCCTTAGAATTCCTAGTAAAATACTTGTGATTGGCTTTCCCAAAACATCTAGCGACCTGAGCTTCCAAGGCTTCATCCTCTTCCTCTCCTAACACATTCATATCTTCCTCCATCTCATCATATTCTAAATAATTAATAACTTCAGACACCAAAGCTTCTGACTTTCTATGGCAATAGTGATGCATTTCCTCATCACATGACTCTAACTCATCACAATCCCCTAACGCATCAGCCTGATTGGCTACTGGATTGGGTATGCATACATTGTTAGGTTGCGTATTTTATGATCCTATTATCCTATGGTCATGGTTTCTATTGGGCATGGGATTTTGGGTAACTTTTTTTTGTAATCGAATGATATAATTGTCTTGTTTTATGGTCATTCTCTTGAGATATTCTAGCTCAAAATTGGAACCTTGTGGCTAGGACATGACAACCCCAGATCCACTGACATTTATGACATTAACAACCTCTGTATTAGGCACTACGGTTTGACTCTAGGTTTTTTGGGTCCACCTTGGACCCTTGGCCTGTAGAGGCACAACCATGGGATATGCATTTGATGCCTGAGTACTACTCACCTCAAATTCTAGTAAGGTTATCTGATTATCAGCCATCGTTTGCAGAGTGGGTGGAATGGCAGCATTAGGGTATGTCAGAAAATATGGAATCATGGAAGCGAATGGGTATGATTGATGATATGAAAAAGCATTCATCATGGTCATATGAGGTGTCACATCTTGATTCATCATAACAAATTTATTGTAAGGGCCATATTGCCCTAACATGGGACATTGAGGTATAGTGCCACCTTGTGGTGTCATTTGCTGCTCAATAGTCATGGCTTCAGCATAGGCTAAGGCCAACATTGTAACTTGAGGATTTATCCTGGTAAACATGGTTATCATTAGGTCTAAGGTTGTGAGGTATAATTGCAATGCCACAGTAGTTTCTATTACAAAATGACGAGTCATGTTTGTGTAAATTTTTTAGAATTTGGCATTAAATATTCTTATAGGTTCATTAGGATACCTTTTGCATGACACGAATTGGTTATACATGATGGTAGGATCTAGCAATGACATAAATTGATTAACAAAGGTAGCTTCCAACTGGGCCCAAGATGTAATGGACCCTGTAGGAAGATTCCTATACCATTCATGAGCCATTTGGTCAAAGCTATTAGGGAAGATTCGACAAGCGATGTATTCATGATTGACTCCTTGCCTAATCATATGGTCCTTGTAAATTTGAACATGCTCTTCATTTGAAATGGGACCATCATGGAAAAAATTAGGGATAAAGCTCTCAAGGTTCCTATGTATGTCATGGACATCCTCAGGTATACTTAACGAAGAACTTTGGGTACCAAACCAGGGAACTGGTTGTTGCTACTACTATTGTTGGGCCATATTAACCAAAGATAATGGCCCTACTAAAGCAGTTGACACACTTAGGATGACAAATATGGGTACACTTGATGTAGCTCTTGCGGTGGAACTGATGGATGCACACCCACTAAAGGTATTCAGATTCAAAGGTCTGACAGCTAGCCTTTCCAAATCTTGGCAAAGCATCTCTAAACCTAATGTATCAGAAGGCTCAGATGCTATTACGATCCCCTATATTTTGTATCTCGATTTCCTAGGTTTTGGGGAAAGACTTTGAAAAATGGTTTCCTCAATGGTTTTAGACCTAGTAGCAATGCATCTAGGTGGGTCCAGCTTGAAAAAATAGTCAAGAGTAACATGTTGCACCTGTAAACATAATATTGTTGAACAAAAACTGACCACATTAGCATTAACAAAAAAAACTAAATCACAAACCATAAAATAAGGCCCTCCTTCTAGCACCAAATATTTTGAGTGTATATTTTTCCCAATTGCAAAATAACACCACATGCAGAGTATTGAATAGAAAACTCTCTCTTGAAAAGAAACCAAATGACAAACATTCAACTTCTCCAAGGTTTTGGTAAAATATCTAAATATTGTAATAGTGCCAAAAATAATTCAATAATGCATGTGACCATAAACAAGGGGGCTTTTGCTGGTTCTAAACAATGCTTAGTGATTGAAATATCTAACTAAAAAGCCAGTGTAAAATAAAAGTAGTTCTTTTTAGGGTTTTTTAAATTGATGCTACCCTGAATCCCTATTAGTAAAGTATTTTATCTTCACTTAAAAGGTTTCAAATGATAAAATGTGGAATTTTCCACCTCATTTTAATGTTCGTGCCTTTAAGATGAAGTAAGTTTTAGATAGTTGGGTTCATTTTATCTTCCTTATGTTTATTCCACTACCCTAATAGTAGTTAGTAGAAGTTAGCGTGTTAGCAATGTTAGCAAAATTAGCTTTCATTTATTATCTTAATTTAATGTGAAATAGCAGGTTAGTATCCCTCCTAAACCATGTGTTTTATCTGAAAGCTTAGATTAATGAATTTTGGAGGTGCAAAAATTCTAGAAAATGACCAGAATGGAAATAACTTGAAATCTTAACAATTCTAGAAATGGACCAGAATAGAAATGAAACTAAAAGGAAAATAGCTGAAATTTTGGAAAAGGACCAGAATGGAAATAAAAGAAACTGAAATTCTGGATGGACCAGAATGAAATGATTGAATGCAATAAAATGAACTTAACAAAAATGAATAAATAAACAATCAGATTTGGTTAGCTAAAAAAGTCAAATTTTGAATTAGTTTAGCAAGCTCATCCCTACAAAATCCCAAGTTATGAGGTAATCATAAAACAACCTGAATTAATGGACCTGCAACATAAGCACAATACCATTAAATCAAGTGCAAGACTCAAAGGAAATAATAGAGAAACTGCATCATCTTGACCTTCACCTATTGCAACCCATTTCATGGCATAAGACAATGGCTAGAAGTCACTAAAATGCAGAAATGATAAGACACTAAAAACGTTAGTTTTATGATTAGAAACCCTCATTTTGATTTTGCTCACAAAAGTTTGCTATTCTCTCAAAATATGAAAAATGCTCTTTCTTATTACTTTTCAGAATATTACATCATTTCTAGCCCCCCCCTAAATAGGTAGGACAGTAAGGTATAAATAATTCTTAGAAGTCCTTTCGCTTCAACTTCTTTCACAATTAAAATAATAAATGGATATAAGAAAATAATCCATCATCATTTTCTATGATTTAATACAATAAAATAACACTTCTAAACATTATTTTAAACAATAATAAAACCAAAAACATAATCTTACGTAACTCCTTATGTCTCCTCTTTCTCTTATCACATAGGCATTTTACCCAAGAACACCCCTTTGCACCCATAAAAATGAATAATAAAAAACATTTAACTATACCTTATAACCCCTACAATTTTAGGCCTTCTTTAAAACATTGAATATAATAAAACAACATTCACATTAAAATAATGTAGGCCAATCTCATTCAGTGATATTTTTGTTGTTCTCTTTGAAACCAAGGCATGATGGTATCTCTTTGAAGCCATGCTAAACGTGCCTAAGTATTGGGATGACATTTCCCATCCTGGGCACTTTGGTTTCCATATAACCAAGTGATTCCATCATGCCATCGATGCAACCATGGCATTTTCAACACCACGTCGTGGTGCTACGATCAACGCAACCATGGTGCTGCATTCGATCGCATCCATGGCACTGTCAACACCACATCAGGGGGCTGCCATCGATGCAGCCATGGCATTGTCAACCCTTCACCATGGTGTTGCCATCGATCACAACCATGGTGCTATCAACACCACGTCAGGGGGCTACCATCGACATAGCCATGGCACTGTCAACCCTTCACCATGGCTATCGAGCTCCTTGCTCTCCCACTCACACTGCACAATACCAATGAAAAACTTTCCATGCTCTTGAGGTAGACCTTTATCTCCATCGATTAGGGTTATAGATTGCCCTAATAATGTTTCCTTGTTGGCTTGTTTGATGGCAAACCTCTGGTTTCAACCGTTTCACTGTCAAATTCGGTGCCTTATGTGTTGTCCTCCTAAAACACTAATGTTATCTTTGGAATGCTTCCTCTTTTGCCAGCGTTACGTAGCCTCGAATGTTTTGGAATAGCCACCCTTGCCTTCAATCGTTTTGAATATTTGCCATCGCATTCTCCTACAATCAAACATAACATGGTCAAACATATTATTATCACATCCTTTGTAAAGTATATTATAATAATATTATTATATACAATATAATATTATTATTATAATAATAACATTTTAGAATAAAATAATCATAATAATATTATTATAATAACATTTTAGAACATCATAATAATATTACTATTATATACATAATATAATTAATGTAATTATATTAGGTAGATAATAGCATATTATTTTCTATCACAATTTCTTTGTACCTTTTATATCCTCTTCTTGTTTTAGGTAATTTTTGGTCAGGCCTTGCTTTATTAAACACATTCCATCACCTTAGATAGTATGAATAACATTAAAATCTATTTATCAAATGGATTTTAATTAATTTGAGCATTAATGCGTAGATTAATTAATCATTAAATATCAAATAACTAAAGCAATTAAAATCATTAACATAAATGGTCAAACATCACTATTCTTACAAGACAAAGAAAACCAAAAACCTTTAATACCAAAACATGACAAATGGGTCCCCAAGAAGCTTGGGGTGGTTGTGGAAACTCCACAAAAGGATCATTCCCAGTAGATCTGCCAATGTTTCCCTTAATGTAGATTTGCACCTGTTAACTGCTCCAAAAAATACTAAGGCATGAACATGATGCAACCTTCATAACTTTTTATCTATAGCTCAGATTGACTTGCTTCAAAAATCAAAGTTGTAGTTCTCGATGAGAGGAATATTTTCATGCCATAAGAATGTAATTTTACTATAGTATGACACCATAATTGACATGATACTCATTTTTGACCTTTTACAAGTATACCTAGACTGTGTTGACAACAATGACAAAACAATCTAGGGCCTCCTTTACTCAACATACAACATTTGGCTAATTGACATACATGTTTTATTTGCTACTTAATCAACTGAAACAGTGCATAAAATGCTTAAAATAGTCAAAACAGGGGTATAATGTTCCTATCATAAAATCATGCAAATAATTAACAAATAATATATTCTAATCAACTATTTGGCAATTTAAATTTCTCATATTTAATAATATGGCAGTTTTTATATGTCAACCATAGTGTAACAATGAGGTGTTTCTAGTGAAAAGGGTAATCCTTGTTTGTCCCATCATGCACATAGTCCACTAAAATAGTGGTTTTTACTACTATCACAATTTTAAATAAAAATAAAGAGTAGGGTAAAATCCCTAAAAACTCTAAATATTTTACACATCACACACCACTGATCCTCAAGTTGTAAGGATAGAACTATATTTCCAATCATACGATTAGGTAGTCTGAATCCCCAAATCTTAGAGAACAAATTCTTGTACTATAAAGTCAATCTCCATTGGGGCTATAGATGCTTGAATGACAGTGGAGTATGCTCATGTGTGGTGACACATCTCTTTTAAAAGAGACCTATGACCACACATAAGAAAAATCTAGCTTCTTGGTCTCATCCATAACAAGTTTTCATCTCAATTTTCTCAATATGGGTTAACTCACTTGCACACACACTAGTTCTTTATTTCCTCAAGTCATTACCATGCTCTTAATTTGGTAAATGAATTATCATTAATTCATTTTAATTATCATTGCATTAATCATCCATATACACATGTATCCACACAAAATTATTTACACAAAATCATTCACACAAAATCATAACACAAAAGTAAAATCCATGTATATATGTATATATATCACATGTACAATGAATGCCCAAAGGCTATATACAATGGAGCACTAAGGCTCATATATAAAAAATGTATCTAAGCACTAGCTAATGCCTATAAGAGGACCCCTATGACCTTGAAGGATACCTATACCTAGAGCTATGCCTAGACTCTCTATGCCTAATAGACCTAGATATGGATGAATAAGGTGGATATGAAAGCCCAATATGGTGCTCCATCAATCAATCCTCCAACAACAAAATATATCCATCATAATCTTAAATTTGTAGTACATAATACCTTTGATGATGGTATCTCTCAAGTAGCTCTATCTATAGCCTTGTGATCCTATCCTCACCTCCACCTACAGTCGAGTGTACCTCTAGCTCCACTTGTAGTTGATCTATCTCCATATATCAAGTCACTATCTTCATATATTGAACTTCTACATTGACAACCCGAGCCACTATCACTGCATCCTACTCTACCACTAGCTACTCAAGCCTTGCCCAATCCTCCTCACTTTGGATTGGAGGTCCATTTGAAGCATCCTCTATAGCATCATTTCTACCATCTCCATCACCTCCAAGCCCTAGATCTTGCTTTTATGTATCCCTTATCCATCTTCTTTAACTGCTAGATCAAATTTGTCTATGATATTTGGGAGTTCCATCTACCTCCTCTACCTCAACCTCCACCTCTTCACCATTCCTCTCATCCACTGCTAGATTTGGTACCCATAGTGGCTTTGCAGTGAGCCATGCATTGTACTCCATAGTAGTCCTCACATCATCCGTATCAATGAGGTCCATATCCTCATCATATTTATAGATCATCCTCCATGCCTCAACATAAGGTAGACCCATCTCATCTCGATGACACCTTGTAGAGCACTAGTACTTCAGGAACCCCTTGCCTCAACCTAAAATCTTGTAGCACCCATGAGAACTAGATGTGTTCCATTGTACTCCTATACCTCCCAACCATCCACCTAGCCTACTAAACCCTCTGCATTTGCTCCCCATCACCAACCCAAGTGGCACCTCACCATGGTCTCTAAATCACCTGAGCCAATGTCATTCTAACCCATATATCCCTGTACCATTGGCCATTCTGAATAGGATGACTCAACTGCACCTCCTCTACCACATGCCATCTCATAGCATAGGGCTACTCCCTAACCCATGACTCAACAAGTAAGCCTATAAGCCGAGCCACACTGAAGTGCTTCTAGCCCCAACATGTAGTAGAAAACTGCATCCCATCCCTTTTTGCCCCCACATCTTCACCTTGTACAACTCCTAGTATAACTGTACCAATAAAGTAAGTGCCCATGCATACACCTGAGGTGTATTGATCATGTCATACACCAGCCTAATCAGGTTCCATAATAATTGATAGTCAATGTTGTTTGAGTCCACTATGTTGGCCACTACAAACATGACTAACATGGGAAGTGCATCGAACTTCTTATCCACATACATAACCAAGTACCTTATCCCTCCATAACTCACACTCTTAGCTTCCCATCCATATCTAAATATGCGACTCATCTTGTGCCCCTTATCGTGTCTAACCTCAACACATAATCCCTCCACTAGTAACTTGATGATGTGATATACATCCTCAAGTGTCACTATAATATCTCCAGTAGGGAGTTGAAATGTCCCTCTATTTATATTTCATATCTCTGCTAAGGCATAGAGATCACTCATCTGCCCTAAACACATCAATAAGGGCTGCCCCAAACAACCCCACATCCTCTAACCAAACCCACTCCTCCTACTACAATACCTTTATCACCCCTAGGATGATATGCGAGAACTTATGTCGAGCCTCCAAAATCCTCAAATGCAACACAACACAAATTAAAAATAAATTACATTAAATCCACATACATTGTATATTTTCAAAAACAAAATTACACAAGTCAAAACAAAGAATTCCAAGGGAACTTACCTTTGCCACATGCAACTCTACTCCTGCTTCTTCATCCACACCCTCCATCACCATGGCTTCCACACAATCACACTCTTCCACTCCACTTCACTTCACTCGCTCCCTTAGACATAGTTTATACAATTTTTTAATGTAAGAATGAATCTAATTTCACCTCTGCAAAGCTATTTATAGTTTTTTTGTGCACTAGGGTGCCCATGGGTGTTCACAAGTGCATTGAGATGCACACCAGCACCTACATATCACCATATATCCATGGTATCTCAGTTTGTTACATATGCCCTTTGACGTTTCACATCAAAATTTGCATAAAAGATAAAAATGATTTCAAAAGGTAGCTTACCTCCATAAAACCTCTACAAATTGCATCCATGCATTCATTTCATCATAATATCATATTTTGTGAAAACCAAAATCAATTTGGATGCTTAATTTTTTCTTGCACCCAAAAGGTGCAAAATCAACTTACAAGTTACAAAATTCATCAAAATGGTCCAAATTTTCACAAAACAACCATAATCATCATTCTCATCAATCAAATATCCATTTCAACATCATATTCATTAATTAATCATTAAATTTGCAAATTTTCCAAGTTCATATACAATTTCAAGTGAACCTCATATCTAATGGCCTATTCTATCTCCTTGGCAATTGGTATCCATGCAATTCAGGAAGATGAATAAATCACCATAAGGACACTTGACCATTTTCATCATCTAACATTTCATTTTTAAAAAACAAATTCGCTTTTGGTACCTCACCTTTAGAGTGAGACTACTTAGACTAGTTTGCTTAATAGTTGCCATTGATGGTCTTATTTGTGGGGCTTGAAACACAGACAAAATCATAACTCACCATTTCTTTTACATTGACATTCATCACGGAGACAGCCCCTTCCTAGGTTCATTGGTTTCAATTGAGGTAATTATCCTATAGTCACTAGTCGGCCCTCCAAGTTTGACTCTTTTTCTTTTGTTGCATTTTCAACACTTTGCATTTCAATGACGCCAAAAGGTATTTTTTCAATAGCATGGAATCACCCCAAACTTGAGGTAACCACATTTGATTTTGAATACCCATAATGGGATACATATTACATTATCATGGCATTAGACTTGGCAAAAATCCCTTCTCTATTGAGGCAAAAATAGATTCAATCACTTGCATTTTACAACAACCCATTTTCTTTCGTTGGGGCAAAAACAAAATCATTTACATAATTAATTTTACATTATTCATATCATCCTTTTACATCATTCATATCATCCTTTTACATCATTCATATCATATACATTTACATCATGCATCTACATTTACACCATTCACTTACATTTTCATTGCACAAATTTTTCAATTGGCTTGTGATATTTATTCTGCACTCATTCACCAATTTATGGGGTAAGCTACACAATCAAATGGTTACACAATAAAATTCTTTTGTCTTCAATATCTTCGCATTACAATGAAAGAAAGTTGCTTTTGCATAAGGCCAAACCAAGTGTCTCATATTTTTACATTGTATTGTGTTTCATGCAATGTGATACAAAAAGGGGTATTTGTAGACAACACAATATAATCACATGTCATCCATCAATGTTTCCCAATCTCCACCACCCATTATATATATATATATATATATATATATATATATATATATATATATATATATATATATATATATATATATATATATATATATATATATATATATATATATATATTGTTAATATATATTTAAATATTAATATTTTATATATTATATTTGTATATTTAATATATATATGAATTAATCCTAGCCCTTTGCCACATTTTAATATCAGCCATCCATCCACCTTAATCCATGTCACTTGCCCAAATTTAATCTCCATCCTTCTTCATGTTTTAATATTGACCGCTCAAATTGTGTCATTGAAATCCTAACATGTCTAAGAGAATATTATAAAAGAGGAGTCATTTTGATGACTCAACCCCTAAGTTCCTTAAGCCCTAAATACCCCTAGAATCCTAAACACTCTTTTGAATCCTTAAGAGATTTTTGGAGTCCAAGCCCTAGCCCCCTCCTCATTTCCATCCTTACCTCCATCATCATCATTTGCAACCCCCCACTTTTGTTGTCGCCCTTCCCACATGAACCAAATCTAGTTTTGCATCATTTCCATTAATCCCCAAATGCCCTCTAGAGCTAGATGAGTGCCCTTTAGAGCTAACTAAGTGCCCTATAGATCCCATTGAGCACCCTCCAAGGCCATTTGAGCACCCACCAGAGCCATCAGAGTGCCTTTGGGTATTTTTACTCATTCCCAAGTACTTGTGGGCATCTCACACACCAGATCTGCAGCCCTACATCCCTTGGGTACTATTAGGGCATCTTCACAACTATCATCAACATAATTTACATAATAAAAAACAAAAATAAAAGGTTCATTGACAAGGTAATAGTTTTGTGCATTTATTTTGTTATGCTTTATTTACAATTTTATTGCAGTATCTAGGGTTAGTGATTTTATTTTGAGGGTTTCACACAGTGGATTCCTCACATGTTTTACTAATATTTGTTACTATTTACTATGTGTGGGTATAGAAATCATACATTTGGTAGCTATTGAAGCTAGGATGGCCCTATCTAAGATACACAAGCCCACCCACAACCTTGTTGGGATCAGACAAGTGTGAAGACACCAACCATTATTTTCAACTAGGGTTTCGAAGAACCCTAGTAATCTATAATTTTTGTATCAACATAAGTATTGTAATACCCTACATTTGGGACATACTAATTGTAACATTTGAGATCCACCTATATCAATAAAGAGTTTATATTTTTATGTGTAATAATTGTATCTTATGGTGCTTACTATTATTTTATATCATTATTATATTGGTGTTGCTTGATTTATGATTCACATTAAATAACCTTGGTAGTCTTGTTGTCATTTATGTAAAAGCTTCCTCTATCTTGTAGACCCATTCTTGGAGAGAATACCCTTTTGTTGTTGGATAACGCTTGATCCTTTGGCCCTTCTATTGGTTGGTTTTTTCCATGTACCTATTGTGCCTATTGTGGCACCTTTAAATATGCCCCTTTCCCTATGTTTGATGTATTATAGAAGTGCAATACCATGTAACCTTTACATGTATATAGAATACTTTTATTGCATATTTTATTGCACTCTTTTGCAGGTCTGATATTATGATTTTTGTAGCATATTAATGAGTGCAAAATGAGGGTTTTAAGTATGTATCTTTGGGTAGACTCCTTACCCTTTTTTTCTTGGATTATTGATGGTGAATCCAAGCCTTATAAATTTTGTAGAATAGAAGCTTTCTTTGAGTTGCACTAACCCTAAGTACTTTGGATTTGAGACTCACCAAGTTTCAATATTTGAAGCTTCTTTTTGGTTAGCTTTTCTTCGCTTGTACTAACCAATTTTAGTGGCTTCTATTTGCCACTATGAGTTGCAGGTTTTTGTGCTTTAAGAGTGTCTTTAGACACTTGATCCAAACTAGATTTTGTAGCCTTTATTTCAAAGCACAAAACTAATTTATTTTGAGAGTAATAATAGTGCAAATGAATCTAATAAATTCTACTTTTAATGCACTAACATATTACACCTTATCACTCCAATATACTCTCAAGAAAATGCACTTAATCAATTCACTATAACTAATCAAGAATAATCTGAAATGAACCTTCAAGAATTATTTTGTAAATTTCTTAGAAGCAAGATATTAGGAGATAGTCTTCTTTTGCTTTCCAAAGTACATAATAGGCTAGTTGATATATTATTGAAATTCTAAAATATAATTAACTCCTAATGTGCAAATGAATCTTAAAAAGGATCTTTATTTTTGCACACTTGAATATTGTAAAATAAACCTCCTTTTTGCAACTTTAATCAGGATGAAGGTGCTTTAATAAATCTGATAAGTAATCCAACTAATGAATCTACTTGCATCGATAGTTTCTTACATTTTTTTAATGCTTTTGTAGCTCCTTTTCTACTTATATAGAGGATGTAGATCTTGGTGCCTAAGTTGTTGCCTTGAGTAGGATATTGTAACCCTTTGTAGACTGTTTTGAATAGCTCCTTCACCAAATTGATGGTTTTGAAATTTCTTTCATGAGCCTAGGATTTGGTGAGTTTGATCTCCTTTTGTAATCTCCTCCTTCTAATATATATTTGGAGAATTTTGTATCTATAAAGAAGTGACCTCTTACTGTAGCAGGTAAACTTCAAATCTCCTAGAATTGATAAGCTTCTTTTACCTTCAAGTCTTCTTATCAAATTGTGACTTCAAGTGTGATCTTCTTCTCAATATTCTGAATGTCTTAAGGTCTTCACTTGATTCCTCTTCTGCTCATATTTGGCACTTCTTACCAAATTGATGCAGGAGCATCCGGAGACAGTAAAGCAATCTTGCATCATACAAATTTCTTTTCTAAGTTATTTGCACTTTGATCGATTTATTTCAGTATTGAGGAAGTTTCTGTGGAGCAATTCTCGGTTTGAGGAAGTTTTAAGGCAAAGGGAGAGGGGTCATGAAATCGCGACCCCAAAAGCTGCAGTGTATCTTTGGCGGGTTCCGTCGCGATATCGCGACGTCGCGATATCGCGACCGTTTTGCAAGGCAGTGGAGAGGAGCGTAAGTCGTCGCGATATCGCGACGTCGCGATATCGTGACCATTTTGCAATGCAGTGTAGGGGAGCTTCAGACGTCGCGATATCGCGACGGTCTTCAGAACAAAGACGGAGGAGAGGAGCCCTATCGCGATATCGCGATAGGTCACGATTTCGTGACCTGTCGCGATATCGCGGCCAGTCAGAAGCTGCCACGTGGCATATTTCTTAGGCAGCACTAAAGACTACGGTAAGGTGAAGACAAGGTGGAGGGTTCGATCGCGGCCGGGCAAGACTAAATTCGACACGTGGACAGCCACGTGTATCCTACCAAAGTGAAGGGCACGTGTGACAAAAGTGTTGAGACAAGAAGAATGCATGGACAGGTGTACACGCAGACTGTTACGCGTATGCAAACCAAGTGGAAGGTCACGTAAATTGTTAAGGGAGGTGTCGGCCGTGAATTCTTCCTTATTATTATTCGGGTTTAATAGCATTTACAGGTGATGGTTTAATGGAGGAGACACAGTGCAGAGGACGGTCAGAATAGTGCGGCCGGTGCAGGGGAGCCATCAATGCTAGTACCGTGGTAGATCGGGCAGATTACCATTAAGACTAAAATTTCGAAAAACCCAGGAAGGGGGAAATTTGAATTTGAAATTTTTGTTAGGTGGAGACATTGATTGCCTGGAGGATCGAGGCCTCGTTAAAAACTCGGGAAAATCTTTGTAAGCGGGATGGTGAAGCTCGGGATTGAGGGAGAAGTTGTATGCTGGAAAAACTACTGTAAACTGTATTAAGCAATTTAATGAAATTATTGTGAAATTACTGTGAATGTGTTTGTGAGAATCCCGGCTTCCCATCAAGTGGTATCAGAGCGGGAGCTCCTGAGCGTGTAACAGATCGCCGGAGAGAGGCAGTTACACCAGGATCTGTGGGAGAGAGAAAAAAAAAATACATAATGCCTCCACGAAGAAACCGTGGCGGAGTAGGAAATGTGGTGCCGGCCGAAGACTTCCGAGCCTTGCAGAGACAAGTTCAAGCCCTGCAGGCGGAGTTACGTAGAAGGCACGAGCCCGGGAGGGATGAGGAAAGTGAAGACGAAGTTGAAGAAGAGGACCAATCTGAGGAGGAGGAAGAGGCTGTGGACCCTGCACAAGCCCGGTTGTACAAGGCCATCTCTCAGATTGGAAAACAACCGAAGATGGAGGTTTCTACATACTCGGGAAACCTAAATCCAGAAGAAGTGATTGACTGGATAAATGATTTAGAGGAGTATTTCGAATATGAGGAGGTTGAAGACCCTAACCGGGTCAGATTTGCTAAGACCAAGTTGAAGGGTCATGCCAACATTTGGTGGAGGGGAATACAGTTGGAGAGGAACAGAAGGGGGAAGGAGAGAATAACAAGATGGGATAGAATGGTGGAGAAGCTAAAAAGATAGTTCATCCCGGTAGATTACGAGTTGGATCTGCTAAGAAAAATGTAGGGTTTGAGGCAGACAAACAAAACTGTCCAAGAGTACACCGAGGAGTTCTACAAGATCTCTATTAGAACTGGGCATTTGGAGGCAAACAAAGAAAAGGTGGCCTGTTATATCAATGGGTTGAGACTCGGTATCCAGGAGGAACTGAGCTTGGTTCGGATAAGCACCATTGAGGATGCTTACCGCTTTGCCTTAAAGGTGGAAGAAAAACTGAACAGGCGGTTTGAAGGCAAGCAAAGAGGAAGGGGCCGTGGTGGAAGAACTGGTGGGAGAACCAGTGGAGAAAAGTACAAGGACCCAAAGAAGACTGGTGAAACCAGTAGTAACTAGGACCAAAAGGAAGAAGATGTTTATTAGCCTCGAGAATAGAATAGTTACCCAAGAGGACGGGGTGGATCTGGACGAGGATTTGGAAGAGGAGTATTCCGTGGGACATGTTTCCACTGTGGTGAAGAAGGAAATCGGGCATTTGAGTGTCCACAACACCAGGAAAGGACGAACAAGAGGCCTGAGGGTCCAGCCAGAGCTGCTGTGGCAGAGGAAGATGCTGAGTCTGAGCATTTCGAAGAAGCGGAGAGAGGAGAAACAATGCTTGTAAGAAGAGTCCTGTTGAATGAGGAAAAGGACACAGACCAGAGAAGAAGTTTATTCCGCACCAGATGTAAATGTGCGGGCAAGGTTTGCAATATCATTATTGATAATGGTAGCACGGATAACCTGGTTTCTGAGGAAATGGTTACAAAGCTACAGTTAGAAAGGAAGAAGCACCCACACCCATACCGGGTCGCATGGTTACAGAAGGACCACAGAGCTTTGGTCAATGAGCAGTGTTCCATTAAATTTAACATTGGAAATTATTGTGATGAGGTCCTGTGTGACATCCTACCCATGGATGCTTGCCACATGTTGCTGGGGAGGCCCTGGCAGTTTGACCGGAGTGCAGTGCATGATGGCCGTGCCAACACCTACTCATTGACAAAGAATGGTGTACGCCATAAACTAAAGCCTTTAAAGGATGCGGATGAAAAGGTATGTAACAATTCCAGAGTCTGTTTAGTTGAGGGGAGGAAGTTCCTGGATGGGTTGAAGCATGAACATTTATGTTATGCAATAATCCCTAGAGTTAGGAGGAAGGAATGCCAGGATACCCCAGCAGAAGTCCTAAATCTGCTGGAGAAATTTCCAGATATTGTGTCTGACAATGTGCCTGAGGGTTTACCCCCAGTAAGGAAAATTAGCCATCATATAGACCTAGTACCGGGATCAAGCTTGCCAAATAAAGCTGCACACAGGATGACGCCTGTAGAGACTGAGGAGTTAAATAGACAGGTCCAAGAATTGTTAGAGAAGGGATTGATTCGGGAAAGTTTGAGCCCATGCGCAGTACCTGCAGTGCTGGCGCCAAAGAAGGATGGGGAATGGAGGATGTGTACAGATTCACGGGCCATCAACAAAATCACTATTAAATACAGATTCTCGTTGCCAAGAATGGATGATATCATGGACTGTTTAAGTGGAGCTGAATACTTCACAAAGATTGATTTAAAAAGTGGCTATCATCAGATCCGAATCCGGGAGGGAGATGAGTGGAAGACAACCTTCAAGACAAGAGAGGGCTTGTATGAGTGGTTGGTCATGCCATTTGGGCTGTCCAATGCACCAAGTACTTTCATGCGGCTGATGAATGAAGTACTGAAGGAATTCCTGGGAAAGTTTGTTATTGTTTATTTAGATGACATATTGATATTCAGCAGGACCCTGGAGGAACACCTGATGCATATCAGGAGGGTCTTTGAAAAACTGCGAGAAGAGCAGTTGCTAATAAATCTGAAAAAGTGTAATTTTGTCAAGAAAGAATTGGTATACCTGGGGTTTGTAATCTCAGCAGAAGGTCTGAAAATGGACCCCGAGAAGGTGAGAGCCATCATTGAATGGCCTACCCCAAGAAGCACAACAGAAGTAAGATCTTTTCATGGTTTGGCCAGCTTTTACAGGAAGTTCATAAGGAACTTCAGCAGCATTTGTGCACCTCTCACAGAAACAATGAGGGGAGATAAAAAGGAGTTCAAGTGGACATCAGGGGCTGAAAGGAGCTTTAATGCATTAAAGAAAAGGGTCACAGAACAGCCCGTTTTAGCACTTCCAGACTTTAACAAGGTGTTTCAAGTGGACTGTGATGCCAGTGGCAGTGCAATAGGGGCTGTACTGAGTCAAGGAGGCAAACCAGTTGCTTATTTCAGTGAGAAGTTAAATGATGCTCGGAAAAAGTATTCAGTTTATGACCAAGAATTTTATGCTATAGTTCAGGCTCTGAAAAAGTGGAGACACTATTTATTGCCAAAGGAGTTTGTTCTATTTACTGACCATCAGGCTTTACAATACATTAACAGTCAGACAAAACTGAACCAAAGGCACATGAAATGGGTGGAGTTCCTCCAAAGTTATACCTTTGTGCTGAAGCACAGAAGTGGGAAGTCAAACAGAGTTGCAGATGCTTTGAGCAGAAGGCAGACTTTACTGACTAGACTGACAGTGGAAGTAGTGGGATTTGAAGAACTGAAGGGTTTGTACTCTGCAGATCCGGATTTTGCAGAAGCCTGGAAGGCTTGCTTAACACCTGTTACGGTGAACCGAACAAAATGGTTGGATTTCCTAATCCAAGATGGAATGTTGTTCAAGGGAAGTAAATTATGCATTCCAAGGAGCTCCATGCGGGAGAACTTGATCAAGGAAAAGCACAGCGAAGGGCTGGCTGGGCACTTTGGTAGGGATAAAACCATTGCCCTGGTGGAGGAAAATTACTACTGGCCACAACTTCAGCAAGATGTGTGGAAGTTTGTGCAAGGTTGCAGAATATGCCAGATGGCAAAGGGTGTAAGGCAAAACACAGGATTATACCAGCCATTACCTATACCTGAGAGGCCATGGGAGGATATAAGCATGGATTTTGTCCTCGGGTTGCCAAGAACACAGAGGGGAAATGACTATATTTGTGGTGGTTGACCGGTTCTCCAAAATGGCACATTTTATTCCCTTCCAGAAGACAAGTGATGCAGTTCACATTGCCGGGTTATTCTTCAAGGAAGTGGTACGACTTCACGGTCTGCCAAGAAGCATAGTTTCTGACAGAGATACCAAGTTTGTTGGGTACTTTTGGAGAACTCTGTGGAAGAAGATGAAGACAGATCTGAAATTCAGTTCTGCATACCACCCACATACTGACGGACAGACAGAGGTGGTGAATAGAAGCCTGGGTAATTTATTGAGATGTTTGATAGTGGATCAACCCAAGGGATGGGATTTGGTCTTACCACAGGCAGAATTTGCTTATAACAGTTCAGTCAATAAGAGCACCAATAAGTCTCCATTCCAGATAGTATATGGGAACAACCCGAGAAATGTGTCTGAACTGAGAAGGTTGGACAAGGGAGAAAAGTGTAGTGCCGAGGCAGAAGAATTTGCAGAACATATGAAAAGTCTGCATGAAGAAGTGAGGAAACAAATTATAAAGATGAATACTCAATATAAGGCAAGGGCGGACCAGAAGCGGCGGTTCAAGGAGTTCGAAGTGGGAGATGAGGTCATGGTACATCTCAGGAAGGAGAGATTTCCTGCCAAAACTTATAATAAATTGAAGATGAAAAAGTTTGGACCATGCAGAATACTGGGAAAGCGGGAGTCAGGAAATGCATATGAAGTAGAATTACCAAATTGGCTTGACATTTCACCTGTTTTTAACATTTCAGATTTGGTGGAATATCATGAAGGGGACAGTACAGAGGTACCAAGTACAGAATTGTGGCAAGTTTCAGCATCTACTCCAACATCCAACGAGATTGAGGAGATATTAGACTCTCGTGAGGGCAGAAGCACCAGAAATAGACAGTATTCTGAATACTTGGTAAAGTGGAAGGGCAGGCCTGTTGAAGATGCGACTTGGCTGTCGAAAGTGGAGATTGACCGCCTGGGCCTTTCCCCAACAAAACAGAAGTGAGGATCACTTCTAATCTACCCCGGGTGTCTGATGCAGGAGCATCCGGAGACAGTAAAGCAATCTTGCATCATACAAATTTCTTTTCTAAGTTATTTGCACTTTGATCGATTTATTTCAGTATTGAGGAAGTTTTTGTGGAGCAATTCTCGGTTTGAGGAAGTTTTAAGGCAAAGGGAGAGGGGTCGCGAAATCGTGACCCCAAAAGCTGCAGAGTATCTTTGGCGGGTTCCGTCGCGATATCGCGATGTCACGATTTCACGACGTCGCGATATCACGACCGTTTTGCAAGGCAGTGGAGAGGAGCGTAAGTCGTCGCGATATCGCGACGTCGCGATATCATGTCGCGATATCGTGACCATTTTGCAATGCAGTGTAGGGGAGCTTCAGACGTCGCGATATCGCGATATCGCGACGGTCTTCAGAACAAAGACGGAGGAGAGGAGCCCTATCGCGATATCGCGACAGGTCACGATTTCGTGACCTATCGCGATATCGCGGCCAGTCAGAAGCTGCCACGTGGCATATTTCTTAGGCAACACTAAAGACTACGGTAAGGTGAAGACAAGGTGGAGGGTTCGATCGCGGCCGGGCAAGACTAAATTCGACACGTGGACAGCCACGTGTATCCTACCAAAGTGAAGGGCACGTGTGACAAAAGTGTTGAGACAAGAAGAATGCATGGACAGGTGTACACGCAGACTGTTACGCGTATGCAAACCAAGTGGAAGGTCACGTAAATTGTTAAGGGAGGTGTCGGCCGTGAATTCTTCCTTATTATTATTCGGGTTTAATAGCATTTACAGGTGATGGTTTAATGGAGGAGACACAGTGCAGAGGATGGTCAGAATAGTGCGGCCGGTGCAGGGGAGCCATCAATGCTAGTACCGTGGTAGATCGGGCAGATTACCATTAAGACTGAAATTTTGAAAAACCCAGGAAGGGGGAAATTTGAATTTGAAATTTTTTGTTAGGTGGAGACATTGATTGCCTGGAGGATCGAGGCCTCGTTAAAAACTCGGGAAAATCTTTGTAAGCGGGATGGTGAAGCTCGGGATTGAGGGAGAAGTTGTATGCTGGAAAAACTACTGTAAACTGTATTAAGCAATTTAATGAAATTATTGTGAAATTACTGTGAATGTGTTTGTGAGAATCCCGGCTTCCCATCACAAATTCTCCCCCTCTTGGGATTATTTTTGGATGGCGATAATTGTCCCAAGTCCTTCACTATCATGGGCTTCTCCTTGGTTATGGATTTCTCTAGCGAATTCTCCTTTGATGATTTCTTTAGCAAGGTTCTCCTAGCCTTTTACTAGATTCTTATTGAGACCTTGTCAAGGTCTTTGATCTTGCAGCTTCTTCTGGTCTTTGTTGAGACCTTATTTTCAACCTTCTACTTTTGGAAGTTTTGGCATTGAGATCTTCTCTTGTATCTCTAATTATGCTACCTTTGTATTTGAGTAGGACTTTCCTAGTACTTCTTCTTCTTCCTAGTCTAGAATTTCTTCAATGAGATCTCCTCCTGTTCCATTTTTATTTAGGTACTATATTGATTATGAAGAGGTTTTTCTTCCTAAATTTTTTTTAGGAAGCTTTCCTGACTTACTATATCTCTTTTACCTACAACAAAAATATTAGTACTGAAATATGCTTCTGAATTAGATATTCTCTTCTACAATATTCTTCAAGATAAAGGTATTTGTGGTCTATTTTAGTATCAAGGTTTTTGTGGCCTATTCTTAAATATCAAGGCTTCTATAGCCTTTTCTTCTTGATCAAGGCTTCGATGGACTTTACTTCTAGATCAATGCTCTTATGGCCTTTTCTTCTGGATCAAGGCTTCTATGGTCTTTTCTTCTAGATCAAGGCTTCTATGGCATTTTCTTATGTATCAAGGCTTCTATGGCATTTTTCTTCTTGTGAAGTTATTCAATATATCAATGGAGATATCCTATTTCTATACTTCACCACAATTCTTTTCCAGAAGTTTCTTCTATAGTATTCTTCTTTATACAACAACTAATATCTACACTATGAAGGCACTCCAACCTTTCGGCAATGAAGTTAAGGTCTCCTAGATTTTTTTTGTAGGATGAGTCCCAATCATCTAAGTATTAATTCCCTATAATAAAAGAAACTTTTAGGTAAATATTTCCAGATATCTGAGCTTCACTAGTTGTTTCATAAACCTAGTGGATCAAATGTTGAGTCCTAGTTCCTTCAACTCTATGGAAATAATCTAACCCTATGAAATCTCAGTATTTCTGAAACTAATATTTCAGTCCTCACTTACAACTCTTCATAATTCTACCACCTATACTCTTCTAAAAAAATTTAACAATGACTAGTCCAACGGCGTGGTAGGTTCTAAAAAAACTTAGGGTCAATAATAATTTTGGTTTCCCTATATATCTATTATGGCTTGATCTATAATAGCTCTGATACCACTGTTATCTTTTGATGTCATATATAATGGGAGATAGCAATCACAATATGCATAAGGAAATAAATTATATCTGTGGTATGACTAAAATATGCTATAAATAGAAATGACAAAAAATATTACAATAGTAGCTATGGAGGAAATGGACACTCCATGATATAAGCTACTACTCCATGAATGAGCTCTGAGCTTATAGCTCACACGCACACTACCCTAATACATATCTACCACACACTGACTATGATAAAATGACTTTTATATCTATCTTCTACATCTATGGACTTTATATAGGAAGATAAGTTCCTTGGCCAACACTCTACCTAGTTGTACAAGTGGACACCTTGCACATTGATACATGTGCATTTATTACATTGCAATAAGTAACTAGATAACTTCCCCCTAAATTAACCTAATGTCCTTAGTATGTACCAAGGAAGGTATATTTACATGACCCAAATAATGTAATATACTCTATTTCTAACATATCCTACACTTTACACACTTACATGCCAGTTGTGCATATCCTACACATAGACACTTACATAAAAGAAAAATATAAATCATTCACCTAAACTAGAGACTAAAACCCTAATCTATTACATATTTACATTTGTACCATAAATATACCATGCATATACATTTGCATGTACCAAATAATGTAATATTTTCCAACACTAATGATCATAGCACTAATGTCAAGATGACTATTGCTAGTCAATTTTGATAAAAATGATAAGAATTTAATTTTGACATTGCCAAGAAGTAGAAGTATCATATGTGATTTTACTCAAGTCTTGACGCATTTTATATTAGAGAAATAAATTCTTCTAAATTAAAATTTGAGATAATTGATGGTTTGGATTCTTGATTGGCTTGATGATGAAGATGTTGGTAACTTTGAAGACTTGACAATATGCTCAAAATTAGATGTCTATAGCATCCTAGTACTAAACCATGAACAACAAGCCCCTAACCATAATAAATAATAAATGGTAAACCATAATCAAGGTAAAGTGTTCAACCAATTGGATAATTAGAATTATCAAAATTAAGGTATAATCATATTCAAGGCAACCAAGGGCATAACCAAGGAGGGGGAGTAACCAAAATCAAAACTATACTCAACCCCCAAAATAAAATCCTAGTCCTAGAAATTCACAAAATTATCCTTAAGTAAATTAAGTCTTTTCCCAACTAGTTCTAATGGAGAATATATCTCTATCCAGCCAAATGTGGCTCAATATATCAATATTCTTGAGGTACAAAGGGAAATGATTGAATATCTAGAATAATATATTGTCATTATCACTAGAAATGCACCCCACCACAAAAATAAGCAACCTTATAAGGATGAGAAAGAAAATAAGGAAAATGTTAAAGACCTCATTCAAGAAATGGTCAATCCATCCATAAGTGATAAGATCCCAAACCCTCCTTTTGTCATATAAGAACTTGCTAAAAATATATAAATTCCTTCTAATGTAGAAAATATTCTCAATAAGGCCTCAACCAATATTATGAACTCTATTGTGGACCTTAAAACCACCTCTACCTTATACCAAAAAAAAATATTATGAACTCTATTATGCCTAAAAATATTAAAAAATTATAATTATCACTTAAAGCAATGATCCTAGATCCCATAGCAAAAAAATATTAGGATCCATCTCAGCCCAATGGGGAACTACTTAAGGTAATCTTGAGTAAAACAAAAGTATGGGATTTTGTAGAGGAGTTATGTACAACACCCTATAAGGTCCCATACTGGGAACTACTTAGGATATATCCCTATCAATGTTAATTATTAAAAGAATTAATATATGATATAGATATGCCTAAACCTAGGGATGCTAATATTATTTTTACTATTCAGGGATCTTATTAAGTACAATATATTTAATCATGTAAGAAATTTTTTTACATTGATGCACATACTAGCCCTAATTTGGTTATTAGTTTCCCTCTAAAATACATGGTCGTTGTTGATTATCTAGCAAGTTATGATGATCTATCATTAATGATTACAATTATACATAATGTTATGGTTGTTTAATAATATTTTGCTGACGAAGGGAGTGGTACATGTGTTATGTCATTGTCCTTGATAGATAAGCTAAAGTTACCTAGAGAGCATGTTTTCTCTACCAAAAAATATTGTTATACTTACAATGATCATCTAGAATATCTTGTTGGTTGTATTTGTCTAACTATTTCTACAAGACGTAAGGAATTTAGAGTGAAATTTATGATGTTTGATGTCAAGAACAACTACAATATGTTATTGGTTAGACCTTCAACTAGTAATATGAGAGCCATAGCTTACTATGCTTATCACATGATTAAATTTAACTATAATGACAAAGTGTTTACCATTGTAGGATTAGATCCTTAAGGACCTTGTCCTTCAAATCATGAAAGTTGTTTATTCCTTCCATGGATGAGACACAAAAGTTTCAATCTATGAACATGAACAATAGTGAAGAGAGAAAAGGCTACTTTAATATTCAAGAGGTAGTTGATAAATTGCCACCATTTTTAAACCCAATAAGATATAATATCCTATATTATTCTATCAATGGTTGCCAAAGTTACAAAAATCCCATGAGGATGCTACTAAGATGAAACAAGTAGTGTACTCTACCAATGATGATAGCATAGAAGAATAAATTGATAGTGACACTAACAATGACTTAAATCAGGATTTTATCATTTAAAAAATGAATTTTTCTCTAACAATCATTGTTTTGAGGTTGGGATTTGACATTATCAAGTAGGTTTAATGGAAGTTTCTATTTTAGGTGATGATGAGTATTATGCAGATGTGCAGTTTTGTGAAATATCTGATAAAGGTAGAAGTAATTTATTTTCTAACTATATGCTTATAAATTATGAATATAATACCTATAAAACTAAGCTAAATAGGAAAAAAAATGATGGTATTTTAGTTCTCTACAAAAAAAAACTTCAAAAATTCAAAATGACATAGGAATTATACATTTACCTAGGATTCAATACAGCTTGAGACTTATCACATTCAAAATTGTTATGAAGATAATATAATCAATTATTTTGTCTTTGATAAAGCTAATTCCTACACTGTTCACATTCCTAAAAGTTGTTATCTTCTTAAATCCATTATTTTCTTAGATACTACAAGAACTTATCATCAAAAAGTAATATCAATACTTATAGTAATTATTATGGTTATTTCAGCTTTCTATACATTTTTTTTCTTGTTCTTGCTAAATTAGTAGTTGCTACAACTTCAAAATGTCTACTGTGTCAGGTTTATTTAGTATTGTTAAAAAAATCCTAGTCAATAATTATCACCTCTTAATGTAATAATCTTAATTCCTTTTAATTTTCATAGGATTGTGAATAAAATTGTACTTATGTCTATCTTGATTACCCCTCATTCCCTACTTGGAGGTGTTCTCCTATTTTGATAAGTTATAAAATAAATGGTTTGATAACTTAATCGACTCTACACACTCTTGTTCAACCAAATACCTAATAGAAGTAGACTTATATTCTAAGTTTAAGGTCAGGGTTTGCATGGCTACTTTAATGAAGGTATATATACAATTGGAGGTGCACCTTAGTCCTCACTTCTATCTTCCATAATTTCTATATACATTGCCCAAATTCACTCTCAATTGAAATGTAAGGGGCACAAGGTTGAATCTATATTGAAAATTCTACACATTTTAATCTCCATTCCTTCCCTACCTAGTGATGAATTCATTCTTCAATTCATTTAAGCAAGAGAGGAATATCTCCCATGATAATAACATAAGCATAAAAAGCACAAGGGCAATTTTATAAAAAAATGGATTGGTCCATAAACTACCAAATATTTGTGTGCATCTAGGGCAATGAAATTACAAATAATAGATGGAGTTGAGTTGGGATAATCCACTAATTTCGTGTATGTAAAACACTTTTATGTGTAGCACCTTTTGCTTTGATTATACAATCTTTATTTTTTTGGTTTGTCTGTTGACTTTATTGCCACTTTTTGTACTTTGATTGCTTTTATTGTTTGCTTCCTGACTTTGTATTTGCATCAATCCTATATATTATTGGCTATTGGCATGATTCTTTATATTTTGTAGTTATTTTCCTCTATTGATCATGATCACCACTTAAAGAAGAAATATCGATTTTTTAGTGATCTTGCTTTAACAAGGAAATTTTTTTAATACTTTGATCTTTATTTCTTCCATTTGTATATTTTTTTAAGCTTTCTTGTTGCCTAGTCCTTTTTTATTGGCATTATTATTATTGAATTTGTTTACTCTTCTTTGTCATGATATTCTTATTACTAGTAAGTGGTATTATGGTGTTGTCAAGGTATTTTCTACCATTTTGTGTTAGTACCATATTCTAAGCGTTATAAAGCAATCACTTTAGTTCAACCCATGCTAGTTCATATGGTATGTGGTACGAACAAGAAGACAAAATTTTTAATTTTCATGCACATTAAAAATATTAAAAAACCAAACCAAATAAATCAATCAATCATAATTTTATCTCCTTGTAGTGGAAATCATGCCTTGTTTAACACATCTTTTCTAGATACTATAGTGAATGAGCTTATACCATTATAATAGGGGCATATGGGTTGTCTTCTTCATAGGAACTTCTTTCCTTGAGCATGTTGTGTTGTGTATGTTGCTCATTTGTTTGATTTTATTTTATTCTCCCTTTATCTATATAGTTGTGTCTTGTTTAACACATCATGCTCACTAGATATGGTAGAGTGTGAGTTGGACTTAAATACATATCACTTACACATCTTAGTGTTGGTGGTGCTCGTAGTCCCTCGATAGTAGTGATAAGCATGCATGCGGACATATTATATTTTTTAGACACTTTCTTATGATCTCTCTTTTCTTATAGCAGTGGCTATCATGCTTGTTGATACACCATGTTTGTTAGATATTGATATACAGTTTCTCTTTTGTCACTATAGTGGTTGGCATTCTTGTTGACACATCATGTTGATCAAATACTACATGTGATTATGTACTCTACTTGTTGTGGTTGGTATGCTTGTTGATACATCATGCCCACTATATACTATAGTGTGTTATTTTCCTACTATAGTGGTATGCATGATATGTTTGACACATCATGCTTGTCGAATACTACAAGGACATAGTCTAATATGAGATACAAATCACTTGTATCTCTTGTTGGTGGCATCATTCTAGTCCCTTGAAAGTGTTTTAATTTTGAGACATAACTAAATGTTCTTAATATTTAATGAAGTTTCAAGGTTTCAAGAAATATATTGCACACATCCTTTTGGTAATGTGTCATGCAAAATCTTGTTCAAGTTTTGAATCTTTAATATTAAAAAATAAACTCATGCATTCCAATGCAAATGAAAAGAAAGCATGTGAAAGAATATCACATCATCACAAGAAATGTGCTCAAAAATGAATCTCATAAATACATATATACGATATATATATATATATATATATATATATATATATATATATATATATATATATATATATATATATATATATATATATATATATATATATATAGATAGATAGATAGATAATGAGATAGATATGTATGTATGTATATTTATATGTATATGAGTATGTATATATAGATATATAGATAGATAGATCAATAGATAACCTATATATCTTGTTTGTGGTGCCATTTCAGTCCCTTATAAGTGTTTTCCTTTTGAGGCATGACTAAATATTCATAATATTTTGAGAAGTGTGGTCCATCCTTATTGTTTTTGGTGATACTATAAGCAAGGTGGAATAGAAGTGAGTTTTTTTCATGCTTATCACTAAAATATTTTGGATTTTATGATCCTTGATGTCCTAGTCCATCAAGTATTTGCTTTATTTCATTAAGGTTAACTTTGCCTATGCTTTGGTTATGATTTTAGTGTAGTAAGCATCTTTATTTTTATTCATTGCTCTTTACTTTTATTAAGATAGTTATTGCTTAGTTCTTGCATGTTGCTTATCTTGGTGTTGCTTTACTATCTTTATTAGAGTATTCTAGAATATATTATAGTAATTCATGTAATATTATTAGATATTCCTTTTTTCCACAAACATTCACATGGTTATATCTTGTAACTTTGCATAGATAGCTTTAAATTGGTTTTTTGTAAAATTTAATCTTTAAGGCCCTTCTCAATTAAATTCTATAACTACTTTACTGTTGGGCTTTTGGTTTAGATGAGTCTTCCTCTAAGACATGGGTTTATGGTCCATCTTCAATAGTCTAATTTATCTAGAAAGAATGCAACAAAAAACTATTTTAACAAGAAGGTAAGATCATGGCTAGATTCTTAACATGAGTAGAGGTTGTCATCAATTAGGTGGTTGATAGCAAACATGGTTTAATTAATATTTTTTGGCATTTTTGCCACATTGAAATTTTGTAAAGTTTTGATTGAAGTATGTAAGCAGTTTGCCAGTAAAACTCTCAATTATATTTTAAGTGTTGTGCACACATTAAATTTTTTTGAAATTTTAACTAAGTACCTTATTGATGTAGTTTCGGGTAAAATTCAAGCGAAATACTTTTTCTTCCCCGAAATGGCCTTTTTGTTCCCCAAAATGACATTTTTATTCCTAAAAATGGTTGTTTCATTCCCTGAAATACCTTTTCACTCCCAAGTGCAAGGAATATTCTTTCTTTTGGTGTTTCTCAAGCTAAAACACTCCCTAGGTATTTGTCTAGCAAAAATACCTTACTAGCGGTTTCAATTCTCAAAGAAGTCAAGTTTCCAAGATGGGCCCTACTTATGGCAGTGCAAGATTTTCCCAGGAGAATTCATAGCAAAAGGACAAATATTGGGGAAAAATTCCATTTCACACAAGACAAAATATTAAGTGCACATTCCAAGTGTAATTATAGGTGAAAGCTCATTTCGGGCGTGACTTGGGCAAATTGAAGATAAAGGCCCATTTCGGGTGAAATTTTATGTTTTCAATGCAAATTTTCTTTGAAAAAGAATTAAATCCTATAAAATAATTCCTACGGTGATACAATGGATATATTCAGGATCATTGCTGAAAAATTGCAGGATTTAAGCATTGCTCCTTTGACTCTGGTGTAATATTACCCATTTTCAAAGCACCGTCCACTTTGGTGGATATGCATTTCCAACGCACTGCCTATCATCCTTGTCGGTTTTCAAAGCATATTTAATGCTTGGTGTACTTTCCTAGCAAAAGTGAATTTCCAAGGTGTAAGGCAAAGTGAATTCAATGACCAAATGCCCAATTTTTAGATGATTTTGTTGCATCCCAATGCATCGATGCCCACGATTGCTTCAATAATTTATTCATGTTGATTTCTTTGTGTGATTATCCCATAAAATTTGGATCATGGTTTCCTTGCAAAATGTTTTAACTAAAGATGTCCCTGATGTCGAGGAGAAAAATATGCACGCTGGTTTTTGATCTACCAACATTTTGTTTGTATATGCATTAAATGAAAGAGGCGCAATCCTCTATAAATACTAAGTATTTTGATGTAATAATGGAGGTTGGACATTTTGCGAGAAAACTTCTTAAGTTCTCTGCATCAATAGAAGAGACTTGGCTTCTAAAATTTACAAGGATTTTCATGTGTGTGATTTCCTTTCATTTCTAAGCATTTATTTTTATGCTCATGTTCCTGTTGTTAAGTTTAATTTTTTTTTTCTAAATTTAAAACATTGTTAGTGAGTAAGTGAGTTCTGGAATATGATTTGGGGGATTGTCTCTACAATTTTATGAGTGAAATTTTGCTACTTTCCTTCTATTACATGTTGGTATAAAACTTGGTAGAATTCTTGCTGCTAGTCCACCCCAAATCTTGCACTTCGGTCTGTGGCCATATTTCCCATTTATTTTCATCATTTCCAATTTCTTTCCTGCAACTCTAGTCTTAAACTTGTGTACGATTTAGTAAGGGATCCAGCCCTCTCTGGATATTGGCGCAGAGGACATCTCTTTTTTTTGGCCTTTCAATGTTGGCCAGGTCTAGGGAACACAAGTGATAATACTTTGTACTTAGTAAAATTTGTGACCAACAATTTTTGGCATGCCCGGTACTTAGGCAAAGTATTACAAGTGATAATACTTTCCATTTTCAACAGTATTGAGTTTTGGTGTTTGCCTTCATGTTGTACAGTTAGAACATCTGGTGACTCAACACTAACTAGAAGCCTCTGAATGTGGAGACAATGAAAGTTGTACTTCATAATCACAATATCGAAGGCCAAAAATTTAGAAAACCCCATTGAGTTTTTTGAACTCGACACCCAAAAATTAGGTGAAAATCCTAGGTTAGTCACGCTACCACTTATGTCGTCTGCAACATCCTCATAAATAGTTGGTGTATTTTCCATTCCTGTGAGCCCAACTAGTATTGCCATTAGTTTTCTGCCTCCTCAACCACACACACCAGTCCATATGGCCCTGAATCCTCCACCACAGTAGCCACAACCACAAAGGTAGTTCCCAGCATGGAATAGTTCAAGATCCTTGAATTTACAAGCACAAAATACAATCCCCCAAACAACCTTGAAGGCCTTGCATACCTATGATGGTACTGGTAAAACTGCATATGAGCATACCCAAGATGTGGTTTCTTTGGTGACAATACAAGATATAATGGACGAAGATGTAATGATAAAATTGTTGGTATTGTTGCTAAGATATAAATTGATGTATTGGTATCGATAATTGCAACCTGGTACTATTACATCATGGGATCAGTTGGCAGAGTTATTAATTAAAAAATTTCATGAACAAGTCGACCCATACTCCTTGATGTACCAGTTTAGAATAACCCAAAGACATATGCAGTAGGAGAGTTTATTTCAATGTTAGGTTCACTCAAAGCTGACAAAGAATTCCTAATGGTTTACGACCCACACATGAACAAGTTGCGTTCTACTACCTCAAGGCGTTTAGCACTAAAATTGGCATGGTCGTGCGATAGGCCAATGTGATTATATTTCTAGACCTATACACATAGGCATAGAATGCCAAATCTAACTTGATTGTTGTAGGTAGGCTTACCTCGAAGATGACTATGCCCAGTATCCCTGACCTCCCATAGTATTTGTATTCTAGTGTATTTTTGCAATTTATTCCTTCCATGTACTCAATTCCATCATGGAGTTTGAGCCCACCTCAAATTACTCTGATCCCTATTCCACAACACTTGGCTCCAAGCTTTCTACAGTTACCCAATCCATCAACACCATAATTACTCGTACCTATTCCCTTTTCACAATTGTCGATGCCAGCAATCCCATTACCATTACTAGCACCACAAACCCCATAAAAATTACCCGTGCCTCTAGAACCTCTACCTTTTCTAGCACCTCCTACACTCTCCAATCCTAATACTTATATGGAATTGTTACAAGAGGTGAAATCTAACAACTCAGTCTTAAGGACAATATACAATGAGCTTACAACAGTAAGGAAAAAACAAGCAGAGGCTGAATTTTGATCATGAATATTCCAAACTCCATTGATTACTTGAGAGCAAGCAATGGCTATTAAAAGCCCCAAGAGAAACACAATAGTGTTAGAAAATGAAGAGCCTAGAACATCAAAAAGGATGTACTGGTTTTTAACATGCAACGATCCCCATGGAGAAGAAACCTGCATGGTGCACTTGAACTATGTGCAGACGCTTGCAAAAAGTTCAACTGGCAGACAGGTCAACATGATCAGAGAGATTGACCACAATTTTATGATGCCATCTTTGGAGCAAGTTTTAGTTCTTACAAGATCCAAAAAGAAGCCAGTAACTGTATATTTAGTTGATATTGAAGCGTTGAAGGTGCCTGCAGAACCAAAGGTGCAAAATGAAAAGGGGTAATCTCTAGTGAAAGCATCTGGTTCAACAGCTAAGATGTAGGATTTTATCCTATTGAAAGATCTGCTACCCAAGCAAGCTCAAGAGAAGACACAAGTGAAGAAATCTACGTCACAACTTGTAGCAGCTACTCAAATGCAAAATGAAGCAAAGGAAAAAGCCAAAAAGCACCTCAAGTATCCATCATTGATGAAGAGATAAAGAGTGGAAGCTACTCAATAGCACCTAGATAAGTATGAATGGGTCGTAGAAGAAAAAAACCCAACTGCCTCGATTTATAACATTATGGAAGAAATGAAGAAAATACCTATGAAAGTAAGCCTATATGATGCACTACAGTTGCCTGTACAAGTTGACCTGCTATAAGAATCTCTAAAGACTGCAAAATATCAAAAGAAAAGTCCTTCTAAAATAGTGTTGGTGCAAACACTACTAACTTCGGCCACTAGGAAGAATTGGCCGCCCATGTTCTACCTGTCACTCAGAATGGAGGGGTGGATTGTACACAATTGTATAATTGATTCTAGTGTTATGACTACTATCATGCCAAAGGCAGTATGCAAAGTTATGGGGATGGAATACACAATAAGTAGCCCTAGAGTGTTGCAGTTGGATGGAACTCCGATCAAGACGGTAGGAGTAATCAAGGATATTTCCATTGTTCTACATAGCATACTGCAAATTACTATCATCCAGGAGGTGGTGGTGGTTGACTTGGAGCCTTACTTCAGCATGTGTATTTCAAGGGAGTTCATAGTGAATTTGGGAGGATATATTTCCTTATACTACTCACATTTGGATATTCCATTCAAATGAAAGAGGATTTTCATACATAATGAGAAACCTTCTCCTTTTCATATTGAGAAAATGGAGGAAGAGGAGGAAAATCTCCAGGGACAGTGAACAAGATGACTGAAGAATTAGAAGAAGTTGAATTGATGGAAGAAGCACTTAGTGAGCTTCACCTTGAAGATGAGTTTTCACTCATAGATTTTAATGTGATGATTGAAACAGATATTGGTTGTTATACAATAACCAAGCTTGTACATATTGAAGAGAGAGTCCCTGATTCCCTAGATCCTATTACATATCAATTATGGAAGTTGTATTTTGATGGCACCAGGTTTAAGAATGGTGTAGGATTTGGTGTTGTTTTGATCTCTCCCACAGGGTTATAGAAGACTTATTCTTACAGACTGACTTGGAATTGTACAAATAATGCAGTTGAATATGAAGCATTGTGCCTCGGATTGAAGAAGGCTAAAAATTTGGGCATTAAATAGTTGCAAATATTTGGTGACTCTGAACTTATTGTTAATCAGACCACAAATAATTTTTTTTTAAAGGAACACTACCTGAAATCCTATTGCAACAAAGTGACCGATTTTTTTGAATCTTTCACATATTTGAATATTCAGGTGATTTCCCGTGAGCAAAAAAAGCATGCAAATATTTTAGCCTCTCTTGGCACAAATTATTATCCTATGGAACAAATAATCAAAAATCCTAAGACTGTTAGGGTGATCTATAGAACCTTAGTCCTTGACAAGAACATCTATTGGAAAGTATTTGACAATGATGAGCGAATAGTCAATTTTTTTATTGACTATTCAAGAGTAACATGTTTTAAAAAAAAAAATTGAGGTGAAAAATTGTTCAGGACCCGGGACTTCCCAGGGAGTCACCCACCCGAGTACTACTCCATGGAAAATATGCTTAACTAGGGAGTTCTTGAAGGATTTGAAAACCAAAAAATGAACTTGGATGATCCGTTCTTTGGATTTTTTGCTTGTTGTTTTTCCCCTTTCCCCTTCATAACAAAAAAAAAACAAAGGGCTTACATTTTTTGCCCTCACCTTGAGAACCCCCTTTTTCGGATTTTTGGCTTGTTGTTTTCCCCTTCCCCCATTGCAACAAAAAATTAAAAAAAAAAAACATTCTGCTGCATTTGACTATTAAGCCGAGAAATTTTGAATTTTCAAATTTCTATTTTTACTCCACTCATTTCCCGCCCAGTTCTCTTTCATCCTCCCAATATACCTCTTTCACTACCCCGAATATGTTGTTTCAGGTCCCAAAAAGCAAAACAAAAATCAATAAAAACAAAAAAATGCACATGTTATTTTTTCACCGAAATAGCCTTTTCATCCCCCAAAATGGTTGTTTCGAGGCCTGAAATACCCTTTGCATCCACCTCGTTTTTCTTGCTTTTCAAGTCTCCCCAAAAATCCTTTCGCTTTTCCTCCCGAAAACACCTTCCCACTCTCCAAAAAGGTTTTTTCGGCTTCTCTGAATTACCTTTTTGCCCCAGATCCATGCATTTGGAGGAAAAAAACAAATTAAAAAAAAAATCTTTGCCCCAAAATCCCTCTTACTCTCCTCCAAAACAACCTTTTTGTGCCCCGAAACTACTATTTCGGCTCCTAAAAAGGCCATTTCTAAAAAAAAATATCGCATTGCCCGAATAAGCTTTTCCCATCCTCGAAAAACCTTTCCCTTCCATAGTAGTTATTTCATGCTTTGAAAATCCTGTTTCGCTCCCCGAAAAGCCTCTCCTCATCCTGGAAAAAATGGCTTTTTATTTGCTTTTCCTTCTCGCCCCCTTCCATTAAGAAAAAATACATGCATACAAACCCTTTCGCCCTTATTTTCCCCCCCACGCACCTCCATTTTTCATTCCACACTACCCATAAAATCTACATATCTCCATTTTCATCCCCCGTCATTCGCTCAAGCCACTCATCACGCTTTCCAAAGCAAAAAAGCAACCAATCCGAGCACTTCAAGAAGAGGTGGCAAAAAATTTAAAAAATCATTGGAATGCATGCCATTCCCCCAAAATTAGCAAGCATGCCTCAAGCATTAATTCCGGCAGATATGGGTGAAAAATTATAAAAGGGACCAAAGCTTTAGCTTTAAAAAATCAAAATATTTGCAAGGTTCCTATGTAGAAGAGTTGCAAATTCTTTTTGCTCTAGGGTTTGCAGTTTTTTGTCGTGCATTTAAAGAAAGCTGAAGATGAGGAAGAAAACCATGGAAGCCAAGAAGGAGAAAGTTCAGAAAAGGGCTGCAATAGAAAAGAGGCAGTGAAAAGTTTGAGAAGAGGAGGAAGAAGTAAAATTAACACCCTATGATGACCGCTTGGCACATATTAAAGATTGCAACATCACCAACAAGGGTGTGGAAAAATTACATCTAGATGTTGAGTTTGTGGTGCAAAATATGTCTGCTAGAAGTTCTCGTACCATTGTATTTTACTCTCATATCTCCTGGTACCTATGTACGCTTGTACACCCATGTCTCGAGCTGGTCTGGGCGATTGTACAATGTTATAACTCTAGTTCAAGAACTATTTAGAATTCCCAAGGAGATGAATTGTTCGGTATTTTAGCCAGCTCCATAAGGGAAGCATTTTCTTGTGGTATGCAAACTCCATCCTATGCCACAGTTAAAAGGCTCAATTTTAAGGAGGAGGAGGAGAGGTATCAATCTACTATTCACATGCGGCAGTTTATGGAGAGCCAATTGTTGAAGACACCATAATTCGGGGAGATGCCAAAATTACCAACAACGCTAAAGGATTTCAAAAGCCCATATTTATACTCAATTCTGACATGGTTGACAGGATTGTCTTCAAATTCCATAGTGCACAAGTGGCAAGCATCAATGATGTAGTGCATTTCACAAGTGGAGTTTTACGCTCTGACTTCCATGACCGCAACTACAAACCCGATTTTCTTTGATTGAATGGATTTCTTGGAACGAAGGATACATTCATAGTTATGAAAGATACAAACTAGAGAGGATGTTACTTTTAGACATTGCTCCCTTTTGGTATGGTACTTTTTCTATCACATGCACTCTTATTTTGGTTGTATAGCAGTAAACAAGATAGATGAAACAAAGAGGGCATTGCCAGTATATTCATGGACTCAGAGCCTATCAAGAAAAGAGTCCTATTATAATTTTAACAAAATATTTTTGGGGATCGCCTTGGAGTTGATTTATGGGGTATGCACAGAGTGCCTCGAGCAATGAAAGTAGAGGTGGTTGACCAGAGAAGAGGTGATGTATTTTTGTTGACACAAGGAGTGGTGGTTAGAATTTTTGGTTTTATTGAAAAACCTTTTCTACTACCATATTTTACCACTAAACACCTTTTTGCTTTGGAAGTAGCCTGACAATGTGATTTCACAAATGATATATATGGAACAAGTAGAGAAAAAAAGGCTACATGTGTCATGCCTTTCCAATTTGTTGACGTAAGGGTTACATAGTGCAGATAGAATGAATTGATTGTTGATAGACTGTGTGAACACATATTGGTTGAGTTTCCTCAACAATGGTGATACAATCCTTTGGGTTTTTTTGCAAGTCACATTAAGGCCAAGAGTTTCCATTGTTACCCCCGAGAAGACATCATACAGTAGAGGAATAATCCCAAGGAGTGTGACCTTGAATGGCATGTGGATACAATGATGTCACTTCCTCCTTGACATGATTTTTATGAGATGGAGGTCGAGTATGATCCTACAAGTCATCCAAAGCAAGTTCCTCCTCCAAGGTTGTTTGAAAAAATTAAAACAGAATTGCTTGATTGGTCCAATGAAAATATTGCCAACTGGTGGGTCATGAGGGTCCACCGAGGTAATCCCAAGGTAAGTTATCTGTTAGTTATGGATGATGCATTTTCATCGATTTATGATGATCAATGTGAAAAGTACCAGCTCCTCTCCCTTGCTGATTTGGTGCCTAGAAGTATTAACAGTCCTGATAAATAAGAAGATATGATGAGACAAGAGGAGGCATCAAAAGAAGAGAGAATAACAATTAAATATGATGAAGAAGAAGAACAATTACCACCAGAGGATTAGCTTTCACTTAGGAAGAGAAGCATGGCTATAAGAGTATCTTTCCTTAGTGTGGTGAAGAAGCCTAGAAGTAGAGTCATTTCTACGCGTAGCATGAAATCACTTCCCTCACAGATGATTGAGCAAACTATTTTTTAGATATACCCTCATTCGATCAGTTGGAACAATCAGGACCAATGGTGACAACATTAGATCTGGAAGTGGAGAAGGAAATATCAAAGGATGAGGAAGATATTGTAGTACAACAACCTTCACCACCGACTCAAATGGTGTTAGAGCCCACAGGTATGCATTTTCTTTCCTCTTCTCTTTTTGACAAACACTTGGTGACCATCATCTTCCCATCTATAGTTCCCATATTTTCTTTACCTCCTATTGTTGCATCCACCTCTTCCATTCCCATATTTGTTTCATAGTTGCAGGTCACTAGTGTTTCCCCAGTTTCACCCATTCTCTATTTTCCTCTTTCCTTCAGTTCATTTGCATCTTACCCAAACCCATTTGCCCTTCCATTGTCCTTCATTTCATCTTCCATGCCTTCCAATACTGTTACCTCTATAAGAACACAATCCCCTCTTAGAGTAAGCATAGTCGAAACACCCCTCGTTTCCATCCCTATGGTTGAATCAAACCATCAACAAGCCCTTTTCCTATATTCTCTAATTTTTGCAATGGAGGAGCCCCTAGCTTTTGAGATGGAGTTGCTACTTGAGCGTCCGATAGAAAAAAAATAGTAGAGCACGGTAGAGTTCATCACGATGGTTGAAGAATCGCAAGTGAAAGGATGCGCTAGCTTTGGAAAAACCAATGAAAAAAGTGATTTTTGATCCAGTAGCAATGGAGATGCACACAGTAATGATGGTCTTAGGTCCAAAAATCTCAAGGAGAAATGGTGCCCAGTTGTTATTCATACCAAGTTGTCACTGAGGATCTCACCAAAGTACATGTAGCTCAATAAATGGGTACCATACAAGTGGTGTCAAGCACAATTTACCTGTAAGTTGAGAATTATAAGGATCGTTCCTTCCAGACTGAGGCAAATATTAGGGAGCTAGAGGAAGCCTTGGTAGCACAAAAGGCCAAATTGGATGTTGTGCAGTCCAAAATAGATGCAACACAATTTGAATCTCAATAGTGGCAGCAGCAAGCAATGCGTTTGGAGGATGAAATCAAGGAAATCAAAGAGATAGCTACACAGTACTAGGTAGCAAAGCAGGAAGCACAACAGTAGACCTAGGCCCTATAGGATGAGCTCTAGAGTCTGGAAAATCAATTAGTAGCAAAAGCAATGTAGTCAGTGACCCTCACCAAGGAGAAAATTAAAGAAGCTCATAGTCAAATGTTGATTGACTATAGAAATATGGCAACAAATGTTGTGTTGGTTCTCATGATCCTTTAGGAAGTACAGGTAGTTGTTTCATATGGCAGGCATATAGTGGAGTCTACAGAGCAAGATTTAGAGCTAAAATTGGAAATGGCTATGAAGATCTAGGCAATGACTCAAATGGATCTCTATTTTCATCCAATGAGCGAAATAGCCCATGCTTGGACAAATGCCAAGATCACCTTGCACAGTTATTTCTCCAAGATGAACCTGGTTAAAGAAGATCGCAAGCTACAAGAGACATTTTATCATGAGAGGCGTACTTTATTGATTTATTTTGATACGCTCGTAGCTAATGGTTTCCCCAGTTTCATTGATAATCAGGAGAATATTTTGGCAAAGAAGGACCTAGATGCACTCTGGGCTATTTTCATAGATGATACTTTAGATATTGATAACTTGGAGGAGTCTATCACTGAAGAGCATGTGTTGGCATTAATGAGGAGGTTCATTCGTATTGAGTCTGGATTACTAGGGCTCAGCCAAAGGGCTAAATATATTGATCTAGAGAAGGTTGATACTTTTTGATACATTGTGGGTACGCTTAGTGATCGTGAGGCAATTAGTATGGATGCTTGGGCTTAAGCAGTGATGGTGTATGAATCCACAATGGCACATCTCAAAAAGTAGGATGAAGCTGATATGAGTAGCAAGCCATCAGATGCAGCTGATAGTGGGGACTTTGAGCCCAATGATTAAAGGTATGGTATTGATTGCATTTAAGCGAGATAAATACCCCGCGAGCCACCAAAAATGTTGGCATTTTTGCCACATTGAAATTTTGTAAAGTTTTGATTGAAGTATGTAAGTTGATTGAAGTATGTAAGCAGTTTGCCAGTAAAACTCTCAAATATATTTTAAGTGTTGTTCACACATTAAAAAATTTTGAATTTTTTTCTAAGTATCTAATGGATGTAGTTTTGGGTAAAATTCAAGCGAAATACTTTTACATTTTCCAAATTGGCCTTTTCGTTCCTCGAAATAGCCTTTTCGTTCCTTGAAATGGTTGTTTTGTTCCTCGAAATGGCTGTTTCGTTACTCAAAATGCCTTTTCGCTTCGAAGTGCAAGGAATATTCTTTCTTTTGGTGTTTCACTAGAAAAAACACTCCCTGGGCATTTTGCTAGAGAAAACACCTTATCGATGGTTTCAATTCTCAAAGAAGTCAAGTTTCCAAGATGGGCCCTACTTATGACAGCGCAAGATTTTTTGAGGAGAAGTCGTAGCAAAAGGACAAATATTGGGGTAAAATTCCATTTCACATAGAACAAAACATTAAGTGCACATTCCAAGCATAAGTCTAGGCGAAAGCTCATTTCGGGCGTAACTTGGGCGAATTGAAGATAAAGGCCCATTTCGGGTGAAATTTTATGTTTTCAGTGCAAATTTTCTTTGAAAAAGAATTAAAGCCTATAAAATTAATTCCTATGGTGATACAATGGATATATCCAAGATCACTATTGAAAAACCATGGGATTTAAGCATTGCTCTTTTGACTCCGATGTAATCTTGTCCATTTTCAAAGCACCATCCACTTTGGTGGGTATCCATTTCCAACGCACCACCTATCATCCTTGTCAATTTTCAAAGCAGATTTAATGCTTGGTGTACTTTCCTAGCAAAAGTGAATTTCCAAGGCGTAAGGCAAAGTGAATTCAATGACAAAATACCCGATTTTCATATGATTTTGTTGCGTCCCTATGCATCGATGCCCAAGATTGCTTCAATTATTTATTCCTATTGACTTCTTTGTGTGATTCTCCCATCAAAGCCGAATCATGGTTTCCTTGCAGAATGTTTTAATTGAAGATGTCCCTCATGCCGAGGAGAAAAATATGCACGCTGGTTTTTGATCTATCAGCATTTTGTTTGTATATGCATTAAATGAAAGAGGCGCAATCATCTATAAATACTAAGTATTTTGATATAATAAGGGAGGTTGGACATTTTGCGAGAAAACTTCTTAAGTTCTCTGCATCAATAGAAGAGACTTGGCTTTTGAAATTTGCAAGCATTTTCATTTGTGTGATTTCTTTCCATTTTTGAGCATTTCTGTTTATGCCCATGTTCTTGCTATTAAGTTTAAAATTCTATTTTTGAATTTAAAACATTGTTGGTGAGTGAGTTTTGGAATGTAATTTGGGGGATTGTCTCTGCAAGTTTGTGAGTGAAATTTTGTTGCTTTCCTTCTGTTACATGTTGGTATAAAACTTGGTAGAATTCTTGCTGCTAGGCCGCCCCAAATCCTGCACTTTGGCCTATGACTATATTTTCCATTTCTTTCTGTAATTTCCAATTTATTTCCTACAACTCGAGTCTTAAACCTGTGTAGGATTTAGTGTTGAGCAAGGTGCAGCAAAAGCAGTGCAAAAGGATTGTAATTGTTGTCAACACAGACAGAGTGATGCAGTTGATGCAGTTCAGAGATCAGTCAGATCAAGTGCAGAAAATTTCAAGAAAAACAGAGGGGACCCAGATTCAAAAAGTTGCAAAAAAAGACAAGGAAGAAAACTGTCGCGATATCGCGACATGTTTCCTGTCGCGATTTCGCGACAAAAATGAGGAGAGAGAAAGTGCATTGAAAAATGTCACGATTTCGCGACATATCCGAGGAAAGAGAAAGTGCAAAGAAAAATGTCGCGATTTCGCGACATATCGGAGGAGAGAGAAAGTGCATTGAAAAATGTCGCGATTTCGCGACATATCGGAGGAGAGAGAAGCGAAAATGTCGCGATTTCGCGACATATCGGAGGAGAGAGAATGTGCAAGGAAAAATGTCGCGATTTCGCGACATGTTGGAAGGAAAGAAGCCAAATCGAGAAACTGTCGCGATTTCGCGACAAGTTTGAAGCAAAGGCACCAAGGATGAAAAATGTCACGATTTCGCGACACATCGGAGGAGAGAGAAAGTTGATGAAGAAGTTGTAGCGATTTCGCTACATGTCTGAGTTTCGCCAGGATAAGCAAAGAAAAAGCACCAAGTGAGAAAAGCGTAGCGATTTCGCTACAAGCTTGAAACACTAAGAACAAAAGTGCAGCGTTTTTGTAACTATTTCAAATGGCAAGGTGAAAAGTAGTAGCGATTTCGCTACATGGTCAAAGTGCATAGTGCGGAGGTGTAGCGATATCGCTACAAGTTTGAAAGTGCAAGGTAAAAGGTGTAGCGATTTCGCTACAAGTTCGAAAGTGCATAGTGCGGAGTTGTAGCGATATCGCTACCAGTTCAAAAATGCAAGTGCAAGAGTTGTAGCGACTTCGCTACAGGTTTAAAATGCAACGTGCGTAGGTGTAGCGATTTCGCTACAGGTTGAAAGTGCATGTTGGGAAGGTGCAGCGATCTTCGCTACGAGTTCAAAGTGCAAAGTGGAAAGGTGTAGCGATGTCGCTACACGTCGGAGTTTCGCTAGATGCAGCAATGAAAAATGCTAAGTCTAAGAAGTGTAGCGATTTCGCTACATGTAAGTTCACGGGCATGGAGTAAAAATTGTACGGAGACCGAAAGCGTCGCGATTTCGCGACGGCAATGAGGATGACGTCGCAAGGGAAAACGTCATGATTTTGTGACATCTTAGAAGATGACGTCAGCAAAACCAAAATGTGTCACGATTTCGCGACAGGGTGAACGAAAAGCCATTGCAAGCCGAAAACGTCACGATTTCGCGACAACTTAGCGGATGACGTCAGCAAGACAAAAAATGTCGCGATATCGTGACATGTTTCCAGAGAAGCCTCATGAAGCCAGAAACGTCACGATTTCGTGACATCTTAGAGGATGACGTCAGCAAGACAGAAAATGTCGCGATATCGCGACATGTTTCCAGAGAAGCCTCATGAAGCCAAAAACGTCGCGATTTCGCGACAAAGTTGAGGATGACGTCAGCAAAGCGGAAAATGTCACGATATCGCGACAGGTAATGTTTTGGCGGGAAAAAGGTCTAAGAGGCATTCATTGTGACAAGTGTCAAAAGGTGCCGATTACGATAAACCTAACTAGAGTCAGATCTGCAGTTCCAAGTGACAGGTGGTGAGATTGCAGAGGAGAAATTCATGCTGCAGTTAACTGTAGTTACAAGTGAAAGTGACTAGACATTGCATTTAAGACGCGAACGGCTATTGCAGAGCCGTGATGCAGCATGGCCAGCTAAGGTAGCAGTTACAAAAAGTAGCTACTGAGCAATGCATTGAATGTTAAACGGCTGTTGCAGGGCCGTAACAAAGCATGACTGGGAAAGGTGGCAGACTCACAGGGAAGCTACGTTGTATCGAGAACTGATTGCAGTGACATTGGTCAGTTGCGTATATCAAAAGGTATAGTTGATCATAGGAGATAAAAGATACATAGTTTTTAATAGAGAAGAAAGAAGAACATCAGAGAGCCGAGGTACGTAGAAAGCCTGTCAGGATACCAGTCAGAATGTGTAGAGAAAAAGGCTGTCAGAATGTCAGAATGAGTCAGAAAGAAAGCGGCTAAAAGGCGGATCGGGTCAGAGAAGGATTAATGCTTTGATCGTAGCCGAAGGTACATGAAAAGTTGGAGGGAAAGTTAAACCGTTTGAAATTGAGCCGTTCGAAGAAATCAAGTATATAAGGATCGAACTGGCATAGTGAGAAGGTTACTGTGACTGTGTTTTCATTGTGCATTTAAAAGGTCTCAGTGAGTAAGGGTGTTGTAAGAAAACAGCCTTAGATCAAAACCTGCAATTCTATTGAATATTCAAGAGAAAGGTTTTAGATTAGATCAGAAGATATTGAGTCTCTAACAATTCTCTCTATGCTTCGTGAGATTTTTGTATGTGTTGTAGACCAGTGAGGGTCTTGTATAAGAGAAGGCATCTTTATGTCCATTTATCTTAAAAAATAGAAATCCAAGTTGGTGCTTGGATAAAGGGGTTGGTGCTCCTATCTGTTGCAGCAGATAAATCAGGGGTTGGTGCTCCTTCCAGTGGGTGCTGGTAAACAATTGTAAATATTGAATCCTTGCAAATATTGGATTTGGATTGAAGTCTAAACAGTCATTATTTGAGGAGTAGCCACATCGGTGAACCTCGTAAAATCTTGTGTTGTGTGATGCTCTTGTGTGATACTTGCATTATCTGAGTTTCAAGCTTGCATTATTAGTTTTAAAAGTTGCAGATTTAAGTTTTTAAGTAGTTACACCGATTCACCCCCCCCTCTCGGTGTCATTGTGAGAATATCAATTGGTATCGGAGCCAGGCACTCGCACAAGCTTAATCGGCTAAGGTGTTCTTGGGAGATATACAATGGCCGGTGGTGAAGGTTTTTCTTCTAACAAAGCTCCTCTGTTCGATGGAACAAACTATTCTTTCTGGAGGCTCAGAATGCAGACCTATCTCTGTGCATTGGGTTATGACATTTGGGAATCTGTTGAAAATGGATACACCACTCCCACTGTTCCTCCAACAGATGCGGCTGAAAAGAAAAAGTTTGAGAACAACTCGAAAGCCAAGAATGCTATTATGTGTGGATTGGTCGACAGTGAGTTGATACGCATCATGAACTGCAAATCTGCTAAAGACATATGGGACAAACTGCAAAGCATTCATGAAGGAGACAGCAAAATCAAGGAAGCTAAGCTGCAAACACATCGTGCCCAGTTCGAAGCATTAAAGATGACCGATGATGAGAACATAGAAGCTTACATTCTGAGAGTAAACGGAATCATCAATGCAATAAGAGGATCTGGGGAAGAAATGGAAGATGCGAGTTGTTGTGAAGAAGATACTAAGAACCCTCAACAAAAGATTTGATGCAAAGGTTTCTGCTATAGAGGAAGCAAAGGATTTAAATGCCTTCAGTTTGGATGAAATGCATGGATCTCTAATAGCATATGAAATGAGAATTGGACAAACCAAACCCTCAGACGAGAAGCGACCTTCCAAGCTCGAGAAAAATATAAAATCTAAACAAGAGTCCGAGGAAGAAGAATCTGCAGATGAAACTGAAGCAAACTTTGTTAGGAAACTAGTAAAGGGAAAGGGGAAAGTACGGAGGGAAGCTACCGTTCAAGTGCTTTAATTGTGGCGGCATCGGGCACTTTGCAGCAAAATGCCCAATGAAGGAGAAAAATAAAAATGAAGGAACACATCGGGAAAGAAATGTCTGGAAAAAGAAACCACATTTTAGAAAAAGAAACTTCAAGAAGAAGAGTTTCATTTCCCAGAATATCGATTCTTCTGAAGACAGTTCCAGTGAGGAATCAGAAGAAGAAACTGGTGAAGCCCTATTCATGGCTTTTGAAGAACAAAGAACTGAAGAAACCCAGGAGTGTGAAGAAAAATTAGACGATGAGGCCGAGGTAGATCTGGAAGGTGAGTTGGTGGCTGCTCTTGAAGAGTTAAGTGCAGAAAGGAAAAGAAATAAAAAGATTACAAGAAAATTTGAGGAGGCCAACAATGTAATAATCAGTTTGAAAGTACAAACTCGAAGAGCATAAGAAAAAGTCTGAAGATTTTGAAGCACAGCTAATCGTGAAAATAAATGAGTGCAACAAGCTAGAAGAAGATATAGTTGGATTAAGGTTGCAGCTAGAAGGGATGAATCGGAAACTGAGTTGTCATCAAAAATTTGAAGACAGTTCTGAGAAATTGAATAAAATGTTGAATAATCAAAGGCCCACAGGTATCAAGTTTGGTTTGGGCTTTGATGAAGGAGAAACCTCAAAGGACTCAAAGGCTGTAACAGTAGATCCAGTAAATAATAAAGACAAGATTAGAGTTGATCAAGATAAACCGTATCATGCAAAAGAAAACAACAAATCCAAGCTCGAAAGGAGTGCTGCAAATGATGGATTCACCAAAGTCTCTCATCAAAGAAGAAGAAGACCCATGGCTCCTACCTCCACATGGCAACAACCATTTCCCAGGTACACTCGTTCCTTTTCTGGTTATTGTTTTAAGTGCAATGCATATGGTCATAAAATCTCTAGTTGTAGATATAATGTAGAACAAAGAAATTTTACTAGCAGAAATAATTTTTCTCCTTTGATAGATTATGTTTGTAGAATGTTATAACCTGCCATAACTTCGGCCATATTGCAAGGAATTGTCGTAGCTCTTTTGCAGGAAATAAATACCGGGGAAGAAAATATCACTCAATTGGATCAAAAAAGTACAGAAAATTTCCCAATAAACTGTCACAAGCCAATGAAAGGGAGAAGGTAAAGCAAGTGACCAGATCTCTATTGTCAAATCTCGAGTGGAAAGAAAAGGGACAACCGAAGAAAGACAAGGAATCCTTGATTGTTCAAACAGCTCTCAAAGCACGGGAATAAATCTGCTCCTTGGATTCTAGACAGTGGATGCTCCGAATCATATGACGAGAGACAAACGAAGTTTGATAAGCTACGGACATACGAAGGTGGTTACTGTAAAATTCGGAAACAATGATGGAGCAAAAATAGTGGGTAAAGGATCAGTTAAGTTAAGTGACGGTAAAATCAACTCTAAGGAAGTTCTTTTTGTGGTAGGACTAAAGCATAACTTGTTGAGTGTAAGTCAGATTTGTGACAAAGGTCATGAAGTAATTTTCAAGAAGGAGGGCTGTGAAGTAAGGAAGACAAGAAATGGAAAGTTAATAGCCACTGGATTGAGAACTTCGGAAATTTGTATACTCTCTCGGAGACTTCAGAAGGAGCCTGCTTGGTTGGTCAAGAAGAAGAAAACTGGTTGTGGCATAAAAGACTCGGTCACATAAGCTTTGATAATCTGATAAAAATCAGCTCGAAAAGAGCAGTAAGAGACATACCCACTATTGGTAAACCATCAAAAAGTATATGTGAGTCATGCCAAAAGGGGAAGCAAACCAGATCTACCTTCAAAGCAAAAGAATATTTCACTAGCAAGCCATTAGAACTGATTCACACTGATTTGTGTGGACCCATGAGGACAGAAAGCATAAATGGATACAAATATTTTATGTTGTGTATTGATGATTTTTCCAGAATGACATGGGTACTCTTTCTGAAATAGAAGTCAGAAGCTTTTGAGATGTTTAAAACCTTCAAAAATCTTGTTGAGAACCAATCTGGAAAAAGAATAAAGTGTTTGAGATCTGATAGAGGAGGAGAGTTTATCTCAGATGAGTTTGCGGAATTCTGTGAAAAATATGGAATAAGAAGACAGTTTTCAGCAGCAAGAACACCTCAGCAGAATGGAGTAGTTGAAAGAAAGAACAGAACTGTACAAGAAATGGCAAGAACCATGTTAACAGAGAGCAAAATTGCTGACAGATTCTGGAAAGAGGCAGTTCACACTGCAGTCTACATTCAGAATAGATGTATGTTGAGGCCGCATGAAAGCAAAACACCATATGAACTGTGGTTTGGCAAAAAGGCTACAGCAAAATACTTCAAAGTGTTTGGCAGCAAGTGTTACATTAAGAGAACTGAAAGCAATCTTGGCAAGTTTGAAGACAGAGCTGATGAAGGAATATTCCTTGGGTACTCAACTAAAAGCAAAGCCTATACATGCTACAACAAAAGACTTAAGAAAATAGTGGAGAGTGCGGATGTGAAGGTTGATGAAGGCAGGAAACAAGAAATCAGCAATAATGAAAACTACCCAACCTATGAAGAATTTATTGAAGAAGATGAAGATCAAGAAAAAGAAGAGAGACAGAAATCAGATTCGAGAGGACTTAGAAAGAGATGAAAATAGAAAATACAGAACAAGCGAGTTGGCGGAAAAATCATCCCAAAGAGCAGATTATTGGGGACCCTACGGTTGGCATTCGGACAAGAAGAAGAGTAGTAAATAACTATTCTCCGTTATCCAGTATTGAGCCCAAGAATATTATTGAAGCAAGCACGGATGAAAGCTGGATGGAAGCAGTAAATGAAGAACTAGATCAAATTGAGAAAAACAAAACCTGGGAATTAGTACCAAGGCCTGAAAATAAAAACATAATTGGTACTAAATGGATATTTAGAAACAAACTGAATGAAGATGGACAGGTTGTAAGGAATAAAGCAAGATTAGTCTGTAAGGGATATGCCCAAGTTGAGGGGATTGATTTTGAAGAGACTTTTGCACCCGTGGCCAGACTTGAAGCAATAAGACTATTTTTGGCTTTAGTTGTTCATAAGAATTTCAAGGTTTATCAGATGGATGTAAAATCAGCATTTCTGAATGGAAATCTTGAAGAAGAAGTATATATTGAACAGCCTGATGGTTTTCAACTTTGTGATAATCCTGACTTTGTTTGCAAGCTGAAGAAAGCATTGTATGGCTTGAAACAAGCACCTAGAGCTTGGTATGCAAGGTTGGACAACTATCTCACTAAGCAAGGATTCAAGAAAGGTATGGTGGATAGCAATTTATATGTGAAAACTGAAAATGGCAATTTCATTGTCCTAGTTGTTTATGTAGATGATATAATTTTTGGAAGTAGCAATGATGAATCATGCAAAGACATAGCAAACAAAATGCGAGAAAGAGTTTGAAATGTCTATGATAGGTGAACTTTCATATTTCCTTGGATTACAAGTTAATCAAACAGAAAAGGGAATCTTTATCTCTCAAATTAAATATGTGAAAGAAATGCTGAAAAAGTTCACTATGGAAGATAGTAAGCCAGTGAGCACCCCCATGACAACAAGCTGCAAGTTGAGCAAGGATGATAAATCTCCGGATGTTGATCAAACAATGTACAGATCAATGATTGGGAGCTTGTTGTATTTGACAACAACCAGACCGGATATCTTACAAGCTGTTTGCATGGTTGCAAGATTTCAGGCTAGCCCAAAAGAGACTCATGTAACAGCTGTGAAAAGGATCTTTAGGTACCTCAAGGGTACTATGGAGTATGGGCTGTGGTATCCAAAAGGAAAAGACTTCACTCTCTTTGCATACTCTGATGCTGATTGGGCAGGATGCATTGATGACAGAAAAAGTACAAGTGGAGGAGCATTCTTTCTTGGAAACAAATTGGTTGCATGGCACAGTAAGAAGCAAGAATCAGTCTCTTTATCCACAGCCGAGGCCGAATACATTGCAGCTACTACATGCTGTACACAAATACTATGGATGAGACAAACATTGAAAGATCTAGGAATTCACTTCAATGAGCCCATTTCAATCAAATGTGACAACACTAGTGCAATCAACATTTCAAAGAATCCGGTAATGCATTCCCGCACCAAACATATTGCAATCCGGTATCACTTCTTGAAGGATAAGGTTGCGAAGGAGAGGTCAGATTAGAGTTTGTTCCCACTACAGAGCAAGTAGTAGACATATTCACCAAACCCTTGCCAAAGGAAGTATTTGAATACCTTCGAAAGAAGTTGGGAGTAGTCACACTTCCCAAGCATTGACTAGCTATGGGAAATACATTCTCAGGGGGAGCATTCAAGTTATTTATGCCTGAGAATGTTGTGCATAGACTCGGGGGAGTCTCATAGCAGCCCTTTGGCATTATTGGCAAAGGGGGAGAAGAATTTGAGCAAGGCTACAAAGTGTTGCCAACAATTCCAAAGGGGGAGATTGTTGAGCAAGGTGCAGCAAAAGCAATGCAAAAGGATTGTAATTGTTGTCAACACGAGACGAGTGATGCAGTTGATGCAGTTCAGAGATCAGTCGGATCAAGTGCAAAAAATTTCAAGAAAAACAGAGGGGACCCAGATTCAAAAAGTTGCGAGAAAAAGACAAGGAAGAAAACTGTCGCGATATCGCGACATGTTTTCTGTCGCGATTTCGCGACAAAAATGAGGAGAGAGAAAGTGCATTGAAAAATGTCACGATTTCGCGACATATCGAAGGAGAGAGAAAGTGCATTAAAAAATGTCACGATTTCGCGACATATCGGAGGAGAGAGAAAGTGCATTGAAAAATGTCACGATTTCGCGACATATCGGAGGAGAGAGAATGTGCAAGGAAAAATGTCACGATTTCGCGACATGTTGGAAGGAAAGAAGCCAAATCGAGAAACTGTCACGATTTCGCGACAAGTTTGAAGCAAAGGCACCAAGGATGAAAAATGTCACGATTTCGCGACACATCGGAGGAGAGAGAAAGTTGATGAAGAAGTTGTAGCGATTTCGCTACATGTCTGAGTTTCGCCAGCATAAGCAAAGAAAAAGCACCAAGTGAGAAAAGCGTAGCGATTTCGCTACAAGCTTGAGACACTAAGAACAAAAGTGCAACGATTTTGATACAGTTTCGAGTTGCAAGGTGAAAAGTTGTAGCGATTTCGCTACAGGCTGAAAGTGCATAGTGCAGAGGTGTAGCGATAGCGCTACAAGTTTAAAATACAAAGTGTAAGAATGTAGCGATTTCGCTACAAGTTGAAAGTGCATAGTGCGGAGGTGTAGCGATATCGCTACGAGTTGAAAATGCAAGTGCAAGAGTTGTAGCGACTTCGCTACAGGTTTAAAATGCAACGTGCGTAGGTGTAGCGATTTCGCTACAGGTTGAAAGTGCATAGTGTGAAGGTGTAGCGATATCGCTACAAGTTCTAAATGCAAAGTGGAAAGGTGTAGCGATGTCGCTACACGTCGGAGTTTCGCTAGATGCAGCAATGAAAAATGGTAAGTCTGAGAAGTGTAGCGATTTCGCTACATGTAAGGTTTGGCATGGAGTAAAAATTGTACGGAGACCGAAGCGTCACGATTTTGCGACGGCAATGAGGATGACATCGGCAAGCCAAAAATGTCGTGATTTCGTGACATCTTAGAAGATGACGTCAGCAAAACCAAAATGTGTCACGATTTCGCGACAGGGTGAACGAAAAGCAATTGCAAGCCGAAAATGTCACGATTTCGTGACAACTTAGCGGATGACGTCAGCCAAGTCTGAAAATGTCGCGATATCGCGACATGTTAGAGAAGCCTCATAAACGAAACGTCACGATTTCGCGACAATCTAGCGGATGACGTCGACAAGACTAAAAATGTCGCGATATCGCGACATGTTTCCAGAGAAGCCATCAGTGGAAGCCGAAAAGTGTCGCGATTTCGCGACAAAGATTGAGGATGACGTCAACTAAGCGGAAAATGTCGCGATATCGCGACGGGTAATGTTTTGCGGGAAAAAGGTCTAAGAGGCATTCATTGTGACAAGTGTCAAAAAGGCGCCGATTACGATAAAGTTAATTGGAGTAAGATCTGCGGTTCCAAGTGACAGTGTGGTGGCAAGGACTAGAGGAGAAATAAGTCTGCAGTTAACGGAGAGTGACAAGAGAATTAGTGACTAGACGAGTTGCATTTAAGACGCGAACGGTTATTGCAGAGCCGTGATGCAGCATGGCCAGCTAAGGTAGCAGTTACAAAAAGTAGCTACTGAGCAATGCATTGAATGTTAAACGGCTTTTGCGGTGGCCGTAACAAAGCATGACTGGGAAAGGTGGCAGACTCACAGGGAAGCTACGTTGTATCGAGAACTGATTGCAGTGACATTGGTCAGTTGCGTATATCAAAAGGTATAGTTGATCATAGGAGATAAAAGATACACAGTTTTTAACAGAGAAGAAAGAAGAACATCAGAGAGCCGAGGTACGCAGAAAGCCTGTCAGGATACCAGTCAGAATGTGCAGAGAAAAAGGCTGTCAGAATGTCAGAATGAGTCAGAAAGAAAGCGGCTAAAAGGCGGATCGGGTCAGAGAAGGATTAATGCTTTGATCGTAGCCGAAGGTACATGAAAAGTTGGAGGGAAAGTTAAACCGTTTGAAATTGAGCCGTTCGAAGAAATCAAGTATATAAGGATCGAACTGGCATAGTGAGAAGGTTACTGTGACTGTGTTTTCATTGTGCATTTAAAAGGTCTCAGTGAGTAAGGGTGCTGTAAGAAAACAGCCTTAGATCAAAACCTGCAATTCTATTGAATATTCAAGAGAAAGGTTTTAGATTAGATCAGAAGATATTGAGTCTCTAACAATTCTCTCTATGCTTCTGTGAGATTTTTGTATGTGTTGTAGACCAGTGAGGGTCTTGTATAAGAGAAGGCATCTTTATGTCCATTTATCTTAAAAAATAGAAATCCAAGTTGGTGCTTGGATAAAGGGGTTGGTGCTCCTATCTCATTGCAGCAGATAAATCGGGGGTTGGTGCTCCTTCCAGGTGGGTGTTGGTAAACAATTGTAAATATTGAATCCTTGCAAAGACTGGATTTGGATTGAAGTCCAAACAGTCATTATTTGAGGAGTAGCCACATCGGTGAACCTCGTAAAATCCTGTGTTGTGTGATGCTCTTGTGTGATACTTGCATTATCTAGTTTCAAGCTTGCATTATTAGTTTTAAAAGTTGCAGATTTAAGTTTTTAAGTAGTTACACTGATTCACCCCCCCCTCTCAGTGTCATTGTGAGAATATCATTTAGTAAGGGAGCCAACCCTCTCTAGAGATTGGCACGTAGGACATCTCTTTATTTTGACATTTCAATGTTGGTCGGGTCTAGGGCGCACAAGTGATAATACTTTGTACTTAGGCAGATTCGTGACCAACAATATCTATAAAAGAGAACCCACATCTCGTTATTGACAAATGGCCCCTGATAATGGGAAGGATGAAAAATTAATATAAACAAGCCTTACATACTAACATCCCCCACTAGTCAAGACAATAAAATTAAATTTTAATAGGATTTCTATGGGAACCCAAGCTTGGTAGGTACAAAAGGTATATTCAATGTTAGTAATGGTTAGTTTCTCTATTCTTATGCTCTTTGCTTTATATCATCCACTTCGAATGGGTGGACATAATTAGTCTACTTACAAGCCTAAGAGTTGCCATTGAGGTATTAATGACTAGGAAAGACTCAATGATCATGGTTAAAACCTTTTGAAAAGAAGAGTTTGTTAATTGCATATATAATACTCTCATGGAAGAGTATGTGAGCCTCATTCATAGACTAAGAATTAAAGACTTCTATCTTATGCTTCACCAATGTAATACAATAGTGAATAAGATTTTTAACATGGCAATGCACTTGAATATATCATATAAATCCATTTGTGATAATGATATGGAATTATGAGGTGTAGTGGCAGATCTACCATTTAATGATATTACCAAGTCATCTTGAAAAACTTTAAATTGCTATGATTGAGACATGTTTTTATTGCCTACATTGTGCTTTGATATCATTGATGAATTAGGTCTCTACCTCATTTTTTTTCTATGGCTAGACAATATGGTATAATGATATTCAAGTATTATCTCATTTTTGTTTTTACTTTCATCAATGGACCTCAACGATGGATATCTTACGTTTTATCTTTCATAGATGAAGTTCATAATAGAAACTCTTTTGAATTAAAAAAAATGTCATATAGTTTCAAATAAAAAGATTATTTATACAAATGATTAAAAATATTAGTTAAGGACTTGTTTCAATCCATATAACCAATGAAACAAATTGATATAAGACGTGATAATAAATTTTTTAACCATCTAAATTTGAGTAATGGAAAAATAAAAATAAAAAATATATTATTATGTAATGTTATAAGAAATCTCTTGACAATCCAAGATCCAAGCCCAAAAAAAAGGCATAAATCTAATATAAATTGTTAAGCATGTAAAATTTTAACCTTCGACTTTCTTATAAGATGTTCCATATAAATTGCTTTCATAAAGATAATTTAAAAGTCATGGACAATCTACAGATAACCTTTAGGTAGATGGGCCTAGACCTTTTTTTGAAGAGAGGGATTAGAGAGGGATTATCCTTGTTTTAAATAATAAAAAATATTTATATTTTAATTATAATATAATAATACATGTTATTATATAAAAGTTATTTTTAAATAATATAATACATATTAATATGTGTATATGTATTTTCATTTACTTATATATTAATTTTTTTAATATTAAAATAAAAAGTTAATATCAACAAATTGACTTGACTGTAGTCGTGCAATTGGTGGCTCACGCCGTTGGCATTTGGCTGTGACCGAAGGACGCTGATTTTAGGTGGTTAGTCGCCGTAAATTTTAAAAAGTTAATATCTATTTGAGGTATATAGATATTTTAAGATATGGAAGTATAATTTTTAATTTGAGAAGGATATTTTAAACAAATGGTACTACAGCTTTTAAAAACTTCTTAAATCATGTGCCATCATCTAGCACTAAAAAAACAAAATAGATAAATTTATAAATTTTAATTTAGGTAGCTTTGTATAAAATTAGTAGGTAAAGTTAAAACCTTTAACCGAGGTGATCTTAAATTATATGTATCGTCATCCAACACTAATAAAACAAAATACATAATAAGACAATTTTACAAAAATGGCTTGGTCCACATACTGTCAAAGAGTTATGTGGATTTGGGAAAATGAAATTACAAATAATAGATGGAGTTGAGTTGGGAGAATCCTCTAATTTTATGTATGTCAAACAATTTTGTGTATCCTCTTTTGTTTTGCTTGTACAATTTTTATATATTTTTTTGGTTTGTATGTTGATTATATTGCTTCTTTTTGTACTTTGATTGTTTTGATTGTTTGCTTATTAACATTGTCTTTGCATCAATCCTATGCATTGTTAGGTATCGACATGTGTCTTTGTGTTTTGTAATGATTTTCTTCTCTTGACTATAATCACCACTTAAGGAAGCAATGTCAATTTTCTAGTAATTTTGGTTTAACTAGTGGAAATTTTATCATACTTTGATCTTTATTTCTTCCATTTGCATGTTGAGTTTAGTTTTCTTGTTGTCTAGTGCTTTTTGTCCTATTTTGTTGAAATTATTGTTATGGACTTTATTTACTCTTCTTTGTCATGATGTTCTTACTGCTGGTAAAGGGTAGTATGGGATTTTCAAGGTCTTTTATACCATTATGTGTTAGTGTCATACTTTAAATGTCATTAGCAATCGCTTTAGTTCAACCCATGTTATTTCATAGCATATGTGGTAAGAACAATAAGACAACATTTTTAATTTTCATGCACGTTTAAAATGTTAGCAAACCAAAACAAATCAATCAATCAGTCACAATTTTCTCTCCTTGTAGTGGCAAGCATGCCTTGTTTAACACATCCTCGTTGGAAACTATAGTGCATGAGCTTAGACCATTGTAGTAGGGGTATGTGGGTTGTATTCTTCATAGGAACTATTTACTTGGATATGTTGCGATGTGCATGTTGCTCATTTGTTTGTTTTTATTTTTTCTCCCTCTATCTTTGTGGTTGTGTCTGGTTTAACACATCGTGTACACTAGATATAGTGGAGTGTGAATTAGAATAAAAGACATATCACCTGCACATCCTGGTGTTGGTGGTGTACTCTTAGTCCCCCCCCATAGTAGTGATGAACATGCATGTGGACACATTATGTTTACCAAATATTATCTTATGATCTCTCTTTTCATGTAGCAGTTACAGGCATGCTTGTTGACACATCATGTCAATTGGATACTATAGTGCATTGGTCTCCCCTATAGTAGTAGGTATGCTTATTGACACACCATTTTTGTCAAATATTATAGGGTGTCTTAGGGATGCAATATAAACTATCTACATTCCTTGTTAGTGACATCACTTTGGTCCACACCTATTGTAGTGGTGAGAATGCTTGTTGATACATCATGCCTATCAAATACTACATGTGATTCTTTATTCTACTTGTAGTGGTAGGTGTGCTTGTTGATACATCATGCCCACCAATATTATAGTGTATAATATTCCTACTATAGTGGCATGTATGTCATGTTTGACACATCATATTTGTTGAATACAAGGACATAGTCTAGGTTGAGATACAAATCACCCGTATCTATTGTCAATGTGAAAGCATGAGATTCCAAAAGTTTTGAAAGGAAAACTATTGTGATGCATTCAAAATCAAATAAACACTTAAGTCCTAAAATGTGAAAAACATGAAATGAAAAAGACGACTTTGAAAGGAGATAACAAAAAGTGTAGAAAGCGCAACCCTTTTTATTTAACTCTCTTAATCACGGTTACAAAGACGCCTCCTCCCTTTTCAGGGGCTAGGAGCGTTAAATGAATTTGGTTACAATTATGACTTGGTATTCCTCCTTCCGCGTGCCCACATTTGAAATGGGTAGGCCAAAGTGTTGTCGTCGCTTGCATTGATGAATCCTTGATTCTTGCTATTCTTCCTGCATTCAAAGACACAACAAGTCGTTAGTAGCACCTGTGACAAAAGGATGAAGCGTTTGATCTTAAAAACCAATGAAGGATGCATGCATAAGATTAACTAAATCAGTGAATAAAATGACTCTAAGTAACCTGCAATTTTGACAGAGACCAAAAAACATTACCAGAGGGCCACTACCATCAAAACAGTTGGGGAAACTCCGTCGATTTGCATTCAACTAAAATTCATCCTTGGGAAGGACGAATTCTCCTGTAATTCGTCCCCGGGTAGGACGAATTCGCCTATGACGAAGCGCCGCGGTGATGCTGCTCAAATGTCAAGTCTCAAGATCTCCAAAATACCTGCAAGCATAGGGGTTAGCTAATTGGGGGCATTTTGGGACGACCCAGATGGCCGGATTCTCCCAATTTGACCTCCATTAATGAAAATTAGATGTTGCTATCTGCAAGTTAGTGGGACAATAAAAGGGACAAAAACATGATGAGATCTGATCAAAACATTATGAAATCAAAGTTATAAACTATCTGGACAGCATACAATGCAATGGAAGATAAGCAACTGATAAAAGAACAAACTAAAATAAAACTTAGAAAGTGTGGGGTGCCCAAGAAGGCCACCCACCATTAGAACTTGATTTCGACACCAATCCACTTGGGATGGGCCCAAAATCTCTTGTGATGGGTTGTCGGAAAATTGGTAGATCATTGTGGTCAAATATCAGGTTTGGGTCTGGATCCACACTTTCAAAAGCCACCCAATAACCTCTCTTTCAAAAGAGATCAAGGATGTCGAAGAGGTGAATAAAAAAAAAGGTGAAATGTGGTGTTCAATTTGGCAGCACTTCGTTGCTTGAAAATGCCTCCAACTTGTCCTCTTTTGGGTGGGAAAGTCCACCATTTTATAGACCTAGGGGGTCTCTTTGGAGGGGCATGCATAAGCACCATGTGGCGGCCATGCCTTCCCATGAGGGAGGAAAGTCCTCCATGACTTGGGCTTCCATGACTGCCCTTGTGACAGTCCTCTAACGCCTACTCTACCCACCTACACACGCATGCAAGGCAGGAGGCATTAATTGACTGTCCTCGGCTGCCACTTGGTGCCATTCTTATTTTTTCCTGTTAAACCTGGAATTCGTCTTGACCAAATACGAATTTAGAATTCGTCCCTGGGTGAGACGGATCCCAATTTGAATTCATCCCTAGGCGGGACAGATTCTAAGCAAAGTGCCTGGATGTGCCAAATTGCCTTTTGACCTTACAAAATTGCTACAAAAGTGGTTAGGACCATTGTTTAACCTCTGATGGCTACCCTGGGGGCTATGTGTGTCAAAGCGATCAGTGTTTGCAGTCACATAATCGGATTGGTGCTGTTTTGGTGTCTACACAATGGTATCATTTTGGTCCCTTGCAAGTGTTTTCCTTTTGAGACATAATTGAATGTTCTTAATATTTGATGAAGTTGCAAGGTTTCAAGTAATATATTGCACACATTATATTGGTAATGTGTCATGCGAAATCCTGTTCAGGTTTTGAATCTTTAATGTTAAAAAGTAAACTCGTGCATTCTAATGCAAACAAAAATAAAGCATGTAAAATAATAACATCACATTATCACAAGAAGACATATGCTCAAAAATGAATCTCTCTCTCACATATAGATATATATATATATATATATATATATATATATATATATATATATATATATATATATATGGGTATATAGATAGAGTATGTATGTATGTATATATGTATTTATGTGTGTGTATATATATATAGATAGATCAATAGATCACCTATATCTCTTGTTGGCGGCATTATTTTGGTCCCTTGTAAGTGTTTTCCTTTTGATGCATGACTAAATGTTCATAATATTTGATGAAGTTGTAAGGTTTCAAGTGATATGTTACATGTATTTTCTTAGTAATGTGTCAAGCCAAGTCTTGCTTGAGTTTTGAATATTTAATGTTAAAAAGTAAGACTTATGCATTCTAGTGCAATGAAAAGAAAGCATGTAAAAGAATAACATCACATCATCATAATAAGACACATGTTTAAAAATGAATCTCTTATATATGGTCACATAATGGTACAAAAAGAGGCACTGCACATATATTTTACATTACCTTATGTCCTAAGCATATAGCCCCATGACCCAAAATATACTATGGTACATCACTATGGGTGTCATTGTTTGCCTCAATTTATGGAATGCTTAGCATAATTTCTAGGTCATTTTTGGTTGTCTTTCCTAAACTCCACCATCAGTATGATATGCTAGTCCTTATGGTGCTTCCTGCATTGTTCTAGCCACTTTCTAACTAGCCTAACCATATGTGTGTTAATTAACATTGTTTTTTATTTTTCCTTCATTTTAGCTCAAAAATGTAAAAGCAAGTTAGGTGGCCTACCTCTCCTGCCTTGCATCCTTGCCCACTTGCCATCAACTATATATTTGTGCAAATTGGTTCTTCTATGATTTCATAGTAACAGACTAGGTGTGTCCATGAAAATAAATATTAAAAATAAATGTTAACCCCCTCCCCCAAATTTACATTTATGAACATTTTATTGCAAAAATGGTTTCTACAGAATATTTTACAAATCTTTGTAAGAATATAATAGAGGTAGTGCTTCTAGGGGTTTTAGCTCTCTCTAAACTTGTTTATACACTTCATTTTTACTCATTTTGCACCCAACAAATGTGTTTCATTCCTTTGGGTATTTTTTTAGATAAAATCTTTTGAAGTTGCATGGGGTAAGTAAAAGTTATTTTATCCAGTAAAAATTTACAAGACTAGATAAAGATAAGCATTAGGTATGTTTTTCTCCACTTTTACATTATTTGGTTGTGTTTTTGTTTTTTTCTATTATTTCTTTCAAGTGTTTTATATTTTGCATAGACAATAGATTCAAACTATAGAATTTTTATTTTTGCATCATAGTGTAGAATTCTATTTATGTTGCTTTGAATATCACATATTGCTCTTTTTTTATTTTCCCTAGGGACTCTTAAGTGTCTATCCCTTGTGGTTTCTTCCATAGGCCTTAGGGAGGGGTAATATATGTAGCACAGTTGGTGGTATTCCTAATGAGGGGCGTGAAATGGAAGGTTCTGAGATGAATTCTAGTAATTTACACTCAATATGGGCCAATCCATACAGTTGTATGGTTACAACTGTATGGTTACCAAAATGTACAATTAGTGACCATACAGTCACAAAAATTTCAATTATACAGTTATAACCATACAATAGCCTAAATTGTATGATTTTCCAATTGTAAAATCTATAAAACTTAGTTATTAGGCAAAAAATTGGTCATTTTGTAATCGTTCACTTTGGCAATCATCAATTCTACTCCAACAAGTACAAAACATGCAATTACCATCCAAATGAAAAGTTATTGACCAAATGTATAGTTAGGGAGGTTGACTATATGGTTATAGTAAATCCTTAATGCCATTACTCAATCTTAGATCTGCAATGTTTGATGTAAGAATTTGGCATAATAGAAATTGTATTACTCTAATGATGGGATTACTAACTTAGTAATCCATCATGCATAACTGAAATCATAAATACTATTCTAGATCCAACCCCAAAAATGTACTACTCATTCCAAAAATTGTACAAGAAAAAATTAATGAACAATTCTTCATTCATAATTCTCATACATAGTTGGGTATCAATCAATACTTTATTATCATTCTAGAATCATTCCAATATAATAGTATATATGCAAAATTGCACGAAGTCTACAATCCATACTCAACCGGTAACATGCACATACACAACAATGTTGTATTATGACCTACAATTCTCCTTAGCAATCAACAACAATATTGAACAACAATGGACAACACTGAACAATGATCCATAACATTGAAAAACCTAAAAAAATTGAATGGGAGGGCTTTTAATGCATGTCCAACTCATTCCAAAGTGGCTCCTGAGGCATCACATCATTTACAACTACCACCCGCAACTTCCCAGCAAACATAATTTCATTAATGCTTTACTAAGGTTCTAATTTGATTTTGATCAAATTACATTTCATGCACATTACAAATTATTTAATTTTATTTCATGCATTCACATTTATTTCCTACATTGCACAATTAAACAAACCCTACATTGTACAATTAGACAAGCCCTACATTACAATTAGACAAAAATTGAACTTTCACCAAAATTGTGCAAATCCACGTATTATCATTTCTTCTTCTTCTAGGGGGTGGATTTGCTACCTACATATACCCTCACCTTTAAATTAGTTAGCATCCCTATCGATGCATCCTTCTTGGTCTTAGCTGACTGATCTTGCTAGAGATATTGCAGTTGAAATTGGAGGATGGTCTACTCATTATGCAACCTGTTAGCATAACTATTTATATTTATAGCTTTTATTCCATATGTGTTGGATTTCTCATCTGTGGTATCCAAAATTTGTAGCAACTCTTTATCCCTTTCAATTGTGGCCTTACATAGCTTTTATTTCAAAGAAGCCTCTATCTAAATGGCTATAGAAAGTACCTCATTCTTCTCTGTAATCACCTGATATTTTTGCTACAATTTAGATTGATGGGTATATTGAAGTTCTTACTTGAATTGAAGCATGTCCTTATGATCCATAATTATTTGGTTGTATTGGTTGACATATTTTACCATTTCCTCAATTTTACAATCCTTTAGTTGTAGTTGTCCATCATACATCTTCAACTGATCTTCATTCTTTGTCAATTGCTCCTTCTATGCTACCAACTATGTTGCCTATTACTTGAGTTTTGGTTGTTCAAACTCAATTGCTCCTACTATATAATTTGTGCCACATACTGTTGTAACAGTTCATATCATTCCTATAGTTGCTTATTTTGATCTTCCATTTGATGGAGCATAAGTTGTTTTTCCTTTTCTTATGACTGTAGCTTTTCCTCAAAGGCTTGATTCATACTCATCATTTTTGTTTCCACCTACTTCAACTTTTCCTCGACTTCTTTCTTGTTGTATTCCAATTATTCTTCAATTGCAACCATTTCTTTCATATTCATTGTCACTTCTTTCTCCTGAGCTTCCTTAGATTTATATATTTGTTCAAGTCCCAAGCTAAGCCATTCGATCCAATGTGTCAGGAAATTAAATTTCTAGAAAATGAATGTCAACTCTAGTGAGACCCTCTGGTATTCTATATTGGATGTATTCAATGGACACCTCTAGTTTTTATCCAAATCCAGATATACCTATGGGTGTACTCTATAATTTATCTTCATCTCTTCCAACAAATCATCAAGTCCTAACATACTTGTTACCTCTCCTCTTGAATATTGTCATGGGTGTTGTACATGTATTTGTGCTATGCTCCTTGTTCAATCTTCACTGCACACCCACTCCATGAACTTTTCCATTTCCATGAAGGTTCTATCCCTCCACTAATCTAGTTATCATATACAATCTATGCAAAACTACAATCAAGTACTCAAGAACATCTCACAAATATACTCTAGGAAATGGTCCACTTGTTCATCTGCATCTTTTCCTTATCCATCTAAAATTCCAAATTGTGGTACTTCAAGCATGAATATTGTTTGAATTGTTTGATCCATCTCCTATGTTCGAGTATTTTCCTCCTCTTCCTCATCCAAAAGTGATTTTTCCTCAATTTTCTTAATGGGACCTATCATAGTCTCTTCTTGCAGCAAAATTTGAGCTACAATTTGTGCTTTGTGGTCTTCTTCCTCTGATTTGATTTCATCGACATCAATGACTTTGTTATATGACTATTATTCTTGTTTAGGCACCTAATATTCTTCCTCTGTCTTTAGTTGTTCTACAATCATTACTGTAGGTACCATATCATATCGCTCCTATACTTGTATCACAGTTCCCTCCACCAACTGACTATTGCCACCTCTTATGATGATTTGTACTTGTGGCTTATTATTTTTATCATTTTATGGGACCACCATCACTTCTTTTGCTTTCATTCATGGTGGTGTTACCATTCTATCCAGCCAATGCTTGGATTCCTCCAATAGTTCAAACTCATTAGCATCGATCAATGCAGGATATCCCATTGCTTCTCTTAACTAGCCTATTCCCATTGGCACATTGATAGTTACCAATTCCATTACCTCTAGTACCAAATTCATCTCCTCTATTGTATCTATGAGCATTGTTTGTAATTGATCACTCTGTATAAGAGAAATTTTCCATATTCACCTCACATGTTGCCTTCGTGTTCACACTAGACTTGGTGTTGGTATTGCTACCTCATCCTCCTTGTGAGATAGTGGATTATCCTACAACCTTTGTATAGGTACCTACTTCTATGAATCATATTATAAATGTAGTTAGCAATATTGTTTCTACCAGTGGGGGACTTCTTCCTTTGAAGTCTCAATCTCTTTAGTTAATGTGGGTTTTGTCCTTCTTGTGTGTTTCTTTTGCTTTAGATTTTCTAAAGTAGCTTTGGGGATTAGGACTATATTTACCCATAACAGTATGGAAGGAGTGATCCTTTAGTATATCTCATAAATCTATTAGTCTATAGAATGGGATGCCTTCCTGAGAAACTACATCTAACATTATAGTGATTGCATGGAATGTCATTGAAAAAATTCCTTATCCTCTACAACAATCGTTGAATCCATTGGGTTAAGTATGTGCCCCAATCATACTGTAATACCTTGGTGATGCCTTCCACATACTATACCATCCATATTGAAATTTCTAAAGATCATGTCTCTGTTGATAATCGAGCCATGACTACATTCATTACACACAAAAGCTCCTTGGTCTTCAACATACTCTATTTGATCCCTCATCCTCTAGGATCGAAAGACAGTGGATGATGAAGACTTAAGTGATTTCAACTCTGTAATTAACCTATGGGCCTCAATGGGATCCACATGTCCTTTCTTAATGGGGAATAATTATATTGGCAACCCAAATGTTCTCCAAAAATTGGTAGTTGAGAACTCCACCTTCAAATATTGATTCCCTATCCTGAAAAACGTACAATTCTTACTAGAATTGTAATACTAGACCATCTAAAACAAGTAATATTTAATGAAAATGTTATCCAATGGAGGTACCCATGCTAAAATACTGACTCCTACATGAGTTAGTATTACCTTCAATGAGTGATCATCATCATGTTAATTCTACTATTTTTGACATAATTCACCTATCGACTATGTGAAATTGATATCATTCAAGTCTACCTATCCTCCTTCATCCTCACTTGGTAGGTCTATCTAATTTAATGGGATAGCTTCTCTATGAATTAAACTCTAAAGCTCCCTCAAGTGTGCTCTAGACGGTTCTATCTAAATCTTGTAGAATTGCAGTTGCTCCCTTCCTCTACCACCATGCAAATTTCTATGTCCTCTCCATGGCCTATAACATCTTCCCATCCAAGGATGGTAGCCTTATCCTCCTCTTGGCTGAAATCTTCATCCTTGGTCTTGTACATGGTAGGGTACTTCTCCTTACCTAGGCCACAAATTTCTTTTATGTTGTGGACTTGGTGAATGTTTGGTTCTTGTTTTCATAGTTCATCTTATATGAACCTAAAATTCCTACTCGATGATCACCCTTCATAGACCTTCATCTTTGTGTAACCCCTCTTCTTCACCAATTCTATATAATTAAAAAAAAATTGGACAATTTGCACTCAAAAATCATACAATCTGCATACAATCTGCCCTAATTTCATACAATTGCACCCAAAAATGTACAATTGCTCCTAAAATTATACAATTGCACTTAAAATCATACAACTGTATTGTAATTCCATACTACACCTTAAATCATATAATTGGGCCCCAAAATCATACAATTACACTCAAATTGTATAATTATGCCCCAAAATCATACAATTGAGCTCCTAAATTGTATAATTGTGCCCTAAATCATTCAATTGCACACCAAATCATACAATTGCACATCAAATCATATGATTTCACTTCCAAATCATACAATTGCACACCAAATTGTACAATTTCACTTCCAAATCATACAATTGCACACCAAATTGTACAATTTCACTTCCAAATCATACAATTAGCTTCAATTCATGCAATTGCTCCCCAAAATCATACAATCTACTACTGAAAATTATTCTTGATCCCAAATTGGTCACATTTTTATGATCTCCCCTTTGCTTTTTACCATCGTTGTGCAATTTCTACTTCTCAAGTACGCTTTTTGGATCACATATGTAGTTTTTTCCTTTTGAATGTGCAATTATTTAGATGTGCAATTTGAAATTTGTATAAATTTTACTATGTACGTCCTTCTCCCTTGTACTCTAATGCATGCAATGGCTAAAAAATCTCCTCTATGGAAATTTTTCCATATGCGGTTAGGGTTTTTTTAACTTCGTACTCCTTCCTTTGCTTTTTCTAAAACAACCTAGAAAACCCTATGTTTAGAAAAAAATCTAAAACCCACAAGTTAGGGTTTGTCTTCAAAAAATCTCTACAAACCCTAGCTTTTAAAAAAAAATAACCCTGGCTTTTTTCCCAAAAAAAGCCTTTCAACCATTCAAATGCACTCCTCATTATGCTCGCTTTTCCTTGCAATTTTGTAAGAAAGGAAACTCCATGGTGCAAATTCATAATGGGTGTGAAAATTAGTTAATTGGTATTTTTTTGCATGCCCATATGCTAAAAAATAAAATTTGCATTGCTCCTTGCTCTCGAAATCACCTAATTTTGCCTATCTAATTCATTCAACTGGTGAAAAAAATTGTGCATGGTGCTCTCTTTTATAGCCAAAACATACAATTGCATAAAAATGTGTCACCTCAGCATTCCTTGCATGTGTTTTTATCTATTTATATGGTTGACTATCAACTTAATCCTTTTTGCATGCAACTTTTGTCATTTTGTTTGCTTTTTCACCAACATTTTATTATTTTTGCTTTTTCTTTTTCTTTTAATTTTGCTTTTGCTTTTCTTTTTCTTTTACTTTTTATTTTTATTTTTAATTTATTTTTATTTTATTTTCTTTTTTCTTTTCTTTTTCCTTTTTTTTCTCTTTTTTTTTCCAGAAGAGACCACCATTTCTAGTTTTCAACCATCTTTTGTCTTGATTATGTCTCGGGGGTATTTTCACAATCAAGATTATTTTTATATATACAATATTTTTCCATCATTTATTTTTTTCAAAATTACCTACTTTTCTAACTTACCATCATGGGAATCATATAGTTATATTCACTTGTATGATTTTGTTTGTCGATGTACCAACCGAAGGTTCAATCACCTCATTCCATGCAACTAGGGATTGAGAAATCATACAATATGGTTCCAAAAAAATATTTGTAATATTTTCTACCCCTTACTAGTCAACTATACAATTTGTAATTGTAAAATTTTTAATTGTACCTATTTGGAATTGTACAATTACAACTTGTGCAATTTAAATTTGCACAATTCCCTCCTTTCAAAGGTGTATTTTGTTGTTCAAGGCTTCTCCTTTGTCCTATTGATTGATCAATTGATGGAGATACCCTTTTTAACTAGTTCTCATTTGGATGATTTTGAATCCTATCCCATTAGACTAAATCATCCTTCAAACTTGGTGAATGAGTATTTTTTCTACTTCAACTTCTTTCATATTGAAATTGTATTCTTCCCATGCTAGCAAGGTATTTTACTCACATTTGTTTGCATTGGATTTATCTCCTTGTTGTGGAATATCCTCAAGTATTTGATGGACCTATTGTTCCATAAAGAAATCATATTTATGCTTCTATTCTCCTCGATCCTCATGGGAACATTGGTAGTCATCCTAAATTTTCTCTATGTGGATGTCATCCCCTAAGGTTTGGAAAGAATCCACCTCACCAATTACGTCCTCATTGCACATTCCTAGTCACATTCAAGGGTGTGTACGATACCTCCATAAGATGCCTAGGCCATATTGGTGTGGGAGGTCAATTTCTTTCCCTCATTCCTCTAGGTGAAGGATGTAAATTATTCCTACCCTCATTCATTTGTTACACTCCCGCTCGATGACCTTCCCATCACCCTATAGTACTATGAATCCCTTGTTGGCAATCCTATTATTGACTAGGTTCCTTTGTTTCTGTTAGAATCCCATCCTAACGTTATTCTGTAATTCTCATTATTATGTAATGACCCACTTCCAACATGAGGGATCCCATCTATAATGTTATTTTGCAATATTTTGTAATGTACATGGCATGTTAGGCTCCTAGCCAAGTGGGACCATTTGATGTAACTGTTATCAATATTGTAATCGATATTTGGTAGAATATTCTAGCTCGAGTGGCATTTTGCATGTAAGCCAACTCTTGAGCTTAGGGTTAGGGTTGCATGAAGTATTTCTTTAAACATATATGAAGCCATGTACAAAGACATATTTTTCAAGTTAATGAAATATTGAATGAGGTTACCCCATAAAAGAGACGTGCAATTCTAAGTTATTTGTGGGATTGTTTCAATTCTGTAATTACTTTTTGCATAGTATTATTCTGTTATTGCATGTATTTCAATTATCTTTCAGTATTTTGTGTGTGTGAGCTTTATTTCAATAGGAGGTTCCTTACTAGTAGGTTCAATAGTAGGTTCCTTTGCTACGACTATGACAATTCTTGCTCAACCATTTTTGCTTGTTAGGTATAATTTTCTTGTGTTTTTTCATTCTATTTTCCTTTATTCAAAAAGCCAAAAAAAATCTACAAAAACCCAAAAAATACATTTTGTTTTTTTCGTAGTTGAGTAGGCTAGAAACCCTGTGTCGGGGGTTTTAAAATATCATGAAGGAGTTGTCATTATTGGCTAAGCTAGATAGCCCATAAAGTTTCTAGTGAAGTGAGGAGCGATTAGGCTCCAATACCCAGGCCTCAGACAACACTCATGCACGAAATCGAGCTCCCATACATATTTGGGTGTATTGGGAGACCATTCTAGGTTTAAAATAAAATTATCTAGTAGGAATATTTTTAGCCTTGTATCATCCATAGTCCACGGGATACAGCATCCCATATGATTATCCTCTCATACTATTAACGAGGAAGATAGTGTGCTCAAGGGTATGTGTGGAATCCTCCTTGGGTAATGGCCTAAAATATTGGTTTGAGAACTATTGTTCATCACTGAAGTATAATAGAGGGCTTATGGGTATTACATACTCCTTTAACTAGCATACCCTAGTTCTGTTAAACACTTCAACCTACAAAAACACACATCTTCCTGTTCTACTAAACCTGCATTTACAATCCCAAAAAGTGAGCATATATAGGACTTTCCTATTATAGAAGAACACACTTTACATGCACCAACAGTTAGGACAGACTCTGCAAGTGCCTCTAAAAGTCTACAATATTCTAGTACCATCCATATTAGTGGAAGTAACAGTTAGGTCAATGATAGTACCATTCAGGTCAGTGATAGTAATAGTCAGGTTAGTGACAGTAACAGCCAGGTCAGTGATAGTAACAATCAGGTCAACAATAGTAATAGTAACATTCAATTGTAATAGTCAAAAAATACAGGTGGTCAGGGTCAAAAATAGAATCGTTAGTGTTAGTAATTGCAGTATAGGTGATAGGACAATGACAAGGTGATTAGTTGAAAAACCAGATACAGTTGATCTAGTACCCAACGTGTGACCTATATCTCCAAACATATAAAATAATGTATTTTGCTACTTTTTGATTCTGCACCCAAAAAATTAAAAATCGCACAAATCAAAGCTATAATAAATAAGTTATATTGGTTTTATCATTACTCTATTTTAAGTAATTCTTAAACCAAAAATAGGGAAAACAATCCTAAAAAAGGTCATAACATGCCCTAAACAACTCCAAAATTCCTCAAATTTGTTTGTTTGTCTTAGTTAGCCCCTTCTGCACCTCTCACAGAATCTTTGAGTCTTAACTCCTTTTTTCTCAAAATTTCTCAAATTTATCAATTTTCCACTAGCCCTTTTTGGCCAAATATTCTCCAAATACAAAATTTGAGTCAAGGATGCCCAAGAATTCTTGTTGTGGCATATAGCTCATTGTGACCATATTTTCAAGCTAATCATCTTGATATATAACATCCAATCACTTTTTGGACTCCTTACTAAAACTAGTAACTCCAAAAATCATACTTATTTATTTAATAATTCAGTAAAAAAGTTCAAGGCTATCTCAAATGGCAAGTGGCACTCGTGGACATCAAAAAGAGGTAGAGCAAAACAATGCTTCAGCATTGGATACCCTACAAAGTGTTGTTAATGGCTTGCAAAAAATATTGAACACTTGGTGATAAAATTTCAAACTTTCATAATTGAACAAGATACCTCCATAATTTGCCTAGAAGAATAGCTAGCAGATGTTGAGTCTAAAATACAAGGTGTTCCAAGAAATTCTAAGTATCATATTGAACACTCACATTTCAATCGAGGTAAAGGAAATGGAACATATGACTCTCACCTTTGCTTTGATTGTGATACTACCTTCAAGATGCCAAAACTAGAATTTTCTAAGTTCAATGGGAAGGATGTGGATGGATGGTTATATCGTGTTGCTCAATTCTTTAGACTCCACGATGTCCCCATTCATCATTGAGTTCAAATGGCTTCTTTCAATTTAGAACTTGAAGCCTTACAATGGTACCAATAGTTGTAAAAAACTCTCCCTAATCCTTCTTGGGTGAACTTTGAGTCTCAATTACTCACTCGCTTTAGCTCTAGTGAGTATGATGATTTTACAGGATAGTTGACAAAGCTAAAATAAAATTTTATAGTTCGATATTACCAAAAACAATTTGATATATTGGCCAACAAAACTACAATATTGAATAAAGGGTTATTTATGAGTTGTTTTGTTAGTGGGTTGTAGGAAGATCTCCAATACAAGGTCACAATGTTTAAACCACAATCCATGATGCAGGCTATCCAGTTGGCTCGTTTGGATGAGTCCAAATTTTCAGCTCAGAGATCGATATATAAATTTCCACAAGCTAAAACCTCTTTTCCTCCTAGATTCTATAATCAATATGAACAAAAACCAGTTGCACCCACTACTACATCCAAATGCTTAACCACTATCAAAATGGATGCACGATGCGCCCAAGGGTTGTGCTATAATTATGATAAAAAAAATTCTCATGGGCATAGGTGCACCCAAAAGAAGTTATTCCTCATCGATGTTTATGAGCCTGACACCAGTGATCATAGTGATGATGACACTGAATTAGTAGAGGAACCACCTAAACCAAAGGAAGAAAACCAAGAAGAACCACAGGCTGAAATTTATGTTCATGCTCTTGTTGGCATTACTACTCCCCAAACCATGAAAGTTGTGGGTTATTTCAAGGACCTGCATCTTACCATCTTGATTGATTCTAGAAGTACACACAATTTTATTGATCCTCACATTTCCAAGAAGGTAAATTGTTATGTACACACATGTAATTCTATTAGTATTACAATGACACTGAGAGGGGGGGTGAATCAGTGTAGCTCTTTAAACTTGAATTTACAGCTCTTAATACCACAACAATTAAAACTTATTACTAGATATAGCAAGTATAATAAAATAGCATCACACAACACAAGATTTAATGAGGTTCACCAATGTGGCTACTCCTCAAAAATTGACTGCTTGTACTACCATCCAAATCTAGCCTTTGCAAAGCACAAACTTTACAATCAATTTACTAGCACCCACTATAAGGAGCACCAATGCCTTATTTATCTACACCAACAGAAAGGAGCACCAACCCCTTATTTATATACACCAACAGAAAGGAGCACCAACCCTTGATGCCAAGATGCAACCTGGACTTCAATTTGAATCTATAAGTTTGACAGTAAGATACCTTTGCTTTTGCAAGACCTTGACTGGTCTTCTTCACCTTTGCATTCTCTGCGCACTCTGCTCTCTCTACGTAATCACTTTGCACACTCTGCTTTGTTACAGTCGAACTTCACGATCGTCTTCTATATTTTGTGCACTCTACTCTCTTTGCGGATTTTGTACTTAGCATAATTCGACACGACTTGCTCTCTGCGCACAATGACCGTATTTCACACACATTCCCCTTTTTTTTTCAATTCTCCAAACAACCCTCCTTTTATAATAATATTTTTATGATGAAAACCCTAATCTTAGTCGGTTGTAAATCCTAATCTTAGTCAGCTTTCATAACAACTATAAACCCTAATTTTAGTCGATTGTCATCGGTCTTCATCGGCTTCAACTCAAGAAGATGTTCGATTTATCCATCGCTTGACGATTTCATTCTGGACAAACCCTGTAAGCGCCATAGTGATGTTGGTCCACTATCATACTTCTCATTTCAGTCAGGTTCTCCTTCTTGACTTGCGCATTTATGACCTGTCACGAAATCATGACATTTTTGCCTCTGTAGCTTCTTTTGTTGCTGTTGCCATGAAAATACATGTCACGATATCACGACACTTTCGCCTCCATACGCTTTATCTATTCTTTGGTCATGATATCATAACATTTTTTCCTCTGTAGACTTCATCTTTTCTTTTGTCGTGATATCACGACATTTTTGCCTTTGTATACTTCGTCTTTGCTTTTGTTGCAATACCATGACACTTATGCTTCCATAGACTTCAACTTTGCTTTTGTCGTGATATCACGACACTTCTGCCTCCGTAGTCTTCAACTTAGCTTTTGTCATGAAATCATGACACTTCTGCTTCCGTACTTAGCTTCTTTGCTTTTGTCACAAAATTGTGACACTTCTGCCTTCAAAGTCTTCTTCTCTACTTTTGTCATGAAATCACGACACTTCTGCTTTCGTACTTTACTTCTTTGCTTTTGTCATGAAATGGTTACACTTATGCTTCTGAAGTCTTGCTTTCTACCTTTGTCATGAAATCGTGACAGTTATGCTTTCGTATGCTTCCTCTCTTTCTTTTGTCGTGAAAATGTGACATGTCGCGATATCATGACACTTTTCAAACTTACTTTCTCTCTCCTATTTTAGTCACAAAAATGCGACATGTCACGAAATCATGACACTTTTCTTACTTGTTCTCTTTCTTCGAACTTGTCACGAAATCACGACACTTTTTCCTACTTTCTCTTTCTCTTCCAACATGTTGTGAAATCACGACAGTTTTTCCACTTGCCTTTTTCTCTTCCAACATGTCACGAAATCATGATAGTTTTTCCTGCTTTTTCTCTCTTCCAACATGTCGCAAAATCACAACAATTTTTTCTATTTTTTCTCTCTCTTCCAACATGTCATGAAATTACGACAGTTTTTCTTGCCTACTGTATATGTCACGATATCGTGACACTTTTCTTACTTGTCTTTTTTTTTATCTTTTGCATATGGGCCACTTTGGTCTTCTTGGAAAATCATTGTACATACTCTGAATAACCTTTGAACTCTTGTCTTCTGCATCCGAATAGCTTTTGAACTTCCCGTCCACCGCATCAACGGATCTATCTGATCGTGTGGACAACAATGACAATATTGTTGCTGCACCTTGCTCAAAAATCTCCCCCTTTGGAAATTTTGGCAACACATGTGCAATTTCCTGTAACTCTTCTCCCCCTTTGACAATAATACCAAAGGGCTCCTGCAGACTCCCCCTGAGTCCATGCACAACATTCTCAGGAAAAATTTATTACATTTAGCAAAAATAATGAACATGAGCAAAAATATGATCAAATACTTAAATGTTCCCCCTGAGAATGTGATCCCTGTAGCTAGTCAATTCTTGGGAAGTGTGACCACTCCCAATTTATTGTGAAGGTACTCAAAAACTTCCTTGGGCAATGGTTTTGTGAATATGTCTGCTACTTTCTTAGTAGTTGGAACAAAATCCAACTTAACCTCACCTTCCATAACTTTCTCCTTCAAAAGGTGATACCTGATAGCAATGTGTTTTGTGCGTGAATGCATAACCAGATTATTGGAGATGTTAATGGCACTAGTGTTATCACACTTAACTAATATTGGCTCATTGAAGCTAATATCAAGATCTTTTAGGGTTTGTTTCATCCACAATACCTACATATAACATGTTGTCGTTGCAATATATTCTGCCTCTGCTATCAATAAAGAAACTGACTCTTGTTTCTTACTATGCCACGTGACCAATCTGTCTCTAAGATAGAATGCACCTCCACTGGTACTATTTTTGTCATCGAGACCTCCTACCCAATCTGCATCTGAATACGAAATAAGGGTGAAGTATTTACCTTTTGGATACCATAACCCATACTCCATAGTACCCTTGAGGTACCGAAGAATCCTCTTCATTGTTGTCACATGAGTCTCCTTGGGATTAGCCTGAAATCATGCTACCATGCATACTGCCCGCAAAATATCTGGTCTAGTAGCTATCAGGTATAGTAAGCTCCCAATCATAGATCTGTACATGGTTTGATCAACAGTGGAGATTTGTCATCCTTGCTCAACTTGCAACCTATCGTCATGGGAGTGCTAACTAGCTTACAATCCTCCATTGTGAACTTTTTTAACATCTCTTTTACATATTTAACTTGAGAAATAAATATGCCCTTCTTATTTTGATTAACTTGCAACCCGAGGAAATACGAAAGTTCACCAATCATTGACATTTCAAATTCTTTCTGCATCTTATTTGCTAAATCTTTACACGACTCATCTTTGTCGCTGCCAAATATGATATCATCTACGTATACAACAAGAACAATAAGATGCCCATTTTTTGTTTTGACATACAAATTACTATCCACCATACCTTTCTTAAACCCTTGTTGAGTGAGATAGTTGTCTAGCCTTGCATACCATGCTCGGGGTGCCTGTTTTAAGCCATATAATGCTTTCTTCAACTTGCAAACCAAGTTGGGATCATCACCAAATTGGAAACCATCTGGTTGCTCAATATAAACCTCTTCTTCAAGTTTCCCATTCAAAAACGCTGATTTCACATCCATTTGATAAACTTTGAAATTCTTGTAGACTCGCTAAAGCCAGAAATATTCTGATTGCCTCTAGTCTAGCTACTGGTGCAAAATTTTCCTCAAAGTCAATTCCTTCAACTTGTGCATAACCCTTACATACCAATCTTGCTTTATTTCTGACTACCTATCCGTCTTCATTCAATTTGTTTCAAAAAATCCATTTAGTCCCGATTATATTTTTATTTGCAGGTCTAGGTACTAACTGCCAAGTTTCATTTTTCTCGATCTGATCTAATTCTTCATTTATTGCCTTCATCCAACTTTCATCTTTGCTTGCATCAAGCAACATTTTTGGGCTCAATGTTGGATAATAGAGAGTAGTTACTTACTACTCTTCTTCTTGTCTAAACACCAACTTTGGGGTCTCCAATTATTTGCTCTCTAGGATGATTTTTTTGCCAGCTACCTGTTTTGAATTTCTTATTTTCTTCCACTTTTGAATCACAACATAAATCGTTTGAGTCAATTTTTTGTATCTTTTCTGTTTTGTTTTCCTCATCTCCTTCAATAACCTCTTCATAAATTAGGTAGTTCTTTTCATACCTAATTACTCGTTCTCTACCTTCATCAAATTTAACATCGGCACTGTCGACAATTTTCTTTAGCCTCTTGTTGTAGCATTTGTAAGCTTTTCTTTTTGACTAATAACCAACAAAAATACCTTCATCCGCTCTATCTTCAAACTTACCAAGATTATCTTCAATTATTTTGATGTAGCACTTTCTGCCAAAAACTTTGAGGCATTTTTTTGTTGCCCTTTTACCGAACCACAACTCATAAGGAGTTTTGCTTTCATGTGTTCTCAGCATGTACCTATTTTGGATATACACCATAGTATGTACTGCTTCTTTCCAAAATATGTCTGCTACTCTGCTTTCAACCAACATAGTTCGTACTATTTCTTGCATTGTCTTGTTCTTTATTTCTACCACTCCATTCTTCTGAGGTGTCCTGGCTACTGAAAATTGTCTCCTAATACCTTATTTTTCATAGTACTCTGTAAACTCCTCTGAAATGAATTATCCTCCTCTATCTGATATTAAATATTTGATCCTCTTTCCTGTTTCATTCTCAACTTGGTTTTTGAAAGTCTTGAACATTTCAAAAGCTTTTGATTTATGCTTCAAGAAAAATATCCATGTCATTTTGGAATAGTCATCAATGCACAACATAAAATATTTGTCACCATTTATGCTTTGTGTTCTCATGGGTCCACATAAATCAGTGTGTATTAGTTCCAAAGGTTTGCTTGTGTAGTACTCTTTTGTTTTGAATGTGACTCTAGTTTGCTTCCCCTTTTGGCATGAAGCACAAATGTTGTTTGCAGTGTTTTTTGATGGTGGGAATATCCCTCACTGCCCCTTTTGAGTTGATTTTCACTAGATTATCAAAACTAATATGACCGAGTCTCTTGTGCCACAACCTATTTTCTTCTTCCTGTCCAATAAAACAAACTCCTTCTGAAGTCTCTAAGAGCGTATACAGGTTGCCAGATGTCATTGATCTAGTTGCTATCAATTTTCCACTATTTTTTTTTTTGACTTCACAACCCTGCTTCTTAAAAACTACTTCATGACCTTTATCACAAATCTGACTTACGCTCAACAAGTTATGTTTCAAACCATCCACAAACAAGACTTCTTCTGACATAATTTTTCCATCACTAATTTTAACTGAACCTTTGCCAACTATCTTAGCTCCATCATTATTTCCAAACTTTACTGAACCACCTTCATATTTCTGTAACTTCTCAAATTTGTGTTTGTCACCTGTCATATGATTAGAGCATCCACTATCAAGTATCCATGGTACATATTTATTTTGTGCTTTAAATTTTGTTTGTATGATTAAGGATTCATTTTCTTCCTTAAGTCGCTCTTTTTATTTCCACTCCATTTTGATAGTAGTTTTGGGCTCTTGTTTTGCCTTTCCCTTATCAATAGCTTATGCATTTTTTTCAAGAAGTTTTCTATTTTGTCTCATCCTATTTGGTTGAAATTTTCTTCCTTGAAACTGATTTGATGCAAATGTACTTCTATAGTTTCTTGCAATGTGCCCAAAATTATGACATTTGTAACATTCTATCGTATAATTCATCAAAGGATAAAAAGCATTTCTACTGGTGAAATTCCTTGGTCTTACATTATATTTGTAGTCTGAGATTTTATGTCCATATCCATTGCATTTAAAATAGAAACCAGAAAAGGGATAATTGAACCTGGGTGATGGTCTTTACCATGTTGCCATAGGAGCCATAGGTCTTCTTCTTCTTTGATGTGTGACATTGGTAAATCCATCATTATCAATTCTCCTTTCGTGCCTGGCATTATTGCTTTCTTTTGCATGAGACGTTTTTCCTTGATCAACCTATTTCTTATCTTCATTCTTTATGGATTCTACATTTTTGGCCTTTGATCCATTTTATGATTCTCCTTCGATGAAACCCAAACCAAATTTGATGCCTGCAGGACTTTGGTCATTTATAATCTTATCCAGCTTCATAGAACTTTCTTTGTGTTTGTGATAGTAACTAATTTTGTGATTCATCTCTTCTATCTGTTTCCGTAAACCAACATTCTCTTTTTCTAGTTTGTAGCAATAATCTATTTTCATAGTAATTTGTACTTCGAGATCTTCAGATATTTTCTTGTATTCTTCTGTCTGTACTTTTAGACTGGTTATGATTTCTTTTGCATCCTCAAGTTTTTTTGAAATTTTCTTATTCTTTTTCCTCTCTATTTTTCACTCTTCAAGTGTAGAGATCAACTCACCTTCTAGATCTACTTCAGCCTCAAGGTTTTCACCACATACTTTAGAGTTCACTCCTTCTTCATTTTCTAATTTTACTTCTTCAAATGCCATGAAAATAGCTTCACCTGTTTCCTCTTCATAATCCTCATCGGAGCTATCTTCTGATGAACTGGCATTCCTGGAGATGAAACTTTTCTTCTTGAAGTTGCCTTTTCTGAAATTCGTTTTCCTTTTCCAGTCACTTCTTTCTTGGTGCGATCCTTCATCATTTTTGTTCTTCTCATTAAGTGGACATTTAGTCATAAAATGCCCAATGCCTCCACAGTTGAAACATTTAAACGATAGATTTCCTCTGTATTTTCCTTTTCCCCCTTTTAGTTTTCTAACAAAGTTTGCTTCCATTTCATCTGATGTCTCTTCTTCCTCGGACTCTTGTTTTGTGTTTTTATTTTTAAGGGCTTTAAAAGCCGCTTCTCTGTCTATGGTTTTAGATCTTACTATCCTCATCTCATATGCAGTCAAAGAACCATACATCTCATCTATACTAAAATAATATAGATTTTTAGCTTCTTCTATCGTTGAGACCTTAGAATCAAAACTTTGAGGAAGAGATCTTAATACCTTTTTCACGATGGTAGTCTTCGATATCCTCACTAAGTCCTCTGATCGCATTAATGATTCCATTAAATCTCAGCATATATACCTTAATGTTTTCATCGTCATTCATCTTTAATGCTTCGAACTGAGCTTGATGTGTCTATAACTTGGACTCCTTGATCTTATCGTCTCTTTCATGAATACGCCTTAGTTTTTCCCATATTTCTTTTGTCGTTTTATAGCTCATGATCTTTACTAGTTCACTGTCTGCTAATCCGCACATGATAGCATTCTTTGCTTTTAAGTTATTTTCAAACAGTTTCTTTTCATCAGCCTCTTTTGGAGGAGTGATGGGTATTGTGTATCCACTAACTACTGAATCCCAGATGTCGTATCCCAAAGCATAGAGATATGTCTGCATCCTGATTCTCTAGAACGCGTAATTAGATCTGTGAAATAATGGTGCTTTTTTTGATGAGAAGCCTTCACCACCTGCCATTGTGTTACTTCCAAAATCACCCTAGCCAGTTAAGCTTGTACAGGAACTTATCTTGGATACCAATTGTTAGTCTTACAATGACACTGAGAGGGGGGGGTGAATCAGTGTAGCTCTTTAAACTTGAATTTACAGCTCTTAATATCGTAGCAATTAAAACTTATTACTAGATACAACAAGTATAACAAAAGATCATCACACAACACAAGATTTAACAAGGTTCACCAATGTGGCTACTCCTCAAAAATTGACTGCTTGGACTACCATCCAAATCCAGCCTTTGCAAAGCACCAACTTTACAATCAATTTACTAGCACCCACTGTAAGGAGCACCAACCCCTTATTTATCTGCACCAATAGAAAGGACCACCAACCCCTTATTTATTTGCACCAATAGAAAGGAGCACCAACCCTTGATGCCAAGCTACAACCTAGACTTCAATTTGAATCTATAAGTTTGACAGTAAGATACCTTTGCTTTTGCAATACCCTGACTGGTCTTCTTCACCTTTGCGTTCTCTATGCACTGTGCTCACTCTACACAATCACTTCGCACACTCTGCTTTGTTATAGTCAAACTTCATAATCTTCTCCCTTTTGTGAACTTTGCTCTTTTTGTAAATTTTGCACTTAGCACGATTCGACACGACTTGCTCTCTATGCATAATGACTGTATTTCACACACATTCCCTTTTTTTTCAATTCTCCAAATAGCCCTCCTTTTATAACAATATTTTTATGATGAAAACCCTAATCTTAGTCGACTGTAAATCCTAATCTTAGTCGACTTTCATAACAACTATAAACCCTAATTTTAGTTGACTGTCATCGATCTTCGTCAGATTCAACTCAAGAAGATGTTTGGTTTATCCATCGCTTGATGATTTCATTCTGGACAGACCCTGTAACCGCTATAGTGATGTCGGTCCACTGTCATACTTATCATTTCAGTCGGGTTCTCCTTCTTGACTTGCGCATTTATGACCTGTCATGAAATCATGACATTTTTGCCTCTGTAGATTCTTTTATTACTGTTGCCGCAAAAATACATGTGATATCGTGTCACTTTCGCATCTGTATGCTTTCTCTATTCTTTTGTTGCGATATCGCAACATTTTTGCCTTCGTAAACTTTGTATTTTCTTTTGTTGTGATATCGTGACATTTTAGCCTCCGTATACTTCATCTTTGCTTTTGTTGCAATATCGTGACACTTTTGCTTCCATAGACTTTGACTTTGCTTTTGTCACGATATCGCGACACTTCTACCTCCATAGTCTTCAACTTAGCTTTTGTCACAAAATCGTGACACTTCTACTTCCATACTTAGCTTCTTTGCTTTTGTCGTGAAATCACGACACTTCTACCTTTGAAGTCTTCTTCTTTGCTTTTGTCGTAAAATCATGACACTTCTGCTTTTGTACTTTACTTCTTTGCTTTTGTTGCGAAATCATGACACTTCTGCTTTCGAAGTCTTGCTTTCTGCTTTTGTTGGGAAATCGTGACAGTTCTGCTTCTGTACGCTTCCTCTCTTTCTTTTGTCATGAAAATGTGACATGTCGTGATATCGTGACTTTTTTTAAACTTACTTTCTCTCTTCTATTTTAGTCGCAAAAATGCGACATGTCGTGAAATCGTGACACTTTTCTTACTTGTTCTCTTTCTTCGAACTTTTCACGAAATCGTGACACTTTTTCCTGCTTTCTCTTTCTCTTCCAACATGTCACAAAATCGTGACAATTTTTCCACTTGCCTTTTTCTCTTCCAACATGTCACAAAATCGTGACAGTTTTTCCTGCTTTTTCTCTCTCTTCCAACATGTCACGAAATCGCGACAATTTTTCCTATTTTTTCTCTCTCTTCCAACATGTCACGAAATCGCGACAGTTTTTCCTGTTTTTTCTCTCTTCCAACATGTCATGAAATCACGACAGTTTTTCTTGCCTGCTGTATATGTCACGATATCGCGACACTTTTCTTGTCCTTTTTTTTTAATCTTTTGCATATGGTCCACTTCGGTCTTCTTGGAAAATCACTATACATACTCTGAATAACCTTTGAACTCCTGTCTTCTACATCTGAATAGCTTTTGAACTTCCTGTCCACTACATCAACAGATCTATTTGATTGTGTTGACAACAATGACAATACTATTGTTGCACCTTGCTCAACAAATTCCTTTGAGGTTATGGTAGCAAATGGTGGGAGTTTACCTTACAAAGGTAAATATCGCAATGTTAAGGTCAATATTAGGTACTGTAAGCTCAAACAAGATATGTTTGCACTTCAATTAGGGGGATGTGATATTATGTTGGGAGCTCAATGGTTGGGCACATTGGGAGTCATCTCCTGGAATGTTTTTGAGCTTTGGATGTAATTTTCATAGAATGGATAGTCCTACACTCTCAATGATTTAAAAGCAAGGCCTTCACAAATTATCAGTTCTAGCCGAATGGAGAAGTTGTTAAAAAAATTATCGATCCAACCTCATCCTTTAGAGGAGGATTCTATTCTAGAATATTTGCAACTTATTTTGACCAAACATAACTTTGTTTTTTTTGAGCCAATAGAATTACCGCCTTGTCTCTCTCATGACTATGTTATCCCCTTATTACCTAATAATACACCACCCAACATTAGACCGTACAGATATCCTCATACTCTTAAGTCAAAAATTGAGAATTTATTACAAGAATTATTAAAATTCAGTGTCATTCAACCAATAAAAAGTCCTTACTCTTCTTTAGTTTTACTAGTATTCAAGAAAGATTGGTCCTGGAGGTTGTGTATCGATTATCGAGAGCTCAATAAACTCACCATAAAGGATAAGTTTCTTATTTCAGTGGTGGATAAGTTACTAGATGAACTTTATGGGACTATGTATTTTTCTAAACTTGACCTTCGCTTGAGGTACAATCAAATCTAGCTCAAGGATGAGGATATTCCCAAGATTGCTTTTCATACTCACAAAGGTCACTATGAGTTTTTGGTAATGCCATTTGGCTTGACTAATGCCCCTTCCACTTTATAGAGCCTCATGAACAACATTTTTCATCCATTCCTTCAAAAGTTCATTCTAGTATTCTTTGATGATATTTTTGTGTATAGTCACTCATGGGAAGAGCATCTTAATCATGTGAATCAGACTCTCTAGCTTTTGGCACAACATCAACTCTATGCTAAGTATTTCAAGTGTTATTTTGGATTGATAGAAGTGGAATATTTGAGATACAATATCACTAAGGAGGGCACTAAATTTGACCCCAAGAAGATCCATGTTTTTCGGGAATGGCCAAAACCTCACACTCTCAAAGGTCTTAGGGGACTTTTGGGAATTACGGGTTATTACCATAAATTTATTCATAACTATGGTAAAATTGTAGCTCCCCTCACTTCCATGTTAAATAATTACTCTTTTACTTGGATAGGACCCGTTGAACAGGCTTTCCTAGAATTGAAGCAAGCTATGACAACTATGTCTGTCTTGGCCATGCTATATTTATCCAAACCATTTCTCATTAAAAGAAACGCTTTAGGTTGTGGTATTGGTATAGTGTTAATGCAATAAGAGAGACCCTTGGCCTTCACTAGTAAAGCTCTCTCTAGCCGTAATTTGGAAAAATCCACTTATTCCAAGGAGATGATGATAATTCTGCATGCAGTAACTCATTAGTGATCGTATCTCATTAGGCATCATTTCTCCATTAAAATAGATCATAAGAGTCTCAAATAATTTTTGTATCAATGGTTTGCCACCCCTAAACAAGAAAAATGGATCTCTAAACTTATGGGTTATGATTATGATATTACCTATAAAAAGGGCAAGGAGAATGTTGTGGTCGGTGATCTCTCTCACCAATTTGAAGCTTTCAGTATGTTGTATGTAATTTTATTGTTGGTCTCCCAATGGATCGATTCCTTACACTAGGAGGTACTTCAGGATTTTGAATTGTAGACTTTGGTTGCTTCCCTATCCACTGAGCCTACTTCATATCCAGGCTACACTTAGGATGGTTAGGATTTGTGTTACCACCAATGCCTTGTTATTCCCCACAAGTCCTCACTGTAGGAACTTCTCATGATAGAACTGTATGGTGCCCCATATGCCAGCCATTCAGGGATTCTTAAAAAATATGAACGCCTTAAGTGCACTTTATTTTGGAAGGCTATGAAAAAAGACATTTAAAAAGTTTATGGCATCTTGTGATACCTATCAGTGGATGAAATGTGAAATAGTGCATTCTCCAGGTACTCTTCAACCCTTGCCCATTCCTAACCAGGTTTGGATAGATATTTCTATGGATTTTATTGAAGGCTTACCTAATTCTGGTGGTAATTCTATTATCTTCATGGTAGTGGATTGTCTTTTGAAGTATACTCACTTATGTTCCTTATTCCATCTTTACACAGCCTCCACCGTTACCCAAATTTTCTTTGATTCTATCTTTCACCTTCATTGTTTGCCCTCCTCCATTGTGTTTGATCGTAACCCAACCTTTACCAGTCACTTATGGCAAGAAATTTTTAAGTTGCATGGGACTCGAATCAAGATGAGTTCAACTTATCATCCACAAACGGATGGCCAGATGGATATTGTCAACAAATATTTGTAAATCTACCTTTGTTGCTTTACCTCGGATCATCCTACTAGAAACACAATAAAATATAATAACAATGACTTTGATTTACCTTTCTTATATACCATTCTCTGATATGGTGTAATTTATTATAGTATATTGGTGAGAAGATGCCCTAGCATCATCCGGAGGCTATGGGGACTTCAAAAATTTGGTGTAAAAAAATTATGGGTACTCGAAGGCTATAAGAAATTCTTGTGGGCACTCAAGAATGGTAGAGGGTGTCCATAGGTTCTTGGTGTTAGAGGGAGAAGCACCCAAAGGCATTTGATAGTGACAAAAAGTGCTTGAGGATGTTCCGCAACTGAGAAGATCCATAGAAGCAGATCTAGTCAGGTGAGAGGGGTGATGATGGATAAAGGAGCTGTGGTATTTGAGGATAGAATATGAGAGTGCTCAGATGCTTCGAGGAACTTGGGGATGAATTACTCAAGAAACTTCTCCAGATTCAAGAAAATCAAGACTTGGAAAACTCAAGGATTTCTTAGGGGTTGAGCCATCAAAATGGCTCCTATTAATAATCCAACCTAGGGCATACTAGGGTTTCAATGATTCTAATCGTGTGGCTGAGATAAAAGCATATCGAAGGGTGGATATTAAATCTAGAGCATGGCAATGATTGATGTAAATGGATGGATAGGATTAAGTGAAATTGGATGGCTGGGATTAAATATACTTATATAAATATATTTATTAAATATATATAAAATATAATATATAATAAATATATATAAATATATGTAAATAAAAGGTGGAAATGGTAGGAAAAGTAGGATGGATGACAAGTGGCTAGGTTTTGGTGTCTACAAGTGCCCCTTTTTGTACTTGTTTGCATGAAACACAATGCAATGTAAAAAACAAGACACCTATTTGGGCGAAGTGCAAAAGTAGCTTTCTATTGAGATGTGAAACATGAGATTGGAGATAAAAGAAAGAAAGAATTTGAATTTTGCATAGCTTACCCCCTAAATTGGCAAATGCGTTTGTAGATGAATCTCATGAGCCAATTGAAATATTTGTGCAAATTAATGATGCAAATGTGATACCGTTTTACCCCAACGGTATGAAGAGGATTGGTGAAAAATGTGAAATGATGCATCTATTTTTACCCCAATAGATGAAGGGTTTTGTGAAATATGTAATGCAAAATGAGTTTGTTTTTTATCCAATAGATGAAGGTATTTTTTGAAAATGTGTCTAATTTTACCCCAACAGATGAAGGAATTTTTTCCAAGTGTAGATTTCATGATTATGTAAGATGTATCTGATTGTGGAAAATTGAAACCAATTGTGGTTGCCCTAAATTTGGGGTGATTCAATGTAGTTGAAGAATTTGCCTTTTGACGTCATTGATATGCAAAGATGAAAATCCAAAGAGTAAAAATAGTCAACTTTGGAGGATCAAGTAGTGATTGTCAAATAATTTCTATGATAAAAAACAATCACCCCAGTTAAAGCCAGTCACCATGATGATTGTTAAGGAAATGCGTATTGATGAAATATGATATTGTCCATGTTTTAAGCCCCACGAACTAGGCCATAAATGATAGCTTTTGTGAAAATTATTCTTTGTAAGGTTTCACTCAAAATGTGAAGTACCAAATACGATTGTGATTTCAAACAACAATATATGGAATGATGAAGATGACCAAGTGTCCTTATGGTAGGCTCTTCATTATATCAAGTTGCATGGATGCAAATCGCTGCAATTGCTAAGTATATAGAAAAACCCACTAGATACAAGACTCACTTGCATGTTGTTTGAACTTGGAAAATATGCAAATTATGATATGGAATGATTTTGATGATGATGTATGAATGATGAGAGTGATGAGAAGGATGGTTATGATTTTTTTGTGAAGATTTGAACCGTTTTGGAGTGCTTTTGTAATTTTTTAGGTGCATTTTTAATGTGTGGTCACAAATGAAATTTATGCATCCAAACCAATTGGAATATTCACAAAACTTAATAAAACTATGGAATAGATGCATGAATGCAATATGAAAATATTTTGTGGGGATAAGCCATTGTTTTGTAAGAGTTTATCTTTTGTTGAAGTTGACACCAAATGCCCGTTAGCGTTTTTGGCATGTAGAAATTCCCGTCAGTGTTTGGACACTCTACAAATACCCTGGTGGACTTTCGTGCACTAGGAAACACCCCTAGGCATCTCAAGGTGCATGAAGTAGCTATAAATAGCTGGTAGGATGAGAAATGAATCTCATTTGTGCATTTGAGAGTTTGAGAAGTTGCGTTTGGGAGAGTGGAGTGAAGTGAGGTGAAGTGACTTGGGTGCAAAAGCTATGGTAGTGGAAGGAGCAGGTGTGGAGGCTGGGACTGAGGCTGGAGTGAGATATGCTAAGGTAATTTCCTTTTTCGTACATTGTGCAAAAAAACAAAAAATTACGTTTTTATGATTTTTTCTATTTTTTTAATGTGAAAATGACAAGTGTTTTGTATTGTGTTGTAGCTTAGGATTTTGGAGGCTTGGCACTGGTTCTCACCATACATTCGTGGGATGAGGAAGGTGGTGGTGAAGGATGAGTGGGATTTGTTGGAGGCAGTGGGGCTAGTGGAGGTAGCCCATATTGATGTTGTGAGGGCATATGAGGGGTACCTCTCTACCTCGACTGAGAGATGGGATCTGGATAGGGAAATATTCTAGCTCCCCACCAGAGAGGTGATTATCATACTTGAGGATGTATACCACATCCTCAAGGTTCCAATGGGGGGTATTTGCATCAAGTTTGGATGTGATCAAGGGACAAATATGAGGAAGATGTTTGGAAATGGTTGGTAGGGTGTAAAGGTGGAGAGTGTAGGTATACCTTTACTTGTCCATGTATGTGGACAAGGAGTTAGATGCCCTTTGGGCCTTGGTTATGTTCATGTTGTCCAACATCGTGGCCTCCAATAGTACTGGGTGTAGGTTCCCTTGGAACCTGATAGGGTTAGTGAGTGATATGCTCACTATGCAATAGGTGTATGCATGGGCTCCTACCTTATTGGTGTAGGTATATCAGGAGCTATATAAGGTTGTGAGACAGGGGAGGAAGATATCGGTATGCAACTTGCTACTACAATGTTGGGGATGGGAGCATTTCAACAGTTCTTGATCGGAGGGCTTACTAGTAGTCAACTTGGTTAGGAAGTAGCCCTATTCTAGGATGTGGGCAATGGTTGAGGAGCTAGCTATGTCGATTGATGCGAACAAGTCAATGGTATCAAAATTTATGGGTTGGACTAACATTTGCCCTAGTGATATGGATATTATGGTGAGATAGCAGTTGGACCCGATATGGAGAGCATCTATGATGGGTGTGAAAGGCTAGGTGGGTGTTTGGGAGATATCGAAGTGATACTTAGTACTTTCAGTTCTCATGAGTACTCTGATAATTTGGTTTGAGGCAGGGGGTTTCGGATGAGCTAGTGCACTATAGGAGGCATTGAGAGGAGACAGGGCTACCATGTGCAAAGTTGCAAAGGGTGACTTATGAGGATGATGAGGATATGGATCTACTAAATGTATGGTTTGCTACACAACCACCATGGGCACCACCTCGAGTAGTGATTGGTAGAGGTAGGGATGAGGTTGAGGTTTATAATGAGGGTATCCATGAGACCCCCAAGTGATAGTGATATCTTCGATTAGATAGTCAAATGAGGAGGACTAAGGGTGTGAATAGGTAGGCTCCCGCAAGTGGAGGTGATGGTAGAGATGGGAATAATTTGGAGGAGACTCTAAATGGGCCTCTAGATCAGGGCGAGGAGGAATGGACAATGCTAGAGCAGCAGGTAGCAGAGTGGGATGCGATGATGATGGCTCAGGATGACAAGATTGTGAGGCTCTTGGTAGAGCTACTAAAGAGAGAGCATCATCATAATGTCAACATAGTACACCTTTGGTCTTGACATAGGTATATAAAGGCCTTAGAGGAACATCATATTCCACTTCTTGATCCTCCAACTTCATCTGTATCTGAGGCTACCAAGCATAGTAATTTTAGGCATAGCTCTAGGTCTAGGGCTCCTCCTAGGTCACAAGGGTCCTCTTGGAGGATGTAGCTAGTGCTTAGATGCACTTTTGGTGTGCTCCATTGTATGTAGTCTATTGGCACTCATTGTACATGCGATAGTAATACAAAAATATATACATGGATTTTACCTTTTTGTGTTATATGTGTTTTTGTGAATGCTTTTTGTGGAATGCATATTTATATGGATGATTAATGAATATGATGTGTTATGGATGATTAATGCAAGGTATGGTATGCAAATGTGCTAACGATCATTCATAGTTTAGATCTTTCTTGTTCAATTTTTTATCATCGTTGTTTAATCAGGAGCACCAAACTTTGGTAGCATATGGGATGAATGGCTCATGAAGTTACATGGATGTTGACATTGAAGAAGATATGGATTTTGATATGGAAGAAGATATGGATGTTGATATGGAAGACTGACTATTTTACAAAGACTCAAACATACTAGTGAATTCAATTCCTAGAACTCAATATTTTCTTAGTGTATATGTTTTATGGTCCTAAAAAGAACTTGACATGTATTATGGAGTTTTCTTAAAACACTAGGAGTAGCTGAGTGATCGAAAACACCTAGGACTTTTATGAATATGTGGTTTATTGTGAATGGTAATTTGACTTGGCAAAATTTTATGGAGGATGTTGTAAAGGTGCCCCTGATTAAGGCAACATGACTTTTTTTGGATCAATTAAGACCTTGAACTTAATAAATGATCCCTAATATGACATGTGAAATGTGGATGTGAGTGCAATATAAATTTATGTGAATTCCATATTTGTGAAATTTGAAATACAATATGAAATGTGTTGACCACTCCATTGGAAAGTCCATTATTCTCTAGATCCTCCTCACTTCCCTTCTCTACTTTCTTAATTGTCAACATATTGTCACACAAGAATTAAAATTAGGATGGTTATGAGGTTCTTGTACTTATGCCAATAATTTATCACTACTATTCCTCATGAGTAAGGGAATTCCTTCATCACTAGATTCACTCAAATATTCATGTAGGTTCCCTTGAGGTTTAGGTGATGTGAAGTCTTCTTCAATATCCCACAAAACTATATCTACCATTTCATTTATGATTGATGGATCCTGAGTTGGTCCCCTTGGTTCTACTTGTGATCTTCCCTCATCACTAGAACTTACACCTACTTAGTGCTCCTATTGTCTTCCTTGTAATGAAGGTTCCTCACTATTTCCCTCATTTTGTGAGTTCAGTTATTTTTTCCTTGCAACCTATTGCTCATCAAGTCATTGCATTGTGAAGAGACAAAAATGCAACACCAAATAACAAGATATAAATATGAACTCAAAAGATACAATATTGCACAATGAATGATTATTTTATTAATGGGGGAAGTATCAAAACTCCATTGTTACCATAAGAATGCTTGAATTCTTTGATACAAATTTTACAATAGCTAGAGTTCTCCTAAACCCTAACAAACAACGCTAGTGGTGTCTCAAAATGCATCCCTGCTCCCAACAGAAGTGAGTGGGCTTATAGTTATCCAATGTTGGGTCACTCTAGCTTAAGCAACTATCTAGTACTAATGTAATACTACTAGATCTGCACACAAGAAAATAGCAAATGAGTTAGTAATAACAATGAGGGCTCCACGATGTGAGACCCTCAAAAATCAAGATTAAACCCTAGCTATGCAATAACAAAATATGAACTTGTAGAAACATAATAAAATATAATAACAATGCTTTGATTTACCTTTCTTATCTACCATTCTCTGATATGGTGTAATTTATTGTAGTATATTGGTGCGAAGATGCCCTAGCATCACCCAAAGGTTATAGGGACTTCAAAAATCTGGCGTAAAAAACCTATGGGTACTCGATGGCTGTAAGAAATGCTCGTGGGCACTCGAGAATGGTAGAGGGTGTCTATATGTGCTTGGCAATAGAGGTAGAAGCACCCAAAGGCATTTGGTAGTGACAAAAAGTGCTTGAGGATGTTATACAAATAAGGAGAAGATTCATAGAAGCAGATCTAGTCAGGTGAGGGGTTGCGATGGATGTAGAAGTTATGGTATTTGAGGATAGAATACGAGAGTGCTCAGATGCTTTGAATAACTTGGAGATGAATTTGTTATTCTTACAATGGCACTGAGAGGGGGGGTGAATCAGTGTAGTTCCTTAAACTTAAATTTATAGCTCTTAAAATAGAAATAATGAAACCTTAAAACCAGATAAAGCAAGTATCACAAGAGAACATCACACAACACAAGATTTAATGAGGTTCACCAATTTGGCTACTCCTCAAGAATGACTCGCTTGGACTACCATCCAAATCTAGCCTTTGCAAAGCACCAACTTTACAATCAATTTACCAGCATCCACTGGAAGGAGCACCAACCCCTGATTTATCTGTACCAATAGAAAGGAGCATCAACCCCTGATTTACCAACACCAACTAGAAGGAGCACCAACCCCTTATTTGTCTACACTAATAGAAAGGAGCACCAACCCCTAATGCCAAGCTGCAACCTGGACTTCAATTTGAATTTATAAGTTTGACAATAAGATACCTTTGCTTTTGCATGACCCTAACTGATATTCTTCACCTTTGCGTTCTCTATGCACCTTGCTCTTTCTATGCAAACACTTCACACACTCTGCTTCACTGTAGTCCAACTTCACGATCATCTTCTCCATTTTTTGCACTCTGCTCCTGCTTTCTTTGTGCAATCATAGACGCACTTAGGACAATTCAACATGACTTCTTCACTCACTTTGCGCACTTTGCCATTATCTCACCGCTTCTACACTTTCTACGCTCTTACGGCCATATTTCACACTTCGGCACATATTCGACGACGCATCCATCAACACTTCAAATCTCCAAACAACCCTCCTTTTATAGTAGAATTCTTGTGATGAAAACCCTAATATTAGTCGGCTGTAAACCCTAATCTTAGTCGGCTTTCATGACAACTATAAACCCTGATTTTAGTCGGTTGTCATCAGTCTTCGATGGCTTCAACTCAACCACAAAAATACAACATGTCACAATATCATGACACTTTCGCTTTCTCTCTCTTTCTCCTTGCTTTGGACCGCAAAAAAGCTACATGTCACGATATCGTGACACTTTTTCTCCTTGCTCTTTCTCTTTGCATCGAAATGCAAAAGCTACATGTCGCGATATCACGACACTTTTTCTCCTTGCTCTTTCTCTTTGCATCGGACCGCGAAAATACAACATGTCGCGATATCGCAACACTTTTTCTCCTTGCTCTTTCTCTTAGCTTTGGCCCACGAAAATACATGTCATGATATCATGACACTTTCACCTTCGTACGCTTTCTCTATTCCTTTATTGTGAAAATACGACATTACGTGATATCATGACACTTTTGTTATTCTGCCTGCCTACTCTTCTTGAGTCGCAAAAATGCGACATGTCACAATATCACGACACTTTTGTTACTCTGAGTGCCTGCCCTTATTGAGTCACAAAAATGCGACATGTTGTGATATCGTGACACTTTTGCTTCTCTACCTTCCTATCTGTTTTGAGTCGCAAAAATGTGACATGTCATGAAATCGTGACACTTTTGCTTTCGAAGCCTTGCTTTCTACTTTTCTCATGAAATCGTGACACTTCTGCCTTTGAAGTCTTCTTCACTGCTTTTGTCATAAAATCGTGACACTTCTGCTTTCGTACTTCACTTCTTTGTCATTATCACGAAATCATGACACTTTTTCCTTCAAAGTCTTCTTCTTTGCTTTTGTTGTGAAATCATGACACTTCTACTTTCGTACTTTACTTCTTTGCTTTTGTCATGAAATCACGACACTTTTGCTTCCGAAGTCTTGCTTTCTATTTTTGTCATGAAATCATGACACTTTTCAAACTTTCTTTCTCTCTCCTATTTTAGTCGTGAAAATGCGACATGTCGTGAAATCGTGACACTTTTCTAACTTACTTTCTCTCTCCTATTTTAGTCGTGAAAATGCGACATGTCACGAAATCGCGACACTTTTCTTATTTGTTCTTTCTTTGAACTTGTCGTGAAATCATGAAACTTCTTCCTACTTTCTCTTTTTCTTCCAACATGTCATGAAATCATGACAGTTTTTCCACTTGCCTTTTTCTCTTCCAACATGTCGTGAAATCATGACAATTTTTCCTGCTTTCTCTTTCTCTTCCAACTTGTCGCGAAATCATGACAGTTTTTCCACTTGCCTTTTTCTCTTCCAACATGTCACAAAATCACGATAGTTTTTCCTGCTTTTTCTCTCTCTTCCAACATGTGTGAAATCGTGACAGTTTTTCTTGCTTTTTCTCTCTCTTCCAACATGTCACGAAATCGTGACAATTTTTCTTGTTTTTTCTCTCTCTTCCAACATGTCGTGAAATCACGACAGTTTTTCTTGCCTGCTGTATATGTCACAAAATCGTGACACTTTTCTTACTTGTCTTTTTCTTTGATATTTTGCATATGGGCCCCTTCGGTCTTCTTGGAAAATCACTGCACATACTTTGAGTAACCTTTGAGCTCCTGTCTTCTGCACCTGAATAGCTTTTGAACTTCCTATCCACTGCATCAAAAAATTTATCTGACTGTGTTGACAACAACGACAATACTGTCGCTGCACCTTGCTCAACAATCTCCCCCTTTGGAATTATTGGCAACACATGTGCAATTTGTGCAATTTCCTGTAACTCTTCTCCCCCTTTGACAATAATACCAAAGGGCTACTGCAGACTCCCCCTGAGTCCATGCAAAACATTCTCAGGCACAATTTATTATACTTAGCAAAAATCATGAACATGAGCAAAAAGATAATCAAATACTTAAATGCTCCCCCTGAGAATGTGATCCCTATAGCTAGTCAATTCTTGGGAAACGTGACCACTCCACAATCTGTTGTTGGAATAAAAATCCAACTTAACCTCACTTTTTGCAACTTTCTCCTGTGTACAACATGCTGTCGCTGCAATATATTCTACCTCTACTATGGATAAGGAAACTGACTCTTATTTCTTACTGTTCTACGCGACCAATATGTCTCCAAGATAGAATGCACCTCCACTGGTACTCTTTCTGTCATCTACACATCCTACCCAATCTTCATATTTTGGATACCATAACCCATACTCCATAGTACCCTTGTGATATTATAGAAACCTCAGCCTCTCTGCTGCACTGACTGGTGGACCTCTTCTTCACTTGAAGAATCCTCACTTAGATCTATCTTCAACTGTGTTTGCTGCTAGATTTATATCCATTGAAACTCTGTCCTCTGTACTCTATCACCTCCAAAGATTATTCAATAGGCTCACTAAGAACCTGCTCAACAGGCTCACACAAAACTTGTCCAATGTTGAATAACAAGCTCATACAAAACCTGTCCAAATCTGCTCTAACAAGCTCACTAAGAACTTGTCCGAATCTACTCTAGTAAGCTCACCAAGAACTTGCCCAAATATTCTCTAGCAATCTCACCAAGAACTTGCCCAAATCTGCTCTAGAAATCTGTCCCAAAGATTGTCCTCAAATATTTCCCAAAGGCCTTCTCAAAGGCTCAATCAATCATGCTCAAGTAGTACTCAAAATGAACTCAACAATGAATGGCAATCTCAAATCAAATCCACTTCATAGAACTTTAAAAATCACTTCACACATAACTTGACTAGGCTCAATCAAATCAACTCAACCAATCATCATAAGGGACAACTCTCTCTCACACAACCCTAGTCCAAGTATGTATCAACCAAATCAAATAATTCCAACAATGCTCAACCACAAATATCACATTACAATGATACTCATGTTCTTTTGTAACTCAAGTTCTTTCACAACCAATGGGCTTAAACCATTATGCTTATAACATAAGGTTTAAACACAACTCTCAATTTAGAAAACCTTGATGCATTCAACCAACCACTTTCAAAAAGGAAACCACAAACAATCATTTTCCCTTCAATGATATTTCAGAAATCAACCACCATAATGTTGTCACATGAGTCTCCTTGGGATTAGCCTGAAATCGTGCTACCATGCATATTGCCTGCAAAATATCTGGTTTGGTAGCTATCAGGTAAAGTAAGCTTCCAATCATAGATTTTTACATGATTTGATCAATAGGTGGAGATTTGTCATTCTTGCTCAACTTGCACCCTTTCTTAAACTTTTGTTGAGTGAGATAGTTGTCTAGCCTTGCATATCATGCTCGGGGTGCCTTTTTCAAGCCATATATCTTCAACTTACAAACCAAGTTGGGATCATCACCAAGCTGGAAACCATCTGGCTGCTCAATATAAACCTCTTCTTCAAGCTTCCCATTCAAAAACGTTGATTTCACATCTGTCAACAAAATTGACAAGTGACTCACACTTGTACCAACTTTTGTCCAACACTGTACCGACACTGCAATTTTACTGCCAACTCTATGCAAGCATCAAACATTGTACCACAACACCAACCAAATCCCTTTTTACATTTTCAACTTGGTCTATGTTTTCTACAGTCACCACTGGTCACACCTTACTTTCAACTGTTTGAATCAGGAGACAATATTTTGTTAAACACTTCACGACCAACTATAGTGCACCTTACTCAAACTCATACTTATGGACCTTGGATAGGTATGATTCACAAAGCAAAGTTGCTCATATTGATGAGCTAAACATGAATCAATGATTAGACTTCAATATTTTTCACCACAACATCATAATAGATCTAACAATCTTCACGTCAATGTGTAGTTCAAATACACACTACTTTTATCGAAACACATATATGCGGCTAGGGCAACATTCTTTCACTAACCAAATTATCTGAACCGTTATAATCCTTAACTTTGGACAGAGGCAGTAAGAACCATCACCAGTACAACTTTGACATATAGCAATACTACCAATAATGACAACTCTCAATTTAATCACCACCCTTCACGGCACTTCCACAAACTACATGAACTGAAAACACACTTCGACAACTATACAACAACTTCCCTTACTACTTACCTTTCATCCTCAGGTAATCAAACAAATACATAGGAGCTTTAAAATGAAACTTCAAGATTTCTCCCCCTGAGGATGTGCTACCTGGAGTTGCTTAGTGCAATAGCGGAGTAGTCTCCTTTAGTCCAAGGAGACACGATTTCCTTTCTTCTATCTTTCTCCAAACTTTCTTGAACTCGGGCTTGGATTTTTCAACTGCATCCCTGTTTTGCACCTTTTTGTGAACTCAAACATTTTTCTTGTGTGGTTTTCTCTTGTGCATCCTTGATGAATGATTATTTTCTTTTTTGTGTTGTGTTCTTTGTGTTTGATGAAATCTACTATTTTGCCTTAGATTAAATACAAAAGTGCTTGGACAAAACCTTGCTATGTGCCCATGACCATTACATTGAAAATATTGTACATAGTGTTCACTAAAAAATGTAGATGTATTTCTACCAAACATAACTCTTTGATTTATTCAATCCACAATAAGTTGCCTTGTGACCATACTGTTTGCATCTGAAACAATAGCCATTAAAAGTATTATTATGAATAGAGTGAGAGTGATAGAACCTCTTTTGTTGTGGTTGCTTTGCTATAGATCTCCTTTGATATTTTCTTCCTTTTGAAGATTCAACTTCAAACTTTTCTTGCTTCAATCCTTCAATAGTGAACTTCTTCTTCTCTGCAGAGTTGGAATATGAAGGTTGTTCAGCTTCATATCCAAGACCACGCTTATTCGTAGAGCTTCTTTGTTGGCTTATTATTTTATCTAGCAACTCTGTTCTCTTCTCAAATTTGAGATTTGTATTGGCCTCTTCTATTTGTTTCTTCAATAAAACAATTTATTCCTCTTGTTTGCAGCAACCAATCTCTTTCTCATTGAGAGTTTCTTCAATCCTTTTGCACCTTGCTCAACATAATTACTCAAGAAACTTCTCTGAATTCAAGAAAATTAGGACTTGGAAAACTTAGGGATTGCTTAGGGGTTGAGCCATCAAAATGGCTTCTATTAATAATCCAACCTAGGGCATACTAGGTTTTCAATGATACTAATCGTGTGGCTGAGATAAAAGCATATCGAAGGGCGGATATTAAATCTAGAGCGTGGCAATGATTGATGTAAATGGATGGATAGGATTAAGTGAAATTGGATGGCTCGGATTAAATATACTTATATATTTATTAAATATATATAAAATATAATATATAAAAAATATACAATAAATATATATAAATATATGTAAATAAAAGATGGAAATGGTAGGAAAAGTTGGATGGATTACAAGTGGCTAGGTTTTGGTGTCTACAGATGCCCCTTTTTGTACTATGTTGCATGAAACACAATGCAGTGTAAAAATACAAGACACCTATTTGGGCGAAGTGCAGAAGTAGCTTTCTCTTGAGATGTGAAACACGAGCTTGGAGATAAAAGAATGAAAGAATTTAAATTTTTCATAGTTTACCCCCTCAATTGGAGAATGAGTTTGCAGATGAATCTCATGAGCCAATTGAAATATTTTTGCAAATGAATGATGCAAATGTGATACCGTTTTGCCCCAACGGTATGAAGGGGATTGGTGAAAAATGTGAAATGATGCATCTATTTTTACCCCAATAGATGAAGGGTTTTGTGAAAGATGTGATGCAAAATGAGTTTTTTTTTGCTCCAATAGATGAAGGTATTTGTGGAAAATGTGTCTATTTTTTCCCCAATAGATGAAGGAATTTTTTCCAAGTCACGATCATGTAAGATGCATATGATTGTGGAAAATCAAAACCAATTGTGGTTGCCCTAAATTTGGGGTGATTCGATGTATTTTAAGAATTTGTCTTTCGACATCATTGATATGCAAAGATGAAAATGCAAAGAGTAAAAATAGTCAACTTTGGAGGGCCACCTAGTGATTGTCAGATAATTTCTATGATCGAAACCAATCACCCTAGTTAAAGCCAGTCACCATGATGACTGACAAGGAAATGTGTAATGATGAAATATGATATTGTCCATGTTTTAAGCCCCACGAACTAGGCCATAAACGATAGCTTTTGTGAAAATTGTTCTTGGTAAGGTTTCACTAAGTACCAAATATGATTGTGATTTCAAACAACAAGATATAGAATGATGAATATGACCAAGTGTACTTATGGTAGGCTCTTCATTATATCGAGTTGCATGGATGTAAATCGCTGCAATTGCCAAGTATATAGAAAAACCCACTAGATATAAGACTCAATTGCATGTTGTTTGAGCTTGGAAAATATGCAAATTATGATATGGAATGATTTTGATGATGATGTATGAATGATGAGAGTTATGAGAAGGATGGTTATGATTGTTTTGTGAATATTTGGACCGTTTTGGAGTGCTTTTGTAATTTGTTAGGTGCATTTGCAATTTGTGGTCATAAATAAAATTTATGCATCCAAACCAATTGGAATATTCACAAAACTTAATAAAATTATGGAATAGATGCATGAATGTAATATGAAAATATTTGGTGGGGATAAGCCATTGTTTTGTAATAATTTATCTTTTGTTGAAGTTGATGCCAAATTCCCATTAGCTCTTTTGGCACGCAAAAATTCCTATCAGTGTTTGGACACTCTACAAATACCCTAGTGCACTTCAGTGCACTAGGAAACACCCCTAGGCATCTCAAGGTGCACGTAATAGCTATAAATAGTTGGTAGGATGAGAAATGAAGCTCATTTGTGCATTTGAGAGTTTGAGAAGTTGTGTTTGGGAGAGTGGAGTGAAGTGAGGTGAAGTGACTTGGGTGCAAAAGCTATGGTGGTGGAAGGAGCAGGTGTAGAGGTTGGGACTGAGGATAGAGTGAGTTATGATGAGGTAATTCCATTTTTTGTACATTGTGTAAAAAAACAAAAAATTATGTTTTTATGATTTTTTCTTTTTTTTAATGTGAAAATGACAAGTGTTTTGTGTTGTGTTGTAGCTTAGGATTTTGGAGGCTTGGCACTGGTTCTCACCATACATTCTTGGGATGATGAAGGTGGTGGTTAAGGATGAGTGGGATTTATTGGAGGCAGTGGGGCTAGTGGAGGTAGCCTAGATTGATGTTGTGAGGGCAGATGAGGGGTACCTCTATGCCTCGATTGAGAGGTGGGATCCAGATAGGGGAATATTATAGCTCCCCACCAAAGAGGTGATTATCACACTTGAGGATGTATACCACATCCTCAAGGTTTTAGTGGGGGGCATTCGCATCGAGGTTGGATGCGATCGAGGGATGAATATGAGGAAGATTTTTGGTGATGGTTGGTAGGGTGTAAAGGTGGAGGGTGGATGTGTACTTTACTTGTCCATGTATGTGGACAAGGAGTTAGATGCCCTCCATGACTTGGTTATGTGCATGCTAGCCAACATCGTGGCCCCCAATAGCATTCGATGTAGGTACCCTTGGAACCTGATAGGTTTAGTGAGTGATATGCTCACTATGTAACAGGTGTATGCATGGGCTCCTAACTTATTGGTGCAGGTATATCAATAGCTATATAAGGTGATGAGGCAGGGGAGGAATATATTGGTATGCAACTTCCTGCTACAATGTTGGGGATGGGAGCATTTCAGCATTACTTGATCAGAGGGCTTACTAGTAGTCAGCTTGGGTAGGAAGTAGCATAGGCTAGCAGGTGGGCAGTGGTTGAGGAGCTACAGCTAAGTCGATCGATGCGAACAAGTCAATGGTATTGAGATTTATGGGATGAACTAACATCTGCCCAAATGATATGGAGATTGTGGTGAGATAGCAGTTGGACCTGAGATGGAGAGCATCTATAATGAGTGTGATAGGCTAGGTGGGTGGTTTGGAGATATCGAAGTGAGACTTAGTACTTTCAATTTTCATGAGTACTCTGATAATTTGGTTTGAGGCAGGGGGTTTTGAATGAGCTAGTGCACTATAGGAGGCATCGAGAGGAGACATGGCTACCATGTGCAAAGTTGTGGAGGGTGACTTATGAGGACTATGAGGATATGGATCTCCCAAATATAGATGTTAGGACTACCATAGAATACGATGTCTGGTTTGCTACACAAACACCATGGGCACCATATTGAATAGTGATTGGCAGAGGTGGGGATGAGGTTGAGGGTGATAATGAGAGGATCCATAAGACCCCCAAGTGATAGTGATACCTTTGATTAGATAGTAGAAGGAGGAAGAATAAGGGTGTGACTAGGTAGAATCATGCAAGTGGAGGTGATGGTAGAGATGGGGATAATTTATATGAGACTCTGAATGGGCCTCCACACTAGGGCAAGGAGGAATGGGCAAGGCTAGAGCAGAAGGTAGCTGAGTGGGATGTGATGATGATGGCTCAGGATGAGAGGATTTTTAGGCACTTGGTAGAGCTACTAGAGAGGGAGCATTAGCATAATGTCAACATATTACACCTTTGGTATTGACATAGGCATATCAAGGCCTTAGAGGAACATCATATTCCACTTCCTAATCCTCCAACCTCATCTATATCTAAGGCTGCCAAGCATAGTGATTCTAGGCATAGCTCTAGGTCTAGGTCTCCTCCTAGGTCACAAGGGTCCTCTTGGAGGACGTAGCTAGTGCTTAGATGCACTTTTTGTGTGCTCCATTGTATGTAGTCTATTGGCACTAATTGTACATGTGATATTAATACATATATATATATATATACATGGATTTTACCTTTTTGTGTTATATGTATTTTTGTGAATGCTTTTTGTGGAATGCATGTTTATATGGATGATTAATGCATATGATGTATTATGGATGATTAATGCAAGGTATGGAATGCAAATGTGCTAATGATCATTCATAGTTTAGATCTTGCTTGTCCATTTTTTTATCATTGTTGTTTAATCAGGGGCACCAAACTTTGGTGGCATATGGGATGAATGGCTCATGAAGTGACATGGATGTTGACATGGAAGAAGATATGGATGTTGATATGGAAGAAGATATGGATTTTGATATGGAAGACTAACTATTTTACAAAGACTCAGACATACTAGTGGTATCAAACAAACTCACTAAAATTTCTTAATCTCTCTAGGACCCAATGTGTGTGCAGTGAATTCATTTACCAAATCAAGAGTATAATAATGACTCAAGGTAATAAAGAACCAATGTGTATGCAAGTGATTTCATTAACTCATATTGAGTAAATTGGGTAAACCTATTATGGATGAGCCCAAGAAGCTATATTGTCCTTATATGTGGTTAGAGGTCTCTTTAAAAGAGATGTGTCACCATGCATGAGTGTACTCCACTGCCATTCAAGAATCTATAGGTTCGGTGGAGGCTAACTCCATAGTCCACAATTTGTATTTTGATCTCTTAATTTTTTGGGATGACTACCTAACTATCTGACTATAAATGTGGTACAATCCTTACAATCCAATGATCAGTGGTGTGTGATGTAAAAGATTTAGAGCTTTGGGGATTTGTATTCTCAACCTAAGTGTGATGAGAATTGTACCCTATCCTTACTACTCCATATTTTGTATTTAGAAGCAACTGTGATAGTGATGAAAATCACAATTCTTATGGACTATGTTGCATTATGGGATAGGAAAGGATTACCCTTTTCACTTCAAGGTCCAAACCAAGTATGGTGTTATCCCTATTTGACACAAGATGTTTTTAAGATGTGAAATTGTGTTTGGTTCAAGAGTGTTTTGGATTCAATTCCCAGAACTCAAGATTTTATTAGTGTATATGTGTGATGGTACTAAAAATAACTTGACATGTATTTTGGAGTTTGCTTAAAACACTAGGAATATCTGAGTGACCGAAAACACCTAGGACTTTTATGAAGATGTGGTTTATTGTGAATGGTAATTTGACTTGGTGGAATTCTATGGAGGATGTTGTAAAGGTGCCCTTGATTAAGGCAACATGACTTTTTTTGTATCAATTAAGACCTTGAACTTAATAAATGATCCCTAATATGACATGTGAAATGTGGATGTGAATGCAATGCAAATTTATGTGAATGCCATGTTTGTGAAATTTGAAATGCAATATGAAATGTGTGTTAATGCATTATTTTTTAAATGAAGTGTTTATGCAAAGGAAATGCAATGTTGTGAATGAAATTTATGCAAATATTTTTGTGTATTAGCCATGTATATATACATATATAGAAATCAAGTCATGCATAGAATGCTCTCAAGTGTATAACATTAAGTGGTTCAGATTCTTCCTCTCCCTCTAGACTGACAAGCCTATAAGTATCATTACCCACTCTTTGCTTAACAATGTATGGACCCAACCAATTAGGTGTAAATTTATCATGAATATGTGGCAATGCATTGGTATTTTATTGGTTCTCTTTTATGACAAGACCGTCTACTTGGAATTCATGTAGATGAACTTTGGTGTTGTAAGCATACTTTAGGTGGTCTTGATAAAATTGTAAATGCTCTAAAGCATTGACTCACCTCTCATCAAGAAGTGTGAGTTTGTCAAGACATGCTTGTCTAGCAGTGTTGTCATATATGAATTCCTGCAATGAAATTTGCGAGGGGATCTCAAGCTCAAGAGGCATGATTACTTCAGCTCCATAGACCAATGAAAATGGAATTGCCCCTGTATGTGTGTGAATGCTTATTCGATAAGCCCATAATACCAAGGTAATTTGTGTATGCCAATCTCTATGATTTTCTTTGACAAGTTTCTTGAGAATAGCAATTAAGGTCTTGTTGGAGGCTTCAGCTTATCCATTTGCTTATGGATAATAAGGAGTCGAGAAACTGTGTTGAATGTTATATTTCTTGTAAAGTTCTAGAATGTCCTTGTTCTTGAAAAACTTACCATTATCAGAGATGATTTTTGAGGGTATGCCAAAACGACAAATGATGTGGTGAAGTATAAACTCCACAATTCTAGGTCATGTTGTACTAGTTAGAGGAATTGCCTCAACCCACTTTGTAAAGTATTCAGTGGTTGTGATGATGAATGTATGTTGTCCCAAGGAAGGAGGTGAAATTTTTCCAATTAGATCTAGGCCCCATTGGGAAAATGGCCAAAGGCTTTGAATAGGTTGTAGAGCTTGTGATGGTACATGAGTTAAATTAGCATGTTCTTGATACTTTTTGCAATGTTTGACATATGTGCAACGATCATGTTCCATTGTGGGCCAATAATAATCCATGCATAAAATATGCTTTCCATTGGCCATTCCACTAAAATTACCACCACAAGTACCATCATGGGCTTTAGTTATGGCTCTTTGTGCCTGACTAGACTCAAGATAATGAAGGAGGACTCAATCATAACCAGTTTATACAACATGTCCCCCAAGAGAATAAAATGAGTTACCTTTTTCTTGAAAGTGTATTTGGTAGTTTTAGACATATCATATGGGAGTGTTTCAAACTTGATAAAGGCTACTATTTGGCTTGACCAAGGCTCATGTGGATCTAATTGGATAAATCAAACATCCTTTTCATCTTTAGACTCACCATGGACAATTGTATATTTAAATACCATTGAAATTATAAGGGGTTGTACCTCTCCAAAGGAGTCTTTTGGAATCAATGATCCAAGAAAGGGAGGCCATCGCATATGCAAACCTATTAGTTAAACATGGCAAACTATTTATTTCATACCAATCAAACTTAGAGAGCAATTTCATTGCTACTTTATGATAAATCTTAATGGTAGGTTCTTTGCATTGGTATTATCCATTGATTTGCTTAACAACAAGCTAAGAATCACCAAATATATTGATATGCTTAATACTCATACCTATAGCTGATTGAAGACCTAAGATTAAGGTTTTATACTTTGCAGTGTTTTTTGTGCATTGAAAGTCAAGTTTGAATGATAATGGAATAGGTACCCCCGGGGTGTATGAAACACGACTCCATCATCTTGATATTTCATGCACTTAGAGCCATCAAAAAATAGTGTGATATCAACATCTTCCTTCGGAATGACATCTTCTTGTTCGATGATAGCAAATATTGAATCATATAGGAGCTCAATAATCAAAGGATGATAACTAGGTAGTGAAGCTTTCACAAGCTGATCGACTATTACCTAACCTTTAATGGATTTTTGTATAATGAATTCAAGGTTGAATTCAGTAAGAAGCATTATACATTTAGTGGTGCCAGTGTTGTTGTAAGTGTGAGATAAAATATAACGTAGAGGATTTTATCTAGGTATAACATATGTTGTGTGACTAAGCATGTAGTGTCAAAGTTTTTTAGTTGCAAAAACAACTACTAAGCACAAATTTTCTACATAAGCATATATAGTTTCATAGCTTATAAATTTTTGACTAATGTAGTAGACAACTTGCTCTCAATTTTTCTCATTCTTTTGTGCAAGCATTATCCCTAATGCAAAGCATGTTGTTGAGATATAAAGATAGAATGGGACCCTTGGATGAGGAGGGGATAAGATTGGTTGAGTAGCTAGATATTGCTTAATGTCATCAAAGGATTTTTGACATTCATATGTCCAAGAAAATGGTACCCCCTTTTGTAGTAGGTGATTGAATGGCCTACATTTATCATAAAGTTGCACAATGAAATGATGGATTGATTAGATCTTTCCTTGTAAACTATGTAACTCCTTTAATTTAGTTAGGGGAGACATATTCATAATGGCCTTGACCTTTTTAGGGTCCACCTCAATGCCAATTTTGGAGATAATGAATCCTAGAAGTTTACTTGAGGTAACACAAAAGACACATTTCTTGGGATTCAACCTTACATTATGCTCTAGAAGTCGATCAAAAACTTTTACCAATACACCAATGTGCTCTTGTCGAGTTTTAGATTTATCTAAGATGCCATCCACATAATATTAAATAATATTATGCATGTAATCATGAAAAATATATGTCATGGCACGTTGATAAATGGCACCTACATTTTTGAGGCCAAAGGGCATCACCTTCTAACAAAAATTTCCCCAATGTGTAGTGAATGTTGTTTTATGTTGGTCATCAAGATTTATTCAAATTTGGTTGTATCCTAAAAATCATCCATTAGTGAAAGCATTTCATGACCAACACAGGTGTCGACAAGAGTATCGATGTTTGGGAGAGGGAAGTCATCCTTGGGATACACTTTTTTGAGATATTGAAAGTTAGTGCAGATGTGTATAACCCTATTAGGGTTGTGAATGGGTACAATGTTTGAAAACCACTCAGGATAGTCGATAGGAACTATGAAGTTCATGTCTAAGAGTTTTTGAAGCTCTATTTTTACCAAGAGGGCCACGGTATGATGCATTCTCCTAAGTTTTTGTTTAACCATATTGGGATCAGGTTGTAAGGTGAGATTATGGATAACCAAACTAGGATCAATATCGGGCATGTAGGACCATGAAAATATTCCCTTCTTCCTCTTGAGGAGAGTAATTAATTTCTCTTGTTCATGGGGCGATAAGCTTTTACCAAGCTTGACAATTTGGGGGTTGTCCTTATCTAAACTAAGGTCCACATCAATGGTATTTTCAATGGACATGTAGGAACCTTACTCAAGTTTATGGGGTGTATGGATCATATGAATGTCATGTAGGATGTCATCATACTCTTTTGGCTTATCCTCATCTATTTTTTCCTATAAAAACTTGAGATTCAAAGTTGAAGTTGAAGGTGAAGGTGGAGGGGATGGAGGAAGTTAGCTGGTGTAAGCCCTTAACAATTCCTCGGATAAGAAAAATTTAGAAAAGTATGGAGGCAAGGAAATCGGATCCATATCAATAAGGCTTATGTCAATTAGAATTGGTTTTAGCTAGATCATATGGATTATGGAGTGGGGTGAATAAATCAACAGGATTCATGTTGATTTATGGGCAAAGTGGATAAGGTTGGATGGAATGGATGGAACCTAAGAACTAGTGCTAGGAGCTTGATTAACCTGAATAGTATCAAGCAACATAAATAAATGCATTTAACTAAATGATATGTACAGGCCATGCAAAGAAAGAAAATGTGTTTAAGTTGATTTTTTATTTTTTTAATTTATTTTATTTATTTTTGGTAGTGGTGAAAACCACTATTGTGTTATGTACATATGTTAAAAGTTGGTTTATGAAATGGCTTGATGGAATGGAGGTGGTGGCTCACCAGTAGGGGCGAATCGCTCTTGTGGAAGAAGCAAGTGAAATATGGGCTCATGGATGGGGAACATTCTAAGATAAAACTTATCTTGTTTGGTATGGGGAATGATGGGCTCCGATTCTTCTTCAGATTCATCTGAAATTATCAATATAAGTTCAAATTCTTCATAGATTTTATTGTCAAAATTGTCAGTATGGAGGGCTTCTCCTAAATTTAGATTAAGCCTTTGGAAGGCTTTTTCAAGAGAAGAGGTGGTGGAAAGTGGGTGGTAACATAGACCTAAATGATCATGCACTTCTTGATATGGAACATCAATAGGCTGCAACACTCCCTATTCATGTAATCCTAGGCCATGACCTTGCCAATTGACTATGTGAAAATAGCAAGATGAAAATTCCAACATGTTTGGAATGTTGGCAAGTGCTAGTTCTTTGGGTTCTTTTAGGGGTGTTGTATTTGATGAAGAATCAAGTCCCCCATATACAAAATGTATGTTATTTAGAGCTAAACCTAGGTTATATATTGCTCCTATGGCTAAATGTGGATCATGTGGGTGACTAAAATCCTTAGCCTTAGGAATGGTGAGGGGCATGACGGTTGTCTTCGACCACATATTCACCAATACCAAGATTAGTGAGGTGGACCTCGACTTGGGAAGATATGGAAGGACCATGGTTGGATGATGGCTCATGGAATGGTAAATATGGAGATATCTCATAATCCATTAATTTGACTTGTGAAACATTAGGTGATTGTGATGGATTTGATTGGGAAGGTTATTGAATGTATGATGATGACGTGGAGGGCAAGTATGTGGATTGACTTTGACCACATGTGCATGTAGTCATGATGAATTTGATGAAGGATTTGTGATAAGGGAGTCCTAAATAATGGGGTCCTTTGATAAAGAAATGGGTGGCATGGTAGATGGATTGGCTGATGGTGATACGAACAAATGAGTTGAAGGAAGCATGGACTCATACGAATTTGAAATAAAATTGCAATACTTGAATGGTTCAACATCTGCCAGTATGCAATGCACATGTCCTTCATGAACATACTTTAAACATTGGTGTAGTATTAAAGGAACACATCTCATTTCTCTCATCCAAGGTCTTCCAAGGAGTACATTGTATGCCATGGACCCTTCCAAAATGTGAAACATAGTGTGCAACATTTTGACCCCTACTTCAATGGGCAAAACAACAGTTCCAACTGTGGAACATAAAGCATCATTGAATGCTTTTAGGGTGAATGATGACTTGGTGATATGAGATGGAAGAATATTTAAATGATGAAGGGTAGACATGGTGATGATACTGATAGAGGAGTCGATGTCAATTAGCACTCTTTTAAAAGACTTATTGTCAATTAGATATATGATATGCAATGGAGGGTCTACTGATTTTTATGAGATTGGCTTAATATCAAAGTCATAGAATGTTATGGAAGGCTCCATGCATGTTTGGATGCTCCCTAAAAAGTTGTTGAAGGCATTAGAATCTTGATATTGTAGCTCAATGGATTTCATAATATCCATTAATGCCTCACAATGTGGGGGATATTGTTGGATTAACTCATAAATTGACAATTTGGTGAAAGCCATCTTTAGGCTTGTGGTTAACCAACTAATCAATGATATGACTGGTCATGGTGGATGATTGATGGGTGGATTTGGAGGATTTTATTGGCTAGGGATATGGATGGGTGATGAAGGATTAGGGAAAATTTGAATGGGTGGCGATGTGGGAGGTTGTGACACACTTGCTTGAGGTGGTTGCCTTACATTTTGTTGATTATTTCTTTAACATCTAGTGACCACATGAATGGTCCCTACAAACCCTTGGTATTGTTGGACGTGGTTGAATTGATTAGGAGGATTTTTGATGCTAGCCCCTCCTATATTTGATTATACCTCCTCATGATGAGAAAGCGTTGTTTGAAAAATACCAAGGTTTTGGTTTGGTTGAGCAAGGGAGTTGTCAATATTGATTGCCCCCAAGTCAATAAGGTCTTGCACTATGGCTTTAAATATATGGTAATTATTAATACCATGCTCATTTTGCCTATGATAAGTACAAAATAGATGTTCCCGATGGTATTTACTATGTTTAGCGGGATCATCTAGTCTAATTTTGGGTAAAGCAAGTTTGTTTGTGTCATACAACATTCAAAAAATGGAAGTATATAACTTGGCCAAAGGGGTGTATTAGTAATTTTGTCAGACAGACTATCACCGAGGATGGTTTTCTATAGCTAGCACTGTGTTTTGCATGGCTTGAGTTATCGAGGGTACCGCATGATAAGCAATTTGTTATGGTGACTATTGCACTGATTGTTGTTGAGCCATTACCAACTGGCTCATGACCACTTGATTAACATGATTGGGCTGATTTTTTGGGGTAGCCTGTGTTGATTTTGTTTGGTCAAAATAGTTGCTTTTATATTGGCCATTTTTTTACCATTCTTTTTTCTTAGACTCAAGAATGCCCTCTTGGATTTTTATTTCCTTGATGACACTAGCCTAAGCTAAATCTTATTCAAATGAACAATAGGTCTATAGTTGAATTATCTAAGAGATAGGTTTTAAGCAACTCGTGGTGAATAATTTGATTAGCTCATCCATTGGTAGGGTGAATGGCAACTTGGTGATGACAACCCTCCAATGGTTTCCAAAATTGTAGATAGACTCATCATCATGTGTCTTAAAGCATATACATTAGATAATAAGACTTTCTTTCTAACTTTTATGATGAAAAATTCAAAGAGTTGGTCAATCAATTGCTCAAAGTTATAAATACTATGACTGGGCAATTGGTTATACCACTCTATGGCATCTCCTCCTAATGTTTAAGGAAATATTATGAGCATGAGAGCATTTTCATTTTGAATTCTAAAATAGACATGTACAAACGTTCTCACATGCTCTTTAGGATCCTTAGTTCCCTTGAATTTTTCAAATTTAGGCACTGTGAAATTTGTCGAATATGGAGGTGATGGTATCTAAGGATGAATGGGTTGATTGATCAATTGATGTAAGGTTGGTTTTTGATTTGTCAAACCATAAGTATATTATATCAATTGATATATCTATTTTTGCATGTCCTTAATTCGAGGGTCTTCTTCAAGAATGTGGAATCCTTGAATTACCTGATGATTTTGAGGTGGGTGGTTGTAGAGTGACTAAATGATGTTGATATTCATAATGATGACTAGGTAAATTTGATGGAAATTGATGAATGGGAGATTAATGGTGAGAAGATGAGGAATTTTGGAATGAAGTTGATGTATGAGGGTTATGGATGGGTTGTCCAATGGGAATAGGATGGGTATTGATATGGCTTGGTAGAGGAACAGTGATAGAAACCATAGAAGACTATGGTGTCTATGATGGACCTTGGTTAATGAGGACAATCTGAGTAGAGATTGGTAAAGGCTTAGGGTTCACTTGTACTTGTTTTTGAGCATTTTGACATTGTTTAAGCAATTTGTTCAAGTTTTATTATGCTTCATTAATCTCTCTATCATAAGTGGAGGGTATGGAAGTAGATGGTATGGAAGATGTGGCTAGGGGACAAGTTACGCTTGGTATGACAACTTGTGAGACTGAAACTTGTGAAGCAGCATTTACATGTGCTTCATACAAGGGGTTAGTGTATGTGGATGTGCATGAAGTGCTAGGAGCATATGAGGGTTGGGGAATGGACACATGAGAGGAAGGTGCAACATATGCCTTGAAAAGAGGATTAGTGTACACCTGGGTAAGGCTAGATGGTGGATTGGAATAAACAAGCTCCTGTTATAAAGTAGGATCCTGTCTAGGTGAGTTGGGGACTAACTCTAAGACATAGTTAGAATACTTCATGAGAGCTTCTACCCATGCCATATCTATGTGGGTAATATGGTGATAAATGGTTGGTGAGATTGACTCTACTTGGGGAACAACCATATGAAAGGTTATGGGTGGTAATAAATGTGAGGGACCTATAGACAAATCTACCTGTGTCACAATAAGAAAATCTACCACATAAGTGGTGGGGCAGGTGGATGAAGGATCCACTGGATTCTCTTGATTTAATGCTTTCTTTTGTTTTCTTGTTAATACCATAAAGCAAATAAACCAAAATATAGATTATGCAGTAAAATGATACACATGATTTAAATTTCACAAGAAAAATAAACAATAAATGCTAAGTTTATTTAACACGTGTGTCTTACCTCATTCATTGATTATCTCCTTTTAATGTGAGTTCATTTTCTTAGGTTGTGATCTTGTGTGTTTCAAATGTACTAATATGAATTAATCCAAAGAAAGGTAAAAACTATGGCTAAGCTGTGACAATAAGATTCTTGTTGATAATAAAATCTAGCAAGTTTGCTCGAGGGTGACTGAAGGTTTCTAAGGGCAAATATTGGTGGATGGAGATGAAAGCCACCATCACCAAATCTCAAGCAATGGCTAGTGATGAAATCCAGCCACTACTATTAAATGTGAATCATGCAATGTGTGATTATTTTTAAAATTTTTGATTTTCTATTGTGTTTATACAATGTTAGATATATAACTACTTTTGATAGTCTAAATCAGAATCCACTACTCAAAATACTAAATTTTCCAAAGGATGTATAGTACACTGCTTAAAACTCACTCTAGATAGCTGGGGGGTTTGTCTACTCCTCTGTATGGAATCACCTAAGTACGGGGATACTTTTGGTATATGAATAATGTTTCTACTTAGACCTAAAACAATAGGAATACCTAATCCTATAATGCAAACTAATTATGCAGTTTTTCAATTCACATGAAATCAGAATGCAGTATTTTTTTTGTGAATACATAAGAAACCAAAAAATTCAAATAGAAAGTGTGTATGGATGCAAATGACTAATATCAAACCTAATGTGCAAGATAGTATGAAATTTTTTTTTTCAGATTAAATAGCTATGTTCTTTTTAGATTAAAAATCTAAAAAAAAATGTAATATTGTCAAAATACGTAACATAAAAGTTAGGGTTTTAATAGTAGACTTACAAAAAAACCTATATTTTTGCTCCAACTCTCTATAATATACCCCTAGGCATTTATAAAATGCACCTGGATTTTTCTAGATGGCCCTTGAGCACCATCGAGCATTTGTGCACCTTTTGCATATTCCTACAAGTCTTCAAAAATCCTAACCCAAAAAAAATGCTCGATTTGCACCTCTAAAAATCTTGCAAAATAAGCTAGAAAACGACAGATAAATTAGCAAAGCAAATCAAAAATAGAAACCCTTAGTGGGTCCCACCGTGATCATCATGTGAAAAGATAAAAATGCAACACCAAATAACAAGATATAAATATGAACTCAAAAGATATATTGCATAATGAATGATTTTTTTATTAATGTGGGAAGCCTCAAAACTCCATTGTTACAATAAGAATCCTTAACTTTTTTGATACAAATTTTACAATGGCTAGGGTTCTCTGAAACCCTACCAAAAATATTTGTGGTGTCTCAAAATGTGTCTCTACTCCCAAAAAAAGTGAGTGGGCTTCTACTTATTCGATGTCGGGTCACTCCAGCTTAAGCAGTTGTCTAATGTTAATGTAATGCTACCAGATCTGAACACAAGAAAATAGAAATTGAGTTAGTAATAACAATGAGGGCTCCACAATATGAGATCCTCATAAATCAAGACTAAACCCTAGCTATGCAATAACAAAATGTGAACAAATACTAGCAACACAATAAAATATAATAACAATGACTTTGATTTATTGTAGTAGACTGGTGCGATGATACCCTAGCATTTTTTGGAGGCTAGGGGGACTTTAGAACTCTGGAATAAAACACTTGCAGGTGCTCGATGGCTACAAGAAACACTTGTGGGTGCTTGAGAATGGCAAAGGGCATCCAGAGGTTCTTGGTGGCAGAGGGGGAAGTTCCTAGAGGCGCTCGATAGTGATAGAAAGCACCCAAGGGAGTTCAACGACTGAGGAGAAGATCCTTAAAAGATAAATTGGTCAAGAAAGAGGGGTGACAACGGATGCAAGGATTATGGAAGGTGAGGATGGAATGCGATAGTGCTCAAATGCTCTGAGAAACTCAAGAATAAATTTCTCAGGAAAATTCTCTGGATTTAGGAAACTCAAGACTTGGAAAAATTAGGGATTGCTTAGGGTTTGAGCCATCAAAATAGCTCTTATTAATAATCCAACCTAGGGCATACTAGGGTTTCAACAACACTAGTTGTGTGGTTGAGATAAAATCATATTGGAGGGTGGATATTATATCTAGGGTGTGGCAAGGATTGATGTAAATTGATGGATAGGATTAAGTGAAATCGTATGGCTGGGATTAATTTACTTATATAAATATATTTATTAAATATATAAAATATAATATATATATGTAAATAAAGAGTGGAAATGGCAAGAAAAGTAGGATGGATGATAAGTGGCTAGGTTTTTGTGTCTATAGATTGTATCATCCAATTATTGAATGATTTACCCTTGAATTCATGTATTATGGGTTTGCAACATATCATACTCCCCTTGTAGTTGGTGTGCTTGACTATGCATCCTTTTTTGTAGCATACCTATCTAGGCTAATGGGTAAATCCTTATTAATTCCTCCTCTACAATGCCACTTTCATTCAAATTTGGAATTTCAATGTTGAAAGTATTTGTTCTATCTTCATATTGTACCGTTAGTCGCATCCTACATCATCCTTCTACTTGTTGAGGTAACTTCCTCTATTCCACTTGCAGATGTGTGACCACTTCTCCTGATTGGGTAGCATCTTCTTAACGCTCCTAATTTAGTGCTAATGGTAGTTGCTCTTGATTTTGTATTTCATTGGGAGGAATCCATTCCTCCTCATCTTCTTTAATTTATTTTGTTCCATCTATGAACCTCATGTATACTCGCATCCTTCTCCTTTCACCAGGGTGAGGTACCAATTCCTATTATTATATTATTGGCCATACCTCTTCCCCTTATGCAAATAGACATGTAATCTCAAAATCATTATCCATATCTAGCAGATCTTGATTATTCTAGAGTATTTGTCATGGTTTGCTATATTCTGCTTCTTGTCATTGTCTCCGTTCTATTTCTTGTAAAGCAATGAACATACATTGTGCCTTATAGAGTTTCAACTTTGATCCAGTCACTATTTTGGGTATCGTTGTCTCATCCAAATTCTATAATTTAACCACACCATTGTCCACCACTTCTATAACTCTAAAGCAACCAAGCCACAATATTTTTATTTTCCCTAGCTTTATTTCTCATTTATCGTTAAACTTTAGAACTAAATCGTCTTGATGAAGTTCTAATTTTTGGAGATGTTTATCATGCCACATCTTTCTCCATTTTTGGACCATCTCAATCATCCATTATGCCATGATTCTCCTCTCATCCAATTTGATGAGTGTTGTTAGTATTTCCTCCAGACTTTTATAGTTGCTTAAGTAATGCTCCATAGCTACTCACAAACTAGGCACCAATAATTCTACTAGCACTATTGCCTCCTAAACATACATTAAATGAAATGGCATATGGTTCATTATTAGTTTAAAGGTTGTTTTATAATCCCATAGAACATATGGTAACCTTTCTTACCAGTTTGTTTCTTCTATTCCATAGGTTTTATATAGTGTGGATACTAAGACTTTGTTAGTTGCCTCCGCCTACTCGTTTTCTCTAGGATAATACAAACTTGACAAAAAATACCAAATACTAAAGTTAGTTGTCAACTTTTTAATAACCTCAATAAAAAAGTGACCACCTCTATCACTTGTTATTTGTAGTGAAATTTTGAATCTTGTAATCACCTATTCATACAAGAATCAAGTTGTACTTTTTGTTGTATTATCTGATAGCATCCTTGCCTCTACCTATTTGGTTAGGTATTATGTTGCTACCATGATATATCAACATTTATACTGATAGGTTATTCTCAATGGTATGACAATATCCAAACCCCATCTTTCAAATAGCTCCCGATATTATGATGGATGTAAAGACATAAAATATCTTCGTAATGGTTTTCCCACTCTTTGAAAAGTGTCACATGCATGTACGTATTATTTTACATCATGATATAGCGTAGGCCACCACAAATCCTACCAAAAGTATTTTTCTAGCAGTAGCATCTAACCCCATGCATCCTCCTTCCAAACCTTCATGGGCTTCCTTTGATGCTGATTTGACTTCCTCCTCCATTACACAATCATAATATGTCATCTGTACCTATTTTGTACAATGATCTAGCTATCAATTAAAAATATGTTGACTTCAAGATGACCTTCCTTTTATCTATCAATGCCAACTCTTGTGACAATTCCCCTATGGTTTGATATTCTTCTATTACCTTGTACCATGATAGTACAATGTTAATTTCAAATAGTTGTGCATCAAGAAATTCATCTAGAATTTCCATACCTGTAGGTTCTCCTAACTAAATATGATACACTTGGTTTGTAATAACATGCTTCTTTCTAGATCTCACCACTACCCAAAATACAAATTCCTACAAGGTCATGAGCCACCTGATTACTTGCCCTTATATCACTAGTTTATTTATTAAGTACAATAGTGGCTGATAATCAACATAGAAGGAAAATGGGTTTGCCAATAGGTAATGCCTAAATTCTTGAATTACATATACCATTCCGAAATCCTCTCATTTTATTGTACTATAATTCCTTTTTGCTCTTGATAATAAGTGGCTTGCAAAGTATATAGGTTGGTCTAGCCTAAACTGCCCTTCTTGAGCCAACACACATCCTATTACAAAATTGAAAGCCTCAATATGTAAATGGAACTCTTTATTCCAATATAGAAATAACAAAATGGGAGTACATACATTTTTTGCTTTTAACTCTTCAAAAGCTCCTTGATGCTCCTCTATCCAATTGAAGGAAACATTCTTTTTTGTCAATGAGTCCAATGGGTAGGACACGTGTGCATAATTTTTTATAAACCTTCGATAATATACTATGAATCCTAAGAAGGTTTTTAATTAAATCGTATCATATGTCTTCTCCATATGCAAAATGACACAAATTTTATCAAGATTTATCTTCAATCCTTCGATGCACACTATGTGTCCCAGAAAATTCCCATAAGGCACCATCAAGTAACATTTCTCTAGGTTTAGGTAGATTTTTGCATTCCTACATTGGCTCATACATTCAATAATAGTTGGTAGATGGTCCTTTATTTTACCGTAGATGGACCAATCATCCAAGAATACCTCGAATTTCCCTATTTCTAAATGGTCAAATATATACAAAATAATTTGCTAAAATGTATTCAGTGCATTGCATAGCCCAAATGATATTCTATTATATACATAAATTCTATTTTCTATGACAAATTTGGTCTTCAATTTATCCTCTTTGGCTATAGTAATTTGATTATAGCATTAAATTTAATGACTGATGACTTCCTCAAATATGGAATCCATGAATGAAATAGGAAAGGGATCTTTGATTGTTACTGCATTTAGACCACAAAAATCAATGCAGATACAAATATTATCCACCTCCTTCTTTAATGTGACCATAATAGAGGAAACCCATTTTCTTGTGGTAACTCATAAAATAAGGTTAGCATCCAACATATTTTCTATATCTGTATTTACCAAAGTTGCATACTTTGGGTTCATCCTATAGGGTCTCCTCCTCACTAGCTATGTGTCAGGCATTAATGTAATCTTGTGGACACATAATTCCTGTGGTATCCCTTTCAAGTCCTTATATTTCCATGAAAAAACATATTTGTATTCCAAGAATATTTTGAAATTTATTGCTTTTAATACCAGATCCCAATCCTCACCACAATCAATTATCCTTTGTTCATTCTCAGTTCCCAGATTTACTTCCACTATCCAATATCCTTCATACTTAATATTCTCTAGATCTACCTTAGCCTTTTCCACATTTATTGAATGTTCTAGTCTTATTTCTATATTTTCATCTCCAATTGTGTATTCCACAAAAATCTTAGGAAATATCCATTTTTCTTATTCCTCTTCTTTTGGTTTCTTGCTAACCTTCTTCTCAACTCATCTTTCCATAATCTCCTCTGTATTAATACAAAGGTAGTTAGGCTAAAATACTTCATACTCCTCCATATACCAATGGAGAGGTCCACTATCAGACCAAGCCTCATACTCACTACATTCCTCAAGGTACAACATCCCTTCCTCGTTGGATTCATGTTTTTCTTCTTCACCTAAAGAACTATATGATTCATCCATTATAATGATATCCTTGTTGATCCTTTTATTTATTAGGTTGATCATATACTTGTATTGTGCCTTTTTGAATATGATATGATCTTTTCCCTAGTTGTGATTAACTTTGGCTACCCATAGCCAACCTCTCCTTAACAATGCATCATACATAGGCTTCTGCATTGTAATCACAACAAAATCCAAGATAAATTCTTGGTAAGCTGTTATTACCTTATGTGTTGTCAACACCACCTTAGGCTCAATGTTGTACTATTCAACACCATACAACCTAAAAATACGTGCCCATAAAAATGGATCCTCGATCTCTCTCTAAGTTGTTTTGAGTAGTATGTTAACATTGGATTCTCTATCCACAATAGCTTGTGTTAACATGTGTCCCATTATCTCCATATGGACCAATGCTAGTTTCTTTCTCACAAATATCATTCATATGGTCTAATCCATAAAGTAATCCTTCTTTTCTACTTTCTGCATTGGCTCACTTTTATTGAGCAAGGTGCAAAAACAGTATTGTCATTGTTGTCAACTCAGACAGATAGATCAATTGATGATGCAGTGGACAGATGTTCAGAGGTCAGTCAGAATAGGTACAGTGAATTTCCAAGAAGGAAGAAGTGGCCCAGATTCAAAAAAATCAAAGAAAAAGACAAGTAAGAAAACTGTCGCGATATCGCGACATGTTTTCTGTCGCGATTTCGCGACATAACGGAGGAGAGAGAAAAAGCTGGAAAACTGTCGCGATATCGCGACATGTTTTCTGTCGCGATTTCGTGACATAACGGAGGAGAGAGAATGCGCATGAAAAACTATCATGATTTCGTGACATAACGGAGGAGAGAGAAAGCGCAAGAAAAACTGTCACGATTTCGTGACATGAATGGAGGAAAGGAGCTTGCAAGGAAAAGTGTCACGATTTCACGACAATTTGCAAGAGGAAGCGCTAAGGAGAAAAAGTGTCGCGATATCGCGACATGTCGGGTTTTCACGACCCGAAGGGAAGAAAAAGCGCTAAGGAAAAAAGATGTCGTGATATCGCGACATGTCGAGTTTTCGTGGTCCAAAGCGAAGGAAAGAGGAGAGAGAAAAAGATGTCACGATTTCGTGACATGTTCCATTTTCGTGGGCGAAAGCGAAGGAAAGAGGAGAGAGAAAAAGATGTCACGATTTCGCGACATGTTCCATTTTCACGGGCAAAAGCGAAGGAAAGAGGAGAGAGAAAAAGATGTCACGATTTCGTGACATGTTCCATTTTTATGGGCGAAAGCGAAGGAAAGAGGAGAGAGAAAAAGATGTCACGATTTCATGACATGTTCCATTTTCACGGGCGAAAGCGAAGGAAAGAGGAGAGAGAAAAAGATGTCACGATTTCGCGACATGTTCCATTTTTGCGGGTGCATGCAAAGAGAAGTGCAAGGAGTGAAAAGTGTCACGATTTCGTGACATGTTCCGATTTTGCTGGTGCATGCCGAAAAGTGTCATGATTTCGTGACATGTTTCGATTTCACTGGTGCATGCCGAAAAGTGTCATGATTTTATGACATGTTCCGATTTTGGTGCATGCCAAAAAGTGTCACGATTTCGTGACATGTTCCATTTTTGTGGGTGCATGCCAAGAAGAGTGAACGAAGGCGAAAAGTGTCACGATTTTATGACATGTGTTTTCACGCTTGCATGCCGAGAAGAAGACAAAAATTTGTCAGAGTGGCAGTTCTACTGTTAGAGCGGCAGTTCGGTTGTCAAAGCTGTAAATAAGTAGGTTCGGCTATCAAAACTGTAAATACGTAGGTAAGATTGTCAGAGCCATAAAAATGCAGGTAAGATGGTCAGAGTCGTAAATAGAAAGATAAATCTATCAGAACAGTGGATTTACTTACAAAGCGTCGAAAAGGTTGTCAGAGTCGTAAAGTGGGCAGATAAGTCTGTCAGAGATGTAAGTAAGCTTTTAAGGCTATTAACAATGCAGTAAGCAGAGCCGAAAGAATGTTTTCGTGTGTAGGAAGTTAGGGTTAGGGTTGAGCTCTGCACGTGGCAAGAGTGTTGTGATTTGTCGGTTAAAAATAAAAAAAAGTGTTGTAAAAGGTATAGAGTGCATTGTGCTGTAAAAAGGTACAGAGAGTATTGTGCAGAGAAAATATAGAAGACAGTGCTATAAAAGTACAGAGGAGTGTATTATGCTAAAAAATATACAGAAGAGAGAGTTGTAAAAGAGAATAGCAGAGCTGTAAAAATATGCAGTTTTTATTATAAAGGATTTAGACCAGGTGAGGGTCTTGTTGCGAGAGAAGGCATTTTTATGTCATAAAATCTATTCGGAACTGAAGTCCAAGTTGGTGCTTGGCATTAGGGGGTTGGTGCTCCTTTCGTTGGTGCAGATAAATTGTTTGTAAAGTTGGTGCTTTGCAAAGGCTGGATTTGGATGGGTGTCCAAGCAGTCTAATTTTTGAGGAGTAGCCAAATCTGGTGAACCTCGTTAAATCGTGTGTTGTGGATTGCTCTCTTGTTTATTTGCTTTATCTATTTTTAAGTTCTCTCTGCTTAAGTTTTAAAGAGCTGTAGATCTGTATTTAAATTGCTACACTGATTCACCCCCCCTCTCAGTGTCATTGTGAGAATATCAATTGGTATCAGAGCAAGGTTCCTGAACTAGCTTAATCAGCTAAGGTGATCTTGGAAGAATCACAATGGCCGGTGGTGAAGGATTTTCATCCAACAAAGCTCCTTTGTTCGATGGAACTAATTACTCTTTCTGGAGACTCAGGATGCAGACTTATCTGTGTGCTTTGGGTTATGACATTTGGGAGTCAGTAGAAAGTGGGTACACAATATCCTCTACTCCTCCATCTGATGCTGTTGAGAAGAAAAAGTTTGAGAATAACTCTAAGGCAAAGAATGCTATAATGTGTGGGTTAGTAGACAGTGAACTGATAAGGATCATGAGCTATAAAATAGCAAAAGACATGTGGGACAAACTGCAGAGCATTCATGAAGGAGACAACAAGATCAAGGAAGCCAAGCTTCAAACACATCGAGCTCAGTTCGAGGCATTAAAAATGAATGATGATGAGAACATAGAGGCCTATATGCTTGAGAGTCAATGGAATCATTAATGCAATTAGAGGACTCGGTGAGGAAATAGAAGATGCGGTCATCGTGAAAAAGGTATTAAGAACTCTTCACAAAAGATTTGATTCTAAAGTTTCTGCTATAGAAGAAGCTAAAGATCTAAATTCTTTTAGCATGGATGAAATGCATGGTTCTTTAACTGCATATGAAATGAGAATAGGACAAACTAAGCCCTCAGATAGAGAAGCTGCTTTTAAAGCACACAAAAATATAAAAGCTAATCAAGAATCTACAGAAGAAGAGTCTTCAGATGAAATAGAAGCAAACTTTGTTAGGAAACTAATAAAGGGAAAAGGAAAGTACAGAGGTAAGTTACCGTTTAAGTGCTTCAACTGTGGAGGAGTCGGGCACTTTGCTGCTAAATGTCCAATGAATGAGAAAAACAAAAATGATGAAGGGTCACACCAAGAAAGAAGTGACTGGAAGAAGAAACCACATTTCAGAAAAAGCAACTTCAAGAAGAAAAGTTTCATATCCAAGAATGTCAACTCTTCGAAGACTCGCTCCGATGAGGATTCTGAAGAAGAAGCAGGTGAAGCTCTGTTCATGGCATTTGAAGAAATAATAACAGAGGAAAAACCGAAATGTAATGAAAAACTTGAGGATGAGGCTGAAGTTTATCTGGAAGGTGAGTTAGTTGCTGCTCTTAAAGAACTGAGCACAGAAAGGAAAAAGAATAAAAAGGTTTCAAGAAAGCTTGAGGATGCCAATGAAATAATAAACAGCTTGAAAGTACAAACAGATGAATTTAAGAAAATGTCTGAAGTTCTCGATGTACAATTAACTGTAAAGACAGATGAATGCAACAAGCTAGAAGAAGACATTGTTAAGTTAAGGATGCAGCTAGAGGAGATGAATAGGAAATTGAGCTGTTATCATAAGTTTGAAGAAAGTACTGTAAAGCTGGATAAAATTTTAAATAACCAAAGGCCTTCCGGCATCAAATTTGGTTTGGGCTTCGATGAAGGAGAATCATCAAAGGGTTCAAAGGCCTTAAATGTAGAACCCATAAAGAAAGAAGAAAATATCAGGGTTGATCAAGAAAAAACAAATCATGCCAAAGAAAGCAATAATGCCAGACTCAAGAAGAGTACTAACAAAGATGGATTCACAAAAGTCACACATCCAAGAAGGAGAAGATTCATGGCTCCTACTTCAAACTGGCAAAGACCTGCACCCAGGTTTAATCATTCCTTTTCTGGTTATTGTTTTAAATGCAATGCTTATGGCCATAAGATTTCAGATTGCAGTCATAATGTAGCTCAAAGGAATTTCACCAGTAGAAATGTCTTTTCTCCATTGGTGGATTATGCAGTTGAATGTTATAACTGTCATAATTTTGGACACATTGCAAGATACTGTAGAAGCACTTTTGCAGTAAATAAATATCAGGGTAGAAAATCTCAATCAAATGGATTGAATCAAAACAAAAATTTTACTGAAAAATAGGCACAAGCTAATGAAAGGGGAAAGGCAAAACAAGTTGCCAAAACTGCTATCAAACCAGAATGGAAAGAAAAAGAAAAACTCCAGGAAGAAAAGGAATCTTTGATTGTTCAGACTGCTTTTAAAGCACAGAACAAATCTGCACCTTGGATTCTTGATAGTGGATGCTCCAGTCACATGACAGGTGACAAGCTAAAATTTGAGAAGTTACAGAACTACGAAGGAGGTTCTATGAAATTTGGAAATAATGATGGAGCAAAGATAGTTGGCAAAGGATCAGTCAAGATCAATGATGGAAAGATCAATTCAAAAGAAGTCTTGTTTGTGATTGGTCTGAAGCATAACTTGCTCAGTGTAAGTCAAATCTGTGATAGAGGTCATGAAGTAATTTTTAAGAAGCGAGGGTGTGAAGTGAGAAAAGCTAGCAGTGGGAAGTTGATTGCTACTGGATCAAGGACTTCTAGAAACTTGTATACTCTCTCGGAGACTTCAGAAGGAGCATGCTTGATTGGACAGGAAGATGAAAATTGGTTGTGGCACAAGAGGCTCGGTCATATCAGCTTTGACAATTTGGTAAAAATAAGCTCAAAAAGAGCAGTAAGAGATATACCCTCCATTGGCAAACCACTAAATAGTATTTGTGCTTCATGTCAAAAGGGGAAGCAAACTAGAGCCACATTTAAATCAAAGGAGTACTTTACCAGCAAACCTTTAGAACTAATTCATACTGATTTATGTGGACCCATGAGAACACAAAGTATAAATGGTGATAAATACTTTATGTTGTGCATAGATGACTATTCCAGAATGACCTGGATATTCTTTTTGAAGCAAAAATCTGAAGCTTTTGAAATGTTCAAGTCCTTCAAAAACCAAGTTGAGAATGAAACAGGAAAGAGGATCAAATGCTTAAGATCAGATAGAGGAGGAGAGTTCATCTCAGAAGAGTTTGCAGAATACTATCAAAAATATGGGATCAGAAGACAGTTTTTAGTAGCAAGGACACCTCAGCAGAATGGTGTTGTAGAGAGAAAGAACAGAACTATACAGGAAATGGCACGGACAATGTTGACTGAAAGCAAAATTGCAGACAGATTTTGGAAAGAGGCAGTCCATACTACAGTTTACATCCAAAACAGGTGCATGTTGAGGACACATGAAAGCAAAACCCCTTATGAGCTTTGGTTCGGCAAGAAGGCAACAACAAAATACTTCAAAGTCTTTGGCAACAAGTGTTACATCAAAAGAACAGAAGATAATCTTGGTAAATTTGAAGATAGAGCTGATGAAGGTATTTTTGTTGGCTATTCATCAAAAAGCAAAGCTTACAAATGCTACAACAAAAGGCTAAAGAAAATTGTAGACAATGTCGATGTTAAATTTGATGAAGATAGGAAACAAGTTGTCAGCTGTGAAGATAACTACCCTATTTATGAAGAAGTTATTGAAGGAGATGAAGAAAAGGAATCAAAAGAGAATCAAAAAATTGACCCAGATGATTTAAGTATTGATTCGAAGTAGAAGAAAACAATAAATTTAAAACAAGAAGCTGGCAGAAAAATCATCCCAGAGAACAAATTATAGGGGACCCCACAGTTGGTGTTAAGACAAGAAGAAGAGTAGTAAGTAACTACTCCCTATTATCCAGCATTGAGCCCAAAAATATTGTTGAAGCAAGCACAGATGAAAGTTGGATGAAGGCAATAAATGAAGAACTAGATCAGATTGAGAAAAACAAAACCTGGGAGTTAGTACCACGGCTCTGTAAATAAAAACATAATCGGTACTAAATGGATTTTTAGAAACAAATTGAATGAAGACGGACAGGTTGTAAGGAATAAAGCAAGATTGGTCTATAAAGGCTATGCTCAAGTTGAAGGTATTGATTTTGAGGAAACTTTTGCACCAGTGGCCAGACTCGAGGCAATCAGAATGTTTCTGGCTTTAGCAGTCCACAGGAATTTCAAAGTTTATCAGATGGACGTGAAATCAGCATTTCTGAATGGAAATCTTGAAGAAGAAGTTTATATTGAGCAACCAGATGGTTTTCAACTCGGTGATAATCCCAACTTTGTTTGCAAGTTGAAGAAAGCTTTGTATGGATTGAAACAGGCACCCAAAGCATGGTATGCAAGACTTGACAACTATCTCACTAAACAAGGGTTCAAGAAAGGTATGGTGGATAGTAACTTGTATGTCAAAATAGACAATGGCCAACTTATTGTCCTTGTTGTTTATGTTGATGATATAATTTTTGGTAGCAGCAATGATGAGTCATGTACAGACATAGCAAATAAAATGCAAAAAGAATTTGAAATGTCTATGATTGGTGAACTTTCATATTTCCTCGGATTGCAAGTTAACCAAAGTGAAAAGGGCATTTTTATTTCTCAAGTTAAATATGTGAAAGAAATGCTGAAAAAGTTCACAATGGAGGATAGTAAACCTGTAAGCACTCCCATGACAACAGGTTGCAAATTGAGCAAGGATGACAAATCTCCAGATGTAGATCAAACCATGTACAGATCTATGATTGGAAGCCTGTTGTATTTAACAGCCACAAGACCAGATATCTTACAGGCAGTATGCATGGTAGCAAGATTTCAGGCTAGTCCCAAAGAGACTCATGTGACAACTGTGAAGAGGATCTTTAGGTACCTCAAGGGAACTATGGAGTATGGGTTATGGTACCCAAAAGGTAAAGACTTCACTCTTTTTGCATATTCTGATGCAGATTGGGCAGGATGTATAGATGACAGAAAGAGTACCAGTGGAGGTGCATTCTATCTTGGAGACAGGTTGGTAGCATGGCACAACAAGAAACAAGAATCAGTCTCTCTATCCACAGAGAGGCAGAATACATTGCTGCAACAACATGTTGTACACAGATTTTATGGATGAGACAAACCCCGAAAGATCTTGGTATTAATTTCAAAGAGCCTATTTCAGTTAAATGTGATAATACCAGTGCTATTAACATTTCAAAGAATCCGGTTATGCATTCTAGAACCAAACATATTGCAATCCGGTATCACTTTTTGAAGGATAAAGTTGCAGAAGGTGAGGTTAAATTGGATTTTGTTCCAACTACATAGCAAGTAGCAGATATCTTCCCTAAACCGTTGCCCAAGGAAGTTTTTGAATATCTCTGCGAGTAAGTTGGGAGTGGTCACACTACCCAAGAACCGACTAGCTTTCGGGAACACATTCTCGTGGGGGAGCATTTATATATTTGATTATCAGCCCTTTGATATATATTTGTTTGCTCTTGTTTGTATTTTTTGCTAACTGTAATAGTGTGTGCCTGAGAATGTTGTGCATGGACTCAGGGGGAGTCTACAGTAGCCCTTTGGTATTATTGTCAAAGGGGGAGAAGAATTTTTGGAAATTGCACATGTGTTGCCAACAATTCCAAAGGGGGAGATTGTTGAGCAAGGTGCAGAAACAGTATTGTCATTGTTGTCAACTCAGACAGATAGATCAATTGATGATGCAGTGGACAGATGTTCAGAGGTCAGTCAGAACAGGTACAGTGAATTTCCAAGAAGGAAGAAGTGGCCCAGATTCAAAAAAATCAAAGAAAAAGACAAGTAAGAAAACTGTCACGATATCGCGACATGTTTTCTGTCGCGATTTCGCGACATAACGGAGGAGAGAGAAAAAGCTGGAAAACTGTCGCGATATCGCGACATGTTTTCTGTCACGATTTCGCGACATAACGGAGGAGAGAGAATGCACAAGAAAAACTGTCATGATTTTGCGACATAACGGAGGAGAGAGAAAGTGCAAGAAAAACTGTCACGATTTCACGACATGAATGGAGGAAAGGAGCTTGCAAGGAAAAGTGTCACGATTTCACGACAATTTGCAAGAGGAAGCGCTAAGGAGAAAAAGTGTCACGATATCGCGACATGTCGGGTTTTCATGACCCGAAGGGAAGAAAAAGCGCTAAGGAAAAAAGATGTCGCGATATCGCGACATGTCAGGTTTTCACGATCCAAAGGGAAGAAAAAGAGGTAAGGAAAAAAGATGTCACGATATCGTGACATGTCGAGTTTTTGCGGTCCAAAGCGAAGGAAAGAGGAGAGAGAAAAAGATGTCACGATTTCGTGACATGTTCCATTTTCACGGGCGAAAGCGAAGGAAAGAGGAGAGAGAAAAAGATGTCACGATTTCACGACATGTTCCATTTTCACGGGCGAAAGCGAAGGAAAGAGGAGAGAGAAAAAGATGTCACGATTTCATGACATGTTCCATTTTTGCGGGCGAAAGCGAAGGAAAGAGGAGAGAGAAAAAGATGTCGCGATTTCGCGACATGTTCCATTTTCATGGGTGCATGCAAAGAGAAGTGCAAGGTAGCGAAAAGTGTCACGATTTCGTGACATGTTTCGATTTCACTGGTGCATGCCGAAAAGTGTCATGATTTTGCAACATGTTTCAATTTGGTGCATGCGAAAAGTGTCACGATTTCGTGACATGTTCCATTTTCGCTGGTGCATGCCGAAAAGTGTCACGATTTCGCGACATGTTCCATTTTCGCGGGTGCATGCCAAGTAGAGTGAACGAAGGCGAAAAGTGTCACGATTTTGTGACATGTGTTTTCGCGCTTGCATGCCGAGAAGAAGACAAAAAGTTGTCAGAGCGGCAGTTCTGCTATCAGAGCGGCTGGTTCGTCGTCGAGTGTAAATAAGCAGGTTCGACTATCAGAACTGTAAATACGCAGGTAAGATTGTCAGAGCCATAAAAAGGCAGGTAAGACGGTCAGAGTCATAAATAGAAAGATAAATCTGTCAAAACAATGGATTTACTTACAAAGCATCGAAAAGGCTGTCAGAGCCGTAAAGTGGGCAGATAAGTCTATCAAAGATGTAAGTAAGCTTTTAAGGCTATTAACAGCGTAGTAAGCAGAGCCGAAAGAATGTTTTTGTGTGCAGGAAGTTAGGGTTAGGGTTGAGCTCTGCACGTGGCAAGAGTGTTGTGATTTGCCGATTAAAAAGAAAAAAAAAGTGTTGTAAAAGGTACAGAGTGTATTGTGCTATAAAAAGTATAGAGAGTATTGTGCAGAGAAAATACAGAAGACAGTGTTGTAAAAGATATAGAAAAAAGTGTTGTAAAAGTACAGAGGAGTGTATTATGCTAAAAAATATACAGAAGAGAGAGTTGTAAGAGAGAATAGCAGAGCTGTAAGAATATGCAGTTTTTGTTATAAAGGATTTAGACCAGTGAGGGTCTTGTTGCAGAGAAGGCATTTTTATGTCATAAAATCTGTTCAGAACTGAAGTCCAAGTTGGTGCTTGGCATTAGGGGGTTGGTGCTCCTTTCTGTTGGTGCAGATAAATTGTTTGTAAAGTTGGTGCTTTGCAAAGGCTGGATTTGGATGGGTGTCCAAGCAGTCTAATTTTTGAGGAGTAGCCAAATCTGGTGAACCTCGTTAAATCGTGTGTTGTGGATTGCTCTCTTGTTTATTTGCTTTATCTATTTTTAAGTTCTCTCTGCTTAAGTTTTAAAGAGTTGTAGATCTGTATTTAAATTGCTACACTGATTCACCCCCCCACCTCTCAGTGTCATTGTGAGAATATCAACTTTGGACTTCCATCACCTTTTGTGGTTGCATCTCATCCCCTATTTCCTTATGTAAGGATGGTATGGCTTTGAACAAACTAGCCATTTTAATTTCTATTGTTGTATTCAAAACTTGTGCTACCATATTCTTCACTAATACTTTATCTTCTATACCAATTGGATTCTTTAATTCATTCTTCTCTACCAACCTTATTTTCTTAGCCTTTTGTACTTATTTGACAATTACCTTTTTATCTCCTGTCATCTCTCCTTCTCCTTAGCAGGTTCTAGATAATTATATTTCTTAGTCTGATTGTGTCATGACTAGTAATTCCTTTTTATTTCCTTCCTCCTTAACTGAGGGTATATTAATGTCCAAAAAATTGATATTCTATAAGCCACTTATACTTGCTTTCTTAGGATAATTAACTTCCTTGTGGTTCCCGAGACCACACCATCTACACGTGTGTAGCATTATTTTGTGTTGTTTCTTGTATTTGGAGAGAAGGGAAATTCTTTGCAAAGTGTCCCACTACAACCTACTCTGATCTCCTTGTTGATTACCTTTATATGGCCTTCCCCCTATACAATTATTTCTATAACCTTCGTTGGTTGTGACTTGTCCATTCCCTTGAGGTTTTATTTTTTTCCTCATTCTTTTGAATTGATAGATTCTGATGTCATTTTTTTTTTTGAATGGATAATTCACCACTTCATGTCCAATCACATCACATATATTACAATATGCATTTCAAGGATAATTTACATTCGTATGTCCTTTAGTATTGCATTATGTACACTAGATATCCTTTCAATATCTCCTTGTTTTACCTTTAACCTCCTTTAGCATCTTATCAAAAAAAAATTAAATGACTGGATGGTGTGATGTATCGTATCCTCTTCATCGTTATCCAAGTCCTCATGTTGGGCATGTGCCACAATTCCTACTACTATTTGTTTTACCTCATTTTCAAAGTTTATCACTTTTTCTAACGCCTATTCATATGTTGAGGATGGTACTACCTTCATATTTTTTCCTATATTTAGGTAGCAACCCATCAAGAAACCATAACTTAACCAGTCCATCTACTGGTGGAATTTGCATCTTATCCACCAATTGTTTTAATCGATGGTTATATGTTTTAACGTCCTCATCATTTCCTTGTTTTGTGATATATATTTATGTTATTATTTTAGTATCATCTCTTAAAGGAAAAAATTCCTTGATGAATGTATCTGTCATCATGTTCCAAACCTATAATGCTGATGTATTTTCTCGCTTTAGATACCAATCTATCGCGAGTCCTCACAATGTGGCAGGAAATAGTTGCAACTATTCATATGGTTGATTTACACCATTTGATACATGTGCTAATATGTCTAACTGGATCTTTCTTCTCTTCTCCTATGAAAGGTGGGAATATTTGCTTTCCTATTCTCGTGGCTACGTTAGCCATTGGTAGGGTTCCTCCATCATCATCACTTGATGATGTGTCCCCTAAATTTATTTCTTGATTCCTCCTTATTGATGATTCAATATGCTGCTCTTCATCCGATGTTTCTATTTGAGGTACCTTATTTTTACCAAATAATCATCTCCTAACTTCTTGTGCATCCTCACTTTACTACCTCCTTTACTGGTTTTTTGGTTGTGATCTTGGTCTTTCTTCCTGAGACCTCATATATTGTTGATCTGGTGCTTAACTCCCATCCTATGTACCTTTTAAAAACCTATTTGATTCATTCAGGTATTACCATCGACTCACCATATCCTCGCACAGTCTCTATGTCAACATTTTCCCTTACATCAACGTTCTCCTCAACTCTTTGAAAAGGATTGAAAATCCAACTAAGAGTTCTATTATTTACAAATCATTATATAGGCACTAATGGCCCAAAATACATAACCAACCCATGAAATCATGGATTTGATTCACACGCTTAACCCAAAAGCTACAAAGGTGCAAAGAAGAATGCACGTAAACTTCTAAGTTAAGATTGCTAACTAGAAGATCCATTTTAGCTAACTTGAAGCTCACACTTCCTACTTTGAGTTCACACTTGCTAACTAACACTCTAAAAGACAACTAGAAGACAACTAGTGCCCACAAGTGCATGTGAGAAAGAGACTCACTTACAATATCAATTTGCTAGAAATAAACTAAGCAAACCTAAGCTAGGAACTACTAGAGGGGTCATATGAAAGATCATACATCAATCCTCATCATGCCTCCCCACAATAGAAGCATTGGACTCCAATGCTTTCAAAAGAATAGGAAAGTCACGGGACATCTGATGAAAAGAAATCCAACGAGCCTGATGCGGCAGTTGTCCTCGTCGAGCCACAAGATATGAGGTGGTAGACCCCTGACGAGTCTATCGAGTCTTCGTGTCATAGATCTGATCTGCATCCAATGGTAACCGTAGCTCGGGAACCACGTCCACGGGATGGTCGATAGGCTGGTGCAGTCTCCAATGTAGAGTCAAAGTACAACTTCAAGAGATCCACATTGACGACGTCATGAATTCCCAAGTGTGCGGGAAGATCAAGGCGGAAAGCATTCTCGGACACCTGCTGAAGAATAGTGTAAGGCCCATAGCGAATTGGTTTGATTTTGCTATGAGTCTTATCAGTGAAACGCCGCTTGTCAAGATGCAACCAAACTTTATCACCAACTTGAAAAGGATGAGGAATTCTATGTCGATCCATGGCCTTTTTCTGCTGCTTGCTTGTGTCTTTTGCAAAATCTCAACCACCTTTGATTGAAGATTGTGCAAGTGTTGAACAAATGAGTGTGCCTTGTCTTGCTCCTTCTGAAGATGTGAAGTGACAGGAGAAGGCAAAGATAAAGGTAACTCATAAGGTGCCAAGGGCTGAAATCCCATACAAACTTCAAAGGGTGAATGACTTGTAGAAGAGTGTAGGGCCCTATTATAGGCATGTTCAATATGCGTGAGACTCAAGTCCCACTTTTTTGGTGAAGCGTGATGATAGATTCGCAAACTTTGCACAAGTGTACGGTTTACCACTTCAGTCTGCCCATCGGACTGCGGATGATAGGCGGTAGAGAAGTTAAGGGAAACTCCCAAAATCTTCCACAAAGAACGCCAAAAGTGACCCACAAAGCGTGAATCACGATCCGAGATAATGCTTGGTAGGTAGACCAAAGGAACGCCAAATGCTATCAAAGAAAAATTGAGCTAAGTCGATGCGAGAACTGGTCTTTCGGCATGGAATGAACTTAGCCATTTTGTTGAATCTGTCAACCACCACGAACACACAATCATGTTGGCGCCCTTGTCATAGGAAAACCACTAACCAAGTCCATGGAAATGCTTTCCCAAGGACGGGAAGGAATGGGCAAAGGCATGCCTAAGCCAAACTTTCTATTAGCTGGTTTTGAGCGACAACAAACTGCACATTGCTTGAGAAATCTCAACACATCCCTCTGCATTTTTGGCCAATAGAAAAATCGTTGCAAATGATGAAGTGTTTTATGTTTCCCAAAGTGACCACCATAAAGTGTAGAATGAGCTTCCTTAAGAAGCGACACTCTAGGTTCACAAGGAACACAAACCTTGTCCAATTTGTAGAGAAGTCCTTCTTTGATGTAGAAATCTTGGAAAGGACGCAAATTGGAAGAAGAAGGCTTACTCACTTGCTCAAATATTTTTCCGAAATCAGGATCCTGAGAATGCTGATTAGGCCAAGTCTGAAATCCCAAGTGTGAAGTGGACATGTTTGTTAAGGCAAGAGCGGTGGAGGCCTACTCAAACAATCGGCAAGCTGTATTACTCTTCCCCTTTTTGTACTTGATCACCAAGTGAAATTGTTGGAGGTAAGAGGCCCACTTCATATGTCTTGATTCTTCAATTTTACTTTGAGATTGTAAAAACTTGAGAGGCATATGATCAGTGTGTACTACTGTATCTTTTCCCAAAAGATAGTGTCTCCAGTACTTAATGGCTTGAACTAAAGCATACAACTCCTTGTCATATGTAGAATAGTTCAACTTAGCCGCAGAAAAGGTTTCTGAATGATAAGCTACTTTGGATGACCATTACGTTTGAGCACAGCTCCTAAGGCAACTTTAGAGGCATCTGTTTCAATCTCAAAAGGTTGAGAAAGGTCAGGTAAAGTTAACACCGGTGCTGTACACAATTTCTTTTTGAGTTTCTCAAAGGCAACTTCTTGGCTTTTCTCCCAATGAAATGGAGTTTTGGACTTAGTGAGATAATGCAATGGAGCTGCAAGGGTGGAATATTGAGGAATGAACTTGCGATAAAAGTTCGCAAGTCCTAGGAAACTCCTTAACTCAGTGAGAGTTGTAGGAGGGGACCACTTAAGCAAAACATCAACTTTAAGGGGATCTACCTGAATTCCACTCTCACTAATCACATAGCCAAGGTAAGAAACTGAAGTATTGCCAAAAGAACACTTGGAAGAGTTGGCATATAATTGATTCTTCGCAAGAAGATCAAGGGTTTCTTGGATATGCCTAAGGTGTTCCTCCCAAGTTTTTGAGAAAATCAATATATCATCAAGATATATAATGACAAATTTGTCAAGGACTTCACGAAATACATCATTCATCAACCTCATGAAGGTTGCGGGAGCATTAGTAAGACCGAAGGGCATGACCAACCATTCAAAGAGTTCCATATTCGTCTTGAAAGCAGTATTCCATGTATCCTCAGCTTGGATACGCACTTGATGATATCCACTTTTGAGATCTATTTTTGAAAAGAACTTAGCTCCTTGAAGCTGATCTAATAAATCATCAATGCGGGGTAAGGGATATCTATTCTTCACAGAAATTCTGTTCAATGCACGAAAATCAATGCATAATCTCCAAGTGCCATCTTTCTTAAGAACTAACAAAATAGGTGATGCACAAGCAGTACTTTCCTTAATGAAACCCTTAGACAAAAAATCTTCTATTTGCTTTTTTATTTCTTCATTTTGCAAAATAGATTGTCTATACATGGGAGCATTAGGAAGAGAAGAACCTGGAACTATTTCAATCTTTGTGATTAATTGTGCGAATTGGAGGAAGAGACTTTGGCTCCTGAAATATGTGTGAATAACTTTGCAATATTTTATCCATTGAAGAGTGTTGCTTTGTAATGGATGTAGATGTAGAAGTGTTTTGAGAGCGAATGAAAATTAGAGCAACATCACCACCTTTCTTAATTACTCTTTTCGTTTGCTTGGAACTTAGAATGATATTAGGAGTGTTGGTGCTCTTAATGAGAAAGACCTTACCATATTTTTGAAGTGTGTAGGTTCTTTTAAAAGCATCATAAACAGCTCTCCTATCATATTGAAAAGGTTGTCCAAGCAAAATCCCACAACAATCCATAGGAGTCACATCACAAGTGACTTGATCTATGAAATGTGGGCCAAGTGCAAATTTTAAAGTGCAAGTGTGAGTGATTTCTGAGCCTCTTCCACTATCCTTCCAACCCAAAGAATAAGGTTGAGGATGAGGCTCCATAGGTAAATTCAAACGCTCGACAATGGACCTCGCAATTAGATTTTTCTGCGAGCCATTGTCCACTATACAATCAGTTGCAAAGTTGTGAAGTAAGTGGGATCGAGTGATGAACAAAGCATCCACGAGCTCCATCCGAAGAACTTACATTTACTAAGGTAACTTCATTAAGCTTACCTCGTAATTCCGTATATACTCTACTCTCTCCCTACGAGACTCAAGGGGACCCTTGGAAGCATCCTCCTCTTGAGTAGTAATCACTAAACTCTTCTTTTTGAGCTTAAAGCAATCAGCTTTCTCATGCCCTTTCTTCTTACAATAATTGCAGAATTTCTTAGAAGAAGAAGATGAAGATTTAGAAGAAGAGGAAGAAGGAGTAGAAGCGGAAGGGGAAGGAGAAGAAGGAGATGGAGAAGACACATTCTTCTTTTGAGCAAAATTCTTCTTTTGAGAGAAAGAATTATTCCCTTTTGATGAGTTTCCAACCACTTGAGTAACAGGTGTGCGGAATGCCTGCGATTGCGCCTTGAACTTGTCCTCCGTAAGCTGCGCTCGATTGAAAACTTGATCCAATGTTTCCATAGAAACAAACATTAGTTCACTGTACAAATGTTCTAACAAGCCACTTTGAAACTTGAGAATCAAACCTGGAACATCATCCTCCACATTCACAAGTATTATGAACCTGTTAAATTGGAAAATATATTCTTGTACAGACATATTAGTACCTTGGCGAAAACGAAACCATTTAATAACCAATTCTCTAGAATAATTTGAAGGATAGAAATTGGTTTTAAGACATTGTACAAGCTCATCCCATGTGGTGAGTTCTTGTCCTCGTTTTCGTTCCACAAGTACTTTGGCTAAGCGAGAAAGTTTAAGCTTAGCATAAGGCACTACATCATCTTTCGAAAGTTGAGAAAAAGCAAACCAAGAACTCATGTCAAGAATCCAACTATTCAAGACATCAGGGTTCCTGGATCCATCATACAATGGGACTTCACAACGAACTCTCAAACGTGAATCATGAGCGAAGTGGAGGTATTATGCAAAGAAATGTCATTTACCTTCATGGCAAGGTTGCCAAGGACTTCCGCCATTGTAGTGTCATTTGCCTTATCGGCCAAAGTGTTTACAACATGGGCCAATTATGCCACTTGGGCAGCCAAGTCGAGAGGCCATGTGTTCTCGGGTATAAGCCAGAAGTAAAGTTTAAGAAAGCACTAAATCAAGGAAGATACAATGCAAATTTCCTTGTTACAATGGAGTCTTTGCTTAAACTGAAAAATTAACTCCTAAGGCTAGTAATTTTTTTTGAAAATTTTTAACTAATATAAAGTGCAAAATTAAAATTTATTAATTTAAAAATAACTTAATCAAAAATTAAATTGCAATTAATCAAAAGATTAAAGAATTTAATTAAGTCATTAAAAATTAAATTAATAAAATAAAATTTTAACATGCACTTTAAAATAGTAAAAATTTAAAATTTTTACAATAAAATTACCCCTTTCTGCTGTTTAGACTGGACAAAAACTACAGTGCATGAAAATTTTGCATGCTCTAAATTTGTCCTCTGCACGCTTCCCGAGGCATGGATTTCAGGGAGTGTGGTGCAGATCCCGGCAGAAAAAAAAAATCTGGTGCGAGCTCCAAAGCTGCGCACCCGTGCGGCTACCTGTGAGCGCCGTCGTCGGCACTGCCGAAGGACAGCGTAGCCAGGCCTCCCGCCTGGCTACGTCGTTGTCACTCGACGGCCGGGTCGGAGTCGAATGGCCCCGACGATGGATGGCATGTCGAGCCGTGCGATCCCGACAACGAACGATGTTGTCGGGCGCGCCGACTCGCCGATCGACGCGGTAGTCGCCGTTGACGATGAGACAACGCGGTCGAAGGCCGACGCAACGTCGGCTACGACAGCGCGCGCTGTCACGCCTGACAGAATGTCAGGCGTCAGCCTAACGCTGTCGGCCGACGTGCTGCGGGCCTTGGCCGCGATGTCGTTGCGGGACGGCCTCGGTCGAAGTTCTGTCGACGGGACGGCCTCGGTCGCGATCTTGTCTCTCGGACGGCCTCGGCCCGACCGAACGCTGTCGCGCCAGACAGCGCCGGAACGTCAGTCGAAGGCTGTCGATTGTCGGCCCTCGGCTACCCCCTGCCGCAAATGCGCGCGCCGGGGTGCCGCAACCTGGCTGGCCGGCCGCCTGCCGAACACAGCCGAAGGCTGCCGAAGCTGCCGAGTGCAGCCGAGGTGGGCCGAGTGCTGAAAAAAAATAAAAATAAAGATAACAATGCCTTTTTTTTTTTTTTTTACAATTTTGCAACAGATCTAATATATATATTTAAAATAATATATTGACCAAATTTGAAAGCTTTCTAACACAAAATTAAAAAAATTTAAAAATTAACCATGGGGGTTAATCTTAAAATTTAAAAAGCTTGAAATTATGCAAATGTGAGCAACCAGCTCCCACCAGTAGCTCTCCTTTCAAGATCCGGTCGACACACGACCAGCGTTTGAAAGGCACCCAGCTCTAAGTCGACACACGACCTAGCTTTGGAGTCCTCCTGAAGCTCTTCAATACTCAAAAATGGGGGGGCAGCGGGGTCAAAAGGCTCCCTAATCCTAATTGGACCGTAGCTACGATCCAATCCCTTCCAAGGATCGGTATATGAAGAACTATGGGGCAAACTCTTCCTATACTTTTTAAGCATAAGCAAGAAGTTGGAACGAGGGGTTTGTCGACGAAGGAACTTCCTTCTCCGAATGGTTTTCAAGCTCCCTTTGGGCTTAAACCGAGTCCTCAATGAGAAAACGTTTCTCATAATAATCCTATCTCCTATCCTCTCACCTCACAAGCCCTAGTGCAAACATGAACTAGGCTCTGATACCAATGAAAAGGATTGAAAATCCAACTAAGAGTTCTATTATTTACAAATCATTATATAGGCACTAATGGCCCAAAATACATAACCAACCCATGAAATCATGGATTTGATTCACACGCTTAACCCAAAAGCTACAAAGGTGCAAAGAAGAATGCACGTAAACTTCTAAGTTAAGATTGCTAACTAGAAGATCCATTTTAGCTAACTTGAAGCTCACACTTCCTACTTTGAGTTCACACTTGCTAACTAACACTCTAAAAGACAACTAGAAGACAACTAGTGCCCACAAGTGCATGTGAGAAAGAGACTCACTTACAATATCAATTTGCTAGAAATAAACTAAGCAAACCTAAGCTAGGAACTACTAGAGGGGTCATATGAAATATCATACATCAATCCTCATCACTCTTGGTGGTTCCTATATCCTCTATTTCATTTTTATCAACAATGTTTCCCACCTTTCAATGTCTTCTTTGTTCGAAGTTCATACTTGTTCTAAAATTGGTTCGTTTCTATCATGTGCTAAATTGTTCATAATTTCTCTTTGAGAAATTCTAGTACTCCTTACTGGAACTTATTATTCTCTATGATCCCGTCTCCCACACCTTCATAGACTTATCTCTATCATTCACCTCCAATTTTAAATTTTTCCTTCTCAAAAATTGTCAATCGTAGGTCCTTCTTGATTGTGATAATTTGACCTAATTTTGATAGGCAATGATGCCAAATGTAGCATAGGTGGTGGTATTCTCGATAAGGGATGTGAAATGGAAGATTTTGGTATGAATTCCAACAATTTGAACTCGATGTGGACCAATCTGTACAGATGTATGGTTACAACTATAAGATTCCCAAAATATACAATTAGTGATTGTATGGTCACAAAAGATGTAATTGTACGATTATAACCATACAATAGCCTAAACTATATGATTTGTCAATTGTACAATCTGCAAAACTTATATATTGGGCAATAAATTGATCATTTTGTAATTATTAAATTTGACAATCATCAATTCTACTCCAACAAGTACAAAACATGCAATTACCATTCAAATGCAAAGTTATTGACCAACTGTATGGTTAGGAGGTTGACTGTATGGTTATAGTAAACCCTTAATACCATTACTTAGTCTCAGAGATGTAATGTTTGATGTAATAATTTGGCATAACAAGAATTGGATAACTCTGATGATGGGATTACTAACTTAGTAATCCATCATGCAAAACTAGAATCACAAATCCTATTCTAGATCCAACCACAAAACGTACTACTCATTCTAGAAACTATACATCTTACAAATATGACAATTACAATGTACATGAAGAAATTAATGAACAATTCTTCATCCACAATTCTCATACATAGTTGGGTATCAATCAATACTTTATTCTCATTGTAGAATCATTCCAATACAATAGTATATCTGCAAAACTGCATGAAATCTACAATCCATGCTTAACCTATAACATGCACATACACCACAATGTTGTATTATGACCTTCAACTCTCCTTAGCAATCAACAACAATCTTGAACAACAATGGACAACATTAAACAACTATCCATAGAATTGATCAACCTACAAAAATTGAATGGGGGGCTTATAATGAATGTCCAAACCATTCCAAAGTAGTTCCTAAAGCATTGCATCATTTACAACTACCACCTACAACTTCCTAGCCAACTTAATTTCATGAATGCTTACTAAGGTTCTAATTTGATTTTAATTCAATTACATTTCATGCATATTACAACTTATTTTATTTCATTTCATGCATTCACATTTATTTCCTACATTGCACAATTAAACAAACCCTACATTGTACAATTAAACAAACTCTACATTGTACAATTAGACAAAAATTGTACTTTCACCAAAATTGTGCAAATCCACATATTCTCATTTCGTCTTCTTCTAGGAGGTGGATTTGCTGCCTACAATATATATTTATTAAAAAACATTAACAATTGACCTACAAGTAACGAAGAGTCACATCCTCCTAATATGGAAGAAGAGTCGACTAATTTTGTTAACCCTTGGGTAGGATGGTGGAAAACCATGTCAATCAGTGGTTTTGGTTCCCTTCTCACCTAGTTGGTCTTTCTTTTGTCATCATTCCTCATCATTTTTGCTCATTAAATTTTCAAAATCTAAAATAAGGATACAACCGTGATTAAGGTATGTGTTTATATATCCCCAAAAGTGTGTGTTTTAAAAATCATCAATGTCACAATTACCACTTTAAGAGGGGATCATGGTTGTTGATCAATTTTTATATATTTTTTTATGTATGATGCAAATTCTAGCATGTTTTAACACTTAGGGTTAATATGACATGTCATTTTGACAGACATTTATGATTTTATAGCTTCAACAAGAGCGTAATCCAACTGTCAACCTCAAAAGAGAAAGTTATTCATTTTATTTCATTATAAATACCCATTATTTTACCTCATTTTAATGATCATAACATCTAATATAAAACATTAAAAAATCATGTCGTCACAACTTGTGACCCTCTCTTCACTCGATTCATCTCTCTTGTTTTTATAGGTACAACTAAATCCATCGACCTTTGGTTTATTGCCTTCCACAAAAGAGGATGGGATGCCCCACTAGGCTTCATAGTTTAAGATCAAATTTATTGTTTAAGGATCAGGTTTCAAGGCAACTCGAATCTTCTACATTGATTTGAAGTGTGGTCTTTCCTTATTATTTGTGGTGATACTACAAGCAATATAGAATAGGATTGAGTGTTTTTCATGCTTATTACTATAATATTATGGATTTTATGGTCCTTGATATCCTAGGCCATCAAGTATTTGATTTTTTTATTAGGATAAATTATGTCTATGCTTTGGTGATGATTTTAGTATAGTAAGCATCTTTATTTTGATTTATTGCTCTTTACTTTGATTAAGATAATTATTGCTCAGTTCTTGCATGTTGCTTATCTTGTTGTTGCTTTACTATCTTGATTAGAGTATTCTAGAATATCTTATAGTAATTCGTGTAATATTACAATATATCCCATTTTTCCTACAAACATTCACATGGTTATATCTTTTACCTTTGTGTAGATAACTTTAAATTGGTTTTTGATAAAATTTAATCTTTAAGACCTTTCCCAACTCAATTCCATAACTACTTTGTTCTTGGGCCTTTGGTTTAGATGAGTCTTCCGCTAAGATATGGGTTCATGGTCCATCTTCAATTTGGTTTATTTGGAAATAATGCAACAAGAAACTATTTCAAAAAGAAGGCAAGACCATGGCTAGATTCTTAACATGAGTAGAGGTTGTCATCAATGAGGTGGTTAATAGCAAACATGGTTTGATTAATATCTATGAAAGAGAAATTACATCTTATTATTGACAAATGAACTTTAATTCAAATAGCCCATAATAATGGGAAGGATGACAAACGGATATAAAGAAGCATTACATACTGACATCCCCCACTAGTCAAGATAATTAAATTAAATTTTAACAGAATGCTTATGGAAACCCAAACCTGGTAGGTACAAGAGTTATCTTCAAGATTAGTAATGGTTAGTTTCTCTATGCTTATGTTCTTTTCCTTTTGTCATCCACTTGGAATGGGTGGACATAATTAGTCTCATTACAAGCCTAAGAGTGGCCATTGAGGTGTTAATTACTAAGGAAGACTCAATAATTGTGATTGAAACCTTTTGGAAACAAGAATTTGCTAATTGCATCCTTAATACTCTTATGGAAGAGTATGTGAGCCTCATTCATGGACTAAGAATTAAAGACTTCTATCTTATACTTCACAAAGGTAATAAGGTAGTGAATAAGCTTTCTAACATGGCAATGCAATTGAATATATCATATAAATCCATTCATGACAATGATATGAAATTATGGTGTGTGGTGGTAAATCTACCATCTAATGATATCACTAACTCACCATGAAAAGCTTTAAATTGCCATGATTGAAATATTTTTCATTGCCTACACAGTGTTTTGACATCTTTAATTTATCATTGACTAATTAGGTATCTACCTCTTCTTATTTTGCTATGATTAAACAATTTGGTATAATAAAATTCAAGTATTATCATATCTTTGTTTCTACTTTCATCATAAACCTTAATATCTTTTTGTTTTATCTTTGATAAATAAAATTTATAATAAAAACTCTTTAAAATACAAAAAAATATCATATAATTTAAAATCAAAATTATATTTCTATACATAATTAAAAATTTTAATTTTTCAATAAAAAAATTAAGTTAAAATTTTACTTAATACAATACCATACCATATACCATGATAGAGTTTATTGAAATGTAAATATCATAATGATATAAGACACAAGTATGAAACAAATTAATATGGGCCATGAAAATAAAGTTCTCAACCAACTAGACTTGAATTATAAAGATATTTATAAATGAAACTCCATTAACCACTAAAAGTTTTCTATTTATCTACCTTAATTTTTTATTTTTTAAAATATTCCAACAAATGCCATAATATAATTTTGAATTTAAAAAAAATAAAAATTGCATAATTAAGTAAAAAATATTAAAAATAATCAACACCACATGAAAAATACTTAGGGAACGGAATAAGAATATTGTAACCTTCACGTCTAACAAATGGTACCCTAAACTAGTCAAGTCGACACGTGGCACAAACTCATCACAGACACCCAACCCCAGGTCATAACAATAAGCTCGGCCACCCTGGCTCACAAACCTCCGCCCTATCAATTCCGCATTTCCACTCTCCCTCGGCAAAGACTCGACCGAAAATCCCGTCGCCCCAGAAATCGAACCCCCGACCTCGATTCATCATTTCACCACACGATGAATTCTCCCTGGATAAGGCGGCACAGGGTTCCCGTTCTCGTCGTACAGAATGAGCCCGCTAAACGTCGGAAGCCGGCACCGCTCCCCCATCAGAATTTTCCGCTGCCACACGGGCGCGCCGCCTACCTGAACCACCGCATGATTCGCCCCGCCTTTCTTACTCCGACGGTCCTCGGTTCGAATCCCCTCGAAACATCTGCTCTTCTGACGAATGAGTGCGAACAGCTGTTGCTTCCCCCCGCCGCCGCCGCCGCCGTTCTCTGTCGCATCGCCGTCCTTTTTCACCGCTTTCTGTAACGCACTCCTCCCGGGGAAGCACCGCGCCGCCTCTTTGCCGTCGCAGCCCCCGCCAGAGGCGGCGTTTTTCGCGGCGGGGTCGCAGACTCCCCCTCTCGCCAACTGCCTCGCGCATAGCGCCACCGCGAGCACCACCGCCGAGAACCCCGCCGCCGCCGCCAACAGGAGCGAAAAGCCTGCGCTTAATCCGTGGCGGTACGAACCCGCGAGGTCGGCCAAGTTCAAAATCCTCATTCTTGGCTGCGAACACTGCGACGCTTGTTTCGCTTTCCTCCTCTCCAGGAGGATATATACAATGTGTATATATTGGCGGGGTTCGAAGGGCAGGTGGATACTCAATGAGTATATCTCAAGGGACGAGGATGTGTTGGCCACGTCATCAATGTCGGTGGCATTCCGTGGTCTCCTTCAATGACTGATGTCAACAACCGTGCATTTCTTTGGGGACCGCTGCTTCACGTCGACTTCACGTACTTCTCGCGTGCTATCTGTGCCGTTGATTGTGGAACGTAATAAAGACCACCGCCGTCACCGTTCGATCCGGCAATCGTGATCTTCACGTAGCCGGACGCCACCTCCCTTTACGTTTTCGTAAGGGTCCGTTTTTTAATATATATTAATTATTTGAAAATAATTGACAATTAAGGAAGCTGCAAATAGTCATGGAGGAGGTAGACAAGATTTGTGTGCAATTAGATAAATTGCAATGTTGGTTGCAACGAATGTGGAGGAAAATTATGATCACACTTCAACCACAAGTCAATGTGATGAAGTAAAAAATATGATTTATTTATTTTATTTTTAAAGTATATAGAAATAGCTGAAGCATACGGTTGAGTATATTGGGACATGAAATAGAACTTAAGTTTTCCTTAGGAGAGTTTAACATTTAAATATATTTAATGACAAAATTTAAAATTGGAGAAAATTTTATATTTTAAAATTATATTTTATTTTTATTACTTATTGTTTTGTTTTATTTCAAATTTGTCAATATTTTAATTATATTTATATGGACGCCACAAATTTTAAAAATATACATTTATCACTTTTTATTACTCAAAAATCAATTATATTAAATTATTTAATACATATTTATCATATTTTAATAAATAATAATTAAATTATATTAGTTAAAATGAGATTTTCATTTTTATTTTGTTTATTAAATATCATGTTAATATAAAATTAATATTTTTTTAAATTTGTTTAGTGCAAGAAATCTCTACGATAGGGTTGAGTAGGCTCTCCCTAACCATGATCCCTCTAGAGGGCTGAGGAGGCTCCCCCAACCATGACCCCTCCTAAAACCAAGAACTATGCTTATTAATAGGAAATTTAACACACACCCACCTCCTCACACACTCGACCTTATTAATAGGAAATATAACAACACACCCACCACACACCCACCCCCTCACACACTTGCCCATGACGTGGTTTGAACCTTGGACCTCCCGAAGAAGAGCTAAAGCCCGAACCGTTGTGTTGTCCCCTAGGACATTAATATAAAATTAATTTGAATCTCATATAATAGGTTTAAATGATTGAAAATATAGGCTTTCAATGTAGATATTTGAGTTTAAATTTTACAAGATAATATATGTGTAATTGTTAGTTGTAATGGACAAGTCTTACAAAATAATATTTTATATAATTACTATTATCACCTCAAAGTATTTTGGTGGTCTAGGGCAGTGGCCCAACGCGTCTAGGCATCCAAAACTTCGCTTACAATACTTGGAGTGCTATCTCAGATCCATGGGCAAGATCCTCCGAATTTGTCTACCTCAAGGTCTTTATATCTAAGGCCATTAATGTTGAATGCTTACGGGCCCTTGAATGATTAGTTGTTGTTGCCATCACCCATCACTTCTACTAGGGATTCACTTTGGGCAACACGTGAAGGGTTTATACAATTAATTCTTGCCTGGTTTGAGACTTCAAGCATCAAAGCTCTTCTAGGCCCTCATCTACTTTATTGGAATGTCCCACCTGCTAACGTAGTTGGTATAGCCTCCTTCAATCGAACAACAAGTAGGGCTTTTTCTTCAAAAGGATATACATTTGTAGGGTAGGCTAACACATGTGGTTGGTATCCAACTTAGTAACTATGTGGGTGACTATGATGGGTCTGTCTGCATAAGTCAACTTTGATAACCAATAGTGGACATGCTTTGATTGCTTCTCTATGCTCTCCATTTTTGTCTACGAGTGACTACCATGTGTCTGGCTCTTTATCATGGTGGGGCTCTTTATTTTCATTGACTTCTACTAAGGAAAGAAGCACAGGTCATCAAATATCATATCCAAGTCCTAAAGGCTTTAATGACCCTAAGTTGCTTTGCTTTAGATGTAGAAAGAGAACTAGTTGTAGACAAGAGGTTTGACAACTAACATGACCTTGATGCTTGTCAATATTTTCCTATGTCGTAACGATAACATCTGCCCTTCTGACTAAAAGTGGGATGCATCTTCTGACTCTCTTTGATTGGTCCCTTTTTCGAGTCAACGTTTCTTTGAGTGAAGTGGGAATGTAAGAAAACTATATTACAGTCTTGGTGGCTACCTACTAAAGATGATGAATCCCAAACAACTCATGCATTGTCCATGGCATGAAGTCAAAAAAAATAAGACATCAAAAACATAAAAGGGAAAAAATGAGAATAAATGTGAAGATAAAATAGGGGAGCTACCATAGGAAAAGCTTATTCAATAGGGTCTTAACTTCCTCCCATACCTCTTCAAAGGGCAGTCTTGTTTTCCATAAACAACGATATCATTGATAGAGCTTTACTTGGGCATCATGTGAGAAGTTGGTCACCCCATGCACAATTTCTTGCATTTGTAATTCGAGCTCTGCTAAAGGCCCGATGGCCTTTATGGCTTTTTTTCCTTTTGTAGCTCCATCACCTGTGTATTCTTCCTCAAAGAGGAGCCTATTGTTGGTTGTCCAAGGTGAGGACAAACCCCTCTAGATCAAGGAATATATGAAATTTATCAGACTGGTTATTGCTGCAACCAAGACATACCTATGGGCCTTGCATTCTCCATGTATACAGGATATTTTTTTTTAGAGAGGTGGTGGGACATATACATTGCCACTTTGACATTTGTTTGTTAAGTTTTTAAATGATTACCATCCCTTTGAGCCAAAAACTATATGTTTGGAAGGATTTTCAATCTTATCTACCATGAATTCATGGTATGGTTGTCCTTCACAAAAATATTTGGCACTCGTACCAATGCACTAGATCTACATGCTTGATCTAAAGAAAACAATTGATGAGGTTTTAACACTCCTTTGCCTTAAATTTTCTCAATGGCGTATTGACCTTTCATGATGTCAGCATGGCAGGATTGGTTGTCACCTCCTAACTATTTTAGGATAGTTTTGTAACCCTTTCTTTTGAAGAATTGGATGGTATACATGATTTCAAGGCACCTGTTAGCACTTATCATTCATTAGATATGCATACCTACCATTTAAATCTCCTCTTTTATGATTTTAGATTCGACGTGTGCTCTCTAGGTATCATCCTTTATGGTCTTAGGAGCAATCGCTTTAGGGTGGATATTGTGGCACTCCTACTAATGGATGAATCAAGTATCTTTTACCCTTTGATAACCTAAGATTGGATTGTGTGCTTTCATTATTGCCAACCATTAATGAGGGGTCATCTAGCTAAGGCAATTGTGTTATTTGACATTGATTACCTTTGATTGAATGGTGAGCACTACTTCACTCTTAGATATTTCTTCTTCAAATTTGGGCTAGCAAACACTTACCACATCTCTAATCCTTTCATGTCTTTGGAGGTTAGTATTGCTTTGCAATGCTAGATACATCCCCATATTCAATAGTGGTATTCCTCTATTAGTCTTCAATTGGATGACTTGTGCAACTTTGGTTCTGGCCTTTCCTTTCACATGGTCTAATTCAACAATATTGGGCCACATGTTTTTGAGTGGAAAAGCACTTTTCTCCCTTTTGTCAATCATATGGGTGTCTAATCCACACTAATGTGTAGATATCATGGATCCAATGGCTTGAATCACGTTATAAATATCCTTCAAGATATATAAGGTGTATGGACTTCTGACAGTATCTAATCCCCTACACACATACACACATACAATATACCTATGGCAATGATTCATCCTATCCTGACTTGATCGAATGTCTTGTTAGAATTTGATTCCCACATTTTGGTTGCCCATTGCTCCATGTGATCATTTGGTATTTATGGATGTACTTCATCTATAGATACATCTAACTCAAATGGTTCCTCCTTGGCTATATAAACTTGATCATCACTTGGATCTATGGAGGGGACTTGCTCTACATGGTGGATATGGAGAGGTTTTGATGAAATATTTAGATAAGTACCATACCTTGTTTTGAATAGTATGTGGGTCCAATATAAGGACATTTATCCTCCAATCTTGGTGGTGAAATCCCTTGGTAAGCATATGCCAAATGTGGTTGGAAGCTTGATCACCATGATGTCTTAATTTATCATAAGTTTGGGGTAAGCTTGGAGAGCCAGGGGAAGATTTTGCACTAATATAGATATCTACATTGGGATGTCATCTAGATAGATTACAATGTTATTAATAGGATCATATAATAGTTTGAGTGCATCTACTACCCTTTTGGGCATGACTAAAGTGCTAAATATGGAATTGACCAAACAATTCTATATCAGTTTATCCCCATACACTAGGGTTAAATAGAAGGACATGGGCTTGGTTTGGCTTACTTCAAATACCTGTAGGACTATGGTTGTCGATAATTTTCCTAATACCTCATATATTTGTATATTTTCCTCTAGGTGCTTCATTTTCTTGGGCCTTGATAGGACATCCTAGAGAGGTATTGTTATGGGGGACCTTCTTAGATGATTTACCACGTTGAAGGATCTAGAAAAATTGGTCTTCTAAATAGTTCTTGATGAGTGTGGGGATTTGGACCTTTACAATGAGGGAGGAAGTATTGGAAATTTTGGTGTGTGTTGCTTTGGAGCTTTTGGGCCTACTTTTACAATTGTCAAAAATACTTGATACCAATTATCCGATAGAGATTGTGTCAAAGCATCTTTCTATGTATTCGCTAGCCTACTCTAGGGTTAAGGGTTTGACTGACTAGCCTGCCCTTACTTTTTACTTGTATTCCTTTTGGCTATTGTTATGTAATTTAATTTATTTTTTGGTCTCTTGGGAGATAAGGGACTGGCTTCATCCGATATGACACACACACCAATTCATCTTAGGTAACCAAGGTCTACTTTAGGACCGAGGAGTTGGCTTTTGGTGATGTGGTTAGCACCTGTGTTGGAGGGTCTTGGATTAACATTTTATAATCCAAATATGTATATGGATTGGGAGACTGGGTTTTTAGGGATTCCCTAACCATTAGAGACTCATTTTTTCTAAAACTATCAAAAGAATAAACCTTGAGAGTAGAGTAGTACCAAATTTTGGGATTCTCAACATAATTATTTTGTGTGCTAACCATATCCTTGACTAGGTTAGGGGAAATTTTTTGTAAGAGGTATGGTATAGGTACTATCTATAAAGTTGAGTCCTAGGATTGACCATCTCTATTAGGTGGAGGTGGAGGTCTTTGATATCCATTTAGAGAAGGCAGAGATCTTTGATTGCCTTGTTGGAAGGGATGCTTCAAGTAATTTTGATAGGGAGACCTTTCGCTATTATGCTACCTCTTTAGGGTTATGATCTCATTGGAGAACATCCTCATCATATTTCTTATTTCATCTAGCTTTGAACCATAAGGATTGGGATAACAATGTGATTACATCAAAACAAGAACTTGGGTTTGTCCCAATCTTGTAATAGGAGCATGTTGACATGTAGTGGGTTTGATGATTGTAGCAGGTTGATAAATAGGCTAAGTGGAGGGAAACAAGGGAAAATGTGGCCTTGGGGATATCCTTCCTATTTGTATTAGGTCATTCTCAACCTGGATAGCTATTTCATAGGATTATGACAAGTAGTTTCCCCCTTTAGTCCTAACCATCATGGCTAGTCTAGAATTAAAAGCTTTCAATAATAGATGAATGCCATACCTAGGGGTGGCTTGATATTGTTGGAAAATATTTTTCAATATTTGAAAAATCAAACACTAAAATTAACCATTATTTTTATGGGTGCTCTCTTGATGGTTGTTATTTATTCGAGGAGGGATGCATCATTTATCTTTCTTCAAAATTTTCTATCAAGAGAATTGCAAACTGATCCTAACTTTTGATCGAATATGGGGTGAGGTTGATGTACCACTCCTAATATTTTCATCTAAAGGAGGTGGCCAAAAGCTCAAGGTCATATTTGATGAAATGCATTGCACATAAGCTTACCATGTGATATAAATATTTCTTTGGGGTAATGACATATTTGTTGATAAAATATGGTAGATATTTGAGCCTTGAGGCAGGAATCAGGTCCCATACAATAGGTGAAGTTGAAAAAATCAAAGGGCCTCTATCATTCCATGCCAAAATCTTCTAGGAGGTTGGTTTTGTTGAGTTTCCATGTAACATCGCTAGTTCCCCCTCCTTGCTCTTTGATTTAGGGGTGACACCAACTCTTATAGATTAGTTCTAGCAAAGGACCTAGTGTCAAGTATTTTGCTCATATATTTATGGGTATCTTCTTGAAAATGGAGTTTCCAGGTGGGGAGTAGATTTCTTCAATAAGCTAAGAGAAAAACATCCCCACTAGAATCTCAATCTTTTCTTTTTTTGGATGAATTCTTTAGAGTCTTTCCTTATTTAGTGGAGTCACCAAGTGAATCTATTGATACTTCAAAAATAAAATTGATTAAGACAAAAGGGTTTTTTGGTAATTAATTCTTGCTTAATTTGAGGCTTTAGGCATCAAAGATCTTCTAGGTCCTCACCCACTTTTTTGGAATATCTTGTATACTAATGTAGATAGTATAGTCTCCTTCAATCAAACAACAAGCATGGATTCTACTTCTAAAGGGTGCAGGTTAGCAAGGTAGGCTTACCCATGTGGTGGGTAGCTAACTTAGTAGCTACGTGGGTGATTGCAATGCACTTGTATACATAATTCAACTTTGGCAGCCAAAAGTGGATATGCTTTGATTGCTTCTCTATGCTCTCCATTTTTTTTCTTGAGTGGTTTCCATGTGTCTAACTCTTTACTATGGTGGGGCCCATCCCTTTGTGTTGAATTACATTGAGGAAATAAGCATAAGCTATTGGATGTTATATAAAAGACTCGGAGGCTTTGATGATCCTCAGTCACTTGCTTTGGATGTCAAAATAGCACCAACTACAGATACAAGATCTGATGATTGGATTAACCTTAATGTTCTTTAGTCTTTTCCTACATCATAGAGCTAGCACCTACTCTTCTAGCTAAAAGTGGGATACACCTTCCAAATATCTTCTATTGGCCCCATGTTTGAGTAAATGTTTCTTTGAGTGAAGGGTGAATATAGAGAAATACCCCTACAATTACTAGTCGTAATTTTTAAGTTCTCTAATCAATTAAAAATATAATAATCAATTAACTTATATATATATATATATATATATATATATATATATATATATATATATATATATATATATATATATATATATATAGATAAAAGAAGAGGTTTTGAAAGGGACTCCAAACCTTGATATAGAGTGAAATTGAAAGAGTTCAAGGCCTAGCCTAGAAACTCAAACAAGAAGAACCCTAAACTAAAATAGCAAACTAAAACCTACACAACCAACCAAACCATCCACTGCCAAAATGGATCACTCAATCCCATAGGGAAGAAAAAGATAGGATTGCAATCCAAAACAACCAAGACAAGGAGTCCAAAAAAAAGAAATGGCATTATACCTTGGAAGGAGAATTTCCCAAGTCCCCCATCTCCTTATTGGGGGTAGCCGGATCATCCCAGGTTTCCCATCTCCTTATTGGGGGTAGCCGGATCATTGTGTTGCTATTGAGTCATACCTCAAATCTTCTTAGTAAAAGATATAGCAATATAGAGAGACCCAAGAAAATCCTGGTGCTTTTCATCTATCTTGGTAAGGAAAGAAATTATGATGGGAGATTCAGGCCTAAATAAGGGGACATCTCATTGTCTTTGGTTGAATCCTCCAAAAGTTTAGTTTTTTTCTTCGTAGGAGGAAGCTCTTCAGAATTTGACAACTCCACCGAAGTAGGGGAGTTTTAGACCTTTGTCTACTTTGATGAGAGATGTTTTGAGCGATGCGCATGACCACCCCTGATACCACTGGATGACATTGCTAAACCACTCAAAATCACTTATTTATATTATTTGTCTAATGTAAGTAAGAGGTTTTTTTAACAATATTTTTATTGTGTTGTTTGTTCCACTTTGTAAATTTGATCTAGTCCACCATTGAGTGAGTAAATACCTCATTTGTATATTTTGATTTTTTTCATTACATTATAAGTGGTGTCAAAGATTGGTTGATTTTTGTTTCCTTTATAGTAAAAACAAATCCCTAAAACATGTAGAATCCAATATGCATGTTAATCCAAATTATGGGTAGGGAAGAGTTAAGAGATATGTTTTAGACCTTTTCTATAGATGTAAGGCATGATGGGTAAGATTGTTTTAGAGAATATGATTAGAATGGGACAACCTCATTACAGGGAAGAAAATTTTTTGAAGAGGAAGAGGAAGATGTAAATCCTTTTACATAAGTGAAAGACATTTCTATTTCACATTTTCTAGTTGCTCAAAATTTTGAAATGGAGTTATTTAAACTTATAAATAGGTATACTATGGTTTGATTTTGGAAAATAAGAAGAGGTTCATACATGGTTGAATACATTCAAATTGTTTTTCAAGTGCTTTGTATTACCAATACTAAGGATAAGTTGAGCATTGTTGTGCAATATTTGGATAGAGTAGCCTTTACATTGGAAGATAGGTGGGTCACACAAAACCTTGTAATATATTTCAATAAATTTCCTGAGGCACCCTCTTGTAGAGTGAATTAAAATTGGAATGAGTTATATGATGTCTAGATCATGCATCTATTTTAAAATTTATCACATGACGAATGCACAAAAAAATCTATCTTGAAATCTATATCTAGAATAAGTACAAATCTAGTGCAAGGGATATGCATCTTCAATTTATATGTAAAAATTCATGTTGAGATAATAAATTTTAAACCATGAAAAATTTAGGATTTTTTGTTGTTTTTAGGAAGGTCAATATACATCTAGAAGTTTTTGAAATTTTCTAAATAACAAAAACCTTGGCCATCAATTTTCCCAAAACATTGACCTACACCTTCCAATATCCATTATAGATGTGCTTAACCTTAAAGAAAAGGTCACATCCATGCTTAAAAGAGTTATACATAGTCAAGGATGTGTGTTCAGTGGAATTAGGGTTATATCCCTAATTAGATAATGAAATGTTCATTTTAAACCTTATTATTGAGAGCAAACAATAAAATCAAAATCCCCCTATAGTGGAAATAGGGGAACCAACAATGTTTGTCTATAATAAATGAGGTAGATCATTGAGAAACCTTTATTTTTTTAGCCATTGTTAATAAGTCAAGGGTTTTGGTCATGGTGAATCTCAGTAATGCACTTCTTGTCTTAGATAAGAATTAAGTTAGAAGGCTATTATTTCACCATTATACCTCAAAATTTTGTTAGTTTTTGAGGATATATGTAGTGGGAGAGATCTAACATAGGTCCCAATAAGATGCAGTAATTATGAGAGAAAGTGATTCTACAATATGACTAAAATATACTATAAATAGAAATGATGGAAATAAAATGCAGTATGGAGGTAATGGTCACTCCATTAATATAAGCTAAATAACTACATTGTACTCCATATAAGAGTTCTACTACTATCTACTACTCTCTACTATAAATGAACTTGATATGCTTGATATGTCTCTATGAGGCCCTTTATATAGGAAGATAGATTCCTTGGCCAATGCTCTACCTAGCTATACAAGGGGACACCTTACACATTGACACTTGTGCATTTATTACATTGCTTGAAGTAACTAGCTAACTTCCCCCTAAAGTAATCTCCTAATCCAAATATGTACCAAAGGTGGTACATCTACATGAACCAAATAATGTAATATACTTTAACTCTAACACCCCCTGTATTACATTATTTGGGTATTGAATATTTCAATCTTCAATATGGACCTTCTTGAGGATGATATTCAACTTGATCTGCTCCTTTGTATTCCTTTTAATTCACATTGCACTATGTGCCTCTTTGGATTGGTTCTTCTTCTTCTTTTTTGTTGGAGTTAGTACTTTCATAGGTGGATGTGCTATCACCTGATTCTTGCAAGATCATTTTCTCTTTACTTTTGTCCTTGTCATAATTCTCTATGTCTTGTATAGAGGTTTTCGATCATAAACTTAGAGAATTATGATAAGATTTTGAGTTAGTATAACTTGAAGTTGTGTGAGGATTAAAATATATTTGCTATGGGTGATTCATCCATTTTTGTATTTAGTTTAAGTAATTCTATTAATCCTTTCTATTACACATTTTCATCATTATAACATTTGAATGTAAGTAGTGCCATGTATAGTATGCTTCCATATTCTAAAGGAATTTGAATGTTATTATTTCCATTATCAATTACTTCAGTGAGTTTAGCATGTGGATAATTTTCCATAGATTCAAACATGTATTTTAAAGCTTTACTATGTATCATTTTTGAAGTAGGATCTAAGTTTTCTTCAGACTTTAAAAGTGAATTCTTGATTCCACTTTTTATGAAACTTGCTCTTTCCTCTAATAGTGTTGTTCATATCATTGTTTATTGTATTGCTTGAGGTAGATATTCTTATAGCTCCCTAGATTAGAGTATAAAGTGATTTGATAGAGCTTATATCTTGTGAGATAGAATATTTTAAGTCGTCTACCCTATAACTCCCTAGTTTAGAGTGTATAAGATTGATTTGATAAAACCTTTTGTAGGACTTAGGTTTTGTAGCCTTCCTTGTGTTTGGTATGATCCCTTGATATTTGACTGCAATTGCACTAAATTTGAAAGATTTGGACTACAAAAGAACAAATTAGAATCATGTTTTTATATTGAATCACCTTGGCAATGGAGGAATTAACCCAATAGATTGAAATGAAGGTATTATATTTTTTGATCATGTTCTAAAATATTTCGACGAAGGTTTATAAATATTTATTGTAATGGTGTTAGTAAAGGGATATGTTGGTCCCTATATGAATTAATATTAATTAAAGTGATTATAAGTGATTATTTATATTAGGATTAGTATCCTAAAATGCCACCATACTTAAAAGAGCCTTATCCTCAAAGCTGAAAATGAGGCAATTTCTGCTAGATATGATGGAGCGTCTCCCATGTGGCATCTTTCAGAAGTAGATCTTTCCATTGAATCAAAACTTTGGTGATGGTGCGATTGTGAAGGTGGCACATGCGATGATATAGGATAGCTTCAGGTTCAATCATGAGTGTCCCATCCTCGGTGAACTCTGGAAGTTGAGTTTGGGTACTGATGTGTGTGCCTACTACTAGTTTAAGGTAAGAAACATGGAACACAAGGTGAATTTTGGAAGACTCAGGTAACTCAAGTTTATAAGCAACCAGTCCAATATGTTGTAGCACTTTATAGGGCCCATAAAATTTGGGTGTTAACTTTTGAGAACCTTTGATTTTTAGTGAAGTTTGGCGATATGGTTGTAGATGAAGGAATACCATAAAGTACACTCAATTCGATGTTGGTATTCCTGTTGCTTCATACAGTGTTTGGCAGTGTGTAAATTTACTTTAAGAGTGTGAATAATATTATTGCAAGCAGGGATTTCCATCTCTACTACTGGCACGTTTGTACTTCTTGGAATATATGAAGTAAGGGATGGTGGTGTTTGGCCATATAAGGCTTCATATGGGGTCATTTTAATGGTCATGTGATATGTGGTGTTATACCACCATTCAGCTAATGGAAGCCATTTAACCCAATGAAGGGGTTGAGTAGATATAAAACAATGAAGGTAAGTTTCCAAGCATTTATTAACAACTTTCATTTGATCGTATGTTTGTGGGTGGTAAGCGGAGCTCATACGAAGTTGGGTGTCATGGAGTTTAAACAATTCTTTCTAAAAATTACTAGTGAAAGTGGGGTCACGATCACTAATTATAGTGGAAGGCATACCATGCAATTTAAAGATATTATCAAGAAAAATTTGAGCGATAGTGCTGGTTGTATAAGGGTGGCCTACTAGGCAAAAATGGGCATATTTAGATAGACGATCTACCACAACTAGTATAGTTGTTTTTCCTGCAACTTTCAAAAGGCCTTCAATAAAATCCATCAAAATATCAGCCCATGTTTTTGTTGGTATAGGAAGAGGTTGAAGAAGACCCAATGTAGCCACTGTTTCTCCCTTATGCCTTTGGCATGTCTCACATTCCTTTTTGAACTTCTTGATATCATTTTTCATCCCTACCCAATAAAAAGATCTAGTTACTCTTTTATAAATTTTTAGTAATCCAGAGTGTCCTGCAGTGGGCACAACATGTAATTCATGGATGAGTTTTATACGATAGGGGGATGTAGGGGAGAGGACAAGACATTATTTATAATGTAGTATGTTATCTCTCCAAGAATAGTGTGGCTTGCTCATGGGATTTTATTGAAGTTGTTGAATTATGGCATATGTGGTAGGATCCTTAAACCACTCTTCATTGACTTGATCTATCCATTAGGAATAGGGCAAGAAAAAACATGTAATTGGGGAATTTTTTCAAACTTTCTAGACAGTGCATCCGCAACCATGATATCTTTTCATTTTTTATATATGATTTCATAATCATAACCCAATAGTTTTGTAACCCACTTTTGTTGTTCTTGTGTGGTTATACATTGTTCCAATAAGTACTTCAGGCTATGGTGGTCGGTGTGGATAATGAAATGTTTACCAATAAGGTAGGGTCTCCAATGTTGGACAACATGAATAATGGCTAACATTTCTTTTTCATATATGGAACGTGCTAAATTATTTTTTGAGAATGCTTTGCTGGTGAAGGCTAAGGGTTTTTAATTTTGCATGAGTATAACTCCCATTACCAAACCTGAAGCATTAATATCAATAATAAATGGTTTTGGAAAATCTAACATAGCTAAGAGAGGTGTGGTACACATGACATTTTTTAAGGTAATGAAGGCTTCATTAGCTTTTGGAGACCATAAAAAAGTATTTTTCTTAAGTAGTGTTGTTAAGGGGGCCACGATTTTACCATAGTATTTGAAAAACTTGCGATAATAGCCAGTTAGATCTAAGAACCCACGTAGCCCTTTCAATATTTTTGGAATAGGCCAATTTTCTACATCTTCAATCTTATGAGGGTATACTTTAAATCCTTCCTTGGAGACAATATGTCCAAGGTATTCAATTTCTTGCTTTTTGAAGGAGCATTTTGATCTCTTGGTGTATAATTGATTGTCCTTTAATGTCTTGAGTGCTTGTTCTATATGGGTTAAGTGATCTTCCCATGTTTTACTATAAATTAAAATATCATCAAAGAAAACTAAAATGAAATTTTGAAGGAAAGGATGAAATAAGTTGTTCATAAGACTTTGAAATGTGGAAGGGGAGTTGGTAAGACCAAATGGCATTACCAAAATTTTTTAACTCGAATTTGGTGGTAGCCCGATCGTAAATCAAGTTTGGAAAAATATGCAACCCCATGAAGTTCATCTAGTAATTCATCGATGACTGGAATAGGAAATTTATCTTTGATAGTTATTTTGTTGAGGGCACAAAAATCAACACATAAGCACCATGATCCATCCTTATTTCTTACTAGTATGATCTGAGCAGAGTAAGGACTTACACAAGGTCTAATGACCCCTGCCCTGAGTAGGTCTTGTACTATTTTTTCTATTTTTGTCTTTTGAATATATGGGTATTGATAAGGTCTAATATTTGGGGGTTGGTGCCTTGGAAGTAATTGAATGGCATGGTCATGGCTTCATTGTGGAGGCAATATTTCTAGTTTATTGAAAATTTTATTATGTATTTCTAGGAGTTATTGTAATTCAGGTGTCTCTGGTTGTTATTCGTTAGTGGTTTGCATGGAAAATAGTTGGGCAACCATACCTTTTCCTCCTTTGCGAATGATTTTTCCATTTTGTGGGAACTTACGATTTGTGAAGGCCTTGTTTTTAACCCTTTAATTGTGTAAGTTGATCTTTTTGTGTGAATTGCATCCATAATTCTTCAAAGTACCATTAAATTTTATTGAGTGTTCTTAGCCATTGTACTCCTAAAATGATGTTACATCCTCCTAATGGTAGTACATACATATCCCCTTTCATGTTATAATCTCCCTTAGTGAGCTTGGTATTTTGGCATATCCCTTTGCATGCAATATTTCCACCATTGCCAATCATGAATTTGAAGTTATTACAAGGATATATAAAACAATTAGCTTGTTTGGCCAACCTAGGATCTATAAAATTGTGAGTGCTACCAGAGTCTAGGAGCACAATAGGGTTTTGTTTCTTAAATTACCCTTTAACCTTCATAGTTTGTGGGGTTGAAAATCCTACGAGAGCGTTAAAAGAGATTTCTATTTTATCATCTTGATTTTCTTCTGGAATATCCATTATTACTTTGACTTTGATGTCATCCTTTTATTTGGGAGTGCAATCTCCAATTGTGTCCAAAATGTATAATTTTGGTGAAATGCATTTGTGGTTAGGGTTTGTTTTTTGTCACAATGGAAACAAAGACCCTTCTTTCACCTTTCTTTCATTTTCTCTTGGCTAATTCATTTAATTGGCATGAACTTATTCAATTTTTGGTTCGTGTAGGTGTTTTGTGGTTTTCCTATTGAGAATCTTCATATTCATCATTGGTTATTGATCTTCTCTTCCACCATTTGTGCTAATGCCACTACGTGCATCATATCGATAGGATTGAGTATTTATACTTCCAATCGAATTTCTTCTTTTAGGCCACTGATGAAGCAACTTTGAAAGAATGATGCATCAAGTCTTGATGTAAGGTTTGAAAATTTCTCGAATTGCACTTGGTATTCCTTTATGGTTGATGTTTGGCGAAGTTTGGTGAGAGCTCCTATGAAATATTCAAATTTGGTTGGGCCAATTCATAACATTAGGTTATTTGTAAATTAAATCCATGTGGGAGTACCTTTTGTTTTTTAATACCATTGGTACCATTGTGTAGCTATTTGTTCCAAGTGGAACGATGCGATACATAATTTTTGGATATCCGAAATTTGATATAAAGAGAAATATTGGTCTACCCTATATATCCAATTTGTGGGGTCACCTCCATCAAATTTCATGAAATCCAATTTTGTGGTACGAGGGAGGATTGACGTATGTGGCCCCCTAGTAATGTTTGTTGGGCTGGTATTGTATTTTGTTGTTCGTTGTGCATTAATGTCAAGTTTTGTTGTACCAAGTCCATAGAGTGATTTGTGGCATCCAATTTGGTTGATAATTCTATCTTGGAGGTGTTGATATTCATAGTTAATTCTACCATTTTTGCAGCTATATTATCCTCTAAATTATCTTTCCAAATCGTCATTCCTTGCAGAATCTCTTTCATCTCTTTTGAAACCTCCTTCGAGACTTATTTCGCAATATATTTTGCCAATATTAAATCATAATAGTAAGAAAGAAGTGGATTCAAATGACCCCTGCCAATATCTTTTGCCAATATCTTATGACGATTTACTAGTATGATCTGCCATGGTATATTTTTTTTGGTTTTTCGGTTTCTTGGTTAGTTTGTAGATTATGTGTAATTTTACAAAAATGGTCAAAATTTACTTTTAAAAACATTGTCAAGCAATTTTTTATAAAATTTGCGATGATATTTTGCAAATTGTCAAAAATTTGGTTTTTTAAAAAAATTGTTAAACTACTTTTTGCATTTTTTTTTTTTTTGCAATTTTATTCAAAATTTGTGTTTCAACTTGTTGGTAGCACTAGGGGTAGAGTGAAAGTGGCTGTAGGGTGGGCGAAGTGGAGTGACGATGGTGGTAGGGGTTGGGTAGAGTAGAGGTAAATTTAGGGCAGAGCGGTAGTGGTGGTAGGTTGGGCAGAGCGGAGGCAGAGTTAGGGCAGACTGAAGGCGGTAGTAGGGGGGATGGAGTAGAAGTGTCGAAGGACCAAGGTAGCACAAGATAGATGATGTGGCAATGTAGGAGAGGTACAAACAACCGTAACATGCTAGGCGTAGGAGAGGTGAGATCAACGACAATGTGGCAATGCGAGAGAGGTGAGGTGGTTTGGCGTATGAATCGAGGGTGGATGGTAGGGTTGCACGTGCATGGCTATCATGAGGTAGTCACAAACGCTTATTTGTGACTCATTTTTTTTATGCACATCATCCACACCCACATTGAACAATGTGGGACTAAAATTTTATATTTTTTTCAAACTTAAACTTTGTTTTAACATTCTTCAGTGGCGGTCGATGAATTAAAAAAAAATTAGGTTTTATAATTCAAGTTTATCATTTTTCATTGTTAATTTTTAACTTTTTCTACAAAAACAATGCAGTGATGGGTTTTTTGTAATTTGGCCAATTAATTTTATGTTTTTATCCCTGCTTTTGCTCGTACCTGGTTGATATATTTAAAAAAAAAATTAAACCTATTTGCGTTCTATTCCCTACTGTGTACGCTCTATGGTGCTTTCGACTTCTGCTGGTTTACTTTGCTTATAATGGCTGCATCTGCCTGGTTAAATCCTTGTTTGAATAGTGCAAAAAGGAAAAAAAATTATTTATTTCTTCCTTTCAGGTTTGGCTTTGGTACCAAAATGGTATGATCCCTTGAGCTTTGACTACAACTGCACTGAATTTGAAAGCTTTGAACTGCAAAAGAACAAATTAGAATCATGTTTTTATATTGAATCACCTTGGCAATGGAGGAATTAATCTAATCCACTGAAATGAATGTATTATGTTTTTCGATCATGTTCTAAAACATCCATGCGAAGGATTATAAATATTTATTGTAATGGTGTGAGTGAAGGGATATGTTGGTCCCAATATAAAATAATATTAATTAAATAGTGATTATAAGTAATAAATTATGTTAGGAGTAGTATCCTAACAGTGTCTCCCTAGTTAAGATATTCTTGTAGAATTTAAGTTTTGTAGAGACCTTATGACTCCCAAATGAATTGAGTACTTGATAAACTTTTGAGGAATGCCATTATTATAAATTTTTGTAGAATTTATTATGTATCCCTAGTGATTTGGATATGCTATATGAGTAATAAAGTGCTTTTGAGAATAATAGTTCAATTTTAGGTTGATTTTGTAAATACCAAAATCAACTTTTATTTTTCCTTATTTCTCCTATTGAACTAAGCACTTTCTAATTTGATGAGGTCTTAATGGTTGGATTTCTTTTATCCCTTTAATGTGATTTTGAGACAAGTATATCAATTAATTTCCAACCCTTGATAATATTTAATGAACCTCCTTTTATAGATTTTGATATTTGATATTTAATGTTTCTAAATTCCAATATCCTACTTTGGTGTAGTATTCCTTATAACTCACTAATTTGGAATATTAGAAAACAATAATATTTGAAATAATAGAAATTTAATTTTCTAAGTAGAAATCCTTATTTCTACTATGTTTTAATTTACAAATATTAAGATATAATTCTCATACAATTTTACTTTCAAATATGGTTGATTTCCTTATAGTTTCAACCTTATATCATACCCTTATTAGTCTTATTAATGAAAGCAAATTAGAATAACGTAAATTCTTACATTTATAATGCTACAAACCTCTATGTACTAGGCACTGAATTTCAAATATAGATGACATAAATATCTAGTGTTCCTCCTGGATGTTATGACCAATAATAAGCCTTGTATTCTCCAATGTATGGGCGTAGATGAAATCGACAGTATTTAATGTTTATTTTGAACTTGAATGGTGGCTAATTTTTTATTCTGTTCTGATTGCAATACTTGGAAAGTGGATGCTTGAAGTCTAATTGCCTTGACTAAGAGCTTTAAATGCTCTATATACTACTATGAATGCTGCTATGAATGTGATCCTCCTTGGTATTTGGTACCTCAAATAAGAACTGAATCTTGTAGTGGGTGACAAGTGTCACAACAATTTCACTTTAACGTTTTGAAGAGAGATAGAACCTTGTTGATGCTTGGAGTTTTCTATAGAATGGAAGGCGAGTGTTACAGTCTTGTATGAGCACTTATATTCCTCCTTTAACATAACACCTTTTTTGACTTTATTTCAAGCATGCAGAGGGTGAGCGCTCATGTGGGAGATATTAGGGTTTTCTTCAATGTGACAAGTGTCACTTTCCCTTTTTGCATGGGCCTTTTCTTCTCAACGTCTCTCAATTCTTAATGTATACTTTGCAAGGTTCTTTTATCAACATATTATGGCTAGCTTCTCCTTTGTTGTATGCTTTTGATGGCAATTGGTGCAATCTGGTTCTAGATATAGTAGTGATCAATGCTTCGATGGCTATAGAAAATACTTTAGTGGAGTTTTGAGATACTCCAATGGTTCCCTTGAGTGCTCCTTGTAGATGTACATCTAGCTGGTATAACCTTTTTATGCTTTATTTTCCTCCTTTCAACCTGCTATGTATTTGCCTTTGTAGATAATACTTCTCCTTCCCTATATTTTCTTATAGGTACCTTGATATGGATGTCCAAAACCATGGATGATATGAGCTCTTTGAGAGGCTCTTCTACCTTGCTTAGAGAATGCTCTTTACGCGGTCGCTTTGAGGTGATTTATCATCATGAAGAATGTGCCTTTGTGGCACTTATCATTTTTAATACATAGGATAGATTAGTCTGGTGTAAGATATTGTAAATAAAATTGTAAATAGAATACCTTATTTTTGCACCTCCTTTTGCACTCTATTCTGTGGTTTTAATGATGTCTTTCTTGTAGGCAAGGGCTGATTGAAGTTGTCTCTTTTGCTAGAAAACTCTTTTCTTTTCCTTGGTTACTTTTGGTAATAAAACAAAGCTAATAACCACATAGATAGAAGGTTTTGTAGAAGTAATTTTTACACTTTTTTTTTTTTTTTTGTAAATAGTCCTTAGTGCTCCTCGAATCTAAGACTCACCAAGTCTTGATTAAGCTTCTTTTACTAATTTTTGATGGTGGATTTATTCTCCACTCCTTAGCTGAATATGATCAAATTTTGATGGCTTATTTGGGCCATGAAATGTTGTAAGTTTTGTGCACCAAATAGTGTCTCTAGACACTTTGATAATCTACTAGTTTTTGTGTCTTTGATCTTTAACAATCAACAAACACAAACTAACCCTTTTGAGAGTAACTAGTTAAAGATCAACTAGTATAGTGCTAATGAATTAATAATGCACTTTAATGGTAACAATAATCTCACCTTATTGCTCCAATAAAATCTCAAAATAATTTCTAAATGCACTTAATAATATTCTACAACTTTTAAGAGTAATCTGTAATGAACCCTTAATGAATATTTTGCAATTTTCACTACAATAAATATTGTAGGATGTAGTCTTCTTGATTTCTAGATAGATAATAGGTAGTGATAATTTTATTTCTTTTGAAAATATCCAAATCCTATTTAATGTGCAAATATATCTTAAAATGAACTCTCCTTTTTGCACTTTCTTGAAGACTATAATATAAGCCTTTTTTTTTGCAACTCTAATCTAAATATGGTGCTTAATGGAATTTGATAATGAACCCTTATTTGAAGTTCAACTAATTGCACCCTAGTTGCTAACCTTTTAATGGATTATGTCATAGATGTAGATCTTGATGTTTTGATTCACCAAGTTGCTGCCTTATAATGGATGAATTTGCAGCTTCTTGTTGGTTTTCCAAAATAGCTTCTTGCTTCACCAAACTGTGGTCTCAAACATTCTATCTTGAGCCTAAGATTTGGTGGCTTGATCCTTCCAGTGATCTTCTATCTTCTTACTTCTGCTATATATTTAGAGAACTCTTATCTATGAACTGTGCCTTCTTACTGTGAGAGGTAATCTCCAAATTGCTTGGATTTGGTAGGCTTATTTTGTCTAAATCTTCCTTCAATATTCTTTTTGAATTTTGACTTCAAACAAGATCTTCTTCTCAAGATTCTGAATGTCTTGAGGTCTTCACTGGATTTTATTCTAGGATTTGGCACTCCTTGCCAAATTTTTCTTCTCTTGGGATTGTTGTTGGTGATGATATTTTATTTAATCTTTCAATATTGAAATTTCTTCAATGAGATATTCTATGGATATCTTCAACTTATTATGGAATAAATCTTATATTTTTTATTTCCAATGGGGTATTTTCTCAAAACATTTCAATATTCACTAGTTATTCTTGAAACTAGTGGTATAATATCTGTGTCGAGTCCTGGTCTTCACAACCATGTGGAAAGACTCTATCTAATCTACAATTTATATTTTTCAATGGAGATCACCAATATTCATATTCTATTTCTCATGGACTCTTCTCTGGATTATTTTTATGAATTATGAACTCTTCTTCTGAATCAGGAACTCTTATCTAAAGTTTTCTTCAGAATTAAGGTTTCTATGACCTTTGTCTTCTGGATAAAGGCTACTATGCTCTTTTCTACTTATGCACTCTACAGGTATTGATATTGAATGGAGATAACCAATCTTCTTCTTGAATTATCTTCTGGAGTCTCTTCTTCCTGGAGTCTACTATAAGGCTACTGTAGCCTCTTCTTTACTTTTGTAATCTACATGATTTACAACTCTTGTAATGGGACCTTTTTCCAGGTCTTTGAAATCTTCAGTCTTCTTATTGTTGCTACAAGTGCTAGAATTATTATAAGAAGATATTATTCCTAACTCTCTTGTAGGAAGCTTCCCAACAGTTTTTTGAATCTCCTTTTCTTGCAACAAGTTGTTAGAAATTAGAATGAAAGAATTTATAATTATTGAGATAATGATCTTTACTAGTTGATTTATCAATCTAGTGGTATGAATGTTGAGTCCTAGTTTTCATGAGTTTTTTTCAAATCTATGGAAAGACTCTAACCAAATGTAATATCAAAATTTATGTAACTGAGATTTATTTTAGTCCTCACTTCTCTAATATTATTGATTATTATGGATTTTTCATATCAATAGATTCATAATGGCAATGTTTGCAAAGATGCAAACCAACAGTAGTAATGGTAACTCTCCCTATTCCTCTTGACCTACTAAACTTCTCTTATGATAACTTTTGCAAGTGGTGGTGCACAATGGCGAGTTCGGTTTACAAAATTGTAAAGAGGAACTATAATGGATGTAGTCCCTCCTATAATTGATTCATCGTGGCTTTGATACCACTGTTATATTTTGAGGATATATGCAGTGGGAGAGATCTAACATAGGTCCTAATAAGATGTAGTAAATATGAGAGAAAGTGATTCTACAATATGATTAAAATATACTATAAATATAAATGATGAAAATACAATGTAGTATGAAGGTAATTATCACTCCATTAATATAAGCTAAAGAACTACATTGTACTTCATACAAGAGTTCTACTACTATATACTACCCTCTACTATAAATGCACTTGATATGCTTGATATATCTCTATGAGGCTCTTTATAAAGGAAGATAGATTCCTTGGCCAAAAATCTACCTAGCTGTACAAGGGGACATCTTGTACATTCACACTTATGCATTTATTACATTGCTTGAAGTAACTAGCTAACTTCCCCCTAAAGTAATCTTCTACTCTAACTATGTACCAAAGGTGGTACATTTACATTATACAAATGATGTAATATACTCTAACTCTAACAACTTTTTTCTGTATGATATTTATGTCATCACAATTACCAATGTTTAGTCATACACAATGTTGAGCTTATTGGAGGTGATTCCGCCTTCAACAATAAAGCTTATGTTATTGACATTAGAGATGTGGATGTTGTTTTAGGAATTCAATGGTTGTATTTGTTAGAGATACACTTCACCAACTACTAGGAGATATTTATTTCTTTCAAGTAAAGGCATCACCAATATCCATAACTCTTTAGCTCTAAGGTATTAAGACTATTAGTTCTTATAAATGGTGAAGATGTTGTAGAAAGGCCATTTGGGGCTTATGGTCCATTTCTATTACATGGACGTCACTCTAGATAAAAATTATCACATCTATAAAATATCACAAATGGTTCATAAACATAATTTAATAGCCTTCAAAAGCTACCTAAAAATTCCCTTTAAAAAGGGGTTAGAGCATATTATTGAGCTTGATCCTACAAAAGGCCCCATAGTAGTTTTTCTATACAGGTGTGGGTATATCTAAAATATTAAAATTAAGAGAATTTTTTAGGAGCAATTAGAAGCATGAATCATTCTTCATAATTCTTGCTAGAAAGAGTCCTTATGCTACACTAGTGGCCTCATTTAGGAATAATGGTGGCTCATATAAACTTTATATATTAGATAAGCTTTATGGATTCAAATATTTTCTAAATATTGACCTGAGGTCAAGATATTACTCGTTGGGCACTAAATTGCATCAAGTTTTACTCAATACTGTGGTTGTCTATCTTCCTACTTTCTATCCAGGCTTGCACCCGATAGCTACAACTCAACACTCAACATTGGATGGACCAAAATAGAGTTTTCGATCCAACCTCCAGAGTAGGTTGGTTCCTTGTCAACTTAAACAGGATGTTGACACAATTATGCTCACTTAGGGTTTGAATATTAGGGTAAGAAAAGGTTAGGGTTAGAGAAATGTGAACAATAGTGGATGGATAGGCTAACAACATTGCACCACAATAAAAATCTCCAAAAAACTAACCCAAAGACACATAACTCAGACCAACATTATCTCAAATTGGATGATTCTTCATTCATTAATGCACAGTAGAGAAATATTGTAGACAACGATTTCAATATCCAGACAATGATAATCCAAATAACAGAATTCACCAATATCTAGATTCTATAGAAATGCACTTCCTAACAATAAAGATCAATCTCAGAAGCAGATTTCAATTACTTTAACAGCTAGTAATCCATTAATTTGGCACAAACTAACCACTTAAGTATTCACAGAAATGCAGCTAAAGAATTCGAACCTCTGATATCAAGCATGAAGATACAAATTTTGAGGCGAAGATCAATGTAATGCTCCTTCCATTAGCTCTTGGGAATATTTATAGTAGCACAGGAAAACACACTAGAGCCGACCCTTTAAAAATGAGGGTTCGACCTCTACTTATAGTTTTGCAAAATTAAAATTATCAAGAACATTACAAAGATCAATTTTTTGACAGTGCAATAGAGAGTTCTTGTTGGCATTTGCTTACTGGTACACCCTTCAAGAAATCCATTGTAGGTGGACCACCATGGTAGCTCGAGGCCTCTACAACTTGTTGGTCACTTGGCACAAACTAGAGTTCAGGCCATTGGATATTATGCATCATCATTGATCCTTCTTGGAAGCCATCTACCATCATCGATCTGTAACCACCTCTAGTTCTATCTTCTTGAAAACCCTCGATGCTTCAGCTTCCTCTCCAACTGACTATTACAATTCTAGTGAAGAAATATCTTTAAATACCTCAGATTCTTTGACACAATCCCCACCATTGATCTCCCCCATTGTATGGCTATGATTCATTCTAGATATAAGATTATTATAATGGTAGGGAGAACATAACACCATTCTACTTTGAAAATATTGATGATATCATCCTTTATATCTTAGAAACTATAGAATACCAATCTAGATTTGAAATGCCTTGAAGGCTAAGTGGGATCGAATCCGCTCTTTATTCTTCAAGTTTCTTCATTGTTCACAAAGTATTCATCAATCCACACAAAAATATTGATGACATCATCTCTTCTTAAAAACTTTTACGGATTCCATTCTGGGTTGAGCAAGTGTATTGGCATATGATCATCATTCTGGACCCATCACAATGTAAAATGACTCTTTCTCCATTCTACATTATCTTTAGAATAAAACATTCCTTATCACCATTCTAGAAAGGAATTAGTCAAAATCATCTCTTGCCATGAATCCGCATCTACTACGTTCACAAAATTCCACCTTGTCACCATTCTTGGAAAAAATATTCTATGTATTCTTCGAAATCATGCGCTCCAACACTTAGCCACTCGTGAGATATTCAAAATATCAAGCGGTCACCAATCCACACTTTTTTCCTACTGATGTCATCCTTTATCAAAATATTTTGTGGATTCGGGATGCGTCGCTAGTCCGGAGCCAAAAACAAAAGAAGTCTTCCGGAATTGCTCCAAGCATGAAAATTTACTAAGTTTTAGGTGGGCTCGTGGCTTCTATTGTGGATCCACTCCAAAATACACTGTAAGGTGTGCGAAATGAGGAATTTATGACTTAGGCAAAATTTGTAAAATTTTCCTAAGTATGTGGCCATTTTGGGCCTACATTTTGGTGCCTCCTAGGTGGATTTGCTTGCAAAGCCAATGAACTCAGAGTCTTATCCATTGGGCCTTAGGAGTCAAACATACTTATCTCTAAAAATATATTTTATAGAATAACTTCCATATAAACACTACCCTCTAAAAGTTTTGACAATATTCTTAGAGAGTAAAGGTTCATATGGAAGTGATGCCAAAAACATTTAGAATCATTCATTTATAATGAGATTATACTAAAATATAGGTTTTCCATTATCTTCAAAAATTAGACATAAGTCTACTCTTTTTATAAGGCCTTATTTCAAGAAATGCCTTCACACATAGTCTGTGCTCTTCTGCCTCTATAGGCTTCATGCCTTTATTGCTCATTTCTGACAATTGTCAGAGTCAAAACAAAAATACAAAACTCATGCATATGTACAAAACAAAAATGAACTAAGTGTGAGCCCCTTCTGGGCCTGTAACCACTCCATCCTGCTCTTCTTCTTCATGGGCCTCTTCCTCGACCTCTTCTTCTTCTTCTTCTTCTGGAGCAGGTGTTTTCTGACTCCTTCCTCCAGAAGTATCACCAAACAACTGAACCATCAATTTTAAATATTGTAGAGCCTGTTCCCAGGCTGCTTCAGAGGGATTTGATGTTTCTTTGAGCTTCTTATAAACATATTGTAGCTCTCCAATGTCCTCATAGTTAGCAACATTCCCTCTATTTACCAGATCTTCCATGAGATCTCTCAACCGAGTAAAATCAATAATCAATTGGACAACTTGTTCTTGGGGTAGTGGCTCTTCTAGAGAATCTATTCTAGATTCATCCTACAAATTCTCATTAATGCTCTTCTGGATCTCTTCCATGGATAACAAGTTGTGATCCTCCATCCATAGGCCTTTGAAGCCAACTTGAATCATTTCTTTGTTCAATTCAACAACATCCTTAATCACCCTTTCAATCCTGTCAACCAACAGCCAGGCTCTTTGAAGTGCCCTATGCTTTTTAACCACTATCTTGGTAGCAACTCTAGTGAGATTCCATTCTTTATTAGGAATAGGTTTAGCAGAATCACTGAGTCTGCTATCAACCAACCTGTACATTTTCTCTACCAAAATCACCATATGCTAAAACTCTCCTATGATATGACCTAGCTCTTTCTGAATATTGGAGAGTAGGTGGCTGACATCATCAAGATAATCAATAACAAGTTGAAGCCCTGAAAATTTCTCCTGGACCTCAGAAAGCAACTCTTTTCTAATATTTTTCAACTCATTCTTAGAAAATCCTGAAGACTTAGCTTTCTCGATTTGAAGCTGATGCTTTAAATTCTGAATTTCTTTCGCTTGATCTTCATTCAACTTCTTTTGCTCTTCTAATTGGTCCTTTAGTTTATTGGCTTCTTGAAACTTCTCTTGCCAACCCTTAGCCTCTTTTCTCAGAGCCTTTTCCACTTCCTTTTGATTACTCAGACTCTTCTTGAGCTTTTCAACCTGTTTCTCCAATTTTTCCACCTTCTCTCTGACTATATCATTTTTCACATAGAAGGTATCCAAGTGGGCTTTGGCTATAATCAACTCATCTTCCTCAGGAAGCTTTTCAATATCTTCTATGACCTCCTCCACTCGATAATCTTGAACAATCATCTCAGTTTCAGGTTTGCTCACCAGTGGAGTCATAGATCTTGATACTCTCTATCTAGAAATAGGGTCAACATACATGCTTCTTCTTCTGATAACCATCCTGCTGGAAGGCTTAGCAAGCTTCTCTACCCAATAATCATTTATACTTTGAGTGGTTGCCTGCTCTTTTGATATAGTGATAGGTCTTGAGAGACCAGCAGCCAAGGGAGATGAAGATACTAGAAATGAAAGGGTGGACTAAACTGCTGATGATGGGGGTGTGGAGATAGTTACAATAGCTTCTATGACAATAGTGGACTCTATAACTACTACTATTGTTGTTATTGGTAGACTCATAGGAACCGATGCAAGACTAACAATTGGATGGATGGTGGTACTTGGAACAACATGTCCCATAGATGGTGATGATAGAAATGGTGAATATGGAATGATGGGAGATGATGAAGTGGGAACCTCAGATGCTAAAAATAGAATTTGAGGTGGTTGTGATGAAATAGAAGTGACTTGTACCTCAATGGCTACTGATGACACATGTGGTGGACTGTGAGAGGGAGGAGGTACTCTTGTCATATCTTCTTGGTCAGAAAGGGAGGGAGATTTCTTTGGGGATTCATGAGGATGTAGAGGAGAAGAGGGATTAGAAACCATACCTTCACCTACAGATGTAGGGTGCTCTTGCTCTATCTCTATTTCTTGCTACTGTTGATGAATCAATTCTTCTATAATAGAATTAGCTACCTCTTTTGCAATCTCCTCCATATCCATTTTTTGTTTCTTTGAAATTTCTCTTTCCTCTCTTTCTGGAACTCTTTTAGTCCTTCTATGAACCAATTGGAAAGCAGCCATCTCATTCTCATATTCCTCTTCTGATTCATTTCCTTGCATAACTCTAAAAATTAGAACTTGCTCAGAAATATGATGTAATTGTACTGATGTTGTAGGGGTAAAATATAGGGGTTTGAACTTGAAACTTTCATCCTTCTTTTTCTAGTCAATATCTGTGTCTAGAGGCTGACCTCCCAGAGCTAAGCGTTTAGGCCTAGATACTATTTCAATAATTGGAGTACTGACAACCTTTTCTCTAGAATATTGCATTTTTCTCATCAGTTGAGCCCCCTTAGGAAACTTCTCCACTTGCTCAGTGGTAGGATGAAAAGTTTTCAATACTTGGGGTGTTGTCAAAGGAGTTTCTGGCTCTTCTAGTTGAGCTTCTTGATCTGTAGGTGGAGGGAGGGATTCAGAGCCATTTTGGGGTTTTTCAACCATCAATACTATGTTTCTGACATCCTTCTATCTCCAAGTCCCAATATTTTCATTATATCTTTTTGAAAACTCTTTATCAATTTTCATTCCAAACTTGGACTTAGGTTTTCCAATTTCAATCCTCATTCTCCACCAATCTGATATTTTTACTATATTCCATTGTCCTTCTTCCTCAGCTTCTTCAATAGCTTCTCCCTCAGGCTGAGGATCCTTTTTCTTTGAAGTCTCCCCTTCAATATTACTAATTGTAGCTTCTGTAATCCGATGACTTGGCTTCTTGTCAGGATCAAAATCAATAATTTTCTCATAAAAATCCAACCATGGAGGCAACTGACTCATATTTGAGACATTCCACTCTAAAAGAGTAGTCTCATCATTGTTTCTACCCTGTTCAAAATGAGCTCTGGGCCTCTTTTCAAACTTATAGGCCTTTTCTCCATTTAGGGCTTTATTCCTTGTAGTAAAAATGCCATCAGGGTCATAACTCCATCTTTGGGGGATATAAAATAGACCTAACCTATCAAGGTATTGGTCAATTAGTTGGCTCTGCCCCTTCTTGGTGATGGTAATGTCCTCCATAGTGTGGTGGGTAAGCAAAGACTTTCTCTTTCTCCTAGAACCATAGTTCACATCGATGTACTCCACCTGCCTCAAATATTCTAAGGCAAAAAGCCTCTCCATGACAAAGTGGGGCAGGAGAAAAGGTTTACCCATGAAACCATACAATCTGATAACTGTGCCCTCGATCAAAAAATACCAGTCTCCTTCTTCTGCACCCTTTGTTCTCAGAATCTGCTCAGCCAAGGGTGGCAATCTAGGGCACTTTCCATACATTATCCTTAGGGCAGGTCCAAGAAATTCTAAATTGAATCTATAATAAGACTCACTGCTTCTCAAATGACTTATCCAGTAATAAATTGATAAGGGTTCCCCATCATTGGTTTTATCCTTGATCAAAATCCAAGACATTCTATATTTAGTGGTAGCATAGAACATCCACACTAGACTTGAGCAATGCCTAAAACTAGGAGCATCAGAGCCCCTTTTCATACTTACTAGCTGCTCATGTATCCTCTGTGCGAGAAAAGTTGGCCAATCAAAATAAATCACCCTAGTCCCCTTTTCTCCCACATCTTTCTCATACATTATTTCATTAGAAATACAATAAGTTATGATAATTTTCCAGCCATATACCATTCTATCAGAGTCTAAACCCTCCATACAAGCCAACATAGAAAATAGGATGGGGTTTGCAAATTTGTTAATAGAGATAGGGACCTCAGGCAATTTTTTCTTGGGCTTAGTATCAAGCTGCTTATAAACCCATATTTTAAATGACTCACCATCATTAGCTCACTTCTCCAAAGAGTAAAACCCAGCCTTCTCAGTGACCCTAAATGGTTTTGGTATTACTGATGGTTCAGACCCTAGGGCAAAGAGTTTATGACAAAAAGAGATAGTGATATTGAAAAGGGTTTCGCCCTTAGAGGTCTTTACTACTTTGGCCAATGGGTCATAGTATTTAACTATGGTAGCTATTAATTCTGGATAGGGATGAATCGAATCATAGATATAAAAAGAGAGATAAGAAAGGATAACACATCTACCTTCCATAGACAAAGCAACTCTCTTCTTGTATCTATCATTCACGTTCCTTCTTAGCTTTGTTATTTTTGTGAGGACCATTTCTATGTCCACCATGGCTTTAGCTTTGTCGAGGTACGGTGCCACCACATTTTTCTCTGGAGCTTCGAACTCTTGAACATCTTTCGAAGCCATTCTGATAGTGATAAATATTGTTCTCTCTATAATTTGTAGCAAATTCTTTAGAGTATCACTTCGCCTTCTTACCACTCTGTGGATGCAAATAGCTACTAAATGAGCCTCGTGTATGCTTTTTCATCACTTTTATTTTTTGGAGCATGTGTATCTTCCACCATTAATGCAGCTGCTGCATGACCTCCCTGCTGGCACACTTTCCAACTTCTAATAATTCCCTTCGGTGGCTCAATGATGGCATTCTATCTTTTCATTGGCCAAAAATTCAAATTACGTTGCCACCTCATTGCACCTCTTCGGCTACTCTTTGGTTATGGCATGAGTTCATTAGCATTGAATGCGGGATCATTCTCTGATTTCCATGTGGCATGGTCATGAAATCACTGCTTGGCTCCTCTTTGATTTTGAAATCGGTGAATTAAGAGCCTTTTGATTTTGTTGACACTTAGTAAATTCTATGCATGAGTTTCCATCTTGGTTTCGCTCCACCTTGCATTAGCTTCGAAAGGTTCCCAGATTGGAAACACCTTTGCTCTCTTTTGACCATCGACTCTCTTTTTGTGGGATAAAAACCTTAACACCATTCCATGGGGAACTTAGTGTATTTTTATGTGGCTTCAAGCGTTTGTCATTTTGGAAGAATTTACATGCATTCAAGTGTGGAATGGAACTTTGTTGTGTACTTAGTCAACACTTAGTCATTTTTTGTAATTTTTTTCTTTTTTCAATATTTTTCAAAGAAAACTGATTACAAAGTGCAGAAAGAAATTAAAGTACAAAGTGCATAAAGGAGGGGAAATAATTATACAATGTATATACATATGTTACAATGAGCTCATTTTTTACACATAGTAGAGCTTGAGATGAAAACCATTCACTGGAATCGGTTGTATGTTTCCCTTTGGATCCTCTAGCTGAAATACATTGGACTCCTTGGCTTCTACTATTTTGAAAGGACCATCCCAAAAAGAATCAAACTTTTCATGCTTGCCTGGCTTTGCTCTATCAACATTCCACCTGAGAACTGAGTCTCCAACTTGGAATTTTTTGAATCTGGCCTTCTTATCGAACCATGCTTTGATATCTGAGGAATGCTTTTGAAAATTGTCATATGCCTGAGCTCTATTCTCTTCCAATTGTAGCAAGTGAGTCAACCTGGTCTTTACCGGATCTTCTTCTGACTCTTCCTCTGTATTGACAAGCTTAAGTGTTGGGATCTCCAAATGAATGGGTAATACTACCTCCTTGCCATATACTAGTGCATAAGGGGAAGTCTTGATGGACTTTTTTATAGTAATCATGTCTACCCATAGAGCCTGGTCTAGCAATAGGTGCCAACTTCTTTTGTTACCTTCAAGTGATTTTCTCAAAATCCTTAACAAGTTTTTATTGGTAGATTCTGCCAGTCCATTACCCTATGGATAGTAATTTGAAGTATTCTTAAGAGTAATGCCATATTTTCTGGAAAACTCAATATACTTGGCTCCTATGAAAGTTGGGCCATTATCACTTACCAAGGCCTCTGGAACTCCAAACCTTGAAATCAAATTTTCCATAAAATTGATCACAACTTCTTGATCTGATTTCTTGGTAGGAATAGCCTCTACCCATATGGTGAGATAATCTATGGTAGTTAGGATAAACTTATGTTCTACTGAGGAATTGGGGTTGATGACTCCAATGAAGTCTAGTCCCCATTGTTGAAAAGGTTCTTCAACTTGTATTGGCTTGAGGGGAAATGCAACATTCCTTGTCCTTCCAACATATCTTTGACATTTATCATAGGCTCTGGTGATCTTGAAAGCATCAGTGAATACAATAGGCCAATAATAGCCTGCTCTTATGATTTTCAAAGTTGTAACTCTACCTGAGCTATGTCCACTAGTTGGTCCTCCATGGAACTCTTCCATGACCTTCTTTTGTTGATCATCTTTTAAGCACTTTAGAAGAACTCCATCCAAATTTCTCTTATACAGGCCTTCTGATAGTAATGCATATTTTAAAGCATGAAGCCTATATCTCCTCCTCTGGGAAGCATTTATATTTGGGGGGCATATTCCAGTTTGGAAATACCTGATCATCTGGTCAACCCAATCAGAATCTATAGTTTGTGCTTCTTCCACCTGATCTTCATCTGCTGTTTGGCAAGCTATCATTTCTGCTAATGTTGTAGCCTCTGTTAGACCTTGGCAAAGGGCTCTACCCCTTACCAATTTGGTGGGATGTATTTCTACATCATATTCTTAGATTTTGGTAATCCACCCGACTCTTTTATCTCCTAGATCACCCTAAAGAATAAAACTTCTTACATCTGGATGAACCACATATACCAGGGTCTTGCTCTGTACCAAATACTGCCTAAACTTCTTCAGTGACTTCATCACAACAAATACTTGTCTTTCAATAAAGTTGTATTTGACCTGATAATCATGTAGTGTCTGGCTCCAAAAGAACATAGGATGTTCTTCCCCTTGATCATATTTTTGGGTGAGTACTGAGGCATAACTTTCTTCAGCTCCATATGCATAAAGAATAAAATATTTACTAAAATCTGGGTTTACCAGTACTGGGGCTATTGCAATGGACTGTTTGATAATCTCAAAAGCTTATTTCCTAACTTCAGTCCATTTGAACTCAACATTCTTCTTGAGTAACTCAGAAATAGGCCTGACCTTCTATGCAAAGTCAGAAATGAATTTCCTAACAAAATTGATCTGGCCTAGAAAATACTACAAGGTCTTCTTATTTGTGGGCAAAGGAAGAGCAAGAATTGATCTGATTCTATCTGGGTCTATGGCCATGCCTTCTTTTGAGACCACATGCCCTAGCAGCTTTCCTTCATGGACTACAAAGAATGACTTCTTAGGATTGAGCGAAATACCAAATTCTCTGCATTTCTGAAAAACTTGCTCTAGGTGTGATAGGTGATCTTTCTTATCATGGGAAAATATAGTCATATCATCTAAATAAATCAGAATGACTTTGTTGATTAGTGCACCAAAGGCATAATCCATGGCTCTCTAGAATGTAGCTCCTGCATTGGATAACCCAAAAGGTATTCTCTGGTATGCAAATGTACCCCATTTTGTGGTGAATGTTGTTTTATACTGGTCTTCATATTTCACCCAAATTTGGTTGTATCCAGAGTAACCATCCAGTAGTGAGAACCTCTCTGCTCCTACCACTACCTATAATATCTGATCAATTTGAGGGAGGGGGTAGTGATCCTTAAGGGATGCTTGGTTCAGATTTCTAAAGTCCACACACAAGCGTATATCCCCATTCTTTTTTCTTATGGGTACCAAGTTGGCTACCCAAGTAGAATGTTTTATTGGGTATATGATCTTAGCCTTTAACAACTTTAAGAGCTCTTCTCTCATAATGGCCTCGATCCTTGGATTGACTGGCCTCTGCTTCTACCTAAATGGTTTTGCATCAGGCTCTAGCTCAATAGTATGTTGGATAACCTTTTTGTCATACACCTTGAGGTCCTCATATGACCAAGCCACAATGTCTTGGTATCTTAAGCATAAAGCTTTGATATCTTCTGCTTCCTCTGGTGAACATCGGACTCCAACATTGAGCTTCTTTTCTATACCGACTTCAACTTCTTTATAGATTTTTTCATTGACCTTCATGGCTCTGGTCTTCTTTCTGTCCTCATTATCAAACAAACTCTCAAGGGTGACCAACCCTCTTGGGATATGATTATTTCTTAGTTGGATAATGTCTTGCTGATCAATTTCTTCTGAATTCTCTTCTTGGATAGTGGAGAGACATGCTTCTCTCACCAGAAAGTCAACTATTTGTTCATCACTTTCAAAAACCTACCAAAAAATCTGCTTGTCTAGTACTGTAGGTCTAAAAATCATTTTAATTCCCTTGGCCTTCTTGATTCCAAAGTCTATATAAGGGTTGAAGTTAGCTCCCTTTGTTTCTAATGAATCAGCCAAAGTATTCTTTTCTCTGGGAATAAAATTTAAATTTAGGGCATCAAAAGATTCCATTAAATCCCATACCCTATTTCTGTAAGCTTTTAAGTAATGGTGCTTACTATTGCACCTATTTCTTACTTGATGGACTATCAACTCAGAATCACCATATATGTTCAAAATATTAATGCCCATGCTTTTTTCTTGTATCAATCTGAGACACAGGGCCTCATATTCTATAACATTGTTAGTACATGACCATGTCAGTCTGTAAGAAAAATTCTTTGTCCCTTCTGATTGGGATTGTAGGACCACACCAGCTCCTGCACCATTTTTGCATTTAGCACCATCAAAGTGCATGATCCATGTTTCTTTCTCTCTCAGATATTGGTTGGATATAGTAGGGATTTTCCTTTCTGATTCAGTTGAGATGCTATATGTTCCCATACCAGTTCTGAATTGACTATAATCTTCTCTGAAAGGCAACTCATCCTCAATGTCCAACTCTTCAATGTTTTCCACTAGCTCAAATTCTTCCAAGGGATTAAGATTGCACATATCCTCCTCAATATTTTCAATGTGATAAGCTACTAGTTTTTTAGGTGTTATCCTTATTCTCTTTCCTTTGAAAGGAATTACCATGCTAGAATAATCCATGTACATACATCCCCCTAGATTTGTAGTAAACTCTCTTGAAAGACATAATCCAAAATAGGGTTCTAAGTCAACCACAACTATTTCTTGCACTATTGTTACCTCAGGGGCTCTGTGCAACCTCATTAGTACATCCTTAATGACTCCAACTATCTTGACCGGTGTCCCATCTAGTTGTAACACTCCAGGACAAGATCGGGTATACTCCATACCCATCTCCTCATAGACTACTTTAGGCATAACTGTAGTTGATGCTCCTGAGTCAATCATACAATTTTGGACTACCCAACCTTCCATTCTTAGGGATATATAGAAAGGAGGAGGCTTATTCTTTAGAATAGTAGGTGTCATTTCTTTCTTTTCTGATGGCATACTAAGGATTGTAGTGGCCAACCTATTCTATGGATTTTTGTTGAGGGAAGCTTTAAGCAGGTCAATCTGACCAGGAATGAATAGAGTGTCATACAGGCTAGCTTTTGATGGAATATTTTTCATCTCTTCAACAATGTTGTATTCAGACTTAGTCAAGGAGAGTTTTTCCAGCCTTCTTTCTGGCTCACCATATCTTCTTTTATATTTTTGGGTGGCCTCTAATATTTGTCTTTTAGTAATAGAGGGGAACCTAAGCCTTTCTTGATCTTCATATTTAGATCTCATTCGGTCTCCTTCTGTTTCCTTTTTCGGTCTCTTAGGAAGACTATCTATCTTCTCTTTTCCCTTAGCTTGAGGAATAGGGAAAGTGTCACTACTTTGAGGGAGGGGATCAACTCTCTTTTGGGAAGGGACTTGGAATTGCCCCATTTTTTGGGGATCTACTTGCAAAGCTTTCTTCCCAGACCTTGTCATAATGACAATTGGGCTTTCCTCATCTAACTCTTTCCCAACCATGATTTGATCAGGGTGCCATAACATATTAACTCTCCCCTTTTGATTCCTTTCAGCTTGATCCATAGCTTTTTGAACATGGTGTTGGTACATCACACAAGACTGTGAGTCATGGGGGTCATTGCATACTAAACACCAAACATTCGTAAGAGTAGTATCTGAAGAACATTCTGGCTCCTCATATACTACATTCACCCTAACCCCAATATCGTTACTAGGACCAGGTCTCTGATATTTGTTTACATATGGAAATATCCTCTATTGTGACCTTTCTTGGTCTCTCTTTTCCATTGAATTCATTCTATTACTCAGAGTTTTTAGAGTATTTTGTATATCCAGGATAGCAAAAAACTCCTGAGATGATTGAGAAGGAAGGGGAGGAAAAGGGGTTGTAGAGGATATAGGCTTTGGTTGAGGGATCACATTCATTTGTGGATATGGAGATGATAAAGAAATGGGGTCCATGTAAGAGGGGTTCGTGGATTGAATTTGGCTACTAGTGGTTTCTGAGTTGTAAGGTAGCATAGTTTTGGGGGAAGTCTTCCGACATTAATTAGGATATTTTCAGCATGAACTACTACATTATAAACTTGGGGGAAGGTTTCTACTCCTGATTGTTGTGTCTGTAGCCCTAAATCTGATCCAAGAGCTCGGATATAATACATATAAGCTAAACATGTAGTTGGTATGGTAGTGGGGGAATTCTTTTCCATGTTCTGCTAAATCTCAAATTGAAATCTGAGATAGTTTCTTGTTGAGTTTTCTGCATGGATGTAAACTGGTTAAGCAGAGAAAAGGGGTCAGTAGATTCATTAAATTCCTCTATGAATGGCTCAGCTAATGCTTGCCATGAAGTGATAGTATTGTCTTCCAGAGTTCTAAACCAATGCAATATCTTTCCTCTGAAGGATAGGGCTAGAATCCTTACAATAATATCCTCTTCTTTTATGTTGTGGATTGCTTGCAGAGTTCAAGATATCTTGATAGTGCTCATAAGTTATTTTCCCAGATCCATCATAAGTGGGGATAGCTTTAGATACATCTTGGGGGATGGCATTCATTTGGGCTAATCTAAGAGGACCGACTGTGTTCCAGCTGGGGTACTTCTGTAATGGCTGATTAGGAGCCACATTTTGTGCCATATTTCTAGTTGTAGGTCTTATTGGGGGAACTATTGGATGGACTATAGGATTTTCTTCTAGAAGCTCTTCCTCTATGAGGAAATATTGATTCAAACTTCTGGCAATAGTAGCCCCTCTATAAGGTAACTCATAGTAAAAATAGGAGTTAGGGTTATTCCTTTTGAAAGACCTGGTATACATGAAAGGACACTGGTCTATAGGGATAATTATTTTTCTGAGTCTAAAGACCATGGAGTCGCTAGGTGAACTTGCTCTTCTCCACTTACAAGGTCAAGACAATTCACCAAATCTTGATTCCTTCGGGTTGAGATAATAATAACTCATTTGATGGGTTTCATGTTCCTTGTGAACTGGTCCCACCGGGCATGCCAAAAACTATTGGGCACTAAATTGCATCAAGTTTTACTCAATACTACGGCTGTCTATCTTCCTACTTTCTATCCAGGCTTGCACCCGATAGCTACAACTCAACACTCAATATTGGATGGACCAAAATAGAGTTTTTGATCCAACCTCCAGAGTAGGTTGGTTCCTTGTCAACTTAAATAGGATGTTGACACAATTATGCTCACTTAGGGTTTGAAGGTTAGGGTAAGAAAATGTTAGGGTTAGAGAAATGTGAACAATAGTGGATGGATAGGCTAACAACATTGCACCATAATAAAAATCTCTAAAAAACTAACCCAAAGACACATAACTCAGACCAACATTATCTCAAATTGGATGATTCTTCATTCATTAATGCATAATAGAGAAATATTGCAGACAATGATTTCAATATCCAGACAATGATAATCCAAATAACATAATTCACCAATATCTAGATTCTATAGAAATACACTTTCTAACAATAAATATCAATCTCAAAAGTAGATTTCAATTACTTTAATAGCTAGTAATCCATTAATTTGGCACAAACTAACCACTTAAGTATTCATAGAAATGCAGCTAAAGAATTTGAACCTCTGATATCAAGCATGAAGATACAAATTTTGAGGTGAATATCAATGTAATGCTCCTTCCATTAGCTCTTGGGAATATTTATAGTAGCATAGGAAAACACACTAGAGCCGACCCTTTAAAAATGAGGGTTCGACCTCTACTTATAGTTTTTCAAAATTAAAATTATCAAGAACATTACAAAGATCAAATTTTGATAGTGCAATAGAGAGTTCTTGCTGGCATTTGCTTACTGGTACACCCTCCGAGAAATCCATTGTAGGTGGACCACCATGGCAGCTCGGGGCCTCTGCAACTTGTTGGTCGCTTGGCACAAACTAGAGTTCAGGCCATTGGAGATTATGCATCATCATTGATCCTTCTTGGAAGCCATCTGCCATCGTCGATCTGTAACCACCTCTGGTTCTATCTTCTTGAAAACCCTCGATGCTTCAGCTTCCTCTCCAACTGACTGTTACAACTCTGGTGAAGAAATATCTTTAAATACCTCAGATTCTTTGACACAATCCCCACCATTGATCTCCCCCATTGTATGGCTATGATTCATTCTGATATAAGCTTATTATAATGGTAGGGAGAACACAACACCATTCCACTTTGAAAACATTGATGACATCATCCTTTATATCTTAGAAACTATGGAACACCAATCCGGCTTTGAAATGCCTTGAAGGCTAAGCGGGATCGAATCCGCTCTTTGTTCTTCAAGTTTCTTCATTGTCCACAAAGTATTCACCAATCCGCACAAAAATATTGATGACGTCATCTCTTCTTAAAAACTTTTGCGGATTCCATTCTGGGTTGAGCAAGTGTATTGGCGTATGACCATCAATCCGGACCCGTCACAATGTAAAATGACTCTTTCTCCATTCCGCATTATCTTCAGAGTAAAACATTCCTCATCACCATTCCGGAAAAGGAATCAGTCAAAACCATCCCTCTCGCCAATCCGCATCTACTACGTTCACAACATTCCGCCTTGTCACCATTTTGGGCAAAAATATTCTATGTATTCTCTAGAATCATGCGCTCCAACACTTAGCCGCTCGTGAGATATTCAAAATATCAAGCGGTCACCAATCCACACCTTTTTTCTGCTGACGTCATCCTTTATCAAAATATTTTGTGGATTCGGGATGCGTCGCTAGTCCGGAGCCAAAAACAAAAGAAGTCTTCCGAAATTGCTCCAAGCGTGAAAATTTACTAAGTGTTGGGTGGGCTCGTGCCTCCTGTCGTGGATCCGCTCCAAAATACACTGTAAGGTGTGTGGAATGAGGACTTTATGACTTAGGCAAAATTTGCAAAATTTTCCTAAGTATGTGGCCATTTTGGGCCTACAATTACCAAATTTAAATCCAATTCCAAAATCAAGAGAAGATTGATTTCTAAACACATCAAGAGCACTATCACTTCAAGGTTATTCTTTCTAGTTTATACAATGCTTTTGTAAGTTTCCAAGCATTTATGAACCAAAGTATTCATTAAATATCTTCATAAATTTGTGCTTGTTATCTTTGATAAAATATTAATTGGAATATCTATCTAGGATACATTTTTTCTGCTAAACATGTTTGCACATATCCCACAAAAACAAAGGTTTTATGTGATTGGTTTCTACCAAATGGATTTAATAAGAATTGTGGTTTCTTTAGTTTAATAATGTTCTATAAAAGGTTTATGTTGAATATTTCTTCAATAGTTATCCCTCTCACAAACCTTGCCAAGAAGAATATTTTATGTTAGACTTATGAGGCATAAAAGTCATTTTATTCCATTAAGAATTCTCTTGTCTCTATTTTGGTATTAGCCACTCCTCACTTATCTGATCAATTTGTTCTTGATATTGATCCTTTTTAATTTGGAATTGGAGTTATATTTCTAAGGAAGACCATTCTATTACCTTCAAAACTAGGAATATAAATGCTAGGAAAAGGTACATGTCAATTTATTGTAAAGAGATGTTAAATTTTCATGCAATGACTAAATGGTGTGAACTTCACCTAAGATAAATATTTTATTAATGTTAATCATATCATTCTAATTATCTTTTGACATGAGGACCCTTATTGAGAAACAACAAAAGTGGGCAGCCAAGTATAAGCTTATGATTTGATATCATATATAAAAAGGCAAAAAAAAAATAGTTGTTGATTCCTTGCCATGTAAGTATGATGTAATTGTATTTCATTACATCCCTATTATTTATACCATTTGGAAAGTATACCTTCTTCAAAATTACACATATGACATTTTTGTTAGAAGATAGTAAGATGATCTTATTGGCCAAGTTTGATAGACACTGATATAAGCCTACAAGTAATATTAATATAATCCTAAGGGTAAGTGTGATGTACTCTTTATGTAATCCTATAAACAATGGCTTGATGTATTTACCCCTAAAAGGATTGACTAATCTACTTTTATAGTTAATATTAACCTTTATGAAGGGTTTAGTAACTTATGGTTGAGATTAACTTAACATTAAACTTCATGTTGCCTTAGGTTAATGTGATATTAATTATCAATATTGGGGATTAGGTATCTAACATAAATAATCTCCAACCATTAATCTATTGTATGTGTATATCATGATATATTTTCTTGATCTATTATTGTAGGTGCCACCTTGGGTATCCACCCCTATTCTTTTATCTACTTGATCTTTCTATTTTAATTATTTATTCTATTGCATATGACTTGTGGTGAATCTTATGCTTCATTTTAATTTTGGAAAGTATCATGCAATCTAATATGGTATCAGAGCAGATATAGAGTAGTTTCATTTGGTTATAAAGGAAGACATTTTTTCAATATTTTTAAAAGATAATTTTTTTTTTTTTGTAGTTTTTTGGGTTTCTCTAAGGGTCCCTAATGGGAACTTGGATTGTGATGATATATTGTGTGACAATGAATAATTAGCTTAGGATACATATGTATTTATAGGTTCATCATGTTTTCCCTTTTGGTATTTTATTTATCAAATGGATTATTCTAGTGATAACCTAAATAAGCCAATTTTGCTAAAGAAAAGAGGATCATTTTTTTGGATTTTTCACAAAGCTCGTTTACCTTTTCTACTTTAGATTTTTGGCATAGATGAGAGGATAATCTGAATGGTTTTTGAAGCTAAGAAGAAGAGTCTAGAAATTTTACAAATTACTCTAGTTTCTAGATAAATGTGGGGTAAGTTGTAGTGCATGGAAGAGATCTCTAAGCCACTTGACAAGTTGTTAGAATGATCTAAAACTTTTTCATGCCACTTTGGCTAGAGAGGATTGCTTGATAATTTACATTCTAAAAAATGATTGTATAGGGAAAATCATGGTAGATATGGAACACTTGTTAGATTTTTTATAATCTTTACAAATTTTTAGGAATCCCAAATTAGTACATTTGATGAATTCATCGTATTCACATTTGTTTCTATATTTAAATGTTTTCTTTCCCTCCAAAATTTAATTTTTAAATTTTTTAAAAATCTAAATATTTTGTCAAAAATATTTTGTATTGGAGAGAAAGCAACAAAAAAAGGTATTTTTTACACTTTTGTGTTTTGAAGATGGAGAGTAAGGTCACAATCTACCTTTGGTACAATAGTGTTATAAGATGGTAATCTAGAATTATTGGCCAAGTTTGATATATGATGATGTAAGCATATGGACAACCTTGATATAATCCTAAGGAGCAAGTGTTATGCATTCTTTTTGTAAGCCTATGAGAAATGGTTTGATGTATTTACCCCTAGAGAGATTAGTTGATCCACTTGTATGGTTAAACCTAGCTAAAACTTTATTAAATGTCTAGTAAATTATGGTTGGATTTGACTTACCCTTGAGCCTTATATCATCCTAGGTTAATGTGATAAATAATATTTAATCCTAGTAATTAGGTATTGTAATGAATCCAATGTAGCGACATTGACTAACTTAGTTTTTATTAGCTTGGGCCCTAGGTTACAGTAGTCATTCCTTGAGAATTAGGGTTAGGGTTAATGTTGATTTAGTCTATAAATAGGGAGAGTTATGTTGTAGCTAGAATTGAGAGCTTCCTCCATGAGGGTTTCACTCCCACTCCATATTTGATGCTCTAAAATTATTTGAGCGGGAGGTCTCCTTTCTCCAACTCTAGATCTGGCTGCTAGGTATGCTTAGTTTCTCTATTGTGGTTTGTGACCAGGGCATTTTTATTACTGGGGGTCTTGCTGGTATGTTCTACTCTCTTATGGGTTAAGCATTATCACTCTTAGCTGGGGTAGTGGTTTGAATGTTGAACTAAACCTGTAGGGGTGATCCTGGACCATTAGAATGCAGTGGAAAATTTTGGTTGTTGATTCCTTGGCTAGCTATTGCTCTAGTTGGTGGGTGTGTTGGGTGGTTGTATTTCTTGGGTTGTTTGCTAGTTTCGGGGACTTGGTTGGATTGTGCAACATTTCTTCTAGGTTTGGTAGTTTCATGTTTTTTATAGCTTTCTAGGGAGAGGAAAGGGCCATCTATCGACCCAAACCCATTGGGGTGAGCTTGGTATGGTGTTTGGTTGCAAAAATATGATTGTATTTCCTTGGATGGATTTGAATCTAATGGCTTAGCTGCTCTGGTTGTATTGTTACAACACCGATATAGCTAACTTGTTTATAATTCCTAGTTCACCTATTCACTATTTTATATTTATAGATGTAGGTTGTTTATTTTTTTATCATATATGATATTACATTCTAATTTGCTTTAAGAACGGATCTGCCCTCCTTAGTTTTTAGGAATACACCCTCCTGAAGTGGCAATTATAATTCATTTTTCCTTCTTCGTAACTTTGTTCTATAATTGTTGTATAATAATTATGCTCCAAGTGGTATTAGAGCCATCAAACCTATGCAAGTGAGAAGAATAAAAGTGGTCCATTGAATTGATAAAAATAGCAAAAAAAAATATTTCCTGTCCTCGATATTCACAAGAGTCACAGGCTCCTTAGTTGAGCGTACGCAGGTTGCAAAAATTACAGGTAGAATTTGTTGTTCAGGAGAGACATCTGAAAAATAAAAAGAAGGAAAAATAAGAACGTGAATGCTCAAGGAACACAGGGGAAGATAAAACATGAACATTTTTTTCTCCAATTATCATCAAATGTCACGTTTGATAATAACATTCATCGAAATAAGGAGTAAAATCATGGACAACTGTGTAAAATAAGAGCAGAGTGCAGGTATCATTCTAAAATAAATCAATATGAAGAAACTCTTGGTGTGGTTTTGGGATATCCAAAGCAAAAACAAATACAAACATCGCTAATTTAAATCCGTCACCTCTACTACACAAATGTATGGTTTGTAGTTGAAAGAAATAAATTTTGCGTCATCCAATCAAAGCACCAGGTAACATTAATAAATTAATTTTTATAAGGTTTAAATTTGCATTTCACCATCCAAGTTTAAAGCATTATCCTACATATAGCTGGGAGATTAAATTTTAGCCTTCATATTTATTTCAACATGCTAGTAGTTTTTTGGCTTCGACCACGCAAGCCCTTCGCTCCCATGCATAGCTTATTCATTGGGTCATGACATTTCTTGTTTTGCACTCTTCCCACATAACCAATTTCTATCATCTCATATCCTATCATCTTGATTTGTGTTGTGTCCTATCATCTCAATTCGTGTCAAGTCCTATCATCCTTACCATATCAATTCATGTCGTGTCCTCTCGATTCATGTCCTATACTTATGGTCTCGATTTGTGTCATGTCTTGTGGTCTCAATTTGTATCATGTCCTATCATCCTTGGGTCTTGATTCATATTGTGTCCTCTTGATTCGTGTTCCACATAGATAGTTATAGTCATTGGATCTTGTCTCACTTATCCAGTCCACTTAAAAATAGTCATTGGGAATATAGCCATTGGATCTTGTCTCACGTAGCTAGTCCACTTGAAAATGTAGCTATTGAAGCCCTCCTAGCTATGGAATTTATAAAATACAACTAGCCATGGAGGAGTAGGGCTAAAATCTATCCATTTCATAGTTGGAGCAAATTGGAACGAATATTAACATTTTTTTAATGTTTTTAGTTCTTGTAACCAATTATTGTTGCAACCATCAAAACAAAATTATTTGTATATTCTTCTAGTACACATTCTTGGCAGATAGTAAGTGCATGAGTGGTAGGTAGAATAAAGGGCCAAACGGAATATTATATAACACAAATAATCCAAATGAAGGACCTTTAAATTGACCAAGAAGACCTCCACAAAATAAAGGTACACAACATAATTTCCCTTTGTGTATTAACATTTTTTACCCCAAACATGCCACTATTAATCCCATGGCTCCTTCCAACTCACCCAAATCATCTCAAGAAAATCTCACACATGAGGAAATAGAAATCCCCAATACAGGTAACCCATAATTACAAGTATGTTTAACTCAAATAATGACTAATATGAACAACTTGTCAATAATGCTTGGATGCATAGTAAATAAACAAAACCAAGAAGTCTCTCTTTCCCAAAATAACTACCATAGACAAAATTATAATGCAGATCAAGATACAGAGGAAGTTTATCAACATGCAATATGGCCTATTGGTGTTAATATTCCACGTGTTGATATGCCTACTTTTGAGGGTGGGGATCCATGTGGTTGGGTAGCTAAAATGGAGGGTATCCTACACATATATCATGTTCCTAAAGCTGCAAATGTTTCTTATGTCTCCTCCAAATTAGGTACCGAAGCTTACCAATGGTTCGATTGGTAAAATATCAACATATTCATCCCATATTATGGCCTAAATTTAAGGATCTTTTCCTCAAGAGATTTGATGAAGGTAGTTCCTCTTCCTACATCGTTCGACTATTGGTGCTTAAACAAACTGGGTCTATTAGAGATTATGTTTCAAAATTCACAAGTCTTCTTGCTTATACGGGAGATGTACAAACTGATGTGGTGGTTTCGACCTTTAGACATGGTTTGAAATAGAATATTAAAATTGAAGTAGACTTACAATATCCATACTCTTTGGATAAAACTATAAGGATTGCTAAGCTTACTGAGAAATAGATGCAAATTTTAACATCTTTTAAATGTGACTCCTACAACCATCCTCAGTATAGCAATAATTCCTTTCGTAAAAATGACCAACCATCAAGATATTTTTGCTATAAATATTGCAATCATCATCTAAAATATCAAGCATGTATACCAAGACAAAACTTTCAAATAGAATATGATAATAAGGAAGCAGAAGAGGAAGTACAGGATATCAATCAACACGAATCACGTATGTATGAAGACCAAATGGATAATAATGAAGCAAAATTTGATGAAGATACGAAGGCTATTTCAGTACATGCTCTTATGGGATTAATAGCTCACCATAAAATTAAGGTACCATGATTTATTAGGCATAAAAAAATAAATGTGTTGATTGATTCAGGTAGTACTCATAATTTTATTGACATCAAGACTGCTAAATCATTGAATTTGCACATTAATTCTTCCAACCAAGATAAGTTCCAAGTTTGAGTTGCAAATGGAGTAAATACTCATTGTATTGGTAGAAAAACTTCAGTCTCAATACACATGGCAAGTTACACATGGTGGGGAACTCTCTTCATTATGAGTTTGGGAAGTTTAGATGTTATTTTGGGTGTTGAATGGCTAGAACAACTCAATACTATTAGTTTCAATTTTCAAAAATTAATTGTGGAATGGAGAGAAAATGGAAAGACTATTCGACTCCAAGGAATTCAAACTCCACCATTACAGGTAGTGAGTTCTCACAACATGAAAAAAATACTAAGGAAAGGAAGTTATGGATTCATAGCTCAAATCAACTCCATGGAAGTACAAGCACAAGATACAGAGGAAATTCCCTCAAAGGATCTTCAGGATATTTTGGCTAACTATGATGAAGTTTTCAAGGAACCAAAAGGGATCCCTCCCAAGTCATATCATGATAATACCATATATCTTGTCCCTGAAAGTCTTCCACCTAATGTACGTTCTTATCGATACCCTCAACCTCAAAAAATAAAAATTGAAAATATTGTCCAAGAACTATTAGAACATGGAGTCATTCGTCATAGCACTAGTCCTTATTCATCACCAGTAGTGTTGGCCCGTCGTAAAGATAATTCTTGGTGTATGTTTCCTGAATTTCAACCCCTTAACAAAATCACCATCAAAGACAAGTTTCCTATCCCAGTCATAGATGATCTATTAGATGAGTTGCATGGTGCTAAATTCTTCACAAAATTGGATCTACGTTCAGGTTTTCATCAAATCAGAGTAAGAGATGAGGACATTTCCAAAACTACTTTTCATACTCATGAAGGTCATTATGAGTTCTTATTCATGCCTTTTGGTCTCACCAATGCTCCCTCCACATTCTAGAGTCTCATGAACCATTTATTCCATCCATTTCTTCATAAATTTGTTTTAGTATTCTTTGATGATATTTTAATATATAGTAAATCATGGAAGGATCTTTTGATGCATGTGGAGAAAGTTCTTTATGTTTTACATAAGGAAAAACTTTTCATCAAATGCTCCAGGTTTTCTTTTGGTGTTTAAGAAGTTGAATATTTGGGTCATATCATTTCTTATGGAGGTTTTAAAGTGGATCCTAATAAAATTAAAGCCATTAAGGACTGGACCTTACCTAAAACCATCAAGAAAATTCATGGTTTTTTGGACCCTACAGGTTACTATTGCAAGTTTGTTCGCAATTATGGTAAAATTACAGCTTCGCTCACCTCTCTTACAAAAAAGGATGTTTTTCATTGCTCAAAGGTGGATACTAAAGCATTCATGGTACTCAAATAAGCTATGTGCACTACTCCAGTTTTGGCAACTCCATATTTTTGCAAACCATTTGTTATTAAATGTGATACCTTGGGAATAGGTATTGGGGTAATATTAATGCAAGAGGGTCATCCATTGGATTTTGAAAGAAAACAACTTTCTAGGAAAAAATTTGGGAAGGTCCACTTATGAGAAAGATATGTTGGCTATACTACATGCAGTTGAGAAATGGAGACACTACTTAATCAATAGTCATTTCATCATAAAAATAGATCATAGTAGTCTCAAGCACTTTCTAGAACAACACATTTCTTATCCAGAACAAAACAAGTGGCTAACAAAGTTACTAGGATACAATTTTGTTATTCAGTACAAGAAAGACAAAGAAAATATGGTAGCAGATGTATTATGACGTAAATATGAAGATGAAGTTTCCATCAATACAATTTTAGGTCCTTGCTTTCAATGGGTCTCTTAGCTCCAAGAAGAATGGGTGGTACATAAGGAAACTGCTCAAATTATTCAATATTTGATCCTAGGTTCATCCAAGCATCCACATTTCTCATATAGTGATGAGGTGTTAAGAAAGAAAGATCCTATTTACATTCCATCAAACTCCATCATTAAATCTAGGATCCTTGAAGAATCACATGCTTCCCCATCAATAGGGCACTTAGGATTTTTGAAGACATTTATTAGGGTAAAACAATCCTTTTATTGGAAAGGATTAAAATATGATGTTAAAATATTTGTGGCTAAATGTGAAGTATGCCAATGCAATAAGGGTGAAATAATAAAATCTCTAGGACTTCTTCAACCATTACCAATTCTAGACTGCCAGTGGGAACACATATCAATGGATTTTATTGAAGGTCTTCCTAAATCTAAAGGTAAAACAATGATTTTTGTGGTAGTGGATCGTCTCTCCAAGTATGCTCACTTCAAATCTCAACAACACCCATATTCAACAAGCAAAGTAGCTAAGGTATTTATGGACTCCATTTTTTAGTTACATGGAATACCCAAAAATATTGTAAGTGTTCGTGATCCCATATCTACTAGCTATTTTTGGCAAGAATTATTCCATATTAGTGGCACAAAATTAAACATGTCTTCTACATACCATCCTCAAAATGATGGCCAAACTAAAATAGTTAAAAAATATTTAGGTACATATCTACGGTGCTTTGCTCAAGATAAACAACATCAATGGAGTCAATCGCTTTTATTAGCAGAATGGTAGTATAACACTTCATACCATTACTCCATAAAGATGTCCCCATTTGAAGCATTCTATGGGGTAAAAATACCAGCAATAGCAGATTATGTTCCAAGATCTTCCAAAGTAGCTAAAGTAGATGATTGGTTCCAACACTGATAGACAATGCTTAGCATTCTCAAAGACAATTTGATCCAAGCACAAAATTGTAGAAGCAACAACAAGACTCACACCATTTCGAGTGATAATTCAATATAGGAGATATGGTTTTCTTACATCTCCAACTATACAAACAACTATCATTAAAGATCAAGACTAGTCAGAAGATGGCTCCAAGATTTTATGGTCCTTACAAGATAGTTCGTCGCATAGACGAAGTAGCATATCAACTAGAGCTTCCTCCCTCATCATGTATACATCCAATTTTTCATGTTTAATGTCTCAAAAAGATGATTGACCAAAAAGTACACTCTTAGTCAGAACTTCCAGTACTTGATGAAGGATGTATATATATTTATCTAGAACAATATTACAAAGTAGATCACATCATATTTGATCTCGCCACATCAAAGAATTTCTAATCAAATGGTAGGACCTACCAATAAAAGACTCTACATGGGAAACAAAAAGTATTTTTGAGTCATTTCCAACTTTGAGGACAAAGCTTTCCAAGGAGGAGAACCATGTTACAACACCAATATAGCTGACTTGGCTATAATTCCAAGTTCACCTATTTATTGTTCTATATTTATAGATGTAGGTTGTTTATTTTTCATCATCTATGATCTTACATTCTAATTTTATTTAAGCATGGATCTACCTTATTTAGTGGTTAGGATTGCACCCTCCTGAAGTGGCAATCATAATTCATTTTTCCTTCTTTGTAACTTCATTCTATAATATTTGTATAATAATTATGCTCCATGGATGGTGCTTGGATGGCTCTATTGCTAGGGTTCTCTACCAGTAGTGGGTTTGTGGCTGATTTGTACAACTTTATTTTGGGTTCGGTAATTTCTTGTTGTACCTGGCTATTCGAAGGGGACATGGCCAAATACCAATCCAAACTAGTTGAGATGAAAATGGATTGTTATGTTGTAGTGGCTTTTGGATTTTGGCCCCATGTCTTTGGTGGGTGTAACAGCTTCGATGGTCTATAGAGATCTCTTTCTCTAGTTCTAGCAGTGGTGGTGTATTTGATCCCAGGGTTCTAAGGCTTATTTTTTTGAGATATTATCCTTCTACCTCTCAGGTGCGATGCAAAATATTGCTATCTCCTTTTTCTTGTACCTAAGAGCAGTTGTTCTGGAAACTTGTTTGGTTGGCTCCAGTGGGATTTGTAGGTTTCATGGAATTTCTTGTGCATATCTCTTGGATGGTTTTTATGCTGTGGATTTTTTTGGTCAGTATTTCTAGTGTTGTTTTATTAAATTGATAATTATCATGAGGGGTTCTCCTATTATGTGCTTTGTTGGACAAATTTTTTGATTGTGATGATAGGATTTCTCTATTCTCCTTTATTTTTAGGCAACAAATACTTTGGTTTGGGTAGTTTTTATTTGTAAATCTATTTTTAACTGTAGCATTTTTATTATTTTGCTATTTTTCTCTGTTGCTTTAGATTCAGAGCACACGGTGGTTTGACCATGGGACAATCTCTTGTATTTGCTTGATAAAAATCTATGGCTTATTTTCTAGTTGGTTAATTCATTGGATTTTGGGGTTTGATTCATGGAATCCAGCTCAGTCTTTCTTGATTTCTTATTTCTAGATCTAAGGTTTGAGGTTGCCTTTCAAAACCCTACTTGTAATAGGTTTAGGGACCCTTTTAAAACCCCTTCTATTATCAATAAAAAAAGTGTTGTAGATGGAATTATGTTTCACTAATATACATATGAGACTATCCTCTCCAAGTGGCTAAGAAATGTTTCCATATCTAAGTGGATAAGGATTTGTAGTGATTTAAATATAGAATCTAATTAATTGTATTTTTGAGTTTTTGGCATTAGATCTAAATTTATTGTTATCAATGAATGTTATGTATTATACATTATTGAATTGGTATTATTATTACTATAATTCTTAAAGTTGTTACATTACACATGGTATCAGAAGATTGATCTTGGATCTGTATGGCAGTGAAAATTGGTTGTAGAAGGGTGCATGAACCATTCAAGAATATTTGTCAAATAGTTCTACTTATTATCTCTTGGTAATTATTTAATAATTTTTTAGCTTGTCTTCTAGTGTATTTTTCTTATACAATATCATGAGTTCATTGTTGGTACTTCCTTTTTATGAACCTAATAAAAAAGTATCAAGTGTGGTTATCGCCTTGTAGGAGACCTATCCCATTGTGATCATATCTATAAAAAAATCAAAATAAAGAGTATTTTTTATAACACATTTTCTAGATTTGTGTGTTGAGAACTTGCCAAAGCCCTATCTCATTATGATTGTCTTTTCAAGTTGATCAAAATAACTGGTATTTCTCATAATACATTTTTAGAAGCGCTCCAAATGATTCTTTTGGATTTTTTAATTTCCCCTAGTGTATAAAAAATATACTCCTACTAGTTGGTTGTGAATAAATAATTGATTGTAGTGCATTGGTCATTTAGAGGATGTGTACATAAGCAAAATGAAGTGTTAATACAAAAATCTCAGCAAGCATCACAACATTCCACATATCAATAGTTTTGACTATCATCTTATTTCTTACTTAAATACCATGACTTCACCTCCTCCCAACACAACTCCTTTCTCTCCTCCAAACATAATTCATCCTCTCAATAACCCTCCCCATGTCACTCGTCTTGCTATCCCTCCAATCAGTAATATTATTCCTAATATTATTTATTCTAGTCTACACACCTATATTAAGAAATAAGAAAGTGTGGTTAATTCCATTGTGATCTCTCAAAATGAAATCAAGACTACACTAGTAAACATTCAAATCTTCCTAAAAATAGTTTTTACTATGCATTTGCAAGTCTTAAAAAGTAGTTGGATGATAACCATTAGGCATGTAATAGGTACCAAATCTAAGGGTCACAAGCATTCTTTAATAGTCACCATTTGGTCATAGTACTCTAGTTTTCTAAGGTAGTCACACAACTCCCTATGCTACTAGAGGTACTCTTCTAGGTATGGGTGGTTACGTATTAGTATTTTATTATGATTTGAATCCCTCTAGAGGAGGTGCTTCTAATTTCCATTACTGACCTCATGATGTTCCTATTCCACACATAGACATCCCCATATTTGAGGAATGCATATCTATATGGGTGGTTGGCCAATATGGATAGCATCATCCATTTACACCATGCTATTAAAAAAGGTCATGGTACATTAGATGCTACTAAGTTTGGAATCCATGCTTGTCAATGGTTGTTATGGAAGCTTTTGCAACTAGGGACCTCTCTTTTATACCCTAATTTCAAAGCACAATTATTCTGAATTTTTGACAAAGGATTATCTATATTATATGTGGTTCATTTGATGTAAACTAAAAAAATAGGAATGGTTGAGGATAATTGTATAGAGTTAACAAGTATTCTCACCTATAGCTACCAAATGGATCCAACAAGAATGGTATTAGACTTTTTCCATGGTATTAAGGATAAAATTCAATGAGAAATTGGCATGCTCTATCCCTATACCCTTGAGGATGCTCAACATATAGCTTTAAAGTAAAATAAAATATCTAAGATCCAAGTACTCAACCTTTGCATGATTTCAACCCTTTATACCCTTCATTAGCTATAAGAATGAAAAATACTAGGTATTATTCCATTTTAAATGTCATTCTCACCATCCTTGAGACTAGGCCTATGAAGAACATCACTACGTTTAAGTGGAAGGTGAAGAAGTAATAATATTAGAAGATGAAGATTTATTATTTTATGAGCAACCAACTAAATAAGACAATATTGAGAACAAGGATGATACCATGTCTCTTCCTACTTATGACCATATAGGGATCCAAGCTCACCATACCATTAAGGTCCAAGGATTCATCAAACAATAACAAATCAATCTATTGATAAATCTAGGTAACACATAAATTTATTCATAGTAAGACAACAAAGTCTTTGGGCTTGTATATCAATTATTAAAATCAAAAAAAATTTCAAAATTTGATTACAAATTAGGTACCACTCATTGTATGGGTTGAATGGCTAAGATTAATATTTGGATAGGGGTTATACTTGGTCAAGCAATCTATTTTCCATAAATCTAGGTAGTTCAAATGTTATCGTGGGAGCACAATGGCTATCTTCGCTTATTGATGCTACTATTAATATACAAAATTTAAATATCAAGTGGATGAATAATGGAAGGGTTATTTGTCTCCAAGGAATCCAATATCCTCCCTATAAGGTGGCTAGTTTCCATAGTATGGAAAATATAATAAATAAAGGTCGTCATGGATTCTTCACCTAGGTCAATTGCATGGAAGTTTGATATTTGGAGCTACTTCTTCCAACTATTCCTTTAGACTCATAGAAAATTTTGGATTGCTATGCAAAGGCCTTTGGTGATCCCCATGGTCTTCCCATAAATCACACACATGATCATGCCATCCACCTTATTCTAATAATTCAATCTTCCAATATGTGTTCTTATTGCTATCCCTAGACCCAAAATTCTATAATAGAGAAGCTAGTTTAGGAAATATTGGAGTAAGAAATCATCCATACAATCATCAATACTTATTCCTCTCTAGTGGTTATGGTGTGGCATAAGGGTAATTATTGGTGCGTGTGTCCTAATTTTTTACCTATGCATAATAACACCATCAATGATAAGTTTTTTTATACCTATTATAGATGAGTTGTTGGATGAATTGCATGGTGCTAAATACTTTATAAAACTAGAATTTCATTTTGGGTTCTATCAAAGTAGGATTAAAGAAAATTATATCCCTAAGACTAATTTTTGCATACATGAATGTCATTATGAGTTCCTAGTCATACCTTTTGGTCTCACTAATGCTCCTTCCACTTTTCAAAGTCTCATGAGTTCTATATTTTATCCTTTTCTTTGTATTTTTGTCTTGGTTTTCTTTGATGATATCTTAATTTAGAGCAAGTCTCGAGAAAATCATCTAATTCATGTTGACAAAGTTCTTCACCTATTACAAAAGGAAGAAATTTTTTTCAAAAAGTTCAAATAGTACTTTAGGATCCATGAGGTTGAATACTTGGGGTATATAGTATCTCAAGAAGTATTAAATGTATATTCTAACAATATCAAGGTAATTTAAGACTAGTCCTTGCCTAAATACCTTAAACAACTTCATGGAATTCTAGGTCTCATAGGTTACTATTAGAAAGCTATACACAATTATGGAAATATTGTTTCTCCTCTCAATGCTATCACTAAGAAGAATTATTTGTTTAGTTTGAAGTAGCTTCGAAATTCTCTTATGCCTTAAATGAGACTTGTGTACCATCTCTAATTTCTAAAAACCATTTTTCATTAAGTGTGATGCTTCAAGTACAAGTATTGGAGTTATTTTGATGCAATATGGACACCCATTGGCCCTTGAAAGTAAACAACTCCCTAGAAAGAATCTTGGATGATCCACTTATGAGAAAGAAATGTTAGTTGTATTGAATGCAATAGAGAAATTATGATCTTATTTATTGGGGTGTCACTTCATCATCAAGATCAACCATAGTAGCCTTACGTTTTTTAGAATATCTCTCAAGTCTTAAATATAATAAATGGTTGACCAAGCTCTTGTAGTATGGTTTTTCATTGAATACAAGAAAGGAAGGATAATGTGGTGGCTACTGCTTTATCTCATAAACATGAAGATATTGTTGTTGTCAATGCTATATCTAGTCATCTTCTAGAAGGTATTTATTAAATTTGGAAGGTATGGATTTCTAACCTATATACTACTTATATTATTCTATAAGTGCAGGCTAGCTCTTCACTACCTTCATGTTTCACATATGTTAATAGGGTTCTTCACAAGAAGAATCACATTTTATCTTTCTCAATCCTTGGCTATAAGACTAGGATCCTCCAAGAATTGCATGTATCTCCTTTGGTTGGATATTCTAGATATTAGTGGGTGAAGCAATAATTTTATTGGAAAGGATTAAAGTAGATTCAAGACCTTTGTGGTTGAATGTAAGGTATATCAATGTAAAAAAGGATAAACTATAAAATATCCTAAACAATGTAATATATATCCATGGATTTCATTAATGCATATAAATGTAATGTATATCCATGGATTTCATTAAGGTCCTTAAAAAATATAATGGAAAAATGGTAATATTTATGGTAGCGGATTGTCTTTCTAAGTAAATCCATTTTCGTGCATTGTAGCATCCCTATTTATCTTGTGAAGTTGCCAAAGTATTCATAGATTCTATTTTTAAATTGCATGGTATTATTAAGTCCATTGTTAGTGATCACGGCCCTATATTTCATATTAATGGTACTTAGTTGAATATATCCTCTTATTATCACTCTCTTTCAAATGCCTATATGGATATCATAAATAAATGTTTGGGTACTTATCTTCATTTTTTGCTCAAGATAAGTAGTATTTTCAATTTTATTAGCTCTCATTAGCTTACAATACTTTTTACCAATATTCCTTCAAAATGTCCTCATTTGAGTCCTCATATGGTTAGAAACCTTAATCAATGGCATACTAGATTCTAGGATCCTCTAAGGTGGCCTAGGTAGATAATTTATTGTAGCAATGATGATTTGTGCTTCATCTTATTAAATATAATTTGATCCATACCTTGAACCAAATTAATCAACAAAAAATTTAGATTGTTTTGAATGACAATTTTCCATAGGGGATATGGTATTTTAATGCCTATACCCCTCAATACATTTTCATTGAAGACCAATTCCAATCAAAAGCTGGCTTCTCAATTTGTAGGCTTTACAAGGTGGTTTATCACATTGGTGAAGTAGTATCAATTGGATCTTCCACCATATTCTTGCATCTATCATGTCTTTCATGTTTCTTGTCTCAAACAATTTATTTGTTAGAAGGTGTAGTCCTAGAGGGAGATACTAGTACTCAATGAAGAAGGTCAAATCACTCTCCATTAAAAAGTAGTGTTATAGTCCAAAGTTTATCTTTTGTGGTCTTGCCAAATATAGGAGGACTTCTAGAATATGATACATGGGAGACTAAGAGAATTTTCTAGTCTTTCCAGATTTAAGGATAATGCTTTCTATGGAGAACCATGTAGTGGATCCATTGTAGTCATGTCATATATATTTCTTTATATTAGCTCAAGCCTTAGGTTAAGATAGTCAATCCTTGAGCATTAATATTAGGCTTAATATTGATTTAGTCTATAAATAAGAAGAATTATGTTATAGTTGAAATCATAATTTATATTTGAATTGTAATCACCTCTATTACACATATGATACTTCAAGCTCTCCAAGTGGTTAAGAGACTTCACCTCTCTAAGTGACTAAGGATTTGTATTGATTTGAATATGAAAATTGATTACATGGATATTTGATTTTCTAGCATTGGATCCAAATTTATTATTATTAGTGAATATTTTTTACTGTGCATTATTGAATTGCTATTACTATTATTGTAATTCTTGAAGTTATTTTATTATAGGTATCTACTAAATACCATCTAACCATTGATCCATTGTATCAATATGTAGTGTGAAATATTATTGTGATATACTATTGGGGCACCCCCTAGTAAAAATGAAGTTTCATAAATTAAGGGAGAATTAAAAAATGGATGAAGGTGGGAGAGAGAGTAGCTTTAGTTACAATATTGAAGATGGTATTGGTATATCCATGGGGCTAGAAACAATAGGAATCGAGGTGGGGCCGGTCCATCTCCTCGAGATCACAAATTTCAAGAAACCCTTGTGGGAATCCCCTTCCTTTCTATTTTATCTAAGAGCCAAGTCTTTTGCTGAGGTCATTTAGAAAGACTCTTTCCATCAGAGTATTCATGGCAACTTTTTTACTTACATCCACCTCAAGAAAAGCTTTTTATTTCATCTAAGCTTTTGAATATGACTCTAGCCCAAGAAGCCAACAATTTTATTAGGAAGTTCCTAGGCTCTCATCCTAATATTGAATCCATATAGAGATAGCCTTTCACAAAATGGAAGCCATAAGGCACATGGAGTTAGTTGTGCCTCCTAAAGGGTTATTTATTATCAAGCTAAACTATGTTGAAGACTCGATTTGAATTTTGAAAGGTGGCCCTTGGTTCTTTGGTAGACATAGTATCTTCTTGAGGAAATGGGATTTGGACTTCAATCTAAACACCCAAAGTATAAACTCAACTTTATTATGGGTTAGAATCCCTAGTCTACCTATCTAGTTTTGGCATGAAGATATCCTTCTAGGGATAGCAATATATATTAGTGAGCTTGTATCATTTGACCCTACCACCAAAGCTAAATCAAGGATGGTCTATGCTAGAATGTGCATCAACGTAAATCTAGAAGCTAAGTTGCCTAGATCCATAGAGTTGGTCTTTGAAGTTTCTTCCTATATTCAAGAAATAGAATATGAAAACAAGCCTTCCTTCTTCTACTCCTCTTGCAAAATACAAGGTCACCTTTCTTCCTAGTTTCTCTCAAATAAGAGTCTTCTGGGTTCCAAAAAACTTGGATTTCATATGGATCCTTCTTACCCCCCCTTCATGACAAGAATATTGCTAACATTTCCAAGGTTCCCCAAGAAGTAGTTCTATATCTCGATGTCATCCCACAAATCAAGGAGGAGTCTTGGAAACCCCTTGCCTAGGTAAGTCCCCTTAATCCCTCCTTTTGTAACTCTTCTCTTGTTCCTCTTTAAGAAGATATTTTCACCTATCTCGAAAGAAATTCTTATCTAGTATTGGAGGGAAACTTGATCTCTCAAGAAGTGGATTCAGTTGAAGAAGAACCCAAATTGTTTCTACTAATCTCCAAAAATAACCTCTACTCTCAAGTGGAAATGTATCACTATCCCTACTATTACAGAGCCCAAAATTAGTTTTAGGCAATGCAACTCACACCCTATTACCAAAAATTAGAAAATAAGTGGTGTAGATGTCAATAGTGATATAAATTTTGGAAAGCCATCAAACTAGTTCCTCAAAAAGAGAAACAAAAGTAAAAATTGCTAACAGATCATAATCCCTCTTGGTTTTGGGAGGAAAGAAAAATCTGCAAGCGAACTCTAATTTTGAATCGAGGCTTAGAACCAAACTTTCCTTAGCCCTAGGTAGAGGGAAGAAGCATCAGAACAACCCTCACAAATGAAGATCTTCTCCTAGAATGTGAGAGATCTTAATGGTCACACCAAACAAAAAATGTTAGCTTCCATGAGAAATCCTCCTTGAGGAGGCTTGCAATCCCATTTCCAAGCCAAAAGGACCACTTTCAATCTCTGATCTCCCTCTTTAGGTTTGGTAGGATGAATTTCACTTATGTAGAGGAAGTTTCCCTTATCTTGGAGGACTATATGAAGAAGTCTGATGATTCTAGCCCTAAAAATTAGATGGATGTCCCTATAGAAGATGATGACTAGGACTGACTCTAGGAGGATCTCCCTCTCTTGCTTCCCCTAATTTTTGACCTTCTCCCTATCTGATATATTTTTTATTTTTCTTATGTTCTTAGGATCCTCCTATTATAGTTGGATCCTAACTACTTCTTTCTCTGTAGCATTTCTCTACTTCCCCTGTATACATCTTTGTGAGGGTTTTTTTCATTTGTAAAAGGTTCAGGGACCCTTTCATAACCTTTTCTTTCAACGAATCAAAATAATTATTAAGGACCCCTACCTCTATTTAATTGTCTACTTGAACTTTCTATTTCACTTATTTATTCTCTTTCATATGACTTGTGGTGAATGTTATGTTTTATGTTATTCTACATCAACTAAGAGCAAGTCATTGATGTTTTAATATAGTCTATGAAGAAAAAAGGCACCAAAAAATGGTCAATACTCCTTTAAGAGATAGTGTGGGAAATTTAACCATTGACCTTTAGGTAAGGAAGGCTTTAAAATAACTAAATTGACTGAGGGAGCAAACATCCAAATGAGAAGGAAAAAAACCACCATATTTATTTTATTGCCTGGCTATGCAAATTTATACCCACCAAAAATGAATGGTACCAGGGTTTTTCTTAGTGGCAAATTTCACAATTTAGCATGAATTTTCGGATTTCTAAAATGTCAATTTTGTGATTTTTGGGACCATAGAGGTCGGCCCGTTCGCCTAAAAATTTTACGATCTAATTTTTTTAGGATAAATTTGCCCCATTGTCATAAGGTTTCCAGCCCAATTTTCACCCTCAATTTATTTAAAATAAGAAATATCCCCCCCAAATTGCCCCTTGTACCCCATTATATATAGCTAACCCTGACAATGAATCCCATACAATTACAACATTTTTATCGGATAGCGAGCGATACAAAGAAGAGTACTGACAAAATCAGAGTCCACAAATGCCAAAAGGTGATTGGTAGAAGGTGACTGGCAGAAGGTGACTGGAAAAAGGTGACTGATAGAAGGCAACTGATAGAAGGTGACTGGCAGAAGGCAACTGGTAGAAGGCAACTAGTAGAAGATGACTGATAGAAGGCGACTGGAAGAAGGTGATTGGTAGAAGGCAACTGATAGAAGGTGACTTGTAGAAGGCGACTGACATAGGAAACTAGCAGAAGGCGACTGGCAGAAGGTGACTAAAAAGGGCAACTGGCAGAAGGCGACTGATAGAAGATGACTGGCAGAAGGTGACTACCAAAAGGCAATTGATAGAAGGTGACAAAAAGAAGGTGACTAGGAGAAGGTGACTGACTGAAGATGATTGATAGAAGGTGAATGGTAGAAGGTGACTGATAGAAGGTGATTGATAGAAGGCAACTAGCAGAAGGCGACTGACAAAAGGTGACTGATAATAGGCGACTGGCAGAAGGTGACTAGAAGAAGGTGACCGAAAAAAGGTGATTGGCAGAAGGTGACTGGAAGAATGTGACTCAATTTATCCATATGCTTCTTTTACCATTAAATTTCATTTTTCATTTCATTTTATTTATTTATTTTTTGTATTTACATGGTGGAATCGATAGTCGCCACAAATCCGAGCAGGCTATCCAGCTTTTTATGGCTGCCACAGTATTCTGCACTGTCCGCCTCGAAATTCGCCACACAGATCTTCATGCAGTCCGCCCCTATAACCACCATGCCACAATCATTTTAAACCTTTTACACCACTGCAAGCACCAGGAAAGGGATAAGCGTTCAGTCCGACGAAGCCCGAGATTTGAACCTTGGACCTCCGCCCCACTTATGGGGTTTGGATGAACCAATTGGTCTACACCTCGAACCTCATTTTTCATTTTATTAATGGATACTCAATAAGGAGGTTTATTCTACCTACAAACAATATTCATGAGAAAGTCACAGATTCTGTTGTCTTTAGCAGTGGTTCTATTTTATACCTATTATTTTCATATTTAAAAATGATATTCTTTGTTCATGTTATTCTTCTGTTCATACAGGTAAAAATGTCAACAACATGCAATGGAAAGAAGGGAGGAGAGTCTTCCAATTAAAGGAGTATCCTCAAATACTTTCCTAATATTTCAAAACCTAGTCTACCATCAACATCTGCACAAAATGAAGGTATGAACACCTTTACTCACCAGTTAATTTTTTACTTTGTTAATTTTAAATATCATGTCCTCAATTCATAAAGAAGTGTGTTTTTTGGTTGATGGATTTGTTCACTTTTATATGTAGAAAACACTAGTATGCTTTTAAATGCCATAGTGATAATGAATCTACTATTGACATTAGAATTATCTCTACAGAAAACACTGTTAACCCTGGTATTCCTCCACTTCCACATATCCACAATAATCAATAGTCCACAATCTCAATCAAATAGAACAAAAACATGAAGAGATTCCTGAATCTAACATGCCAAGTGGAAAATAAACTAATAGTTCTTATGCAGTCCCTACTTCCGAAGAATCTTCATCTAAAAAAAATAAACATGCAAGGTTATCTAGGTGGACAATTAACAGATCATTTCAACCTGATTGGATATCAAAATTTTCATTTATTGAGCCAGTGCTTCTAGAGAATAGTAATGATGATATAACAAAATTAAGATGCACAATTTATAGTTGGAAACATGGAAAGGAGAATAGATTGCAACTTAAGAAAGATACAGTAGAAAAAAATTGTGGAAAGGTTTATATCAAAACAAAAGAATGCGATCAAGCAACACAAAAAAATTATAGGTGGAAGGATGCATTAGAGTGCGCATATATGAGATATGTGGAAGAATATGATAAATAAATGAAACAAAAGCAAACATTGGTTGAGAAAGGTACAACAATTCAAGCCCAATTTCAAAAAATGAATAAGTTAACTTTAGATTCAAAAAGTTTGCAGTTTTTTGTTGTATTTTCTATTCTTAAGAAGGGTAGACCTATGTCTAATTTCATAGATAATAAATCTCTATTTTGACTAGCTAATGTGCAGAACTTACCCAAAACTCATTGGTCAGATCAAAGTGGTTGGGAAATGGCAAAATGTCTGTCATTGGTTGAGCAGAATGACCTCAGAGAGAAAGTAAAAAAGACAAAATTCATTTCACTTTAAATTTATGAGGTGACTACAGTTGAAAATACATCTTGGATTTGCATGCATGTTTACACATTGGAAAATCATTCAAGGCAACCTCATTTACTAGGAATATGCAAAATGGTGGAAAATTGTAATGTAGAAAATATTTACAATGTTGTTGTAACTAGTTTAAAATAAGAAGTAGGAATGAATGAAATTGAAATAGCCACTAAGTTAATATGTGTAGGAGCTGATGGTGCTACTACAATGCAAGGACACAAAAATGGTCTTTGTGTTAGACTACAAACATCGGTTGCCCCATATATAATCCCTATTCATTGCATGGCTCATAGATTGAATCTTGCATACAAAATTGTGGATACATTTACAATTGTTGCCAGAGTGGAAGAGCTTGTTCGTGAAATTCATGAATATTTTTCACATAGTCCAAAAATATTTTTAGAGTTTCAAAAGTTTGCACTAGGAGTTACCGAAGGTAAAAAAATTTTGAAAGATGTGGATACTAGGTGGATTTCGATGTATCTACCGACATTAAGATTTTTCAAAGAATATCAATCCTTGATAGGGTTTATGTATGCAAATCGTAGGGTAGTTGATAAGGCTAAAGATTTACTTTTTTGAATGAGTGACTTTGAAACTCTTCTCACATTGTGTGGAATTCTTCCAATATTGGAAAAAATGAATACTTTGATCAAAATTGCACAAGAAAGATCGATTTATATTGTGGATTTCATTAGGACGAGAATACAAATTTGCATGCATATTGATATGATGTATGCATCTGGTCAAAATTTTATGGATCCCTTGTTTGATATTTGGAGAGCATTAACAAGTGTGAATAGTCCTCGGAGCTTTTTGAAGTTCAATATTAATGATCATCTGTGTATTAATGTCCACGAAAATGAAATACCTTTATATTGTTATGGTGTGTGATTGGATATAGCTACAAATGAAGTTGAGCAAATTCCCATAACCTACAATATATTTCATGTGGTTGTGGACGATACAAAACTTAAACTAAAACAAATATCAGAATTATTGACAAAAGAAATCAGAGACCATTTTCAAAGAGATGAATTGCTAGAGGCTATGGGTGTGGTAAATACAATATTTTGAGATCCTTGTAATGAATACCAGATTATAAATTTTTTGTTCCTAAAATACATGGGCAGACTTGCTGGCCATTTTAGTCAAAGTGTTGTAGTCAATGGCATTCTGAACAAAGATATTTTGACAAAATAATCCAACTATTTTTGAACAACAATGTCTGATCAAGTTTCACAACTCTCTAACCATCATGAAGTAGGTTCCATTTCATGTTTGTGGAGAATATTACAACCAAGTATTATCTTAAAACATACTATGAGTGAATATTTTCGTTTATATGAATTATGTCAAATGATGATTTTGGGATCCGTCGAAGATGAAAGGGTGTTCAGTGCACTTTCATATATAAAATCTAAAGTTTTAAATAGGTTGGACAAAAATTTGAAGAATTGCTTGAGAGTATATGTGTCGGCCTATGAGGTGGAGGAGTTTCATTACGAAAGAGCATTGTCACATTGGAGTTCTTTTGCAGAGAGAAGAGGTGTAACGAATATTGATAATGATGAGGATGATGGTAACACTGGTCAGATTGTGACGAATTTTTTTTTGGGAATGAGTGTAGAACATTTTGTACAATCTAAAAAGAGTTTGTTCCATATTCCAACATTATGATGCAAGGATGCATTCATTTGATTTGATTTCACATATTATCATTTGATTTGATTTCACATATCAGAATAAAAGGATGTTTTCATTTGATTTAATTTGAGTTCACATGTTATTATTTGATTTGATTTCACATATCTGAATGAAAGGATGCTATCATTTGATTTTATTTGACATATCAGAATGAAAGGATGCTATCATTTATTTTGATTTCACATATCAGAATGAAAATATGTTATCAATTGTTTTGATTTGAGTTCACATGTTATTATTTGATTTGATTTCACATATTATCATTTGATTTGATTTCACATATCAGAATGAAAGGATGTTTTTATTTGATTTAATTTGAGTTCACATGTTATTATTTGATTTGATTTCACATATCTGAATGAAAGGATGCTATCATTTGATTTGATTTCATTTGATTTGATTTCACATGTTACATTATTTTTCTTGTACTATTTGTTATTTGTGAAAGTAATTGCATATGCTGTATTTTTTGACATTTCAAATTAATTCATATAACATAAAAGAACATCTTACTGCATTCACATAATTCAATATTACTTAATATATCAACACAAACAATCAAAACATAACAACATTCAAAACAAAGTTTTTAAAAGATAACACATATCAAACATTATTTCTTCCACTTCAAATTAAGAACAACAAACTTTTACATCATCATAAATAATAAAAAAATACTCTCTTTCATTGAATTCAATATTTAAAGAAGATACCATTCATTCGTTATTTACAATACATATCAAACATTATTTCTTCCACTTAAAATTTCCAATAGATAACATATTTTTCGGAAATAGTCATTCATTGTTTCAATTCTCAAAAAGGATACCATTCATTTACAATTTATAATATATATCAAACATTATTTATTTTGGTTCAAATTACTTAATACATCAACACATATAATCCTAACATAACAACATTCAAAACAAAATTTCCAATAGATAACACATTTTTCGAAAATAGTCTCATTCATTGTTTCAATTCTAAAAAATGATACCATTCATTTGCAATTTACAAAACATATCAAACAATATTTATTCCACTTAAAATTACTTAATGCATCAACACATAATCATAACATAGCAACATTCAAAACAAAATTGCAAATAGATAACATATTTTTCAGAAATAGTCTCATTCATTGTTTCAATTCTAAAAAATGATACCATTCATTTGCAATTTACAAAACATATCAAACATTATTTCTTCCACTTCAAATTACTTAATACATAAACACATATAATCTTAACATAACAACATTGAAAACAAAATTTCCAATAGATAAAATATTTTTTGACAATAGTTCCATTCATTGATTTTTGACAATAGTCTCATTCATTGATTTCAATTCTCAAAAAGGATATCAAACATATCAAAAATTATTTATTCCGCTTCAAATTAAAACATAACAATAATTAAAAACAAAACTTCAAAATGATAATATGAATTTTTCAGAAATTGCCTCTAACATTGATTTCAATTTTCAAAAAAATACTAGTCTTAAATATTTATAAAAATATAAAGATATAAAGAGTTTTTGTTTCACTTGAAACCCAACACAACAAAGATCTATTGTTTTTCAATGTTTCCTAAAGGTCCACCCACATCTACCTCAATATCCTTTTCTTCTAATTCCCCAACCCTAACCAAAATTTCTACTATAGTGTTGATCTCGATAACAAGGAACTCTCTTCCTTCGCTGGATCTTATTTGAAAGGTGCATTCAGCTCCTCCTTTTCTTTCAGTTTAGACTCGAAATCCAGACCCCCATCTTTGATAACCTTCTTTAGGTAATTATTTTCTCTAATCGTTTGTTGTAACCTCTTCTTCAATTCAATAGCATTATTAATGCTAATTTTGGCAGTCTTGAACAAAAATTTCATGGCACCGACTTGTTGCTTTAGGTGCTGGAAATTAGACTACAAAATAGAAATAAAAAAGGTTAATATTTACAAACAAAATATATTTAACAATTTTTTTTTAGTTAGATGTAGAACTTACATCAGCTATAAGTCATGTTTTTTTTGCAACTGCTACTTTATTCTAATCAAGTACCCATTCATTGAAATATGTTTGGGCTTCTACATTGAGGGTTTCCAAATGATTCATAATAACGACAAGAATTTTATCTCTGTATGTAGACTCGGCCTCCATAGTGCCAAATTCAGATTTATGTAGCAAGGCATCGAGATTTTGGGGCTCATTCTCCATCTTGAGAAACAACTCTTTTCTTTTTGAAAAATTCTTATATCGGCCATTGATGGCTTTAATCAAAAACTTGGCCCGATATTCCCATTCCTTCAATTTATCAATATCCAAAAGAAGAGTATTATGAACTACAACTTTACATGCATCGACTAATAACACATTTTCAAAAAAATTTAGGATATCATCTTCTATAACAGTACAAGTGATGACTTACTATGCGGCAGAGGAAAAACTTCGATGACATCTACATTGACATCATCTTCTTCTCCATCAATGCCCTCTTCATCCTCAAGAATATCACTTGCCTTTAAAGGGAAATTTTTAGGATTCATACCCTTATAAAGAAAGTCACAATCAAGAGTTCCCAAGGGCATTTGAGATGCACTCTCAACATTTGAAAAATTCTCCAAGGTTAATAGCGGTACAACAGAAATATTATATGATGACACATTTTGTGTCTTTGTAGCACTTCTTGCATTGTGAGGTGGCGGTGTGAGGAATGTTTTACCATGCATGCATGATTGGTTCCTCGTACGTGGAACCTGAAGTGGATGGACCTGAACTTGCTTTGGGTGGACCTGAACCTGCTGTGGCTGTGGATATGGCTATGGCTATGGCTATGGATGTGGCTATGGTTATGGTTATGGCTATGGTCGTAGAGGGTCAGATGGTGGAGCCATCATTTTTTTTAACCTTTTGAATCTACGAGGTCCCTCTGTTAAATTTCACACAAGAACATAAAATAAATCATTTGTAAATAACAATAGCATTAAAAAATATTTATTAAATATACACATACCTAAATTAGACTCTACAACCATTGATATTTCAACCATTTGCCATTTGTCTAAAAAATACGTAAAACACATTAAAAAAATATAATTTTAAGTCAAAAAAATAAATAATTTAAAAAAGCATTTTTGAACAATGCAGAGTAAGGTTACCTTGTGGGTTGGAGGTAACCTCTTCTACATCAACTGTAACTGTTTCTCCAGTAAAAGGTGCCACAGGTGTATGCTGAATCCGATCATCATCAGACCTCACATGTTTGTTGGGAGTCATTGGTGATGACTGCGATTATGTATCGAAATCAGCATATACTTCCAGAATCTTAAATGCGGCATCCCTTGTAATTGAATACTGAGATGCTCTTTTTTATTTTCAAAACAAAATTAGAGGATATAAAGATAAAATTAAAAAAAGAAAATAAATATATTTCAACAAATATTTTTACCTGTATCTCACCATTAGACATGCCAATAGACAACAAACTAAGGTGCAATGCAGTGGGAGGACTGCTCTTTTGAAGGTTGAAATAATCTTCCTGAAATAAACAAAGAATAAAATTGTTGGTAGTCACTGTGTAAGTAGATGCTTGAATTTTCTAGGCACTCAAAAGGTCGTGCTTCAAGTGGTTGGAAATGTGCGTGCACCAGTCAAATTTATTACCATAAATACAACGAAGCAATAAATAAAGTGCCCAAAAAGGCATTTATGTAGGTTGCCCCTACAGAATAAGCCTTGCTTGAAAAAATTCAATGCAAGCATATAGAAATTTGTCTCCAACATTCGAAATGTTTAAGCCCCTTTTGGACTTAGAATAATTGACTGAAAAAAGAGAACATTATTAGAAAACAAAAAATAAAACAAGGAGAACATTTTTAGAGAAATGAAACTATAGCAGAACAATATTTAATGTGAAATAAAAAATAAATTTTCAAATTATACCTTTCAGATTGTCAGAATGAATAGCGTAAAGGTTTCCTAGGGTGGATTTATCATCATCGGTTAAGGCGTACTAGTTTTTCACCCCATCTAAAAATGGCAGCCCTGTTAGTCGCTGCACATCGGAGGGTTTAACCAAAAAAACAATTTCATTGTTATCCACATGGATCAAAATAGTGCACACGTCATGGTTGTAACAAGAAACGATCCATTGCATCAACTGAACGTTAATGTTCAATTGAGGCATATTCAACACACTAGCAAGTCTAGCGATGTAAATCCATTGGGAATCTCTATCAAGAGTGTTGAAAATGCTCTTGAGATTGGGGCAGAAGGTGTATTTGAAATGAACTTTGGATGGAATAGGGGAGGAACAACTAGCCATATCTAGAAAGTAGGAATATGCTGGCAAAACATAATAAAAATGATGCCAAAATGCTCTAAAAATACTGCCAAAATGCACTAAAATTGCTTGGAAACAATCTAAAAATGCTCTAAAACCACTGTGGAAAATACCCTAAAAATGCTGGAAAAAGGTTTTAAAGTTGCTCTGGGAAAAGTTGCAAATGACCCTACAAATGAATTTATAGATTTTTTATATGGCAGGAGTTAACGCATGAATGACATGTGGCAGAAGGGAGGACATGTGGTGCCATATTATTTACGATTATGATAGTCACCTTGTTCCACTCACCATCTGCCAATTGCCTTGTGCCACTCGCCATTTGTTAGTCGCCTTACACCACTCGCCATCTATCAATCGCCTTGCACCACTCACCATCTGTCAGTCACCATGTGCCACTCGTCTTCTGCCACTCGCATTTTGCCACTCGCCTTTTGCCACTCACCATTTTCCAGTCGCCATATGCCACTCACCATTTGTTAGTCACCATGTGCTAGTTGCCTTCTGCTAGTTGCATTTTTCCAGTCGCCTTATGGCAGTACCCTTGTGTCAGATGCCTTATGCCAGTCACCTTTTTTATAGTCATCTTATGATAGTCACCTTGTGTCAGTTGCCTTCTGTCAGTCACCTTTTGTTAGTCGCCTTCGACCAGTCACCTTCGACTAGTCACCTTATGTCAGTCGCCTTATGCCAGTCACCTTCTAAAAGTTGCCTTATGCCAGTCGCCTTATCCCAGTTGCCTTCTGCCAGTCGCCTTATGTCAGTTGCCTTCTGCTAGTCACCTTGTGTCAGTCGCCTTCTGCCAGTCACCTTGTGTCAGTCGCCTTCTACCAGTTGCCTTCTATCAGTCACCTTCTATCAATCACCTTTTTCCAGTCACCTTTTTCCAGTCACCTTCTAATAATTTTGTTGATACTTGTAGTTGAAAAAAAAAATCGCCATGTTTTGAAAAAATTTCTTCAAAAATTTGAAAAATTCGCCCCACAGTTTATACAGTTTTCATGTTGATTCACCCCGATTTGATAAATACTTTTTGGTACTACCCCTTATGCATAACCATGAATGGTACATATGCTTGAAGTATTTGAGTTAGGGGTAGCACATACACCCCATAATTTCCAACATGAATGTCCAGTTAGATGATAAAAAATTTCCATTTTGAATAAGACTGATCACTCTTTGTTGGTTGTATAAGCAAAGGGCACAACCAAATGGCAGGTTGTGGGTAGCAACATAAAGAGAATAGAAGGAAATATTTAAGGCTAGTATTGATGAGACCAACTAACTCAAATGGATAGCAATTGCATTAATAAAACAAAAGCATAGGGAATAAAAAATATGACCTCCCAATTGAGAGGATTTTTAAGAGGTGTTCTAATCATAAAAATGATCCAATATATTAAATGAAATATAAGTGGTTGTGTTTCATAAAAATGCATAGTTAATTCCATTCAATAAGAGCAAGAAAACTTGGTGAGAATTTAATCTGCGTATTTAATGCATTAGAGAAAAAAAACTTCTTACTAACCATTGTACCTAATACAATGGACATAATCAATGTGTATCACACTTTGTAGAAGATGGTCCTTCTGAAAAAAAAAGAATGGCATATTTAACACTAGAGTAAATGGTGCACATATTTAACTTAGGAAAAAAAGGATTTTGGCATAAATTCAAATTTTGGCACCCAATTTCAAATTTAATAAATTTAAAAAATCCTTCCAAAAATGAAGAGGTATTTATTTTATTTTTTCTCCTTTTTTCAGAAAATGAGGGGAATGTTTCCTACATATTTAGTGTCAGAGCTCCAAATTAGCTTTGATACCATGTTGAAATTCATAGCACTTTTCATAAATATCCTGAATCATACATTCACCACAATCATATGAAGAATGATAGAAGAGTGAAATAAATATAGAAAATAGATAAAATAGAGAGATAAAGATAAATGGAATAATAGGTGGGTTTTATAGACATCCCATGATCTCATGTATCTTGAATTCATACAATAGATTAGTCATTGGGAGAATTTATAGTATTCCTTAATCCCCAGATAAATGCTAATATTAAACTGATATAATTGACTTGAAGGTTATAATATATCAAATGTATTAAACCTTTTAATTAAGGTTAATCATACAAGGGGCCTAGCCAATATCACTGAGGGTGAATAAATAAAAATTGTATGTAGGTATAAATAACACCCATATGCTTACATAAAAAATTCCCATTGGCTCACAAATAATATGCCCATAGGATTACATCAAGAGTACCTGTATGCAATTCATCATGGTTGACATTGGCCAATATAGTTCATACTACTAATATTCCAACACCCCACATAATTTGAGTTGAGGGGCCAAGGAGAGAAAACACCAGGGATGGTACATCCTCCCCCATAATTAGTTCTTAAATAGATCAATGAAGCTTCATTAAGAACCATATTGTCTTCTCTTGCCAAAGGTACATTAATTAGATCAACCCTTCCTCAAACATGAAGTTATAACTCCGCTTTATAGATCTAAGATGTTGAACTTCTCATGAAAATGTCATAAACATGTGATATAGTAACTATAATTAGTCCTCCAATACCAAAAGATATTAGAGCAATAGGAAGGTTTTTAAATAATTAGCCACCATGGTTACAAAGGGACCCATAGGAACCATGTGTATGTTGCATTGACCATCCAAAACCTACTTATTTTTTATCCAAACCTTCAATTATAGCATTATAAAAACTCAGATTAATGTAACTAATCTGTAGAGCTCTAAAAATTATGCGATCTAAAAAGTGGATCCAAAATGCTTTCATATGCAAAAGTTATAACCTCTAGAAAGTTGGGTTTATATTAGAAATAGAGTATATTACATCATTTGGGCATGTAAATGTATCTTACAAGGTACATAATTAGGACATTAGATTACTTTAGGGGGAAGTTATCTAGTTACTTCATGCAATGTAATAAATGCACAAGTGTCAATGTGCAAGCTGTATATGTGCAAGTTGTACCTTGCACAGCTAGGTAGAGTGTTGGCCAAGTAACCTATTTTGCCTATATAAGGAAGGCTTCATTGTTAGATAGATATAGGAGAATCGAGAACATAGTAGATTAGAGCATAGTATAGTTCTGTATGGATAACCATCCAGTGTTGATGGATGCTATGTAGTTCAATAGCTTTATTAATGGAGTGTTCATTTCCTCCATACCTACATTGTATTCATTTATATCATTTTTATTTATGCATATCTCAGTTATCAAGTAGATTTACTTTCTTTCATATTATTTTGCATATCATGATTGGTATCTCCTTATGGCCATTACATCAAAAGCTAACAGTGGTATCAGAGCTATGGTATATCTAGCCATAGTAGGTAGATAGAAATACCACCATTATTATTGAGCCTGAGTTCTTTGTCAATTTGATGCACCATTGGACCAGTCACTATCAAAAAATATTAGAAGAATATAGGTGGTAGAATTAGGGAGAGTCACAAGTAAGGACTAAAAAAATCTTAGTTCCAAAAAATACTAAGATTGCATTTGACTAGAGTCTTTCCACAGAGTTACAGGAAAAACTTGTGAAGACCAAGACTCACCATTTAATCCACTAGATTGACAGATCATATAGTGAAGATAATCCAGGATATCTATAACTTGCTAACTATTGTCCAAAGTTTCTTTTATTGCAGATAATTAATTCTTAGAGGATTGGTACTCCTTTTACAACAAAAATCTAGGAGACTCCAAATTCATTGCTCGAATATCGGTGTGCCTTCATAGTATAGAGATTAGTTCCTTGTGCAAAAGAAGAAATCTATGGAAGAAGACTCTAGAGAAGAGTTGTGGTGAAGTTAGGAGACTGAAGATCTCCATTGCTAGATTAAATAACTTTATAGTTGAATAACATGCCATAGTAGCCTTGATACAAAATGACCATAGTTGCCTTGAAGAACAGGTCATATAAGCCTTGATATAAATAGGCCATAGAGGCCTTGAAGAAGAAGCCACATAAGTCTTGATTCTGAGAAGGCCATAGACACCTTTATACTAAAAAGGCTATATAAGCCTTGATATTAGAAAAGGCCTTAGTAGCCTTGGTATTGAAAAAGGCCACAAAAGCCTTGATACTGGAAAAGATCACAAAATTCTTGATACTGAAAGAAAGGCACAATAGCCTTGATCCTGAAGAAGACTTCAAAAGAGAATATCTATTTTATAAGTAAATTAATATTTTAGTACTAACATTTTTGTTGTAGGGAAATAAGTTTCAGTGAGTTTTAAAACTTCCTATAATAAAGTTAGGAGAAGTATCTTCTTCAAAATTAATTCAATACCTGAAGCAAAAGATATCAGGAGAATATTTCATTGAATAACTTCCAGACTTGAAAGAAGTAGAAGGACTAGGAGAGTCCTCGAATCTAGAAGCAGTAGAATCAAAGATCCAGAAGTAGATCTCACCATCAACACTTCTAGAAGCAAAATATTGAAGAGATATCAAGGAAAGACAAGTAGAAGCTGCAATATCAAATACCTTAGGAAGGTCTCATCGAGCATCTTGTAAAAGGCTAGGAGAGCCTTACTGAAGAAATCATCAAAGGAGAACTCACTGGAGAAATCCACTATTGAGGAGAATCCCCTGATAGTGAAGAACTTGTGATAATTATCACCATATGACAACAAGCCCAAGAGAAGGATAATTTGGCAAGGAGTGCCAAATTAAAGAAGAAGAATTTGGTAAGGAATGCCAAATCCTAGAGGAAGAATCTAGTGAAAGACCTCAAGACATTTAAAATATTGAGAAGAAGATCCTGTTTGAAGTTAGAATTCAATAACACTTGAAGATAGAAGAAGCTCACCAAATCTAGGAGATTTGAAGATTACCTCTCATAGCAAGAAAACACCACTTTAGAGACAAAGACTTCTCCAAAATATACAACAAAAGGAGAAAAACACAAGAGGAGAACAAGCCACCAAAGCTTAGGCTCGTGAATTAAATTTTGAGATCATATTTTGGCGAAAAAGGAGTTGTTTAAGATAGTCTAAAAAAAGCTACAATATTCTACTCGAAGCAGCAACTTGGTGATCTTAGACACCAAGATCTACATTCTCTATAGAATTGGCAAAGGAGCTACAAAAGCTTTAAAAAAGGTATGCAACTATTGGTGCTAGCTAACTTATTAATTGGATTACTTGTTAGATTCATTGGAGCACCCTATTTAGATTAAATTTGTAAGAAGGAAAAGTAAAATTACAGTATTTAAAAGTTCAAAAAGAAAAGGTTCATTTGCACATTAGGGGTTTATTATATTTTAGAGTTATCTATCAACTACCTATATTCTACTTTTAAAAAAGGGGAAAAGAAAACTTGATCCTACAACTATGTTTGTAGTGATATATGCATGGGTTCATTCCAGATTATGCTTGAAATATTGCAATAAAATTATTAAGTGCATTTTTAAGAGATTAGTGAAGCAATAAGGTGAGATTATTGTTACCATTAAAAGGTGTATTGTTAAGTACTATACTAGTTGATTTGTTAACTAGTTATCTCAATTAATTTATATTGTTGAAAGCATAAAAATTAACACAAATCTACAACACTTTCATGGCCTATAGAAGGCACCATTGGAAGCAAAATATGAAGAAGAAAACCACCATTGAAATCCTTGAAGGAAGCCTCAAATTGAGACCTTGGAAGTCTCAAGATTAAAGGAAATTATAAGGGGTTCATTTTAGTGCAAAAAGCAGGAATTCCTATTCAAAATCAACATTAGCTTGGATCATCTATCATCCAATGAAGGAAACAAAATACTCTTCATTTTGGTGCAAAAACTATATATTACAGAAGGACCACTTTTGTTCTTTTGGAAGGATAAAAGTATTATCTATAGGGGGGTAGCAAGGACGTTTATCTAGCAAAAGAAGGAGCCACCGAAGTGCCCATACATCCAAGGAGTCAAGGTATTTACAAACAATGGTTTTCAATCTTCAAATCAAGCCCTAGAAGAGTATGTATCACCTGCAATATTGCAAGCATAACAAGGAGCTAAAATCATCCAAATATTATGTAGAAGGGCAGCCTACAAGGAATAAATTATCTACGTAAGAGGAGCATTATCAAAATCAAGAAAAAGGGAAGCATTCAACTATTATGAAAATGAACCAGTAGCATATTACATAGAAAAAGGAAAGGAGAACATCTATCATTGAAGACTACAGGGACCTACCATACGACCATTATGGAGGAGCGCCAAATATCCAAGAACCAATATGACCATTATGGAGGAGTGTCAAAGATCCAAGAGCTCATACGACCACTATGGAGGAGCGTCAAATATCCAAGTGCCAATATGTAAAAGTAGCAAGGATACTGGGAGATTACTTGTATTTCAAGAAATAAGGCAAGTTTATATAGAAGGTAAGATAAAGTTTCCAAGAAATGTTACAAGGTAGGCTTACATGCATAAGTCTTGATTGCCACTTGGCATAGATGCTCTATACTCTCCAACGTACGTGAAGAATCAAGCACTCACCAAGAATATGTTACACATGCTTGGAAGACGTTACACATGCTTGGGTGGAGTTACAAATCTTATGAGGTTACCACTAACCTCATAATTGCAAGTTTTACATTGAAGGCATCTACAAAAAATGTTTTTAAGTGACACTTATCACAAAGTTCATAAAGCTCATCCTATTTAAGGTGCCAAGGACATCAAACAAGCAAGATGGAGGCAATACATAGCTCATCTATGTAAGAAGTGAATTTAAAGCACTATCATAAACCAACACCTAATTTTAGAATGAGACAGATCATTTCATGATGGAGAAGGAGTGCCATACAAGAGAGAAGAAAGTGCAGGTCAAAGGAGACTTTGAATCCCTATGTTCAATATTGAAGACAAGGAATCTCTATTGATTTCATCACCAAGAGTAAACTTTAAATTGTTGTTATATCCATCTAGAAAAAGCCCTGAAAATGAGGAGATTTAACATCCAAAGGTAATATTTAATTCCATTTTATTATTTCTTTCATTTTTGGAGTTATAAGGGTTATAAATTAAAGCTAAATATTATATTTTTGAAAGCAAAAGCTATAAGGGATAACTTATCAAATTAAAATAATATTTGCAATACAAATTAGGAGAAATAAGGAATTCTACTTGGATTAAATTATTTAATATTTTGTAACTATTATTAATTTTCTAATTTTCCAAATTTGGGAGTGATAAGGGTTACAACATCAAACTAGGTTATTATAAATTAGAAACATTTGAATAAAATATTAAGGCTTACAAAAGAGGTTATTAAATATTTTTTCTTAAGGGAAATCTATAATTTTCTTGTCTCAAATTTTCTCAAAAGGGACAAAAGAAATCCAAAATTAAAACCTCTTCAAAATTGAAAAAGTGCTTAGTTCAATTAGGAGTAATTAGTGTTAGAAATTCTGATTTTTGATCTTTACAAAATTGTGCAAAATCAACCATAAATTAAACTATATTTTACAAAAGCACTATATCATACTCCAAAATCATTAGGGAGTCATAAGGCATTCTAAAAAACTTGATAATAATATCTAGCAAAGGTTATCAAGTTGGGAATATATAAGCTTTCTTCAAAACCTAAAATTAGGTGTTAATACTCATTACTAGGGAGACATAAGGAAGCCTACAAACCTAAGTATTGATAAAGTTTTCATAAAATCAATCTTATATACTTCATTAGGAAGTTATAAGGTAGACTATCAAGATTCTATCAAATTTCAATAGCAAGAATCACTATTTCAAAGATCTATCATGGATGAAATGATGAGAAAAGCTTTCAATAATGAAGAACTATTCCATGAAGTAGAATTCTACTCTCAAAACTTAATCGATACTCTAGAAGGATATGCTTATCTATCCTCTAGTGATAGAGAGAAATTATCCTTACTTCTTAAAGAAGCCAAAGAAGGTAGCTTTACAACATTGATTAATTATCTTCATGAAATCTGTTGGAAATTTGAGTTATTTTGTGTTGTCATTGATGTCACATGGATCACATTGAGTTTTGGTGGCAAAAGCACTTCATAAATAATAATTTATGATATTTTGGAGAGCATGGATATATACAGGGTTTTGTGGCACAAGAGGCATATAATATTTAATTTTTTTAATATTATATTAATGGTTTTTATTAAAACCAATGGTAAAGGTTTTTATTAAAACCAATGACAAAGGTTTTTATTAAAACCAACGACAAAGGTTTTTTTATTAAAATGAACGGAAAGGGTTTTCATTAAAACCATTGGAAAGGGTTTTTCAATAAAACCACTATGCTAAGACTTCTCCAAATTATGATGGATGAAAAGGTTTTCCAATAAAACCTAGGTGCAGAAATTTTTCATGATGAAATTCAAAAGAATGAAGGAGATATCCCAATTCAAAGTGAAAAGGTGAATTATTAAATTTTTATTTAATAATTCTAAGGTCTAAGGTTGTATTATATTATCCGTCGATGTGCAAAGGTTGGGGAGATAAATAAAGATTCATCAACATCATTCGAATGCATGGAGGTGCATATAAATAAAAGGTTAAAACCTTTGTTTATAGAAGGCCAGAGATAGCGCATGAGAGAGAGAGTCATCGAAAGGGGAAAAGCAAAGAAAGAAGGATAAATAAATTTTGTTTTGAGAGCAAGGTCAAGTAAACAACATGGGAAAATTACGTCACGTAGGAGCCTATAGTGCAGTTGGTAGCGCACAAATTTTGCACAAGGTGAGTTCGCTGTTTGAATCCCACCAGGGGCAAAGTATTTTGTTGAGAAAGGCAATTTGAGTTTTTAGATTCGAAGCACAGGACAAGCTATGTGTTTGAGATTAAATTCCTATGTGGTATGATGCCCATGTGGTAATCACCTAACAACTCTAGGCGAGAGGAATAGGGTTCGACTCCCACGAAGGTGTGAAGGCGCATTGATTTTTGGCAAGGCATTTGGGAAAAGATGATTTCAAAGGTTATGAAGGCATCGAATTCCATATAAAGGTATTTATCTCCAGCGCATGGTAATATTTGTTATTACCAAATTTTTGGTGCATTAAAATTATTTTTGTGATAACTAGGGATTCATAAGGAGTTTAGGGAAATAAATGTTTGTTGTATGTGTTAATGTGCTTAGGGAGTTATAAGGTGTAGAATTAAATATTTGTTATTGCTGTGTGTGATTAGGGAGATATAATGTGTGGAAATAAATATTTTTGACTGTTGTGTGTGGAGTTATAAGGTGTGGAATTAAAAATAAAAGCATAAGTGCTTTTTGTATGTGTTAATGAAATTAGGGAGTCATAAGGTTGAAAAGTGTTGAACTTGTTATATGTCCTAGTGCATAATTTAATTATGAAATTAAACTAGTAACTTGAGACCTAGTTAATTGCTAACTTGAGTTAGAAGACATGCACACGAGTTAGGGTTTGAAGTTGAAGAAAAATTGCTTGATTATGTGCCTTGGCAATTGAGAGGAAGTGGATGGATTAGAAAATCAATTTTATGGATAAAATTGATACTTGAGTTTCATTATTGCTGTAGTGGAGTTCATTGAGAGTATTGCCATTATTGAGGAGATATTTGCTATTGCATTGAGAAGCATATTGTTGGTTACTTGTTGAGTACATTGCCATTAGTTGAGACCATTGAGGAGATCATTTTCTAGTCACTTGTGGATACATTTGTATTTCATTTTGAGGAGATCATTGTTGGCTATTTGAGAGCTCTTTGCTTGAGGGAGTTGTGCTTGTTTCTTGAGAGCTTATTGACATTGCATGAGGAAGATATTATTGAGAACCTATTGCTATCACTTGTGGATATTATACTTGGTTAGTTGAAGTCCTCATTGTTATTGCTTGGAGAGGTTTCAATTTGAGAGATAATTTGTCATCCATTTGAGAGTATCTTGTTGAGGATTGTTGTCATCCATTTGATAGTACATTGTTGAGAATTGTTGTCATCCATTTGAGAGATCATTTGTCATACATTATTGAGATCATTGTGGATCATTATTGTCATCCATTGAAGAGTACATTGCCATTCATTGTTGAGCACATTATTGAGTATTGTCATCATTCATTTGTTATCCATTATTGAGTTCATCATTGAGCCTTTACTTCATTGATTTGTGGTTGAGATTTGAGTGCTACTTGAGAATCATTGGTTGAGCCTTTGGGAAGGCTTTTGGGATAAAATTTTTGGATAGAATTGAGACAACTTTTGTGCATGATTGGTTGAGCCTTTGATAAGTCTTTTGGGATAGAATTTATGGATAAAATTGAGATAATTTTTGTGCATGATTGGTTGAGCCTTTGAGAAGGCTTTTGGGACATATTTGTGGACAGATTTGGGACAACATTTGAGAAGGATTGTTTGAGAATTTTGTGAAGGATTTGAGGATAGATTTGGGATAAAATTTGAGCAAGATTGTTTGAGCCTTGTCAGAAGGCATTGAGGCAGATTTATGAGTAGTGAAAGAGACAATACAAAAATAGAAAACACGTCAACACTAGTTGCCTAGCTTAGTAGATCAGTGGATAGCCTAACTGAGCAGATTAGTGGATAGCCTAATTGAGTAGATCAATGGATAGCCTAGTTGAGTAGATCAGTGGATAGCCTAGTTGAGTAGATCAGTGGAGAGTCTAGCTGAGCAGATCGATGGATAGCCTAGCTGAGTAGATCAGTGGATAGCCTAACTAAGCAAATTAGTGGAGAGCCTAGCTAAGTAGATCAGTGGAGCCCTCTTGAGCAGATCAGGACAACCTAGCTTGGAGCAGATCAAAGTAATCATTTGTATTGGGATAAGTATCCCTATTTATTTATGAAATATTATAAGGAGAATATCTTGTGGACTACCCCACATTGGGGGAACCACATTAAATCTTGTGTCTCGATAGTGTGTGATGATTTGTGCACTTGCTTACTATTGCTATCTATGTTATTAATGCACACTGCTATTTTTGGTTATTGTAATTGAGGACACTAATTGATATTGGTTTGGAAAGAAAGTAAAAAGTGGGTGCTATATTGTTCACCCCCCTCTTAGTATAAGCTTATGTTCTTCAAAATCCTCTACAACATGGTGGAACTCATAAATATTGGTTATATTTTTACCAGAAGAATGTCTGATGATTTATCTATCATTAATTATGTTTGTACTTACTCAACACAATAAAAAAGCTGACAATAAAGAACAATACTATTGTGATGATAAACTAACTTGTCATGAAGCAGATATTTCACCAGCTTCAAAGCAGAATCATAGGAAGAGAATAATAAAAAGGAAGAAGAGACATACTAAAAGAGGCCATAACATGAATACTAAAGCAGTAGAAAAAGAACCAGATCAATACTACTATGAACATGCCAAATATTATCCAATGAAATAATAATCTTTAGCTTCAACTACAACATACTCTGCATCATATGAAGACACAGATTACCCGTTGAACCTAAATAAAAAGAATGCATAGGAAGAGTACAAATCTCAAGATGATGAAGAAGAAGATCCATATTGAATATTAAAGTCTTCAATACCCAAATAATTTAATACAAGGGGGTGTTAGAATTAGAGTATATTACATAATTTGGATGATGTAAATGTATCTTCCAAGGTATATACTTAGGATATTAGATTACTTTAGGGGGAAGTTATCTAGTTACTTCATATAATGTAATAAATGCATAAGTGTCAATATGCAAGCTATATATGTACAAATTATCCCTTGCACAACTAGGTAGAGTGTTAACCAAGCAACCTATTTTACCTATATAAGGAAGGCCTCATTGTTAGATAGATATAGGAGAGTCAAGGGACATAGTAGCTTAGAGCATAGTATAGTTCTATGTGGATCACCATCTAGTGGTGATGGGTGCAATGTAGTTCAGTAGCTTTATTAATGGAGTGTTTATTTCCTCCATAGCTACATTTTATTCATTTATATCATTTCTATTTATGCATATCTCAGTTATCAATCAAAATTTGTTTTCTTTTATATTATTTTGCATCTTGTGATTGTTATCTCCTTGTGGCCATTACATCAAAAGCTAATAGTTTATTATCTCTAAAACATATTGAAAATATATATTTAAATTTTAGACTTTGGGGAGAAATTAACAATTCAAGGACTACTACATGTCAATCAATTAAAGTGCAACCTATGTTACGCTAACATCATCACCTCTTTGAATAGTGTTCCTACTAATTGAGTGGGTGAGGAAGATACCACTTGGTACAAATTGGTTGTTTTTATTTCCATTTATACAACAAGAATTTTAAAAAATATATTTTTGGCATGAAATGAGTCAACTATGTGCAAGCAAGGGATTTGAATCTCCAACTTGAGGGTGGAGAGAATATTAGCACAAGGAAAGCTAGCCACCTACCCCAACATGTTCCTGAAAATATAAAGGTGATTTCTAACCCTTGATGTAGGTAAAACATTTCATGACATTCCACAAAATATAAAAGATGGTGGTTGTGTAAATATTAAAACCTCTAAGTAGGTTCTAGCAAGCATTAAGAAACAATTCATTTGCTACAAGTATGTACTACTAATTTGGGTATATTTTTGTTAGGATTTGACTAAAATAATCACTTTTGTAGCACTAAGTAAAGTAAAAAAATTAAAATAGATGGTTTGAACCAATGACCTTCTTAGAAAAGCTTCAAAACCTTCATGTTATTCAATTTTATCATATTCCACCTATGTAGAAGCAAAGTGAACTAATATACCTTAGTAATTTTTTGTAAGAGGTCTTAAGTGAGAAAAAGAATATGATACATTGGGTAATATAAATTACAATATTCTATATGAAGGCTTTTAAAACTAGCTGTGTTGACCAGTGAGAGCACCACATCAATCACGAGGATGCCATTGAATCATGCCTTAGATGAGTCAATGAAGAAAAAAAGACAACAAAATATGGTCAATTTTCCTTGAATAGATAACATAAGGAATATAACACATGACCTTTAGATAAGAAATTCTTTAAAATAAATAAACTGACCAAGGTAGCATACATTTGAATGAGAAGGAAAAATAAACCATCATAGTTTTTTACCAAATTGTACAACCTTGTATCATTCAAAAAAGTATGATACACATGTCTAAAGTATTTGACTCAAGAGGAGCATGTATACCCCATAATCCCAACATGATTGTGCAATAGGATGATCCAAAATAAACCTCCATTTATAATGAGAGCAATCATTGTTTGTTGTTTTAAGGGAACAACCAAATATGCAATAAAAAAGCAAATGGAAGAAAATATTTAATATTGGAATTGATGAGACTAGTTGAGTCAAATAGGAGAGTGCATGTATTAATAAAATAGAAGCATGTGAATTAAATTCTATGATTTTTTTTGGGGGAGGATTTTTTAAAGAGGTTTCATACTCACCAAAAGGACTTGATGCATTGGAGGAAATCTAAGTGGATGTGTTATATATAAATACATGGCCTATTTGATTCACCAAGGGTGAGATAACTTGATGAGACTTGAAGATTTATCTTTTATATTTTGGAGGTAAAAAAAATTTCTACTATCATATCTAAGATAATATATAGAATCAATGTGTGCTACACTCCTTTTATGACAACCCTTTTAACCAAAAAATAATGTCATATTTGGTACTAGGGCGAATTACACAAAATTAACATAGGAAAAAGAAGAATTTAGTGCAAATTCAAATTTTGACACCCAAATTCAAATTCAACAGATTCAAAAATTTAATAATTCCCTCTAAAAATGAATAAAATAAAATTTATTTAGTTTTTCTTCTTTTATCATCAAATGGGGGAGATGTTTCCTACAAAAAGAAATGATACAACTCTGAATCAACTATGATACCATGTTGGATTTCATATCAATTTCCAAAATTATTTTGAATCATACATTCATTGCAATTGCAATCATATTTAGAATAATAGAAGAGCAAAATAAAGAGATCAAACAAAAAAATTAGAAAGAGAAATATAGAAAAAATAAGAATAAGAGGTGGGTGCCCATAGGCACCCTTACAATATCACATATTGTGAACGTATACAATAGATCTATCATTGGGGCTATTTATAGTGATAACATAACCCCAATTAAATGTTCATCTTAAGCTGATATAACATGAATTGAAGGTTAAATTATAATATATTAAATATATTAAATCCTTAAATTAGGGTTAACCATACAAGTGGTTTAACCAATATTACTAAGGATGAATAAGTTAAAACTACTTATATGCATACATAAGGAATTCTCGTAGGCTTACATAATAGATTTTTTTATCTTACACATGATGTGCCCATTGGCTTACATAGAATCTATACTTCATCATTATCATCCATGGCCAATAAGGCCGGATTAATGATATTCAAATACACTAGTGTTGGAATATGGTAATCTAACCTTATTGGCCAAGTTCGACAGATGATGATGTAAGCCTATGGGAAAACTTATCCTAAAGGAAAGTGTGATGTACTCTTTATGTAATCCTATGAGTAATGGTTAGATGTGTTTACCTCTAGCAATATTGGTTAAGCCAATTGTATGGTTAACCCTAAATTAACCTTTATTAGGGTTTAAAAACTTATGGTTGAATTTTACTTAACCTTGAGCCTCATGTCATCTTAGGTTAATGTGATGTATAATAATTATTCTTGGTAATTAGATATCTATTGTAAATACCCTCCAACCAATGATCCTTTATATCAATTTATACTATGATATCTTTATGTAGTTTATTGGTGGGGTTTCCTCCTTGCACGCTTATCCTTATTTTAAGAACACAAGCTTATACTGAGAGGGGGTGAACAGTATAAGAGTACTTTTTACTTTTCTTTCCAAATCAATATTATGCAGTGTATAGATAGCAGTATCAATAGCAATAATCAAAGCAATGCACAAAACACCACACACAATAGAGACACCACAATTTATGTGGTTCACCCAATGTGGGCTACTCCACGGAGAAAATATTTCACTAAAATTTTCTCAATCAATCTCTTGGGAATCCTTCCCAATTACAATGTTTATGGACCTCTGTCCAAAGGAGATGTTGATCCCCTAAATATGGTTTGTGGATCTCTATCCACAGGAGAACTCCTTCTCCTCTGCTCTGGCTGGTGATCCTCTAGAAGACTACTACCTCCACTACGCTGGCTTGTGGATCTCTCTCCACTGAAGACTCTTGTCCCCACTCAGAAGACCTATCCTCACTACCCTGGCTGATGGATCTCTATCCACTGGAGACTACTGTCCTCTCTACTCTATCACCTCCAAAGCTCTATCTCAAATTTACACTAAACATAGTCTAGTCGGTCTAGCACAAATTTGTTCAACTCTGCACTAAACATAGTCTAGTCGGTTTAGCACAAGTCTTCTCAACAAGCTCACTCAAATCTACACTAAACACAGTCTAGTCGATCTAGCACAAATCTGCTCAACTCTGCACTAAACATAGTCTAGTCGGTCTAGCACAAGTCTGCTCAACAAGCTCACTCAAATCTGCACTAAACATAGTCCAATCGATCTAGCACAAATCTGCTCAATAGGTCCACTCAAAACCTGCTCAAATCTGCTCAATAGGTCCACTCAGAACCTTCTCAAATATGCTCAATAGGTCCACTCAGAACCTGCTCAAATATGCTCAATAGGTCCACTCAGAACCTATCCAAATCTGCTCAACAAGCTCACATAAAACTTGTCCAAATCTTCTCAATAAGCTCACACAAAACTTGTCCAAATCTGCTCAACAAGCTCACATAGAACTTGTCCCAATATCATAGAAGCATAAAGAGAATTGTTAGAGACTCAATATGTTCTACTCTTAATGCACAATCACTTTCTCAATTTTCTCAATCTCATAGAAGCATAAAGAGAATTTTTAGAGACTCAATATGTTCTACTCTCAATGCACAATCACTTTCACAACTCAAATCAGAATATAGAATAGTTTGTTTTATGGAACTTGAACAATCACTTTATACAACCACTTGACTAGGCTCAACCAACTCAACTCAACCAATTACTTAATGAAACTCCCCTTTCTCACAAACCCTAGTCCAAGCATATATCAATCAACTCAAAATAGTTTCCAACAATTGCTCAACAACAAATCTCACATAACAATGATACTCATGTTCTTTTCAAACCCTAGTTCAAGTTCTTTGCACAACAACTCACTTCAACAACAATGCTTATAACTCAATATTCACATAACAATGATACTCATGTTCTTTTCAAACCCTAGTTCAAGTTCTTTGCACAACAACTCACTTCAACAACAATGCTTATAACTCAATCTTCACATAACAATGATACTCATGTTCTTTTCAAAACCCTAACTCAAGTTCTTCACACAATCCAATGGCTTCAACAACAATGCTTATAAAACAAGGTTTTAATCACAACTCTTAATTCCAGAAAACCTTGAAGCATTAAGTCAAACACTTTCGAAAAGGAAACCCTAATCAAATCCTTTTCACTCCAAACTTTATTTTCTAGTAAGCAATCAATCAACTCAACCAAGAAAGAATTTGCCCATACCTTTTTGCTTGACAAGGAGTTGATCTCACAAATCTGCCACACTCACAATTACTTCTTTGCCAATCTCAATAAGGGTTAGAAGATAATAATTTCCTCAACAAAACACAATGCAAAATGATATCAAAATTACACCTTATCACTCCAACTCAAATAATATTCAATACCTTCACAATAATCTTCTTTAACACAAAAAACCCTTTATTAAAATTAAACAACACTCAAAAGTCTTAATCCTTCAATATGCCAATATAGTAATTTAAGACTTTATCAAAAAATAATTAAAACCAAAACTTCCTTATTACTCCAAGTGATAATTTTCAACTACCACCACTATCCAACAAACACCCTTTCTAAACAATTCCACTAACAACCCTTATACCTCCAAACACTCTTTATTGAAACCTTAGGCAATAAAATTAATTAAAAGTTTTACCTTGGCCATCGATGGGTTTCGACCCTGGCTTAAGATGAAAATATTTTTTGTCTTCTTCCTCAATGAACCTTTCGAAATCGCAAACGAAGTTTTAACCTTGGCGCATATCAATCGTTCGAGGGATGAGCAATAATGTCTTTGGAGGCCACCTTATATACACAAACATTTATTTCCTTCAACGTCGGTGCTCCCTTATTTCAATGACATCGACGCCTTTATAAACACTTTATAATTTATACAAGGTGCTTTATTAAATTGGATGACGTCAGCATTAATTATAATTTATAAATATTTTAAATTCTAAAGAATTTAAATTTTATAAATTATAATTATAAGATTTAATTTTTAAACCCTTCCTTTACATTGCATTCCATGGTGTAAATAATATTTATTTATAAAATTTAAATTCTTATTGAATTTAAATAATTTATAAAAAATATTATATCTCCTTTTTAACTTTGCACTGAATCCTTTGGCCTTCTTCCTGGATATCAAATAACAACTTTGACAACTTTGTTCCTTGATGAAAAACCTTGATATTAATGTTGACTTCATTTCTTGACATCAATGACAATTTTAACTTTTAGGACTCAAAATGTCCAACAATCTCCCCCTTTGTCATTGATGGCAACCCAAAAATATTTTACCGAAAACTTGACTTCTTCTTCTGTGTTGCTCCCCCTGGGACACTGCTCCCCTAGCTCAATGCTCTCTCAAATATCAAATCTCTCCCCTATACTCAAATCACTCTCCCCTTTGACATCAATGGCAAAGGGTCACCTTTGGGGCTCGAGGCTAAGAATGAGCCTCTTAGCTTAGCCCCTCCCCCACCTTCTATTAAGGTGGTTAATTCTAGGGTGGGAGTATTTCTACTCCCAGAAAGCATTGTTCTTTACCTTTATCCTCTTCTCTTCTTTTCTAAATTTTTTGAATCCTCTGACTATTTCTATCCGTGTCTATGTTCCTGTCCATGTCATCATTCCTGTTCCTATTCCTGTTCTTGTTCACATCCATGTTCCTGTTCCTATTCCTATTCACATCCATGTTCCTATTCCTATTTCTATTCACATTCATGTTCCTGTTCCTATTCCTATCCATGTTCCTGTTTCTGTTCATATCCATATTCCTATTCTTGTTCCTGTTTATGTTCAAGTTCCTATTCATACTTATCTCTGGAATGTCTGCTCTACACCACTTTGTTGTATGACCATCATTATTGCACTTATAACACTTAATGTTATTATTCCTTGGAGGTGCAAATGTCTTAGGATTTCTCCTAGTGAAGCCATATCCTCTTCTGTCATGAACCCTGCAATTCATTGCCTTGTGACCAAACTGATTACATGAGTAGCAATACCCATGGAAAGGTTGTCCATTCCCATATTCATGTCTTTCATGTGTCCTGCACTATGAAGCCATGTGCCCAAACCTGTGACATGAAAAACATCTTCCATTGAAGCTTCCTTGTCTTGACCTCATTGGTCTCCTATTCTGATTGTTGTTCCATCTGTATCTTCTTTGTGCACTATTCCTATTTTTGTTGAATTCACTATTGTCCAACCCATCCTCTGATGTCTCAATGTCTTTTACACTATCTTCTTCTGAAGTATCTTCATCTAAAGTATCTTCTCTAGAACTTGAAGTTGACTCTCCTTCCTGTTTCTTTTGAACCTGTTCAAAACCAAGACCTATTTTACTTGATGTAGGCTTTTGTGTCTTGATGAACTTATCCAAGTTCTTTGAGCTATTTTTAAATCCCTTCATCTTGATCTTGGAGTCCTCTAAATCTTCTTTTAGTAGTGCCACTTCTTGTGCTAACTTCTCACATTCTAAGATCTTTGCTTCTAACTTATCCTTGAACCTCTTTGCCTTAGCCTTTGATTTTTCTAAATCCTCTATGAGCAATCTTCTCTCTTCATCACATTCTTGAAACTGAATTTCAAGTTTAGAGTGTTGCTTTCTTACCTTCTTTACCATGTCAAGGGCATAGATGAGTTCTCCCTTGAGATCATAACCATTCTCTTTTGAATAATCCTCTATTTGTTTACCTTTGTCCACATCATTACTCTCTTTAGGCTTGTCTTCTATAGGATCACTTTCATCTTCTTCTAATAATGCCATTAGAAGATTTTCATCTGGTCCTTCAAGTGCATTCTCATACTCATCATCACTAAAACTATAACCATCCCTTGTACAATCATCTTCAAGATGTCCAAAGTTACCACATCTAAAACACTTGAGAATAACTAGAGTTTTCTTAACTGGTTCTTTTTCTTTAATCATAAACAGAACTTCATCTCTATCATTATCTAAAATACTAGCATCACTATCACTTGAGTACTTACTTGCATTATCCGCATAGTAGCTCCTCTTTTGTCTTTGAAAGAACTTCTTTCCTTGTCTGCTTTGTCCATCCTTGCTTTTCTTTTGGTGCCTATATCTTTCTGATTCCCTGTACCTGTGATCCTATTTTTCTTCACCATTGTTGTTCTTTGGTTCTTTACAATCTATTGCAAAATGTCCAAACTTTCCACAATTGAAACACTTAATAGATATTAGATCTATGGGTCTTCTGGAACCTTTATCTCTTCTACCATAATTAGCTTCTTCATCACTGGATGACTCACTGCTTGATTCTGACTTCTTACCCTTTGTTTTCTTGATTGCTTTGAATGTTGCTTCCTTCTGGGGAGTAGGATATTTTGTTCTTATCTCAAAAGTTGTTAGCATACCAAGCAACTTATCTCTTGTCAAAGTATCACCATCCAATGATATTTCTATAGCAGAAACCTATTCACTGAATCTATTTGGAAGAGATCTTAAGACTTTATCACAAACATCTGATTCATCAATCTTCATTCCAAGTCCTTGCATATCATTAACAACCTCATCAATTTGAATTAGATAAGCACTGATATTTTCCTCTTCATTCATTCTCAATGCTTCAAATTGTCCTTTGAGATTTTGTATCTTTGCTTTCTTGACACTTTTATCTCCCTCATATATACCTTGCAATTTATCCCACATTTCTTTTGCAGTTCTACAATGCATAACTTTCATAGACTCTATTCTACGCAAACCTCTCACAAGTGCATTCATTGCTTTTGAATTATAGTGTTGTAGAAGCTTACCTTCCTTATCTGTAGGAGGATTGATTGTTGGATCATATCCAAATTCCACTGCATCCCAAACTTCATTGCCAAGTGCCATTAGGTAGATCCTCATCATCATACTCCAATACATGTAGTCATTTCCATCAAATACTGGTGCTGAGTTAGTTGAGGACACATCCTTAGGATCCATTGTGTTCTTGTTAGCTTTTCCTTCAAGTTGTTAAACTCTTATGAAGGCACCCACTCTGATACCAATTGAAGAACACAAGCTTATACTGAGAGGGGGGTGAACAGTATAAGAGTACTTTTTACTTTTCTTTCCAAATCAATATTATGCAGTGTATAGATAGCAGTATCAATAGCAGTAATCAAAGCAATGCACAAAACACCACACACAATAGAGACACCACAATTTACATGGTTCACCCAATGTGGGCTACTCCACAGAGAAAATATTTCACTAAAATTTTCTCAATCAATCTCTTGGGAATCCTTCCCAATTACAATATTTATGGACCTCTATCCAAAGGAGATGTTGATCCCCTAAATCTAGTTTGTGGATCTCTATCCATAGGAGAACTCCTTCTCCTCTACTCTGGTTGGTGATCCTCTAGAAGACTACTACCTCCACTACACTGGCTTGTGGATCTCTCTCCATTGAAGACTCTTGTCCCCACTCAAAAGACCTATCCTCACTACCCTAGCTGATGGATCTCTATCCACTAGAGACTACTATCCTCTCTGCTCTATCACCTCCAAATCTCTATCTCAAATCTACACTAAACATAGTCCAGTCGATCTAGCACAAATCTATTCAACTCTGCACTAAACATAGTCTAGTCGGTTTAGCACAAGTCTTCTCAACAAGCTCACTCAAATCTACACTAAACATAGTCCAGTCGATCTAGCACAAATCTTCTCAACTCTGCACTAAACATAGTCCAATCGGTCTAGCACAAGTCTTCTCAACAAGCTCACTCAAATCTGCACTAAACATAGTCCAGTCGATCTAGCACAAATCTGCTCAATAGGTCCACTCAGAACCTGCTCAAATATGCTCAATAGGTCCACTCAGAACTTGCTCAAATATGCTCAATAGGTCCACTCAGAACCTGCTCAAATATGCTCAATAGGTCCACTTAGAACTTATCCAAATATTCTCAACAAGCTCACACAGAACTTGTCCAAATCTTCTCAACAAGCTCACATAGAACTTGTCCAAATTTGCTCAACAAGCTCACATAGAACTTGTCCCAATCTCATAGAAGCATAAAGAGAATTGTTAGAGACTCAATATGTTCTACTCTTAATGCACAATCACTTTCTCAATTTTCTCAATCTCATAGAAGCATAAAGAGAATTGTTAGAGACTCAATATGTTCTACTCTCAATGCACAATCACTTTCACAACTCAAATCAGAATATAGAATAGTTTGTTTTATGGAACTTGAACAATCACTTTATACAACCACTTGACTAGGCTCAACCAACTCAACTCAACCAATTACTTAATGAAACTCCCCTTTCTCACAAACCCTAGTCCAAGCATATATCAATCAACTCAAAATATTTCCAACAATTTCTCAACAACAAATCTCACATAACAATGATACTCATGTTCTTTTCAAACCCTAGTTCAAGTTCTTTGCACAACAACTCACTTCAACAACAATGCTTATAACTCAATCTTCACATAATAATGATACTCATGTTATTTTCAAACCCTAGTTCAAGTTCTTTGCACAACAACTCACTTCAACAACAATTCTTATAACTCAATCTTCACATAACAATGATACTCATGTTCTTTTCAAAACCCTAACTCAAGTTCTTCACACAATCCAATGGCTTCAACAACAATGCTTATAAAACAAGGTTTTAATCACAACTCTTAATTCCAGAAAACCTTGAAGCATTAAGTCAAACACTTTCAAAAAGGAAACCCTAATCAAATCCTTTTCACTCCAAACTTTATTTTCTAGTAAGCAATCAATCAACTCAACCAAGAAAGAATTTGCCCATACCTTTTTGCTTGACAAGGAGTTGATCTCACAAATCTGCCACACTCACAATTACTTCTTTGCCAATCTCAATAAGGGTTAGAAGATAATAATTTCCTCAACAAAACACAATGCAAAATGATATCAAAATTACACCTTATCACTCCAACTCAAATAATATTCAATACCTTCACAATAATCTTCTTTAACACAAAAACCCTTTATTAAAATTAAACAACACTCAAAAGTCTTAATCCTTCAATATGCCAATATAGTAATTTAAGACTTTATCAAAAATAATTAAAACCAAAACTTCCTTATTACTCCAAGTGATAATTTTCAACTACCACCACTATCCAACAAACACCCTTTCTAAACAATTCCACTAACAACCCTTATACCTCCAAACACTCTTTATTGAAACCTTAGGCAATAAAATTAATTAAAAGTTTTACCTTGGCCACCGACGGGTTTCGACCCCGTAACCTCTGCCTCCACGAGCAACCTAGCCACGGGCTCCATGACCACGTGCACTACAGGCACGTTTAAGAGCCAAAAGGCTCTACCTTCACTTTAACCTTTGCGCCCAATGAAAATGCACGAAAATATTTTCCTTTTGGCGCTTACCACCAACGGGTTTCGAACGCGGGCACTTGCTTCCTCCAATGCTTTCACAATTTGTGCTCTACCACTTGGACCACCGTGTCCAACGTGCTTCAAAAACTCCAACCCCTTCACCTTATCCTTGGCGCTTAAGACGAAAATATTTTTCATCTTCTTCCTCAATGAACCTTTCGAAATCGCAAACGAAGTTTTAACCTTGGCGCATATCAATCGTTCGAGGGATGAGCAATAATGTCTTTGGAGGCCACCTTATATACACAAACATTTATTTCCTTCAACGTCGACGCTCCCTTCTTTCAACGACGTCGACGCCTTTATAAACACTTTATAATTTATACAAGGTGCTTTATTAAATTGGATGACGTCAGCATTAATTATAATTTATAAATATTTTAAATTCTAAAGAATTTAAATTTTATAAATTATAATTATAAGATTTAATTTTTAAACCCTTCCTTTACATTGCATTCCATGGTGTAAATAATATTTATTTATAAAATTTAAATTCTTATTGAATTTAAATAATTTATAAAAAATATTATATCTCCTTTTTAACTTTGCACTGAATCCTTTGGCCTTCTTCCTGGATATCAAATAACAACTTTGACAACTTTGTTCCTTGACGAAAAACCTTGATATTAATGTTGACTTCATTTCTTGACATCAATGACAATTTTAACTTTTAGGACTCAAAATTTCCAACACTATTCTTTTGTCTACTTGATATTTTTATTTTGCTTCTGGAGTCTCTTGTACATGACTTATAGTGAATTTTATGCTTCATTTTGTTTATGAAAATTATCATGAAATCTGACAATTACAAGTCAATTGAAAGCATATATTATCAGTAGATGAAAATACAAGGCTTATTCTATGAAGAATAGTCTAATTTTTACAAGGATGGAATGTAATTTAGAAATTATTTCTCATTCATCTATCATGTATTAAAGTATATTTGTGTATATTTTCATAAAAAGGCATGTTGCTTCCCATAAAACATGTGAAAAACAAGAGACATATTCTATTGGAAGAGTATGAAGACTAGCATGTTTAAATTTGTAGCTAAGTGTGATACTTTTTAGCATAACAAATATGAAATTATAACACCATCATGAATGCTTTATGCAAATGCTAATTCCAATCAAACATGGAAACTAATATCCACAAATTTCATCTCTAGATTCCCACAATCATATGAAAAATATGAAATCATTAGAATTTTTTTTTACCATAAGTACAACATACCATCCACAATAGAATTTTTTTTTACCATAAGCACAACATACCATCCACAAATAAATGGATAGATAGATATGGTAAACATATGTCAGGAAAGATATCAAAGGATGTATGCAGGAAATAAGCAAAGCAAACGAGTGGATAGATTACATGTAATAGAGTTGGCATAATACTTCCTATCATTTAACAATCCAAGTGATCCACTTAAGGTATTATATAGCTATGATCCATCATCTCCCATGGATTGGACAATAAAAGATATTTTTTTTCATAATAACTAGGACATTGAATGAGATGCTCAATTTGCTTATCATGCTAAAAGAAAATTTGGCAATGTATAATGAAGCATCAAGTAGACAAACACATGATAGAAATAAAATTCGAAGTTGTGGCATCGTCTTTCTGCAACTATATCCCTATAAGTAGTCCATATTAAAGGATAATAAGAAGTTGAAATTATAGTCTAGATATTATGCACCATATATGGGGCTAAAGTTGGAAAAGTTGCATATGCCATAGATATCTAAAGTAAAATAAGGATAGATGATGTATTTGATGTCCTATGTGAGGAAATGTTTGAAGCACAATTATTCACACAATTAAAACTATCTATATAATATGTAGAATTAAATTTGGTATTGGCATAATAATGTATCATTGGGAAAGAATTAATCATTCTAATGAAAAATACCATTAGTCTATGGAAGGTAAAATGTATGGGTTTGCTTACAAAAATAAAGAAATGAAAAAATAAAAAAGAAAATAAAAACTTTAAAACTTCTAAAAAATAGTGCAAAAAATTTATAGTGAAATAAAAACATATTCAAATTATATACCATATTGGTTATACCCATATTTTAGCATGAATATATATAAGTTTCAACTCTCCTTCATCTCTTTTTCAAAAAACATGGGTCTTTCAAGTACCCCTTATATAGTGACTCATAACTTTCAAATTAGACATCAATTTGAGCTTGTCATTTTTTTGGTTTTGAAGTATTATCAATGTTTTTTTTATGAGCAATATTTTAGTAAATTTTATGATATATTGGTGTAAAAACATAGATTTAATATTTTTTAGGGTAACTAATTAGATTTTTTATAGCTTTGGGATCAAAGATCACTAAGGGAGATGGCATGTTGTGTACATGTTCACAACATTATTAAAGTGTTATTTTTTAATATTTTAAACCCTAATTAATGTATTACTAATCACCTAACTATATATTAGCATGTAATATAAGTAGGGTTTCCTTATTTCCATATGTAAATGAAGGAAAGACATGATGATGTGTATCTTCCTTTTTCACTCATCAAAAATACTCTAGCAGAGAGTCATCAATGTTGTCCCTTTTGTAATTTTAATTGGATTCATAAGTGTGAGGTCACCACTAAGTGTGTAGGTTCCTTAATTTGTATTTTTTTGTTGTTTTTCCTTTAATATGTTTCATATTAATCATTTATTTCAAATAATTTATGAGTGATCATTTACATTCAAAATATTTTTGAATCTTTTAAAATTTGATAACAAGTTATAGGGACTTGCCATGTAAATATCAATAAAAAGAAAGATGCTTAAATAGTAACACAAAGAATCTCTTGCTAAAAAATAGAACATATTTTAGTACATTGAATGACTTATAAGACCATCATATTTCACATGTAAATATTAATATTCTACTAGAACTATTACTACTTGCATGAGACAATCATGAGACTAGGGTTCCAATCTACACCCTATGTTCTTACACACATCACCTATATTATTCTCCAACTTAGGACACACTCTCCCCATAGTTGGAAGTATATGAATTTAAGTGTGATTATGTATGTTTGTATTTTAGTATTTTCATGTGGATGCATATTGTTGTTAAAATATCTTTGCATGAAACCCATTATCTAAAGATGTGATTATTTTTACCTTAAACTATATATTGAAAAGGTCAAGAGAAAAAAGTCAAAATTTTGGACTTTAATTAAAGAACTAAAATTTAATCATGCAAGATAATTATTGTGATATCCTTTTAATTATGTGTGGGGACTTTAATTAGAGAACCAAAATCAAATCATACAAGATAAATGTTATGGTACCATTTTATGCCTGTATATTTGTCTAAGGATATATTTATCAATTTCTTAATAGTGTATTACTCACATATTATTATATTAGAAGAAATTTTTACATGTAGAACCTTTGTAAAATATATTGTAAAAGTTAAATTCTTAGCACTTAAAAGCATAAATGAGAACTTCACCATCATATTATGAATAATTCAAATTGTATCAACAACATATTAGAGAACTTAACCAATATAAAAAGTTATAAGAAGCTAAAATTCAATACGATAAGCAAGATATAATAATAATAAAAGTTGTAGGTAATATTTCCTTGAAAAGAATACTAAAAATATCTTGATCCCAAAACAAGAAACTCTTAAAATTTTCTCACCTTCTCTATGGAGGATTAATATTGACTTATCTCTTGTGTTTCTTCAACACTTCATCTAGGCCATCGCTTAACAATCCTTCATGTTGTATATTGTGTATTATTTTTTGATAATGGTCTTCATTCACCCTAGTGATTGGATAATTTATGATATATATTAATTTGGACACATCCACAAGGATCATGCCTTGGTTGAGTTGGTTATAAATATACTACTCAAATAAAAAATTGTATCATATGCTATTTATTCACCATATCATAGATTATTATGGGCTATACCACATCATTATCATGTCTCTAATTTCCATATTTTATTTATTTAATTTATTGTGATGTTTTCTAATATGTTCATTCTTACACAAAATTATGGCTAAATTTATTCATGATATTAGAGTTATAATGGTATTTTTTAAAAAATTGAAGATTTTGGAGAAACTATATGACACAACCTTTTTATATAAGTATATCATGGGTTTTTAAGGGAAGTATGAGAAACAAAATATTCTTCTAATTTTGGTGATTGTGTGGATGCTCGAAGGTAAACCAATTTGGGGTGGAAATAGATTTTTGAAATTCTTAAAATTTCTTGAGTCCAACCAATTTTGGGTGAGATTTTTAAAATTATATGAATTTTTAAGGTTAGTCATAAAAATTGGACAAGCTATTAGAATTTTTTGGATTCTTTATAAAAAAAAAAGATTTTTAATACTACATTTCTTTCACTTCTCTATTTTGTTGCTTTTCAAAAATGTCACTCTATGGAAGGCAAAAATTTTGATGCTATAAATTTTGCATATGAAATCACTTTGAGCCCTTTTCACATTACATTATTTTTTCAGGATCTTTGCTTTGTTAGTATTTCTTGAAGGACTTTTAGGATGATAAGGACCAATTAAACTGAATTTATTGTAGAAAGCTAAAGCATATGGAAGATTCATAATTTAAAAAGGTGAAGTGTATTAAAGAAAATATAAAGGTCATCAAGCTAGAGAGGGGTAGCACTCAAAGGATAAGCTTCCAATGTTGAGAGTTTATTTGCTCACACTTCAAGAAAGAAGGTGATATCTTGTATTGATAATTTATTTTCATCTTCTAATGATTGGTATGTATATTTAGGTGCTTCCCACCACATGAACATGCAAAAGTACTCTTGTTGTGACTACAAGGTAGGTAAAAATCATTGGAGTGACCATTTGGACAATGAATGATAAAGACCTTCAAGTGAGATGGATTGGGAGTATGAAGCACAAAGAGAATATATTCAATATTTTTACTATGTTCTAGACATGGGTGTGAATTTTCTCTTTATATACCTCTTTACTCATTAAAATAAGATGAAAGTAGAGTTTGATGATGACAAGTTATACATCAAGAAAAACAAGATAGCTACAAGTATTGTGTATGATAAGGTCAATCTCTATAAGTTAAAATAAATATTGAGGTGAAGGAATGAAAGGCTTTGGTTGCTAGATCTTATGATACCTCAAGGATTTTACACTTACAATTAGGACATTTAAACTTTAGGTTGTTGACGTTTATTTATAGAAAATAATTTTTGGAAGGACTTTCTTCATCACTTTCTCTTCCTAGTAGTGTATGTGATGGTTACATCCTTAGAAAATAACATAGAGATTCATTTCAAAAGATAAAAGCACATCAAGCTTAAAAATTAATAAAAAATGATCCATTTATATTTGTGTGGCCCTATGTATGTATCCTCATGTGGTGGCTCAAGATACATTCTCAACTTCATCAATGACAAATCTAGAAAGGTATGGGTCTACTTATTGAGGTTGAAAAGTGAAGATCTAGGGTACTTTAAAATCTCTGAGAAAATGGTTGAGAACAATATTGAAAATTTAAAAAATCTTTAAGGACTAACAATAGTGGAGAGTACATAAGTATTGAATTTGATTATTTTTGCAAGGAACAAGGGATTATCCATCAAAGTACTACATCCAATATTTCCCATCCAAACAGTGTGTATAAAAGGAATAATATGGTACTTTTTGGGATGATTAGGTGTATGTTGTGTGGCATGATTCTTGATCTCAAGTTGTGGAGTAAATAAATTAATTGTTCATGCTATATCATTAACCATTCACCAACTAGGGAATTGAAGGACATGACTTCTAAAGAGAAGTGGAGTGAGATAAAGGTTGGTGTAGAGCATATGTGCTTGTTCAAATGTGATGTTTGAGTCTAAATGCCAGATAAAAAGAGTACCAATATTAAGGCCAAAAGTAAGAAGTGAATCTTTATTAAGTATTGTGAATCTTTTAAATGTTATAATATTTTTAATCCTATTAGAGAGAAGATCGAGAAAAGTAGATATATGGTGTTGTATGAGAAGCTATCAGTTCTCATGGATTGATATTTTCTATCCTTAGTTTTGCTTTATGAGGAGAATAATTTTTCTCCCACTTTAGAAGACAAGTTATCCTCATGTTCTAAAATTGAGTGTTTGTATTATTGTTTTAGGACATCTACTTGTAGTGTATGTTATGGAGCACATGTGGAGGACATACATGATAGACACATTAACCATGTTGAGATGGGGCATGACATAAATGCTCATCCTCTTAGTGATGTTGTATGATGAGGACCTTTAAACAAAGTTAGAAAAGAAATATTATGAGGCTACTCTTAGGGATTCATTGGATCATGGAGTGGATGAAAAACCTGTGGATAAAAGGCTATAATTAATTTATCCCTCATGGTTAATATTGAGAAAGGGTATGATCATTCTCCATATAACTAGGTTCATGGGAAACCAAAAAGGAAAGATATGATGAGAGAGGAGATGCCTTGTTAAGGAATAACAAAAGGTATTTGGTTTCAAAGCATCATTAATATAATAGGTTGAAGAATAATTTTGATATGACAAATTTAGGTCTTTTACACCTCTTTTTGGGATTGTAGGTTTGGTAATTATAAGAGGTTATTCTTTTGTCTCAACCAACATATGCCTTGGATATATTAGAAGATTCAAACTTGAGGAGTGTACTCCATCTAAGACTCTTATGAAATTAGGCATAAAGTTAATTAAGGATACTATTGGTGATTCAAAAATAATGCTACATAGTTTCATAATCTTATGGGTAGCTTATTGTATTTGACTCATAGTTAGACAAATATTGCATTTATCATTGGTTATTTGGTTCTATTCATGGTAGATCCATTAAAAAACCAATTTTATGCAACCAAGAGGATTGTAAAATATGCAAAAGGAACTTTATATATAAGAGTGATTTATGGGAGGGCAAACATACCAAAATTTGTTGAGTATTTTAATTATGATTATGTTGGAGATAAGAATAATTAAAAAATGACTTCTAGATGAATATTAATATACAATGGTGATCCAATTGCATGGATGAGTAAGAGGAAACATGTTATTTCCTAGTATTATGGAGGTCAAGTACAAACAATAACTTAGAAAAGATAACATTTCTAGTAATTTGTCCTCTTCTTGGGAAGATTTGCTCGACTCAATGTGGGCCATACCTTCTTTGGATAGATATTCAAAGTGTTATCCAAATGATAAAGAATCCAATATTGCATTAGAGGTCCAAGCACATTGATATTGATATTTTTATATTTGGTAGAAAGTGCAACATGGTGAGATTCATGTGAAGTATAATTTGATAAAGGATCAACTAGTAGAAATATTCACCAAATCATTGGCAGAGGATCTATTTTTTTATCTTCAAACAACAATCTTGATACAATATGTTGTCATAAAGGGATGGTGTTTGAGGTATGACACCTTTGATTCCCTAAGTTACTCTTAAGTGAAGGTGTTGAGGGTTAAGATTAACGTGTGCCTTGTGTTCTTTAACATTTAATATGCGATATAATTTAAATCTCCTTCATGTGGTATTTTTTATAATATTTATTATAAATAGTGTTGGATTTAGATAATTAACATTAATTTTGGCACATCCACATAGATCATGTCTTAGTTGAGTTGGTTATAAATGCACCAACCACATAGATATTTGGATAATATTATGTGATTTATTCATTATATAGTAAAGTGCTTTGCGCTACAATATAACATATTTATGTCTCTCATTTCCTTATTTTGTTTCTTTTGGTTTCTTGTCATGTTTGCTAAGGTGTTCATTCTTTGGTAAAATTATGGTTAGTTTCTTCATTCTCAAGATTCCTAAGTTCAATGTTCCAATTAGGTCAATTACTGACATGATAGGTTTGATAACTCAAATTTTAGCATGACTTTATCTCATAAAATAAGTTGTTATGTGTAGAACTTAGATTTGTTCACTAAGGGAACTTATCAATTTGGAATTTATTAATTTCATCAAGATCTTGATATCAAATACAATTGATCTATTTATTATGGTGGAGATTTATCTTAGATCAACCTTCTTTAGCTTCCAATGGATTACCTTTATATAGTTCAAATATGTTATGATGGGGTTCTACTCCTTACTCGTTTATATAAATATAATTATGGAGAGATTATGAAAGGGATCTTGATTCCTCGTCACCCAAACCAAAATCTCAAAAGTGAAATGCAGGTGAAACCAATGTCAATTGGTCATATCATATTAGAAATCTTTACAACCTGCATGAGAACTTGAACAATCAATTTAATATGAATAAATTCTTTGATCAAGTCAAAACATTTAAAACTCTTTATTATTTTTGGCGTATTACTCTTGAAGAAATAAGATGATCATATTTCTAAGCAACTTGACATGAACCTCATTCATAATCTCTAAGCAACATCATATTATACTCTTAAAGAAATAAGATGATCATATTTTCAAACAACCTGACATGAACCTCATTCATAATCTCTAAGCAACATCGTAGTATCATCTAACATATACAAAAATGCTCTCAAAATATTAATAAAAAAAATAACAAATATTATTGATAAAAATCTTTAAAAAAAAAAAATACTCTTCATCAAAGTAAGTATTTTTATCTAATGCTTAACAAATCAACAAAGCATCTATATGTAGACAATGGAATTCTATAAAGAAGGTTTATAGATGAAAAGAAAAAAAAGTAAAAGAAACTAATTCCTTCCTTTTATATGTTAAGAACATTCCTACAAAGATTGTTAGAATATTAAAAAATAAAAATAAAAATAAATCAACTTGTCTTCTAATCCAAGTATAGATATTTTTATGATTTTCATTCTCACCCACTTATATTTTAAAAAAATCATATGAAATTTCCTTCCAAGTAATCTTCCGTAGTAAAAAATAATTTTCAATATAAGTCAAAGGTGATTCCTCACATCCAAGCAAGCAAAAATGACCAACGACAAAGGTAGGTCTAACATCATCTGGGTTGGCAAAAATGATAGACAAGACATTTAATTGAAATTCAAAAGTAAATCTTTCCAAATCCTGACTGGCCAAACTTTCACTTTTCTTGGTTAGTAAGGTTCAATATATTCATTGATCACCCACCCCCTAAGACTGAGCAAAGATAGTTTGGTGCATGGTACCTTTCTTTCTTCATGCCATTTGTTGAGATATTGAAATTGTGTTGACCATATGGAAGGCTGTGTTGTTGTCATGACATATATTTGATGTGTATAGGTTATCTACTTTGACTGAATCAAAGCCTCATATTGTGGTTTAAAAAGAAAGACAAAGTTTTCAATCAGTAGAATTGTCATTGACTATAAAAAAAACAAGTGATAAAGTTGGTCCATGATGTAAAAGGATTGTGAAATAGATAGGTTTAAGAGTTTGTTTATAGTGTACTTGAAGGAGATAGGTTGGTTAGTAGTACTCGAGTGTTTGTTAATGGATTACATTAATAATAGTTGAATATTTGTTGATAGGCTACCTCCATATTAATAAATTACGTCCAACTGAGAATTTACCATTATTAACAAACTATAATTATTAATAATGAACTAAAGATTATAAAAAAAAAAATCAATAAAAAGGACTTTGTACATGGTGTTAGATTTTGAAAGTGGGGCCTTTGTCGTCATGTTTAGATATTGTTAAATATTTATCGTATCTCACTCGCTTTCACTTGAAAACGAAGTATGGCGTAATGGTTAGAGTGCAGAAAGAGTTATACCACTAATTTCATATAACTTTGTTTCATACATAAAGATACTTTATTTCTATTTTTTTAAATTGATAAGTTTAAAAAAAAATAAGTATAGCTATAAGTTTTATTTTTTATTTTTATTTTATTTTTAAAAGACATATTTTTATTTGGTTATTGTGAGAAATCCATATGATCGAGCAGTCTCCTCTCAACCATGATCTTTCGTCAAGTCGATAGCTATACTTATCAATAGGGAATTTAACACAAAGCCACCACACACCCATCCCCTCATATTAAGATATTTTATGGTTTAAGGGTTTGGTTTTTTAAAAGGTCTAAGGTTTAAATCGAGGCAGTATATGTATAGGGTTGTGTGTTAATCTTCTAACGATAAGTTTAGCTTTCATCCTATCGAGGGATCATGGTTGGGATAGGAATTCTAAGCATGGGTCCTAAGGGTTTTTCACACTAACCAAATAAAAAAAAAGTTTAATTATTCTTTAAAAATTTATTTTTTATAAGATTAAAATAAAAAATTATTATTATTATTATTATTTTTTTCATACATAAAGGAATGACAACTACTTTTCCTTATTAAACAACTGGTCACAAGGTCAAATCGCATTGCCCGGGATGGGATCGTAACGTAAAATCACGGTGCTACCACTATAACCCATATTGTAGCGTAAAATCATGGTCCTACCACTATAACCCATATCTTACCTCGGTAAACACGATGACTTGAAGTGAGGGAGACCCCTTGTGGCTTTGGGTTGGTATTGCCATCATCAAGCTGGTGCACACTCAACAGGTCAAACTACTACCTTTGCTTAGATTGGGCATGCCCCCAGATTTGAACCTAAGTCCTCTTGGTAAGTGCCCAACTTCTTACCAATCCACCTAGCCCTCCAAAACAAAATAAATTTATTTTTATTATATCATGTGCCCAACTTCTTACCAATCCACCTAGCCCTTCAAAACAAAATAAATTTATTTTTATTACATCATGACTATATATTCGTATTACAACAATTTAATAACCAAATATATTTTTTAAAATATTTGAACTTGAGTATTTAATTTAACAACTTAATAATTATATATGTATTTAAAAAAAATTAAACTTGTCTCAAAGTTGAGAAATTTAATTAATTGAGTTAATATCATTTGATAAATATTAAAGCTTATCTATGATATTTGAAATTTTGTTTAAGATATGAAACTCTTTGCTCCAAACTAATTTGTTCTAGATACCCTAGGCTAAAGATTAAGGTTCGCTTATAAAATTTGAACCTTGAATTAAGAGGTAAAACTCTTCGCTCTCAACTTATTACTCTAATTTTCATAGGTATCTATAATTAAATACTTTTATGATTTAATTGTTTTTCTTGTTTTTTTTTTTATATTATGTTAATTCATATGTTTGTTTTTTAAATCTAATTTGATCAATATTTATGAAATTTGAACCTTCACTTTGAATCTTAATTCTAATTTTCATAGGTTCTATATATATACAATACTTTTACAATTTGATTGTTTTTCTTATTTTGGTAATTTTTATATTATGCTAATCCATATGTTTGTTTTTTAAATCTAACTTGATTAATATTTTTTCTTTAATACTATTATTTGTTGTAATTTATGTTTTAGCCATTTCATGACTGTGTTTTTAATATTTAATTATTATTATATTTTAATTGGTTATATAGGATTGAAAAAGTTCCATCATATTACATCATGACCATATAATGGTATTATAATAGCTTGACTATTATACATGTATAGCTTGGAAAGAATCAAACTTGAGTCTCCTCCTTAAAAGTCAAGGAAATTAATCAATTGAATTGATGTTATTTGACATTTCTTTAATAATTATTATCTTTTATAATTATTATTTTACAATTGAGCAAGATGGAGCATCTGGGGATATGACTAATAATGATATTTCTGATGTTGAGTCCCTGCCAAGTACGGAGCTTGCTAGCTCTACTGGGGATAGTGTGGCTGGTGATGACTTAGATCAATCAGGAATTGATTGGTCAGTGGTGGAAAAAGAAGAAAAGAAGAGTTGTAGATTCAATTACTAAAGGGAAAACTCTTAAAGCTGCCAAAGAGCTTGCTAGGAGCAGGAATAGAATTTCTAATCTTGATAATGACAATTAAATGTATAAGTTGGAATGTTAGGGGACTGGAGTCCCCTGACAGGAAATATGTGGTTAAAGCTTTTCTTCAATCTGTTCGTAAATATGATTGTATTCTTCTTCAGGAAGTGAAGGCTACAGATTTTCAGTTATATTCAGCCTTGAAAGTTATTTGGAAAAATGCTTCCTATTATCATACTAATCACGTTCATGGTAAAGGAGGAGTTGTGATCATGTTGTCCCCTTTCTGGGCATCTAAAGTCATTGATTTTGGATATTCTCCTTGTCACAGGGCAGTCTGGGTAATTATTGACAAAAACAATGTTAAGTTTGGTATATGCTCTATATACGCTCCTAATGATTATCAGGATAGGAGTGTTTTGTGGCAATGGTTGTTGGGTTTGCAAAATATTCCTTGGGTGTTTGGAGGAGATTTTAATATGGTGGAGCATCACTATGATAAATGTGGTGGTTTGGGGGTTGAATGGAAAAGTGATGAATTCCATCATTGGTCTAAATTTAAAGCTCAGTTTAGTTTGTTTGACCCTTTGGAAGGTTTTCATGATCAACATCAAGGTTTGTGGTTTACATGGTGCAATATGCAGAAAGGTGCTAATAGAATTTATTCTAGATTGGACAGATTCTATGCTACTAGTTCGTTTTTCCACTTTACTCATATGGTTGATGGTCTTAGAGTTCATACTGTTCCAAATGCTTTATCAGACCATTTTCCTATTATTGTTAATCTAAAATTTTAGAATGAAATCCTTCATCATGTAAGGCCTGCTTGGAAATTTTTGTTGAATCTTTCCTTATTAGACCTAGCTGATTGCAATGATGCTATTTTCACTTTGAGAGAAATTAATAGGTGGTTGTATAAACATGCTAGTCCCATTAATAGATGGAATATGAATGTTAATGGTTGGAGAAGAGTGTTTCAATCCATTAGTACACAACAAGCTTTTGAAAATAAAAAGTTAGAAAATATGCTTCATAGTAACATTTTTCAGCTGGAATCTGTTTTACAATCAGATCCTGGTAATACTCAAGTCCAAGAAGACTTAATTATTATGAAAAATGAGCTTAAAAAATTGCAAATGAAGAAAATCCAAAGGCAAAGAGCTCAGGCTAAACTTAATTGGTTACAGGTTGGTGATAAAGGGTCAAATTTTTTCTTTAAGTACGTTAGAGAAAGAGCCATTTTGGACAGAATTACTAGAATCTGGAATGGACAACAGTTGATCTGTGATGATAAGGGCATAATGAAGGTGTTTTTTCACTATTATCAGGAGCTATTTACATCAGAAGATAACAGTTCAAGATATAATGATAGGTTATATTGTTGTTCCCTAATTCCTAAGAAAATTTCTTTATAGGAAGCTGAATCTTTAGGTGGTCCTATTACTAAAGATGAAATTATTAAGGCCATACAGTCTATTCATAATGATAAGGCTCCTGGAATTGATGGACTTCCTATTGAATTTTATAAAAAGAATGTTGAGTGGATAAGTGAAGATCTCTGTCAGGTGTATGAAGAGGCTATTCATAATGGATCCTTGGGTAAAGATATTAATACGGGTATTATAAAATTGCTTCCTAAGGATGGTGATAAGTCTCTAGTCAAGAACTGGAGGTCGATTACCTTACTAAATGTTTCATATAAAATCCTTGCTAAGATTTTGGCGCTGAGAATTACTAATTATCTTCCTAAATTTATAAATCCTTCTCAAACAGGTTTTGTTAAAGGGAGGTATATATTAGAAAATCTTCTTACCAGCTGGGAAGCCATGGATTGGTCTAAGTTTTCAGGTCAGAATGTTGGAATGTTGTTGCTAGATTTTGAGAAGGCTTATGATAGAGTTGAGTGGAATTTTGTTATTAAGGTTCTTGAAGCTTTTGGTTTTCCTTCTAAGTTTTGTGATATGGTGAAGGTCTTATTATCAGATGTTGTTGCTTATATTGAAATTAATGGCCTTCTTTCTGATCCTATTGTGTTACAAAGGTCAATAAGGCAAGGATGCCCTCTTGCGCCTGCTCTTTTTGTTATAGCCAATGATGCTTTATTTTATCTGCTCAGAGAGAATGTTATTAGTCCTGTTATTAAGGGTATTGTGCTCCCGAATGGTCAAGATCTTGTGAACATCCATTTTGCTGATGATACTTCTATATTTGTTAAGCTGATAGAGGAAAATTTTGATTCCTTGTTTGCAAAACTTGACTGTTTCTGCAGTGCTTCAGGTGCAAAAATTGCTAGATCCAAGTCAATTTTGTTAAGTTGGGACAATGTTGCCCCTCCTTGGTTGGCCAAATTTAATATACAGTGGGGTGGTCCTACGAGACAAATTCGGTATTTGGGCATTCCTTTTGCTCTTGATCCTAATCTTAAGAATATGTGGATTTGGGTTAAGGAAAGGATATCTACTAAGTTTTCTAAATGGAATAAGAGATTTCTTTCTAATGTTGGCAGGCTACAGATATGTCAAAATATTTTGTCATCATATACTATATATTATGCTTCAGCCTGGTTTTTTTCTTCCTATCAGGTTAATGACATTCACAAGCATATCAAGAATTTTTTATGGGCTGGTAATGTTTTTGGTAAAAAGAAACATAGTGTTAAATGGGACTGGTGTGTTATTAATAAGTTAAAAGGAGGTTTGGGCCTTAAAAATCTTCGTTTTCAAGGAATGGCCCTTGCTATTAAATGGATTGTTAATTGTATAGAGGGAGAAGAACCTTGGAAAGTTTTAGTTAGGAACAATATTCTTATGGTTGTTCCTAAACAAGCCCGTACTTGGAAGGGCCTCCCCATGAGTGATATCTTGCTAGGCAGATTTCCAGTTGCTCCTTCTGGTTCACTTGTGTTTAGAAGTCTTTGGAAAGCCTGGGAGATGATTAGAGGTAGTCATTTTGCTTGGTCTGTTAATGATAATTCAGTCCTCTATTTGAATAGCTCTATATGGTGGAATCTTATGTACAAAAATAAGTTTCTTGCTCTTACAAAAGGTTGTTCTGCTAGAAATTGGGCCAATTTGGGTATAAGAACGTTTGTTGATATTCTTGATAATGGCAGTTTGAGATCTTGGGATTCTCTTAGGACTCAGTATGGTCTTCCTGCTTCACAAAAAAGGACATACTATTTCTTAAGAACTTTTTTGCAGCTGAATTCTCCTAATTTTGTTTCAGATGAACAATTTTTGTTTGATAATGTGCGTTGGAAAGGTGATGTTCAGTTTTATAAAATCACTTCCAGGCAGTTATATAATATTTTGGCTGATACTAATGATATCATTATGCATATCAATAGAGTTTGGCAGATGGATCTTTCAGCGTCTTATGGTCAGGTCATTTTGCAGCATATTTGGTCCAGTCACTTGGAACCTAAGAAATCTTGGTTTAGATGGCTTCTTTTGCTTCAGAGACTGCCTATTTTGAATGATTCTAATAATCTTATGAGTTGTTCTATTTGTAGAGTTCCTGATTCTGTTGAGCATATCTTTTTTGACTGCTTCTTTGCTCGTGAAATTTGGCACATGTTCTTGTATAATATGCAGGGATGGAACATTCATGATACTGTGACTAGACAACATATTTTACTGGGTTTTATTCCTCATATGCAAAAACATTTGAATAATTTTTGGCTTATATTATCATCAGAGATATTATGGATTATATGGGTGTATAGAAATAAGGAGATTTTTCAGAATTTGCAGAGATCACTTACTGGGTCTTTTAGAAGACTCACAAGTTTTAAAATTTCGTTACAAGTTGCTCGGAATATGAGAAGCTACAGGGACAAATACAGGTTCTTCTTTGATAGACTTCATGATGCTGGAAGACAAGAAGACTATTGCTGCAGACTTGAGTATTTTGATTATCAGTTAGCTATGATTCAACATTTTATAGCTCTTTTCTATGACAGTTATAGAATGGTTTATGACATTACTTGAGTCTGTTTTAACTCAGCATAAGTAGTTGTATCTGGTGTTTTTATGTGCTGGTTTATTTTGAACTTGACATGATGTAACTTTTATTTTCTTAATATATGAGTATACGTTCTTCCTTCAAAAAATATATCTTAATATTATATATACAATTTATTTTGTAATAAACCATCTATAAAATGTTTGTAACATAACTAATATAACTATATTAATATTTCAACTCTACATGTCGAATGTTTTTTTTGGCATAATATTAGGTTTACTTTTTCAATGTTTGAAAAATTACTTAGATGAGGATGGATTTTTTTAAAGTTATATTTAGACCTTTAAAATTAGATTACTTTTATAGATATATATATATTCTCTTTTCTAATATTTTAAATTATTAAATTAAAATATATATTTTTTGATTTTGTTATTGTGAGAAACTCCTATGACCGACGCACAAGGGTGTACAGAGCTGAGAAGTCTCCTCCCAACCATGATCCCTCATAAATCCTAGATCTATACTTATCAATAGAGAATTTAGCACAAAGCCACCACACACCCACCCTCTCAAACACTCGCCCATGCCACGGTTTGAACCTTGAACCTTTCAAAGAAGATCCAAATCCTGAATTGTTGTGTTGCACCCCAGGTGCGTTAAGTTAAAATATTTTAAAAGATATGATCATAAAGTAAAGTAAAAGTACAATAGATTTTAACGTCCACTAGACCATAGGTCATATGAATGATATATTTTGTCACATATTTATTTATCCAACTAAACTCTAGTTACTCAAGCATGGTGTGCATCTACCCCTATTAAATTCGAACCTTGGAACTTCTATTTAGAGTTTCAAAGTCTTAACTCTCACCAAATAAAAACTATTATTATTCTCTAATATTTTAAACTATAAAAGTTAAATATTTCAACAACTAGAATCATAAAAACCAATATCTTATGACTCTTGATTTGACAACATGAACTTGTTCGTGCTAACTAGCTACATTAACTTCACATGGATTAATACCTCTAATCTATAGAGCTGAAAATCATTAATACATTAGGTATGTAGACAATACAAAGACCTAAAAGCATTATGAAATATAAGATTGATGAAAATAACCTTATTAAATATATTTAAAAATAAATAAATTTGATACATGCATATGATGAAGTAAATATTAACCATTATTAATGCACCTTAAATAAATTTTGTAAACGTATGCCCATGTGGTATGGACATAGGTGAACCATGTAAAACCTATAATGATTAAATACATATCTAAGATTTACAAACACTATCCTAAACCAACCATTCTTCTCACTAACACTAACAACTCGATGGTACTCAATGGTGGCATTAGAAAGAACAATAATTAACAAATTGTTTGCTAAGACTAATTAACAAGACCTAGAGCAATATCAAAATATGGAATGTTAGTAGACACATTTCAACCAAATTAGATTCTATATAACTAACCAAATATGCCACATGCTCTTAAGAATAATGAATGTTATAATGTAGTGCATCTAATGATATTCTTAGATGCTTAGCAATGAATTTCATAACGAATCCAAATGAAGTAAGAACTCATATACAACAAGAATAAAATCTAATCAACTATAGGAAAAGATAAAAATCAAGTACATTTAAAAGGCACCATTATAAGTAGATTATAACTGACAATTAACTTGACTATAATGCAATAAGGGTTACATATAAGTTTACAAAAAAACCATGAAAAAAATGTAGGACATATAGATAATATTTTGAATAAAACAAGAAAATTGCATCCTCCATTTGTAACACTTAAACACATCGTAAATAATGAAGACACGTATATCCTCTTAGTTCTACTCATATTGAACTTCATATGCATAAGTAATGAGTTCATAGTTACTCTCTATAATGATAAGGTCATAAAAATTCAACATAAGCACAATAATATGATTTTTATTTGTATGGTATACACATTAATATCAATATAAAGTTTTTGAAAATTAGAATAAAGAAGAAACAAAATCTAGGAGTTTGCTTGAGATTATATAAAGTATTTTCAATATGAACAAAATTAAGATTTATCTCCATATAGATTTCCTCATGCAAATTACCATAAAAGTTCCCATTTAATAAAATACTCTTTCCTGAGAAATCCACAAGAGAAATATCATAAATCAAATGGATTTTAATTTAGACATACGAGCAAAAGTTATCAAGATATTTACTTCTTTTCACATTGTAAAAGACCTTAGCCATTAATCTTGCCTTGTGTTTCTCAGCATATCCATTTGTTAAAATCTTGTTTTTATACATCTATTCATAACAAATTAAATTATTTTCCTTGTCAATAAAAATGATATTCCTTATACCAATATTTAATGTGGAATCATACATAAGTCCCACTCGTTATGTCCACGAGCTTCCCCATAGGATTTAAGATCATGAGTTTCAATCACACAGACCATGAATTCCAAGTTAACTTGAAGATATTATAAGTCATTATCTTGAGTATTATGTATATTACTAACTAGAAAAATAGTAATCTTATAAATTTCTTAGCCCACTTAGGCCCAAATAAAAAATCTCTCTTACAAATGGTAACATCATGGATAAATGGATCATAGAAATCCCTTCACATTGTCTAAATAAAATATAAATATGAAAGTGTTACTCTTATGATGCAATATTATATTTTCTCATCTAAAATAAAGACCCAAGAATCATAAAATCCATGATCAAAGGCTTATTGTCACTTTCATCATCCTTGAATGTAATACAATGCCTTACACATATGGTGGTGTGGTTAAGTAATTGAATGTTTCAACCTAATTTTTATTATTAAACATATAGATAACATAAAAAATATTTCTATATTCATCAATGTTTGATTTTTTCTTAAGTACACCACATTGTTGTGGCATGTAAGAAACATTATGCTAAAAATTGAACATCACAACAAGTAAAAGTCTCTAGACATGTTGTTTACGTATTCTTTTCAAATATGTTTTTAATCCTTTCAAATTAATGCCATGAATGATTATAAAAATACTAAAAAGCAATAAATTTCTAAAACACAACACCTTTATTCATATAACGAGCTAAACCTAAGATTGGCAAGAATAGTCATCAATGAATGAGAAAAATATTAAGTACTAGAAACAAATGAAGAAAGCAATCCATAAAGATAACTACTCACAATCTCAATGGGAGCCTTCCATTTATTACATTTCCATTTTTTAAATTTCTCTTGGTGTTATTTTCTCAAAATAAAATTGTTAAAAACACCATAGTAACAAGAAATTGAAGGGATACCATCAATCACCATGAAAATATTCAAAGAGGAATGATATTTCAAATGGCTATGTATTAATATAAAGGTTTGATCATATCATAAACTTGATAAGGAGATCATATAAAGAATTCAATTTGTACAATTTTCTAAAATCATGGATGATATGAGAAGTAAATATATTATATTTTGTTTGACAAATTTAATAAGCATTCTACCTAGTTAAATTTTATTTCAAAAACATGTAGATTAATCTATGTATTAATCCAGGGCTCGAGCGATGGAGAGCAAAGAGGAGTGAAGGAGCGAGGAGTGACAATGGAGACTTACATTTTTTTGCTGGTGGGAAGGGCATGGTGGAATGGATTATGGAGGAATGAAGAATAATGAAGCGGCGAATAATTCAATAGATGGCATAGATGAACAAGATAAAGAAGTTGAATAGTACAAAGTACTTTGGGAAGAGGGACCACCTGATAGAGGGCCCCCACTTGGTGTTGAGCACCACGTGGAGAAACAATATCCTAAAATTTCCTATATCAAAGCGGTGCGAAAGGGAAAAGGCCATACAACCTCTTATCGCCTTTCTTTATCTCCTAAGGGAAAATATTTACCTATCCCAGATGGAATTATTTTGAGTTGTATTTCAATGGAGGCCTTTTATCTGGTTGGAAATTTTGTGAGGGGATGGCCTGATATGGAGATTGTTCAAAAATGGATCTTTTCCAAATGAAAAACCCTTGGCAACATGGAAATTGTTGCTCTTGCAAGGGTTTTTTTGCCATCAGGTTGAATAACCATAACAATGCAAGTCAAATACTAACTGGGGGACCATGGTTCCTAGGAAGGAGGAGCCTCTTTCTTCAAAGGTGGTCTGAGGATTTTGACCCTGAGACTTAGAGCATTAATTATGCTCCAATTTGGGTTAGGTTACCCAATTTACCCATGCACCTCTAGCATGAAGACATTCTCTAGGGTATAGCCAAGGTTGTTGGAGACCTAATCACCATTGATCCAGTTATGCTAGCTTGGACACAGATGACTCACGCAAGGTTGTGTGTTAGTGCAAACCTAGACTCAAAACTACCTACTTACGTGAACCTGAAGTATAGGTCATACTGTAGGTGGTAACCCATCGAATACGAGAATAAACTAGCATTTTGTATTGAATATCATACACAAGGTTATCTCAGGAGTCAATGCCCCTCACTGAAAGCTCCTTCAGTAGGACAAAATTCAAATGAGGCTCAGATTGATAAATTAGACCCTCGATGAAGAAACCTCAGAAGAAATGGGGGTAATTGGATAAATAGAAGCCAACAGTCCAAGCCAATTTTCAAACCAAAGCCTACGATGAGGGAAAATCCACCATCTACTCAAAATAATTTTGGCAAGTCAAATCCAGAGAATGTTGCAGATGAGGTAGGGTTTCCTCCCAATACTTCTAATAAATTTAGGGTTTTGTCTAAACTAAATCAATATGAAGGTGTTATTGAAAACCCCCCACCAAAAGACAAAGCTCAAAATCATGGTAAAGCCATTATGGAGTCTCCCACTAAATCTGGGCCTTCCAACCCCCCTAAAAATCTTGATCCTTTCGAGTTTGTGCCTCTTATAACATATCTTAAGTAGAAGGTTGTAGAAATACCTATTCCTATTATTGAAGAAATCAATCCAGATAGTTTAATCCAAAGCCCTGGACCAGTTATTGAATAGATTGATACTGATAAATTCAGTCCTAAAGTCACACGCAGTCACATGAAGTCTCCTGTAGACTTTGGCAGTGAAAAGAGAAGAGGGAGAATGTCTACTTCAGAACAAAGGAAAAAAGAAATAGAGGAGGAGATAGCCAATGGTATTCAAAAAACCCTATTTCCTCTTGTCTCAAATCAATTTATAGAAACTGAAAAAAGTCTCAAACCTCCCCAACAATCTGGCAGGGGGGCAAAAGGGGTTCTAGATCTTCCAAATGAAAGTCCTCTCCTAGAATGTGAGAGGCCTCAATGGACTGACAAAACAAAGAATTGTTAGTTCATTGAGAAGAGAGAATAAACCTAAAAATTTTCTACTTCAAGAAACTAAGCTGGATGATGACAACTCTCTTAGAATCACCAAAAATTTTGGAAAAAAATAGATTTCTTATACGTGCCTGCCAATGGAACATCAGGGGGGCTCATGTGTCTATGGGACTCAAATAGACTTGAAGGTAACCTTATTCACTCTACTGACAGAATGATGAGTGTGCTTTTTAAAGATAAATGGTCAGACATGTCATGGATTGTTACCAATGTCTATGCTTCAAATTCTGTCACTGGAAGAAATTTACTATGGCAGACTTTATCTCATCTCAGAAGTTCCTTTGAAGAATACCCATGGATTCTTGCTGGTGATTTCAACACTCCCCTTCACTTTTCTGATAAGAAAGGAGGCACCGGATATCCAACTAAAAGTATGGATGATTTTCAAGATTTTATCACCTCAAATGAACTCATGGATATCTATCTTAGAGACACTAACTATACCTAGAGCAATAGAAGGAAGGGCAACAATCTCATTCAGGTTAAGCTGGATAGATTTTTTTCTCCAAGTAGGCAGTTTTACTTTTTGGGGATGTTAGTCTTTATGCTTTACCTAAAATTGGTTCTGATCACAATCCATTAGTGCTCCAAATAGAAGGAAACAACCCATTCAGAACCCCTTTCAGGTTTGAGATGATGTGGATAAGCCACCCTGACTTCAGAAATCAGCTTTCACAATGGTGGCAACAAGATGTTCAAGGCTCAACATCTTTCAAGCTTGCTCAAAAATTAAACTTGGTGAAGGAGAATATCAAAATATGGAACAAAGAAGTGTTTGGTAATCTCTTCCAAAAAAATAGTTTATAAAGGATAGACTTCAAGTCATTGAGAGCTTTTACCAAATAGGGCAGGTGAATGAACAAATTTCTGAGGAGGAATGCAGACTTTTAGCAGATTATCATAATGTTTTGGCCTGTGAGGAAACTTTTTGGAGATAAAAATCCTAAGAATTATGGCTGAAAGAAGGGGATTCAAACACTAAATACTTTCATGTGAGGACCCTTTGCAACCGAAGCAAAAATAGAATCAAAAGGTTGGTTAAGGAGAATGGAGAAACTATTACTGATATTCAGGACATCAGATCTGAAGCCATTTCTTTTTTTCATGATATTATGAATAGCTCTGAACCCAGTGTGTCTTTGGCTAAAAATTCTCTCCTTCAGCATGTTCCTTGTCTCATCTCTCTGAGTACTAATTCTCAGTTGCTTCAGTGCCTTGTTCTCCATGAACCCTGATAAAGCACCTAGACTTGATGGCTTCCCTCCAAGGTTTTTTCAATATTTTTGGGATATTGTTGGTCCTGATGTCTGCTCTGCTATTCATGAATTCCAACTAACCAAGGTCATCCCTCACAAATTCAACTCCACCTTCATTGCACTTATTCCCAAAGACCCCAATGCAAGCTCCTTGGATAATTTTAGGCCCATAAGCCTGTGCAATGTGGTTTACAAAATTCTTACAAAAGCCATTGCAACTAGAATGAAAGACCTTCTCCCTTCAATCATTGATGAATGCCAGGGCAGCTCGGTTCATGGTAGATAGATTGTTGATGGAGTCATCACCATTCATGAAGCCCTACATTCTGCTTATCGGTCTAACAAATCAGTTTTGGCCCTCAAACTTGATATGAACAAAGCCTTTGATCGGGTCAATTGGGATTTTTTGGTCTCCATCTTACTCAAGCTTGGGTTCCATTTTGAATGGGTGTCTCTTATCAAAAGTTATTTTTCCTCAGCTTGGTTTTCTATTTTGGTCAATGGTTCAACTGTAGGATATTTTCAGAGCTCTAGAGGTCTTCGATAGGGAGACCCTTTGTCCCCCCTTCTGTTCATCTTGCTTGTTGAGTCTCTTGGAAGGACCATCAAAGTTGCATGTAGGTGTGGCCTCCTTTCAGGAATTCAAGCATCATCCCAGACTGATTCTTTCACTCACCAATAATTCATGGATGACACCATCATGACAACTCATGCCTCAGTGTTTGAAGCCAAAGTGATTAAATACATCCTTCTACTGTATGAATAGGCTGTTGGTAGAAAATCAATTTCCACAAAAGCAAAGTCTATTTCCTGAATACTCCTGCCCAAAGATAGCATAAGATATCTGATATTCTAGGTTGTCCTATAGGCACCTTACCTGCCACTTATCTTGGTCTTCCTCTCTTTATTGGTAGTCCAAAAGAGAGCATGTGGAACACTGTTATTGACAGGGTATAGAAAAACTCACAACATGGAAGGGAACTCTGTTATCACAAGCTACCAAAATTATGTTAACAATGGTATGTCTTCAGAGTATACCCATCTACTTTCTCTCTATCTTCAAGGTTCCAAGCTCAGTGTATCATAAAATTGAAAAAATTCAGAGAAATTTTCTCTGGATAGGCACTAAAAATAAGGAAAGAATTCATTTGGTCTCTTGGGACAAGGTCTACCAACCAAAATTTGAAGGTGGTCTTGGCTTGCAAAAAATATATGACATGAACCTTGCTCTCCTTGCCAAGCAAGCTTGGAGAGTTATTTCTAATGACAAAACTAGCTGGGTGAAGATTGTGCAAAGGAAATATCTGTAGTTTACAAATTTTCAAGATGATACCATTCCTACCAATAATTCTACCTTTTGGAAAGCAATATCTCAAACTAAGCATATCATACAGCAAGGATGCAGGTGGCTATTGGGGGATGGGAGATCCATTGATTTTTGGCATGATAGATGGATTGGAAGAGACCCTCTGATTTGAGACCAATATTTATCTGAGGTAAAAGCTTTCATCAAGATCAATATTCCACTTTAAATATCAAATTATTAGTGAAAATAATCAGGCCCAATATACCACTTTAAATAACCTCCTTCAGTCTACTTTTATTCCTAGTCAGCCCAAAGAAGACCAACTCATATGGGAAGCAACTGAAAGTGGAGCTTTTTTAGTTAAGTCTGCTTTCAAAATCTAGTCCATTCAAACTAAAAATTTTTTTCCTCACCAACTCATTTGGGTCAAGAATATTATCCCTAAGATTACTTTTTTTGTGGCTCACTCTCCAAAAAAAAATCCTTACCATTGATAACCTCATGAAAAGAGGTATGCCTGTTCCAAATCGGTGCTCCCTTTGTCTTTCAAGTTGGGAATCTGTCAACCACCTTTTCCTTGCTTGCTCGGTTTTCCAAACAATCATGTGTAATATTTTCAATTCCTTTCACATCAGTTGGGTTATACCTCAATCCATCTTGGACCTCTTTCAATAGTGGCCTAATCCTTTCCACCATCCCAGGCTCTATTCCACTTGGGCTTACTACTTACACCATTTCCTTTGGCAAGTTTGGTTGGAAAGAAACAAAAGAATCTTTTGTCAAGTCTCTTTGGGTTTTTCTTCTATTACCAATAGAATTATTTGTTATGCCATTGAAAATGCTTAGTTAAACCCCTACTCTAATCAGTCTGTGTCCAGATTTGAGGCCTCCCTAATATCTTCTTTGAACATTCCATTGGGAGACCCTGATGGTCATATCAGGCCAAGCCTCCGTCCCAACACCAGTTGGAGTCCCCCCCTGTGGGATGGGTAAAATTTAATTTTGATGGTGCCTCCAAAGGGAATCCAGGACCAGCAGGTGCAGGCGGTGTGGTCAGAGATCACAATGGAGATCCAATTCTTGCTTTTTTTGAAAGCTTGGGAACCCAAACAAATCAATACACCAAAGTAAAAGCCCTATGGAGAGGTCTAAATCTCATCCAAAGCAAATTCAACAAGGTGATAATTGAGGGAGACTCACTAAATACAATAAATCTCATAAGAAATAATAAAGTCCCCTCTTGGAGAATCAGATCTCTCATTGAAGAATCCAGGGAAATCATCTCTAAACAATAGGAAATCACTTGTCAGCATGCATACAGAGAAGCTAATCATTCAGCTGACCATTTGGCAAATGTTGCAGTCACCATTTCAGGCCTTTCCACATGGACAAAGTAGTTCTTGACAAGGCTCATTGAAATAGTCATTCAAGACAAATATGGAGAGCGGCAGATTTAATTCGGTGAATGACTCTTGCATTTGTCAGTTTGGTGTAGGATACAGGAAAATAAATATCAACCAGTTTTCCACAAGTTTGGTTGATGCTATGGAGTTATTTGTATAGAATGATATGGTATTGGAGACAACAAAGGCTAAGAAGGGACATTCAACTCAAGGAAGTTTGATGCTCCTGCTACCTTCTTTCTAGTTTCTTTTTCTCTAGTTTTGTTTAAGGGAACCTTAGCTTTTTCTGGTTTCCTTTTCCTTTCTATTACTACTTTAGCCTTTTTCTACATGCTTTTGTCTTTCAACATTTTATGGGTCTTTTCCCATTCGGATTTAGTCCTGACATCTAGCACTTGTTGCTGATTTTGTAATAAGGTTTTGGGTCCCTTTCAAAACCCGTTCCTATAAATATAAACTTTAATTTACCAAAAAAAATTAGCTTTACTTCTATATTCAAAATGAGCAATTTAATAAATGAATAAATAAATTTGAATTAAATTGAGGTTTATAATGTACACCATTAAGTAAAACATAATGCATTTCAAAATTACAAAATCTTAATATATTAAAGATAAGTCATCCTTATAATATTTACTAGGTGCTTACCTTACACAAAATAAAAGAGGCTCATCCTTAGAAATACAATTTAATATGTTAGGAATTATTACATCATAATCCATGTGATAATGAAAGTTGTATAACCACCCATCACAAGGACTATGTATGAACTAAAGGACAATGCCAATTGCAAGATTATTTAGAGATTTTTTATTCCAAAATGGGTATACAATATATTTAAATATCTATCGTTTTATAATGGAAATCATCAAAGTAGTTTCTAACATGTGGTATTAGAGAAGGTAGAAGGAAGAGTCATCTCTTATTTTTATCCTTCTCAAGCTTCAACACAAAGAAGCCTAAAAAAGAGTTCTCTATTGAAACAAAAAGTCTTAGGGAAAACAACCCTACCAAGGACCAGACCATAGCCAAAGTAATCTTACAATAAGAAATCATGTTGAAGGTTATCTTAAGGCAATATTTATGCCATACAAATTTACAAACACAATATTGAAGGTGATCAAGGCATGAGGATAAAACATTGTCAAACATAAGAAATATGCCAAGTAGAAGAGAGGCACCAAAGGTTACAAAGAAAAACTATAGACCAAAGTATGTTATGAACCTCACTTCTTATTAATAAAAATATTCATCCACAATAAATTTATGCTTAAAACAATCCATAAAAATTGACACATATATAGAAAATACCCTTAAGGTAGGGCAACACCAATAATATTCTTGAAAGAAGGAACCACTTCAATTTTTTATGGATGAGCCAAGAATATTATAAAGAATAGTTGATATAACTTCCCCTTTTACAAGGACAATCTCCCTTCTTTATATGCTCTTCTTTATAAACCCTTGTCCCACTCATTAATATAATAAAATATTAAAATATAATCCATCTTGCATTTATGCATGGCCAATGCAAATTATCCATAAGACCTATACACAGTATAATATTATATTCACATATCCCTATCCCTTAGTTCCTTACATTCCATTCCCCCTTACAAACTATTTCGTCCTCAAAACATTAGAATAAACTAAATAATATGATTTTATAAGCAATGCTAGCAACCAATACCAATCTCAATCATCCATCCATCCTCGTAAATTATTTATTGGTGATGGTTTACGCTGATGTCAAGCTCTCCTTGTGTCAGATGAACATCCACAAATATTTTTTGGGCTCCATGCTTTTGTTGCTTTACTCTGGTAATTAGAGTGATGGGTCCATTTGTTCCTTAATGTTGTTGCACCACTCTAAAAATCAAAATTACTGTACTTTCTCTACAAAACACTACCATAGTATTATTTTCCTTGATCATACCTCTAAGACTGTTTATGATCTTGGTTGTGTGGATGGTGATATGCTGCAACCTTAACCTGACGTTCTACTTTCTTTAACTCAATATTTTGCTCCTCTATTTTAAATTCTTCTGCATGTTATCTCATGTGTCCTTTATTTGGTGTGTCCTTATGGTCTTCTATGTCTTCCTTGGATTTTATTTTTGTTACTTCTTTCTTGGATTCTATTTTAGGTTATGTTGCTTCATCTTCAATTTGTTTCCCTGTAACAATTTCATGTTTTTTCTTGAATCCTTACCTCTTACACTGGAAAAAAATTTGTACTATTATTTTATTTTTCTTGTACCTAAACTTCATAAACTTCTTTTGTAGGTTAATATTAATAGTACCCAAAGAATTCATCCAAGGATATCCAAGAATAATATCCACATCATCCATCTCAATAGCATGAAAATTTGAATGTAAAACATATTTGTCCATGTTAATTTTCAAATCTTGAAAAATATGAATATTCTTACCCTCAAGCTTTATATCTTTGATTTTATTTTCTTGAACCTATAACCTTTTAGCCAAAGAAATATTAATAAAATTACATTTGATGCTAGGGTTTATGGAAAATAAAACCATTTTCCTTTGGATGTAGCAATAAACCCACAAAATATATTTCTTTGGCTCAAACAATTCTTTTTTATCACTGCTTGCATTATTTGACTCAAAATACGTGCTTTATTTTTCCCACACATTATTATCCTTATTTTTTTCTTCTATCAAATTCTTCATATTTTTAAAATTTTCTACATAGCCTAGCCTTTGGAGCTTCCTTTGGTTTACACATTATTATTGTTATTTTTCTTCTATCAATATATTTAATATTTTCACATTTTTTCATGTAGACTTTGTTGGACTGTAACATGACTCTCAATTGTTCATTTATTTCTCTCATGTTTCCCAATATTCTATCTTCTTCCTCCTCAGAAAACTCTTCTTACTCCATGGCCTCAACCCAAAGAATTTTGCACAATAGTTAGGGTTTTGAAAAACTAAGGTTTCTCAAAAAATAAAATGTTCTCAATTCTCCTCTAATCCTTGCTATCAACCACCAATTCTACAAATTTTATTAAACAATAAACTGCAACATATTTTCGTATCTTGGCTGAAAAATATCTATAATTTGATTTCTTGCTACTTGAAAAATTGTCATTGTCCTTGTTATCGATTACTAATTTTACAGGGTCATATCTCCCTCAATACTGCTTAGATTCCTTCATATGACTACTAATTTTAAAGCTCTTCAATTTCCACATAGAATGGTCCGAGAATCATTTGAATTGTATAACCATTCATAAGGATATGGCTCCTAAAATATGAAATATTTTTCTATATAAATATACCCTAACGCTACCCTTAGTCCAAATGACTTTATCCTAGTTATATCTCCCTCAATTTTTCTTGGATTCTTTCATATGACCATTCATATAAAAGCTTTTCAAATTTTGCATAATTTGGCATAAGAATCATCTAAATCGGATAATTTTTTGCAAAGATATGACTTCTAAAAAATGATTTATTTTCTAAAAATATTTTTTGTAGTTTTGCAATCCACCAAAAAACACAAACCCAACCTTTCTAGAATCACCACTTTGATACCACTTGTTATGAATCTCACTTATTATTAATAGAAATAATAGAAACATCCAACCACAATTAATTTATGCATAAAATAGTCCATAGAAATAGAAATAGATATAGAAAATACCCTTAAGGTAGGGCAACACCAATAATATTCTTGAAGGAAGGAACTACTCCAATCTCCACTCCATGAGCCAAGAATATTACAAAAAATAATTGATATCACTTTCCATTTTACAAGGACAATATCCCTTCTTTATATACTCTTCTTTCTAAACCCTTGTCCCACTCATTAATATAATAAAATATTAAAATATAATCCACCTTGGGTTTATGTGTGGCCCATGCCAACTATCCATAAGACCCATACACAATATAATATTATATTCCCATATCCCTATCCCTAGGTTTCTTACAAAGAAGCCTTCAACATTATTTGAGCATTCATTGATTTTTTTTTCCAAAAAGAGAGTAGCAATTAATCACCACAAGGTACACATGAACAAGGCACACACAAAATCAAGCCAATAAGGTACATAGACACAAAAATAATAATTTATTAATGAAGAAAGCAAATTTCTAACATCAATCCAACTTCTTGTTAAACTTACAATGGCACTGAGAGGGGGGGTGAATCAGTGTAGCTAATTAAAATCTTAAATCTGTAATTCTTAATGCTGAAGTAATGCAAACTTAAAAATAGATATAGCAATTATAACAAGAGAGCATCACACAACGCAAGATTTTAACGAGGTTCACCAATGTGGCTACTCCTCAAAAATTGACTGCTTGGACTACCATCCAAATCCAGCCTTAGCAAAGCAATCAATTTTACAGCAAATTTACCAGCACCTACTGGAAGGAGCACCAACTCCTGATTTATCTGCACCAACAAAAAGGAGCACCAACCCCTAATTTATCTGCACCAACAGAAAGGAGCACCAACTCTAGATGCCAAGCAGCAACTTGGACTGCAATTCTGAATCTATAAATGTTACAAAAAAATACCTTTGCTTCCACAAGACCCTGACTGGTCTAGAACTTACAGTTTGCAAGACACTCGCATCTGCTGTACTGCTGCAGCCGAGTTCTGTGATCGACTTAGCCTTTTGCGCACTCTTGCACACTCTTCTTTCTCTGTATACACACTTCGCATAGTCTGCACCGTAACAGCCGAACGATCGTCTCTGCCTTCTGCGCTCTCTGCTCTCTGTGCGCTCTTACTTCGCACTTAGCTTGATTTTGACACGACTCGCTCACTCTGCGCACTCCAATCAAATTTTTCTCTCTACGTACTATCACCGAACGTCGCACTTCACAACACACTTAACTCATCAAACCAGCCTTCCTTTTATAATCACATTTTCACGATCAAAAACTTGATTCTTCGTCGGCTGTAACCCTAATCTTAGTCGGCTGCAAAACCCTAGACTTCGTCGACTGCAAGCCCTAATCTTCGTCGACCAATATTTGACTTTGTCGGCTTCACTGCCTCTGTAACTCTTCTATAGCTTTTGCCATGAAAAAACAACATGTCACGATATCGCGACACTTTTGCCTCCGTACACTTTCTTTTGGCTTTTGTCACGATATCGCGACACTTCTGTCTTCGAAGTCTTCTATTCTGCATTTGTCATGAAATCATGACACTTCTCCCTTTGTAGCCTCTGACTTTCTTTCTGTCGTGATATCATGACACTTCTGTCTTTGAAGCCTTTGTCTTTCTTTCTGTCGTGATATCGCGACACTTCTGCCTTCATAGACTTCGTCTTCGCTTTTGTCATGAAATCACAACATTTCTGTCTTCATAGCCTTCCTCTCTACTTTTGTCATGAAATCATGACACTTCTCCTATTGAAGACCTACTTTCTTTTTTTCGTGAAATCGTGACACTTCTACTTTCGTACTTTCTTTTCTGCCTGTCGTGAAATCGTGACACTTTCTACATCCGTACGCTTTCCCTTCATCCTGTCGTGAAATCGTGACACTTCTTATTTTGAACACTTTCCTTTACTACATGTCACAAAATCGTGATAGTTCTCACTTGGAGTTCTGCAGCATGTCGTGAAATCGTGACACTTTTTCTTTTGGACTCTTTCTCCTGCAACATGTCACGAAATCGTGACACTTTTCCGTTCGTACAACCTTCCTTGCAATATGTCACGAAATCGTGACACTTTTCCTTCTCTGCCTTCCTGCTCTCGTCAAGTCACGAAAATGCGACATGTCACGAAATCGTGACACTTTTCCTTCTATGCCTTCCTGCTCTCGTCAAGTCATGAAAATGTGACATGTCACGAAATCGTGACACTTTTTCTTTTTCTTCCTTCCTGGCCTTTTCGAGTCGCGAAAATGCGACATGTCATGAAATCGTGACACTTTTCCAACTTACTCTTTTTCTCTCTGTTTCTCTCTCCTCCAGTATGTCACGAAATCATGATAGAAAACATGTCGCGATATCGCGACAGTTTTCTTACTTGTCTTTTTCTTGATCTTTTTGCAAAAGGCCCACTATGGTCTTCTTGGAAACTCACTGTCCATACTCTGACTAACCTTAGAACTCCTGTCCTCTGCACCTGAATGGCTTTTGAACTGCCTTTCCACTGCATCATTAGATCTAACTGACTGTGTTGACAACAATGACAATACTCCTGCTGCACCTTGCTCAACAATCTCCCCCTTTGGAATTGTTGGCAACACATGTGTAATTTCCTGTAATTCTTCTCCCCCTTTGTCAATAATACCAAAGGGCTACTGTAGACTCCCCCTGAGTCCATGCACAACATTCTCAGGCACAATTTGTTGCACTTAGCACAAATTATGATTATGAGCAACAGAATAATCAAATACTCAAATGCTCCCCCTGAGAAAGTGATCCCTGTAGCTAGTCAATTCTTGGGAAGTGGGACCACTCCCAATTTGTTTCGAAGATACTCAAACACTTCCTTGGGCAATGGTTTTGTGAAAATATCTGCTACTTGTTCTGTAGTTGGAACAAAATCCAGCTTAACCTCACCTTCAACAACTTTCTCTTTTAAAAAATGATATCTGATAGCAATGTGTTTTGTCCGTGAATGCATTACTGGATTCTTAGAGATGTTAATTGCACTGGTGTTGTCACACTTAACTGATATTGGCTCACTGAAGTTAATACCAAGATCTTTCAGAGTTTGTTTCATCCACAAAACCTGTGTACAACATGTTGTTGCTGCAATATATTCTACCTCTATTGTTGATAAAGAAACTGACTCTTGTTTCTTACTGTGCCACGTGACCAACCTGTCTCCAAGATAGAATGCACCTCCACTGGTACTCTTTCTGTCATCGACACATCCTGCCCAATCTGCATCTGAAAAAGAAATGAGAGTGAAGTCCTTGCCTTTCGGATACCATAACCCATACTCCATAGTACCCTTGAGGTACCAAAAAATCCTCTTTACCGTTGTCACGTGAGTCTCCTTGGGATTAGCCTAAAAATGAGCGACCATGCAAACTGCCTACAAAATATCTGGTCTGGTAGCTGTCAGGTACAGTAAGCTCCCAATCATAGATCTGTATGTGGTTTGATCAACAAGTGGAGATTTGTCATCCTTGCTCAACTTGCAACCTGTCGTCATGGGAGTGCTCACTGGCTTACAATCCTCCATTGTGAACCTTTTTAACATCTCTTTCACATATTTGATTTGGGAAATAAATATGCCCTTCTCATTCTGATTAACTTGTAACCCAAGAAAGTAAGACAGTTCACCAATCATAGACATTTCAAATTCTTTCTGCATCTTATCTGCTAAGTCTCTGCAAGACTCATCTTTGCTGCTGCCAAATATGATATCATCTACATATACAACAAGAACAATAAGATGTCCATTTTCTATTTTGACATACAAATTGTTGTCCACCATACCTTTCTTAAACCCTTGATGAGTGAGATAGTTGTCTAGTCTTGCATACCATGCTCGGGGTGCCTGTTTTAATCCATATAAAGCTTTCTTCAACTTGCAAACCAAGTTGGGATCATCACCAAGTTGAAAACCATCTGGCTGCTCAATATAAACCTCTTCTTCAAGTTTCCCATTTAGAAAAGCTGATTTTACATCCATCTGATAAACTTTGAAGTTCTTGTAAACTGCTAGGGCCAAAAACATTCTAATTGCCTCAAGTCTTGCTACAGGTGCAAAAGTTTCCTCAAAATCAATACCTTCTACTTGAGCATAACCTTTACATACCAATCTTGCTTTATTTCTGATTACCTGTCCGTCTTCATTCAGTTTGTTTCAAAAAATCCATTTAGTACCGATTACATTCTTGTTTGCAGGTCTAGGTACCAACTCCCAAGTTTTATTTTTCTCAATCTGATCTAATTCTTCATCTATAGCCTTCATCCAACTTTCATCTTTGCTTGCTTCATCAATATTTTTGGGCTCAATACTGGATAAAAGAGAGTAATTACTTACTGCTTTTCTTCTTGTTTGCACACCAGCTGTGGGGTCTCCAATTATTTGCTCTCTAGGATGGTTTTTCTGCCAGCTGCCTATTTTGAATTTCTTATTTTCTACCTCTTCTGAATCATAATTTAAATCATCTGAGACATTCTTTTGATTCTGTTCAGTTTTGTCTTCCTCATCTCCTTCAAACACTTCTTCATAAATTGGGTAGTTTTCTTCATTGCTAACTACCCTTTCCCTACCTTCATCAAATGTAACACTGGCACTGTCCACAATTTTCCTTAGCTTTTTGTTGTAGCATTTGTAGGCTTTGCTTGATGGTGAATAGCCAACAAAAATACCTTCATCTGCTCTATCTTCAAATTTACCAAGATTATCTTCAGTTCTTTTGATGAAACACTTACAGCCAAAGACTCTGAGATGTTTTGTTGTTGCCTTTCTGCAGAACCACAACTCGTAAGGAGTTTTGTTTTCATGTGTTCTCAGCATGTACCTATTTTGAATGTACACAGCAGTATGGACTGCTTCTTTCCAAAATCTGTCTGCTACTCTGCTCTCAGTCAACATAGTCCGGGCCATTTCCTGTACTGTCCTATTTTTTCTTTCTACCACACCATTTTGCTGAGGTGTCCTGGCTGCTGAAAACTGTCTCCTAATGCCATATTTATCACAGTACTCTGTAAACTCATCTGAAATGAATTCTCCTCCTCTATCTGATCTTAAGTTTTTGATCCTCTTTCCTGTTTCATTCTCAACGTGGTGTTTGAAAGACTTGAACATTTCAAAGGCTTCTATTTTCTGCTTCAAGAAGTATACCCATGTCATTCTGGAATAGTCATCAATACACAACATAAAGTATTTATCACCATTTATGCTTTGCGTTCTCATAGGTCCACATAAATCAGTATGTATTAGTTCCAATGGTTTGCTTGTATTGTACTCTTTTGCTTTGAATGTGACTCTAGTTTGCTTCCCCTTCTGACATGAGGCACAAATGCTATTTGAAGGTTTGCTGATAGTGGGAATATCTCTCACTGCCCCTTTTGAGCTGATTTTCACCAGATTATCAAAACTGATATGACCGAGCCTCTTGTGCCACAACCAATTTTGTTCTTCCTGACCGATGAAATAGGCTCCCTCTAAATTCTCTGAAAGCGTGTACAGGTTGCCAGAAGTCCTTGACCCAGTTGCTATCAGTTTTCCACTGCTTGTTTTTCTAACTTCACAGCCCTGCTTCTTAAAAACTACTTCATGTCCTTTGTCACAGATTTGACTGACACTCAACAGGTTATGTTTCAGACCATCCACGAACAACACTTCTTCTGACTTGATTTTTTCGTTAATAATCTTAACTGAACCTTTCCCTACTATCTGAGCTCCATCATTATTCTCGAATTTTACTGAACCACCTTCATATTTCTGAAACTTTTCAAATTTTTGTTTATCACCTGTCATATGACTTGAGCATCCACTGTCAAGTATCCATGGTACATGTTTATTCTGTGCTTTGAAAGTTGTTTGCACTATCAGAGATTCCTTAAGCTGCTCTTTCTATTTCCATTCTGTTTTGATTACCGTATTGGGCTCTAATTTTGATTTTCCTTTTTCAGTATCTCGTGCATGTTTTTCAGGAAGTTTTCTATTTAGTTTCATCCTATTTGATTGGAATTTTCTTTCCTGAAAATGATTTGAAGTAAAAGCACTTCGACAATTTCTTGCAATGTGTCCAAAATTATGACAGTTAAAGCATTCTACTGTATAATTCATCAGAGGTGAAAAAGCATTTCTACTTGTGAATTTTCTTGGACCTACATTATATTTGCAGTCTGCAATCTTATGACCATAACCATTGCATTTAAAACAGAAACCAGAAAAAGGATAATTGAACCTGGGCGATGGTCTTTGCCATGCTGTCGTAGGGGCCATGAATCTTCTCTTTCTTTGATGCGTGACCTTGGTGAATCCATCATTATCAATATTCTTTTTGTGCATGGCATTAACGTCATGAGTCATTTTACCTTTATCAACCTGTTTCTTATCTTCAATTTTTACAGGTTCTACATTTCTGGCCTTAGAACCATTTGAAGATTCTCCTTCGACGAAGCCCAGACCAAATTTGGTGCCTACAGGTCTTTGGTCATTTAAAATCTTATCCAATTTCATAGAGCTTTCTTCGCGTTTGTGATAACAACTAATTTTATGCTCCAACTCTGCTATCTGCATACGAAAACTAACATTCTCTTCTTCTAGTTTGCAGCAGACATCTATTTTCATGGTAATCTGAATTTCAAGCTCTTCGGTTATCTTCTTGTATTCTTCTGTCTGTACTTTCAAACTAGTTATGATGTCGTTTGCATCCTCAAGCCTCTTTGAAAGTTTCTTATTCTTTTTCTTCTCTATTTTCCATTCTTCAAGTGCAGAGGTCAACTCACCTTCTAGATCAACCTCAGCCTCAGATTTTTTACCACAAACCTCACAGATTACTCCTGCTTTTTCTGATTCTTCTTCTTCAAAAGCCATGAAAAGAGCTTCACCTGTTTCTTCTTCAGAATCCTCACTCGAGCTGTCTTCAGATGAACTGGCATTCCTTGAGATGAAGCTTTTCTTTTTGAAGTTGCCTTTTCTGAAGTTTGTTTTCTTCTTCCAATCACTTCTCTCTTGGTGTGATCCTTCATCATTTTTGTTCTTTTCATTCAGAGGACATTTAGTCACAAAATGCCCGACACCTCCACAGTTGAAACATTTAAAAGGTAGCTTTCCTCTGTATTTTCCTTTTCCTTTCTTTAGTTTTCTAACGAAGTTAGCTTCTTCTTCATCTGATGTCTCTTCTTCCTCAGTTTCTTGTTTTGCATTTTTATTTTTAATGGCTTTGAAGGCCGCTTCTCGGTCTGTGGGTTTAGCTCTTCCTATTCTCATCTCATAAGCAGTCAAAGAACCATGCAACTCATCCATACTAAAGAAATTTAGATTTTTTGCTTCTTCTATCGTAGAGACTTTAGAATCAAATCTGTGAGGAAGAGATCTTAATACCTTTTTCATGATAGCAGAGTCACTTATGTCATCACCGAGTCCTCTCATTGCATTTGTGACTTCATTAACTCTCAGCATGTATCCCTCTACGTTCTCATTGTCATTCATCCTTAAAGCTTCGAACTGAGCTCGATGTATTTGTAACTTGGCTTCCTTGATCTTATGGTCTCCTTCATGAATGCTCTTTAGTTTGTCCCAAATTTCTTTTGCCATTTTACAGTTTATGACTTTAGCCAGTTCACTGTCTACTAATCCACTCATGATAGCATTCTTTGCTTTTGAGTTATTTTCATATAGTTTCTTTTCTTCAGCCTCTTTTGGAGCAGTGATGGGATCTGTGTATCCACTATGTACTGAGTCCCAGATGTCGTATCCCAAAGCATAGAGATAAACCTGCATCCTGACTTTCCAGTATGCGTAATTAGATCCATCAAACACTGGTGCTCTATTTGATGAGAAGCCTTCACCGCCTGCCATTGTGTTAAATCCAAGATCACCCTAGCCGGTTAAGCTTGAACAGGTACTTGGCTCTGATACCAATTGTTAAACTTACAATGGCACTGAGAGGGGGGGTGAATCAGTGTAGCTAATTAAAATCTTAAATCTATAATTCTTAATGTTGAAGTAATGCAAACTTAAAAATAGATATAGCAATTATAACAAGAGAGCATCACACAATGCAAGATTTTAACGAGGTTCACCAATGTGGCTACTCCTCAAAAATTGACTGCTTGGACTACCATCCAAATCCAGCCTTAGCAAAGCAATCAATTTTATAGCAAATTTACCAGCACCTACTAGAAGGAGCACCAACTCCTGATTTATCTGCACCAATAGAAAGGAGCACCAACCCCTAATTTATCTGCACCAACAGAAAGGAGCACCAACTCCAGATGCCAAGCAACTTGGACTACAATTCTGAATCTATAAATGTTACAAAAAAATACCTTTGCTTCCACAAGACCCTGACTGGTCTAGAACTTACAGTTCGCAAGACACTCGCATCTGCTGTACTGCTACAGTCGAGTTCTGTGATCGACTTAGCCTTTTGCACACTCTTGCACACTCTTCTTTCTCTGTATACACACTTTGCATATCTCATCGTAATAATCGAACGATCGTCTCGCCTTCTGCTCTCTGCTCTCTGTGCGCTCTTACTTCGCACTTAGCTTGATTTTGACATGACTCGCTCACTCTATGCACTCCAATCAAATTTTTCTCTCTGCATACTATCACTGAACATCACACTTCACAACACACCTAACTCATCAAACCAGCCTTCCTTTTATAATCACATTTTCATGATCAAAAACTTGATTCTTCGTCGGCTGTAACCCTAATCTTAGTCGGCTGCAAAACCCTAGACTTCGTCGGCTGCAAGCCCTAATCTTCGTCGGCCAATATTTGACTTTGTCGGCTTCACTGCCTCTGTAACTCTTCTGTAGCTTTTGCCACGAAAAAACATGTCACGATATCGTGACACTTTTGCCTCCGTACGCTTTCTTTTGGCTTTTGTCACGATATCGCGACACTTCTATCTTCGAAGTCTTCTATTCTGCATTTGTCATGAAATCATGACACTTCTCCCTTTGTAGCCTCTGACTTTCTTTCTGTCATGATATCATGACACTTCTGTCTTTGAAGCCTTTGTCTTTCTTTCTGTCACGATATCGTGACACTTCTGCCTTCATAGACTTCGTCTTCGCTTTTGTCATGAAATCACAACATTTCTGTCTTCATAGCCTTCCTCTCTGCTTTTGTCATGAAATCATGACACTTCTCCTATTGAAGACCTACTTTCTATTTTTCATGAAATCGTGACACTTCTACTTTCATCTAATTTTTTTTTTCCTGTCGCAAATCGTGACACTTTCTGCATCCGTACGCTTTCCCTTCATCCTGTCGTGAAATCATGACACTTCTTATTTCGAACACTTTCCTTTACTGCATGTCATGAAATCATGATAGTTCTCACTTGGAGTTCTGCAGCCATGTCATGAAATCGTGACACTTTTTCTTTCGGACTCTTTCTCCTACAACATGTCATGAAATCGTGACACTTTTTCGTCCGTACAACCTTCCTTGCAATATGTCATGAAATCGTGACACTTTTCCTTCTCTGCCTTCCTGCTCTCGTCAAGTCGCGAAAATGCGACATGTCACGAAATCGTGACACTTTTCCTTCTATGCCTTCCTGCTCTCGTCAAGTCGCGAAAATGCGACATGTCACGAAATCGTGACACTTTTTCTTTTTCTTCCTTCCTGGCCTTTTCGAGTCACGAAAATGCGACATGTCACGAAATCGTGACACTTTTCCAACTTACTCTTTTTCTTTGCCAACCTGTCGCGAAATCGTGATAGTTTTCTCTATTGTTTCTCTCTCCTCTAGTATGTCATGAAATCGGACAGAAAACATGTCGCGATATCGCGACAGTTTTCTTACTTGTCTTTTTCTTGATCTTTTTGCAAAAGGCCCACTATGGTCTTCTTGGAAACTCACTGTCCATACTCTGACTAACCTTAGAACTCCTGTCCTCTGCACCTGAATGGCTTTTGAACTGCCTTTCCACTGCATCATTAGATCTAACTGACTGTGTTGACAACAATGACAATACTCCTGCTGCACCTTGCTCAACACTTCTAGGTACTCTTTGTTTCAACCATTTATAGAATATAGGCTAGGAGTTTTATATAAAAAGTGCTTAAAAGAAGTTTGGATGACAATACTCGTTGAAATTGATATGTTTGAAGAACACAGGCTTATACTGAGAGGGGTTGAATAGTATAAGATAAATTTTTTACTTTTCAATCCAAATGATAACAACAATAATATCAAGGCAATAAATAATACATAAATCATCACTCACATGAGAGACATGGATTTAACATGGTTCAACAAATGTGGGCTACGTCTATAGAGAAAATATTTCTTATAAATTTTCTCAACAAATCTCTTGGGAACCAAATCCCTATTACAATATTTATGGACCTCTGTCCAAAGGAGACACCAATCTCTTATGCTCAAACTTGTGGAACTCTATCCACAGGAGACCTCTGTCCCCACTGCTATGGTTTTTGGATCTCTATCCATAGGAGAAATCTATCCCCTTTACGTTGGTTGGATCCAAAGCCTATTCTCAACTCTGCTCAACTCTAATCTTATCTGCTCACAACTCTGATCAAATCTACTCACAACTCTGATCAAATATGCTCAACTATTTGTATTGATCTGTCTCACACCTACTCATAAGTCTACCTCAAACCTACTCACAAAACCTACTTATAACTGCTCAAAAGCCCTCTCCCAAAAAGCCTTCTCACAACAACTCACAATCTTGCTCTAATTTTCTTACTATCTCTGCTCAACTTTGCTCTAACACATGCTCAAAAATGCTCATAACATATGCTTTTATCATAATACTTTAGACATATTCTACCTAGAATTATTGTTCAAGAATACATAGGAAATGATATGCAATACAATTTTACATTATATTCTTTCCAAATATCACTCAAATCCAATGCACAAATTGCTTCACAAAATTGATTTCTAACACTTGTTCATTCACATTCAATGTCACTCAAACCAATGCCCAAAAGCTTCACAAATTCATTCAAACAATGAAGCACATTTTGTTCACAAACCCTAACTCAAATATTTCTAATAATGCACATATATAATCCTTATTTCTCCACCTTATGATTCAGAAATATTTGCTCAACCAAACACCTTAAAGAAGGAATAATGTCACCATACCTCTTAGCTTACTTTGATGAAGATGAGCCCTCAAAAACTGTCTCAAAATATTCTATCTTATGCCACTTCAAGGGTTAGTTAGCATAACACTTTTTCAACCATCCACATGAAAACATTTCCTCAAAACACAAAAATATTGCTTTACAACTCCTTTTAATTTCCTAAGACAAGGCTTTTAATCAATGGACAACATCCTTCAAACTTTCTTTCACCATGCAAAAACACACAATAATTAAACCACAAAACACCTTATAACTCCTACTTGTAAAGGCCACAAGTAATTTTCAATATTATCAACCAAAACCCTAAGTTCATACAACAATTTTAATTCCACTTTCATACACCATATAACTACAATATTTCTAAAAACTATTTTATCTTTATAAAGCCACACACAAAAATTTGAAATGCACACAGTATTTTGATTTCAAGAACCTCAACCTTATGTCTCTCTAGATCAAGCAATATGCACACCAAACAATTCAAAATTAAAACCTTATGCCTCCCTAGGTCAAGCGCTATGCATACCTTAATTAATTTTTTTTTTACCTTTCCTCAAGTGCTAATGTTGTGACTCAAACCTTCACCTTTTGTTGGTCTGCATCCTAGCGCAAGGTAGTTAACCATGTGGGCTAGCTGCCCACTTGGAACAGATCGTGTGCTACCTCATTTTTAGTTCACTGCTCCTTCTTGAAATGTGTGCACTATGATTTTTCTTATCTCCCTACCCACACAAGCTTACCCCAAATACAAATTTCGATTGGTGCGTTCAACCTTAGCCTCACTACCTTCAATGAATGGCATAAATATTTTTACCTCTCTCCACCTCCATGATTCACATGCTCGAACAAATATCGAATGGTTCTCTATCTCAACCTTAGGCCATGCAAATAATTTAACTTCTTATAGAAATTTTCTTTACCCTTTGGAAATTTGACGTCGGCTCTTGAAATATAATTATATTTTTAAATTTTAAACCTTTTGGTGCCCAGATTTTAAACCTTTTAATTAAAAAATAATATATTAAATCTTAAAATATTTAAATATTATAAATTAGACTTTTCACCTTTGGGCCTCTTTCACATAAAATAAAGTCTTATATTTTTCTTTGCAAATGCGACCATGGAGAACTAATTGAACCTTTTATTTTTCTTGCAAATGCAACCATGGAGAACTAATTAAACCTTTTATTTTTCTTGCAAATGTAACTATGGAGAACTAATTAAACCTTTTATTTTTCTTGCAAATGTAACCGTGGATAACCTTGTATTTTTCTTGCTCACACAACCATGGAGAATTCTTTTGCCTTGACAATTATTGCCTCATGTACCCTTTGAAGATATTTGCCTTACACTTTGATATTTCAACCTTGAAGGTATTTCTCAACTATTTCACCTTTGACATCAATGACAACCAATGTACTTAATATTTCCAACAATGTCAAGCAAAAACCATCAAAATTTTACATAAAATTATTTTATGATCAGTAAAACATCATGTAGACACCAAAACCTAGCCACTTGTTCTCCAGCCATGCCTTCCCTCCATCCAATGGCCCACCATACCCTTTTCCCACTATTTCCAACCCTAATTTATATTTATTTATATTTATTTTATTTTATATATATTTATAAGTTAAATTAACCCTAGCCGTTAGATATATTCTAATATTTTCCATCCATTTACATCAATCCATGCCACATTCAAAGTTAAATTTCAAACCTTGGATTTGCTTTAATAACAGCCACACGAGTAAAGTGTTGGTAAAAACCCTAAAGTAAATCCTAAGTGTGACTATTTATATAAGCATATTTGATGCTCAACTGCTAAGAAAATAAGAGGGGATTTTTGATACCTAAGGTCTTTGATGCTGATTATACCCGAATTCTAAATTCTAGCTATCTAAATTTTTTCATGGTGTTCTTTGATTTGCATTCTTAAGATTTAGCATTTCCCAACAACCAGGGATTAATAGCAGAGAAAAGAAAACTGGTTCTAGATTTGAATGTAATATTGAGAATTCTTAATTTGCTTGAGTTATAGATTCCACCATTTACAAACCCCAGCTCATACTAATATTCCTGAAGCCTCATCCTAAGTCCTTGATATTCCTATATACGAAGGCTACCCACGTTTTTACAGGACTCCATAAACTACCCAGACCGTTTCGACCATATCTCACTCATATGGAGTTGGATTGAGCCAAAATTTTGAGGGTAGGTTATTGATACACTCTAGAACATCTCCACAAATTTTAGATCAATTGGATCTATAGAGATTGTAGCAAAATCTCATTCTCCAATTTAGGGGATAAGCTACGTAATAACTCAAAATTATATATTCTTTTTGTCTTCAATATTGATCCACAAATCAAACAAGAGAGATAAGTTGCTTCTATTCCCAAGCCCAATCAGGTGTCTCATGTTTTTTTTGTACCAAATTATATTTCACATCATAACCATAAATGTTCTCACCAAGGTTGAAGAAGATGATGCTCCTTTGCAAATATCATCAAATTCCTTGAAGAGAAATAGTAGAATGATTTCTATAGAAACTATCATGAAGAAATATTATAAAAGAGTTAGGTATTGGAGTATATTACATTATTTGGTACATGCTAATGTACCCCCATGGTACATTCATGGTACAACTTGTAAATATTATATTAGGGTTGAGTCATAGTTTAGAGTGTGAGTATTATTTCCCCTTTCATGTAAGTGTGTATGTGTAGGAAATGCACAAGTATCATGTAAAGTTGTAATGTGCAAGAAATACACAAGTTTCATGTAAGTTTATGTGCAAATAGAAGTTGAGTCTATGTGCACAAGTTTATTACATGTAAGAGATCAAATATATAATGTAAAGACGTGCACAAGTGTCTTATATTAGAGTGTGCAAAGTGAAGGTCAAGAGTCATGTCTAGGTTTGCATACAAGAAAGAGTCGTGTATGCAAGTGTCAAGTAGATAAGCCAAGAGTCATGATACTTGGAATATGGAAAGGAATAATCAAGTATCCATAGAGTCATTATACTATGGCTATATAGTACTCCATAGTGAAGTATCAATTATCAAGCATCAAGTATTGAGTATAGAGCATCAATGATCAAGAATTATGTATTGAATATGAGTCATATTTGTAAAAAAATTGAAGTGATAAATATTGCATACATTTTGAGAAATTAATATTGTAAGTTGTGCTACATGCTTTGTACATGTATGATTCATGCTATTTGCATTCATAATACATATTTTTATCGAATGTTAGTTGATATATTATTAGCCTTGATATACATATTAATTTGCTCATATTAATCTACTTACATTATCATTGTGATCTTATTGTATTGTGGCTATATCATATTTGATCCTATGATATTTAACATATAATTTTTTAAAAAGTATTGAGGCTTAAAAAACCATAAATGGTATTGAAGCTATCACCTACATAGGTTGATCAAATTTATTTATCTACATACAAAAATTGATTTTGTTTAGTGTGATAATATTAATTTTGAGTATATCTACTTTAATGCAGTTAGACTCAGGCTCTATTACAAGATCATAGTAAGTAGAAAGGCTTGAGTCTTTTCATAGTTGTATAATAACCAGTGAAGACAAGGACTCAACTATATTGAAAGGTGAATCAAATTTAAGGTAGTTGATCATTCAAGGTCATAACCAACCCTTGACATTGAATATTGGAAGGTAGAATCAACTTCAAGATAGTTATTAATTCAATGTCATTGCCAATCCTTGACATTGATAAGAATTCAGAACCATTCAAGACATCTTGATATTAAGGATTCAATAACATTTAGAGTCACTTGGGTATAATAGTAACTTCTGTAGAAAGCATAAGAATATTATTGAGTTCTTAGAAGTTGCAACAGAAATTAGTCTTTAGAAGAGTGAGAAGCTTCCTACAACATATAGAGAATAATTTCATCTTTTAAGTGCAAGAGAAAGTAGAATAAGATAAGGATATATCAAGATAGATATATTAGTATTAAAATAAGCTTTCATTGAGTAATTTATTAATTAGAGTTACAAGATATAAAAGTTTTAGGTCACAGAGAAATGGACCTTGACATTGAAGATTTAGGTTTTAGAAGCCTTGACATTGGAGTTTTAGGTCACAGAGAAATTGGCCTTGAAAATATTGCATTTATTTCTTGAAGATAGACACTGACATAAAGAATTTAGGTCTTGGAAATAGACCTTGACATATAAATATAAAGCATTCAAGACTTGAAAATAGACATTGATATAGAAAGAGAAAGAATTTAAGTCTTGGAGATAGACCTTGACATAAAAAGAGTTTCAAATCTCAAAGATAGACCTTGACATAAGAAAGTTTTATATATAAATACAACAAGATATAGTGGAAGAGATTCACTCCTAAAAAAGATCCTATAGTATAGTCATTAGAAGAAAGCAGGCATTGTAAGAGAACATCTTGAGTCATATTCAATTCAAGGTGTAGTCATTCAATTCAAAGCAGAATAAAGAGAAAGCTATTCAAAGAAAAATAGCACAATGCAAGGCAATATAAGACAACCTCATTCAGCTCAAGAAAGTTAGCCTCATACATCTCAATAAAGGAAGCATCATATGACTCTAGAAGGCAACATCATTCTTATCTATAAGGCAACATAATACGTCTCTAGTAGGTAACAATATTGAGCTCTAGAAGAAAGTGTTATTCTATTTAACACAAAGTTAAAGAGAAGCATAAAATTATGAACACAACTAGTCTTAGAGTCCTAGAATTTTGATCTAGGAGCAAGTAATAACATAAAGAATATATTTGAACAATATGCTAGAGCAATGTAAGGTATCAGATAGCACCTTGATCAAGGGTATTGGATAGCATCCTGATCAGTAGATATTGGATAGCACCCAAGATATTGACAATGATTTGGACAAAGGATAATGAGTAATTGGCAATGCCCAAGTTAGTGGATAGTGTGCACTATCCTAGACATACAAGCATCAAATAATAGAATCCTATGATGTCCTACATTGAGCAACATTGAAGCAATGTTGGGCAACATTTTAGAATGAAGCACCAAGCCAATATAGAGCAACATAGTGAGGAAGGCAAAGTGTTTATATTGCAAGGGAAGGCAATACATAAAATGGTATGCTCAATGTTGGTCTAAGGGATGTAAAATGACAAAGAGTGAAATATTTTGTTGGTGAGCATAAGTGCCAAAATTGAACTCAAGTGCAAAAAATATTTTGGTTACGATTGTAACTTCCCAAAGCACGGGTTTATATTTTTAGAATTCATTAGAACGAAATAAAATTTGATGTTAAGAACACCACCTCAAAATTTAATGCCACCTCTACATTCATAAAGGTGAAACATTCCAAACCGAATTACTCGAGACACACTCATCATTCCAACTAGCTCATTAAGAGCCTTCGCACATACCTGGATAAGCATTCACATCAAAGTCTCACAATAGAACATGGACATGCAAGAGGTTGATAGAGGTATTTTTGAGTTTTAGTTTTATAAGGTTTTTATAAATGTTAGGAGTTATAAGGTGGAGGTTATAAAATTTATTAAATGATTGGAGTAATAAGTAGTGTTTATTAGTTTGAATAACTTTATTGGAGTGATAAGTAGAACAAGGTTTATAGATTAAAGTTTAAGTAATAAGTTGTTTAACTTTAATTTTACTTTCTGAATTCTTTGATTAAGAATGGGGTGATAAGGAATGAAAATAGTTTTATTTTATTTTAAATTTTTTTGAAGTATATCTAAATTGATTTTATTTTTGAAAAGTTTTTGAATTTTTACAAAACTAGTCATTTAGAAGACAAAAATATTTCTACACCAAAACTTAGGAAAAATTAATTTGTAAAATTCATTCTTTAGTTTCTAAACCTAGGGAGAAAAGGTTTTATACTTCATTGAAATTAAATTAGAAAATTTGATTTATTTTCTAAACCTAGGAGTTATACGATAGCTTACTTCAAAAGGTACAAAAATGGATAAGTTATCAAGAGGAATTTTTCAACATAGAAGATATTATCAAAATACAAAACCATATTTTTCGAAAAGAAAATTTCAAAGCCAAAGTCCATTTAATGAGAAACATTATACTCATTAAAACTTTTTTCAAAAATATAGAATAGTTTCAAGTGATTCAATCAGAAAAAAGATCTTTCGTAAATAGATTATGGTGCTAGTCATGATATGACTAGTAATTTGTAATGGTTTGAATGTCTAAAGTCAAAGATAATTTCTATTTAAATATTGTTGATGATAATTGGTACCTAGTTCATGGAAGTGGTAGTGTAACACCTAGTACACCATTTTCAGATTTTGTACTAGAAGATGTTATGTATGTTCCAGGATTGTCAACCAATCTCATTTTAGTTACTAAATTGGTTGAAAGTGGAAGATCAATTGAATTCAAATGTATAAATGAGAATAATAAATGCATTATCAAAAATCAAAACATAACAAAAGGCTAACATATCAATTAAAAATGGGATATATGCTCTAGATACAATTGGTTTCTCTCAAGAGCTTATCTTATTTCAAGATGAAATTGTTAAGTGTTCTAGAATATACAATACATAAAATAGAATTTAGCAACCTTTCTACCATCATAAGTATTAGGTAAATTCAAAATTCAATACGATTAAACAAATACGAGAAAACCAAAATATCACATGCATTTCAAGGTCATTTGAAGGATGAAGATCAAGATGATTGAAGACTAAAGTACTCAATAACCAATTAATGTAATACATGGGGTGTTGGAATATATTACATTATTTGGTACATGCTAATGTACCCCCATGGTACTTTCATGGTGCAAATGGTAAATATCATATTAGGGTTGAGTCATAGTTTAGATTGTGAGTATTATTTCCACTTTCATGTAAGTGTGTATGTGTAGGAAATGCACAAGTGCCATGTAAAGTTATAATGTGCAAGAAATGCACAAGTGTCATGTGAGTGTGTGTGAAAATGTAAGTTGAGTCTATCTGCACAAGTGTCTTGTATATAAGAGATCAAATATGTAATGTAAATATGTGTACAAGTATCTTCGATTAGAGTGTGCAAAGTGAAGGTCAAGAGTTATATCTAGCTATGCATACAATATAGTCATGTGTATGCAAATGTCAAGTAGATAAGCCAAGAATTATGAGACTTGGCATATGGAAAGGAATAGTCAAGTATCCAAAGAGTCATTCTGTTGGACTAACCGCCAGTGTCCCTCCTCGGGAATCATGACATGGACTAACCGCCTCCCGTAGGTTAAAGCTCTGGCCTGTAGCGGCTACCTCAAGTTTGAGCTTTTGGTAGAACGGCAGGTTTCACCTTTCTAACAATTGGTATCAGAGCCGGTCTCGGGTTCGATTCCCTTCGGGTAACGCTGGGGGGGGATTGTTGGACTAACCGCCAGCGTCCCTCCTCGAGAATCGTGACATGGACTAACCGCCTCCCGTAGGTTAAAGCTCTGGCCTGTAGCGGCTACCTCAAGTTCGAGCTTTTGGTAGAATGGCAGGTTTCGCCTTTCTAACACATTCTACTATGGCTATATAGTACTCCATATAGAAGCATCAATTATCAAGCATCAAGTATTAAGTATAGAGCATACATGATCAAGCATTGAATATGGAGTCATATTTGTAAGAGAATGTGAATTAATAAATATTGCATACATTTTGAGCAATTAATATTGTAAGTTGTGCTACATGCTTTGTACATATATGATTCAGGCTATTTACATTTGTATTGCAGATTATTATTGAATTTTAGTTGATATATTACTAGCATTGATATACATATTAATTTGTTCATATTAATCTACTTGCATTATTATTTTGATCTTATTGTATTGTGACTATATCATATTTAATCCTGTGATATTTAACATGTAACTTTTATAAAAGTATTGAGGCTTAAAAAACATCATTAGGAAGCTATAACTATACATTTTGTGTGAGTGCTCAAAACCATATAAGTCTTCGACATAACAAAAAAGGTCTTTCTACAAACACAAGCCTGAGAGGAATATAAATGTAATTTTTTGAGGGATTACTTTAGGTGTTTTCTTTGAAATAGACTTCTCTAGAAAAATAAGGAGACAATTTTGATAAGAACAAAAGAATTCAAAAATAGCAACAATTATTTTGAGGTTCAAACACCTTTAAAATTCACAATGCCAAAACAATTTCCTTAAAAAAAAAATTCCAAAGAAAATAACAACCAACTAGGTATTGATATGTGAACACCTTCTTCTTGGTAAATTCAACATTCAACATCTAAAGGGTAGATATTTTTTTTGAATATTATTACCAAATCCATATTCATCCTTTTATGGTTATGACACAAATGACTACAAAATAAAAATAATGGTGAAACTCAAAAAAAATAGTCATTGACCATATTACAATCAAGGAATAGCATATTAAAGGTCTCAAACTTAGAAACCATGCTAAATATTACACAAGTGTAGAAAAGAAGATTTCTCATGTAGTGATTTCTCACTAATGATTTACGTCTAAAGAAAAGTTTTGATCACAAATAATTGAAACTTTATAAAGAATCAAAGCCAAGAAGACGATTTTTTTTCCCTTGAAGCACACAATATATCTTGAAGAGGAGGAAGTTAAGAAGATTTTTGATAATTGGAGGTTATGCAAAACTTGTTAAGTGAAGGAAAGAAAAGTCTATACAAATGCAATGAGCAGGAAACAACGTTGAAGGAGTATTTTTTTGAAGCAAATTCAATATCATAAGTTTTGTGATCTTCAACTGAGCGCTACCAACAAAAGTATCCACCAATCTATAAAAAGACCTTGAACTTTGAAAGAACCATGGATGTGCCAAAAAATTTGAGCTACCACCAATGTCTTGGTCAAGTAAAAGTGTGTGGAACTATAGCAAAGGTAGGTGGGTTTAATTAATGTATTCTCACCTAGGAAGAGAAAGACCACCTACCAAATGACATCTTAATTAAGTGGCTCGAATATTCATTTAAGATAAATATGGTTATGGTATTCTTAGACCTGGTAGTTGTTATGACCAAATGTACCTCATTTAATTTTCAAGAACCCTAGAAGAGGTAATTGAAATTATCATATTAACCTATAGATAATTTTGGAGGGAAAATTTTCATTATTGTAATCTATAAATAGTAGTAGTTTAGACTAAAAAAGGATCAACGAGTTTGAATTAATAGTCTTTTATAATATTTCATTTCATTTCTTTCTATAAAACAATTAGTTCCCTAGCAACTTGTAGGTAAATTAAACCCCTACTTATGGCACAATCCTTTGTAAAAATTTACTTGCATATATATGGAGCTCTATAAAATGTTTTGAACTAGCCATGTATGGTACTCTTGCTGACTCATTTTTGTATGTATGTGTTTGTATATTTTTATCTATTTTGGGTTTTTCTTGCATATATGTGGGAGTATTGTGTCAATTTTTGGACTAGCCATCTATGGTTCTCCACTGAATTGCTTCTTTATGCACATATATGTCAGTAAATGTCATTTGTGATTAACATGTAAAGGAGAGGAAGTGTTCACCGCTGATACATAGTGTTCAAGCCTTTCTACAGGGAGATTTTAATAGATCTTTTGGTGCATCACCACCCTTTTATTTTTTTTGTTGTGTTATTTTATTTTTATCTCACATACATTTTCCTCCCCCTTGAGTTAAAGTGTGCCTAAAATATTATATCCTAACAAGGAGCGAGCCTTGTAAAAATCTCTTGAAGCCCCCCAATTGATTCAAATTACATGCTCTTAGTTGTACCCTATTGTGTTGCTCCATGTGAGGCATTATTGTTCCTACTGGGATAATTGGACATGACAAGAGGTCCCAAAATTAGGAACCCCACTAAATAATATACAAGTGCAAAAAATAAGAATTAACCTATAATTTATCCACATGATTTGTAGTTAGGCTTGTTATAGCCTATAATAGTAAGCATAATCATTTTGGTTGATAAAATAAAAAAGAAGAAGAATATAAAATTTTAAAGAATTGAAATATTTTGATGGTTATTTCTTAGAGGAAGAATATTCCCTCTATTTATTTTGCTCGATGAGACTATTTTCTCGTAAATATATATATTAATTAAAACACAAGTATAGGATTATATATACTCGTTGAAAATAAATTTTTAAGGTTGATTCAATGCGAGAAATTTTTTCAATTTTTTGAAAAATTAATATGGCTAGTGGAAAATTAAAGTTCCTATTACCTGATTTCTAACTATTGAGAGGGAATAATTATGCTACCTAGAAGACCAAAATCAAAACAAAACTTGATTTTGAAGAAGTATGGGAAGTTGTAGATGACATCATTATCCATACTAATGTATAAGGTGAAGAGCAGACAAAATTTGACAAGGCAAATAGAAAATCACAATTGATCATCATGTTTGGAGTAGTTGATGAAGTACAACCATACATTCAAGATTCTACCATAGAAAAATATGCATGGGAGAAACTTCATACAATATTTGAGGTAAGGAACCATAATCAAATTTTATTTCTACAAAGTCAACTTCATTGCTTGAAAATGAAGAATGAAAAATACTTTAGTATTTTGTGAGAAGAATTGTTGAACTATGAGCATCACTACAAGCATTGGGAGAAAATATATATGATGAAACACTTGTTTCTATTATTTTGATATCTCTCCCTTCATAATATAATATATTTATGTCAATAATAAATATCATTGAGAAAACACCAACATTTGAAAAGTTGGTGAACCTACTTCAACAAGTAGAGGCCTCACACACAACATAAGAAGAAGAACAAGTTATTATTACAAATAAAAAATGAAGAAACCATTCAAAAGAAGCATAATACCTCAACAATGCTTCCAATAATAAAGAAATAATTCTCAAGGATATCATCAATAGATAAAGAATTCTCACATGCAAGAATATCAACAACAAAGAAATATTTTTTACATACAAAATATGTGTGAAATTTGTGGTAAGAAGATTCATAAGTGAATAAATATTGGTATAATTCATTCACAAATGGGTGTTGTAGACACCAAAAATTGACCCAACCAGAGGAGTCAATTTTCCCTTGGAATTCTAAGTAACCCTTCAAAATTGCCAAATATAATTTTGTGTTCACCAACCCTTGATTTTTTATCTTTATTATTTTTAGCAGATTTGCGGTCATCCTTGATGGACTATGAAATTGTGTTCCCCATTCTATAGGCCTTGCCTACCCGAAAAATAGTCGTAATCCAATTTAGTGGACCATGAAATCATTTGTCAAAATTTTCCCACCCAGTTTTAAAATAGAAATCTTGTGCCACTTGTCACTATTTGATGTGACCATCAATGATAATATATTTAAATTTGTGGTCCACCATTATTGATCACAAAATCACATCTTGAAGGAAATAAATCCAAATCTCAGATTCTTTGTCCACCTTTGGATTTTGGGATATTTATGGCACCATCCTTGGGTGTCCTTACCCTGCTATCAATTCTCTATGTCCCTCCCCTCTTGCCTTATTCAAATTCAAATACCTTAATTAATACCTTTCCCTCTATCCCTCCATACCCCAAGACTCTATAAATAGAGGCATTGGGATCCATTTGCATAACACTCTCTCATGTTAACAAAACTCTTGTAAAATTATAGCTGAAATTGTTAAGTTTAATTTACCACTTTAAAGGAATTTGGGAGAGATTACTTGGCCTAATATTAGAGGACCACTCTTCTATTGGTTGTTTCCTTCCCTTCTATTTTCTCTTCTTTTTGTAATTTATAATTTTGCATCAATTGTATAATGCACATATCTTGTTTTCCTTTGTATTAATTTTAATCCTACATTTTTTCTCTATTCCTTGGGCCTAAGTCACTATGGAACTATAGGCTATGTTTTGCTTGGCCTATCTTCACTTACCAATCCTTGAGGCACCCTTTTTTAACAAGATCTTTCCTTAGTTGTCCACACAAGATTATTTTATGGCCAGTTGATATTGAACATGAATCCATTGCAAGTCAAGGAAAGGATCAGACCTTGCTCTATATCATACTTCTTTCTACCTACTTTGTCTACCATCATACCTCTTAGGTGTCATAGCTAGCCTAAAACCTGATTTCGTTACTCTTTTGATTCTATATCCTTTGATAGAGAAAATTTGTGGTCCACTCTTATAGGGCTCAAATTTATCTTAAGTAAAAAATAATCGACTTCATTGAAATCCACACCTTTCTTAACACTACCCTTAGACCCTTAATCATATGTTTACCATTTTGAGCCATTTTCACCATACCTTCTACTTGTTGTCTTAGTGCCCAGGCTAAATAGAACATTTTTGCGGTATATTCTTATCAATTGCAAATTCATGCAAATAGGATTGGGGGAAAACCATATTCTATTCCTTGTGTTTCACCCTATCCCCTACTCATTTTTTTAATATTTGTATCCTATATTTTGCTTATATTGACTCTATTTCTCTAACAAACCTGATCATATCATAATCTATCCTTCGTAGAATGAATTCACAGTCAATACTTTTGGACCATAAAATCGTTGCAACCATAGGTCTACCTCTCCAAGCAATTTATTCTATTTTCTATCCCTTCTACCTTCTCAATGATTTCACATTATGTCTTCCTTAAGCATGAATTTTTCCTTGCAACTAAAATATCATCTACTTTAATTCATTTATTTTGGTCAGCTAAAAGGACCAAGGGGACTTGATTACCCATTTCATGAGCTCTACCTCCTCAATAGCCTAGGTAGGTCCCTGAACACTAACCATCAGTTTTTAAGTTCATAATTTTGTAGGTTCTACATATTTGTAGCCGCTACTTCCAAGGTGCAAAAAATTATTTGCAGTCAATAATTCTAGGTTTCAAAATCATGGCAACCATTGGTTTAGGTAAGTATTCTTTGTAATATTACTAGGAATTTCTTTAAATTCTATTTTTTTTGCTATTTTTTGTGCCTGCTCTATTTTTTGTTAGCACATATAATTTAAAAAAGGTATAAAAGGAATATTAGATTCTTTTAGTTTTAAGCCATAAAAAAATTATGAATTATCTCCTTTCACTTAGGCATTTAAAGTTAAATTGCATATAGTTTATGCATTAGGATAATCTTTGTATAAGCATTATCTCCCCCTTTGCCCAAAAAAAAAAATATTTGCTTTTTGTACCCTACAATTGGTTTCATGCAAAGAAAAGAATCACTCTAGGTTAGCCTATATTTTTCATACTTTGTCTTCTTACATCATAGTTAGAATAAGTATTTTATTTGTTTAGATTACCTCTCAAAACCAAACTTAGATGTTTTCTAATTTACACATCAAACCCCATAAAATGACTTGGAGTGAGTCTAAAAATGCTCTTGGTGAAACCCTCAAATACAAAACACACCAAATGAGGTGAGGATAAACCCCATGAGGATTTTAGCCCCAATGGATCTGCTAAGATATTGATGGGTACCTCCTCATATTTTGGTGAACCTGATGTGAACACCTCTTTTTAACCTTTTTGAAACCCTTCATTTAATTAAAAGATAAATAATTATTTAAACTTAATAAATACCACTTAATTTTGTTTGCATAGATTAGATCACTAATCAAGATTTAATAATTTATGCCTTCAAGTCATCATGGTAATTTTAATACTAAGTCTTGTATCCAATAAATATTTATCCTTGTATCATTCCTAGTATAGTACCTCAAGGTTTGCCCTTGTGTATAGACACGTATATTGGGGGAACCAAGTCACCTTAGTATTGATGGGTATATCAAGGTGGCAAGTATATCAGGTAGGTTCAGGTATATCGAGGGATCTTCTTAAGGTATATTGGCCAATTGAAATTAATATACGTAGCTTTGCTACCTTTATTTTAATCAAGAGTAGTTTTAGAAGTAATCTCCTTCTTCAAACATGCCTCCTACTCTTCGAAGCAAGAAGAGAATCATAGACCCAAATGAGAATCCCTTATGGGATGAAAATGATCAACTTGATAGAGAAAACCCTAACATTGATGAAGATGATGATACCTCAACCAATGACACTCTTGATCCTATAGAAGGGCCTCATGGCCAACTCACCTTCAAATATCATAACCATATCATGAATTTCTTAAGATAAAATAAGCATATCATGGTAGAAATTCTAAAAAGGGATATCCACTTCAATAAAGTTGGACCATACAACAACCAATTTCCCATTCTAGTTCTATGTCACTTCATAATTTTTATCATAATCCTTTGTTCAATCAATCTCCTTTGAATCTAAATACCAATCCACTTGCTTCTTACCCAAATTATGCCACAACAACCACAACCAATTTTGGGGTTTTTTCATAACCATTCCCAACTAATAATACTCCAAATAATAATCTATTTTCTTTAGTTTATCATAACAATAATTTTTCTTCTATCAATCCAAATTCTATTAATTTATATTCAATTCCACCTAATTTTGACAATTATTCTTCTCTTCCTCCTAACTATTATTCTATCCCACCAAATACTCATTAAATTCCTCCACAATATACTACACAATATCCTCCTTATTCTAACCTCCAACATAATTGTGTAAACACTTCAAACATGAACCAAGTCCTATTTAAAAATCCTATGACAATAACTATAACCCACCCTTGATTAATTTTAGGATAAACATACCAACCACTCAACCTTTGACATTGCAAAATAATAATCCCAAAATTCAAAACCTAACCTCTCTAGTCAAACAACTTGCTCAATAAATAAACACTATTCAAGAACCAGGTTTAAGATATTTATATAGAAATATGTGCAACCAACCTTTGGATCCTTTGGTAGCTTGTCAACCATACCCAAAGAATTTTTCCACACTCCAACTTCCAAGATATAAGGGTACAGAGGATCCAATAAAACACATAATAATATTTCAGACTGCTTGCCATGATATTTCTTATGATGAAATGATCCTATTGAAAACATTCCCTAAGAGTCTTGGAGGGTTAACCTTAGAGTGGTATTATAAACTACCTCACCACTCTCTTAGAAACTTTGAAGAAACCACTGATATGTTTATCCAAGACCTCTACCTTCTCAAACAAGACAAATATGAGAGATTCATATATTTATTATCATTATTTGTGGAAAAAATTTAATGCACCCCACCACCTAAATACATGTTGAAAATATTTATCAACTTACAAGAGCAACTATTATATGAATTAGAAACTGCAACTATAACATCCTTTGAACAAGAAGTTTATTTGATGAGAAGAGTATAAAAATATCTCATAAGAAGATGATAACTAAAGCTAAATAAAGAAGAATAAAATTCAACCATACGAAGCATGTGATAGGTGATGACATCATCAAAAAACTATAAACCAATAATGTCAACACAACAAACACCCTATAAAAGTTGATTCTCAACAAACCATAGAAACCACCACAAATGAAATTCACAAAACTTAACCAATATTTGTCATCCATCCTTAAAAAATTATTGTATGCTAAAATTATTGAGTTACCCAACATTAGAAAACCTAACATAATTGCTAGTTGGTATAACCCCACCCAACATTTTTATTTCTATAGAGTGGATGGGCATATCACAAATCAATGTAGAAGACCTAAACATGTGATCCAAGATTTGTTATATGAGGGTAAACTTATCCTAGGTGACTCCAAGCCTACCTTATCCACTAATCAAGACATGCAGATATTTCAAAATCATTTACCTAACCATGATAAAAAAAACAACCAATCATGTTTCTTATCATGTTGTTCAACCTCCCTATGACAATATGGTTGGGATAATATTAGTCACCACAAGACAACAATATCAATCACAACCATCCCAAAAACCTCAAACACAAGAAAATTCAACACCCAATCAACCTTATAGACCACCATTGATCTTGAAGAACAATACTAAAGAAAATACCAATGTTGGAAAACCACCCTTAGTTATTAAATATCAATCAAAAAACTATTTTGACCTCAAGAAACAACTTGAAAATACACGAAAAAAAATTTCTCTTCTAGAGCTTCTCTACACCTCTTCTATCCATAGAGAAGCTCTAGTAAAATTATTGATCCAACAAATTGTACCCCAAGATCTTCCACCAAATAACCTTGATAATATCGTTGGATCTCTTGGAGTAAATCACATATATTTCTATGATTATGATCTTCCTCCCTCTACCTTACAAGGGGATTACCTCATTTATATTGTGGGCTACATAGGGGGTAATTTTTGTAGAGTAGCAAAAACCATACACCTAAACATGTAATATAAAATCAATCTGATAAATGCAAATTATGTAACCATCGAATGACAAAGAAATATACAAAATGGTGTCCTTCTCATTGATATTTAAAAATATTATTTACAAAGCGGTTACAACATATCCCTCTTAGGGATTATACCAATTGATACAAATTACAAAATGAGACCCAAAAGGGTAGGTGTAATCCACAAAGTTTTTGCTCTCTCAAAACTGATTATGGAGGGTTTCTTTGCGACCTCTGCTTGATGATGTAAAGATTGAAGGATCTTGAGGATGATTAGCTCCTGTGGAAACCTGAGATCTGCACACAAATGCACTTACAAGACATTTGTAGTAAATGTGGAACCTCTCAATATGAGGTCTATTTTCATAATAAGCCATTGAAAGAAAAATGCTTAAAAAAGTAAATAAATGCATGCAAAATGAAATGAAATTATGATAAATTATTCTAGAAACCAAATTGAAAGTTGCTAAAGTTGATCTAACTAAGAAAAGATAGTAAATAAAAATTTCATCAAGAGGCCACTGTGGGGTATGATGGTCAGCTCTATTAGATGTCAAGGGGTCCAATGGCTATGCCTGCGGGCCGCTTCGGGACAAAGTGACTGCTAAATAGAGAGCATGTTCTTTGTGTTCAATGCGGAGTGATGTCCAATTTGTCTGTCAAATGGATTGACATTCTTGGTGCATTCATGAGGAATGACTTAAAGGTGGAAATTGATTCAAATTTAGGATGATTGATGGTAAAAAATAGTGGGATTTTCTCTTCAAGCTCCAATAGATTCCATGGATGCAGATGCAATATTCATGGTGGGATTTGGGTAGCACTACGTTGCATATGAGAGAAGGTTTTCTATGTTACTCAAATCGGTAGCACTTAATTATGGAGAATTCAAGTTTTTTATTGATGAAGGCTTAGGATATTCTTATAATATTTTCTAATTGCCATCTTAGCTTGCAAGGGAAGCCAAGATCAAGATTTAGTTATGATCCAAGCAACCCAAGCATCACTTTTGGAAGCTTCTCATGGTTAGTCGTTATGTGCAAGTTGCTTTATAACTGATTTGGCTCAACTTGGGGATCCCAAGTTTGTTACAAGCAAGGCCATCCTAGGGTGGAGCGACCAACCTTGGGGGCCATCATAGGATCAAGTAACCACTAGAGGCCACTCCTGGGTATGATGGTCTAGGCTAAAAAGGAGTAATCCTTCCTGTGTTTAAGTGATAAAAATCATTTTTAAGCCCTGAGGCTACCCCAAGGGGGTCATATGGCCTAAAACAAATGTGTCGATATAAGTAGTCTTCTCAAAATGGCATGTTTTAGGTGTCTATAGATGCCCCTTTTTTAGATGCATTATGTGAAAGCACAACACTAAGCAAAAATATATAACCTAAAACTAAATTGGAAATTGATGTTGATCATTGATTTAGTCAATATAAAATACCCTACTCATGAAAGAGCATGCATCATTGAATCATTACTTCAAACAAAATTGAAGAACTTGAGTTCTTGGTAAACTTTTCAGCCATGGAGTAAACACAGGGGTCTATAGACATCATGTTTCAAGCATACCAAGTATTTGTTTGGTTGAAATTTTTGCTTGTTTTCTACCCCAAGCAGGGGCATGATTGTTTTTGGTAATGATTCGTAGACGAATGCAATTAACATGATTAAGTGTTTGATTATTAACTTTGATTATAAATATTGTGATTATGACTACCCCCTCAAGTGACATGTTTATGAGGTGATGTAATATGATGAAAACGGCGAGTTGCTTGACCAAGATGACTTGATTAAATTTGACCAAAGGTATAGGATTCTTTGGAGTGTTTTGGATTTTGACCAAAGGAAACTAGGCATATTTGGAATATTTTGAAATTAACCAAAGGAAACTAGGCATCTTTGGAACCTTTTGAGATTGACCAAAGGAAACTAGGTATCTTTGGAACCTTTTGAGCTTGACCAAAGGAAACTAGGCATATTTGGAGCATTTTAAAATTGACCAAAGGAAACTAGGTATATTTGGAACCTTTTGAAATTGAGATAGCAAAACTAGGCATCTTTAGAGCATTTTGAAATTGACCAAAGGAAAGTAGGCATATTTGGAACCTTTTTAAATTGAGATAGCAAGGCAATGGTTGAAACCTTTTGGAACCTAGAAACTGATAGATGAATTGATTGAATGAGAGGCAAAAGGTGTAACCTTTTAAAACATGATAATAGATTGATTGATTGGTGATTAAATTGAATTATACATTTTATTAGAAAGGTATGCTAACTTGATTTATCCCTTATTTATTTATTATTTAATTTCTGATTGGGGGAAGTATGATACTGATAATGCACCAGTTGATGCTTGAAAATGTTTGTGTGATTTGCAATTTTGATATTCTAGACCAATAGTTGCGATTAAATGCCCAAATTGATGTTAATGTTATTCCTAGATGTATGCATATGGATGCATAGATGTATGTATGCATAGATGTATGTATGCTTAGATATATGTATGTATAGATGTGATATCTGATGTTAGATGGATGATTTAGATTTGTTCATTTGATTATGAATTTAATTCATGTTATTGATATGATAAATCTAATGTGTGTGATATGCATTAATTTTATATGGATGTCTTAATGTAATGTACATGTATGCTTTGATCATTTAAAATATAATAAATGAATTTATGTTTAACATACTAATTGGAGACACCACAAAATGTATAAAAATCATGAATTAAAATGTTAAACCTTATCATAAGAATTATACATTTATACATGCATATGTGAGATGCAGGGTTATGCACAGTGGCAAATATTCACAAATTGGGCGAATATTAGGATTTCCAAAATTTAGAAATTGGCAAATATGAGGGCCCACTATGTCAGCCCATTCACCTAAAATTTTTAGGACCAATGTTTTCTTAGGGTTAATTCACCACAATATATATCCAAACATAGGCATATTTGTACTCATTGAAAATATCCTTTCAATCCTAATCTAATGGTGGTGTTTTTATGAAGTTATAATATGATGTAATATGTCAAAAGTGGTCCTAAATATGACCTTACATTTTAGGGCTTCAAAAAACCCAAATTTTGGTATCAATATGCTCCATTTTATTTGCTTAGGATTATCCATGATTCACCTTGATTTTGATTATGATTCACCATTTTTTTACAAGTACATTTTGAGTCCAACCCATTATGCATAACCCCACTGTGATGAATTATGTGAAATGTAAGGGCTTTTCCTATAAGATTTTGTGAACTAAAATGTATGCACAAAATAGTCAGTGGCCATATAAATATCATTGCTAATATTCATCTAGTAACTATCCTATTTTATGAAGAGCCCTTAATAAACAAAAGTTCATATGGAAAACTGTGCATGTTGATGAAATGATTTGTTGCTATGAGGGGATTTTTTTGAGGTTTTTTGTGAGACTCAAACACCCTAGTTGATTGATCAAAAGTTGTATACTAACTATACAAGACTCTTGAAAGATACAAGTCTATTAAGTAGACCTAGATATTCATTATCCTTGTATGTGCAAAGTGATTACATTAGATGAAGCATAAGACTACCTCATTTCCAGGTGGGTTTTATGTAACCCATTATTGTAATGAGGATCACCCTATGGTCATCTTAATCTTGAGTTTGGATGTTGTTAGACTAGACTACTAGGCAATACAAGCTACAAAAATCTAGCTCATTCATAAGTTGATGTTGGTTTGTATAAAAGGTCGCTAATGTGACAGACATATCTCCACATGTAAGGCTACTCCATTGTTAGGCAGGTTTCATTTATCCCATTGTTGTAATGGAGATCAACTCATGACTTTTGAATACTAAATATTTTAGGGATTAAATCTCGTTACCCCTTTCTTTTATTTTGATTCCTTAAGATACTTGCTCATGCTTAGTGGTGAAAACCACTACTTTGTTTTTTTTTAGCAAGGGATTTGCTTAGTGATGAAAATCACTATTTATTTTGCATTGTTTTGGAAATTTGCTCATTTTATAATAGAGCAAGGCAATTTTTTGGGTAGAGGGGAGCTTGTCTTTTTCTCAATTCTTAGCATCCTAGACCATGCACATAATAATATGATCAAGGAAAACCTTTAACTTAAGGTGACATGGACCACTTTGTAGTGTCATCTTTCCTTGTTTAGACTTAGATTGTTAATGTGTTTAATTATGTTGGGATTTTGATATATGCAAGGTACTTTCAAAACAATACCTTACCTTATGAAATTTGATATAGCTTTCTACAAAATCTGAAAATATAACTAGGGATGGTTGAATGACCAAAAAACCCTAGTATACACCTGATATCAACTCATAAGTTGTGTTGAAAGACACAGTTACTCACAAGGAAAATATAAATGATAAGGATATATAGATTCATGATTGGCATACAAACATGGTGTCATTTTTAAGAATGTAAATACAACCTATCCTAGTGCAAATGCAATGGATGAAGATGCCTAATGCAATGCAAAAAATGAGTGCATATGATGAAGTGCATGATAAAATAATGTAAATATTTTTGTATTTTAATATTTTGTATTGTTTTTGTATTTTTTTTGTGTTCTCTGATTTATTTAGAATTTTGATGATTTTTGTTGTTTTTGTGATTTTAGGGATTAAGTGTGATACTTTATACACCCCTAGTATGTGTGATGATTAATGAAAGTGGGGAAGGTGTGATACATTCAAAATCCCCAATTTTCTTCATTTCTTGTGATGTGGATGATGGGGAAGTGTGACACCTTACAGACCCCTGTGTGCACTGTGTTTAATGCGTTGTGAAAATCTTGACTAGGAGGAGTGGTAGAAACTGACCCCCCACTATTGTGACATGGAATATTGTGCAATGTCCATGTTCTGATGGGGTGAAACAAGTGAAACATATGTGCAGAGCTCATTTCTTTCTATCATATTTTTGACTGCATTATTGAATGAATAATAAGTATGGATGTTATGCCCATTATGGTGATGATAGGGAAAATAGAATTTTTTATTGTTTGATCCAAGTTTAGGTGTTATCGGTTTGACCTCTGATAATGTGATTGTGTGTGCCTCATATAGTTTTTGAAATAGGTTTTAAGTAGTCATCACAAATATGATGTACTATCAAGACATCTTGTTGAGCTTACGAGGATGTGTCCCGACCTTGGGATCATAGATGGGATGATGTGGCCTGAATTGTGATAGGCTGAGGTGAAATGGGTGAACCATCTATGGGTGAAGCCTCCTTGTCAATAAGGTCTTGGACCATGTTTTTAAATCTATAACAATTGTGAATATCATGGCCCTCTATTCTATGATAAAGGTAGAAGTGATCTTCCCTATAACCCTAGGTTTAGTTCTGTTTGGGTCTAAAGGGTGTATATTCAATAAGACAATGGCATTAGATTCTTGTAGATTTTAAAAAATGGTTGACATGGGCTCAAATAACAGAGTCTAGGTACAAAGTTGGCACTTTAAAGGAGGTGAACATGGTCGACCCGCTTGATGAGATGGCTAGACTATGTGTATCTTAGCCACCTAATTAATTAGATCTAATTGACTAGTAGTAGCTATGTGTACCTTGTGAATGGGTAAGGGGTATTGATAGACTCCTATTGGTTGGTTGCTTGGGGTAAGATGACTACCAATCTGAAGCTCTTACCTCTCGATCATATCCTGTACTAAATATCTAAAGGGGTAACATGTCTAGATATCATGACCCTCTTGTCGATGGTAGGTACAACATAAATTCTTCCTATGCTCATTTGATCTACGCTTGTTAGGTTTCAATGGATGGATATCAAAAAGATTAATTTCTCATAGCTTGTATAACTGATTAAAAATTGATGTCAAATATTTTGATAATGGTGTGTAAGTGTGAGGTGGATGGGGTTGATTAGTTTGATGAGGTGGCTAGCATGTATGTGTTTCAATCACTTGCTTAGGTTTTTCTACCTATTTTTCTAGCATAGGTAACGTTTCATCCTCTATGCCTACTTGTTGATCCTCAGTATTTATAGGATTGCCTATTTGAATTTGATTTTGATTGGTCATGTCTTGTATTTTGTTCTTGAATCCATAGCATGATTAAATATCATGACCATACTATCGATGGTATAGATAATGCATATCTTCTCTGTATCCTTTAATATTATTAAGGTTTGGATCTTGTATAGGTATTTTAAGAAAAGTAAAAGTTTTCATCTCGCATAATCGAGTGAAAATCAAGGCCAAAGGTTTGGACAATGGCATGTAAATATGAGGTGGACAACGTTGTTGCTTTTACACCTAATTTTGCAAGGATGCATTTTGCATTTGTGGCTGAGGTAGTTTAGTAGTGGATGCAATTTGTTGTTGGAGCTCTATGTTTATGAGCAAATGCATAATTTGTTGTAAAGCATCATTTTTATGACCCATTTGTGTCTCAAATTTGGCTAAGAGATCTAGAATGTGTTGTAAGACTAAAGGGGATGATGATTACAAATTTGTTGATGGAATTGGATGGCAAATATTAGATGATGTAGGTGCATTGAGTGTGGGTGCCAGAGGACCCTTAGGTAGATGTGAATCACAAGTCTTCATTAACTAAGAAGATGTGGATGCAACCTGATGCTCATGATTATTTATTATGTTTACATGCTCTTGTTTTTTACTTAATCCATGCTCTTGTTCTACTTTGGAGTGCTCAGTTGTGATAGCTTGAGTACTTGCATTTTGGTGTAAAGGATACACCTATTCTTGATCTTGGGAAGATGTTATGTGAAATGAACTACGTGTGAATAGTTTCAGTGGTGGTAGCAATTTTGATGTAGAATTAATACCTGATAGAGCTATTAGTTGTGTGGATTAATTTAGGGAATCACGGTTCCTTGTCATAACATTGAACACTCCTACAAACTCATGGGAAGATGTATTGGACTTTGGACAAGTCATGGATGTTTCATCAACTTGTTTAGGGTGATTTGTGTTGGACATTTTGAGTCCCTAAGCTAAAAGTTGTCATTGATGTCAAAAGGACCTATGTAAGTAAGCACTATGATTTTTCTCCACAAAGAGCTTCATGAGAAGCAAAGGTTTTGATCAAAGGTTCAAGAAGGGATGCATGGCATTTGGTTCCAAAAGGAGCTTCAAGGGAAGCTTAGCAAAATGTTTTTATGAAAACCAAGGAAGGCAAGGAAAGGTTTTATTTAAAACCATGGATGGCAGATTTGAAATGGGTTTTTCTTAAAACCCAAGTTGGCTTTTCGTTTCATCGAAAAAGGTGCCCCGGTGATGGAGAAATTTAATTTTAAAGGTTTAGTTTAAATTTTAATTTATTTAAAATTTAAATTTAAATTTTAAAATTAAATAAAAGAGTTTTCCCGCCATGTCCATCGACGTCATATATTTTATCATGCAAAGGTTCGAATATTTAAAGGGGTTGATTTTATCAACCAAGGAGGAGACAAGAAATATTTTCCGCATTCGATTATCCCCTCCTTCGCAATCGTCGATTCCCCCCTTCCGATTTCGTTTGCGCACTGCACGTGGAACAAGGGAGCAAGTTTCAAGGCATAGGTGGAGAGGATGGAAATATAAGTCTCAAAGGCTTAAAGCCTCCACGTGGGAGGCCTAGCCCACATGGTGGGTGGAGAGTGCGCTAAGGCGCACGACGAGGAGGAACGCGGGGTCGAAACCACCCGAAGCCATTTTGCAAGGTATGCCATAATTCGATCGCCAAAATTTTTGGGTGCATGAAATATTTCAAATTTTCTAAGGTTGTGTTAAGCGTCGATTTTCACGGAGAGTATAGTGGATTTAATTTTTGCATATGGCTAAGGTTTGATATTTGATTAATGTGGGATATTGCCTAAGAAGGCTTTGTGATTATTTTTTTAAGTGCAAAAGTGTTGAAAGGAAGGATATAAAATATTTGAGTTATTTTATGGTATAAGTGGTTTTTGGAGTGACAAGGTTATGCAATGTTTTGATTTATTTTATTTTATGGTACAAGTGGTTTTAGGAGTGATAAGGAAGTTGTGCATTAATTCTTAAGAAGGTTTTCTAATTAAAAGCCTTGGTGAATATTATTGTGAAGTGGAGTAATGTTGATTATTTTGTGATCTTCTAACCCTTGTGAGGATTGGCAAAAGAATATTGTGATTGTGGCAGATTTCCAAAGAGGCTTCTTCATCTTCATAAAAGGTATGGGCACATTCTCCTATTGATTGATTATGGTGGTTGATTATAAAATACCTTTGGAGTGAAAAGGATTGATTGTGGTTTCCTTTTCGAAAGTGATTGGTTAAATGCTTCAAGGTTTTCTGGATTGAGAGTTGTGATTAAACCTTGTTTTATAAGCATTGTTGTTGAAGCCAATTGGTTATGCAAAGAACTTGAACTTGAGTTAGAAAAGAACATGAGTATCATTGTTATGTGAGATTTGTGGTTGAGCATTGTTGGAAACATTTTGAGTTGGTTGATACATGCTTGGACTAGGGTTTGTGAGAAAGGGTTGTTCCTTGAGGTGATTGGTTGAGTTGAGTTGATTGAGCCTAGTCAAGTGGATGCATGTGGTTGTTCAAGTTCCATGAAACAAACTATTCTATATCTTGATTTGAGTTGAGATTGAGATTTGAGTATAGAACATATTGAGTCTCTAACAATTCTCTTTATGCTTCTATGAGATTGATTTGAGATGAGATTGAGATTTGAGTATAGAACATATTGAGTCTCTAACAATTCTCTTTATGATTCTATGAGATTGGACAAGTTCTGTGTGAGCTTGATTAAAACTGATTTGAGACAAGTCTTTGAGAAGGCTTGTGGACTAATTTTGAGTAAGCTTTTGTGGAAGCTTGCTATGTAGATTTGAGCAAGTCCTAGAGAGGACTTATTGAGAAGATTTGGACAAGTTCTGAGTGAGCTTGTTGAGAATATTTGGACAAGTTTTGAGTGAGCTTGTTGAGCAGATTTGGACAAGTTCTGAGTGAGCTTGTTGAGAGATTTGACAAGTTAGTGAGCTTGTTGAGAATTTGAGGGTTTAGTGGATTTGAGAATTTGAGAGGTTCTAGTGGACCTATTGAGTAGATTTGAGAGGTTTTGTGGACCTATTGAGTAGATTTGAGTAGGTTCTGTGTGGACCTATTGAGCAGATTTGAGTAGGTTCTGTGTGGACCTATTGAGCATATTTGAGTAGGTTCTGTGTGGACCTATTGAGCATATTTGAGTAGGTTCTATGTGGACCTATTGAGTAGAATTGTACTAGATCGAATGTACTATGTTTAGTGCAAGAGATTGAGCAGAGTTGTGCTAGACCGACTGGACTATGTTTAGTATAGTATTGAGATAGAGCTTTGGAGGTGATAGAGTATAGAGGATAGAGTCTCAATGGATAGAGATCCAGTAACCAGGACAATTGAAGATAGATCTGAGTGAGGAGTCTTCAAGTGGAGAGAGATCCACCAGTCAGTGCAACAGAGAGACAAAGTCTTCTAGAAGATCACTAGCCAGAGCAGAAGGGGAAAGAGTTCTCCTATGGAAGAGATCCATGAACTTGAGATTAGGGGATCAACATCTCCTTTGGATAGAGGTCCATAAACATTGTAATTGGGAAGGATTCCCAAAAGAGATTGATTGAGAAAATTTTAGTAAAATATTTTCTCCATGGAGTAGCCCACATTGGGTGAACCACGTAAATTGTGGTGTCTCTATTGTGTATGGTGTTTTGTGCATTGCTTTGATTACTGCTATTGATATTGCTATCTATACACTGCATAATATTGAATTGAAAGAAAAAGTAAAAAGTGGTCTTATATTGTTCACCCCCCTCTTAGTATAAGCTTGTGTTCTTCAATTGGTATCAGAGCGGGTTCCTTCAGAAGAGTTTGATAACTTGAAGGAAAAGTGGTCTAAGAACACAATGGATCAAAAGGATCAAAGAGATGGACCCTTCAATAATGTAGTACCAGTATTTGATGGAAGTGACTTCTTATATTGGTGTATGCTAATGAGATTTTACCTGATGGCACTTGGAAATGAAGTTTGGGATGCAGTGGAACTTGGATACGATTCAGTAGTCAATCCTCCTACAGATAAGGAAGGTAAGCTTCTAATGCATGCAAACTCAAGAGCCATGAATGCAATTATAAAAGGATTGCGTAGATCAGAATCTATGAAGGTTATGGATTGTAAAACAACAAAAGAAATGTGGGAACTTCTGCATGAAATATATGAAGGAGATAAAGGAGTCAGAATGGCTAAGATCAAAAATCTCAAAGGAGAATTTGAGAACTTAAGAATGAAGGATGATGAAAACATTCATGACTATCTCAATAATATTGATGAACTTGTACATGAGATGAAAGGTCTGGGAATGAAGGTTGATGAATCTGATGCTTGTGATAAGATCTTGAGAACTCTTCCAAAAAGGTACAGTGAAAAGGTTTCTGCTATAGAAACATCAATTGATAGTGATTCTTTGACAAGGAATTCTTTTCTTGGCATGCTTACTACTTTTGAGATAAGAACAAAAGATCCTATTCCTCCGAAAGAAGCTGCTTTCAAAGTAGACAAAAATAAAAAGGGAAAGAAGATAGAATCGAGCAGTGAATCATCCAGTGATGAAGAAGCAAATTATGGCAGAAGAGATAGAGGTTCCAGAAGACCCATAGATCTAAGATCTATCAAATGTTTCAATTGTGGAAAGTATGGACACTATGCAACAGAATGCAAAGAGCCAAAAGGCAACAATGATGAAGAAAAATAGGATCACAGATACAGGGAATCAGAAAGACACAGGTACCAAAAGAAAAGCAAGGATGGACAAAGCAGACAAGGAAAGAAGTTCTTCCAGAGACAAAAGAGAAGCTACTATGCGGAAAATGCAAGTAAGTACTCAATTGATAGTGATGCTAGTTTTTCAGACAATGATAGAGATGAAGTCCTATTTATGGTTAAAGAGAAAGATCCAGTTAAGAAAAGGACTCCAGTTATTCTCAAGTGTTTTAGATGTGGTAAATTTGGACATCTTGAAGATGATTGCACTAGGGATGGTTATAGTTTCAGTGATGATGATTTTGAAGATGCACTTGAAAGACCAGATGAGAATATTCTAATGGCTTTGGAAGATAAAGAAGATGATCCTATAGAAGACAAGCCAAAAGGAAGTAATGATATGAACAAAGGTAAACAAATAGAGGAATATTCAGTAGAGAATGGCTATGATCTCAAGGGAGAACTTATCTATGCCCTTGACACAGTAAAGAAGGTTAGAAAGCAACACTCTAAGCTTGAAAATTAGTTTCAAGAATGTGATGAAGAAATATTATTGCTCATAGAGGATTTAGAAAAATCAAAGGCTAAGGCAAGCAAGTTCAAGGATAAGTTAGAAGCAAATATTTTGGAATGTGAGAAGTTAGCACAAGAAGTGGCTACTCTAAAAGAATATTTAAAGGACTCCAAGATCAAGATGAAGAGTTTCACAAATAGCTCTAAGAACTTGGATAAGTTCATCTATGGACAACAATGAACATCATGTTCAACAGGTCTTGGCTTTGGAAATGCTCAAAAGAAATAGGAAAAAGAATCTACTTCAAGTCTTGATGAAGAAGAAACTTTAGAAGAAGATACATCATAAGAAGACAGTTTAAGTGTAAGTGGGACATCAGAGGATGAGTTGGACAACCAAGAGTTCAACAAAGAGAGGAACAATGCACAAAGAAGATACAGATGGAACAACAATCATAATAGGAGACCAATGAGGTCAAGACAAGGAGGCTTCAATGGAAGATGCTATTCATGTCACAGGTTTGGACACATGGCTTCACAGTGCAGGACTCATGAAAGATAGGTATATGGAAAAGAACAACTTTTCCAAGGTTATTGCTACTCATGCAATGGTTTTGGTCACAAGGCAATGAATTGCAGGGTTAATGATAGAAGAGGATATGGCTTCACTAGGAGAAGTCCTAAGATAGTTGCACATCCAAGGAATAATAACATTAAGTGTTATAAGTGCAATAATGATGGTCACATAGCAAGATGGTCTAGAGAAAATATTCCAGAAATAGGCATGAACAGGGATAGAAATATGAACAGGAACAAAAATATGAACAAGAACAGGAAGATGAACAGGAATAGAGACTCAAAAAATAATAAAGACTCAAAAAAGAAAGAGAACAGGAACAAGAACAGGAACATGGATGAGAACAAGAACAGGAACAGGAATAGAAGTGATGACAGGAATAGGGATGATGACTTGGAAAGGAACAGTGAGAGGATTCAGAAGACTCATAGAAGAAGAGAGAAAGATAAAGGCATAGATCTATGCTTTCGGGGAGTAGAAATACTCCCACCCCAGAATTAACCACCTCATGTGGAGGTGGGGGAGGGGCTAAGCTAAGAGGCTCATTCTTAGCCCCGAGCCCCAAAGGTGACCCTTTGCCATTGATGTCAAAGGGGGAGAGATTTGTGTATTGGGGAGAGATTTGGTATAAGGAGAGATTTGATATTTGAGAGAGCATTGAGCCAGGGGGAGCAAAGTCCCAGGGGGAGCAGAAAAGAAGGTCAGGTTTCAGTAAAATGAATATGGGTTGCCATCAATGACAAAGGGGGAGATTGTTGGACATTTTGAGTCCCTAAGCTAAAAGTTGTCATTGATGTCAAAAGGACCTATGTAAGTAAGCACTATGATTTTTCTCCACAAAGAGCTTCATGAGAAGCAAAGGTTTTGATCAAAGGTTCAAGAAGGGATGCATGGCATTTGGTTCCAAAAGGAGCTTCAAGGGAAGCTTAGCAAAATGTTTTTATGAAAACCAAGGAAGGCAAGGAAAGGTTTTATTTAAAACCATGGATGGCAGATTTGAAATGGGTTTTTCTTAAAACCCAAGTTGGCTTTTCGTTTCATCGAAAAAGGTGCCCCGGTGATGGAGAAATTTAATTTTAAAGGTTTAGTTTAAATTTTAATTTATTTAAAATTTAAATTTAAATTTTAAAATTAAATAAAAGAGTTTTCCCGCCATGTCCGCCGACGTCATATATTTTATCATGCAAAGGTTCGAATATTTAAAGGGGTTGATTTTATCAACCAAGGAGGAGACAAGAAATATTTTCCGCATTCGATTATCCCCTCCTTCGCAATCGTCGATTCCCCCCTTCCGATTTCGTTTGCGCACTGCACGTGGAACAAGGGAGCAAGTTTCAAGGCATAGGTGGAGAGGATGGAAATATAAGTCTCAAAGGCTTAAAGCCTCCACATGGGAGGCCTAGCCCACACGGTGGGCGGAGAGTGCGCTAAGGCACACGACGAGGAGGAACGCGGGGTCGAAACCACCCGAAGCCATTTTGCAAGGTATGCCATAATTCGATCGCCAAAATTTTTGGGTGCATGAAATATTTTAAATTTGCTAAGGTTGTGTTAAGCATCGATTTTCATGGAGAGTATAGTGGATTTAATTTTTGCATATGGCTAAGGTTTGATATTTGATTAATGTGGGATATTGCCTAAGAAGGCTTTGTGATTATTTTTTTAAGTGCAAAAGTGTTGAAAGGAAGGATATAAAATATTTGAGTTATTTTATGGTATAAGTGGTTTTTGGAGTGACAAGGTTATGCAATGTTTTGATTTATTTTATTTTATGGTACAAGTGGTTTTAGGAGTGATAAGGAAGTTGTGCATTAATTCTTAAGAAGGTTTTCTAATTAAAAGCCTTGGTGAATATTATTGTGAAGTGGAGTAATGTTGATTATTTTGTGATCTTCTAACCCTTGTGAGGATTGGCAAAAGAATATTGTGATTGTGGCAGATTTCCAAAGAGGCTTCTTCATCTTCATAAAAGGTATGGGCACATTCTCCTATTGATTGATTATGGTGGTTGATTATAAAATACCTTTGGAGTGAAAAGGATTGATTGTGGTTTCCTTTTCGAAAGTGATTGGTTAAATGCTTCAAGGTTTTCTGGATTGAGAGTTGTGATTAAACCTTGTTTTATAAGCATTGTTGTTGAAGCCAATTGGTTATGCAAAGAACTTGAACTTGAGTTAGAGAAGAACATGAGTATCATTGTTATGTGAGATTTGTTGTTTGAGCATTGTTGGAAATATTTTGAGTTGGTTGATACATGCTTGGACTAGGGTTTGTGAGAAAGGGTTGTTCCTTGAGGTGTTTGGTTGAGTTGAGTTGATTGAGCCTAGTCAAGTGGATGCATGTGGTTGTTCAAGTTCCATGAAATAAACTATTCTATATTTTGGATTTGAGTTGAGATTGAGATTTGAGTATAGAACATATTGAGTCTCTAACAATTCTCTTTATGCTTCTATGAGATTGATTTGAGTTGAGATTGAGATTTGAGTATAGAACATATTGAGTCTCTAACAATTCTCTTTATGATTCTATGAGATTGGACAAGTTTTGTGTGAGCTTGTTAAGCATATTTGAGACAAGTCTTTGAGAAGGCTTGTGGACTGATTTTGAGTAAGCTTTTGTGGAAGCTTGCTATGCATATTTGAGCAAGTCCTAGAGAGGACTTATTGAGCAGATTTGGACAAGTTCTGAGTGAGCTTGTTGAGAATATTTGGACAAGTTATGAGTGAGCTTGTTGAGTAGATTTGGACAAGTTATGAGTGAGCTTGTTGAGCAGATTTGAGCAGGTTCTGAGTGGACCTGTTGAGCAGATTTGAGCAGGTTCTATGTGGACTTGTTGAGCAGATTTGAGCAGGTTCTGTGTGGACCTATTGAGCAGATTTGAGCAGGTTCTGTGTGGACCTATTGAGCAGATTTGAGTAGGTTCTGTGTGGACCTATTGAGCAGATTTGAGCAGGTTCTATGTGGACCTATTGAGCAGATTTGAGTAGGTTCTGTGTGGACCTATTGAGCAGAATTGTACTAGATCGAATGTACTATGTTTAGTGCAAGAGATTGAGCAGAGTTGTGCTAGACCGATTGGACTGTGTTTAGTATAGTATTGAGATAGAGCTTTGGAGGTGACAGAGTACAGAGGACAGAGTCTCAGTGGATAGAGATCCAACAGCCAGGACAATTGAAGACAGATCTGAGTGAGGAGTCTTCAAGTGGAGAGAGATCCACCAGTCAGTGCAGCAGAGAGACATAGTCTTCTAGAAGATCACTAGCTAGAGCATAAGGGGAAAGAGTTCTCCTATGGAAGAGATCCATGAACTTGAGATTAGGGGATCAACATCTCCTTTGGACAGAGGTCCATAAACATTGTAATTGGGAAGGATTCCCAAAAGAGATTGATTGAGAAAATTTTAGTAAAATATTTTCTCCGTGGAGTAGCCCACATTGGGTGAACCACGTAAATTGTGGTGTCTCTATTGTGTATGGTGTTTTGTGCATTGCTTTGATTACTGCTATTGATATTGCTATCTATACACTGCATAATATTGAATTGAAAAGAAAAGTAAAAAGTGGTCTTATACTGTTCACCCCCTATCAGTATAAGCTTGTGTTATTCAATTTTCTTGTCCCCCATGTTTAGGTGAAGAATCGAGGATAGTATTTATGGGAGATGACATGACATGTGATCAACCTAAATCCTTGATGGACTCAATGATAGGAATAAACATAACATTTTTCACTATGTTTTTTGAGTTTAGTATTGGTCGAGTGAGCTATGACCTATGATGTGGTGGATAAATATGGTATGATATGATTTGATTCATTCGTAACCACTATGGCTTATTTATTTTTGGTAGGAGTAGGTACATCCTCTACTGACATGTTTGAGATGGTTGTGGGTATCTTCGTGGTTGGCTTTGTCGATTTATCCTTACTTGGAGAAACCAAACATGGAGTAGCAGGTAAAATTAATGGTAATGGTGGTGGCAAAGGTAGTTTTACGACTAGCCATGGGGTTGAATCTGGACTCTAGATATAATCCTTGGGTTTAGTATCTAGGTGCATGGGTGACATATTATGCTCCTGTGGATGATCCACCTATTTGTAATATTTAAAGGGGTCTAGGACGATATGAACCACATGGACCTTATAGTTATGTATGTATTTGATATGTTGATGGAATATATATGGTACGCACTCCATGGCTCTCATCCATGGCCTTCCAAGTAGTATGTTATACTGTATTGAACCCTCCAAAATATAGCATAATGTAGGTACAGTCTTTTATCCAACCTGTATGGGGAGGACTATTGTGCCAATCGTGGGAGATACAACATCATTAAATGCTTGCAAGATAAATATGGATGTCGTAATGTGTGAAGGTGGGATGTTGAGATGATTCAATGCGATTGTGGTAATAATGTTTATCATGGAGCCCATGTCAGCCAATACCCATTTATAGGGGATCCTATTAATGCATGTGATGATGTGCAAAGGAGTGTCTGGTATATTTACGAGCACGGGTTTTATCTCATGATCCTGAAAAGTGATAACATGATATTTGTACATTTGTATATGCCCCATGATTTTTTTTGAAAGCATCAAGATTATTTGTTTGTAACTTTATCGAACTTAAAATATTCATGAGAGTTTCTTGATACTTAGGGAAATATTGTACTAACTCACTCATGGTCATGTTGGCTGATGGTGTATGAGAAATTTGCATAAACCCATTTTATATTGTGACCATATATTGAGGTGGTGTGCTTTGGATATGAGTTTGGGATGGTGAAGGCCATGATGTAGAGGGAATGTAAATTTTCTAACTAGGTTACTCAATAGATCCACTATGACTGGTGTAGGTTCGGGATCAACACTAACTGATAGAATTATCCACTTGATCATGTGAATAACCCATTTGTGTTTTGGTGGTAGAAGTACTTTGGTGTTTTGATCCCCTATGTGAGGTGTTAAATTTACAATGACTATTAGGGCATCATGTTGGAATTATGAGATTATCAGGAGAATAAGCTTCATGATGATTATCAGGGCATCATGCAGGAATGAGGAGATCCTCAGGATAATAAGCTTCATGATGAATATTAGGACATCATGCAAGAATGAGGAGATACTTAAGTTTATATAAGAGGTTTTCAATACCTCTTTGTAATTTTTTGGCTCTACCAGCTCGTGACTGATCTTGGCTATATGTAGTTGTCATGATGTGTTGATTAAGCAAACACCGAAGGAAACACACATTGAAGCAAATTCTGACTTCCAAAAAAATTTGTGGTGTTATATATAAAAATGATTAGTGCAATGAGCTGATAACAATGAGCTAAGACTCAAAAAAGTATTTTTGAGATCAAATTTTGTATTTGTGGAATATTTGGCCAACCAAGGCTAGTGGAAAAATGACCAATTTGAGGAATTTTGAGAAAATACGGAGTTAGGCCTCAATTTTTTTTTGAGATGTGTAGAAGGGGCTAACTAAGATAAAAAAATAAATTTGAGGATTTTGGGGGTTATCTAGGGCTTTTATGATGATTTTAGTGCTATTTCCCCCTATTTTTGGCTTAAAAATTACTCAAAATAGAGTAATTATAAAACCAACATAACTTCTTCATTATAGCTTTGATTTACACAATTTTTTATTTGTTGGGTGCAAAATCATAAAGTAGAAAAATAATTATTTTTAGGGTTAGGTCCCAGATGGGATGGTAGGATTTTATGTTGATTATGCAAATAGTAAAATAATGGACAAAGCATACAAATGATTATCTAGTTTAATGATTGCTTTGTGCTTCCTAAACTAGTTTGTGTGTTTTGATTCATTATTATATTGATTTTATCTTGTTTGAGTTTTTGATATTGTTGATGTAAATACTCAAGTTGAATGGATTTCACTTGTTTTCTCTCACACACAAGCCTGGTGATGAAGTCTAGGTCATGAAACCCACTGAGATTTAGTGATGAAGTCCAAATATGGTGAGGGAGTCTAGGTCCTACCAGTTCCTCATAAAGTTCACCTTGGTCAGTGATACACCTATTCAAAAAGAGATGCGTGCTATTTTCTTCGACTATGATGGTTCTTGGAACTAGCCTTGATCAAAATGGGGTGTGAAAAACCACAAGAAAGCTAACAAGATGGTGATGAAGGTCACCGTTGTTAGTATTGATCAGCGGTTGGGTGTGAATTCCAACTTGCTAATATTTAATATAAAAATATGGTGTGTGGCGGGTTCTTTTTTATTTCATGCAAAAAGGAAAATGCAACATAAAGAAATTAATGATTTTTCGCTAATGCATGAAAGTGTTGGAAATTTGAGGTATTTTATGTTGTCATTGATGTCACATGGATCATTGATGTCACATGGATCACATTGAGTTTTGGTGGCCAAAGTATTTCATAAATAAGCATTTATGATATTTTGGAAAGCATGGATATATACAGGGTTTTTGTGAAAACCAAGGTAGGCAAAATAAAAGGTTTTATTTAAAACCATGGATGGCAGATTTGAAATGGGTTTTTCTTAAAACCCAGGTTGGCCTTTCGTTTCATCGAAAAAGGTGCCCCGGTGATGGAGATATTTAATTTTAAATATTTAGTTTAAATTTTAATTATTTAAAATTTAAATTTTAATTTTAAAATTAAAATTAAAGTCATCGCCGACGTCATAAAAACCATGCGCCATCAAAAGGAAATTAATAATTAAAGGTGCCGACGTATGTGAAATTAAAGGAAGGTTGCATATATATATGCAAAGGCTTTCGATTCAAAAGTCTAAGCATCGAACGAAGAGAACAAAAAGTGGAAGCCCCAAAATCCTTCGATGTGACAACGTGGTCCAACGGTGAGCTTGGGAAGCATGGAGTTTTTGGTTGCGATAGGGCATGCGTTCGATTCCCACCGGGTTCGATTTTCGTAGAGTGTGGAAGAAGAGCATTTGGCGCACGTTTTTGGCATGAGCAAGGGCAGCGAAATATAGGGAGCATTTTTGCTCTTTGTCCTATGTGAGCAGATAGCTCACGTGGTCTTTGGCGCCACGGTTGTGGTGTTGAGTGGGCAGTGACGAGGGTTCGATTCCCTCTAAGAGGCAAGTAAACATTTTATTGAATATTTTTTATTATTGCCTAATGTTGGAGGAATAAGGTGATGCTAAGGGAATAATGTTTGATTAAATTTTTATTTACTTGGAAGGCAAGATATAAGGGTTGAAATGCACTTTTAGAAAAAGAGAAATTTTTGGTGTTTTCCTCTTTTAGAAGTATACCATATTATATATCGTTGGAAAGCTTATTTCGAGGGCTATTTGATTAACTTGATTAGATGGAGAAATAAGGTGTATGTAAAGAGATATTTCTATTTTTGTAAAGGGGTTCAAAGTGAAGGTTGTTTTGTTCTTTTTCAAAGTGTGTTGAGTGTGGCAGATTTCCAAAGGGGTTTCTTCATCTTCATAAAAGGTATGGGCACATTCTCCTATTGATTGATTATGGTGGTTGATTTCTGAAATATCATTGGAGAGAAAAGGATTGATTGTGGTTTCCTTTTCGAAAGTGGTTGGTTGAATGCTTCAAGGTTTTCTAGTTTGAGAGTTGTGGTTAAACCTTGTTTTATAAGCATAGTTGTTGAAGCCCATTGGTTATGCAAAGAACTTGAAAAGAACATGAGTATCATTGTTATGTGAAGAATATTTTATTAGCATTGTTGTTGAAGCCCATTGGTTATGCAAAGAACTTGAACTTGAGAAGAACATGAGTATCATTGTTATGTGAGATTTGTGGTTGAGCATTGTTGGAAACATTTGAGTTGGTTGATACATGCTTGGACTAGGGTTTGTAAGAAAGAGTTGTTCCTTGTGGTAGTTGGTTGAGAAGAGTTGTTTGAGCCTAGTCAAGTGATTGTGTGAAGTGGTTGTTCAAGTTCCATGAAACAAACTATTCTATATTCTGGATTTGAGTTGAGATTGATATTTGAGGATAGAACATATTGAGTCTCTAACAATTCTCTTTATGCTTCTATGAGATTGCCTTGAGTTGAGAAAGATATTGGATTTGAGTATAGAACATATTGAGTCTCTAACAATTCTCTTTATGCTTCTATGAGATTGATTTGAGTTGAGATCATTGTGGATCATAGTTGTCATCCTTTGAAGAGTGTATTACCATTCATTGTTGAGTTCATCTTTGAGCCTTGCCTTCATAATATTTGTGGATGAGATTTGAGTACTACTTGAGTATGATTGATTGAGCCTTTGAGAAGGCTTTTGGGATAGATTTTTGGGACAGATTTGTGGATAGTTTTGGATAGATTTGGACAAGTTTGTGACTTGTTGAGATTTGGACAAGTTCTGTGTGTTGTTGTGTGATATTGGACAAGTTATGGTGAGCTTGTTGAGATATATTTGGACAAGTTTTTGTGGAGCTTGTTGAGAAGATTTGGACAAGTTCTATTGTGAGCTTGTTGAGCAGATTTGGACAAGTTATGTGAGCTTGTTGAGTAGATGTGAGCTTGTTGAGCAGATCAATGGAGTGCCTAGTTGAGTAGATCAATGGATTGCCTACCTAAGCAGATTAGTGTGTTGCCTAGCTGAGCAGATTAGTGGATTGCCTACCTAAGTAGATCAGTGTGTTGCCTAGCTGAGTAGATCAGTGGATTGCCTACCTGAGTAGATCAGTGTGTTGCCTAGCTGAGCAGATCAGTGGATTGCCTACCTAAGCAGATCAGTGTATTGCCTAGCTTTGAGCAGATCAAAGTAATCATTGTATTGGATAAGGATCCTTATTTCTATGTGAAATATTATAAGGATATTATCTTGTGGAGTACCCCACATTGGGGGAACCACGTTAAATCTTGTGTCTCAATTGTGTGTGGTGACTTGTGCTCTTGCTTACTATTGCTATCTAAGTTATTAATGCACACTTGCTATATTTGGTTATTGCAATTAAGGACATTAATTGATATTGGTTTGGAAAGAAAGTAAAAAGTGGGTGCTATACTGTTCACCCCCCTCTCAGTATAAGCTTGTGTTCTTCAATTGGTATCAGAGTGGGTTCCTTCAGAAAGGCTAACAACTTGAGGGTAGATTCTACAAGAACACAGATGGCTTCACAGAATGGATCATCTACAAATAAGGCACCATTGTTTGATGGTAACAATTATGCTTTCTGGAGCATGAGAATGAAGAACTACTTGATATCACAAGGATATGAGGTATGGCAGATGGTTGAAAAAGAGTATAAGGTTGAAGGTGATCCCGAGGCAGATAAGACTATCAGGAAATTGGTTGAGATCAATGCAAGGGCAATAAATTATATTTTGAGTGGGCTACGTGAGATAGATTTTGCAAAGGTCATGGTATGTAATTCAGCTAATGAAATGTGGACCAAGTTGCGGAATACTTATGAAGGAGATTCCAAGGTAAAGTTGTCAAAACTACAAACTCATAGAAAAATATTTGAGGAATTGAAAATGGAAGATTCTGAAGATATTGCAAAGTTTTTACTTCGAGTTGATGAGATTACTAACACCATGAGAGGCCTAGGATTTGAGATGAAAGAATCAGAAGTTACTCAAAAGGTTTTGAGATCACTTCCCATGAAGTATGATGCAAAGGTTTCAGCAATAGAAGAAACAATGGATATCAACAAGCTAACAATGGAAGAACTACAAGGAACTCTCACAGCTTATGAGATGAGGGTGAGTAAGCATCAGGTTCCAATAAAAGAGATTGCATTCAAGGCTTCAGAGAAAGAGAAAGGGAAGGTTCCAGAGATAGATAGAGATCCAGTTAATGATGAGGAAGCTAACTTCATCAAAAGGAATAAGGACTCAAGGAATTTCAGGGATATGAGGAAAGTCAGATGCTACAAGTGTGGTGATCTTGGTCACTATGCACACAAGTGTCCACATGAAGAAAATAGTGATGATGAAAAATAGGGTCATAGAAGAAAAGAAGATGGAAAGCATAAGCATGACAAAGATGACAGATACAAGCAAAACAGGTATGAGAAGAAGAAAAATTTTCGTAAGATAAAGAAATCTTACTACATTGAAGAAGCAAGTGATGGTTCAGTTCACAACAATGAAAACCAGTCAGATGAAGAAGAATGTACATTCTTTGGAATAAGTGAAGAAAGGCAAGAACACCTATTCCTAGGTATTGAAGTTAAAGAAGAGGATATATCTATTGAAGAAAGACATGAAGAGCTTGCCATAGCCATTGAGCAAGCAAATAGATACAAGAAGGGTCTAAGGATACTAAAATGCTTCATATGCAGAGATTTTGGGCATATAGATGATGATTGCACATACTACAACAATTGCAACAAGGAAAGTTCATTTGTTGAAAAAGAAAGCAGCAGTTCCAGTAATAGTTCTAGCAGCAGTTCTAGTGACAATTCTAGCAGTAGTGATGATGAAGAAGAGGAATCCACAAAACAAGAAAAGAAAATCAGGATATTGGAAAGGAAAATCAAGAGGCTTGAAAATAAGGTGCATGAAAATGAAAAGGTCAAAATGATGCTTAATCAACACATTCAAGATTTGGAAAAAGAGCTTCAAGAAACAAAAGAGCTCGACATCACTATTTTTGAGCAATTGAAGGAGAAGAAAGAAAGGTGTAAATAGTTAGAAGAAGAAGATCAAAAAAGTTTGGGGACCTACATAAATGAGTTAGCATGATTTCAAAGGAATTCAAAAACTTTGGATAATTTTTTGGATTTACAATGAGATCCATTTATAAAGACAGGGCTTGGTTATGAAGAAGGGAAATAAAAAATAAGTACACAAGGACCTATATTTGTATCAGGAGGCTTTATTTTAGAAATCTATAAGGAAGAACCAGTTCCCAAAGAAAAAGAAGCAGCATAAATGGATACTTGCATTTCAGAGGCTATAGAGATGTGTGCCAATTTACTACTTGACACAAATGAAGAGAAAGAAGAGGAAGATTCCAAAGCACCAAAAGTCTCATATTTCAGGTTTGGGGAATCACACTCAAAAGGAAAGGAAGTTCTAAAAAATGAAAGCAAGGAAGCACCTAAGTGTTATGAAGAAAGTTCCAAAGTTCCTATGGCTCCAAATATTCAATTTGGATCTTGTTTTGAGATAGGTGAATCAAGTTCAAAAGGAAAATAAATACTTGAAGAGGAAAGCAAGGAAGAAATTAAGGAAAAGGATTTAGATACTACAAAGAAGGTTCAAGGATGCAATGCACAAGTTGAAAATGATCATAGGGATAATGGTCAAGAAAGGTATGAGGAACTAAGGCATGAACAAAGGGCTTTTCAAGGACATTGTTTTTCTTGTAATGGATTTGGACACAGGGCTATACACTGCAGGGTCCATGGATCAAAGAAGTTTGATTTTGCTAGAAGAAACTTCAAAGGAAGAAGGTATGGTTTTTAGGGACATTGCTTCTTATGCAACAGGATTGGTCATAGAGCTTCTCAGTGCAAATAAAATGAGCAAAATGGTTTTGGTTTTAGAGCTACACAATTCAGAAGTCATGGTCATAATGGTCATGAAAACAGAGCTTCACAATACAGGGTTCAAGAAAGGAATGGATATGGAAATTATTTCAAGAAAGAATTCAGGATTTGGGCACCATCCAAAGGCTACAATATCAAGTGTTTTAATTGCAATAACTTTGGACATATTGCAAAATGGTGTAGGACTCAATTCCAAATAGGTTCAAGGCAAGAAGGTCAAACAGGTTCTAGACAAGAAGATCAAGTAATTCATCAAGAGAAGGATATCAAGAAAACATGGAAGGAAGTTGATAGAGGAAAGAAACAATGTAATATGGGAGTAAAAGTACTCCCACCCCAAAATTAATCACCTCAAGAGAGAAGGTGGTGAGGGGGCTAAGCTTAAGAGTCATATCTTTTAGCCCCATAGGTGTCCCTTTTGCCATTGATGTCAAAGAGGGAGAGATTTGAGTTAGGGGGAGCAACCTCCAAAGAGAGCATTGAGTTAGGGGGAGCAGCCTCCAAAGAGAGTATTGAGTCAGGGAGAGCAACTTTGATTCTCAGAAATGGTTTTTGTAGTGATTGTGGTGATTTGCATTAGAGGTGTTGCCATCAATGACAAAGGGGGAGATTGTTGGAAATTTGAGGTATTTTATGTTGTCATTGATGTCACATGGATCACATTGAGTTTTGGTGGCCAAAGTATTTCATAAATAAGCATTTATGATATTTTGGAAAGCATGGATATATACAAGGTTTTTGTGAAAACCAAGGTAGGCAAAATAAAAGGTTTTATTTAAAACCATGGATGGCAGATTTGAAATGGGTTTTTCTTAAAACCCAGGTTGGCTTTTCGTTTCATCGAAAAATGTGCCCCGATGATGGAGATATTTAATTTTAAATATTTAGTTTAAATTTTAATTATTTAAAATTTAAATTTTAAAATTAAAATTAAAGTCATCGTCGACGTCATAAAAACCATGCGCCATCAAAAGGAAATTAATAATTAAAGGTGCCGACGTATGTGAAATTAAAGGAAGGTTGCATATATATATGCAAAGGCTTTCGATTCAAAAGTCTAAGCATCGAACGAAGAGAACAAAAAGTGGAAGCCCCGAAATCCTTCGATGTGACAGCGTGGTCCAACGGTGAGCTTGGGAAGCATGGAGTTTTTGGTTGCGACAGGGCATGCGTTCGATTCCCATCGGGTTCGATTTTCGTAGAGTGTGGAAGAAGAGCATTTGGCGCACGTTTTTGGCATGAGCAAGGGCAACGAAATATAGGGAGCATTTTTGCTCTCTGTCCTATGTGAGCAGATAGCTCACGTGGTCTTTGGCACCACGGTTGTGGTGTTGAGTGGGCAGTGATGAGGGTTCGATTCCCTCTAAGAGGCAAGTAAACATTTTATTGAATATTTTTTATTATTGCCTAATGTTGGAGGAATAAGGTGATGCTAAGGGAATAATGTTTGATTAAATTTTTATTTACTTGGAAGGCAAGATATAAGGGTTGAAATGCACTTTTAGAAAAAGAGAAATTTTTGGTGTTTTCCTCTTTTAGAAGTATACCATATTATATATCGTTGGAAAGCTTATTTCGAGGGCTATTTGATTAACTTGATTAGATGGAGAAATAAGGTGTATGTAAAGAGATATTTCTATTTTTGTAAAGGGGTTCAAAGTGAAGGTTGTTTTGTTCTTTTTCAAAGTGTGTTGAGTGTGGCAGATTTCCAAAGGGGTTTCTTCATCTTCATAAAAGGTATGGGCACATTCTCCTATTGATTGATTATGGTGGTTGATTTCTGAAATATCATTGGAGAGAAAAGGATTGATTGTGGTTTCCTTTTCGAAAGTGGTTGGTTGAATGCTTCAAGGTTTTCTAGTTTGAGAGTTGTGGTTAAACCTTGTTTTATAAGCATAGTTGTTAAAGCCCATTGGTTATGCAAAGAACTTGAAAAGAACATGAGTATCATTGTTATGTGAAGAATGTTTTATTAGCATTGTTGTTGAAGCCCATTGGTTATGCAAAGAACTTGAACTTGAGAAGAACATGAGTATCATTGTTATGTGAGATTTGTGGTTGAGCATTGTTGGAAACATTTGAGTTGGTTGATACATGCTTGGACTAGGGTTTGTAAGAAAGAGTTGTTCCTTGTGGTAGTTGGTTGAGAAGAGTTGTTTGAGCCTAGTCAAGTGATTGTGTGAAGTGGTTGTTCAAGTTCCATGAAACAAACTATTCTATATTCTGGATTTAAGTTGAGATTGAGATTTGAGGATAGAACATATTGAGTCTCTAACAATTCTCTTTATGCTTCTATGAGATTGCCTTGAGTTGAGAAAGATATTGGATTTGAGTATAGAACATATTGAGTCTCTAACAATTCTCTTTATGCTTCTATGAGATTGATTTGAGTTGAGATCATTGTGGATCATAGTTGTCATCCTTTGAAGAGTGTATTACCATTCATTGTTGAGTTCATCTTTGAGCCTTGCCTTCATAATATTTGTGGATGAGATTTGAGTACTACTTGAGTATGATTGATTGAGCCTTTGAGAAGGCTTTTGGGATAGATTTATGGATAGCTTTGTGGATAGTTTTTGGGACATATTTGGACAAGTTCTGTGTGAGCTTGTTGAGCAGATTTGGACAAGTTTTATTGTTGAGCTTGTTGAGAGATTTGGACAAGTTCTGTGTGAGCTTGTTGATATAATTTGGACAAGTTCTATGTGAGCTTGTTGAGGAGATTTGGAAAGTGAGTTCTGTGTGATTGAGATCAATGGAGTGCCTAGCTTGAGAAGATCAGTGGATTGCCTACTTGAGTAGATCAGTGTGTTGCCTAGTTGAGAGATTAGTGGATTGCCTACTTGAGTAGATCAGTGTGTTGCCTACCTGAGTAGATCAATGGATTGCCTACCTGAGTAGATCAGTGTGTTGCCTAGCTGAGTAGATCAGTGTATTGCCTACCGAGGGATTGCCTAGCTTTGAGCAGATCAAAGTAATCATTGTATTGGATAAGGATCCTTATTTCTATGTGAAATATTATAAGGATATTATCTTGTGGAGTACCCCACATTGGGGGAACCACGTTAAATCTTGTGTCTCAATTGTGTGTGGTGACTTGTGCTCTTGCTTACTATTGCTATCTGAGTTATTAATGCACACTGCTATATTTGGTTATTGCAATTAAGGACATTAATTGATATTGGTTTGGAAAGAAAGTAAAAAGTGGGTGCTATACTGTTCACCCCCCTCTCAGTATAAGCTTGTGTTCTTCAATTGGTATCAGAGCGGGTTCCTTCAAAAAGGCTAACATCTTGAGGGCAGATTCTACAAGAACACAGATGGCTTCATAGAATGGATCATCTACAAATAAGGCACCACTGTTTGATGGTAACAATTATGCTTTCTAGAGCATGAGAATGAAGAACTACTTGATATCACAAGGATATGAGGTATGGCAGATGGTTGAAAAAGAGTATAAGGTTGAAGGTGATCCCGAGGTAGATAAGACTATCAAGAAATTGGTTGAGATCAATGCAAGGGCAATAAATTGTATTTTGAGTGGGCTACGTGAGATAGATTTTGCAAAGGTCATGGTATGTAATTCAGCTAATGAAATGTGGACCAAGTTGCGGAATACTTATGAAGGAGATTCCAAGGTAAAGTTGTCAAAACTACAAACTCATAGAAAAATATTTGAGGAATTGAAAATGGAAGATTCTGAAGATATTGCAAAGTTTTTACTTCGAGTTGATGAGATTACTAACACCATGAGAGGCCTAGGATTTGAGATGAAAGAATCAAAAGTTACTCAAAAGGTTTTGAGATCACTTCCCATGAAGTATGATGCAAAGGTTTCAGCAATAGAAGAAACAATGGATATCAACAAGCTAACAATGGAAGAACTACAAGGAACTCTCACAACTTATGAGATGAGGGTGAGTAAGCATCAAGTTCCAATAAAAGAGATTGCATTCAAGGCTTTAGAGAAAGAGAAATGGAAGGTTCCAGAGATAGATAGAGATCCAGTTAATGATGAGGAAGCTAACTTCATCAAAAGGAATAAGGACTCAAGGAATTTTAGGGATATGAGGAAAGTCAGATGCTACAAGTGTGGTGATCTTGGTCACTATGCACACAAGTGTCCACATGAAGAAAATAGTGATGATGAAAAATAGGGTCATAGAAGAAAAGAAGATGGAAAGCATAAGCATGACAAAGATGATAGATACAAGCAAAATAGGTATGAGAAGAAGAAAAATTTTTGTAAGGTAAAGAAATCTTACTACATTGAAGAAGCAAGTGATGGTTCAGTTCACAGTAATGAAAACCAGTCATATGAAGAAGAATGTACATTCTTTGGAATAAGTGAAGAAAGACAAGAACACCTATTCCTAGGTATTGAAGTTAAAGAAGAGGATATATCTATTGAAGAAAGACATGAAGAGCTTGCCATAGCCATTGAGCAAGCAAATAGATACAAGAAGGGTCTAAGGATACTAAAATGCTTCATATGGAATGGGATATAGATGATGATTGCACATGCTACAAAATTGCAACAAGGAAAGTTCATTTGTTGAAAAAGAAAATTAGTTCTAGAATTTAGTGACGTAGTGATGATGAAGAAGAGGAATCCACAAAAAAGAAAATTAAAATTAGATGGAAAGGAAAATCATGAGGCTTGAAAATAAGGTGCATGAAAATGAAAAGGTTAAAATGATGCTTAATCAACACATATTAAGATTTGGAAAAATAGCTTCAAGAAACAAGAAGAGCTGAGCATCACTATTTGAGCAATTGAAGGAGAAGAAAGAAAGGTGTAAATAGTTAGAAGAAGAAGATCAGAAAAGTTTTGGGACCTACATAAATGAGTTAGCACGATTTCAAAGGAATTTAAAAACTTTGGATAATTTTTTGGATTTACAACGAGATCCATTTATAAATACAGGGCTGGTTATGAAGAAGGAAAATATAAAATAATTACACAAGGACCTATATTTGTATCAGAGAGGCTTTATTATCAGAAATCTATAAGGCAAGATACGGTTCCCAAAGAAAAAATAAGTGAGAAATGGATACTTGCATTTCAGAGGCTATAGAGATGGGTGCCAATTTACTACTTGACACAAATGAAGAGAAAGAAGAGGAAGATTCCAAAGCACCAAAAGTCTCATATTTCAGGTTTGGGGAATCACACTCAAAAGGAAAGGAAGTTCTAAAATATGAAAGCAAGGAAGCACCTAAGTGTTATGAAGAAAGTTCCAAAGTTCCTATGGCTCCAAATATTCAGTTTGGATCTTGTTTTGAGATAGGTGAATCAAGTTCAAAAGGAAAAGAAATACTTGAAGAGGAAAGCAAGGAAGAAATTAAGGAAAAGGATTTAGATACTACAAAGAAGGTTCAAGGATGCAATGCACAAGTTGAAAATGATCATAGGGATAATGGTCAAGAAAGGTATGAGGAACTAAGGCATGAACAAAGGGCTTTTCAAGGACATTGTTTTTCTTGTAATGGATTTGGACACAGGGCTATACACTGCAGGGTCCATGGATCAAAGAAGTTTGATTTTGCTAGAAGAAACTTCAAAGGAAGAAGGTATGGTTTTTAGGGACATTGCTTCTTATGCAACAGGATTGGTCATAGAGCTTCTCAGTGCAAAGAAAATGAGCAAAATGGTTTTGGTTTTAGAGCTACACAATTTACAAGTCATGGTCATAATGGTCATGAAAACAGAGCTTCACAATACAGGGTTCAAGAAAGGAATGGATATGGAAATTATTTCAAGAAAGAATTCAGGATTTGGGCACCATCCAAAGGCTACAATATCAAGTGTTTTAATTGCAATAACTTTGGACATATTGCAAAATGGTGTAGGACTCAATTCCAAATAGGTTCAAGGCAAGAAGGTCAAACAAGTTCTAGACAAGAAGATCAAGTAATTCATCAAGAGAAGGATATCAAGAAAACATGGAAGGAAGTTGATAGAGGAAAGAAACAATGTAATATGGGAGTAAAAGTACTCCCACCCCAAAATTAATCACCTCAAGAGAGAAGGTGGTGAGGGGGCTAAGCTTAAGAGTCATATCTTTTAGCCCCATAGGTGTCCCTTTTGCCATTGATGTCAAAGGGGGAGAGATTTGAGTTAGGGGGAGCAGCCTCCAAAGAGAGCATTGAGTTAGGGGAGCAGCCTCCAAAGAGAGTATTGAGTCAGGGGGAGCAACTTTGATTCTCAAAAATGGTTTTTGCAGTGACTGTGGTGATTTGCATTAGAGGTGTTGCCATCAATGACAAAGGGGGAGATTGTTGGAAATTTGAGGTATTTTATGTTGTCATTGATGTCACATGGATCATTGATGTCACATGGATCACATTGAGTTTTGGTGGCCAAAGTATTTCATAAATAAGCATTTATGATATTTTGGAAAGCATGGATATATACAGGGTTTTTGTGAAAACCAAGGCAGGCAAAATAAAAGGTTTTATTTAAAACCATGGATGGCAGATTTGAAATGGGTTTTTCTTAAAACCCAGGTTGGCTTTTCGTTTCATCGAAAAAGGTGCCCGGTGATGGAGATATTTAATTTTAAATATTTAGTTTAAATTTTAATTATTTAAAATTTAAAATTAAAATTAAAGTCATCGTCGACGTCATAAAAACCATGCGCCATAAAAAGGAAATTAATAATTAAAGGTGTCGACGTATGTGAAATTAAAGGAAGGTTGCATATATATATGCAAAGGCTTTCGATTCAAAAGTCTAAGCATCGAACGAAGAGAACAAAAAGTGGAAGCCCCAAAATCCTTCGATGTGACAGCGTGGTCCAACGGTGAGCTTGGGAAGCATGGAGTTTTTGGTTGCGATAGGGCATGCGTTCGATTCCCACCGGGTTTGATTTTCGTAGAGTGTGGAAGAAGAGCATTTGGCGCACGTTTTTGGCATGAGCAAGGGCAGCGAAATATAGGGAGCATTTTTGCTCTCTGTCCTATGTGAGCAGATAGCTCACGTGGTCTTTGGCATCACGGTTGTGGTGTTGAGTGGGCAGTGATGAGGGTTTGATTCCCTCTAAGAGGCAAGTAAACATTTTATTGAATATTTTTTATTATTGCCTAATGTTGGAGGAATAAGGTGATGCTAAGGGAATAATGTTTGATTAAATTTTTATTTACTTGGAAGGCAAGATATAAGGGTTGAAATGCACTTTTAGAAAAAGAGAAATTTTTGGTGTTTTCCTCTTTTAGAAGTATACCATATTATATATCGTTGGAAAGCTTATTTTGAGGGCTATTTGATTAACTTGATTAGATGGAGAAATAAGGTGTATGTAAAGAGATATTTCTATTTTTGTAAAGGGGTTCAAAGTGAAGGTTGTTTTGTTCTTTTTCAAAGTGTGTTGAGTGTGGCAGATTTCCAAAGGGGTTTCTTCATCTTCATAAAAGGTATGGGCACATTCTCCTATTGATTGATTATGGTGGTTGATTTCTGAAATATCATTGGAGAGAAAAGGATTGATTGTGGTTTCCTTTTTGAAAGTGGTTGGTTGAATGCTTCAAGGTTTTCTAGTTTGAGAGTTGTGGTTAAACCTTGTTTTATAAGCATAGTTGTTGAAGCCCATTGGTTATGCAAAGAACTTGAAAATAACATGAGTATCATTGTTATGTGAAGAATGTTTTATTAGCATTGTTGTTGAAGCCCATTGGTTATGCAAAGAACTTGAACTTGAGAAGAACATGAGTATCATTGTTATGTGAGATTTGTGGTTGAGCATTGTTGGAAATATTTGAGTTGGTTGATACATGCTTGGACTAGGGTTTGTAAGAAAGAGTTGTTCCTTGTGGTAGTTGGTTGAGAAGAGTTGTTTGAGCCTAGTCAAGTGATTGTGTGAAGTGGTTGTTCAAGTTCCATGAAACAAACTATTCTATATTCTGTATTTGAGTTGAGATTGAGATTTGAGGATAGAACATATTGAGTCTCTAACAATTCTCTTTATGCTTCTATGAGATTGCCTTGAGTTGAGAAAGATATTGGATTTGAGTATAGAACATATTGAGTCTCTAACAATTCTCTTTATGCTTCTATGAGATTGATTTGAGTTGAGATCATTGTGGATCATAGTTGTCATCCTTTGAAGAGTGTATTACCATTCATTGTTGAGTTCATCTTTGAGCCTTGACTTCATAAGATTTGTGGATGAGATTTGAGTACTACTTGAGCATGATTGATTGAGCCTTTGAGAAGGCTTTTGGGATAGATTTATGGACAGCTTTGTGGATAGTTTTGGATGATTTGGACAAGTTTTGTGAGCTTTGAGAATTTAGAAAGTTTATGTGAGCTTGTTGAGCATATTTGGACAAGTTCTCTGTGAGCTTGTTGAGCATATTTGGACAAGTTCTGTGTGAGCTTGTTGAGCAGATTTGGACAAGTTCTATGTGAGCTTGTTGAGCATATTTGGACAAGTTCTATGTGAGCTTGTTGAGCAGATTTGGACAAGTTTGCTGAGCTTGTTGAGATTGAGTTGGGCTTGTTGAGATTAGTGTGACTTGTTGAGTAGATCAATGTGAGTTGCCTACTTGAGCAGATAAGTGGATTGCCTACCTAAGCAGAGATTAGTGTGTTGCCTAGCTCGAGCAGATCAGTGGATTGCCTACCTCGAGTAGATCAGTGTGTTGCCTAGCTCGAGAGAGATCAGTGGATTGCCTACCTAGCATATCAGTGTGTTGCCTAGCTCGAGCAGATCAGTGGATTGCCTACCTGAGCAGATCAGTGTATTGCCTAGCTTTGAGCAGATCAAAGTAATCATTGTATTGGATAAGGATCCTTATTTTTGTGTGAAATATTATAAGGATATTATCTTGTGGAGTACCCCACATTGGGGGAACCACATTAAATATTGTGTCTCAATTATGTGTGGTGACTTGTGCTCTTGCTTACTATTGCTATCTGAGTTATTAATGCACACTGCTATATTTGGTTATTGCAATTAAGGACATTAATTGATATTGGTTTGGAAAGAAAGTAAAAAGTGGGTGCTATACTGTTCACCCCCCCTCTTAGTATAAGCTTGTGTTCTTCAATTGGTATCAAAGTGGGTTCCTTCAGAAAGGCTAACAACTTGAGGGCAGATTCTACAAGAACATAGATGGCTTCACAAAATGGATCATCTACAAATAAGGCACCACTATTTGACGGTAACAATTATGCTTTCTGGAGCATGAGAATGAAGAACTACTTGATATCACAAGGATATGAGGTATGGTAGATGGTTGAAAAAGAGTATAAGGTTGAAGGTGATCCCGAGGTAGATAAGACTATCAGGAAATTGGTTGAGATCAATGCAAGGGCAATAAATTATATTTTGAGTGGGCTACGTGAGACAGATTTTGCAAAGGTCATGGTATGTAATTTAGCTAATGAAATGTGGACCAAGTTGTGGAATACTTATGAAGGAGATTCCAAGGTAAAGTTGTCAAAACTACAAACTCATAGAAAAATATTTGAGGAATTGAAAATGGAAGATTCTGAAGATATTGCAAAGTTTTTACTTTGAGTTGATGAGATTACTAACACCATGAGAGGCCTAGGATTTGAGATGAAAGAATCAAAAGTTACTCAAAAGGTTTTGAGATCACTTCCCATGAAGTATGATGCAAAGGTTTCAGCAATAGAAGAAACAATGGATATCAACAAGCTAACAATGGAAGAACTACAAGGAACTCTCACAACTTATGATATGAGGGTGAGTAAGCATCAGGTTCCAATAAAAGAGATTGCATTCAAGGCTTTAGAGAAAGAGAAAGGGAAGGTTCCAAAGATAGATAGAGATCCAGTTAATTATGAGGAAGCTAACTTCATCAAAAGGAATAAGGACTCAAGGAATTTTAGGGATATGAGGAAAGTCAAATGCTACAAGTGTGGTGATCTTGGTCACTATGCACACAAGTGTCCACATGAAGAAAATAGTGATGATGAAAAATAGGGTCACAGAAGAAAAGAATATGGAAAGCATAAGCATGACAAAGATGACAGATACAAGCAAAACAGGTATGAGAAGAAGAAACATTTTTGTAAGGTAAAGAAATCTTACTACATTGTAGAAGCAAGTGATAGCTCAGATCATAGTGATAAAGACAAGTCATATGATGAAATGAATGAACATATATTTAGAATAAGTGAAGAAAGGCAAGAACACCTATTCCTAGGTATTGAAGTTAAATAAGAGGATATATCTATTGAAGAAAGACATGAAGAGATTGCCATAGCCATTGAGCAAGAAAATAGATACAAGAAGTGTATAAGGATACTAAAATGCTTCATATGAAGAGATTTTGGGCATATAGATGATGATTGCACATACTACAATAATTGCAACAAGGAAAGTTCATTTGTTGAAAAATAAATCAGCAGTTCTAGTGACAATTCCAGTAGCAGTGATGATGAAGAAGAGGAATCCACAAAACAAGAAAAGAAAATCAGGAGATTGGAAAGGAAAATCAAGAGGCTTGAAAATAAGGTGCATGAAGATGAAAAGGTAAAAATTATTCTTAATCAACACATTCAATATTTGGAAAAAGAGCTTCAAGAAAGAAAAGAGCTCGACATCACTATTTCTGAGCAATTGGAGGAGAAGAAAGAAAGGTGTAAATAGTTAGAAGAAGAAGATCAGAAAATTTTGGGGACCTACATAAATGAGTTAGCATGATTTCAAAGGAATTCAAAAAATCTAGATAATTTTTTGGATTTACAATGAGATCCATTTATAAATACAGGGCTTGGTTATGAAGAAGGAATATAAAAAAAGAGTAGATAAGGACCTATATTTATATCAGGAGGTTTTATTTCATAAATATATAAGGAAGAACCAGTTCCCAAAGAAAAAGAATTAGCATAAATGGATACTTGCATTTCAGAGGCTATAGAGATGTATGCCAATTTACTACTTGACACAAATGAAGAGAAAGAAGAGAAAGATTCCAAAGCACCAAAGGTCTCATATTTCAGATTTGGGGAATCACACTCAAAGGGAAAGAAAGTTCTAAAATATGAAAGCAAGGAAGCACCTAAGTTTTATGAATAAAGTTCCAAAGTTCCTATGGCTCAAGCAAGAAAATCAAACAAGAAGCCATAAAAGTGCAAAACTGAAATGAAGTTAGCCTTTAGACAGACATCAAGCAAGAAAACTCAAACAAGAAGCCAAAAAGGGGTCATCTCAGTGTAAGATAGTCTACATTAGAGGTCATATGACACCAGAGTGGTAAAAAATAGGGGTCATTATACCCTGAAGTGGCTAACTATAGAGGCCACTAGATCCAGAAGTGATCACTAGAAAAATACTTGAAATTTAAAATTTTCTTTAAATATCTTTATCAAAAATTGAAATCTTACATTTTCTATGAAAAATAGTACAAATCAAGTTAAAAAATAATCACAGGTGTAGCCAACATTCGATGAAGTTGTTGTCTACTTGATTTCTGAGCTCTATTATGAGGTCATCATAGGGCAAAGAAGTTGGATCTAGTGGCCATCATAGGGTCTGATAGCTAAATATTCTGGCCATCACAAGGTATGATGACTGAGATTGTGCACCATTTCAGCCCAGAGCGATGGTACCTGTAATTCAAGAAAGCCAATAAAAGCTAATATTAGTGACAAATTAGGAGATTATGGAAAAATTCCCATGGCGATAACCACTATATATTAGAAAAAACCATACACCTAAACATGTAATATGAAATCAAATTGATAAATGTAAATTATGTAACCATCGAATGACAAATAAATATACAAAACAATGTCCTCATTGATATTTGAAAATTTTATTTACAAAGTGGTTACAACATATCCCTCTTAGAGATTATACCAATTGATACAAATTATAATATGATACCCCAAAAGGGTAGGTGTAATCTACAAAGTTTTTGCTCTCTCAAAATTGATTATGGAGGGTTTATTTGTGACCTTTTCTTGATGATGTAAATATTAAAGGATCTTGAGGATGATTAGCTCATCTGGAAACCTGATATCTGCACACAAAGGTCCTTACAAGAAATTTGTAGCAAATTTATAACCCCTTAATATGAGGTCCATTTTCATAATAACCCATTGAAAGTAAAATGCTTAAAATAATAAAGAAATGCATGACAAACTAAATGAAAATATGCTAAAATATGCTAGAAACCAAATTGAAATCTGCTAAAGATGATCTAACTAAGAAAATATAGCAAATAAAATATCACTGAGAGGCCATCATGGGATATGATAGTCAGCTCTATTAGCCATTAGAGGTTTCAACGATTGCACCTACGGGTCGCTTTGGGGCGAAGTGACTGCTAAACAAAGAGCTTGTTCTTCATGCTTGATGTGGGGTAATGTCCAATTTGTCTATCAAATGGGCTGACTTTCTTGGTGTGTTTGTGAGGAATGACTTAAATATGGAAATTGATTCAAATTCAAGATGATTGATGGTGAACAATGGTGGAATTTTCTCTTCAAGCTCCAATATAATCCATGGATGTGAATGCAAGTTTCATGGTGGGATTTGGGAAACACTACATTACATATGAGAGAAGGTTCTCTCAGTTACTCAAACCCACAACACTTCATTATGGAGAATTCAAAATTTTTATTGATGAAGGCTTGGGATCTTCTTATAATATTTCCCAATTGCCATATTATCTTGCAAGGAAAGCCAAGATCAATATTTGGTTATGATACAGGCAACCCAAGCATCGCTTCTAGAAGCTTATCGTGGTTAGTCGTTACGCACAAGTTGCTTTGTAACTGATTTGGCTCAACTTAGGAAGCATGAGTTTGTTACAAGCGAGGTTGTCCCAGGGTGGAGTGACCAGGCTTAGGGGCCATCACAAGGTCAAGCGATTGCTAGAGGCCACTCTTGGGTATGATGATCTAGGCTGAAAAGTAGTAATCCTTCCTACTGAAGTGATAAAAATCATTGTTAAACCTTGAGGCTGCCCCAAGGGGGTCATATGGCCTGAAAAGGTGTCCATATAAGCAGTCTTATCAAAATGATGTGTTTTAGGTGTCTACAATTCTATCAAAATAATCTTGATATACAATGGATCATCCCTCAACATATGTAGTTTTTAGTTTATTCAAAAATTTGGATTGGGGGAAGAAGATATTGAAAAATCTGATGTCATCATAAAAGCCTTCAATAATGAAGCCCAAGAGTCCTATGGTATTATCATCCTTCCTCTTAAAGTAGGGCCTAAAATTCTCAACACTCTCTTCTATGTAGTATCTTATCCAACTTCTTTCAATCTTCTTGTTGGATGCCTTTGGATCCATGCATTGAGGGTCATCCCATCTACTCTTCATTGATATCTTAAATATGAATTTCATAATCAACTTGTAACCATTTTGGGAAACCCTCACGCATTTAAATATTTTTTAATGGTTGAACAAGCCTAATCCAAGAAAAAATTATATCCTTCTATATCTCTATATGAATTTCCTTCTTCTTATGTTCCTCCTCCTCAATTCATGAAGTTAAAAGTATTAAAATCAATGAAGAACCTCAAATAATTCCTTCTTCTAATGATAAAACCAATAAATCTATCCAAAATCCTATTATAGATATTACTACACTACCACATTCACCTAGAACTATGGGTTTACGTCATAAGAAAGGTGAAGTAATACACATCATCATGTGTACCTTTACTTATATGGGTATATCTCACAAATAAAATATTAGTGGTACTAACACATTACCCATTGAGAAACCATTTGTAACTTGTTACCTATCCAAAGACTACCCATTACCCAATCAAATCCTAACTAATATGGGATATCAAGGCAAAGGGTTGGGGCCTTAATAATAAGGAATTGGATAACCTTTAGAAGTTGATATTTGGTCTAGGATATGTGGCATTGGCTACATCCCTAACAAAAATCAACCTTTGCCCATAGATTTGGATGATGATGAAATTATAATTTTTTTTTAATTTACGGATCATCATGGCTTGGATTAAAGTGATTAGGATGAAGAACCTTCTTCCCCATCTACAATTTTATTTTACAACTTAATAACCCTTATCCATATTAAACTAATTATATCCCAAGGAGAGTATGTTGAAGGAGATACCTTTTATGATATAGATCATGAATATATTATCCAAAGTAGTTTCTTCTTTTATGGGCTAGTCCCATGTGTCACCCATGTCAATTACACCAACCCTTAAGAGGATCAAATTCCAATGTCACCTAAATATCTTGAGCAGTTAGGAGTCATTCCCACCCTGCTTCACTATGAGGATGAATCCTATATCCTCATTGAATAAAACATAGATATTAATATTGGAACCTTAGGAAATCCTAAAATCCTTAAGTTAGGGCAAGCCCTTTCTATTTAAGAGCAAGAGTAGTTGACCAATTTATTGAAATAATTTCAAGATATATTTTCTTGATCATACACCGACATGCCTGGGCTATACCCTTCTTTACCTATGTACCACCAGTAGTCTGACTAAATGTTAATCCCATCAAGAAAAAACTTAGAAAGATACATCCTAAGATTACCTTGTTAGTCAAATAAGATCTTCAAAAGCTTCTTGATGTTGGTTTCATCAAAGCCATCGACAATTTTGATTGGATATATAATATCGTTCCTATTGCTAAGAAGGAAGACATAATCAAAATATGTACTTATTTTTGAGACATCAATTTAGCTTGTCCCAAATATGATTTTTTCCTTACCCAATATAGACATGATTATATATTTCACCATAGGATATGGAAATCTATCCTTAATGGATGGTTTTTTAGAATACAACCAAATTAAAATAGCTCCTAAATACCAAGCCAAGATTGCTTTCATTACTCCATGGGGCACATTTTGCTATGAAGTTATACCTTTTGGCTTAAAGAGCATAGGTTCCACATACCAAAGGGCTATAACTTATATTTCCATGAATTAATGCATGACATTATAGAAGACTATATGGACGATATCCTTGGTCATTCCATTCATGATGAAACTCATGCACAAGACCTAAGATGTACATTTGAATGATTAAGATTATACAAATTTTGCATTAAGCCCTCTAAATGTATCTTTGGAGTCACATCTGATAAGATTTTAGGTTTCATTGTGTTAAGGCAAGGCATTGAGGTAGATCCTACCAGGATCTCAACTATTATTGACATGCCTCCACACAATATTATTGAGTTTCATAGTTTACAAGGTAAGATTCAAGCCATTAGGCATTTCATATCCCAGTTAGCTGACAAGTGTTAACCTTATTTAAGGTCCTCCATAAAAATATGGAGTACAAGTGGGATGATGAGTGTTAAAGAGCTTTTGATGAACTCAAGAGATATCACTTCCTTGCCTAATCTCATAACACCTAATTTATCCAAGAATTTTTTGCTCTACATAGATGCTATAGCCCAAGCCTTATGGGCTATGCTAGCTCAACATGATGATAAAAATAAGGAAATAATTATTTTTATATTAGTGGAACCCTTGTCATCTATGAAACTAGATACACCCCTATAGAAAAGCTTTACCTCATTGTAGTGTTTGCATCTCAATATTTTTGATATTATATGCTTAGCCATAAGATATTAATAGTTGTAAGGTTTTATCTCCTTCACTACTTAATGCCAAAGCCTCACCTTTTAGGCCAAGCTTCCAAGTGGGTTATTGCCTTAGTGAATTTGATCCAAACTTTACTAATCAAAAAGCCATCAAAGGTCATGTTATTGCTAACCAATTAGTCACAACACCCTTAGAGTCTACCTATCCCTTAGTTGTAGAGTTTCATGATGAGTGCATTTTCAACCTTTATGTAGAACCCCAATATTCTTGGATATTATATTTTGATGGATCTCATTGTTTAAAGGCCGTAAGGGTTGGAATTATTCTAGTCACACCATAAAAGTAACTAATCCCTCTTTCCTTCAAGTTGTGCTCTCTTGCACTAATAGTACTATATAATATGAAGCATTGATCTTAGATATTAGAGATTCCCTAGCCTTAAAAGTTAAGATCCTTTCTGTATTTTATGATTCTAAACTTGTAGTCAATCAAGTCAATGACGTATATCATACTAAAGATGAAAAGTTGAAGTCGTACAAAGACATTGTTGCAAAGCTTATGTGAACCTTTGATAAGATAACCATATAATCCATTCCTAGATGCTCTAGCTATCATGTATATATGATGGCCATAGTCACATCCCTTATCCCCTTGGCATTAGAAGATTATCATGCTACAATTGGCATTCGATTACTCCATGAGTCCATAACCTATAGTTCTGGCCAAATCCCTTTAGATGTCTTGAAAATTGAAGCTTCACCTTGTGAGCCTTGGTATAAGGATATTTTTGACTTATTAAAATATGGCACAATTATTGAAGGTTTAGATCACAACAAGAAAAATATATTGTGCAAAATAGCATGTACATTTGTGATCATCATTGATATCTTATATCAACACTCTTTTTATGGCATCCACCTATGATGCCTTACATCAAATGAAGCAAGACAGTCCCTTTGTGAGGCCCAAGAAGGATTATATGGAGGCCATTTTAGTGGTAATGCTATTGTCAAGAAGATCCTTTGAATAGGATATTTTATGAATGTCATTAATTCTCATCATTTAATTTAATTTAATTTGTCAAATCTGGGGAGGCGTCCTAGGGCTGTATACATTAGAGACTTTGAAACTACAATTTAGGTATGAAAACACTAAATGTTTTCTATGAAAGCTAGAAATATTTTTAGAAAGGGAACTACATTAATTTCATACTTGCATGAAAGGAAAATTAACTAATTTGCAAGAATTGAAAATGCGACATGGTGTTTTTTTGTGACTAAAAGAGAAGAGAAAGAGCAAGAAAGGAAAAGTGCCGTGATTTTGTGACATGTCATCTTCTCACGGTCAAAAGAGAAGACTAAGGGCAATAAGGAAAAGTGGTGCGATATCACGACATGTAGCAGTGTCGCGACCAAAAAAGAAGTGAAAGAGAAGGAAGGAAAAAGTGTCGCGATTTCATGACATGTTAGAAAAAGTGTCATGATTTCATGACATGGAAAATGTGTCATGATATCGCGACATGTCTCATTATCACGACCAAAAAAGAAGAGAAAGAGCAAGTGGAAAAAGTGTCACGATATTGCGACGTGTTGTTTTTTTGTGACTAAAAGAGAAGAGAAAGAGCAAGAAAGGAAAAGTGTCGCGATGTCACGACATGTCGTCTTCTCACGGTCAAAAGAGAAGACTAAGGGCAATAATGGAGAGTGGCACGATATCACAACATGTTGTATTCTTGTGATAAAATAAGAAGTGAAAGAGAAGGCTGTTGCGATATTGTGATATGTCGCATTTTCACGACCAAATGAAAAGAGAAAGAGCAAGAAAGAAAAGGTGTCACGATATCGTGACATGCTAAGCAAGAAATAAAGAGTGTCATGATATCGCGACGTGGTGAGCAAGAAGGAAATATTGTCGCTTGTTGGAGATGGGTTGGACATGAAGGAAAAAACGTCGCGATGTCACGACATGTCGAATTTTCGCATCCAAAAGAGAAGTGTAAGAGCAAGAAAGGAAAAGTGCCATGATATTACGACATGTTGGTTTGTCATGACCAAAAAAGAAGAGCAAGAGCAAAATGGAAAAAGGGTCATGATTTTGCAACATGTCATCCTTTCACGACTAATAGAGAAGAGCAAGAGCAAGAAGGATAAGTGTCGCGATATCGCTACATGTCGCATTATCGTGATCAAAAGATAAGAGAAAGAGGAGGAAGGAAAAAGTGTCACGATTTTGCAACATGTTCAAAATGAAATAAAGGATGTAGCGATATCGCGACATGTCACTTTTTCATGACCAAAAGTGAAGAGAATAAGCAAGAGGTAAAAAGTGTCATGATATCACGACATGTCGTATTTTTGTGACCAAAAGAGAAGAGAAAGTACAAGAAGGAAAAGTGTCACGATTTCGCGACATGTCGGTTTTTCATGACGAAAAGAGAAAAGAAAGAGGAGGAAGGAGAAGTGTCGCGATATCGTGACATGTCGCAGTTTCATGACCAAAAGAAAAGAGAAAGTGTTAGAAGGCGGAGTTGTCGACCGCATTTGTTCCAAGGTGTGTGTAAATTTTTGTAAGGGTATTGCTCTTTGTAGGCTATGTGACCTCAGCAGAGGGCTAAACAGACTGTTCCTTTTGAGTTCTTGTCCCGTTTTAGCATTGTGCTATTGTTGTAATAGGTTTTGGGTCAACCTGTAAAACCCGGTTGTAATGATTATGTTCCTTAATTACCAAAAAAAAAAAAATGCTGAAATTGAAAGTCACTAAATTACTTTTGCTAAATTTGAAATTGTAGAAATGAAATGCTGAAATTGAAAACTAGCTAAAACAAGAATCAAATGCAAAAATTTAAATGTCAAAACAGAAATGACAATTACAGAAATGAACTGTGACCAGCCAGCTATAACAAAATGAAACATAACATGTTGATAAAAACAAGAAAAGGAAAAACACAACAAAATAGAGGAATGACAAATTTAACAAAACTACTAAAATTAAATAACATAAAGAAAATACTAAAAATAAATTCTAAAACTAAGTTAGTACACCTTCCACTGATCCTTAGAGTGGGCCCAAGCTCTAGGCTCAATGTGAAATATTGCAGAAGAAAAGAAGTTAAACTACAAAATTAATCAACTGCATACAAAGAACATAAACAATCAGGTTTATGATAGTGTACCAAAAATACGCATATGTGTTTTATTTCCTTTCTTTTTTTCTCCTCCAAAACTTTCAAAGGGGTAGAGAAGGAGTATTTATAATTAAATACTCAACTTGCTCTACCTACAATTAGGGACAAAAATTAGAAAATAATTTGCTATCAAAATGTGATTGTTGATTTCTTGTGTTGTTGCAAACGGACTTAGTCCAAAATTAGGACAGAATTTGTTTGTAGGTAGTTGTACATTTTTTCACACCTCAAAATAATGAGAAATGGCTAGAAAATAGGTAAGATATTATTTTTTACATCCATCCATACATTATTCTTATTTTCCTCCCTAAAAATCTGCCAAAAAGCTATTTTCAGCATATTTTGCATTTTAATTGACTTTGCCACTCTATGAGAATGTGCTTGGTGTGAAATGAGTTGGAAAATGGTGTTGAGTCACTTCCAAGTGCTTGGTCAAGTCTTCCTAAGTCTTCTCCATGCTCCCAATACATTTTCAAATCAAATTTGAGTGCTAAAACTCATCCTCCTTTAAAATTGCAGGTTGCTACCTTGTTATACCGACAACTACAAATTTATTTTTAGTAGGTTCTCTTACCCTATTTCAGTTGCAATGTGGATTTCTTGATGCCACCTCATCCTAGGAACTTATTTGAGGTAGGAAAACACTTTAAAAATGCTCAGCTAATCAGATTTCATAAAGCCTTTATTTACTAACTATTTTTATTATGCATTTTTACTACTAAAATCATGCAAAATAACCATAAAAACTACATAAAACCTATTCAAATAGAAAAATATCATTTTCTACAATTACTATGTTAATATTCAACATAAACATGAATAATTATTAAAATACTTGGCATTTTTAGGCAAAATAGGTAATTTTTATGTGTAAAAACATTGAAATAATGAGCCATTTTATGGCCTCATCATTCCCCCCTACTTATCCTGATGCATGTCCTCATGCATCCTAATGAGCCATAGCAATATTCAAGTCTATCCTTTTGAACAACATCCTCTATCAACCAGATGTAAAATTGGGGGGGTGGGGGGGGGGAAGGGGGGGGATGTCAGGGGGTAGATTGTTGAAATTGTTGAAATGCTAAAATTGCTGCAATTTTTGAAAAATGTTGAAAGTGCTCCAATTCTAAAATTGTTGGAAATATTGGAATTCTGAAATTGTTGTAATTGTTTGAGAAAAATGTTGAAAAATGCAATTGCTACAATCATTTGAAAAAATGTAAAAATGCTGTAATTTATGAAATTACTGCAATTTTTGAAACTGTTTAAAAATATTGAAATTGCTGCAATTTTTTTGAAAACTGCTAAAATTGTTGCAATCACTGAAATTGTTCAAAATTTGCTGAAAAAATGTTGAATTTGATAAAAATTTGAAAATTCTAAAATTTGTTGAAATTTTATGAAAATTGCTAAAATTGATGAAAATCTGAAACTGTTTGCATTTTTTTTTTTAAATATTGTTGAAAATATGAAACAGGTTAAATCTACATGCTAATAGTTCCATCTATCAAAATATTCTACTCTAGAACTCTGATTTGACCATCCCCTACCAATACAAATTTATGCACAACAAATTCTTTTGCTCCTCAGGATTCTTGGCCTACAATTTTGCAATTTTTGCACTTTGCTTCTTGTTTTGTTTGCAATTATGCACTTCCAACTTGCAATTCTTTATTTTCTATATTTTCAAAACTCATCATTGATTCCACACATTCCACACTTTCAACATTCATTATTAATTTTGCACTTTCATCCTTCAATGCTATAATTTTTGTAATTTCTGTAGTCTATCTCTTTTTCTACTCTTCCATAGGTTTTAGTGCTGAAAGGTGCAACTTAAGGGCTTGGTAGCATGCAATTCATCCTGCAATAGCCTCATTGTAATTTTCTAATAGGACCATGTCTAGCGGATGCACCACTACTGGTGGAGGTTGAGGTACTGACAATAATTCAACTTGAATGCCTACTTTTGCAGTTTGCACAATTTGAACAAATTCTATAAAAATTTGATTTTTATCCTCCTTGGGTGATGTACTTACATATATTGAAGTAGCTTGAACTTTAGGGACTTTAGTTGTTGGTGTGCATTGCTCCTCCTATTTTTTGGAGCTTCATCTTGATATTCTGGCATATTTTTTGATCTTCTGAATATGCTTTGAAATATCCTTGTTCATTGCTAAAGTTGCTTCAGAACATTCTTGAAATTGTTTCAGAATGTTACAAAACTACCCAAAATGTTCTAAAATTGTTTCTACTACAAGTTGCTCCTGCAAAATCTATTATTGCTTAGGATCCATAACATTTTTGCCTTGGTAGGAGCTCTCTTATGCTTCCTCCTCTAGAATCTGCCCTACCAAACCAAGTAAGATTTCTGTTGTTTCTACCCCTGAATCAAAAATTGTAGGTAAACTCTCCAGTTGTGCCATTTTCCCTTTTAATTCATTTATTTCTTGCAATAATTGATCAATATACTCATATTTTTCTTTGATTGTTGCTTCTCCCTTTTCAATCTAGGTCTGTTGGGTCTTAATGATCACCCTAGTAACCTTCATAGGGTCTTCTAGCTCATATGCCTCATATTCTTCATATTCTGAAGAATATGTAGGCAAATCCATTACAGGTGGTGAATTTGGCTATTCATGCTCTTTAGCAAGTGATTCCTCCACTTGATCAGGTGATACCAGAATAGGTGTGTCCTCTACAACAATTTCATCTTCATCCTCCTGCACTATTAATTTTCTCCTCCTCCTTGGTCTAGATGGTACAAGAGATGTTGTTTCAGTTGTTGCAGTTGTGTCCTACTATTTCTTCTTAAGATCCTTCTTAGAGGAGGAGGTGAAGGTGGTTGTGTCTGATTTTTAGTCTCTATTTGCCATGCCTCACTAGGCTCCTCTAAAACAACTTTTCCACCAGTTTGCTCTATCCTTTCATTTTTTCTTCCTGTTGAACTAACTATAAATCTAAAATCAAAATTTTGTGATGAATCTGCTACTCCAGCCAGTGACCCAATTGTTTTAAATTGGAGGGTTTTGACTATGTACACTTATCTACCTGAGCAAAAATCTCAGTAACTTTTATTGCTAAAATTTAATTTCTTGGTCTTTGGTTTGTCTACAGGGCTACCCTCAGCTTTCCTCTATTTCACTAGTTTTACTCTATTTTTGCAATTTTCCCCAATTATTTCACAACTGGAAGCCTTTGGCTATGCAGATTCTTTTACTTGAGAAGAGAAATAAATTTCCCTCGAAACAAAGTTTGCAGGCAATTTTTTTTTTTAGCTATTACATTTTCTCCTGTGCCCTAGTTTTAACATATGATTGTGCATGGGAATATGATGGGGTTTCTTAGGTTCAGAAGTAGCCCTATCAACAATATTTACCCTAGAGGTCTCTACCCTACTAGTGGTTACCCCATATCCTTATTTTGGCTCATTCTCAATAAAAAATATTTTTAAATTGCATTTTTTATATTTTTTTCTACAATTTTTCAGCTACACTTCTACAATTTTTCAGCTACACTTTTGCAACATTCCAACTGCATTATTTTCTTGCAATTTTATAGCTCCTATTTTTTAAACCAACTACACTATTTTTCAATTCCATTATTTTGCATGTTTTGAAGCACTTTACCTATGATGTTTTGGAGCTTTGCCTACAACCATGGTTTTCAGACCTGTAGGTTATGAAGTTGGATAGAACACACTTGTAATATTTTGAAACTTTGCTTGCAAGTTTATTTTTAGACCTGTATACTCCAAAGCTGGATAAAATATACCTGCAATGTTCCAAAACATAGGTAGAATACATTATTTTGTGCCAAAGTGCTGCAGGAACATAGAAAATGGCCTAGAAAGCTATAAAGTTGTGCAATTTAATTTTTTTTTTTTTTTTTTCATTTTTTCTCTCTTTTTTTCACACCTTATTCTTGCACAACTATGCTAAGATGTTTGCATGATTTGGCTGCACCCTATTTTCACATAACTGTTATGCTAGAGTACTCAAAGCAACTTTTTCTCATTTTTCAAACCTTTCAAATATGAATCTCCCATAACCAAAGGTATACCAAAATAGCTTTTGGGAGTACTTAGTAGGGTGTTTAAGTTTACCATTTATATACATAAGTGTGCCAAGCATTTAATTACTATTCATGCAATGCTAAGGCTAACTAATAGTAAAATTGAATAAAATGCATACCTTACTATTGAAGAGATTTCATGCACCTTTTTTGGATTACTTGCTAATCACACACTTATGATGTCTGAAATCTGAAAAGTATATAGCTACAATAATTAGAATTTGTACAAATGTGGAAAAATATTCAAGGTAAACATGTCAAAAACTGGTTTTCATGCAAGCCTTGACTCAATAGCACCCCAAGGAGGTTTTCACCATTGAATTATTCATTTTTTTTAGAAGAGGCCACCATTTCTGGTTTTCAACCAACTTCTATCTCAATTGCATCCATAAAGGATTTTCACAATCAAGATTATTCTCTTTTTTTCATCAGAAGAGGCTACCATTTCTAGTTTTCAACCTTCTTCTGTCTTGATTGTGTCCATGAAGGATTTTCACAATCAAGATTTTATCTTCTCTATTTTTATTTTATTTTCTTTTATTTTCTTTTTTTTAGGAGCTTCAATGAGAGAGAATGTCTCTCATTTTTATTTGGATAAGAACAATCCTTATTTTACAAAAAGCACATCAATATTTTTCTACATGAAAACAACATATTTTTTTGCATGAAAACAACAACAATGATACATCAACCTTTCTTTCCATATGAGCAGTAAGAATCCTCTTATGTCATCATTTCCTCCTTATTGCTCAAAATGAAGTATTGACTTCATTTTTCCTCCTCCTCACTGAAATTGATGCATGCCCTCATGCATCCTCATTTTGTGGGACATGCCTTATGCTACAATTTTTTCTTTTTTATTATTTTTTTCATGATTCAAAGATATGATCATTCAGAATCTCTATCAAAAGAGGAAGCCTCTTCTATCATGTGCAAGTTTGACTATGAGAAATATCGAGAAAATTCCATCTTTGGTAGTGGCTTATGGTACAATCATAAATGATGTCCATTCACCACCACTATCCTCCTCGAATCATCAATTGAAGAAAGTTGAATGGATTTACTCCTGAACACTTTTAGTTCATATTTGCTGCTTCTAATGTGACAATCATGCCACATTTTTCATTGTTGTTGAATGATCTCCATTTGGTGAAGTGTCTCCAACTAGAGTTCATCCATTGCATTCAATTGCAAAATTTTCTCTTGTACCTGCAACAACTCAATGCCATCTTCCAAAGATATATGAAGTGTTAGGAATTCAAACTCAATTAGAAAAATATGTTTCTTTTGATTTCCTTTATCTGATTCAAGAAACCATGGGCTTCCTAGATAATCATACTTAGGTGGAGTAAGTTTTCTTACAAGCAAGTCTACTAATTTTCCACCTACTTGTATGGTTTTAGGATATACTTTCTTTTTCTTCTTGGTTTCTTAATACCCATTTCCTGAACAATCTGGTTATTCGTAGATACATCTTTAACAACCTATAGTAAAGGAATTGTAACATTAAAATGTTCTAATTTCTTTACCAAATCTAATTTTGAAGATGTTATTTTTGATATGTCAAATTGTTCAGATATGGTACCTTCTCCATTAAATCATCTTGAGGCATATTTTCTTTTTCTTGTTTTTATTTTAGTGTAGATGGGTTCTCATGTTTATTCCCTTCAACTCCCATTTCTACAATGATAGGTGGAATATGTTCAAGAAGTATTTTTCTTAAACATAGTTGAATGTTGTCACAGCCAATGACATTTATTATGGTTGTATCTTTTGATTTAGCCATATAGATAGGGGTTGCTTGTTTAACATTATTGGAATTGGTCATAGGTTGAGCCAAAAGTAGAGGTTGTATTTCTTGTTGTTGTTGTTCTTGAGGTAGATCCAATACATCTCTTGATTCATCTTGTAATCCTCTCAAGAATTTAAGTTTTGGTTCTACTCCACATCTCTTGTTAACAAGGGAAAATGTATCTAGATAATCTTCTAAAGTTTCATTTTTCTCTTGTTTCATCCTAGACAATTTATCCTTTTGATTCTTTACTCAATAGTATTCTTGGTATTTCTCCAAAAATATTCTTTCCATTTCATCCTAGGTTCATATTGGATTTGGTGCTAAGTTCATGAACCATTGTAGGGTTGAGTCTTTAAGAGTAAAAGGAAATAATTTAAGTTTTTGATTGTCATTGATATAGTTACAAGCTTGGCATACAATCTTAAACTTAAATAGAAACTGATCAGGGTCCTCAGATGCAACTCCCTTAAAATTTGATAATTTAGAAGGTGAAATGACTTCCATGGGAGATTTTTGATCTAATTGAACAGGATATTGGAAATTTTTGGTAGATGTACTAGTTTTACCAAGATGAAGCACATTGTTGGCTTTTCTTGGATTTTCATGTAAGCCTACTATTATACATTTCGAACTTATATACTGAGAATATAAGTATTTAATTATTTTCACATGACCTTTTCTAGTATTATAGTGCTCTTTTTTTTCTAAACCTAATTCTACAAATTCTATTAAAGCAAGAAATCCTATTATAGTGTTCTACTACCCAACCTGCAATCTCAATCAATGTAACTATTTTAATGTGAAGTATTTATAAGGAGTATTTATCATATTCTTAGATACTATGCATGACATTATTATTTCTTCTAATTAGGGATAAATAATTAGAAAATAATTTGCCCTACTACATTTATATTATACCTCTACCCCTTTGAAAGTGTTTAATTATTTTCACATGACCTTTTATATACTCCTTAGATACTATGCATGACCTTATTATTTCTTCTTATCATTCTAGTCTAATCTTCTTGAGTTCTTTTGGAATCTAGAGAAGATGTAAAAGTCTTGACCATAAGATCTTTTGCCCTTTTTATTGAGAATTATTCTATCTCAATCCCCTTCTTGCACTCTGTTGATCATCTTATCTCAATTTCTTAACTTCTTCTACCAGATTTCCCAAGATCCCTTTTTGCGCCAACTTGCATATATTTGCTTGCTCATATCGCATGTTTGTTTGTCATATTTAGTATGGATCACTTGACATAATACTTTGCATTTATGCTTGATATACAAGCTACTTTTACTTAATGTTCATAATTGCATCAAACCACTTCCTCATGTAGATTTTTATAGATTTTGTAATGAGGTAATAATGACATCTAGTCAAGTTTAGCTCATATGCATTGCACTTGAATAGGTCATTGATGCATCGAGAATCCCCAAAATTAGGGTATGTTTATTTATTTTACCCATTGGGATGCTACGATTACCCCTCTTCACATATATGGGTAACTCTATGCTAGTGGGATTTATATATTTACTTTTATGCATTTACATATGACTGCATCTATTGGCACAAAATTTCTCTTGGATATCTTCAATTTATTTCCTCTTGAATACCAATATTCTTCCCTCCTTTCTTATCCACCACTTTTATTTTACATTCTCATCCTCTTGTTATTTTTTTAATACCTTTACCTTTACTTTTTACCTTTTCCCCTCCCTCACATATTCTATTTGATTGGAGATGTCATATGGTGGATCATGGTTCATATATATTCTCATAGGACACATTTACATTTATCATGGGATGATAAACAAAATTCTCCTTTTCCTATCCTTTTTGTATATCCCATGACTCTAAAAATATAAAACCATCTTAATTTCTTCAAGTCAAGGGATATACTCTTCTTCTTTCTTCATACACTACTTTTCCTTGACCTTGTAAGTATAAATCTATTCTTAAATTTTACCAAGTCAAAGTATATACACATTTTTCTTTTCTTCTACTTCCTAAATAGCTCCCTGATAATTAGGGAGGACATCTTATAATGTTTACATATTACCATACATCCTTCTTTGGATTATTCTTGTCCTTGGAAATTATACGACACCCCTTCCTGATTATCTGTGATTTGGTTAAGACTTCTATTCTTCTTCAATGCATATACACTTTCCTCTTTTTTCTTCTTTTTCTTGAAAAATCCCTAGATAATTAGGGAGTACATCATATGATATTTATAGATTAGCATGCATCTTCTCTAGACTCTGCTTGTCCTAAAACATCATATGGTTCCACTTCCTAGTTATTTATAAGTTGGTTGGAACTACCCTTCTTCATTTTGCACCTTTTTTATATGTATCTCCTTTATTCATATTGCACTCTTCTTGATCATCTCCCAAAACCTATCGTAATTACCTCTGATTTTATTAATTAAGTCAATACCCACACAATCAAAACGTAAAATAGTTACATTACAGTAGCATATAGCAAAATTATCCCTCTTCATCTTTGCCTCCCTCATTGACATTTCAATTATTGATGGATACTCGTAGGATAGGATAGATACCACATGAATATGATTTTATGGTATTCATACTACCACTAGCTATTATACAAGCATCTCTCAACTATAAAAATATTATAGGGATGCTTTATAAATTCTTGTTTACATTCTCATGCTAACAAGAGCATGAGGGAAAGATATACTTATATCTTTGATATTCGCTTCTTATTGATATACTTATATCTTTGATCTTGAACTATCTTCCCATTAGGCCTAACATTTGTATCTATAGGAGAAACTCTTGCCACCCCCTCTCCCCTTATCATCATGTTAATCACAGTGATGGATGCTTTGATGGTTGTCATGACCTCTATCTAAACCTCCACCCACATTTTTCTAGATTTTCCTACCATCCTCTATTGCCTCTCCATGGTCTATTAGGTGGCCTCTTAGAGTTCCAAATACATGCCTTACTCCATCACTTGGTACCTCTATATAGGCACCACTAGTGGGATCCTCATTGGCATAATCCTCTATACCACCATTTATATCCCATGGATATCTTTACATAATACGCCCCTAGATTGATGTACAATAAATCATCCATTTCCTCATTTGTAAAATTGGTTAGGTCAATTTACCCACCTACTCCTACTAGGTATCTCACCACCCTCTAATACTAGTAGTCTCCCATATCTGGTATCTATTATTGGATCCCAAACTACCTCTACACCCAATAAAAATGGTACAACTTTCACTCCTCCTAGTTTGTGATCATCCACATGATTCATAAAATCCAAGCTAGCTTGAACCCATCCTATATCCACCTAGCATGTAGAAACCATGAATTCTAAATCATCTTCTTGTCTTGTAACTTGTCAACCATACTCCTCCCTAGTGCCAAGGATCCCATAAAAGTCTATTGCACCCTCTCAAAATGGTATGCCTACTAATAAGATATTGATCTCTTTAGACTCAACAGTAGCCCGAGCAATACTTATGGTCACCGCACTACAATTTTCTCCTAGCACAAAACCTATAGGAGGGTTAAATAGGTAAAATTATGACCTCTCTTGTACACAATGTTATACAATATCCTATACAATCTAGCCAAAACTAGTGGTTCCTAGGTGAACCACTTTTATTGATCTCTCATATCATCTATCATCCCTACCAAAGACCATGGCACATACCTCCTACTAGTGTGTCACACAAACAACCCTACCACTACCCCATAAAGCATGCAAGTGAGATTCAACATGGCGTACCTCTTGATCATCTCATATACATATAACCCGCTCTAATGGATCTTGTGATGTAGATTCCCCTATAATATTTGTAGTGCATCATGTGGCCTTGAGGCCCTATAAATATCTTTATCCCTAATTAGGATCCTCAAAATATGCCACACATCCTCTAGTATTATAGTAACCTCCCCTATAGGTAATCAAAAGGTCAATGACTCTAGGTACCACCTCTCCATCAATGGCATCAAGAGCGCCCTATCACACTCTACTCAAGGTATCTCGACCACATGTAGTAGCCTCACTATTCGCAACACATATTTTTCTATAAATGTAATCTCCCTTAAAGATATCTCCAAAATTCATAGTCTTCACTCTCTGCACTCTATGACATCTAGCTATAAAATCACGATCACAAACACAAACACAAACATTCTCATCAGTATTTTATATTATCAAAATCAAATCCTACCAAACATAACATTTATCATTCCTTACTTTATAACCATCATGACTACCCTACCGCTCATATTTTATTTTCTTTCTTCCCTTCCTCTCTTCTACATTTCTTTCTCTTTCCTTCTCTTTTTATTCTTTTCTCTTCATCTTCTATGATTTCATGCCCCATTTTTATTGAGAGCAAAATCATGAATTTGTGGTTAGAATTTGTAGACTATTAATTAATTATTTTTAGCCCTCATGATTTCTTGGATGCCCAACAATTTTATGGATCCTAATGATTTTATGGGAGGACCTATGAATTCACATTAGTATTCATGGTGACTTCCTCCAAAATTTCAAAATAAATTACAAAAAATCCAAATTCTAACCTAAATCTAATTCCTAGTCCTATCCTATCAGGAAGGTTTTGAATATTACCCTAGATTGATCCTCTAATATGCATACCTTACTCCTCATAGTCATTTAATTGTGTGTTGGTAGCACCATCTCCTCTCCAAAGCTCTTTCCTCCCTTTTTGTGTGATGAAAATGATTTTACTTTCCACTCTCCTTTCCTTTTTACCCCTCCCTTTCTCTTTTCCTTTTTCTTCTTCTTGCCTATTTTTCTTGCATACTTCTTCCTTTGCCATTTCAAGTTTCTTTAGAAATATTATTTTACCTTTGAAAATTAAGGGGATGCCTTGGTCTTAGGGGTATTGATGTCATAATTACCCCATAAATCATGCAAAATATTCAAAGTGTTTAGAATCATAGTATTTTTTGCATGATCTCTCTACTAAAACTTTCTACCCTTTTTAGTACCCATATTTTCAAATTTGAAGGTATCTACAAATTTATTTAATGCATTTATTGCACCATCAATGCATCAAAGAGGAGGAAAATATAGGCACCAAAAATTGACCCAACCAAATGAGTCAATTTTCTCTTAGAACCCTAAGTAACCTTTCAAAGTTGTTAAATGTAATTTTGTGTTCATCAGCCCTTGATTTTTTATCTTTCTCATTTTTAGAAAATTTGTGGTCATCCTTGATGGACCTTGAAACTATGTTCCCCATTCTTTAGGCCTTGCCTATACTCAATGAATTCATGATCCAAATTAAAAGACAGTGAAATTATTTCAACATTTTCTTGCCTAGTTTTCAAAGTCACCTGACATCACTTGTCATAATCTAATGTGATTGTAAATTATCATATCTATGAATTTGTGATTGGCCATTAATGATTGGAAAATCATGTCTCTGAGGCAAGGAATCCAAATCTCAAATTCTCTATCCACCTTAGGATTTTGGGCCATTTATGGCACCATTCTTTGGTGTCCTCTCCCTGCTACCAATTCCCTAGGTCCCTCCCCTCTTTCCTTCTTCAAATTAAAATTCAACTACCTCAATAATACATTTCCTTATCTTCTCCCATTCCCTAAAAATCTATAAATAGAGGCATTGGGATCCCATTTGCATAACACTCTCATGGTAACAAAAATATTGGAAAATTGTAGCTCAAATTGTCAAGTTAAATTTACCACTTTGGAGGACTTTTGAGGGATCATTTGGCCTAATATTAGAGGACCATTCCTCTATTGGTTATTTTCTTCCCTTATTTTTTCTCTTATTTTTATAAATTATCATTTTCCATCAATTGCATATTACACATATCTTGTTTTCCTTTATTTTAGTTTAATTTTACATTTTTGCATCATATCATACTTTGTCTTCTTGCATCATAATTTAGGTTAGCTCTCAAAACTAAACTTAGGTGTTTTCTAATTTACACATCAAATACTATAAAAAGACTTGGAGTAAATCTTAAAAATAATCCTGGTAAACCCCTCAAACCCAAAACACACCAATTAAGGTAAGGAAAAAACCTATGGGGATTTTAGCCCCAATGTATCTTCTAAGATATTCATAGGTACCTCCTTATAGGTATCATTTATAGGATATGCATTAGCAAAAAGATCGATCATCATCAGATAAGACAAATTATATTTGGAAAATAGTATAGTAAAATAATGTAGTAGAAGAGAATCAACTTAAAGAAAAATAAGAAAAATATAAAAATAAAAGAAGATGCATTTATTTCTCATGCGTAGGTAAATAAACATAATAATGTTTGGTATGGTTCCAAAGAAACCAAACTTATGATAAGTCAAGAAAATTATGTTCATCCAAATTGCTTTAGTTATATAGAAAATAATGTATTCAATGGCTTCAAAAGCTTAGTTGATCATTCCAAGCCACTGGAGAACTAACATGAGATCAAACTAGAATTCAAATGCATCAACTAAGATAGAAGACCATATTGATACAAAAGTAAAAATGACAAGTCTAAGCCATGGGATATCCTTGATCATTGGGAAGTCAAGAAATTTTATCCTTCTTGGAATAGAGGCAGATTGCTCAAGGTTAACTCCTTTACTACACTCTTTACCCATTTCAAAGGAAAATATTTGCAAAATACATGGACTATGTTAACATGGGATCTAAAGAAGCATGACATAGATGACAAACTTAATATTGTAGAGAGAATAGTTTTTGTTTTTACAACATGCAAAACTAAGGATTCTTTCATCATTATAAAATTCGAGGATCTCATAAATTTTTTTTCAAGAAGTGTACCAGCATCACAAGCAATCAATATACTAGATGACAAGATGTGATGTGCTTTCATTGAAATTGGTAACATAATCCATAATAAAGGAAATTATTTTAAACAACATTAGTAATTGTTGGGTCCTAATGGTTTAATTATAAAGGCTACTGAGCACTTGGCAAGATGCTACATTCATGTTCAAGAAAAAATAGTGGTAGCTTTGGAATAATTTAAGGGATTGAAACAAACACAATTTCTAAAGATTGTATTCAAAATATACATCCTATTTATCATATCAAATAACTCATGATAAAAGGATAACTTGCAAAGAATTTATATCTTACTAAATAAATTTGTGTTAGGAGAAATGTAAAATAGAAGAAGGTGAATAAGCTTTACTCAAATTTCTTCCCATCACATGAAAGATATAAATTGTTGACCAATCAATTCAATAGTCAACAATGGATGCATGGTAACACATGTCAAAAATCCTCCAGATGAAGACATTGGAGGAGGCACATACTTATTGCATTAAATATATTAGATATTAAATAAGTATTTTTAATAAGTGTATTTTTGGAGTGCATGATTGGTGGAATCCAAAACTCCTAGGAATTATAGAATATAGTCTATATTGAGGGGGGATCTTCCTCTAGATATTCCAACATCACCCAAAAATATTTTACTTCAACTCTATAGCCAAGAACTAGAGAAAAATCCAAGAGTAAGATCCTAATCCAAAGGTAAGACCATGATGTAATAAGGGAGGTATGTTAAGAATTATTACATAATAGTAATGAGAGTGGCATAACCACCCATCACAAGGAATATGCAAGCACTAAAGCACAAGGGTAGTTTTAGGATTAGTTAGATATTTTTTATCCCAATAATAGGCATCCAATGTATTTAAATATCTATCATTTTGATAATGTAAATCATCAAAGCGGTTTATAACATAATATTCTAAACAAAAAAGGTTCATGGTATTAGTTTTATTTAAATGATGAAAATTTCATAATTGTTTCATCCAATATGTTGATAAAAATCAATAAAAGGAGAGAACCTAAACAATATTATATAAAATATTAGAGTCTGTTACATTTTTTAGTACCTTGCACATACATTGTAAGAGTCTTGTAAATATTCTATAAACATGTCATGTGAAAAGAGTCTTGTTAATATTAGAGTTTTTAATTTTTTTTTATTGGTTGAAAAGGGGGTTTTGATAGGATCCCTAAATATTTTACAAAAGAACCTCCCAAAAGAAGTAGTGAGACTATCTCCATAGGGAGAGAATTTTCTTAGGAGATGATCACAAAAATCGGTACCAATCCTAGGAAAATAGATATGAAATTACAGTCTTGCCTAGGGAGGGTCCAGGAACAACAAAAATGAAAAGCACAATCCCATCCAGGAAGGGCCTAGGAAAATAATTTGAAAATCATAATCACACCCAATAAGGACCTAGGAAAACTAATTAAAAAAGTAGAATCATGCCCTGGAGGGGCTTGAGAAACTAGAAATGGAATGAGACACATGTTTCTCTAAAAATTGAAACTAAATTTCCTATCTAAAATAGCAAGATGCACCAAGGAAAGTTTACCCAAGGAAATCACAACCATAAAGCAAATACAAATAAAATAGCTGCAACATAAATATTTAAAACATGTTTTCCCACCCAAGGAACCAACACCAACAACTAAAACTAACCAACACCAACAACTAAAACTAGAAGAAATATTGGAAAGTGAATCTGTAGAAACCAAAGATCTCAACAGGCCATGAGATCTCACTACAAAGGAGACTGAATATGCAAGATGATTGTGAGAAAATCTAGAGAAGCTAGCCACCATAATGATCCATTGAGAACTGAACACATGGACTGTCATCAGGGGTTCAACGCTTGCAGTAATAATGAAAGCACAAGGTCCCCTCCCAAATACTAGAAAGAAAACTACAAATATGGTTTGCCAAACAACCAACAATATTAGATTGACACTCAGCCCAACCAGAGTCCACTCAAGGATAAATACTTGGAAACCATCACTACAATTACATGAGAAAGCACAAGGTCCCACCCCAAGACCAAAAAAATAGATTTTAGAGATAAATTCCATCAAAAAACCCTGAAGCAAACAAACATTGGATATACTAAGATATCTTGAATGCACCATTGAAAACCTAATCAAAATCATGAAGAACATAAGCTTATACTGAGAGGGGGGTGAACAATATAAGATCAACTTTTACTTTTCTTTCCCAAACAATATTATCCAATTTTATCAATTGCAATATCAATAGCAGTAACCAAAATAATGCACAAATCATCACACACATGAGAGACACAAATTTAACATGGTTCACCCAATGTGGGTTACATCCACGAAGAAAATTTTTCTTCTAAATACTCTCAACAAATCTCTTGGGAATCAATTCCCTATTACAATATTTATGGACCTCTGTCCAAAGGAGATCTCAATCCCTAATACTCTAGTTTGTGGATATCTTTCCATAGGAGAACTCTATCCCCTTTGCTTTGGTTTGTGGATCTCTCTCCATAGGAGAAATCTATCCCCTCTACTCTGGTTTTTGGATCTCTCTCCATAGGAGAACTCTATCCCCTCTACTCTGGTTTATGGATCTCTCTCCACATGAGAACTCTATCCCATTTGCTCTAGTTTATGGATCTCTCTCCATAGGAGAACTCTATCCTCTCTGCTCTAGTTTATGGATCTCTCTCCACAGGAGATAATTTTCCCTTCAACTGATTCTTGGACCTCTATCCATAGGAGAACTCTATCCCCTCAACTGATTCATGGACCTCTATCCACTAGAGAACTTTATCCCCTCTCTAGTTCATGGATCTCTATCCATAGGAGACTCCTCTCCTTTTTACTCTGGTCAACTCCAAATCCTACTCAAATATCTGCTTAAATCTACCTCAAGCCTTCACACAAGGCTTGCTCAAATCAACAACCAAACCTACTCTCAATTCTATCTTAAATTTACCTCAAGCCTTAAAACAAAGGCCTGCTCAAAATTACAACTAAACCTGCTCTCAATGCTGTCCCAAATCTGCACCAACCCTTGTCACAAGGCTAGCACAAATATGCTCCAACTATGCTCTCAAATCTATCTCAAATTTGCACACATTACATGCACAAATATGCTTCAAGCCTACTCTCTATCTCTGCCCAAATTTGCACCAAACCTCATTACAAGGCTAGCACAAATATACTCTCTATTATTGTCCAAATCTACTTCAAGTATTCTCACAAGACTTGCTCAAATATACCTTCAAGTCTTCTCACAAGACTTGCTCAAATCTACCTCAATGCTGCTTCCTGAACCTGCTCAAGTATTTCCAAATCTTGCATACAAACAATGCTTATATCTCTTTCAAAAATGCTTTCTTCAACTAGGCAAATCAAACATATTCTACTTAGAATTTTTTTAACCTCTAGAACATATAGATAATGATATGCACTATCAAATACTCAATATGTTCTTCACATTCACAAATCTTGCATTCATCTAATCCAATTTCTACCTCTTGCAAAATCCCCTTTCAAATCAAATCAAACTAGTGTATAACTTGCTTCACAAAATTGGTCTATATTTCTTGCAAATTTGCTCTCAATGATCAAACACAATAATGCACAACTACTTCACAAATTCTTCCAAGAAGAATGCACAATTTATTCTCAAAACCCTAACTCAAGTGTTTCCAAATTCACTAGTCAATGATGCACAATTTGTTTTCAAAATATAGCTCAAATATTTCCAACAATACACACTAATCAACCCTTTTATCTCCACCTTATAATTCTGAAATATTTTCTCAACCAACTAGAGAAGTAATAATGTCAACATACCTCTCACTTTGCTTTGATGAAAAATGCCCTCCAAACCTGTTCCAAAATAATTTCCTTTTTTCCACTTTAAGAAGTTAGCCAATCTTCTTTTCAAATCAAACACAATAACCTTTCCTCAAAAGTTTGCATAGAATTATCCTCTTTTTATTTTCTCAAAACAAGGCTTTTAATTGAAGAATAAAAACCTTTTAATTTTCCTTCACCATGCAAAAATTACACACAATAATTTTACCATAAGACACCTTATAACTCCTACTTTAAAACACACACAATCATACAATAAAAAATCCTTATCACACCTTATTTCTCCTTCTAAATAGATTTTAAATTATAATATCAAAAACCCTTTTCATACCTTATTTCTCCTTCCAAAATATTTAAATTATAACACCAAAAGACCCTTTACACAACTTATTTATCCTATATCAAATGTGCAAATATTAAATACCAACTTAACCTTATAACTCCACAAAAATCAAAATGCAAATTAAAAAATTTAAATACCTCCTTATAATCTGCCCTCAACACGACTCGAACCTCTCACCTCGTGAGAGCAAAGTGCCCAACCAAGGGGCCATGATCGGTTGCACTAATGTAGCTCATGAGAGCTCTAAGGTGCCAATCACATTTTATCCTCTTCTACCACATGCTTTACCCAAACCAAAATAAAAGGTCTACAATGGGTTTCAAACCCGAAACCTCCTCCTCACAATGCCTTCATGTTGGCTCAGCCACCAGCTGGTCTAGCTGGCTGGACGGGTTAAAATATGTACTCGTTTGAATATGAAACCTCCACTTTCACCTCAAAGGACTATGCTTCCTCTTCTTTCTTCTTCTCTGCCAAATGCACTGAATGTCGAGCGAATTATACACGATTTTTGAACACCTTGCAAAATGACCTTAGGCACTAATATTTATATGTTTCATTTGGTCTTCATCAACATCGGTGCCACCTTTGTTTTTTCATCCATATGACGTTGACCATTTTATTCAAAAATAATTCGAATTTATCTTCAATTTCTTGGCGCTCAAATATAATTTAAAAACTTTATATTATAATAAAAATATTATAATATTGCTCCTTTTGAACCTTGCCTTTATAATTAATATTATTGCCTTCAATAATATTAATAATATTAATTCTTTTGAGCCTTGCCTTCACATTTAATATTATTACCGTCAATAATATTAATTCTTTTGAACCTTGCCTTTATATCCTTTTAAACCTTGCCTTCATATTCTCTTAAACCTTACCTTCATTTTAGACCATTGTTCCAAAGAGCTTTTAAACCTTTTGTCCTTCATTATAATATTCAAAATGTAGATATTATAATGCTTTTCTTCAACCAATATTATAATAATAAATATTATAATATTATCAATGACAACCACTGACATCTTCTCTTTTGACATCAACCTATGACATCAATCCTTTGACATCAATGACAACACACTATACTCAAAATTTCCAACAATCTCCCCCTTTGTCATTGATGGCAACCCTTTATGAAAATTCCTTTTCCAACCACTGGATTCCAAATCTGCTCCCCCTAACTAAATGCTCTCCCCCTTACTCAAAACTCTCCCCCTTTGAAATCAATGGCAAAGGGACTCCTTTGGTGCTAAATATAAGAATCTTAGCTCAGCCCCCTCCCCACCTCCTTTCCTTGAGGTGATTAATTTTGGGGTGGGAGTATCTCTACTCCCAGCATACAATGCTCTTTTTCTTTGTCAACCTTATTTTTTAACACCTTTTTAATCATACCCTTTTGATCCTTTTGAGTGTCCCTATTCTTGCTTGACTCTGGAAGTTCTAGAAACTCTGTTCTACACCACTTGGCCATATGCCCAAGATTATTTCACTTGTAACACCTAATGTTGTAGTTCTTGGAAGGTGTAAGTGTCTTGAAGTTCCTCTTGGTGAAGCCATAATCATTTCTATCATGAACCCTGTAGTGGATCACTTTATGACCAAAGCGATTACAAGAGTAGCAATACCCTTGAAAGAAATATCCATATTTGAATGAGTTGAATTTCCTCTTAGTGAAACCATACTCCTTTCCATGAACCCTACAATGCATAGCTTTGTGACCAAAATGATTACATGAAAAAAAATGCCCTTTGAAGAAATATTGTTTTGAAACCTCTGATCTCTTAGTCCTTTCTTTTCCTTCTCTGTGATGATCCATGTTTCTTGTTTGTGCATTGTTTCCTTTCTTAGTGAAGCTTCTATTCTTCAACTTATCCGCATAAGTCTTAATTTCTTCTTCACTTTCTTCCTCTAAAACTTCCTCTTCTTTTGAGCTTGAGATTGACCCTTCTTCTTGTTTCCCTTATCCTTATTCAAAACCAAGTCCTATTTTTATAGATGAAGATCTTTGTGCATTGATAATTTTATCCAAAGTTTTTGAACTTTTCCCAAACCTATGTAGCTTATCCTTAGAATCTTTCACTTCCATCCTTAGAGAAACTACCTCATGTTCTAATATTTCACATTCTAACTCTTTTACCTCTAACTTCTCAACCATGACCTTTTTAAATATCCTTGCCTTAGCTTTTGAGTTTGTTAGGTCTTGTAGAAGCTTTTATTTTTCTTCCTCATGTTCTTGAACTTGAGCCTTTAGTCTTGAATTCTGCTTTCTAACTCTTTTCAACTCTCTGAGAGTAACAATAAGTTATTCTTCTAGATCAACTGTGCATTCCTCTTCATTTTTTGAATATTTCTCTACTTCTTGGTCTTCAAGAGCATCTTCATACTTTTCAACTTTATCTTCAATGAGAGTATTTTCTTCTTCTTATATTGTTGACGGAACGAACAAAATTCCATTAAGAATAACTCATTTAAATAATACATTTCAGCTCTAAAATAAACCCGGAGGTTGTGGAACCACCCGAGGTAAAAATAGAGATTGTTATAGAAAATAACAATACGCCTAAATAAACCTAAATAATAAAATAAATAAATATATCAATATGATATGCTAACATCCCCCCTTATTACATTATTTATGTAATTGAAGAACTACTAATATCCCCCCTGATTACATCATTTGGTAATACAAAGAGAGTGGTGAAACAATTCAAATTTGACACGTGCAAGTGCCTTAGTGAAAATTACTGCAACTTGAGCATTGGTGGGAATGTACTAAAGCTGAATTCGATACCTGGGAACTTCGTCTCGAATGAAGTGACATTGTGTGTCAATGTGCTTGGTTCTTTCATGATGTACTGGATTCTTGACAAGATTCAAAACACCCATGTTGTCGCAGAACAAGTGTATTGGAGATTTTTATGGAAGACCCATACTTTTTAGGATGTGACGCAACCATATCACTTCGCACACAGCTTCACGTGTGGCATGATATTCTACCTCTGTTGATGAAATAGTAACCACCTGTTGCTTCTTGCTATTCCAAGAGACAGGACCAGATCCAAGATGAAACAAATATCCTGAAGTTGATTTACGGTCATCATTTTATCCGGCATAGTCAGAGTCTGTATATCCCTGGAAGAAGAATTTGTTGTTCCTCTTATATTCTAGGCCATATTCCATTGTGCCACAGACATAGTGAAGAACACACTTTGTTGCTTTCTAGTGTGTAGTCTTAGGTTCCTGCATGAACCTCGAAATATAGTTGACAACAAATATGATATCTGGCCTAGTGTTGGTCAGATATATGAGACTCCCAATCAACTGGCAATAGAGAGTACCATATACCTGAGGTGAATCATCATATTGTGATAACTGAATTCCTATTTCCATCGGAGTTGACATTGGCTTGCAATCAGTCATGCGATATTTTTCCAATAGGGTCTTGGCATATTTTTTTGAGACACTTTGATGTACTGCTCCTTATGACTGACTTCTAGACCAAGATAATAATGGAGAAGTCCGAGATCTGACATCTCAAAATATTGACACAAGTCTCTTTTGATAGTAGAAATCATAGTTTTTGAACTCCCTGTAATGAGCAAATCATCAACATAGAGTACAAGCAACACAATTTCATAACCTTGTTTCTTAAAATAGAGGTTTGCATCTGACAAAAATCTCTTAAAACCATGTTGCAGAAGGTGATGATCCATTTTTATATACCAAGCCCGAGGGGCTTGTTTCAAACCATATAAGGATTTTACCAATCTACACACTTTCTGTTGTTGGCCTTCCACTTCAAATCCTTTCGGTTGAGTCATGTAGACTTCTTCTTGGAGATCACAATTTAGAAAAGCACTCTTGAAATCCATTTGGTGTACTTTCTACCCATATTGTGCTGCTATAGCAAAAAGAACTTGAATGGTTATCATCCGAGTAGTAGGTGCAAAAGTTTCCTTGTAGTCAATGCCTTCTCTTTGAGCATAGCCCTTTGCAACAAGTCAAGCCTTATGCTTATCTAATATACCATCTGCCTTATACTTAACTTTATACACCTATTTGCAACCTATGGGCTTCTTTCCATATGGTAGATCGACAAGCCTCCAAATTTTGTTTTTCATAAAAGACTTATACTCTACATCCATAACAGCCTTCCACTGAGGCTCACCAAGAGCAACTTGCACTGATGCGGGTTCAAGATCGTCTATGGAAGACATAAACACCCTATCACTATCAATATCCATATCTTCTGTATCTCTCTCTGGATCTACAGAAAGTTCCTCAAAATATTGACACAACTCATCAACCCCAGTATTCTTTGTTGCAGTTTTCTCCTGTCGAGCCATGCTGCGAGTACGAGGCCTATCCAATGTCAAATCTGGTGGATTGGATATCTTAGAGTCTTTGATTGTATTTGTATACCACTTTGGATTCTTCTTTTGAGGTGTTGAAGAAGATGAAGATGGACCTCTAACTTTTGATGAAGGAGATTTATCAACCTTAGTTTCCACAAGGTTTAGGTATACATCTGATGTGTTTTCTGATGTGAAAGCCTCATCAAAAACTACATCTCTACTGATGTGTATCTTCTTGGTCAAGGGATAAATCAAATTATAACCCTTAGAGTGCTCATCATACCCAATAAGAATACACTTCAATGTCTTCTCATCTAGCTTCTTTCTTTTCTCTTTTGGTATGTGCATGAAAGCTTTACACCCAAAAATACATAGATGAGAAATGGAGGGTTTCCTACCACTCCATGCTTCCTGTGGATTCATTCCTTTTAGATCCTTTGTGGGTGCCCTATTCAACAGATATACTACTGTGGTGACAGCTTCTGCCCAATATAGTTGCTCAAGACTAGCTCCTGTGAGCATGCAACGAACCATTTCCATGATGGAACGATTCCTCCTTTCAAGCAACTCCATTTTGTTGAGGAGTATAAGCAATAGTTAACTATCATGTGATCCCATTTTATTTCAAGAACTCAGAGAATTATTTAGAGGTTAAATCCCCCCCTCGATCTGAGCAGAGGGTCTTTATAGAAGTCCCTGACTCCTTTTCAACAGATTTATTGAATTGCTGAAAGAAGCCAAATGCTTCAGATTTCAGTTGAAGAAAGAATACCCACATATTTCGTGAGTAATCATCCATGAATAACTGAAAATACCTCTTACCCCCACAACTATTGGGAGTGAATGGACCACACAGATAAGTGTGAATCAACTCCAGAGGTTTCTTTGCTCTTGTAGAGCTCCTTTCAAAAGGCACTCTATGCTGCTTTCTGCCAAGTAGTCAGAGCAAATTGGTAAAGTGGTAGAAAGGGAAGGAAGACCTTTTACCATTTCATACTTACTTAACTCAAGTAAGTAACCAGAACTCAAATGTCCATATCTCTTGTGCCATAGGGAAGTTGTCTCCTTTGTAGAGACTGTCATGGCTACATGTGGAGTAGAGATAGCATCTAAGGCAAATAAGCCATACTTATATGAAGCAGTGGTAATGTTCTTACCCCTCCCGGTAATAGAACAACACTTCTCGCCTCCCTCAGCACTAAAGTTCACAACCATAGCTTTGTCCAGAATTTGTGTGACTGACAACAAATTATTTGCCAATCCTAGAACATAGAGAACTTTGTCAATTTAACACTTGCCATCAAGAAAAGTGACTGAAATAGTACCTTCTCCCTAAACCTTGTAGGTTTTATCATCAGCAATAGTGACAGGTTTGCCCTCTTTGGCCTCAAAAGACTCAAACCATGATTTGTCACCAGTCATGTGCTTACTGGCTCCAGAATCAACATACCAGATAGGATTCGTCTGCTTGGACACTGTGGTAGTCATGAGAACTTTGTGGGCTCTCTCAGAATCTATGTCAGATTCTTCAATAGCAACATTCACTTGTTTTTTCTTTTGTGGTTTTTTCCAACCTTTCTGTTTTGATTGTTTATTCTTATGCCAACATCTGTTTGTATCATGACCCTCTTTGTCACAAATCTTGTAATATCACTTTTTCTGTTGAGGTTGTTGAGTTTGTTTCCCTTTTGAATCCTTTTGTGAATTCCCTCCCTTCTAAAAATTACCCTTATTCTGGGTCTGCCCTTTCCTGTTGATGTAGATGGCAGTGTTAGAAGAATCATCTCACTGTAGTTGGCGTGCCTCCTCCTCTTGAAGCATATTAACCAATTATACAAAAGTAAATTTCCATTGCGATACCTGTAGGGAAGTGATCAACACCCGATAAGAATCAGGTAAAGCTCTCAATACAATTGAGGTAAGGAGCTTGTCAGCAACTGGTTCTCCTAAAGAATTCAACTTTGCTTTCAATTCAGACATTGCAAAGAAAAAATTCAACTGTCTCCCCCTGCTTCATGCTTAGACTATGTAATTGAGATTGAAGAAATAGAATAGTGGAATAATTATTTCCCTCATATATAGTATTAAGGGCATCCCATGCCTCTTTACTATTTTCATAGTCAGCAATATGGGGTTGAACTTCATCAGCCACAACAAGCAAAATGAGCACCTTTGCTTTGTTGTCGAGCTTGTCAAAGTCTTTTTGAGAAGTAGATGGAGCTGTAGCACCAGCAATAGATGAAGGTCTTGTTGTTGCTCCAGATACAACATCCCATAAGTCATCCATGACTAGGATAACCTTCATCTTGTTTTTCCATGGTGTGTAATTAGGACCTTTCAACAATTGATGAGAATCAGTCATTAATTTTGTAGACATGGTGAAGGTTCCTTATAACACCAATTGGTCCCCATTTCGATATACCTTTTGCTAGGCCATTATACCATACAAAATACCCACCCTTACATGAGGGAAACTATAGGTATTTAGAAATATAAAAAAAAATCACCCGCCCTTACGTGAGGGAAACTATAGGTAATTTTTAGAGATCATACGATACGTGGTACTTAAGCAGTACTGAAAAGAAATAGTCTTGTTGATGGCACCTACCATAGAAAGTTTGCAATCCTCATGCATGGGGCATAACTTCCCCTAAACACTTTGGATTGTAGAACTTTCGTCAGGATTTACGCCTAAACACAAGAACTATTAGGGTAATGGATGGAGTAAAAAAAATGCAAAATGACAAACTTATCTCTCCTCAACGATTTATAGAGAACAAGCTCAGACATCATTTTGGTAGCTATATTAGGCGACGGATACAGTAGCGCAATCACGACAGCTTTACCTGTAAGTGCTAGCCAGAGGTATCACAAATATCGAACGCTGCAGTGCAATAAATTGCACGGATGGGTTTTAATTATTTCGGGGACTTAGGAGTGAATTTCATTTTAACTTTTAATGTTATAGTGCAAAAAATGAAATATGCAACATACAACATAAAAGTGCCCACGGAAATAACCCACTAGGTGTCGGGTGCAGCTGAAAATGCACCTTTACAATAATGCTAAATTTGCTTTTCAAAAAATTACTCACTTTCCCCCTTTGATTTTTGGAAAAAAAATACCCCCCTTTAAAAAAAATCTCTTAACAAAGCATTTTTTTTATAATTATTATATAGTTTTAAAGTTAAAAAATAATAATTTTAATTTATATAGTTTAAAAACTATTAAAAAATAAATTAAAATCAAATTTTAATTTATATAGTTTAAAAACTATTGAAAAATAAATTAAAATTAAAATTTTTAATTTAACTAAAAAATAATAATTAAAAAAAAAACTTTAGAATTTTTTTTTTACCTTTTTCTTTCCAAGGGGGGTCGACGGGATTTGAACCCCCGACCTGTAGGGTCCCTGAGCCTTACTGCACAGTCCACCACTAGGTGGAATAACAGGCTGATCCGAAAGGATCAGGGACCCCCTCCTATTTGAGGAGGGTCCCGTAACCCCTTCCCTTGTGCGACCGCCTGGCCGTGACTTCCTTCGTGGCTGGCGGCAGCGGTAGGATTCCTACGGTGGCGTCCGTAGCAGGTGGTAGTGGCGGCTGCAATAGGTTGTCACGGCAGTAGGGCGTCACACGACGACTGCTGCTGCAGGTGGCTGTGACTACTACAGGTGGCCGCGACTGCAGCAGGTGGCGCACACTGCCTGCATCGCACGTTGTGGGACGTGGTGGGGGGGCACGCACGTGTGATGAAAAAAATCACGCACGACGTCGTCAAGGGGGGGGGCATGCACATGATGAAAAAAATCATGCGCGACGTCACCGGGGGGGGCGTGATGAAAAAAAATCACGCGTGACGTCGTCGGGTGGGGAGGGGGGGCTGCGTGAAAAAAATCATGCGCAAGAGTGGCGCAGCACGGGTGGGGGGGGGGGGGGTCTGATTTTTTTTTTTAAATGCGTGCACAGAAAAAACATGCACAGAGAAAAAAAAATTTCTCAGACCAGCGTTGGAAAAAAAAAATAATGTTTTTATCTTCCAGCAATCTTTCGCTTCCTCCAAAAAAATCTTTTGCTTTCTCCAGGCAAGACCAGCTCTACAAAAAAAAATTGTCACCTCCTCTCTCTCTCACCCTTCTGGCTCTGATGCCATGTTGACGGAACGAACATAATTCCATTAAGAATAACTCATTTAAATAATACATTTCAGCTCTAAAATAAACCCGAAGGTTGTGGAACCACCCGAGGTAAAAATAGAGATTGTTATAGAAAATAACAATACGCCTAAATAAACCTAAATAATGAAATAAATAAAGATATCGATATGATATGCTAACATATATTGCCAAAAATAGAATCTCTTTTTCTTCACTATTTGAGAGTCTTTCATCACTGTCACTTGAAGCATTGCTTGATTTGTTAACATAGAAACTCTTCTTGTTCATTTGAAAGAACTTATTTTCATGCTTGCCTTGACCATAACTATTTTTATTTTCAATCCTGAATTTTCCTTCTTCATTTTTCTTATGATCATGTTTCTCTTCAATGCTACTACTTCCAAATTGTGGATAATTAGATGCATAGTGACCAAAATTACCAAAATTAAAATATTTCACAGTCTTCATACCTTTGTGCTTTCTTGAATCCTTATTATTCCTTCTCACATAGTTAGCTTCTTAATTACTACTTGACTCACCACTTTATTTTTGTTTCTTATCTTGTCTTCTTTGAAGCTTTGAAAGCTGCCTATTTCTCGGAATTGGGATCCTTTTCTATTCTCATCTCTTAAGTTGTAATAATTCCATGTAACTCATCCATAGTCAACTTATCAATATCTCTCCTTTTTTATAGCTGAAACCTTTGCATCATACCTTATAGGGAGTGATATTAATACTTTATGAGCAACATTTAAGTCTTCAATTTTGAATCCAATTCCACGCATGGTATTAACTACCTCATCCACATGAAGTAAGTATTTAGCAATATATTCCTCATATTCCATCTTCAAATCTTCAAACCTTTTCTTGTGATTTTATAGTTTTACCAACTTGACCTTATTATCTCCTTCATATGTTTACTTTTATTTATCCCATATCTCTTTTACTAATTTGTAGTGCATAACTTTCATAAATTTTGATTCACATAATCCACTTAAGATTCTATTCATAGCTTTGGTATTATTCACATGTAACTTCTTACCATCCTTATCTATGGCAGGATTAGTTGTAGGTGTGAACCCATCCTAAATAGACTGCCATTTTTCATATCCTTGAGCCATCAAGTAAGTCTTCATACTTATACTCCATAAAGCATAATTTTTCACATTGAACAATGTAGCCTTATTTTATGAAGATCCATTTTGAGATGCCATCTGTGTTCCTATAATATCTTCCTTCAAGCTGTTAAAATTTTTGAAGGAACCCATTCTGATACCAATTGAAAACATAAGCTTATACTAAGAGGGGGGGTGAACAGTATAAGATCAAATTTTACTTTTCTTTCCCAAACAATATTATCCAATGTTATCAATTACAATATCAATAACAATAGTAAAAATAATGCACAAATCATTAGACACATGAGAAACACAAATATAATGTGGTTCACCCAATATGGATTACATCCATAGAGAAAATATTTCTTCTAAATATTCTCAACAAAAATCTTGGGAATCAATTCCCTATTACAATGTTTATGGACCTCTATCCAAATGAGATCTCAATATCCAATACTCTGGTTTGTGGATATATTTCCATAGGAGAACTCTATCCCCTTTGATCTAGTTTGTGGATATCTCTCCATAGGATAACTCTATCCCCTCTACTCTAGTTTGTGGATCTCTCTCCATAGGAGAACTCGAACCCCTCTACTCTGGCTTGTGGATCTCTTTCCACATGAGAACTCTATCCCATTTTATCTGGTTTATGGATATCTCTCCATGGGATAACTCTAACCCCCCTACTTTGGTTTATGGATATCTCTCCACAAAAGACAATTTTCCCTTCAACTAATTCTTGGACCTCTATCCACAGGAGAACTCTAGCCCCTCAGTTTATTTGTGGATCTCTATCCACTAGAGAACTTTATCCCCTCTCTGGTTCGTGGATATCTATCCATAGGAGACTCCTCTCCTTTTCTTTGGTCAAATCCAAAGCCTGATCAAATCTCTACTCCAGTTTACCTCAAGCCTTCATGCAAGGCTTTCTCAAATCAGCAACCAAACTTGCTCTCAATTCTTTCGTAAATATGCCTTAATCCTTAAAACAAAGGCCTGCTCAAAAATACAACTAAACCAACTCTTAATGCTATCCCAAATTTTCACCAATCCTTATCACAAGGCTAGCACAAATCTACTCCAACTCTACTCTTAAATATATCTTAAATTTGTACACATTATATGCAAAAATTTGTTTCAAGTCTACTCTCTATCTCTACCCAAATTTGCACCAAACCTCATTACAAGGCTAGCACAAGTCTGCTCTCTATTACTGCCCAAATCTACTTCAAGTCTTCTCACAAGACTTGCTCAAATCTGCCTTAAGTCTTCTCATAAGACTTGCTCAAATCTACCTCAATGCTGCTTTCTGAATATGCTCAAGTATTTCCAAATCTTGCATACAAACAGTGCTTACATCTCTTTCAAAAATACTTTCTTCAACTAGACAAATCAAAAAAATTCTACTTAGAATTTGTTTAAACTCTGGAACATATAGAGAATGATATGCACTATCAAATACTCAATATGTTCTTCACATTCACAAATCTTACATTCATCTAATAAAATTTCCACCTCTTGCAAAATCCCCTTTCAAATCAAATCAAACTAGTGTATAACTTGCTTCACAAAATTGGTCTATATTTCTTGCAAATTTGCTCTCAATGATCAAACACAATAATGCACAACTGCTTCACAAATTCTTCCAAGAAGAATGCACAATTTTTTCTCAAAATCCTAACTCAAGTGTTTTCAAATTCACTAGTCAATGATGCACATTTGTTTTCAAAACATAGCTAAAATAATTCCAACAATACACACTAATCAACCCTTTTATATTGACCTTATAATTCTGAAATATTTTCTCAACCAAATAGAGAAGTAATAATGTCAACATACCTCTCACTTTGCTTTGATGAAAAATGCCCTCCAAACCTGTTCCAAAATAATTTCCTTTTTGCCACTTTAAGAAGTTAGCCAATATTCTTTTCAAATCAAATGCAATAACCTTGTTGAGTGGTGTTTTCACCCAATTGTGAAAGCACACTCTCCGATAGGATCTGAGTCTCAAAATCCTCTGCTTGCAAAGAGATTATGACAAAATAATTTCTCCAAGGTTCCTGTTATGCTGGTTCTTTGTTTACCAATGATGTTGTTCAAGTGAAATGCTAGGAATACCTTAGGGTTACAAGTGGATATTGTTGGTTTGGCTTTCATACGCACCCTGCGAAGGATGAGCAGGAAGCTCCGGAGACACCCACGGGACGAATCCCACTCACTTTAAGATCTAGCTGGTTATCCAAGGTGCGAGTTACAGAGTCGGGTCGAATGTCTATTCACTCTTTTCCACTTCTGGAATAGATTTCAATATGGACTGTCTGTTACCTTACAGGGGGTTCCTGAACTTGTTCAGTAGTTGCAGAAGTTGTTACTTGTTAACAATCAGGTTTTGAAATTGATTCTTGATCTGGCTCTCATGGGTCAGCAGATTTAAATAAAAGGCAAATAAAGAAAATAAAAATGGATCATTCACGGTAAGCAAAGAGAGGGTAGGGTAAGGCAGAAAGGGAAGTTTATCAAACTTTAAACTGTAAAACTTAAACTGTCAATTTTATCTATACTACTAGCTTCACAACAGAACAAATCAAAGAAGAAAGCATCCAAATTTCTAATATCACTTTCAACTAAGAGCACAAGGCAAGATGGGACAGATCTAGCAAAAAATTATAAATCGAAGGGAAGTTGGTTAAAACTGGTATCTTTCACCGGCAGCCTAGTTCACACAGTGAAGACAGAGCAATTAGAACAAACTTGAACCTCAAATCTATAATTTCCCCTAGCAGACAATAGAACAACTGAAGCCTAACAACATATTTAAACTTGATAATGGCATAGTTACAGCATATATCTAACAAAATTAAATGTAATGGATAACATAAGAAGATACACTTATCACAGATCTATAAAATATTAGGCTCTTGGCCATGCTACCATAGAAAATAGCAAAAGCACATGAACTCCCAGTCCAGAAAACAAAGGATTTCACAAAATTTGCAAGAAATTGCTTATAAGCCTTTTATTTCTAAGTCTCCGCCTCCTGCGATTACATTTAGAACTTGTATTTATAGACTCAGGATAGACCCTGATATTTTCAAAAAATATCTTTTCTTAACTGCAAATCTTATCATCTTAAACCCTAGGACCGGGTTTTACAATAAAAGCCATTTTAAAACAAAGACTGGATAAAACCTAACCCTTCTGCAAATCAGGGCAGTCAGCTGTCATAAATGGAGAAGATAGAATCAAATGCAGCTTGCATTCACCCGCAACTACAAATAAATGCCTTCATTAATTTCGTTGGTGAGCCGGATGAGTCACCACTTCTCCGCTATTCCATCTCTACAAATCTATCCCGAAGTTGAAAATATCTGCCTGCTATTAATTCTGCCATAAATCCTCATTGAATGCCTTCACCGATAAAATCTGGCAGCTGCTTAGTCATTTGTGGACAGATCTGTAAATACTGGAATGAAACATCAACTCTCGGCACCTTCCTTTTCAACATGGCCACCTTTAATTAAATTGCATTTGACTTTGTCTTTATGGCCATTTTACCGCTATCCCGTAAGTGACAGATGGACTCCTGCATGAAAGACAAAAAGCTTAGATTAGCAATTTAATAAACATTAAATCAATACTTTAACATTAACACATATCAAAATCCTAATATTTCTTGCACGTCGGCCTCTGTTTCATCTGATACGTGTCTTGACACATGTCACTATCCCAGGACGCCTTCTGTTTATAGCTGTTTTGCATTTTCAGGCCTTTCATGTAACTTTCTCTCTCCTATCGCGATTCTACGACATGTCGCGATTTCGCGACATGTCACGAAATCGCGACGTCCCTGGCGCTAGCAGCTCTTCTTCCCAACTTGGTCGCGAAAATGCGACATGTCGCGAAATCGTGACACCTTCCTGGCCGCCGCACAACCTTTCCTTTGCAAGCCGCGATACTGCGACATGTCGCGAAATCGCAACCATTTTCATACTTAGCCAATTTTTTATTCTTGCAACCCTTCTTCTCTCTCCTGACGCAAAATTGTGACATGTCATGATTTCGTGACATGTCACAAAATCGCGCCCTTCCGCACAACTTTCCTTCTCTCTCCTCTTGTCGGTAGCGATTTCGCGACGGTTTCCAAAAATGGAAACGTCGCGATATCGCGATACTTCCAAAAATGGAAAGTGTCGCAATTTCGCTACACTTTTTCGACTTAGCTACTTTTGCCAAAATTCGTCGCGATATCGCGACATTTCCGAAAATGGAAGTGTCGTGATATCACGACACTACCAAAAGTGGAAAGTTTTGGTTTTCAGTGAATTTATGCAACTGTTTTCTGGATTTTTCTTGGTACCGATGCGAGATTTTCTTTGTGCATGAATGATTCTAGCATGTAGAAAGTTAAGCTTGAAATAACAATGCTAGAAAGACTTGGAAAAAGGCACAACTTTAACAAAGAGGCAAGCAAAATTGGATTTAAACTTGAAAATTATCAAGAGGGTCCCTGCTGCAAAAATGGAAGTTCAGGGCTTTCTAAGGATGGAATCTCATTTTTCAGTGGGGGTGTGTTGCTTCTCAACAGATATTAACAAGGGGCCTGGTGATTTATTTTATTTTGAATTACAATGGACTCACAGTAAGAGAGATGAATCTATTTGGATTTCAAGCTTTGGTAGATTTTCAATTATTTATTTGAATGACAGTGAAAAAATGCATGAACAAAAAATAAATGATTGAAAATAAAGAAAGGCAAATAAAAATGAATGAAACTAAACTACGGCCAGAGTGCTATCATCTAGATTGATAAAATCAAAGACAATGAGGTTTCTACATGCAACCTAACCTATTGAACTTGCAAATTTGCACAATCCAGATAAGCTAGGTGCGGGTTTCTAGGGTTTTACTATAATTTCAAATTTTAGGCGTTCGCATGAAGCAACCGAGAGAACTCGCATTAAACTCCATCTATAAACCTTAAAATCTGAAATGGGAAGATAAACATTAAATCATGCATGCAAAAATGACTCCTTTCTCATCAATGAGATGCCAACTCTCTGTATTTCTGTATTAAAATGGTATATCAGTTACAATAACAGAATGTTCCAGGTATAACAAATATAGAACAAATGAAGGAAATTGCTCCAAGTGCAGGCCCAAAATGGCTTTGCAACCCTTGTCTCTGCAACTCTGCTAGTAGCAATTTCCAACCCTCTGTTCAATCTGCACTTCTGATTTTATACTGTCTGGTGTGGTCCTTCGATTCACCCTGCGTCGCTTTTTTTCATCTTCCAGAATGCGTCTTTTCAAATTCCTTGCCTTTTTGTTGCTTTTGATTCATGCTCGATGCCAAAACATTCGAAATATTTTGTTGCATGTAACGCTTCTGCAACTCTGACACCTGTATGCCACGTGTCTCATGCTTTCTGCACCTTCTGTAACAGTCCCATGTAAATCGTGACGTTTTCATGCATGCAGCTTGTTCCTCTGCCAACACAGCAAAAATGAAATAGGTCGCGATATCACGACATTTTTCGGCCAACATCCTTCTTGCCTTCTTGCCCAACGAAAACGTGACATGTTGCAAAATCGCGACATGTCGTGAAATCGTGACATGTCACGAAATCGCGACGCCTTTCTTTTTCGTAAACTCTCGGCCACAACCTGTTGCGATTTCGCGACATTTTTCACTCGACACTCCTTCGGCTGCAACCTGTCGTGATTTCACGACGTTTTTCACTCGGCACTCCTTCGGCCGCAACCTGTCACGATTTCGTGATGTTTTTCACTCGGCACTCCTTCGGCTGCAACCTGTCATGATTTCGTGACATTTTTCACTCGACACTCCTTCGATTGCAACCTATCGCGATTTCACGACGTTTTTCACTCAACACTCCTTCGGCCGTAATCTATCGTGATTTCGTGACGTTTTTCACTCGGCACTCCTTCGCTGCTTTGGGGTCGCGAAACCATGACCTGTCGCAATTTTGCGATGCTTTTTCGCTTCATCCCCCCTTCGCTGCTTTCTGTCGTGATTTCATGACCATTTTTGCGCTTCATGCCTTCCGATCGATTCTGTCGTGATTTCACGACCATTTTTGTGCTTCATGCCTTTCGGTCGATTCTGTCACGATTTCGTGACCATTTTTGTGCTTCATGCCTTTCGGTCGATTCTATCGTGATTTCGCAACAATTTTTGCACTTCATGCCTTCCGCCTACCTGCAAGCCACAAAAATCAAACACGTCACGATTTCATGATGGTTCTGCCCACCTACTACCGCTGACTACGTTGACCGTGATTTTGTGACACATCGTGATTTTGCTATGCCTTTCTGCTTTGTGCCCCATTTGTCGCTTCCTGTCACGATTTTGCGACATTTTTCTGCTTTGCCCTGTTTGACTGGTTTGACCCATGATTTTGTGACATGTCACAATTTTGCTACGCATTTCTACTTTGCCTTTATCTCTCCTCTTTCGACCGTGACAGAGCAACATGTCACGATTTCGCAACACTTTTCTATTTTCGATAGCGATCGCACAACACGTCGTGATTTTACGACACTTTTCTAGTTTCGACCGCGACGGAGCAACATGTCGCGATTTCGCGACACTTTTTTGTTTTCGGCAGCGACCGTGCAACACGTCATGATTTCACAAAACTTTTCTATTTTTTGCAACGACCGCGCAACACGTCGCGATTTCGTGACACTTTTCTGGTTTCGGCCGCGACGGAGCAACATGTCGCGATTTCGCGACACTTTTCTTCCTTATGCAATTTTGCCCCTTTTCTTCATTTTTAGCATCTGGGTCACTGAGATTTTCTTTGAAAGCCTGCAAAAAAGGTGGGTCCCCAATTTTGGGGTGTTTTGTGGATCAGCCACAACAAATGGCGACTCTGCTATCAAATGCTCTTGAGCATTTTAGTGAGAACCCAACCTGAAACATATACAAACTCAAAAATATGTGTTAACACAAGCAATATAAAAAAATGCCCAAAGATCAGAAGTACATGAATCATCAAAATCATCAAGTATTAGCTTAGTGTGTGCAATGAATTTCATTCCTTATCATTTGAAATTGATCAACATTCCATTGTCAGTTTTGCATGAATGCATATGTGAGATTGTGAATGATTTGTGTAACCTAATGAATATGCTAGGAGATTTTGCTTTTATAAAAGGCATAGTATTTCTTCTAGTATTATGTACAAACATTCAAGATTGCCAAACCCTCTTAGGATCCACTAATTAATTGCCTTATTATATCCCAAAGTTGGTTATGAGTCCCTACTATCTTGAACCCATGTGCAAGTGAATGTGAAATCAAAATTTTGGGGAGTCAGATTTCCAACCTAACCGAGATGGGAGTTTAACCCTATCCTTACTATTCTGATTTAGAGTTCATTACCTCACTTTGAGCAAAATAATTTAACCAATTATGGAAGAAATGGTCATGCTAGTCTAACCCTTTGGACAATCAGTGGTCTTGTTTTTTAGACAAGACATGTTGCCATGCATGGGCACACTTAACCCCACAATCCAAAACTTATCTTCATTTCTTTCGACCTTGGGGATGACTACCCATCCTTTGCAGAGGACAAGTAGTACGATCCTTCCAATCCAAAATAAAGGTGAGGTGGGAAAAATTAACTTTTTTACTTCTTGGACCTTGGGGATGACTACCCATCCTTGCTAGGGACATGTAGTACAATCCTTCCAATCCAAGCTTTGGATAAAAATGGAAAATATTAATTTATTGCTTAGACCTTGGGGATGACTACCCATCCTTTGCAGAGGACAAGTTGTACGATCCTTCCAATCCAAGACTTATTATGAAATGAGACATAAGAGCTTTGGGGAATCATATTCTCAACCTAAGCGAGATGAGAATTTATGCCCTATCCTTACTACTCCATGTAGGTCAAATCAAAGCTTTGGGGAATTGGATCCTCAACCTAAGTTCGATGAGGATTTAACCCTATCCTTACTACTCGATTTTAGACTTTAAGCTCTATGGAAGTGGTCAAAACCACTGTTTTAAGGATCATGTTGCATAATAGGATAGACATGAAAAACATCTTTCGCCCAACCTTTTCTTCCAAGTTAGGTTTTTATCATTTTGCTCAAGATCCTTTTTAATGTGTAAGACGTGCTTGGTTCTAGATATCTCAAGACTCAGTTTCCAACCTTAAGATTTTTCTTACATTTATGTTATAACACAACCCTAAGAGGATTTGACATACTTTAATGAATTGTACCTAAGATGCATATGCAACTAAGATGGAATGTATATGTAAAGTGAGATGTAACATGAATGCATTATATCTTGAATTGCAAATGAAATATTTGCCATACAAAACTGACTACTTCATGCATCACAAACTTCAAATGATATAACTTAAGATGTTTGTGTTACTTGTGGAGCTTTTACAAGACAATTCCAATATTTCATATTCTCCTAGTCTCAAGCATAAGTTGACATCTCAAATTTTTTATTATTATTATTTTTTAATTTATTTTTTTTATTTTTTTTATCAAAATAAACAAAACATGTCAATTGAAATCAAATCCACAACCAAAATCCTAGCTAGACTAACAATCCTAAACAATGAAAACAAAATCTGAAAATCCCCACCAAAACCAAAAGAATAACATCAAACTCCCATAACCTAAGGGCTAAAATAATGCTTCAAAATCTGCCCATTAACCGGTAGCATAAAATCTTTCCCTTCTAAATTTTTTAGCCTAAAAGTATTTTTTTTGAGAATTTCTGAAATCTGATAGGGGCCCAACCAAAGACAATCAAACTTTTGATGATTCCCTTTTCTGAAATCTCGAAAAGCTTGCACCTCCTATTCCAAAATTTCATCTTCTTCTTCCTCACTCTCACCTTCTTGATGATATACAGTTTCCATCACCATAATGTTATCATCTTGATGTTGCGATGGACCCTCATTTGATACCAGTTCTAAATCATCAACTTGTGCCTAAAGACAATGAGTGTATCTAGAAATTTTAGGACAATTCCTCTCATTGTGTTCTTTTGTGTTGTGCAACCTACACCCCATTTCCCATGCCAAATCTGAAAGATTCAAAAGGGAATTGGATTGACTAGGTCCTGTAGAAGTATCTAGTTGATTAGCAATGGGAGCGGGTACTCCCCCATTGTTTGGATTTGTATTCCAATGTCTCCCTCTATTGTTAAAATTTTGATTTGAATGAGGGGCATGGGATTCATACTTCTGCTTTTGAACCATGTCATTGCTCAGTTTATGAACTATTTTCTTGAGCTCTCCGACCTCTGAATAAATCTCCTTCGATGGAATCACATTGTTGTTAACCCTGGTTGGATTTGCATAATTGGTGGGGTCTTAATTCAACATTTGGGTCAGGTTTTGAGGAATTTGATTCCTGTATGGATTAACACTTTGAATCAGAGTTGGATTTGGGAAAGGAACTATAGCCTGAGAATTAACTTGGCTGGTTCCTTGCATAGTCGATTGACTATTCTGTAGAAATGCGGGAACAGGTGGAATGGATGTAATTGGTTGGATTGGAATGGGTGCATACGTAGGTTCCGGTGGATATAGCTGCTGATATGGGAAGGCATTCATGCTAGGTATTTGTAGTGCCATGATCTGATTTGCCAAGGGAGCTTGACCATATGGAGCATACTGTCCCATCATAGGCATCTGGGGAAACCCATAGCCCTATGGTGTCATTTGCTGCTTGATGGTCATGGCTTCATTATAGGCTAGAGCTAGCGTGGTGACTTGAGGATTTCGTCTTGCAAACATAGCTGTCATGGGGTCCAATGACCCAAAATATATCTGCAAAGCCACTGCGGGATCGATGGCAAAATGCCGAAATGCTCTATTATAGCACTTATGGAATTTCTGATTAAATGTTCTGATAGGTTCACCCTGGCCCCTTTTGCATGTAATGAATTGATTGTAAATGGTTGCGGGATCCAAAGGTGACCTGAACTGATTAACAAAGGTGTTCTCCATTTGCGTCCATGAAGTGATTGAACCAGTTGGTAAGCATATATACCATTCATATGCTATTGGATCTAAGCTCATGGGGAAAAGTCTGCAAGCCACATCCTCATGTTGGACTTGCAACCTAATTAAAACATCCCTATAGGCTTGGATATGTTCTTCTACTGTTCTTAGGCCATATGGTTTGTATTTAGGCAAAAATATTTCTATGTTCTTGGGGATTTCATGGATATCCCCGACAATGTTCAAAGGAATATTATTAGCTCCATACCAAGGAGCTGCTGGAGGTTGAGCCATTTGACTCAAAATCGATGAGGACAACCCTACAAGAGCAGTAGAAATATTACTGACAATAGGCACACTAGGGGCAACTGATGTCACTGGTGTAGGTCCACTCGATGTTCCTAGAGAAAAAAGGGCTTTTGTGACTGGTAAGCTTACGACTTGCTTGGTTTTGTTCTTGGGAGTACTAGTAAGGTCATGAAAAATGGTTTCCCCGATTGTTTGGGACCTGGTCGCAATACGACGCGGTGGGTCCAGCCTGCCCGATGAAACCCTCGATTATTTCAAAGAAAACCTGCAAAAAGAAAAACAAAAGCTGTAGTTTAGCTATTTGTGAGATTTAAAAGATGATTTCAAAATCAAATCAAAGAGATATTACTCGTGTATGAAAATCAAAATAAAGTAAACCAATTCGGGCCCTCCTTCTAGTGCCAATCTGTTGAGTGGTGTTTTCACCCAATTGTGAAAGCACACTCTCCGATAGGATCTGAGTCCCAAAATCCTCTGCTTGCAAAGAGATTATGACAAAATAATTTCTCCAAGGTTCCTGTTATGCTGGTTCTTTGTTTACCAATGATGTTGTTCAATTGAAATGCTAGGAATACCTTAGGGTTACAAGTGGATATTAACAAGGGGCTTGGTGATTTATTTTATTTTGAATTACAATGGACTCATAGTAAGAGAGATGAATCTATTTGGATTTCAAGCTCTGGTAGATTTTCAATTATTTATTTGAATGACAGTGAAAAAATGCATGAACAAAAAATAAATGATTGAAAATAAAGAAAGGCAAATAAAAATGAATGAAACTAAACTACGGCCAGAGTGCTATCATCTAGATTGATAAAATCGAAGACAATGAGGTTTTTGCATGCAACCTAACCTATTGAACCTGCAAATTTGCACAATCCAGATAAGCTAGGTGCGGGTTTCTAAGGTTTTACTGTAATTTCAAATTTTAGGCATTCGCATGAAGCAACCGAGAGAACTCGCATTAAACTCCATCTATAAACCTTAAAATCTGAAAGGGGAAGATAAACATTAAATCATGCATGCAAAAATGACTCCTTTCTCATCAATGAGATGCCAACTCTCTGTATTTCTATATTAAAATGGTATATCAGTTACAATGACAAAATGTTCCAGGTATAACAAATCCAGAACAAATGAAGAAAATTGCTCCAAGTGCAGGCCCAGAATGGCTTTGCAACCCTTGTCTCTGCAACTCTTCTAGTAGCAATTTCCAACCCTCTGTTCAATTTGTGCTTTTGATTTTATACTGTCTGGCACGGCTCTTCGATTCACCCTACGTCGCTTCGTTTCATCTTTCAGAATGCGTCTTTTCAAATTCCCTACCTTTTCGTTGCTTTTAATTCATGCTCGATGCTGAAACATTCAAAATATTCTATTGCATGTAACGCTTCTGCAACTCTGACACCTGTATGCCACGTGTCTCACGCTTTCTGCACCTTCTGTAATGGTCCCATGTAAATCATGACATTTTCATGCATGCAGCTTGTTCCTCTGCCAACACAGCAAAAATGAAACAGGTCGCGATATCACGACGTTTTTCGGCCAACAGCCTTGCCTTCTTGCCCAGCGAAAACGTGACATGTCATGAAATCATGACATGTCACAAAATCATGATGCCTTTCTTTTTCGTACACTCTCGGCCGCAACCTATCGTGATTTCATGACATTTTTCACTCAGCACTCCTTTGGCTGCAACCTGTCATGATTTCGTGATGTTTTTCACTCGGCACTCCTTCGGCTGCAACCTGTCGCGATTTCACAACATTTTTCACTCGGCACTCCTTCGGCTGCAACCTATCACGATTTCATGACGTTTTTCACTCGGCACTCCTTCGGCTACAACCTGTCGTGATTTTACGACGTTTTTCACTCGGCACTCCTTCGACTGCAACTTGTCGTGATTTCGTGATGTTTTTCACTCGGCACTCCTTCGACTGCAACCTATGGCGATTTCACGATGTTTTTCAGTCGGCACTCCTTTAGCCGCAATCTATCATGATTTCATGACGTTTTTCACTCGGCACTCCTTCGCTGCTTTGGGGCCGCGAAACCATGACCTATCGTGATTTCGTGATGCTTTTTCGCTTCATCCCCCCTTCGCTGCTTTCTGTCATGATTTCACGACCATTTTTGCGCTTCATGCCTTTCGGTCGATTCTGTCGTGATTTCGTGACCATTTTTGTGCTTCATGCCTTCTGATCGATTCTGTCGCGATTTTGTGACCATTTTTGTGCTTCATGCCTTTCGGTCGATTCTGTCGTGATTTTGCGACCATTTTTGCGCTTCATGCCTTCCGCCTGCCTGCAAGCCGCGAAAATCAAACACGTCATGATTTTATGACGGTTCTGCCCACCTGCTGCTGCTGACTGCGTTGACCGCGATTTTATGACACGTCATGATTTTGCTACGCCTTTCTGCTTCGTGCCCCGTTTGCCGCTTCCTGTCGTGATTTCGCAACATTTTTCTGCTTTGCCCTATTTGACTGGTTTGACCTGCGATTTTGTGACATGTCACGATTTCGCTACACCTTTCTACTTCACCTTTCTCTCTCCTCTTTCGGTCGTGACGGAGCAACATGTCGCGATTTTGTGACACTTTTCTGTTTTCGGCGACGACCGCGCAACATGTCACGATTTCGTGACACTTTTCTATTTTCGACAGCGACTGCGCAACACGTCGCGATTTTGTGACACTTTTCTGTTTTTGGCAGTGACCGCGCAACATGTCGCGATTTCGCGACACTTTTTTGGTTTCGGCCGCGACGGAGCAACATGTCGCGATTTCGTGACAATTTTCTTCCTTATGCAATTTTGCCCCTTTTTTTTTATTTTTAGCAACTGGGTCACTGAGATTTTCTTTGAAAGCCTGCAAAAAAGGTGGGTCCCCAATTTTTGGGTGTGTTGTGGATCAGCCACAACAAACCTTTATTCAAATTTTTGCACAAAATTATCCTCTTTTTATTTTCTCGAAACAAAGATTTTAATTGAAGAATAAAAACCTTTTAATTTTCCTTCACCATGCAAAAATTACACACAATAATTTTACCATAAGATACCTTATAGCTCCTACTTAAAAAAACACACAATCATAAAATAAAAAAATCCTTATCACACCTTATTTCTCCTTCTAAAAATATTTGAAATTATAATATCAACAACCCTTTTCATACCTTATTTCTCCTTCCAAAAGATGTAAATTACAACACCAAAAGACCCTTTACACAAATTTATTTCTATATCAAATATGCAAATATTAAATACCAGCTTAACTTTATAACTCCACAAAAATAAAAATACCAATTAAAAAATTTAAATGCCTCCTTATAATTTTTCCTCAATGTGACTCAAACCTCTCACCTCATGAGAGCAAAGCGTCCAACCAAGGGGACATGACCGACTGTGCTAACGCAGCTCATGAGAGCTCTAAGGTATCAATCGCCTTTTATTTTATTTTGTTTTGTGCTTTACCTGAACCAAAATAAGAGGTCTACAATGGGTTTCAAACCCAAAACCTCCTCCTCACAATGCCTTCACATCGGCTCAGCCACATGCTGGTCTAGCTAGCTATACGGGTTAAAATGTGTACTTGTTTGAATATGAAACCTTCACTTTTGCCTCAAAGGACTGCGCTTTCTCTTCTTTTTTCTTCTCTACCGAATGCATCGAATGTCGAGCGAGTTATACACAATTTTTGAACACCATGCAAAATGACCTTAGGCACTAATATTTATATGTTTGATTTGGTATTCGTCAACGTCGATGCCACCTTTGTTTTTTCACCCATATGACGTTAGCCATTTTATTCAAAAATAATTTGAGTTTGTATTCAATTTCTTGGTGCTAAAATATAATTTAAAAACTTTATATTATAATAAAAATATTTTAATATTGCTCCTTTTTAACCTTGCCTTTATAATTAATATTATTGCCTGCAATAATATTAATAATAGTAATTTTTTTGAGCCTTGCCTTCACATTTAATATTATTACCGTCAATAATATTAATTCTTTTGAACCTTACCTTTATATCTTTTTAAACCTTGCCTTCATATTATCTTAAACCTTACCTTCAATTTAGACCATTGTTCCAAAGAGCTTTTAAACATTTTGTCCTTCATTATAATATTCAAAATGTACATATTATAATTATTTTCTTCAACCAATATTATAATAATAAATATTGTATTATTATCAATAACAACCACTAGCATCTTCTCTTTTGACATCAAACTATGACATCAATGACAACACACTATACTCAAAATTTCCAATAAAGCAACTAGAGGATCACCCATTTGCAGATGCTAAACACATGGTCCCTGTCAAGACTAAGAAAAATGTAGATAGGGATCCCAAGCTACTAAAATAGGTACACAGGGTACCAAACCCTCTTTTGAAAGCCACAACACTCTCCAAGCTAAGATAACCAAAAGCCAACCAACACCAATGGGCACCAGGGGAAGAATCTCTAGGATGGTCCAAACAGGCTACAATATTCAAGTTTGAGATGGGAAAATCCTTCCTCGGATGCTCCAAAAAGATCTCGCGGGGGCCTAAAAAAGAATCCAGCCCAAGAAGATCCTGAAAAGATCTTCCTAGCTAGGGGAACATAGGCCTGAAGTAGGGAGAGTGGGAAAATCGAAACGGGGACCATCTGCCTATAGTGGGAGCCTCTTGCTCTCCATTAGAATTTTTTATAATGACACAATTCTAATGATTACTAAATTAAAAACTCTAATGATTACTAAATTAGAGTTTTTAATTTAGTAATAATTAGAGGTATATCATTATTAGGAGTTAACAAAATATATTTCTCTTATGAGAAATATGAATATTCATATCTCCCAAATGAATGAAAAGTACAAGGATATGAATAGTTAGATGACGTTGAAATGTCAAGAGCCATTACAAAGGTTATATTTATAGCAAGCATATGAGATGTATGTGTTGTAAAATTTTTAGTACTTCATTGGTACTAGACTCCAAAGTTTATAATATATGATAATATAGCAAGTTTACTTGAATTTTTATGTATATCATTTATTGTGAATTTAATATTGATATTGATATTATTGTGAGAATATAGCTTATATGATAATAGTGGTATCAAATCCATATTTTGAGTGCTTGGGAGAAAGAAAATGTTTGTGAGAAAGGCCAAAAAAGTGAACAAGTTGAAAGAAATTACATAAGGAGAGATTGCTCCTTGGTGAGATAGACATTGGAAATGTTGCAAGAGGAACAAAGGTTGAAAGTATCCACTACTGGAAATTTTTTGCAGGTTGAAATTCTCAAACAATAGGTGCTCAAATAAAATTGTAGTAAAGAAGACAAGTGTAAGTTCTACTTAAAGAAGAGTGTTGTAGAGAATACTTTTGAACCAGAGAGAAAGTGGACAATAGATGATTGGAGAGGAATTGATAGCACCTAATAAATATAACTACATGATAAGCATGAAGAACTTGTAAAATAGACAAGCATGTTGGCATGCAGAAGGAGGATGAGGACATATAAAAAGTTGAATATGTTGGAAGAGCATTGAAGGAGTTGAAGATAACAAAGATAAAGTCATTGGAGAAGGTAAACATTGCTAGAAATACTGCATTAAAGCAACCAAATTTCAAACGGATCCCCTCCAAAGTAAAAATACTCAGATCAATATTGCATTTTTTGAAAAATAATTTCCAAGGTATTATTGTTTGAGTTTGTGCCTATCTAGAGGTTTTGAGTGATTGCTAAGGTGTAAAATTACCATACTCTACATTGTTTTTCAGCATTAGGTGAAGGCTAAAAAGTGAGCAAATTTAAAGTGGAGAAGTTAATTTAAAAAAAGAGAGGTAGATTTAAATAAGAATTTAAAAATAATATATTAAATTATTGAAAAGGGTATTTATTAATGAGAACAAGGTGGAAATTTATTCAAAAAAAAAGAAAATTTGAAATATTTGAAAATAATTTGAAAGTGAAGAATTGAAAAGTGGAAATTGAAAGGAAAGGATAGGGAAATTTTATTAATTAAAAATTAAAATATTAAAATAAAATAAGATTAAAGTTGAAAAATTTAAGTAGGAATCATTAATCAAAAGGAGAATATAGTTTGGTGAAAAAATTTAGGAGATTAATTAGTGAAGAAAATAAGGGATTTAAAAGGATTTCTACTTTATTATTAAGAGAATTAAGATAAAAAAAATTCCTATCATCCAAGCCAATTTACAAATGAATCCAATACCTATATTAAAAATTTCTAAAAACATCATGGCAAATACAAAGATATTTCTTCAGAGCCACGGTTACTAGAAGGACCAAATTTTACTCCATGGAAAAATAAGATGAAATCAATATTTGTTGTCAAAAATATTTGGGAATCAGTTACTAGAGATAAAACCAATCCAAAATATGCCATAGGCAAACAAAAATATAAATAAGATGATGTGAATGCACTTATGCTAATAACATTTGGTATATTAGATGATATTCATGCACACATAAGTGAGGTTGAAACTTCAAAAAATATTTAGAATAAACTTAGCATCATATTTGAGGTGAAGAATGAAGCCACTATTTTGCACTTGTAGTCATAATTCTATTCACTAAAATTTCATGATGGAGAAAACATAGAACATTTCCTTAGAAGAATAGAAGATTTAAAGTGAAGGCTACAAACTATGTGAGAGAAAGTAGAAGAAATTTTTCTTGTCCAAGTTACACTTAAAGCACTTCTAGAAACATTAAAAAAATTGGTTGTCTCTCCAAGTACTAAAATAAATAGTTTTATTTGATGAATTGGTTAACATACTTCAAGAATATGAAATAGAAAACCAAGCAAGAGATGAAATGACAAACAATGCTTTTATTTTAGCAAAAATATTACCAAATAACACAAGAAACTCTATTACCTCATCATCACAACATCATCTAGAATGGAAAATAAGATATTGCCATATATGTAATAAAGAAGGTCATATAACAAGATATTGTAAATATAATTTTCTAAATCAATGGAATCAAATGGTGTCATACCCCACCTTGGCAAGACTCAATTATGAAATAGTATTTATATTGAATAATGTTTCAATGCTTTATGATTATGCAATGTTTATATTGATTTTTATTTATGGAATATGGTACTACTAATGTTTGGGTTTGGATACAAGACCAAGTACATCTGTGGGTAGAAGAGATAGCATCGACCATCGAGAACATGGTACTTGAAATGGGAGATGATGATTACGATAGCTCAAGGTAACATGAATGACTACCTCATATAGGTATGCATTCTTGCTTTAAGGTGATTTTCAACAATCCAACCATCCTTAGACATAGTTGGTAACCTAAAAGTTACCATAAACCTTTGGCTAGGATAGACGATTGGATAGCGATGACTTCACCCACCCTTATTTGATGAATTTAACTACTCGTTGTTTGTTTGCATGTGTGTTGTGTGTAAGAGGATTTGGTAAAGTGTCCCCTTCAAAAAGGACTAATGGATATAGATGTTCCATTAATCCTTAGACCAATTACCGTACTAATATTTAATATTAGTATAGGTATTTTATTTGAATAAGGAATAATCAATGACCTTTATGGTTGAATTAAATTGAATTCAATATCATAAATAGTAATGCTTTGAAGTTCTATTTTAATATTACGTTTTACCTTTTAATTAGATAAATAAATGAATAGCTTTATATTTTATAAATTAAATAAATAAAAGAATAGCTTTATAAATGAAATATAGAAACAAATGGATTTGCATTTAAGACAAGATATTTGGAAAAAAGGGAAGAACTATTTTTAAATTTAAATATCCCCTTTTTGGCCACCTTGGGTAAGGATGGCATTACTCTTGGTAGGTTGCATTTATGTTAAAATTGATACTTTGGGGAAAGGGTAGATGGATATTCTTGGTTAAGAAGGTCAAAGAAAGAAAATATGGAAATTTTTCTTCTTCATTTTTGGAAAACTGAAAGAAACAAAGTGAGGACAAAAGCAGGAAGCTGAGCATTGGAGGAGATTTTTATTTTTGAGGAGATTTAGGTTCAGAATATTTTTTATCTAGTTTTAAATCTTTGTTTTATGCGTTCAAAATCCTCAGAAGCATTTCATTAAATCATGTCATTGTATTCGGTTGTACTAGCCTGTAATTTTTCTAATATAAAAAATATAGTATACCTTCTCGTTGAGTGTTGTCTTTTTTAAAAAGCATATTTTGATCACCTTGCACACCCCTTTTATGGTTAGAGGTATGTGTTTTAAAATATTATGGTTTTCATTTTTTAATCTATGCTTTCTAGAACCTTTGTTTAGGCTTGTTTAATTTACCGGTATCAACCATGTCATGCTCTATTTTAAGTTGGTTTCATAGAGCCTTTTTACCCCTATTTTCCAAGGTTTCGATGGGATATTGACATACCAAATCAGGTGTTTATATACACTACCACTCTTCTAGTAAACCTAAACATGTTTTGCCTCCTCTGCTCTATCCTTGTGTTGGAATCGATGTCCTCATAGGTACAGGGGATGTTAGAGAACCAAGATATTCCTTAAAACTTCTTAAGAATCCCACCATGGTGGGTGGAGCTTCGAAGACCGAGTAGATTTTTATCTATCTTGTTCAATGGTTGAAGCCAAGGGTTGCTATATCAGGATAACTGGTTCATACCAGGCATGATCATCTATTTGAGTTGGATAGCAATGTAAAAACCTTTTTGTCACCCCATTTTTCCTTTACTCTAAGGTTAAACCTTAGAGGTTATTTTAATTTGCTACCCCAATGCCACTTTGCAATGTCATGGCATGGTGAATCCATGATTGAAGGAGCATGAAAAAGGTAGGCTGATTTGGTCTTCCTTAAGAATTATCCCACATCGATGATGTGGTGGTGTTCACACCCCTTTAAAGAGGTGAGTGCCCCTTAGGTTTTTTTACCACCGTTCAATGGTCTAGGGCACAATCGAGTGGGACCACCTATGTGCTATTTAGTAGTGCCTTCATCCTCATGCCAAGTGAACTTATGCTATCCATTGATCGATACTTGTTTGGCTTACCTATATATTGTCATATGGTATATTGTTTTTGGTTTTCGGTTAGTCATACCCAATTGTGGGACTATTTCTCACCCTTTTGGTTGTGTAGGGTGGGGTTAGTCCCACATGCTCCTCGTGGGAGTGCTATAGGATTTTAAATAGGGGGAGCCACTACCTATCGAATTATCACCAACTAGTGGTCATGAAGGCCACCGCTTGGTAGGGAGAGCTGATGTGCTAGTAATCAGTATAGTTAGTATTTTTTTTGTAACATCAGTATAGTTAGTCAGTCTGCCTATGTGTTGTTGACCTACCTACTCGTTGTTGTTTAAAGTTGTTATTGTCTGCATGTTGTAGACTACCTTAGGTGTTAACGAACCACCACATGGTTAGGCGAGGCTTGTGTTGTATGTTGTTGATCAATTGAATTGCGATTGTAACTATGAACCCCCCTTTTTATAAAACAAATGGTTAATTAAATTAAAATTGATATATGATTTAATTACAATAAAAAAGAGTATTTGCTTTATTTGGTTTATTTAAAAACAAAGAAAGATAATTAATTATATCAATTAAATTAAAGATTGATATTTGATTTAATTATATTAAAAAGAAGAGTATTTGATTTATTTGGTGTTTTAAATCAAAAGGAACATTAAATTATATGGATGGTATTTTGAATAAGTATTTAATTAGTTAAGAGTATGGGCTCTTAATTGATTAAAGAAATGGGTTGATTAAGTATTTAAATAATTAAGGGTATGTGTCCTTAATTGATTAAATGAATATTTTTGAATAAGTATTTAATTAGTTAAGAATATGGGCTCTTAATTGATTAAAGAAATGGTTTGAATAAGTATTTAATTAGTTAAGGATATGGGACCTTAATGTATTAAAGAAATGATTTTTTGTAAGTATTTAATTAGTTAGGGATATGAGACCTTAATTTATTAAAGAAATGGTTTTTGTAAGTATTTAATTAGTTAAGGGTATGAGACTTTAATTAATTAAAGAAATGGCTTTGTATAAGTATTTAATCAATTATGAGTATGGACTCTTAATTGATTAAAGAAAAGGGTATTGTATGGATATTTAAGAGTATGGGCTCTTAACTGGTTTAAAAAATGGTTTTTATATGTTAAAAATAATGGACCTTTGATTTATTAAAAGGAGGTTGATTGAATTACTCCATGGTTGATGAATAATAGATAATTTTCATTCCCTAAGGATAAAATGACTCTCCTTTTATGAAGAGATAAAATAATAAATGTGGGGAATTATGGGGTTTCCTTATGACGTTTTTAGTGAATGCTTTATGGATAAATACATTGTGTAGTTTGTATAGTTATAATTTAGAATTAAAATTATAAATGCACCTATCTTCTTAAGTCATTTATTAGATGAATTTAGTTGCATGCTTCATAATATCCATGATCTATCCCAATCCCTTACCACCATCAATTAATCAATGGAAAAGTGAGAAGGACCAAGGAGGACACATAGATCTGAGACATTGACCTTTGATATATGTTGAAGTGAAGACTTCTTTTGGAAAACATACTATGGAATAAACTCTAGTTGAGAAGTCTCCATGTTGTAATTCTTTATTATTTTTAAAATTTTGGACGTACTTTTACCATACTTGGGTTATGTAACAATTTATTTTATGAATAAAAGATGTACTTCTTACTTGATATTTATAAATAACCTATTATGTCGTAGTTCATAAATTATCCTATTTTGATAATATTTTAGATAGATAATGATATATTAGTGAAGTACCCTCTTTGATGTTATCCATTGCTTAATTAAGTAGGTGACTTAATCATATTCTTCTAAGGAAAGAAATTTTACATCTTAGTGATGTAATGTAATTTAGATTTTTAGAGTTAGAATAAAAAATATTTATGCTTATGTGTTAAAGGTAGAAAGAATAATTCCTAAGGGATTATGGGGTCCCTTGGGGAGAATATTTAAGGACTCCTCTAAAAACTAAACTAGCTATATGCACTAAAACATTAAATAGTTTTAAGATCAATGAACTTAGTTTCACTAGGAGTGATGGATATAAAAAGTTAGCTTATTGCGGAGATGAGACTGATAGCTTATTTGTAGTATGCTTAATGCAGCTACATAGATGGATGTATGTTTGGTGTAATGATGGGTGTAACTTTTTTATAGATAGAAAGGGGTAAGTTAGCTCATTCATGAAATGAGATCTATAGCTTATTTACAATACGTGTAGTATACTTATATAGATAGATCTATGTATGGTGTAGGGATGGACGTATCCTTGATAGATAAAGGAATGGAGATAAATTGGTTCATCATGGAGATGAGATAGATAACTTAAATATTATATTAGGTTTAGACAATTTCATAGAATAACACATGTTAGATGTGTATATTATCTTAGTTAGATTAGTTAGTTTTTTTTGGGTCATTTAATTTGGTGTCATAGCTCTAGGTACGATGAACTAGAGGATTCATAGAATGTAATAAGGATTCAAGTTTCTTCCTATTCAGACCCTTGCTTAGTTCTTAATCTAAATCCGAGGAGACCTAGAATTTCAAATTGCTAAAATTCTAAAGATTTGACCCTAGGAAAGGTAGCTCATTCCAATATGACACCTTACGTATAGTAAGTGTGACCATCAATGATGGAATAAAATGGTATATTTTAGATTAAAACCCTACATATAGTGAGGGTGGTCTTAGTATAAAAATTTTGTAGTTAGCATTTGCAGATGATGTATTTAGCTAGTAGTTAGTAGTACAATTCAAGAAAGGAACTATAACATAATGTGTTAATATTCATTTTTGTGACTGGAATAATGGCACAAAAGACAAGAAGAGGGAATTCTATTCTACCAAATAGAAAAACCACCAGGACAATATGGAGGGAAGAGCCCAAAATGAAGTTTTGAGAAAATCTAGAAAAGAGGTGGAGAACCTCACTATCGGAGGTTAGGAAAGCTAGTGAACACATCACTAAAGAGCAAGAAGCTAGAGTTATACTAGAAATAGAATTGGCTAGAGATATAAAGAATGTTCATACATCCAAATTCAATGGAGAGGAAGAAGGTGATGAAGCCGAAGCTTGACTAAGGGAACTAGAAATATACTTCACTATAAATAACTACTCTTTTGGAACTCAGATAGTATGGGCAAAACTACATTTACAAGGGACTAGACTAGGATGGTGGGAAACCTTCCATAAAGAGTGAAAAATTGAAGTAGTTGATTTAAAGTGGAAGGAGTTTGTTACAATATTCAAAAAGAGATCCCTTGTAGAATATTTCTATGGAAAAAAGTTTTAGAAATTTACCAACCTTTAGCGAGGGACTAAATCAATTGAGGTATACTATAATAAGTTGGTTAAGTTGTTGAAACACATACCCACTTATGATGAGAAGATTAAAACTTGTAAATTTGTCTTAGGATTAAAACCTAAGATCAAGCATGATGTAAATGTGCACAAGCCAAAAACACTAGAAAAATATTATTATTTTGTTAAGAAAGCATAATCTCATCTCCATTTTAACTATGCAGTTTTATCTAAGCAAGATAGATAATTACATAGAAAGAGGAATAGTGTTGGGTTTGTGAAGTGGGAAAGATACTAGAACTAGAAGAATAAAATATTTCCAAATATTTAAAGGAGAAATGACGAGAAGAAAGGAAATTTTAGGAAGAGTCTCCAAAAGAAGAGCAACAACAACAACAATAATAATAACAAATATCAACCACAAAGGTAGCCAAATTTGGTACTAATGGGTAAAAATGGGGAATAGAAATAATTACACCCAAGACTGAAGGGTGGGTGCAATTATTGTGGAGGATTTTACTATGCTAATCATTTTCCACATCAACTAGGACCAAGTACATCCAATGAAAAAGGAAAAGAACCTGCCCATAGAATTTAAGCTACAATAGAAATCCAAAAATTAGAAGGGCATGCCACCCCATTACTCTTAAAGGGCAATATTTTTAATAAATAAATAAATATTTTAATTGATAGTGTAGATACAAATAGCTTTATTTCCTCTAGTATAGTCAGGGATATGTTAAAAACACCAAGATATTTGGTACAAGAGTGGAAGGTTGACTATGGTTCTGCATAAACCTACTCAGTGAATCAATATTTTCCTATGGTAAAAATTACCTTAACCAATGGTTCTACTATAGGATATTTGTATGTAGCACCACTACATGCTTTTGATATTATCCTAGGAATGGACTAGTTAAAGGCTCATAAAGCCTTAATAAATTTCTAGGATAGGTGGATAGAGTATTCAGAAAAGAAAAAGGAAATATTAAGGATTCATAGTGAGCAAGGATCTTTCAAACCCCAGTTGTTGTCTAAAATGCAACTAAAGAAAACCATCAAGAAATAAGGGATGGTTTATGTGGTGAAACTCAATGAGGTTAGGGAGGATTAGAAAAAAGGAAGTATTTGGGAAACACCCAAAACTATGGGAATTTAAGGAATGTATGGAAGACCTACCTAGACTTCCTCTTGTGTGTGAGTTCAATTTTACTATTGAGATAATACTAGGAGCAGAGCCTATCCACAAAGCTCCTTATAGGATGAATCCTATAGAGATGCAAGAGTTGAAGGTACAACTACAAGCGTTGTTAGAAAATGGACTAATTAAGCCTAGTGTGTCACCATGGGGTGCACGAGTTTTCTTCATTAAAAATAAATATGGTTTGTTGTGATTATTATATATTGACTATAGAATGCTCAACAAAGCAACCATCAAGAATAGGTATCCTTTACCTAGGATTGAGGATCTATTCAATCAATTGAAGGATGCCATAATATTTACAAAGATTGATCTAAGATCAAGATATCATAAATTAAGGATATGTAAGGAGGACACTCATAATATGACATTAAAAAATAGACACGAGCATTATGAATTTATAGTATTTCCCTTTAGTCTAACTAATGCCTTAGTCGCATTCATGAATTTAGTGAACAACGTATTCAGAAGACACCTGGATCAATTTGTCCTCATATTTTTACATGATATTCTAATATATTCTCAAGATAAGAAAGAACACAATAGACACCTCAAAATAATTTTGGATTTGTTAAGAAGGAATCAACTCTATGGGAATCTATCAAAAATTTATTTCTATGTCTCAAATATGCAATATTTGGGGCATATAATATCTATCAAAGGAATAGTAGTGGATCCAAATAAAATTAAGGCCATTTTAAATTAGCCAGCACCAACCAATGTGTTGGAAGTATAAAGCTTCATGGGTATGATGGGCTATTATAGATGATATGTGAAGGATTACTCCAAGATAGTCATTGTCATAACCAATCTCCAAAAGAAGGGGAAGGAATTTAAGTGGATGACTAGACATGAAGCTAATTTTGCATTGCTTAAGTAGAAACACACCACAACACCATGTTGAGTGGATATTTTTCCCTATAGCAAAATGATCGCCACAACTAGAGTCTCAAACAGGAAACTCTCTCTTGCAAAGAAATTACGTAGCATTATTCATTTCTCCAAGGTTCTTGTGAACAAACATTCATATGCATATAATCAATCAAGACAAAAGAATATAAGTGAATGTATACCAGAATAACTTAAACCATGCAAGTAACAATTAACAAGAGGTCTGATTTGTAGACTAATTGGTTCATCCAAACCCCATAAGGGGGCCGGAGATCCAAGGTTCAACTCTTGAGCCTTGTCGGACTGAACGCTTGTCCCTTTCTTGGTGCTTTCAGTGACATAAAAGGTTTAAAATGATTGTGGCATGGTGGTTATAGGTGCAGACTGCGCGAAGATTTGTGTGGCGGCTTCTAGGGTGGACAATGCAGAATACTGTGGCGGCCATAAAAAACTGGATAGCTTGCCCGGATTCATGGCGGCTACCGATTCCACCATGTAAATTAAAAAAAATAATAATTAACAAGGGGCCTTTAATGATTCGAACAAGTACTTTGCAACCATAATCCATTAAATCAACCAAATGGCGAAGATAGCTTCTTTTAATGTTCTTGAGATTAAAGTGATCTACCCGAAACCCCAGTTAGTAACCTCTTTTATCTTCAGCTTAAAAAGATTCCAAATGAGAAAGTGTGTGGTATAAGCCACTTCATTTTAAGCTCCGTGCCTTTAACATGAGGTTCATTTTTAGAGTTAGCGGGTTCGTTTTATCTTTATTTAAAAGTGTTCCACTATCCCTATGTTAGCAATTTGTGTTAATTAGTAAGTTAGAAAGTTAGGATTCATTCACTTGATCTGATTTAGTGTGCATTTGGAATTAGTAGCCCTCCTAAACCCATATTTTATCTAAAAATTAGATGAAGGTGTTTGGAGATGCAAGAATGAAAACAAATGCAGAAATTCTGGAATGGACCCGAATCGAAACAAGTGGATTTTAAAGCAAAACTAATCTAAATATCAAAAAACTAAAACAGAAACATTATTTACAAAAGTTAGCTGGAAAAACAAAATAGGACATTAATTTGGTTAGCAATCTCCTCCCTGCAAAACCCCAAGTTATGAGATGAAATTCTAAAACAACCTGACCTAACAGACCTACAACATAAACACAATCAAATTAGATCAGATGCAAGATTCTAAGGAAACAAATAATTGCATCATTCCATCATTCACCTATCGTAACCCACTTCGTGGCGTAAACGAATAGATACAAGAAGCAATAATGCAAAGGAAAGATTTATGAAAAATAGCAGCAGTCTTAGTTTCAATCTCCTTTTGATTTCACACACAAGAGTTGCTCTTGCCAAAAAAAAACTCCTTTATTCCGAAAGATAGTCTTTGTTTTTTTTTCTACAATTTCCAGCCCCTTCTGGCCTCTTTGAATGGCGTATTTAAAATTTTTAGGAAGCTCTTCGTTTCGTTTTCCAATGGCTGTTCGTTTCACCTTCCCTCTGCATGCATGTGCTTTGATTTCCAAAAAAACTTTTCGTTTCTATTCTGTGGCCCTTCGTTTCATTTCCATGGTTTGGCTTCACTTTTCGTTTGATTTCGAAAGAACGTTTCCTTTTCTCCACATGGGCTTGCGTCCGTTTCCTTCCGTGTGTAACGACCATCTTAAATGATTTCAAATCATTAAAGATTCCTTATGTAACGTTTTGTCTTATTCATTGGATTTTGTCCTTATGTCCACGTCACTATTATCAGACGCACTGTCAACTGCTCTGTTGCCTTGGCGAAAATCGGACATGTCGCGATATCGCGACACTTCTTGCTTCTCTGCTTGCCTGCCCCTTTTGAATCACGAAAATACATGTCGCGATATCATGACACTTTTCTCTCTTTTGCCTGATAATGCAACATGTCGCGATATCGCGACACTTTTCTTCTTTTGGCCACGATAATGCAACATGTCGTGATATCGTGACACTTTTCTTCTTTGCCGATAATGCAACATGTCGCGATATCGTGACACTTTTCTTCTTTTGGCCAGATAATGCAACATGTCGCGATATCGTGACACTTTTCTTCTTTTGGTAAATGCAACATGTCATGATATCGTGACACTTTTTTTCTTTTGGTCGCGAAATGCAACATGTCGCGATATCGTGACACTTTTCTTCTTTTGGTCGTGAAAATGCAACATGTCGCGATATCGTGACACTTTTCTTTTTTGTTCTTTCTTTTTTGGTCTAAAATGCAACATGTCGTCGATATCGCGACACTTTTTCTCTTTTGTCGTGAAAATGCAACATGTCGCGATATCGCGACACTTTTCTTTTTTATGTTTTTTTTTTGTGAATGCAACATGTCGCGATATCGCGACACTTTTCCTCCTTTGGCCATGACAATGCAACATGTCGCGATATCATGACATTTTTTCCTCCTTTGGCCGCGACAATGCAACATGTCGTGATATCGCGACACTTTTTCCTCCTTTGGCCATGACAATGCAACATGTCGCGATATCGTGACACTTTTTCTCTTTCCTTCTTTCTTTGATCTTTAGCCTATGGGCCACTTCGGTCTTCTTGGAAAACATGCAAAAAAGGTGGGTCCCCAATTTTGGGGTACGTTGTGGAGCAGCCACAACAAATGGTGACTCTGCTGGGAAATGCTCTTGAGTATTTCGGTGAGAAACCCAACCTGGAAACCTGCAACTCAACTGCAAGCGTTAGCATATATCCAAAGAATGTAAATAAACCAGAAATACATGAAACATTAGAATTATTCAGCATCCGCTCAATGTGTGCATAGTGATTCATTCTTTATCATTTGAAATAGTTCCCCATTCTATTGCCAATTTCACATGAATGCATATAATGAATCATGGAGGGTCTATGCAAGATCGAATGTACTGCCAACATAATGAACTATGGCTGACCCGCTTTACCAGGACTCCTAACTTTTAGTAGCATGAGCACAAACATTAAAACTATCAAACCCTCTCAGGACCAATCATGCATGAATTGAGTTCATATACCCAATCTCAAGGTTGGTTATGCGCCACTGCCATATTGAATCAATGTGCATGTGTAAGTGAAATCAGAGCTTTGGGGAATCAGATTCTCAACCTAAGCGTGATGAGAATTTAACCCTATCCTTACTACTCTGATTTGAGTTCATTACCTCATCTTAAGCAAAATTATTAAACCTATTATGGATAACTTCCAGGCTAGCCTGTCCGTGTGAGCGGTCAGAGGTCTTGCTTTTAAATGAGACATGTCACCACGCATGAGCCTACTCCACTGCCAGTCAAGCATCTATAGCCCCGATGGAGATCAGCCCCATAGTCCAGGCTTTGGCTTTGGCTTTCTTGAATTTTAGGGATGACTACCCATCCTTGTGAGGGACACGTAGTACGATCCTTCCAACTCAAATGATGTTATGGAGGTGGATTAATGATGGATTCCTTGAATTTTAGGGATGACTACCCATCCTTGTGAGGGACATGTAGTACGATCCTTTCAATTCAAGTGATGTTATGGAGGTGGAGTAGTAATGGCTTCCTTGAATCTTAGGGATGACTACTCATCCTTGTGAGGGACATGTAGTACGATCCTTTCAATCCAAGTGATGTTATGGAGGTGGAGTGGTAATGGCTTCCTTGAATCTTAGGGATGACTACTCATCCTTATGAGGGACATGTAGTACGATCCTTTCAATCCAAGTGATGTTATGGAGGTGGAGTGGTAATGGCTTCCTTGAATCTTAGGGATGACTACTCATCCTTATGAGGGACACGTAGTATGATCCTTTCAATCCAAGTGATGTTATGGAGGTGGAGTGGTGAAAACCACTGTTTCATGGACTATGTTTTGCATGATGGGATAGACAAGAAAAATTCTTTTCGCCTCGCTTTTCTTCCAAGTAAGGTTTCAACCATTTTGCCCAAGATGTTCTTTATATGTGCAGAACGTGTTTAATTCAAGACAATGCGGCATCAGTTTCCAACCCCAAGACCTTACTTAATGTTTATTGTGCAATGATCCTAAGAGGGTCTGACATGCTTTTGGTGGTTGTTTTTGAAATATGGAATGGAATGAGACTCGAGGCTATTATGCAATGCATCCTGAACACAAATGGGTAAGATGGATTATACAAAAATGCTTCACCCTATCTTGCAAAATTGACAACTTTCATGTATCCCAAATTTCAAACGATATTCTTTAATGTGTTTGCAGTGCTCATGGAGCTTTCTGTAAAACAATTCTGTTGTTTCATATACTTCTAGTTTTAGAACATTGCTAAGGATACACACTAACCACTTTGCTATTTTTATTTATTTTTTATTTTTTTTATTTTTATCACGCCCAAAACTGGTCCCATGACCAACACACTAAGCTAAGAAAAGAACAATGCAATCAAAATGCCTCCAAAACCTCGTTCAGAACAATCTCCTCATGCTAAAATAAAGGTTGAAAGCAAAAAACCTAACACACACCTAAGAAAATCAAATCTGCACACGCAAAAACAAAGCATGACATATTTACATATAATACAAGGCCTTGCCATTTCAGGCCTGGAAATAGTGCTTTAAATGCAGCCCATTGACGGGTAAAGCCAAATATTTTTCATCCAGGGTTTTTAATCTAAAACTGTTTTCACCTAGGACTTCTGAAATTTGGTAAGGACCCAACCATAAGTAATCAAATTTATCATGATCTCCTTTCCTCTCATGTCTCTTATCCCACAACAACACTAAATCTGAAACTTTAAATGTTTTGACTCTAGACTTTTTATCAAACCACCTTTTTACTACATCTTGGTGTTTACTGAAGTGAAGCATAGCCTCATCCCTCTTTTCATCCAGATGCATCAATTGTGTTAGTCTAGCTTCAAGTTTATTATCAGTTCCAAGGTAATATTTCATGAAATGTAATGTTTGTAACTTAAGATTTGTGGGAAAAATAGGATCTTGTCCATAAACTAAGTGGTAAGGAGATGTTCCTAATGATTCCTTGATTCTGATTCTATCATCCCAAAGAGCCAACTTAAGTTTGTTATGCCAATCTCTAGGATTTCTTTCAAGCAACTTTTTAATGACACATAACAAGTTCTTATTGGAAGACTCAGCCAATCCATTACCTTGTGGATAATAATTTGAAGAAAACTTCAAACTCACCATGTTGTCGAATGCCCAATTTGCAAATTCCAGAGAGGAGAAAGCGGAACCGTTGTCACTTACAATGGAGTTAGGCATTCCGAATCGAGTGACAATGTTATCCTCTAAGAATTTGATAACAACTTCTGAAGTGGCATTTTTAGTGGGAATAGCTTTCGTCCACCTTGTGCAATAATCTATAGCCGTGAGAATGTATTTATGGGAATCGGATGAATTGGGACTGATGATCCCAACAAAATCTAAACCCCATTGTGCAAAAGGTCTAGACTCGATTACAGATTGTAATGGCATAGAAGCACCCCTTTCTCTATTTGCTGCAATTTGACAAGTATGACATGACCTCACATGAGCATGAGCATCTTTGAACAATTGAGGCCAATAGTAACCAGCTCTAAGGATTTGATGGGCTGTGGCATTAGCAGACCCATGTCCCGTCCCATACTTACCATGGAATTCCTCGAGTATTTGTGCTGCCTCTTTTCGATCAACGCAACGAAGGTAAATTCCTTCATGGTTTTTCTTGTATAATGCACTCGGATCTGATTAGAAAATTAGCAGATTTTAGATGCAAGGCTCTTCGTTGAGTAGAATTTAAATGTGGTGGACACTTACCATTTAGTAAAAAATACACAACATCTACGTACCACTCATCTTTGCTTATATCTGCTATTTCATAATGCTGACATGAAACTAAGGGATCATTTTTTGCTATGGCCTTAACCAACCCTTGTCCCCGCACTATCTTCATAGGTTGAATTTCAAGATCAAATTCTTGAAGAGTTGAGATCCACTTACCTCGCCTTTCACCCAGTTCATTCTGTATAAACATGGCTTTAACCGCAGGATCTGGGACTATAGCAAACACCCTACTGTGGACTATATAATGTCTGAATTTTTTTACAGTCTTAAATAGGGCATACATTTGCTTGTCCAAGATGGAATATCTCAATTTCGCATCTTTGAGAGGAGTACTAAGGAAGGCAATGGGATTTTCAATGTTGCGTTCACTCTTCTGAGTTAGAACACTCGCAAAGGAATGGTCTGAAGCAAATGTGTAAATGTAGAAAGGCTTCGCATAGTCAGGACTCACTAAAACCGGGGCTCTAGAAATCGCATCCTTGATTCTTTGGAAAGCATCCCTATTTTCATTCGTCCATTTGATTTGGGCCTCTTTCTTCAACATATCGTTCAAGGGTTTTGCAATTTCTGAAAAACCTGAAATAAATTTTCTAACAAAATTAATCTTCCCAAAAAATGATCTCAATTCTTTTTTGCTATTGGGAAAAGGAATCTGTTGTATGGCATCTATTCTTTCAGGATCAATGGAAATTCCATCTTTGGATATTACATGTCCCAATAATTTTCCTTTCGTTACCCCAAAAATGCACTTCTTTGGGTTGAGTGAAATGCCATGTTCCCTACACCTTTGGAGAACTTTCCTTAGATCCTTGACATGGTTCTCCCTGTTCTTAGAAAATACGGGAATATCATCTACATAGACAATAATGCACTTACCGATGAGCCCCTTAAAGGCAAAGTCCATGGCTCGTTGGAATGTGGCACCTGCATTCAATAATCCAAAAGGCATTCTCCTATATGCAAACGTGCCCCATTTTGTGGTGAAGGCGGTTTTCATCCTATCATTAGGATGGATGAGGACTTGATTGTATCCTGAATAGCCATCTAGGAATGACATCATTTTCGACCCATTTACCTTTTGAAGGATTTCGTCAATGGTAGGTAAAGGGTAATTGTCCTTTTGTGAGGCCTTATTCAGATTTCTAAAATCAATACATAGCCTTATCTCTCCACTCTTTTTCCTCACAGGGACCAAGTTAGCAACCCATGTGGAATGCCTAACAGGAAAGATGATTTTAGCTTCTAATAGTCGCTTTACCTCCTTTTCTATCAAGGGCTCTAGTAACGGATTGATTGGCCTCTGTCTTTGCCTAAAGGGTTTGGAGTCTGGTTTCAAAGGGATCGTATGCATTATAACATTCTGATCATAAGTCCTCAACTCCTTATAGCTCCAAGCTATGCAATCTATGTATTCCTTCAATGTATTGGCAATGGAATTCTTTTCATGTTCGGTACATGCCTTTGCAATGAGTATTTTGTGAGGGTTTTCTGCACTTCCAATATTGACTGAGTCACAAGCCTCCTTGGGAGGTGGAACTTTTCTCCCTCCTTTCGGTTGGTATCCAATATCAAACATTTTCTCTAATGAGGCCATCCCATTTGGCATCTCATTCCATTTTCCAGTAGCGTCCATTTTCAATCCTGCCTCTTCTTGCCCCCTCTCGTCTTCATCAATAACCTGATTTTCAAAGATACCAGAATTAGCGACAAAATTGAATATATGTCTGTCACTATCAAAGACTTGGAAATTCGTGACGTTATCAGGTATCGAGGGGCAAGGGACTAGTTCTATGGAAAATTTCTTGCACTTCTTGTGATCCACTGGTTTAAGCATGCTAGCAGCTACGGCTAAAGAATATGCCAAACGATTGCCTTTTCTAGAGATTAGAGATATGTTAAAAGCATCAAATTCGTTTATTAAATCTCTAACTCTGGTTTGGTAAAGGTCGAGCCGCTTGTTCTTACATGCATATTGTCCTTTAACTTGTTTTACCACCAATTCAGAATCACCTAAGACCTTGATACATTTGATTTTCTTTCGAAGGGCCAATTGAAGTCCGAAAATCAAGGCCTCATATTCTGCCACATTGTTGGTGGCTAGGAACTATAATCTATATGCAGCCAACATAGGTTTTCTGTCTAGACATGAAAGTTCAATACCAGCTCCCGCCCCTTGTTTGGACTTGGATCCATCAAATCTTAAAGTCCAAACCTTATGGTGTTCTTCAGAATCATTGCATCCAATCCTTCCATTTTGAGAATTCTCAAGAATTTCTACGTCCAAGCAATAGGCTCCTAATTCAGTTTCAATGTATTGAATCTCATTAGGTTTGTTGTATTCTGTTATCATTTCCTTGAGCCTAGGTTCACTATCAATTCGAATTTGGTTGGCCACTCCTCTCCAAGGCAACCACATATGTGAAGAGTCTGTTACAATGTATCCGTTTAAGTTCTTGCTCCAATCTCTTCCCAACACCATGCCATATTTGATAGGAATGTTAAGTACCAATATATCTATGTGATGTTGAACCCTAGGTTCTGAGTTGACCTGAATAAGAATATCCCTTAATTCTCCCTCTGCCTCCATGGCCGATCTATCCAGTTGCACCACCTTGGTTTTAGAAGGTTTTGGTGTAAGTCCCAATTTTTGATAGATTTCTAGGGGCATAATGCTAGCAGAGGCCCCTGAATCTATTAGACAATTGTGTAGATTTCTACCAACAATTCTAATGGTTATGAGAAATGGGGGCACGTCTCGCTTTTCCCCTTTCCAAACCAATTGGGATTCAACACCCTTAGCTTCATGAACTTGGGTAGGTGGATCCAAACCTTTTGGTGGACTTACTTCTTGGCCTAAAAGTTGGGACATATCATACATTGAGACATTGGCCTTAGTTTTCTTCATGTCTTCTATCAAGTCATAAGTGGGTTTTTCCAAATTTGACATGTTTTGCACCAACTTAGACTTCTCCGCCATTGATGGAGGAGGTGGATTAACATCTCCTTTGAAATCGGGAGGAAGTAATGGGTTGTTTGGAGGGGTAGAGGAAGTTTTGGGATCCTTAGAACTCCTTGTGTAATACTTGTGATTTCCTTTCCCAAAACGTTTATTGGCATGAACTTCCAATGTTTCTTCATCTTCTTTTCCAAAAAACTCCACATCCTCCTCTTCTTCACTTTCTTGGGAATATATAACTTCAGTCAATATAGACTCCTGCTTTCCATGGCAACAGTAGTGGCAATCATTATCACAAGATCCCGACTCTCCAAAATCTTCTGAGACATCTGCCTGATTGGCTACGGGATTGGGTACTCGTCCATTATTAGGATGTGTGTTGTATGTTCCTTTTCCTCTATGGTTATGAGGTCGGTTATGACCCATGGCTTGGTCAACTTTTTTATTAACATTTCCCATAGTAACCAAAACTTTGGCCAATGTTTCCTTCATGTCTTCTATCACGGATTCAGGCCCATGTGGTTGGGGCACTGTAATTCTGGGCCCAGCTGTATTTGCTGCATTAGCCACCTCTGGAACGGGTACAATGGCTTGGGTCCTGGGCACTTTGATTCCATCCTGGATTCACACTTTGAATAGGAGTGATTGTTGGATAAGTCGTTGGACTTGGCATACTAATCGGAGTGAACCCAGGTATGGTCAACAAGTTATTGCCCATACTAAACCCAGGCAAGGTCATCGGGTTATTTGGAATCAATGCTTGTGTTGAAACAGAGGCATTAGGATAAGTGGGAAATGATGCGACTTGAGATGGTTGTTGGAAATTGTTCATTGTTGGAACTTGTGGTGCCATTAATTGATTCATCATGGCGAATTGACTCGTATGGACCATATTGTCCCATACCAGTCAATTGAGACAACCCTACTCTGGGTAAATTCATTTGTTGTTCAAGGGTCATTGTCTCCGCATAAGCTAACGAAAGCATCGTAACCTGAGGATTCCTTCTAGTCAACAAGGATGTTAATGGATCTAAAGCTCCAAAGTACAGTTGTAGGGCCACCGCAGGATCTACTGCAAAGTGGCGAGTCAAATTTGTATACAGCTTTTGGAACCTCTGATTGAATGTTCTTATGGGCTCATTGGGTAACCTTTTGCATGATACGAATAAATTATAAATTATGGAAGGATCCAACAACATTCAAAATTGGCTAATAAAGGCAGTTTCTAATTGGGCCCATGAAGTAATGGACCCTACGGGAAGATTCCTGTACCATTCATTGGCCGTATTGTCTAGACTAGCAGGGAAAATTTGACAAGCGATATCTTCATGGGTAACTCCTTGTCTAAACATGTAATCCTTGTAAATTTGGACATGTTCTTCGGTTGTTATGGGACCATCATGCACGAATTTAGGCAATCCCCTTTCAATATTTCTAGGCAAGTCATGGACTACCCCAGGGATATCCAAGGGAGAACTTTGCGCACCATACCAAAGGGCAGGTGGTTGTTGTTGTTGTTGTTGTTGTTGTTGAGCCATGTTATTCAAAGGTATCGACCCTATAGGAACAATGGCGACACTTGTAATGATGGGGACAGACGCACTTGGTGTAGTTGTCACGTTTGAAATTGTGGGCTCAGGCCCACTAGACGTACTTGAGTCTAAAGAAGCTCCTAACTCAAGTACACCGGGTGGTATTTCGATCTCTAATGTTTTGTTTCTCGGCTTCCTAGAAGTGGGAGAAAGGCTTTGGAAAATAGTTTCCCCTATGGTTTTGGACCTAGTAGCTATGTACTCAGGTTGGGCCAGCTTGAAAACTCTAGAACTCTAAAAGACTTCTCTCAACTCACTTGCAAAATGAAACAAATAAATGTTATACCTGCAAGCACAATAGGTGGAAACAAAACTACCCACGTTAATCGTTAGAACAGATCGCAATCACAAAGCAATAAAGAAGGCCCTCCTTCTAGCGCCAAAATGTTGAGTGGATATTTTTCCCTATAGCAAAATGATCACCACAACTAGAGTCTCAAACAGGAAACTCTCTCTTGCAAAGAAATTAAGTAGCATTATTCATTTCTCCAAGGTTCTTGTGAACAAACATTCATATGCATATAATCAATCAAGACAAAAACATATAAGTGAATGTATACCAGAATAACTTAAACCATGCAAGTAACTATTAACAAGGGGCCTTTAATGATTCGAACAAGTACTTTGCAACCATAATCCATTAAATCAACCAAATGGCAAAGATAGCTTCTTTTAATGTTCTTGAGATTAAAGTGATCTACCCGAAACCCAGTTAGTAACCTCTTTTATCTTCAGCTTAAAAGGATTCCAAATGAGAAAGTGTGTGGTATAAGCCACTTCATTTTAAGCTTCGTGCCTTTAACATGAGGTTCATTTTTAGAGTTAGCGGGTTCGTTTTATCTTTATTTAAAAGTGTTCCACTATCCCTATGTTAGCAAAAATTAGTAAGTTAGAAAGTTAGGATTCATTCACTTGATCTGATTTAGTGTGCATTTGGAATTAGTAGCCCTCCTAAACCCATATTTTATCTAAAAATTAGATGAAGGTGTTTGGATATGCAAGAATGAAAACAAATGCAAAAATTCTGGAATGGACCCGAATCGAAACAGTGGATTTTAAAGCAAAACTAATCTAAATATCAAAAAACTAAAACAGAAACATTATTTACAAAAGTTAGCTAGAAAAACAAAATAGGACATTAATTTGGTTAGCAATCTCCTCCCTGCAAAACCCCAAGTTATGAGATGAAATTCTAAAACAACCTGACCTAACAGACTTGCAACATAAACACAATCAAATTAGATCAGATGCAAGATTCTAAGGAAACAAATAATTGCATCATTCCATCATTCACCTATCGTAACCCACTTCGTGGCGTAAACGAATAGATACAAGAAGCAATAATGCAAAGGAAAGATTTACAGAAATAGCAGCAGTCTTAGTTTCAATCTCCTTTTGATTTCACACACAAGAGTTGCTCTTGCCAAAAAAAACTCCTTTATTCCGAAAGATAGTCTTTGTTTTTTTTTCTACAATTTCCAGCCCCTTCTGGCCTCTTTGAATGGCGTATTTAAAATTTTTAGGAAGCTCTTCGTTTCGTTTTCCAATGGCTGTTCGTTTCACCTTCCCTCTGCATGCATGTGCTTTGATTTCCAAAAAGACTTTTCGTTTCTATTCTGTGGCCCTTCGTTTCATTTCCATGGTTTGGCTTCACTTTTCGTTTGATTTCGAAAGAACGTTTCCTTTTCTCCACATGGGCTTGCGTCCATTTCCTTCCGTGTGTAACGGCCATCTTAAATGATTTCAAATCATTAAATATTCCTTATGTAACATTTCGTCTTATTCATTGGATTTTGTCCTTATGTCCACGTCACTATTATCAGACGCACTATCAACTGCTCTGTTGCCTTGGCAAAAATCGGACATGTCACGATATCGCGACACTTCTTGCTTCTCTGCTTGCCTGCCCCTTTTGAATCACGAAAATAAACATGTCACGATATCGCGACACTTTTTTTCTTTTGGCCGCGATAATGCAACATGTCATGATATCGTGACACTTTTCTTCTTTTGGCTATGACAATGCAACATGTCGCGATATCGTGACACTTTTCTTCTTTTGGCCGCAACAATGCAACATGTCGCGATATCGTGACACTTTTCTTCTTTTGGCCATGACAATGCAACATGTCGCGATATCGTGACACTTTTCTTCTTTTGGCCGTGACAATGCAACATGTCGCGATATCGCGACACTTTTCTTCTTTTGTTATTTCTTTTCTCGTTTGGTCGTGAAAATGCAACATGTCGCGATATCGCGACACTTTTTCTCTTTTGGTCACGACCATGCAACATGTCGCGATATCGCGACACTTTTCTTCTTTTGGCCGCGACAATGCAACATGTCGCGATATCGCGACACTTTTCCTCCTTTGGCCGTGACAATGCAACATGTCGCGATATCGCGACACTTTTTCCTCCTTTGGCCACGACAATGCAACATGTCGCGATATCGCGACACTTTTTCCTCCTTTGGCCACGACAATGCAACATGTCGCGATATCGCGACACTTTTTCTCTTTTCTTCTTTCTTTGATCTTTAGCCTGTGGGCCACTTCGGTCTTCTTGGAAAACATGCAAAAAAGGTGGGTCCCCAATTTTGGGGTACGTTGTGGAGCAGCCACAACACACCAATCCTAAAGATACAATATCCTCAAGGAAACTTCTCAATGTGCATTGATGCATCATTGGAAGGGTTAGGAGAAGTGCTTTTGTAGGATCAATTAGTTGTAGCATATGCATTAAGTAAACTTAAGAAGCATAAAGTTAACTATGATATGCATGATCTAGAGTTGGTAGCAGTGGTGTACTGGTGGAGATCATGTTACACAAGCAACACCAAACAAATGATACATAGGTATTTTTCCTTTGAAAAAGTCAGAGAATCAAACCTTTCATTACTTTCATGCCAAAAAAGAAAAATGATACAAGAGAGAAAAAGACCTCTTTACAATTTCGAAAATTCCCTCAAATACCTTGTTTTCCTTTTTTCCCACCTAAAACCATTAAAATTCAAATTTGAATTTTGGGGGCAACTTGTCAAGGTCATTAATTCGCACTCATTGACCCGATTGACTATTACAGCATGTTTTTGGAAATGACATGAAATGAGCTAAGTGGGGCCAAAAATTCTCAAATTCGACCTCTAAGACCTTGAAAAATCTCTTATAAGTTACACTAGTTTTACTAGTTTTACAAAATTAAACAATTACAATTTTTTTTGGGTGATGCAAGATCACTATTCCACCATTGGATGCTCCTACATCATGTACACTCTTAATATTTAGAACAATTATTTTTTGGAAAGCCCTTTGAGTTGAGGACCAACCATCAGAGCTTGAGATACATATTTACTCAACCTATGCTTAACACAACATAGAGAAGATGGATCAAGTTATTGGCTGAGTATGAATTTTATATTGAATATATCAAAGGAAAGAAAAATAAGGTGGTTGATACCTTAAGTAAAATAAGAAACATAGCAACTTTTATCCAAAGCCATGTAGATTTATTAGACCAATTCAAAAAATGCAATATCAGAACGAGTATTGCAAGAAAATTCAGGTCAAAATGGGAAGAGATCTTGAAGAGAACAAGGATTTCAACATAAAATATGGTCTCTTATGTTTTAAAGGTAGGGTAGTTGTATCAAAAATAGGTGATTTAAGGAGATTTATCATGCAAGAGACACATATATCACCTTACTCTACTCATCCTAGAGAGGCCAAGATGAGGGAAAATATGAAAAGGGCCTTCTTTTGGATAGGAATGAAGAAGGATATCACTAATTTTATTGCTCGATGCCTAGAATACTAGAAGTTGAAGGCTAAAAATAGACACCCTATAGGGTAACTATATCCACATGATATACCTACACATAAATGATAGGTTATATCTATGGATTTCATAGTAGGTTTACCCAAGACCAGGTATCAATATGATGCAATCCTTGTAGTAGTCGATAGATTGACTAAGGTTACACATTTTATACCAGAAAATATTAAACATGATGCTTATGTTGTGGCTAACAGATATACCAAATAGATATTTAGGTTACACGGATTTCCTAAAATTATTATTTTAGATAGGAACTCTAGATTCACTTTTAAATTTTAGAAAGCCCTACATCGTGCAGTAGGCACAAAAATAAATATAAGCTCAACATATCACCTTGAAAATAACAATCAGACCAGAAGGGAAAATCAAGTGCTAGAATATATGCTTCACATGTACTACATGGATCAGAAGTCTCGATGGAAAAACTATCTACATCTTGTAGAGTTTTCTTATAACAATGGGTATCATTATTATTTGGGTATGATCCCATTTGATGCCTTGTATGGCAAGATCTATATAATACCTTTGTCATGGGATAATTTAGAAGATCAAGTCATGATTATATTGAACATGGTTCGATAAATGAAAGGACAACTTAGGATAATCAGATAGAGGCTTAAGGAAGGTGCTGACTGCTAGAAAAGCTATGCTAATATAAAAAATCACCAAGGGAATACTTGGTAGGATACAAAGCATTCTTCAGAGTTAGGCCAATAAAATGTGCCATAAAATCTATGAATTTAGATCCTTTATTTTTTGGATCCTTTGGGATCACTAAGAATATTAGCCTAGTTGCATACAAACTCACCTTATCACCTAAGCTAATAAAGATCCATGATGCCTTCCATATATCCCTAATTAGGAGGTACATTGCTAACCCTAATCATGAGTGCAATGTTTCTAAATTACATATGGTAAACCTTGAGGTAATTGAAGTGATGCTATTGATGATTCTAGAGTTTCATTCCAAATCAATGAGGAAACATACTCTAGAACAATGTAAAGTCCAATGGGACCAATATTCTAAAAGGAGTGCCACTTGGGATAAAGTGGTTGATATGAAGAAACATTTTTCCTTTTTATTTGAAAATATATTGTAATAATTTTTATGGTAAGAAAACACACAGGCTTATGTTTAGTCTAAGGGGGGCAGTATGTCATATCCTGCCTTGGTAGGACTTAATTATGAAATAGAATTTATATTGAATCATGTTTCAATACTTTATGGTTATGCAATATTTATATTGATTTATCTTTGAGGAATATGGTATTGTTGATGTTTGGGTTTGGATACAAGACCAGGTACATCCATGGATAGAATAGATAGCATCAACCACCGAGAATGAGGTACTTAAAAGGGGAGATGATGATTAAGGCAGCTCAAGGTAACATGACCGACTACCCTCATATAGGAATGCATTCTTTCTTTAGGGTGATTGTCAACAATCCAACCATCCTTAGCCAAAATTTTGTAAACTAGAAGTTACCATAAGCCTTCAGCTAGGATAGATGATTGGATAGCAATGACTTCACCCACGCTTGTTTGATGCATTTGATTGCTCACTTTTTTTTTTGCATGTGTATTGTGTGTAAGAGGGTTTGATAAAGATTCCCCTTTGAAAAGGACTATTGGATATAGAGGTTCCATTAATCCTTAGACCACTTAAATACCATACTAATTTTTAATATTAGTATAGGTATTTTATTTGAATAAGGAATGATCAATGACCTTTATGGTTTGAATTAAATTGAATTCAATATCATAAATACTAATGCTTTGAAGTTCTATTTTAATCCTCTCTTTACCTTTTAATTAGATAAAGAAATGAATAGTTTTATCTTTTAAAATTTCAAAAAATTAAATTAATAGCTTTATAAATAAAATATAGAAACAAATGGAATTGCATTTAAGACAAGATATCTGGGAAAAAGGGAAGAACTATTTTTAAATTCAAATATCCTACTTTTGGTCACCTTGGGTAAGGATGAAATTACTCTTGGTAGGTTTTATTTATGTTAAAATAGAAACTTTGGGGAAATGGTAGATGGATCTTCTTGGTTAAGAAGGCCAAAAAAATAAAATATGGGAATTCTTCTTCTTCCTCTTTGGAAAATTGAAAGAAACGAAGTGAGGACAAAAGCAAGAAGTCGACCATTGGAGGAGAATTTTATTTGTGAGGATATTCAAGTTGGGAATCATTTTTTCTAGTTTTAAAATATTTGTTTTATGCTTTCAAAATCCTTAGAAGCATTTCATTGAATCATGTTGTTTTATTCGGTTGTACTAGCGTGTATGTTTTCTAGTATAAAAAATATAGTATGCATTCTTGGTGAGTGTTGTATTTTTTAAAAAGCATATGCTATTTTGTCTACACCCCCATTTTTATGGTTAGAGTTATGTGTTTTAAACTATGATGGTTTTTATTTTTTAAGTTATGTTTTCTAGAACCTTTGTTTAGGCTTGTTTAATCAACCTATGTCGGTCATACCATGCTCTATTTCGAGCTAGTTTCATATAGCATTTTTCCTCCTATTCACCAAGATTTTGATGGGGGATTGACATCCTGAATTAGGTGTTTCTAGACCTTACCACTCTGCTAGTAAACCTAAACCTATTTTGCCTCATTTGCTCTATTCTTGTGCTAGCATTGATGTCCTCCTAGTTATAGGGGATGCTAGAGAACCAAGATATTACTTAAAAATTCTTAAGAAACTTGCTATGGAGGGTGGATCTTCGAATATTGAGTGAATTTTTATCTATATTATTCAATGAATGAAGCCAAGGCATGTTGCATCGAGATATCTAGTTCAAAACAGGCATGCTAATCTATTTGAGTTAGGCAGCAATGCAAAAATATTTTTGCCACACCTTTTTTCCTTTACTCTAAGGTTAAACCTTAAAGGTTATTTAAATTTTACATCTTGACATCGCTTTGCAACATCATGATGTGATGAATCCACACTCGAAGGATCATGTAAAAGGAAGGCCATGTTGGTCTTTCTTAATAATTAGCCCACATCAAGGATGTGAGAGTGTTCATGTCGTATTTAAAGAGGTAAGTGATCGTTAGGTTTTTTTATCACCACTTGGTGGTCTAGGGTGCCACCAAGTGAGGTTGCTTATGTTCTAGTTAGGGGTGCCTTTGTCCTCATGCCATGTGGACCTAATCTATTTGTTGATTTATGCTTATCTGGATCACCTCTACAATGTTGCATGACACGATGTGTTTAATTTTTCGTTAGTCACACTTGATTGTGGTGCCAGTTTTGACCCTTTTGGTTGTGTAGGGTGGGGTTAGTCCCACATGCTCCCCATGGTAGCACTATAGGATTTGAAATAGGGGAAGCCACCCCCTATCGAATGACCACCAAGTAGTGGTCATGAAGACCATCGCTTGGTGGGAAGAGTTGATGTTCCAGTAGTCAACACAGTTAGTCAAACTGCCTATGGACCCACCTACTTGATGTTATTTAAAGTTGTTGTTGCCTACATGTTGTAGACCACCTTAGGTGTTGACATACCACCATGTGGTTAGGTAGGGCTTGTGTTGTATGCTATTGACCGATTGAATTACAACCATAACTATGAACCCCCCTCTTTTATAAAATATATGGTTAATTAAATGAAATATTGATATTTGATTTAATTACAATAAAGAAGAGTATTTGCTTTATTTGATTTATTTAAAAACAAAGAAAGATAATTTTAATTATATTAATTAAATTAAAGATTTATATTTGATTTAATTACATTAAAAAGAAGAGTATTTGATTTATTTGGTATTTTAAATCAAAAGGGGCATTAAGTTATAAGGATGGTATTTTGAATAAGTATTTAATTACGAGTATGGGCTCTTAATTGATTAAAAAAATATTTTGAATAAGTATTTAATTAGCTAAGGGTATGGGACCTTAATTTATTTAAGAAATGGTTTTGAATAAGTATTTAATTAGTTAAGAGTATGGGCTCTTAATTGATTAAATAAATGGTTTGAATAAGTATTTAATTAGTTAAGGGTATGGGACCTTAATTGATTAAAGAAATGGTTTTGTGTAAGTATTTAATTAGTTAAGGGTATGAGACCTTAATTGATTAAAGAAATGGTTTTGTGTAAGTATTTAATTAGTTAAGGGTATGGGACCTTAATTAATTAAAGAAATGGCTTTGTATAAGTATTTAATTAGTTAGGAGTATGGACTTTTAATTGATTAAATAAAAGGGTATTGTATTGATTTGTTTTTGATAAGTTAACAAAATTTATATTAATAAGGGTATTTGAAAGGTGCCCTAATGCCTTGATACATCAACAGGAATAAGGGATGCACCATCCACAAAAAACCTCTTGGCATCCATATAAAACCTAAAACGTAAATACAAACTGGATCAAGCCAAAAGACAAGGATAAGACAAGAACTAAAAGTTCTGGCAAAACATGAATGAGAGGTATCAGAAAAATAATAGCCAAATTTAAGCGATTACAAAATCTTTGATGTCATATTTCTCAACATCCTTAGGAATATCCTTAAACACATCCTTTGCAATTTCCACGATGTCGTCCTCTTTGACCTTTGGTTTGGCTTCAACAACGGTCTTTGCTAGTGTATCCTTGACAAAGTTATCGTAGAATAATAGGAGGTTCAGAGCATTTCTATGCTCTTTCATTTGAGTAATGACTGCCATGATTACGGTCATAACACTCTTTGTTGGACATTTTGTGTCAAATTTGTCATTGATGTCAAGGAATAAGCTATAGTTGATGTCAAAAGATCAAAAGGAATAATGCGAGAGGTTGATTGAAAAGATGTCATAATATTATTTTTATATTATGTGAGGCAAAAATAAAGGGTTTTTGTTAAAACCATGGTGGCAAGATAAAGGTTTTTTATTAAAACCATGGTGGCAAAATGATTTTTTATTAAATAGTTATGAGCAAGAAAAAGTTTTTAATTAACCCCCAAGGAGGCTTTAATTTTTATAAAGCCAAATGTTACAAAGTTAATTTATAAAATTTAAATTCTAAATAGAATTTGAATGATTTATAAATTAATTATGCATATTATAAATGCGTCAACATTCAATTTTAATACACCGTCGACGTGCAATATTTAGAAGCCAAAAGGTATTTAAACCTTTGCCTAAGTTCAAAACCGAGTATTCGAATTTCCTCTAATTATTTCTGTACCGAAAATCATGCTAACATTTGTGGAGAAAGTGCCAAGGAGCAGCGAACAAAAGGCTCGTGCGTTCAGTGAGAAAGGAACACATCGAACATGTTAGCATAATATTTTATTGCATAGTTATTTATTACATTATATAGGGGATATATTAAAATAGCGCTCCATGAGCGCTCTCTAGTTATGAAGTGGTTAACCAACCACTTGAGGTGGTTCAACCACCTAAACCACCTCGGAGCATTGTATATATCCAATTTCCAAATCAATGTTAATTGCTTCACACTATTCTCTTCTTGAACACTATCATAATTTCTTCATGGTACCAGAGCAGTGGCGTGGGAGACTAGGCAGACAGAGGAGACACAAGGCCTGAGCACGAGACCCGAGGAGACCAGACAAAGGAAATCCATGAGGTCCGAGCATGAGGCCCGAGGAGTGACTGGGCAACAGGCATGTAGAATGATAGGCTCACAGTGAGTATATCGAGGCACTGGATGTAGGTAGAAGGCATGCAATTTGAGGTAAGATCAAGATGCTAGACATAGACAGAAGGCACATGATTCAATAAGGCATGCGATTCAAGGCAAGAGGACATGTGGCATGTGATTGAAGGCTAGAGGACACGTGAGGATAGAGTTTCGACAAAAGGGGGGGTTTGGTTGCCCAAAGGCAACCAAAATAGTTAGTGCGGTTTCACACTCAAAAACCGCCCCACAGCTGCAGCATAACGCATGTGGGATTAATTTTTTTTCCCACAGCATGCTACCTGTGGGTGAAGAAGGATGTCCTCCTTCTTAACTCACGTCGCGCCCTCTAGTACACGTGGTTTGGGCCTCCATTGTTTGGAGGGAGGTGCTTGGTTCGATTCCCCTCGACTCCACTTGACATGTGACGTGGCTTTATTTAATGTCTGCTGCCTATTTTTTGATGCCCACCATAGTTTTGATGGCTGTGATGCATTTTTTGATGCCCGCCATAGTTTTTTGATGCCCAACACTCCTTTTGATGGTCAGATATAGCTTTTTGACGCTTGGAATGTGCATTTTGATGCCTGGTTAGTGTTTTTTGACACTAAAAAGCATTTTTTTTGGGATCTTTGATCTAGGTACCCATTTTTTTCTTTTCCCTGTTTATTTTGCAACCAGAAGGGGGGATCATAGCATTCTTTTGCAAAATTATAAGACAAAGGGGGGAGATTAAACAAAAACCATTTTGATGAAAGTGATTAAAACTGGTATTGTATTAGGTGCATTTTCGATGGAAACCGACACCTAGGTAGTTCAAATTTGTGGGCATTTGTGATTGTGTTTATTGCATTTAAATATTCTGTTTTCTTGCATTAACAATCATAAAAAAAAAAAACAAACAAGACCCCAAATTTTTTAGAACCTACTTGTGCAATTCAATTGCACAACAACATTCGATATTTGAGATACCTCTGGCTCACACTTACAAGTAATGTTGTCGTGCTTTGGGCTACTGTATCCACCACCTAATATAGCTGCAACAACGACGTCTGAGCTTGTTCTCTATCAATCATCAGGGAGAAATAAGGCAAACCAGTTCTATTGTTCACTTCATTTCATACCCACATCGTGATTGTTGTTAGGCGTAAATCTTGACGAAGGTTTTTCCAAAGTGTTTAGGGGAAGTTACGCCCCACGCATGAGGAATAAAATTTCTATGGTAGGTGTCATTAACAACACGATGCCCTTTCAGTATCACCTAAGTTCAATATATCATGCTTCTCATATGTACTTATAGTCTCCCTCACGTAAGGGTGGGTACATACTGAGTAGTATATTGTTCATATATACTTATAGTCTCCCTCACGTAAGGGTGGGTATATTTTTGAATGGTTATGATATAAAGATCTGGCAGGTATAAAGAAAGGGAGACCATCTGGTGATATAAGGAACCTTCATAATGGCCAGTGTTCACAAGTACATCTCAGATTCACAGTTGCTGAAAGGTCCTAATTTTGTTCCATGGAAGACAAAGATGAGAGCAATTCTTCAGGTGGAAGATTTATGGGATGTAGTGAATGGCACTACAAAGCATCCTCAAACAACAAGAACAGATCAAGAAGCTTGGGATAAAAAGGACAAAAGAGGTCTCATGTTTCTCCTACTTGCTACTTCAGATGAGGTTCAACCTCATATCTGTGATGCTAAAACCAGTAAGGCAGCTTGGGATGCTTTGATTACTGTGTATGAGGGAAAGAATCAGTCCACTATTCTAAACCTTCAAACTCAACTACATACTCTTAGTATGAATTCTGGGGAGACAGTTGATCTCTTCCTATGCAAAGTGGTAGATTTGAAAGCCAAATTGAATGCTATGGGAAAACCAGTAGATGATGATATCTTGAATTCTGTCATCTTGAGAGCATTGCCAGATTCTTACAAGATGTTGATCACATCCCTCAATGTTTCTGGTAGACAAGTATCCTTTGTGGAATTGGTGAACTTGCTTCAGACAGAGGAGGCAAACCAGGTTCAGAAAGATGAGATGCCAGATAATGCCCTTTCTACCCAACAAAAGGGTAAGAAACAAGGTCAGTTTCAAAAAGGGGGTTCTTCTTCTAAAGAAAAGGGGAAACAAAATCAGCAGAAGGATAAACAATATTGCAAGATTTGTGATATGAATAACCATGACACCAACAGGTGTTGGTTCAAAAACAAGCAACAAAATGACCAACCTCATAAGAAGAAAGGAAAAGAGAAACAAAAGTATAAAAAGAAACATAAGCAACCTAAGGGCCATGTTGCTTATGTTGATTCCAACTCAGATTCTGATTCTCCTAAATCCAATTCAGATTTTGACTCTGAAAGAGCACACAAGGTGCTCATGACCCATACCTCATCTTCCCAGATAGATGTTGTGTGGTATATTGACTCAGGTGCTAGTAAGCACATGATAGGGGACAAATCATGGTTTGAAACATTTGAGGAGAAAGAAGGTAAGCCCGTCACAATTGCTGACAATCAAGTCTACCAAGTAAAAGGTGAAGGGGATGTTTCTGTCACTCTTCCAGATGGTAAATGTCAGATAGAAAAAGTTCTTTATGTCCCTGGACTAGCCAATAATCTATTTTCTGTTCCTCAGATGTTGGATAGAAACATGGATGTTGTGTTCCGAGTTGTGAAAGGCAAGAAAAGATGCTTTATCACAAAAAAGGTAGACATGTTGCCACCGGTTCCTACAAACATGGCTTGTTCATTTTGGATGCTCTTTCAATGCCTCATGTTGCTCTGGTTGTAACTACAAAAGAGGCTACTTCACTTTGGCATAGAAGATATGGGCATCTCAGTTCAGGATATTTGCTTGAATTGCACAAACATGAGATGGTGAGAGGCCTTCCTCATCTTTCATCCATCTTACCAGTCTGCTCGGATTGCTTAGCAGGGAAGCAACACCAAGTACCTTTTGAATCTAGTTCTTCCAGAGCTACGAAACCTTTGGAGTTAATACACACCGATCTGTGCGGTCCTATGCCAACTAGTTATGGTGGAAAGAAGTATTTTCAATTGTTTGTTGATGATTACTCTAAAAAAATGTGGGTTTTCTTCCTTCAATTGAAGTCAGAGGCATTTTTTTACTTTCAACATTTCAAGAAACTTGTTGAAAAAGAGTCTGGATGTTTCATCAAAACCCTCCACTCAGATCGAGGGGGGAATATACTTCCATAGAATTTTCATCATTTCTAAAAGAACATGGGATTAGGCAACAATTGACAACAACCTATACACCTCAACAAAATGGAGTTGTTGAAAGGAGAAATCATTCCATTGTGGAAATGGTTCGATGTATGCTAAAAGGAGCACATCTTGAGGATCAGTATTGGGCAGAAGCAGTAAATACAACATCATACCTCTTGAATAGGGCACCCACAAGAGCTCTACAGGGTAAAACTCCACAAGAAACATGGAGTGGTAAGAAACCCTCCATTTCTCATCTAAGAGTTTTTGGATGTAAGGCATTCATGCACATTCCTAAACAGAGAAGAAAGAAGTTAGATGAGAAAACCCTAAAATGTATTTTTATTGGTTATGATGAGCATTCAAAGGGATATCGCTTGATAGATCCTATAACCAAGAAAACACATATTAGTAGAGATGTAGTATTTGATGAAGCTTCCACATCAGATATTCCCTCTATAGATGTATATCTTGAAGAAGAAGAAGAACCTAAGAAAGAAGGTATATCCTCAAAGAAGAAGGTTCCAAAATGGTATACTAGCACACTGAGAGATTCTAAGCTAGATACATTTCCAGATCTAACTCAAGATCAACCTTGCACTCGAAGTATGACACAACAGAGAAAAGCAAAGACTTCATCTGAAGAGATTGATGAACTTTACCAACAGTTTGATGATCTATCTATAGATGCAGAGGAAGACAGAGACACCGATATGGAAAATGAACAGGTTTATATGACAACTTTGGATGAAAATGAACCTGTGACAGTTCAAGATGCACTTAGTGAGCCTCAGTGGAAGGCTGCTATGGAGGCAGAACACACATCTCTCATGAAAAATAATACTTGGAAGCTAGTCAATCTGCCTACAGGAAAGAAGCCCATTGGCTACAAATGGGTGTTCAAAGTAAAATATAAGGTAGATGGTACTATTGATAAACATAAAGCCCATCTTGTTGCAAAGGGCTATGCTAAAAAAGAAGGCATAGACTATGAGGAAAATTTTGCCCCTACTACAAAAATGACTACCATTCGAGTACTTTGTGCCATGGCAGCTCAATTTGGGTGGAAGTTACATCAGATGGATGTTAAAAGTGCCTTCTTGAATGGTGACTTACAAGAAGAAGTATACATGACTCAACCAGAAGGGTTTATGGTTGAAGGGCAAGAACAGAAAGTTTGCAGATTGATCAAATCATTGTATGGGCTCAAACAAGCTCCTCGAGCTTGGTATATCAAAATAGATAGTCACCTAGTGCAGCATGGATTCAGAAGAAGTCCTTCAGATGCAAATCTCTATATTAAGAACAATGGTTCTGATATAGTGATACTAGTATTATATGTAGATGATCTGATCATAATAGGAAGTTCAGAGAAAATGATTGATGCAGTAAAAGCTGATTTGAAACAATATTTTGAAATGATAGATCTAGGACTTCTTCACTATTGTCTTGGTTTGGAAGTAACTCAGAAAAAGCATCATATCAGAGTAACACAAAAGAAGTATGCCAAGACATTAGTTGAAAAATATCGGATGACTAATTGTAAGTCTAAAGCAACTCCAATGGAGCAAGGACTTAAGTTATCTCGATATGATGAATCACCGAAGGTAGATGGTACTCTCTATCGCCAGCTGATTGGGAGTCTCATATATCTCACTAATACCAAGTCTGACCTCAATTTTGTTGTGGGTTATCTTTCACGGTTCATGCAGGAATCTTCCATGATCACACCAAACACATTGACACTCATTGTCATTTTATTCGCGATGAAGTTCCAAAGCACAATATTCAGCTCCAATACATTCCCACTGATGAACAAGTTGTAGATATTTTCACCAAGGCACTTGCACATGTCAAATTTGAATTGTTTCGCAATACCCTTGGTATTTTCCAATAATGTAATAAGGGGGGATGTTAGCATAATATTTTATTGCATAGTTATTTATTACATTATATAGGGGATAGATTAAAATAGTGCTCCATGAGCGCTCTCTAGTTATGAAGTGGTTAACCAACCACTTGAGGTGGTTCAACCACCTAAACCACCTTGGAGCATTGTATATATCCAATTTCCAAATCAATGTTAATTGCTTCGCACTATTCTCTTCTTGAAAACTGTCGTAATTTCTTCAGAATATGCTATGTGGCAAGAGGAGAAGGGAGCCAAGGGCTCTAAAGGATTTAGAAAAATATTAAAGTGCCTTCTATGCTTTTAGTGGGCACATGAGCGCTTGTCTCACACGGATAGCAAGCCATGACCAAAGTGCTAGCAAGGGATAGAGTGCAATATCGAATCCCACAAAACGTGGAATGCGAGATATAAAAAGGTTTTTATATTTTTGATTTAATTTTTGATTAAGTTGCTAAGGTTGTGGAGAGATAAGGGTTGTTAATAGAAATAAAAATTATTCTTTGCTTTGCTAAGGCTAGGGAGAGATAAGGGGTAAATTGGTTATGATATTTACCGAAGTGGTAAATGGAAATTTACTAGGGTAATATTATTTTTACCTTAGGGAATTAAAAATTGATTTATTGCATATATTTGGTAAAGTGACTTAATCAATTATTGCAATATTGAGAAGATTAAGGTGTGTTTGGTCAATTATTGTTGATGAATGATTTCTTTAAAATGAAGTAATAAGGTGTATGTAAGTTTTGATATTTACATTGTATATTTGAGTGAGTTTATCATCTTATATCTTCTTTGAGATTGACAAAGAAGTGTTTGTGGTTGTGGAAGATTTTTGAGGTTCCTTCATCATCAAGAAAAATATATGGGCATATTGTTCCATAGTTGAGTTGATTGGTTGGTTTTCTGGAAAACAAGTTTGGAGTGAAAATGACTTAAGTAGGTCTCCTTATTGAGTGTGTTGAGTTAATACTTCAAGGTTTTTTGGAATAAAGAGTTGTTAAAACCTTGTTTTATAAGCATTGTTGTTGAAGCCATTGGTTGAGTGAAGAACTTGAACTAGGGTTTGAAAAGAACATGAGTATCATTGTTATGTGATATTATTTTATAAGCATTGTTGTTGAAGCCATTGGTGTGTGAAGAACTTGAACTAGGGTTTGAAAATAACATGAGTATAATTGTTATGTGAGATTGGTTGATAAGCATTGTTGGAAATATTTTGAGTGAAGGTTCATATTATTGGATTAGGGTTTGTAAGCAAGGATTGTTTCATTGAGTTATTGGTTGAGTAGAGTTGGTTGAGCCTAGTCAAGTGGATGTGTGAAGTGATTGTTCAAGTTCTATAAAACAAACTATTATTTATTCTAAATTGATTTGAGGAAGTGATTGAACATTAAGGTGATTGTGAAGAATATTGAGTCTCTAAAAATTCTCTATATGTTTCTAACAGAGTGATTGAAAGTAATTGAGCATTGTGATGAGTATAGAACATATTGAGTCTCTAACAATTCTCTTTATGTTTCTATGATATTGGACAAGTTATAGTGTGGACTTTTTGAGCACATTTCAGGTAAGTCTTTGATAAGACTTGTGGGAATATTTGGGTAACCTTTTGTGGAAGCTTACAATACAAATTGAGAGAAAATTTTGATAAGTACTTGTGATAACCTATTGAGCTTATTGGACAAGTTCTAGAGAGGACTTGAGGATAGATTGGTGTGAACTTTTATGGAAGCTTACAAGGATGATTTGAAACAAGTCTTTGAGAAGACTTGAGAGTATATTTTATTGATTAATTTGTTCAAACCTTGAGTTAAGGTTTGGGGCAGATCCAAAAAATTTGATTTAAGATTGAGTCAAACTTTGAGTTAAGGCTTGAGGACAAATATTGATGATATATTTGTGCTAGACCGAAGGACTATTTTTAGTACAGATTCGAGGACATATTTTGGTGTAGATTTGAGGACAAGTTGTACCAGACTAGAGACAAATATTGAGGATAGATTTGTGCTAGACAGAAGGACTATGTTTAGTATAAATTTGAGATAAATATTTGGAGGTGAAAGAGTTGAAGATAGATATCTCCAGCCAGAATAGGGAAGATAGGTGTCTTCTATGGATAGAGTTCCATTTGCTAATGGTAGTGGAGGTAGAGGTCTTCTAGAGGATCACCAGGCAAAGCAAAGTTAGGAGATTGATGTCTCCTGTAGATAGAGATCCATGAAATTTGATTAGGGTATTGGTGTCTCCTTTGGGTAGAGATCCATAAATTCCCAAGAGATTGATTGAGAAAATTTTAGTGAAATATTTTCTCTATGGAGTAGACCAAATTGGGTGAACCACGTAAATTTTGGTGTCTCTATTGTATATGGTGATTTACGCATTGCTTTGATTATTGCTATTGATATTTCTATCTATACATTGCATAATATTTATTGGGAAAAAAAAGTAAAAAGTGGTCTTATACTATTCACCCCCCCTCCTCAATATAAGCTTGTGTTCTTTAATTGGTATCAAAGTGGGTTAATTCAGAATAGTTTAATAGCTTGAAGAAAAAGCTAACAATAACACAATGGATTCTAAGAATGGATCATAAAATAATTTAGCACCAGTATTTTATGGAAGTGACTACATATATTGGAGTATGAGAAAGAAGATTTACCCGATGACACTTGGCAAAGACATTTGGGAAGCAATTGAAAATGGATACAAACCGTTAGTTGATCCACCTACAAATAAGTAAGGTACACTTCTACAACATTACAATTTAAAAGCAATGAATGCAATTTTGAGAGGTTTTCATAGAGTAGAGTCCATAAAAGTTATTCATTTTCAAGATGCAAAAGGAATGTGGGATAAGTTGCAAAATATATATGAAGTAGATAAAGGTGTCAAGAAAGCAAAGATACGAAATCTCAAAGGAAAAGCTAAAGAATTAAGAATTAAGGATGAAGAAAACATGAGTACTTATCTACTTCAAGTTGAGGAGGTTTTTAATACTATGCATGGACTTGGACTTAAGTTTGAAGAATCATATGTTTGTGATAGGGTCTTAAGATCTCTTCCAAAAATATTTACTAAAAATATTTTTGCTATATAATAATAAAAGGATGGTGATTCTATGACAAGAGATATGTTGCTTGATATTCTTACAACTTTTGAGCTGAGAACAAAAGAACCTAATCCCCAGAAGGAAGCAACTTTCAAAGCAATCAAGAAGACAAAGGGTAAGAAGTCAGAATCAAGAAATGAGTCATCCAATGATGAAGAAGCTAACTATGGTAGAAGGAATAAGGATTCAAGAAGATATACAGATGCAAAATCTATTACATGTTTCAACTATGAAAAGTATGATCATTATGCAACTGATTGTCAAGAAGCTAAGAATAACAATGATAAAGAAAAACAAGATCATAGAAATAGGGAATTAGAAAGATATAAGCATCAAAAGAAAATCAAGGATGGAAAAAGAAGACAAGGAAAGAAGTTCTTCCAAAGGCAAAAGAGGATCTACTATTCAGAAAAGGCATGTAAGTACTCAAGTGATAGTGATAATAGTTTTTTAGATAATGATAATGATGATGTGCTATTTATGATAGAATAAAAAGAAGTCAATAAAAGGTCATCAATAATTCTCAAGTGTTTTAGATGTGGTAACTTTGGACATATTGAATATAGTTGTACAAGAAATGGTTTCAATTTTAGTGATGATGAATATGAAGATACACTTGAAGGACCAAAAGAGAATATTATAATGGCTCTAGAGAAAGAAGAAAGTGATCCTATAGAAGACAAGTCAAAATAAAATGAAGATGTGGAAAAAGGTAAACAAATAGAGGAAGAGGCAGATAAAGAAGGATATGATCTCAAGGGAGAACATATTTATGCCATTGACATAGTAAAGAAGGTAAGAAAGTAAAACTCTAAACTTGAGTTTTAGTTTCAAGAATGTGATGAAGAGAGAAAAATGCTTATAGAGGATCTAGACAAATCAAAGGCTAAGACAAATAATTTCAAGGATAAGTTAGAAGAAAAGGTCTTATAATGTGAAAGGCTAGAACAAGAGGTAGCTTCATTAAATATGGAAGTCAAAAACTCTAAATTCAAGCTACAAGGGTTCAAAAACAACTCAAAGAACTTAGATAATGATGCAGGAGCATCCAGTGGTAGCAGCACAATCTTGCAACAAAAGAAATAAAAGAGTGAAACAAAACACAAAATACTCTAAGTGTTGAAATGTGTCACGATATCGCGACATAAAAGTTGTCGCGATATCGCGACGCATTTTGAACCAAGGCGCAAGCAAACGCAAGTGTCGCGATATCGCGACATAAAAGTTGTCGCGATATCACGACGCATTTTGAACCAAGGCGCAAGCAAACACAAGTGTCGCGATATCGCGACATAAAAGTTGTCACGATATCGTGACACATTTTGAACCAAGGCGCAAGCAAACGCAAGTGTCACGATATCGCGACATAAAAGTTGTCACGATATCGCGACGAACTTAGAACAAAGCCGAGAGCAAAATGCAAGTGTCGCGATATCGCGACATAAAAGATGTCACGATATCGCGACAAACTCAGAACAAAGCTAAGAGCAAAATGCAAGTGTCGCGATATCGTGACATAAAAGTTGTCGCGATATCATGACAAACTCAGAACAAAGGCGAGAGCAAAATGCAAGTGTCGCGATATCGCGACATAAAAGTTGTCACGATATCACGATGAACTCAGAACAAAGGCAAGAGCTAAATGCAAGTGTCACGATATCGCGACATAAAAGATGTCGCGATATCACGACGAACTTTGAATGCACAGGAGAGCAAATGAAGAGATGTCACGATATCACGACATGTTACTTTTCATGGACCGTTACAGAACGACATTTGACAGTTACCAAAAGTCGTTACAGCAGTTCTAGGGGGTCGTTGCAGTGGTTACAGGGACGGTTACGAATGGCGGTTACAACAAGAATCTATCATTATAAGAAGATGTTGATCGAAGGATTCAGGAGGCTGGAAAGATGAAGACTATGGCTTCTTTTGCATTTTTTGTACTTTGTAAATCTTCCATGGTTCGAAATTGTAAATCTTTCCATGCTTCTGAATAAAATTGAGTCTTTTCTTTGTTGTTAAAATTTGGCTCCCCATCAAGTGGTATCAGAGCGAGAAGATTCTGAGTGTGTAAGCAGAGCGCCGAATGTGAGGCAGCTTGCACCAGGATCTAGGGTTAAGGGTTCTGAGAAGAAGTGAAGAAGAATGCCACCGCAAAGAAATCATGGTGTTGGAAGGAACGTGGTTCCTGAAGGAGACTTTCGAGCATTGCAGAGGCAAGTGCAGGCCCTACAGGAAGAATTGCGAAGAGGAGTAGAGCCAAGAGGAGAAGACCAGAGCGATGATGAAGCTTGCGGAGTTGATGACCCATCAGAAGAAGAAGAAGAAGCGATGAGTTCTACGAAAGCTCGAATGATTAAAGCCATTTCTCAAATTGGGAAAAGGCCGAAGATAGACGTATCCACATATTCTAGAAATTTAAATCCAAGAAGAGTTGATTGACTGGATCAACGATATGGAGGAGTATTTCGAATATGAGGAGGTTGAAGATCCAAATCGGATAAAATTTGCAAGAACAAAGTTGAAAGGCCATGCTGGCATATGGTGGAAAGGAGTGCAGCTGGAACGAAATCGAAGAGGAAAAGAAAAGATCACCAGGTGGGATCGAATGGTTGAAAAGCTGAAACGGCAGTTTATCCCAGCAGATTATGAATTAGATCTGCTAAGGAAAATGCAGAGTTTGTGACAGTCCAACAAGTCTGTTAAAGAATATACAGAGGAATTTTTTAAAATTTCCATCAGAATCGGCCATACAGAGGCAAATAAAGAGAGAGTAGCCCATTACATTAATGGGTTGAGAACCAACGTGCAAGAAGAATTGAGTTTGGTTCGAATGAGCACCATTGAAGATGCTTACCAGTTTGCTCTGAAGGTGGAAGAGAAACTAAACCAAAGATTTGACAGTAAACAGAGAGGAAGAGGTCATGGTGGAAGAACTGGTGGAAGAACCAATGGAGGTAAATATGACGACTAGAAGCAGACTGGTGAAACAAGCAATCACCAGGAACAGAAGGAGGAGAATGCCTACCGGCCCCGTAATCAGAACAATGATTATCAAAGGGGAAGAGGTAGAGGTGGACGTGGATATGGAAGAGGAAGATTTCGTGGAACCTGCTTCAATTACGGGGAAGAGGGGCATCGATCATATGAGTGTCCCAAACACCAAGAGGCACCGAATAGAAGGCCTGAAGGTAATGCCAGAGCTGCGGTCGTTGATGAAGGTGTAGAATCTGAGCACTCTAAAGAAGCAGAGCAAGGAGAAGTGATGGTCACAAGGAGAACCTTGTTGAACGAAGAGAGGGAACCAGACCAACGAAAAAGCCTGTTCTGCACGAGGTGCAAATGTTCAGGTAAAATCTATAATATTATTATTGATAATGGTAGTACAGATAATTTTGTCTCTGAGGACATGGTGACTAAGTTAAAGCTAGAAAGAAGGCAGCACCCGCATCCATACCGGATTGCGTGGTTGCAGAAGGACCATAGAGCATTGGTCAGTGAACAATGCTTGGTCAAGTTTCAAATTGGAAGATACCAGGATGAGGTCCTGTGTGATATTTTGCCAATGGATGCTTGCCATTTATTGTTGGGAAGACCATGGCAATTTGATAGACGTGCGACGCATGATGGGCATGCAAATACCTATTCCCTGACAAAATATGGAGTGCGCCACAAACTAAAGCCATTGAAGGAGGTTGAGGAAAAGGTATGCAATAATGCTAGAATTTGTTTAGTAGATGGCAGAAAATTTTTGGATGGTCTAAAGAGGGATTCAATGTGTTATGCATTAATTCCTACTGTAAAGAAGGAAGAAAATACGGCTATTCCAGTAGAAGTTGAACATCTGTTAGAGGAGTTTCCTGATATAATATCAGACAATGTGCCTGAGGGTTTGCCGCCAATGAGGAAGATTAGTCATCAGATTGACTTAATGCCAGGATCTAGCTTACCCAATAAGGCCGCCCATAGAATGTCTCCTGTAGAAAATGAAGAGTTGAACCGCCAGGTTCATGAATTGTTGAGGAAGGGTTTGATTCGAGCAAGTTTGAGCCCTTGTGCAGTACTGGCAGTACTCGCACCAAAGAAGAATGGAGAATGGAGAATGTGCACTGATTCCCGAGCCATTAATAAAATTACCATTAAATATCGCTTTCCATTACCCGGAATGGATGATATAATGGATTGTTTGAGTGGAGCTAAATACTTCACTAAGATTGATTTAAAGAGTGGATATCACCAGATACGCGTCAGAGAGGGTGACGAATGGAAGACAACCTTTAAAACCAAAGAGGGTTTGTATGAGTGGTTAGTTATGCCATTTGGATTGACTAATGCACCCAGTACGTTCATGAGGCTGATGAATGAGGTATTGCGTGACTTCCTGGAAAAGTTCGTGATAGTTTATCTGGATGATATTTTAATTTTTAGTAAAACATTGGACGAGCATTTGATGCATGTTCGGACAGTTTTTGAAAAGCTGTGAGAGGAGCAATTATTGATAAATTTAAAGAAGTGCAGTTTTGTACAGAAAGAGTTGATATACCTGGGATTTGTCATCTCAGAGGAGGGTCTGAAAATGGATCCTGAGAAGGTGAAGGCTATCATTGAATGGCCTGCCCCAAGGAATGTAACAGAGGTAAGATCATTTCATGGTCTTGCAAGTTTCTATAGAAAGTTTATTAGAGACTTTAGCAATATTTGTGCACCCCTAACAGAAACTATGAGAGGGGATAAGAAAGAATTTAAGTGGACTACCAAGGCAGGTACCGGTATGGACATATTGAAGAAGAAAGTGATAGAACAACCCATTCTGGCACTTCCAGATTTTAATAAAGTGTTTCAGGTTGACTGTGATGCCAGTGGCGATGCCATTGGAGTTGTATTGAGCCAAGAAGGTAAACCTGTTGCATACTTTAGTGAAAAATTAAATGATGCTCGAAAGAAATACTCTGTTTATGATCAAGAATTCTATGCTATAATTCAGGCTCTTAAGAAATGGAGACATTATTTGCTAGCCAAGGAATTTGTTTTATATACTGACCATCAAGCTTTACAGTATATAAATAGTCAAGGTAAACTTAACCAGCGACATTTGAAGTGGGTTGAATTCCTATAGAGTTATACCTTTGTCCTGAAGCATAGAAGCGGAAAATCTAATAGAGTTGCAGATGCCTTGAGTAGAAGGCATAATTTGTTGATAGAAATGAGAGTGCAAGTTGTTGGGTTTGATGAACTCAAGAGTTTATACCCAGTGGATCCAGATTTTGCAGAGGCATGGACGGCATGTTTGTCTCCTACTACTGTGGATCGCACTAAGTGGTTGGATTTTGTGATCCAAGATGGGATGCTATTTTGGAAGAACCAGTTGTGCATTCCTAGGAGTTCCATGAGGGAAAATCTGATCAAAGAGAAACATAGCGGAGGACTAGCAGGACATTTTGGTCGAGATAAGACCATTGCTCTAGTTAGTGAAAATTACTATTGGCCACAGTTGCAGTCGGATGTGACAAAATTTGTGCAGGGTTGTAGAGTGTGCCAGATGGCGAAAGGAGTAAGCCAGAATACAGGAATGTATCAGCCATTGCCTGTACCAGAGAGACCATGGGAGGACATCAGTATGGATTTTGTTCTTGGTCTGCCAAGGACACAACGTGGAAATGATGCCATTTTTGTTGTCGTTGACAGGTTTTCGAAGATGGCCCATTTTATTCCATGTCAGAAGACAAGTGATGTTGTTCATGTTGCAGGCTTGTTTTTCAAGGAGGTCGTACGCCTTCATGGTCTACCCCAAAGCATTGTCTCGGATAGAGATACCAAATTTGTGGGTTATTTTTGGAGAACTCTATGGAAGAAGCTGAAAACAGAATTGAAGTTCAGTTCTGCGTACCACCCACAGACTGATGGATAGACAGAAGTAGTCAACAGAAGTTTGGGTAATCTTCTACGATGTCTGGTAGGCGATAAACCCAAGGGATGGGATCTAATTTTACCATAGGCAGAGTTTGCTTACAATAATTCTGTCAATCGAAGTACTGGTAAATCCCCATTCCAGATAGTGTATGGGAACAACCCGAGAAACGCTTCTGAGTTGAGGCCGATGGATAAAGGAGAAAAGCGTAGTGCTGAAGCTGAAGACTTTGCAGCACACATGAAGAATTTACATGAAGAGGTCCAACAGCATATCAGTAAAATGAATGCTATGTACAAAGCCAAAGCAGATCAGAAGCGACGTTTCAAGGAATTCCAGATAGGAGATGAAGTCATGGTTCACTTGCGCAAGGAATGTTTTCCTAGCAAAACCTACAATAAGCTGAAGATGAAGAGGTTTGGACCATGTCGAATCATAGGTAAACGAGATTCAGGAAATGCCTATGAAGTAGATCTACCAAGTGAGCTGAATATTTCACCTATTTTCAATATTTTAGACTTGGTCGAATATCATGAAGGAAGTTGCAGCGAGCCACCCCATTCGGATCTGTGGAAAATTCCAGAATCCACTCTAGAAAAAGAGGAAATCGAAGACATACTCGACACTCACGAAGGCAGAAGTACCCGAAATAGACAATATTCAGAGTATTTGGTCAAGTGGAAGGGCCGACCTATCGAGGATGCAACTTGGTTGTCCAAATCAGAGGTTGATCGCCTGGGTTTTCCTCTGACCATCCAGAAGTGAGGATCACTTCTCAATCTACCCCGGGTGTCTGATGTAGGAGCATCCAGTGGTAGCAGCACAATCTTGCAACAAAAGAAATAAAAGAGTGAAACAAAACACAAAATACTCTAAGTGTTGAAATGTGTCGCGATATCGCGACATAAAAGTTGTCACGATATCGCGACGCATTTTGAACCAAGGCGCAAGCAAACGCAAGTGTCGCGATATCGCGACATAAAAGTTGTCGCGATATCGCGACGCATTTTGAACCAAGGCGCAAGCAAACGCAAGTGTCGCGATATCGCGACATAAAAGTTGTCGCGATATCACGACGCATTTTGAACCAAGGCGCAAGCAAACGCAAGTGTCGCGATATCGCGACATAAAAGTTGTCGCGATATCGCGACGAACTCAGAACAAAGCCGAGAGCAAAATGCAAGTGTCGCGATATCGTGACATAAAAGATGTCGCGATATCGCGACAAACTCAGAACAAAGCCGAGAGCAAAATGCAAGTGTCGCGATATCGCGACATAAAAGTTGTCGCGATATCGTGACGAACTCAGAACAAAGATGAGAGCAAAACGCAAGTGTCGCGATATCGCGACATAAAAGTTGTCGCGATATCACGACGAACTCAGAACAAAGGCAAGAGCTAAATGCAAGTGTCACGATATCGCGACATAAAAGATGTCACGATATCGTGATGAACTTTGAACGCAAGGGAGAGCAAACGAAAGTGTCGCGATATCGCGACATACAAGATGTCGCGATATCGCGACATGTTACTTTTCATGGACCATTACAGAACGACATTTGACAGTTACCAGAAGTCGTTACAGCAGTTCCAGGGGGTCGTTGCAGCGGTTATAGGGACGGTTACGAATGGCGGTTATAGCAAGAATCTATCATTATAAGAAGATGTTGATCGAAGGATTCAGGAGGCGGGAAAGACGAAGACTGCGGCTTCTTTTGCATTTTTTGTACTTTGTAAATCTCCATGGTTCGAAATTGTAAATCTTTCCATGCTTCTGAATAAAATTGAGTCTTTTCTTTGTTGTTAAAATTGGCTCCCCATCAGATAAGTTCATCAAGATACAAAAGCCTACATCAAGCAAGATAGGTCTTGGATTTGAACAGGAACAAAAGAAATGGGAAGAGAAGTCAACCTCAAGTTCTGAAGGAGAAGAAACTTTAGAAGAAGATAGTGTAAGAGAAAGTGAGACATCTGAGGATGAGTTGGACAATAGAAAGTTCAACAAGGATAGGAACAATGCACAAAGAAGAAATAGATGGAACAACAATCATAATAGGTCAAGAGAGACTAAGAGACCAATGAGGTCAAGACAAGGAAATTTCAATGGAAGATGTTTCTCATGTCACAGGTTTGGACACATGGCTTCACAATGCATGACACATGAAAGACAAGAAAATGGAAATTTTAGAAACATACTTTTCCATGGGTATTGCTACTCATGTAATCAGTTTGGTCACAAGGCAATGAATTGCAGGGTTCATGACAAAAAAGATATGGCCTCACTAGGAGAAATACTAAGACATTTGCACCTCCAAGGAATAATAACATTAAGTGTTATAAGTGCAATAATTATGGACACACAACAAAGTGGTGTAGAGCAGACATTCCAGAATCAAGTATGAACAGGAATAGGAACATGAAAAGGGATATGGATATGAACAAGAATAGGAATAGGAACAAGGATATGAACATGAACAAGAACAGGAATAGGAATAGGAACAAGAAAATGGACATGGATGGAAAGGAACATTTAGAGGAATAAGAATGATTAGATAAGAAGAAAAGAGGATAAAGGTAAAGACCAGTGCTTGCTGGTAGTAGAAATACTCCCACCCCAGAATTAACCACCTCAAGAGGAGGTGGGGGAGGGGCTAAGCTAAGAGACTCATTCTTAGCCCCGAGCCCCAAAGGTGACCCTTTGCCATTGATGTCAAAGGGGGAGAGATTTGAGTAAGGGGAGAGATTTGGTATTTGAGTAAAGAGGAGAGATTTGAAGAGAGCATTGAGCCAGGGGGAGCAATGTCCCAAGGGGAGAAAGAACAAATAAAAGGTTAAGTTTTTGGTAAAAATAATTTGGGTTGCCATCAATGACAAAGAGGGATATTGTTGGACATTTTGAGTCAAAGTTGTCATTGATGTCAAGGAATAAGCTACAGTTGATGTCAAAAGGTCAAAAGGAATAATGCGAGAGGTTGATTGAAAAGATGTCATAATATTATTTTTATATTATGTGAGGCAAAAATAAAGGGTTTTTGTTAAAACCATGGTGGCAAGATAAAGGGTTTTTATTAAAACCATGGTGGCAAAATGATTTTTTATTAAATCATTATGAGCAACAAAAAGTTTTTATTTAACCCCCAAGGAGGCTTTAATTTTTATAAAGCCAAAGGTTACAAAGTTAATTTATAAAATTTAAATTCTAAATAGAATTTAAATGATTTATAAATTAATTATGCATATTATAAAGGCATCGACGTCCAAGTTTAATACACCATCGACGTGCAATATTTGGAAGGCAAAAGGTATTTAAACCTTTGCCTAAGTTCAAAACCAAGTATTCGAATTTCCTTCGATTATTTTCGCGTCAAAAATCATGCTAAGATTCATGGAGAAAGTGCCAAGGAGCAGTGAACAAAAGGCTCGTGCATTCAGTGAGAAAGGAGCGCATCGAACACGCTACGTGGCAAGAGGAGAAGGGAGCCAAGGGCTCTAAAGGATTCGGCAAAATATTAAAGCACCTTCTATGCTTTTAGTGGGCACGTGAGCGCTTGGCTCACATGGCTAGCAAGCCATGGCCAAGGCGCTAGCAAGGGAGAGAGTGCAAGATCGAATCCCACGAAACGCGGAGCGGGAGATATAAAAAGGTTTTTATATTTTTGATTTAATTTTTAATTAAGTTGCTAAGGTTGTGGAGAGATAAGGGTTGTTAATAGAAATAAAAATTATTCTTTGCTTTGCTAAGGCTAGGGAGAGATAAGGGGTAAATTGGTTATGATATTTACCTAAGTGGTAAATGGAAATTTACTAGGGTAATATTGTTTTTACCTTAGGGAATTAAAAATTGATTTATTGCATATATTTGGTAAAGTGACTTAATCAATTATTGCAATATTGAGAAGAGTAAGGTGTGTTTGGTCAATTATTGTTGATGGATGATTTCTTTAAGATGGAGTAATAAGGTGTATGTAAGTTTTGATATTTACATTGTATCTTTGAGAGAGTTTATCATCTTATAACTTCTTTGAGCTTGGCAAAGAAGTGTTTGTGGTTGTGGCAGATTTTTGAGGTTCCTTCATCATCAAGAAAAAGGTATGGGCACATTCTTCCATAGTTGAGTTGATTGGTTGGTTTTCTGGAAAACAAGTTTGGAGTGAAAAGGACTTAAGTAGGTCTCCTTATTGAGTGTGTTGAGTTAATGCTTCAAGGTTTTCTGGAATAAAGAGTTGTTGTTAAAACCTTGTTTTATAAGCATTGTTGTTGAAGCCATTGGTTGAGTGAAGAACTTGAACTAGGGTTTGAAAAGAACATGAGTATCATTGTTATGTGAGATTGTTTTATAAGCATTGTTGTTGAAGCCATTGGTTGAGTGAAGAACTTGAACTAGGGTTTGAAAAGAACATGAGTATCATTGTTATGTGAGATTGGTTGATAAGCATTGTTGGAAATATTTTGAGTGAAGGTTCATATGCTTGGACTAGGGTTTGTAAGCAAGGATTGTTTCATTGAGTGATTGGTTGAGTAGAGTTGGTTGAGCCTAGTCAAGTGGATGTGTGAAGTGATTGTTCAAGTTCTATAAAATAAACTATTCTATATTCTGAATTGATTTGAGGAAGTGATTGAACATTGAGGTGATTGTGAAGCATATTGAGTCTCTAACAATTCTTTTTATGTTTCTATGATATTGGACAAGTTCTAGTGTGGACTTGTTGAGCAGATTTGAGGTAAGTCTTTGAGAAGACTTGTGGACAGATTTGGGTAAGCTTTTGTGGAAGCTTACAATACATATTGAGAGTAGATTTGGATAAGTTCTTGTGAGAACTTATTGAGTAGATTGGACAAGTTCTAGAGAGGACTTGAGGATATATTGGTGTGAGATTTTGTGGAAGCTTACAAGGTAGATTTGAGATAAGTCTTTGAGAAGACTTGAGAGTAGAGTTGATTGATTGATTTGTTCAAACCTTGAGTTAAGGTTTGGGGTAGATCCAATAGAGTTGATTTGAGATTGAGTCAAGGTTTGAGTTACTTGAAGATAAATATTGAGGATAGATTTGTGCTAGACCAAAGGACTATGTTTAGTACAGATTCGAGGATAGAGTTTGGTGTAGATTTGAGGATAGGTTTGTGCTAGACCAGAGATAGATATTGAGGATAGATTTGTGCTAGATCGAAGGACTATGTTTAGTACATATTTGAGATAGATCTTTGGAGGTGATAGAGTTGAGGATAGAGATCTCCAGCTAGAGTAGGGAAGACATGTGTCTTCTATGGATAGAGTTCCATTTTCTAAGGGTAGTGGAGGTAGAGGTCTTCTAGAGGATCACCATCTAGAGTAGAGTTAGGAGATTGGTGTCTCCTATGGATAGAGATCCATAAACTTTGATTAGGGGATTGGTGTCTCCTTTGGATAGAGATCCATAAACATTGTAATAGGGAAAGGATTCCCAAGAGATTGATTGAGAAAATTTTAGTGAAATATTTTCTCCGTGGAGTAGCCCACATTGGGTGAACCACGTAAATTTTGGTGTCTCTATTGTGTGTGGTGATTTATGCATTGCTTTGATTACTGCTATTGATATTGCTATCTATACATTGCATAATATTGATTGGGAAAGAAAAGTAAAAAGTGGTCTTATACTGTTCACCCCCTCTCAAGTATAAGCTTGTGTTCTTCAATTGGTATCAGAGTGGGTTCCTTCGGAAGAGTTTAATAGCTTGAAGGAAAATCTAACAAGAACACAATGGATTCTAAGAATGGATCATCAGATAATTCAGCACCAGTATTTGATGGAAGTGACTACATATATTGGAGTATGAGAATGAAGATTTACCTGATGGCACTTGGCAATGAGATTTGGGAAGCAATTGAAAATGGATACATACCCCTAGTTGATCCACCTATAGATAAGGAAGGTAAGCTTCTACAACATTACAATTCAAAAGCAATGAATGCAATTTTGAGAGGTTTGCATAGAATAGAGTCCATAAAAGTTATGCATTATCAAGATGCAAAAGGAATGTGGGATAAATTGCAAAGTATATATGAAGGAGATAAAGGTGTCAAGAAAGCAAAGATATGAAATCTCAAAGGACAATTTGAAGAGTTAAGAATGAAGGATGAGGAAAACATTAGTACTTATCTACTTTGAGTCGATGAGGTTGTTAATGCTATGCAAGGACTTGGACTTAAGGTTGAAGAATCAGATGTTTGTGATAAGGTCTTAAGATCTCTTCCAAAAATATTTAGTGAAAATATTTTTGCTATAGAAGAATCAAAGGATGGTGATTCTTTGACAAGAGATATGTTGCTTGGTATTCTTACAACTTTTGAGTTGAGAACAAAAGAACCTAATCCCTAGAAGGAAGCAACCTTCAAAGCAATCAAGAAGACAAAGGGTAAGAAGTCAGAATCAAGCAATGAGTCATCCAATGATGAAGAAGCTAATTATGGTAGAAGGAATAAGGATTCAAGAAGATCTAGAGATGCAAAATCTATTAGATGTTTCAATTGTGGAAAGTATGGTCATTATGCAACTGATTGTCAAGAAGCTAAGAATAACAATGATGAAGAAAAATAGGATCACAGAAATAGGGAATCAGAAAGATACAAACATCAAAATAAAAGCAAGGATGGACAAAGCAGACAAGGAAAGAAGTTCTTCCAAAGGCAAAAGAGGAGCTACTATGCAGACAAGGCAAGTAAGTACTCAAGTGATAGTGATAATAGTTTTTCAGATAATGATAATGATGAAGTCCTATTTATGATTGAAGAAAAAGAAGTCAAGAAAAGGTCACCAATAATTCTCAAGTGTTTTAGATGTGGTAACTTTGGACATCTTGAAGATAGTTGTACAAGAAATGGTTTCAGTTTTAGTGATGATGAATATGAAGATACACTTGAAGGACTAGAAGAGAATATTCTAATGGCTCTAGAGAAAGAAGAAAGTGATCCTATAGAAGACAAGTCAAAAGAAAATGAAGATGTGGACAAAGGTAAACAAATAGAGGAAGAATCAGATAAAGAAGGATATGATCTCAAGGGAGAACTTATTTATGCTCTTGACATAGTAAAGAAGGTAAGAAAGCAAAACTCTAAACTTGAGTTTCAGTTTCAAGAATGTGATGAAGAGAGAAAAATGCTTATAGAGGATCTAGACAAATCAAAGGCTAAGACAAAGAAGTTCAAGGATAAGTTAGAAGCAAAGGTCTTAGAATGTGAAAGGCTAGAACAAGAGGTAGCTTCATTAAATATGGAAGTCAAAAACTCCAAATTCAAGCTACAAGGGTTCAAAAATAGCTCAAAGAACTTAGATAAGTTCATCAAGATACAAAAGCCTACATCAAGCAAGATAGGTCTTGGATTTGAACAGGAACAAAAGAAATGGGAAGAGAAGTCAACCTCAAGTTCTGAAGGAGAAGAAACTTCAGAAGAAGATAGTGTAAGAGAAAGTGAGACATCTGAGGATGAGTTGGACAATAGAAATTTCAACAAGGATAGGAATAATGCACAAAGAAGAAATAGATGGAACAACAATCAGAATAGGTCAAGAGAGACTAAGAGACCAATGAGGTCAAGACAAGGAAATTTCAATGGAAGGTGTTTCTCATGTCACAAGTTTGGACACATGGCTTCACAATGCAGGACACATGAAAGACAAGAATATGGAAACAGATAACTTTTCCATGGGTATTGCTACTCATGTAATCAGTTTGGTCACAAGGCAATGAATTGCAGGGTTCATGATAGAAAAGGATATGGCCTCACTAGGAGAAATCCTAAGACATTTGCACCTCCAAGGAATAATAACATTAAGTGTTATAAGTGCAATAATGATGGACACACAACAAAGTGGTGTAGAGCAGACATTCCAGAATCAAGTATGAACAGGAACAAGAAAAGGAATAGGAAAAGGGATATGGATATGAACAGGAATAAGAACAGGAACAAGGATATGAACATGAACAAGAATAGGAATAGGAACAGGAACAAGAAAATGGACATGGACAGGAACATGGACATGGAAAGGAATAGTCAGAGGAATCAGAAGGATCAGATAAGAAGAAAAGAGGATAAAGGTAAAGACCAGTGCTTGCTGGGAGTAGAAATACTCCCACCCCAGAATTAACCACCTCAAGAGGAGGTGGGGGAGGGGCTAAGCTAAGAGACTCATTCTTAGCCCCGAGCCCCAAAGGTGACCCTTTGCCATTGATGTCAAAGGGGGAGAGATTTGAGTAAGGGGGAGAGATTTGGTATTTGAGTAAAGAGGAGAGATTTGAAGAGAGCATTGAGCCAGGGGGGAGCAATGTCCCAGGGGAAGCAAAACAAAGAAAAGGTTAAGTTTTTGGTAAAAATAATTTGGGTTGCCATCAATGACAAAGGGGGAGATTGTTGGACATTTTGAGTCAAAGTTGTCATTGATGTCAAGGAACGAAGTTGTCATTGATGTCAAGGAATAAGCTACAGTTGATGTCAAAAGGTCAAAAGGAATAATGCGAGAGGTTGATTGAAAAGATGTCATAATATTATTTTTATATTATGTGAGGCAAAAATAAAGTGTTTTTGTTAAAACCATGGTGGCAAAAATAAAGGGTTTTTATTAAAACCATGGTGGCAAAATGATTTTTTATTAAATCATTATGAGCAACAAAAAGTTTTTATTTAACCCCCAAGGAGGCTTTAATTTTTATAAAGCCAAAGGTTACAAAGTTAATTTATAAAATTTAAATTCTAAATAGAATTTAAATGATTTATAAATTAATTATGCATATTATAAAGGCGTCGACGTCCAAGTTTAATACACCACCGACGTGCAATATTTGGAAGGCAAAAGGTATTTAAACCTTTGCCTAAGTTCAAAACCAAGCATTCGAATTTCCTCCGATTATTTTCATATCAAAAATCATGCTAAGATTCATGGAGAAAGTGCCAAGGAGCAATGAACAAAAGGCTCATGCATTCAGTGAGAAAGGAGCACATCGAACACGCTACGTGGCAAGAGGAGAAGGGAGCCAAGGGCTCTAAAGGATTTGATAAAATATTAAAGCACCTTCTGCACTTTTAGTGGGCACGTGAGCGCTTGGCTCACATGGCTAGCAAGCCACAGCCAAGGCGCTAGCAAGGGAGAGAGTGCAAGATCGAATCCCATGAAATGTAGAGTGGGAGATATAAAAAGGTTTTTATATTTTTTATTTAATTTTTAATTAAGTTGCTAAGGTTGTGGAGAGATAAGGGTTGTTAATAGAAATAAAAATTATTCTTTGCTTTGCTAAGGCTAGGGAGAGATAAGGGGTAAATTGGTTATGATATTTACCTAAGTGGTAAATGGAAATTTACTAGGGTAATATTATTTTTACCTTAGGGAATTAAAAATTGATTTATTGCATATATTTGGTAAAGTGACTTAATCAATTATTGCAATATTGAGAAGAGTAAGGTGTGTTTGGTCAATTATTGTTGATGGATGATTTCTTTAAGATGGAGTAATAAGGTGTATGTAAGTTTTGATATTTACATTGTATCTTTGAGAGAGTTTATCATCTTATAACTTCTTTGAGCTTGGCAAAGAAGTGTTTGTGGTTGTGGCAGATTTTTGAGGTTCCTTCATCATCAAGAAAAAGGTATGGGCACATTCTTCCATAGTTGAGTTGATTGGTTGGTTTTCTGGAAAACAAGTTTGGAGTGAAAAGGACTTAAGTAGGTCTCCTTATTGAGTGTGTTGAGTTAATGCTTCAAGGTTTTCTGGAATAAAGAGTTGTTGTTAAAACCTTGTTTTATAAGCATTGTTGTTGAAGCCATTGGTTGAGTGAAGAACTTGAACTAGGGTTTGAAAAGAACATGAGTATCATTGTTATGTGAGATTGTTTTATAAGCATTGTTGTTGAAGCCATTGGTTGAGTGAAGAACTTGAACTAGGGTTTGAAAAGAACATGAGTATCATTGTTATGTGAGATTGGTTGATAAGCATTGTTGGAAATATTTTGAGTGAAGGTTCATATGCTTGGACTAGGGTTTGTAAGCAAGGATTGTTTCATTGAGTGATTGGTTGAGTAGAGTTGGTTGAGCCTAGTCAAGTGGATGTGTGAAGTGATTGTTCAAGTTCTATAAAACAAACTATTCTATATTCTGAATTGATTTGAGGAAGTGATTGAACATTGAGGTGATTGTGAAGCATATTGAGTCTCTAAAAATTCTCTGTATGTTTCTAAAAGAGTGATTGAAAGTAATTGAGCATTGTGATGAGTATAGAGCATATTGAGTCTCTAACAATTCTCTTTATGTTTCTATGAGATTGGACAAGTTCTAGTGTGGACTTGTTGAGCAGATTTGAGGTAAGTCTTTGAGAAGACTTGTGGATAGATTTGGGTAAGCTTTTGTGGAAGCTTACAATATAGATTGAGAGCATATTTGGATAAGTTCTTGTGAGAACTTATTGAGCATATTGGACAAGTTCTAGAGAGGACTTGAGGATAGATTGGTGTGAGATTTTGTGGAAGCTTACAAGGCAGATTTGAGATAAGTCTTTGAGAAGACTTGAGAGTAGAGTTGATTGATTGATTTGTTCAAACCTTGAGTTAAGGTTTGGGGCAGATCTAAAGAGTTGATTTGAGATTGAGTCAAGCTTTGAGTTAAGGCTTGAAGATAGATATTGAGGATAGATTTGTGCTAGACCGAAGGACTATGTTTAGTATAGATTTGAGGATAGATTTTGGTGCAGATTTGAGGATAGGTTTGTGCCAGACTAGAGATAGATATTGAGGATAGATTTGTGCTAGACCGAAGGACTATGTTTAGTATATATTTGAGATAGAGCTTTGGAGGTGACAGAGTTGAGGATAGAGATCTCCAGCCAGAGTAGGGAAGATAGGTGTCTTCTATGGATAGAGTTCCATTTTCTAAGGGTAGTGGAGGTAGAGGTCTTCTAGAGGATCACCAGCTAGAGTAGAGTTAGGATATTGGTGTCTCCTATGGATAGAGATCCATGAAATTTGATTAGGGGATTGGTGTCTCCTTTGGATAGAGATCCATAAACATTGTAATAGGGAAAGGATTCCCAAGAGATTGATTGAGAAAATTTTAGTGAAATATTTTCTCCGTGGAGTAGCCCACATTGGGTGAACCACGTAAATTTTGGTGTCTCTATTGTGTGTGGTGATTTGTGCATTGCTTTGATTACTGCTATTGATATTGCTATCTATACATTGCATAATATTGATTGGGAAAGAAAAGTAAAAAGTGGTCTTATACTGTTCACCCCCCTCTCAGTATAAGCTTGTGTTCTTCACACTCCATTTGGATAATAGTAGTAGTGGTGGTCTTAATGTTAGGGTAAAATAGGTAGTATATTACATTGTACTAAATAGGTTATTACATTTACTTTTCTACCATAGGAGATATTTACTATTCTATGAATTACCTCCTAGTTAACTAAGGTTAATAACTAAATATCTTATGATATTTAGTTAAGTTGTTAGAATAAATCTATTATTAATCATCGTTAGCGTTTCTAATGCTAAATGGTTAATAATCCTATTTTGTAACCTACTTAAGCTTCTATATTGAATGCAATTCCTAATGTTCGATTGATCATCATTTGCTTAATATTTTCGTGCATTATTGCTTCATTGGCATTAGAGCCATTTTTTTTGCTCACCCGAAGGATGAGTTGGTGCCATTTGGTAGCCACCGAACCCACCTCGATAGGTGAGCTCAATGGCAGGAGTGGCTATAGGCCAAATACTAGCCAGGTCAAATTGACCTTCTAGGGCCCAATCCACTATGGGGTCAATCGACTGACACGATCATCGAGGTAATCACGATATGATCAATCGCCTGCATGGCCAAGATCTCAAAATTTTTAGGTCAAAGCTTGTCAGCCCATGATCTCATGGCCATCCTTGGCTAATCAATACCGCACTAACTCTTGTAGACCACACACGAGATCGACTTATGTTGTCTCTCACGGTCTACATGTAGGATCATCAGGAGGGTAGGAGTGCCCTCCCGATCCCACATGGGTGTGGCCCCCATAGACTTGGAGAGCCAAAAGGGTAGGCGATCCCTCCCCTCCTAGGTGGACGCACATGCTCTAGACCACATTAGGATCTGAGAGGGTAGGTGCACTCTCTGATCCTTGAAAACCTTAGCATCTGTGAGGGTAGGAGGTACTCTGATCTACGTAGATGTATGCCACATGGTGAGATCCAGGCAACTCTAGATTGCACGCACCCCAAGCTGCTAACTTGGATATTGACTGGATCAACCACCTAAAATAGACCTAACATGTGGTGAACAACCACAGGATGACTTGACTCGACTGACACATGGTGGATAGCCACTAGATGACTTGACATGACACATGGTAGACAACCACTAGATGACATGATACGACAGACCCTTTGGCACCATGTGGCAGCGTCCAAAAGGGTATCGGGTTGGACCGCAATTTCCCGTAGGAAATCACATCCCAAGGGGTGTGCTGCAACTTTTGAAGCCTTCGACATCCCCTGTGGGATGCATGTGGGATAAATCCCACTGCAGTCCCATGGAAGCCCGCAGGCTTCTTGAAATACTATGCACCGATTTTTTTGCTCCAAGCCCTCCGACAACTTGGTTGGCCAAGGTGGACACCTTGGGCCAAGCGGGTCACGTGTTTGAGCCCGCGCGATGCCCAAAAATTATTTTTTGAAGGTTTTAAACTCTATTCTCTCAACTTTTTTTTCCTAAAGTTTTTTATGCTTGATTTAAATATTTTTTTTAGTATTTTTTTATAATTAAGTTTTTTTTTTTGGATTTAATCATCAATTAAAGCAAAATGGTTGATTTTTTTCCAAAAATAAGCTTTATTATAAAGTTTATTCAACTTTAAAAGATTTTTTTTTTTTAGCATTTTTAAGAACTAGGATATTTTTGAAAGGAGACAAACAACACCTTCATTTTTTTTTGCAATAAATTCCTCTAAAGTTCTATAGTTTTATTCAGAATGTTTTTGGAGATACAAGACATAGAAACTCAAATTCTATTGTAAATAAAAGAAATTGAACACATTGAGCAAGGACAAAGGTCATTTTTTCTTTGCAACAAAATCCAAAATTTTCTTTTGTTTTCTCCTTCACAATGGAGATATAAGACATAAAATTGCACATTTTTTTGTTGTAAAACTTGAGAAATATTTTTTGAACCTATTTTCTCCTTATGCTTGAGTGTTGAAGACAAAAACCAAAGTCGTGTGTCGACTAGTCTGGAAGCCTTTCAAACGCGGGTCGTGTGTCGACTTGTCTTGAAAGGAGTGCTCGAATTTTTTTCTCAATTTTGTAAAAATTAAGGGGGGATAGAAGTCATATTTTGTGATTCTATTTTTTTGCAAAATTGTAAAGAGAAAGGGGGGATATTTCAAAGTAAGAAAGGTGCATTCTCGATTGTACTCGACACCTTTTCTTAAAAATTGACTATACTAGGTGCATTTTCGGTTGCATCCGACACCTAGAGTGATAATAATTTGGGTTGCTCTCTTGTTTTGATTATTGCACTAACAATCATGTTTTTTGTGTGCAATTAAACAATCAGATAAGAACATTGAAGAAGCATTTCACAAAACCCAAACTTCACTCAAAATCATGCTAAAACCTTGCACAAGTTAAAACAAAGTCAATTTTTTTTTGCTCCCCATCAAAGGTCAAAATCCAAACACCTTGATTAACTCTCTTTGTTTGGCTTAATTTCCTCAAACTTTCCATCCTTCTTGAAGGGTGTTAAGGTAGGTGCCATTAAATATCTTAGAGAGCACAATCAGAAGTCTTTCAAAACCTACCCCTTTAATTTACTCTATTTTGTTTGGCTTAATTTCCTCAAACTTTTCATCCCTTGTTAAGGGTGTTAAGGCAGGTGCCATTAAATATCTTAAAGAGAAAATTAAAATTCTTCCATATACTCTTTTGAGGGTATACTGCAAAGATAAAGTCATCTTAGTCACATCAAATTTGAAACCTTCACCATGGCCATGATCAATAAGTATCTCAATGAGAGCCAACTACTCAAAGGTTCAAATTATTATGCCTAGAAAACTAAGATGAAATCCATTTTAACTGTAGAGGAGATGTGGGGAATAGTGGATGGCACTGATTCTAGACCCACATCACCAGGAGTAGATCAGACAGCATATGATAAAAAGGATAAAAGACTTTCCTTATTTATCTTGCTAGCTATTACCGATGACATACAACCTCATATAAGTGAAGCTAAAAATGGTAAGGAGGCATGGAATGCCCTAGCAACTATTTTTGAAGGAAAGAATCAATCAATAATTCTTAACCTTCAAACACAACTTCATACTCTTCATATGAAATTTGGAGAGACAATAGAGCTATTCCTCTGCAGAGTCGCAAATATAAAAACAAAACTGCAAGCCTTAGGAGAAAAAGTGGAAGACAATGTCCTGACCTCAATAATTTTAAGGGCTCTTCCAGACTCCTATAGAATGTTGATCACTTCACTACAAGTCTCTCGAAGGACAATGACTTTTGTAGAGTTGGTAAATTTTCTTCAAACTGAAGAAGCTAATCAAATCCAAAGAGATGAGGCATCCAACAATGCACTTTTCTCAAACAAGCAAAGTGGAAAGAAAAAGTGGAATCAACAGAAAGGATCTTCTTCTAACAAAGACAAGGGTAAAGGCAAATATATTAAGAAGAAGAAGCAGTATTGTAAAATTTGTGATAAAGACACTCATGAAACCAAAAGATGTTGGTTTAAGAACAAACCGCCCAATGAACAAGGTCAAAATAAGGGCAAAGGTAAACCAAATAACAAGAATAAACAGCAACAAGGACACATTGTCGCTGAAGATTCTAGTTCAGACTCTGAACGAGCACACAAAGTGCTCATGACACATACAAAATCCTCTCACAAGGATATTGTTTGGTACATAGATTCAGGTGCTAGTAAACATATGACTGGCGATAAGTCCTAGTTTGAGACATTTGAGGCTCGAGAAGGTAGACCGGTAACCATTGTTGATGATCAGACCTATCAAGTTTAGGGAGAAGGAAGTGTTTCTGTCTCCCTTCCAGATGGAGAATGTAAAATTCAAAAAGTTCTTTATGTACCAGGATTGAAAAATAATCTCTTGTCAGTTCCACAAATCCTGGACAATAACATGAATGTCAATTTCAAAGTGGACAAAGAAAAGAAACGTTGCTTTATCACTCAGAAAGGAAAACAGATAGCAACAAGTTCATACAAACATGGTTTGTTTATCTTAGATGCAATTACCTCTACACATACTGCAATGGCAGTAACCACAAAAGAGGCTACTTCTCTATGGCATAAGATATTTGGGCATCTAAGCTCATGGTATTTACTAGAACTCAGTAAATATCAAATGGTGAAAGGACTGCCTACTCTTTCATCTACTTTTCCAGTGTGCTCAGATTGCTTGTCAGGAAAGCAACATAGAGTACCTTTTGAACCTAGCTCTTTTTGAGCTAAAGTACCTTTGGAGTTAGTTCACACAGATTTGTGTGGTCCTATGTCTACTAGTTGTGGAGGAAAAAGGTATTTTCAATTTTTTGTAGATGATCACTCACGGAAAATGTGGGTCTTCTTCTTGCAGTTGAAGTCTGAAGCATTTGACTATTTTTAGCAGTTCAAGAAGCTTGTTGAGAAAGAATCGGGATGTTTCATAAAGACCCTCCGTTCAGATCGAGGGGGGAATACACATCAAAATAATTTTCCTCATTTTTATAGAAACATGGGATAAAAATACAGTTAACAACAACCTATTATCCTCAATCAAATGGAGTTGTTGAGAGAAGAAATCGTTCCATTATGGAAATGGTTCGATGTATGCTTAAGGGAGCCAATCTTGAGCACATTTACTAGGCTGAAGCTGTAACAACTGCAGTATATATTCTAAATAGGGCACCCACAAGGGCTCTTGAAGGTATGACTCCTCAAGAAGCATGGAGTGGAAGGAAACCCTCCATATCTCATCTACGAGTATTTGGGTGTAAGGCTTTTATGCACATACCTAAGGAGAAAAGAAAGAAGTTAGATGAAAAGACCCTATAGTGTGTTTTTCTTGGATATGATGATTTATCAAAAGGCTATCGCTTGATAGATCCATTCACCAAGAAAATACATGTTAGTAGAGATGTAGTGTTTGATGAAGCTTTCACATCTAACACTACATCAGTATACCTGGATGATGAGGAGCAACAACCACATCCTCCTCCACAACAGAAAAAGCCTCCTAAATGGTATACAAGTACTATGAGATATTCCAAACTCACTTCACCACCAGATATCACTCTCAATCATCCTAAGACACAAAGCATGTCTAGATAGAGAAAGGTAGAAGCATCTACTTCAGTTGATGATCTTTGTGCAGATTTTCAAGAGCTTTCTATTGATAGAGATTTAGAAAGTGGAGATGATATGGAAATTGATGAGGAGAGGGTTTACATGTCTTCATATGATGAAAATGAACCTTCTACAGTTGATGAAGCCCTTAGACAACCTCAGTGGAAGGCAGCTATGGATGTTGAACATAACTCCCTCATGAAGAATAAAACATGGAAGTTGGTAGATTTGCCTAAAGGAAAGAAGCCCATAGGATGCAAATGGGTTTACAAAGTCAAATATAAGGTAGATGGTGATGAGGCCCAAAAATGCCTCATTATTGCACAATGTTTGACTACCATATGATAAGTTAATTGCCAAATAGTTGACTAAAATATACTATTTGTTAAGTGTTTACATGATTTTATGTTAGGAATACTATATCTCTGTTTTTGACTATTTTCAGCATTTTGTGACTGATTTTGCTTGATTAAGTAGCAAGTAAGAACATGCATTTCAATTAACCAAATGTGGTATGCTGATATCCATTAACTTCTCAATGGTTTTTGAATGTTTTCCTGCCCTTCAACTTGTTTCAAATCCACATTGAAGCCAAAAGTTTAGGACTGTCATATATCTGAAAATCTGAAAAAACAGCCATATAAAAATCAGCAAGTTGTCACTTTATAGGAACACCTTGAAGTTGTCAAGCAAAGCATGAGGATATGGATGGAATGAGTTCAGAAGGACTACAGAAGACATCTGACCTATTTAGAAGCATTCCCACATGGTCTAAATAGGCAGCAACAGGGTATAACAGAGCAGGGACAATTGTGCAGCATTGTTGCACTATTTCAGCATTGTTACTTGGTGAATGAAGTGTATAAATTCAGTAGCAACTTGATGTAATCCTTCATGTTGATATTTGAATAATTTTTCCATGTTCTAATTTGTTTGAATTTGCAAGAAATGCCAATATTTTACAACTGTGCAGCAGAATTGGAAAATGCAGTAATTTACCATGTAAATTCCAGCAAGCTACAAATGAATGGCAAGGCATGGAATTCACACATGGAGAGGAATGAAGGCTATTGCAATATGATCCTGAGGGCTAATCCACCTGAGAAATGCAGCTAAAATCACTTGAAGAGCACATAGTTGTTCATTCTGAAGATCTTCGAAATGAACAAGACATCTTCGAAATGAGAAATACAGTCTCTTCGAAATGAGCCACTTATCTTCGAAATGAGAACAAAAAGTGCTTTTTGACTTTTTGACTATTTTTGATGATGGAAAAAGGGAAAGAAGGTTGAAAAGGTTAAAGGAAAATATCTCCCATCTGACTTTGCCGTCCTTGCCATCCAAAGCCACCATTCATGGAAAAGATCAATTTTGATCCTCTTCTAGGATAAACACAGAAATAATTACAACATAATAGGAAGTTGTTTGCAAGATAGAAATGGCATATTCTGAAGTGAAGAAAGATATGTGAGATATTTCTAGACTTCTCCCATGTACTCCCACCACTGAAGATGCTTTCTAAGGGCCAATGACTACTACTGCAACACAAACTGTCCAGATTTGCATTTATTTCAGATCCAAAATTATTGGCAAATCACTGTAAAGTAGCACATAGGCTGATTTGAGCATGGGATATGTTGTAAATATTTATATAAATAACATAGCTCCCTCCTTGGTTGAGCCAGTTAGGAATTAGAATAGAGGAGAGTTTTCAATAGCAGCAATTAGGACTGTACAACAATTTTTTGTAATAGTTTTCAGCATGTTCTGTCATCAATAAAAGTGCAGCTATTTTATCATTTTTTGTTCTGAGTGTTAATTAGTTAAGGAGTGCTTTTCACCTCCTTCTAGATCAGGAAGTATGGGCCCACTTTCAGATCTAGAAGGAGGGATTTTATGGCAGGTTTTAATCTGTAATTTTGTTGCAGTAGAATTAATAGATTGCTTGCCAGATTTCATTTTCTTGTTTTTATTTTGTATTATGTGATTTATGTTTTCTATTATGTTTGTGTACAACATTTGTGTGTATGTCAGCTGACAAATTATATTAAGCATTTTTCCTTTGCTTTCTATATTTTCCTGCTTTTCTATTTTAACAACTTTTCATTTTTAACATATTTCATTTTGTTGTCAATTCCTGTAGTAGAAGCTTGACGACCTTTTGTGGTAGGGCATTGATAGGTGTTTTATCCAAGCATCACTTCCATTCTGCAAGAGTAAAATAGGTTTCAATTTTGCAAGTGTAATTTAGGATTTCATTTTAGCAACATTTCAATTTAGCAATTTCAATTTTGTCATTTCAATTGCAAAAGTAGATTAGATTTCAATTCAGCAATTTCAATTCATGCAATTGTAGTTAGATTTCAATTTTTGCAAATTAGAATTAGTTTTTATTTCTTGCAAGTTTCCATTCTTTAGATTAGGTTTAGTGTGACACCAAAAGGCTAAACCAAATCTGTCTCACCCAATAAATGCTTGAAATCTGAATGCCTGAATTGTACTCTGCCCTAGCCTTCTATCGTAGACAACCTTGGACACCACCCCGGATTGATAAATCATTGAGATTAAATGATGAGACTCAATGACACTCATCATTTTGGCACCGTTTCTAGGGAACATGGTGTTGTTAGAGGGTAAAAGTAGTCAAATAATTATTATTGTGCTAAGTTATGAAGTTCAGAGTAAAATCTGAATGTAATAGTTGGTATAAATAATAATTATTGATAGTTGCATTTCAGTCCATTTAGAAAACAAGCAACCACAGGGAGGTGATCTTCACACTTGGGGGTTAAATTGCTTATGTTTGAAATTCTTGATAAAAATTGAAAGAATTCATCATCCTCATTATCAAGAAACATAAGATCTCTTAGAGGAGCCATCTGCTAGTACTACCATTTTTATATCCATATCATCAGGGTAGTATAAACAAATTTGTACTAGGTGTTGGAAAGATATCATGGTAGATATACAAGACTATCCCTTGAACAAAATAGCCATATCAGCTACCTATAGCATTTGTTCATAGGGACATATCATTGATGAATGCCATTTACTTCCATAACTTAGAGATGCAAAATCTGTTGCCTAGTCTGAATTCTTCTCAAAGAGAGATCCCAACAACAACAAACAGGGCAAGTAAATCAACCACCACCTTCAGCCCAACCTGTGGCCAATATGAATAATATAGGATAGGCAACCCCTGTCTATGTAAGCTAAAAAAAAAATCACAAAAACTTTTGCACAATCAAAATAGGAGTTTACAACTTAATGATGATCCTAGAGTTTTCCATTATTACTTAAATATTGTTAGGATTTTACCATGCTAAACCACAACCTAGCAATTCTTAGCCTACACAGACAATAGTTGATCTCATTAGAGGTGATCCTACCTGACAAGTAGTTGATCTGCTAAAGTTGTACACTTCTTGTCTTATTGTGCAAACCAAAAATATTTCTTTTTTAGCCCAACCTGTGATCAGTCTGAATAATACAGGATAGGCATCCCCTATCTATGTAGCTGAATCTGGTATAAAAAAAAAAACTATAGGAAATGTTATTGACTACAGCAACATCCAACTGTGCTCAAACAAGAACTTACCTGAGCTTGAAGAGATAAAAATCAATGGAGATACATAGAAAACCTTTAGTCCAAACACACAAAAATTAGCCTTGGATAAAGGAGAAAAACTAGAAAAATTGCACATAGAAAATTTACTTCCATTGAACTCCTTAGTAAGAAATTACAAAGGGGTAAATTATGTCCTCCTAGGAATGAAACAAATTGAAGTGCAGCCAAGAAAATTCTTGAACATTATTAGTTGGCTGACTTATAAACAAAAAGTAAAATTGTTGCTATTTTGAAACAATATTTCAATCCCTTTACATGGAATTACAAGGGTATATCAAGATTTTATCTTGATGTAAGCACTTAACATCTTTTGGGAATTGGTATTTAATTGTTTCAAGTACAGATTGACAAGATTTTGCAGACTAGGAGGCATGGACAACACTTGATTGAAGAAGTTTTCAGATATGGAGCAGTGCTTCTTTCTCCCATTGGTAATTCATGGAGGATGTTAGTGGTGAATGGATATTGCCTTCGGGTATACCATGCACCATTAACTAAGGAGGAGTTCTTGAAGGAGATTCCATTGGATGTACACATAATGGAAGAGAATTTCTCTTCAATATCAGATTCAGAGTGATGATAAAAAGTTTGACAAAAAGAAAAAAAAAATACAAGAAAAGCAAAAAGAAGAATAGTCTTGTTTGTGAACTTCCTTCTTGGGTACAAGCAAGACAAGAAAAATTGAAAAAAAAAGAGAGAAAAAAATTTGCAGCAAAGGCATGTCCCACAAAATGGGGATACATGAGGACAAGCATCAATTTCAGCAAGGAAGAGGAACAATGGAGCCAATACTTCATTTCCAGCAATAAGGAGGCAATTATGATGTAAGAAGATTCTTACTGCTCATCTAGAAAGGAAGGTTGCATCAATGTTGTAGGTTTCAATAGAAAGAGATGGTGTTTTCATACAACAATTGACATGTTTTTGTAGAATAAGGATTGGTCTTATCCAAATAAGAGTGAGAGATGTTCTCTCTCATTGAAGCACTTGAAAAAAAAAAGAGGACAGAAGTTGGTTGAAAACCAGAAATGGCAACCTCTTCTGATGAAAAAAATGAAAAAAGAGATGAAAAAAAATGAAAAAAAGATGAAAAAAAAAAAAATGAATAATTCAGTAGTGAAAACCTTCTTGGAGGCGCTACTGAGTTGGCTTGCATGAAAACCAATTTTTCGGCATGCATTGCCTTGTTGATCTACCCATCATTGTTCCACCATTGTACAAATCTCACACTGCACATGTGTTATGTTTGTTTATGTTTTCAGATAGCCTGCTAACAATCATCAAAAGCAGCTTGTAAGGTGCATGACCAATTTTCAGGATAGTAAGGTATGTGTTTCTTGCATTTAATTCATAGTAAACATTTAGCATTTAGTGTATGATAGTCGGTATTTGGCATAAACTATTCATACAATATTGACAAGTTGAAAAAGGAACATGTTCAAGATGTCAAGAAACACCCCTTATGCCCTTAATTGCATGGAAATTCCAAAACTATGCAAAAACCTGATTTTGGGATAGACATGGCAGCAATTCTATTTCAATTTGTAGGGCAAATTTTAGAAGGAGAACTGCAAGTTTATATCTCACAATTGTCTGATAAATTGAAGGAGGATAATCAACAAAATGCACCTGAAGGTTCTATTTTAGTACTACTGGAATAAAATAGCAACATACAAAACAAAGAATAGCATCTAAACAAAAGGATGAAGAAGGGATTTTTGATGTTATGGAAGGCTTATACACTCTAGAGATGGGCCCACAATAGAATCTGTAGCTAAATTTTGCATAGGAGGTCATTTCTGCATTTTTTTGAAGATCTTCGAAATGAACAAACATCTTCGAAATGAGAAATAATGAATTTAATGAGAAATATTTAAATGAGTAGACATCTTGAAATGAGAAATACGCTCTTCGAGAATGAGTAGACATCTTGAATGAGAAATACGTCTCTTCGAAATGAGCAAGGATATCTTTGAAATGAGCAAACTGTACCAAAATTGTTGAAAATGCTACAGAATAGCAAAAAGAGTAGGGTACATCAAATATTGAGGTTTATAAGGCTCTACCACAAGTAAGTACATCCCTCAAGCATTTCAAATCCAAAAATTTTATCAATTTTGTTCAAAAGGTGCAAACAACAAAAATAAGCATTCAGGCTGAAATATTGTTAAGAACAGAAAATTCCATTAGTAGTAGTGCATCTGCCAAATATGGTTCCACAATAAGACTATTGCAAGATGAATCACATGATATCAAGCCTTTAAGAGGTACCTTGCAACACTAAAACTTGTAGAAAGATAGAAAAAGAGTCATACATGTGCTTAATTGCAAAATACTTGATATAGTGCAGCAAGGAGGAATTTCTCGGTTAGCGTGGTAGCAAAGGATGTTGTTCACAAGAATAAAACCTGCATATTACTATGGCCTACTAAGATGCATGAGGGCATGCATCAGTTCAAGTTGGGGGGATGATGAGGCCCAAAAATGCCTCATTATTGCACAATGTTTGACTACCATATGATAAGTTAATTGCCAAATAGTTGACTAAAATATACTATTTGTTAAGTGTTTACATGATTTTATGTTAGGAATACTATATCTCTGTTTTTGACTATTTTCAGCATTTTGTGACTGATTTTGCTTGATTAAGTAGCAAGTAAGAACATGCATTTCAATTAACCAAATGTGGTATGCTGATATCCATTAACTTCTCAATGGTTTTTGAATGTTTTCCTGCCCTTCAACTTGTTTCAAATCCACATTGAAGCCAAAAGTTTAGGACTATCATAAATCTGAAAATCTGAAAAAACAGCCATATAAAAATCAGCAAGCTGTCACTTTATAGGAACACCTTGAAGTTGTCAAGCAAAGCATGAGGATATGGATGGAATGAGTTCAGAAGGACTACAGAAGACATCTGACCTATTTAGAAGCATTCCCACATGGTCTAAATAGGTAGCAATAGGGTATAATAGAGCAGGGACAATTGTGCAGCATTGTTGCACTATTTCAGCATTGTTACTTGGTGAATGAAGTGTATAAATTCAGTAGCAACTTGATGTACTCCTTCATGTTGATATTTGAATAATTTTTCCATGTTCTAATTTGTTTGAATTTGCAAGAAATGCCAATATTTTACAACTGTGCAGCAGAATTGGAAAATGCAGTAATTTACCATGTAAATTCCAACAAGCTACAAATGAATGGCAAGGCATGGAATTCACACATGGAGAGGAATGAAGGCTATTGCAATATGATCCTGAGGGCTAATCCACCTGAGAAATGTAGCTAAAATCATTTGAAGAGCACATAGTTGGTCATTTCGAAGATCTTCGAAATGAACAAGACATCTTCGAAATGAGAAATACAGTCTCTTCGAAATGAGCCACTTATCTTCGAAATGAGAACAGAAAAGTGCTTTTTGAATTTTTGACTATTTTTGATGATGGAAAAAGGGAAAGAAGGTTGAAAAGGTTAAAGGAAAATATCTCCCATCTGACTTTGCCGTCCTTGCCATCCAAAGCCACCATTCATGGAAAAGATCAATTTTGATCCTCTTCTAGGATAAACACAGAAATAATTATAGCATAATAGGAAGTTGTTTGCAAGATAGAAATGGCATATTCTGAAGTGAAGAAAGATATGTGAGATATTTCTAGACTTCTCCCATGTACTCCCACCACTGAAGATGCTTTCTAAGGGCCAATGACTACTACTGCAACACAAACTGTCCAGATTTGCATTTATTTCAGATCCAAAATTATTGGCAAATCACTGTAAAGCAGCACATAGGCTGATTTGAGCATGGGATATGTTGTAAATATTTATATAAATAACACAGCTCCCTCCTTGGTTGAGCCAGTTAGGAATTAGAATAGAGGAGAGTTTTCAATAGCAGCAATTAGGACTGTACAACAATTTTTTGTAATAGTTTTCAGCATGTTCTGTCATCAATAAAAGTGCAGCTATTTTATCATTTTCTGTTCTGAGTGTTAATTAGTTAAGGAGTGCTTTTCACCTCCTTCTAGATCAGGAAGTATGGGCCCACTTTCAGATCTAGAAGGAGGGATTTTATGGCAGGTTTTAATCTGTAATTTTGTCTACAGTAGAATTAATAGATTGCTTGCCCGATTTCATTTTCTTGTTTTTATTTTGTATTATGTGATTTATGTTTTCTATTATGTTTGTGTACAACATTTGTGTGTATGTCAGCTGACAAATTATATTAAGCATTTTTCCTTTGCTTTCTATATTTTCCCTACTTTTCTATTTTAACAACTTTTCATTTTTAGCATATTTCATTTTGTTGTCAATTCCTATAGCAGAAGCTTGACGACCTTTTGTGGCAGGGCATTGACAGGTGTTTTATTTCCAAGCATCACTTCCATTCTGCAAGAGTAAAATAGGTTTCAATTTTGCAAGTGTAATTTAGGATTTCATTTTAGCAACATTTCAATTTAGCAATTTCAATTCTGTTATTTCAATTCTGCAAAAGTAGATTAGATTTCAATTCAACAATTTCAATTCATGCAATTGTAGTTAACTTTAATTTTCTGAAATTAGAATTAGTTTTTATTTCTTGCAAGTTTCCATTCTACAGATTAGGTTTAGTGTGACACCAAAAGGCTAAACCAAATCTGTCTCACCCAATAAATGCTTGAAATCTGAATGCCTGAATTGTACTCTACCCTAGCCTTCTATCGTAGATAGCCTTGGACACCACCCCGGATTGATAAATCATTGAGATTAAATGATGAGACTCAATGACACTCATCAGATGGTACCATAGACAAGCATAAATTCCATCTTGTAGTGAAGGACTATGCTCAAAATAAAGGCCTTGATTATGAGGAAACCTTTGCACCCACTACAAGGATGACCACAATTCGAGTTATTTATGTTATGGCAGCACAGTTCAGATGGAAATTACATCAAATGGATGTAAAAAGTGCCTTTTCTAAATGGTGACTTAAAAGAAGAGGTATACATGACTCAACCTCCAGGATTTGCTGAGGAAGGCCATGGGAAACATGTTTGCAAGTTGGTCAAATCATTATATGGGCTAAAACAAGCCCCAAGAGCATGGTACATTAAAATGGATAGTCACCTACTGCAGCATGGATTTAAGAGAAGTCCATCTGATGCAAATCTCTATATCAAGAACACAGGTTCTGAAATAGTGATTCTTGTATTATATGTAGATGATATATGTAGAAAAATATTGTATGACTGATTGCAAGCCCAAGGCAAAACCGATGGAATCAGGGCTTCAGTTATCATGGTATGATGACTCACCACAGGTAGATGACACGCTATATAAATAGATGATTGGAAGCCTTATCTATCTAACCAATACTAGACTAGACATTACTTATGTTGTAAACTATCTTTCTCGGTTCATGCAAGACCCAAAGGCCTCTCACTGGAAAGCAGCTAAGCATGTTCTTAACTACATTAAATTTAGTGTAGAATATGGTCTAGATTATAAGAAGAATAACTAATTTTTATTACAGAGTTATACAAACTCTGACTATGTTGGATCCCTAGTTGACAAAAAATCAACATCAAGATATGTATTTCATCTTGGATCTGGTCTTGTCTCATGGCATAGTAAAAAGCAACAGGTGGTTGCTTTATATTCAATAGAGGTATAGTATCGCACTACACGTGGAGCTATGTGTGAAGCGATATGGTTAAGTCTCATATTGGCTACCATGGGCCTACCAAAGAAACTTCCTATTCACATGTTTTACGATAACTCAGGTGTTTTAAACTTGGTCAAGAATTCAGTCCATCATGAACGCACAAAGCATATTGACACAGATTGTTATTTCATTCATGATGAAGTTCCTAAACATAGGATCAAGCTCCAATACATTCCCATCGACGAACAGGTTGTTGACATCTTCACAAAGGTACTTGGACGTGTCAAATTTGAAATGTTCCAAAGTAGACTTTGTATATCAAAGTAATGTAATAAAGGGGGGATGTTAGGGTAAAATAGGTAGTATATTGCATTATACTACATAGGTTATTACATTTACTTTTCTACCATAGGAGATATTTACTATTCTATGAATTACCTCCTAGTTAACTAAGTTTAATAACTAAAATATCTTAAGATATTTTAGTTAGGTTGTTAGAATAAATCTATTATTAATCATCATTAGTGCTTCCTAAGCTAAGTGGTTAAGAATCCTATTTTGTAACCTACTTAAGCTTCTAATTTGAATTCAATTCCTAATGTTCGATTGATCATCATTTGCTTAATATTTTTGTGCATTATTGCTTCAGAAGAATCTTATCCATAGAATCATCTAGCTCATCCTCGGTAACATACTACATCTTTCCCTAATTATGGATGCCCCCTTTGTTATTTAGACATTGAGAACTTCTGGTTGGTGTAGTCTCTACTTTATCCTTCTTCTTCATTGATTGCTTAGCTTCCTGGTGGCCTCATTTTGTCTTCCTCCTCTTAGAACCATGGACCCTAGAGGACGAAGTGAAGGACGCATCCTCCTCTATTTTCTTCTTGGACTCTGCCTACTTTTCCTATGAATGCATATTTCCTTTAGGGAATTTCTCAAGCATATGAACATAAATTACTATGAATAACCCCTGGTGTGACGGTCAAGCTTCCTCTTTCTTCAAGTAGGTCATATTAAAGGAGTAATCCATGGAAAAATTCAAAAATTCTGGACTATTCAACGGTTTCACCTCCCCAAAATGGTCCACAAAAGTGATGTGGAAGATTCTAAGTTGGGAACATGGGTCATCGACTATGTACTCCATAACTAGTTTCATCACCTCCTTCAAATGGGTGGGTAAGTCTTCATGACTCATGCCCATTTTAACAATATTTCACAAGCTCGACTTTAGCTCGATCTCCTTGAGTTTGATATCTCAACCACACTTATCCCATCAAACCATTCTACCCACCAATGGTTGTCCAGTGATCTCAGCAAGGATGTGTAGCCCACCTGGAATTACACTCCATGTATTATGACTATGTCCTTAAGAGTGTGGGCTCTTAATTGGTTTAAGGAATGATTTTTATATGTTAAAAAGCATGGACCTTTGAATGATTAAAGGGAGGTTGGTTGAATTACTCAATTCTTGATGAATAATAGTTAAATTTTATTCCCTAAGGATAAAATGACCCTCATTTATGAAGAGATAAATAATGAATGTGGGGAATTATGGAGTTTTCTTCTAAATTTTTTGAGTGAATTCTTTATGGATAAATGCATTGTGTAGTTTGTATAGTTGTAATTTGGCATCCAAATTATAAATGCACTTATATTCATAAGTCATCTATTAGATGCATTTATTTGCATGTTTCATAAGATCCATGAGCTATCATGATCCCTTACCACCATCAATTGAGCGATGGAAAAGTGAGAAGGACTAAGGAGGACACTTAGATCCGAGACATTGACCTTTGATATATGTTGTAGTGAAGACTTGTTATGAAAAACATATTATGGAATAGAATCTAGTTGAGCAATCTCCATGTTGTAATGCTTTATTCTTTTAAAATTGTGGAAGTACTTTTACCATACTTGGGTTATGTAACAATTTATTTTATGAATATAATATGTACCTCTTACTTGTTATTTATAAAGAACCTATTATATCATAGTTCATAAATTGTCCTATTTTGATAATATTTTAGATAGATAATGATATCTTAGTTAAGTACCCTATTTTAAGTTATCATAGATGTTATCCATTGATTAATTAAGTAGGTAGACTTAATCATATTCTTCTAAGGAAAGAAATATTAGAAGATATTAGTGATTTAATGCAGTTTAGATGTTTTAGAGTTGGAATAAAAGATGTGTATGCTTGTGTTAAAGGTAGAAATAAGGCCTAAGGGATTATGTGGTCCCTTGGGGAGAATATTTAAGGAATCCTCTAAAGACTAAACTAGTTAGATGCACTAAAACATTAAATATATTTAAGATCAATGAACTTGGTTTCACTAGGAGTGATGGATAGAATAAGTTATCTCATCACGGAGATGATACTGATAGCTTATTTTCATTACACTTAGTGCACCTACATAGATGGATATATGTTTGGTGTAGTGATAGGTGTACCCTTTTGACAGACAGAAAGGGGTAAGTTAGCTCATTCATGAAATGATACCGATAGCTTATTTGCAATACACGTAGTATACATACATAGAAATACCTATGTATGGTGTAGGGATGGGCATATCCTTGATAGATAAAGTAAGGGGGATAAGTTGGCTCATCGTGGAGATGAGATAGACAACTTAAACATTAGATTAGGTTTAGACAACTTCGTAGAATAACACATGTTGGATGGGTATATGTAGATCCCTATCGAGTATATTTTTGTATAAAAAAATACCTTGATTAGACTAGTTAGTTTTTTTTTTGGGTCATTCAAATGCATATAACTTTTCAAACATATCAATAGAGATAATATAAATCTAATCAGAAATTAACACAACAATAGCCATAATGAAAAATTCAAATAGGAATCATGGTCCAAGAAGTTCAAGAAATAAAGTATAATGATGTGGAAGAACATGAACCAACTCATAGAACACTTATGGGGAAAATAACTATAGATCTATCCATATTTGATAATGTCAATATAGGAAAACAATGTTTGGTTCGAATTGAAAAATAGTATGTTGATGATGAAATTAAATGGTACACAAAGGAAGTTAGAACCAAACAAGGATATAATGAATCAAGACAAGCCGATGAGAATGTTTTATGATAGAAAATAGTGACACCAAATTTATAACATGAATTGGTAATGTCAGTGTTGTAAGAAGGAATGATGGCATATGTAATATTGACAAAAAGATAGAATTTATTAAAAAGGGAACCAAAAAAAATTACAAAAACATGGATAGAAAAAGAAACACTGGATCCTCCAAAATTGTAAAATTTTTAGAGAACAATCAATCTCAAAAAAACTATCAAGGAAAGAAAAATAAGATCGATGTGAATTATGGATGGATAAATAGAATTGAATGGAATATAATTATGGAAATATTGAAGTGCTTATAAAAAAAATAAAAATATATTTATAAGCATCTATTCATCCGTAAATGATCTTATTGTGAGGAAATATCACTTAAACACATAGGAAAGGAAGAATATACAATTGATGCAGGAATAAAATACAATTCAAAATCAGAAGGATAGAATCAATGCCTAAATCTAAGTTGGAAATAATGAAAGAGATAAACTCACTATTAGAGCCAAAGTAGGAAGACCAAGATTATAATGAAAGATTGAATCTTATACCAAATAATGTAATATAGGGGGTGTTAGAGTCTATTACATTATTTGGTACCTTGCAAGTACATTGCAAGATTCTTATAAATACTTGTAAATATTTTGTAAATATGTAGTGTGCAAAGAGTCTTGTAAATATTAGAGTTCATCATTTAGTAACAATTAGAGGTTTATTAGGAGTGAACAAAATATATTTATATTATAAGAAATATGAAGAGTCATATCTCCTAGAAGTTTAAGGAGTCTAAGTAAATGAATAGTCAGATGAAGTTGAAATTACAAGAGCCATTGTAAAGGTAGTATGTAGAGCAAACTAATGAGATGTCTATGTTGTAAAAGATTCAATACTTCATTGGCACTAGACTCTAAATTTTGTAATCCTATTGTGAATTTTAATATTGATATTGATATTGTTGTGAGAATATAGCTTATATGATAAAACAATAGGATCTATCATATCCTTAGAGAATTTATAAATTCTAGTTGAGCTATTTATTACTAAGAAAATGTATAAAAAATAAAATATATAGTAAATTATATCATGCATTAGATACTCAAAGTGGGTGCATCATTTCCTTATTTATTGACAACATTAGTAGTATCAAAGTAAAATGTTAAACACTCAATCTATAAACATAAACTTGCATAAAATAATTAGGATATTTTCACTTATCTCATTATTATCACTTCTTTCATGATATACTATAATGTAATTAAATAAGTAGGTTGGTATTCTAGTTATAAGAGACAAGGACCTAGAAATATCATAGAATATACTAGTGATAAGGTTATCTACAATCACCTTATTTATTTTATATAGTAAATCTATATGCATATGCATGTGATTGCATACATGTGTCCAATTTTATTTTAACTATCATCAATGTATATTAAATAAATTTATCCTACATACATATTATTTGTATATACATAAACCATACATGATCTAACCACAAATATAAACATATATCCTAACAACCATTGTATTTGTAAAATCTAGAATCAAGTGAAATAGATGTAAAACCTATCTTATTTTTCCTAGATTTTCTATTAGTTGATTCAAAACTAACTAGTGAACAAAATATCTTTTTTTGTTAATATTTTAAAACATTAAAGAAACAAAGATGGTGAAGTGAAGTCTACATGACTATAATATATTTTAAGCAAATCTATAGATGCAAAATTTTTGAATGATTAAGGAATGAAATCTTCAAATGACTAAAAATAATCTATACAAGGTTCATATAAAAATCTATAATAGCATTGTAAATTCAACATCTTAATTAGCTACATAAATATTTATTTTATATAAACTCTCATTTATGAAAATTTTCATGAGAAACTTTGTATAATAGATAATAGACTCCTTCATTACAACAAATAAAAGATATGGGTACCGATTCCTTTGAAAATATATAAATTATTTATAGAAAATTTCCCACCCCAAAATGTGTATTGGTGTTCACCACTTCTATTGGATAATTAATTACAAATTAATCAATTTTTTGAAACAAAACATAAATCAATAAATAATGAACTTAGAATCATAGTAATAGTCGATTGAATGAGCTAGAAAGTTCCAAATGTTATTAAAGTTACAAGTTTTCAAAATGCAAAACACCAAAACATAAATAAATTTACTAAGGTATAAATGACATCAACTTGTTGAAATAAACATCAATTCGTTGAAATGTATTTTTATATTGATAATAAATTAAGTTGTTGATCATTTTTTACCTATCAATAAGAGATTATATTCCAAAATAAGTACTATTAACATCACATCACATGAACCAATCAGGTAATAAATATATTAGAAAGAAGAAAACATAAGGAATTTCATAATATAGTTGTTGATCTATTAGGTAATAATATGATGCTAGTATACAAATTGGCTAAATTGAACATGAAACAATATGTAGCTAGAAGAAATGGATTCATCACTACCACATCAATAGTAGCCCTAGCAAATATTTATATATAGGTTGGCTAACAAAATATGTACACTATAAATTACCATATGACCATATAGTCAATAGTTAAACCCTACATTTTGCTAAGGTAGTTAATGTAATAATTCATAAATAGTGTCAATCCACTAAATGGATACAATATTAGCATGAATCATGTCAAAAAATAAAAAAATAAATTGAGAAAGAGAGGAACAAGGATGAGAAGTTATGAATACACATGTTGACTCATCAAGGGAAATGATGTCATGGTTGATCCACCTCCTAGGCAAAGGAAACATGGAGGATGATCAAATAAAAAGGTTTTTGTTATCATGCCAATTTTCACGATTCTACATGAATTTTAATAAACATTGATTAATAAATTATAGGAGCAATAAGTAGAATTAAACCCAATTACAAGCCAAGTTAGCAATGGTCATCAAGTACATGCCAATACAACATTGAAGATCAAAGAAGTTTTTATTAGATGGGTAGATGAAAATAAATAAACAAGACCCTAAAACATTAAAAGGTGCAAACATGGCAAGCTTTGACAAGAATATTCTAAATAAATCAGATGACATAATCAAATTGCATATGTTTTCAAGACCATCTACGAGAACCAACTACATCAATCCATCAAAGTTTAAGAATCCAAAAACTAAAGTTTACCTAGGTGTAAAGGGTGTCAATTTATTTCTATATTGTGTTGAGGTCACACTAACGTCAATATTGATCTACAACTAACTTGAATTTTAAATGCAACTTTAAATGGGAAAAAGTAAAAAATTCCAAAATTCAAAGGATAAGTGTTGATCCATCAAACTAAGAACTCAAAGTAGAAGTATATATGTAGAATGGTAGACACTCAAGAAAAATGGTTTCATACCCAATGAAGTAAAAAAAGAAAGAATAGAATCATGCAACTACAAAATGCATTATTGCAAAGCTTTGAACCCATTAGAGATTTTTGGAAAATATGTTTTTTTCTACTTTTATGAATGTTTAGGCTAGAAGTTTACTTTTAACATCTATTGAATAATGTTTGTAATAAATAAGTGCTACAACACAATTGGAAGGATCCTTTTCCCAATCTAGAGACTCATTTTTCCATATTATTTAATATTATTTGGAAGAACTTTTGTAACTATTGTTCACCTATTATGTGTGGGAATTAAATAAAGGTTTATTTGTAATATGAATTATCAAACTGCTAATGTTGAATGAAAAAAATGATTGTAACTATTAATATTTTACTCCTTCACCATGTTAGTTCAATATATGGATGTGTATCATATTTTTTTGAGATGAAATAAATTATGAAAACCTAACTAGATCATTAAATCACAACTATATCTATTTATATGAATTCTCTAGCCCTTTTATGTTGTAGTATTTTTATCAAGAATATATAAAAATAATTATGGATTCCATTCTTTTTGGAGGTTGATCAAGTTTGAACTTTATCATAATTTCTCATGGTGGTTTGGCACACAATATAACCATTAAATAAATCAAAAATAAATTTTATGGTATACATAATGAGACCATCACATATTTTTCTAGTAGATTCAATTTGGTGGTTCCATATTGAATTTATAGGTCTAATTGTTGAGCAAGGTGCAGAAAAAGTATTGTCATTGTTGTCAACACAGATAGACAGATCAGTTGATGCAGTGGACAAGAGTTCAGAGGTCAGTGAGATCATGTACAGTAAATTTCCAAGAAGACAGAAGTGGCCCAGATTCTCAAAATCAAAGAAAAAGACAAGTAAGAAAACTGTCGCGATATCGCGACATGTTTTCTATCGCGATTTCATGACATGGCCGAGGAGAGAGAAGGCGCAAGCAAAATTGTCACGATTTCGTGACATGGCCGAGGAGAGAGAAGGCATAAGAAAAATTGTCATGATTTCATGACATGGCCGAGGAGAGAGAAGGCACAAGCAAAATTGTCATGATTTCGTGACATGGACGAGGAGAGAGAAGGCGCAAGCAAAATTGTCATGATTTCATGACATGGACGAGGAGAGAGAAGGCACAAGCAAAATTGTCATGATTTCATGACATGGCTGAGGAGAGAGAAGGCACAAGCAAAATTGTCATGATTTCGTGACATGGACGAGGAGAGAGAAGGCAAGGAAAATTGTCAGATTTCGACATGTGGAGAAAGAAGAAGAAAAAATGTCATGATTTATGACATGTTGGAGGCAAAGAAGCCAAGTGGAAAAACTGTCACGATTTTACGACATGTTGGAAGCAAAGAAGGCAAGTAAGAAAACTGTCACGATTTCGTGACATGTTTGGAAAGAAGGCACAAGCAAAGAAAACTGTCACGATTTCGTGACATGTTTGGAGAGAAGGCACAGGCAAAGAAAATTGTCACGATTTTATTTTAGGTTCGAAGAGAAAGCGCCAAGGATAGAAAGTGTCACGATTTCATGACAGGTTCGAAGAGAAAGCGTCAAGGAGGAAAAGTGTCATGATTTCATGACATGGTTTTTTTGTGGCAAAGAAGAAAGTGCACAAGGAGAGAAAGTGTCACGATTTTGATGACATGTTGTTGGAAAGAGAGAAGTGCAAGGAAGCGAAAAGTGTCACGATTTCGTGACATGTTGTGTTTTCGCTGGCCAAAGACAGAAAAGGCACAAGGCAGCGAAAGTGTCACGATTTCGTGACATGTTCCGTTTTCAGGGGAAAGGCAGAGAAGTGCAAGGAAGCGAAAAGTGTCACGATTTTGTGACATGTGTTTTCGTGGCCAAAGACAGAAAAGGCACAAGGCAGCGAAAGTGTCATGATTTCGTGACATGTTTCGTTTTCGCGGGGAAAGGCAGAGAAGTGCAAGGAAGCGAAAAGTGTCACGATTTCGTGACATGTCTGGTTTTCACGGCTGCAAGACAAGAGGTGAACAAGGAGGCCAAAAATGTCATGATTTCGTGACATGTTGCATTTTTGCGGGTAAAAGGCGAGAAGAGCATAAAGAGACAGAAGTGTCACGATTTCGTGACAGGTCACGACAACACGATCACTGACAGTTAACTGAAGTAGAACAATAGTTAAAGGGGCAGTTGTAGAGGAAAAGCATGCAACTATTTTAAGAATAGTCGAAGAAGGAGAAATCGAACAGTCGCATAAATAGAATCAAAAAATGCATGCATGCATAGAAATGAATACGAACAGTTATGTTCAAGAAGACGTACAGTCATGGTAGAGATATACGTTGCATGTAACGTAATGCCCACTCTATAAATACAAAAGGAGTTACATAAAGAAGGAGTTACAGTTGACAAGTGGCAGAAGAGAATATTAAAGGAATAGTTACGGGTTGCATGCGTAAATATGGAAGTTAAAAATAGAGACTAATATGTTATAAAAGTAGGTCTGCATGAAGAATAAGGTTGCTGCTGTATGTGAGAAATTGCTATGGAAAGAGGGTTAGAAGAGGGCCGAGAGAGAAATAAGCAGAGCCGTGAGAGAGTGCAGAGTTTGATTAATTGCAGACCAGTCAGGGTCGTGTAAACAATGAAGGCATTTTTATGTCATTAAGATAATTCAGAATTGCAGTCCAAGTTGGTGCTTGGCATTAGGGGTTGGTGCTCCTATCTGTTGAAGCAAAAAAATAAGGGGTTGGTGCTCCTTCCAGTGGGTGTTGGTAAAGTGTTTGTAAAATTGGTGTTTTGCAAAGGCTGGATTTGGATTGGAGTCCAAGCAGTCATTTTTGAGGAGTAGCCAAATTGGTGAACCTCGTTACATTGTGTGTTGTGGTGTGCTCTCTTGTGAAAATTGCTTTACCTATTTTTAAGTTCTCTTTGCTTCAGCATTAAGTGTTGTAGATTTGAATTTTAATAGCTACACTGATTCACCCCCCTCTCAGTGTCATTGTGAGAATATCAATTGGTATCAGAGCAAGGTTCTTGAACAAAGCTTAATCAGCTAAGGTGATCTTGGAAGGAACACAATGGCAGGTAATGAAGGATTCTCATCAAACAAAGCTCCTTTGTTCAATGGAACTAATTACTCATTCTGGAGACTCAGGATGCAGACATATCTGAGTGCGTTAGGATACGACATTTGGGAATCAGTAGAAAGTGGATACACAGTACCCGCTACTCCTCCAACAGATACTGCTGAGAAGAAGAAGTTTGAGAATAACTCCAAAGCATAGAATGCCATAATGTGTGGGCTAGTAGACAGTGAACTGATAAGGATCATGAGCTGTACATCAACAAAAGACATGTGGGACAAACTGAAGAGCATCCATGAAGGAGACAACAAGATCAAGGAAGCCAAGCTGCAAACTCATCGAGCTCAGTTCGAAGCATTACAAATGAATGACGATGAGAACATAGAGGCCTATATGCTGAGAGTCAATGGAATCATTAATGCAATCAGAGGACTCGACAAAAAAATCGAAGATGCGGTTGTCGTGAAAAAGGTACTTAGAACTCTTCACAAAAGATTTAATTCTAAAGTTTCTGCAATAGAAGAGGCTAAAGATCTAAATAATTTTAGCATGGATGAGATGCATGGTTCTTTGACTGCATATGAAATGAGAATAGGACAAACTAAGCCCATAGACAGAGAAGCTGCTTTTAAAGCACACAAGAATACAAAAGCTGAACAAGAATCTGAGGATGAAGAGACATCGGATGAAACGGAAGCCAACTTTGTTCGAAAACTTACAAAGGGAAAAGGAAAATATAGAGGAAAGTTACCGTTTAAGTGTTTCAATTATGGAGGGGTCGGTCACTTTGCAGCTAAGTGTCCAATGAATGAGAAAACCAAAAGTGATGAAGGGTCACACCAAGAAAGAAGTGACTGGAAGAAGAAACCAAATTTTAGGAAAAGCAATTTCAAAAAGAAAAGTTTCATATCCAAGAATGTCAGCTCTTCTGAAGATAGCTCGGGTGAAGATTCTGAAGAAGAAATAGGTGAAGCTCTGTTCATGGCATTTGAAGAAGCAAAAATAGAAGAAAAATAGGAAGGTGATACAAAAAGTAAGGATGAGGTTGAAGTTTATCTGGAAGGAGAGTTGGTTGCTGCACTTAAAGAGTTGAATATAGAAAGGAAAAATAATAAAAAGGTCTCAAGAAAGCTTGAGGATGCGAATGACATAATAAGTAGTTTGAAAGTACAGACAGAAGAATTTAAGAAAATGTCTGAAGAACTTGAAGTACAATTAACCATGAAAATAGATGAGTGCTGCAAACTGGAAGAAGAGATTGTTGTCTTAAGAATGCGGCTAGAAGAAAAGAATCAAAAATTGAGTTGCTATCACAAACTTGAAGGAAGTTCTGCAAAGCTTGAAAAGATTATAAATAGTCAGAGGACTACGGGCATCAAATTTGGCTTGGGCTTTGTCGAAGGAGAATCGTCAAGTGGATCAAAGGCCATAACTAGTAGAACAAGTAAAGAAAGAAGATAAGATCAAGGTTGATCAAGGAAAAATGAATCAGGCAAAAGAAAGCAACAGTGCCAGGCATGAGAAGAGTGCTGACAATGAGGGATTCATAAAAGTCACACATCAAAGGAGAAGAAAATTTGTGGCTCCTACTACAAAATGGCAAAGACCAATTCCCAGGTTCAATCATTCCTTTTCTGGTTATTGTTTTAAATGCAATGCTTACGGTCATAAGATTTCAGAATGCATTCATAATATAGGACAAAGAAATTTCACCAGTAGAAATGTCTTTTCACCCTTGATGGATTATGCAGTAGAATGCTATAACTGTCATAACTTTGGACACATTGCAAGAAACTGTAGAAGCACATATGCAGCAAATAAATATCAGGGAAGAAGAACTCAACCAAACAGTTCAAGGCAAAACAAAAAATTCCCAGAAAAACATGCACAAGCTACTGACAAAGAAAAGTCTAAACAAGTAACCAAAACTGTAGCCAAACCAGAGTGGAAAGAAAAGGAGCGACCCAAGGAAGAAAAGGAATCCTTGATTGTTCAGACAACATTCAAAGCACAGAACAAATCTGCACCATGGATATTGGATAGTGGATGCTCCAGTCACATGACAGGAGATAAACAAAAATTTGAAAAATTACAGAAATATGAAGGGGGCTCTGTAAAGTTTGGAAATAATGATGGAGCCAAAATAGTTGGCAAAGGATCAGTCAAGATAAGTGATGGAAAGATCAATTCCAAAGAAGTTCTGTTTGTAGTTGGTTTGAAGCACAACTTACTGAGCGTAAGTCAAATCTATGATAGAGGTCATGAAGTCATCTTTAAAAAGTAGGGCTGTGAAGTCAGAAAAGCACACAGTGGGAAGCTGATAGCTACTGGATCGAGGACTTCTGGAAATCTATATACTCTCTCAAAAACTTCAGAAGGAGCATGCTTGATTGGACAGGAAGATGAAAATTGGTTGTGGCACAAGAGGCTCGGTCATATTAGCTTTGACAATCTGGTAAAAATAAGTTCAAAAAGAGCAGTAAGAGATATACCTACCATTGGCAAACCAGTAAATAGCATCTGTGCTTCATGCCAAAAAGGGAAGCAAACTAGATCCACATTTAAAGCAAAGGAATACTTCACTTGCAAACCGTTAGAGCTGATACATACTGATTTATGTGGACCCATGAGAACACAAAGCATAAATGGTGACAAATACTTTATGTTGTTCATAGATGACTACTCCAGAATGACATGGGTACTATTTTTAAAGCTTAAATCAGATGCCTTTGAGATGTTCAAGATTTTTAAAAAATAGGTTGAGAATCAAACTGGAAAAAGAATTAAATGCCTAAGATCAGACGAGAGGAGGAGAATTTATCTCAGAAGAATTTGCAGAATACTATAAAAAATATGGGATCGAAATACAGATTTTCAGCAGCAAGAACACCTCAACCAGAATGGTGTTGTAGAAAGGAAGAACAGGACAGTGCAGGAAATGGCACGGACAATGTTGGCTGAGAACAAAATAGCTGACAGATTTTGGAAAGAGGCAGTCCATACTACGGTTTACATCCAAAATAGGTGCATGCTAAGGACGCATGAAAGCAAAACACCGTATGAGCTGTGGTTCGGCAGAAAGGCAACAACAAGATATTTCAAAGTGTTCGGCAGCAAGTGCTACATCAAACGAACTGAAGATAATCTCGATAAATTTGAAGATAGAGTTGACGAAGGTATTTTTCTTGGTTACTCAACAAAAAGCAAAGCCTACACATGTTACAACAAGAGGCTAAAGAAAATTGTGGAGAGTGCAGATGTTAAAGTTGATGAAGGTAGAGATCGAGAAACAACTTATCAAGAAAACTACCCTATTTATGAAGAAGTCATTGAAGGAGATGAAGAAATGGAAACAGAAGAGAATCAAAAAATTGACCCAACTGATTTAAGAATTGACTCAGAAGAAGAAGAAAACAAGAAATTCAAAACAGGCAGCTGGCAGAAAAATCATCCCAGAGAACAGATTATTGGGGACCCAACAGTTGGTATTCAGACTAGAAGAGCAGTAGTACGGAACTACTCTCTATTATCCAGCATTGAGCCCAAAAATGTTGTTGAAGCTAGCACAGATGAAAGTTGGATGAAAGCAATTAATGAAGAACTAGATCAGATTGAGAAAAACAAAACCTGGGAGTTAGTACCAAGGCCGACAAATAAAAATGTAATCGGTACTAAATGGATTTTTCAAAATAAATTGAACGAAGATGGACAGGTTGTAAGAAATAAAGCAAGACTGGTCTGTAAAGGCTATGCACAGGTTGAAGGTATTGATTTTGAGGAAACCTTTGCACCAGTAGCCAGACTAGAGGCAATCAGAATGTTTCTAGCTTTAGCAGTTCATAAAAATTTCAAGGTATATCAAATGGACGTAAAATCAGCATTTTTGAATGGAAAACTGGAAGAAGAGGTTTACATTGAGCAGCCAGATGGTTTCCAACTCGGTGATAATCCCAACTTTGTTTGCAAGTTGAGGAAAGCTTTGTATGGTTTAAAACAGGCACCCAGAGCATGGTATGCAAGGCTGGATAACTATCTGATTCAACAGGGGTTCAAGAAAGGTTTGGTGGACAACAATCTGTATGTCAAAATAGAGAATGGCCATCTTATTGTCCTTGTTGTTTATGTAGATGATATCATTTTTGGCAGCAACAATGATAAGTCCTGTAGTGACATAGCAAATAAAATGAAGAAAGAATTTGAGATGTCTATGATTGGTGAACTTTCTTATTTTCTCGGACTGCAAGTCAATCAAAGTGAAAAGGGCATTTTTATTTCTCAAGTTAAATATGTGAAAGAAATGTTGAAAAAGTTCACAATGGAGGATAGTAAACCTGTTAGCACTCCCATGACAACAGGTTGCAAGTTGAGCAAGGATGACAAATCTCCAGATGTAGATCAAACCATGTACAGATCTATGATTGGAAGTCTGTTGTATTTGACAGCTACCAGACCAGATATCTTACAGGCAGTATGCATGGTGGCAAGATTTCAGGCTAGTCCCAAAGAGACTCATGTGACAGCCATGAAGAGGATTTTTAGGTACCTCAAGGGTACTATGGAGTATGGGTTATGGTACCCAAAAGGTAAGGACTTCACTCTTATTGCATATTCTGATGCAGATTGGGCAGGATGTATTGATGACAGAAAGAGTACCAGTGGAGGAGCATTTTATCTTGGAGACAGACTGGTAGCATGGCACAACAAGAAACAAGAATCAGTCTCTCTATCCACAGTAGAGGCAGAATACATTGCAGCAACAACATGTTGTACACAGATATTATGGATGAGACAAACCTTGAAAGATCTTGGTATTCACTTCAAAGAGCCAATTTCAGTTAAATGTGATAACACTAGTGCTATTAACATATCAAAGAATCCGGTTATGCATTCTCGAACCAAACATATTGCAATCCGGTATCACTTCTTGAAGGATAAAGTTGCAGAAGGTGAGGTCAAATTGGATTTTGTTCCAACTACAGAGCAAGTAGCAGATATATTCACAAAACCATTGCCAAAGGAAGTTTTTGAGTACCTTCGGAGTAAGTTGGGAGTAGTCACATTTCCCAAGAACTGACTATCAATTGGGATCACATTCTCAGGGGGAGCATTTATGCCTATGTTTATAGTTTTGCTCATATTCATGATTTTTGCTAACTATAACAATGTGTATCTGAGAATGTTGTGCATAGACTCAGGGGGAGTCTGCAGCAGCCCTTTGGTATTATTGTCAAAGGGGGAGAAGAATTCTAGGAGATTGCATGAGTGTTGCCAACAATTCCAAAGGGGGAGATTGTTGAGCAAGGTGCAACAAAAGTATTGTCATTGTTGTCAACACAAACAGATAGATCAGTTGATGCAGTGGACAAGAGTTCAGAGGTCAGTGAGATCATGTACAGTAAATTTCTAGGAAGACAAAAGTGGCCCAGATTCTCAGAATCAAAGAAAAAGACAAGTAAGAAAACTGTCGTGATATCGCGACATGTTTTTTGTCGCGATTTCGTGACATGGCCGAGGAGAGAGAAGGCACAAGCAAAATTGTCATGATTTCGTGACATGGCCAGGAGAGAGAAGGCACAAGCAAAATTGTCATGATTTCATGACATGGCCAAGGAGAGAGAAGGCACAAGCAAAATTGTCATGATTTCATGACATGGCCGAGGAGAGAGAAGGCACAAGCAAAATTGTCATGATTTCATGACATGGCTGAGGAGAGAGAAGGCACAAGCAAAATTGTCATGATTTCGTGACATGGCCGAGGAGAGAGAAGGCATAAGAAAAATTGTCATGATTTTGACATGGGAGAGAGAAGCAAGAAAATTGATTTCATAAGATTTTGACATGTTGGAGGCAAAGAAGCCAAGTGGAAAAACTGTCATGATTTCGTGACATGTTGGAAGCAAAGAAGGCAAGTAAGAAAACTGTCATGATTTCGTGACATGTTTGGAAAGAAGGCGCAAGCAAAGAAAACTGTCATGATTTCATGACATGTTTGGAGAGAAGGCAAGAAAGAAAATGTCACGATTTTAGAAAAGGAAGGAGAGAAAGTGTCATGATTTCAGATAGGTTAAGAGAAAGCGCCAAGGATAGAAAGTGTCACGATTTCACGATAGGTTCGAAGAGAAAGCATCAAGGAGGAAAAGTGTCACGATTTTGTGACATGTTTTTTTTGTGAGCCAAAGATAGAAAAGGCACAAGGAGAGAAAGTGTCATGATTTCGTGACATGGTCTAAGAGAAGTGCAAGGAAAGGAAAAGTGTCACGATTTTGCGACATGTTGTGTTTTCGGCCAAAGACAGAAAAGGCACAAGGCAGCGAAAGTGTCACGATTTCGTGACATGTTCCATTTTTGCGGGCAAAAGGCAGAGAAGTGCAAGGAAGCGAAAAGTGTCATGATTTTGTGACATGTTGTGTTTTCGCTGGCCAAAGATAGAAAAGGCACAAGGCAGCGAAAGTGTCACGATTTTGCGACATGTTCCGTTTTCACGGGAAGGCAGAGAAGTGCAAGGAAGCAAAAAGTGTCACGATTTCGTGACATGTCTGGTTTTCGCGGCTGCAAGACAAGAGGTGAACAAGGAGGCCAAAAATGTCATGATTTCGTGACATGTTGCGTTTTCGTGGGTAAAAGGCGAGAAGAGCATAAAGAGACAGAAGTGTCACGATTTCGTGATAGGTCGCGACAGCACGATCACTGACAGTTAACTGAAGCAGAACAACAGTTAAAGGGGCAGTTGTAGAGGAAAAGCATGCAGCTATTTTAAGAACAGTCGAAGAAGGAGAAATCGAACAGTCGCATAAATAGAATCAAAAAATGCATGCATGCACAGAAATGAATACGAACAGTTATGTTCAAGAAGACGTACAGTCATGGTAGAGATATACGTTGCATGTAACGTAATGCCCACTCTATAAATACAAAAGGAGTTACATAAAGAAGGAGTTACAGTTGACAAGTGGCAGAAGAGAATATTAAAGGAACAGTTACGGGTTGCATGCGTAAATATGGAAGTTAAAAATAGAGACTAATATGTTATAAAAGCAGGTCTGCGTGAAGAATAAGGTTGCTGTTGTATGTGAGAAATTGCTGTGGAAAGAGGGTTAGAAGAGGGCCGAGAGAGAAATAAGCAGAGCCGTGAGAGAGTGCAGAGTTTGATTAATTGCAGACCAGTCAGGGTCGTGTAAACAACGAAGGCATTTTTATGTCATTAAGATAATTCAGAATTGCAGTCCAAGTTGGTGCTTGGCATTAGGGGTTGGTGCTCCTATCTCTTGAAGCAAAAAAATAAGGGGTTGGTGCTCCTTCCAGTGGGTGCTTGGTAAAGTGTTTGTAAAATTGGTGTTTTGCAAAGGCTGGATTTGGATTGGAGTCCAAGCAGTCATTTTTGAGGAGTAGCCAAATTGGTGAACCTCGTTACATTGTGTGTTGTGGTGTGCTCTCTTGTGAAAATTGCTTTACCTATTTTTAAGTTCTCTTTGCTTCAGCATTAAGTGTTGTAGATTTGAATTTTAATAGCTACACTGATTCACCCCCCTATCTCAGTGTCATTGTGAGAATATCACTAATAAGAAATTTGAGCAATAAGTAGCAACTATACCATGCTAGTGAGAAATTTGGTATGCTTGAAGAGACACAAACTTGCATTTGCATTTAGATATATTAAAGAAGATTTAATAGTGACTTCATAGAAGAACTTAGGGTTTTATGATTACCGAGTACAATTCTCTCAAACTATAAGGTTCAATTATAATTTATAAAATTTCCCCTATTAAATCAAAGTATTCATAGGGCATGTAAACTTCATAACCAAAGGCGTAGAGATTTTTGAAAAATTTGAAGACACCCAAAATCCCAACATATCATGGATCAACATCACCTCAAAGATACAAAACTCTACTTAAATGAAAAGTTAATTTGGTCTCTTCCTCACGCAAATTCATAATCATCATGATCCAACTAGATCAATTATATCAACATGGGATAAATAAGGCCCATTGAATTTAATCCAATTTATCCAAAACCCTCAGGAAGCCATTATAGCACTACCATAATTCAATGGAGATATTAAAATATGATATCAGACCATCTACATGAGTTTTCCATGTTGAATTCCATTTATAATTTTAAGAGGAAAATAGCATGGTCAATTTGTTAATATTTTCTTGAGAGGAAAGGGACCCATGTGGTAATGAGGTCTCAAAGATAGAAAAGTCACTGGCTAAGAAATAATTACTGACCCTTTTCTAGTAAGGTTTGGTGATTTAGTTAACTTATATTATCTTTCTTTATAGTTCAATATAATTTCTAGGAATCTAGGTGCGAATATACATGACCTTAAAGTTAAATTTATCTAAATATTAAATAGAATCATAACAACCATCAAATCATCAAATGCATAAGCCATGGTGTATTATATAAAGTGTTGTAGCTAGATTTGGAATTGTTGGTTTGAGTTGTAAATAGAGATACCTTACAATAAAATTTTAAAGAAGCATTTTGTGTAAAATAATTATTAGTGTGAGTTGGGAATTTGTCAATGCACCCATGCAATTCGTGACAAGTATAAATAAATAACTAGTTCTACAAATCTAGTTTTCTCCGTCATTGCATGTTGCACCTTTGTTGATGTTTCACTATATCAAGCACCTCTACATGTTCCACCACATATGTAATACTTATCATTACTTGCACCATAAATATACCAAAACCAACCATCATAATAATGGAGGGTTGATAATATAAAATAAATATTAGATGAAATACACTCTGCATGAGAGATATATCTAAATATATTACCATTATTGAAGAAAAAGGGTATGATAGAATATACCACATGCTTATATATCTATGACATACCAACCAAGAAAATAGCAAATTTAACACCTAAATATATTATGAATCAAGTTGTAGATGTCAATATTGATAAAATCCATGGTGGTGCTACACTTACAATGATATACATAATCCATAGACATACATCCTAGAGATTTAGAGAGCTCAAGTGTTGTATTAGTTATAAAAAAATCTACCACCTCCATATTATATTATGAAAAAACTATATCGAATTGAAGATTATGGTATTTCTAAAAATAAATTATCCATCACTCACTAAAGAGGACTGACAAATTATTACAAGGTAATTTAAGATATTTTCCCTAATGGAAGAAACCAATATTATACCCAACCAATTCAAGAAAGTTGAAAAATTGAAGGCCTCTATAAAGGTGGATATGTTTGAATTCTTATCCTTACAAAATTAATTCAACTTATTTTAGGAAGACATGAGGATAGAGACAAGGCTTATATGAAAGTAAGACCAACTCAACAAAGATCACAATCAAAGCAATAGACCCAAACAAATAAGTACAACTTTATGGCTAGAGAATAATGAACGTTAAGGTGAATGTAGTAGCTTTCCATGAATTATTGAAATTAAATATATTGAAACCACTTCCTTTTTATATTAGTATTAAATAGAAGAGTTATTTATCCACAATGCTATCATGTAATTAGAAGTAGTTGTATTAGCAATTTCCAAATTTTTTCTATGAGAGGATGGGACTTACCTACACTAAAAATACAAGTAAATCAATTTAGATGAACAATACACCTATCAACATCATAATAATATAAAAGTATTTGATATTGAATATTCATTCACATCCATAACTAATTTAAGTGCAAAAATTAATTATCAAATACTTTCCATTATGTTTTACATTGTTGTTGTCCCATGAGTACTTTTAGAGAAGGATGACATATCCATGGACTACATGCATATGAAGGTTCCACACAACAAAAAATGATTCATATCAAAGCTAAGAGAGTCTACCTCTACCATATTGGGTTTTTCAATGAGTCTAACATAGTGCACTAGAATAATATTTCAAAGTTAAATGAAAATTCACTCTTAGAGGATGACTAGATTAGTGATATTGTTATGATAATCGATAGCCAATAGGCATTTTATGAATATTTATGGTTTTCATATGAAGAAATATATTGATGGAACTATATAGTTATGAGAAATCTATATTGTCCTAACTATAGAGGGGAAAAACTGCCCTACCGCATACAATTCCCAATAAGGCTGGGTCTGCAAAAGTAGAAAGCCTTATGGGGTGAACTGTAGGGGTGTGTTTGTACTCTACACTTGGTGCTAGGGGAAGGGTTCACCAGGAATTATTTAAGGACTCGCTCCAAGTTCTCAAGATATTCAAGAATTTTTAATGTATTCAGTTTTAAGAAAAACACCTAAGTTTGGCCTTTCTAGATCTATGCTATGAAAGATAAAGGACAATGTAGAAAATAGAATATAATAGCTGAAAACATAATGCAAGCATACAAGATCTAGCCTAAAATGATTCTATCTTTTGAATTCTCACTAACCTGGGGTTTTATTCCAAAAAACCTTTAAAGTAGAAGTATACCAAATAAATGCATAGAAATTATCCCTAGATGCAAACTAAATGGTTTTAACTTTTAGATGCCTAAGAAATCAATAATTAAACCAGATCTTCAACCAATAGAATGATTAGAGCACTTATCTAGATCGGTGGTTGATTTAGATTTTTTTGCCTCTTGTGCAATGATATCAAAAATACCTATTTCTGCAAGATCACTCATGAAAAACTAAAAAATAGAATTAGCATTAGGGGGCCTACTTAGGTCATTGTGTAATAGTTCTTGGAGGTACAACAGTCAAGCCCCCTAGGTCCTTTTAGATGACCTTTTAATACAAAATCAAAAATTGACCTTTGGAGAATTAATCATAAAACAAAAATATAGTAACAAAAAATAGAAAATAAAATGCAATAGTATGATCTAGATGCATAATGGAATGCAACAATGAAAACGTAATCTTGAAATTACCCCTGGTGTGCTCTCAAGAAAAATCGTGCCTTGCCTGGAGTGGGTATGATAACGCAGTAGCAAAGTCACACCCTACCTGAACGGGGCACGATTTTGCTTTTGTCGATTGGTTTGCCCTAATTAGGACAAGTGAAGTTGCACCTCACTAATATCAGGTGTGATATAGCTATAGATTAATGAAAAATAAAAAATGAGTGGAAAATATGAAATAAATGCTAAAAATAAAGTAAGCAAAGCCTAATGAACATTGCAAAAGTAGGCAGATAAGGCTGAAGTATCTGAGTGGGTACTTTATCTCTCCAAACTACACCACGGATCCATCAAGTCACACAACAAATCAAACCAATCCATGTAATAGAAGATTAAATCCAAAATTCGCACTTCGATTTTAGCTTGCAATAGAAGAAAACAAAGGAAGAAGAACAAACTATAAATATTTTGAGCTTAATCAATAATTAAAATTTTGCATTACTCACATATCATATTGCACTTAAATTTTGCATATATCATTTGGCAAGAACATTCTTCCTTTTATAGATGAAATCAAAGGGGAAGAGGTGGGAAAAATAAACCCAAATTTGATGCTAAAACACGTTGGAGGGTTTAAACCTAGATCTAAGTAGGCCCAAAAGAATAAAATAAAATAAAATTAAAAATTAGGTTAAAAATAGTGAAGTCGTGCCCCGTCCTAACGGGGTGTGATATCGCTTACGCGAAGTCATTCCTCATGAATATGGTGCACGATTTCACTAAAAACACTAGAAAAAACAAAGAGAGGGGTGAAGAGGCCTACCCTTACCTTTGGTAGGGGTGGGGACCTCTTAAAAGCACTAAGGAAGATTGCCCACTCAAAGTGGGTCAATTTTCCATGTCTACTTTTTACCCCCTCTTTGATGCATTTATGGCATATTAAATACATCAAAGAAAGGATGTAGGCACCCGCACTGGGAACCAACAAGTAAAAAAATGGGATGGTTGGTTTAGAAGAAAGGAGAGATGAAAAAATGGTGTCATTCTAGACACTTTTTAATTTACACATAAATGAGGCATTAGGGACATTAATGCCTCTATAGGTTGGGGTGCCCCCTCGATTTTTTATGAAAAAATGTCGTTTCATAAAAACTCAAAAAAAATGATGCAAAAGAAGAGAGAGAAAGAGCGACAACTAAGAAAATAAGAAGAGGTAAAAAAAAAAGGGTTAAAAAGATAAACAGGGGTACAACCCTAATTTATTTTTACTACGAGAAGGAGAGAAAACAGAGCTCTAGGAGAAAAATACAATGGTACTTTTGGTTCACTAAGCGATGACTGTGAGGGGTGAGGTCGGGGCTCGAGAATGGGTAAGGATCACTTGTGACCCTCCTTTCACTTTATTTTACCTTGTATTTCATGATTCAATTAGGTTTTTGACAAATTTTTAGAGGAAATCACCATACAGATTGATGGATTTCATGCCACGACCTGGGCACAACTTTTTGGCCTGATCACAATTTTGCCCTGGGTGAAGCATGGTAAAATCATTCCTGGAAAAAATTGAGCATGATTTCACAAAGTTGTGCTCAAAAAATAGCGGGCATGATTTCATGAAGTGAAGTCGTGCACCCTAAAAAGGGGATGCGATTTCACAAAAACTAAGGAAAAAGAAGAAAATCAAAAGGAAAAAGATATAAAGGAAGAAAATAAAGCAAACAAGTGAAACCCGAACTGTAAATTTTGAATTTTAATTTCCATATGCTTAATAAATGATGTTGAATTAATTTTAATTTCTTTAAATTTATTATGGAACTAATTAAATTTTATTTTGTTTGGTGAATGCAGCTAGGTATTCTCGAGAGTCGAGAGTGGTGAGCAAGGGCTTTAGTAGAGTTGGATGCTCTAGGGTAGGTGGAGAGGGCTAGACCGAAGGTGGTGGGGCTATACCATGTGGTAAGGATGTCATGGATAGAGACATATAGAGCTATGTTGACCACCCTAGTAGAGTAATGGTATTCAGAGACTTCCACTTTCTGGCTACCAATAGGGGAGATGACCATCACACTAGAGGATGTGTGGCATATCTTGAGGATCTCCATCATGGGTAACAAGGTCTACAGTGCATATAGAAATGCAACCACTCTACAATAGTTTTCCATAGGTTTTACCTGCCAGGTGCGAGAGGGCACTATAGGAGTTGATGACCTAGTTGGCCACTACGAAGTGGACCCTCTAATTGTAGTGCTCTTAGGGGTTGTGGTTGGTATCTTGACATGCCACACTAGTAGATGATACTTGCCATGGGCACTGGAAGGAGTAGTGACAAACATGCAACATCAAGGGGTTTGATTCACATGGGGCCCTTATGTGTTGGCTCACCTATATAGGATGTTTTACAACATTGTGTATAAGCAGTGTACAGTATTGGTGTGTATGAATTTGCTATATATGTGGTGCTAGGAGCACATCATGGTGTGGAGACCATTAGCACTACCATGACCATCGCCCAACCCAGCACAACCAACATCATATAGATGGCCGAGATCCCTAAAGAGGACTGCAATGGCCTATGTAAGGAACCTACCACTAGTGAGGTAGGTGATCGATGAGCTTTGGGATGCGTAGCTCATCTAGTGATCATGGAGGATTCACCTTGGCTAGCCATACGATAGGATAGAGCTGATGAGAGTAAGGAGGATTAGATGACTGAGGTCAAAGAGAGGGTAGCCAAAGGTACTCAGGTTTGATCAAGTCGATTGGTTTGCCCTAATTAGGACAAGTGAAGTTGCACCTCACTAATATCAGGTGTGATATAGCTATAGATTAATGAAAAATAAAAAATGAGTGGAAAATATGAAATAAATGCTAAAAATAAAGTAAGCAAAGCCTAATGAACATTGCAGAAGTAGGCAAAGAAGACTGAAGTATCTGAGTGGGTACTTTATCTCTCCAAACTACACCACGGATCCATCAAGTCACACAACAAATCAAACCAATCCATGTAATAGAAGATTAAATCCAAAATTCGCACTTCGAGTTTAGCTTGCAGTAGAAGAAAACAAAGGAAGAAGAACAAACTATAAAGATTTTTAGCTTAATCAATAATCAAAATTTTGCATTACTCACATATCATATTGCACTTAAATTTTGCATATATCATTTGGCAAGAACATTCTTCCTTTTATAGATGAAATCAAAGGGGAAAAGGTGGGAAAAATAAACCCAAATTTGATGCTAAAACACGTTGGAGGGTTTAAACCTAGATCTAAGTAGACCCAAAAGAATAAAATAAAATAAAATTAAAAATTAGGTTAAAAATAGTGAAGTCGTTCCTCGTCCTAACGGGGTGTGATATCGCTTACGTGAAGTCATTCCTCATGAATATGGTGCACGATTTCACTAAAAACACTAGAAAAATCAAAGAGATGGGTGAAGAGGCCTACCCTTACCTTTGGCAGGGGTGGGGACCTCTTAAAAGCACTAAGGAAGATTGCCCACTCAAAGTGGGTCAATTTTCCATGTCTACTTTTTACCCCCTCTTTGATGCATTTATGGCATATTAAATACATCAAAGAAAGGATGTAGGTACCCGCACTGGGAACCAACAACAAAAAAAAAAATGGGATGGTTGGTTTAGAAGAAAGGAGAGATGCAAAAATGGTGTCATTCCAGACACTTTTTAATTTACACATAAATGAGGCATTAGGGACATTAATGCCTCTATAGGTTGGGGTGCCCCTTCGATTTTTTATGAAAAAGTGACGTTTCATAAAAACTCAAAAAAATGATGTAGAAGAAGAGAGAGAAAGAGCGACAACTAAGAAAAGAAGAAGAGGTAAAAATAAAAACAAAAAATAGGGTTAAAAAGATAAACATGGGTACAAACCTAATTTATTTTTACTGTGAGAAGGAGAGAAAACAGAGCTCTAAGAGAAAAATACAATGGTACTTTTGGTTCACTAAGCGATGACTATGAGGGGTGAGGTCGGGGCTCGAGAATGGGTAAGGATCACTTGTGACCCTCCTTTCACTTTATTTTACCTTGTATTTCATGATTCAATTAGGGTTTTGAGGAATTTTTAGAGGAAATCACCATACAAATCGATGGATTTCATGCCACGACCTGGGCACAACTTTTTGGCCTGATCACAATTTTGCCTTGGGTGAAGCGTGGTAAAATCATTCCTGGAAAAAATTGAGCACGATTTCACAAAGTTGTGCTCGAAAAATAGCAGGCATGATTTCATGAAGTGAAGTCGTGCGCCCTAAAAAGGGGACGCGATTTCACAAAAACTAAGGAAAAAGAAGAAAATCAAAAGGAAAAAGATATAAAGGAAGAAAATAAAGCAAAAAAGTGAAACCCGAACTGTAAATTTTGAATTTTAATTTCCATATGCTTAATAAATGAGGTTGAATTAATTTTAATTTCTTTAAATTTATTATGGAACTAATTAAATTTTATTTTGTTTGGTGAATGCAGCTAGGTATTCTCGAGAGTTGAGAGTGGTGAGCAAGGGCTTTGGCAGAGCTGGATGCTCTAGGGTAGGTGTAGAGGGCCATACTAGAGGTGATGGGGCTATACCATGTGGTAAGGATGTCATGGATAGAGACATATAGGGCTATGTTGACCGCCCTAGCAGAGTAATGGTATTCGGAGACTTCCACTTTCTGGCTACCAATAGGGGAGATGACCATCACACTAGAGGATGTGTGGCATATCTTGAGGATCTCCATCATGGGGAACAAGGTCTACAGGGCATATAGAAATGCAACCACTCTACAATAGTTTTCCATAGGTTTTACCTGCCAGGTGCGAGAGGGCACTATAGGAGTTGATGACCTAGTTGGCCACTACGAAGTGGACCCTCTAATTGTAGTGCTCTTAGGGGTTGTGGTTGGTATCTTGACATGCCACACTAGTAGATGATACTTGCCATGGGAACTGGAAGGAGTAGTTACAAACATGAAACATCAAGGGGTTCGATTCACATGGGGCCCTCATGTGTTGGCTCACCTATATAGGATGTTTTACAACATTGTGTATAAGCAGTGTATAGTATTGGTGTGTATGAATTTGCTATATATGTGGTGCTAGGAGCACATCATGGTGTGGAGACCGTTAGCACTACCATGACCATCACCCAACCCAGAGCAACCAACATCATATAGATGGTCGAGATCCCTAGAGAGGACCACAATGGCCTATGTAAGGAACCTACCACTAGTGAGGTAGGTGATTGATGAGCTTTGGGATGCGTAGCTCATCTAGTGATCATGGAGGATTCACCTTGGCTAGGCATACGATAGGATAGAGCTAGTGAGAGTAAGGAGGATTATATGGCTGAGGTCAAAGAGAGGGGAGCCAAAGGTACTTAGGTTTGATCAAGTCCTACAATAGTTGGTATTCATCCCAGAGAACAGATTATTGGGGACCCAACAATTGGTATTCAGACTAGAAGAGCAGTAGTATGGAACTACTCTCTATTATCCAACATTGAGCCCAAAAATGTTGCTGAAGCTAGCACAGATGAAACTTGGATGAAAGCAATTAATGAAGAACTAGATCAGATTGAGAAAAACAAAACCTAGGAGTTAGTACCAAGGCCGACAAATAAAAATGTAATCGGTACTAAATTGATTTTTTGAAATAAATTGAACGAAGATGGACAGGTTGTAAGACATAAAGCAAGACTAGTCTGTAAAGGCTATGCACAGGTTGAAGGTATTGATTTTGAGGAAACCTTTGCACCAGTAGCCAGACTAGAGGCAATCAGAATATTTCTAGCTTTAGCAGTTCATAAAAATTTCAAGGTATATCAAATGGACGTAAAATTAGCATTTCTGAATGGAAAACTAGAAGAAGAGGTTTACATTGAGCAGCCAAATGGTTTCCAACTCGGTGATGATCCCAACTTTGTTTGCAATTTAAGGAAAGCTTTGTATGGTTTAAAACAGGCACCTAGAGCATGGTATGCAAGGCTGGATAACTATCTGATTCAACAGGGTTTCAAGAAAGGTTTGGTGGACAACAATTTGTATGTCAAAACAGAGAATGGCCATCTTATTGTCCTTGTTGTTTATGTAGATGATATCATTTTTGGCAGCAACAATGATAAGTCCTGTAGTGACATAGCAAATAAAATGAAGAAAGAATTTGAGATGTCTATGATTGGTGAACTTTCTTATTTTCTTGGACTGCAAGTTAATCAAAGTGAAAAGAGCATTTTTATTTCTCAAGTTAAATATATGAAAGAAATGTTGAAAAAGTTCACAATGGAGGATAGTAAACCTGTTAGCACTCCCATGACAACAGGTTGCAAGTTGCGCAAGGATGACAAATCTTCAAATGTAGATCAAACCATGTACAGATCTATGATTGGAAGTCTGTTGTATTTGACAGCTACCAGACCAGATATCTTACAAGAAGTATGCATGGTGGCAATATTTCAGGTTAGTCCTAAAGAGACTCATGTGATAGCCATGAAGAGGATTTTTAGGTACCTCAAGGGTACTATGGAGTATGGGTTATGGTACCCAAAAGGTAAGGACTTCACTCTTATTGCATATTCTGATGCAGATTGGGCAGGATGTATTGATGACGGAAAGAGTACCAGTGGAGGAGCATTTTATCTTGGAGACAGGTGGTAGCATGGCACGACAAGAAACAAGAATCAGTCTCTCTATCCACAGCAGAGGCAGAATACATTGCATCAACAACATGTTGTACACAGATATTATGGATGCGACAAACCTTGAAAAATCTTGGTATTCACTTCAAAGAGCCAATTTTAGTTAAATGTGATAACACTAGTGCTATTAACATATCAAAGAATCCGATTATGCATTCTCGAACCAAACATATTGCAATCCGATATCACTTCTTGAAGGATAAAGTTGCAGAAGGTGAGGTCAAATTGGATTTTGTTCCAACTACAGAGCAAGTAGCAGATATATTCACCAAACCATTACCCAAGGAAGTTTTTGAGTACCTTCAAAGTAAGTTGGGAGTGGTCACATTTCCCAAGAACTGACTATCAATTGGGATCACATTCTCAGGGGGAGTATTTATGCCTATGTTTATAGTTTTTCTCATATTCATGATTTTTGCTAACTATAACAATGTGTTTCTGAGAATGTTGTGCATAGACTCAAGGGGAGTCTGCAGCAGCCCTTTGGTATTATTGTCAAAGGGGAGAAGAATTACAGGAGATTGCGTAAGTGTTGCCAACAATTCCAAAGGGGGAGATTGTTGAGCAAGGTGCAAAAACAATATTGTCATTGTTGTCAACACAGACAGACAGATTAGTTGATGCAGTGGACAAGAGTTCAGAGGTCAGTGAGATCCTATACAGTAAATTTCCAGAAAGACAAAAGTGGCCCAGATTCTCAAAATCAAAGAAAAAGACAAGTAAGAAAACTGTCACGATATAGCGACATGTTTTTTGTCGTGATTTTGTGACATGGCCAAGGAGAGAGAAGGCACAAGAAAAATTGTCACGATTTCGCGACATGGTCGAGGAGAGAGAAGGCACAAGCAAAATTGTCGTGATTTCGTGACATGGCCGAGGAGAGAGAAGGCGCAAGCAAAATTGTCATGATTTTGCGACATGGCCGAGGAGAGAGAAGGCACAAGCAAAATTGTCATGATTTTGCGACATGGACGAGGAGAGAGAAGGCACAAGCAAAATTGTCATGATTTCGTGACATGGCCGAGGAGAGAGAAGGCACAAGAAAAATTGTCATGATTTCGTGACATGGCCGAGGAGAGAGAAGGCACAAGGAAAACTGTCATGATTTCACGACATGTTGGAGGCAAAGAAGCCAAGTGGAAAAATTGTCATGATTTCACGACATGTTGGAGGCAAAGAAGCCAAGTGGAAAAACTGTCGCGATTTCATGACATGTTGGAAGCAAAGAAGGTAAGTAAGAAAATTGTCATGATTTCATGACATGTTTGGAAAGAAGACGCAAGCAAAGAAAACTGTCACAATTTCGCGACATGTTTGGAGAGAAGGCACATGCAAAGAAAACTGTCACAATTTCGCGACATGTTTGGAGAGAAGGCACATGCAAAGAAAACTGTCACGATTTTGCAACAGGTTCGAAGAGAAAGCGCCAAGGATAGAAAGTGTCACGATTTCATGACAGGTTCGAAGAGAAAGTGCCACGGATAGAAAGTGTCGCAATTTCGTGATAGGTTCGAAGAGAAAACGTCAAGGAGGAAAAGTGTCACGATTTCACGACATGTTCCGTTTTCGCGGGCCAAAGACAAAAAAGGCACAAGGCAGCAAAAGTGTCATGATTTTGTGACATGTTTCGTTTTCATGGGCGAAAGGTAGAGAAGTGCAAGGAAGTGAAAAGTGTCATGATTTCGTGACATGTGTTTTCGTTGGCCAAAGACAGAAAAGGCATAAGGCAGCGAAAGTGTCACGATTTCGTGACATGTTTCGTTTTTGCGTGCAGAAGGCATACAAGTGCAAGGAAGCGAAAAGTGTCACGATTTCATGACACGTTGTGTTTTCGCTGGCCAAATACATAAAAGGCACAAGGCAGCGAAAGTGTCGTGATTTCACGACATGTTCTATTTTCGCAGGCGAAATGCAGAGAAGTGCAAGGAAGTGAAAAGTGTCGCAATTCTGTGACATGTCTGGTTTTCACGGCTGCAAGACAAGAGGTGAACAAGGAGGCCAAAAATGTCATGATTTCATGACATGCCGTGTTTTTGCGAGTAAAAGTCGAGAAGAGAATAAAGACACAGAAGTGTCACGATTTCGCGATAGGTCACGACAACACAATCACTGACAGTTAACTAAAGCAGAACAATAGTTAAAGGGCCAGTTGTAGAGGAAAAGCATGCAGCTATTTTAAGAACAGTCAAAGAAGGAGAAATCAAACAGTCGCATAAATAGAATCGAAAAATGCATGCATGCACAAAAATGAATACGAACAGTTATGTTCAAGAAGATGTACAGTCATGGTAGAGATATACGTTGCATGTAACGTAATTCCCACTCTATAAATACAAAAGGAGTTACATAAAGAAGAAGTTATAGTTGACAAGTGGCATAAGAGAATATTAAAGGAATAGTTACGGGTTGCATGCGTAAATATGGAAGTTAAAAATAGAGACTAATATGTTATAAAAGCAGGTCTGCATGAAGAATTGGGTTGCTGCTGTATGTGAGAAATTGCTATGAAAAGAGGGTTAGAAGAGGGCCAAGAGAGAAATAAGCAGAGCCATGAGAGAGTGCAAAGTTTGATTAATTGCAGACCAGTCAGGGTCGTGTAAACAACAAAGGCATTTTTATGTCATTAAGATAATTTAGAATTGCAGTCCAAGTTGGTGCTTGGCATTAGGGGTTGGTGCTCCTATCTGTTGAAGCAAAAAAATAAGGGGTTGGTGCTCCTTCCAGTGGGTGCTGGTAAAGTGTTTGTAAAATTGGTGTTTTGCAAAAACTGGATTTGGATTGGAGTCCAAGCAGTCATTTTTGAGGAGCAGCCAAATTGGTGAACCTCGTTACATTGTGTGTTGTGGTGTGCTCTATTGTGAAAATTGCTTTACATGTTTTTAAGTTCTCTTTGCTTCAGCATTAAGTGTTGTAGATTTGAATTTTAATAGCTACACTGATTCACCCCCATCTCAATGTCATTGTGAGAATATCACTAATAAGAAATTTGAGCAATAAGTAGCAACTATACCATGCTAGTGAGAAATTTGGTATGCTTGAAGAGACACAAACTTGCATTTGCATTTAGATATATTAAAGAAGATTTAATAGTGACTTCATAGAAGAACTTAGGGTTTTATGATTACCAAGTACAATTCTCTCAAACTATAAGGTTCAATTATAATTTATAAAATTTCCCCTATTAAATCAAAGTATTCATAGGGCATGTAAACTTCATAACCAAAGGCGTAGAGATTTTTGAGAAATTTGAAGACACCCAAAATCCCAACATATCATGGATCAACATCACCTCAAAGATACAAAACTCTACTTAAATGAAAAGTTAATTTGGTCTCTTCCTCACACAAATTCATAATCATCATGATCCAACTAGATCAATTATATCAACATGGGATAAATAAGGCCCATTGAATTTAAGCCAATTTATCCAAAACCCTCAGGAAGCCATTATAGCACTACCATAATTCAATGGAGATATTAAAATATGATATCAGACCATCTACATGAGTTTTCCATGTTGAATTCCATTTATAATTTTAAAAGCAAAATAGCATGGTCAATTTGTTAATATTTTCTTGAGAGGAAAGGGACCCATGTGGTAATGAGGTCTCAAAGATAGAAAAGTCACTAGCTAAGAAATAATTACTGACCCTTTTCTAGTAAATTTTGGTGATTTAGTTAACTTATATTATCTTTCTTTATAGTTCAATATAATTTCTAGGAATCTAGGTGCAAATATACATGACCTTAAAGTTAAATTTATCTAAATACTAAATAGAATCATAACAACCATCAAATCATCCAATGCATAAGCCATGGTGTATTATATAAAGTGTTGTAGCTAGATTTGGCATTGTTGGTTTGAGTTGTAAATCAAGATACCTTACAATAGAATTTTAAAGAATCATTTTGTGTAAAATAATTATTAGTGTGAGTTGGGAAGTTGTCAATGCACCCATGCAATTCGTGACAAGTATAAATAAATAACTAGTTCTACAAATCTAGTTTTCTCCGTCATTGCATGTTGGACCTTTGTTGATGTTTCACTATATCAAGAACCTCTACATGTTCCACCACATATGTAATAGTTATCATTACTTGCACCATAAATATACCAAAACCAACCATCATAAGAATGGAGGGTTGATAACATAAAATAAATATTAGATGAAATACACTCTGCATGAGAGATATATCTAAATATCTTACCTTTATTGAAGAAAAAGGGTATAATAGAATATACCATATGCTTATATATCTATGATACACCAACCAAGAAAATAGCAAATTTAACACCTAAATATATTATGAATCAAGTTGTAGATGTCAATATGGATAAAATCCATGGTGGTGCTACACTTACAATGATATACATGATCCATAGACATACATCCTAGAGATTTAGAGAGATCAAGTGTTGTATTAGTTATAATAAAATCAACCACCTCCATATTATATTATGAAAAAACTATATCGAATTGAAGATTATGGTATTTCTAAAAATAAATTATCCATCACTCACTAAAGAGGACTGACAAATTATTACAAGGTAATTTAAGATATTTTCTCTAATGGAAGAAACCAATATTATACCCAACCAGTTCAACAAAGTTGAAAAATTGAAGGCCCCTATAAAGGTGGATATGTTTGAATTCTTATCCTTACAAAATTAATTCAACTTATTGTAGGTAGACATGAGGATAGAGACAAGGCTTATATGAAAGTAAGACCAACTCAACAAAGATCACAATCAAAGCAATAGACCCAAACAAATAAGTACAACTTCATGGCTAGAGAATAATGAACGTTAAGGTGAATGTAGTAGCTTTGCATGAATTATTGAAATTAAATATATTGAAACCACTTCCTTTTTATATTATTCTTAAATAGAAGAGTTGTTTATCCACAATGCTATCATGGAATTAGAAGTAGTTGTATTAGCAATTTCCAATTTTTTTCTATGAGAGGATGGGACTTACCTACACTAAAACTACAAGTAAATCAATTTAGATGAACAATACACCTATCAACATCATAATAATATAAAAATATTTGATATTTAATATTCATTCACATCCATAACTAATTTAAGTGCAAAAATTAATTATCAAATACTTTCCATTATGTTTTACATTGTTGTTGTCCCATGAGTACTTTTAGAGAAGGATGACATCTCCATGGACTACATGCATATGAAGGTTCCACACAACAAAAAATGATTCATATCAAAGCTAAAAGAGTCTACCTCTACCATATTGGGTTTTTCAATGAGTCTAACATAGTGCACTAGAATAATATTTCAAAGTTAAATGAAAATCCACTCTTGGAGGATGACTAGATTAGTGATATTGTTATGATAATCGATAGCCTATAGGAATTTTATGAAGATTTATGTTTTTCATATGAAGAAATATATTGATGGAACTATATAGTTATGAGAAATCTATATGGTCCTAACTATAGAGGGGAAAATTGCCCTACCGCGTACAATTCCCAAAAGGCTAGATCCGCAAAGGTAGAAAGCCTTATGGGGTGAACCACGGGGGTATGTTGTACTCTACACTTGGTGCTAGGGGGAAGGGTTCACCAGGAATGGTTTAAGGACTCGCTCCAAGTCCTCAGGATATTCAGGATAGTTTGATGTATTCAGTTTAAGAAAACACCTAAGTTTGGCCTTTCTAGATCTAAGCTAGAAAAGATAAAGGATAATGCAGAAAATAGAATAGGATAGCTGAAAATAGAATGCAAGCATACAAGAGCTAGCCTAAAATGATTCTTTATTTTGAATGCTCACTAACCTAGGGTTTTATTCTAGAAAACCTTTAAAGCAGAAATATACAAAATAAATGCACAAAAATTATCCCTAGATGCAAACTAAATGCCTTTCACTTTCAGATGCCTAAGAATCAATAATTAAATCAGATCTTCAACCAATAGAATGATTAGAGCACTTATCTAGACCGGTGGTTGATTTAGCTTTTTCTGCCTCTTGTCCAATGATATCAAAAATACCTATTTCTGCAAGATCACTCATGAAACACTAAAAAATAGAATTAGCATTAGGGGGTCTACTTAGGCCATTGTGTAACAGATCTTGGAGGTGCAAAATTCAAGCCCCCTAGGTCCTTTTAGATGACCTTTTAATACAAAATCAAAAATTGACCTTTGGAGAATTAATCATAAAATAGAAATATAGTAATAGAAAATAGAAAATAGAATGCAACAGTATGATCTAGATGCAGAATGGAATGCAATAGTGAAAATAGAATCTTGAAATTACCCCCGATGTGCCCTAGGGCAAAATCGTGCCTCGCTTGGAGCGGGCATGATAACGCAATAGCAAAGTCATGCCCTACTTGAATGGGGCACGATTTCACTTTTGTAGACTGGTTTACCCTAATTAGGGCAAGCGAAGTCGCACCTCACTAATGTCGGGTGCGATATCACTGTAGATTAATGAAAAATAAAAAGTGAGTGTAGAAGATGAAATAAATACTAAAAACAAAGTAAGCAAACCCTAATGGACATCGTAGAAGTAGGCAAAGAAGATTGAAGTATCCAAGTGGGCACTCTATCTCTCCGAACTACACCACGGATCCACCAAGTCACACAACAAATCAATCCAATCCATGCAATAGAAGATCAAATCTAAAATTCGCACTTTGGGGTTAGCTTGTAATAGAAGAAAATAAAGGAAGAAGAATGAACTATCATAAATATTTTGAGCTTAATCAATAATCAAAATTTTGCATTACTCGCATATCACATTGCACTTAAATTTTGCATATATGATTTGGCAAGAACATTCTTCCTTTTATAGATGAAATCGAAGGGAAAAATGTGGGCAAAATAAACCCAAAGTTGATGCCAAAACATGTTGGAGGGTTTAAACCTGGGTCTAAGCGGGCCCAAAAGAATAAAATAAAATTAAATTAAAAATTAGGTTAAAAATAGTGAAGTCATGCCCCATCCTAATGGGGCATGATATCGCTTGCGCGAAGTCACACCTCATAAATATGGTGCACGATTTCACTAAAAACACTAAAAAAAACAAAGAGAGGGGCAAAGAGGTCTTCCCTTGCTCTTGGTAGGGGTTGAGGGCCTCTTAGGGTTACTAAGGAAGATTGCCCACTCAAAGTGGGTCAATTTTTTGTGTCTACATTTTGCCCCCTCTTTGATGCATTTATGGCCTATTAAATGCATCAAAGAAAGGATGTAGGCACACACATTGGGAAAAAACAAGTAAAAAAATGGGGTGGTCGGGTTAGAAGAAAGGAGTGGTGCAAAAATGGTGTCATTCTAGACACTTTTTAATTTACATATAAATCGAGGCATTAGGGACATTAATGCCTCTATAGGTCAGGGTGCCCCCTCGAGTTTTTATGAAAAAGTGACGTTTCATAAAAACTCGAAAGAACTGATGCATAAGAAGAGAGAGAAAAGAGCGACAAATGAGCCAAGAAAAAAAATGGGAAAAAGGTAAAAAAAATAGGGTTAAAAAGGTAAACATGGGTAAAACCCTAATTCATTTTTACTACGAGGAGGAGAGAAAATAGAGCTCTGGGAGAAAAAGACAATGGCACTTCTAGTTCATTGAGCGATGACTGTGAGGGGTGAGGTCGAGGCTCGAGAATGGGTAAGGATTGCTTTTGACCCTCCTTTCACTTTATTTTACCTTATTTTTCATGATTCAATTAGGGTTTTGAGGAATTTTTAGAGGAAATCACTGTAAAAATCGATGGATTTCGTGCCATGACTCGGGTGTGACTTTGTCGCCCGATCATGATTTTGCTTTGGGTGAAACATGATGAAATCATGCCTGGAAGAAATTGGGCATGATTTCATGAAGTCATACCCAAAAAATAGTGGGCATGATTTCATGAAAGCGAAGTCGCGCGCCCTAAAAGGGGATGCGATTTCATGAAAACTAAGGAAAAAAGAAGAAAATCAAAAGGAAAAAGATAAAAAGGAAGAAAATAAAGCAAACAAGTAAAACCCAAAGTGTAAATTTTGAATTGTAATTTCCATATGCTTAATAAATGATGTTGAATTAATTTTAATTTCTTTAACTTTATTATGGAACTGATTAAATTTTATTTTGTTTGGTGAATGCAACTAGGTATTCTCGAGAGTCGAGAGTGGTGAGCAAGGGCTTTGGTAGAGCTAGATGCTCTAGGGTAGGTAGAGAGGGCTAGATTGGAGGTGGTGGGGCTAGACCATGTGGCGAGGATGCCATGGATAGAGATAGATAGGGCTATGTTGATCACCCTAGCAGAGCGGTGGTATCTGGAGACTTCTACTTTTTGGTTATCGATAGGGGAGATGACCATCACACTAGAGGATGTGTGGTGGATCTTGAGGATCCCCATCATGGGGAACGAGGTTTATAGGGCACATAGGAAGGCAACCACTCTATAATGGTTTTCCATAGGTTTTACCCACCAGGTGCGAGAGGGCACCATAGCAGTTGATGACCTAGTCGGCCACTATGGAGTGGACCCTCTGATCGTGGTGCTCTCAGGGGTTGTGGCTGGTCTCTTGACATACCACACTAGTAGATGATACTTGCCATGGGCACTAGTAGGAGTAGTGATAGACATGTGATATCAAGGGGTTTGATTCGCATGGGGCCCTTATGTGTTGGCTCACTTATATAGGATGTTGTACAACATCGTGTATAAGTGATGTACATGATTGGTGTGTATGAATTTGCTCTAAGTGTGGTGCTGGGAGCACATCATGGTGTGGAGACCATTAGCACTACTAGGACCATCACTCAATCTAGAGTGACCAACATCATATAGATGGTCGAGATCCCTAGAGAGGACCATGAGGGCCTATGTAGGGAACCTACCACTAGCGAGGTGGGTGATCGATGAGCTTTGAGATACGTAGCTCATCTAGAGACCATGGAGGCTTCACCTTGGCTAGGTATATGATAGGATAGAGCTAGTGAGGGTGAGGAGGATTAGATGGCTGAGGTCAGAGAGGGGAGAGCTAGAGGTACTCAGGTTTGATTGAGTCCTATGGTAGTTTGAGATCTTATAAGGAATCTTAGACTTGGGGCACTACTGGTATCGAAGGGTGACCTGAGATCTAGTAGGAGGTGAGCCAAACCTCACTATATGGATGAGGAGGACATAGATGATCCTCCTTACATTGACCCAGGGGTAGGTGATGTAGGGGTGGCCATCGGGTATAGGTGGTGGTATAGAGGAGTCATGCCCTAGAGGATCTCCCTACCCATACTAGTATAGAGGTGCTAGGTGATGGACCTAGGCATGCAATAAGCATTTTAAGAGGTAGCTCATAGGGCCATAGAGAGGGCATAGTAGGCTCCTACTATGCTAAGATAGAGGTTGACATGGGTCTAGATCTGGGTGGTAGAGGAGACCATCCTAGGAGTAGGGACTGGAGAGGGAGGGGTGAGAGATACCCCCACATAGGTAGAGGGGCCATAGGTTAGAGACCCTAGGGAGGCATCCACATCAGTAGTGGTGGGAGGCTAGAGCTAGGGGATAGAGGAGTTATGGGTACAACTAGCTTCTCTACAGACATAGATGGCCCAACTGTAGGTTGAGAGGGACATTGCACTGGTGGAGGTTACCTAGATTTAGGGAGAGGTGGCCCTTGGATGGAGAGCACCAGTGGGCTAAGGCTGAGGGGATGGCTATCATTGGGAGTAGCCAAGTAGGGGATATAGTGTAGCTCCTTCAGAAGGAGTTATGGTGTATCGGTGATAGGTTGGAGATAGCCATTCGGAGGGCCATGTTTTTTGAGGTAGCTTACTATGTAGCTGTCCCTCTAGAGTGGAGGATGGAGCCTCCTTTGTCCCTTTAGTTAGTGAGTAGGTCATGATCTTGATCATGGGTATCGATGATATCTCAGTAGTTGATGGCACAATTGAGGTTGCCTCCACCCTAGGGAGGGCTAGAGGGAGTTGGCTCTCAGAGCTAGGAGAGGATAGGCTAGGGATCGGGATGATGCACCAATTTTTTATTGTGGTGTGCATCCCTAGGTTGAGTGTATCGAGTCTAGATTGTGGTACACCAACCTCACATGATGTACTCTTTTCCTATGAGTAATACATAGCTATGAATATTATTGTGATTTTATGTGTTCTATGTGTAATGATTTAATGCATGTTTTTATATGTTTTGCTTGTTTATTTTAAGTGTTTTTATGTATGCAAACTATCCTAATGCACACTACATGAGGATGAATGAATGAAAAAATAAGAACAAGAAGAAGGAATAATATGGAATGAAATGAGATCACAAGAGAAAATAAGAGAAAGAAAGAAGAGAAAAAAGAGAAGAGAAGAAAGAAAAGAAAGAGAAAAAAGAGAGAAGAAAGAGAAGAAGAAGAGAAGAAAAAAAAAAAGAAGAAGAGAAAATAGGGAGGTCCAAAGGTCAACCATCAGAAAAGGAGAAGAATGAATGATCCAAAGTATAAGGCTAGCGTAGGTTGCAACGAACCAGTGTAGTCAGACACTATGGATCGTATAAATGAGGTAGCTAGACCCGCTATGGGTATAGCACTTGCATCAATGTGAAAAAGTGTGTGGAGGTTTGACCCACTATGGGTGGTTGCTCCCTTATTGACTATTGTGAGGTGATTACCCACTAGGATGTATGTCGAGGTCTACTAAAAATGACCAAGGAGCTTATCCTGTAATGGGGTGTTGAGCCTATTGAGTCAAAAGAGAGTATGACCCGATAGAAGATCATGAATAGTGCAATACCCACTAGGATGTATAAGTATCCCATATGGGGTGTAATATGTGTAAAAATAGTATGCAAGTGCTATCCCATATTGGGACTTTGAGAAAGATTTTGTGCAATAAGAGTTGTCAACATCATGAAGAAATCAAGAAAAGGAGAAGAAGCGATCATAAGAAGAAAATAAGAAGGAAGGAAAGAATCCCTAGGGGGATCTTGCTAGGCATCAGAGTCCTAGTGAGAAGTGCAATGCATGTGAGCTATGACCTAACTAGGTATCATCACATGCCATTGTCACAAGATCCCCAAAAATCTATATGAGCAAGCAGTCATGAACAATCAATCATGCATTTATGATAGGAAGACATGCAAGGTGTTAGTTTAGATGTCAAGCAATCATGCAAGGATGACAAGAAAATAATGCAATATGAGCAAGCAAGAGAAAAATGCAATGGAAAATGAAGATGCAACTATATGAAAATTTTTTATATATATATATATTATTTATGGAGAGTTAAAATCAATGCAAAGCCTAAATGCACCATACATCTTATCAAAATAAATGGGTGTGCCATGAGGTGTTGGATCGAAGACATCCTCAAAATCATGGAGAAGCTCTTTTAAGGCTCTTCGTTCAACATCCATGGCATGATAATCACAACATTTTCTAATAGCACCATTCTTTTTAGCATAAAAGACATCATACAAAGATTCATCATTCTCTAGCATAGAAGCAAAGTTATCTTTAGAACGGACAAAGCCAACCATATTACAAGACATTATCTTTGAAGGAAAAGAAAAATTAACACTTTTATTATCATCTATTGACAACTTTTGATATTCCATGTATTCTGCATAAGTCATAAGATGGTCATCATCCTCAAAAGGTAGAGGTTCATTCTTATTAGGTATAAAACCTATACCACATCTCCCAGGCCAAATCTCAACATCCAAGGGTTCTTGAATACCCTTCTGTTGTGGTCCCAATCCTTTACCTGCATATCCCATACTCGGATAGGATCTTCTTAGGAAGGGGATAATCATTAGTGAGATAGCATTGAGCAAAAGAGCGCTCATTGAGAGATGGGTTGCTACCATGGAGCTTCTCTTCGGAAGCCATACCTCCAAAGATAAAAGCACACGTGCCAATGTGTATAACATCACCCTTCTTATGAGGTAAGCCCATAGTTCGGGGTGAAGGTGGTAGCTTGGCTAGATCTAGAAGAGGCTCTTGAAGAAACTGATTATCATGATCCAAGGAGAAAGAATGGGTCTTATGTTCCTCACTCACTTTTAAACTTTGAAGATGCTCAAAAATTTGAGATGAGGAACATGGAGAAATTGTTGAAGAAATAGAAGGACAAGAATAAGAATCTATTTGAGCTAACTCTATATTTGAACAAAATTCAAATGGTCGAGGGTCACCTGGAATGGTGATAACTTGATTCTTGAATTCAAACTTGAGACACTGATGAAAAGTAGAAGGGATGACCTTCATTGCATGGATCCAAGGTCACCCAAGAAGAAGATTAAAAGATGCAGGACAATGTACCACATAAAACAAAGTATCCAATATTCTCGACCCTACTTTTAAGGGGAGAGATATGACACCACAGGCCTCTTGGGACTCATTGTTGAAAGCTTTAATGATGATATCAGTTTTTGTTAAATCTTCCTCTTTTAATCCAAATTTTTGAAAGAATTGATATGTACACAAATTGAGGGATGAACCATTATCAATCAAAACTCGCTTGATAAGGGTATCCCCAATAAGTGTGGTGATGTAAAGTGATGAATCTCCATGTAAGTTTGAGGAAGGTTTATCATCATCTGAGAATGAGACATGATGTATCCCAAAAGAACCTATGGTGTCAACTATGGCATCAGGAGGGATGTCTGGGAAAATAGATTGTTGTAAAAATTTCATTAAAGCATTTCTATGATCGGGAGAAGTCTACAAAATCTCTAACACTGATATCTTTGTTGGAGTACTAGCTAACTACTTCTGAAGATCAAATGAAACCTGTGACTATGGTCTCAACACTATAGGTGGAATCCTTGTAGCTGAATCTCTTCTCTGATTCTCCTTTAAAATTATACTGGGTTGAGATATTGAACTCTGTCCTTGCTGATGTTGTTGATTCTGAGCCTATTTCCTTGTAGTTACCCCAACCATACCAACCACATTGCTATGGTATAGGGAATCATCTTGATGAGCCACTTGATTGGTTGTTTGTTGCTCATGCTTAGGTAGGGGATCCTTAAATATCCCCATATCTTGATTTGTTGTTGGAACTTGTTGAGTAGGAGTTTGATTACTTGTTGATTGGAGATTTCCTAAATCAATACATCCTGCATCAATCAAATCTTGAACCACATGCTTCAACTTCTTACAAGTGTTCGTCCAATGTCCTTCTACTCTATGATAAGTGCAATATTGACTTACCTTATACCAATGAGTTGTAGTATCTGGCTGTCTTACTGGAGGTAATTCTATTGCCTTAGCATCCAATAGTTGTTTTAAAACTGCTTCCATAGGGATATTAAGTCTTGTGAAGTTCCTTTGAGGAGGTTTCTAAAGTACAATATTTTGTAGGTTGTTATTGACATTATTAACAGGCCTACTATCACTATTACCTCCTATATGCTTATTCTTATGTTGAGACTTAATTGGCTTATCTTATTTAACCTTGAGTTGACCTCTTCTAATGAGAGCTTGTTCCACTTTTCTTGCTAACTCAATTGCTTGATCTAAAGATGTGATAGTAGTAGTTTCTAGAGCATAAGATAATTGTTCTTGTAAATTACCAATGAATATATCAAGCATATCTTTCTGAGACACAGGTTGTCTTAATCGGCCAACTAAACTTCTCCAATGAGCTAAAAATTCTGAAAAAATTTCTTCTTTACTTTGTTTTAAATCATATAAATCTCTCATAGTCACTTCCTTTTCAATATAAGCACTAAAATGATGAACAAACATCTCTGCAGTCTTCTCAAAACTTTTCAAAGAATAGTTGGGCAACCGATAATACCATTCTAATGCCACTCCAACAAGACTCTTTGGAAATGTTTTCAATAAGAGCATATCATCATAAATAAGATCATGACAAGCTATCCTGAATCCTCTTAAATGCTCTATTGGATCTTCAGTCCCTTTATAGATTGGCAAAACTGGCATAGAAAAATGCTTAGGATAAGGTCTAGCAGCAACAATAGGATCCAATGGTTGACTACACATTTCTTTATAGTTGTATGTAAACCTTGAAGGTTGAATCATATCCATCCTTGAAACCAATTGATTCACAACACTTGTCAAATTCTGCATTTCTGAATTATTATGTGTATGTTCCCCAGACTTCCCAAAGGAGGAATGTATGTATGTTGAAACCTTGATGTTGGATTCAAACTTTGGATACCTTGGTTGTATGTGGCATTTTGAGGATAACTAACATTTGGTGGAATAGAAGCAATAGTATTGATATTAGAGGATGAAGGAGGAAATTGAGAATAATTTTTTGGGCCACTACTAGTTAGAGGGACTTGCAGATTCCCTCCAACATTGGTGGTATTAGTAATGGCACAAGTTACTTGGTTCTTAAAATTGTTTTGATGCAAGGATTGAGATGTAGGAATACCATGATGAAGCAAAGGAGACCTATTGGGAGGGGAAGGAGTAGCATCCTCTTTTTCAAGATGAGCTTCTCATTCCACATATTCCAATAGTTTTTCCTTATGAGCTTTCATGAATTCCCAAATGTGATCAAATGATGAAAAGACATAACTTCCATTAGGTCCAACAAAAGGATCAAGATTAGTTTCAGTTTCCATGTCTACCTCTTCTTGCTCTTCTGGATCTACATTAGGGTCTTCCCTATCAATCTGATCATCTTCCAAAGGAACATAATCAGACTCTAATTGTTTCCTCTGACTTCTAAGGAAAGGAGCCATTAGAAGTAGTGAAAAACAAATAGGGGAAAACACTAACAAATAAATTTTAATTACTTAAATATTTTTCAAATAGAATTAATGATCTTGCTTAGTGTTTAAAAGAAAATGAGGTGTTCACGTCGGGTTCACCAAATATGTAGAGGGGGAAAACTGCCCTACCACGTACAATTCCCAAAAAGGCTGGATCTACAAAGGTAGAAAGCCTTATGGGGTGAACCATGGGGGTATGTTGTTCTCTACACTCGGTGCTAGGGGGAAGGGTTCACTAGGAATGGTTTTAGGACTCGCTCCAAGTCCTCAGGATATTCAGGAATGTTTGATGTATTCAGTTTTAAGAAAAACACCTAAGTTTGGCCTTTCTAGATCTAAGCTAGAAAATATAAAGGACAATGCAGAAAATAGAATATGATAACTGAAAATAGAATGCAAGCATACAAGAGCTAGCCTAAAATGATTCTTTATTTTGAATGCTCACTAACCTAGGGTTTTATTTTAGAAAACCTTTAAAGCAGAAATATACAAAATAAATGCACAAAAATTATCCCTAGATGCAAACTAAATGCCTTTCACTTTCAGATGCCTAAGAATCAATAATTAAATCAGATCTTCAACCAATAGAATGATTAGAGCACTTATCTAGACCGGTGGTTGATTTAGCTTTTTCTACCTCTTGTCCAATGATATCAAAAATACATGTTTCTGCAAGATCACTCATGAAACACTAAAAAATAGAATTAGCATTAGGGGGCCTGCTTAGGCCATTGTGTAACAATCCTTGGAGGTGCAGCAGTCAAGCCCCCTAGGTCCTTTTAGATGACCTTTTAATACAAAAGTAAAAATTGACCTTTGGAGAATTAATCATAAAATAGAAATACAGTAATAGAAAATAGAAAATAGAATGCAGCAGTATGATCTAGATGCAAAATGGAATGCAATAGTGAAAATAGAATCTTGAAATTACCCCCGGTGTGCCCTAGGGAAAAATTGCACCTCACCTGGAGCGGGCACGATAACACAGCAGCAAAGTCACGCCCTACCTGGATGGGGCACGATTTCACTTCTGCAGACTAGTTTACCCTAATTAGGGCAAGCGAAGTCACGCCTCACTAATGCCAGGTGTGATATCACTGTAGATTAATGAAAAATAAAAAGCGAGTGCAGAAGATGAAATAAATGCCAAAAACAAAGTGAGCAAACCCTAATGGACATCACAGAAGCAGGTAGAGAAGATTGAAGTATCCAAGCGGGCACTCTATCTCTCCGAACTACACCATGGATCCACCAAGTCACACAACAAATCAATCCAATCCACGCAATAGAAGATCAAATCCAAAATTCGCACTTCGAGGTTAGCTTGTAGTAGAGAAAACAAAGGAAGAAGAACGAACTATCATAAATATTTTGAGCTTAATCAATAATCAAAATTTTGCATTACTCGCATATCGCATTGCACTTAAACTTTGCATATATCATTTGGCAAGAACATCCTTCCTTTTATAGATGAAATCGGAGGGAAAAAGGTAGGCAAAATAAACCCAAAGCCGATGCCAAAACACGTTGGAGGGTTTAAACCTGGGTCTAAGCGGGCCCAAAAGAATAAAATAAAATTAAATTAAAAATTAGGTTAAAAATAACGAAGTCATGCCCCATCCTAATGGGGCACGATATCGCTTGCGCGAAGTCGCGCCTCATGAAGACGGGGCACGATTTCGCTAAAAGACAAAAGAAACTAAAAAGGAGGGGCAAAGAGGTCTTCCCTTGCCCTTGGTAGGGGTTGAGGGACCTCTTAGGGGCACTAAGGAAGATTTCCCACTCAAAGTGGGTCAATTTTTCGTGTCTACACTAACAAAATGAGAATCTCATGTTGATAGGGAAATTTGCACAATGCATTTTGATGGATCATGAACAAGGAATGGTGTGGACACTCACTGATCACTTATCCTAAAATAAGTACCTATAAGCATGCTTATAATATACTTATTTATACAAAAAGTATAGTAGTATATGAATCCCTCTCTATTGGGCTTAAAAAAGTGGGACAACTTGGAGTTAGGTAGTTGAAGATGTTTTGATACTTTTAGTTAGTTATAAAGTAGGTAAGATCTACCTATACTACTAAGAATAGGTTGATAAAATCATACAAGCACATGTTATAGGATCTACGAGAATGTTTCAAAGCTATCAATATCAAAGTAGTCCCATGTTAGTAGAACCAAGAAGAATATTAGTTGGCTACTTGAGCTATTTTCCTTTTGACAAATATGTGAGCAAAGCTAAGACAAAATGGAGATTATTTTTAAACCTGGACTCTCAAACAATATTTACCATAAGTGAATCTTCTACAATGACCAACATATTATTTTTATTACCAAGAAAGCATAAATGCTAAATAATATAATAAGTATGGAGAAATATTTAAAATATCATCATTCAACTAAAGATAAATTAATTATTCAAAATACTTATCACATTGAAAAGTTTCTTCAAATTTAATGATAACAAAAAACAAATATTTAGGTAAAATGTTTAAATTATAAACCTATTGAAATGTCTAGTAATAAATATATGTTTCTATGGAATGCATAGATGAAAATGATATAATTTCAAGAAGTTGTGTTGAATTTATTACTTGTATTTATAGGGAATTGAAGGTCTATGACAAGAAAGTAGTGCAATATACTATGGACTTGGGTCCTGGAGCAAGGCCTTTCTGCTAAAAATAATGGGCAATCAACCCAATGGTTAAACCAATCATGAGAAAAGAGCTATTAAAAATTGTGTTTCATATATACAACACTCCACACAGGTAGAAAATTTATTACTAGTGCAAAGGAAGAATAGAGATATCATTGTCTATGTAATGTTTGTAAACTTAAAAAAGGTTCATTGAAAGATAACTTTTTGTTGTCTTCCATGGTTTAAATTTACAAATAGTAGTTGTATTAGATATGTTATCATTATTGCATAGGATTTTAGGACACAAAAGAAGAATGGATATATCTACTCTATTTAAAGTTCATAAACTTAAAAGGGGTTCCATTGAAAGATAGCCTTTTTTTGCCCTCCATGTTTTAAATTTATAAATAGTAGTTGGATTAGATATGCTATCATGATTGCATAGGATTTTAGGATACAAGAAGATCTAGATCCAAGATGAAGATCAACATTATATAATCATGACAAAATAGGGAATGTTTGTATATCAAAGAATGTTAATTGACCTATAAAACATAGGTACAACTTATTAATGAGTAATGGACATGGAATTTGAAGGTCTTATTAATGAAATATGGGTGTCATTAAACCACACTTTACTAAGTTCACTTTTAATTTGTCAAATATAAGGTGGAATCCAAAGGCTATATGTGCTAGAAAATTTCTTAAGTAAGGTTGGGTACAGGATCTCTATTCTAAATAAATTTAAAAAACAATAATCAAACTTGCTACAAAAAAAATGAAAGAACTATACTAAGAAACTTAATTTGCTATAAATAGAAATTATTATAGCTGAAATAAATTAAATATCAAAGAAGAAAACTAAGCATAAAATAACTATTCTTTCACAATAAGCTATAGCAACATCAATATAAAACTAATCTAGCTAACTAGTCCTCCTGGGAGATAAAATAAAGTAGATAAATTATTGTCATAAAGTGTAGAAAAAATAATAGCAAGCTAATATAAACTCAAGCAAATAAAAACATAATAAAATGGTACCTTCCACCTAGCTAGGAGTGGGCCCTTACTCCATAGCAATGTGGAAGGGAAAGTAACTTAGATCAACTAACATAAGTAGAATATAAAAATAATTTTAAAAAAGATATTATTATAGGTTTTGAAATGGCAAAATGCCCTTACAAACTATAGCAAAAATTAATCATAATTGTAGTAGCATAATGGTATAATTCCGACTTTCTTATTAGTAGTTCCTAAGGCTGTTTCTCTTATTTATAATGGAGAAGACAAGGTTGTCTCCTACCTTCATAGTTAGGTTGTTGCAATAGGAAAGATGTAACTAGTAAGTAGGTATTTTGTTTCAAAAAGTAAAGACAATGGGTGTAATATTAATCAAAACTGGTTAGATATGCTAACTAGGAATCTTGGTTTCCATGTTGAAGGTGTGGGCTTGAAACTATTTCCAAAACAAACATGCAAAATTTCCTTTTGTCCTTTTTCTAGAAGTTTCTTCCAACTATTATAGAAAACTATTTACTGTAATAGCAAAATAGAAATTAGGTATTATTTTTGTGTTTTTTAGCCATGATCCCTTCTATCCTCTTTTTCCACAATACACAATTGGTTTTTGTTACTATGTTCCTTTATATTTATAATTACCACATCCTTTGTACCTACTATAGCCATGTTAGGAGCTCATGCATTCTCAACATTCGATATTAGGCTATTATCATCATCTAGCACCAACCTGTAGTTCATATTCTATCCAAAAAAGAATTGTCTACTTTAGTGCCAATCAGGTGCTATTGGATCTGGAACTAACTATAAGATGACATCCAAGGGCTTTTAATAGCCTTGATCTTTGGTGCCAGGTAAACTAGGTTATCCAATGCTATCTTCGTGAACTCTAGTTGTGCGTAAAATCTAATAATCCCCTTTTATTCCTAAACCTTGGTATTAATTAGAAAAAAATATCATTTATTTTCCTTTCTTGGCATGTAACATCACTCTTTTCTAACTAGGTCTACATTTACCCCTAATTACATTATTTAATCATATAACTACTATAATGACAAAAAAAGCATAATCTACTGGTATAAAAGGTGGAAAAAAGGTGATAAAATGAGGTATTTTTGGGCCTCATTACTCGTACTAGCCTATTTGGAGCGATGTCATCATGCCTCAACTAATTATTTTTATATTACCATTTTGAGGATCATCCTCTATTTAGCTTTTTTTCCTACATTCTTTGCCATAAGTGCCAAATATTGCAAGGGATTTCCTCATAATACTTTACAATCAACATAGGTATACTCTCAAGATCAAAAGTCTATATTATTCTTATTTTGACTCTTGCTTCTACCAATTGATCTTGGATCTATGTAACTTCTTTATTATTTTCTTGGAGCAAATTCTCAATTGCCTTTATCCTTATTTTCAAGGCCCAAATGACTATATTGGCTTCTTCTAGGTCCAAGTTTTCCATATTTTCATCATATTTATTGGGTTTTTTAGATTTTCCTATTTCTAAGCTAAGTAAAGGAGGTTGTGGAATAGGGGCTTCATGGGAGCCTTCTCCTAGGTAGGAATGTGGCATAACCTTAGGAGATGTAGGTTGTAACAACTCTTCTATGGTCATTGTATCATATGAATTTCCTTCCTCTTCCCTTTATTTTCCTCTTAACTTAGAGTAGATGGATATGGTTCTTTGTTGTGAATAACCTCAATATTTGGCGTGGAATTATCACTTGTTGGATTTTAAGCACTACTACCACAAAAGATCATAGGTCACAATATAAATAATTCACAATATTATAGGTCAAAATATCAATAATCAAGAGTAGAATTATATATGTGAGAAATAAAATATATATCTAGGTCAATATAATAATAAAATAACATTCACTATAATATCTAATATGACTATAAAATGGCCAAAATAATTCATGTACATTCATGTAGAAAAATTACAATATCAATTGCTCAAAATTTGTATACAAGTTTTATTATCAATGCTTATTATGTGGTGATCACTACAAACCATTTTCCCTTATATTGTATGGATATGTATCTCCATAATATAGACATAGAAAGTGACTCTCCATGTACTTGACTATTGCTCTCCATATAACAACTTCCATGACCTTTGGTTTATCATCTTCCCGCTTGTATACTAGACTCTTCACTCTCTTCTTAAATGTATACTTGGATCTATGAAACTTGCACACTTCTACATGACTCTTACTCTCCTACATGCACTCTTAATACAAGACACTTGTGCACATCCTAACTTTACATATTTGCACACTTACATATGAAGAACACAAGCTTATATTGAGAGGGAGGGTGAATAGTATAAGACAACTTTTTACTTTTATTTCCAAAATAATATTATCCAATATAATAAATGGTAATATCAATAGCAGTAACTAAAGCAATGCACAAATCATCACACACAATAGAGACAACAATTTAACGTGGTTTACCCAATGTGGGCTACTCCACGGAGAAAATCTTTCACTAATTTTTTCTCAATAAATCTCTAGGAAATCCTTTCTCTATTACAATGTTTATGGACCTTTGTCCAAAGGATACACCAATCCCCTAATAAAGTTTATGGATCTCTATCTAAAGGAGAACTCTTTATCCTTAGCTCTAGCTAGTGATATTCTAGAAGAATTACTGCCCCCACTACTCTGGCTAATAGATCTCTATCCACTGAAGACACATGTCCTCACTGCCCTGGCTAATGGATATCTATCCACTGGAGAATATTGTCCCTATACTCTATAACCTTCAAAGATCTATCTCAAATATGTACTAAACATAGTCCTTCGGTCTAGCACATATATTCTCAATATCTATCTCTGGTCTGGCACAAACCTGTCTGTAAATTTGTACAAAAATCTATCCTTAACTTTGCACTAAACGCAGTCCTTTGGTCTAGCACAAATCTTTTCTTAATCTCTGTCCTCTGATCTGCACTAAATATAGTCCTTACATCTAGCACAAATTTGTCCTCTTATCTGCACTAAATATAGTCCTTCGATCTAGCACAAATCTATCCTCAATATCTATCCTTAAGCCTTAACACAAAGCTTGACTCAATCACAAATCAACTCTTCTGGATCTTCCCCAAATCGTAACTCAAGGTTTGAACAAATCAATCAATCAAATCTGCTCTCAAGTCTTCTCAAATACTTATCTCAAATCTACTTTGTAAGTTTCCACAAAATCTCACGCTAGTCTATCCATAAGTCCTCTTTATAGCTTGTCCAAATATGCTCAATAAGTCCTCACTAGAACTTATCCAAATCAGCTCTCAATTTTTATTGTAAGATTCCTCAAAAGCTCACACAAATATTTCCACAAGTCTTCTCAAAGACTTACCTCAAATCTTCTCAATAAGTCCACACTAGAACTTTTCCAATCTCATAGAAACATAAGGATAATTGTTAGATACTCAATATGCTTCACATTCATCACAACGCTCAATTACTTTCAATCACTCTTTTAGAAACATATAGAGAATTGTTAGAGACTCAATATGCTTCACATTCACCTCAATGCTAAAACACTTTCACTCACTCTTTTAGAAACATATAGAGAATTGTTAGACTCAATATGCTTCACACTCACAACCTCTTAATCAATTTCAATCTCTATTTTATCACAGAAACATACAAAGAATTGTTAGAGACTCAATATGTTTCACACTCATCAACTCTCAACCTCTTTCTCAAATCAATTCAGAAAATAGAACAATTTGTTTTATATAACTTGAGCTATCACTTCACACATCCACTTGACTAGATTCAAACAACTCTACTCAATAAATTACTCAATGAAATACTCCTTGCTCACAAACCCTAGTCCAAACATATGAAAACTCACTCAAATATTTCCAACAATGCTTATCAACCAATCTTACATAACAATGATACTCATGTTCTTTGCAAACCCTAGTTCAAGTTCCTCACTCAACTTAATCACTTCAATAACAATGCTTATAAAACAAGGTTTTATCAACAACTCTCAATTCCAAAAAACCTTGAAGCATTAATTAAAACACACTCAACAATGCTTAACCAAACAATCCTTTTTACTCCAAATTTTCATTCACAATTTTCAATTATCACTCACTAGGAAGAATATGCCCATACCTTTTGTTGGATGTAAAAGTACCTTTAGAAAAACCTATCTCAATCACAATTTTCTTCTTTCCAATTCCAATGGTTAGACACAACAATATTACTTCAACCCTTTCTCAAAAGTATTTCTTAGACATAAAATAGTCACAACTCAATTTATGCCTTATTGCTCCCTTTTAAAATAACACTCATCATACCATACATGAAAAATAATTTCTTTGATACACCTTATAAAATCCAACTTAAAACAATATCCAACACCACAAGTTTTCAAACAATCTTCCTAAACACCTTACTACCCTTTCCTAAACACTAAAGTAAACAACACAAAAAATTAATTTTGCATAAGTCTTATAACTCCCATTTACAACCTTATAAACCAATTATAATAGGCAAAAATTAATTTCTAAATGCTCAAACAATATTCTTGAAATTTTTGGTGACCAAGATTAATGCATACCTCTTTCTTCCCCAAAAGGGGGTTTCGGCGCGATTCGATCAGCCGTCTCCCCAAGCCTAAGTGTCTTAGCACTTGGGCTATTAGTGACCACGTGAAGGAAGGAGTAGTGCATTCCTCTTATGCCTCCATCGCCATTGACTTTCCTTAAAATTTCAAACCCTTTCTTCTCTTGGATGCAACACAATTTGCAAGACTCGCATTAATAATTCAAAGGCATGGTAAGTGTGGTAAGGTGGGTAGTCCCCCCTTTTATACACGTTTACAATTTTCTCCTCACATCGGCGCTTATAATTTGAAATTGAATTTTGAATTTAATTTAATAACCCACCTTAGGGTTATTTAACCTTAGCTTAAATTAATTTATAATTAATTTAAATAACTTTATAAGTTAAGTAAATTAACTAATAAATTAATTTATAATTAATTTTAAACTTCCTTTGTATAATATTATAAAATAATATTATAATATTATTCACTTGGGCTTCTTCTTGCACTTTGGACCTCATCTGATTTTTTGAAACTGGGTTATCCTTTTGTATTTATTGGAGAACCTGAAACGAATGCTACCAACTAAAACTACCACTCATTGGTGCTAAAATATTGACATCAATGACCACTCACTCTTGACATCAATGACAATTCATCTACTCAAAATGTCCAACAATCTCCCCCTTTGTCATTGATGGCAACCCAAATTCTTTTCACCAAATACTTGACCTTTTCCTTATTCTAATTCCCTTGGGACATTGCTCCCCCTGACTCAATGCTCTCTCCTTAAACCAAATCTCTCTCCCTTACTCAAATATCTCCCCCTTTGGCATCAATGGAAAAGGGTCACCTTTGGGGCTCGAGTCTAAGAATGAGTCTCTTAGCTTAGCCCCTATCCCACTTCCTCTTGAGGTGGTTAATTCTAGGGTGGGATTATTTCTACTCCCATCAAGCACTGATATTTACCTTTGTCTACTTTCCTTTTCCATACCTCTAAAATCATACCTTTTTGAACCTTTTAAAAATCCTCTTCCTTGTTCATGTCCTTGATCCTGTTCCTATTCTTGTTCTTGTTCCTATTTCTATCCATATTCCTGTTCCTATTTATGTCCATGTCCATATTCTTGTTCTTGTTCCTGTTCCTGTCCATGTCCATGTCCATATTCCTATTCTCGTTCCTATTCCTATTCTTGTTCCTATTCATGCTTGATTCTGGAATTTTTTCTCTACACCACTTTATTGTATGTCCATGTTAGGATCCTCAATCCTAACATTATTAGTTAGTATTAGTTAGTATTATTAATCATTTAATTATTATATTATTAATTTATAAAGTGAACCATCACAACCCTTCATAACGTGAACCATCACGTATCTTCATACGTGAACCATCATGTCTCTTCACCAACGTAGCTTTAGGGTAGATATATATATTAGGTTGGCCATCCATATCAAATCATCCAAGAAAAAGAATAATAAGCATAGATTCTAAGGAGGGAGCCCCCTATAGTGGCAAAGCGATTACAAGGGAGCCCCATTTGAGTGGCCTATGATTACATTTACATTAATTTGTTAATAATTTTATAGTAAGACCTTGGGGTATTACCATTTGGTATCAGAGCCATGTGGGACCGAGTCATGTGGGAATTGCTTAAATATCTTCATCAAATCACTTATGTGCATGAGTATCAAAATCGATTTGAGGATATCACCAAACACAACATAATATTGGATGAATCAATTCTCATCAATGGCTTCATTAGGGGATTAAAAGAGGAAATTAGAATGGAGGTGATAAGGTTCAATCCCTATACCATGATGCAAACCTATGGATTGGAAAAATTAGCTGAAGATAAAATCAATGCACAACAACAATTAGGGAAACCACTTATGGAAAAATCATCAACCACTTACATCGCTCCCAAACCTATGCATAATGGAAGGGCACAAAGCACTTACACAACCCCCAAATCTAATCAAACTTTACAAATTAAACATCTTAGCTTTGAGGAGATGAAGGAACGACAAGCAAAAGGACTCTGTGATAATTATGATGAATAATTTGGACCCCACCATAAATGTGCTACACTAACATCGTATTTATTGAAGGCAGTTGATCCCTGTCTCTCCATAGAGCAAGCAGATGAGGTAGTTGTGTCCGAAGTGACTAGTGCACCTACTCACCGCAATGAAGACAATGAGGTCGATGTGCAAGAAGTGATTAATGTACCAAGCAAGGATGAAGTAGACATATCCAAAGTGATCAATGCTAGACAAACATGCACTCTACAAGACCTACACATACCTTCCTCACCAATAGTGAGTTCTTGCCATATGACCAAACCTATTCGGAACCAACACAGAGTGACTACACACTCCTTCTCCGTTGGCTCTACCAAGGAACCAAAAAAGGATATGAAATCATTACCATCACTTTTGATGCATCATTCTGAAGTATTTGAGGAACCCCAAGGGTTGCCCTCCCATCGTCATCATGATTTTCCTAAGGGAGATTCTACTATTATTCTTGGCAACCCCCCACTAATGCTTCATCCTTCTCGATATCCCTGCCTACGAAAGGATGCCATTAAAAGATTCCAAGAACTTACACAAATCCTTCTTGGAAAACAAAGGACAAAGCTTATCACTTTAAGCTTTGAGGACAAAGCTCTTTTTAAGGAGGGTGGCATGTTAGGATCCTCAATCCTAACATTATTAGTTAGTATTAGTTAATATTATTAATCATTTAATTATTATATTATTAACTTAAAAAGTGAACCATCACAAACCTTCATTACGTGAACCATCACGTCTCTTCATACGTGAACCATCATGTCTCTTCACCAACATAGATTTAGGGTAGATATATATATTAGGTTGGCCATCCATATCAAATCATCCAAGAAGAAGAATAATAAGCATAGATTCTAAGGAGGGAGCCCCCTATAGTGGCAAAGCGATTACAAGGGAGCCCCATTTGAGTGGACTGTGATTACATTTACATTAATTTATTAATAATTTTATAGTAAGACGTTGGGGTCTTACCAGTCCATCATTATTGCACTTATAACACTTAATGTTATTATTACTTGGAGGTGCAAATGTCTTGGGATTTCTCCTGGTGAAACCATATTTGTTCCTGTCATGAACCCTGCAATTCATAGCCTTGTGACCAAACTGATTACATAACTAGCAATACCCATGAAAAAGTTGTTTGTTTTTGAAGTTCCCATTTTTCTATATTTCATGTGTCCTACACTGTGAATCCATGTGCCGAAACCTATGACATGAGAATTATCATCCATTGAAGAAACCTTGCCTTGACCCCATTGGTCTCTTAGTCTCTTCTACCCTATCCTATTTCCTATTCCATCTGTTTTTCATTTGTGCATTGTTCCTTTCCCTGTTGACCTTTCTATTTTCTAACTTATACTTAGAAGTATTACTCTTTCTTTTGCTTTCTTCTTTTGAAGCTTCTTCTTCTTTGGTGCTTGAGCTTGACTCTCCTTTTTCTACTTCTTGTTTCCCTTGTTCTTATTCAAAGCTAAGTCCTATTTTGGTGACTGATGATATTTATGCATTGATAATATTGTCCAAGGTCTTTGAATTTTTCTCAAACTTGTGTAGCTTTTCCTTAGAGTATTTCACTTCCATCCTTAGTGAAACTATATCATGTTCTAATATTTCACACTCTAGATCTTTTGTCTTTAATTTTTCAGCCATACCTTCTTCCATTTTCCTTGCATCTTCAACCTTAATTTTGAAGTTAGTAAGCTATTGTAGAAACTTTGATTTTGCTTTCTCATATTTTTGAGCTTGAACCCTTAATCCTGAGTTCTCCCTTTTTAATTCTTCAAGATCAATAATAAGTCTTCCACATTCTAGATTTTTTACCTTTAATTGTTCAACCATACCTGTTGGCAATTTTGGGTACCTTGAGTACATTGCCTTTGCTCAAGTATAGTTGTTGTCATTGATGTCAAGGAGTTCTTGAAGCAATTTGTTTTTATGTCTAAGAATGTGTTTTGATGAAGGTTTCAGCATGGTCAGTGAGTTTCCAAGAAGATCAGAGTAGCCCAGTTGCAAAAAGATCAAGAAAAAGATAAGTTAGAAAAAGTTTGCAGGCGGCTGGAAAAACTGTCGCGATTTCACGACATGTTTGAGGAGAGAGAAAGTTCTGGCAAAACTGTCACGATTTCACGACATGCTGGAAGGCAGAGACAAAGCAGGCAAAACTATCACGATTTCATGACATGTCGCATTTTCGTGACTCGGGAAGCGCAGGAAGGCAGAGAAAGAAAAGTGTCACGATTTCACGACACATTGCCAGGAAAGTTGTTCGGACGAGCAAGTGTCACGATTTCATGACATGTTGCAGGAGAGAGAGTCCGAAAGGAAAAGTGTCACGATTTCGTGACATGTTGCAGAAGAGAAAGTCTGTAGTGTTAACTATCACGATTTCGTGACAAGATTGAAGAGAGAGAAAGTGATTCAGGAACTATCACGATTTCGTGACATGCTGCAAAAGACAAAGTGAGGACTGTTGCGATTTCGTGACATGATGCAAAGTTCCAATGAAGGACTATCACAATTTCGTGACATGCTAAAAAGCTCGAAGTGAGAACTGTCACGATTTCGTGACTTGCAACAAAGAGAAGAGCTTGAAAGGAGAAGCGTCATGATTTCGTGATAGGCAGTGGAGAAAGCGTTCGAAAGCCAGAAGTGTCACGATTTCATGACAGGCTACAAAGAAGTTGTACGGATGCAGAAAGTGTCATGATTTTATGACAGGTTAGAAGTTGGATTGGGTTAAAAAGTGTCACGATTTCATGACAGGTTGAGTTGGCAGCTTGCAGTTGTAGAAAGTGTCACGATTTCATGACATAGTTGTAGATGACGTCAGCAGAAGCCGATGTGTCATGATTTCATGACAAAAGCTGAGAGGAAGGCCATGAAGACTAAAGTGTCATGATTTCATGATAGAGTGAAGATGACGTCAGCAAAAGGCAAAGGTGTCACGATTTCATGATAGAAGCTGAGAGGAAGGGCATGAAGACAGAAGGGTCACGATTTCATGACAGAAGAGAAGATGACGTCAGCAAAGACAGGAAGTGTCATGATTTCATGACATAAGCGGTAAGGAGGTCGACAAAGGCAGTAGTGTCACGATTTCATGACAGCAAGCATAGAAGGTGTACGATAGGCAAAGATGTCATGATATCGTGACATGTTGTAGTTTCACGCTAGAAGCTACAGGGAGGCAGTGAAGTCGACAGAGTTAAATCTGGGCCGACGCAGCACAGGGTTTTGCAACCAACGTGATTAAAGTGTAAACAGTCGACTAAGATCAAGGTTCTAATCTTGAGATTGTGAGTATAAAAGGAGGGTTGTTTGAGGAGATTTGATCATCGATCGAAGTGTGCGTTCGTAGTGCGATCTACGCAAGTAAAGTGTGGGGGAGAAGTTCGATCGTCAAGAAGCTGAGTGTGCAAAGTCTGTGCTATGTGGTTGTGCAGAGTGTGCAAAGACTGTACTATGGTGGATGCACAAAGGAGCAAAAGCTATTGGTGTTGCGACATTCGGAGACAGTGCACAGAAGTGAGGAGTTCGATAGCCGAAGTGCTATGTGTTGCTGTGTTGTGCGATCCGTGCGAGAGTTGGTTTCGACCAAATACAAGTTGTGACAGAATAGTGAAGACTTGGGGATAGCATTGAGCAAGCATTTGAAAGCTTGTGAACCATTCTTCTTTAACCAATTTTTGAGGACCAGATTGAGGACAGAGATTGAGGCAGAAGAGGACATTTGTGCTAGATCGAAGGACTACGTTTAGTGCAAATTCGAGGACCAGCTTTGCGGTGACAGAGTTGAGGACAGAGATCTCCAGCCAGAGCAGGGAAGACAGGTGTCTTCTATGGATAGAGTTCCACTTGCTAAGGGCAGAGGAGGTAGAGGTCTTCTAGAGGATCACCAAGCAAAGCAGAATTAGGGGAAGGTGTCTCCTTTGAGCTGAGGCTCATAAACATTGTAATCGGGAAGGATTCCCAGAGGACTTTGATATAACTTTTAGAGGAAAAGTTTTATCCATGGAGTAGCCCACCTTGGGTGAACCACGTAAATTGTTGTGTCACTTTGTGGATTGTATTTTGTGCATTGTTTTGATTACTGTTGTTATTACTGCTATCTTTATGCTGCATGTTATTGATTTGAAAGTTGCTTTGAAAGAAAAAGTTAAAAGTGGTCTTATACTGTTCACCCCCCCTCTCAGTATAAGCTTGTGTTCTTCAATTGGTATCAGAGCAGGTCTCTCCAGAAAAAGCATAACAGCTTGGAGAAGGATCTTTCGGAAGAACATACAGTTTCAGAAAAGGATGAAGAGGTTAAGTTCGATCTCTAAAGTGAATTCTTCTGGGCTTTGAGAATTTTAGGGAAGAGAGTTCTGTTCTCAAGAATCATGACAGGAATAAGAGATAGCAAGATCAATCTTCAGCCTAAAGATCGATGGATTCCAGTTGGTCACAAAAAGAACAATCATCCTAGGCATCAAAACAGGTTACATAATACTTTCCATGGCTACTGTTTTTCTTGCAAGAAATTTGGTCACAAAGCTATACATTGCATTAAATCCGTGAATAGCCATAGTAAGGAAAATGTTAACTCTTTTGCACCTCTTTTGGATAAAAATGTCATATGTTACAATTGCAAGAATGTTGGGCATATAGCAAGGATGTGCAGTTTGAATAGACCTAGCCTAAAGTCTGCTAAAAAGAGAAATGAGATCAAATCTAAGTCTATGATAGTTCAAACTGCTTTTCATGCTCAAGACAAAGCAGAGAAATGGTATCTTGATAGTGGTTGTTCAAAACATATGACTGGTGAAAAAGATAAGTTTTTGGTCTTAAAAAACACAAACAGAGGAACAGTTAGTTTTGGAGATAACAAGTCTGCTAAAATCTGTGGTAAAGGGACTCTTAGCTTGGATGGGAAATCTAAAACTGAAAATGTGCTTTATGTAGAAGGTTTAAGACATAATCTTCTAAGTGTGAGTCAACTTTGTGATCAAGGACACATAGTATCTTTCTTTTCAGATAGATGTGAGATTCGTAAAGAAAAAAATGGAAAACTCATTGCTAGTGCTACAAGGACTCCAAACAATCTTTACATGCTAAGTGAGATAAAAAAGGAAAAATGTTTTCTAACTCAAGAAGATGAGAGTTGGTTATGGCATAAAATATTGGGGCATTTGAGCTTTGATAATCTTGTCAACATTAGTAACAAGGAAGCAGTTAGAGACTTGCCAAAAATAAAAAGGCCCCATAACACCGTTTGCGGTCCTTGTCAACATGGAAAACAGACCAGAACCAGTTTTAAATCAAAAGGGTACACTTCTTCAAAACCATTAGATCTCATTCATACTGATTTATGTGGCCCCACCAGAACTCAGAGCATTCAGGGAGAAAGCTACTTCATGTTGTTTATAGATGATTACTCTAGAATGACTTGGGTGACCTTTCTCAAAGAAAAATCTGAAGCTTTTGAAAAATTCAAAGCTTTCAAAGAAATGATTGAGAATGAGACTGAAAAGAGAATCAAATGCTTGAGATCGGACAGAGGAGGAGAGTTCACATCTAATGAATTTGTGGAATACTATGAGCAACAGGGAATTAAAAGAGAATATTCAGTAGCTAGAACTCCTCAACAAAATGGAGTAGTTGAAAGAAAAAATAGAACTATTGAAAATATGGCTAGAGCTATGTTAAATGAGTCAAAACTTTCAGATGGTTTCTGGAAAGAGGCGATCGAGTACAACCAGTCTACATTATCACCAGGGCCCAACTTAGAGTAAATCATCATAAAACTCCTTATGAGTTGTGGAAAGGAAGACCAGCTACAGTAAAACATTTCAAAGTGTTTGGGAGTAAGTGCTTCATCAGAAGGGAAGATCAGAACTTGGGAAAGTTTGATCCTAGGTGTGATGAGGGAATTTTTCTTGGTTATTCCAGCAGAAGCAAAGCTTACAGATGCTTCAACAAAAGAATGCATACAGTCGTAGAGAGCATAAATGTAACAGTTGATGAAAAGACAGGGATAAGAGAACTTGTCAAGGGAATCAGTGATGAAATCTGTCAAGAAGAATTCAGAGAGGTCTCAGATGAAGAAGAAGAAAAATAGCAGCTGCTTCCCAAAACTCCGTCACGATATGTTCAGAAACATCATCCCAAAGATTTGATCATTGGTGATCCAAACATTAGACAAACTAGAAGAAGAGTCATTCGAGCACACGATTCTACAAATATTTCTTTATTATCTCAGATTGAGCCAAGAGATTTCAGTGAAGCATGTGCAGATAAATTTTGGGTAAAAGCAATGGATGAAGAGCTAAATCAAATAGAGAAAAGTGAAACTTGGGATTTAGTTCCAAGACCTAAAAACAAGAATGTCATTGGCACAAAATGGATTTTCAGAAATAAACTCAATGAGGATGGAAAGATTGTCAGAAACAAAGCCAGGTTGGTTTGCAAAGGTTATGCTCAAGTAGAAGGTGTTGACTTCGAAGAGACGTTCGCTCCTGTTGCTCGTCTCGAAGCCATCGAGAATGTTTTTGGCCCTTTCAAGCTTCAAAGCATTCAAGGTGTATCAAATGGATGTGAAATCAGCATTTTTAAATGGAGTTTTGGATGAAGAAGTCTACGTAGAACAGCTAGAAGGCGTGTCTCTCTCGGATCAATCGGACTATGTGTGCAAACTAAAAAAGGCCTTGTATGGGTTAAAGCAAGCACCTAGGGCTTGGTATTCAAGACTTGACAGGTACCTTCATGAGCAAGGTTTCAGGAAAGGTGTGGCGAGATAGCAATTTGTATATAAAAGATAAAGGTAATGATATGCTTGATTGTAGTTGTCTATGTTGATGATATCATTTTTGGGGGAAATAATACCCGGATGTGCAAAGATTTTGCTAACACCATGCAAAAGGAATTTGAGATGTCTATGATTGGAGAGTTGTCATTCTTTTTGGGTCTTCAGATTGCTCAATCAAAAGACGGTATATTTCTCTCTCAAGGAAAGTATATCAAAGAAATGTTAAAAAAATTTGGGATGATGGACAGCAAACCCGTATGTACTCCAATGACTACGAGGTGCAAGATGAGTAAAGATGATGAATCTCCAGTTGCAGATCAAAAATTGTACAGATCGATGATTGGCAGTTTATTATATGTTACAGCTACTAGACCAGATATCATGCAGGCTGTTGGGTTAGTAGCCAGATTTTAGGCTGCTCCAAAAGATTCTCATGTTATAGCAGTTAAAAGGATATTCAGATATCTGAAGGGAACTATGGACTTTGGGCTTTGGTATCCCAAAGGTGATGATTTCACTCTCACAGCCTATACAGATGCAGATTGGGCAGGCAATAATGATGACAGGAAAAGCACCAGTGGTGGAGCATTCTTTCTAGGAAAGAGTTTGGTTTCTTGGCTAAGTAAGAAACAACCTTCAGTTTCTTTATCTACAGTAGAAGCTGAATATATAGCAGCAGTGGCTGGGTGTACACAAGTTCTATGGATGAAAACCACCTTGGAGGATTTCAAAGTCAAGCATGAACAACCCATCTCCATATTTTGTGATAATACTAGTGCCATAAGTATTTCCAAAAATCCGGTAATGCACTCAAGGACAAAGCATATTTCCATCAAGTATCACTTTCTAAGGGAGAAAGTGCAAGATAAACAGGTCAAGGTAGAATATGTGTCTACTAAAGAGCAGATTGCAGATATCTTCACAAAACCTCTTCCGAAAGATACATTTGAGTATCTAAGGGAGAAATTGGGAGTTGTACTCCCACCCCAGAATTAATCACCTCATCAGGAGGTGGGGGAGGGACTAAGCTAAGAGGCTCATTCTTAGTCCCAAGCCCCAAAGGTGACCCTTTGCCATTGATGACAAAGGGGGAGAGATATGAGTAAGGGGGAGAGCTTCAAGTGAAGAGGAAAGCTTCAAGTCAGGGGGAGAAAAACTTCAAAGAAAGATTCTCAGTTGTGTTTTCAGTTTTGGCTCTTGAAGATGTGTTTTTAGTAAAGGTTTGCCATCAATGACAAAGGGGGAGATTGTTGGCAATTTTGGGTACCTTGAGTACATTGCCTTTGCTCAAGTATAGTTGTTGTCATTGATGTCAAGGAGTTCTTGAAGCAATTTGTTTTTATGTCTAAGAATGTGTTTTGATGAAGGTTTCAGCTGGTCAGTAAGTCTCCAAGAAAATCAGGGTAGCCCAGTTGCAAAAGATCAAGAAAAAGATAAGTTAGAAAAAGTTTGCAGGCGGCTGGAAAAACTGTCACGATTTCGCGACATGTTTGAGGAGAGAGAAAGTTTGGGCAAAACTGTCATGATTTCGTGACATGCTGGAAGGCAGAGGCAAAGCGGGCAAAACTATCATGATTTCGCGACATGTCGCATTTTCGCGACTCGGAAGCAGGAAGGCAGAGAAAGAAAAGTGTCACGATTTCGTGACACATTGCCAAGAAAGTTGTTCGGACGAGCAAGTGTCATGATTTCGTGACATGTTGCAGGAGAGAGAGTCTGAAAGGAAAAGTGTCATGATTTCATGACATGTTGCAGAAGAGAAAGTCTGCAGTGTAAACTGTCACGATTTCGTGACAAGATTGAAGAGAGAGAAAGTGATTCAGGAACTGTCATGATTTCGCGACATGTTGCAAAAGACAAAGTGAGGACTATTGCGATTTCGTGACATGATGCAAAGTTCAATTGAAGGACTGTCATGATTTCGTGACATGCTAAAAAGCTCGAAGTGAGAACTGTCATGATTTCGTGACTTGCAGCAAAGAGAAGAGCCTGAAAGGAGAAGCGTCATGATTTCGTGACAGGCAATGGAGAAAGCGTTCGAAAGCCAAAAGTGTCATGATTTCATGATAGGCTACAAAGAAGTTGTACGGATGCAGAAAGTGTCACGATTTTGGAAAGTGTCATGATTTGATGACAGGTGAGTTGGTAGTGGAAAAGTGTCACGATTTGTGAGAAGTGAGATGACGTCGAGATCATAAGTGTCATGATTTCATGACAAAGTGAGAGGAAGGCCATGAAGACTAAAGTGTCATGATTTCATGACAAAGTGTGATGACATCAACAAAAGGCAAAAGTGTCACGATTTCGTGATAGAAGCTGAGAGGAAGGGCATGAAGACAGAAGGGTCACGATTTCATGATAGAAGAGAAGATGACGTCAGCAAAGATAGGAAGTGTCATGATTTTGTGACATAAGCGGTAAGGAGGTCGACAAAGGTAGTAGTGTCACGATTTCATGACAGCAAGCATAGAAGGTGTACGACAGGCAAAGGTGTCATGATATCGTGACATGTTGTAGTTTCATGCTAGAAGCTACAGGGAGGCAATGAAGTCGACAGAGTTAAATCTGGGCCGACAGAGCAAGGGTTTTGCAGCCGACGTGATTAAAGTGTAAACAACTGACTAAGATCAAGGTTCTAATCTTGAGATTGTGAGTATTAAAGGAGGGTTATTTGAGGAGATTTGATCATCGATCGAAGTGTGCGTTCGTAGTGCGATCTACATAAGTAAAGTGTGAGGGAGAAGTTCGATCGTCAAGAAGCTGAGTGTGCAAAGTCTATGCTGTTGTGGTTGTATAAAGTGTGAAAGACTATACTACGGTGGATGCGCAAAGGAGCAGAAGCTATTGGTGTTGCGACATTCGGAGACAGTGCACAAAAGTGAGGAGTTCGATAGTCGAAGTGTTGTGTGTTGCTATGTTGCATATCTGTGCAAGAGTTGGTTTCGATCAAATACAGTTGTGACATAATAGTAAAGACTTGGGGATAGCTTTGAGCAAGCATTTGAAGAGCTTGTGAACCATTCTTCTTTAACCAGTTTGAGGACCAGATTGAGGACAGAATTTGAGGCAAAAAGAGGACATTTGTGCTAGACCGAAGGACTGCGTTTAGTGCAAATTCGAGGACCAGCTTTGCGGTGACAGAGTTGAGGACGAGAGATCTCCGACCGGAGCAGGGAAGACAGGTGTCTTCTATGGATAGAGTTCCACTTGCTAAGGGCGAGAGGAGGTAGAGGTCTTCTAGAGGATCACCAGCCAAAGCGAGAATTAGGGGAAGGTGTCTCCTTTGAGCCGAGGCTCATAAACATTGTAATCGGGAAGGATTCCCGAGAGGACTTTGATATAACTTTTAGAGGAAAAGTTTTATCCGTGGAGTAGCCCACCTTGGGTGAACCACGTAAATTGCTGTGTCACTTTGTGGATTGTATTTTGTGCATTGTTTTGATTACTGCTATTATTACTGCTATCTTTATTCTGCATGTTATTGAATTGAAAGCTGCTTTGAAAGAAAAAGTTAAAAGTGGTCTTATACTGTTCACCCCCCTCTCAGTATAAGCTTGTGTTCTTCAATACCTTTTTCAACTCTTCTTGTCTTTTCAACCTTATCTTTCAAGTCAGAGAGATCTTGTAGAAGCTTTGTCTTACATTTCTCATCCTCTTGTATTTGAGCCTTTAATTCTAAGTTCTCCCTTTTCAACTCAACAAGTTCCTTAAGAGTGACTTCCTCCTTTTATCTTTCTAATTTTTTCTTGTTTCTTTGGTCTTCAATTTCTTTTATTGTACAAAGTAAAGTTTATTTTTCATACCTGTTTTGACTGTCCCTGTTATCCTTTTCTGAACCATCCTGTAGGACTTCAATTATGAAAGTATCATCTTCATATTCACTGATACTAAACCCATTGCAATAACCTGCATCATGACTGAGTTGACCACAAATAAAATATTCTTCACCTTCTTATGAACAATGAGCTCTAAGGTGACCTTTCTTCCTATATCTAGTACAAAACTTTATCAATATGGTTATATCTCCACTTCTTGATTCATCTCTTGACTCTATTTCCATTTTTCCTCCAAAAACAACAAACATTGAATTCATCTTCCTTTTCTTTCATGACCATGTGTGTTATTTTCTTCTTGTGTCTCATGGTTCTACTTTTTTCTTTCTTTGCCATTTGTGTTGTTGTAATATCATCCTTCAAGTTGTTAAACCTTTACTGAAGGATCCAACTCTAATACCAATTGAAGAACACAAGCTTATACAGAGAGGGGGGGTGAATAGTATAAGACCACTTTTTACTTTTCTTTCCAAAATAGTGTATCCAATATAATCAATGGAAATATCAATAGCAGTAACTAAAGCAATGCACAAATCATCACACATAATAGAGACACCAATTTAACATGGTTCACCCAATGTGGGCTACTCCACAGAGAAAATATTTCACTAATATTTTCTCAATAAATATCTTGGTAATCCTTTCCCTATTACAATTTTTATGGACCTTTTTCCAAAGAGACACTAATCCCCTAATAAAGTTTATGGATATCTATCCATAGGATAACTCTTTCTCCTTAGCTCTGGTTGGTGATCTTCTAGAATAATTATTGCCCCCAATGCTCTAGCTAATGGATCTTTATCCACTAAAGAAACATGTCCTCACTACCCTGGCTAATGGATCTCTATCCACTGGAGACTATCATCCTCTATACTCTGTCACCTTCAAAGCTCTATCTCAAATCTACACTAAAAATAGTCCTTTGGTCTAGAAAAATCTACTCAATCTCTATCTCTAGTCTGGCACAAACCTATCCTTAAATCTGCACCAAAATCTGTCCTCAACTCTACACTAAACATAGTACTTCAGTCTAGTACAAATATATCCTTTGATCTACACTAAACATAGTCCTTCGGTCTAGAACAAATATGTCCTCAATCTCTATCCTCTTATCTGCACTAAACACAATCCTTTGGTCCAACATAAATCTATCCTCAATCTCTGTCCTCAAGCCTTAACACAAATCTTGACTCAATCACAAATCAACTCTGCTAGATCTACCCCAAACCTTAACTCAAGGTTTGAACAAATAAATCAATCAAATCTACTATCAAGTCTTCTCAAAGACCTGTTTCAAATTTGCTTTGTAAGCTTCTAAAAAAGCTCACACTAGTTTGTCCACAAGTCCTCTCTAGAACTTGTCCAAATCTGCTCAATAATTCCTCACTAGAACTTATCCAAATTAGCTTTGAATCTGTATTGTAAGCTTCCTCAAAAGCTCACACAAATATTTCCACAAGTCTTCTCAAAGACTTACCTCAAATCTACTCAACAAGTCCACACTAGAACTTGTCCAATATCATAGAAACAGAAGGAGAATTTTTAGATACTCAATATGCTTCACATTCATCACAATGCTCAATCTCTTTCAATCACTCTTTTACAAACATATAGACAATTATTAGAGACTCAATATGCTTCACATTCACCTCAATGTTCAAACACTTTCACTCACTCTTTTAGAAACATATAGATAATTATTAGAGACTCAATATACTTCACACTCACAAACTCTTAATGACTTTCAATCTCTCTTTTATCATAGAAACATACAAAGAATTGTTAGAGACTCAATATGTTTCACACTCATCAACTCTCGATCTCTTTCTCAAATCAATTCATAAAATAGAACACTTGTTTTATAGAACTTGAGCTATCACTTCACACATCCACTTGACTAGATTCAAACAACTCTACTCAATAAATTACTCAGTGAAATAATCCTTGCTCGCAAACCCTAGTCCAAACATATGAAAAATCACTCAAATATTTCCAGCAATGCTTATCAACCAATCTTACATAACAATGATACTCATGTTCTTTGCAAACCCTAGTTCAAGTTCCTCACTCAACTTAATCACTTCAACAACAATACTTATAAAACAAGGTTTTATCAACAACTCTCAATTCCAAAAAAACTTGAAGCTTTAATTAAAACACACTCAACAATGCTTAACCAAACAATCATTTTCACTCCAACTTTTCATTCACAATTTTCAACAATCACTCACTAGGAAGAATATTCCCATACCTTTTGTTGGATGTAAAAGTGCCTTTAGAAAAACCTGTCTTAATCACAATTTTCTTCTTTCCAATTCCAATGGTTAGACACAAGAATATTACTTCAACACTTTCTCAAAATTATTCCTTAGACACAAAATAATCACAACTCATTTTATGCCTTATTGATCCCTTTTAAAATAACACTCATCATACCATACATGAAAAATAATTTCTTTGATACACCTTATAAACTCCAACTTAAAACAATATCCAACACCACAAGTTTTTAAACAATCTTCCTAAACACTTTACTACCCTTTCCTAAACACTAAAGTAAACAACACAGAAAATTAATTTTGCATAAGCCTTATAACTCCCCTTTACAAACTTATAAACCAATTATAATATGCAAAAATTAATTTGTAAATGCTCAAACAATATTCCCAAAAATTTTGGTGCCCAAGATTAATGCATACCTATTTCTTCCCAAAAAAGAGGTTTTGGCATGATTCGATCCGCCGTCTCCCCAAGCCTAAGTGTCTTAGCACTTGGGAGACCACCACATGGGCTATTAGTACCCACATGAAGGAAGGAGTAGTCCCTTTTATGCCTCCATTGCCATTGAATTTCCTTGAAATCGCAAACCCTTTCTTCTCTTGGACACAACATAATTTGCAAGACTCGCATTAATAATTCAAAGACATGGTAAGTGTGGTAAGGTGGGTAGTCACCCATTTTATACATGTTGCAATTTTCTTCTCATGTCGGCACTTATAATTTGAAATCGAATTTTGAATTTAATTTAATAACCCACCTTAGGGTTATATAACCTTAGATTAAATTAATTTATAATTAATAATTAATTTAAAAAAACTTTATAAGTTAAGTAAATTAACTAATAAATTAATTTATAATTAATATTAAACTTCCTTTGTATAATATTATAATATTATTCACTTGGGCTTCTTCTTGCACTTTGGACCTCATCTGATTTTTTGAAACTGGGTTATCCTTTTGTATTTATTGGAGAACCTGAAACTAACATTGCCAACTGAAACTACCACTCACTGGTGCTGAAAGCTCGACATCAATGACCACTCACTCTTGACATCAATGACAATTCATCTACTCAAAATGTCCAACAACATACATGACACTTCTACATATTCTCTCAATACGCACTTGTAGTTTTACTTACATGACACTTGTGCATATCCTGCACATTGATACTTACACGAAAGAGAAAATATAAATAACTCATCTAAGCTATAGAGACAAACCGTAATCTATTACATATTTATATTTGTACCATAAAGGTGCCATGAGGGTACATTTGTATGTAACAAATAGTGTAATATTATCCAAAATCTCCAGTATTTTGTGTTTGAATTAAGGCCTATTATTATTTTTTTCTAGCATCCATTGCATGAGTTTCTCTTTTAAACCTCTACTTAGCAAACTGCAATTCCTTGAGGGCTTCTAATTCCTCAAGAGTAACCTTATTGACTTTATTTTGACTCTTATTTTCCAAACCCTTATGGGCTTCTTTTTATCCTAATTGTTCTTCTACTACTACCTTTGACTGACTAATTTTTCCCTTTCTATTGCATGTAACTTTGGTGTTTTTTTTCAAAGCATATAGGAGGGATTTTTGGTTGCACTTTAGATTTTATGGGAATATACTCATATTCTATAGTTTTTTCCCCCTCCCACCCTTTAGGTGAATAATTAGGGGCCTTGGAAGTCTTCTACTATTTTTTAGAATGTTTCAAAGCCATATCTAGTGCATGCAATTTTTTATTGGGTTTTGTTAGCTTGAGCTCAGGGGACATTGGTGCCTTTCAGTACCACCACATTGATCTAGTTCCTTAGTAACACTAGCACTTTTTGATGCTCTATATTTATTGTTCTATTATTTAGGTCCTTCAACTCCCAAAAATGTAAGCCATAAATTTTTACTACCCTTGTTAGTCTTGAATTGGTGATGGCATAGTAGTTGGATTAACCCATGATGTTTTAACTAACACTTCCTTTTCCTAAACCTAGAATCCATATCATCAATTGTAACATTCAAATAATAAGGCATATTAATTCAAATATATGAATTACTTTGTATCAAGTGGATAAGCATTTTCAAATGCATCTCGAATAGAGAAGAAAAATATTTATTGTGGGTAAGAGACATCATTACCCGTAGGGCAATGGCATCCCATTTCTTTGTCAAAATTGTGTCCTTTAATCCCTTCCAGGTATCATGATAGATATCATAAATTGGGTTTATATCTCCTTTTCTAAACTTCCCCAAAAGCATAGAGGTAACTTCTCTGGTCCAAAATAATTCTTGATAAATGAGTGGAAGCCTAGATATCCCATTGAGCATAGTAGGGCTTACCATAATCCTAACTACTTGAATTTTATATATCTATCCCACATAATTTGTGCAAAATTTTATACAATTTCAATGGTATAACCTTCGAAACATTGAAATAACTATAACCACCTTGCAATGTCAAAAATTTGCACTAATTTTGGATTCTCTATCAACTTAGTGGTACTTTTTGTCTCTAATTTTATCTTTTAACCCATGGTATTTTATGTTTCTAATAATATTAACCATTTTTGAGGTCTATTAATGGTTTCACTAGTTGTAGAGGAAGGATGAAGGTGGGTTAGTGTTTACACATGCATGGAAGAATGGTGACCTATTTAATTTCCATCAACTTGACATAATTCTTTGGAATGAGAAAAATCTAGTCCTAGATCCAACTCTAACCATTTTGTGTCAATTTTATGATGGACAACTATTAGTGTAGCTAGATAAAATGCTTGAACAACATGCACACATAGGGCATGTCAATATTGAATTTTCTACTAAGGTGCATTTCCCACACAGATTATGTGCTTTATTTTTTTGATGTTAGACCTATCCCATTTAATTTTCCAATTTCCCATGCAAATTTAAACTTTATCATCATCCTTTCTCTTCTAATGGATCATTTCCATGTTGAGTATATAAGTATTTTACATTTACAGTCAAATTGCTACTACATGGAGCATATAAATATCTTGCACCAAAAACTCTGACCAATGTTGATCAACATGGTGGTTACTTGTGAACACTCTAGCACTTCCTAGTAAATTCTAATGCTCAACCACTCAATAAAAGAGAAGGCACTAGAAATTGTGCAATCAAAATATTTTCAATCCACTAAGGTCCCTTTATAAACCTTCCTTGATGCACCATAGACTATGACATTGTTAAAATTATGCAAAAATTATGAGATTAAACAAAGTAAAAAGTAAAAACACATGCCTCATTAGGAGATATCAACCATGAAACCTTGAATAGGATAGGGATATGTAACTAAGCCAACACAACTTTCAAATTTAAAAATAAACTAGAAGAAATACACAAGAGAACACACCAAAATACATATATATTTTTTCTTTTTTTTTCTTTTTAATTTTTTTTATAGAATAGGCTCTTATTTCTAGTTTTCAATCTTCTTCTACCTTTGTTGCATCCACAAGGGATTTTCACAACCAATTTTTTTTTATTTACAAGAGTACTACATCAAAAACCAGTTTTCATACTAGTCTTGGATCAATCTAATTTTTTCTTTTCTTTTTTAATATAGGACATTTAAAGTAGATAAGTAGAGAAATATTCTTTTGACGTTGATTTATGGTACCACCATCTTCTACCTCAAGCTATAAACAGGTACTAGTCATATGACACCATTATCAAAACTTTATCGATCTCATACGGTCCTATTCATCGAGTCTAGATCTTACCCTTGAAGTCAAGATAGTGTGAATTGAACAAAAATACCCAATTACCTGGCTTGTACTTATTAATTTTGATGTGTCTATCATACCATGTCTTTTGTTGTTGTTGAATAATTTTTGTCTAGTGAAGGGCATCCCTTCATAACTCATCAAGTGCATTAAGTTGTAGAACTCTTTCCTATTGTACCTGTGACAACTCAATACCAACATCAAGTTCAATGCATAATATTTGCAATTCAAATTCAATAGGTAAAATAGGTTTCTTTCCATAAACTAATTCATAAGGGGTGAATCCAGTGGTGGATTTCCAAGTAACATTGTAATCCCACACAACCTCTAATAATCTATTGGCCCAATATTTTCTATGTGAAGCTATTATTTTTGTCAAAATATTTTCTAATTCCCTATTAGTAACTTCTACTTGATCATTGGCTTATGGGTGATAAGGTGAGGACTTTTTATGTTTTACTTGATAATGTTCCATAAATGCATGAATAAATTTTGATGTGAATTGGGGTCCTTGATCAAACACAATATCATGAGAGGCACCAAAGGGTTGAAATATTTATTCATATAAAAATTTATCCACTTTGTCCTTGCAAGCATATTAAAGAGTGATTACTTCGGTCCACTTAGTTACATAATATGTGCCTACTAGGATGTGTTTTTTCCTTGGGATGGTGGATCTATCAGTCCTACAAATTTTATGGCCTATTTTTCAAATTTTTCTAAAACTACTTGAGGTTGAAGAGGTATACTATTTATTGAAGTAGGTTTCCCCATTTGTTGACATTGATCACAATGGGAAACATATTTCTTCACATCCTTGTGAAGTGAAGGCTAGTAATATCATGTTCCTAGGATCTTTTGTGAAGTTTTTTGCTGAGTAATGTCCTATAGAAGGTTCATCATGACATGATCAAAAGATGTCATAAACTTCATCTTCCCTCACACATCTACGTAAAATGTTATCAGGTCAACATTTAAACATAAATTCTTTTATCCATTGAAATGATGAACATTATCGAACTAATTGGCATATTTCATTTGTAGTAAGGTGAGAAGGAATATTCCTAATTACCAAATAGTTAGAAATATCTATGAACCATGGAGAGTGTGTTGATATTACAAACAAATGTTCATTGGGAAAAGAATCATCCACTAGTTATTTTCCCTTGTAGTGTTCAATCTTGAAAAAGTCAACAACTACATTTGCTTTATAGAGTCTATCTACAATAGTGATGTCAAATTCCTATAGTAGCAACAACCATTTAACCACTCGTCCACTTACCATTGGTTTATTCATTAAGTATTTAATTATGGAGTGGTCAGTATGCACATATACAGGGTATCCTATGATATAATGATGAAATTTATTGATGGCATAGACTACTACCAAAAATTCTCTTTCAATCATGGTGTAGTTCTTTTTAACACCTATTAAATTCTTATTGATATAGTAAATGGTATAATTTTTCTTATTTTCTTCATCTTTTTGACCAAGGACTGCACCTATTATAGTATTGGAAGCGTTAGTATGAATGTGAAATGGGAGCTTCCAATTAGGTCCTCTTAATACTGGTGCAATGGTCAACTTTTCCTTAATGGCTTCAAATACCACTTGACATTCTTTGGTCCATTTAAACTCAATATTCTTGGTAAGGAGAGTGAATAATGGAGTGGCAAGTTTGCTAAATTTTTCAATAAATCATCTATAATAGCCAACATGTCCTAAGAAGATTCTAACGTCTGTCTGAGTCTTAGGTGGAGGCAACTAATTTATAACTTCTATTTTCTTAGGATCCACTTTTATGCCTACGGTTGAGATATGGTGCCCTAATACAATTCCTTCATCCATCATTATTAAACACTTTTCATTGCTTAAGGATAGATTATGGGTTTCACATTAGGTGAGAACTCAATCCAGATTATGGAGAGTCTTTTCAAAGGTTTCTCCATATACTATGAAATTATCCATATACACCTCAATGCATTCATTAGTAAGATCCACAAAAATAGTAAGAATTGCCTACTAAAAATTTATGAGAGCATTGCATAACCCAAATGGTAAGACTCTATAGGAAAATGTTTCCTAAGGGCATGTGAAAGTGGTTTTATCTTGATATTTTAGTGCCACCTATATCTGGTTGTAACCACTAAAACCATCTAGGAAAGAAAAGTATTTCTTTCTAGAGAGGGTATCGAGTACTTGATCTATAAAAGGTAACGGAAAATGATCTTTTTGTGTGGCTTTGTTAAGTTCTCTATAGTCAACACACACTTGCATTTTTTTATTCTTTTTGGGAACAATAACCAATGGTGAGACCCATTGGCTATCAAATATTGGGTAAATAAAACCTATGTCTAATAACTTCTCAATCTCTATTTTTACCATATCCCTCAAAGTAGGATTTATCCTCCTTTGGGGTTGGTGGATAGGTTTCTTCTCAATAGTATAGATTCTATGAGTGCATATGTCAAGGTGGATTCCCTTCATATCACTATAGTCCCATGCAAACGCATTGATGTGTTAACTTAAGACATCAAATAAATTAGCTTTTTTATGTCCAACAACCAACTATTGATATTGAAAAAATTTTCCTAGTTGTATTTCTATTTTTTTGGTGCTTTGTTGTACCAAGTTGATATTCATTAAAGGATATTTAAAATATGAGAGGAGGTGCCTTTGTTGTTTGTGTATCAAAGTAAATGGACTATCTTATAGTGACATAGGTGATAAAGGTTCAAAGGTTTCATACTCATCCTTCCACATAAAATTTTTGGGCTATAGTCTCCTCATCATTTGAGCAAGATATATTTGAAGATTCTAAAAATAAATTTATCTTCAAAGAGATATCCCTCTAATGAATTTAGCTCTTTTGCATGCTATTTTACCATGACCATAGCCAAACTATCAAGATTATTTTGTTCACTAGGCTCATCCACCCATATATTTCTAATAAAATACAAGGAAGGTCTAGGTGAAGGGTATAGATAAATATTCATGGAATTCAGTCCATTGAAGATAGTCATATCCCTTGAATGGTAATCTATAAAAGTAGTTTTCATAGCCAACCAAGATCTTCTAATGATCAAGGGATAATAATTCATCCTGGTTCTCGATTGGAGAATCATAAAATTGATGGGATATTTCCATGATTCTAAAATTACAGGTACATCTACCTTTATTTTAGGTTGTGTTGTAGATTGATCCACTAGTTGAAGTAGAGTAGAAGTAGGTCATATATTGGTCAAGGATAATTGATTCATCATTTTGGTAGTAATGGAATTTATAGTTGCTCCTAAGTCAACCAATATATTATTGTTTTTTTTTTGGATTGGTTGATATTATAATGAAAGGTTTTCTTAGATATCCATATTTTGGTGGAATGAGCTTTCTAGATAAGAGATCAACTAGTTTTTCAATCTCTTGTATGGTCTTGAGATAAGCCATTCATTTTCTCTTAGGATTCTTAAAGCACATTTCTTGGATAACCTTGTTGAAGATAGGCACATCCTTGATTGCTTGTAATAATTGGATTGTTATGTTTAAATATTTTAGCTTTGTTAACACATTATATTCCTCGTAATGCTCTTCCTTGGGTTCTAGTATTTTTTGGATATGGTGCTTTATGATTTTTGAAGGTATATTTTTTGGAAGATTTTCTTCTTCTTTATTCATTAGCATAGGATTTTGTGGATTAAGTTTACTTTCTTCTTGTAATTCTTTTATTTTAGGATATTTTGGATCAAGCAATAAATTTCTTGAGTGGATTTCCACATTATCATAGTTGATACCATTGATAGTAATTGTGTCATTATATTTTGTATTGTAGATAAGGGTTGACTACCGATTATTTTTTAGGATGGCCATAGGTTGATCTAGTAGTGGGGGTTGCTTTGGTGGTTGTGATTATACAATTTGGGAAGTACTAGTGGGTCCTAGTAGTAATGCTTGTTTTTGACTTTGAAATTGTCATTGTCCCCCATAAGTTTGATTAGATTAGAATGGTCTTGACCATTGTTGCTTCTAATTTTTACCATGATTAAGACATTGATTGCATCCATGGTGGGTTAAACCATCCTTGATTATTCCATTCAAGATATGGAGACCAGGGGTACTAGCCCCATTGTTGTTGTGGTGGGGGCAATTCCATGGATTTTGTACCCATGATGCTCTCTGATTATGGGAAAATTTATTTTTTTGTCCTACATAATTGAGTTATTTTGTATTAGGATGACTCCTTCCAAGAGTAGCCTTGATTTATGGTAAGAGATCACAATGATCCATAAGGTAATTTTTTCATATATACTACATATATTGGTCTTGTTTATAGGGTATTCCTGTAAGGCATATTTTTGCCTACACCTTGGACAATATATGGCCAATAGTTCATTTGCTCTAGATTTAGCTTACAATTCATCCAATGTTGTGTTCAAGTGTAGGAGAATATTAGTTTTAAAATTTGGAAAATTCTTCTGAATGATTCTCCTTGTTTGGGAATAATTTCTACATAGTTCCATAATATCAAAAAGATATAACTTGTTCACATCACCTTTTCCCATGAGGTTTAAGACATCCCTTGACTCATCTTGTAATCCTCACAAAAATATTACTTTGACAAGTTCTTGGTCCATCCCTTCCTCACATATTCTATGAATGAAGAGGAATCTATCTAGGTAGTCTTCAAGAATTTCATCCTCACTTTGTTTCATCCTAAATAATTCTTCTTTTTTATCCTTAACATGATAGTATTCCTAGTATTTCTCTAAAAAGACCTTTTCCATCTTGACCCATGTATAAATGGATTCTACGTATTACCCCATGAACCATCGCACAGCTGAGTCCTTGAGTGTGGAAGGAAAAAATTTAAGTTTATGATTGCCAATTGTGTAAACATAAGTTTAAAATATGACTTTAAATTCAAATAGAAACTAATTTGGGTCTTCGACTATAGTCCCCCTAAATATGGACAAGTTTAATGGATAATTTTTTTTCATAGGGGCTTATGTCTAGAGATCTAATTGAATAGGGTATGTGAAGGTCCTAGTACCATTAATGGTTTACCCTTGATTATGTATATCACTTTTTCCATCCACTGTGTTGTTTTCACCTTGCCTATCCCCCATATTATTGTCTTCCCAATAAATATTATAAATTTGTTTAAACTTTTTAGGAAATGTAAATATATATGGGTTAGGTGAAATACTACTAGATTGTTCTTGAGAGTCTTCTAATTTAGAAAATATTATAGAGCTTAGAATTGATAATGACCATCTACTAATACTTTCTTCTTCTTCTTGCAATGTACACTTAGAACTATTACTATAGCTAATGAGTACTCTTATGCAAGATCTAGATATGATTGTTGTGCTCCTATGGCTTTTTGGGGGTTATTTTAAACAAATATCCCCTTATCATACCTAGATTTATTCATACATTCTAACTTATCAAATAAATCATTTTCTAATCACCTCTACCTAGATCTAGATGATATTGTTGTGTTGTTTTCACCTTGATTGTTGTGTTTTTTTCACCTTGCCTATCCCCCATATTATTGTCTTCCCAATAAATATTATAAATTTGTTTAAAAATTTTAGGAGATGTAAATATGTATGGGTTAGGTGAAATACTACTAGATTGTTCTTGGGATTCTTCTAATTTAGGAAATATTATAGAGCTTAGAATTGATAATGACCATCTACTAATACTTCCTTCTTCTTCTTGCAATGGACACTTAGAACTGTGACTATAGCTAATGAGTACTCTTTTGCAATATCTAGATATGATTGTTGTGCTCTTATGTCTTTTTGGGGGTTCTTTTAAAAAAAATATCCCCTTATCATACCTATATCTATTCATACATTCTATATTATCAAATAAATCATTTTCTAATAACCTCTACCTTTCCTTCTCAACACCACTAGTTTCACTTAGTTTTAAGTAATTAGTCTCCTATTGCCATAAAGTCAAAATAATATCACTAGGTATATTAGTTTATACTATCAGGCTATAATATATCCTAGAGAGCACTTATATCTAAAATTTTCAACTAAGGAGGTATGCTACCTCTATGACTAATCAATTTTCTAAGTAAAAGTTTGCAATGTTGGGTGTTCAACAGGTCTTAAATGATCCTAGAAACACCATATCCCTGAAAACAATGCCACAAAGTGATGGGTATTAGTAAACCACACTTTACTAATATCACTTTCAATTTATCAAATTAGGGATGGCATCCAAAGGCTATTTGTGCTAGTAAATATCTTAAGCAAGGTTGGGTATAGACTCTCTTTTTAAAGAAATTTTAAAAATAGTAATCAAAGTTGCTATAACATAAATGCAAGAACTAAACTAAGTAACTCAACTTTATGGAAATAGAAATAATTGCAAGTAGGGCCAAGTAAATAACGAAGAAGAAAAGTGAGCATAAAAAAACTATTCTTTCACACTAAGCTACAACAATATCAATCTAAAACTAATTCATCTAACTTGTCCTCTTGGGAGATAAAATAAAGTAGCTAAATTACTATTATAAAGTGTAGGAAAAATAATAGTAAGCTAATATAAACTAGCCTATAGTTTGTATTTTGTCTAGTAAAGCACTATCTCCTTTGATGCCATTTGGGTATTTTCAGGTCCAACACTGACTATATAAGAATATTTCTAGGGGTTTGTTATAGTATTGATCCCCTGCCAAGTGAACTAGGGTCTCCAACATGTCTTCATGAACTCTAGTTGTGTGCAAACTCTAAAAACTACTTTTTATTCTTGAAACTTGGTATTAATTAGCAAAATATCCTTTATTTACCTTTTTTGGTAAACTCTTGTCTAACTAAGCTTACATTTACTCCTAATTACCTTATTTAATCACATAACTATTGCAATGATAAAACAAAACACAATCTAATGGTGCAAAAAGGTGGCAAAAAAGGTGATAAAAATGAGGTATTTTTGGGCCTCATCAATAATATCAGTCATATATCTTAATGATATGACCATATTTTCAAAAGATGAACCAAGCATCTGAATTACCTTTATGCAATATTTGAAAGGTACAAAAGGTACATCATTTTATTTAACCTAAAGAAATTGTTTCAAAGGGCCACCTAGCTATCAATCTAGACAATGTGAAATCCATATTAGATCTACCTCTAATTCATTCCAAGAAAGGCATCTAGTATTTCCTCAACCAAATCAATTTCATAAGAAATTTCATTATTAATTTTGCTCAAAATGTTAATTTAATCCCTTGGTTAGTTAGAATAAGGGAAGTAATTAATACAAAATATCAAAGAGGCTATTGCTCAAGCCTAATTCTTGGTAAACCCTAACTATAAAATGATTTCATATTATACATTTTCAAAATATATACAAGTATTGATGTATTAATACAAAAAAACAATTAGAAAGAAGATCATCTAGTTTCTTTCATGATAAATACATTGCATATCTATGAGGATAAATACATTTTCATGGATAAATAATTTTATGTCATGATAAAAACATTGATAAAAATTATGCATTTTCTATCCTAAAGCAAGATAATTATTTTTATTTTACAGCCAAATATCCAAGATTCTATGCTACTAGGTGAAGTAGGAGAAAATAAGTTAGATAGATCTCCAAAATATAAAATTTTTATATTGCAATAAAATGAATTAATCTAGTTTGGGGTAGATCACTATACAATAATCTAGTGAAATTATACAAAGAGAAGAAAGTTAGTTTCATTGATAAATAAGAAAAAGTAAAAAAGAAAAAAAAAGAATCTTAAGATCGGTCTTGATAGATGTAGGAAATTGTTGAATATATGTAGAACAATATTGTTCTAAGAGGTCCAAATCCCATTTACAATAAATGATTCAAGCATAAAATTATTAGTTATAGGATGATAAATGAAATTATTTTTTAAAAATCCTATGTTAGAAGTTTCTAAAATGCATGGAGAATGAAAAATTATCCAATCTATTGTTTTTTTTTGAAAAAATTGAAAAACTTGTATTAGAACAAAGAACAGTTACAAATGGGAGTAAACACATCCCAACCAAGAGCAAAGAAACAATATTACAAGCATAGAGCTCAAAAATTCAACACTTTCCACCACAAAGCGCAAAAGACAACAGGCCGCGAAAACATGACATGTCGTGAAATCGTGACATGTCGAGATATCGCGACAATCAAACTAGCCTCAGCTGCGCCAAAGCAATGAGTCGCGAAATCGTGACATGTCACGAAATTGTGATAGCCAGACCCCGCGACGCTTGATCACCAAAAGTGTCATGAAATCATGATAGCTGCTCTCCTTGGCGCCCCTTCCCCAAAGGTGTCGTGATATCGCGACGAGTTTTCCAAGTGGCGCCTGATCTCCAAAAGTTTCATGAAATTGCGATGAGTTTTCTCCTCAGCGCCCAACCTTCAAAAGTGTCACGATATCGCGACGAGTTTTCCACTTGGCGCCCAGTCTGCAAAAGTGTCACGATATCGCGACGATTTTTCCCCATGACTCCTATTCGCCAAAAGTGTCACGAAATCGTGACGAATTTTCCCCTCGACACCCAATCCTCAAAAGTGTCATGATATCACGATGAGTTTTCCACTTTGTGCCCAGTCTTCAAAAGTGTCACGATATCACGACGAGTTTTCCCCATGGCCCCTGTTCGCCAAAAGTGTTGCGATATCGCGACGAGTTTTCTCCTTGGCGCCCAATCTTCAAAAGTGTCGCGATATCGCAATGAGTTATCCCCTTGGTGCCCGTTCTTCAAAAGTGTCACGATGTCATGACAATTTTTCCCCTTAGTGCCAATTCTCCAAAACTGTCACAAAATCGTGACAACTTTTCCCCTTGGCGCCCAGTCGCCAAAATTATCGCAAAATCCTGACGACTTTTCCCCTTGGCGCTCAGTCTCCAAAAGTGTCACGAAATCACGACGTCTTTTCCCCAAGGTGCCAATTCTCCAAAAGTGTCATGAAATCACAACTATTTTTCCCTTTGGCTCCCAATCTTCAAAAATGTCGCAAAATCGCGACGGATTTTCCTCTTGGCTCCAATTCACCAAAATTGTCGCGATATCGTGATGATTATCCTCCTTGGTGCCCCTGCTCCAAAAATGTCATGAAATCATTGCAGCTTCCAGCCAAAGGCCGCGATGGTGCAACAGGTCATGAAATCATGACAGCTTCCCACCAAAGGCCGTGATAGTGCAACAGGTCACGAAATCACGACAGCATCTCTCCAAGGCCCGCGACAGCGTGACATGTCGCGATGTCGTGATAGGTTCCCTCCAAAGGCTAGGACAGTGCAACATATCATGATATCATGATAGCTTCCCTCCAAAGGCCGTGACGGCGCTACAGGTCATGATATCACGATAAAAACCACCCTTAGCATAAAATTTGCTCATTGTCTCAAGGATCGTTCAGGCATGTCACTGTGCAGCTGCACCCCTACCTCTTTCTCAGCACCCATCTTCGCAAGGAAATCGACCGCCTTATTTAAATCTCTACTCACATAGACGAGGATCACATCATCTAATTCCCTCCATAGTTCCTTGATTTGAGAGACCAGAATCCGTAACCTCCATGCTTTCGAAGCAAAGTTCCTCATGCAGTCTAGAGCGCCAACTAGAATTTGAGAATCAGACTCAAGAATTATCTTCTTGTGTCCTTGATTAATTGCCCAGATGGAAGCAAATTTAATAGCAAAGGCTTCTGCTTCATTATTTGTGGCTCGTCCTAGACCTTGCATTTCCCAATAGAGCACAGACCCAGCATGATCCCGGCACACAACACCAATTCCAGCACTACCCAAATTGCCTTTTGTAGCTCCATCAGTATTGATTTTGATCCAACCTTCTGGGGGAGGTTTCCAGCTAGCTCTATCCTGTCTCTCTTGCTCTATAGCTCCCTCTTCTAGTGGCCCAGGACCAACCTAATTTTCCTCTTCAGCATAGATGGCAACCATTTTCATGACTTTGCTCCAGATGACCTGCCAAATTCCATCTAGCGAGGAGAAGGTTTCTCTAAAAATACGAGCATTTCTCTCCAACCACACCTGCCACCAAATGAAAAGTAAGCCAAGCTCCCAACCAATTCGAAGAGCTTTAGATTTAAATCTGCCTCTCTTCCATCTTTCCCAAATATTGGTTTGAGTCAGATCACCATTAGCCTGGATTTTATAGTGAGAGAACCAACGCTTCCAAATCTGACGCATGAAAGGGCACTCAAACATCAGATGATCAATTGTTTCCTCATTCTTGTGGCATAAAACACACTGATATGGACCAATGATTCCTCTATTTTTGAGATTGTCGAAGGTGAGAATTCCATTGTGCATAAACTGCTAGGCAAAGAAATTCACTTTCGGCCAGCCCTTGGAATGCCATATCTTCCTCCAATATTGAACCGAAAATAAATGTGGGGGAGGCTCTGGGAGGATCTTATCGTATCCGTCCTTCACTGTATATACCCCAAGGTTCCCATAGCCCCAAGCTAGTTCATCCTCCTCGTCTCTCCCTGTGAGAAACCTTTCTGTGAAGATTTTGATCAAGATGGGTGCCAACTTCAGAGGGATTGTAATTGGCCACTCTTCCAACTGCTTAAACTTCTTGACTTATACTCCCCCAATTGGCTAGTGTTGAAATAACTCTCAATATGGACCCAGCACTTGGCTTATATGGCAGATTTAATTGGTTGCAATTCAGGAAACTTAGCAATGATGGGTGGGTACTGGTCCCATGAATCAGTCCAAAAACATGCCTTCTCCCCTCTCCCCACTTTCCAAAACAATTGGTCTTTAATAACTTGAGATCCAAGCTTGAGAGCCTACCACACTAAGGATCCATTACCATCCAGAGGGAAATGGCCCACTTCATTGGGGTGAACATGACCCAAGTATTTACTGGTTAGGATTCTACTGAATAAGGATGTTGGCTGGGAAATCCACCTCTAGTACAGTTTTCCAGCCAAAGCTTTGTTGTTAAGCTTGGAGCTTCTCAGTCCTAGCCCTCCTTTTTCCTTGGGCTGGGTAACTTTATCCCAACCAACCAAGGCCCATTTATTCTCCCCTTTTGCTCCTTCCCATAAGAATATTCTAGCCATTTTGTCCAGTTCTTTCCAAATAGAATGTGGGGCAGCCAGGATAGAGAATTTATAGATTGGCATGGCCTGAATAACTGACTGTAAGAAAGTTAATCGGCCCCCATAGCTTAACCATTTATGAGACCAATGGTTCATTCTATCTTTGATGCCATCCAATAGATCCTTCTAGATATCTATTTTTAATTTTTTGAAATGCAAAGGAACCCCCAAGTAAACTACTGGAAGAGAGGTCCTAGTGAATCCCAAGATCTCTATAACTCTGTCCTGTAGTCTTTGGTCAAGATTGAAGAAGACCACTTTGGATTTTTTTTCATTGATGACTTGGTTTGAGGCCCTGAGGTAGACATTAAGAGTATCTCTGATTCCTCTAGCTTCCCTGATACTGGCCACTCCAACCAGTCCTATATCATCCACAAACTGTAAGTGGGTCAAAACTTCCTCACCCACCTTGATACCTGTTATCAGGCCTTGATGTCTTCTCCTCAAGAAGAGTCTACCTAATCCTTCAGCCAAGATGAGGAAGAGATAGGGAGAGCAAGGGTCCCCTTGACGAAGACCCCGTGTGGCTCCAAAAGGTGGTGAGGGAAGCCCCTTGATTAGAATAGAATAAGAAGGCGTAGAAACACAACTCATGACCCAATCTATCCAGTCTTGAGAGAAACCAAAGGCTACCAACATCTTTGACAGGAATGTTGAGCAAGGTGCAGCAAAAGCATTGCAAAAGTATTGTCATTGTTGTCAACACAGACAGATTGATGCAGTTGATGCAGTTCAGAGGTCAGTCAGATCAAGTACAGTGATTTTCAAGGAAAACAGAAGTGACCCAGATTCAGAATTTTGCAGAAAAAGACAAGTAAGAAAACTGTCGCGATATCGCGACATGTTTTCTGTCGCGATTTCACGACAAAAAGGAGGAGAGAGAAAGTGCAGCCGAAAATGTCACGATTTCACGACAAAAAGGAGGAGGTGTTTCGAAAAGGGAGAGAGAAAGTGCATGAGAAATGTCGCGATTTCGCGACAAAACGGAGGAGAGAGAAAATGCAGCCAAAAATGTCACGATTTCGCGACATATCGAAGGAGAGAGAAAGTTCATGAAAAATTGTCGCGATTTCGCGACAAAACGGAGGAGAGAGAAAATGCAGCCGAAAATGTCGCGATTTCGCGACATATCGGAGGAGAGAGAAAGTTCATGAAAAATTGTCGCGATTTCGCGACATATCGGAGGAGAGAGAAAGTTCATGAAAAATTGTCGCGATTTCGCGACATATCGAAGGAGAGAGAAAGTTCATGAAAAATTGTCGCGATTTCGCGACATGTTGGAGGGAAAGAAGCTAAGTCGAGAAACTATCGCGATTTCGCGACATGCTGGAAGGAAAGAAGCAAAGTTGAAAAACTGTCACGATTTCGCGACAAGTTTGGAGTAAAGGTGCCTAGGATGAAAACTGTCACGATTTCGCGACATGTTGGAGGCAAAGCAGCAAAGTCGAGGAACTGTAGCGATTTCGCTACATGTTGCAGTTTCGCTGGCTGAAGCAGAAAAGAAGAGCTAAGTCAAAAAGGTGTAGCGATTTCGCTACAAGTTCGAAATGCATGGCACAAAGGTGTAGCGATTTCGCTACAAGTTCAAAACATAGAACACAAAGGTGTAGCGATTTCGCTACAAGTTGAAAAAGCACAAACAATAAGGTGTAGCGATTTCGCTACAAGTCCAAAAATGCAAAACGTGAAGATATAGCGATTTCGCTACATAAGATCTAAGCTCAGCAAGTTGAAGCAGAGAGGAAGCACCAAGGCACAAAGGTGTAGCGATTTCGCTACCACATGAAGCAAGAATTGTACGGAGGCCGAAAGCGTCGTGATTTCATGACAAAGCTGAGGATGACGTCAGCAAAATTGAAAGTGTCACGATTTCGCGATAGGGTGAAAGAAAAGTCGTTGGAAGCCGAAAGCGTCGCGATTTCACGACAAAGTTGAGGATGACGTCAGCAAAAGCTGAAAGTGTCACGATTTCATGACAAGTTGCAAGAGAAGCCTCAGGAAGCCGAAAGCGTCATGATTTCATGACAACATTGAGGATGACGTCAGCAAAAGCTGAATGTGTCACGATTTCATGACATGTATCATTTTCGTGGGTGCAAGCGAAGGATAGTGCAGAGGCAACGAATGTGTCACGATTTCGTGACATGTCTCGTTTTCGTGGGTGAATGCCGAGTAAAGTAGAAGGAGGCAAAAAATGTCGTGATATCGCGACATGTCAGGTTTTCACGGTCAATAGTCCAGAATAAGTCAACCAAGTAGAGATGTCGCGATATCGCGACAGGTAACAGTTTGGCGGGAAAAAGGCCAAAGAAGCATGCAAAGTGACAGGTGTCAAAACTACGCTTTTAAGAAAAGAACGACTGTTGCAGGGCCGTGATGCAGCATGGCTGGCAAAGGTGGCAGTTACAAAGGGAAGCTACGGAACAAAGCATTGAATGCAGAATAGCTATTGCAGAAGTGGTTATATCGAGAATCAATTTCAGAGAGATTCATTAACAGGTTGCGTGTGTCAGACATGGCAGTAGCAGGCCGAAAAGAAAGATCGACGCAGAATAGAAAAGAGTGCCATAAGAGAGTGAAAAAGTGTTAAGAGGGCAGTTACGCAGAGTCTAGAAGATAAGAATCAGAGAGCATCGAAACACGCAAAAAGGCTATCAGTCTGCACAAAAAAAGGTGTCAGGATACGTAGAAAAAGGCTATCAGAATGTGCAGAGAAGAATGTCAGAATAAGTCAGAAAGAAAGCGGCTAAAAGGCAGAACGCGTCAGAGAGGGTTTGACAGATTGATCATAGCCAAGAATGCATAAAAAATTGGAGGGAAAATTTGAGCCGTTTAAAAATTGAGCCGTTCGAGAAAATCGAATATAAAGACTCGAACAAGCACAGTAAAGAGGTTACTGCAACCGTGTTTTACATTGAAAAACCAAAAAGCGTGGTTGAGTTAGTGTGCTGCATGAAGTACAGAAAAAGAACAAAACCTGAATGTAATTTTTATTTGAAAAATCAGAAGAGAGGTTTTAGACTGTGAAAGAGGATATTGAGATTCTAACAATTCTCTTTATGCTTCTGAGAGATTAATTTGTATGAGCTATAGACCAGTGAGGGTCTTGCAAAAGAGAAGGCATTTTTATGTCAATATTTTTGTTAAAAATTGAAATCCAAGTTGGTGCTTGGTAAAAGGAGTTGGTGCTCCTATCTGTTGCAGCAGAAAAATCAGGGGTTGGTGCTCCTTCCAGTGGGTGCTGGTAAACTATTTGTAAAGATTGAATCCTTGCAAAGACTGGATTTGGATTGTAGTCCAAACAGTCATTATTTGAGGAGTAGCCACATCGGTGAACCTCGTTAAATCTTGTGTTGTGTGATGCTCTTGTGTTATACTTGCTTTATCTATTTTTAAGCTTGCATTTTTAAGTTTTAAGAGTTGCAGATTCAAGTTTTTAAATAGTTACACCTGATTCACCCCCCTCTCGGTGTCATTGTGAGAATATCAATTGGTATCGAGCAAGGTTCCTGTACAAGCTTAATCAGCTAAGGTGATCTTGGAAGATACACAATGGCCGGTGGTGAAGGATTTTCTTCTAACAAAGCTCCTCTGTTCGATGGAACAAATTATTCTTTCTGGAGACTTAGGATGCGAGACATATCTGTGTGCATTGGGATATGACATTTGGGAATCTGTTGAAAATGGATACACTATACCCTCTGTTCCTCCAACGAGATGCGGCTGAGAAGAAAAAGTTTGAGAACAACTCGAAAGCCAAGAATGCTATTATGTGTGGATTAGTAGACAGTGAGTTGATACGCATCATGAACTGCAAATCTGCAAAAGACATATGGGACAAACTGCAAAGCATTCATGAAGGAGATAGCAAGATCAAGGAAGCTAAGCTGCAAACACATCGTGCCCAGTTCGAAGCATTAAAGATGACTGATGATGAGAACATAGAAGCCTATATGCTTAGAGTAAATGGAATCATTAATGCAATAAGAGGACTCGACGAGGAGATTGAAGATGCAGTTGTTGTGAAGAAGGTACTAAGAACTCTCAATAAAATATTTGATGCAAAGGTTTCTGCCATAGAAGAAGCAAAAGATTTAAATTTTTTTAGTATGGATGAAATGCATGGTTCTCTAACAACATATGAAATGAGAATTGGACAAACTAAGCCCTCAGACAGAGAAGCGACTTTTCAAGCACAGAAAAATATAAAATCTAAACAAGAATCTGAGGAAGAAGAATCTATAGATGAAACTGAAGCAAACTTTGTTAGGAAATTAGTAAAGGGAAAAGGAAAGTACAGAGGCAAGCTACCGTTCAAGTGCTTTAACTGTGGAGGCATCGGGCACTTTGCAGCAAAATGCCCAATGAATGAGAAAAACAAAAATGATGAAGGGACACACCAAGAAAGAAATGTCTGGAAGAAGAAACCACATTTTAGAAAAAGGAACTTCAAGAAGAAAAGTTTCATTTCCAAGAACATTGACTCTTCAGAAGACAGTTCCAGTGAGGACTCAGAAGAAGAAACTGGTGAAGCCTTGTTCATGGCTTTTGAAGAACAAAGAACTGAGGAAACCCAGGAGTGTGAAGAAAAATTAGAGGATGAGGCTGAGGTAGATCTGGAAGGTGAGTTGGTTGCTGCACTTGAAGAGTTAAGTGCAGAAAGGAAAAGAAATAAAAAGATTTCAAGAAAATTTGAGGATGCTAGCAATTTAATAATCAGTTTGAAAGTACAAACTGAAGAATATAAGAAAAAGTCTAAAGATTTTGAAGCTCAGCTAACCGTGAAAATAAAAGAGTGCAATAAGCTAGAAGAAGACATAGTTGGATTAAGGCTGCAACTAGAAGAGATGAATCGAAAACTGAGTTGTCATCATAAATTTGAAGACAGTTCTGCAAAGCTGAATAAAATGTTAAATAATCAAAGGCCTACGGGTATCAAATTTGGTTTAGGCTTTGATGAAGGAGAATCCTCAAAGGACTCAAAGGCTGTAACTGTAGAACCAATAAAGAATAAAGACAAGATCAGGGTTGATCAAGATAAACCGTATCATGCAAAAGAAAACAATAAGTCCAAGCTCGAAAGGAGTTCTGCAAATGATGGATTTACCAAAGTCACATATCAAAGAAGAAGAAGACCCATGGCTCCTACTACAACATGGCAACAACCATTACCCAGGTACACTCGTTCCTTTTTTGGTTACTGTTTTAAATGCAATGCATATGGTCATAAAATCTCAAGTTGTAGATATAATGTAGAACACAGAAATTTTACTAGTAGAAATATTTTTTCACCTTTGATAGATTATGCTGTAGAATGTTATAACTGTCATAACTTCGGACATATTGCAAGGAATTGTCGTAGCTCTTTTGCAGGAAATAAATACCAGGGAAGAAAGTATCAATCAACTGGATTAAATCAAAACAGAAAATTTCTCGAAAAACTGTCACAAGCAAATGAAAGGGAGAAGGTAAAACAAGTGACCAGATCTGCTATCAAATCACAGTGGAAGGAAAAGGAGCAACCTAAGAAAGACAAGGAATCCCTAATCGTTCAAACAACTCTCAAAGCCCAGAATAAATCTGCACCTTGGATTCTGGACAGTGGATGCTCCGATCATATGACGAGAGACAAACAGAAGTTTGATAAGCTACAGACATACGAAGGTGGTTCTGTAAAATTCAGAAACAATGATGGAGCAAAGATAGTGGGTAAAGGATCAGTTAAGTTAAGTGACGAAAAAATCAACTCTAAGGAAGTTCTTTTTGTGGTAGGTCTGAAGCATAACTTACTGAGTGTAAGTCAAATTTGTGACAGAGGTCATGAAGTAATTTTCAAGAAAGAGGGTTGTGAAGTAAGAAAGACAAAAAATGGAAAGTTAATAGCCACTGGACTGAGAACTTCTGGAAATTTGTATACTCTCTCGGAGACTTCAGAAGGAGCTTGCTTGGTTGGACAGGAAGAAGAAAATTGGCTGTGGCACAAGAGACTCGGTCACATAAGCTTTGATAATCTGGTAAAAATCAGCTCAAAAGGAGCAGTAAGAGACATACCCACTATTGGTAAACCTTCAAACAACATTTGTGAGTCATGCCAAAAGGGGAAGCAAACCAGATCCACTTTCAAAGCAAAAGAGTATTTTACAAGCAAGCCGTTAGAACTAATTCACACAGATTTATGTGGACCCATGAGAACGGAAAGCATAAATGGCTACAAATATTTTATGCTGTGTATAGATGACTTTTCCAGAATGACATGGGTACTCTTTCTGAAATTTAAATCAGAAGCCTTTGAGATGTTTAAAACTTTTAAAAATCTTGTTGAGAATCAATCTGGAAAAAGAATTAAATGTTTGAGATCAGATAGAGGTGGAGAGTTTATTTCAGATGAGTTTGCAGAATATTGTGAAAAACATGGGATTAGAAGACAGTTTTCGGCAGCTAGAACACCACAGCAGAATGGAGTAGTTGAAAGAAAGAACAGAACTGTGCAAGAAATGGCAAGGACCATGTTAACAGAGAGCAAAATTGCTGACAGGTTCGGAAAGAGGCAATTCATACTGCAGTCTACATTCGGAATAGATGTATGTTGAGGCCGCATGAAAGCAAAACACCTTATGAACTGTGGTTTGGCAAAAAGGCTACAGCAAAATACTTCAAAGTGTTCGGCAGCAAGTGTTACATTAAAAGAACTGAAAGCAATCTTGGCAAGTTTGAAGATAGAGCTGATGAAGGTATTTTTCTTGGTTACTCAACAAAAAGCAAAGCCTACACATGCTACAACAAAAGACTCAAGAAAATTGTGGAAAGTGCGGATGTTAAGGTTGATGAAGGAAGGAAACAAGAAATCAGCCATAATGAAAACTACCCAACTTATGAAGAATTTATTGAAGAAGATGAAGATCAAGAAAAGGAAGAGAGACAGAAATCAGATTCAGATGATTTGGAAAGAGAAGAAAATAGGAAATCCAGAACAAGCAGCTGGCAGAAAAATCATCCCAAAGAGCAGATTATTGGGGACCCTACAGTTGGCATTCAGACAAGAAGAAGAGTAGTAAATAACTATTCTCTGTTATCCAGCATTGAGCCCAAAAATATTATTGAAGCAAGCACGGATGAAAGCTGGATGGAGGCAGTAAATGAAGAACTAGATCAAATTGAGAAAAACAAAACCTGGGAATTAGTACCAAGGCCTGAAAATAAAAACATAATTGGTACTAAATGGATATTTCGAAACAAATTGAATGAAGACGGACAGGTTGTAAGGAATAAAGCAAGATTGGTCTGCAAAGGATATGCTCAAGTTGAGGGGATTGATTTTGAAGAGACTTTTGCACCAGTGGCCAGACTTGAAGCAATAAGACTATTTTTGGCTTTAGCAGTTCATAGGAATTTCAAAGTTTATCAGATGGATGTAAAATCAGCATTTCTGAATGGAAATCTTGAAGAAGAAGTATATATTGAACAGCCTGATGGTTTTCAACTTTGTGAGAATCCTAACTTTGTTTGCAAGCTGAAGAAAGCATTGTATGGCTTGAAACAAGCACCTAGAGCTTGGTATGCAAGATTGGACAGCTATCTCACTAAGCAAGGATTCAAGAAAGGTATGGTGGATAGCAATTTATATATCAAAACTGAAAATGGCAATTTCATTGTACTTGTTGTTTATGTAGATGATATAATATTTGGGAGCAGACAATGATGAATCATGCAAAGACATAGCAAACAAAATGCAGAAAGAATTTGAAATGTCTATGATTGGTGAACTTTCATATTTCCTTGGATTGCAAGTTAATCAAACTGAAAAAGGGATTTTTATTTCTCAAATTAAATATGTGAAAGAAATGCTGAAAAAGTTCACTATGGAGGATAGTAAGCCTGTCAGCACCCCCATGACAACAGGCTGCAAGTTGAGCAAGGATGATAAATCTCCAGATGTTGATCAAACAATGTACAGATCAATGATTGGGAGCCTGCTTGTATTTGATAGCCACCGGACCGGATATCTTACAAGTTGTTTGCATGGTTGCAAGATTTCGAGCTAGTCCAAAAGAGACTCATGTGACAATTGTGAAAAGGATTTTTAGGTACCTCAAGGGTACTATGGAGTATGGGCTATGGTATCCAAAAGGAAAAGACTTCACTCTTTTTGCATATTTGATGCAGATTGGGCAGGATGTATTGATGACAGAAAAAGTACAAGTGGAGGAGCATTTTATCTTGGAGATAAATTGGTAGCATGGCACAACAAGAAACAAGAATCAGTTTCTCTATCCACTGCAGAGGCAGAATACATTGCAGCAACAACATGTTGTACACAAATATTATGGATGAGACAAACATTGAAAGATCTTGGTATTCACTTCAATGAGCCCATTTCAATCAAATGTGATAACACTAGTGCAATCAACATTTCAAAGAATCCGGTAATGCATTCCCGCACCAAACATATTGCAATCCGGTATCACTTCTTGAAGGATAAGGTTGCAGAAGGAGAGGTCAAATTGGAGTTTGTTCCAACTACAGAGCAAGTAGCAGACATATTCACCAAACCTTTGCCCAAGGAAGTTTTTGAATACCTTAGGAGTAAGTTGGGAGTAGTCACACTACCCAAGCATTGACTAGCTATGGGGAACACATTCTCAGGGGGAGCATTAAAATTATTTATGCCTGAGAATGTTGTGCATAGACTCAAGGGGAGTCTGCAGCAGCCCTTTGGTATTATTGGCAAAGGGGGAGAAGAAATTGAGCAAGGTTGCAGTGTGTTGCCAACAATTCCAAAGGGGGAGATTGTTGAGCAAGGTGCAGCAAAAGCATTGCAAAAGTATTGTCATTGTTGTCAACACAGACAGATTGATGCAGTTGATGCAGTTCAGAGGTCAGTTAGATCAAGTACAGTGATTTTCAAGGAAAACAGAAGTGACCCAGATTCAAAATTTTGCAGAAAAAGACAAGTAAGAAAACTGTCGCGATATCGCGACATGTTTTCTGTCGCGATTTCACGACAAAATGGAGGAGAGAGAAAATGCAGCCGAAAATGTCACGATTTCGAGAGAGAGGGAGAAAGTGAGAAATGTCGCGATTTCGCGACAAAACGGAGGAGAGAGAAAATGCAGCCAAAAATGTCGCGATTTCGCGACATATCGGAGGAGAGAGAAAGTTCATGAAAAATTGTCGCGATTTCGCGACATAACGGAGGAGAGAGAAAATGCAGCCGAAAATGTCGTGATTTCGCGACATATCGGAGGAGAGAGAAAGTTCATGAAAAATTGTCGCGATTTCGCGACATATCGGAGGAGAGAGAAAGTTCATGAAAAATTGTCACGATTTCGCGACATATCGAAGGAGAGAGAAAGTTCATGAAAAATTGTCACGATTTCGCGACATGTTGGAGGGAAAGAAGCTAAGTCGAGAAACTGTCACGATTTCGCGACATGCTGGAAGGAAAGAAGCAAAGTTGAAAAACTGTCACGATTTCGCGACAAGTTTGGAGTAAAGGTGCCAAGGATGAAAAGTGTCACGATTTCGCGACATGTTGGAGGCAAAGCAACAAAGTCGAGGGTATAGCGATTTCGCTACATGTTGCGATTACTAAGCAGAAAAGAAGAGCTAAGTCAAAAAGGTGTAGCGATTTCGCTACAAGTTCGAAATGCATGGCACAAAGAGGTAGAGATTTTGCTAAGTTCAAAACACAGAACACAATGGTGTAGCGATTTCGCTACAAGTTGAAAAAGCACAAACAAGAAGGTGTAGCGATTTCGCTACAAGATTCAAAAATGCAAAAATGCAAGAGTGTAGCGATTTCGCTACAAGTCTAAGTATCGAACTCAAAGTTGAAGCAAATAGAAAGCACAAGGCACAAAGGTGTAGCGATTTCGCTACCACATGAAGCAAGAATTGTACGGAGGCCGAAAGTGTCACGATTTCATGACAAAGCTGAGGATGACGTCAGAAAAATTGAAAGTGTCACGATTTCATGACAGGGTGAAAGAAAAGCCGCTGGAAGCCGAAAGCGTCGCGATTTCATGACAAAGTTGAGGATGACGTCAGCAAAAGCTGAAAGTGTCACGATTTCATGACAAGTTGCAAGAGAAGCCTCAGGAAGCCGAAAGTGTCATGATTTCATGACAACATTGAGGATGACGTCAGCAAAAGCTGAATGTGTCACGATTTCGTGACATGTATCATTTTCGCGGGTGCAAGCGAAGGATAGTGCAGAGGCAGCGAATGTGTCACGATTTCGCGACATGTCTCATTTTCGCGGGTGAATGCCGAGTAAAGTAGAAGGAGGCGGAAAACGTCGTGATATCGCGACATGTCGGGTTTTCATGGTCAACAGTCCAGAATAAGTCAACCAAGTAGAGATGTCGCGATATCGCGACAGGTAACAGTTTGGCGGGAAAAAGGCCAAAGAAGCATGCAAAGTGACAGGTGTCAAAACTACGCTTTTAAGAAAAGAACGGCTGTTGCAGGGCCGTGATGCAGCATGGCTGGCAAAGGTGGCAGTTACAAAGGGAAGCTACGAAACAAAGCATTGAATGCAGAACAGCTATTGCAGAAGTGGTTATATCGAGAATCGATTTCAGAGAGATTCATTAACAGGTTGCGTGTGTCAGACATGGCAGTAGCAGGCCGAAAAGAAAGATCGACGCAGAATAGAAAAGAGTGCCATAAGAGAGTGAAAAAGTGTTAAGAGGGCAGTTACGTAGAGTCTAGAAGATAAGAATCAGAGAGCATCGAAACACGCAAAAAGGCTGTCAGTCTACACAGAAAAAGGTGTCAGGATACGCAGAAAAAGGCTGTCAGAATGTGCAGAGAAGAATGTCAGAATAAGTCAGAAAGAAAGCGGCTAAAAGGCAGAACGCGTCAGAGAGGGTTTGACAGATTGATCATAGCCAAGAATGCATAAAAAATTGGAGGGAAAATTTGAGCCGTTTAAAATTGAGCCGTTCGAGAAAATCGAATATAAAGACTCGAACAAGCACAGTAAAGAGGTTACTGCAACCGTGTTTTACATTGAAAAACCAAAAAGGCGTGGTTGAGTTAGTGTGCTGCATGAAGTACAGAAAAAGAACAAAACCTGAATGTAATTTTTATTTGAAAAATCAGAAGAGAGGTTTTAGACTGTGAAAGAGGATATTGAGATTCTAACAATTCTCTTTATGCTTCTGAGAGATTAATTTGTATGAGCTATAGACCAGTGAGGGTCTTGCAAAAGAGAAGGCATTTTTATGTCAATATTTTTGTTAAAAATTGAAATCCAAGTTGGTGCTTGGTAAAAGGAGTTGGTGCTCCTATCTGTTGCAATAGAAAAATCAGGGGTTGGTGCTCCTTCCAGTGGGTGCTGGTAAACTATTTGTAAAGATTGAATCCTTGCAAAGACTGGATTTGGATTGTAGTCCAAAGAGTCATTATTTGAGGAGTAGCCACATCGGTGAACCTCGTTAAATCTTGTGTTGTGTGATGCTCTTGTGTTATACTTGCTTTATCTATTTTTAAGCTTGCATTTTTAAGTTTTAAGAGTTGCAGATTCAAGTTTTTAAATAGTTACACTGATTCACCCCCCCTCTCAGTGTCATTGTGAGAATATCAAGGAATCCCCACTCCACCCTATCATAAGCCTTGGACATATCCAGTTTAATGAACATTCCCTTGTTACCAAATTTTTGCATTGTATGGATTGCCTCCTGGGCGAGGACCACCCCATACAAGATCTGTCTACCCTCTACAAATCCCCCTTGCTTTGAGGAAATGATGTTATGAAGGAGAGGTTTTAGCCGTTCAGCCATTATCTTTGTGATTATTTTATAAATCATGTTGCATAAGGCAATAGGTCTGAAATCAGAGATATGAACCCCCCCTCCCCTTTTGGAATTAAAGTGATGAAGGTGTGATTTATTGCCTTAAGCATTCTTTTATTAGTTCTAGACTCCTCTGTGATAGCCAAAACATCCTCCTCCAAGGTATCCCAAAAGGCCTGAAAAAACTCAATAGGAAAACCATCTGGACCTGGAGATTTGCCGGTGCTCATTCCAAAGACCACATTCTTCAGTTCATCTCTATCAATGGGTATAAGCAGGGCCTGATTTTCTTCTTGAGAGATAATAGAGGGTATAACATAAATAACTTCATTTTGAGCCTCCACATCTTGCTCCATACTTTCCTTAAAAAGTTTAGAAAAATAATCCATTGAGTGGGAATGCATACCAGGAAGAGTATCAAGGGAGTGTCCATTCTCATCTTGAAGGACTTCCATGTTATTCATCTGTAGCACAAGCTGATCGATGGAAAAATTTTGTATTTCTATCTCCTTCTAATAACCAAGTGTTTCTTGCTCTCTGTTTCCAATAAGTCTCCTCTTGGTTATCAATGTCCTCAACCGCTTTGCGCAAGGCATCATCCTTGGTTTTAATCTGTCAATAATTGTTCCTTCCCTGAAGTGTTTCTGCACCTCTTCCCATCTGGCCACCAAGGGAGATCTTTGGGGCTGGAAATCTGACTTATTATCTTGCCTCCACTGTTTCAATTTAACTTTGACAAAATGAAGTTGTTTGTGGAATTTAAACATTGCTATCCCAAAAGGTAGACGACCTTCTTCCCACCACTGTGGAATTTTCTTTCGAAGATCCTCCTTTTGTAACCAAAAATTCTCAAATTTAAACGGTTTGTGGTGCTGCCCTGTCATAGTCCCTCCCTCCAACAAAATGGGAAAGTGATCTGAAACTGGGCCCTCCAAAATTTGGAATTTAATATTCCACTTAACAAATGCCTCCTCTGAGACCAGAAAGCGGTCTAGCTTTACCTTTCTGTTGTGTGGCTCCCTCCTCTTGTTAGTCCAAGTAAAGTAGGTTCCAGGGCCTTTGATATCCACTAGGTGAAAGGCCTAGACTTGGGCAATCAGAAGTCGGTCCCCTGGATCCAAAATTGGGGTTCCACCTTCCTGATCTCGAGCGAGATAATTTAGCATTAAAATCCCCAGCAATAATCCAGTCTAAATCTTCCCTTGAGGACCTCATGTTGTGTACAACTTTCCATTGGAGCCTCTGGCCATCAATGCTTTGAGCCCCATAAAAATTTGTAATTAAAACATGTTCAGCTGTGACATTATTCCTAAAATGAGATGTGAGAACACCCCTCCAAGCTATATGTTCTATTTCAGTCCATTCCAGAGGGTTCCAGAGAGTAACAATCCCCCCAGAGGCACCTTGAGCAGCCACATCCATATAACTAGCGCCCCTCCATATTCTACTAACTGTTTTACACATAAGATCTAAAGACATTTTTGTCTCCTGGATGAGAAAAAAGTTTGTTTTACACTTTCCTAAGAGTCTTTGAATAGCAGATTGATGGGTTCTACTTTTTAAACCCCTAACATTCCAATATTGAATAATCGTTGAAAATCTTGGGAGCAGTAATAATCAATTGTCCTCAATGATCCTCCAGTGATTAGCTTGTCTCCTTGCACTGCTAGTAGATCCTTATTAGAATTTATGCCCGCTCCTTGAGAGTTACTATTTTTGGATCTCTTTTCCACCTGAGTAATCCCTAGGGTTGGCCTTTCTCTGTTCTTTTCTGCACTTCCCATGCTGACATCCTTTCTTACTGGCTATGCTTGGGAGTGTATTATCAATGCCCCTGGGTTCTCTGGCTGCAATATCTCAGTGGACTCAATCACCTATTCTAAGACAGGAGGAGATGAAGGAGAAGCATGAGTGTGGATGTTGTTATCCTCAGTATTCCCATCCACTCCTTCCATGACTTGGTCCTCTTGATCCACTAGTGACTTAAAGATTTCATACCTATTGGCTGGCTTGAGTTGTGCCTGCTCCTTGCCATTTTTCTTTTGCTTTCTCCTTCTTCTGGGCTTTTCAAAGCCATCCTTCTGAACATCATTACCCTGAGGAGTATTGGACGGTTCTTTGACAAGAGTAGACTTACCCTCTTTGGGGTGATTTGGCATTCCAGGCGGAGCCTCCGCTTTTGTGTTCAAAATATTTGGACAAAACCTTGCCAAATGGCCATGCTTATGGCAAACTCTGCATCTGAAGGGCAGGGCCTCATAATCTTACTGTTGGATCCAGGATAGTCCTACCAACTCAAGTTCCACCTCTGCCAATAGAGGCTGGCTAATATCTATTTCTATGCAAATTCTTGCAAAGACAACTGTGTTACCCTCTATGGTGTCCTTGGATATGCATAGATGTCTATCGAGGGAATTACCAATCATTTCCAAAACCTGCTCACCCCAAAACTCCATCGGGAGAGCGTACAGCCGGATCCAAATCGGGACAGTTCAATACGAGGATTGAAACCCACCCTCTAGGGTTGAACAAATAACCCTGCCGGTCCGTGGTTCCTCTTCTCTAATTCAAATGCTCTGTTTCTATCGGCTAAAGAAGAGAAACTAATAATGAAATACCCATTGCTTATAGGCCATAAGGAGTACTCACCGTGTGGCTCCCAGTTCTGTCTGACCCAGGTATGCAAAAAATTTAGGGTAGGTCGGATACCCATGAATTTACAAATCAGATCATGGTTAGCTCGGTAGATGATTGTGTCTTCGACCATCTTTGGTTCGATGACAATCTTAGGTCTGGAGGCGGATTGTGGGAGGCATCCATTAATGCAGTGTGCAGATGAGCTCTTACCAGCATTTTTGAAGAGAATTTGAAAAGCATTCCTCTGAGCTTTAAAAATATTAAAAAATAACATTATAAAGGGATCCCCACATTGGAAGTGAATATTTATAGTAATCAATTAAGAATTACAAAATGGTGTTAGGATGGGACCCTAACATGCCCTTCCCCTTCAAAGAATATTTGTCCTCAAAGCTATAGATGAGGAAACTAGTGTTGTAGCAACTGGATGGATTCTTATGTAGCATCTTCTAGTTGTAATCCTTACCACTAAATAAGAACCTCAATGATAATATGGTTGTGAAGAGTATGTATTCTCAGGTCCAAAATCTAGTCTAGCTTAAGCAATATAGAATCCTCTTCATCCAATTCAGGTAAAGCAAATTGAACCTATACTTGATTTCCCAATACCTTCTTGAGAGAGGATACATGAAAGATAGGATGAATCTTGGATGTAGATGGTAGGGCAAATTTGTAGACATTGATCCCAATATGATGTAAGACCTAGTAGGGACCATAATATTTGGTAGTAAGCTTTTAGCACCTATGTAGTTAGAGTGATGACTGTTTATATGGCTACAAATTAAGGAAGACCATATCATCAAGTTCAAAATACTCTCCATATGGTGTTGATCAACTTGTTGGTATATCTAATTCTAGGCTAATTCTAAATTCAGCTTCAATTGACAAAGGATTTTCATATGTTGGTGGAGTGTAGTATCAACAACATGGACATTGGAGCTACTTGGAATATAGGATGAGGGTGTTGATGGAGGCTGCCTATATATTATTTCAAAAGGGGCGATCTTGGTTGTAGTGTGATAAGAAGTGTTATAATGATACTCAACCAAAGGAAGCCACTTTGCCCACTATGTAGGATTATCAAATGCAAAACAACGAAGATAGGTATTCAAACATTTATTGAGAATCTTTTTTTGACCATCCATTTACAGATGATAAGATGAACTCATTTTGAGGTGAGTTCCTTATAACTTAAATAATTCTTACCAAAAATTACCAGTGAAGGTAGGGTAATGATCAAACACAATGGAGGTGGGCATGCCATGAAGATAAAAGATAGAATAAAGAAAAACTTGGGTAACTATGGATGTCATGTAAGGATGGGAGAGGGGAAAAAATGAGTGTACTTCATGAGATGATCCATCACCATGAAAATAATTAATTTACTTCTTGATTTAGGTAAGCCTTCAATAACGTCCATGGAAATTTTTTTCCATGCTTATTCTAGAATAGACAAAGGTTGAAGAGTTCTTGAGGAAGACACTATTTCTCCTTTCATTTGTGGATAAATATTGCACTAGCCAAAAATTCTGAATTCCTTCTTCATACCCTTCTAGAAAAACATTCGCTTAATCCTTTTATATGTATTAAGGAACCCTAAATGGCCTACAGTGGGTGAAGCATGCATTTTTGTCATAATGAGTTCTTGAATTGAAGGCATATGAGTAACAACAAGGTATTGGAGAGAGCAAAAATATTTTCCATACCAAGTGTATCCTAGACATGATGTAGGCTCTGTTTGAAGTGAAACAACCAAAGTTTACATTTTTTAATCCTTAAGCACCTCATATCAGAGAGGATTTATCCATTGTGGTATGGGTATATAAATGGAACATAGCATACTTTGAGTCTCAAATTGGTGAGATACAACATCTGCTACAATGTTCTATTTGCCCTTTTTATAGGTAATATCATAATCATAGCCCATGAGATTAGAGATCCATTTTTATTGTTTGGGAGTAGCAACCTACTACTCCAAGAAGTATTTAAGAATTTGGTGATCAATTTTAATGGAGAAATGCTACACAATTATATAAGACCACCAATGAGTAATTTCATGTATAATTGCAAGCATCTCCTTAGAATTAGTTTATTTTTTGATATTTTTTCTTGAAAGCACTTTACTAGTGAAGGCCACAAGACACACTTCCTGCATCAGCACAACTCCAATTCCATTGTTAAAAGCATCACTTTCAATTACAAAGGACTTGGAAAAATCAAGCATTGCTAAGATGAGAGTGGTTGTCATAGCATGATTCAATAAAGAAAAGTCTTCTCAGTTGGACCTATCCAAGTAAAATAAAACTTCTTTCACATGGTAGTTAGAGGAGCATCAATTTTGCCACAGTTGCAGAGGAATTTGCAATAATACCTTGTGAGTCCCAAAAATCCATAATATCCTTTAGAGTGCAAGGTTTCAACCATTATTGAATGGCTTGGATCTTCTTAGGATTAAATTTAACTCCATCCTAGGTGACAATGTGTCTCAAATACTCTAATTTAGTCAACCCAAAAGAGCACTTGGACCTATTAGCATAAATTTGATGTACCAAAAGTTGTATATTTTGGTCCACATGGATGATGTGCTCTTTCTGAGAATGACTATAAACCAAGATATCATCAAAGAAAACTAAAATGAATTTATGAAGAAATGTACAAAAAATGTTGTTCATGAGGCTTTAAAATATGGAAGGTGCATTGGTCAAGATAAATGACATAACCAAGAATTCATAATGACCCTCATGAGTATGGAATGTTGTTTTGGGGATATCTTCATACTTGAGCTTGATCTGATGGTACCTATATCACTCCAAATTTTTCACACCCTTTACCTTCAGGCTATAGGATCCGTGCTCGAAAGGGGGATGTGAAAAGGATGGTGCGGTACCTCGGACTGAGAGGCCTTACGAAGGTCCCGCCTCTCGGGGGAGGTGTATTATGATAATTTTTCGACGGATGGTGGGTTCACTAGGAAACATTTAATGGCAGTTTCCATGCCTAGGTTGGGAATGTGTTTGATGTGTTCATTTTTAGCCTTAAGCATTCAAGTCCTAGGTTTGGCCAAAATGCGTCTAAGCTATTCTATATGAAGATGCAGATTAAATGAATACAAAAGACAGAATTAAGACAAAAATAGAGAAATTAAGCAATATTAAAAGAAAATACCTGATTCGGATGTCTGATGAAGATTCTAATTCTTGAAGCAGTTAGGATCGTCTGGAATTCGATAGAATCGTCTGAGATCTGACGAATTCATCAAACAAATTCGTCAGAGACCTACAAACAAAAAAATGGGTGCAAAACACAGAAAATGCAACTATTCTAACAGAGGGAAATAGTGTAAAATAACAACAATAACATTAACATGATAATAATGAACAAAATACAAGTGTACTACGATGATTTAATGGCAATTGATGACTTAATTGTGCATTTAAAGCTACATGGGTGAACTCCAAAATGCAAGATAGCATAAAATAATAAATAAATTAGCTAATTACAACATAAAACAACAGATTGAAAGATGAAGAAATGCAAACTTTAGGCACTGATTGCCTCAATGTTGACTGCAGTCAAAATCATCTCGCATTGGTATGAAATCGTCTCTGATTCGACAGGATCGCCTCCGATCTGAACAGGATCGTCTGCGATGATGTAAGCTTGCTTCGGCTGAAAAATGCTAAGGTACCTACAACAAAAATTGTATAGAACTAATGCAAATAGAAATTTGGGATGTCTTAATGCGTATGAAGTCGAGTTATAGGGAATTTCAGCCAGGGGGGTGCTAAGGGGAGGGCTTAATATTAAATAGGATTAGGAGGGAGGTTAGGAGGTTGGATATCATCCCTATTTGGGAGATCTCCAACGGGGGAGGGTCTCTAATGGCGCAGACACGCTTTTGCCTAGATTAGAGACCCGTTGGAATAGAGACTAATTGTGAAAAATTAGTTTTGGGACAATATCATCTGGACGTCCTAGTCTAGACGAAATTGTCTGATCTAAGGCGATATCGTTTGATCGGCGACAATATCGTCAAACAGTCAAAACAAACTCTAAAAATGGCACGAGAAAGGAGGAAACAGATTACATGACGGTTTGGGAGCAGTTTGGGAGGTTAAAATTTGAATTTGAATTATTTACTACAGTAAATGTAATTATTAAGATTTCATTGTGCCAATGCTAGGGTGCTACATTTTACCCCCTCTTTAGCAATTTTTTTGAAGAAAATGCGTTAAAGATGAGTTCTTCTTGATCTACGAGAAAGCAAAAATTATTCCCATTTTTAGGCGACGATTCTTGGTCGAATCGTATGACAGCTTACTATGGTGCCCCCTCCGTGTTTTTACCCAAATCGAACGTTTGAGGTAAAAACACGAAAAAGCAAAATTTTAAAATGTTTTTAATTGTGTTTTGAATAAAATTAAGAAAAATAGGGTAAAACCCTAATTCATTTTTACTGTTCATTTTTTGGTTTTAGAGCTTTGCAAGCAAAAATGGTGGAGATGGCGCATAGATCGATAGAGGTCCGATGCGGGCTACGGGTAAGAGTCTAAACTTAGCTTAGAATGTTTTAAATTGAATTTACATGCTTTTTAGATGAATTTTGATCAATTTTTTAGCATCATGGCCATTTTTGGGTCGTCGATGTCATCGGGATGAAATCGTCCTGATTTTGACGAAATTGTCTCAAGTTTGTCGATTTCGTCGAAGGGCAAAATCGGTGAAAGGGAGACGATTTCTTCAAATTAGGGATGATTTCGGCTTGCAAAATTGGAGATGATTGTGCTCAAATTTGGGACGATATCGTCCAATAGTGGATGATATCATCATTTGTATAAAATTGAACTTATTTTAACTTGCATTTTTAATTAATGAGTGTTATTAATGATTGTTATTGTTTTGTTGTTGTTGTTTATGTTGCAAAGAGGTTTGCTAAAGAGCAGAGAATGGAAATATGGTGGGTTGAGAGATGATTTGGCCACTCTAACATAGGCATAGTGGGATCATCTGGCTCAAGCCATCTTACAGCATGTGGCAGAGATGCCACAAGTGTCTACAGACATGGGGCTACTGACAGCCCTAGCAGAGAGGTGGTATCCGGGTTCTTCTTGTTTTTGGCTACCTACAGGGGAGATGACTCCCACATTGGAGGATGTATGGAGGATTCTGAGAATCCCCATACAAGGACGGTTGATCACTCCTACGACCAATCAGGGCCATGCTATGATGCGGTTGTGTGGTGACCCGAGCTTCACCCTAGAGAAGGGCAGAGTGAACATCGAGGCACTATGTCAGATGCCTAGGGCATCTAGACTCACATAGGTTTTGGTCGGAGTGGTGGGTGGACTTCTGCTGTGCCACCAGAGTGGGTGTAGGGTACCATGGATGCTAGTAGATGTGATCTGCGACATGCAGGATCATGGTTATAGGTTCTCTTGGGGCAGCTTTGTTCTATGCCGGCTATATAGGATCCTATATGGGGTCGTGTACAAGGGCGGTCGATTTCTAGTTATGACATCGCTCCTACAGGTTTGGTGATGGGAGCACATTGCAGTGCGAAGGACGATAGGGCTTCCTTTGATAGGGATTGATGGGGAGAGGCCCCGAGTTTTCTACTGGTGGCTTCGGAGAGGGTCACAGTGGCGTATTGACCTACCGATGTCCTGGAGACTACTGGATGACCTTGTTCTAGACCAGATCACCTGGAGGCCATGGCGAGAGCACCCAGGGTGGGCCGAGGATGGACAGGAGTTAGCTCGCATTAGGCAAGTTTTTTGGCTATGGATGGAGAGGGGAGAGGTGGAGCTCCACCGCTACGACCAAGTTTTGCGACAGTTTGGTCTATACCAGGGGATACCATCTCTTAGGGATTACAAGTTTTATCAGACTTTCTAGGATAACACCACAGTGAGCGGGGCTCCAGACATGTAGTGCTTCTAGAGTCAGGACTCGAATGATGCCCCCATTCAGCCAATGGATGGGGACGACGCAGGGGTAGTTTATGGCTACGATGCTTGGTACGTAGGCATCCGCCCTCCTTGGATGACGAGGGCTTAGGGTCTAATTCATGCAGTTGTATGTTGGATATGGAGGCAGCGCCAAGCGACTATGGAGGTGGCCTAGGGTCACGGTGAGAGAGAGCAAAGGAGGCCACAAGCGTAGGAGAGGTCATGACAGTGGGAGAGGAGGGCGGAGAGACCCTCTTCTCCATAGAGAGAGAGGCCACCATTTCCCGATAAGGGCAAGGGTGTTGACACTGGGGAGAGTAGTGAGACAGCGACTCTTCGAGTGGAGACAGTCCATATTTAGGCACAGGTGCAGACCCTACAGGAGGAGGCTGCATGACACCGAGCTGAGGTGACATAGCTCAAAGACGAGATTGCACGCCTCAGAGCACGAGGCGGAGGGGCAAGCACTGGGGAACTGGCATGCGCTATTGCCCAAATCACTTTCTATCAGACATTATACTATCAAATGGTGCCAAAGGAGGATAGATTACCATTTTTGACTAACATCACAGATCCGATCAAGATCGGGTCATCGAGGACTTCGTCCCGATCGACGACTAGGACTCGTAGTATCACTCATACTGCGATGGGGCCACCTCGTCCACCTCAGGGCAGGGGAGGAGATGAGGCTGAGAGCTCGAGGGGTTCTCGAGGCTAGACTACTGCACGACATTGTACAGATTGATATATAGTTTTTATTATTTTTTGATAGAGGATTGAGTATGCCAAGGTAGATATTGTGGCATACCAATCCCATGTTGAGATGATGTATATATTGTTGATATATATATGAGATGAGATATATTTTGATCATATGACTTGTGTCTTATGTATTTTTATGATGTTTATGTGTTTGATTGATTGATTCGATGATTGGATTGAGGATTCATGTAATTATGTCGTTGGAAATATTATAATTTTGATGTCATGCTGTAAGATTTTAAATGAAATATTCATAGTTTTATTGCATAGTTGATTTTTAATAAACAAAAAATATGAAGATGAGGACTTGCGCTAAGCATAAAATTCCAATTTTGGTTTTGGAACTATACCATCGTCGCGAAAGTCAATAATATATATATGTTTTGATTGTATGGTTTTGAAAGAAATTTTGATGTTTCTATTATGCATGTAGTTGTCTTTAGACTAAACAACTGTACTTTAAAGAAGAAAATGAATTATTCCAAACAATTTGCAAAAAAAATATTTCAAAGTATCTTAAAGACAAAAGTTAGATTTATAAGGAATCCCATGTGCATATGTGAGTTCATTTTCAATCTTGATTTATCAGAATGATACACAAAATCTCTCAAATATAAAATGTGTGTGCAATTGCTATGTTCATTTACCATTTTTGAGCAAGATAATATGATACAAGTGATTTGAATGAACCAAATAAGTGTTCATTAACCATGATGTAGATGCATATAACCATACTAGACTACTATGTAAGTCGGATTATCAAGAGCTAGCTAATCCATAAGCAGACATAGGTCTGTACAAAAGAAGGTCGCTAATGTGATAGACATATCGCCATGCTAGGAGTTACCCAAGGCCAAGCAGGTTGGGCACAAACCACCTGTTATGGGGCTTACCTCACAGTTTTCGAATAATTGAGAATTCCAGGGATTCAAGCTCATCAACCCTTCTTTTTTTTTCAAAGGGTAGGGAAAGGGATTTTATTGCTTTTGCTTTTGCTTTCTTTTGTTTTTATTTTGCTTTTCTTTCTTTTGTATTTTTGCTTGATTTTTGAGATAATGCTTGAAACATTGCTGTAATGATATAAAATAACATTTTTTTTTTTCTCTTTTTCTTGAACTTTGCCTTTTGTTCTATACTAGGGATACTTGCTCAGATTAGCTGTAGAGCAAGGGATTTTTATTCTGGGTAGGGGTGAGCTTGTCCTTTTGCCAATTCTCAAAGATTCTAGACCATGTGCATGATAGGATAGCAGGGGAAACTTTTTGCTTAGGAAACCATTTCTACTATGTAGCATCATATCGAATGTGCAAATGAAATCATTTTAATGTGAAGAGATATACTTGGTTCAAGTAAATAACAAGATCAGTTCTCTATGCTCAAAAATTTATTTAATTGAATTTTGTGAACTTTGATATAAGAGAGATTAGTAATCATGCCAGATAAAATCAAGATATTTATTTTTGTGTTTGTGAAAGTGAGGGATTCCAAATAAATGCTAATTTATCCAAAATAATTTGAAACATATAACTACAACATTTGTAAGAATATATATATAGATAGATACTTTTTGAGAAGTTTTGAGAATGTTGACTCTCTCTTTCTTCTTTATATTGTTTTGGTTTCGAAAGAGTCAAGAATATTGTTGTTTTTATTGTTATTATTTTTGTTTTTTTTTGAAAAAAATAACAAGTGCCATAAATAAATACAATAAGTAGTTTTGAAAATTTTGATGATTATGAATGTTTTTGGTGTTTTTGAATTTATAAATTGAAAGAAATACAAAATAATGATTTTGAAATATTTTAAACAAATATATACAAGGATGAAATGACCAAATTTATACATAGTAACGTTTAAGATGCAAAATGTTCATGGGTTCTTTAAGTTCTTTACCATCTAAGGTAGATAATTTGTATGCTCCTGATTCAAATTTAGCAGTGATAATGTATGGTCCAATCCAGTTGGGCTCAAATTTACCTTTAAGGTTTTTAGTTGCATCAGTATTTTTTTTTTGAAGATTTTGAGGATTTTGATTTTTTTGTATTTTGATTTTAATTTATGAATTGAAATTGGTGGTATATACAAGATGATCTATGCACACTATACAAGGTTATTTGAGTATAGCATGTCTAAGGTTGCTTCAAAATCAAAGGAGGTTTTGAAGGATAATCCGGTTGAGGTGAAGGTAAGAATAGAAGGTGATGAATAAAAGGTAGTGATAACAAAAGCTTTGTTATAATGTAGAATAATGTAGCAAAATATTTGACTTTTATATGTGTAAAATTGATCATGTTACAAAATAAAATGTAAGAAGGATAAGAAAGTTCTTCATTCTTATCACTATATTCCCAGTCTTGATAAGATAGAGAAAGTATATGTGAGAGATATGCATGAATGTTATTTTATAAACAAGGATGATCATATATGGATTAAGAAAAGTGATGGATAGAAGATAATTGTGATAATAAAGAATGTATAGAACTTGATGTTTCAACCGTTAAATATCCTTCAAATGGTGTTGGGTCATTATGTATGGTGACAATTTTATTTGTAATTTCAAACTTCAAACATTGGTGAAGAGTGGAAGGGAAAACCCTCATCGTATGAATCTAAGGACTTCTGAGAAATAGGTTGTAAGGTGAAGGACAATATCCTACATAGAATAAAATATCCAGGATCTTGGATCCAATATTAAGGGGAATAATTATAGTACCTTGAGCTTCTTGAATTTCATTGTTAAAATATTTTATAATAACATTTGATTCATTAAGATCTTCTTCCTTTATTTTGAGTTTTTGGAATAATTGATAAGTGCATAAATTAAGAGAGGAGTCATTATCTACCATGAAAGTTCTAACAAGTGTTTCTTTACTAGATCCTATAATGTAAAGATAGGAGTCTTCTTGTGGAGTAGAGGAAGGAATATCCTCATAATAGAATGAAATATGGTTAACCTCAAGAGGGTTTATACCATTAATTATGTTCTTAGAGAAAATATGATGAGGAACAAATTGTTGGCTAGGTATTTTGAACAAAATTTCCTTGTGATAAATTTGTAATACTTATAAAAGGGATATATTTGCTTGAGGATTAATCACTTGTTGTTGGCTATCAAAGGGGATTTCAGATTGAAATTTTGATTTTAAATATGAGCTTTCTATGATTACATTCCATTTTGGATCATTCTCTAGAGCCAAAGATAGTTTTGAAAGTTGGTCAAATGAGGAATCCATATCTTGAATATCAGATTGAGTTGATTGAACTTGAGGTTGCTCATTTGTAGTTTTTGTTACAATATTAGTAATATCATCATGATGGGACACATTAACATGCAATATTTGATTGGTTTCTTGTTGTTGATAATTGAATAGGGGTTCTTGGGAGATCCCCATGTCTTGATTGATTATTGGTATTTTTTGTGTAGGAGTTTGATTGTTTACTGGAGGTTTATCATCAGTTGTAGATTGTAATTCCTTTATATTAAAAAGACCCTTATCAATAAAATCTTGAATTGCACATCTTAAATCTTTACAATTTTGTGTCATATGTCCATCTACTCTATGATATTCACAATGTAGCTCAAGTTTAAACCAATCTGTTGTGGTATCAGGTTGTCTTATGGAAGGTAGTTCAACCTTATTTGTGTCAAGTAAATACTTGAGAATTATATCCATTGGTTGATTGAGCTTTGTAAATGTACGTGATGAAGGTTTTCGAGAGGTTTTTGATATGTGCCTTAGGATTTTAGTCATAAAAGGGCTTAATGGTTTCTCACCTCTACTTTCTTTATTATGGGTAGAATGATGACAGGAAGATTGCGATGTAGGAGGTGAGTGCATGGTAGAATTGGAAGAATAAGTATTTTCTTGTTGAAATGAATGTGTTGTATTGAAAGAAGAATATTGAAATAGTGGTGGAGGATTATATGTGGATTGATAGACATAATATGGATATATGGGAGAATAGATAATATCGTTATGAAGAGGATTGGAAAAGGGATTGTCCTATTGGGTTATGGATGAAAAATGAGAAAAGTGTGATGGAGGTGGTGTTGAATAGAGATGAGGTTGGTCATAATCAACAAATGTATTTGGCTGAATTCTTCCAACATTACTAATGGGTTCATATTTATTTGAGTAAAACCTCATGATCTCTTTAGTACTTCTAAAAGTAATATTTAGCATCTACTATTTAGAATTGAATCTAAAACATGCAAACTTGAACTGATGATTTTGTGACTTTTTCTTGTATACATATATATTTTTTTGTTTTTTTTTTTTTGTTTTTGTTTTCAAAAGGTTTAAAATGCATTCACGTTGGGTTCACCAAAATGTATCGCTCCAAATTTTTCACACCCTTACCTTCAGGCTATAGGATCCGTGACCGAAAGGGGGATGTGAAAAGGATGGCACGGTACCTCGGACTGAGAGGCCTTGCGAAGGTCCCGCCTCTTGGGGGAGGTGTATTATGATGATTTTTCAACGGATGGTGGGTTCACCATGAAACATTTAATGGCAGTTTCCATGCCTAGGTTGGGAATGTGTTTGATGTGTTCATTTTTAGCCTTAAGCATTCAAGTCCTAGGTTTGGCCAAAATGCGTCTAAGCTATTCTATATGAAGATGCAGATTAAATGAATACAAAAAACAAAATTAAGACAAAAAATAGAGAAATTAAGCAATATTAAAAGAAAATACTTGATCCAGATGTCTGATGAAGATTCTAATTCTTGAAGCAGTCAGGATCGTCTGGAATTCGACAGAATCATCTAAGATTTGATAGGATCATCTGAGATCTGACGAATTCGTCAAACAAATTCGTCAAAGACCTACAAATAGAAAAATGGGTGCAAAACACAGAAAATGCAACTATTCTAACAGAGGGAAATAGTGTAAAATAACAGCAATAACATTAACATGATAATAATGAACAAAATATGAGTGTACTACGATGATTTAATGGCAATTGATGACTTAATTATGCATTTAAAGCTACATGGGTGAACTCCAAAATGTAAGATAGCATAAAATAATAAATAAATTAGCTAATTACAGCATAAAACAACAGATTGAAAGATGAAGAAATGCAAACTTTAGGCACTGATTTCCTCAATGTTGATTGCAGTAGAAATCGTCTCGCATTGGTACGAAATCGTCTCTGATTTGACAGGATCGCCTTTGATTTGAATAGGATCATCTGCGACAATGTAAGCTTGCTCCGACTGAAAAATGCTAAGGTACCTGCAACAAAAATTGTATAGAACTAATGCAAATAGAAATTTGGGATGTCTTAATGCATATGAAGTTGAGTTACAGGGAATTTCAGCCAGGGGGGTGCTAAGGGGAGGGCTTAGGATTAAATAGGCTTAGGAGGGAGGTTAGGAGGTTGGCGATCATCCCTATTTGGGAGATCTCCAACGGGGGAGGGTCTCTAACGATAGAGACATGCTTATGCCCGAATTAGAGACCCGTTGGAACAAAGACTAATTGTGAAAAATCAGTTTTGGGACAATATCGTTTGGATGTCCTAGTCTAGACGAAATTGTCCGATCTGAGGCGATATCGTCTGATCGGCGATGATATCATCAAACGGTCAAAACAAACTCTAAAAATGGCATGAGAAAGGAGGAAATAGATTACACGATGGTTTGGGAGAGGTTTGGGAGGTTAAAATTTGAATTTGAATTATTTACTAGAGTAAATGTAATTATTAAGATTTCACTGTGCCAATTTTAGGGTGCTACAGTACCCTAAGCAAAGATCTAATTTAAAGAAAAATATAGTCCCATGCAAATCATCCAATAATTCATCCACCATCAAGATAGGAATTTTATCCTTAATGGTGAGCTTATTGAGCTCAAAAAAATCTATACATAATTTATATGACCTATATTTCTTTTGAACCAATAAGATAGGAGAAGAGTAAAGTTTGTTACTAGGTTGAATGGCTCTAGATTTTAACAACTCATATAGTAACTTTTTTATTTTTTACTTAAGGGCATGACGGTATTGGTATAGCCTAATGTTAGGTGGTACACTACTAGGTACCAATGGAATGGCATGGTCATGGGAGCGACATGGTGGTAAGTTTAATGGTTTGACAAAAATTGCATTGTGCTATGTCAAAAAATATTGTAAGTCTTCTAGAATTTGGTCCACCTCTAAAGTAGTTGGTTAAATTGCAAATATATAAACAATAACCCCACAATATTTTTTTTAATAACTTCTCCATACGGTTTGAGCTAATAATCTAAGAAGACCCTACCTGTGAACCATGAAGAATGTAAGACCTTCCATTCTATGAAAACTGCATCTATAACTCTGCAAAATTCCATGTGATCATTACCAACATACCTAACCATTGAGATATCAATACAATATCACATCCCCCTAATTAAAGAGCAAACATATCTATTTGGGCTCATAATCCCCTATTTTCAATCTAACATTGTGTTATTTACCTTTGCAAGGAAAATTCGCTCCATTGGATACCATAACCTCAAAGGAATTACATGTTTGTATGTAACAATTGGCCTACTTAGAAAATTAGGGATCAATAAAGTTATATGTGCTTTCAAAATAAATAAGGATTGTAAGATGTTGGCTTTTCAAACATCCCATAACTTTCATGGTTTGTGTAGTAGTAATCCCTACAAGAGAATAGTTATAAAATTTTGCCTATGGTTCTTCGTTCTTCTGTTGGTTATGCTTTGTCATACTTTTTTTACTGTTGATAGGATCTTCTACATCTATTAGAAACAACTTATTTTGGTCACACCTATGTCCTTGAACATATTTTTCATCATAATTGTAGCACAAACCTTGAGCACATCGAGCATCCATTTCCTCGGTTATCAAGTTTTTGTGGATATAATTTTATTTTCATTATTGGTTGGGAACTTGGGAGGAAAGGAGGATTTAGTTTATGGAAATTTAGATGTCCTCCTTTGAGCTAATAATTTTTATTTGGCCAACTGTACCAAGCTTGTGGCCTACATCATTGTTTTTGGTTTGAACATATTGACCTCAACCTAGATATCATCCTTCAACCCATTGATAAAAAACTCATAAAAAACCATTCATTCAATCCTTTGGTTTTGTTCGCCAATTTTTCAAATTGGGTCTGGTAGTCTCAAAATATAGAGGTTTGCATTAACTTGGTCAGTTCTCCTTAGAAGTCATCATACTCACTAGGACCAAAGCAAGTGAGTAATTGAGACTCAAAAAATTCCCAAGAGGGATCAAGAATTGTGTGTTATAACCATTGGTACCACTTTAATGCTTCAAATTCCAAGTTAAAATAGGCCATAGTGATCCACAAATATTTAGGTATATTATGAATTTTAAAAAAGTAATCTACATGACATAACCACCCATCTACATCCTTGTCGTTGAACTCACGAAAGTCCAATTTGGGCATCTTAAAGGGAGTATATTTATCAAGGAAATTTTGAAGGTCTTTTTTGTCCTTATGGATGTATTTCCACCAACTAGAAGATTCACTATCACAATGCTCAAATACCTTTGGGTCATCTTTAAATTCTATCTCAAGATCTAAGAAGCGACCTTCAAATTTGGATTTGGAGCATAGATAGTCACCACTCAATTGTTGTTCATCATCCTATACACCACGCATCGAATCGAGAAGTTGAATAAGTTGTAATTTTATTTGCTCTAGGGTTCAAGCCCAATCAATCCTATTTTGGTGTCCATGAGTTCTCCCAACCATTTTGGTGTATTTTGAGCAACCCTGAATGACTTACTAAAAATAGAAGGGTGATTTCAAGAGTTAATATTTATATTATGGAGCTTGAAAAAGTGCTTGTGTACTATATATCAAAATTGTCAGCTCAAAAATATGGTCACAATGAGCTATGTACCCCAACACTAATTTTGGACACCCCAAACCATTTTTTTAAACTATTTTTTTGACGATTCTATTGGTGTGGTCAATTTTTCTCTTGAGGTTGGGTTCAAAAGTTAGGTTTTGTGTTGGCCAACTCTACTCTATTTGTTCTAACTACTAACCACTCCTGACACTGTAATGTCACCTATACTTTAAATACTAACATTGTCCAATGGATCCCTATATTGACACTATCTATTATTTTTGGGTCACTAACAACTCTATAATTATTGACTATTATAGATAAATGTACTATGAATACTAACACTATTTGGTGGTTCCCTCTACTAACACTATCTATTGTGTTTTGGTCATTGCCAATTATGTAATCACTAACTATTTCAAATAACTATTATTTCTAACTAAAGATCCTAAGTCAATTATTACTGAATTAAGACACTTATAGACTCTTCCTTGACTATTTTTGTTTAGTTCCCCAATTCTTTCCTTTGTACATGTAGTTTATTTTGTAGGAATTTTGTGGTTGTAGGGTTTACACAAATAAAAAAAATATAGGTGAATAGAACTAGATATTCTAAGCCAGGGAGTATGCAATATCCATAGGCCCTTTGTTATACTACAATGACAAATGATAGTGCTCAAACCAATATTTTAGGCCACTACTCAAGGAGGATTCTGCACATACCCTTGAGCATACTACCTACCTCTTTGATAGTAAAATATGTTAATCTTTCTGTATGTTGTGTCTAGTGTACTATGGATAATACAAGGCTAAAAAGGATTCCTAAGACTAAAGGTTTGTTAAATCCTAGATGGTCTTCCTAAATACCCAAAGATATGTGGGAGCTTAATTTTGTATGTGGGCGCTATATGAGGCTTGGGTATTGGAGCTTGATCACGCATCACTTCACTAGACACTTTATGGGCTATCTATCTTAGCCAATAATGATAGCTCCACAATAATTTAAAACCATTAACATAGGGTTTCCAACCTACACAACTACTACAAAAAAAGAAAGGATTATATTTTTACTAGTTTTTGCTGATTTTTCTCTTTTTTTTTAAGACAAAGGATAAACAAAAAATAGAAAAAACAATAAAATTATACTTAACAGTCAGAATGGATGGGCAAGAACTCAGTTGTAGTGAAACTCAACCTTAGAAAGCACTCTGATACCACTTGTTAGGAACCTACTATTAAAAATTAACTCACTCACACAACTATTATAAATAAAGCAAAAATTCATGAAATAACAAAATATCATAATATGAAAAGTAAATGTAGAATTAAACAATATCACAATAACATAGAATCACATGTCTCTTTGAGGGAGAAACCTCCTTCAATAATTTCATTAATTTTCAAAAATATACATTCGTTCATGCATCTATGTCTTTCAAAGATACACTTCATGCAACCCTAACCCTAAGCTCGAGATTTGGGTTAAATGCAAAATGCCACTCAAGCTAGAACTTATACTAAATAGCAGCTACATTATTAATAAGGATTACATTAAATGACCCCACTTGTCTATTACCACATACCACTACAAAATATTACCAAATAACATTATAAAGGGGTTTCCATGTTGGAAGTGGGTCATTACAATAATCAATTGAAAATTACAAAATGGTGTTAGGATGGGGTCTTAACTTCTATTTATAGAGTATCATGGGGTAGGGGCATTATTCAACATACACCATAGCTTATAATATTATAAGAGTTAGGTATTACTAGCCCATTATCATATCTAACACCTTCTAAGAAGTAAAGAAATATAAATACAATTTTATATATGTTGGAAAGAAGATAAAAGCATAATTTCTCTTATACTCCATCATAGTGGTCAAATCATTCTAGTAGTGTGGTCTAGATTTCATTAGGAAAATCAATCTAGCATAAAATATAGGCAATAACTAGATCTTGGTATCCATTGTCTACATCATGAGATGAATAGAAGTTGTTTTATTAAATTATACTCAAGAATCTATAATTTAGTTATTTGAGGATATCATCATGATATTTGAAATACTTTCAATGGTAATCATAGATAATGACCTGGCCATAGTAGATTCTATACTAATTCAATTTGATTTCTAGCATGGCATAGTCATGAAAATTCCTTGAACTAGTATCCTTAAGGTAATAGTCTAGCCAAATCAACAAACAACAACATGGTCTAGATTCTTAGGAGAACCATAGAAAATTTCTCTCACAAATATTGGTATACTCAATTAAGAAATGTACTTTGGGTAGATAATGTGACTCTAAAATCATCTATTAGTAATTTCCTATATAAGCTACTATTGAAAAAGGAATCAATTTTAGGTGTCAACTTTGAACTACCATCACTACAACTTATAAGATAATTAGAACTAGAAGATATTACTATAGATCCTATGAAGGTAAACACTAAATAATATTTAATTTCTAGAGAAGAAAATAAATAAGGATTTTAAAAGTTTCAGTGGCCATTAAACTACCACCTAGCACTAGCTTTATAAGAAAGTGGTCCAAGTTGAATTAATGGTTAGAGACTTGGTGCTCAAGTGGGATGAAAATTAGGCAAAACCAGGTAAACCTATCAAGTTTGATTATTTATGAAGTGGTCCATATTAAATAACTAAGATTTAAGTGGTAAATACATATGAATTGATGATGTTTTATGGTTGAAGCTTTTTCCATTTTTATAAATCGGAAACATCTCATGTGTCCATAGTCAAAATGAGCCTAAATCCTCAGTTGCACAATATGTAAATACTTTTTACTTATTTATTTTTCTACTTATTTCCTTTCCATTACTATTTTTAAAAATGGTCAAGGTGAAATTCCTCATGGACACCTTAGTCAAGCCCATTTCCCTTCATCCTAATAGATCCCTCAAAAATTTAGATCAAATTAACTCAACCTAGATAATTATAGAAAATAAATCGAGAAATTGGATGTCCTACAACCCACAAATCTCCCAAATGATGCACCATAAATTCATTGAATACGTGACCTAAATATAGTAAGTAGGGGTAACATTTCCATGATATTAACCTTAGTGACAAATATCAACTAGAATGATCAGCTAGTGGCCAATAAGAAGCCAAATAAGAGGAGCATGTTAGAGGGATGATTTTTAACTATCGTAGCCATGTGGCCTAAAGATAAATTTTCACTGATTAATAGACTATGGGAGAAGTGTGATGAAAATCAAGCAAAATGTAAATCATAAGATAAAGTGTCATGTCTGTTACTAACATGTTCATTTAAGAAAAATAAATTTACATTTAAAAAATTATTTCATGTATGCAAATCACTAGAATAGTTAAACATAAAGAGAAGTGGCATATACCAATAAGTGGTCGGGATAATTGTGTAGTTATATCTAGAAAGACCCTAACAAACAATTCAATTAACTCATGGTAATAGATTAATGGAAATAATGACTTAATCAAGATATGCATAAGAAGTTAAAGTAAGAAAGCCCATTAAAAAGAAAGTGTTCATAATTATTGCTCATATTGCATGCTCATAGTACAATCAAGTTGGGTAATAGAGAAGCTCAACATCCAAAAATAATTTCATGACCATATTATGAATATGAATTTTACCTATGTATTAGAATTGTAAGAACATACCCATGATTATATATATGCAAAAATATGTCAAGACAATTATGAGTTTAGTAACCAAGAAACATTTCTATTAAGTAGGGGAATGAAGCAAGGGTAAATTACCTATTTTTTAGCCAAATACAATAACATAAATAAAGAGGTATAAATTGAAGAAAATAATTACAAGTCCCTAAGTCAAAATGTCAGGTTGTTAGCCATGGTTCATGAAAACCTATGAAATAATTTTATAAACCTAGCTTTGAATGGTTGCTTAGTAGTAAATTTATCATAAAATGTTAGAAGAAGCAAACTTGTTGAAGAAAAGAAAGGAGTATTTTGAAATACATCTAATTCCTACCCCAACTTAGCTTGTCAATGATGAATGGCTAAATATTGATCTATAATAAAGACACAAAAAATTGCTAATTTCACCTTGATCATCAACCAATTAGTTGGTGAGGGGAAGAAAATAAAAGAATAAATAAAATTAGTTAAGTATTAAGAGGCATCAATTCATTGATGCTGATCAAGTGAAAGTAGAGTTGTTTCATTCAATAGTTGATGGTGGCTAACATAACTCATTGATTTATTGATTTTAAGGGTATCATTTAACAAGAACCCTTGATTCATTAAATTAAAATCTCAAGAATCTAATCCACTAAATATTTGGGGATATTAAATTAATGTATCAATATGTTGACTAGAGTGTAAGATATTTTTTATTCACTATAAAGGGGTAAGATCATTTATTTGTTAATAAAAAATACAATTAGAAGTTTGAAAATAACATCTTTTTCAAAGAAAAGAATTGAACATTTATGTAGTAGCAAGTAGTAGTTCTATGTCTAAGGTCATCCCAATGAGAATCCATAATTTCATTAATCCTTTAATTACAGATACTATAGTTGGACCATATAAGGAAGCATGAGGTTCATAAAGAATAGGAACAACATAAATTGATGCAAGATCATCTTTAGCTAGCCCCTGTATTGCAATCCCAAGGAAAAAATAGAAGACCAATAAAATAACCCTTAATGCTCTAAATTTTAAACATTTTATAACATTTTAGATGATAAATTTACCTATCACCTATACATAAGGGGAGTGGAAAATCATCAAAGGGCCTCTTAGGGGATCCATCATGATGCTTCCCAATATTTTCTCACCTCAACGATAGGAGTATTTTATGAAATTAATTCTAGTGTTTAGTAGATTAGCTAGAGAACACCTACATTTCTTCAAAAAAAATCCTTTGAAAAAGCTTCATCTTAGTCTAGTCCTCTGCTAGGTACAAATGCATAGAGCAATGCAACAAGAAATACCTAATAAATTAAAAATATATATATTTTGATGATAAATGAAAGATGAATTTTCTTTTGATAGTAGGGGATCAAGAGGATTATGTAACAAATAAGCATAATGTAACTATATGTAATTTTACTTTCAATAATATGCAAGATCTAGTCAGTCCCATAATTATTAATGCTAACTAGTTTCTTTCTTTTCTCTTTTGTATTTAATGAGTAAATAAAAAATGAAAAATAAAAAAACAACCCTAAAATAGATAATAAATAGTGCTATGGTCTAAATACCTAAAAAAAAATATTGGGATTGGAAAAACTAATTTTTTTACCATAACGGTAAAAACACTATAGTATTATAAAAGCATTATTGATAGAAGCATTGCTAGTCTCATAGAAGTATCATTGATGCTTATCCTTCATAATGAAACTTTTGTTCACCTATAAAATAGATAAAAAATGATGGCTTAGTAGCAAAGGGGTCTAACTAAGATGGAGGAGAATATGTCCTCCCTTGGTTAGCATCAAATCCTTGTTTGGATATTATATATAAATCTATAATATTATGAAAATAAGGACTATGTTCTCAGTGGTAAAAATATCATTGGGTGAGTGATATCATTACCAATACTTTTACTAGTTGAAAGTGCTTTCACTTTCTATGACTATGAACTATTTTTTAAGAATAGAGAACAATAGCATCATTAAAACTACAATTTGATAATGATTTCCTCTGTGTAGACACAAAATGATGCTTAGATGATAAATTTATAATCTTTGTATGTGATGCAATTAGGATCCCAAACTAGAAGATGTAGGGTCCCTGATAGATGACAGTGTGATAGAAATATTGCTTATGCAAAAAGAAAGCTAAATGATTCAAGAAAAAATATGGTGACTAGATGCAAGTATGATGATCAAAAGCAAAGTTAGTAACCTATAAAATCAAAGATTAGAGGGTCGCAATATGAATATTATAATAAGATATAAGAAGGGTAAAGAGTACAACCCCAAGAAAACGTGTAACTCGAATATGCCAATGTTGTTTTTCTTATGCTGACTAAGATTTGAGCTTGCTTGTTCCTTGAGAGCTTGAGATGCTTGAGATCTTTAGATGCTTGAGGGTTTATTTTTTCAATTGGTTATATGGGATTGAAATGGTCTCTACTTTTATTATATCATCATGATGTAATGGTATTACAATAACTTAAATATTATCCATGTATCAATTAGCAAGATTTGAACCTGGGTCTCCTCTTGAAGTTTGAGGAATCTAATCAGTTGACCTAATGCCATTTGATATGGTTGAAATCTTGTTTCCTTCACAAGATATTGAAATAATTTTTACATAAATTTCCCATGCTTAAACATTGATTGCTATGAATTTTGACAGATATTTACTACTTTTAAAAGGTCATGGATTGGGCTCCCCCAAGTTCTAGCTTTACACAAAGCCATGGATCCTTAGGGGATGATTGCATTAAAGATGATAGGACTAGTAGGAGTAATATTTTTAAATAGGATCAAGATGCAATTAATGGATAGAGGAAAATAAATAGAAAATTTTAGGATTTGGATTTTTACTAGGGCTACATATAATACTGATGTGATTAGGTATATTTTTGGTAGGTGGCTTGGAAGGTGCTAATTGTCAAACTTTATATTTTTATATTTGACAGTCAATAGCACTAGAGGCAATAGTGCTAGTCATGTTAATGTTATGATACTTTTTGCCAAGATGGCCATTATTAGTGAAGTTGGATTAAAAAAGATAAAAAATTAAACTATGTGCATAAGTGTTGCCAAGGGCAAAAGCACTGCTATCAAATTTGGTCGCATCCTTGAATGTTTTCTTTTGGAGCAATAAATGATCTTAATTTGGGTATGAAAATAGTTGTTTTTTTTTTATGCATGATTTGTTGACTAATGAAAATATTGGAAAGTTTGGATTATTTGATTATGTGCTTAAACCAAGGTGTATACACTACCAAATATAGATTTAATATAGGTGGGGAAATTTATATAATCACAAGAAGTAGAAATCAAGAGTTGAGATTGGTCCAGATAATAATGTCCTATGTGCTTAATCATCCTAACTCTTTGATACCTCTTCTCAACCATACAATATGGAAAGGCATGTATACACACACTCTAAGTGCTAAAAATTTCTAAAAAGTACACTCTTGTCACAATAAATAGTCAAGAGCATGCTACTACTAGAATATCCTTCTATCAATTAATTCTTATTTATTGTAGATCTAAATCATTTTCCAAGAAGAAGATATGTTAAATTGATTTCCTCACAGAGAAATTAAGGTATTTGGAGCATATTAAAAATTATTAATTTCTCCTATTTATCAAAATATTCAAAGGTTTCATCAGAACCAAAAGGAAAAATTGGAGTCATAATTTGTGGAGTACAAATGGTAGGGAGAAAATGTATCCAAGGATTCAGAGGTGTCAATTGAAGTGATTTTCATTGAAGTCACATGAGTCTCAAAAGGTGAGAGTGGGAAGGGTAGTGTACGAAATAGAGTTGGAAATAAAAATGGCTAGACTATCTAGGTAATATATTGTGTTTGACCATTGGTCATTAGTAGTTGGAACAGGAAAACTATAATTTTATTGTTTTTTGGTCATATTTTGTTAATTGGTATTATAATATCTCGCTCTATGTAAATATGTTTTAGGACCCTGTATAAAAAACCTATTTTTACTATTATAAAAAAAATTCAAATATTATGTGAAGGAGACCATTCCTAGTGATGTATTCAATTATGAATAAGTCTATGAATGCAACATGGCCTATGTAAGCTTGATGTAGAACTACCAAAATGATAATATCTGAAAGATATATTAAGTGAGATTCATTGCTCACACAATACAACATTAATTGCAAAATTACTAGATTGAGGGCATGTTTAGTTATAATTCATATTTGGTGTGGTTCATCCAATAGAAGATCAATTGGATGTATACATTCAAAGTGAGTCAATTGGGCCCGAGCATGGAATATATTCACATGGTGGACTAGATTAAAGTACCCAATAAGATAGAGATAACATATAGCTATGATTTTTGTATTTACATATATGAACCAATCATGAGAAATATAGTTGCAACATAGATGAGATCATTGTGTATGGTCTGCATGCTTCTAAATGGAGTTTAAGGTACTAGAGGCTAGTGTTTTAAGAGTATCAAATATATCCATAGAACTAGTATTTTATAATCAAATATTGTGAGGCCTCTTTCAAACTAGGGAGATCAATTAGGATTAATTTTTTTTTATCTAGATTCTTAATGGTTATGGTCTATTTCCATCACAAGGGACCACTTGAAATTGTCATAGATCTACTTTGAATTGAATTTTGTTCTTATTGGTGTTTTTAAATTTAGTTTCATTGTAGAGGAGCATATATAATTGTTTTTTATTATCATGCATGGGTCCTTATCAAATAAAAAAATAACTCTTTGTTTAATAGAGGTATCCCCAAATAAAAATTTAACTTTTTATCTATTGAAAACTATATTCATGATAAACATGAAAAATGCATCTGCAAAACTTCATTATGTAAAGAACATAAGTGTGTCATTTTATATTTATTTATTAATACTTACTTAAAATATAGTGGAGTGATACTTGCTGCTTTGATTATAAAAGCTATAAAAATAATAAGTACCATTATAAAAATAGAAAAATGTTAGCTTTGATTTTAATTTCATAAAATAAAAATACCCTTATATTTTTAGTTTCATTTCCAACATATAAAAAAGTTAGTTTATTTTTATATTCTTAATTGATTTATCACTTATGTCTTATTCGAGTTGAAATTGCCTTGCTTTATGATAAAAATATATGAAATGCCTATAAGTATGTTATGACATGCACTTAGGTGTTGCCAAGGTGTTTACTTATGATCATGTTGGAGATTTTTCCTGCATTCCTTGGAATAAGTTTTCCTGCTATAGGAAAAACCAATTGCCTACGAGCAATTACAGGCTTTGTTCGACCTACCTCTTTAACCTAGGAATAAAGTTCTTAATATTTTCTAGATAGACCAAGTTTGGTAAGGAAACCCTTGAGGTGAACTTAAAGTTTCTAACATTTTATGTTCATGCTCTTCCATATTTATGGTGTTGAGTTAAATTTTTTATAAAGTTGACCAAGCTAAAACAATAACAGTTTAATTATGCCTTATGTATGATCGGTGCCTTAATCCTTTGGGCTATTGTAGCAAGATTTAATAACACTTCAGTGAAATAGAAAGAATGGGGAAAAGAAAGAATTGGTGCAATTACATTCATTTGAATATCGTAATAAACATAATAGTTGACCAACGAAAGAAACGTTCATTATACGTTCAAATAATGTAACCCATAATGAAGAAACACACAAATTTGATGACAAAAGTATAACGAGATAAAAGTTCATAATTGTATGAATATGAGAATTGATTACATGAAGAGTTGGCTTGAATTTTCCATTGAAATATTTTAAATATTAATACAATAAAAATTCTCGTTTGAATATCGTAACAAGAACTTTTCACTTTCTCATTCCAGTATAAAGGTCGAGTCTTTAGAGCTCTAGATCAATAGTTTGGAAATAATCTAAGCTTAATGGGAACTTTCCTATCAAAACCTGCACATAAATGGGAAGAATAAGGAATGGAAAAGAAGAAAGACACAAAGGGAATACAATAGCAAAGAACATGGCACTCAAGTATACCTCTTAGAAAAAATATGCTATATCAAAAGCTTGATCCTTTTTTTGGCTGTGGACATCCTTCTTATAGCTACGATGACTCTATAACTGTCAAAATTGCTGCAATATAGACTCTCCACTTGGTGCCATCTCCTACCCTATAATTGGCTGGGTGTTATACAACATGTCATTAGCTATCTCAAAATTAGAATTTATTCTTAATATATCAAAATTTTGCCTAGTCATCATCCATTTGGTCCTTATCGTTTGAATCGACCTTGCGAACTTCTTTACTTATCCTAAAGTGAGCTCATTTTTTACTGACTGCCATCACATATACATGTTACTATGGCCTGGTAATTTTTAGTTGATCATTTCAACTGTTAGGATTGGAAATACTACTAAAAGTGATTACGTTGCTTAAGAGCCAGGGTTTTCTTCAGCTGCATAGGGACTTATTTTGCATCCTAAGTAGGAAGCAATGGTTCATTACAAATATTGGATATGGTATGCCCTTAGAAGTGGTGAAGAAGAAATAGCACTACCATGCTAAGAGATGGAGTTAGACAAAAATAGGTAATTGGAAGTACACAAATTAAGAAAACCACCAACAACATGGTACTTCCATAACTATACTCCATCGGGGTGACACTTCATAACTATATTCCATCGGGGTGTGGGAACTTTCCATGGGTGTTTTTCTATCTGGTTTATAACTCTTGTTTCTTCTACCACTGGTGAACTAGGACCTCTTGAATCATCTTCTTCTTTTTTAGCAACTCACTACTAGCACACTTTGATCCATCTTTGTTTTCTAAAATTTTTATTGGATATTAGAATGGGTGCCTTCCCATATAAAGGATGAGTTGGAGAGAATTGTTTCATTAGATGATTATGGACGATCCAAGTTTTGTTGATGTGAGAATGATTTAGTTTACTTTGAAATGATAATATTACATCGAATCAGTTCTCTATTTGTGTCATTTGTCTCACAAAATATCCTTTGTTCATTCAGTCTATGAGGATTCACTTCATTTCACCTGCTTCATATGTGCGATATGCATATTTTGGTGGATCAAACTTGGTGAGATTTTAGGTTCATTGCATTTTATGTAATCATCACTATGTTTACTTTACTTATCCTACCACCTCACTCTTTATAATGAACCAACCTATTGTGGATTTATTTTCCTTTTTAGTAGGTTTGCATAATTTGACTATTTGATTAAAAATTGTTTAGTTTTGGAATCACTTGATTAGCTTATATTACCTTAACACGTATGTCCATATGGATTTGATATAGAGTCTATGTGTCTACAACTCCTTAATTGGTCGTTGGTCGTATCATAAAATTGAGTGATCTAATGGATTTCTCAAATTGGGGTTTACAAGGTTTGGATTTGACATGGCATTACTTCAGTCGCATGATTGGTCGATTAATGCCTATTGTAGATTTTATATCACATGTGCATCCATTATCATCGATGGTTGGTCAACCAATCAATACTTTAAATGCCTTCATTATGAAGGTTATCAATCGATGATATATTGTGAGTCGATCGAAACCTCTTCATTCATTAATTTGAGACTCGGATGATCAACTTAAATCGTTCATTAGCTTTCATTCGAGGGTATGTGAATCATGATTTAGATCGATTAGTGTTAAATTTCGATTTAGTGGCCTGAAGAACCATTATTCCTATTTACATTAAATCCCATGTTAGCATCTAGGGAGTTTAATATCAAAATGTTGGTGTTCAATTGAATCAATTTTTTTATATGTTTAAATTTAAACTTTGTGCATACCTTTGAATTTTGTTCGGTTGACTTTACCGGATCCATCTTGGTCATCCATCTCATTCGATTACTACTCTTTAACGACTATGATTTGCTCAACCGATGAATTTGGGCCTTTATCCTCTTTCGGTGAATTGGCTTTTCATCTTGTGCATGAGTTTTAGGTTATAAATCATAAAACCTCTTTGGTCAAAACTTTTTGGTTACCTTTTACATATATCACAAAAACCCTTGTAAAGTCTCCAAAAAAATTTGGTTTAGGAAAGGGGCATACGTAGTAATTACACTTATGATTTTACCTCATGGTGGGCTAAATATTTAGGCATTACATCATGTTCTCAATGTATTTAGAATTTTCCTTTACTTTGTTTAGGTCAAAAAATCTTGAACGTTGATATCCACCAGTCGAAAAGAGCTCGAACTACTTCAATTTTTCCATGTGGAACCCTTTGTTCGTCCAAGGAATATTGCTTAAATGGATAGATCAAATTTTATTTAGGGGGTTGACTAGCTTTTTGACCGATAATATTTGGATCACTTTTGTTGACCATTGATCTCTGTTGGATTTTGGTCGATCGATTTGTATCATCAATGGATTTTTGACCGAAAGACCTTTTTGTGCCATGTGGTTGGTGGATCACTTCCTCTTCTTAGATGAACTCTTCCTTGTTTTGCTTATTGAATTTTGGGATTTTTTCTTTGATCGGGTTCTTGGATTTAGCTTTGACCAAAATAATTTTTCATGCCAAATGGATTGGTTGACCTCTTACTCTCTACGGTCGAGTACTAGTGCATGCATTTTTGGGCATTGCTTTGACCATTTTTGGCTGATACCTTAGGATAAATTAATTAATTTTATTGCTAATATCAATGTGCTCAGACTTATTATGTTTGAACTTCTGATATGTTCTCAACCGATTGGTCTACCTTCCCTACCAAATCAGTTGGTCGATCGCTCACCCTATCTTTTCTTCTTATCAATTGAATGGTGGGTCTTTGGTGCTGACTCCATCGACTGATCAATCTATCGATCAACCAATCCCTTATTTTGATCGATCAAAGGACTTATTCATTCAGTTATTTTAATTTCTACTTTTTTGCTATGACCTCTTTTTTGATCGATTGGTCAATCTCTTTTTGGTTTGTTTAGCTTTATTTTGGTTGATAGCCTTTGCTTTGCTTCCAATATTTGGCCTATCGGGATGGTATCTTGTAGATTTAGTGAAATGTGGGCATGGGACCTCTTAAGCTTATTTAAAAGGATTATTTTGCTTCTTAAGGGTGCAAGGTAGTTTTGAAGCTTTTTGCAATTTAGGCCATTTTATGAAGGATGACTAATCATGATGATAGAGTCATTAGAAATGAATGACTTAAGCATTTGAAGGTTTTATTAATATTTGAAACATATAAATCCATTGTTATCTTTTGAGATGCTTTATTGCTTTATAGCTCAAGATTTGAATTGTTCATTAACACATCACAAAATTCATGGACCTCTTAATGACCTTCAAAATTTTGAAATTAGGGGTACATTCATGTTGTATCATTTTTGGCTACAACATAGGCTCTGACTGGGACAAGTGGTGAAAACATGAGGCACTTGAGAACTCCAGAATCTCCGGTTATTAACAAGACTTCAATGAATTGACTTGAAGATTTATTTTCATATAGTAGTTAGAAAAGCAAACACAACCAAAAATGGAATAAAATACTATTCTATTAGTGTAAAACAAAAATGATGTTGCTCTTAATCAATAAAATTAGAGGTTCTAGTCTAAAGCCAAATGAACTTTTGCTTATAAAGGCTAGTTGTCTAGAAATATCTCCAAGGTGGGTTTAGAAAAAATCAATCAAAAATTACTACCACATCAAGCCTGGGCCCAGAGTGTGTGCTTGTGTATTCTTTTTAATTTTCTTGATCAGACAGAATTTCATCAACTTGGAAGGAGTTAGGCCTATTAGTGATTTCACTCTTTAAAGATATTTGCCTTGTCATTGCTCCACTACCAGTCAAGCATTTATAGCTCTAGTGGAGATGACCTTGATCCTTTTTGGACCTGCTCTACTACCAGTAAGGCATCTATAGCCTCGGTAGAGGTTGTCTAGGTAGCCCCAAGCACTTGCTCAATTTGCATTATTAAGATTTTTCTTCTTAGGAAGAATTTTGATGAATTGCAAAGCATTTTAGAGTGTGCTTTCTAGGTTGAGGATCTAGAAGGCTATAGTATTGAGTGTAATTATTTTTTGGCCTAACTTTCTTACCAAAGTTGACTATATTCTCTGACTTCTAGAATAACTTTTAAGGTCATGATAATGTATGGCTTTGGCCTGATGTGTCAGCACTTCCAACTTTCATCTATGGTAGTTCCAACCTTATAAGATGATTACTAAGATCCTTGCTTTGTGAGTTGTCAGATCATCTGTATTTAATCTAGATCCTCCTCTCTTAGGTGACTAAGAACAAGTCTTTAACATGCATGATAGTAAAAAAATAGGGGGAACTAACAACTCCTTAACACTCTAAGGTTATTGAAAACAAGGTGAAAGCACAGAAAATAAAAAATTCTAATTGGAAAACTATCAAAATATTTTTTCTTTATATATTATTGATTTTTTTATTATATATTTTATATTTATATTTTTTTTATTCTCTTCTGGTTCCCCAACAGGGGTGATATAGTTTCAGGTGTTGGCCATTTATTGGGATTTTCATGAGCTCACCTTCTAAGGTCTGCAACCTGTAAGTATTTGGACCAATGACCTAAACTATTTGATAGGGGCCTAACCACTTGGGTTCAAGCTTACCTTTTTCTCCATGTTTTTCATTTTTGGGGTCCCAATAAATGACTATGTCCCCTTCAAAGAATGAAGTTCCTTTGGCTTTCTTGTTAAAAAGTTGCACTATATTTTGGGTTTGTTCTACCATTTTGTTCAATGCATTTCTTCTTTCTTCCTACAAATGTGCAATCTGATCTAACCTCCTTTGTAAAGCATTAGGATTTTCATGATCTTGGAGTAATAAGGATAGGGCTATTCTTTCTGTGTGAGGGGGTAGCAGGGATTTTTCTCCAAATACCATTTCATATGGAGTTTTACCTGTGTTCCTCTTAACAGATAATCTATTTGCCCATAAGGAAAATTTTAATTCACTGTCCCAACCCTTTTTATTTTTACCCAATGATATTTTAATTTTGGTTATTAAATTTTTATTTGATGATTCGGCTAGACCATTGCCCTGGGGGTAATAGTTGGCAGAATGAGAAAGTTCTATTCCATATTTTGCACAGAACTCTATCATTTCAAAGGAGACAAAGTACTTCCCATTATCAGTTACTAATTTCTTTGGGGCTCCAAATCTAGTTAAAATGTTTTCCTCTAAGAAATTTATGACTACCTTAGTTGTTGAATTTCTTAGAGGAGTTGCTTCCACCCATTTAGTAAAATAGTCTATTGCGGTGATGATCCATTTATGTCTGCTTGAGGAATTTGGGTTTATTTCACCAATAAGGTCAATTCCCCATTGTGTGAAAGGTGCTTCTATGATTACTGGCTTGAGAGGCATTGCTGCTAATTTTTTCTTTCCTGCAAACACTTGATAGTTATGACAGCTCCTTACATATTGGTGAACATATTTGAATAAAGAAGGCCAGTAATAACCTGCTCTCATGATCTTATTCATAGTTGCTTTTGGGGCAAAGTGACCCCCATAAAATCCATCATGAAATTCTTCTATTACTTCTAAGGTTTCTTTTTCAAATAAACAGAGCAATAATACCCCATCTGGATGTTTCCAATAGAGTTTACCTTCTTGTGTGTAATATTTCTGTGCTTGTTGTTTGACTGATCTCATTTTATTTGTAGACATGCCTCTAGGGAAGGACAAGGTTTGAAGATACATTAAGATATCATCATACCATTTGCATTCAACATTATTTGTTCTTTTGATATCATGCATATCATCAACTGTGGCGATGTTATGCATGTCTTCCCCTTCTTTGTTGGCCAAATACTTAGCTAGACCTTATCCTCTAATGATTTTCACAACTTTAAATTCTACATCATATTGTAGTAATTTGACCATCCACCTAGCAGGGCTGCCTATTGGTTCTGGTTGGGTGAAAACATCTTTTATAGTAGTGAATGGAATACAACATATAACCTTGTTTGAACCAAAGATACCTTTAAAATATTCCAGTGCCTGAATCACAGCATACGCTTGTTTCTCAATCATTTTGAATCTTAGCTGAGCTCCCTTAAGTCCTGTACTCATGAAGGCTATGGGTCTCTCATTCTTTTCATCATCCTTTTGGGAAAGGACTACAACAATGGTGTGTTCGAAAGCAAATGAGTATATGTTAAAACTCTTTGAGTAGTCAGGATAGTTCAACACTGGGGCAGTGGTTATGGCATCTTTAATTTTTTGAAAAGCTCCAAGGTTCTCCTCCATCCATTTGATGTCAGCATTATTTTTAATCATGTTGTTAATGGGTTGAGCTATCTCAGTGAAATTTGGCACAAACCTTCTTACAAAATTAATTTTACCAAAGAATGATCTGACTCCTTTCAGGTTTTTAGGGGAGGTATCTTGGCAATAGCTTCTACTCTTGAAGGATCAATGCTTATTCCTTTTTTAGATACTATATGACCTAGAAGTTTACCTTGTGTTGCTTTGAATATACATTTTTTGGGTTCAAGGATATTCCATATTCTTTGCATCTAGCAAAAATTATGGCTAGATGTTCAAGATGATCTTCAGGGTTTTTTGAAAACATTGTTATGTCATCTAAATAGACAACAACTATCTTGAACATTAGTCCTTTAAAGGTAAATTCCATGGCCCTTTGGAATGTTGCTCCTGCATTCATTAATCCAAATGGCATTCTCAGGTATTCAAAGGTGCCCCAAGGGGTAGTGAAGGTAGTTTTGTATCTGTCTTTAGGATTTACCTAAATCTAGTTATATCCTAAGAATCCATCCAGTAATGACATTCTAGATGAGCCTACTACAACTTGCAATAATTGTTCCATGTTGGGTAGGGGATAATTATCCTTGAGTGAAATTTTATTCAAATTTTTAAAATCAACACAAAGTCTAATTTCTCCATTTTTCTTCCTTATTGGTACTAAGTTTGCTATCCAGGAAGAAAATCTTACTTTTCTAACTATTTTTGCATCCAATAATTTTTGGACTTCTTTTTGCATGACTGGATGCAAGGTGGGGTTAAATTTCCTCTACTTTTTCCTGAATGGTTTAGCATCTTCTTTGAGGGGAATGATGTGAGTCATGACATCAGTTTTGAACATCTTTAGATCTTCATAACTCCATGTAAAAGATTCTTTATTTTTCTTCAGAAAGCTAATATACTATTCTTTTTCTTCTTTTGGTAAAGCCTTATCAATTTTAACCAATCTGGGCTCCTCTTTTGTTCCAATATTTATGTCATCGACTTCTATTTCTTTGAGGAGTGGTTTGTATGCCTTATCAAAATCATCGAATAGGCTTTCTAAGGAAACTAACCCCTTTGGGATTCTATTTGTTTTAAGTTGAATTACTTCTACTGGTTCTCCAATTATATTTTTCAACTTTTCTTCATCCTCCTCCTCACATAGAACATCTGAATACATATTCTGGAGGGTCATGAAATCTCTAATATCCACATCATCTTGAAACACTTGCAAGTATACAACATTATCAGGTATAGAAGGTTTGTAAACAGAGATAGTTGGAAATATTTCCATATATTTTGTGTCAATTTCTGGGCAGTCTACACCTGAAGCATTGATTGCTAATAGGTCTACAATATGGTTCTGCTCTCTAGGAATGTAAGAAATGTTAAATGCTAGGAATTTATCAATTTTAGCCAAGACTGTAGATTTGTACTATTTTAACCTGGGATGTTTAGTTTGATACTTGCCTTTGACCTATTGTATAATTAATTCTACATCTCCAGTGATAGTCAAGAAATTTATGCCTAGTTCTTTGGCTTTCCTTAGTCCTAACAGTAAGGCTTCATATTCAACAACATTATTAGTGCATGGGAATTCTAATCTGTAAGGGATTCCTAGATAGTTGCCCTTAATGTCTATTAAATTTACACCAACACCTGCTCCTATTTGAGACTTCACCCCATCAAAGGATATGGTCCACATTTCTTGGGTTAGAACTCTAGTAGATTTTGCATCTACTAGTTCTCTGGTTTTAGGATCCATATATTTTGCATCAGGGACTTCTATTAGAAAGGGATTATGCCAGATCGAGTATACCCCCATTTCCTTCTCTTCTACAGAATTGACCAAGTTAACCATAGTGTCATCTGGTCTTACCAGTTCTACTGAGTATTTGTTAAATGGTTCTCTCCTTAGAGTCACATTTTATTTTCCTAAAATAGGGATTGTGGCATAAGATCAATCTAACTGTATGGAACCACCCAACTATTCTGCCCAATGCCTGCTCAAAAGTAATGAGAAGAAAGGGTCCACATCAACTACTACAACATCCATTACTATACCCTTCTTGGGATATTGATCTAAGAAGACCAGTAGGATGGTAATAATTCCTACACAAGGTATCTACCTACTATCCATTACTGACATAAGTGGAGATTCCCTGGTACAAATTAGTCCTAGTTGGTCTGCTATCTATTTGGGCATGATGTTATGGGATGCACCACTATCTAGCATGTAATTGTGGATGACATACCTTTCTCCTTCATCTGAGTTATATCTGAGGGACACATAGAATGGTCTAATAGATGAGGGTGTTCTAGTCTCATAGTTGGAGGGTTTGACTGTATTACAAGACTGTGTTTCTTTTTGTTCAATCAAGCCAAAAGCTCTACAAACCTATTCTCTATATTTTTGGATATTCATTAACTCACCGAAGGTAATGTTAAATTTTTGCTTACTCAGTTTAGAACCAACATCAAACTCTATCTTCTTGACATCTAGTATTTTTGTACATTCCTCATGTGGTAATTGTTCATTTATTTCTACATTTTCAAGAATAGTTTTGTTTTGATTTTTTTCTATTTTTTCTTTATGTGTATTATTATTTACAATAGGTTATCCCCTAGTCTCCTTGTTTGAGATTTTATCAATCCTATTAGGTATAATCTTATTTCTTAAATTTAAGGCATTTGCTTCTAGTTCTTCCACCTCTTGGGCTATTGGGATTAATTTCCCTTGTTTCATTTTATCATACCTAGTTTCTTGTCCTCTTTGCAAGATTTTAGTGTTTTTTGCTACTAGGATTTTAGGGTGGTGATTTGAAGCATATAAATCCATATTTTCCTTGAAAAACCTTTCTCTAGATTCATATTCAAGAGTCCAACATGCATTAATCCTGATGTCCTCTTCTGATTCATCATCTAAGTCTACAGTATTATGCATACCTAGATATATCCCACAACAATATGGGTTATGAGGAGCATCATAGGCCAAACAGTAATAAGGAAAGTTTTCTACGAGATTGATAGTGGGTATAGGATTTGGAACTAAGTCTTGATCTTTCTTAGTTTCTCTCTTCCTCCAACCATTCCCGTTATTCCTATTCCTATTCCCTTCTTCAAAATTGTTGTTACCCTAGTTTCTGTTAAAATTTCTCCTGAATGGTGGCCTATTATCATTTTGTTGTCTATCAACTTGAGGGTGAGAAGATTCACCATTATTTTATTTATTTCTCTCTATCTTGGTGTTGGCAATTTTGGGTACTTTGGGTACATTGCCTTTGCTCAAGTGTATAAGTTGTCATTGATGTCAAGAAGCTCTTGAAGGAATTTGATTTGATGTCAAATAATTTGTTTTGATGAAGGTTACGACATGACGAGTTTCAAAGGTCTTTTGTAAACCCCAAGTTGGGAGGTTTAAAGATTACAGGTGGATGCATTAGTTTAATGCATTTGGGTCCAGGAGGAAGTATTTATTTAAATAATTAAAAACCTTGTTAAGGTTCCTTTTAATTATTTTTAAATAAATATTAATTATTGTTTGCATTGGGTTCTCCTAACCCATGGCGCAAATGTCTTAACTTTGATGGCGCTATGTTCTAAGATTGTGGGCGCTAGCCAAGACCTCCATCGACGTGTTAAACTCCTCCTCGACGTGTTAAACTCCTCGTCGACGTCAAGAGTTTATGGGAAATATGCATATAAATCTCCCATGATGAAGATCAAAGATTATCCCATCCGCATTTTTGAAAAGTGTTGCTCGTTGTGAATTCGTGATCTGATGTTCGATTTCTTCCTCGTTGAGATTTCGTGATCCGTTGTTCGGATATCCGTCGTTCATTTTTGTATCCGTCGTAAGGTTTCATCGTCGTCGTTCACGTCAGAAGACAGGGAGGCCTGTTGTTTATTTTAGCCCTGGTGTAGAAGGTACAAGGGAAACAGAGTGAGGTTTAAACCTCACCGGACGCCTTTGGCGCACCGGTAGCGGCTAGGTTGTTGGCGCGCTACCCGAACGGGAGGTTCCGCGTTCGAATAACGTGAAAGGGTTTTTCTTCGTTGAAGTGGACGCAGCGGGTGGTGTTAGAGTTCGTGCGCAATTTCTCCATAGCACGATTTTTGGTGTTGGCCAAGGTATTTTCGAAATTAATTTTTGCTAGTGTATTTTGCGGATGGAGGAAGTTTATTAGAGAGAAAAATAGCTTAGGAGTTATAAGGAGTTTGAAGCTTGCTTTATTTTGATAAAAGATTCTTTTGAAGGTGTTGTTTGCATTATCTTATTGCATTCTTATGAGAGATAAAGTTTATTGTTGATAAGACTATAAGGGAGAAATAAGGTGTATAAGGGATAAATATTTCTTGTAATGTTGAGAGTGCTTTTGGTTGATTATGGAAATGAAAGCATGATGTTTTAAGGTTAGAATTGCTTCTTGTGTGAAGTTGTGAAACCTTAAGTGGGCAGCTTTGAGATTGACATTAGCTTTCATTAAATTGGTTATAATCAAGCTATTCTTTACTTGGTTAAAGTGTTGGGCTTACTCCTTTGTTGATGATTTGAAAAGTTGTTTTGTGCTATTGAGATTTGAGTTGGTGGATGCTTTTTGTTCAAACAATATTGGAGAGAAAAGGAGTTCTACTTGTTTCCTTTTCTGATGTTGATTGTGAAATGCTTCAAGGTTGTGTTTTGAGTTGAATGGTGTTGATTGAACCTTGTTTGATGAGCATTGTTGTTGAAGCCCTAATTGATGGTGAAAAGAACATGAGTATCATTGTTATGTGATTCTTTGCATAGTTGGCAATTGTTGGGGTTTCATGTTCTTGAAAGAAAGCATTCTATCCTATCCATTTCAGATATTGAGTTGAGTTTTCAGATTTGAGATTGAGATTGAGCTGAGTTGATTTGAGTTGAGTTTTGAGATTGGGAGTTGAGTATAGAACATATTGAGTCTCTAACAATTCTCTTTATGCTTCTATGAGTTTGACAAATCACATTGGGTCTCTAACAATTCACTTTGTGATTTCCTACTAAGAAAGTTTTTCTTGGTGAGCTTGCTGAGTTTTTGGACAGGTTTCGGTGGGGACTTGTGAGCAGTTTTGGACAGGTTTCGGTGGGGACTTGTGAGCAGATTTGGACAGGTCCTAGCAGAGGACTTGTGAGCTGAGTTTGATAGTTCTATCAGGAGAACTTGAGGATAGAGGTGCACTGGTTCTATGAGAAGAACCTGAGGATAGATTTGGCAAGTCTTTGAGAAGGCTTGTATGCAGAGGATTGATTTGTTCAAGAGTTGGACAGATCTGACAGACAGAGGAAGACTTGTACTAGACCGATTGACTGTGTTTGGTACAGGTTGTTGAGCTGCTGTGGACGTGATCATAGAAGGCAGAGGTCTCTTAGGCTAAGCATTGAGGACAGGAGGTCTTCGGTGGAAAGGAGTTCCACGTGTTGGCAAGAGGTAGAGGCAGTTGATCTTCTGAGGGATCATTTCTAGAGTAGAGGGGAAGGTATCTCCTTTGAGCAGAGGCTCATAAATTTTGATTGGGGGAAGGTATCTCCTTTGGGCCGAGGCTCATAAACATTGTAATTGGGAAGGATTCCCAAAGAACTTTGAGATAACTTTTAGAGAAAAGTTTTGTGGACGTAGCCCAACCATTTTGGGTGAACCACGTTAAAAATGGGTCTTCAATGTGTGATGCTTTCTGTCTTGATTAATGTTGTGTTGATGCCACTGCTATCTAAAGTTAAAATTATTAATTGGTTAAGTCTTATACTTGTTCACCCCCCTCTCAGTATAAGTCCATGTTCTTCAATTGGTATCAGAGCAGGTCTCTCCAGAAAGAGCCTAACAGCTTGGAGAAGGATCTATCAGAGGAACATACAGATTCAGAAAGAGATGAAGAGGTTGAGTTCGATCTCAAAGGTGAATTCTTCTTGGCTTTAAGAAAGCTTGAGAAATTTAGGGAAGAGAATTCTGTTCTCAAGCATCAATGTCGGGAAGAAGAGATAGCAAGATCAGAATTGTCTCAAAGTGTTATAGACTTCAAAATTCTAGCTGAAGAAGGGAAGAAGGTTGAACGAGGTTACGACAGAGGCTCTCAAAGGAAAGGAGGCTGATTGCGAGAAACTAGAAGAAGAGGTTATGTCTCTTAGAGTGAAGTTGGAACAGTTGGCTCTGAGACAGAATACTCCGTGTGAAAAGCAAAAGAAGGATGGTATCACCATTCATGAAACAGGGTCTTCGAGCAAGATCAATCTTCATCCTGAAGAGCGGTGGATTCCAGTTGGTCACAAGAAGAACAATCATCCAAGGCATCAAAACAGGTTACATAATACTTTCCATGGCTATTGTTTTTCCTGCAAGAAATTTGGTCACAAAGCTATGCATTGCAATAAGTCTTTGAATAGCCATAGTAAGGAAAATGTTAACTCTTTTGCACCTCTTATGAATAAAAATGTCATGTGTTACAAGTGCAAGAATTTTGGGCATATAGCAAGGATGTGCAGTTTGGATAGATCTAGCCTTGAGTTCACTAAAAAGAGAAATGAGATCAAATCTAAGTCAATGATAGTTCAAACTGCTTTTCATGCTCAAGACAAAGTAGAAAAATGGTATCTTGATAGTGGTTGTTCAAAACATATGACTGGTGAAAAGGAAAAGTTTTTGGTCTTAAAAGAAACAAACGAGAGGAACAATCAATTTTGGAGATAACAGGTCAGCTAAAATCTGTGGTAAAGGGACTCTTAGTTTGGATGGGAAATCCAAAATAGAAAATGTGCTTTATGTAGAAGGCCTAAGACATAATCTTCTAAGTGTGAGTCAACTTTGTGATCAAGGGCACATAGTATCTTTCTTTTCAGATAGATGTGAGATAAGTAAAGAAAAAAATGGAAAACTCATTGCTAGTGCTACAAGGACTCCAAACAATCTTTACATGCTAAGTGAGATAAAAAAGGAAAAGTGTTTTCTAACTCAAGAAGATGAGAGTTGGTTATGGCATAAAATATTGGGGCATTTGAGCTTTGATAATCTTGTCAATATTAGTAACAAGGAAGGAGTTAGAGACTTGCCCAAAATAAAAAGGCCCCATAACATCATTTGCGGTCCTTGTCAACATGGAAAATAGACCAGAACCAGTTTCAAATCAAAAGGGTATACTTCTTCAAAACCATTGGATCTTATTCATACTGATTTATGTGGCCCTACCGGAACTCAGAGCATTCAGGGAGAAAGCTACTTCATGTTGTTTATAGATGATTATTCTAGAATGACTTGGGTTACTTTTCTCAAAGAAAAATCTGAAGCTTTTGAAAAATTTAAAGCTTTCAAAGAAATGATTGAAAATGAGACTGACAAGAGAATCAAATGCTTAAGATCAGATAGAGGAGGAGAGTTCACTTCAAATGAATTTGTGGAATACTGTGAGCAACAAGGAATCAAAAGAGAATATTCAGCAACAAGAACTCCTCAACAAAATGGAGTAGTTGAAAGGAAAAATAGAACTATTGAAAATATGGCTAGAGCTATGTTAAATGAGTCAAAACTTTCAGATGGCTTTTGGAAAGAGGCAATCAATACAATAGTCTACATTATCACCAGGGCCCAACTTAGAGTCAATCATCATAAAACTCCTTATGAGTTGTGGAAAGGAAGACCAGCTACAGTAAAATACTTCAAAGTGTTTGGGAGTAAGTGCTTCATCAGAAGGGAAGATCAGAATTTGGGTAAGTTTGATCCTAGGTGTGATGAGGGAATATTTCTTGGATATTCCAGCAGAAGCAAGGCCTACAGATGCTTCAACAAAAGAACTCATACAGTTGTAGAGAGCATAAATGTAACAGTTGATGAAAAGACAGGGATAAGAGAACCAGTCAAGGAACTCAGTGATGAAATTTGTCAAGAAGAATTCAGAGAGGTTTCGGATGAAGAAGAGGAAAGACAACAACTGCTTCCCAAAACTCCTTCACGATATGTTCAGAAACATCATCCCAAAGATTTGATCATTGGTGATCCAAATAGCAGGCAAACAAGAAGAAGAGTCATTCCTTCACATGATTCTACAAATGTTTCATTATTATCTCAGATTGAGCCAAAATATTTCAGTGAAGCATGTGCAGATAAGTTTTGGGTAAAAGCAATGGATGAAGAGCTAAATCAAATAGAGAAAAGTGAAACTTGGGAATTGGTTCCAAGACCTAAGGACAAGAATGTCATTGGCACAAAATGGATATTCAGAAATAAACTCAATGAGGATGGAAAGATTGTCAGAAACAAAGCTAGGTTAGTCTGCAAAGGTTATGCTCAAGTAGAAGGTGTTGATTTCGAAGAGACGTTTGCTCCTGTTGCTCGTCTTGAAGCTATCAGAATGTTTTTGGCCCTTTCAAGCTTCAAATCATTCAAGGTATATCAAATGGATGTAAAGTCAGCTTTTCTAAATGGGGTGTTGGTAGAAGAAGTCTACATAGAACAGCCGAAGGAGTGTCTCTCTCGAAACAGTCAGACTATGTGTGTAAACTGAAAAAGGCCTTGTATGGGTTAAAGCAAGCACCTAGGGCTTGGTACTCAAGACTTGACAGGTATCTTCATGAGCAAGGCTTCAGGAAAGGTGTGGCAGATAGCAATTTGTATATTAAGAATGAAGATGATGATATGTTGATTATGGTTGTCTATGTTGATGATATTATTTTTGGGGGAAATAATACTCAGATGTGCAAAGTTTTTGCTAACACCATGCAGAAGGAATTTGAGATGTCTATGATTGGAGAGCTGTCATTCTTTTTAGGTCTTCAGATTGCTCAATCAAAATATGGTATATTTCTCTCTCAAGGAAAGTATATCAAAGAAATGTTGAAGAAATTTGGGATGATGGACAACAAACCAATGTGTACTCCAATGATTACAGGGTGCAAGATGAGTAAAGATGATGAATCTCCAGTGGCAGATCAGAGGTTGTACGGATCTATGATTGGTAGTTTATTATATATTACAGCTACCAGACCAGATATCATGCAAGCGGTTGGGTTAGTAGCAAGATTTTGGGCAGCTCCAAAATATTCTCATGTTATAGCAGTTAAGAGGATATTCAGATATCTGAAGGGCACTATGGACTTTGGGCTTTGGTATCCCAAAGGTGATGATTTCACCCTCACAGCTTATACAGATGCAGATTGGGCGGGCGGTATTGATGACAGGAAAAGCACTAGTGGTGGAGCATTCTTTCCGGGAAAGAGTTTGGTTTCTTGGCTAAGTAAGAAACAACCTTCGGTTTCCTTATCTACAGTAGAGGCTGAATACATAGCGACGGTGGTTGGGTGTACACAGGTTTTATGGATGAAAACCACCTTGGAGGATTTCAAAGTCAAGCATAAACAACCCATCTCCATACTTTGTGATAATACAAGTGCCATAAGTATTTCCAAAAATCGGTAATGCACTCAAGGACAAAGCATATTTCCATCAAGTATCACTTTCTAAGGGAGAAAGTGCAAGACAAGCAGGTCAAGGTAGAGTATGTGTCTACTAAAGAGCAGATTGCAGATATCTTCACCAAACCTCTTCCAAGAGATACGTTTGAGTATCTAAGGGAGAAATTGGGAGTTGTACTCCCACCCCAAAATTAATCACCTCATCAGGAGGTGGGGGAGGGACTAAGCTAAGAGGCTCATTCTTAGTCCCGAGCCCCAAAGGTGACCCTTTGCCATTGATGACAAAGGGGGAGAGATATGAGTAAGGGGGAGAGCTTCAAAGTGAAGAGGAGAGCTTCAAGTCAGGGGGAGCAAAACTTCAAAGGAAGATTCTCAGTTGTGGGCACAGTTGGTCGGTTGTTAGCACAGTTGGTTTCAGTTTTGGCTCTTGAGAAGTGTTTTCAGTAAAGGTTTGCCATCAATGACAAAGGGGGAGATTGTTGGCAATTTTGGGTACTTTGGGTACATTGCCTTTGCTCAAGTGTATAAGTTGTCATTGATGTCAAGAAGCTCTTGAAGGAATTTGATTTGATGTCAAATAATTTGTTTTGATGAAGGTTACGACATGAGAGTTTCAAAGGTCTTTTGTAAACCCCAAGTTGGCAGGTTTAAAGATTACAGGTGGATGCATTAGTTTAATGCATTTGGGTCCAGGAGGAAGTATTTATTTAAATAATTAAAAACCTTGTTAAGGTTCCTTTTAATTATTTTTAAATAAATATTAATTTATTGTTTGCATTGGGTTCTCCTAACCCATGGCGCAAATGTCTTAACTTTGATGGCGCTATGTTCTAAGATTGTGGGCGCTAGCCAAGACCTCCGTCGACGTGTTAAACTCCTCATCGACGTGTTAAACTCCTCGTCGACGTCAAGAGTTTATGGGAAATATGCATATAAATCTCCCATGATGAAGATCAAAGATTATCCCATCCACATTTTTGAAAAGTGTTGCTCGTTGTGAATTCATGATCTGATGTTCGATTTCTTCCTCGTTGAGATTTCGTGATCCATTGTTCGGATATCCGTCGTTCATTTTTGTATCCGTCATAAGGTTTCATCATCGTCATTCATGTCAGAAGACAGGGAGGCCTATTGTTTATTTTAGCCCTGGTGTAGAAGGTACAAGGGAAACAGAGTGAGGTTTAAACCTCATCGGACGCCTTTGGCGCACCGGTAGCGGCTAGGCTATTGGCGCGCTACCCGAACGGGAGGTTCCGCGTTCGAATAACGTGAAAGGGTTTTTCTTCATTGAAGTGGACGCAGCGGGTGGTGTTAGAGTTCGTGCGCAATTTCTCCATAGCACGATTTTTGGTGTTGGCCAAGGTATTTTCGAAATTAATTTTTGCTAGTGTATTTTGCGGATGGAGGAAGTTTATTAGAGAGAAAAACAGCTTAGGAGTTATAAGGAGTTTGAAGCTTGCTTTATTTTGATAAAAGATTCTTTTGAAGGTGTTGTTTGCATTATCTTATTGCATTCTTATGAGAGATAAAGTTTATTGTTGATAAGACTATAAGGGAGAAATAAGGTGTATAAGGGATAAATATTTCTTGTAATGTTGAGAGTGCTTTTGGTTGATTATGGAAATGAAAGCATGATGTTTTAAGGTTAGAATTGCTTCTTGTGTGAAGTTGTGAAACCTTAAGTGGGCAGCTTTGAGATTGACATTAGCTTTCATTAAATTGGTTATAATCAAGCTATTCTTTACTTGGTTAAAGTGTTGGGCTTACTCCTTTGTTGATGATTTGAAAAGTTGTTTTGTGCTATTGAGATTTGAGTTGGTGGATGCTTTTTGTTCAAACAATATTGGAGAGAAAAGGAGTTCTACTTGTTTCCTTTTCTGATGTTGATTGTGAAATGCTTCAAGGTTGTGTTTTGAGTTGAATGGTGTTGATTGAACCTTGTTTGATGAGCATTGTTGTTGAAGCCCTAATTGATGGTGAAAAGAACATGAGTATCATTGTTATGTGATTCTTTGCATAGTTGGCAATTGTTGGGGTTTCATGTTCTTGAAAGAAAGCATTCTATCCTATCCATTTCAGATATTGAGTTGAGTTTTCAGATTTGAGATTGAGATTGAGCTGAGTTGATTTGAGTTGAGTTTTGAGATTGGGAGTTGAGTATAGAACATATTGAGTCTCTAACAATTCTCTTTATGCTTCTATGAGTTTGACAAATCACATTGGGTCTCTAACAATTCACTTTGTGATTTCCTACTAAGAAAGTTTTTCTTGGTGAGCTTGTTGAGTTTTTGGACAGGTTTCGGTGGGGACTTGTGAGCAGGTTTTGGACAGGTTTCGGTGGGGACTTGTGAGCAGATTTGGACAGGTCCTAGCAGAGGACTTGTGAGCTGAGTTTGATAGTTCTATCAGAGAACTTGAGGATAGAGGTGCATTGGTTCTATGAGAAGAACCTGAGGATAGATTTGGCAAGTCTTTGAGAAGGCTTGTATGCAGAGGATTGATTTGTTCAAGAGTTGGACAGATCGAAGATAGAGGAAGACTTGTACTAGACCGATTGACTGTGTTTGGTACAGGTTGTTGAGCTGCTGTGGACATGATCATAGAAGGCAGAGGTCTCTTAGGCTAAGCATTGAGGATAGGAGGTCTTCGGTGGAAAGGAGTTCCACGTGTTGGCAAGAGGTAGAGGCAGTTGATCTTCTGAGGGATCATTTCTAGAGCAGAGGGGAAGGTATCTCCTTTGAGGAGAGGCTCATAAATTTTGATTGGGGGAAGGTATCTCCTTTGGGCCGAGGCTCATAAACATTGTAATTGGGAAGGATTCCCAAAGAACTTTGAGATAACTTTTAGAGAAAAGTTTTGTGGACGTAGCCCAACCATTTTGGGTGAACCACGTTAAAAATGGGTCTTCAATGTGTGATGCTTTCTGTCTTGATTAATGTTGTGTTGATGCCACTTGCTATCTAAAGTTAAAATTATTAATTGGTTAAGTCTTATATTGTTCACCCCCCTCTCGGTATAAGTCCATGTTCTTCAATTGGTATCAGAGCGGGTCTCTCCAGAAAGAGCCTAACAGCTTGGAGAAGGATCTATCAAAGGAACATACAGATTCAGAAAGAGATGAAGAGGTTGAGTTCGATCTCAAAGGTGAATTCTTCTTGGCTTTAAGAAAGCTTGAGAAATTTAGGGAAGAGAATTCTGTTCTCAAGCATCAATGTCAGGAAGAAGAGATAGCAAGATCAGAATTGTCTCAAAGTGTTATAGACTTCAAAATTCTAGCTGAAGAAGGGAAGAAGGTTGAACAGGTTCTGACAGAGGTTCTCAAAGGAAAGGAAGCTGATTGCGAGAAACTAGAAGAAGAGGTTATGTCTCTTAGAGTGAAGTTGGAACAGTTGGCTCTCAGACAGAATACTCCATGTGAAAAGCAAAAGAAGGATGGTATCACCATTCAAGAAATAGGGGCTTCGAGCAAGATCAATCTTCATCCTGAAGAGCGGTGGATTCCAGTTGGTCACAAGAAGAACAATCATCCAAGGCATCAAAATAGGTTACATAATACTTTCCATGGCTATTGTTTTTCCTGCAAGAAATTTGGTCACAAAGCTATGCATTGCAATAAGTCTTTGAATAGCCATAGTAAGGAAAATGTTAACTCTTTTGCACCTCTTATGAATAAAGATGTCATGTGTTACAAGTGCAAGAATTTTGGGCATATAGCAAGGATGTGCAGTTTGGATAGATCTAGCCTTGAGTTCACTAAAAAGAGAAATGAGATCAAATCTAAGTCAATGATAGTTCAAACTGCTTTTCATGCTCAAGACAAAGTAGAGAAATGGTATCTTGATAGTGGTTGTTCAAAACATATGACTGGTGAAAAGGAAAAGTTTTTGGTCTTAAAAGAAACAAACAGAGGAACAGTCAGTTTTGGAGATAACAGGTCAGCTAAAATCTGTGGTAAAGGGACTCTTAGTTTGGATGGGAAATCCAAAACAGAAAATGTGCTTTATGTAGAAGGCCTAAGACATAATCTTCTAAGTGTGAGTCAACTTTGTGATCAAGGGCACATAGTATCTTTCTTTTCAGATAGATGTGAGATAAGTAAAGAAAAAAATGGAAAACTCATTGCTAGTGCTACAAGGACTCCAAACAATCTTTACATGCTAAGTGAGATAAAAAAGGAAAAGTGTTTTCTAACTCAAGAAGATGAGAGTTGGTTATGGCATAAAATATTGGGGCATTTGAGCTTTGATAATCTTGTCAATATTAGTAACAAGGAAGCAGTTAGAGACTTGCCCAAAATAAAAAGGCCCCATAACATCATTTGCGGTCCTTGTCAACATGGAAAATAGACCGAGAACCAGTTTCAAATCAAAAGGGTATACTTCTTCAAAACCATTGGATCTTATTCATACTGATTTATGTGGCCCTACCGAACTCGGAGCATTCAGGGAGAAAGCTACTTCATGTTGTTTATAGATGATTATTCTAGAATGACTTGGGTTACTTTTCTCAAAGAAAAATCCGAAGCTTTTGAAAAATTTAAAGCTTTCAAAGAAATGATTGAAAATGAGATCGACAAGAGAATCAAATGCTTAAGATCGAGATAGAGGAGGAGAGTTCACTTCAAATGAATTTGTGGAATACCGTGAGCAACAAGGAATCAAAAGAGAATATTCAGCGACAAGAACTCCTCAACAAAATGGAGTAGTTGAAAGGAAAAATAGAACTATTGAAAATATGGCTAGAGCTATGTTAAATGAGTCAAAACTTTCAGATGGCTTTTGGAAAGAGGCAGTCAGTACAACAGTCTACATTATCACCAGGGCCCAACTTAGAGTCAATCATCATAAAACTCCTTATGAGTTGTGGAAAGGAAGACCAGCTACAGTAAAATACTTCAAAGTGTTTGGGAGTAAGTGCTTCATCAGAAGGGAAGATCAGAATTTGGGTAAGTTTGATCCTAGGTGTGATGAGGGAATATTTCTTGGGTATTCCAGCAGAAGCAAGGCCTACAGATGCTTCAACAAAAGAACTCATACAGTTGTAGAGAGCATAAATGTAACAGTTGATGAAAAGACGAGGGATAAGAGAACCAGTCAAGGAACTCGGTGATGAAATTTGTCAAGAAGAATTCAGAGAGCTTTCAGATGAAGAAGAGGAAAGACAACAAGCTGCTTCCCAAAACTCCTTCACGATATGTTCAGAAACATCATCCCAAATATTTGATCATTGGTGATCCAAATAGGAGGAAAACAAGAAGAAGAGTCATTCCCTCACATGATTCTACAAATGTTTCATTATTATCTCGGATTGAGCCAAAAGATTTCAGTGAAGCATGTGCGAGATAAGTTTTGGGTAAAAGCAATGGATGAAGAGCTAAATCAAATAGAGAAAAGTGAAACTTGGGAATTGGTTCCAAGACCTAAGGACAAGAATGTCATTGGCACAAAATGGATATTCAGAAATAAACTCAATGAGGATGGAAAAATTGTCGGAAACAAAGCTAGGTTAGTCTGCAAAGGTTATGCTCAAGTAGAAGGTGTTGATTTCGAAGAGACGTTTGCTCCTGTTGCTCGTCTTGAAGCTATCGGAATGTTTTTGGCCCTTTCAAGCTTCAAATCATTCAAGGTATATCAAATGGATGTAAAGTCAGCTTTTCTAAATGGGGTGTTGGTAGAAGAAGTCTACATAGAACAGCCAGAAGGAGTGTCTCTCTCGGAACAGTCAGACTATGTGTGTAAACTGAAAAAGGCCTTGTATGGGTTAAAGCAAGCACCTAGGGCTTGGTACTCAAGACTTGACAGGTATCTTCATGAGCAAGGCTTCAGGAAAGGTGTGGCAGATAGCAATTTGTATATTAAGAATGAAGGTGATGATATGTTGATTATGGTTGTCTATGTTGATGATATTATTTTTGGGGGAAATAATACTCAGATGTGCAAAGATTTTGCTAACACCATGCAGAAGGAATTTGAGATGTCTATGATTGGAGAGCTGTCATTCTTTTTAGGTCTTCAGATTGCTCAATCAAAAGATGGTATATTTCTCTCTCAAGGAAAGTATATCAAAGAAATGTTGAAGAAATTTGGGATGATGGACAGCAAACCAGTGTGTACTCCAATGATTACAGGGTGCAAGATGAGTAAAGATGATGAATCTCCAGTGGCAGATCAGAGGTTGTACAGATCAATGATTGGCAGTTTATTATATGTTACAGCTACCAGACCAGATATCATGCAAGCGGTTGGGTTAGTAGCAAGATTTCAGGCAGCTCCAAAAGATTCTCATGTTATAGCAGTTAAGAGGATATTCGAATATCTGAAGGGCACTATGGACTTTGGGCTTTGGTATCCCAAAGGTGATGATTTCACTCTCACAGCTTATACAGATGCAGATTGGGCAGGCGATATTGATGACAGGAAAAGCACTAGTGGTGGAGCATTCTTTCTGGGAAAGAGTTTGGTTTCTTGGCTAAGTAAGAAACAACCTTCAGTTTCCTTATCTACAGTAGAGGCTGAATACATAGCAACAGTGGCTGGGTGTACACAGGTTTTATGGATGAAAACCACCTTGGAGGATTTCAAAGTCAAGCATGAACAACCCATCTCCATACTTTGTGATAATACAAGTGCCATAAGTATTTCCAAAAATCCGGTAATGCACTCAAGGACAAAGCATATTTCCATCAAGTATCACTTTCTAAGGGAGAAAGTGCAAGACAAGCAGGTCAAGGTAGAGTATGTGTCTACTAAAGAGCAGATTGCAGATATCTTCACCAAACCTCTTCCAAGAGATACGTTTGAGTATCTAAGGGAGAAATTGGGAGTTGTACTCCCACCCCAAAATTAATCACCTCATCGGGAGGTGGGGGAGGGACTAAGCTAAGAGGCTCATTCTTAGTCCCGAGCCCCAAAGGTGACCCTTTGCCATTGATGACAAAGGGGGAGAGATATGAGTAAGGGGGAGAGCTTCAAAGTGAAGAGGAGAGCTTCAAGTTCGGGGGAGCAAAACTTCAAAGGAAGATTCTCGGTAGTGGGCATTTTTCGATTGTTAGCATAGTTGGTTTCAGTTTTGGCTCTTGAGAAGTGTTTTCAATAAAGGTTTGCCATCAATGACAAAGGGGGAGATTGTTGGCAATTTTGGGTACTTTGGGTACATTGCCTTTGCTCAAGTGTATAAGTTGTCATTGATGTCAAGAAGCTCTTGAAGGAATTTGATTTGATGTCAAATAATTTGTTTTGATGAAGGTTACGACATGACAGTTTCAAAGGTCTTTTGTAAACCCCAAGTTGGCAGGTTTAAAGATTACAGGTGGATGCATTAGTTTAATGCATTTGGGTCCAGGAGGAAGTATTTATTTAAATAATTAAAAACCTTGTTAAGGTTCCTTTTAATTATTTTTAAATAAATATTAATTATTGTTTGCATTGGGTTCTCCTAACCCATGGCGCAAATGTCTTAACTATGATGGCGCTATGTTCTAAGATTGTGGGCGCTAGCCAAGACCTCCGTCGACGTGTTAAACTCCTCGCCGACGTCAAGAGTTTATGGGAAATATGCATATAAATCTCCCACGATGAAGATCAAAGATTATCCCATCCGCATTTTTGAAAAGTGTTGCTCGCTGTGAATTCGCGATCCGATGTTCGATTTCTTCCTCGTCGAGATTTTGTAATCCGCATTGTTCGGATATCCGTCGTATTTCATTCTTTTCACGTGAAGACGGAAGGAGGCCTCGTTGTTTCATTTTATCCCTGGCACAGAAGGAACAAGGGAAACAGAGTGAGGTTTAAACCTCACCGGATGCCTTTGGCGCATCGGTAGCGGCTAGGCTATTGGCGCGCTACCCGAACGGGAGGTTCCACGTTCGAATAACATGAAAGGGTTTTTCTTCGTTGAAGTGGACGCAATGGGTGGTGTTAGAATTCGTGCGCAATTTCTCCATAGCACGATTTTTGGTGTTGGCCAAGGTATTTTCGAAATTAATTTTTGCTAAGTGTATTTTGCGGATGGAGGAAGTTTATTAGAGAGAAAAACAGCTTAGGAGTTATAAGGAGTTTGAAGCTTGTTTTATTTTGATAAAATATTCTTTTGAAGGTGTTGTTTGAAATATCTTATTGCATTCTTATGAGAGATAAATTTTATTTTTGATAAGACTATAAGGGAGAAATAAGGTGTATAAGGGATAAATATTTCTTGTAATGTTGAGAGTGCTTTTGGTTGATTATGGAAATGAAAGCATGATGTTTTAAGGTTAGAATTGCTTCTTGTGTGAAGTTGTGAAACCTTAAGTGGGCAGCTTTGAGATTGACATTTGCTTTCATTAAATTGGTTATAATCAAGCTATTCTTTACTTGGTTAAAGTGTTGGGCTTACTCCTTTGTTGATGATTTGAAAAGTTGTTTTGTGCTATTGTGATTTGAGTTGGTGGATGCTTTTTGTTCAAACAATATTGGAGAGAAAAGGAGTTCTACTTGTTTCCTTTTCTAATGTTGATTGTGAAATGCTTCAAGGTTGTGTTTTGAGTTGAATGGTGTTGATTGAACCTTGTTTGATGAGCATTGTTGTTGAAGCCCTAATTGATGGTGAAAAGAACATGAGTATCATTGTTATGTGATTCTTTGCATAGTTGGCAATTGTTGGGGTTTCATGTTCTTGAAAGAAAGCATTCTATCCTATCCATTTCAGATATTGAGTTGAGTTTTCAGATTTGAGATTGAGTTTGAGCTGAGTTGATTTGAGTTGAGTTTTGAGATTGGGAGTTGAGTATAGAACATATTGAGTCTCTAACAATTCTCTTTATGCTTCTATGAGTTTGACAAATCACATTGGGTCTCTAACAATTCACTTTGTGATTTCCTACTAAGAAAGTTTTTCTTGGTGAGCTTGTTGAGGTTTTGGACAGGTTCTGGTGGGGACTTGTGAGCAGTTTTGGACAGGTTCCGGTGGGGACTTGTGAGCAGATTTGGACAGGTCCTAGCAGAGGACTTGTGAGCTGAGTTTGATAGTTCTATCAGAGAACTTGAGGACAGAGGTGCACTGGTTCTTTGAGAAGAACCTGAGGACAGATTTGGCAAGTCTTTGAGAAGGCTTGTATGTAGAGGATTGATTTGTTCAAGAGTTGGACAGATCCAGACAGAGGAAGACTTGTACTAGACCGATTGATTGTGTTTGGTACAGGTTGCTGAGCTACTATGGACGTGATCATAGAAGGCAGAGGTCTCTTAGGCTAAGCATTGAGGACAGGAGGTCTTCGGTGGAAAGGAGTTCCACGTGCTGGCAAGAGGTAGAGGCAGTTGATCTTCGAGGGATCATTTCCAGAGTAGAGGGGAAGGTATCTCCTTTGAGCAGAGGCTCATAAATTCTGATTGGGGGAAGGTATCTCCTTTGGGCCGAGGCTCATAAACATTGTAATTGGGAAGGATTCCCAAAGAACTTTGAGATAAATTTTAGAGAAAAGTTTTGTGGACGTAGCCCAACCATTTTGGGTGAACCACGTTAAAAATGGGTCTTCAATGTGTGATGCTTTCTGTCTTGATTAATGTTGTGTTGATGCCACTGCTATCTAAAGTTAAAATTATTAATTGGTTAAGTCTTATACTGTTCACCCCCCCCTCTCAGTATAAGTCCATGTTCTTCACTTGGCTATTCTATTGTTCATGGTATTAAACATTTTTATCATTTGATTTTCTAGTTTTTCCATAGGATCTTGTTCAATTCTTTTCTGTAAATTAAATCCTACTTTTTTGGGTTTTCTATCAACTTGACTAACCTCTAGAGAGTATGGTTTTATTTTTCCACTGTCTAATATGTTTATTTCAATTTCTATGGCTTTATCCATACATGCATCTATGGTATTTACCTGTTCTTATCTCAATTCATAATTAAACTCTCCTAGGAAGGCATTTTTATAAAAATAGATATACTGGATGTCATTTGGTCCTAAGTTAGTGGGGATTTTATTCTTAGTTTTGAAAAATCTTCTATTAAAATTGCTCACTATTTTGTTTTCTTTCTTTTTCATGGTTGCCAATTTTTTCAGCAATGACTGTTCATTCTTCCTTTCTCTAAATTGTTATAAGAAACAAAGTTTCCATTTTGGTAAAATTAGCAATGTCATTGTTTGGAAGAGAATTAAAATATTCTCTAGCATCCTTCTCTAAGGTCTGGAGAAATAATCTTAAAACTACATCTTCATACTCTACCTCAAGGCTATCCATAGCATATAAATTTTTTTTAACATGGTCTTCTCCTATGACTGCATTATTTCCCTAGAATTTTGATAAATACATATGTGATTTACTAGGAAGGTAGTGTTTTCGGTAATTGGAAAGGTCTATATCTATTTTTCCTCCACAATTGGACATTCTAATTATTTTGAGGGGCTGGTTAGTCATGTTAAGTATATGGGGATTTTGGGTTGATTTTATAGGAACCATAATAGGTGGTATAATATTTATTCCATTGGGAACAGTAGGGGGTGTATCAAATATGTTCTCTACTATAATAATATTTGTATCAGTACTTTTTTGTGATGAAATGAAGGATTGATTCTAAAAAATACCTTTGGATTTGAGAATTCTAGATAGAGCTCCTAAACGGTTCTTCTTGTTCGTGCTAGCATGTTGTACTTATTATTTTAATTTTTTTTTATTTGTTTGGGTTCAATCAGTCAGAGTCGCCATCACGATGGGTGTATAAGGAAATATGTCTGGTCGAGATTGCTTGAATTATATTACTCTCAATCACTCAGGGTAAACTTCATCAGGTACAATCTTTTTCAAGAATCAAGAATCAAGATTTGAAAATTAAAGAAAAACAAGAAAATTATATAACCATTGGTTCTTGAAAAAGTAATTGGAAACCATGAGCATACATGGGAAATAGACTTAGAAAGATTAAAATTTAAAAACTAGGTACATTGATTCTCTATAGGTCAACTATTACCAATAAATATTGTCGTTATGTTTTAAACTGTAATTAAGATTACAAGTTCATCCTCGGTAATGGTGCCATTAGAATGCTAGATATTTTTCTTGCATCCTTGGAATAAGCTATCACACTACAAAAAAAACAACTGCCAATGTGTAATTATAGCCTCTGGTCAACCCATCTCTTTAACCTAGGAATAGAGTTCTCAATATTTTCTAAACAGACCAAATATGGTAAGGAAACCCTTGAGGCGAACTTAAAGTTTTTAACATTTTATGTTCATGCTCTTCTAGATATATGGTGTTGAGTTAAATTTTTTATAAATTTTACCAAGCTAAAATAATAACAGTTTTATTATACCTTATGTATGATTGGTACCTTAATCCTTTGGGCTATTATATCAAGATTTAGTAACACTTTAGTGAAATAGAGAGAATAGAAAAAAGAAATAATTGGTGCAATTACATTCATTCAAATATTGTAATAAACATAATTGCTGACAAACTAAAGAAATGTTCATTTTATATTCAAATAATGTAACCCATAATGAAGACACACACAAAATTGATGATAAAATTATAACGATAAAGAAGCCCAAAATTGTATTAATATGAGAATTGATTACATGAAGAGTTGGATTGAATTTGCCATTGAACTCTTTTAAAGATTAATACAATAAAAATTCTCTTTCAAATATTGTAACAAGGACTTTTCACTCTCTCATTCCAATCTGGTAACAGTCAAGTCTCTAGACCTCTAACTCAATAGTTTGGAAATAATCTCAGATTCTTGGGAACTTTCCTATCAAAAACTGCATAACAATGGGAAGAATAAGGAATGAAAGAAGAAAGACACAAAGAGAATAAAATAGCAAAGAATAGGGCACTCAAGTATACCTCTTAGTGAAAAAATGCTATGTCAAAAGCTTGATCCTTTTTTTGGTTGTGGACATCTTTCTTATAGTTGCGATGGTTGTATAACTATCAAAACTACTTCAATATAGACTCTCCTCTTGGTGCCATCTCTTACCCTGTAATTAGTTGGGTGTTATATAGCCTGTCATTAGCTATCTCAAAATTAGAATTTATTCTTAATATATCAAAATTCTACCTAGTCATCATCCATATGGTCCTTGTCGTTCGACTTGGCCTTACAACCTTCTTTACTTATCCTGAAGTGAGCTCCTTTCTGATTGAGTGCCATCACATATACATGTTACCACTGTTTGGTACTTTGTAGTTGAAAATTTTGACTATTAGGATTGGAAAGGCTACTGAAAGCAATTACGTTGCCTAAGATATAGGGTTTTCTTCAATGGCATGAGAACTTATCTTACATTCTAAATAGGAAACAAGGATTCATTAAAAAAATTGGATATGGTATGCCCTTAGAAGCGATGAAGAAGAAACAACACTACCATGTTGAGAGGTGGAGTTAGGTAAAAATAGAGAATTGGAAGTACACAAATTAAGGAAACCACCAACAACATGGTACTTCCATAACTATACTCCATCGGGGTGATACTTCTATAACTATATTCCATCGGGGTATGGGAACTTTCCAGGGGTGTTCTCCTATATATTTTATGCATCTTGTTTCCTCTACCATCGATGAACTAGGACCTCTTGAATCACCTTCCTCTTTTTATACAACTCACTACTAGCACACTTTGATCCATCTTTGTTATCAAAAATTATGCTTGGATATTAGAATGGATGCCTTCCCATACAAAGGATGAGTTGGAGATATTTGTTTTATTAGTTGTTGATGGATGACATAGGTTCTATTAATATAAGAATGATTTAGTTTACTTTGAACTGATTATCTTACATCAGCTCGGTTATTTTTTACATCATTTGGCTCACGAACTATTATTTTTCATTCAATCTATGAGGATTCACTTCATTTCACCTACTTCATCCATGCAAGATGTGGAGTTTCGTGGATCTGAATTGGCTAGATATTGGGTTCATAGCATTTGATGTAGTAATCATTGTGTTTACTTTACTTATCCTACCACCTCACTATTTGTACTGAACCAACCTGTTGTGGATTTATTTTCCTTTTTAGTAGGTTTAGATAATTTGACTGTCTGATTAAACATTGTTTGATTTTGGAATTGCTTGATTAGCTTATATTACCTTAACATGTGTCCTTTGATGGATCTGATATAGATTCTACGTATCTACAACTCTCTAATTGGTCTTTGGTTGTATCATAAAATCAAGCACTCTACTGGCTTTCTCAAATTGGGGTCTACAAGGTCTAGCTTTTATATGGTATTACTTTAGTCGCATGATTGGTCGATTAATGCCCCTCATGGATTTTATGTCACATGTGCATATGTTATCATCGATGGGTGGTAAATTGATCAGTACTTTAAATGCCTTAATCATGGATGTTATCAACCTATGATCTCTTATGAGTCATATGAAACCTCTTCATTCGTTGATTTGAGACTCAGTCGATCAACTCCAACCATTCATTATCTTTCATTTGATGGCCTTTTATATTTTTATGTGAATCATAATTTCAACTTATAAGAATTAAATTTCAATTGAGTGGTCTAAAGGACCTTTATTCATATTTACATTAAAACCCACGTTAGATTCTAGGGATTTTAACATAAGAATATTGGCATTCAGTTGAATAAAGGTTTTGTATATTTAAATTTAAACTTTGTGCATATCTTTGACCTTCATTCGGTTGACTTTACCTGATCCACCTTGATCATCCATCTCATTTGGTTGCTACTCTTTGATGCTTGTGATTTGCTCGATCGATGAATTTGGGCCTTTATCCCTTATCATCCGATTGGATTTTTATCTTGTGAATGAGTTTTAGGTTATAAATCATAAAACCTCTTCGGTCAAAACCTTTTGGTCATATTTTACATATATCACAAAAACCCTTGATCAGTCTTAACAAAATTTTGACTTAGGAAAGGGGGCGTACGTAGTAATGACCCTTATGGTTTTCCATCATGATGGGTTAAATATTTAGACATTGCATCATGTTTTCAATGTATTTAGCATTTTCCTTTACTCTGTTTAGGCTGACGAATATCGAATGTTGATATCCACCGATCGAAAAGAGCCCAAACTTATTTGATTTTGTCATGTGGGTTTTTTTTTTGACAAATGGGTCTTGGATTAAATGGATCGGTCAGCTTTGAATGAGATGTTTGACTAGATTTTTGGCTGATAGGCTTCAGATCACTTTTTTTGACCATTGATCTCTATCAAATTTTGGCCAATCGATTTGGGCCATCGATAAGTTTTCGATCGAAATATATTTTTGTACCATGTAATCGGTCAATCACTTCCTCTTCTCAACCAAATGCTTTCTTGTTTTTCTTATTTAATTTTGGGCTTTTGAATTTGACTAGGTTCTTGGATTTAACTTTGGCCAAAATACTTTTTTGCACCAAATGGATCAACCGACCTCTTACTCTCTACGGTCGAGTGCTAGTGCATGTATTTTCGAGCATCGCTTTGACCAGGTGATTTGACCATTTTTGGTTAATGCCTTAGGGTCAAAAAATTAATTTTATTACTAATATCAATACGCTCAGACTGATTGTGTTCAAACTTCTAATTTTTTCTCAGTTTATTGGTCCACTTTCCCTACCGAATTGATTGGTCGATCGCTCACCCCATATTTTCTTCTCATCACTTGAATGGTCGGTCTTTGGTGTTGATTCCATAGATTGATCAATCGATCGGTTGATTGATACCTTATTTTGGTCAACCAAAATACTTCTTCATTCAATTATTTGAAATTTTTATTTTTGACTGATCGATCGATATTTTTTGATCGTTTTAGCTTTATTTCAGTCGATAGACTTTGTTTTGCTTCCAATTTTTGGTCGATAAGGTTGGTATCTTGTAGATTTAGGAAAATATGGGCAAGGGACATATTAAGCTTATTTTAAAGGACTATTTTGCTTCTTAAGAGTGCAAGGTAGTTTCAGAGCTTTTTGTAATTGATGTCATTTTATGAAGGATGACTATCATGGCGATAGAGTCACTGGAAATGAATTACTTAAGAATTTAAAGGCTTTATTAATATCTAAAATATATAAATCCATATTTATCTTTTGAGATGCTTTATTGCTTTATATATCAATATTTTAATTATTCATAAACACATCATAAAATTCATGGACCTTTTAATGACCTTCAAAATTTTGAAATTAAGGGTACATTCCTATTGTATCATTTTTGGCTACAACAGATTCATCCATTCATTGTAATTTCAATAAACATATTCTTATTAATATACCTAATTATTTCATGTATAATATTCCTTAAACATATCTTATATTTCTCCATTTTTCTTAGATCTTGATGGATTTTTGGATTTTTCAAGCAAACATGTTTCAAATGTTTGCATTTGAAAATAAACTATACAATTGTCAAGGATAAGTTCTCATGCACTTTTTTTTTAATTAGGGTAAAATCTAGGTTTTTGAAAGGGCCTAAACCCTTTTACAATCCTATAATGGTCTGTCTAGTCCATAGGTGAATCAAAACATTAAACTACCTTGTTTCAAAACTATATAGATTTACATTCATTACCAACCTTTTTACATTCATATCTTTAAAGAGTCTCCAGAAAATGGGACCCTTAATAGACAAGATCATATATTTCTATAAAATGGAACCCTAAGTAGAAAAATCCATAGATCTTCATAAAGTGAAACCCTAAATAGAAAAATCCACAGATATCCAAAAATGGATTCCTCAATAGAAAAATCCCAAAAAATCCAAACCAACAAATTTCTCACTCAAGACTTCACAACACATATAGAAATTTATAATCCATAAATCTCCATAAAATGGGACCCTTAGCAAATAATTCCATAGATTTTAAAAAAATGGAACCCTCATAAGACAACTCCATAGATCTCTAGAATATGGTACTCTCAATAGACAAATCCATAGATCTCCAAAAAATGGAACCTTCAATAAACAAATCCATAGATATCCAAAAAATGAAACCCTTGTTAGATTTTGATAATGTATGCTATGGGGAAAGCAATCACAAGATGTAAAATATGAAAAGAAGTAATATAATGGAATTCTGCAATAAGATTGAAATATGCTATTAATGGAAAGTTATGAAAATACAAAAATACAATGTAATGGAGGAAATGAACACTCTTGAACTCTAATGGAAACTACATTGTACCTACTCACTACTTTGTAGTGATCACACTACTACTTCATACACTCACACTCTCTTGTTATCCCACTATGGGATATATAAGAAGATAAGTTACTTGGCCCTTAATCTTCCTAACTACCTTTCCTATAACTCATGTACAAGTGGACTCCTTGTACATTTACATCGTTGCACATTGACACTTATGCATTTATTACTTCTTCCTCAAGTAACCTAAGATAAACTCCTAATCTAACAATGTACCCAAGGTGGTACATTAACATGTACCTAAATAATGTAATATACTCTAACACCCCCTTGTATTACATTATTTGGGTATTGAATACTTTAGTCTTCACTATGGATCTTTGATATTCAAATATTCTTCGGCTTGATCTAGGATTTTGTGTTATCTTTAGTTCACCTTGCACTGTATGCCTCCTTGATTTGGTTCTTCTTCTTCTTCTTTACTCGTTTCTTTGGATCCAGTTTTTGCACTTTCATGAGTGGTTGATTCATACAAAAGTATTTTTCCTTTTTCTTTGTCCTTCTCATTATTGTTTTTTTTTGTGTATAAATGCTTCTAAATAAACACTCATGGCACCATGACAAGATCTTAAGTTAGTAGAACTTGAAGTACCAATACTGCATAAGTATTAAAACATCTTTTCTAAGTATGATTCATTCATCTCTATTTTTCTTTTAAGATATTCTATAAATCCTTTTTATTCTATATTTACATCCTTGTAATATTTGTATGTAAGTAATGCCATATACAATATGCTTAAAAATTCTAAAGGAAGTAGAATGTCACTTTTTTGATTATCAGTTGCTTAAGTGAGTCAAGCATGAAGATAATATTCCATAGTATCAAAGTTGTCTTCTAAGGCTTCACTATGAATCACCTTTGAAGTAAGATCTAAAATTACTTCAGACTTTATAAGTAAGTTCATGATTCCAATATTTATGGCACTTGCCCTTTCTTTGCTAACAATGTAGTTTATATCATTTTTAGTTGTATTATTTGAGGTAGACATTCTTATATGATCAAACAGTGGAATTCCTTATCTATTATGTATTTCAAGGATACTTTGATAGATACTTGATAGTAGTCTACCTTATGTCTCCCTAGTTTGAGTATGATGAATTTGATAAATCCTTTCAAGCTTAGGTTTTGTAGAAACCTTTATCTCTCCTAAAAGGATTGGATATATGATCAAACTTGATAAATCCTATTATTATAATTTTTTGTAGAATCATTATGTCTCCCTAGTAGAATTAGAATATGCTTGATAAAGTGCTTAGCTTGTGATCAATTCTCCTTTTGAGTTGATTTTGTAATGTTGATAGCCTTATATATCCTACTTGGTTATTTACAAATATTATAATGTACTTAAATTACAATGCATCAAAATGGACTTGCTTTATAACTTACTAATGCTTGGTTGATGCTTGTTATTCCAACATAGTAGTAAATTTGACCGTATATGTAGCACCTTATAAATTCAATGTTACTTTAATTAAAGCAAGTAAACATAATAACAAAATTATTTTTGGTAATTTAGTATGTCATATAGCTTAATATTTCTCTCTCCTCAATGACTCTCTAAGCACTATGTTCATTGTATTAATATGAGCATTCAATGCTCTATTTCTTCCTCCAATGGTGCTGGTATTCACTTATGGTATTAAGCATTTAATGCTCTTCTCAGCAATTTTATTTGATGATATTCTCTTACTGCCCCCTTTGACTCCAAATAAAGCACTCTTCATTGGACTTCATTGTGTCTTCTTTGGATGTTGCTTCCATCTCACTGATATCCCCTTGGACTTCATTTTTGAGCACTTAAGTAGCTTCGAGCTCCTTTGGATGAATTTAATGTGGCTTTAGCATTTGAATAACACTTTATGTCTTCTATAACACTTCTTGATGTGATAACCACATGGTTTGTGAGCTTCAACACTCTTTAGGATGACACATATGTGGCTTAGAAGATCCTATAATGCTTCTTGTTCTCAGCTATGATAACAATGCTTTTGTAACATCCAAATTATTATTCTAATGCTCAAGGAGTAAGAATTTTCTTTCTTTGAAGGTGTTGGGGAATATATGATTGCTCTGTCGGTTGTGATAATTGGTAGTGCCTTGTTTGCATGAAATGCTTCCCTCCAATGTATATTATATACTCCTTATGCACATATATTTTCTCAACACTTCCTTTAGACAAAATAAAGTTCTATCCTTTTGTTCTAGTTCAATGGCAATTTTATGGGCACTTCGATGATGGTTATATGATGCTCCTCTAGTTGGAAATTCCTCCACAATATACATTTGATAATGTTTTTTTTGTAACTTCCTAACTTTCATTGTAATGATTTATCCTCCTTGATGTTATATTTCATGTTGGTAAATGAGGTCCTTACACTTGCTTTGAAACTACAGGTATACATTGTTGTGTATGTTTGATTCAATGGAAAACAGGGGTGTCTTTAGACACCGTAATATGATCCTCTTGTTTTCTCTTCAACCTTGCTTGGATAGTGCTCTTCTATCAATCACTTTGTGATTATTCTTGCTAGCATTGGACATGTCTTTGATACACTCAAACTCTGTCTCATTTTTTTACCTAGGATAAGAGATTATGGTGCAAGAAACTAATGTAAATAGCTTTACAATAGATAGAATATAATACCTTGATTTTTCACCTATATCTGAGATCTTCAAATATATTTTGCAAGCTTTATTTTTGTTGGTTTTGATGGTGGATTGTCTATATTAATACTTGTAGGCAAGGGATGATTTGATGTTGCATTTTTTATTAGAAAACTCTCTCCTTTGCTTGGCTAACTTATCAATGAATCCAAGCTAATAATAATGCAACTAATATGTCCTTAAGGTGGATTAATATTGCACTAATTTTACTTTCACTTAATGCACTTCTAATTATATTTAAGAGAAACTAATATAGTGCAACTATAATCCCTTTATTACTCCTTAAAAGTGACTTATAATATGCACTAATGATAACTCTTAAATAATTCAAAAATGCTCTATAATATTTGTAATCTAGTGTAGTCTTCTTTGCTATATCTAGATAACATAAAGATGATATTTTTATTTCCTTTTTAATGTACAGGTAATAACCCTTAACAGAAACTATCTTTTGCACTTCCCTTGAATACTTTAATATGCAACCTTATTTTTACAACTTCTAGATTCTAATACGGTGCTTAATGAACCCAAGTAATGAATTGTGTATAAGTGTTCAAGTAATGAACCCTTTGCACCTAAGTTGCATACCTTTAATGATATTTGAAGATGATGTAGATATTAGTGTTTTGATTCACCAAGTTGCTATATGAAATGGTAGTATATGACTTCAACTTCTCCTTTAGTATGTACCCTAGAAATCTAAAGTGTTGTAGTTGAGATTCTTCTCCAAGAACCCTTCAGTATTTTACTGTAGATTCTTTAAACTCCTATCTTAAAAATTTGCCTTCTTAGTTATGAAAGGTAATATCCAAATCTCTTATATTTGGTAGGCTTCTTCTTTTTGTGTTCTTCTTCAACCTCCTTGTCAAATTTTGGCTTCAATCTGGGCCTTCTTCTCAAGAATTTGAAAGTCTTGAGATTTTCACTAGTTTTCTCCAAATTTTGGCAAACTGCTTGCCAAATATTTCTCTCTTGGGCTTGTTTTTAGATGGCAACAATACTCCCAATTCCTTCACTATCATAAGATTCTCCTTGGTAGTAAATTTCTCCAATGAGTTCTTTTGGAAAATCCTTAAATGGATTCTTCAAACTCTATAATAAGGCTCTCCAAGACTTCTCCTTGTTTCTCCTTAAGACCTCTCTAAGGTCTTTAATCTCATAGCTTCTCTGGTATTCTCAATGAGACCTTCCCTTAAAACTTCTACTATGGAAGTGTTGGAAATTGATCTCTCATATCTCTATAATCTACTACTTTTAGAATTTAAAACAGATCTTGCTAGTCCTTATTCACTTCTATAATCTGTAGGCTTCAATGAAGATCACCAACCTTCAATCTTCTAAAATTGGAAGTTATTTTATTGGGACCTTCTATGGGTCTCTTCAGCTTCTTCAAGCTGATTTATTCAATCTATTATCTATAGTATTAGATGGAGATCATCAATATCCTATCTTCTTATAGACTCTTCTTTGGAGTCTCTTGGATTAGAGATAAGGCTACTATGGCCTGTTCTTATTTTGTAATGTGCAGGTCTACAACAGGATTTCTCATAGGTTCTTGAAATCTCCATTTCTTCTGTGTTACTTCTAGTGCTAGATTTATTTTGAAGATGATATTCTTCCTAGCTATCTATAGGAAGCTTCCCAACTTTATTTGAATCTTCTTTTTCCTGCAGTAAATTATTAGGACTATAATGGAAGAAATTCTAAGTGATGAATCTTCACTAGTTAATTTGTTAATCTAGTGAAATTAATGTTGAGTCCTAGTATTCATGATTTTTTTTGCACCTTAGTGGTAAGATTATAACCAAATGCAATCTTATAAATTCTAAAACTAATATTTTATTCTCTTATCAATATCTCTTATGGCTCTCCCTATTCATATTTGATCTACCATAGCTATGATACCATATTTATATTTTGATAATGTATGCTATGGGGGAAAACAATTACAAGATGCAAAATATGCAAAAAATTAAGATAATGGAATTCTACAATAAGAGTAAAATATGTTGTTAATGGAAAGTTACAAAAATAGAACAATACAATGTAATGGAGAAAATGGACACTCCAAAACTCTAATGGAAACTACATTGTACCTACTCACTACTCTGTAGTTATCATACTACTCCTTGACCCACTCACACTCTTGTTTTCCCACTATGGGGCCTATATGTAAGAAGATAAGTTACTTGGCCTTTACTCTTCCTAACTACCTTTCCTATGACTCATGTACAAGTGGAATCCTTGTACATTTACATCATTGCACATTGACACTTGAAAATTTATTACTTCTTCCTCAAGTAACCTAAGAAAACTCCTAATCTAACAATGTACCTAAGGTGGTACATTGACATGTACCTAAATAATGTAATATAATATAACAAACCTTGAAACACAAATCCACATATCTCCAAAAATAGAACCCTTACCAGAAAAATATCTTAGAAACCCAAATTGGTAGATTTATTAACTTATTGTGGCTAAAATTAGACAAATACCATATATATCCAAAAAAAAAAAGGAACCCTAAGTAGACAAGTCCATAGATATCTAGAAAATAATTTTACTATGGACATTCTGAAAATTAAAACTTTCACCTAGTGAATTGAATTTTTATATTTCTTCTCCTTCACAAATAGATAGAGATCATTTGGATGGATCTCATATGGTGGTATCCATATTTTATCTTCCTTTCTAAGAGCCCCCTAATTTGCCACCCCATTTCCTTCTCCATACACATATACCACCTTAAATTATTCCAATGAATTAAGGGGTCTTAGTGTATCTATTACTATGTCTGCTACTCTCCAGCTTGACCAACCTTTTATTGAGGTAATTAACAATATTTAGTGAATTTCCCTCAATTATTTATTTCTCACCTTATAATTGAATTGCCTCCTTTACTCTTGCCAATACTACTCTAGCTTCATCCTAATGACTGGTCAAATGCACAAGTACTCACTCATCACTCTAATCACCATTCCTTGGCTATCCCATAGTACTAATCCTCCTCTAGCCTTCCCACATTTATTAATAAGAGGTAATCAAGAAATATTTTATTGATAGAGGCTAGTAAAATCTAGAAATGGGTTCTCCATAAAAATTAGGAACACACAATATTGATTATATCTTTATAATATACAAAATTAATATGAATTAGAGAAAAAATCTCTTCTTTAATATTTTTATCAAAATTATATGTAAAATTTTATTTTTATAATAGGGCATTTCAACTAGATTGAAGTTCCTATATTAAAAAAAATCAAGCCATCACCTTGTGGACATGTGGAGTGCATATCCACACTCAAGAATATGAAGGTGTTAGTGTGAAGCCTACTAATATATGTTTTGTGGATTAATTTATAAATAAAAGTAGGGGCTTACAAATCCTAAGTTCTATCCTAAATGCATATGTAGATGATGAAATGCAATGTAAGTGAATACAATGATGCAAAAAAAAGTCATAGATTTATGTGCCCTTTCTCTTTCAATGCTTTGTAGAAAATAAATATGTTTTCTTCTTCTATTGGGAGTAAAAATATCAAGAGAACTATGCATATAAGCAATAGAATTAGCATATAATATAGATACATTTGTATGAATTTAATACCTAAATATATGAAAACAAGATGAAATTTATCCTTTATTGCAACTTCACAAAATTACTAAACTAGTCAATTTCCCTTTACAATATTTGTTACAAAGCAAAATGGAAAGTTAAAAATGATGAAATAAATGTACTTGCCCTATAAAATAGATGATTTCACCTCATTTCATATCTAAATAAATTATTATGAATATAACCTACTTATTTATCAAATTTTTAAATAGAGATACAATATTTTAATCTTTCACAACAATTGCACAAAACTCAGTAAATTAATCATGAACACAACATAGAAATCCTGATCTGGAAATATGATCTAACATAGAGCATAACCTAAAAAGACTATACCTAATATTATAGTATGAATAGAAGCATAAAATGTTAATAAAATTTCCATAGTGCAAAAGCACCACAAACTAATGAAAGCACCATGGTGTGAATTCACTATGCAAAAGTATCATATAGAAGTATTGTATGAAAATTTGTATGATACTTTGATTTCTAACCTAAAACAACATGATTAAGGCAAATGCGTTTGTCGAATATCTTCAAGAGCATTGTGCTTCCTTAGTAGAGGGATCATACCCCTATTTTTATTTTGAATAAATGAAGAAATTATGTTTTTGATTTGTAGAGGGACAAAGATGTAAATATTAAATAGTGCAAAAGAAAAAGGATTGTAAAATAAATAAAATATTGAATGGACAATATTTGAGAGGAAATATTCTGACCAAATCATCTTTGTGTTGATCCACACTTGTTGAATTCCCCTTATGTTTTCCTCTTTTTTATTGTTGTTCTTCTAATGTGTGGATCTAAGGTTGCTTCAAATGGTTGAAATAGTAAGTGGATGATGAAAATCCTTCTCCCTATGATTTTTGTAGTATGAGATTACATGTTTATGATTAGATCATTTGGCTTCCTCTAAAGGTGATTTTATAGAAAACCCAATCCCTTTAGAGTATCTATTGTGGGTGCATGCAAGGATGGATGAGTTGTCCAAATTGCAAGAGGTGGCATGTTTGCAAGGTGAGTGTCCTATTGATCTAAGTTGCAAGAGGCGACTAGGAAATTAGGAATAAATGCATGGATTTTATTAGGAGGTAATTGACTTGATTGGATTGGTTGAATTTTTATTGATCAATTAATTGCCTTGATTGGTAATTAAGTGGCTTATTTGGAAATTCAATCACATGATAAATGGGGTAAAAGGTGACATCCACAAAGAACAAGTGGTGATAAGTAGTTAAACTACCAAAATTCAAGTTATGGTAGAAAAAGGAAAAGAAATTTATGATAACGCAAAAACATCGTACAAAATTCCATACAATGCTAATGCAAGCACCATATAGAATTTTGTATGATGGTTATGTAAGCCTGTGGCACTATCATCATGGGCCTTTTTGGGTGTCGATATTTGGTCAAAACATGGACATATTTATAATCATTGAAAATATCTTTTCAAGCACTTTTAAATGGTATCACTTTAGTGAGGATTTCTGAAGATTTGGTAAAGTTTTGTAATCATAAAAATTGATATCATTTTTTGCCCTAGATTGAGGTACAAAAGGGTTGATTTCACTCACTTTTTTGAAGAGGTTAATTAATGATGTGATTAGGGTTTTTCTAAGATGTAAAATTGGGTGTCTACTTCTTCCTATTTTTATGAATTTATTGTATAATAAACATATCAAAAATTATCATGAATACCCCAATTCTATGGCAAAAATAGGTACCTATTTTTTTAAGTCAACTTCATGCTTTGATTTAAATGCACTTATGCCCCAACATGCCCCTCAAATTCTTGAGGGAGAGAAAAAGTGGATTGAGGAAACTTAAAAGTGCCTTAGTTGAATAAGGTGATGGTAAAATGAGCAAGGATGTGACATACAAAGCTTAAAGGAAAGGTTTTGTAATGTTTAATAATGAATAGAAGATATACAAAGCCTTATGACACATTCATAGCTATACGATGCTTACATAGTGGTCATACAATGATTTCATATTGTTAGGATAATTTAATTATTACATTATTTATCTAGAATCCAATGTGAGTAATCCATATTTTTAGAAAATAATATTGTATAGAACTCAAGTTAGAACTAGTTGAATATTGGAGCTAATGATAGGTGAATTACTGTTACATGGAATCTAGATTGTTAGCGTATTTTGGGTTAACACTTTGTATATCTATATGATAAATAAAATGTTTGATTCTTTAAACTATATTTGTATCAAAGTATTTAGGGAGTCATAGCTATAACATTTTGTGTTACTGCTATGATCTATCGCCATATGGACTTGAGTTGGTATCATAAAATTATGGTCCTCCATTTTACTGCTTGGCTAGTTTGAGGTTAACAGCTAAGGTTCCTATAATAATTTATGATGCTTTGTTTAATGGAATGGATCATGAACTATGAAACTTAGAATAGAGCGGATGATCCTTGGCATGAATAATTTTCTACATGGTTGACTATGTTCTATGTGGCAGCCCAATGAACTCTGGCTCAAGACATAGGAAGAATGAGTGCAAGATAATATTGGACACTCTTCAGTATACATGTAGTAACTAAACACTTTTTTTACCATATTCTATTTTAGCTAAGTTCCTTGACGATGGATATTTGAGCCATTAAGGTCAATCATGTTAGATGATAAAAATAAAAGCAATAGATATTTTTTAGAGGAGACATTTCATGAAGATATGTCAATGGATTTTTTCAATGGAGACATCATGCTCAGACTAGGATATCACCAAGAAAGAGGTAACCACCATGAATTTAAGGAAAATATGTCTACCTTAGATGCTATAAATATTTTGTGAAATCTAATTAACATTGTTGTAGACATTTAGAGGAAGACCTAGATAATTTATACTCGAAAGGAGATCTATGTATTGCAAAAAAATGTTGATCAAAGATAGATTTGAATCATCTTGGTGAAGCAACAACCAAAGTTGTGTATGATCAAAGATGCATAGCTAAAATTAAAATTATGGTGGAGCCACTAGTGGATTAGGGATCATGAGGATCTCAACATATACCTATTGGTGATTGGGTAATGCTTAGGAGTGGCTTGGCAGTAGCTATAGTAGTGGCCCAAGGCAACACAATCAAGAGGAGAAGACTATGTAAGTTATTTATTTTGTACTTCTCTATCATCCCACATGCATGTAGGATTGGGAAAGTACTTTTTTTAAAATAAGCTCCATATTATTTAAGTGCCATACTAGGTAGGCCAACATGGATACATCACACTTGTTTGTGTTGAAATGCATGACAACAGGGTTATGAATAAGGGGTCGGACCTAAAATGTACTTGTAGAAAATTGGTAAATCTATTTTGAAACCACGATGAATCTATTTTGAAACCATGGCGAATCCTGACCAACCTCACGTCAAAGGCAATAGCGAATTACCCTAATTTAAAAAAAATGGAAAAAAATAGTGAATTTGGAAAAGATTCTAAATATTTTAATTAAAATACTAAAGATTCTAAAAAGTTAAAAATGGACCACGTTTTATCATGAACGACATGAAAATTGTAGCCTTTGTTGAATCACAGACTGCATGGAAAAAATGGATGGCATGAAAATCGTGGCCTGTGCTGAATCACGAATTGCATTTATCACGAACCATGTGGAAAATAATGGAAGGCGTGAAATTTTTTTCCCGTGTTCATTGAATTACGAACTGCATTTAATCACGAATTGCATTTAATAATAGACCATGTTGAATAAAAACAATGGAAGTCAATCGGTGGTCCATGTGGAAAACAAACCGGGTGTAATAAAAAATACGAAAGCCGATTCGAGTGGAAAATAATATCGAAAGTTGGTCGAGTAGAATAAAAATTATGGAGACAGTTCGAGTGGACAATAACGTCAATTGTTGGGCCATGTGAAAAATGACAAAGCCTAGCCGGGTGGAAGAAATAGTCGGGTGTCGGGCCATGTGGAATACGATGGAGTCGGGTTGGGTGGAATAAATAGTCTGGTGTCGGGTCGTGTGGAAAAAAGTGCGTAGCTGGACCAGGTGGAGAAAAATAATGATCCGTATTTTGCAAGAAAAAAAAGATAAAGTCAAACATTGCAAACAAAATAACAAAGAAAACATGAACACATATTTCAAAAAACAAACAAAAAACACAAAGAAGTTGGAAGCGTGAAGGACTTGGGAACGTGAATGACTTGTAAGGCTGTGAGTGTGGATGAATTGGTAGATTGTTTCAAGAAAAGGGGGAGGTGCGGTTGTCAATTGATCTTCTGCAAATCGTTGATAAAAATGTAAATTTGTTGTTCAAGAGCAAAAATTTTGCTAGGGTTTCTAGATTTTCAGATTTTGGGAGGATTTTCATTAACATTTTATTTCTAGATTTCTATGCGATTTCATGGTTTCTGTTAACATTTTGTCTGCCAATCATTCTCCATAGGATGGAAGAAGTATGAAAATATTTGAAATAAATGGAAGTAGGGAATTCTTCAAAAGAATTAAAAGAAGCAGGGAAGATGCGTTGCTCTATTTGCTTGGATGAATTCGAAAATGGAGCATTAGTAACAGGCATGCCTTGCCATCGAACACACATTTTCCATACTAATTATATTTTCAAGTGGATGGATACGAGTAACCGTAGTTGCCCCTTGTGTAGATTGGTTCCAAAATATTTTACAAATATACAAAATTAGGAAAGATATTTTTAGAATAAGCTATCAAGTTCTATCTCAAATGTATTGTTCATTCACAATATGTGAAATGTTTGAGGTTAATAATAAAATTGTAATTTTATTTTGAATTGTAGAATGTCTACAGTTATTATGTATTGAAATGTTAAAGGTTAAATTATTGTTATTTATCTTTCTAAATGTTTTTATTTCTGCAATATTACAACATGGGATTAAAACATGTCCATCGTCCCCCTAACGAACTGGGTGGAAAATAAAGTTAGATGACCAAACTTGTGTATGCGAAACAAAATATCACAATATCCTTAGAGAATCGAAGCAATTACCTACTCATAATCTTGTAACATAAAATCATATCTCAATAGAAATAGAGTACCTGGTGCAGAAAAATATTCGAAGGTAGATGCGGTTGGAACAAAGTCGGGATGTCGGTCCGGGTGTATGGTTGTTCATTTGTTTTTCCTATCACTCTGTATGCAAAAATTTGTCAGGTGGACAACTTCCTGCCTGGTTGCATAAAAATACCAGATGTCGGTCCGGTTATAGAAATGTGTCTATCTATCATTCCAAGTGTAGGTATGGCTTTCATTTTGGTCTATGTGGATTTTTCAATCGGATTGACAGGTTTCTAGAACCGGCTTAACTTCGACAGAATTATGCAACAGATCGAATGTACTCTTTGGTTCGGTTGTGAAAAAATATCACTAGTGTGCTAGTTATTTATAGTGTTATAGTTGGTGATTTGGATGGGATAAATTACAAATTTTAGAAATTTAAGGTGAAAATGGTCCATAATTTAGGCTAGAATGTTGGTGAGTTTAAAAACGAAACTTAATACTATTATCAATGAATGGCTAACTGGCACATAAAAAAAAATCCAAAATTTTTGGGCAAAAGGACCGATGTATAGGGTCCCCAAACTCACAATTTTGAATTTTCAAAAATGCAAATATTTTCCCTATTGGCGAATATTCGCCACTGTGCATAACCCTACATGGTATGTTGACTTTAGAATGTGGTCTACTAGGTGTGACATAAAGATGATTGCATGGATGGAGGACACATGGATGGTAGCATTGTAGGTCTAGAGACGAGTTGAGTGGTTAACATTGGGTGGAACTAGAGCCATTTGAGTAATACCTTAATAATATTTTTCTAATTAATTATTTCTTTAATTTATTAGTTTCATTAATTAGTTATTGTATTTCTTAAGATCTATTATTTTGCAAAATTACTTTACTACTTTATTTTACAAAGTCCACTCAAAATCATTACAAAATTGGTATTGTAAAAAGGTGCATTTATATAGAAATTAACACCTTCAAAAATACATTTGTGGTCTTTATTGCATGCATTAATTTTATTTATAATACATTTAATGTTTTTAAAAACAACAAACAAAAGACCCTAAATTTTTACCCTATTTTTCTACAAATTTCATAAGGCAACTTTTGGTATTTATGATGCCTTTGGTCTGTACTTATAGGAAACATTCTTGTGATTGGGCCAATGCATTTAGTACATAACATAGCTACAACAACGATGTCTAGGATCTATTGTTATACACTACCAAGGAGAAATATGAAAAGACTATTTTATCATTGTTCACTCCATCATTATCCTAATCGCTATTGTTGCTAGGATTAAATCCTAATAGGAGGATTATCCAAGTATTTAGAGGAAGTTACACCCAATGTATATATATATCCTTATAATTAGGTGCAAAAAAATGGATTCCCTTTCATTAATGCCTATGTACCATGTATCATTCTACTTCTAGTGCCTTAAAGTCTCTCTCATGTATGACCATGTATTTAGAGAAAACAAGCTTCTTCCATGTGGTTACAAGTATTTAGGAAATGTGGATATCTCAAAAGGTTCTATATAATGACCTAGAAGTATAAATAAAGGGGGACCATTTGGAGATATAAGGAACCCTCACAATGTCTATTCCAAAGGCCTATCTCACAAAATCTTAGCTCTTAAGAGGTTTGAATTTTGCACCATGGAAGACAAATATGTGGACCACATTGCTGGATATAACACTATGGGACATCATAAATCTCAAAGTTATAAGACCTAAATTTGGTGATGAGGAAAATTAAACCTATGATGATGCAAATGTAAAAGTTCTTATGATCATCACACTTGCCATAGTTGATGATATTCAACTGCATATTTGTGAAGTATAAAGTACCAAAGATGCATAGGATAAAATAACCATAAATTATGAAGGGAAGAATCAAGCAACTACTCTTAACCTTCAATCCTATCTTCACACTTGAGTATGAAAAATGAAGAAAGTATAGAATTTTTCTTTGTAGAGTTGCTAACTTGAAAGAAAAGTTGAAAGTAATCATTGAGAAAGTGGAAGACAAGATCCTAGTACCCATTATACTTAGAGATTTACCAAATTCTTTTAGAGTGCTTATCACTTCCATCCAAGTATAAAATAGATAAGTCTCTTTTAAGGAGTTGATCAATTTGTTGCAACAAGAAGAAACCACTAACTTGAGAGACCAATTTTCTAATAGTGCGCTACTTTTCAAGAAATCTAACCATAATAAAACAACATTGGGATATTTTCAAAAGGGTTATTCATCCAAGGGTTCTATCACCTCAACCTATTCACAAAAGAAACCTTAAAATAAAAATATATAATACCACATTTGTGAGAAATAAGGTCATTACACCAAACAATGTTGGTACAATTCATCAACCAAAGGTGATAAAAAGGTTCAACCAAAAAAGTAGACCCACATACCAAACATAACCAACAAAAAGGGCATGTTGCTATTGAAGAGTAAAATTCAAATTTGGATCAAGCACAAAAGGTACTAATTACTTAGGCCAAACCCATAAAAAGAATAAATTTTAGTATGTTAATCCAGGTTCTAGTAAACACATGATAGGGTACAAAGACTGTACTTTGAATCCAAAGAAGGGAAACCTATTGCAACTATTGATGATAATACCTATCAATTCAAAGATGTAGGTGATGTCTTATTTACTCTTCTATATGGACAATGACAATTTTAAAAGGTACTCTATATACTAGGACTTGCCAATAATTTGTTTTTAGTTCCTCAAAATCTAGATAAAAATATGGTGGTTGATTTAAATTTGTTGATGGATAGAAGTTATGCTTCATTATCCATAATGGTAAACATATAGCAACTTATTAATACAAACATAGCTTATTTTCTCTAATTTCCCTCACTTCTCCTCATGTTTCCTTGGTTTCTACAACCAAAAAAGTAACCTCCTTATGGCATAAGCATTATGGGCATCTAAGTTTAGGATATTTACTCCAATTGAGAAAACATGAAATGTTGTTAGGATGTACCAACCTCTAACTAACTTTCCCAATATGCTTAGATTTATTATAAGGGAAGCAACACTGGGTACTTTTTTATTTGGGTACTTCCAGATCTAAAGCACTATTAGAGTTGATACACATTGGTCTATGTAGACCCATGCCAAATAGTTTTGGTGGAAAGAGATATTTGTAGTTACTTGTGGATGATTACTCTTGGAATATGTGGATGTCCTTTTTACAACTAAATTCTAATGTATTTTTGTATTTTCATCAATTCAAAAAACATGTTGAAAAAGAGTCAGTATGTTTCATTAAGATCCTACACTTAGATCGAGGGGGGAATATACCTCCAATGAATTTTTAATATTTCTTGCACATCATAGGATAAAGAGACAACTTACAACAACTTATACTCCATAATATAATGGGGTTGCTAAATGAAGGAATTATTCCATCATGGAGATGGTTTGATATATGCTCACTGGAGCTAAACTTGAGCAAACATATTGGTCCAAAGATATTACCACTACAATTTATCTCCTTAATAGAGCATCCATGAAAGCACTTTAAGGAGTTACATTTGAATAATCCTGGTCTAGAAGGAAACCATCCATTTCTCATCTAAGGATATTTGGCAGCAAAGCATATATGCACATTCCTAAGAAGAAAAGGACCAAGCTAGATGAGAAGTCCCTACAATGTATATTTATTGGTTATGATGATGAATTCAAAGGGTATCACTTGATTACTTCAATAAGAAAATATATATCAATAGATATGTGATATTTTGATGAAGAAATTGCTCCCAAATTAAATACATTAGATTTTAAATATTCTAGTAATAACACATCTCTTGTTGTACAATTGGAATATGATGAAGTATTACATTCATTCTCTTATTGGTGATACTAAACTGGTTGCTCCCTCACAACAAAGGAAAATTACAAAGTGATACACAAGTATAATTAGAGATGCCAAACTTGATGCACCTCCTGATGTCACTTCCATAAGACCACATACTCAAAGTATATCACACCAAGAAGAAAGTAGGGGATTTATGTCTTTAGTCATGGAGTATACATAATCCACATCAGTAAAGGATGCATTTATCTTTCATTAATGGAAGGAAGCAATGGAAGCTAAATATAAGTCTCTATTAAAAAATAATACATGGGAGCTAGTTATTACCCGAGTGTTGTAGGTGAGTTGGAGAGGAGAGGGCAATCCTCCAAGGGAGGTCCTAGGTTCGAATCTCCACCTATCAAAAAGTTGAATTGGGTATCCAAAATCCAATTGATAATATTGGTGCAGGTAGGGTCGGGTGCAACTCTCGAGTGAGTTTGATGGTGTAGAACCCCTTGTTCATGGTCTCTTAGACAAAGGCGGCCCCGCAAGGGATTTTTCACTTTAAAAAAAAAACACATGGGATCTAGTTGATCTAAATAATGGAAAGAAACCCATAGGCTACAAGTGGGAATTAAAAATCAAATATAAGGTAGATAGATCGATTTAAAATATATAGGGCCCAACTTGTTGCAAAGGGCTATGCTCAAAAAGAAGGCATTGACTATGAGGAAACATTTGTACCAATAAAAAATATGACAACCATTCATGTTATCCACATGATAGTAGTTTAGTTTGATTGGGATATACAATAGATGGATGCCAAGAGTGCATTCTTGAATGGTGATCTAAAGGAAGAGGTGTCCATGGTTAAAAATAAATATTTTTTGTTGTAGGGCAAGAGAAAAATATTTCCAAATTGATAAAATATTTGTATGGATTGAAGTAGGCTTCTAGATTTTGGTACATCAATATTGACAATCACCTATTGTAGCATGGATTCAAAATAATTCCCTCTGATGCAAATATATATTTCAAGAAAATGGACTCTAAAAAAGTGATACTTGTATTGTATGTTGATGATATGATCATCATTGGAAATTCAAATAAAATGGTGGATGATATGAAAAGTGACATGAAAAATTCATTTGATATGATAGATTTAGGACTTCTACATTACTATCTTGTCTTGGAGGTTTGGAAAAGGAAGAAAAACATTAGGATTTTGTAGATAAAATATGCCAAGGCACTAATAGAAAAATATCATATGATAGAATGTAAACCCAAGGTAATTCTAATGGAACTAGGGTTATAATTATCCAGATATCACAAACATCCTCAGGTATCTAGAACTCTTTATTTTAAACTAATTTGGAGTCTCATCTATTTTAACAAATACCAAGCTAGAAAATATATTTGCTATGAGCTATATTTTAAAGGTTCATGTAAGAGCCTAATATTGATCACTAGAAAGCAATGAATCAAGTTTTGTGTTATGTCCATGGAACAATAGACTATGGCCTAGAATATAATAAGAATGACAAGTTCTTCTTATAAGGATACACAAACTTAGATTATGTAGGTTCACTAGATGATAGGTGTGGGAAGGAAAATAAATTGATTGTATTAAACATAAATATGTATTACAAAAATACAATATTATTATAAAATACCCTTGTGGGCTTACAAAATAAGGATTTCCAAAGAGGAAAAGGTCTCTTTTTATGAAATTATGGTAAACAACATTCTCGTGTGTCTTCCTGGCCACCTAAAATTGTAGATGGGTTTCTTTCTTTGTGTGAATATAGGACCATCCTTGATTACATGTGCTCCCTTGAGTACCTATGTGGGCTTACAAAACAAGGATTTCCAAAGAGGAAAAGGTCTCTTTTTATGAAATAATGGTAAACAACATTCCCGTGTGTCTTCCTAGCCACCTAAAATTATAGATGGATTTATTTCTTTGTGTGAAGATAGGACCATCCTTGATTACATGTGCTCCCTTCAGTACCTACACACAATCATAAACAACTCAGTAATATCTATTGGGTCTATCTTGATTAGGTCTAAGTTTTATGAAAATTGCAATAAAACTTGATTGAAGCATAGAACAAGTTAATTGGATGTGAAAATAAATAAAATTATATTTTGCTAACCTTTGGTGACTCTATTTTGTTTATTGTTTTTGATTTGGTGAGTTTTGCAGTTAAGTGACTGTTGTAGTTTTTTTTTGAACTATTGTAGGCTTTGGAACTATTGTAATTTTTGGAATTGTTGCATTTTTTGGAATGGAACCACTAGGGGTGTTGTAGTTAAGACCTCCAAAGACTATATTTGGATGAAATATTCTAGAGGAGTTTTGTGGGGTGTAAATGAGATCTAATAACAATTTTGTATTGATCCAATGCTTCAATTATGATTAGCTTCAAAAACTATGATCCAATGTTTCAATTATGATTAGCTTCAAAAACTACGTGCATGCATGTGGAGGACTCTTATGGATACCATGATGGATGTTGCATGCAAAAAAAAATATTCTTATAGGAATATGGATGCAAGCAAATCTAGTCTCACTATGATTTTAACAACCTTTTGGTACATTTTTTTCCTCTCCAAATGAAAGGGAGAGGTGGGTTTTTATATAATTTTGGAAGGGGAAGAGGCTTGATGAGAGGAAGATAAGATGGTGTGAGAGAAAAACCAAGTGATAGGGGTAGAGAGATGGGATATCTAGAGTTTCCTCTTTGGAATTATCAAAGTGGATATTTTCATTGGTATTATCAAAGGATGTGCACACATTAGAATTATAAATTGATGTGCACTTATTGAAATTATCAATGGATGTGAATGTATTGGAATTACAACGAATGTACACTTGCATTAGAATTATCAATGGATGTGCACACATTGGAATTATCAATGAATGTGCACACATTGGAATTAAAAATGGGTGTGCACTTGCATTAGAATTATTAATGGATGTGCACACATTATAATTATCAATGAATGTGCACACATTAGAATTATCAATGGATATGTACAAATTGGAATTATCAATCGATTTGCACTTGCATTGGAATTATCAAAAAATGTGCACTTGCATTGAAATTATCAAAGGATGTATTAAGTGATGTATTGGAGATAAGTGAGCATGGAGGTGTGATTGAGAGTTGTAGCAAGGGAGGTGAAGATGCAACTAAGGGATGTGGCCAGTGAAGTGGATATGGGATAAGTGTGAGGTTTACACATAGAATAGAGGGATGGAAAGTTACATGGTGACTAGGAGCTTAGTGTAGGAGAATGCTTAGTGGTGGAAATGGGGCTAGGAGTATTTATTATTAATTTATACAATTTTGTAAAGTTTTATTATGCCAAAGGTGGTTTTTTATGGGTTTTGGAGATTTATGTGAGCATTGACAAAATGTAATTAACATGGCTTAGGAAAATAACTATTTAACACTTTTATAGGTGTCTACACTTAACCCTTTTGTATCATGTTGTGTGTGAACACAATTTTGTGCATAAATATATGGCATTGGTTGATTGGATTGGTTATGGATGATGATGAATGATGAGTGATTGATGATGGTTGACCATGGTTTTTTGCATGTTGCAACAATTTGAGAAGTAATATTACTTCAAATAAAGGATAATGTAAGATTCTCCAATCATGGAATAAACAAATATCCTTCAAAATTTACCTTTGATAGATTGATGAGGTCACTTGATGTGGTAAGTTGACTAGCCATTGGTAGGTGTTCTCATGTAATTGATTGTATATGGTATTAAGTTGCCACCTTTAAGAAGCGAGTGCATGATTAACCATACAAACATTGGCATGGTGTATACTAAATTGAATTGGATTTTGATTTGAGAAGAGAATTTTAACTATTTTCCCCAATAGAGGAGGTCTACTAATAGCCTCAAGCAAAAATTTGTAGACACATGTGATTTCAAAATTTGGTGTTTGGGTATTATACCTATTTAGGATAGAATTTAATGTGTATTGTTGACTCCCTCAAGCTATAAGGTGAGTGAGGAAGAAATAGATAAAAGCAATGAAGCACTTGACAAGAAGTTAATGGAAAATTGCAAAATGGAAAGGAATATGCCCATAAGGAAAATTTGTCAATGGTTGACATTTTTTTGTTTTTATCTATATTTTTTTAATTTTTAGAGAGGTTGAGGACCATAATTTTGTATATTGAGTATGTATGGTAAGGTATGCCTATAGGAATTTTGAGTGGAGCCTATGGGAAGGTATTATTATGTATGACTATGTATTCATGATATGATATGTATATACATATATGTATGCTATTATGTGCATATGATGAATATGATGTGTATGACGAATAAGTAGGATTAATGTAGATGTGTGTGGTTGATTAATTTTGAGTGGATGCATTTTATTAGATGTATATGATATATGGGATGATAGATAGGCATAGATAGATTATGATGTAATAAATGAGGTAGATGATGTGATGAGGGGGACTCATAGGTGCAGATGTGATTGCAGTTTGAAATGTGTTTAGGCATGTCACAAATCATAATTAGTTTAAATTAATCCCTAAAATACACACAAGCACATGAATATATTAATAGAACATAAAAGAAATAGTAAAACAAATGAATCTAAGACATAATGAAAAATGGTAGATACTACCTAGGATGACCACTATCACTAACATAGGTATATAGTAAATGAATCAAAAATGATGTGTGGGGTGTCCTATATGCCTTAGGATTGTTAAATATTAGAAGCATTTCAAGGGACTCAAACACACTAGTAATACCAATCAATCTCCTCTATTAGCCAATCAATATCTCGTAAATACCTAGACCAAACTAGAAAAGGTTAAGCCAAATATGGTATCAATGTGTATGATGAGATGCATTACTGAATTTTGAGAGACGTTAAACAAATTAATTGTAGTACAAACAAATATAAACTAGCTAATCCATAAGCATTCAAAGGTTTGTACAAAATAATATTGCTAATGTGATAGACATGTTGCCATGTGGAATGCCTACTCCACTTCCAACCAAGCATCTATATCCTTGATGGATATTATCTCCACAATCCTTCAACATTGCTCCATTGCTAGCCAAGTGTCTATAGCCCTAGTGGATATGTCAAATATGCTTGAGAAACCAATATGTAAAGTGAATTCTCTATTTGGTATAGTGTTTTTGTTTTGAATGAGAATTATGGATCCTTAGGTTGGGATTATGTGTATGATAGGTTGAGCAGGGGAGACTATTAACTTAATGGTGATGGATATAATTTGTGTTGTCTTTCCTAAACTAAAAATTTAATTAATATGTGTGAGATTTGTATGATCTCCGAAAGAGATCTAGTTAGCCAAGGGAGGCCAAAATATATGTATAATATGATGATTTTTTAATAAATATTGATTAGAACACTAGGTACAATTGAATAATCAAAACAACCTCAATGTAAAAAATCCCTAGGAGATGAGGACAATGGAAGTAATAAAGATAAAAAAATATATACAATAGACATGCAAGACAACCAAAACATTGTGGGAACACACGAGGAAACAAATGGAGTAAGCAACATGCACAAGGTAGGACAGACACAGACAAAGACTAAATGAAAGAACCATGTATAATGGTGAAATGTCATGGATTAAGTAAACCAATTGTGATTAAGATACATGCATTTGAAAATTCAAAAGAAAATAAAATGGGTATGCTATGAGCCATATGTGAAAATACAAAAATGAATAACTTGAGAAAATGTAAAAAGAAGAAAAAAAAAGACAAAAAGGGAGGTGAAAGAGGACGATATAATAAGGGAAGAAAAGAAGGGGAGAGGGAGAAAATATAAATGTAAAAAATGCAATAAAATGGTATGGAAAGGAAAGAAGAAGAAAGAAGTAGGAAAAAGAAAAGAAAAAAGATATAAAGTAGGTAAAAACTAGAAGAGCAATAATGTGCCAACAAAAATGTAGAAGTAATGATGTTGATGAGGATTGATTGATTTTTTATTTTTGTGGTTTTTGGATTTTTGTGGTTTTTTATTTAAGTATATACGAAAATAAATAGCTAATGAGCATGTTTACTAGGCATAAAATGCACGTATATATAGAATATTTATGGGTTTGGGTTCCATTATCCCTTCAAGATTAGCCAGCTTGTAGATGCCTAAACCAAACTTTTGTTTTATGATGCAAATGCCTAACCAATTGGTAGCAAACTTGTCATGTAAATGGTTAAGGAGATTGGAATTATACTAATTCTCCTTTGGCACAAGATCACCAACTCGAAATTCATGCTAATTGACATTTTTTCATAGGCATGCTTAATGTGATCTTCATAAACATAAATATGATCGAGGATATTGAGTTGACATTCATCCATAAGGGTGAGTTGATCCAATCAAGCTTGATGAGAAATATCATCATCAATGAATCATTGAAGTAAGATATGCAGGGATGAGATTTTAAACTTGAGGGGTATAATATCCTCAGCACCATAAACTAGATAAAATGGCATTGCTCTAATGGTTGTGTGATAAGCCCAAAGTGTTAAATGGAGTTTCATATACCAACACTTATTATTTTCTTTCAATATTTTTTCCAAGATGGCACAAATGGTTTTGTTCATGGCTTCAACTTGGATATTTTCTTAAGGATAATAGGGATTCTAGAAGCTATGTTGAATATGATACTTATTGCAAAGCTCCAAAACCTCCTTATTCTTGAATGGTAGACCATTATCAAATATAATCTTGGAAGGGATTCCAAAATGATAAATAATGTTATGGAGAATAAACTCCATAATTTAAATACTATACATTTTGATGGAGGAAGTGCTTTGACCCACTTTGTGAAGTATTCAATAGTAGTTATAATGAAAGTATGTTTCCTAGATAAGGGAGGAGGGATTTTGTTGACAAGATCCAAACCCCATTGTGAGAAGGGCCATAGAGACTAGATACGTTGGAGGGCTTGGGAAGGCACATGGGATAAATTGGCATGATGTTGGCATTTAAGACACTTTTTGACATATGCAAAACAATTTTATTCCATGGTGGCCAATAGTATCCCATACGTAAAATATATTTTGTGATGGCCATCCCACTAAAATTACCACCACACATGCCATTGTGAGCCTAAAATATGACCTAGTTAGCTTCATGTGGTTCTAGATAATGAAGAAGGATACCATCATAACTGTGATGATAAAGGACCTTCCCTAAGAGAGTATAATTGGTATATTTTTGTTTGAAAGTGTGTTTGGTATTTGAAGGTCAGTCAGTAGGAAGAATACCAAGTGTAATATAATCCTTGAGCTATGAAAACCAAGGAGTATAAAGTTCTTCATGAATCAGATAGATAGTTGGTTCATCTTTGAATGATTGCATAGAATGAGTTGACTAAGAATGTGTAGTGATATATACATGGGTGAAATTATAAAAGGTATTCTATGGAATTAGAGAACCAAGATAAGCCATGGTATCAAAAAAAAAAATTATCGACCTCGAGGAGGCATCAATTGCATACCACTTTAAATGTATTATAAAATCATCAATAATTTATTTGTATGCTTGGAGGATGGGACACTTGCATTGATAAATGACCTTGAATTGATTTATAATAAGGAGGGAGTTGCAAATAATTTAATGTGCTTGATGCACCTAGGAATGGAAATGTTTAAGTTGAGAATAAGCACTTCATATTTGGCATTATTATTGGTGAAGGAAAGTCGAGTTTAAAGGAATAGGAAATATGAGCCCCTTGTAGTGTAAAGAACACAACTCCCACACCTCCCCCTTGTTTGCATTTGGAATCATCAAAGAAAAGAGAGATAAAATTGCTTGTCATATTTGACATGTTCTTGTTCAAAAATACTAAATATAGAGTCATCAAGAAGCTCAATGACAAGAGGTTTATCATCGAGGATGGGAGCTTTGACAATGTGATCTACAATAAATTGACCTTTCATGGATTTTTGGCTAACAAATTCAATATCAAATTTCATGAGGAGCATAATCCACTTGGTAGTTTAGTTGTTATAAGTGCGATCCATCATATAATGCAATGGATTTTCCCTTGCAATGACATAACTATTATGATGAAGCATGTAATGGTAAATATTTTTGGTAGTAAAGACAATTTCTAGTAAAAGCTTCTCCATAGACATTTTTTATCTTCTAACTTATTAAGATGTACCTAATATAATAGATAGTTTGCTCTCGATGATTTTCATTATTTTGGGTGAGCATGGTACCTATGGCAAAGTAAGTAGTGGATATATACAAATGGAAGGTAACACCTGACCTATATGGGGATAAGACTAGTGGTGAGGTGAGATAGTTCTTGATGTCATAAAAAGCTTCTTGACATTCAATGGTCCAATTGAAAGTTACTCCCTTTTGTAAAAGATGGTAAAAGGGTCTGCATTTATCTGGTAATTGGGCTATGAATCAATGAACGACCTAAATTTCCCTTGTAAGATCCTCAATTCCTTTAAAGTACATGGGCGAGGCATGTTAGTAATGACATTCATTTTATCAGGGTCCACTTTGATACCTCTTTGGAAAATAATAAATCCAAGAAGATTGTCTGAGGTGACACCAAAGACACATTTATTGGGGTTAAGTTTAACATTATGCTCTAAAATTTGGTCGAAGACTTTTCATAAAACATTGACATGCTCATGGCATATTTTAGATTTGGCCAATAAATCATCGACATAGTCTTCAACAATTTTATTCATGTAATCATGAAATATGTATGTCATTGCACATTGGTATATGGCTCCAATATTTTTGAGACCAAATGGTATGATCTTGTAACAAAATGTCCCCTAGGGTGTGGTGAAGTACGTCTTGTATTGATCATTAGGATTAACATGGATTTGGTTATATCTTGAGAAACCATCCATGAGAGAAAGTATTTCATGGCCAACAATAGAATCCACTAAAGTATCAATGTTTGGGAGTGGAAAATAATCTTTGGGATATGCTTTGTTGAGATCATAAAAGTCAGTGCAAATGTGTATCACCCCATTGGGCTTGCCAATAAGGACCATATTGGAGACCAACTCTGTATAGTCTATGGATTGAATAAAATCCCACATCTAATTTTTTTTTAGTTCTTCTTTGACCATCAAGGTGATTGTGGAATGCAACTTTCATAATTTTTGTTTTACCAATTTGGATGAAGGTGTAGGGGTAAGGTTGTGAACACAATATTTGGATCTAGGATAGATATGTCTTTGTAGGTTCAAGTAAATATAGTTTTATATTCAGTGAGGAGGGTAGAAAAAAATTCACACTCTTTAGAAGATAAAATTTTTCAAGTTTAAAGAAATGGGGATCGACGAGGTCAAGGTTGATATTAATGTCGATAGTTTCTTCGACAACCATGTGAGATCCATACTCTACCTGATGGGATATGGGAATGAGATGTAGTTCATCCACCACATTATCAGGACAAATAGGCTTAGTGCCATAAAATTCTATGGAAAATAGAGATAAAAGGAGAAAAGGAGGAAATATGAAGGTAATTATTGGAGCATTGAAGCAATTGCATAGTTGGAATAAAATTTTAGGGAGAGGGAGGCGATGAAACTCATTCAAATTTTAAGGCACTAGGATCTATCCAAATAGCACAAGGAGTATCAAATGCATGGAAAATTAGGGCAAATAGATCAATGGAGATCATATTGATAGTGTGTTGATAAAAGGATGGCAATACATTTCTAGAGGATGGGCTTTCTAAAGCCTGTTATGGAGGAAAAATTTGATGATAGATGAGGGGATGAGGATGAGAATAAATAGGTGGTTGTGGAGGCAATTGAAGAACACAAGCTTATACTGAGAGGGGGGTGAACAGTATAAGACCACTTTTTAATTTGCTTTAAAATCAACTTTCAAAATAGTATAATGCAGTGAATAGACAACAGTAATAATAGCAGTAATCAAAGCAAAGCACAACACACCATCCACAAAGTGACACAACAATTTACGTGGTTCACCCAATGTGGGCTACTCCACGGATAAAACTTTTCTCTAAAAGTTATATCATAGTTCTTTGGGAAACCTTCCCAATTACAAAGTTTATGGGCACCAACCCAAAGGAGACACCTTCCCCTAGCTCTTCTCTTAGTGGTGATCCTCTAGAAGACCTCTACCTCCTCTGCCCTTAGCAAGTGGAACTCTATCCACAGAAGACACCTGTCTTCCCTGCTCTGGCTGGAGATCTCTGTCCTCAACTCTATCACCGCAAAGCCATTCCTCAAGTTTGCACCAAACACAGTCCTTCGGTCTGGCACAAATCTGTCCTCTTCCTCTGTTCTTTTTTGTTACAGTCACACTTGGTCGAAACCAACTTTTCACCGTCTACGCAAACACAGCAGCACTCGATTAACTTATGCTCTTCTGCAAAACCACAACAACATAGTCTTTGCACATCCAGCACAAACACAACAACACAATTTTTGCACTCTTTGCTCAAACACTGTAGCACAGTCTTCGCACAGTCTACGCAAACTCAGTAGCACAGTCGTCGCACACTCTGTGCAAACACCGTAGTCGATCAGACTTCCACTTATGCACCTCTACGATCGAACTTCTCCCCGCACTCTATCTGTGCAAATCGCACTTCGAACGCACACTTGATCGATGGCCAAACTCTTCAAGTAGCCCTCCTTTTATACTCACAATCTCAAGATTAGAACCTTGATCTTAGTCGGCTGCACATCCCTAAAACAACGTCGGCGCAAAACCCTACGCTGCGTCGGCCCAGATTTAACTCTGTCGGCTCCACTGCCTCCCTGTAGCTTCTGGCGCAAAACTTCAACATGTCGCGATATCGTGACATTTTTACAGCCGTACACCTTCTATAGCCTGTTGTCACGAAATCACGACACCTTGGCCTTTGTCGACTTCCTTTGTGCTTCTATCGTGAAATCGTGACACCTTTGCCTCTTGCTGACGTCATCTCACTTCTATCGTGAAATCATGACACTTTAGTCTTCATGGCCTTCCTCTCAGCTTTTGTCGTGAAATCGTGACACTTATGATTTTTGCTGACGTCATCTTCACTCTATCGTGAAATCGTGACGCTTTAGTCTACAATGCCTTCTTCTCTGCTTTTGTCATGAAATCATGACACATCTGCTTCTGCTGACGTCATCTGCAACTCTGTCATGAAATCGTGACGCTTTCGCTGCCTTAAGCTCTTTTTTGCCATATGCCCGTGAAACTGGAACATGTCGCGAAATCGCGATGCTTTCGCCTTCGAGCTCTTCCTTCTTCAATTCATCATGAAATCATGACGCTTCTTCTGTTTAAGACTTGCTAACTATTTCTATCATGAAATCATGACACTTTCTCCAACTGCAAGCTGCCAACTCAACCTATCGCGAAATCGTGACACTTTTTGCATCCGTACAACTTCTTTGTAGCCTATCACGAAATCGCGACGCTTCTTATTTCAGACTCTTCCCTTTGCTGCATGTCGCGAAATCATGACAGTTCTCTCTTCAAGCTTTTCAGCATGTCGCAAAAACATGACTGTTCTCACTTGGAACTCTGCAGCATGTCACGAAATCGTGACACTTTCTAAATGACTTTCTCTCTCTTCGATCTAGTCGTGAAATCGTGACAGCTCACCCTGCGGACTCTCTCTTCAGCATCATGTCGTGAAATCGTGACACTTTTTCGTCCGTACAACTTTCTTTGCAGAGCATCGCAAAATCGTGACACTTTTTCTTTTCTGCCTTCCTGCACTTTTCGAGTCGCAAAAATGCGACATGTCACGAAATCGTGACACTTTCCATTTTGCTCTGCTTCTCTGCCAACATGTCGCGAAATCATGACAGTTTTTCCAGCTGCCTCTCTTTCTTCCAGCATGTCACGAAATCATGACAGTTTTGCCAAAACTTTCTCTCTCCTAAAACATGTCACGAAATCATGACAGTTTTGCCAGCAGCCTCTCTTTCTTGAAACATGTCACGAAATCGCGACAGTTTTTCCAGCCACCTGCAAACTTTTTCTTACTTGTCTTTTTCTTGATCTTTTGCAACTGGGCTACTCTGATCTTCTTGGAAACTTACTGACCAGCTGAAACCTTCATCAAAACAAATTATTTGACATAAAAACAAATTGCTTCAAGAACTTCTTTGACATCAATGACAACAACTACACTTGAGCAAAGGCAATGTACCCAAGGTACCCAAAATTGCCAACAATCTCCCCCTTTGTCATTGATGGCAAACCTTTACTAAAAGTACATCTTCAAGAGCCAAAACTAAAAGCAATCTGAGCTGACAACTGAGAATCTTTCTTTGAAGTTTTTGCTCCCCCTGACTTGAAGCTTTCCTCTTCACTTGAAGCTCTCCTCCTTACTCATATCTCTCCCCCTTTGTCATCAATGGCAAAGGGTCACCTTTGGGGCTTGGGACTAAGAATGAGCTTCGTAGCTTAGTCCCTCCCCCACCTCCCGATGAGGTGATTTAAAACAAGGGTGGGAGTGAAACTCCCATTAGGCACTCATCATCATCAGTGTCTTCAATTTCTTTGTCGGGCCTTCTCTTGAACTCTTTGTCAGTGTTTCTGTTCTTGTCACTTTTCTTGTTCTTGTTCTCATCTCTTTTCTTGTCCATACCTTGATCCTTGGACCTGTTTATACCACTTGTTCCTATTCCTGTACCTTGGAAGATCAGCTCTGCACCTGTCTGGTCGTGTGACCTGCATTGTTGCACTTATAGCAAGTAACAGTATTATTTCTTTCGGGCATAGCAGTTCTTTGAATCTGCCTGTTATGACTAACCCAGTTCCTGTTATTTGCCTTGCAAAAAATTGCCTTGTGCCCGAACTGTTGACAAGAGTAGCAATATCCTTGAAAGAAACTAAAACTTCTAAAATTGTTGTTTACCCTTTTTATTTGATCTATGCACTATGAAGCCGTGTGACCAAACCTGTGACACGCAAAACATCTACCGTAAAATATTCTTTTAATCGACCTTTTGGGTCCCAAAAACTTCTTCTTCGCATTCAAAATTTTGTTTTCTATTTCTACGCATTTATCACTCACGGACTCTTTCTCTGAGATACTCTCTTCATCAGAACTCTCTTCTTTTTGAAATATTTTACTGGATTCCCCAACCTGTTCCTTGTGTGGTTTGACAAAACCAAGACCTGTTTTATCTGTTGTCTTTCTTTGTCCTTTGATAAGAGATTTAACCTTTTTGGAGCTTTCTTGAAACCTGTACTAGTTTATCCTTGTATTCTTTATTTTCCTCTTTCAAGGCAGCCATTTTCTGTTCTAATTCACTATACTCAAGCATCTTAGATTCTAACTCATTCTTGAGTTCTTGTGTCTTAGCCATAGAGATGTCAAGACTTTCTATGAGTTCATCTCTCTCCATACAACATTCATCTAATTTATCCTTGAGTCTAGCATTCTTCTTTCTTTCCTTTTTCAAAACACTAAGAGCATTAGTAAGTTCACATTCAAGATCCTCTATTTTATTGCATTTTGAATCATCAAGGCCTTTTTCAGATTTCTTATCACTAGAGGTGCTACCCTTTTCAAAAACCATACAAGCATCTTCCTTATCATTTTCTGAAGCATCCTCATACATACTAGCAACCAATTCATTATTTGTGCAATCATCCTCAAGGTGCCCAAAATTTCCACATCTAAAACATTTCATGACAATGAATTTATGTTTCGGTTCTTCCTCTTTTTCTGAAATGAACAACATCTCATTTTCATCATCACTAGAAGAACTTTCACTATCACTGCTAGAACACTTACTTGCTTTGTCTAGGTAGAAGCTCTTCTTATTCTTGTGTGAATGCCTCTTTCCTTGATTGTTGTGCTCATCTTTGTTCTTTCCGTAATACCTGTGCTTTTCAGAATCCTTGCTCTTAACATCCTGTATATCTTCATCACTTTCATTCTTGGAAACAATATAGTCAATAGCATAATGACCAAACTTTCCATAGTTGAAACATCTTATGTTTTTCTTGCTTTTGTGTTTTCTAGAGAACTTGCCTTTCTTGTTGTAATATGCCTCTTCATCACTAGAAGACTCATCACTCTCTTGAATCTGTTTGCCCTTTGATTTCTTGGTAGCTTTGAAAGCTGCCTCTTTCTTGACATCAACTTTCACTTGAGTTCTCAGCTCAAATGCTGCAAGAATACTATGGAGCTCATCCTTTTTCAATTTATCTAAATCTTTAGCTTCCTCAATAGCAGAAATATTTTCACTAAATCTATTAGGAAGAGATCTTAAAATCTTATCACACACATCATTTTCAGCAACCTCAAGACCTAGGTCTTTCATGGAGTTAACAACCTCATCCATACGAAGCATGTAGTCACTAATATTTTCATCATCATTCATTTTGAGTTGTTCAAACATACCTTTAAAATGTCTCAATTTGGCCTTTCGAACATTTGCATCACCTGTATGAACCACCTGCAATTGTTTCCACATTTCACTAGCTGTCTTGCAGTGAATAACTTTGGTGAGATCTGCTTTCTGTAAGCCTCTCAGGATTGCATTCATGGCTTTTGAATTGTTGTGAAGCATGAGCCTGTCTTCTTTGGTATAAGGACCATGTTCAGGAATAGTGTATTCATCTTCAATCACTTCCCATACCTCATTACCAAGTGCCATTAGATAAACTCTCATTCTTGCACTCCACAGACCGAAATCTGATCCATCAAGAATAGGTGCTGCATTGCCACCTAAAAAATCCATTGTGTTCTTAACCAGTTCTTCCTTTCGGCTGTTAAACCTTTTCGAAGGAACCCGCTCTGATACCAATTGAAGAACACAAGCTTATACTGAGAGGGGGGGTGAACAGTATAAGACCACTTTTTAATTTGCTTTAAAATCAACTTTCAAAATAGTATAATGCAGTGAATAGATAGCAGTAATAACAGCAGTAATCAAAGCAAAGCACAACACACCATCCACAAAGTGACACAACAATTTACGTGGTTCACCCAATGTGGGCTACTCCACGGATAAAACTTTTCTCTAAAAGTTATATCACGGTTCTTTGGGAAACCTTCCCAATTACAAAGTTTATGGGCACCAACCCAAAGGAGACACCTTCCCCTAGCTCTGCTCTTAGTGGTGATCCTCTAGAAGACCTCTACCTCCTCTGCCCTTAGCAAGTGGAACTCTATCCATAGAAGACACCTGTCTTCCCTGCTCTGGCTGGAGATCTCTGTCCTCAACTCTATCACCGCAAAGTCGTTCCTCAAGTTCGCACCAAACACAGTCCTTCGGTCTGGCACAAATCTGTCCTCTTCCTCTGTTCTTTTCTATTATAGTCGCACTTGGTCGAAACCAACTTTTCATCGTCTGTGCAAACACAACAACACTCGATTAACTTATGCTCTTCTATGAAACCACAACAGCACAGTATTTGCACATCCAGTGCAAACATAGCAGCACAATTTTTGCACTCTTTGCTCAAACACTATAGCACAATCTTCGCACAGTCTACGCAAACTCAGTAGCACAATCGTCGCACACTCTGCACAAACACCGTAGTCGATCAGACTTCCACTTATGCACCTCTACGATCGAACTTCTCCTCGCACTCTATCTATGCAAATCGCACTTCGAACGCACACTTGATCGATGGCCAAACTCTTCAAGCAGCCCTCCTTTTATACTCACAATCTCAAGATTAGAACCTTGATCTTAGTCGACTGCACATCCCTAAAACAATGTCGATGCAAAACCCTACGCTGTGTCGGCCCAGATTTAACTCTATCGGCTCCACTGCCTCCCTATAGCTTCTGGCATGAAACTTCAACATGTCATGATATCGCGACATTTTTACAGCCGTACACCTTCTATAGCCTGCTGTCGTGAAATCGCGACACCTTGGCCTTTGTCGACTTCCTTTGTGCTTCTATCATGAAATCGTGACACCTTTGCCTCTTGCTGACGTCATCTCACTTCTGTCATGAAATCGTGACACTTTAGTCTTCATGGCCTTCCTCTCAGCTTTTGTCATGAAATCATGACACTTATGATTTTTGTTGACGTCATCTTCACTCTATCGCGAAATCGTGACGCTTTAGTCTACAATGCCTTCTTCTCTACTTTTGTCATGAAATCATGACACATCTGCTTCTACTGACGTCATCTGCAACTCTTCCATGAAATCGCGATGCTTTCGCTACCTTAAGCTCTTTTCTGCCATATGCCCACAAAACTGGAACATGTCACGAAATCGTGACGCTTTTGCCTTCGAGCTCTTCCTTCTTCAATTCATCACAAAATCATGACGCTTCTTCTGTTTAAGACTTGCTAACTATTTTTGTCATGAAATCGTGACACTTTCTCCAACTACAAGCTGCCAACTCAACCTATCGCGAAATCGCAACACTTTCTACATCCGTACAACTTCTTTGTAGCCTGTCGTGAAATCATGACGCTTCTTATTTCAAACTCTTCCCTTAGCTGCATGTCGCGAAATCATGATAGTTCTCTCTTCAAGATTTTTAGCATGTCACAAAAATGCGACTGTTCTCACTTGGAACTCTGCAGCATGTCACAAAATCGTGACACTTTCTGAATGACTTTCTCTCTCTTCGATCTAGTCATGAAATCGTGACAGCTCACCCTGCGGACTCTCTCTTCAGCATCATGTCACGAAATCGTGACACTTTTTCATCCGTACAACTTTCTTTGCAGAGCGTCGTGAAATCGTGACACTTTTTCTTTCTCTGCCTTCCTGCACTTTTCGAGTCACGAAAATGCGACATGTCACGAAATCGTGACACTTTCCATCTTGCTCTGCTTCTCTGCCAACATGTCGCGAAATCGTGACAGTTTTGCCAGCTGCCTCTCTTTCTTCCAGCATGTCATGAAATCGTGATAGTTTTGCCAAAACTTTCTCTCTCCTCAAACATGTCGCGAAATCATGACAGTTTTTCCAGCAGCCTCTCTCTCTTGAAACATGTCATGAAATCGTGACAGTTTTTCCAGCCGCCTGCAAACTTTTTCTTACTTGTCTTTTTCTTGATCTTTTGCAACTGGGCTACTCTGATCTTCTTGGAAACTTACTGACCAGCTGAAACCTTCATCAAAACAAATTCTTTGACATAAAAACAAATTGCTTCAAGAACTTCTTTGACATCAATGACAACAACTACACTTGAGCAAAGGCAATGTACCCAAGGTACCCAAAATTGCCAACAACAATACAATAATGGGATAAGGAAGGGGTGGATCTATAGGATTCTCTCTTAGAAGAAGCATTGAAAGGATAGGTAGTAGAATGGAGAATTGGAAAATTAAATCATTATCATAATTTGAAAAATTACATATGGGCATGATAGGGGTGGATATTTCTTTATAGCTCTCAAAAGTAAGGGAAAGTGTATCAAAATGATCATAAAGCTCATCATTTGAGATTTTAGGTGAAAGGGCATGGATTGTTGCAACTTGGAACCATTTTGGAGGAATCAAATGTGAATAACACAAGCTTATACTAAGAGGGGGGTGAACAGTATAAGACCAAATTTCACTTTTCTTTCCCAAACAATATTATCCAATATTATCAATGGCAATATCAATAGCAATAATAAAGCAATGCACAAATTATCACACACAATAGAGACACCAATTTAACATGGTTCACCCAATGTGGGCTACTCCACGGAGAAAATATTTCTACTAAATTTTCTCAATAAATCTTCTTGGGAATCAATTCCCTATTACAATGTTTATGGACCTCTGTCCAAAGGAGACACCAATCCCTATAATCTAATTTGTGGATCTCTCTCCATAGGAGAACTCTTTCCCCTTTTCTCTGGTTCGTGGAACTTGATCTAGGAGACATCTATCTCCTCAATTGGTTCGTGGATCTCTCTCCACAGAAGAACTCTATCTTCCCAACTGGTTCATGGATCACACTCCATAGGAGAACTCTTTCTCCTCTACTCTGGTTTGTGGATCTCTCTCCATAGAAGAACTCTTTCCTCACTATCCTAGCTAATGGATCTGTATCCATAAATACATCTTCTCACCTTCTAATGGATCTCTATCATGAAGACCTCTATCCTCACTACCTTGGCTAGTAGATCTCTCTCCATTGAAGACCTTTGTCCTCACTACCCTAGCTAATGGATCTCTATCCACTGAAGACCTCTTTTCCTTCGTCTTTTGTTTTTTTCTATGGTCTCTTCCTATCCTCTTCCACTCCTTATGCTTCTTGCTTTATCTTTTTGATCTCTCTCCACTAAAGACCTTTATCCTCACTACCCTAGATAATGGATCTCTATCCACTAGATACTCTTATCCTCTACTCTATCACCTCCAAATATTACTCTCAACTCTATCTCAGATCTACACCAAACTCTATCCCAAGTGTAGTATAAATCTGCTCTAACTCTATCTCAGGTCTAGCATAAATCTGCTCACTAATCTACACCAAAATCTATCCTCAAATATATCCTCAAGCCTTAACACAAAGCTTGATCTAATCACAAATCACCTCTACTTAGATTTACCCCAAGCCTTAACACAAAGCTTGAACAAATCAATCAATCAACTCTGCTCTCAAGTCTTCACAAAGACTTACCTCAAATCTACCCTCAAGTCCTCTCAAGAACTTTCTCAATCTGCTCTCAAGTCTTCACCAAGACTTGCTTCAAATATATCTTCAATTCCTCTCAAGAACTTGCTCAATCTACTCTAGTACATGCTCAAAACAACTCATAAAATATGCTCAATTAATCTCAAATCTTGCACACAATGCTATTAAATTCTTTGTCTAATTTTCAAAGTAATTCCTTTAACTTGAAGTAGTTTAGACATATTTGATGTACTCTATCAAAAACTCAATATGTTTTACTCAATCATTAAGTCTATCGCTTTCACAAATATGATTTCTAATGTTTGCACATTCACTTTCAATATCTCTCAAAACCAATGCTCAATGATTTTCACTTAATCATTCAACCAATGAAACACGACTTGCTCACAAACTCTAAACAAGTATTTTCATACTTCTCCAAACAAAAATTACTATGCGGGTCTCAAACCCTAACTCAAATAATATTCAATATCTATCTCAAATGCTCTCTAAACATTCATCAATCATGCATATAAAAACCCACTCAAATATTTCCAACAATGCTTATCAAACAATCCTTTTCACTCCATCTTATATTTCACAACATTCAATCCAACAACACTTCAATCAAAAGATGATGTGCCCATACCTTTTTACTTTGATGGAGATATGTCTTCAAAATATGTTTCACAATCAATTCTCTTTGTGCCACTAAAAAGGGTTAGATGTAAACATATACATCAACTTCTCTTGCAAAAGGATATGCTCAAATAATTCTGAAAATATCAATTTGTAAACCTCCTTTTGTTTTCAATAATGAAACATGTGCATCCTTTTACAACAAATAATTTTGATCCATAAAAGAAACACCTTTTAACTCCTTCCTTAAAAATAAATCCTCAAACAATATATCATACACTCATTCAAACAAAACCACTATAATGACAATATCCCTATTGCTCCTTTTAACTCCAACTCAACATAAAATATTTCAACCCAAATTTCAACCTTCCAAACACTTTAATATTCTAATTCAAAATAAATTTCAAAGTCCTTTGTTTACACCTTATAATCTCCAATTTTTAATCCAACATACACTCTGTCTTTTCAAATTACACAACAATGATAAATTTTTGAATCATACCTTAGCCACATAATAAAAAATAATTTTGCGCATCTCAAAACACTATCATGCACTCCACATGAATCAAACTCGTGTTCACCACCTGCCTAGCACCTTAGCCTTAGATAAACTTCCTTTTGGGTTGTGCGTCCATATAAACACCATGATGCACTCCTCCTTTGTTATCACTACCTTGAAACATGAACAACAGACTATTGACATCCAAAACAACTACGACAAGTTTCAAACCTGGGTCTCCTCTCTACCACGTCCTATGAAAATGCCAAGCAACCACTTGGTCTAGCTACCCTAGCTGCCCTTTTGTGACTTCGTGGTGTGCAATACCAATTTTCCTTATGTTGGATATATTTTTTTCAAACAAATTTTTCTTCCCTTTATATACTTTGTGCTTTGAATTAAAACATCGGCCCTCATAGGAATTTTTAATTGTTTCAAACCTTGGCGCCCATTAACATATGAATATAATATTTAAACTATAGTTTAAATATTATAATAATATATTTTTACATTCCACCTTATAAAGAACATGTAGATGGGTTCTTGCACTTCCACACAATGTGTAAATGGGTCTTGCTCTTTTGTTTGCCAACTTTAGCCATGGAAAAATATAATACTTTATTTTTCCTTATCACTTATTTTATTCCAAATATTATAATAAAATATTATAATATTGTCCCTTCATGGCTTTTAACTTAATCCTTTCTTGTTGCCTTAAATATTGTTGTCCTTGGCTTCTTTCAATCATAGAGAATATTCCTACCAAACCAATTGCTTTTGATATTATATTTTGACATCAAACCATTGACATCAATGACAACACATTATACTCAAAATTTTCAACAATCTCCCCCTTTGTCATTGATGGCAACCCTTTTCCTTAACCATTCATTTTTCCTTTTTCCAACTCTACTCCCCTTGGGAAACTGCTCCCCCTAACTGAATGCTCTCCCCCTAACTCAAATCTCTCCCCTTTGTCATCAATGGCAAAGGGACTCCTTTGGGGCTAAAGATAAGACTCTTAGCTCAGCCCCCTCCCCACCTCCTCTCCTTGAGGTGATTAATTTTGGGGTGGGAGTATCTCTACTCCCATCATACAATGCTCTTTTTCTTTGTCCACCTTCTTCCTCAATTGATCCTTCTAATTCTTTTGAATATCCATGTTCTTGCTTGTCTCTGGAAATTCTGTTCTACACCACTTAGCCATATGCCCAACATTATTGCACTTATAACACTTAATTTTGTGGTTCCTAGAAGGTGCAAATATATTGAAGTTCCTCCTGGTGAAGCCATACCCATTCCTATCATGAACCCTGCAATGAATTGCTTTATGACCAAAATGATTACAAGAGTAACAATACCCTTGAAAGAGATACCCATTTCTGAAATTCCTCTTGGTGAAACCATATTCCTTATTTTCATGTGTCCTGCACTGCATAGCCTTGTGACCAAACTTGTGACATGAGAAGCAACATCCTTTGAAGAAATATTTCCTTGAACCCATTGGTCTCTTAGTCCTTTCTTCCCTATGATGTTCCATGTTCCTTATTTGTGCATTATTTCCTTCCTTGTTGAACCTTCTATTTTTCAACTTATCCTCATAAGTCTCACTTTCTCCTTCACTCTCTTCTTCTAAAGCTTCTTCTTCCTTGGAGCTTGAGATTGACTCCTCTCCTTGTTCTCTTTATCCTTCTTCAAAACCAAGTCCTGTCTTGTTTGATGAAGATCTTTGTGCACTGATAATCTTATCCAAAGTCTTTGAGCTTCTCCCAAACCTGTGTAGCTTGTATTTAGACTCTTTCACTTCCTTCCTTAGTGAAACTACCTCATGCTCTAATATTTCACATTCTAATACTTTTGCTTCTAAATTTTCTTTAAATATCCTTGTCTTAGCTATTGAGTTTGTCAGATCTTGTATAAGCTTTCCTTTCTCTTCATCACATTATTGAAATTGAATCTTGAGTTTTGAATTCTACTTTCTAACCTTTCTTAATTCCTTAAGAGCAAAAATAAGCTCAACTTCTAGATCAACTACTCCTTCCTCTTCATTTTCTGATTCTTCCTCTACCTTTTTGTCTTCAAGAGCATCTTCATACCTTTTAGATTTATCTTCAATAGAAGCACTTCCTTCTTCCTCTATTGCTAAGAAGAGAATTTCTTCTTCATTATCTGAGGATCTTCCATCACTATCACTTGAACTCTTGCATGTCTTATCTACATAGAAACTCTTCTTATGCCTTTGGAAAAACTTCTTTTCATGCTTGTTTTGTCCATACCTATTTTTCTTTTGATACCTGGATTTTCCTACTTCCCTATTCTTATGATCTTGTTTCTCTTCACCACTTCTACTTCCAGATTCTGGATAGTTAGATGCATAGTGACCATATTTACCACAATTGAAACACTTAACTATTTTTGTACCTTTGTGCTTTCTTGAGTCCTTGTTCCTTCTGCCATAGTTTACTTCTTCATCACTGGATGACTCATCACTTGAATCTGGCTTCTTATATTTTGTCTTATTTGCTACTTTGAAGGCTACCTCTTTCTTGGGGATAGGATCCTTTCCTATTCTCATCTCAAAAGTTGTGAGAGTTCCATGTAACTCATCCCTAGTCAAAGTTTCAATATCTCTTGTTTCTTCTATGGCTAAAACCTTTTCACTATACCTCATAGGGAGTGACCTTAAAACCTTTTGACAAACATTTGATTCTTCAACTTTAAATCCAAGTCCTTGCATGGAGTTAACAACCTCATCCACATGAAGTAAGTATGTAGCAATGTCTTCCTCATCCTTCATCTTCAAGTCTTCAAATATTTTCTTGTGATTTTGCAATTTTACCATCTTGACCTTTTTGTCTCCCTCATATGTTTTCTTTAACTTTTCCCAAATATCTTTTGCTTATGTGCAATGCATAAATTTTACAAACTCTACTTCATGTAAACCACTTAATATTGCATTCATTGCATTTGCATTATACAAATGTAGGAGCTTACCATATTTATCTATAGGAGGACTAGCTGGAGGTGTGTATCCATCCTCAAATGCTTGCCATATCTCATATCCTTGTGCCATCAAGTAAGTCTTCATTCTTATGTTCTAGAAAGCATAATTATTCCCATCAAACAATGGTGCCTTATTTGTTGAAGATCCACTCTGAGATGCCATCTGTGTTCCTGTATACTTTTCCTTCAAGTTATTAAACTCTTTCGAAGAAACCCGCTCTAATACCAATTGAAGAACACAAGCTTATATTGAGAGGGGGGATGAACAATATAAGATCAAATTTTACTTTTCTTTCCCAAATAATATTATCCAATATTATCAATGGCAATATCAATAGCAAGTAATCAAAGTAATGCACAAATCATCACACACAATAGAGACACCAATTTAACGTGGTTCACCCAATGTGGGCTACTCCACGGAGAAAATATTTCTACTAAATTTTCTCAACAAATCTTCTTGGGAATCAATTCCCTATTACAATGTTTATGGACCTCTATCCAAAGGAGACACCAATACCCTAATGCTCTGATTTGTGGATCTCTCTCCATAGGAGAACTCTTTCCTCTTTTCTCTGGTTCGTGGAACTTGATCTAGGAGAACTCTTTCTCCTCAACTGGTTTGTGGATCTCTCTCCACATAAGAACTCTATCTTCCCAGTTGGTTCATAGATCACACTCCATAGGAGAACTCTTTCCCCTCTGCTCTGCTTTGTGGATCTCTCTCCATAGAAGACCTCTTTCCTCACTGCCTTGGCTAATAGATCTCTATCCACTGAAGACCTCTATCCTCACTACCCTAGCTAATGAATCTCTATCTACTAAAGACCTTTCTCCTCACTACCTTGGCTAATGGATCTCTATCCACTAAAGACCTTTGTCCTTTGTTTCTTTGTTTCCTTTTTTTTTTTTTTCTTTCTTCTTTCCTCTTTTTGATCTCTTCTAAGCCCTTCCTCTACCCTTCAAATCTCTATCCACTAGAGACTCTTGTCCTCTACTCTATCACCTCCAAATATTACTCTCAAATCTATCTCATATCTACACCAAACTCTATCCCAAGTGTAGTACAAATATGCTCTAACTCTATCTCAGGTCTAGCACAAATCTGCTCACTAATATGTACCAAAATTTATCCTCAAATCTTTCCTCAAGCCTTAACACAAAGCTTGATCTAATCACAAATCAACTCTACTTAGATTTTCCCTAAGCCTTAACACAAAGCTTGAATAAATCAATCAATCAACTCTACTCTCAAGTCTTCACAAAGACTTACCTCAAATATACCCTCAAGTCCTCTCAAGAACTTGCTCAATATTCTCTCAAGTCTTCACCAAGACTTACCTCAAATCTATCCTCAAGTCCTCTCAAGAACTTGCTCAATATGCTCTAGTACCACTCTCCCTACTCTTTCTTTCCAAGATATCAAATTCTCAACACATGCTCAATACAGCTCATAAGATATGCTCAATCAATCTCAAATATTGCACACAATGCTATCAATTGCTTTGTCTAATCTTCAAAGTAATTCCTTTAACTTGAAGCAGTTTAGACATATTCTATTCAGAATTCATTTAACCTCTGGAACATATAGAGAATGATGTACTCTATCAAAAACTCAATATGTTCTACTCAATCATTAAGTCTATCGCTTTCATAAATCTAATTTCTAATGTTTGCACATTCACTTTCAATATCACTCAAAACCAATGCTCAATAATTTCACTCAATCATTCAACCAATGAAACACAACTTGCTCACAAACCCTAAACAAGTGTTTTCAAACTTCTTCAAACAAAGAGCTCAATGTGGGTCTCAAACCCTAACTCAAATAATCCTCAATATCTAACTCAAATGTTCTCTTAAACATTCACCAATCATGCATATGAAAACTCACTCAAACATTTCCAACAATGCTTATCAAACAATCCTTTTCACTCCACCTTATATTTCACAACATTCAATCCAACAACACTTCAATCAAAAGATGATGTGCCCATACCTTTTTACTTTGATGGATATATATCTTCAAAATCTATTTCACAATCAATTCTCTTTGTGCCACTAAAAAGGGTTAGATGTAAACATATACATCAACTTCTCTTGCAAAAGGATATGCTCAAATAATTCTGAAAATATCAATTTGTAAACCTCCTTTTGTTTTCAATAATGAAACATGTGCATCCTTTTACAACAAATAATTTTGATCCATAAAAGAAACACCTTTTAACTCCTTCCTTAAAAATAAATCCCCAATCAATAGATCATACACTCACTCAAGCAAAACAACTATAATGACAATATCCCTATTGCTCCTTTTAACTCCAACTCAACATAAAATATTTCAACCCAAATTTCAACCTTCCAAACACTTTAATATTCTAACTCAAAATAAATTTCAAAGTACAATAATAAAATCCTTTGTTTACACCTTATAATCTCCAATTCTTAATCCAACATACACTCTATCTTTTCAAATTACACAACAATGATAAAATTTTGAATCATACCTTAGCCATGTAATAAAAATTTTGTGCACCTCAAAACACTATCATGCACTCCACGTGAATCAAACTCGTGTTCACTGCCTACCTAGCGCCTTAGCCATGGCTAGGCTACCACTTGGGCTACACGCCCACATAAACACCATGATGCACTCCTCCTTTGTTATCACTATCTTGGAAACACAAACAATAGACTATTAATGTCCAAAACAACCATGACAGGTTTCAAACCCATGTCTCCTCTCTGCCATGTCCTATGAAAAGGCCAAGCAACCACTTGGTCTAGCTGCCCTTTCATGACTTCATGATGCACACTATTGCTTTTCCCTTCTGCTTCACTATCATATTTTTGCTACACTCGAACTACCTCCCCGATCGCTATCGAATTTGATGTTGGATCTATTTCTTTTCAAACAAATTTTTCTTCCCTTTATATACTTTGCGCTTTGAATTAAAATGTTGGCCCTCATAGGAATTTTTAATTGTTTCAAACCTTGGCACCCATTAACATATGAATATAATATTTAAAATATAGTTTAAATATTATAATAATATATTTTTACATTCCACCTTATAAAGAACATGTAGATGGGTTCTTGCACTTCCACACAATGTGTAAATGGGTCTTGCTCTTTTGTTTGCCAACTTTAGCCATGGAAAAATATAATACTTTATTTTTCCTTATCACTTCTTTTATTCCAAATATTATAATATTGTCCCTTCATGGCTTTTAACTTAATCCTTTCTTGTTGCCTTAAATCTTTTTGTCCTTGGCTTCTTTCAATCATAGAGAATATTCTTGCCAAATCAATTTATTTTTGATATCAACCTTTTGACATCAAACCTTTGACATCAATGACAACACATTATACTCAAAATTTCCAAAAAAATGAGTGTATTTAAGATCAATGTATTCATAAGAATCATCCTCCTCAAGGTCAATAGTAAGGCATTGAAGATCATTTTAAATAAGGGCCACTGATGAGTCTTTGTTACATCCTAAACTAAATTTGTCTTTGGGTATCTGATAAGGAGGTTCAATTATTGAGTGTGGATCCTTATCATATCGACCTAGACAAGACCGTGTCATTTAAAACATTGGAAATACTACATGGCAAAGGATGGATTGGATAAATAGTTAATGTTACCACAAAATGGTGTCGTAGACTCTTTAGAATTTTTTTTTTTGAGGAATTATCAAGTACCCCATATACAAAATTAGTGTGACTAGTTGAAGAACTGATGGGTACAATAGCACCAATATTTAAAGGAAAGTCACAAGAACAACCAAAATACTTGAATGACTAAATAATAGGGGATAAATATTAATTTTGTGTACAAAATACTCCCCTAGACCAGGACTATACATTTGTACAAATACATGAGAGAAAACTTGATAAGACAATTGGATGGAAGAATTCAAGCTAGATGGATTGGAAGACATGGAAGTCTCATTGGAAAAGGATGGTGACTCAGAAAAAGAGGAGAAATATGATAGAAGAGATTGATAAGACAATGCGACAGCATGAGAGGTCATCAAAATAGCATGAAGAGAATAGGGGCTAGTTTGAGAGGATGACATAGCAAGGGGAGTGTATGAGGTAAGGGGGAAGATATTGTAGGCTATCTATTAGTTGAAGCAAAAGTAGATGGATATTTTATAGCTGAGATTCATAATAGGTATTGTGTTGCTCCCAATATTAATGCTCTTGAATAGTGGCAAAGGGGATGGAGGAAGCAGGAGTATGGGACACAAGACTAAGCAGTAGTTGTGGAGAAAGAGGTGAAGAACACAAGCTTATACTGAGAGGGGGGGTGAACAGTATAAGACCTCTTTTTACTTTTTTCTTTATACTTAAAAATAGTAAAGCAATATACCCAAAGCAATATCAAAGCAATGCATAATATCATCCACAAAGTGACACCAATTTTAACGTGGTTCACCCAAAATGGTCAGGCTACGTCCACAAAACTTTTCTCTAAAAGTTATCTCAAAGTTCTTTGGGAATCCTTCCCAATTACAATGTTTATGAGCCTCGGCCCAAAGGAGATACCTTCCCCCAATCAGAATTTATGAGCCTCTGCTCAAAGGAGATACCTTCCCCTCTGCTCTGCCTCTACCTCTTGCCAGCACGTGGAACTCCTTTCCACCGAAGACCTCCTGTCCTCAATGCTTAGCCTAAGAGACCTCTGCCTTCTATGATCACGTCCACAGCAGCTCAAAAACTTGTACCAAACACAGTCAGTCGGTCTAGTACAAGTCTTCCTCTGTCTATTAGATCTGTCCAATGCTTGAACAAATCAATCCTCTGCACACAAGCCTTCTCAAAGACTTGCCAAATCTGTCCTCAGGTTCTTCTCAAAGAACCAAGTGCACCTCTGTCCTCAAGTTCTCTCGATAGAACTATCAAACTCAGCTCACAAGTCCTCTGCTAGGACCTGTCCAAATCTGCTCACAAGTCCCCACCGAACCTGTCCAAACTCTGCTCACAAGTCCCCACCGAAACCTGTCCAAGACCGCTCACAAGTCCCCACCGAACCTGTCCAAAAACTCAGCAAGCTCACCAAGAAAAAAAACTTTCTTAGTAGGAAATCACAAGGTGAATTGTTAGAGACCCAATGTGATTTGTCAAACTCATAGAAGCATAAAGAGAATTGTTAGAGACTCAATATGTTCTATACTCAACTCCCAATCTCAAAACTCAACTCAAATCAACTCAGCTCAAACTCAATCTCAAATCTGAAAACTCAACTCAATATCTGAAATGGATAGGATAGAATGCTTTCTTTCAAGAACATGAAACCCCAACAATTGCCAACTATGCAAAGAATCACATAACAATGATACTCATGTTCTTTTCACCATCAATTAGGGCTTCAACAACAATGCTCATCAAACAAGGTTCAATCAACACCATTCAACTCAAAACACAACCTTGAAGCATTTCACAATCAACATCAGAAAAGGAAACAAGTAGAACTCCTTTTCTCTCCAATATTGTTTGAACAAAAAGCATCCACCAACTCAAATCACAATAGCACAAAACAACTTTTCAAATCATCAACAAAGGAGTAAGCCCAACACTTTAACCAAGTAAAGAATAGCTTGATTATTACCAATTTAATGAAAGCAAATGTCAATCTCAAAGCTGCCCACTTAAGGTTTCACAACTTCACACAAGAAGCAATTTTAACCTTAAAACATCATGCTTTCATTTCCATAATCAACCAAAAGCACTCTCAACATTACAAGAAAAATTTATCCCTTATACACCTTATTTCTCCCTTATAGTCTTATCAAAAATAAAATTTATTTCTCATAAGAATGCAATAAGATATTTCAAACAACACCTTCAAAAGAATATTTTATCAAAATAAAACAAGCTTTAAACTCCTTATAACTCCTAAGCTGTTTTGCCCTCTAATAAACTTCCTCCATCCGCAAAATACACTTAGCAAAAATTAATTTCGAAAATACCTTGGCCAACATCAAAAATCGTGCTATGGAGAAATTGCGCACGAATTCTAACACCACCCACTGCGTCCACTTCACGATGAAAAACCCTTTCGCGTTATTCGAATGCGGAACCTCCCGTTCGGGTAGCGCGCCAACAGCCTAGCCGCTACCGGTGCGCCAAAGGCACCCGATGAGGTTTAAACCTCACGCTGTTAGCCTTGTTCCTTCTATGCCAGGGATTAAATAAAACAATAGTGCCTCCCTTTCTTCTGACGTGAACACGAAGACGAAAACCTTACGATGGATTTACGACAAACGACGAGTACAAAAAAATGAACAACGGATTCACGAAAACGACGAAGACACAGTCGAACAGTAGATCACGAAATCACAACGAGCAACTCTTTTCAAAATGCGGATGGGATAATTCTTGATTTTCATCGAGGGAGATTTATATGCATTTTTACCATAAGCTCTTGACGTCGGCGAGGAGTTTAACACGTCGATGGAGGTCTTGGCTAGCGCCCACAATCTTAAAACATAGCGCCATGGGTTAGGAGAACCCATTGCAAACAATAATTTAATATTTATTTAAAAATAATTAAAGGGAACCTTAACAAGGTTTTTAATTATTTAAATAAATACTTCCTCCTGGACCCAAATGCATTAAACTAATGCATCCACCTGTAATCTTTAAACCCGCCAACTTGGGGTTTACAAAAGACCTTTGAAACCGTCATGTCGTAACCTTCATCAAAACAAATTATTTGACATCAAATCAAATTCCTTCAAGAGCTTCTTGACATCAATGACAACTTATACACTTGAGCAAAGGCAATGTACCCAAAGTACCCAAAATTGCCAACAATCTCCCCCTTTGTCATTGATGGCAAACCTTTACTGAAAACACTTCTCAAGAGCCAAAATCGAAACCAACTGTGCTAACAACTGAGAATCTTCCTTTGAAGTTTTGCTCCCCCCGACTTGAAGCTCTCCTCTTCACTTTGAAGCTCTCCCCCTTACTCATATCTCTCCCCCTTTGTCATCAATGGCAAAGGGTCACCTTTGGGGCTCGGGACTAAGAATGAGCCTCTTAGCTTAGTCCCTCCCCCACCTCCCTGATGAGGTGATTAATTTTGGGGTGGGAGTAAAACTCCCATTAGGCACTGATCATCATCAGTGTCTATAACTTCCTTGTCGGGCCTTCTCTTGAACTCTTTGTCCATATTCCTGTTCTTGTCACTGTTCTTGTTCTTGTTCTCATCCCTCGTTCTTGTCCATGCCTTGATCCTTGGACCTGATCATGCCACTGTTCCTGTTCCTGTATTCTAGAATTTCAGCTCTACACCGTCTCGATTATGTGACCTTCATTGTTGCACTTGAAACACTTGACGATGTTGTTTCTCCGAGGTAAACCCGATCTTTGAATCCACCAGCTTCTGACCAAACCTCGTTTCCGACCAAACCTGTTTCGATCAAACCTCGTTCTCGTTATTTGCCTTGCAATAAATCGCCTTGTGCCCAAACTGTTGACAAGAGTAGCAATACCCTTGAAAGAAACTAGCACTTCTGAAATTGTCATTTACCTTCTTCACTTGAGCCATGCAATGTGAAGCCATGTGACCAAACCCGTGACAAGCAAAACATCTGCCTTGAAACTTTCCTTTATTTGACCTCTTAGGTTCTGAAAACTTCTTCTTCTCATTCTGAATTCTGTTTTCTGTTTCTGTGCATCTATCATTCAAGGACTCCTTTTCTGAAGTACTTTCCTCATCAGAACTCTCTTCCTTTTGGAGTCTCTTACTAGACTCTCCAACTTGTTCCTTGTGTGGCTTAACAAAACCAAGGCCTGTTTTATCTGTTGTCTTTCTTTGACCTTTGATGAGTGACTTAACCTTTTTGGAGCTATCTTGAAACCTCGTAAAGCTTATCCTTGTACTCTTTAGTTTCCTCTTTCAAAGAAGCCATTTTCTGTTCTAACTCACTATACTCAAGAACCTTAGACTCTAACTCATCCTTGAGTTCTTGTGTCTTAGCTATAGAGAAGTCAAGACTTTCTATAAGATCATCTCTCTCCATACAACATTCATCTAACTTATCCTTGAGTCTAGCATTCTTCTTTCTTTCCTTTTTCAAAGCACTAAGAGCACTAATAAGTTCACCTTCAAGATCTACTTCACCTTCCTCTATATCTTCCTCTATTTGTTTGCTTTTTGAATCATCAAAGCCTTTTTCAGATTTCTTATCACTAGAGGTGCTACCCTTTTCAAAAACCATACATGCATCTTCCTTATAGTTTTCTGAAGCATCCTCATACATACTAGAAACCAAATCATTATTTGTGCAATCATCCTCAAGGTGACCAAAGTTTCCACATCTAAGACATTTCATGATAATGAATCTATGTTTCGGTTCTTCCTCTTTTTCTCGATATGAACAACATCTCATTTTCATCATCACTTGAAGAACTTTCACTATCACTACTAGAACACTTACTTGCTTTGTCTAGGTAGAAACTCTTCTTGTGCTTGTGAGAATACCTCTTTCCTTGATTGTTGTGCTCATCTTTGTTCTTCCTGTGATGCTTGTGCTTTTCATAATCCTTGCTCTTAGAATCCTGTTTATCTTCATCACTTTCATTCTTGGGAAAAGTACAGTCAGTAGAATAATGACCAAACTTTCCACAATTGAAACATCTTATATTTTTCATACTTTTGTGCTTTCTAGAGAACTTGCCTTTCTTTCTGTAATATGCCTCTTCATCACTAGAAGACTCATCACTATCTTGAAGTTGTTTACCCTTGGATTTCTTGGTAGCCTTGAAAGTCGCCTCTTTCTTGACATCAACCTTCACTTGAGTTCTCAACTCAAATGCCGCAAGTATACTATGGAGCTCATCCTTTTTCAACTTATCCAAATCTTTAGCTTCCTCAATAGCAGAAATATTTTCACTAAATCTATTAGGAAGAGATCTTAAAATCTTATCACAAACATCATTTTCAGCAAGCTCAAGACCTAAGTCTTTCATGGAGTTAACAACCTCATCCATACGAAGCATGTAGTCACTAATATTTTCATCATCATTCATCTTGAGTTGTTCAAACATACCTTTGAAGTGTCTCAACTTGGCCTTTCTCGACATTTGTATCACCCGTATGAACCACCTTCAATCTGTTTCCACATTTCACTAGCTGTCTTGCAGTGAATCACTTTGGTGAGATCTCCTTTCCGTAAGCCTTTCAGGATTGCATTCATTGCTTTTGAATTGTTGTGATGTAGGAGCCTTTCTTCTTTAGTATTAGGACCATGTTCAGGAATAGTGTACTCATCTTCAATCACTTCCCAAACCTCATTCCCAAGTGCCATTAGATGAACCTTCATCCTTGCACTCCAAAGACCAAAATCTGACCCATCAAGAATAGGTGTTGCATTGCCACTTGAATGATCCATTGTGTTCTTTACTAGCTTTTCCTTCAAGCTGTTAAACTTTTCGAAGGCACCGGCTCTGATACCAATTGAAGAACACAAGCTTATACCGAGAGGGGGGTGAACAAGTATAAGACCTCTTTTTACTTTTTCCTTTATACTTCAAAATAGTAAAGCAATATACCCAAAGCAATATCAAAGCAATGCACAATATCATCCACAAAGTGACACCAATTTTAACGTGGTTCACCCAAAATGGTCAGGCTACATCCACAAAACTTTTCTCTAAAAGTTATCTCAAAGTTCTTTGGGAATCCTTCCCAATTACAATGTTTATGAGCCTCGGCCCAAAGGAGATACCTTCCCCCAATCAAAATTTATGAGCCTCTCCTCAAAGGAGATACCTTCCCCTCTGCTCTGGAAATGATCCCTCGAAGATCAACTCGCCTCTACCTCTTGCCAGCACGTGGAACTCCTTTCCATCGAAGACCTCCTGTCCTCAATGCTTAGCCTAAGAGACCTCTGCCTTCTATGATCACGTCCACAATAGCTCAACAACCTGTACCAAACATAGTCACTCGGTCTAGTACAAGTCTTCCTCTGTCTGTCAGATCTGTCCAACGCTTGAACAAATCAATCCTCTACACACAAGCCTTCTCAAAGACTTGCCAAATCTGTCCTCATGTTCTTCTCAAAGAACCAATGCACCTCTGTCCTCAAGTTCTCTGATAGAACTATCAAACTCAGCTCACAAGTCCTCTGCTAGGACCTGTCCAAATCTGCTCACAAGTCCCCACCGAAACCTGTCCAAACTGCCACAAGTCCCCACCGAAACCTGTCCAAAACTCAGCAAGCTCACCAAGAAAAAAACTTTCTTAGTAGGAAATCACAAGGTGAATTGTTAGAGACCCAATGTGATTTTTCAAACTCATAGAAGCATAAAGAGAATTGTTAGAGACTCAATATGTTCTATACTCAACTCCCAATCTCAAAACTCAACTCAAATCAACTCAGCTCAAACTCAATCTCAAATCTGAAAACTCAACTCAATATCTGAAATGGATAGGATAGAATGCTTTCTTTCAAGAACATGAAACCCCAACAATTGCCAACTATGCAAAGAATCACATAACAATGATACTCATGTTCTTTTCACCATCAATTAGGGCTTCAACAACAATGCTCATCAAACAAGGTTCAATCAACACCATTCAACTCAAAACACAACCTTGAAGCATTTCACAATCAACATCAGAAAAGGAAACAAGTAGAACTCCTTTTCTCTCCAATATTGTTTGAACAAAAAGCATCCACCAACTCAAATCACAATAGCACAAAACAACTTTTCAAATCATCAACAAAGGAGTAAGCCCAACACTTTAACCAAGTAAAGAATAGCTTGATTATTACCAATTTAATGAAAGCAAATGTCAATCTCAAAGCTGCCCACTTAAGGTTTCACAACTTCACACAAGAAGCAATTTTAACCTTAAAACATCATGCTTTCATTTCCATAATCAACCAAAAGCACTCTCAACATTACAAGAAAAATTTATCCCTTATACACCTTATTTCTCCCTTATAGTCTTATCAAAAATAAAATTTATTTCTCATAAGAATGCAATAAGATATTTCAAACAACACCTTCAAAAGAATCTTTTATCAAAATAAAACAAGCTTTAAACTCCTTATAACTCCTAAGCTGTTTTGCCCTCTAATAAACTTCCTCCATCCGCAAAATACACTTAGCAAAAATTAATTTCGAAAATACCTTGGCCAACATCAAAAATCGTGCTATGGAGAAATTGCGCACGAATTCTAACACCACCCGCTGCGTCCACTTCACGATGAAAAACCCTTTCGCGTTATTCGAACGCGAAACCTCCCGTTCGGGTAGCGCGCCAACAACCTAGCCGCTACCGGTGCGCCAAAGGCACCCGATGAGGTTTAAACCTCACGCTGTTAGCCTTGTTCCTTCTGCGCCAGGGATTAAATAAAACAACAGTGCCTCCCTTTCTTCTGACGCGAACACGAAGACGAAAACCTTACGACGGATTTACGACAAACGACGAGTACAAAAAAATGAACAACGGATTCACGAAAACGACGAAGACACAGTCGAACAGCAGATCACGAAATCACAACGAGCAACTCTTTTCAAAATGCGGATGGGATAATTCTTGATTTTCATTGAGGGAGATTTATATGCATTTTTACCATAAGCTCTTGACGTCGGCGAGGAGTTTAACACGTCGACGGAGGTCTTGGCTAGCGCCCACAATCTTAAAACATAGCGCCATGGGTTAGGAGAACCCATTGCAAACAATAATTTAATATTTATTTAAAAATAATTAAAGGGAACCTTAACAAGGTTTTTAATTATTTAAATAAATACTTCCTCCTGGACCCAAATGCATTAAACTAATGCATCCACCTGTAATCTTTAAACCCGCCAACTTGGGGTTTACAAAAGACCTTTGAAACCGTCATGTCGTAACCTTCATCAAAACAAATTATTTGACATCAAATCAAATTCCTTCAAGAGCTTCTTGACATCAATGACAACTTATACACTTGAGCAAAGGCAATGTACCCAAAGTACCCAAAATTGCCAACAAGAGGATAAGGATTTTTGGATGGAGGAAGTGGATGAAATGGGACGTAGGGACATGTAGGTAAAAGGGGAAGATGATATGATGAAGAGTGGATGTTGGCTATAGATATATATGGAAACCTAGAAGGACAAGAAGTAGTATGCAAAGGAGGGGGTCTAGTGGTAATAATTAAGGTAAGGTGAATAGATTGTGAAGGAAGAGGATGAATAGATTGAGGTAATGGGGTTGATGATGAATGAGGCTAATTTTATTGGATACAAGATTGAGGATTGGCCACCAATGGGATGAAATATGAACGGGTTGGTTGGATAGGAGATGTAGATTGTACACTTGTGAGGGTGAGATGTGTAGATGGTAAGGTAGGCTCTTATGGTATGAAAACCATGTTGTAATACTTAAATGGTTCATAATAAATAAAATTATAGTGCACGTTTCCATCATGAACATACTTAATATAATGATGTATAGTACTTGGTATGCATTGCATGTATTAAATCTATGGATGTATGAGAAGCAAATTATATTGTATCTCACCTTCAATGACATGGCATAAGGAGTGAATGGTTATTACACCCACCTTGATGGGTAGGATAATTGTACCAAGTGTGGAGAATAATGCATTATTAAAATCCCACAAGGTGAAGATAGGAGTTGCAAGATGTAATAGATAAATTTTAAGATGTTTAAGGGTAGTCAATGATATGATATTAATGGAAGAGTCTATGTCGATAAGAACACGCATAAATTTGTCGTCCATACTTGCTACTATATGCATTAGGAGGTTAGGTCCATCTATTGGAAGAGTCTTGTTGAGTGGTATTTTCACACAGTTGTGAAAGTACACTCTCCTTTAGGATTTGGGTTCCAAATCCCCTCTTGCAAAGAAGTTAAACAAACAACTTCTCCAAGGTCTCCGCTATATTAGCATTTGCATATGTGTATTAGTAATCTTGAATAAAGATATTCACTTTAAATGCTTGGAACACCTTAGTGATTGCAAGTAACTGTAAACAAGGGGCAATGTTGGTTTATTTTACCGTGAAACTTTAGTGATTGTTCATTGAACCAAAATAAAGCAAATGTGAGTTGGCCCTCATATGACCTTCAATGTGATGCTCAAATTACCCCTCTTTCGTAAAATCAGAATTTTTATGAAGAGAGGCAATTTTAGGCTCCAAAAATGGAAATTTGTGAAATGCCATAAAACATAACTCCTTCGATGAAATTGGAATTTTCATGAAGGGAATGTCATCATAGGCTCATGAGTGTAAAACAAAACTGAAAAAATGAAATTTGACCTTAAAATGGAAATTTTCTATTTTCGGATTTTTTAAAATCTGCAGTAAAACAACAACTTCGATGAATTTTTAAAAATACTAAACAACTCCGAAAATGAAATTTCAAAGTGCGTATGGGAAGTCTGAAGTATAACCTACGCAATGGTGAAATTATTTTTGGATTTTGAAATTTTTTAAATGTTTATTTTAATGCCTGAAGATTTAAAAAAAGTTAAAATTTTTGGAAAAAATAAAATGCAGAAAAATGAAAATAAAATGCATTCAGTATGATGCTATCCTATTTCGACAAAACCGAAGATGTGAGGTTTCCATGCATGCAACCTAACCTATTGGACCTGCAAAACAAGCACGATCCGGATAAGCTAAGTGTTGGCTCCTAGGGTTTTAAATGAGGTTTTCAGATTTAGACATTCGCATGAAGCAACCAAGAAACTTGCATAAACTCCATTTACAAGCCTAAAATCTGAAAAGGGGAAAAATAGACATTTAATCTTGCATGCAGAAAATGACTCCTTCTTTCTTGTCCATAAGATGCAACTTTCTAAAATTTCTGTATTAAAAATTTGTCATTTTACAATAACAAAAATTTCTGGTTTTCCCAAACCAGTCCATGGAAGAAAAACAGCCCAAACAGGTCCAGAATGGCCCTCTTGCCTTCAAATCTGCAACTCTGCTCGCGGCAGTTTCCAACCCCTTCTGGCCTCTTTGAATGGCGTATTTAAACTTCTGAAAAAATTGTTTCTCCTTCCATGATGGTTCGTTTCATTTTCCAATGGTTGTTCGTTTCACCTTCCTTGATTCGTTTCATTTCATGTGCTTTGTTTTTCCATGAATATGCTTTGTTTCTATTTTGTGGCCCTTCGCGAAAATGTAACATGTCGCGATATCGTGACACTTTTGCCTCCTTGCTCTCTTTTGTTGCTTTTAGCCGTGAGAATGTAACATGTCGCGATATCGCGACACTTTTTCCTTTTGGCCGCGACAATGCAACATGTCGCGATATCGCGACACTTTTTCTTTTGGCGAAAAGCAACATGTCGCGATATCGCGACACTTTTTTCTTTGGCCGACAATGCAACATGTCGCGATATCGCGACACTTTTTCTTGCTTGGCCCGAAAATGCAACATGTCGCGATATCGCGACACTTTTTCTTGAAAATACAACATGTCGCGATATCGTGACACTTTTTCTTTCTTCTTCTCTCTCTTTTGGCCGTGAAAATGCAACATGTCGCGATATCGCGACACTTTTCCTCCTCACTCTTTCTCTTTACTTTGGGCCGCGAAAATGCAACATGTCGCGATATCGCGACACTTTTCTATTTTGGTCGCGACGATGCAACATGTCGCGATATCGCGACACTTTTTCTCTTTTGGCCGCGATGATGCAACATGTCGCGATATCGCGACACTTTTTCTCTTTTGGCCGTGATGATGCAACATGTCGCGATATCGCGACACTTTTTCTTCTTTGGTCGAAATGCAACATGTCGCGATATCGCGACACTTTTTCTTCTTGGTGATGCAACATGTCGCGATATCGTGACACTTTTCTCTTGGCCGTGATGATGCAACATGTCGCGATATCGCGACACTTTTTCTCTTTGGCCGCGATGATGCAACATGTCGCGATATCGCGACACTTTTTCTCTTTTGGCTGCGATGATGCAACATGTCGCGATATCGCGACACTTTTTCTCCTTGTGGTGTTTTGCTTTTTCTTTGATCTTTAGCATATGGGCCACTTCGGTCTTCTTGGAAAACATGCAAAAAGGTGGGTCCCCAATTTTGGGGTACGTTGTGGAGCAGCCACAACAAATGGCGACTCTACTGGGAAATGCTCTCGAGCATTTCGGTGAGAACTCAACCTGAAAACACACAAACTCAAATACAAGCGTTAGCAAATATCCCAAGAATGAAACTAGATGAGAAATACATGAAGCATTAGAATTATTAAGCATCAGCTCGGTGTGTGCAATGTGCTTCATTCCCTATCGTTTGAAACTCGTTCAACTTTCCATTGTCAGTTTCACTTATGATTCGTATGCAAGGCTATGAATGATTCGTGCAGGATTTAATGTATGACAAATATGCTAGAGATATAACAAGCTTTGCAAAGGCTCAAACTTTCTAGTATCATGAACAAGCATATTAAAACTGTCAAACCCTCTTAGGATCAAATATGTGTATACTGAATTAATTTACTAGATCCCAAAGTTGGTTATGTGTCACTACCATCTTGAACCCATGTGCAAGTGTAAGTGAAATCGAGCTTTGGGGAATCGGATTCCCAACCTAAGCGAGATGGGAATTTAACCCTATCCTTGCTACTCCGATCCGGAGTTCATTACCTCATCTTGAACAAAATGATTTAACCTGTTATGGATGAAATTGTCGAGGCTAGCCTGTCCGTTTGAGCAATCAGTGGTCTTGCTTTTAGACAAGACATGTTGCCACGCATGAGCATACTCCACTGCCAGTCAGGCGTCTATAGCCCCGGTGGAGATCAACCCCATAATCCAGGATTTGACTTTACTTTTGATTTCTTGAACCTTGGGGATGACTACCCATCCTTGCAAGGGACATGTAGTACGATCCTTCCAATCCAATATCAATGATGCAATAAAAGTAGAATGAAACATATTCGCTTTGGAATTTCAAGTTCTTGATTGGGCAAAATAGAAGCTTTGGGGAATCGGATTCTCAACCTAAGCGAGATGAGAATTAGACCCTATCCTTACTACTCCATGAAGGTCAAATCAGAGCTTTGGGGAATTGGATCCTCAACCTAAGTTCGATGAGGATTTAACCCTATCCTTACTACTCTGATTTTAGGCTTTAAGCACTATAGGAGTGGTAAAAACCACTGTTTTAAGGATTATGTTGCATGATAGGACAGACACGAAATACTCCTTTCGCCTCACCTTTTCTTCCAAGTATGGTTTTGACCATTTTGCTCAAGATCCTCTTTAATATGTGTAAAACGTGCTTGGTTCAAGATAGTTCGGGCATCATTTCCCAACCTTAGGATCCTTTTAATATATGTTATGTAATAACCCTAAGAGGATTCGACACCTTTTCAATGATTGTATTTGAAATGTAGATGCAACTGAGATGAAATGTATATGCAATGCGGAATGTAACATGAGATATGGATGAATGCATTGCTCTTTTTGAAATGCGGATGGAGTATATCACCTACTTTGCCATAATTTATAAAACTGACAACTTCATGCATCACAAGTTCCAAACGATATTCTTTAATGTGTTTGCGATACTCGTGGAGCTTTCTGCAATACAATTCCGATGTTTCATATTCTCTTAGTCTTAGTTAACATTCATAAGGACATAAGTTGACATCTTGCTTTTCTTTTTTTTTTTTTTTTTTTTTCAAGACAAACCAAAAGTGTCCAAAGGACCAACACACAAAACTTAAAACCAAAATGAGATCCAATCCAAAACCAAAACACAAAAACCAACAGTATATACAAATGTACAATATAATACAAGATGGTGCAAAGTTTGGATTATCATTTTCCCGGATCCCAAACCTGATTAGAATTCTTTAAAAGACATATGACGTGATACGCATACCAAGTTTGGAAGGAATCAAACAAGAACAAGACTAGACCAAACAATGCAACCAACTTCAACTTTCCCCTCTCACCCCACCAATTAGATTTAGTTCCATTAGTATTCTCATAGGTGAGATTCAAATTACCAAATTGATTAGACAATGGTTGATTTTCAATTCTTTCTTGTCTATTCTTTAAGGTGCAAATTTCATAATTCCATTCATGATTTAGAACTAGGCTTTCTTTATTCAAAATGAAATTTTGTAAGCAAGAGCCTATTTCTAAAAATTTCAAAGCTAATTCATTTTCCATGTTCTTAGGCCAATTAAAATTGTGCAACAATTTACAAGCCTCTAGGATATTTACTAAATTGGGATCATTAGGAGTTTTTATCCTAGGTTCAAGAATTAATTGTTGATGAATTTGATTTAGCAATTTAAATGCATCAAGCTCCTTTTCATTCATTAAAGTAATGTTATCAAAGGTGTGGTTAGAAATTAATCCTTGTTCTTCATTCACCTTCAAAGGCATTTCATCATATAGCACTTGTTCTTTCTCCATGATTTGTTTATCAAAGGCACCAAACCTAGGTACCCAATTGAACACCTGTCCATCCCTTTCAAACCATAAGTCTTGTCTATCTAGGGGTGGGTTAACTAACACATTTCCATGGTCAATCACTTGGGTTGTTTTGGGTAACGTGAGATTTTCAATTGGATCATCAATGATATCAAACCCAAATGATTTAGGTTTTGTAATTTTCTCATTTTGAAATGGCATAATCATTGTAGCACAAGTAAGTGGATCAAGATTTTCAATTTCTTTTCCTTCAAAGGAATCTAAAGCAAATGACTCTCTTTCTTGATTCATGGTTGTAGAATCCTTATCATCTTCCAAGTTCAAGTTATGACGCTCAAGTACCTCTTCTTCATCTTCTGATTCATCAGCATGTTTCTCATCCAATTCATCTTCACCTTCCTTAGATGATTCAATTATTTCCAAAAGTGGGTTATTTCTTGAATTCAAATTGGTAAAGCTATCATAATCCAAATTTGTAACCCATGATTCAATTTTATCACAATTTGGAAGGTGTGGATCCTCTTGGTCATCACTTTCGAGAGCATCATCCAAAGTGTCTTTCGAGAACAAGTGGTGAAATTCGATTATGTCTTCAACTTCATTTGTTGATTTTATTTCAGATTCATTTTCAGCCACTTGTGATGACTTAGGATCTTCTACAATGGGATCGATTTTTGAATTCCGTGTCATATAGTTGCTCCAATCCTTTGCAAGTACCTCTGACCAAATCATATCCACATAAGTTTGTTCATCCAAATCCTCCTTTTTGGGTAATGATTCTAGATATTTCTTTTCCAAAACAAGATGGTGATCATTTGATTCCAACTTCTTGTTACCCATCCATAGAATTTCTTCTCCAAAAACTTCATGCTCTTCAAGACTTTTCGAATAGGTATTTACTTCAACGTGAGTCACCTCAAAATCTCTTGTATCACTTGAAGAAGCATAACATGAAATATCATTAAGATCGACATTATGAATTTTCTTCCTAGGATGATTTGGATGCATACATTGATGTGCTCGTTTTTGTGGTGGAACATGCCTACATACCTTCTTAACCACTTTCTTTTGCTCTTTTACTTTCGATACGAACTCTTTGGGTTGAGTGGTAGAAGTAGTAGGATTAGTTGGATTGATATCCATGGACAATGCTTGAACATTTGTTGCAATGGTTCCATGAGTGACCACATGATTCTCTAATTGAGGCATAGTTGGATGGATGAAAGTACTTGTATAAGCACATGTGGGAGCATAAGTTGGTATGGTAGGATAAAGTTGATTGTAGGGAAAAACATTTGATATCAAATTTTGTTGTGCCCACGCTTGATTTACCATCGAGGTTTGATTGCAAGCCCCTAGTTGTCCTACCATAGTTGATTGCTCCATTCCATAACCTTGTGGCCTCAATTGTTGATCTACAATCATAGCTTCTGTGTAGGCCGATGCAAGATCAGTAACCAAGGGATTCATCCTAACAAATATGGCAAACAATGGATCCAATGCTCGAAAGTATATTTGAAGAGCACCACTTTCCTCAATAGTATAGGGAGAAATTAATCTCGCATGAAGCTTTCGAAACCTCAAGTTGAAACTTCTCACTGGCTCATTAGGTTCTCTTTTGCAAGAAGCAAATTGTTGAAATATCGTGAGAGGATCAATGAACAACCTAAATTGATTGATAAACTCATCTTTCAATTGAGTCCAAGATGTAATAGAACCAGTGGGTAAATTGATGTACCAATCATATGCCACCTCATCTAGGGTTCCAGGAAACATTCTACATGCCACATCCTCATGTTCGACATTCCATCTAACTAGGATATCCACATAGGCTTGAATATGTTCCTCGGCTAATGTTGGACCATTGTGTTTAAATTTGGGCAAATGTTTTTCTACGTTCTTGGGTAAATCATGAGAATCTCCACTAATGTTCAAAGGATTAACATGTATCCCATACCACGTTCCTGCAGCTTGTAGCCATTAATGAAACTCAAAGAATAACTTCAAAACCAATTTGTTAGTCATGAATAAAAGAAGGAACCATGACAAAGCAATATTCTAAAAATGTAAATTAGTTTCTGATTCACCAGATCGCATATGCGCAAGTGAAGAGCATACTCCTAGTGTTGTAGGCTTTCTGATTCACAAGATCGCATTACACGCAAGTGAAGAGCATAATACCGACAACAAATACATTTTTAGACAAAAATAATTCCTTACAAATAAGCATGAAATGACTAGCAAATATCAAACGTAACGTATGAATAATCATGTTAGCATCAACCAAGAAATGTATCCATTAAAATCCGATAAAAGTAATTGCATGGAGACAACCTCGTTAGTCAAGACCAAAAATTTTCAAAATCAAATCAAAACACATTATTCCTGTATGAACAATCAAAAGCGTTAGAACAATGCATAGCAATTCATGTCCTCCTTTTAACACTACAAGGTTGTATTGTTAAAAGAGGGCTAAAGATAATAATCAATAGGGCATGAAATATTCAAAATTTAAATCCCTATAGCATTTAAATCACATTGAAATAAACCAGTTCAAGCCCTCCTTCTAGCGCCAAAATGTTGAGTGGTATTTTCACACAGTTGTGAAAGTACACTCTCCTTTAGGATTTGGGTTCCAAATCCCCTCTTGCAAAGAAGTTAAACAAACAACTTCTCCAAGGTCTCCGCTATATTAGCATTTGCATATGTGTATTAGTAATCTTGAATAAAGATATTCACTTTAAATGCTTGGAACACCTTAGTGATTGCAAGTAACTCTAAACAAGGGGTAATGTTGGTTTATTTTACCGTGAAACTTTAGTGATTGTTCATTGAACCAAAATAAAGCAAATGTGAGTTGGCCCTCATATGACCTTCAATGTGATGCTCAAACCCCCCCCCTAAAACAGAATTTTTATGAAGAGAGGGCAATTTTAGGCTCAAAAATGGAAATTTGTGAAAATGCCATAAAACATAACTCCTTCAATGAAATTGGAATTTTCATGAAGGGAATGTCATCATAGGCTCATGAGTGTAAAACAAAACTGAAAAGATGAAATTTGACCTTAAAATGGAAATTTTCTATTTTCAGATTTTTTAAAATCTGCAGTAAAACAACAACTTCGATGAATTTTTAAAAATACTAAACAACTCTGAAAATGAAATTTCAAAGTGCGTATGGGAAGTCTGAAGTATAACCTACGCAATGGTGAAATTATTTTTGGATTTTGAAATTTTTTAAATGTTTATTTTAATGCCTGAAGATTAAAAAAAAGTTAAAATTTCTGGAAAAAATAAAATGCAGAAAAATGAAAAATAAAATGCATTCAGTATGATGCTATCCTATTTCGACAAAACCGAAGATGTGAGGTTTCCATGCATGCAACCTAACCTATTGGACCTGCAAAACAAGCACGATCCGGATAAGCTAAGTGCTGGCTCCTAGGGTTTTAAATGAGGTTTTCAGATTTAGACATTCGCATGAAGCAACCAAGAAATCTTGCATAAACTCCATTTACAAGCCTAAAATCTGAAAAGGGGAAAAATAGACATTTAATCTTGCATGCAGAAAATGACTCCTTCTTTCTTGTCCATAAGATGCAACTTTCTAAAATTTTTGTATTAAAAATTTGTCATTTTACAATAACAAAAATTTTTGGTTTTCCCAAACCAGTCCATGGAAGAAAAACAGCCCAAACAGGTCCAGAATGGCCCTCTTGCCTTCAAATCTGCAACTCTGCTCGCGATAGTTTCCAACCCCTTTTGGCCTCTTTGAATGGCGTATTTAAACTTCTGAAAAAATTGTTTCTCCTTCCATGACTGTTCGTTTCATTTTCCAATGGTTGTTCGTTTCACCTTCCCTGACTGTTCGTTTCACCTTCCCTGACTGTTCATGCATGTGCTTTGTTTTCCATTTCTATTTTGTGGCCCTTCGCTGAAAATGTAACATGTCGCGATATCGCGACACTTTTGCCTCCTTGCTCTCTTTTGTTGCTTTTAGCCGCGAGAATGTAACATGTCGCGATATCGTGACACTTTTCCTTTGCCGTGACAAAGCAACATGTCGCGATATCGCGACACTTTTTCTTTTGGCCGCGACAATGCAACATGTCGCGATATCGCGACACTTTTTTCTTTTGGCCGTGAAAATGCAACATGTCGCGATATCGCGACACTTTTTCTTGCTTGGCCACGAAAATGCAACATGTCGCGATATCGCGACACTTTTCTTGAAAATGCAACATGTCGCGATATCGCGACACTTTTTCTTTCTCTTCCTCTTCTCTTTTGGCCGCGAAAATGCAACATGTCGCGATATCGTGACACTTTTCCTCCTCGCTCTTTCTCTTTACTTTGGGCCACGAAAATGCAACATGTCGCGATATCGTGACACTTTTTCTATTTTGGCCGCGACGATGCAACATGTCGCGATATCGCGACACTTTTTCTCTTTTGGCCACGATGATGCAACATGTCGCGATATCGCGACACTTTTTCTCTTTTGGCCGCGATGATGCAACATGTCGCGATATCGCGACACTTTTTCTTTCTTGGGCGATGATGCAACATGTCGCGATATCGCGACACTTTTTCTTTCTTTGCCCGATGATGCAACATGTCGCGATATCGCGACACTTTTTCTTCTTGCGTGAGATGCAACATGTCGCGATATCGCGACACTTTTTCCTCCTTTGGCCGCGATGATGCAACATGTCGCGATATCGCGACACTTTTTCTCTTTTGGCCGCGATGATGCAACATGTCGCGATATCGCGACACTTTTTCCTCCTTGTGGTGTTTTGCTTTTTCTTTGATCTTTAGCATATGGGCCACTTCGGTCTTCTTGGAAAACATGCAAAAAAGGTGGGTCCCCAATTTTGGGGTACGTTGTGGAGCAGCCACAACATGTCTTAAGTTCATATTCATAAAATGTGATGGAAGATGACATGTATGTCCTCACATTTTTTATAGAATTGGCAAAGGCATTAGGATTTTGAGTTTGAAATTTGATGACCTTCAAAATATCCATAAGGGCTTCCCTCTATGGAGGAGATTTTTGAATAAGGTCATAAATGGATAACTTAGCCAATGCCAGTTTGATATTATGGGAAAGGCAACTCTATAAGCACAAGATAGGTCATCTCTAATGAGGAATAGTTGGCATAGGTAGAGGTAGCAAATTTGATGGTGGAGGTACATTTTGAGGGTCATTTTGTTGAGATTGTTGATTAGTGTAATATTTATTCCTGGAAATAATATTAATCATACCCACAAAACATTGGCAAGATGGGACATTATTGACATGATTAATTTGATTAAGTGCAACTATAAAGGTTGAAGCACTAGTATATTGATGTGTAGTCTCATGTTGTGGTAAAGAATTTTGATAAATTTCAAGGTTCTGGTTAGGAGGAGCTCAATGGTTATCAATGGTAATGTCCCCTTGATCGATCATATCTTGTACCAAGTTCTAAAATTGTTGACAATCACTGATATCATGATCCCTTTGCTGAAGGAACACACAAAATTTATGTGCCTTGTACCATTTTGGTTTAGGTTATTAGGACCTTCAGGTTTAATTTTTGGAAAATAAATCACTTGTGCCTCATACACTTTTTGAAAAATAATTGACAAAGACTTTGAAAATGGGGTATAGTTGCAAGGAGGATGAGGAGGGAAAAAAGTAGAATATTGAGAAGAAGAAGGGGTATTAGTGGATTGATAATGTGGAGGCCAAGATTGATAAGTTGTGAAGGTAGACCACTAGGTTGTACAAGAATTGTAGGAGCACTCAACATGACTTGATTGACTTGGGGTGGCTTGGATTGATTGTTGTTAATGTCTTTATTGAAATTTTTGGGGTACTATTTTTTTTTAATTTTGATTTCTTCTTCTTGCACTTTGATGTCATCAATTATTTTGGCTTGAGACATAGCTTCCTCAAAGGTTCATGGTTGTTACATTTGTAACATTAGTGAGATATGTTTGGTACAACTTTGAATAAATAATTTGATGAATTCAGTGGAAGGGATTAAGAATGTTAATTCAATGATGACATTCCTCCATATATTGGTGTAATCATTGATTGGTTCATCCTAAAATTGGTGAAGACTAAAATTTTGACAAAAATATCATCTTCCTAATGTTGATTGAAAAGTTCTCAAAGAATAGGCTTGCCAATTACTTGAAAGAGTAAAGGTTATGTTGTGGAAAATGCTTGTACCAATCCAAGGTGTGTCTCCCAAGGGAGAGAGGTAAAGTGTGCAACATGAGAGGATCATTTTTATTGATAAGGTAACATGTGTTAATGTAGTTTTCTATGTGCTCTTTAGGATCCTCTTTTCCTTTGAATTTTTTAAATTTGAACATCTAAAATAAAAGCGATAAGGGAATTTGGATATTGATGGATGTATGGGTTGATTGTGTAATTGGCTAAAGGTAGGTTTTTGATGACATGAAGCACTCAATTGATATTCTAAACTTTAAACATGAATCACCAATCATTGTATCTCATTTTGAGAATTTGAGGATGCCTATGGAGGCTCAACCGATAGAGTGAAACGGTCAACTTTAGGAGTGTAATGATACGAATATGCAGAAGGATAATAAGGAAAAAGAGGTAAGATGGATGAGGGGGTTAGGTGGTGTACATTGCATGGGGTATATGTGATAAGGAAGGAGGTGGGTAATGAGGTGGATGTTGTAGGACTTGCAAAGTAGGAGGAGGTGTATATGTAGGTGGTATATTAATCTCATGATCTTGAGGAGGAGTGGTTTGATGGTAAGTATAGGTGGTATATTTCAATATTTAGGATTGTGAATATTTCCACTAATGAGAAGTTGGAGGAGGAGGAGGTGGTGGTTTTGTAGTTTGGGTAGGAGTATAGGAAGAAGGTTGTGTGAAGAAGGAAGCATGCTGAGAAGGAGGTAGATTAGGAGGACAAATAGATATGGGGAATGGATATAGAGGTTGGAAAGCAATATGGAAGTGAAGGGGAGGAGGTTGATGATATGAGACACAATGTGCATGCTATGAGGAATTAGAATAATAAGGATATTGAATATTTTCTTGAATAGGAGTAGAGGAAGGACAAGAATCATGTAGAAAAGGAGTAGAAGGAGAGGAAGGAGGATAAAGAAGAGTAGAATAAGTAGCACGTATACCAATGGGAGGAATATTGGTAAAAGGTAAGATATTTGTGAAAGGAGTGGTAGTGGATGAAGTGGAACCCTGAGATAAGATAGGGATATGAAATGGTATTTGAGAAGTATATAGAGTATAATGTGAAACAACATTTAATCAATGATCATGGAAAGTATTGAACTCCAAAAAATCATATGAAGGATATGTACAAATGGGAGGATTTTGAGAGGAAAAAGTGGCATGATAAGAATAAAGGTGATCAAGATCAGTAGCAATCAACACAGTACCCACAATTTGGGTGGTACTAGGATAAGTGTGAAAATATGGAATATGTGATTGGGAATAGGAGTGTGCTAGGATTCATATTCAATATAGAGTGAGTCATGGTAAATTAGGTGGATTTTGATAAAAAATAAAGGGTGTTGTAAACCAAGATATTTTGGAGGTGAATATTGAAGGATATGGGTAGTGTAGGAATGAAATGCATTGTAGTGATAAAGGAATATGTCGGGGTTTTAAGAGGATGAAGTTGTCTTATTGATAAGGATGTTAGGGAAGGCATCATGGGTGGCATGATACATTAGACCTAGGTCATAATGTGAGGGACTATATTGGTTTGGCTTAGGTGGATATGGAATGTGATGAAGACTCTCCTTGGATAGGCTACTAGGAAGGTTATGTGGCATGTCCTCTAGATGAGTTGGAGTGGTCGATGGATGAGGGATTTTCTATAATTTCTTCATATAATGATGTGCTTGGGCTATGGATTGGATTTTGGTTTAGACCATAAGTGACTAGAGAACAAAATATAGAAAATCAAGCAAGATAGGCAAGGATCTATGCGGTTGATCTTTTGGTCTTTTGCATTTATTTTTGATCTTTTTGTAGGTTTTTGTAATTTTTTTTGTTACAGAATACTATCTATATAATAAAAAAGAAAGCAAAAAACAAACAATTATGCAAGTGTTCAATTTGTATTTATTGTGTTCTGCATTGTGTGGATTTTGGATTTTATTTTTTGGATTTTTTTTGGGGGGGGGATTTGTGTGTGTTTTGATTTTACCTATGCCTAAGATCTACAAATGGTGGATGGTTGGATATATAAGGTGTGTTTATGCACACTCCTCTATGGAGATAAGCAACACACAAATATTTGAAAGAGCTTCCTAATGCTAGTTTGGCTCAAGATATCCTAAAGGGATAAAATACCTCTGATAAGAGGTGGCATTGTTTAAAAATTGCATAGGCCAAATGGGCTTTCACTTCACCCTTATGAAGGATCGGTCAAGAATGGTAATTGTGCACCCATTGATTATTTAGCCCTATAAGCAAGGGACTCTAACCTATTACTAACCTAAGATAAACCCAAGGATAGTGAGTTTCTCAATGATGAAATCCAGAAAACTATGCAAATACTATTGTGGAATTAAGAGGGTGAGTCAACGGTTGGAGATGAAATCCAATGTCATCATACTCAATTGATGGTTGGTGATGAAATCCAACATTTATAATTTGTTTATTTGAAAAACATACAATGTGCAAGTGTGTGATTTAAATTTTTTGTTTTTGTTTTGTTTTATTTTATTTTATAAATGTCTAACTAATATGCACAAAACCAAGATAACCTAGGAATACCAAAAGCAAATTTTACCTATACTACGTGAAAAGAAAGAGGACACTATTCTTGAAATGATTGTTCTCTATTGAAAATGCAAGGAAAATAAACCTATTAAAGGCAACTAACCTATGTAAGAATAATAAGAAATGTAACTATCTAACAAGATGCTCTAGGAAACAAAAACCTAACCTAAGAAGTAAAAGAAATAAAATGTTCTTAGACTAAGGAAATAAGTCTATGCTAAATAAGGTGAACAAGAAGAAATATCTATACTATCTTATATAAAAGAGAAATTATGCTGAAATAAAAAAAGCATGCAAGAGACAAAGAGAGAAATTTCTACCTTATAGGAAAAATAACCTTGCAAAGAAAGAAGATTTATTGCTAAAGAGAAAGAAAATATTAATACAAGGAATTAAGATCTAAGCTAAAGAAGGCAAATGACAATACAAAAAATAAAATTTAATTCTAATGAGAACAAAGAAATTACAAGAAAAAAATTATCTTAATGAAGTAATAACAATGCTTGACAAGAAAATTTAAACTATGAAAGCAAATAGCAAGAGATGATGAAAAAGGACAAGTGACTTACCTTAAATTCCCTTGGATCTCATTGCTATATAAATTTGGACTTCAAATAATAAGAGATTGACTCGTGTGGGTCTTATTCTAGTTGATTCTGAACAACTTTTGTGCAATTTTGGACCCAACAATTAGACAAATTTTAGAAAGTGAGCAAGAATTTGCAAAAAAATATTAAACACATAAGGTATACTATAAAGTGAAAAACTATAAAAAACCAAAGATTCTACACCCTACAAAAACCAAAATGTTGAATGTGATTAAGGTTTATGTCCCACTATGATCATACAAATATGGGAAGAAGAACATGATGCTTGCATTAAACATAAAGATATATTACAATAGTACAATGTTATTAAAAAATGCCATTGTGGGCCTACAAAATAGGGATTTCCAGATAATAAAAGGTCCATTTTATGAAATGATGGTAAACAACATTCCCGTGTGTCTTCTTTGCCACCTTATATTGTGGGTTGGTTTCTCGCTTCACGTAAAGTTTGGACCATCCTCAATTGTATGTGCTTCCTTGAGTACTTGCATACAATAAAAAATAACTTAGTAACATATGTTAGGCCTATCTTTATTAGCCTCGATTTTTATGAAATATGCAATAAAACTTGATTGATGCATAGAATGAGTTAACTGGATGTAAAATTAGAGAAATTTATCTTTTGTTGATATTTGGTGATTATATCATGTTGATTGTTGTTGATTTGGTGAGTTTTATAGCTTCAGTTACTATTGTAGTTTTTTTTGAATTGTTACAGTTTTTGCAACTATTGTAATTTTTGGAACTATTGTAGTTTATAGAACTATTGTAGTTTTTGAAATGGAACCACCAGGTGTGTGGTAGTTAGGACCTCCAAATCCTATATCTGGATGAAATTTGAATGCTTCGATTGTGAGAAACTTCAAAAACTATGTGCATGCATGTGGAGGACTTTAATGGCTACCATGATGGGTGCTATGTGCAAACAAGAATATTCTCACAAGGATATGGATGCAGACAGATCTAGTTTCACTATGATTTTCATAGCCTTTCGATATATTTTTAGTCTTCTCCAAATGAAATAAAAGGATAGGGTTTTATAGAATTTTGGAAGGGGAAGAGGCTTGATGAGAGGAAGATAAGATGGCATGAAAGAACAACCAAGTTATAGGGGTAGATGAGATGGAATATTTGGAGTTTTCTCTTTGGAATTATTAAAGTGGAGCTTTGTATTGGTATTATCAAAGGATGTGCACACATTGGAATTATCAATGAATGTGCACTTGCATTGGAATTATCAATAGATGTGTACTTGCATAGGAATTATCAATGGATGTGTACTTAAATTGAAATTATCAATGGATGTGGACACATTAGAATTATCAATGGATGTGCACACATTGGAATTATCAATGGATGTGCACACATTGGAATTATCAATGGATGTGCACTTGCATTAGAATTATCAATAGATGTGCACACACTAGAATTATAAATGGATGTGCACACATTGGATTTATCAATGAATGTGCACTTGCATTGGAATTATCAATGGATGTGCACACATTGGAATTATCAAAATATATGCACACATTAGAATTATCAATGGATGTGCACTTGCATTAGAATTATCAATGGATGTGCACTTGCATTAGAATTATCAATGGATGTGCACACATTATAATTATCAAAGCATGTGCACTTAAAATGGAATTATCAAAGGATGTGTTAAGTGAAGTATTCAGGATAAGTGAGCATGGAGGTGTGATTGAGAGTTGTAGCAAGGGAGATGAAGCTTCAACTAAGGGATGTGGTCAGTGAAGTAGATATGGGATAAGAGAGAGGTGTGCACATAGAATAGGGGGGTGGAAAGTCACATGATGACTAGGGTATTACTGTAGGAGAGTGCTTAGTGGTGGAAAGGGGCTAGGAGCATTTATTATTAATTTATGCAATTTTGTAAAGTTTTATTGTGCCAAAGGTAGGGTTTTGTGGGTTTTGGGGATTTATGTGAGAATTGATAAAATTCAACTAACATGACTTAGGAAAATAACTATTTAAATTTTTTTTAGATGTTTACAATACAAAATTAATGTCTAGATAAATATTTCATCTAAGATCTAGACTAGTCTCATGGCACAACAAGAAGTAGTGAGTAGTTGCACTAGCATCCACAAAGATAGAATATTGTATCACATGAAGAGTTGTGTGTGAAGTGATTTGGCTACATCATATTCTTTCAAGTATGTTATTTCAAAAAAATCTAAGAATAAACTTGAAATGCAATAATCAAGGTGTTCTAAAATTAGTTAAGAATTCAGTGTTCCATCAACAAACAAAGCATATTGAAGCTCAATGTCAATTGATTCAAGATGAAGTTTACAAGCACAATATCCAACTCCAATACATTCCCATCGACAAATAAGAATCAAATATTTTCACAAAGGTACTTGTACGTGTCAAGTTTGAGTTGTTTCACAACTCTCTTTGTATTCAAAAAAAATGTAATAAGGGGAGATGTTAGGATAATTTAATTATTACATTATTTATCTAGCATATGTATTCTAAAAATAAAGTTATGGTAGTGCTTTATTAGTTGGTATTCTAGAAGCCAACATGAGTAACCCATATTTTTAGAAAATAATATTGTATAGAACTCAAGTTAGAAGTAGTTGAAGATTGGAGCTAATGATAGATGGATGATAGTTACATGGAATCCAAATTTTTAGCCTATTTTGGGTTAACACTTTATATATATTTGTGTTTGATAAATAAAATGTTTGTTAGACTATTTTGGGTTAACACTTTGTATATATTTATGTTATAGATTGTATAGCACATCTACACAATCTATATCATGCTTTAGTTAGGGCAAGGTTTTTGCTTATTTTGACTAGATTTTATTGTTTTTTTTTTGGCTAATGCAGGTGTAGTAGGAGGTCATGAAGTATCAAGAGAGGAGTTAAAAAGCACTTTGATCTATTATTTATATGTTATATGATGTATAATATGGTGTGTTTGAAATGGAGAGGCTACATCACATAGCTCATATATCAAAGGTAGAATTCAATTGATCTCTACTAATAGCATTAGATGAGTGATGGTACTAAAAGTTGAGTATCTTTCATATTTATATAGAGGATATGAGATTGACATTAGAGGATGTGTAGTGAATCCTATGGTTACTTATTAGAGGTATGATAATGGAGGTTGGATATAGTTCTTAGCAAGGTTGACAAGTCATGAGGATTTTTCAATGGTATTTTCTAGCATAGATATCAATATCGATTTCATGGGAGGTCATTTGGACTAGTTGAATACCACCTTGTATGTATTGGTATTAGGGGTCCTAGTTAGAGATACAAGCAAGAGAATTATGTCATGATGTTGGGAATGTGTGGTTTTCAATATGCAGGACATTCAAGTGGTGTTTGCATAGGGTTAAATGGTATTGGGGTAATTATATCAAACACTACATTGAGTGGTGTATAGATATTTTAAGAGTTTGGTGTGTTGCACACTTTTGTAGGTGGGAATGGGAGCATATATCAATCATGCAACCATAAAGTCTCCTAGGAATGGTAGATTATCAGTAGGTACTTGTGGCATTTAGGTGGACCTAACACTTTGATATAAGGAAATGTGCATTTGTCATTAGGTAAATAAAAAATGTTAGGAAATTGACGATCCTCAAGCAAATTAGCTCATATGGTGGACATATCATCTGCACCCATGATGATTGGATGAAATATATCAACTATCCCAAATACAATATGTTAGATGGTTTTTAGGGCAAAAGGACAAGCTAGAGCTATCTTATTTTGATCAAGTTATGAGATAGTTTGGTGGGGTGCAACTTACTCCTAAAGGATCGATGTGGTTTAGGTAGGCCTATCAAGAGATAGTATTTGGTGGCTATTATGATCTAGACAAGTATGCAAAGGATGCATATGATTCCATTATTTTGTATCTAGTCCAATATGTTCATGGTGTGGTAGAGGGATATGACCATTGGTACTAGGAGCTTTGACCTCAACGAGTTACCTTCCCATGGAAGCAGGCACCTAGGTAATGGGGATAGGATTATTCATACTACAATGAATGATTTTGATATCTAAATGATTTTTAATGTTTTTTGTGTTACTTTTAAGTGGTGGAATTTTAGCCTCATACATGGAAAACCACTTAGGAAGCTATAAATATTGCCATAACTTTTGTCTGAAGGGCTTTTAATGCTTGTTTGGTTCACCCTTAGGAAATGGTATTTTAGCCTCATATTTAGAAAAAAAGTTAGATAGCTTTAAATATTTCCTAGAAACCTTGTGTTTGTAGAACTTGGATGCTTTTGTTTGTTTTATTCACCCCTAAGTGGTGGTATTTTAGCTTGATTTATGAACAAGTGCTTAAGTGGCTTTAAAGTTGCCTATACACCTTATGTATGGAAGACTTTATTGCTTTGTTTGTCAAGTTTACTTCACCCCTAAGCAATGGCCTCTAAGCCATAGTAATGTAAAAATTCTTAGGTGGATTTAACGATTGCTTGGACACCTTGTGTCTAAAGGAATTTTAATATTTGTTTGTTTCACCTCTAAGTAGTGGCCTTTTAGCCTCATGTATGGATAAATACTTAAATAGTTTTAGAGATTACCTAGACACCTTGTACCTATAGGACTTTGATGCTTTTGTTTGTTAGGTTTGCTTCACCCCTAAATGATGACCTCTAAGCCTGAGTAATGGAAAAAATCTTAGGAAAATTTAAATATTGCCTAGACACCTTGTATCTACAAGACTTTAATATTTTTATTTATTAGGTTTGCTTCACCTCTAAATGGTGGTATCTGAGAATGAGTAATGGATAAATTCTTAGGTAAATTTAAAGATTATCTGAACACCTTATGTCTATAAGACTGCATTGTTAGGTTTGCTTCACTCCTAGACAGTGGCCTTTAAGCCTAATTAATTAATAAATACTTACGCAACTTTAAACATTTCCTAGATATATTATTTCTATAGGACTTTGTTGCTTTTGTTTGTTTTCTATTTTGAGTATCATGCCCCAAATACTAGAGCGTATTTTAGTTTTTTATTATTTACCCTTATGTGTGATGGAGAAAGAGGAAGAAGAGTAGATGGGATTATCAACATCATGGGCTATCATGATGGTAATCATGTAGCTTATTGATGAGATAGAAGAAAGAAGGATTATATTAGATTTTTCCATCAACATTTGTAAATATCACAATGTCTATCATGTGGTATATTAGATAGAAAGAAGGGGGATAATTGTTAGCATCATATACTTAATATAAAATTATTTATGCCTAACTAGGATCATCATTGCATCCTAACCAATCTATAGAGATGAGGATAAATGGAGGGATGGGGTTATGGTTTTTTCCATGATGTCTCCTTTGTGAAGGCAACATATTTGTCTCATTTCTTATCAATGTGTTCTCCTTATAATTGTTCATCAATCTATATATGGTGTGCATAGTTGTATTATTTAAGTGAGACTAACAACACTATGTTATCATCACAAACTAGCTACATGGAAATACCATGATGAATGAAATATGTAGATAGGAATGCAATAGAGAGGTGGATGTGATATACAAAAATAAAGGACAAGGAGAGAGCTGCTAACATCAGTCACCTAATATAAATGAAATTCATATGCAAAATATCCTAACTAGGATCATCACATGCATCATGTTGGATATCTTGACACAATATGCATCAAGTATCCAAGCATGTTTGAACAACCAATCATGAAATCAAGAAATAATATAGGTAGAAAACCATGCATATAAGTTGTAACCATCAAACAATGCAATATTATGTAGATTAAACGTGTTATATTTTTAAGTGCATTGGGAAAGTAGTATGGCCATGCTTAAAAGTGATTGATACTAGTGAAATGACTATGAGGTGTCAATATTAATTACCTATAAAAGAGACCCTTCATTGAATGAGTTATATTGAACTAAATATTTAGAGTTACCATCTTATGGAGGGTTGTTGGAAGTCTCCTCTACCTCATTACTATTTTTGTTAGGGATTGATTTTGGATTGTGAATTATCTTGAGATTTTTTATGGTCAGAGTGTCCATAGTAGCAAATTACATGAAGTGAGAAGATTTAGCACCTTGGAAAATCCAAGATCTTTATTGTCTTCATCATCCCATTCACTAGAATCCAAAGGGAAGATATTAGATTCATCCTCACTATCAAACGAGGTTTAGGTTGGTAGAGGTTCATTTTGATTGAGGATATATCCTAAACCCTAATGGCCTAGCCATGGTTTAGTTTCAAAGGGGTATTTAATACCTTACTCATAGATACCTAGTCCTTGTATTTGGCATCCCATATTGCAAAGGATCTATTTAGGTGTTGGATATAGGTCTAATAAGTAATATGAAATATATTACCATTCAACTGGATGGGAATTACTATCGTAGATCTATTCCTCATTGGTGGTACTATCAAGATAAAATAAATTCATATCTATATTGTTTTCCACTTCCTAGATGGAAATCCCAAGGTTTGAGGGTAAGGGAGGAGTTTGGATCAATCAAAGGCTATTAGGCTACTTTATTGATTAATATAATTGATGTTTTGAATTTCAAGTTGATCATTCTTTTGAAATTTAGATTGATCTTACATTTGTGCTTGGTTATTATTATTATTATTATTATTATTGCATTTATTAATGTTGAAGTCATCATAATTATCCTTATGTTGATCAAGTTATATGTTTAGACCTAGCAACCTTAAAACATTATTGATAGTAGGTTGAGAGGATGAGGCAAAATTGATGGAAGGAAAGGATGATTTTTTTTACTTCAATTTTTTGATAGTAGGCAAATGGTTTGGGATCAACTAGGATACTATACTAAAGGTCTTATCCTGGTATTCATATTTAATATATTGATGATATATGGAGGGAACAATCCCAATTGTATGGATCAAGGTTCTATTGAGAATAATATTGTAAAATAAACAAGGCATAACATGAAACTTAGTGTTGAGGATACAAGGGTCAACTTTAAATTGTTGTTCCATTGGTATTAAACTATTTGTTGTCAAATGATTTGATGATAAGATCTTATTCATCCAAATATTAAATCGGTGAGTCCAAAATAATTAATAAATTTCAATCTACAAATATTATGGGTAGTTATTTTCCACTAGAATACATTTGATAAAAAGTTTACCAATATAATTTGTGATGTATTATTTTATAGAATGATATTTTTGTACAATTTATGCGATTGGATCCTATGACATTCATGAGGTTCCTAGGGTTTAGATCTTCAGGAATAATTTTCTCACTTAGAATTTTGAAAAGTGCTTCTCAATAGGTTGGGGAAGTTTTTAAAAGGTCTAGGAGAGAGATTTTTGTAGGAGTACTATCAATTTGTTGTTGAAGGTCAAAAATACTTTTATCTTGGCTTTGGGAATGTATGATTAGAGGTGGACCTCCAAATGAAGTACATTTTGATCAAATAACCAAAGGAGGTTTTGAGGATTGATGAGTTGATTGAGATTTATGTTGCTATATTTTAACAACATGAATGACATAATGGAGCATTCCCACCCTATATTGGTGTGGTGGTAGAAAATTTTTTATTGAACATAATTGACCTCTTTCTAGTTGTTATTGAGTAATACATTTTGGAAAATTTCCAATTCTTGATTAGAGGAATGTTGTTTTTTGTAGTTGTTGACAACAACATACCCATGATTGATTAGGTATTCAATAATATTTCTAAGAGTCTTACATTTACTAGTAGGATAACCATTTATGCAATGGAAAGTGTATTGCTCATCAAATTTGAACCAAGGAAGTTTTTTCCTTTTAGGGTATATAATTCTAATAGGTGGGAGCTCTATAATTCATACCTCTAACAATTGGTCAAGGATGGTTGCACGGAGTTGATCAAGCCTAGTAAATTTTATCTTGGGGCTTTTGGAATTTTTCTAGGATCAATTTTTGTCGGTTTGTAGCAATGTTTGTTGAGCAAGGTGCAACGACAATATTGTCATTGTTGTCAACACACTCAGATGGACAGGTTGATGCAGTGGACAGTTGTTCGGAGGTTGTTCGGAGTATGTAAAGTGGTGTTCAATGCTTATGAGAATGTTTGTGATGTTCAGGTGAAGTTGTTACAGGTTGTTCGTGCAAATTTGCAAAAGTTGCAAAAATCATCAAGAAGTTGTCAAAGTAGCAAAAAAGGAAGTTGTCAAAGTGGCAAAACGTCAATGGAATGTGTTGGACAGCCCCAGATACTATTTGGAGGTTTTTTTATCATTAGAAAGTGTGGTTGCAGTGTTGGAACGACCGGTTGCTTCGTCGGTGCATTGTTGGTCATGAAACTGCAGCTGTAAAATCTGCGTCGGAGGTCACTTTACGGGAGGAATATTAAGCAATCCATGAGGAATTGGACCTCAAATTTTTTACTGGAGGTATCTGGATATACTGAGAGCTTAAGTTTTAAATTTCAGCCCAAACGGAGTCCGGAGGAAGAAACGGTGAGCGCTGCAAAATGGCTCTGGAGCACTTTTTGCAGTTTATGTGACAGGTGTAAAATCAGCGTCAGAGGCCACTTTGTCGGAGGTATATTAAGCAATATGTGAGGAATAAAACTTCAAAATTTTTACTGGAGGTATTCTGATATACAGAGAGCTTATGTTTTAAATTTCAGCCCGAACGGAGACCCGAGGAAGAAACGACAAGCAGTTGCAAAATGCCTCCGTAGCACTTTTTCCAGTTTTGGGCAGCCAAGTGCTTTTGCGCTCGAATACTCAAATTCATATTTTCTTGTTGTCGAATGTGTCTTTTAAGTGTTGTTTCACGTATAGCTCATCGAATTGAACATATTTGCTTTTTGGTCGGAGTAATTTCGAGGCCTCCAAGTGTGAGAACGAGTAATGTGCACAACACTTTGTCCGTGAACTGTTTGACAAAATGCCTCTCCAAAATAAAAGTGAAATTTAAAAAGGTCATAACTTTTGATCCGTAACTCCTTTTGAGTCCGTTATTTTTCCAACGCATGCAGAATTTTAAAATCTAGAAGAACGTTATGTCTCCCAAGGGAGACATTATTGAATGCTGAAATGGTCATCTTGCAACTCAAAATTTGTTAGGAAGTTGAAGTGTTGGAAGTTAAAGGTATTGCAAAAAGGTTTTTAAAAGGAGTCAGTGTGAGTACAGAGAAGTGTGTGAGATAGAGATTCAGATCAGATGAGATTAGTTAGAGTGGATGTGTAGAGAGAAGCAATGAGCTAGACCACTCAGGGTCTTTTGGAATGGAGATCAGATTTTCTACTACAGTTTTTGTTTTTGTCGAGTGGGTGCTTGGCGATCGGGGTCGGTGCTCCTTGCAGTTGGTGCTGCTAAAGTCTGGGTTGGTTGGTGCCATTCCCTATAGTTGGTGCTACAAAAATATTGTAAAGACCAAACATTTTTGAGGCTGGATTTGGATGGGAGTCCAAACAGTCCATTGGCACAATGGTTTTCCCACATCGGGTTTCCACTATAAATCTGGTGTTATGTGATGCATGTTTGTGTGATTGCTTGTTTTGATTTGATTTCATAGTTGGATTAAATTTTTAATACACACTGATTCACCCCCTCTCAGTGTCACGCTTAGTTCTACAATTGGTATCAGAGCGAGGTTCCTGAATAGGCTTAACCGGCTAGGGTGATCTTGGAAGTGACACAATGGCAGGTGGTGAAGGGTTCTCATCAAACAAAGCACCATTGTTTGATGGAACTAATTACACATTTTGGAGACTCAGGATGCAGACATATCTTTGTGCTTTGGGATACGACATTTGGGATTCAGTAGATAGTGGATACACAATACCCACCACTTCTCCAACCGATGTTGTTGGTAAGAAACTATTTGAGAATGACTCAAAAGCAAAGAATGCTATCATGTGTGGATTAGTGGATAGCGAACTGGTAAATATTATGGGTTGTAAAATGGCAAAGGAAATATGGGACAAACTGAAGAGCATTCATGAAGGAGACGATAAGATCAAGGAGGCCAAGTTACAAACACATCGAGCTCAGTTCGAAGGATTGAAGATGAATGAGGATGAGAATATAGAGGCATATATGCTGAGAGTTAATGAAGTCATCAATGCTATCAGAGGACTTGGAGAGGAAATCAAAGACCCGATAATCATCAAAAAGGTATTAAGATCTCTTCCTCAAAGGTTTGATTCTAAAGTTTCAGCTATAGAAGAAGCTAAAGATCTGAATTCTTTTAGTATGGATGAGATGCATGGCTCTTTGACTGCATATGAGATGAGAATAGGAAAATCTAAACCCACCGATAGAGAAGCTACTTTTAAAGCCCAAAAAAATATGAAAGCAAAACAAGAATCCGAGGAAGAAGAGACATCAGATGAAATGGAAGCAAACTTTGTTCGAAAACTAAAAAGGGGAAAAGGAAAATATAGAGGAAAGTTACCGTTTAAATGTTTCAACTATGGAGGCATTGGGCATTTCGCAGCTAAATGTCCACTTAATGAGAAGAACATAAGTGATGAAGGATCGCACAGAGAAAGAAGTGACTGGAAGAAAAAATCAAATTTCAGAAAAGGCAACTTCAAGAAGAAAAGTTTCATCTCCAAGAATGTCAGTTCATCAGAAGACAACTCTAGTGAGGATTCTGAAAAAGAAATAGGTGAAGCTCTTTTCATGGCATTCGAAGAAGAAAAACTAGAAAAAGAATAGGAATGTGATGAAGAAGAAATTGACGCAGAAGTGAATTTGGAAGAGGAACTAATTGCAGCTTTGGATGAATTGAAGACAGAAAGAAAAAGGAATAAGAAAATTTCAAGAAAGCTTGAGGATGCAAATGAAATAATAACAAGTTTGAAAGTGCAGATAGAAGAATCCAAGAAGATCTCCGAAGATCTCGAAGTGCAAATAACCATGAAAATAGATTATTGCAGCAAGTTAGAAGAAGAGGTTGTTGGTTTAAGGATGCAGCTAGAAGAGATGAATAAGAAAATTAGCTCTTATCACAAACGTGAAGAGAGTTCTATGAAGCTGGATAAGATTATAAAGAACCAGAAGACTACAGGCATCAAATTTGGTTTGGGTTTTGATGAAGGAGAATCATCAAATGGATCAAAGGCCACAAATGAAGAATCCACAAAGAATGAAGAAAAGAAACAGGTTAATCAAGCAAAAATGAATCATGCAAAGGAAAGCAATAATGCAAGGCAAGAAAGGAGAATTGACAATGATGGTTTCACCAATGTCACACATCAAAGAAGAAGAAGATTTATGGCTCCTACAACAACATGGCAAAGACCACCACCCAGGTTCAATCATCCCTTTTCTGGTTACTATTTTAAATGCAATGGTTATGGACATAAGATTTCAGATTGTAAGTATAATGTAGGACCAAGGAATTTTGCCAGTAGAAATGCTTTTTCACCTTTGATGGATTATGCAGTAGAATGTTATAACTATCATAACTTTGGGCATATTGCAAGAAATTGTAGAAGTACATTTGCATCAAATCAATTTCAGGGAAGAAAATTTCAGCCAAATGGAATAAGACAAAATAGAAAATTTCTTGAAAAACATGCACAAGCTACTGAAAAAGAAAAGCCAAAACAAGAGCCCAAAACTGTAATCAAACCAGAGTGGAAAGAAAAAGAGCAACCTAAGGAAGAAAAGGAATCCTTAATCGTACAGACGACATTTAAAGCACAGAATAAATCCGCACCATGGATACTTGATAGTGGATGCTCCAGTCATATGATAGGTGACAAACAAAAATTTGAGAAGTTGCAACAATATGAAGGTGGTTCAGTGAAATTCAAAAACAATGATGGAGCTAAGATAGTTGGCAGAGGTTCAGTTAAGATCAGTGATGAAAAAATCAGGTCAGAAGAAGTCTTGTTTGTGGTTGGTCTAAAGCATAACTTGTTGAGCGTAAGTCAGATTTGTGATAGAGGTCATGATGTGATCTTTAAGAAGCAGGGTTGTGAAATCAGAAAGGCAAATAGTGGGAAGTTGATAGCAGTTGGATCAAGGACATCTGGCAACCTGTACACTCTCTCGAAGACTTCAGAAGGAGCTTGCTTGATTGGATAGGAAGAAGAGAATTGGTTGTGGCACAAGAGGCTTGGTCATATCAGTTTTGACAATCTAGTAAAAATCAGTTCAAAGAAAGCAGTGAGAGATATTCCCACCATTGGCAAACCATCAAATAGCATTTGTGCTTCATGTCAAAAAGGGAAGCAAACTAGAGTCTCATTTAAAACAAAAGAGTACTACACGAGCAAACCTTTGGAACTAGTACATACTGATTTATGTGGACCCATGAGAATGCAAAGCATAAACGGTGACAAATATTTCATGTTGTGTATAGATGACTATTCCAGGATGACATGGGTATTGTTTTTGAAGCATAAATCAGAAGCTTTTGAGATGTTCAAGGTTTTCAAAAACCAAGTTGAGAATCAAATAGGAAAAATGATTAAATGTTTAAGGTCAGATAGAGGAGGAGAGTTCATTTCAGAGGATTTCACAGAGTATTGTGAAAAATATGGCATCAGGAGACAGTTTTCAGTAGCTAGGACACCTCAGTAGAATGGTGTGGTAGAAAGAAAGAATATGACAATGCAGGAAATGGCATGGACTATGTTGATTGAGAGCAAAGTAGTAGATATATTTTGGAAAGAGGTAGTCCATACTACGGTATACATCCAAAATAGGTGCATGTTGAGGATGCATGAAAGCAAAACTCCTTATGAGTTGTGGTTCGGTAAAAAGGCAACAACAAGATATTTTAAAGTTTTTGGCAACAAGTGTTACATCAAAAGAACTGAAGAAAACCTTGGTAAGTTTGAAGATAGAGCGGATGAAGGCATTTTTCTTGGCTATTCATCAAAAAGCAAAGCTTATAAATGTTACAACAAGAGGCTAAGAAAAATTGTGGAAAGTGTCGATGTTAAAGTTGATGAAGGAAGGGAATGAGTAATTAGCTATGAAGAGAACTACCCAATTTATGAAGAGGTCATTGAAGGAGATGAGGAAGAGGAAATGGAAAAGAAATCAAGAATTGACTCAGAGGATTCGAAAAGTGATTCAGAATTGGAAGAAAACAAGAAATTCAAAATAGGTAGCTGGTAGAAAGATCATCCTAGAGAGCAAATAATTGGAGACCCCATAGTTGGTGTTCAGACAAGAAGAAGATTAGTAAGTAACTACTCTTTACTATCCAACATTGAGCCCAAAAATGTTGTCGAAGCAAGCAAAGATGAAAGTTGGGTAAAGGCAATAAATGAAGAATTAGATCAGATCGAGAAAAACAAGACTTGGGAGTTAGTACCAAGACCCGCAAATAAAAATGTAATCGGTACTAAATGGGTCTTTCGAAACAAATTGAATGAAGATGGATAGGTAGTCAGGAACAAAGCAAGATTGGTATGCAAAGGGTATGCGCAAGTTGAAGGTATTGACTTCGAGGAAACCTTTGCACCTATGGCCAAACTAGAGGCAATTAGAATGTTTCTTGCTTTAGCAAGTTTACAAGAATTTCAAAGTTTATCAAATGGATGTGAAATCAGCATTTTTGAATGGGAAACTTGAAGAAGAGGTTTATATTGAGCAGCCAGATGGTTTTCAGCTTGGTGATGATCCCAACTTGGTTTGCAAGTTGAAGAAAGTGTTATATGGCTTAAAATAGGCACCCCGGGCATGGTATGCAAGGCTAGACAATTATCTTACTCAGCAAGGGTTCAAGAAAGGTATGGTGGACAGTAATTTGTATGTCAAAATAGAAAATGGTCATCATATTGTTGTTGTTATATACGTAGATGATATCATATTTGGCAGCAACAAAGATGAGTTGTGTAAAGATTTTGCAAATAAGATGCAGAAAGAGTTTGAAATGTCAATGATTGGTGAACTTTCGTATTTTCTCGGATTGCAAGTTAATCAAAAGGAGAAGGGCATATTTATTTCTCAAATCAAATATGTGAAAGAGATGCTGAAAAAGTTCACAATGGAGGATTGCAAGCCAGTTAGCACTCCCATGACGACAGGTTGCAAGTTGAGCAAGGATGACAAATCTCCACCTGTTGATCAAACTATGTACAGATCCATGATTGGGAGCTTATTGTACTTGACAGCTACTAGACCGGATATTTTGCAGGCAGTATGCATGGTAGCACGATTTCAGGCTAGTCCCAAGGAGACTCATGTGACAACAGTAAAGAGGATTTTTTGGTACCTCAAGGGTACTATGGAGTATGGGTTATGGTATCCGAAAGGTAAGGACTTCACCCTTATTGCGTATTCAGATGCAGATTGGGCAGGATGTGTAGATGACAGGAAGAGTACCAGTGGAGGTGCATTCTATCTTGGTGATAATCTTGTTGCGTGGCATAGCAAAAAGCAGGAGTCAGTCTCATTATCCACAACAGAGGCAGAGTATATTGCAGCGACATCATGTTGTACACAGGTACTTTGGATGAAACAAACTTTGAAGGATCTTGGAATAAATTTTAGTGAGCCCATATCGATCATGTGTGACAATACAAGTGCAATCAATATCTCAAAGAATCCGGTTATGCATTCTCGCACAAAACATATTGCTATCCGGTACCATTTTTTGAAGGAGAAAGTTGCGAAAGGTGAGGTTAAGTTGGATTTTGTTCCAACAACAGAGCAAGTAGCGGACATCTTCACCAAACCATTGCCCAAGGAAGTCTTTGAGTACCTTCACAAGAAATTGGGAGTGGTCACACTTCCCAAGCATTGACTAGCTATCGGGGTCACATTCTCAGGGGGAGCATTTGTGTCTTTGTTTATCTTTTTGCTCATGTTTGTGATTTTTGCTAAGTGTAATAATTTTTGCCTGAGAATGTTGTGCATGGACTCAGGGGAGTTTGCAGTAGCCCTTTGGTCTTGTTGTCAAAGGGGGAGAAGAGTTACAAGAAATTGTGCGTGTGTTGCCAACAATTCCAAAGGGGGAGATTGTTGAGCAAGGTGCAACGACAGTATTGTCATTGTTGTCAACACACTCAGATGGACAGGTTGATGTAGTGGATAGTTGTTCGGAGGTTTTTCGGAGTATGTAAAGTGGTGTTCAATGCTTATGAGAATGTTTGTGATGTTCAGGTGAAGTTGTTACAGGTTGTTCATGCAAATTTGCAAAAGTTGCAAAAATCGTCAGGAAGTTGTCAAAGTAGCAAAAAAGGAAGTTGTCAAAGTGGCAAAACGTCAATGGAATGTGTTGGACAGCCCTAGATACTATTTGGAGGTTTTTTTATCATTAGCAAGTGTGGTTGCAGTGTTGGAACGATCGGTTGCTTCGTCGGTGCATTGTTGGTCATGAAACTACAGCTGTAAAATCTGCGTCGGAGGTCACTTTATGGGAGGAATATTAAGCAATCCATGAGGAATTGGACCTCAAATGTTTTATTGGAGGTATCTGGATATACTGAGAGCTTAAGTTTTAAATTTCAGCCCAAATGGAGTCTGAGGAAGAAACGGTGAGCGCTGCAAAATGGCTCTGGAGCACTTTTTGCAATTTATGTGAAGTGTAAAATCAGCGTCAGAGGCCACTTTGTCGGAGGTATATTAAGCAATATGTGAGGAATAAAACTTCAAAATTTTTACTGGAGGTATTCTGATATACAGAGAGCTTATGTTTTAAATTTCAGCCCGAACGGAGACCCGAGGAAGAAACGACAGCAGTTGCAAAATGCCTCCGTAGCACTTTTTCCAGTTTTGGGCAGCCAAGTGCTTTTGCGCTCGAATACTCAAATTCATATTTTCTTGTTGCCGAATGTGTCGTTTAAGTGTTGTTTCACGTATAGCTCATCGAATTGAACATCTTTTCTTTTTGGTCGAAGTAATTTCGAGGCCTCCAAGTGTGAGAACGAGTAATGTGCACAACACTTTGTCCGTGAACTGTTTGACAAAATGCCTCTCCAAAATAAAAGTGAAATTTAAAAAGGTCATAACTTTTGATCCGTAACTCCTTTTGAGTCCGTTCTTTTTCTAGCGCGTGTAGAATTTTAAAATCTAGAAGAACGTTATGTCTCCCAAGGGAGACGTTATTGAATGCTGAAACGGTCATCTTGCAGCTCAAAATTTGTTAGGAAGTTGAAGTGTTGGAAGTTAAAGGTATTGCAAAAAGGTTTTTAAAAGGAGTCAGTGTGAGTACAGAGAAGGGTGTGAGATAGAGATTCAGATCAGATGAGATTAGTCAGAGTGGATGTGTAGAGAGAAGCAATGAGCTAGACCACTCAGGGTCTTTTGGAACGGAGATCAGATTTTCTACTACAGTTTTTGTTTTTGCCGAGTGGGTGCTTGGCGATCGGGGTCGGTGCTCCTTGCAGTTGGTGCTGCTAAAGTCTGGGTTGGTTGGTGCCATTCCCTGCAGTTGGTGCTGCAAAAATATTGTAAAGACCAAACATTTTCGAGGTTGGATTTGGATGGGAGTCCAAACAGTCCATTGGCACAGTGGTTTTCCCACATCGGGTTTCCACTATAAATCTGGTGTTATGTGATGCATGTTTGTGTGATTGCTTGTTTTGATTTGATTTCATAGTTGGATTAAATTTTTAATACACACTGATTCACCCCCCTCTCAGTGTCACGCTTAGTTCTACAATGTTTACATTATTGGTTGGGCATGAGTCAATCACCCCATCACCCACAACATGTTTTTTTATATGGTTTTTCTTAATTTTTTTTTTGTTGAAAGTTAGCCTCTCCTAAAGATCATAAATTCTATGCATTTATCTAAATCTACTATCTCTTCAAAAGAGGAGTTTTTGGGAACACTTGAATTTTAATATCATTTTGGATCGGACGTTTTTCGCAGGACTACCCAAACTGTCGAACTCGTTTTGGCCATATCTCACTCATCCGGACTCGGATTGAGCTGAAATTTTGAGGGTAGATGCCTGAAAAACCCTAGAACGTCTCCACAAATTTTCATATCATTTGGAGCAACACAGATCCTAGCACATCCCTATGTGTGAACGAGATATTTGGCAAGCGGCTATGCGAGGGTTTCATCTGGGTTGAGTGCAAGCAGCTCCAGAGGTTGGTTTTTAGGGCCTTCGGGCCCTAGAGGCCAATATTTTTGTGGTTTATGCTCAATATTTTAGCAAGAAATGTTGTAGGGGATCCAATATGGGTTAGAAATTTGTCTTTCAATAGATCATACTATGAACTTGAGTGACAACGACTTCCAATTTGCTGCACAAAAGAAAAGTGAAAACCATACCTTTCCATGGCGTCTAGGGCAAGGATTAAAGAGATCACAAAACAAGTTTCAAGCAGTTGATCAAAAAATGGCTCATATCTCAAGTGAATCTGGTGCTAAGGTGCACCCACAAAATAATTCTACTGTGAAAACCCCTATCAAGGGTAAGAATTTCGAAGACTCAGTCCCAAAAATGAATTTTAGGGATGCCCTTCATGGTGGACAACCTCAACCCAATGCTAATATCAATATTAGGGCTTCCCATAAACCTCTAAGAATGCCTAAGATTGATCCCAGGAAAATAGAGTCAGGATGTCTTAAAGCAGCTGATGGAACTCCTATTGTTAAGCTTGATATGGGTAACATTCAGATTGGCATTGAAGATTTGGAAAAAAGAGGACTAATTTGTCGGTTCGTGGGTTTTCGTCCGAGTCTATCTGGCTTTCAAAGTCTGGGCTGCAAAAAGCTGGAAAACTAAAGGTGAGTTACAAATCTCTATTTATCCAAATGGTTATTTTCTTGTTTTATTTGCTAATAATGAAGATAGAGAGAAAACTTTTCAAGGGGGTCCTTGGTTTTTTGGAAGGGTAGGGCTTTTCATGAAGCCCCGGCATACTAAATTTAAAGCCGAAGAAGAGATGCCTTCTATAGCTCCCGTGTGGGTTAGACTCTTTGGCCTCCCTATTGAATTTTGGAATCCTACTATTTTTTCTTCAATTGGAAACTCTTTAGGAACTTTTATGATGACTGCTGATTGTACTCAAAATTTTGAACATATTATTTATGCTCGGATTTGTGTTTTAATGGATTTTGACAAACCCCTACCTAAAAAGATCACATTACAATTTGGGGAAGACACTTGGGAGCAAGTAGTGGACTATGAGAACATTCCTTTTCGTTGTAGAATTTGCCATGAATATGGTCATTTGGCCAGTGCTTGCCCAAATAAAATTCCTGATCAAAAGAAAGAAGATATAAACTCAATAGAGTTTCCAAATTCCTAAGAAAAGAACACTAAAAAACCAGTTATGAAGGATCAATCAAAGTCATCTCGCTAATATGTTTGAAATCCTTTCCACAAATGATGTCCCAAGTGAGGAAGAGGAAATAATGGAAACTGAAATCTTAGAAACACAATTTAAATATGAAGGGAAGAACTCAGAGACAAACCAACAAATCAAAGGTTTTCAATAGAAAAAAAGGAGAAAATTTACACAAGAAAAACAATATTTCAAATGTCAAAACTTCAAATAATGCAGGTCCCAATATAGACTCCATTGAACCATCTAGTAAAATTTTGGTTGTGTACGAGCATTCTTCAAGGTTAGAAGCCATCTCAGATTCAATTGGAATAAGTCAAGAAATAGGGAAAAAAATTGAAGATGGATTCTAATCAAAAAGTAGGTCGCAAGACCAATCAATATCATATGGTAAAAGAAGGTGAAAAGCTTGTAGAGGAAGGTAAGATTAATGCCCTTCCCAACTTTTTTAGCCCTGGTATTAATGAAGATCATCACTTGGAATATTAGAGGACTCAAAGGGAGTCTTTCAAAACAAAATGAAATTAGAAGAATGATTCAGATAAATCATCCACATCTTGTTTTCCTTCAAGAAACAAAGATGTCAATGGAGGATATGGACTTAATTGCCAGTAAAATTTGGCCAACTGGAAAAGTGGTTTCCCTCGGCTCCCAAGGGACTTCGGGTGGCATTGCTTGTCTTTGGGACCCAAAAGAGGTAGTTATTCACCATATGGTTGGCAGTTGGGGTTTGTTGGCTATAGCTATTCAAAGTAGACATTCCAACCAGATTATGCTCTGCATTACTATTTATGCTCCGACTTCTTTGGAGGAAAAAAGAAGACAATGGAAGGATATTACTCATATTATCTCTCATTTTCCTAAATCTTGGATCTTGATCGGAGGAGATTTCAATACCATCCTCTCTCTGGATGAGAAAATGGGGGGAAATAGAAATTTGGACAAAAGCACTGACCTCATGAGTGAATATATTGAAAACCTTCATCTTGTGGATATCCAACTGAGATAATGGCCTTATGACTTGGTCTAACATAAGGCAAGGCTTAGCTTGTATAATGGAGAGATTGGATAGGTTTTTGCTCTCTAAAAATTTCTTAATCCATGGTCACATTCCTAAAGTGAAGACTCTTAATAATGTTGGTTCGGATCATTGGCCAATCATGGTGGAAATGTGGAAAACCAATGTGAGTTTCTCTCCTTTTCATTTTCAATTAATGTGGCTTAGAGACATTTCCTTCAGACCTCATGTGCAACAATGGTGGAAGGAAGGTAAACCTAGGCATGGGACTAAGATGTTCTGTTTTGCCAAAATACTGCAATACATTAAATCCAAAATCAAGACTTGGAACTGGAAAGAGTTTGGGGATGTTCATAAAAAAAACATGAAGTTATTGCTCATATTGAAAATTTGAATAAGAAAATCCATTTAGATGGCCTCACAGAGAAGAGAAGTGCAGATGAAATTAAACTCACAACTCAGTTAGAGGAATGGGAAAAAAGAGAAGAAATCTTATGGAAGCAAAAATCTAGAATTCAATGGCTCAAAGAAGGAGATCGAAACACAAATTTCTTCCACAAATCTCTTCTAGCTCGAAGATCTCACAACTTTATTTCTTCCTTAAAATCAGATTCTGGAGATGTTGTTTATACTTGGGATGGCATGAACTCTATTGTTGTTGATTACTTTTCCAATATTTTTGTTGCTACTCCTCTTGACTCAACTTCACAACAAAATGTTCTTCAAGCAATCCCTTCTCTTATCACTTCTGAGGAGAACTCTATTTTGACTGCTCTTGTTACTATCAATGAGCTTCAACAAGTAGTTTTTAAAATGCAAAAAGGGAAAACCCTAGGTCCTGATGGTTTTCCCATTGAGTTCTACCAAGAGTTCTGGGATATCCTTCATGTTGATTTATTAGAGGTGGTGGAAGAAGCCAGGAAAGCCAAAGAAATTTTGAAGGTTATCAATAAAACTTATATTACTCTTGTTCCAAAAGCTCAAGAGGTTGATCATATCTCAGCTTTTAGACCTATTGCTTTATGTAATGTTCTTCTCAAAATCATTACTAAAATCATGGCGGAAAGGTTGAAGCCTCTTTTGCATAAGATTATTTCCCCAGAGCAAGGGGGTTATGTGGAAGGACGTCAAATAGTAGATGAGATAGTTCTTGCTCAAGAAGCCATCCATTCCATGGATATGCAAAATTCTCCTTCCATGTTCATTCGGTTAGACTTATCCAAAGCTTATGACAGAGTGGATTGGCACTTCCTTATCAAAGTTTTGAGGCAATTTGGTTTCTCTAAGGATTGGATGGATTGGATTATGGGATGTATCTCTTCAGTTTCCTACTTAGTTCTTATCAATGGCAGGCCTTCTCAGTCTTTCCCAGCTTCCAGAGGTATTAGGCAAGGTGACCCGCTATCCCCTTATTTATTCATCATTCTTGTTGAATGCTTGGGTAGGACTATAACCAAAAAGAGGGAAAACAAAACCCTTGAGGGAGTTACCATTGCTCATGGAGCTAGACCTATCTCTCATATTCAATTTGTGGATGACTCTACTCTTTTAGGTAAAGCTACAGTTAAGGAAGCTTCTAATATTAAGCAAATCATTAGCTATTTTTCTAAGGCTATCGGGCAGTTGATCAATGAAGACAAATCTAAAGTTATTTTCTTTCACCGCTTCTGCTAGACAGGAATCCATGGTCTTGGATAAATTAAGATATAAGAAGACCTCTCTTCCAATCACTTATTTAGGTATTCCCATAAATATTCAAAGGCAAAAAAATAAATATTGGAATTGGTTGTTGGACAAAGTCAAGAAGAAAATTGGAAAGTGGACCAACAAGTGGCTTTCTTCTAGGGGTAGAATCACCTTGGTAAAATCAGTCCTTCAAGCTATTCCTATTTATGTTTCTTCCATTTTGAATATCCCAAAGGTTGTTCTTCGAGAATTGGATCAAATCAGTCATCGTTTCCTTTGGAGTGGTACTAAGGAGAAAAGAAAATGGGCCTTGGTGAAATGGGATACTTTATGTCTTCCTAAGAGTGAAGGGGGGTTAGGATTCCGGTCTTCAATTAATAACAACAAAGCTTTAGCTGCTAAATTATATTGGAGGATGTTGCATAACCCCAATGCTCTTTGGGCCAATAATCTCCGTGCTAAATATGTTGAGAACAAAAGTCCCGAAGACCTTGTTCGCTATCAACTTCCTACCAAAGGTTCTCCCATTTTAGCAGTTCTTAAGACTGGTGAGGATTTGATAAAGAAAAAATTATTTTGGATCATTCATAATGGTCAACATGCAAATTTTTGGACAGATTCTTGGGATGGTCACAAGCCTTTGATAACTCAGTTTCCCGATTGGAGGCCTTGGATGGAGGAGCTTCACCGAGCTAATTGGATAAAGGTGGCTAATTACTATCGATACCATACTGGTAATTCAAAGGTTGGTAGATATTGGATCCCTATTGAGGACTGGCCTATTCAAATCCCGGAAAGGCAAAGACAAGATATCCAAGGCATCCTTCATATGAGATCCCTCTCTTGGTCCCATGAAAAATATTGTTTTGGATGGAACAACACTACTAAGGGTGAGTATTCAGTTGCTCAAGGTTATTTGACCTTATGCCATAATAATCCCAACCATTCTTCTGACATATTTTCTCGATTGTGGGCTCAAAAGCTCTGGCCTAAGGTGAGGTTCTTTAATTGGCTTTTATTGCATCGTAGGGTGCTTACCGGTGAGCAACTTATGAAGCGTGGTTTTCATGGCCCTTTTAGATGTGAAATGTGTGAAGAGAATGTAGAAAATATCAACCATATTTTTATTGAGTGTACTTTAGCCTCTGAGCTATGGAGGAGAATGGCCACTTTACTTGGCTTACAGTGGTCCAATTTTTTTACTTTTGAACAACTTTGGAGGGATTGGCCTAATCAAGAGGGTGTTGATCATTTTATTAGGCAGTTAGTTTGGATGGGTTCTACCATTCTTCTTTGGAATATTTGGAATGAAAGGAACAACCAAATTTTTAATCAAGATAGGAAGGATATTCACTATATTTGGCAAAAGACCATAGCCAACTTAGTTGAATCAGTCCATCAACTCCTTAATCACCCCCAAAACTCCCACCAAATATGGGATCAAGTGATGCAAAGATTGAAGATTAAATATTCTAAGGGCAACCAACTTAAAGGGAATGTGAGTATTAGTAAGATGGATAGGACTAGAAATTGGCAACCTCCTCCTAAGGATTTTGGAAAATTCAATACTGATGGAGCCTCTAGAGGGAACCCTGGAAAAGCCAATGTGGGAGGAATTGGTAGACTTTCGGATGGCTCCCTGGTTTTTACTTTTGCTGAGAATTTGGGTATTCTTTCCAATAACCTTGCTGAGGGGTATGGTATCCTCGGAGGCCTTCAGGAGGCTACTAAGGTTGGATGGGAAAAGGTGTTAGTTGAGTCCGACTCTCAACTTATGATTAATCTCTTGAAGACTCCTTCTAAGAATCATAAGGTGGATTGGAGAATAAAAAGAATTATTGAGAAGATTCAATTAATCCAGATGGGATTTTTGAAAGTTGATTACAATCATGTGGTCAGAGATCAAAACAAGAGTGTTGATGCTTTAGCTAATTGGGCTTTGGACAAAGGTGATCTTACTTGTTATGGCCACCCTCCTATATGGTGGGCTTCTCAAATTAGGGAAGCTCTTCTTTCTATCATTTCTTTGGATGGCTCCAGTTCTGAAGGTACCTAGTTTCTTCTTGTTTTTTTTTGCTTCTCTTTGGTTCATTCAGTTTTTTTTAGTTCCCTAGCTCATTCTATTCTTTATTTTGTTTCCTCTGTTGATTCTTGCCTTAATAGTCTTCTGGTCTAGATAGGTCATTGTTTTGTTCATTTTTTTTTTTTTTTTTTTTTGTTTAGTTTTTTAAGGTGGGTGGGTTCTTTTTTTTTGTTTTGTTTTTGTGTTCTTTGTGTTGTTTTTTGTTGTTCTTGTGTTTTTGTTGTTTTGTTTTTTTTTATGTTTTTTGTTATTGTTCTTGTGTTTTTTTCGTTCTTGTTCTTGGGTTTCTCTTTGTTTGTGTTATTTCGTGTTTTTATGTGTGAGTGTTTTCTATGTTTTTTGTTTTTGTTTATTGTCTGTTGTTGGTTGTTTTTTATTTTTATTTTTATTTTTTATTTTTTAGGTTTTGGTTGTGTTTATTTTTCATGTTTTTTTTGGGTTATGTCTTTGTAGTGTTCTGTTGTTTTTGTCTTGTTTGTGTTTTGTTATGTGGTTCTTGTGTTTTTCTATGTGGTTTGTGTTGTGGTTTCTTTTATCTTATTGTGCGTGTTTGGTTGTGCTTTTGTTTTTGACACACTCAAGGAGCATGTTTTTTATTTTATTTTATTATTTTTGTTGTTATTTACTTATTTTTAAATTGGTTTTGTGTGTTTGTTTGCTCCTTGAGTATGTCAAAGGTGGTAGGCCAGGTCCGAGTCCTGGGCATTTTTGGTGGAATGGATACCCCTGCCTCCTTGGGTCTTACCCGAAAGTGGCATCCCTTTTGGGATGTTTTCCACAAAAAAAAAAAAAGAGGAGGTCTTGGTCATCTCCAAGGGATAGACCAATTGTGCATGTAGGTTACCTAGGGATATGTTTAGAAGTTCCTTTTTAGGGGGTTCATACTTGAGTCTTCCTACTAGAGCTTGTTGCCAAATGAGTAATATTTAGATGAAAATAGTTGTTCTAGCCATAGTAGCATGCATTCAATAATAACAACAGACTAAAAATAATATTAAAAATACATCCACCTAAGCCATGCAATACAATGTAATGTGAAGCTTAATCCATCATACATTACCATATCTTTTCTTCAATATATACAACTTAGAACATGAGACTCTTCATATTCACAAGACTCTTGACCTTTCTACTTTCACTAACTCTCTATCTCCTCAAACTCACAAGATATATAGATCTTAATATTTATCATAAGATAAATATATTTATTATCTCTCTAATAGATCATACACCTAATGATTGCAAAATGATAAATATTTACAAGTTTCCTTCACACCAAATATTTATAAAGTATTTACAATATACTTCCAAGGTACCAATTAATATAATAAATTCTAACACCCCCTATATCACATTATTTAGCATGATGGAAACCTTTGTTTTTGGTTCTCATTTTCGTAATCTAACTCTCGCTCTTGCATTTTTTCTTACTCTAGTTCTAGCATTGATTCTGAATTTTGTCCTTTTTTATTGTCTTTTATTCTAACTTGAACTTTATTCCTATATCGATTGCATATTCTTTCTTTCCTTCATGTTTTAGTTTTATTTCTTTTTCAAACATAATTATTGTAAGACTGTTTATGGATGAAAATATCCTTATCAGTTTTTTCCTTTTTGTAGATGTAGACACCTAAAACATGTCATGTTTAGGATAACTACTAACATAGGCACATTCATAGGCCATGTGACTAAACCTTGGACTTTCCAAGTATCAAAAGTGGTTCTCACCACTCTTTGGGGGTGCTTTCCCCCCCCCCCCCTTTTCCCTTGTAACCCGGGGGGCTTTTTTTCCCGCCCCCCGAGCTCGGGGGGGCCAAACCTCCGCCGCTGCAGATGACAGTGGCCAAATCTTAGTCGTTGTGGACGATAGCGGCTAAGCCATAAATGTGACTTGCCGACAAATCGGCCCATTCATGGGTGGAAGTGGTAGTTTGCATGCAATAAAGGTGAGCGGGGACAACTTTGCATTCCCCTTCATGACCAGTTCACATGGGAGACTTAAGTCCAAATTTAGACTTTAGTTAAACATAGAAAAACAAAATCTTCTCATGCTAACATCCTCTACGCATGAGGGATTCAGTCCTAGGGTTTTGAACATAGACCTAGGGCTTCACACACTTTAAAAGGTGCAAGCCTAAGAGCACCAAGGGATCATGAATTGAATAGAATAGGTCATTGAGGAGAGCTTTGCAAGACTTGGAGAGCTTCCCTTGGAGATCATTTTTATAGCGAAGCCCTACCGGATTGGAGAGCATATTGGAGCATCTTTGAGGAGCGACAAAGTGCTAGCCAATTTAGGGGTTTTCCATCTACAAGATATTTGATACAATGGACAAGAAATGACAACTCTTTCAACATCGACAACAAGCTTAGATCCATAGCCTTGGAGTACTAGAAATAGGTTCACCTTAGCGGTCGTTGTCTCGGACAGTGGCCCATCGGCCCAATCTAGCATTCTTTGTACTAGTTTCTTACATCTTAGCTTGTTACTTGCTTTTCATGTCATTAGCATAGATTTGCTTCATTTACTTGTTCTGATAGCACTAGTTTCATTGCATTTGTTTTCATTAAGTGTATTCATTGCTAACAACCTCATCCAGGGAGGCAATCTCGGACATCTAAGCGTGTGTTGTTGTTTCATTGTTTATAGGGCTATAGGTTCATCGGACAAATCCACAACATACGAAAGCAAGAGGATCCCTCTAGCAATCAGACCTAGAGAAGGAGGCATCTGTAAGCCCTCATACATTTTTGTGTGCATCATCGAGAAGCCTGATAAAGCATGCCACCCCTTGCAAGGGGATATTTTATGCACCTGCTACCTTCTTTGTGTGTAAAATCATGTATCAAATGAAGGGTATCCCTTAGAGGGATTCATATGTAACCGGATCTTGGAAATATCAATACAAAAGCATTCATTCATTTATTTCTTCGCATTTTGGTTATATCTTCTTTTATGCCTTTCATTTAAATGCATGTTTAAACATTAAAATATTCCATTAAATCACAAGTAGAGTAGTGGGGGACGATGCATCGCTTCCCGGGGTCGCTACAGATGGCGATCACGGTGGGACTCCTGCCCAGTTCTATAGTTAATTTTCATTTTTTTCCACTTTACTGATTCAGGTTTTGTGTGCAGGTTTAGCCGCTCTGATCTACAATGGCCAAAAATCAGCCACTCTGGTCTACAATGGCCAGGAGTCAGCCGCTCTGGTCTACAACGACCAAAAATCAGCCGCTCTGGTCGATAGCGGCTGAAACTAGAGTGCAGTAGAGGTCAAAACATTGATTCTCTGAGCTGGATTAAAGGTTGGTACAACTTTTCTGATGCTTTATGGTTTTCTGTCTACTTCTATTTTCTTAAAAATAGTGAAAATTAAGACATATTTTGATTTGGAAAACTGAAAGAATGAAAAAGAAAGAAATTGCATCTTCCAAATCTTGGGGTTTCTTTTTAGGTTTCCACTAGGCATTGCTAGGAACAATGGCTTATGCTTGTAAAGTCCACCCTAGAATCCAACGTGCTAGAAACTGTGTGTTGGTTTGCTTGCTCTGGGGCCCTTCTGGAGGCCATATTTGCACTAAATAGAGTGCATCCATTAATCTCATAAGTAGTTATGCATATTTCTAAAAATTGAAACGTATTTTGCATTAGGCATATAGGAAAGAGTCATTGCTGTTGTATGATGCATTTTACTTTATGCAAAAACTTAAAATGAACCCCACACACGCACGCATGTTTTAAACATTGGGGAGTTGGATTTCATCACCAACCCTCAATTCAGTCTGGTGATGTTGGCATTCATCTCCTTCCACCGGTTTTGCCCCCTAGAGCTTCCTAGAAATGGAATTAGGAACTTACTTATAGTGGTACTAAGTTACTTATGTTCAAACTATCTCCCACTATTGGAACAATTGGTTCAGAGTGGAAGAGCTAGGCGAACCCCCCACTGGGATTTAAGTGGTGTACCCTAGTCTCTTTTTGAGAAAATCATGTTTGGCATGGGTGTTCTTGATTACCCCTATGGATGAGTCTCCTCATTCTAAATCCAAAACAAGAGCAAGAAACAAGAACAACAAAACATCTAAATACAACAAACAGTTTAGGGCACACTTAAATTGATAATCAAGATAAACATTTGCTTGATATTGTTTGGCTATATTTAATTGCAACACAAAAAGCTGAATCCACAAACACAATGGTCAAAACAAGAAGTAAACATCCTCGGTCTGATACCGAGGGAGAATCTGAAGCAACCCATACCCATAGGCGAAGTCGTAGTCACATTGGAAGACCCACTCGTAAGACCGTGAGACGCAGTTCTATGAGTCTTAGGGGTGATAACTCAACCCTTGGGGGTTCTCCTCGAGAAACCCCAAATAGGGAGCAACATCATGGAACTACATCACATAAACACAAAGAGGCCTCATGGCCATCATCATCAAGGAGACATGAGGAAACCTCAAGGGCTTCCTCCAAAAACATAAAAACTTCTCAAAGACATGAGGAGGCTTCAAGAGCTTCCTCCCCACATGGACATAAGAGGGGTTCTAAAACCCATTCTTCACACAGGGATGACGAGGCTTCCATGCCTCCATCCTCATGGAGAAATGGGGTGACCACAAAGCCTTCATCATCAAAAGGACACACAGGAGTCACAACATCCCAACATTCACATGAGACACTTAGAATAGATCAGCCCATTGAGGGGCATGAAACTAGAGATACATCCAGTCATAGACATCAAATAGAAGATATCCTTCACACAAGAGGAAGGATTCCAATAGACTATGACCTCATTGGAATAAATGGCACCCCATGGGATCAGCCATGGAAAACAAGATAGTTAGATGAGTTGGATCAGATTTATTCGAGGCCACCTCCCAAAACCATAGCCATAGAGAATTTTGCATCTAGAAGTTCATGAACCATGACTTCTAAGCCCACTTCTCAAACTAGGGGTGCCTCAGGGTGACCCCATAGTAAACATACAGAGTCTGATCATAGAGACACTCAAAAATACACTGAACAAGTTACATTAGCTAGCAAGAGCAAAGAAATAATAGAAACCTCTTCGAGGAATCTATGAATCAAAACCACTAGAATAGGATCAGATAAGCATGAGTCTTCTATGATAATGCAAGTTAACCACATGTGATGGCTAGAGAATACCTTACGCAAAGAGTGAGAGCTTGTGGAAGCTCTCAAACATGACAAGCAAAGAGAAAGGTTGTTGCACCAACATGAGCAATGTTTAAGAGAGCAAGCTGAGCAGCTAGCTCGTATCAACCAACAAGCAAATAGAAATGATCATCAAAGAGATCAATGCATTGACTCACCAAGAGAGGGGTGCACTAGACAAGAAGGAAACCCACAATAAAACCACCCTCCAAATCATGAATAAAATCCAACTGGTGGAGAAAGGGTAAACCTGATAGAGCAGGATCAGACACATCTTGAATCCCCTCGTAGGAGGGAAGAAAATAGAGTAGATCAAGTGGATAGAGGGCTACCTCCACCACCACCATGAGGGGGTCTACAAGAGGAGGAACTCCTCACCTCAAAGGTATTCCAAGCACTCACTAAAAATATGAAGTCCTTTGAAAAACAAGAGATGGTTGGGAACCAACCAACATTGAGCAAAATACACAATCAACCATTATGTCCATCTGTCCCTAGCCCCGCATACCCTAAGCATTTTGAGATGCCTAGGTTGGAAAATTTTAAGGGTGAAGAGGATGCACAAGAGCATGTTACCAATTTCATCAATGCATATTTTCATCTTGAAGACAATGATGCTCTTATGCTAAGGACATTCATTATGACATTTTTGGGCACCGCCACTCAATGGTTCAACCAACTGCCCAAGCATAGCATATCCAATTTTGAACAACTAGTGAACGCTTTCCTGAAGCATTTCTCTTTTGGTGCTAAGAGGAAGGTGAACCTTTCAGACCTGGCCAATTTGAAACATTATGATGATGAGCCAGTAATGGATTATGGGAATAGATGGAGAAAAGTCATGGCAAAATTGTCATTCTCCATCCCCATATAAGAGATTGTCCGCATGTTCACCAAGAGTTGTTCTAAACACATTTCCCTCTTGCTACAACTTCAAAAATACCCCTCATTTGAGGAGGCCTTGGCACAGGCCAAACTCATTGAGGACATAAAAGTAGATGAGGGAACCATCAAACTCCGAACCAAGAAGGAGTGGAACAAAAATGACAAAAATGGCAAATACAAGCAGAAGCAGGCAAACCCTGCTCTAGTTAATCAAGTGGTATTGGCTGCACCTAAGGATGGGGCTACACAACAACCCCATAATTATCAAGCATAGCCCCCACCAGCCAATTATGATCAAAAGAACAATCAAGGGTGAAATAGAGAACGCAAACCCCCTCGCTATTTTACACCATTGATAGAATCAATGCAATCAATCTTCAACCAATTGAGTGAGGTGGGAAAGATCAGGTTCCCTGATATACCTCTTATAGATCCCAACCATCCTAAGCCAAAAGGATATAGGGAAGATCAATTTTACCCTTATCATAGGATACCGAGGCATAACATTGAGGTTTGCGTTGGTTTCAAGCACCAGGTGCAAAACATGATTGAGGTGGGAGAACTTAAAGTTGACAACCCACTGGCTCCTAACAATAGAGATATGGGCATATACAAAAACCCTCTACCAAACCATGAGGTCCCTAGAGGGCAAGGTGCACAAGTCAATCAAGTTTGAATTGATATGCCTACCCACAGGTGCATTGGGATGGTTGAAATTGTCAATATAGCAACCAGGAGTAGATGGTATGGTCAACCACAACCTCCTACAGCTCCCATTAATGTCCCCACTACACCTAGGTAGAGGCAGGGGTAAAACAACCTTCCAGGTCCACCAACCCGACCTGTGGTAACTATTCGGAGTAGACTTGAGCAAAACTTACAAATGACTCCGGCTAAGCTATCCATCTATGAGCTCATACAATAGTCCCCAAAGCACAGGGAGACCTTGATGGAGATTTTAAGGTCGATTGAGCTCCAACCACAAGATCCAAATGCATTCACCCATTTTGTGGGACAAGTACAAGAATGCCAAGAACCTGTAATTCGATTCTATGATCATGAGATTAAGATAGTACCTACTACCTTACCAGACCCTCTACTGCACATTGTGGCATCAGTCAATGATTTACCTTTTAAGAGGGTCTTGATCGATACAGGTTCATCAATCAACATCATCACAACAACAACAATAGAACACCTTAAGATCCCCAAGTCCAATATCATTCCAGGAGCCTACACATTAAGGGCTTTCAATGATGCTTTATGCAATACTATGGGAATGATAGTCCTACCCATCAATGTGGGGCATAAGACCATCCCCATGATGTGTCATGTCTTGGAAGGGGCCATGCAATACAACATCCTCCTAGGGCATCCTTGGATAAGGGACATGAAGTGTGTTCCTTCAATATTACACCAATGTGTCAAGTATGTGCATGATAACAAGGTCTACATGGTGTTGGTTGATGAAGAGCCATTCAAATATGTCCATCAGGTGGATTGTCTAGGAGAATTTGTGATTCCTTCTACCCACTTGTATGTAGGACCTTCATCTCCAACTACGCAACTGAATGATAAAGACAAAGGGGCACAAAAAGACCCATCTACATCAACACCTCATCTAGCACCCAACATGACTAATGCTTCTAAGAGACCATCAATGTCTAAACCAAAAGATAATCAGAAGCTAAAGGTACCCTTAGTTGAGGAAAGAAAGCCCAAGGAAGCACTAACCATAGCCATTGAGAAAAGTCCAAGTCCCATGGAAGAAGAAGATCTCCAAGATCAAGTTGAGGAGATACTAGAGCCCATTTCACCAGTGTCATCTGTAGGATCATCCACATCACATGCGACTATACACTTGGAAAGTATAGGGATAGGAGAGTATCTTGTGTAGAACATAACATTCACACCCATCATAGAGTCCACACAAGACATGGGATGACCAAAGGACTTACGACCACCAGTGGGAATAATGGTTCCACTTGGAATCCCTCCCAACTAGATAAACTTTGTCTATGCTGGACTAGACTGCACCCATAAGTCTACTGATGAAGAAGAGGACAATGATGAATTATTCACTATTAATGTTCATTACCTCTCTAATCCTGAGTTTTCTCTAAGCTACTTTGAATGTTGCCATTGGCATGGTTACGGTCTTGGTATATATGAGCAGGGGTGTAGGCGGCCATTCGAGCCACAATACCAGCTTCCCACTGATAGGTTTGGGTTAGGCTATCATATCAGAGGTCGAGATGACTCTTTAGCAGTAGCCTTGGATAGATTAAGCTTGGGGTTAGGAGAAGACATCAATTTTATTCCTTATCACCCACCAAGTACAAGACATCTGAGCAATAGACAAGTGGTCGTGGTGAGCATACCACCACCCAAAACCTATCATCCAAGCTCCATAATTGATGCCACCCCAATGGGTTACAACTCATGGGATGAAGAACAAGAAGAAAATGGATATGTGGCAAGTGATGATGAAGCACAAGTAGGCTTGGCCTATCATGGGCCTTGCTATTTACATAGATTTACTTGGTCCATCCACAATGAGAGTGGATTCATATCAGATGAAAGTGGCTATGAGTCAGAGGACTCAATAGAGAGAGCCTACCTAGGACCAAGGCAGTGGCCCCATAGCTTGGGGCAAGAAACTAATGCAAATGGCTTCTTCATAAGTGATGAAGAATATGAAGATGAGATAGAAATGGCCTACTTAGGGCCAAGACATGAGCCTCTTGTCTTGGGGCCACATACCAATGCTAATAGTTTTTGGATAAGTGATGACGACTTTGAATATGAAATTGAGATGGCTTATCTTGGGCCTCACCACTTGCAGCAAGTCAATGCACTGGTAGAAAGAGAAGCGGCACTTCATGCCATAGACCCCGATTTGTGGTTTCTGGGAAGACCTATCGACTTAGTTGCCATTCACCATGTGGTCAATCCCCCTCCACCTACATTCAGAGAGTTGTTAGAGCCCAATGATCCTATTATCCGGCCTACTCAGGGGCCAGATCCAAAAATCCCTTTTCCTCCAGAACCTCATCGTGAGTATGGAAGGGAGACCTCTGAGACAAAATTTCACCCATGTGGTCCTGGAGATTTCATTCCATCCATCAACATGATCTCCATTGATTTGACCACTCCACTTCATAACCCAACAGATCCCATGAAACCTTTGCATCTTGATACAGAGGCTATTGATTGGGATCATGCTGATTCACCCATAGAGCCTGAGGATATTTTCTCTAGTGAAGAGACATTACAACCATTCCATTTTGCATCAGGTTGTGTTTATGATGTGTTCCATGCTGGTTTGGATCCTAAGTCAGTAGGACCTATAAATCCCACCGATGACATTCACTTGATACCCATGCCTCACCAGTTGGAGGATGGGTCACATATGGCTATAGAAGCAACTTTCGAGGTGGACATCAGTGATGATCCTACTCAACCAAAGAAAGTCAAGTTTGGAGAAAGTCTATCTCCAGAGGAACAAGCCATCATTATCCCTCTCCTTAAGGAGAGGCCAAATATTTTTGCTTGGACTTACAAAGACATGCCAGGGATTGACCCAAAGTTAGTTGTTCACAACCTTTCATTGGATCCCCTAAAGAAGCCATTCAAGAAAAATTTGAGGAAAATGCATCCAACCATCACTTTGATGGTAAAGAACGAGTTGCAAAAACTATTGGATGCGATCTTCATAGTTCCCATCGACTATCCTGAATGGGTCTCGAACATGGTGCCCATGGGAAAACTAGATGGAAGAGTCTACATTTGCATGGATTTTAGAGACTTGAATAGGGCAACTCCAAAGGATTCATTCCCATTGCCAAACATAGATGCTCTTGTTGATGCCACCGTAGGTCATGAGATGCTCTCCCTAATGGATGGTTTTTTTGGATACAATCAAATCTGGATCAAACCTGAGGACCAACACAAGACTACTTTCATTACTCCATGGGGGACATTCTATTACAAAGTGATGCCATTTGGCCTAAAGAATGTTGGTGCCACATATCAGTGGGCCATGACATACATCTTTCATGACTATATGCATAGGATCTTGGAGGACTACATTGATGATCTACTGGCCAAGTCCCTATTGCGGCAAGAGCATGCTCAAGTCCTTACAAAGGTCTTTGATCACCTCATTGAGCACAACGTCAGATTGAATCCTAAGAAGTGCGTGTTTGGCGTAACTTCTGGTAAGCTCTTAGGGTTCATCATTTCCAAGAGGGGCATCGAAGTCGATCCTACAAAAGTAAAGGCTATATTGGAAATGGCCACCCCTACCAACATTAGGGAGTTAAGAAGCCTACAAGGCAAGGTAGCATCCATCAAATGGTTCATCACTCAATTGTCAGACAAATGTCGACCCATGAACTGGTTGCTATGCAAGGATGTCCCATTTCATTGGGATGAAGAGTGCCAACAAGCCTTTGTAGAGATCAAAACATACCTAGCAACATCGCCAGTATTGGCTCCACCAAGGCTAGACATACCATTTTTACTATACATATCGACTACTAATTTTTCTTTGGGCACCATGTTAGCCCAAAAGAATGCACAAGACAAAGAGCAAGTCGTATATTACATTAGTCACACCTTGGTGAGTTATGAGTTGGGATATGCGTATGTAGAAAAGTTGTGCTTGGCAGTGGTCTTTGCAACCAAAAAGTTGTGACACTACATGTTGAGCCATACGACCTACGTTATATCCAAACAAAATCCTTTGTAGTACATGATGAACAAGACATATCACAATACACGTACTACAAAGTGGATCATGCTATTGATAGAATTTGATCTAGAGTTCATAAGCCAAAATTCCATCAAGGGATAAGTCATAGCAGATCAATTAGTAGAGGCACCTCTTCAGGATAGCAAGCCTCTCACTATAGAGTTGCTTGATGATGTAGTCTTTGCATTATCAGATCTATCGGAACTCGAAGAACCTAAGAAAGAAAGAGACATGGCATTGTTCTTCGATGGCTCAAAATGCGAGCAAGGAGGTGGAGTAGGGATAGTCTTTATCACATCGTAGGGTGCCCCATTGCCCTTGTCATTCAAGCTAGACTTCCCTTGCATGAATAATAACATAGAGTATGAGGCCCTGATCTTGGGACTTCAAATAGCCATGGCAATGGGCATTAAAATATTGAATATCTTTGGTGACTCCTTGCTCATAGTTAATCAAGTCAAAGGATTGTTCCAATGTAGGTGCCCACTCTTGAAAGCTTACAAAGAGCTTGTTGACACTTACCTAGCCTGATTGGAATGGTATGACATTGAGGCAATCCCTCGTACATCAAACATATTTGTAGACACCATGGCATCTTTGGGATCCTTAATCCCTCAGAATCCATCTACTGATTTCACAACCATTCATGTGAAAGTGCTCATGCACTCAACAATACAACGTGAGGCTATTGACAATCAAGAGTCAGTCAACATGATCCAAACTGAACCAAATTAGGATTGGTCCTTCAGAGTTAGAGCTTTCTTGCAAATGACACCTTGGGAATATTTGATCTCTCAAGGTCCTACGGAGTGTGGTACAACCATTCACCATAGGGTTGTTTCCCAATATACGTTCTCAGATTCTGAATCATAGGGGGAACATGTCATTTTATCCATAGAAGTTGTGGCTTATCAGGATTGGCTTTCCCAATTGCGAGATTTTCTGAATCTTGGAATGATACCACAAGACCTATCGCATGTTGAAAGATGAACCTTTAAACAAAAGGTGACAAGATACATTTTTCTAGGAGACATCCTCTATAGACGAGGTTATGATGGAATGCTCCTTCATTGTCTTGAGCCCCAGGAAGCATCCTAGGCAATTTTGCAAGCTCACGATGGTACGTGTGGTGGTCACTTCAGTGGCATGGCCATCGTTAAGCGCATCTTGAGAATGGGTTACTATTGGCCCACTATGGAAAAATACTATTGTGAGTATGTCAAGAAATGCATCAAGTGCCAGCATCATGCAAACCTCACCCACCTGCCATCACAAGCCTTGCAACCCATCCAGGCAGCATGGCCCTTCTTGTAATGGGGACTAGACTTGATTGGGAAGATCTCTCCCCCATATTTAGGTCGACACACATTCATCATAACGGCCACTGAGTACTTCACCAAATGGGTCAAAGTGATCCCCTTGACATCGACTACTGGACCAAGGATTGTGGAGTTCATACTCCACAATATCATAAGTCATTTTGGGGTCCCTTCAAAGATAATTTTGGATAATGGGCCATCTTTCAAGAACAAAAATGTGTGTGCTTTAATGAAAAAATACCATATTCAGCATAGTTTTTCAACACCCTATTATCCACAAGAAAATGGGCAAGCAAAAGCCTCAAACAAAACAATCATCTCCATATTGAGGAAGACGGTTAAAGATAATCATAAGGATTGGCATTTGCAATTACCTCTTGCATTATGGGCATACAGGACTAGTGTGTGGACGCCCACTAGGGCAACACCATTTTCACTTGTATATGGCACTAAGGCCATCATGCCCCTAGAGTTGGAGATTCCAACCTTGCACGTAGCATTGAAGGACTTCATAGATGATGACACCGCATGGTAAGGCCACCTTGATCAGTTGATGCTTCTTGATGAACGTCGATTCAATGCCTTGGAGCATCTCCATGTTTATCAAGATCACCTTGCATGAGCTTACAATAGTAAAGTCCACTTGAGGGAATTCAAATTTGGGGATCTTGTGCTCAAAGAAAACCAATAAAACTCAAATCTGCCACCGCACCTACGAGACAAGTTTACGGTAAATTGGATAGGCCCCTACATGATTTCAGAAAGGGTTGGGCCTGGAGCATATCACCTTACATCATTGGAGGGTGTTGAAGAGCTTGAACCTCTCAACATCATTCATTTGAAGGCATTTCATACATAAAATTCAAAAATAACAAAAACATTCAAATATGTCAAAAACACAAAACAAAAAACAAATATAAAATTCAAAATTCTATTAAAAAAATGCTCCAAGGGTACCCAATCGCTTGGTCAAAATCAATAAAAAATGCTCCAAGGGTATCTTCACACCACTTGGTCAACTTAATAATGCCAAAGGCATCTTAAAGAAAAAAAATCTAAGGTAATTTAATTTTGTTTATTTGGTCAAAATCAAAAAAAATGCTCCAAGGGTACCTAATCCTCTTGGTCAAAATCAATCAAAAATGCTCCAAGGGTACCCAATCCGCTTGGTCGAATCAATAAAAAATGCTCCAAAAGTATCTTCACACCACTTGGTAAACTTCATAAAAATGATCCAAAGGCATCTTAAAGCCCTTTGGTCAAATCAAATCACAAAAATCTCCAAAGGCATCTTAAAGCCCTTTGGTAAAAAACAATGCAAAAATAAAAAATACAAAAACATTTGCATATTACATCTGCATCCACATAGTTGCATTTCATTATAACATACATATCCATTGCATCCCCATATGTTATGATCACATTCTTACAAATGATGCCACAATTTGTATCACAATCACAATATTCAAGTACATCTGCATCCATGCATCCATGTGAGTAACTGTGTTTTTCAACACAACCATTTCATGTTGCTATACGAAATATACTAAGGTTTCCTAGTCTTTCAACCATGTCTAGTGGTCTTATCAGCTTTTGTAGAAAGCCACCTTGATTAGTAGAGGGTAAGGTCTAGTTGTGATAATACCTTGGATATTCAGGATCCCATCACTAATTGAAACACTAAAATCCTAGTTGGTATAAGGGAAAGATGAAAACTACAAAAGTGGTCTAGGTTACCTTAAGTGAAAAGGATCTTCCTTGCTTATCCCCCTATGTGACCGATTTAAAGGTGTTGAGAATTGACAAAAGGACAAGTTCCACCCTACCCAAAAATGAGTGATTATCATCACTGCATAAATCCCTTGCTTTCATTAACACAAGCAAAAATCCTAAACAAAGCACAAATTCAAAACCCTAGTTTTCAAAGTCATAGTTCAAAGAATGCAAAAACAAAGCAAATAGTGATTACCCCCCCCCCCCCCCCCCCCCCCCCCAAAAAAACAACAAAAAAAAAAAAAACTCTCTCCCCCCCCCCCCCCCCCCCCCCCCCCCCACAAAAAAAAAAAAAAAAAAGAAGAGAAGAGAGATCCTCTCCCTTCACTACTCTTTTCTATACTAAAAAGAGATTTCCCCTCTCTTTCTTTTCTCTCTCTCTCCTTCTCTCTTTTTTTTGTTTTTTGCTTTTTTTTGGTGGGGGGGGGGGGGTGGGTTTTCTCCCCTCCTCCCCCCTCTTCCTCCCCCCCCCCCCCCCCCAATATGATAAGTAGACGAGTGGATCTCCCTCTCTTTCTCTTGATTTGGGGATTCTCCCTCCCCCCCCCTGAAGTGGTTTGTGTTTTCTCCCTCTTTTTTTTTTTTTTTTCTCCCCCCCAAAATTTTTATATTTTTATTTAGGATGAATTTGCTTCTCTCTTCTTTTTTTTTTTTGGTTTGTCTTTTTTTTTTTTTTTTGTATATTTTTTGTGTGTGTGCGCTGAGACACCCCCAAAACCCCCCCCCCACCCACAAAACTCCCCCCCCCCCCCCCCCCCCCCTTTTTTTATATTTCTTTTAAATTTAGGGGAATTAAAAAAATAAACTAGATACCAGATATATGTCAGAAATGATATTTAAACGACCATTGATTATTTTATATCTTTTAAATTACAGAAGCTTATCCAGAAAATACATACATTCCACACCATTACATTGCACATATGGATGGTTTAAATAATTAATTCTTATAATTAGAATGATTATTAAAAATTTCATGGTTGTTATACTTTCTGTGGTATCACCCGTTAGATTGTCAGAATCATATCATATGCATTCCTTATGTTTTAAGTGATTAAAACATACAAGTTCATTCACATTAGATTAAACACCATATACATAACACATTACATATTGCATTCACCTTATCATAGCATGAGTTAGATGCATACAATAAAATCAAAATCAAACATGCATTTAACAATAAACATTACATCCATAAATACATAGTTCATAACTCATCCATTCACATCTAAGATCACATCATAATCCGCCTATACATACAATCATAAATCCATCATCAAGTCAATGCATGATACATCACATTATTGGATCATATCACATCTACATGAGCATCCATCTAAACATCCACATCATCATAAATATCACCTATCATCTAACACATACATCAAATCATCATAATGCCATCATTACATCACATAAATAAAACAAAAAATAAAACAAAAACATGAGCAATAAATGATACACATAATGAGTCATAATGCAAAGATATCATATAAATGTGTGTATCAAGTATGTGGGTATACAAAAATTGCCCATGGGCTACAGTCATATAGGTCAAGCAGACCTCAAAAATAGAATCCAAGTGCATCATCAGTCAAACATGGGGCCTATGCCCCCAACATCACCTCCCCTTGTGGCTGTGTCATGAGTAGAGTGGTGTGAGCCTACTGGTCTCTCTGTGCGAGTTTGGGTCCTCTGGCTAGGATGGATAGAAGACTGCCTTGAGGTGGAGCACCTATTGACCTATGAGCCACCTACACCTGGTGCCTCCCTAGGGACAACTTTGTGCCTCCTAAGCTACATCTGGAGAGAGGCTATATGGGAGACATACCCCTAGATCTTCCCCTTGTACTCATCTAGTAATGATTGTAGGTGTAGAACCTCTACCCCTATGTCTGCCCTAGGATCTGCCCCGGTATCACTCTGTGGTGTAGAAGGAGGAACAACAAACTACATCCTAGAAGCACCACCCCCGATAGTAGCCTACAAAGCCTAGATCTATAGTATGAGCTACTCTATAGTGGTATCTCGTTATGCTATAGTAGCATCTCACTGTTATACCTAGATCTTGGTCGACTGGAGCTCGACCTCGACCTCATGCAACTGTGCTCTCAAAGGAGAATCTCTCTCCTTAGGATCCAACTCCTCCTCATCCTCCTTAGGAGCCTCCTGCTCCTCCGCTACCACCTACTCTGCTGGTTGGCCCCATACCTCGGTCCTGGCTCGGACTCTACACCCAACTAGATCTGCATCGTCATCCTCACCATCATCCTCATGGCCTAGGCTGCCATCACCATGCCACATCAGATCCCCCCACCACTGTGCAAATGCATCTGTGACTCCCCTAGTGACTCCTGGGTCAACTTATGGGGCATCCTCCTCATTGAAAATCTCTGTGATCCATGGTGGGGGAAGGTCTCTCTCTACTGCAAGGCACCTGTACAAAAATGGAACTAGTGGCACATCCTACTACAGCCCATACTGATGAAGAACCTGGGAGTAGAAGAAATACTCCTTGATGCCAACCTTGCGGTCGATGAGCCACCACTCATGCCACGTCCTAGCTGTGAAACTAGCCGGATCATCCCAAGTTGGGCACTCATGGTATGGGTGCCATATGATATCTCTGGCCTTCAGCCCAGTAAAAGTAGTAATGTAGTGGGAGAGCTCCCCCGCATGAGGATGGCTCTTGCGCTCCTTGCACCCTCGAGCCCATCTAGTAGCATAGCATTGCATCCACTCCTTGATGACTGCAATCTTGGTAGGAAGCCCTCTGGGGTGATCTACCTTGATGTGCTCCCATCCCCAAACCTATAAGAGCAAGCTGCAAGTGATGCCAACATGACCCCATCGATGGATGTGGTACAACTCATCATAACACTAGGCCAATAGAGACCTCCCCCATGCATAGATGATGGCCTCCTCATTGTCCATCAGATCCTGGACCATCGCAAGGAGGTTCCACGGGAACCTCAAGCCTGAGCAATCTGGAATGAGAATGTTGCTGACAACCATCAGCAACATTGTGTGCCTCTAGGAGAAGACCTTCTCCTGGTACCAATGCACAACAGATACACCACCATATTTGGTGTCCTTGAAGGCATCTGCAGCATGCCTTCCGAACACCCAAGAAAATACAACATCACGGTCATTGGTGGTCGAAGAGACAATGGCCACTCCATCAAAGGGGATCCAAAAAATCCTGTATACATCCTCCGACGTGATAGTCATCTCACCAGTGGGAAGATGGAAGGTATTAGTCTAGGGATCCCACTGGTATACCAGGGCCATGAGGTAAGCCTGATCTGACATAATATTAGGTAGCCTAGTAACATACTGTAGCCCACGGGCCTTGAGCCAGGCCCAGTCCGTAGTATCCAAGAGGGGCAGAAGGTCATTCAAGAGCCTTGGGTCCCGAGCCCGAGCAGTGAGAATCTAAGAGAAAAAGAAAACAAAGCATAACTACAATGCATCTAAGGCATGAATCACAAATAAAGCATGAAAAATGATGCACATAATGATAAACTATCCTAAGTCTAAGAAAAATAGGAATAAATGCACCTAATCATGCAACATAGTACAAGAAAGTAGTTCAAAAATTCAAAAAAATCAGCATAATCACCTTGCAAAATCTAAAAATTCACAAAATTTAACTAAGGCTCTTGGCCACTATCACCTACAATGGCCAAAAACTGGTCATCAAGGATAGAAGCGACCAAACCCCAATGGTCAAATTTTTAAAGCTGGCCACTCTGAAGGATAATGACAAAATTTCAAGCTGAGATGGCCTCTCTAAGTAGCAGCGACCAACGGGCAACATGACAGACATGTATGCCCTAGGCCAAAAATGACAAAAAAAATTGAAAAAATTAAAAATGGGGGCAAGCCCACCACATTAAATCCTAAACTATGGGTTTGGTTCGTTGCTAACGAGATTAATGAGGTTCATTTTCTGATTACTTAGTGTGGTTCATTTTTACCCAAAAGTGAAACAAGCAGGGTTAAATATTTCAAAGAGTACCCGAGAAGCTCTGGCTCCTCCGCTCGATGATGCCTCACCCTACGCAGCCATGATCCTCGATGCAACAACACTCCAAGTCACAAAAGTCACTTTCTCTCCAGAGCTCTGACAAGCAAATCGCCAGCTAGAAAAGTGAAAAGTCAAAAACCCTAGGTTATTTTATATTTTTCAAGTTATGCCTCGGTCGTTGCTATCATCAGTGGCCCAAACTTCTTGGCCATTGTAGCCAAGAGCGACCAAAAATATGCATTTTGGGGTCATTGGATCTAATAGTGACCAACAACACAAGCAAAAAATAGGAGGAATTCCCTCCATGAGAAGTAGCAAAAACATCAAATAAACACATTTTTATGACTCATGGTCATCATAATGTTCAAAATAACAAAAAAATCACATAAAAACACATCTCGAGTAAGCCTCGTATCAAGTTACTTACTCTATCAACTCAACGGTTGCAGCGATTTGCACTCCATGCAATTCGGTGAGATGAGTAAGTTACCATAGGGCTACTTGGGGTAAATTATTCATTTTGGAATTACGATGTGCCTCTTTCAATCTCGAAGAAGACCAAGATGGTCGGACTACTCCACGGGTGTGATAGAATCATCCTGATTCCCTTATGACACAAAAACACTGAGCCAAGTGATGCAATGCAAGCATAAATAGAATCACTCATCCTAATTCCCTAAGAAGGCTATTGATAGCCAGACCGCTCCCTGGGATAGGGATGAATGATTATCGTAAATAGTTGATATCACACTTGGATGGGGGTTTACCCATTAAAAGAACAAATACTAGAAAGAAGCCAAAACCAGTCAAGATTGGTCAAGCGATTTGTCGCTTCATTCATTGCCCTTCCCTTACCAATTCATTGTGTGAGGGGGTAGTTCAAATATTCAAATAATCATAATCAAAATCAACAAAATATCACTCGATCATATCAAAATTGTGTTCGTCCTACGAATCATTGCAGATAACTATTACAAAAATTTCCCTTGTTTGCTGGGATCATAAGAAAATTGTGACATCTTCAGTCCGTAGCTCTCCTACCGGTCGGATCTGATTGTAGCAACAGAAGCTACCCGATTGTGTCTGAGGAATGAGTGCAATTGAACATGTGCAAGCCCTATGCTAAGTTAAGCCTTCCAAATGTTGAAGCAATGATTCAAGGATGTGCATCATCTTGCGTGATTGGGGCATCCAACATTGATCAGACCAATGATCATCATACACCTTATAGACATATCAGTCTATGTTTTTTCTCAGCATTGTGTTTTTCACATAGTGCATCACAAAAAGGGGCATCTGTAGACACCTAAAACATGTCATGTTTAGGATAACTACTAACATAGGCACATTCATAGGCCATGTGACTAAACCTTGGACTTTCCAAGTATCAAAAGTGGTTCTCACCACTCATATGGGGCAGTCTTAGCCCATCCAAGCTTGGCCATTGTAAACCAGAGTGGCTATATCCTAGCCGCTCAAGCTCAGAGCGGCCAAACCTCAGCCGCTGTAGATGACAATGGCCAAATCATAGTCACTGTAGATGACAGTGGCTAAGCCATAAATGTGACTTGCCGACAAATCGACCCATTCATGGGCGGAAGTGGCAGTTTGCATGCAATAAAGGTGAGCGGGGACAACTTTGCATTCCCCTTCATGACCAGTTCACATGGGAGACTTAAGTCCAAATTTAGACTTCAGTTAAACATAGAAAAACAAAAGCTTCTCATGCTAACATCCTCTACGCATGAGGGATTCAATCCTAGGGTTTTGAACATAGACCTAGGGCTTCACACACTTTAAAAGGTGCAAGCCTAAGAGCACCAAGGGATCATGAATTGAACAGAACAGGTCATTGAGGAGAGCTTTGCAAGACTTGGAGAGCTTCCCTTGGAGATCATTTTTATAGTGAAGCCCTACCGTATTGGAGAGCATATTGGAGCATCTTTGAGGAGCGACGAAGTGCTAGCCAATTTAGGGGTTTTTCATCTACAGGATATTTGATACAATGGACAAGAAACGACAACTCTTTCAACACCAGCAACAAGCTTAGATCCATAGCCTTGGAGTACTAGAAATAGGTTCACCTTAGCGGTCGTTGTCTCGGACAGTGGCCCGTCGGCCCAATCTAGCATTCTTTGTACTAGTTTCTTACATTTTAGCTTGTTACTTGCTTTTCATATCATTAGCATAGATTTGCTTCATTTACTTGTTCTGATAGCACTAGTTTCATTGCATTTGTTTTCATTAAGTGTATTCATTGCTAACAGCCTCATCCAGGGAGGCAATCTCGGACATCTAAGTGTGTGTTGTTGTTTCATTTTTTATAGGGCTATAGGTTCATCGGACAAATCCACAACATACGAAAGCAAGAGGATCCCTCTAGCAATCAGACCTAGAGAAGGAGGCATCTGTAAGCCCTCATACATTTTCATGTGCATCACCGGGAAGCCTGATAAAGTGTGCCACCCCTTGCAAGGGGATATTTTATGCACCTGCTACCTTCTTTGTGTGTAAAATCATGTATCAAATGAAGGGTATCCCTTAGAGGGATTCATATGTAACCGGATCTTGGAAATATCAATACAAAAGCATTCATTCATTTATTTCTTTGCATTCTGGTTATATCTTCTTTTATGCCTTTCATTTAAATGCATGTTTAAACATTAAAATATTCCATTAAATCACAAGTAGAGTAGTGGGGGATGGCGCGCCACTTCCCCGGGGTCACTACAGTAGAAACACTTTAACATTTTCATAATTTTATTTCATTCTGTTATGTTTACCCATCCATAATACACATCTATTTTGTTTTTCTTTTCTTGATAGAATTTTTTATATTAATTATTTTCCCCACAATTTGTTTATTAGGTAAATAAAGGGGTGGGTTTTTTGAATAGGGTTTCTAGAACCTATTTACAAAAAAGTTTCATACATACATATAAAATAGTAAATCCCCATCAATACTTTAGAAAAATTGAAGCATAATAAGTTACATTATCACACCACAACAAAACCCCAATGAAAACCCAAAAAAACTAAAGCATACACAATTAGTATAGTACAAGAAGGATTCCAAAAATTAATAGCATTACATATTCTTCTTCTAAAAGAAGGTTTTGAAAACAAAACATTGCATTTTCTCCTTGATATTTGGGTTGGGTGGTGGCACCTCATACTTTAGGCTTGCTAGTCTCTATGTTGCTTCCCTCATGGTATAGAAGTTGAAACACCTTAATCATTTCATCATCCTTTCCATCCCCTGGTGGCATGCATACAAAATAATTTTCACTGACACAAATTTTAACAATCAGATATACCTTCACTTCAGTTTTGCTGTAGTTTTGGAAGATGTAGTAATTTCTCTCTTTTCATATAGCCCAACATAGATGTGGAGGTATGAAGAACCATAATTCATTGATAATTTTCCTACTTGAGTTTCTTTCCAATAGATCAAAGACCCATTGGATTCTCAAATCATTCCATAATCTGCTCTAAATTTCTCTAACAAAATTATAGTGAATAAATATATGGTCCATATATTCCCCATTGTAACATAAAACACATCTATTAGGTAATCAAAAACCTTTTTTTCTCAAATAGTCTAATGTTAAGATCCCATAGCAACAATCCAAAGGAAGAAGGATATTTTTGGGATTAGTCCTTTCACCCACACCATTTCCCAAAGGAGAGGAGATCCATCCATTAGGGCATCATTCAATAATTTGAAGGTAAATTTTACTTTGTACTCTTCCCTATTCCAAACTGGGCTATCTTCATCCTTAAAAATGATAATTTGTTTGCTTCTCAATTATTTTCTATCTCCAATTGCTTATTAATATCCCTATTTAGAGCTTCTTGAACATGCCATTTGTAGCCTTTCTCAATCATTTTTAAGTAGTCATAGATTCTTCTTCCTTGGTTATCCATATCCCATTAAGCACCTTCTTTGATTTCACCATACCAAATCAACAGATTCTTTCTCAACTAGACATCTTCCTAGAAAAATATCTCAGCACCTCTCTTAACATCCCAAGACAAATGCTCCCAAAGCAACTTTCTAATTCTTGCAAGTCCATTCCAAAAGGTCAAATATTTTAGGAGGATCTCCACCCTTAGGAAAGAGTTAGAATTATCAAGATACTTTTCTTTGTATATTGAAGTCCATTCACATCCTTTATTTTTGCATAGCTACCATCCAAATTTCCCCCTTAGGGATTTGCTTATAACCTTCATTTTTCTCAATCCAAGTCCTCCCAAGAACTTGTTTTTGAAGACCTTATCCCAATATACCAAATTAATTCTTCTTTTCTCCTCCATTCCAGACCAAAGAAATCTATTATAGATTTGATCAATCCTCTTGGCAATAGTTGAGGGTATTTTGAAGACAAGTGCACTATAGATAGGTATTCTTTGAAGGATTTTTTTAATCAGCAAAATTTTCCAATCCAATATTTCCTACAAATTTTAGAATTCCATACAATACAATATTTCTTTTTATGTTTATTATAACTATTTCTTTCCTCTATTTCCTTTTTAACAATTTTTTTTTTCAATTTTACTTGTGTCAACATTTCTTGTTGCAAATTTGGTGCCACTATTCCCTATTACATTGTCTATTACAAAATTTTATTAGTGGTACCAATCATAAAATTGCTCTCATTATATTTTATTTTATACCAATGAGCCTTTCAGAATAAACAAATATTGTATCACCACTAGAATCCTTGTCATTATCACTAATATCAGTACAATCAAATATTCTTTGTGTCGTATGTTTTGTTTGTTCCTTGAATAATTATTTTAGTATCATAATATCCACCTATTGTCATGAGTCTCAAACCATGAGTATTATAATTGATACTCGTGTTATAACATACCTATGTTATTTTGGATTTATTTTTTAATTTCTTTGCATCTTTGTAAGTTGCCAAGATCCATTTGGGATATTGTTTTGAGCTACCCTTTGTTACAAGATTCTTGGGTCCACACCATGCATCATTGTCTTGACTTAATTGCAATAATTTCTTATTAAATTTATAAAGCTTTAAATCATAATCCTCTAAAGAAACCCATCTAGTATTATCAACACGTATTTAGATGTTCAAATAATTAATTATCACTATCAACAACTCTGGCAATTTGGATTTCATCACAAGCACTCATAATATAATTTTCATATGGATCCATAATTATTTTTCCCATAAGTGCTTTGTGAGTTCATTCATATTTTTCATCATCATTATACTATGTTTCTTGTACTTCTTGAACCTTGTGCCCTTTCTTCTTTTCCCATTTTGGATGTTTTTGTGTTTGTATATATTATTGTTGATTTGATTGATATTTTCTATGTTGATATCTTTGAGAAGATCTATGCATTTGATTCCATTGTTTAAGTGAAATATACTTGTAAAATCTAGTGATATCTCTTTTGTTACATATATGACAATATCTTATTTACCATTCTAGTTGATTTTATGATGGTGAGCTAGAAGATTTTTTTGCATTATTTGGTGATATTTTTGCTAAAATGAATGTATTGTTTGTCATTTCATTTCTTTCTTGATTTCCTATTTTGTATTCCTGAAGGATATTAACCAATTCATAAAATGATACTTTTTTGTAGGAGAGATGCAACCAATGTTTTATATTATTGTAGAAATGCTCTAATTTTAAGTTGAACAAGAATATTTTATTCTAGTTTTTCTCCCATAGTTTGTATCTTTGATTTCAAATCTGCTAGTCTTCTCAAAAAATATTCTATGTTTTCACCATATTGAACTTTCAATGAATACAATTGTGATTGCAAGTGTAAAATAGTGGCTTCATTCTTTCCCTCAAATATGGTGCATAGTTTATCCTAAGAATATTTTGAATTTTTGGCCTCACTTATATGTGCTTGTATTTCATTTGAAATCCCAAATATTATTATCATCAGTGCTTTTGCATGATCTTCTTTAAATTTCTATTTGTAAGTAAAATATTTTGGAATGGTTTTATCCCCAATTAATATTTTTCAAATATTTTCAACAATAAGTGTTGATTTTATCTTATTTTTTATCTTATATTACTTTTCAATTTTTCAAATATTTTGTCTTGCCACATTTTTCATATGAATTCCTTTTATCTCCATAGTTATTAATTTACTATAATTTCAAAAAAAATGAGAAAGGTATAGAAAATTTCACATAAAAAATGCTTTCATAAAATGCTTCTTCAATATATTATTTTTCATTTTTACTTTTAATTGTCTTCTGAACTTTTCTAAAACACTTTAAAGGATATAAATTTTGTACCTTATAAAATTTTATCCTTTGAAAGTTTGCCCTTGATCTTTGATTGATCTTCGTCTTAAAACATGTTCCTCTTTAAAATATTTTCCTTTGCAAAATGAATCAAGTAAACCCTTTCCTTATTTTCTTCAAACAAATTCAAAAAATTCTCTTTAATAATTTTGCTCTTTTCAATTCATAAATTCCTTTCAGCAAATTTTAATATAATTAATTTCCTTCAAATAATTTACTTTCTTCCTTCAAATGCTTCCTTAAATCTATCTTCATTTTTTTTAATATTCTTCTTATCTTCTCACATGAATCAGTATTTTTAATTTATTTTTCTTCCTTCTCATAAATTTATCTCAACAATCGTTCTTTTCAATATTCTTTCTATCAACGTTTTCCTTTTAGAAACCAATTTCCTTAATTTTTTTTCTTCACTTTATATGCTTAATTTGAACCTTAAGCTTTTAAACATTAAATGAAAAATTATTTTATGTTTAAAACATTATTGTACCTTTAAATCTAGTTACCAATCTTCTTTACATTCTCTTTGAATTAGGTTTAACATTCTATGCTTTCTTCTCTTCATTATAGGTTATACAAATGTAATGTATGTGTTCATTCTTAGTCGTCTCCTGCTCTCCTCTAAGGTTAATATCTCCTTTGCTGGATAATTTCTATTCACATATCCAATCTATTCTATTCACTTCCAATTTCATCTAACGCTTCCTACATTATTTTCCTAAAATTCTCCCATGCTCCTCCAATGTTACTAAACTTGTTCGCTCTTAGTACAACATTAAATTATGCCCATAATATTAGAACCTTTAAGAAATCACCTAATATTTAATTTTACCTAAAATATTTTTACATGCACTTGTTTTGGTTTATTCTCATGCTACTCTGCTCTCTTCCTCAATGTCTACTATTTTGCTCTTCTTCTCTCTTTGGTCTCTCCTTTTTTACTCTTTTATTTCTCTATCAATGGACAATCACATTAGCCCAATATCTAGTATTGCACTACTCAAGCGCTCCAACATTCTACATCTTAGTCTCCTTCATTGTTCTACTACCATATCTCCAATATTTTCTTGCTCATTCATCTTCTGCTACATAACACTCTCTTTTCCTTGCTTCTTTAGCATCCTTCTCTAGAATTGCGTACACTATTTAGCCCTTAAATTGGGTATACTACTCCAATATTAGACTTGGACTCTCTATTTAACCTTGCACTTGGTTGCTTCTCTTTCAATAGAGGCTCTCAACCTTGACTTCCTCTCACCAATTTTTCCAATGTTGGCTCACCATGGACTCTTAAAAATAATTTCACTCAGATGTTTTATGCTCATGATTGTAGCTTCTTCCAAGGGCATCTATTAACTACTTGGGTTATTTCTTATCATGATGCTCTCTCTCTCTCTGACCAATTACTCCCAATGTGGATCTAATACCACTATTACAAAATGAGTAATATGTATATGAATAAAGTTTCTATAGCCACTCATAATAACATGCATTCAATAATAACCACACTAAAAATATTATTAAAAATAAATACAACTAAGTTATGCTATGCAAAGTTTATTTTATCAAAAATTACAATGTCTTATCTTCAATATATACAACTTAGAACATGAGACTCTTCATATTCACAAGACTCTTGACCTTTCTATTTTCATTAACTCTCCATCTCCTCAAACTCACGGGAGATATGAATCTTCATATTTATCATAAAAGGAAATATATTTATTGAATCTGTAATAGAGACAAATATCTAATGATTACTAAATGATAAATATTTACAAGATTCCTTTACACCAAATATTTACAAAGTATTTACAACATACTTCAAAGGTACCAAATAATGTAATGAAATCTAATAGAACTCACACGTTGTTAGAAAGTTAGTAAAACATTCACTTTGAGCTTGTTTAAATACATGCATGCCACTAAGGGTGATCATTTTATTAATGTATTTTAAGAAATATTGGACAAACATTTTGATCATATATTCAAAGGTTTTGAGGCTATGTTGAGGTATCTAATAACACCACTCTAGGGATGTATTGGCATATGAATTGACATCAATGTGAATACAAGTTGTGACTATCATCTATAATGGTTTTAAAGAAGGTGAGCACCTGTTAATCATAGCCCTGATCCCAATATTGGATGGATTAAAATTACTTTCAATCCAATCTCAAGAGTAGGCCGGTATACCTTGTCAACTAATTCTATGTTGACTCATTTAAACTCAGTTAAATGTGTAAAGATAGGGGTAAAAAGAGGGAATGATTTAGAAAGTAATGATTCAACAATGGAAGGATAAATCTAATAGCATAGGTATCTATAGGGAACCTTTGACAACTCAATTCTAGAAGATAACACCTGTGATTAACAACATTCAAAACTCATTAATCTTTAATAGTAAAGCACATATGCATACTTAAATAATTATTTCCAATATCTAGGGCATCAATAATCCAAATAGTAGAAGTATATTGATACTCTAATTAATATAAATATAATCCTTTATGAGCATACATCTTAGAAATGAAGCATTTCAATTTTCTCTAAGCTAGCAATCCAATATCATTAGAATAAATTAACCATAGTAGTAGTAGCAACAATGACTTCAAAATTGATAACCCACAATAGAAATAATACTCAAGTCTAAGGTAAAAATCCAAGTAATACTCCTTCTATTGATTTGTAGAAAGTGTACACAATAGGACAAGCAAACACTTTAGAGCCAAACCTTGAAAATGAGGGTTCAACCTCCATTTATAGTTTTGCATATTTGAAATATTTGAAAGAATAGGGAACATTACGATGAAATTGAAGTGTCGGATTAGTAAGATGTTGAGGTGGAAGTCTCCTATTTGATTGAAGAAAGAATAAATTTGTACGATTCTTCGATCTTCTACAAATTGACTTCTACAAGTCATTCAACTCTCATGGCTTCCAACTATAGATTTGAAATTATGGCTATATCTTAATATTATCGTGGCTATCCTATCTTAGATCTACAACTAGATTGACTCATAGATATTGATTATCTATCACTTTATCTTCATGCTCCCTTTAGATTAGAAGCAAATTTAAACAACAATCGACTATCTTATGCTACATTAAATCTTTCTTTTATACATAGGTCATTGATCTCCTATCGAACGACTAAGATTAAATAATTTGAAAGCTTGAAATGCTCTCGCACGATCTGCAACACTTCATGGCTTTCTCTATTTATTTCTTAGCGACATAGAACCATTCTATGCGTTGATGTTTGAAGCTCTTATCAAAATGTTTGACTGCTTTGATCGTGGTTTGGAACAATGTAGCATTTATTGTTGGATCTACTTTTAAAACCTTACTCTAGTTCGTATGGTGTAGAACCATATTGTGAGCCATTATTTCAATTTTCATAATAATATCTTTGGCATTGCAGGTTGTGGTATATAAAGATAGTTTGAAGCACATAGTGTAGAACCATAGGTTGAAGTATATAGTATAGAACTATGTCCTAGCCCGTGATTTGGATCACCAAAATCAGGATTTTGATCAAGCTAACCATGACATGGAACCATGCGCTAAGTTGCATGGTATGGAACATGAATTGTATTGCATGGTATAGAACCATGTTCTGAACCATGATTTGAAATTTTGACTTACCAAGTTTGACCAAGCTGACCATGGTATAGAACCATGCTCTCAACTACGTGGTGTATAAATTTATTGCAAGTCACTTCCTCATTTTGTGCTTTAAGCTACAATTTAAAAATTGCAAAGTACCCATTTGACCGGTTTGACCACAATCTAGAGCATGTTGTGTTGCACCACTGCCATAGTTTGGAGCACCCTTTAGGACTTAGAATTGGAAAATATTCTAAATATGTGGCCTTTTTGGGCTAACATTTTGACACCTCTCGAGGAATTTTTCTAGCAAAATTGAGAACTCAGAGTCTTATCCTTTGGGATGCTAGATTCAAGATATGGATGGATGAAATGGAATGAGTGGGTGAATCAATCATGGGGAAGTAATAGATGGTGAATGAAATTTGATGGAGAAAATTGGAGGAATTAAAGGGTCTACATCTAGTAGCTACTTATGTCTTAAGATATAACTTCCATGTGACCATCACTCTCTTGAACATTTATGGACATATTTAGAGAGTAAAAGTTCACATGGAAGCAATGTGAGAGGTAAATATGAGCACACCTTAGGATATTGTACCTTTATGAATTGTTACAGGAGATAAAAATGTGTGCATCTCCAGTAGGGTTGCTCCTCTTTTAAAGGTTCCATGGCATGAATTTCTCATGAAAGCTACCTACTCATGTTTTCTTGCTATCTTTGACTCTTGTTAGGGATAAAAACATTCAAAAAATATGTCTCTAGGGTCTCTCTAATAGTTCTAGTAGTCAAAATTGTTTCAAAATCCTCAGTGGGAGATATTCATTATTCTTCTTGCTGAGTCTATTCCTCTATTTCCTTTTCTTAGATCACCTCTTCTTTTTCACTTTTTTCTTCTTCTTCCTTGACTTTTTCCTCTCTTTGGTCTTGTTCCTCTTCTTGATCACCCTTTTGTTCTTCTTTAGCCTCCTTTTCTTCATCATCCTTTAGTTCTACTTTTGTTCTAGATAATTGAATCATCTAATTCAATGTTAATAAGGCTTGATCCAAGGATGATTTAGTAGTATTGGCCATCTCCTTAAATTGTTGATGTATGAACTACAATTTGGTAGTTTTCTCATAGGACATGGAATAACCCTTATCCACCAGGTCTTCCATTAGATATTTAAGCTTGGTTAAGTATTTTATTAGCTGAGAAACTTGATCCTGATTTATTGGGTCCTCCCAAGCATCTATTTCAGACTCATCCTGCATGATTGAATTTATGTTGGTTTGAAGGTCTTCTTCTGATAAAAGGATGTTATTTTCACTCCAGAACCCTCCAAAACCATAATGCATTATTTCTTTTTTGGTATCCACAATATTATGAAGTTTACCTTTGATTTTGTCCATTAGTAGCCATCGCTTTTGGAGTAGCTTGTTTTTCCTTATTACAATCCTAACCACTAATCTTACAGTATTCCATGCCTTATTTGGGATGGGCTTAGCAGCAACACTGAATCTATTTTCAAACAACTTGTATATTTGTTCTGCTTGTATCACCATTGGTTGTAGTTATTCATTAAACTTCTCCAAGTCTTCCTTGGTTGCCTACAAAAAATGGCTAGCCTCATCCATGTAATCAATTACAGACTAAATTTTTAAGCATCTCTCTAGAATTTCATACCATATTTGTTTCTTGGTCTATTTAACCTTGTCCTTAGAGAAACTAGTATATCTAGCCTTTTCAACATGAAGTTGTTTTTTTAATAGGTTATATATGGCTTCTATTGGGGGCCACTCCCATCATAATACCAAAATATTACATTTAATGTAGCATACATTTTTATCATAACTTTTTCATTTCTTTTTTCTCTTAAATATATTCTTCAACTTCCTCAAAGTATTTTTTCCACAATCAACTCTTTGACATAATTTTGATTAAGACATAAAATCTCACTTGGCCAGTTGCCTTCTAAAATTTAGAATTCATCGAGATGAAGATCAACACCATAATTTGCTAATTTATCTACTACTTGATTTCCTTCTCTATAAATATGCTCACACTACCAGGAGATTACCTCTAGTAATAGACAATGAACATCAACAATAATACTATTTTTTATCCAGTCTCCACATCCATTTTTATTAATAGCATTGATGATAATTTGTGAGTCCCCCTCAATTGAAATATATTTCCATCCTTTTTATGTTACAATTTTAATCCATGTACGAAGTTCCCTAGCCTTTGCATAGTTGTTAGTTGAAGTTCCATATAATTCTAAATAAGTGAGGAGAATTTTACATTCACTATTTATAAAAACACCACCCCCACCAGCTTTTCTTGGATTTCCTTTAGAAGCACCATCAAAATTAATTTTTATAAACCCAATTTCTAAACATTTCCATTTTACCATAGATCAAAGTAGATCATTTGTTTTAATTCCATTATCACAGATGACTCTTCCATGCATGTGCAAATCCTGTAGCCAGGTTATTAGCACCTATTTTTCTTTTTCTGCAATTGAGACTTCCCATGATGAGCACCATATTTTTAGACATTATGTAAGAGAGGAACTAATACGGTTCCAAACTTGGGCATGATTTTGATATTTATTTTTAAAAATTCTATTATTACTTTCAAGCCATAAATTCCAACAAATAATGGTAAGGCCAATCCTCCAAAGAATGCATAATGCTTTAGCTTTATTATAATTTATCCGATATTTTATCAACTCTTTCAATGTTGATGGAGCTACCCAATATAATTTCATATTTTTTCTAAAATAACCTCAAAAGGTGTGAGCAAACAAACAATGAATAAGTAAGTGGTCTGAAGTTTCTAAATCCTTCTCACATAAGGCATATCTGAAGGGTCCATAATATTCTCTTCTTTGTAGACTCTTTCCGGTAAGAATCTTACATTGAACTACTAACCAAAGAAATGTTGAGGCCTTAGGGAGAGCCTCTAATGACCAAACGTTCTTCCAAGAAAAATCAATGGGAGAAGAAAATTTTGATTGTTCTAAATCCTCATATCCCAACTTGACTAAGTATCCACCATCCTTTGATAAATTCCAAAACAACTCATCATTTTGTGTAAAAATTGGCAAATAAAACTCTCAAATCATATTTTGAAGTTCATCTGCAATTTGTTTGAGTTCCTCTCCTTCAACCAGGTTACTAAATAAATCCATGTTCATGAGTTTTTACTCATAATAATATAATACTTAACCGATGGACCTTTACATGTTATGCACACTTGAGCCAATGGTTTCCATTTTTAGTTGGAGATAATAGGATAAGGCTTCAACCAAAAATTAAATATAAAAATTTCATAATTCCCCTCATTGACTGACCATCAAATATGTTTCTTTATCAAATGCAAACTCTCTGATATGAAGTTCCATGTTGAATATCCTTTGGGTAGAGTTATTTTCCTAAAAAAATTCATTGCATCAAGAGAACCTATATATTTTTGAAGTAATATTTTTACCCAATTATTTTTTTGATCTTTGAATAGTCTCCACCCAAGCTTTGCTCCTAATGCCAAATTCATAAGTCTGCAATTTTGCAAGCCTGATCCTCCAATTTTTTTCCTTTGCAAACCCTATCCCACTTACAAAGAGGAAACCTAAATTTTTACTCACAACCTTTCCATAGAAAGTCTCTTTGAATTTTATCTATTTTTGCTACAATACATATTGGCAGTTTTGAAAGTGATATCATATAAATAGGAATGGATTGTAAAGTAGTCTTTATGAGTTGTAGCCTTCCTACCATGGTTAAGAACTTACCTTTCCAAAATGCCAAGCAAGCTTTCATTCTATCTAAAAAATAGATCCAAAGCTCCTTTTTATTCCCTTTATTAGACAAAGGAATACCCAAGTAGGTTGATGGAAAATTTTCAATTTTGAACCATAAAATATTGATAATAATTTATTGTAAATATAGGGCAGTATTAATGAAAAAGATCCTATATTTTGAAGTATTTACCACTGTCCAGTAGCCTTCTCATAACATGATAATATTGATTTGAAATCCATGGCCTCACTGAATGAGGGATGACCCAGAAGAAAAGTATCATCAAAAATTGGAGATGGGATTCGAAGGGACCATTTTTTACAACTTGAATGCCCTTGATTTTTCCTTCCATTTTTACCTTTGAAAATACTCTCCCTAATGCTTCTGCGAGAAATAGGATCATCTTGACTAAGTCCACAAGATGACTTGAAGTACCCAGAAGGAGAACCATTGATAAAAATAGAAAATTTTGTAGTGTTATAACAATATTTAATCCACTCACACCAACTATAATCAAATCCAAACTTTCTAAGAATAGCATGTAGAAAATTCTAGGAAACCCTATCATATGCTTTTTTCATATCTAATTTCAAAAGTATACTTAGTTTTTTCATAGAATGAAGAGAATGTATGGCCTCTTGTGAAATAATTATACCATCAAGAATTTGTTTACCCTGAACAAAGACATATTGTTCCTCTGAGATAAGACACCCTAAAATACCATTTAACCTATTTGCCATAATTTTTGAAATGATCTTATAAATCATATTACACAGGCTTATTCGATGATAATATCAACATATTTTGTGTCATATTTCTTGGGAACCAAGGTAATAAAAGTAGCATTGATATCACTTATTATAGCCTTTCTTTTTCAATCCTCTTCAACTACATCTAACATATCATTCTTCAATAAATCCTAAAAATGCAAGAAATTCGTCAAGGCTAGGTGCTTTGTTAGTATGAAAAGAGAAAACCACTTCTTGGATCTCCTCCATAGAAATATTCTTCATCAAGCTTTCATTTTGTCCTTGAGTAATAAGTGATGGAATATTTTGCAGAAGTTTTTCTTGTTCCTCCTTATCTTGCCTAGAATTTGAAAAACTATTTTTGAATAAATTATTGCTTCCTTCCTTATATCTTCTTCATCCTCAATATTTCTTCCATTTGGAGTTATAATATTTTTAATATGATGAATAGAAAACTTTGATTTTGTTGTAGCAAAAAAGATTTATATTTCTATCTCCTTCCTTGAGCCATTTCTCTCTAGATTTTTGGAACCAATATGAATCCTCCTTATTTAATGCATTATGATAATTAGAAAGTAATTATTTTTCTTCACATAAGAATCATAGTCCATTCCATTAATTTCTACTATCTCTTGTAAATTTCTAAGCATGGATTCAATTTATTTTTCTTTTAAAATGTTACCAAAATATTTGACATTCCATATCTTCATTTTCTCCTTTAAATATTTCAACTTTTGAACAAACCTATACATACATGATCCTTCAAAATTTGACTCATCCCACCATAACATAACCATATGGAAAAATTAAGGTCTTGGAGCCACATAGATTGGAAGTAAAATGGCTTTGGATGACCATTGTTAGGTGACTCACAAGTCAAAATAATGGGTTTGTGATATGATCCTACTCATAATAAAATATCTAAAGAGATTGTATATTTTTTTTGTAAATTGTAGACACCTAAAACACATCACTTTGAGAAGACTGCTTATATGGACACCTTTTCAAGCCATATGACCCCCTTGGAGCAGCCTCAGGGCTTAACAGTAATTTTTATCACTTCAGCAAGAAGAATCTCCCTTTACATCCTAGATTGTCATATCCCTTAATAGCTCCCAAGAAGTCGCTATCCCCCTTGAATGACGATCCACAATCGTGGCTACCATACCCATTGATAATCACACCTATAATAAGGGCGATATCCCAAGCTAAACCAAATTTATTTTCAACAACCATCCAAGCTCAACGGTAGTTGCCAACAATTGTGAGAAGCTTCTCGATTGGTCTATTTCCATTCTTGATCCTAATTGCTTCTTTTCTTCTCAAGAAAGCCAAGAATCCCATTGGGAAATTCTATAAGAATATGCCTTGGCCTTCATGAAAAAGAGATCAGTCTAATGCAACAAAGTCTACTGGTTTGAGGAATAGAGAGAACCTACTCCCACAAGCAATGGAGTTTCACCCAAATCTAGCTATGAAGCTTGCATTTGTACCAATGGAGTCCATTAGATTTTGAATATCAAATGCCACCATTGTGCATCCTAATTCATCCTGAGTTTAAGCCAATTCCCCCATTTAAATCATTCCTCATGAATGAACCAAGAATATCAACCCATTTGACAAATAAATTAGACATCACCCCACATCGATCATGAAGAATAGGCTCTTTCTTTAGTGGTCACTTCACCCCAAAGTGACCTACAGGCACAACCACTGTACCCCCTAATGGCTAATAGAGCTAGTCACTTTTCACCATGATGGCCTCTCTATGAACTCTATTTTATCTATTTTTTTTCCATTATAGTAGCTTTAACAACACCTTATGATGCAGGAGCATCCGAGGGCAGCAAAGCAATCGAGCATCAACCAAACTTTTTGTTGTTATTTCTTTCTAAGTGTTGCAAAGTTATTTTTTTCTAAGTGTTGCAAATGTCGCGAAATCGCGACCCAAGGCAGAGAAAACAAGGCCGAAAGACACAAGGTCGCGAAATCGCGACCACCGCAGGGGAAACAAAGGTGCAGAGGACCAAAGGTCACGAAATCGTGACCAACGTAGGGGAAACAAAGGTGCGGAGGAACAAAGGTCACGAAATCGTGACATGTCACGATTTCGTGACATGTCGAAATCGCGACCAAAGCAGGGAGCAAAGGCGCGGAAGACAAAAGGTCGCGAAATCGTGACATGTCACGATTTCGCGACCAAAGCAGGGAGCAAAGGCGCGGAAGACAAAAGGTCACGAAATCGTGACATGTCACGATTTCACGACCAAAGCAGGGAGCAAAGGCGCGAAAGACAAAAGGTCACGAAATCGTGACATGTCACGATTTCGCGACCGAAACGGGAGAACGGAGGCCGATAGAAAAATGACGTGATATCGCGACATGTCGCGATATCGCGGCCAAAATAGAGAGAGAAGGCATAGAAAGGAAATGGTCGCGATATCGTGACATGTCGTGATATCGCGACCAAACAGAAAAACATGCACTCCCAGCTTTCATAAAGACGTCCCTTCGTGCGCGACAAGTTAGCAGCAGTGAAGCAGTAGTTTCAAAGGAGGATTTCAACGGGCATGTTGGCCACTCACGCAGGATATCTGGAGACGCGTTTATAGCAACTAACAACAAGCAGCAGATCGAGAAGAAGATTTCGTTGGGTATGGCAGCTAGTTGCGCACCTCACCTAGAGTCTCATCAATGCAACTTTCCAGAATTGTTCCAGGTGGCAATTGTAGATCGTGGGAAGTTTGAAAGCACAGAGGATCGGGACCTCGATAAAAACCCATGGATTGTAATGAGAGGGGGTTGGCAAAATGGCAGTTTGGCTGTATATTCTTGTAAAATTCTTTCGAAGTATTGAATAAGAAATTTTGGGCTCTTGTTTCTCTGGTTTTCTGTCTTGTGTAAGATCTGTTCTCCACCAAGTGGTATCAGAGCCAGTAGTTCCTGAGTGTGTAACATATCACCGGAGGAGAGGCAGTTACACCAGGATCTATGGAAGGGCTTGGAATTGGGTGAGCAGAATGCCTCCAAGGAGAAACCCTATTGGTGGGAGAGGCATGGCAGCAGCGAAAGATGTTCGAGCTTTGCAGCGGCAAATGCAAGCCCTGCAAGAAGAAATGCGTAGAAGATTGGAGCCAAGAAGAGACGAAGGTAGTGAAGAGGAAGATGATGAAGAAGAAGACCAACCTGAGGAAGAAGAAGAAGCAGTAGATCCTGCTCAGGCCAGACTATACAAAGCCATATCCCAGATTGGGAAGAGGCCGAAGATGGAGGTTTCCACATATTCTGGGAACCTTGATCCAGAGGAATTGATCGACTGGATCAACGATCTGGAAGAGTACTTTGAGTACGAGGAGGTTGAGGATCCTGATAGGGTCAGATTCGCAAAGACCAAACTGAAAGGTCATGCCAGCATTTGGTGGAAGGGAGTGCAGCTGGAGCGAAATAAAAGAGGAAAAGAGAGAATAACAAAGTGGGAACGGATGGCAAAAAAGCTAAAGAGGCAGTTCATCCCTGGTGATTATGAGTTAGACCTGCTAAAGAAAATGCAAGGATTGAGGCAATCAAGCAAGTCTGTAAAAGAATACACAGAAGAATTTCATAAAATAATGATTAGAATAGGCCACTCAGAGGCCAACAAGGAGAAGGTAGCCCGTTACATTAATGGGTTACGAGCAAGTATTCAGGAAGAATTAAGTCTAGTCCGGATGACCACCATAGAGGACGCTTACCAATTTGCCTTAAAGGTTGAAGAAAAGCTCAATAGGAGGTTTGAAAACAAGCAAAGAGGAAGAGGTCATGGCGGAAGAACCGACGGAAGGAATAGTGGAAGAAGAAATGAAGATTCTCAAAAAAATGGAGAAGGTAGCAGCAATCAAGAACAAAGGAGAGAAAATACAGACCGCCCCCGTAATCAGAATAATGGTTACCGAGGGGGAAGAGGCAGAGCTGGACGTGGCCAGGGAAGAGGAAGATTTTGAGGGACTTGCTTCCAGTGTGGGGAAGAGGGACATCACCAATATGAGTGCCCACAACAACGAGAAAGAAATAATCGAAGGCCGAAAGGAAATGCCAGAGTAGCAGTCACTGATGAAGATGCTGGATCTGAGCATTCTGAAGAAGCTGAGAGAGGAGAAGTAATGATTGCAAGGAGAGTCCTGCTGAATGAAGAGGGAGCTGTAGATCAGAGGAAAAGCTTATTCCGCACAAGGTGTAAATGCACGGGTAAGATTTGCAACATTATCATTGACAACGGTAGCACAGATAACCTAGTTTCAGAGGGAATGGTTACAAAGCTACAACTGGAGAGAAAGAAACACCCGCATCCATATCGGATCACGTGGTTGCAGAAAGACCATAAGGTTTTGGTCAATGAATAGTGCCTGGTAAAATTTAGTATTGGGAATTACCGTGATGAGGTTCTGTGCGACATTCTGCCCATGGATGCGTGCCATTTGCTGTTGGGAAGGCCATGGCAGTTTGACAGGTGTGCGGTTCATGATGGCCGTGCCAACACCTATTCCGTGACCAAGAATGGAATGCGTCATAAGTTGAAACCCCTGAAGGAGGTGGAAGAAAAGGTATGTGGCAGTGCAAGAATTTTCTTGGTTGACGAAAGAAAATTTTTAGATGATTTAAAGCATGAACATATGTGTTATGCATTAATTCCTAGAGTCAGGGATACAGAATGCAAAGATGCCCCAGCAGAAGTCCAAGATCTGTTGAAGGAATTTCCAGATATCATATCTGATAATGTGCCTGAGGGTTTACCCCCAGTAAGAAAGATCAGTCACCATATTGATTTGGTGCCAGGATCAAGCTTGCCCAATAAAGCTGCACATAGAATGACGCCTGTAGAAACTGAAGAACTAAACAGGCAGGTCCAGGAGTTGCTGGAGAAGGGGCTGATTCGGGAGAGCTTAAGTCCATGCGCAGTACCTGCAGTGCTAGCACCAAAGAAATATGGAGAGTGGAGAATGTGCACAGACTCTCGAGCCATCAACAAGATCACAATAAAATACAGATTTCCATTGCCAAGGATGGATGACATAATGGACTGTTTGAGTGGAGCCAAGTACTTCACCAAAATTGACCTCAAGAGTGGTTACCACCAGATCCGTGTCAGGGAAGGAGATGAGTGGAAGACAGCCTTCAAGACCAGAGAGGGCTTGTATGAGTGGTTGGTCATGCCATTTGGGCTGTCCAATGCACCAAGTACCTTCATGCGGCTGATGAATGAGGTACTGAAAGAGTTTTTAGGAAAATTTGTCATTGTTTATTTAGATGATATATTAATATTCAACGTAACCCTCGGAGGAACACCTGATGCACATCAGAAGGGTTTTTGAAAAGTTGCGGGAGGAGCAGTTATTAATAAATCTAAAAAAGTGTAATTTTGTCAAGAAAGAGTTAGTATACCTGGGATTTGTAATCTCAGTAGAAGGTCTAAAAATGGACCCAGAGAAGGTGAGAGCTATCATCGAATGGCCTACCCCAAGAAGCACAACAGAGGTAAGATCATTTCATGGTCTAGCCAGCTTTTACAAAAAGTTCATAAGAAACTTCAACAACATTTGTGCACCCCTCACGTAAACAATGAGAGGGGATAAGAAAGAATTCAAGTGGACCTTAGGGGCTGAAAGGAGCTTTGATGCATTAAAGAAAAAGGTCACAGAATAGCCTATTTTGGCACTTCCAGACTTTAACAAAGTATTTCAGGTAGACTGTGATGCCAGTGGCAGTGCAATAGGGGTTGTACTGAGTCAAGAAGGCAGACCTGTTGCTTATTTTAGTGAGAAGCTCAATGATGCTCGAAAAAAGTATTCAGTTTATGACCAAGAATTTTATGCTATAGTTCAGTGCTCTAAAGAAGTGGAGGCATTATTTGTTGCCAAAAGAGTTTGTTCTATTTACGGATCATCAAGCATTGCAATACATCAACAGCCAAACAAAATTGAATCAGAGGCACATGAAGTGGGTTGAGTTTCTCCAAAGCTATACCTTTGTGTTAAAGCACAGAAGTAGAAAATCAAATAGAGTTGCAGATGCCTTAAGTAGAAGGCAGAATCTGCTGATTGAAATGACAAGTGGAAGTGGTAGGATTCGAAGAACTGAAGGGTCTTTATCCTGAAGATCCCGATTTTGCAGAAGCCTTGGACGGCTTGCTTGGCACCTGTTACTGTGGACAGGACAAAATGGTTGGATTTTCTAATCCAAGATGGAATGTTGTTCAAGGGAAGTAAATTATGCATTCCAAGGAGTTCCATGCGGGAGAACTTAATCAAGGAAAAGCACAATGGGGGACTGGCTGGACATTTTGGTCGGGATAAGACCATTGCCCCGGTGAATGAAAATTACTACTGGCCGCAACTTCAAGCAAGATGTGAAAAGGTTTGTGCAAAGTTGTAGAATATGCCAGATGGCAAAAGGCATGAGGCAGAACACAGGATTATACCAGCCGTTACCTATACCTGAGAGGCCATGGGAGGACATCAACATGGATTTTATTCTTGGGTTGCCGAGAACACAGAGGGGAAATGACTCCGTATTTGTGGTGGTTGACAGATTCTCCAAGATGGCACATTTTATTCCCTGCCAGAAAACAAGTGATGCGGTTCACATTGCAGGGTTATTTTTCAAGGAAGTGGTACGACTTCACGGTCTACCAAAAAGCATAGTTTCTGACAGAGATACAAAGTTTGTTGGGTATTTCTGGAGAACATTGTGGAAGAAGCTGAAGACAGATCTGAAGTTCAGTTCTGCATACCACCCACAGACCGATGGACAGACAGAGGTGGTAAATAGAAGTCTGGGTAATTTATTAAGATGCTTAATAGCAGATAAACCCAAGGGATGGGATTTGGTTTTGTCACAGGCAGAATTTGCATACAACAATTCTGTCAATAAAAGTACAAACAAATCTCCATTCCAAATAATATATGGAAACAGTCCAAGAAACGTTTCTGAGCTGAGGAAATTAGATAAAGGAGAAAAGTGCAGTGCAGAGGCTGAGGAATTCGCGAAACAGATGAAAAGCCTGCATGAAGAAGTGAAGAAACAAATTACAAAAATGAATACTCAGTATAAAGCAAGAGCAGACCAAAAGCGGTGGTTCAAAGAGTTCGAAGTGGGAGATGAAGTCATGGTCCATCTCAGAAAAGAAATATTTCCAGCCAAAACTTATAACAAGTTGAAGATGAAGAAGTTTGGGCCATGCAGAATACTGGAAAAACGGGATTCAGGCAATGCATATGAAGTGGAATTGCCAAGTGGGCTTGACATTTCACCTATTTTTAACATATCAGATTTAGTGGAATACCATGAAGGAGATAGTACAGAGGCACCAAGCACAGAATTGTGGAGCATTCCAGCGTCTAACCCAACCAAAGACGAGATCGAGGAAATATTAGATACTCGTGAAGGCAGAAGCACAAGGAACAAACAATATTCTGAATATTTGATCAAGTGGAAGGGCAGACCCGTAGAAGATGCAACTTGGTTGTCAAAAATAGAGGTTGACCGCTTGGGTCTTCCTCCCAAAGATCAGAAGTGAGGATCACTTCTCAATCCACCCCGGGTGTCCGATGTAGGAGCATCCGAGGGCAGCAAAGCAATCGAGCATCAACCAAACTTTTTGTTGTTATTTTTTTCTAAGTGTTGCAAAGTTATTTTTTTCTAAATGTTGCAAAGAATGTCACGATATCACGACCAAAGGTAGAGATACAAGGCAGAAGACAAAGGTAGATATCATGAATTTTCGTGACATGTCACGAAATCGTGACCGAAGCAGGGGAAACAAAGGTGCGGAGGACCAAAGGTCACGAAATCGTGACCAAAGTAGGGGAACAAAGGCGCGGAGGAACAAAGGTCACGAAATCATGACCAAAGCAGGGAGCAAAGGCGTGAAAGACAAAAGGTCATGAAATCGTGACATGTCACGATTTCATGACCAAAGTAGGGAGCAAAGGCACGGAAGACAAAAGGTCACGAAATCGTGACATGTCACGATTTCACGACCAAAGCAGGGAGCAAAGGCGCGAAAGACAAAAGGTCACGAAATCGCGACATGTCACGATTTCGCGACCGAAACGGGAGAACGGAGGCCGATAGAAAAAATGGCATGATATCGCGACATGTCGCGATATCGCGGCCAAAACGGAGAGAGAAGGCGCAGAAAGGAAATGGTCACGATATCGCGACATGTCGCGATATCGCGACCAAACAGAAAAACACGCACTCCCAGCTTTCATAAAGACGTCCCTTCGTGCGCGGCAAGTTAGCAGCAGTGAAGCAGCAGTTTCAAAGGAGGATTTCAATGGGCATGTTGGCCACTCACACAGGATATCTGGAGACGCGTTTATAGCAACTAACAACAAGCAGCAGATCGAGAAGAAGATTTCGTTGGGTATGGCAGCCAGTCACGCACCTCACCTAGAGTCTCATCAATGCAACTTTCCAGAATTGTTCCAGGTGGCAATTGTAGATCGTGGGAAGTTTGAAAGCACAGAGGATCGGGACCTCGATAAAAACCCATGGATTGTAATGAGAGGGGGTTGGCAAAATGGCAGTTTGGGCTGTATATTCTTGTAAAATTCTTTCAAAGTATTGAATAAGAAATTTTGGGCTCTTGTTTCTCTGGTTTTCTGTCTTGTGCAAGATCTGTTCTCCACCACCTTATTTCTATTTTAGCATAGTTTCATTACATTTTGCATGTATTTCTTTATCGTTTTACGCATATTCCTTTCATTTTCTATTCATGGAAATGGGCCTCATCTTGAGAGGTTCCAAATTTTCTACTAATGTCTTGTAAGTGCTTTTGTGTGTAGATCTCAGGTTTCCACATGAGCTAATAAACATAAATATCCTTCAATATTTACATCATAAAGCAGAGGTCGCAAAGAAACCCTCCATAATCAATTTTAAGAGAGCAAAAACTCTATAAATTGCACCTACCCTTGTGGGATTACCATTTGTAATTTGTATTAAATTGGTGTAATCCCTAAGAGGGATATGTTGTAACCGCATTGTAAAGAATACTTTAAGATATCAATTAGAAGGACATTATTGTAAAAATTCGAAACAATATGATTGATGAATCAAGTGTATAAATAATACATTGACATCCTAGAATAGTCTGCTGAAAGCGCAACTAACCATGCGAGGAATAGATGTTGTTATAACAATGTAACAACATACTAAATAATGAAATATAATATAGCAAACTATAGTTATGCTAACATCCCCCCTTATTACATTATTTGGGTAATAAGATAACTACTAGCTATGCTAACATCCCCCCTGATTACATCATTTTGCAATACATAGAGAGCCACGAAACAATTCAAATTTGACACGTGCAAGTGCCTTAGTGAAAATGTCTGCAACTTGAGCATTGGTGGAGATGTACTAAAGCTGAATTCGGTGCCTTGGAACTTGTCTCGAATGAAGTGGCATTGTGTATCAATGTGCTTGGTTTTCTCATGATGCACTGGATTCTTAACAAGGTTCAAAACACCCTGGTTGTCACAGAATAAGTGTATTGGATATTTTGATGGAAGACCCATACTTGTCAGAATGTGATGCAACCATATCACTTCACACATAGCTTCATGTGCGGTGTGATACTCTACCTTTGTAGATGAGATAGCAACCACCTATTGCTTCTTGTTGTGCCAAGAGATAGGACCGGATCCAAGATGAAATATATATCCTAAAGTTGACTTTCGATCATCATATGACCCGACATAGTCAGAGTCCGTGTATCCTTGCAAGAAGAATTTGTTATTCCTATTGTACTCTAGGCCATATTCCATTGTGCCATGGACATAGTGAAGAACACATTTTGTTGCTTTCCAGTGAGTAGTCTTAGGTTCCTGCATGAACCTTGAAATATAGTTGACAACAAATACGATATTTGGCCTAGTATTGGTCAGATATATAAGACTCCCAATCAACTGACGATAGAGAGTAGCATCTACCTGAGGTGAATCATCATGCCTTGATTCCATAGGAGTTACCATTGGCTTGCAATTAGTCATGCAATATTTTTCTAATAATGTCTTGGCATATTTTTTTTGAGACACTTTGATGTAGTGCTCCTTATGGTTCACTTCCAGACCAAGACAATAATGGAGAAGTCCGAGATCTGTCATCTCAAAATATTTACACAAGTCCTTTTTGACAGCAGAGATCATAGTTTCTGAACTCCATTTAATGAGCAAATCATCAACATAGAGTACAAGCAAGACTATCTCATAACATTGTTTCTTGAAATAGAGGTTTGCATCTGACGGACATCTCTTGAATCCATGTTGTAGGAGGTGATTATCCATTTTTATATACCAAGCTTGAGGAGCTTGTTTTAAACCATATAAGGATTTGACCAACTTGCACACTTTTTGCTCTTGGCCTTCCACTTCAAATCCTTCAAGTTGAGTCATGTAGACTTCCTCTTGGAGATAACCATTCAGAAAAGCACTCTTGACATCCATATGGTGAACTTTCCACCCATACTATGCTACCATAGAACAAAGAACTTGAATAGTGGTCATCCGAGCAGTAGGTGCAAAATTTTCCTCGTAGTCAATGCCTTCCTTTTGAGCATAGCCCTTTGCAACAAGACGGGCCTTATTCTTATCAATTTTCCCATCTACCTTGTACTTGACTTTGTACACCCATTTGGAGCCTATGGGTTTCTTTTCGTGTGGCAAATCGACAAGCTTCCAAGTTTTGTTTTTCATCAGAGACTTATACTCAACATCCATAGCAACCTTCCATTTTGGCTCACTAAGGGCATCTTGTATAGAAGCAGGTTCATGTTCATTCACTGAAGAAATAAACACCCTGTCATCATCTATATCCATATCCTCTATTTTTTCTCTCGATCAACAAAAATTTCCTCAAAATATTGACAAAGACCATCAACCCTAGTAGTCTTTTCTGCTTCTCTTTGTTGTCGAGCCATGCTGCGAGTACGAGGTCTATCCAAAGTCAAATCTGGTGGAGTGGATAGTTTGGAGTCTCTGATGGTATTTGTATACCATTTTGGATTCTTCTTCTATGGTGATGAAGAAGATAAAAAAGTCAAAGGACCTCCAGTATTTGGTGACGAAGGGGACTTCTCAACTTTAGTTTCTACAAGATCTAGGTATACATCAGATGTGCTTTGTGATGTGAAAGCCTCATCAAAAACATCTATAATGACATGAATCTTCTTGGTAAAAGGATAAATCAAGCGATAACCCTTAAAGTGATCATCATAGCCAAGAATAATACACTTCAATGTCTTCTCATCTAGCTTCTTCCTTTTCTCTTTCGATATGTGCATGAAAGCATTACATCCAAAAATGCGTAGATGAGATATGAAGGGTTTTTTACCACTCCAAGCTTCCTATGGAGTCATTCCTTGTAGGGCCTTTGTGGGTGCCCTATTCAATAGGTATACTACTATGGTGACAACTTCTACCCAATATTATTGCTCAAGACCAACTCCTATGAGCATGCAACAAACCATTTCCATGATGGAACGATTCCTCCTTTCAGAAACACCATTTTTCTGAGGAGTATAAGTAGTATTTAACTACCTCTTGATCCCATGTATAGTCAAGAATGCATAAAATTTTTTAGAGGTAAACTCCCCCCTCGATCTAAGTGGAGGGTCTTTATAGAAGTCCCTGACTCCTCAACAAATTTCTTGAATTGCTGGAAGAAACCAAATGCTTCATATTTCATATGAAGAAAGAACACCCACATCTTACGTGAGTAATCATCCACAAACAACTGAAAATACCTCTTCCCCCCACTACTGATGGGTGTGAAAGGACCACACAGATCGGTGTGAATCAACTCCAAAGGTTTCTTTGCTCTTGTAGAGATTTTCTCAAAAGGTACTCTATGTTGCTTTCCTACCAAGCAGTTAGAGCACACTGGCAAGATGGAATAAAGGGAAGTAAGACCCTTTACCATCTCATACTTACTTAGCTCAAGTAAGTAGCCAGAACTGAGATGACCATATCTCTTGTGCCATAAGAATGTTGCCTCTTTTGTAGAGACTATCATGGCTACATGTGGAGAAGAGATAGCATATAATGCAAATAAGCCATGCTTATATGAAGTGGTTTCAATGTTCTTACCCCTCCTGGTAATAGAACAACACTTCTTACCTCCCTCAACACCAAAGTTTACAACCATATCTTTGTCCAAAATTTGTGTGACTGACAACAAATTATTCACCAATCTTGGAACATAGAGAACTTTTTCAATCTGACACTTGCCATCAGGAAGAGTGACTAAAACTATACCTTCTCCCTGAACCTTGTAGGTTTTATCATCAACAATAGTGACAGGTTTTCCCTCTTTGGCCTCAAAGGATTCAAACCACGATTTGTCGCTAGTCATGTGCTTACTAGCACCATAATCGACATACCATACAAGATCCATCTATTTAGAGGTTATGGTATTCATGAGCACCTTGTGTGCCCACTCAAAATATGAGTCTGATTCCTCAACAACAACATTCACCTTGGGTTGCTTGTTCTTGTTTTGTGGTTTGTTCTGGCATTTTTTTTTTGGTTGCTTATTCTTGTGCCAACATCTGTTTGTATCATGACCCTATTTTTCACATATTTTGCAATATATTTTAGTTTTTTGAGGTTGTTTCCCTTTTGATTATTTTTGAGAGTTCTCTCCTTTCTAAAAATTACCCTTCTTTGTAGGACCCTTCCTGTTGGAAGAGAGGGCTGTGTTAGAAGAATCATCTCTCTGAAGTTGGTGTGCCACCTCCTCTTGAAGCATATTGACCAACTCAACAAAGGTAACTTTTCGTTGTGACACCTGAAGGGAAGTGATAAACACCCTATAATAATCAGGTAAATCTATCAATACAATTGATATAAGGAGCTTGTCATCAACAAGTTCTCCCAAAGAATTCAACTTTCCTTTTAGTTCAGACACTCTACAAAGAAATATTTCAATCGTATCTCCCTACTTCAGGCTCAGACTGTGTAATTGATATTGAAGAAATAGAATGGTGAAATCATTATTTCCCTCATATATAGTTTTAAGGGCATCCCATGCCTCTTTACTATGTTTACAGTTAGCAATATGGGGTTGAACTTCATTAGACAGAACAAGAAAGATGAGCACTTTTGCTTTGTTGTCTTTCTTGTCAAAGTCTTTCTGATTAGCAGTTGGAGTTGTAGCTCCAATAGCAGATGAAGGTCTTTTTGTTGTGGTAGATACAACATCCCATAAGTCATCCATTTTGAGGATTACCTTCATCTTATTTTTCCATGGTTTATAGTTAGGACCTTTCAATAACTGATGAGCATTAGTAATTAATTTTGCAGACATTGTGAAGGTTCCTTATATCACCAAATGGTCCCTCTTTTGATATACCTTAATTCCAGGCCATTATACCATATAAAATACCCACCCTTACGTGAGGGAGACTATAGGTATTTTGAAAAATCAAAGAAATTGTCCACCCTTACATGAGGGAGACTGTAATATGATACGTGGTACTTAGGCGGTACTGAAAGGGTATCATATTGTTGATGACACCTACCATATAAAGTCATCAATCCTCATGCATGGGGCGTAACTTCCCCTAAACACTTTAGAAATCAAAATATTCATCAGGGTTTACGTCTAAACACAAGAATGATTGAGATAGTGGATGGAGTAAAAAAATAGCAAAAAAGTAAACTTATGTCTCCCTGATGATTAATAGAGAACAAGCTCAAACGTCATTATGCTAGCTATATTAGGCAGTGGATACAGTAGCGCAATCACGACAACATTACCTATAATTGCTGGCCAGAGGTATCACAAATACCGAATGTTGTAGTGCAATAAATTGCACAAATGGATTTAATTAATTTTGGGGACTTAGGGAGTGAATTTGATTTTTAACTTTTAATGAAGTAGTGCAAAAAAATGTAAAATGCAACATACAACATACAACATAAAAGTTCCAATAGAAATAAACCTCTAGGTATCGGGCGCTCTCGAAAATGCACCTTTACAATAATGCCAATTTTGCTTTTTCAAATGCTAAAAAAATTATTCACTTCCCCCCATTGATTTTTGAAAAACAATAGGTCCCCCCCTTAATTTTGTGGAAAAAAATGGTTCCCCACAAAAAAATTCCACCAAAGAATCTTTTAAAAATTTAATTTCTTATCTAAGATTAATAAAAAATAAATAAATTACCTTATCATAGTAAAATCATTTTTAAAAAATAACTTTTAACTATGATAAAAAAAAGTAATTTTATTTTTTTTTTAGCAAAAAACCCCTTACGGGACCGCCTTGGTCTGAGAGACCATGAACAGGGGGTTCTACACCGTCAAATTCACCCGAGAGTCACACCCGACCCTGCCCGCACCAACATTATCAATTGGATTTTGGATACCCAATTCAACTTTTTGGTAGGGTGGAGAGTTGAACCTGAGACCTCCTTTGGAGGATTACTCCCTACTCTCCAACTCACCTACAAAACCTAGGTAAGTAATTTAAAAATTTAATTTATTAACCTTAGTAGAAAAAAAATAAAAGAAAACTTTAATAAAAAAATATATATATGTTATATCTTGCTAACGCGTCCTGGGTGTCAAAACCAAAAACTAGTTGCTATTTTTCGTTAACTCCTCAAATCCATGCATGTGTTAACTACTGCGTTAGATATTTTCTCACAGAGATTTTGTGCAGCTTGGTCGGTTTGGTTTTTCAATTTAACTCTTCATTTCTCCATAAATAACCTGCTTCTCCTCCCATGCCCATCACAGATCAGAGTTTTAGGTGTTTTTTTATGCAGAAATCTGAGTTTATACAGAGAATGAAGGGTTGAGAACGGGTTTTTTGAGTGCAAATTTATTTAGTGGCAAGGTTTATTTTGTTGAAGAGCACATATTTTTTGTAGTGTTGATAGACTACAGTCAATGAGAGCGGATGCCACCCGAGCGGATGCCACTCGAGCGAATGCCACCCGAGCCGCCACCAAAGTGACGTTGCCACCAGCATAGACCGCCTTCGAAACTACATTATTTTATATATTTCTTTGTCATTTTATCATAATTTGTATTATCAATCTGATTTCATATTACATGTTTAGGTGTATGGTTTTTTCTACTCTACAATGATGATCACCGTGGGACTTTTCCCACAATCTCCTAATTTATCACTAATATTTGCTTTTCTTGGCTTTCTTGAATTATAGGTACTACCACTCTAGGTTGAAACGGTGCATAGTCTCAGCCATCATACCTTGTGATGACCACTAGACCTAGCTATCATACCTTGTGACAACCACTAAATCCAGTCATTCTGCCCTTTCACAACCTCAGAACAGATCTTATAAATCAAGCAGGAAGCATCTTCATCGAATGTTAGCTTCACCTATGAGTATATTTGTACTTAATTTTACTGTGCTTTTACAAAAAAAAGATATATTTACAATTTTAATTGATAAATTTAGAAGCAATTTTTAAATTTCAAGTATTCTATTAGTGACCACTCTTGGGTCTAGCGGCCTCTACTATTAGCTACTCCAGGGTACAACAACCCCTATTTTTGACCGCTTTGGTGTCAAACAGCTTTGTTGTAGACTATCTTACATAAAGATAACCCCTATTTTGTTGCTTATTTGAGTTTTCTTGCTTGATGCCTATCTAAAGGCTAACTTCATTTAGGGTTTGCACTTTCAAATTTTCTAAAATTGAAATGTACTTATTTAGAATTTGGAAATTTGAAACATTTTTTCATGCATTAGCAAAAAATCATTGATTGCTTTATGTTGCATTTTCCTTTTTGCATGAAATAAAAAGAACCCACACACACCACATTTTACATTAAACATTAGCAAGTTGGAATTCACACCCAACTGTTGATCAAGACTAACAACGATGACCTTCAATGCCACCTTGTTAGATTGCATTGTGGTTCTTTGCACCTCATTTTGGCTAAGGCTAGTTCCAAGAACCATCATAGCCTAGGAATATAGCATGCATCACTTTTAAAAGTGGTGTAATATTTATCGAGGTTAACTGGATGATGAACTGATAGGACTTAGATTCTCTCATATGATTTGGACTTCATCATCAAATTTTTGTGGGTTTCATGACCTAGAATTTATCACTAGGCCTGTGTGTGAGAGGAAACAGGTGAAATCCATTCAAATTGAGTATTTACATCAATAATATCAAAAACTCAAACAAGAGAAAAGCAACAAAATAATGAATCAAAACACATAAACCATTTTAGGAAGAACAAAGTAAACTTTAAAAGAGATAATCATTTGTATACTTTGTCTATTTTCTTTCTGATTTGCTTAATCAAGACAACGTGATAAATATGCATAGTCAAGCTCAAACACAAGCCAAAAAAGTGGAAAACTTGTAAAGATGTCCTAAATGCATCTGATATATGTTTGAGGATCTCATCATTCCTCCACGATGCACTGATAGTCATTGTGAAGCTAATTCTCTTGAGGATCTCATAATTTTCCCACGATGCATTGATAGTCATTGTGAATCTAATTCTCCTAAGAATATCATCATTCCCACATGATGCCCTGATAGTCATCATGAAACTAACACCTCACATAAGGTATCAAAACACCAAAGTACTTCTACCACCAGAACACAAATGGGTTATGATAAAATGGATAATTCTATCAATCAATGTCGACCTCAAACTACTACCAGTCATAGTCGATCTATCAAGGGGTCTAGAAGGGAATTACATATTCCTTCTATGTCATGGCCTTCATCACCTCAAATGCACATCCAAACCACACCACCTCAACCAATGGTCACAATAAAAAGTGGGCTTACGTGAAGTTTGCATACGCCATAAACCAACATGAACATGAACGAGTTAGTACAATAGTTTCCTAAGTATCAATAAACTCTCATGAAGACTTTAAGTTCGATCAAGTTACAACTAAATGATCCTGATGCTTTCATAAAATTCATGGGGTACATACAAATGTACAAATATCTTGTCATAAGTTTTCAATATCACAAAATCAAACTCGTGCTTGCAAATATACTAGACCCTCCTTTGCACATCATTGCATGTATCAATAGGATCCATTATAAGTAGGTATTAGTTGATACGGGCTCTATGATAAACATTATTACCACAACCACACTGAATCATCTCAACATCCCACCTTCACACATTACAACATCCACATTCATCCTACAAGTGTTTAACGATGATGTATCTCCCATAGTTGGCACAATAGTCCTCCCCCTCCAAGTTGGACAAAATATCATACCTACATTGTGCTACGTCTTAGAGGGTTCAAGACAATACAACATACTACTTGTAAGGCCATGGATGAGATCCATGGAATGTGTACCATCCATAGTGCACCAATGTATCAAATACATACATAAGGATAATATCCATGTGGTTCATGTCGATCTAGACCCCTAAAAATATGATAAATAGGTGGATCATCCACAGGAACCTACTATGTCACCCATGCACCTAGACACTAAACCCAATTATTTTATCCAGATTCTAGATTCATTCATCATGGAGCTACCTCCACCAGCACTGTTACCATTGCTTTATCCTACCATTATTTCTTCATTCTCAATTTCTCCAAGCAAGGATAAGTCAACTAATCCAACTATGGAGACTCCCATAGCAATCTCAAATAGGTCAATAGAAGACCTTCCCACTCCTACCAAAAATGAAAAACCTATGGTTTTTTATGAATGAGTCAGGTCATATCATACCATCTTCATCCACCACATCGTAGGTCATAGTTCACTCGATCAATACTAAAATTGAAGAGTACATAGCAAAAAATATTATGTTTATGACTATCAATAAGTCCATTAAAGATTTAGGTTGACCTCTTATCAAATTTCCACCCATCGATTCCATCCTTGATTCTTCACCTAAACATGATGGAAAACCAGATCATCCTAGACAAGTTGGTTAAGCATCCACAACTTATCCATATACCAATACATCTTCTCATGAGTTTTTAGGAGTGGTCAATATTACGATAGGGAACTAAGCTTTCCTAAATCAATACACACAACTGGTAGCTCCATCAAACATTACTTCTACATCAAAAGTCCTACCACCACCAAAACTAGTCACACCTAGTTCATTTTACATAACTTATTCACAAAAACAAGAATAGGTGTATCCTTTACACCGAAATGGGGGTACTCAAGCTATCAAAACTAAGCACTCCAAAGTGGAATAAGAGCATGAATTAAGTAAAAAATAAGATCATGTAGACAAAATCACTAAACATGATCATCGAGAAGCATCCACATCTTCTCAGATAATTGAGACTTCTGATTCACATCTACCTAAGGGTCTTCTAGCACCTACACCTAATTTACTTCCATCATCCACCAATTGCATTCCAAATTTATCAACAACTATGCCATCATCATCTTCATTTATCTTACAACATAATATAGATCACCTAGCTACAGTTGAGACACAAATGGGTCAGCAAAATGATACTCTAAAATAAATCATGCATCAACTCATAAACATGGATCTCCAACAACAAGTCGCATGCAAGGCTAAACCACCTCAACCACAAACTCAAAATACATCCTACAAAATTAGGGGTAAAAGCAACATCATCCACCTCATACTTACACGCCATTGTCATAATATTTAGAATCAATATTTAATCAGTTATGCAAGGTATAAGCAATTAATCTTCTCAAGATCCATCCATTGAAACCTAGAAAACATAGACCAAAGAAGCATAGGAAGAATTTATACTGTGCTTACCATCGATAAAAGGGCCATGACATCCAGATATGTTACTCCTTTAGATATTTAGTACAGGATATGATCAAGAGGTAAGAGCTTTAGATTGGTAGTACTCTTGCCCCAAGAAACCAACCAAAATAAGTCTATCAAGCTCCTTTACCCATGCACAAGACACACACAGCTCCAACTAGCCAAGTAGATCTAATTAAGCAGGTGACTGAGATACATACAGCCTAGTCATCTCATCAAACGGGTTGACAATGTTCACATCCTTTAAAGCACCAACTTTGTACTTGGACTTCGTTATCTGAGCCCATGTCAACCATTTTTCAAAATCTACAAGAATCTAAGGTAATCATCTTACTATACATACCCCATTTCAACCCAAATAGGCCCAAGCCTAAGGGTTATAGGGAATATCAATTCTACCTTTATCATCAAATAGAGGGTCATGACATTCATAATTGTTATGGATTTAAAAATGTGGTATAATATATTATTGATAAGGAGGCTTCACCCATAGATGGTTCATCTACCTCAGCTCAGCTTGTCACAATTCAGACCACATCATCCCATCTATGACCCCAAGTTCAGTCGCATCCTCGTAAGCCCAACAAACCACCTTGTCGGTACGTAAAATTTTCAATGACTACTTCAGCCCTATTTCAAAAACTCTATGAGGCACATGCAATCACATTATCGAAAATCAAATCGAGAATACCTAATCCTGGGTTACACAATGAAAGCCTCTATTGTACCTATCACCATATAAATGGGTATGACATTCACAACTACTATTCATTCAAGAATGTGGTCAAAGATATGATAGAATGAAATGAGCTTCGCATAGACAATTTGCTCGTCTTACCCCATCGAGACATTGGTATTTCATATAATTCTATACCACAATAGGGGGGTCGTTCCCTACAACTCCTCCTAGCAATCCAATCACTTTGCATAAAATAAAATGCACATTAGGGGTCTTCAAGGAGTTACACCTTCCCCACTATCCACATCACAATTGATGAAGCAAATTAGATATTCTGAAGGTATCGTACCCTCTCCACTTTCATCAATAATCACACATGTTGGGGGTACATAAGGTATCACATCTTCTCCCTAAAATTATAAAATAATAAAAATCACAAAAACAACAAAAATCATCAAAAATACCAAACAAATCAAAAAACACAAAAAATAATACAAAACATTAAAATACAAAAAAAAATTACATTATGTTATCATGTGTTGCATCATATGCACTAATTAGTTGCATTGCATTAGGAATATTCATCCATTGCACTTGCACTAGGATAGGTTGTGTTTACTTTCTTACGAATGGTACCATGTTTGTATGTTAATAATGAACCCCACATATCATTATCATTCACATTTCCATTATGAGTAACTATATTTTTCAACACAACTACTGATTTGCTATAGGGTGTATACTAGGGTTTTTCAATCATTCAGCCATCCCTAGTTATTGTTGGTTCGTCTTTCATACACACCCCGTGAAGAATGAGCATAAAATACCGATAACACTTATACGGGATAAATCCCACTCACTTTAGGATCTTGCTGGTTATCCAAGGTGTGAGTTACAGAGTTGGGTCGAATGGCTATTCACTCTTTTTCGCTTCTGGAATAGTTTCAAGTGGACTATCTGTTACCTTACAATGGGCTCGACCTTCGTTCAAAAATGTTTAGGGGTTGCTATCTTTGTTGACAATCAGATTTACAATGAGTTCTTTGATATAGCTCTTTATGTTTTAGCAGATTAAATAAAAGACAAATTTGAAAGAAAATAAAAATGGATCATTTAACAGTGGAACAAAGAGAGTAGGGTAGGGCAGAAAAGAGAAGCTTATCTAAGTTAGTTGCAAAATCAAAACTACCAATTTCAGTTACACTATTTAGCTTCACAATAAAACCAATCAAAGAGGAAGGTGTCCAGCTTTCTAAGATCACCTTCTACTAAGAGCATAAGACGGAGATGACATAGATCTGAAAGAAAATCATAAATAGAAGGGAAGTCGGTGTCAACTGGTATCTCTCACTAGCAGCCTAGCTCGCGTAGTGAGGATAGAGCAATTAGAACAGACCCGAACCTTAAATCTTTAATTTTCCCTAGCATACAACAAATGGAATGAAGCCTAGCAGCATATTCAATCTTGATAACATAGATTTACAACTAAAATAAATAGAACCTTAGCGAGACGAAAACAAAAGAAGATGCACTTATCGCAATCCGAAAGAGATTAGGCTCCTGGCCACGCTATCACAGAAGAATGATGTCACACCAACCCCAGGTCCGGAACAAAGCATTCAAACAAGATTTGCAGGAAATTGCTAGAATGTCTTTTATTCCAAGTTTTCGCATCCAGACTTTACATTCAAGAGAAGTATATATAGACTCAGGATAGACCCTGATCTTTTCAAAATATCTTCTTCCAAATATCTAAATCTTATCATAAAAATCCCACCGTCGAGGCTTTACAATATAAGGTATTTTTATATAGAGTTTCGATAAACCCTAATCACTCTGAAAATCTTCGTGTGGATCTTGCCATAAATGGAGAAGATAAGACTTGGTTTTATCCTCATCAAATGGGCACCACGTGTAAATGTATCTTTATCTTTCGATAAGCCATCAGAGCATCTCATTAATTCTTCTGCAAAATTTGGATGAGTCATTGACTTCCGAGGCCTTCCATCCTCGCACAACTGCCTTTGTTTGGTTCGAGTTGAGATTCTCTCCCCGCCATTACTTTTGCCATAAATTTTCTCGGCAAATGTATCCACCGGAAAATTCCTTAAAGTCTGTATTTGCGGCCAGATCTGCAAAATCTGGATGAGTCACTGACTTCCCGGCATCTCTTATCTTTATCTTTCGGCAAGCCGTCAGAGCATCTCATTAATTCCTCGCTTGATTTGTGCCGAAATTTAGGTTTGTCTGTCTTTCTCGCCATTACTTCTGCCATGAATGTAACTGTCGAATCACTTTCTGCAAAAGAAAAGCAAAGATTAGAACTTTTTAATTAATTTTTTCATTTAAATATTTCTAGGGTTTGGACTGTGTCGAAAAGCTTCCACTTCCTTTGGATGGGTGATGAAAAATTTAAAGAATGGCCAAATTTTGCAAAATGAATATAAATCCAAACATGTCGCGATATCGCGACATTTTCCTCAAGTTACTTCTTCCTTGCTTGTGCCTTCACGAAAATGGAACATGTCGCGATATCATGACATTTCCTTCACTTTTGTTCAATCATGTCGATTTCCTTCCTTCATGTTTTAGCTTTCTCCCGAAAATGGAACATGTCGCGATGTGACATTTCCTCTTTTGCTCTTCATTTCATTTCTTCCTTCATTCTTCTAGCTTTCAAAAAATGGAACATGTCGCAGATCGTGACATTTCCTTCACTTCATCTCTTCCAAGCTCCCTTGCTCTCGAAAATGGAACATGTCACGAAATCGTGACATTTCCTTCACTTCATCTTTCAAGCTTTCCCTCGCGAAAATGGAACATGTCACGAAATCGTGACATTTCCTTCACTTCATCTTCCAAGCTTTCCCTCATCGAAAATGGAACATGTCACGAAATCATGACATTTCCTTCACTTCATCTCTTCCAAGCTTTCCTCTCGCAAAAATGGAACATGTCACGAAAATCGCGACATTTCCTTCACTTCTCTTCAACTTTCCCAAAATGGAACATGTCGAAATCGTGACATTTCCTTCCTTCATTTTCCTCGTCGAAAATGGAACATGTCACGAAATCATGACATTTCCTTCACTTCATGTCTTTCAAAGCTTTCGCCCCTCGCAAAAAATGGAACATGTCGCGAAAAATCGCTGACATTTCCTTCACTTCATTCTTTTCAAGCTTTCTCGCGAAAATGGAACATGTCGCAAAAATCGGACATTTCCTTCACTTCATTCTTTCAATCTTGCTCCTCGTGAAAATGGAACATGTCACGAAATCGTGACATTTCCTTCACTTCACTCTTTTAAGCTTTCTTCCTCGAGAAAATGGAACATGTCGCGATATCGTGACATTTCCTTCACTTCATTCTTCTCCAAGCTTGCCTCGTCGAAAATGGAACATGTCCGAAATCATTTCTTTTTCTTCAAAATGGAACATGTCGGATATCGTGACATTTCCTTCACTTTGTCTTCCAAGCTTTCTTTCGAAAATGGAACATGTCACGATATCGCGACATTTCCTCCACTTTCTCTTCCAAGCATTGGCCCTCGAAAATGGAACATGTCACGATATCACGACATCGGACTTTAAAGATTTTAGGATACAATTAAATTTGAGCGAAAGTCCGACATGTCCGAAAATGGAACATGTCGCGATATCGTGACATTTCCCTCAATCTTTTCTTCCAAGCTTTTGCTCTCACGAAAATGAGACATGTCCAAAAATGGAACATGTCGCGATATCGTGACATTTCCCTCAAGATTTTTTCCAAACTTTTCTTTCGCAAAAATGAGACAAGGTCCGAAAATGGAACATGTCGCGATATCGCGACATTTCCCTCAAGCTTTTCTTCCACTTTGCAAATTCTCCAAAAATTGTAGGTTGACTCCAGTGACTTTGTCCATCTGTATTTGGCATTTTTACATATTGGTGAAGGATCTTCCTTACTCATAAATAATTTTAACATTTGAAAAATGAATTTTAAATTGCTCGAGAATGATCACTTCACATGGTGTAGAAAAATGATGAAAATTCAAAGTGCCTAGAATTTGATGAAACTTTACAAGTATCTAAAAAAGCCCAAAGGGTATCCAAATTTGCAAATGGAACTTTAAAATTCATCACGGATTAAGGGAAAATGCATTTAGAAGTTTGCTGGCCAAAAATAGAAACTGCTATTTTGAAATCAATGCCATATGCAAGTCTACTTGGACACTTTGATGTAGGCGAAGTTTGAAAAAGGGTGCAAGCAAAATTTGGAATTAAAACCCGAAAAACTCAAGAGGGTCCCTACGGAAAAATGAAAATTAAATATTTTCAAAGGATGGAATTTCATTTTTTTAGTGGGGGTGTGTTGCTTCTCAACAAATGGCGATATCTGCGGGAAAATAGTAGCACTATTTAGAATCCAGAACTCTAGTTTCAAAACAATTTAGACTATGTACCATGCTTTGCCACAAATATTTTCTAAAATGACTTAACTACTATCTGCTAGTTGTTAAAGTTTCCCAAGGACATACTAGGTTGAACCACTTAAGGAAGATTCTGATGTGCGATTATAAGTGTATAAACCTTCCTTCAAGGATGACCGGGGCTTCAAATGCTTACTATGGATTGATCAGCTATTTAGATTGTGCAGGGGAAACCGAGTAGAGCTCTGTTTACTAGTTTAGCCTTTTACAACCTCGACAGAGTTACTCTTTAGATTTTCAAGACCCTGATTCACAACTATGAGGTGGCATCTATAGCTTGGTGAACACGTTTGAGATGTATCCTTCGGGAGCCTTGGCTATCTCTTTCTATCACATAACCTTTTCTCTTTTTTTTTTGCAGAAAAGAGTGCCAGTTTTATGTTGGCTTGCCCAACTTTCACCTTCTCTCTCCTTTTTTGAAAGATACCGATATCTGAAAGTCTTGCTAGAATTTTTTTACATTTCATTGATCGAGCAATTGATCGACTAACCGCTTCAGCCCAGGTACCAATAGCTTCTTTGGACACTTAAAATAATTTTATGAATCGGATTCCCCTCTCATGACCAACTTTTCTTGGATTCCCTAGGAGTTCTTCAACCAAAAAGTATAGTAATTTCTTTATAATCAAAATAATTGTGGCAAGCAAGATACAAAATCCAATTATCTTTCTACTGTTGTTCTAAATAACAAGTAGTTCCACTTTTTAGCTCTAGCAGACTATCTCTTAACAAAAATAAAACAAAATGAAAACACACTAGGCCAATTTTAAATGTTGATTTGTGTTTTCTTTGTTTAGGCAAAAACTCAAACAAACAGGATTTAAAAGCTAAAGAGGAGGGAAAAAAGGCCACCAGTTAAAGACAAAATTGCAGAGACCTCAAAAGATAAAACACAATACTTCAAACTTTAAATAAAACAAAATAAAAACACACTACTTCAAACTTTATTTACAATATATACATATGCACAAAGTCCCTTCAATCACTCAAAAAAATGTAGCAGATGGAAAAGCAGAGAAATAGTGCCTAAAAAAAATTTGACCATTTGCAGGTAAATTTAGAAAAATACCTTTCAGGTCCTGTTGACGAAATGCACTCCAGATTATGCTTCCCAAAATTTTTGCTACCTGGGAAAGACTTGGTGTGTTTACTGTCTTCCCCTTTTTTTTTTTAAAACCCCAGGATCAAATACCTTAAGGCCTTTATAGAACCAGATCATCACATCTTCGAATTTATGTAACAACTCAAAGAGATCATATTTTATTTGTACGTCATAGTTCTTAATGACTTGAACATTTTGTGGTTGCTCTACTGCTCCAATATCCAAGATTTCAATTTTTATCCCTCTAGTAGAATTTTCATAATTTGCTCTTTCACCCGAGCCTTGCTTAGATTTAACCCCATCAATGTGTAATGTCCAAATATCATTGTTGTGATTGGTTAGAGTCATGAATCGGTCTCACCTTCTCGGTTGTCAAATTATAAACTCCAATATCTCGTATCAACACGGTTTACAACCTCATTCTTGGCATTATACTCAGTGATCACGTGTTTATATCTAGGTTCTCTTTCGATTCTCAACTGATTGGCAACACCTTTCCAGGGCAACCACATATGTGAAAAATCAGTCGCCAAGTACCCATTCAAAGACTTTGACCAATCTCTGCTCAGAAGCATTCCGTATCCCACAGGAATATCTACCACCTGAATGTCAATTTTGTGTTGTGCTCTCGGATCGGATGCTAGCTGGATGTGTATACTTTGAAGTTCACCTACCACCTTAACCTCAGTTTTATCCAATTGGATGACTCTTCTCTCAGACTTCATAGGGGTTAAACCCAACTGTTGACAAATGGCTAGAGGCATGACATTGGTTGAAGCACCAGAATCCACCAGACAGTTGTGTAAATTCTTTCCAAATATGCGGACAGTTAGCAGGAAAGGCGAAACTTCAGTCTTTTCTTTATACATGGCCATATTTGCATTTGCTATCTTCTTCCCCTTTTCTAGAGGTTTGGCAGTATGCTCAGAGTATGTCTTGATCAAATTATCCCTTTGTTCAGTAATTTGAGCCAACTCATGAAGAGTGATGTTAGCCTTGATCTTCTTCATATCCTCCACTATATTGTATCCCTTATTGAGTGGAGCAACAAATCCATCTGGTACTCTTGGATCTCCTCCCTTGGGTGGAGGTGGGTTATTATTTGGAGATGGATCTGGAGGAACATTATGGGAGTTATCTGGAGGTGTAGACGTAGTATTAGGCTCCGAATTTTTGTTCCTGAGATTGTAGTTGTCCCTTCTATACTGTTGAAAAGCTTGCACTTCATCCATAGGTATCTCCACGACATTCTCCCGACTCATCTGGAAAAGTGAATGAATCTAACACCATAGCTGCACTATGTTTGGATGAACTTGGACCATCAACATTTCTTTGATTTTCAGGAAAAACAAACTCACCAGATAGAGCTTCAAAGGCATTGCAGAACTCCAAACAATCCAATTCCCCATGCTGAGATGTTCCGTGTATCCTGCACCAGTTAGGCAAAGCCAAATCACAAATATTCACTTCATGCCCCTTACCTTTATAATCCTTGTTGGGTTCATATGGTGGTCTAGTGAATCTATTCTATTGATAAGAAAATCTATTTGAGTTTTCCCCGGTGGACACTTGCCTTTTGAAACTCAAAAAGTCATTTGCCAACTTTTGGACCATCTTTGAGACTTCCTCAACTCTTGTTTTATCGGATTCTTTCTCTGTATTCTGTACATGTTCAGCATGTGTTACAACCAATGGATTTCCTATCGGTGGAGTTTGGTATGCTGGGAACATCATTTGATGTGGGATGGGATTCAAAATAGGGGTATTTTGTGTAACAAAGGGAATTAGAGGAGCGTTCAAAGGTTGAGGTCCCAATTGTCTTTCAAGAACCAAAGCTTCTCTATAAGCCTCTGTTAGATTAGTAATATTAGCATCTCTCTTCAGGAAAACAGAGGTCACTGGATCTAGGGAATTCCTAAAAATTTCCAATGCTAGATCTGCAGTTGGCACATAATGACCCGTCAATCTACCATAAGCTTTTTGAAACCTGACATTGAAAGATCTGACAGTCTCATTGATTCCTCTCTTAATGCTGGAAAACTGTTGATATAACACACTGGGGTCAATCACTTCACCAAATTGTGATACAAAAACTTTCTCCAGGTCATTCCAACTAGTAATAGAGTCATTAGTAAGATTCAAAAACCAGTCGTATGCTCCCTCCTGGAGAGTGAATGGGAATAACCTACAAGCCACATCTTCATGCTGCACATTCAACAACTTTAGAGCATTTTTATATGCCACTAGGTGTTCTTCTATTGTTCTGATTCCATCATGTTTGTAGGTAGGAAGATACTTCTCAGGATTTCTGGGTAAATCATGCGCTGCACCAGGGATATTCAAAGCAGTGGAACCCAACCAGTTTGCCATTACTACCTGATTAACGATGATATTTTGAGTTGCAGTTGGAGGAACTACAAGTGGTGATAAAACTATGTTGGACAAAGACTTGGCCCTTCTGAGGCTACTTCTCCTTGGGGTTTCCAACTCAGGCACAAGGAGCTCTCCAGCTCTGGAGTGGGACCTGGTTACTCTGTAGGTAGAATCCAGCTTTTCACAAGCAACTTACAATCCTTAACAAATATTGAACGGAGTTCAGTTGGCCCTCCTTCTAGCGCCAATTTTAAATGTTGGTTCGTCTTTCATACACACCCCATGAAGAATGAGCATAAAATACCGATAACACTTATACGGGATAAATCCCACTCACTTTAGGATCTTGTTGGTTATCCAAGGTGTGAGTTACAGAGTTGGGTCGAATGGCTATTCACTCTTTTCTGCTTCTGGAATAGTTTCAAGTGGACTGTCTGTTACCTTACAATGGGCTCGACCTTCGTTCAATAATGTTTAGAGGTTGTTATCTTTGTTGACAATCGGATTTACAATGAGTTCTTTGATATAGCTCTTTATGCTTTAGCAGATTAAATAAAAGACAAATTTAAAAGAAAATAAAAATGGATCATTTAACGGTGGAACAAAGAGAGTAGGGTAGGGCAGAAAAGAGAAGCTTATCTAACTTAGATGCAAATCAAAACTACCAATTTCAGTTACACTATTTAGCTTCACAATAAAACCAATCAAAGAGGAAGGTGTCCAACTTTCTAAGATCACCTTCTACTAAGAGCATAAGATGGAGATGACATAGATCTGAAAGAAAATCATAAATAGAAGGGAAGTCGGTGTCAATTGGTATCTCTCACCAGCAGCCTAGCTCACGCAGTGAGGATAGAGCAATTAGAACAGACCTGAACCTTAAATCTCTAATTTTCCCTAGCATACAACAAATGGAATGAAGCCTAGCAGCATATTCAATCTTGATAACACAGATTTACAACTAAAATAAATAAACCTTAGCGAGACGAAAAAAAAAGAAGATGCACTTATCGCAATCCGAAAGAGATTAGGCTCCTGGCCACGCTATCACAGAAAAATGATGTCACACCAACCCCAGGTCCAGAACAAAGCATTCAAACAAGATTTGCAGGAAATTGCTAAAATGTCTTTTATTCCAAGTTTTCGCATCCGGACTTTACATTCAAAAGAAGTATATATAGACTCAGGATAGACCCTGATCTTTTCAAAATATCTTCTTCCAAATATCTAAATCTTATCATAAAAATCCCACCGCCGAGGCTTTACAATATAAGGTATTTTTATATAGAGTTTCGATAAACCCTAATCACTCTAAAAATCTTCGTGTGGATCTTGCCATAAATGGAGAAGATAAGACTTGGTTTTATCCTCATCAAATGGGCACTGCATGTAAATGTATCTTTATCTTTCGATAAGCCAGTCGAGCATCTCATTAATTCTTCTACAAAATTCGGATGAGTCATTGACTTCCTAGGCCTTCCATCCTCGCACAACCGCCTTTGTTTGGTTCGAGTTGAGATTCTCGACCCGTCATTACTTTTGCCATAAATTTTTTGGCAAATGGATCCACCGACAAATTCCTTAAAGTCTGTATTTGCGGGTATCTCAAAAAGGGATGATGGTCACTGACTTCCGGCATCTCTTATCTTTATCTTTCGGCAAGCTGTCAGAGCATCTCATTAATTCCTCGCTTGATTTGTGCCGAAATTTAGGTTTGTCTGTCTTTCTCGCCATTACTTCTGCCATGAATGTAACTGTCGAATCACTTTCTGCAAAAGAAAAGCAAAGATTAGAATAATTAATTAATTTTTCCATTTAAATATTTCTAGGGTTTGGACTGTGTCGAAAAGCTTCCACTTCCTTTGGATGGGTGATGAAAAATTTAAAGAATGGCCAAATTTTGCAAAATGAATATAAATCCAAACATGTCGCGATATCGCGACATTTTCCTCAAGTTACTTCTTCCTTGCTTGTGCCTTCACGAAAATGGAACATGTCGCGATATCGCGACATTTCCTTCACTTCTTCTTCCAGCTTTGCCTTCGGAAAATGGCATGTCCGAAATGGAACATGTCGCGATATCGCGACATTTCCTCCACTTCATTTCTTCCAAGCTTTCCCTCGCGAAAATGGAACATGTCGCGAAATCGCGACATTTCCTTCACTTCATCTCTTCCAAGCCTTGGCCCTCGCAAAAATGGAACATGTCACGAAATCGCGACATTTCCTTCACTTCATCTCTTCCAAGCTTTCCCTCGCGAAAATGGAACATGTCGCGAAATCGTGACATTTCCTTCACTTCATGTCTTCTCAAGCTTTGCCCTCGCGAAAATGGAACATGTCTGAAATCGTGACATTTCCTTCACTTCATGTCTTCTAAGCTTCTGCCCTCGAAAATGGAACATGTCGCGATATCCGACATTTCCTTCACTTCATTTCTTCCAAGCTTTCCCTCGCGAAAATGGAACATGTCGTGAAATCGCGACATTTCCTTCACTTCATCTCTTCCAAGCTTTGGCCCTCGCGAAAATGGAACATGTCGCGAAATCGTGACATTTCCTTCACTTCATGTCTTCCAAGCTTTCGCCCTCACGAAAATGGAACATGTCGCGAAATCGTGACATTTCCTTCACTTCATCTCTTTCAAGCTTTTCTCACGAAAATGGAACATGTCATGAAATCGCGACATTTCCTTCACTTCGTCTTTCAAGCTTTTGCCCTCGCGAAAATGGAACATGTCGCGAAATCGCGACATTTCCTTCACTTCATCTCTTCCAAGCTTTTGCCCTCGCGAAAATGGAACATGTCGTGATATCGTGACATTTCCTTCACTTTATCTCTTCCAAGCTTGTCTTCATGAAAATGGAACATGTCGCGATATCGTGACATTTCCTTCACTTTTTTTTTAGTTTTTCCTCTGAAAATGGAACATGTCATGAAATCGCGACATTTCCTTCACTTCATTCTTCTAAGCTTTTGCTCTCGCGAAAATGGAACATGTCGCGAAATCGCGACATTTCCTTCACTTAGTCTCTTCTAAAATTTTGTCGAAATGGAACATGTCGCGATATCGTGACATTTCCTTCACTTCTCTTCTTTCAGCTTTTGCCCTCGTGAAAATGGAACATGTCGAAATGTTTTCTTCTTCTTCCAAGCTTTCGTGAAAATGGAACATGTCACGATATCACGACATTTCCTTCACTTCATGTCTTCTAAGCTTTTGCCTCGTGAAAATGGAACATGTCGCGAAATCGTGACATTTCCTTCACTTGTCTCTTCAGTTGCTCGCAAAAATGGAACATGTCGTGATATCGTGACATTTCCTTCACTTTTTTTCGTTTTGTTCCGAAATGGAACATGTCAGATATTTGTCGAAATGGAACATGTCGGATATTATTTTTATTTCTCAAGATTTTCTTTCGAGCTTTTCCTCTTGAAAAATGAGACAAGTTCGAAAATGGAACATGTCATGATATCGTGACATTTCCCTCAAGCTTTTCTTCCTAGCTTTTCTCTCGCGAAAATGAGACATGTCCGAAAATGGAACATGTCGCGATATCGCGACATTTCCCTCAAGCTTTTCTTCCACTTTGCAAATTCTCCAAAAATTGTAGGTTGACTCCAGTGACTTTGTCCATCTGTATTTGGCATTTTTACATATTGGTGAAGGATCTTCCTTACTCAGAAATAATTTTAACATTTGAAAAATGAATTTTAAATTGCTCGAGAATGATCAACTTCACATGGTGTAGAAAAATGATGAAAATTCAAAGTGCCTAGAATTTGATGAAACTTTACAAGCATCTAAAAAAGCCCAAAGGGTATCCAAATCTGCAAACGGAACTTTAAAATTCATCACGGATTAAGGGAAAATGCATTTAGAAGTTTGCTAGCCAAAAATAGAAACTGCTAAATCAATGCCATATGCAAGTCTACTTGGACACTTTGATGTAGGCGAAGTTTGAAAAAGGATGCAAGCAAAATTTGGAATTAAAACCCGAAAAACTCAAGAGGGTCCTTGCGGAAAAATGAAAATTAAATATTTTCAAAGGATGGAATTTCATTTTTTTAGTGGGGGTGTGTTGCTTCTCAACAGTTATCTTTTTAGATTTTATAGAAAGCTATCTTGGCTTTTAGAAGGTAAGGTGTAGTTTTGATAGTACCTTGCATATCTCAAAATCCCAACACAATTATACACATTAACAATCCGAGTATGAACAAGGAAAGATGACATTACAAGGTAGTCCTTGTCACCTTAAGAAAAAGGTTTTCCTTGCTCATCTTATTATGTGCATGGTCTAGGATGCTGAGAATTGACAATAGGACAAGCTTCCCCCTACCCTAAAAAAAATCTCTTTTCTCTTCCAAAAAATGAGCAAATTCCCAAAAAATACAAAAAAAACAGTGATTTTCATCACTAAACAAATCCCTTACTCCAAAAAAAATAGTGGTCTTCACCACTAAGCATGAGCAAGTATCCCAAGAAATTAAAAAAAAAGAAGGGGGTAACAAGCTTGAATCCTTGGAATCTTCAGTATTCAAAAGTCATGGGGTAATCTCCATTACTGCAATGGGTTGAATGAAACTCGCCTAGCAATAGAGTAGCCTTACGTGTGGTGATATATCTATCACATTAGTGACCTTCTTTTGTATAGATCAATGTCATCTTATGGATGAGCTAGCTTTTGGTAGTATGTATTTCCTACTACTCTAGTCTAACTGCATCTAAACTCAAGATAGGATGATCATAAGGTGATCCTCATTACATTAATGGGTTGAATGAAACCCTCCTGGCAATGAAGTTGTCTTGTGCATCATCTAATATATTTACTTTGCACATACAATAATAGTGAATACCTGGGTCTTCTTAATAGGCTTGTATATTTCAAGAGTCTTGCATAGTTAGTACACAACTTTTAATCAATCAACTAGGGTGTTTGAGTCTCATGGAAAACCTTAAAAGTACCCTCATAACAACAAATCATCTCATCAAATAATCACAGTTTTCTTTATGAACTTTTATTTATTAAGAGGTCTTCATAAAATAGGATAGATATCGGATGGATATTTGCAATGATATTTAGACGACCATTGACTATTTTATGTACACCTTTTAGTTTGCAAAATATTATAGGGAATACACCTACATTTCACATCATTTCATCTCACATATGCATGTATGAATGTTTAATTCTTATGATAAGGGTTAACATTTTAATTCATGATTTTTATACATTTTGTGGTGTCTACCATTAGTTTGTTAAATACATATTAGATTCATTTATTATGTTTTAAGTAATTAAATAATACAAGTACATTTGCATTAGACTATCCACATGAAATTAATGCATTACATACACATTATATCCATCATATCATATAACAGAAATTAAATGCATAATCAATTGAAAAAATCTAAAAATGCATTTAACATTAACCATTGTATCCATATATGCATACATAGTAGTGCTTCCATACATCTAAATCATAGATTCTAATCATACATGAATCATTTAACTATTGCATGTCATTAGTACATTGCACATATAAAATAATACATCATCATATAAGCATTTACATCCATCATTGCATTCATAAACATTAAAGCAAAATTATAAACACATGATGAGCTAAAAATGAGATCACATCTATATGGGTGAAATATCATAAATACATCATGATACAAAAATTTCTCGTGGGCTACAACTGTGTAGGTCCTCAAACCTTACACTCAAAAATGATAAATACATAATGTTACATAAAGTAGAGACTACACATCCAGAGTTACCTCCACCCCCGACCTCATCTCTGTGAGGCTGCATAGAATCACTATCTATCGACCTCTCTGATCTAGAAGCTAACCTGTGACTAAGTTACATTGATGACTATCCATACTCACTGTGCTTGATCTTCTAAGATCCCCCTACTATAGACCTCTCTAGAAGACCACCTCCATGTAGCCTAACCCAAGCCTCCAAATCAATAATATATGTTGTATCAGATCTGCATTTGACCATAGTCACCTCTAGCAAGCTCCACAGTCACCTGATATTTACATACCCACCTGATGCTATCGATCCCTAAGTGTCTAGAGTAGAATGTGTAACCTGGTCTATAGTTGTAGTAGCTAACTGCACCTATAGAGCATCCTACTTTGCTTTCCTAGCATCTCTCTCAATAGTTCTAGCAACCAACTGTGTATGCAAAGTGTCCCTCTTTACCATAATCCTATCAGTATCTATCTGGGTTGTGGCCAGTTGAACCTTGAGGAGATCTCTCTCCTCAAAGTACCCTTGCCATAGTTTTCCAGCACTCATCTAACTCTATACAATAGAGAGAGTCATCTCCTGATCTACCAACTACCCCTATGAAGTTTGTGTTTGCACTTGTGAGCTCTATATCTATGCCTATAACTAGACCACCTTATTAGTCAGGACATCCTCCTCGCCCCCCTTCTCAACCTAGGGCTCCTATGTCAGTCTTGTAGTCTTTTCCCACTCCCCCTTTATCCTATGATGAACTCTTTACCCATCTCCATAATCACCCTCCTTTGTTGCTACTATTGTAGGTCTGCACATCATACCACCTTCCTACCATATCTAGATAACCCACCAGGTATCATACTCTACATTGGTCCCTAGGTTAGCTAGTCCACCATATGCTATTGTAGGGTTCTCCTCCTCTACTAGCGTCTCCACATGAGGTAGCTCAAACTGTGTCTTGTCACTGTGATGATGATAGAGGAATAGCTCCTTTGGAATATCTTGATAAATACCAAACTATCATGTCACTTGAAAGTAGTGGAAATCCTCTCGCTCGATCCTATGCCATCTAGTAAGCCAGATCCTATGTCTGACTCTAGACAAGTACCCTATCACCTCAGGCCAGTCAAGGAAATCCAAGTAAGGTTGCCATATCACCTGATCACATTGTAGCCTATCTAGTGATCTAGTGTAGTGCACCAATTTTCCTGTCTCTAGCCATATCTAACTAGGCCATCGAGCTGCATAACCAATGTTTGTGACCCCTAGCTCAGCTTAGCTTAAATAACAAAAATCTATCTAGTCTTTCTACTATATGATTTTTCCCAATGAGTCTATGATTCCATTTTCAATCTGAAGTTATTATTTTAAGGCTTGTATCTCTTTGACCTAGGCCTCATTCTTCTTCTTCAGCTCTTTAGCTTGCTCTTTGAATTTGATGGCCTCTTGGTACTTGTTTTGCCAACTCTTGGCTTCATTTCTTACAACCTTCTCTACCTTCTTCTGGTTGTTGATTGTTTTCTCCAACCTTTCAATATTTTCCTCTAATTTCTCATATTTCTCTTTGCAAATATCAGTCTGCACATAAATGGTCTCAAGATGAGCCTTAGCTATGACCAATTCGTCCTCCATGGGCAATTGAGTAATATCTTCAGTATGCTCTTCCAGCTGATAATATTTCATAGTCATATCTTCCTCTAGTTTTCTGACAAGAGGAGTGAGGGAGATAGTTGTTCTTTGCCTAGCCATAGGATCAACAATCATGGTCTTCCTCCATCGAGCAACATGTTTTGAAGGTTGGGCTAATTTCTTGCCCCAAAAATTTTGTATCTTCTGTGAAATATTCTTAACCTTCTGTAGAGAAGCTATTGTAGGATGATTTACAGGAGTAGAAGCAATGATGAGTGAAGGGAAAAATGGGCCTGACATAGATGGAAAGGGAGTGGTAGTAATGATGGTGGAATCTGTGCTTATTGCAGGGGTTGTAACAGGTGTTGAAATGGAAATAAATGTTACAATTGTGGAAGATGGTGGAGAATATGGAAGTGTTTGTTCCCCTACTGATATTTGTGGTGATGATTTTGGAGGTGAAGGGGTGTGAGTGGGAGATGATGATACTAGGATTTTTGGTGAATGAGGTGGAGATGGATTGGAGTGAGATGATGGAACCACTGGTGAGGATGGTGGGGAACTATGAGGTGGAGATGATACCTTTTGTTCCTTTTGCTCTTGAGAATGGGAGGGAGAATTCTTTGGGGAAGGAGAAGGAGAAGGAGAAGAAGGGATAGAGATCATACCTTCGCCTACCAAAGTAGACTATTGAAATATGTCCTCCACACCTTGTTGTTGTGTCTGTTGAACTAGTTGCTCTATAGTTGTAACTTGATTTTGTTCAACTATTTGTGTTTGATCCAATTTTTGCTTCTTACTAACTTCTTTCTTGGCCTCCCCTACTGAATATTTTGCCTTCCTCTTGAATACAATAGGCTCTACAGGCTTACCCTTTTGAGTATCATCTTGATGTTGTGTCATTTGCAATGCAACTTCTAAAACTAGGGATGGCTTTGAAGGGACTATAGTAGTAAATTTTATAGGAGTAAATACAAAGTTATCCTCTACTTTATCTCCCACTAGGTCCTATGAAGAAGATTCTCCTCCTAAGGCAAGATGTTTCGGCCTTTGCTCTACCTAAATATTTTCTATATTTCTTGTTTCATCTTTACCTAGACCACCACTAGAATACTGCATCTTTTTCATCATTACAACACCCACAAAGTATTGCTGCAATTATTCCTATGAAGGTTCAAAAGCAGATTGAGCTTCTTTAGCTACTGGTGGGGAATCCATTGTAGTTTCCTCAATATCTTGTTGTGAAGGTGGAGAGGGAGAGGTTGGAGGTGTTTGGTCTTTCTTTTCCTTCTTTTCTCCTGATATTTTCCCTTTGGCCTTATCCTTCTCTATTTTCTCTATCCTTTTGTAGCTCAACACTAAGCTTCTACCATTCTTGGCCCTCCAAGTATTGATATGTTTGTCATATAACTCAGAGAAATCAATATCTGCTTGATGGCCAAACCTAGATTTTATAGTGTCTATCTCTACTCTCATCCTCCACCATTCTACAATCTTGCCCTCATCCCAGTGATGCTTTTCCTCCATCTCTTTGATTTTGGGTTCCTTCAGCTGGTGGGTCTTATTCTTTTTAGGGTCATAATCGACTAATTGCTCATAAAAGTCTCTCCAAGGGGGTAGTTGTTCCATATTGCTGACATTCCACTCTAATGGAGAGATTTCTTTATTATTTCTATGCTTCTCAACTTGAGGCCTCAAAGTCCTTTCAAATTTAAGGGCCCTATCTCCATTGAGGGCAACTATCTTTTCCAAAAATTTATTATCTGGATCATATCTCCATATTTGCAGGATATACATAAGACCAAGTCTTTCTAAATACTACGTAATATGCTCAGCCCTTCCTCATTACTGTAATATCATCCACATTGTGAGGGTAAACCATGGTCCCTTTTCTCCCCTTCCTAGTGCCAAAGGTGACATTGATGAAGTCAGCTTGTCTCAAATATTCCAAGGCCAACATTATGCTGGTGATAAAATATGGAAGCATAAAAGGTTTCCTAGTGAAGTCATAGAGTCTAATGACTATACCCTTGGTCAAGATATACCAATCCCCTTCTTCAGCTTGCTCTGTTTGCAATAGTTCTTTAGCTAGAGGAGGAATTTTGGGATATTGGCCATACATGATTTTTAGGGTAGGCCCCAAAAATTCCATATTGAATCTATAGTAAGACTCGGTATTCCTTAGAAGACTTGTCCATGTGTAGACCGGTATAGGATCTCCATTATCATTTTTATCTATTACTGGGATCCAAGGCATCTCTTGCCTTACAACACTAAGGAACATCCACACCAAATTAGAGCAGTGCTTGAAAGAGGGGGCCTCTAAACCTTTCTTCATGGTTACCAATTGCTCATGCATTCTTTTGGAGAGGAAAGTCGGCCAGTCAAAGTAAATTGGTCTAACATTCTCATCTCCCATGGGTGTTCTATACATTTTTTATTAGAAATGCAATAAATAATGACTATCTACCAATCTCTTACATATTGATCAAAATCTAAACCTTCCAGGCATGCTAGCATGGTAAAGAGTTTTAGGTAGGCGAATTGCTCGGTGGCAATTGGGGTTTTGGGTAAAACATCCCTAGATTTTATAGTTTTAAACTAGTTGTAAACCCATTTTCTAAAATGCTCACCATTCTGAGGATGACCCTTCAATGAATAATACTTAGCTTGGCCCTATGGGTCGAAGGGTTTGGGATTTATAGGTGGGTCTCTACCCATAGCAAAAAGATCATGATAAGCTTGAGTAGTTATATTGAAAAGGGTTTTACCCTTAGCTATTTTTACTACTTTAACCTTAGGGTCATAGAATTTTACTATAGCAGATATCAATTTTGGATATGGATGTACCGAATCATAGATATAGAAATGATAAAAGAGAGCATACAACACAAGTACCTTGGAGTGAAATTGGCAACCCTTCAAAGAAATTATAATCAATTTCCTCCTGAGCTTATCTCTCATTCTCCATGTCATTTTTGTATCTGCTACTACTTCTGCCTCATCAACATAGCATGAAAATTCACCGCTTTCCTACTGGGTAGCTTGCTTTGTAACTTTTGGTGCCATTTTTGAGGAAATTTTTGAAAACTACTCTTTTGGTCATTCTGCAAATTCATCTCAATTAGCTATTAGCACTCTTGAGGACTTAGCACCATTTGTGAAATGAACAATAGTCAAATTCTAGGCTTTAAATATTTTACATGCATGCTCCCCACCATTAATGCGGTAGATGAGCCACTACTTCGATGCATGCTTCAAAATTCAAATTGGCAAAAAAATAGTGCAACTTGTGAATGATGCCTCATTCGTTGATTGGTCATGGCATAGAACATGTCATGGCTCACAACCAACCTTTATTTTATTCTTTTGGCATGGTGCAGAACACATAGCGAGATAGCGCACAACATTAGATTTGACTCTTTACCTCTGGCTGGGAACATGTTATGAGTCGCTGCCCTATTTTTCTCTTTTTCTCTGTATAGAAAAGCTAAAAGAAAGAAAATATAATACAAGTATGTACATATATTACATGAAAAGGAATTTTTTACTCAAAGTACAACTTCAGATGATATCCATTAACCGGGATTGGTTGTAGATTTCCTTCTTGATCTTGAAGTTGGAAAGCATTGTTCTCCTTGACCTCAACTATCTTGAATGGACCATCCTAGAAAGAATCAAAATTTTGGTGATTGCCTGGTTTGGATCTTTCTACATTCCATCTTAGGACTGAATCACCAACCTTGAATCTTTTGAATCTGGCTTTCTTATCAAACCATTCTTTGGTGTCAATGGAGTGCTTTTGAAAACTTTCATATGCTTTAGTCCTCTATTCTTCCAACTGTAGGAGATGCATCAATCTGGCCTCTACTAGGTTCTGATCTGATTCATCATCTTGACTGGCCAATATTAGAGTTGGTATCTCCAGATGAGTAGGTAGAATAGCTTCTTTCCCATACACCAATGCATAAGGAGTTGTTTTGATTGATTTCTTGATAGTAATCCTATCTGCCCACAAGGCCTGTTCTAGGAGAAGGTGCCAGCTTCTTTTGTTATCTTTCAGTGCTCTTTTCAGGATTCTGAGTAGATTTTTGTTAGTGGATTCTGCTAACCCATTCCCTTGAGGGTAATAGTTAGAAGAATTCTTTAAGCATATGCCATATTGACTTGCAAATTCTATGTACCTTGCACCTATGAAAGATGGACCATTATCACTTACCAGGGCTTCAGGGAGACCAAACCTTGTGATCAAGCTTTCAACAAATTTGATCACTACATCTTGATCTGATCTTTGGGTTGGAATTGCCTCTACCCATATGGTAAAGTAATCTGTAGTAGTCAAGATATATTTATGACCTATTGAAGAGTTAGGATTTATGACTCTAATGAAATCTAATCCCCATTGCTGGAAAGGTTCTTCTACTTGGATAGGCTTAAGGGGGAATGAAGCATTTCTATTCCTCCCTACATATCTTTGGCACTTATCACATGCTCTTGTTGCTTTGAAAGTGTCAACAAAGATAGTAGGCTAGTAATAACCTACCCTTATAATTTTCATAGTAGTAACTCTTCCTGAAGAATGTCCCCTTGATAATCCTTCATGAAATTCTTCAATGACCTTCTATTTTTTATTATCTTTCAAACATTTTAGAAGAACTCCATCAAGGTTTCTTTTATAAATTCCCTCAGGTAAAAGGATATATTTCAAAGCTTGAAGTCTATACCTCCTTCTTTGTGAAGCATTAAGCTCTAGAGGGCACACTCCTATTTGGAAGTAGCTTGTCAACTGATCAATCCAATCTGACTCTTCTAAAGAACTATCCCCACTCTATCTAGATCTTGATGGCTGACAAGCTAATATCTGGTCTGAGACTACTTTTGCTATCATTCCCTGACATAATGCTCTACCTCTGACTAACTTTGTAGGATGGATTTCTACATCATACTCTTGAATCTTGGTAATCCAACCAGCTCTCTTGTCACCCAACTCTCCTTGTAAGATGAAACTTCTGACATCTGGATGTACCACATAAACAAGAGTTTTACTTTGAGCCAAGTATTGTCTAAACTTCTTCAATGATTTCATAACTGCAAACACTTGTCTCTCAATAAAGTTATATTTAGTCTGGTACTCATGAAGAGTCTGGCTCCAAAAAAATATGGGGTGTTCTTCTCCATCTTCATTCTTCTATGTTAGCACTATTGCATAACTCTCCTCAGCTCCATAGGCATACAAAATGAAATCCTTGCTAAAATCAGGGTTTACTAGTACTGGGGTAGTAGCAATGGCTTGCTTGATTGCCTCAAAATATTGCTTCCTTGTCTCAGTCCACTTGAACTCCATATTCTTTTTTAGCAATTCTGAAATAGGTTTAACAATTTGAGCAAAGTCTGAAATGAACTTCCTCACAAAATTGATTTATCCAAAGAATGATTGCAAAGCCTTCTTATTCATAGGGAGAGGAAGAGCCAGTATTGATTTTACTCTATCAGGATCAATTGACATCCCTTCTTTAGAGACTACATGCCCTAACAATTTGCCCTCATGGACTGCAAAAAATGACTTCTTTGGATTTAGGGAGATGCCAAACTCTCTGCATTTCTGAAACACTTGCTCCAAGTGTTCCAAGTGAGCTTGTTTTTTATGGGAAAACATAGTCATATCATCAAGGTAGATGAGAATGACCTTATTGATCAACTCCCCAAAAGCATAGTCCATGGCTCTCTGAAAGGTGGCCCCTGCATTAGATAAACCAAAAGGTATTCTCTAATAAGAAAAGGTGCCCCACTTAGTAGTAAAGGTTATCTTGAACTGATCCTCATCCTTCACCCAAATCTAGTTGTACCCTAAGAAACCATCTAACAGGGAAAACCTCTCAGCCCCTACAATAATCTATAGAATCTGATCAATCTGAGGAAGAGGATAGTGATCCTTCAATGATGCTTTGTTTAGGTTCCTAAAATCAACACATAAACGGATATCTCCATTCTTCTTCCTGATAGGGACCAAGTTAGCAACCCATGTAGAATGTTTGATAGGGTAGATAATATTTGCTTTCAATAGTTTAAGCAATTCTTGTCTCATTATGGATTCAATCTTAGGATTCATAGGTCTCTACTTCTGCTTGAAAGGCTTTGCATCATCTTCCAACTCTATAGTGTGTTGAATGATCTTTTTATCATATACCTTAAGATCTTCATATGACCAGGCTATAATATCTCGATATTTGAGGCATATGGCCTTAATTTCCTCCACTTATTTTGGAGAACAATGAATGTCAATCTTGAGTTTCTTATCCTTTTCTACTTCAATCTCTTTGTAGATCTCATCATTGATTTCCATGGCTCTTGATTTCCTCCCATATTCATTATCAAAGAGGCTTTCTAGTGTAATCAAACCCTTAGGGATATGATTATTCTTCAATTGTATAACATCTTGTTGATCCATTTCTTGAGGGAGATCTTCTTGCACACTAGATAAGCAAGCTTCTCTTACTAGAAAGTCAATAATCTGATCATCACTCTTGAAAACCTGCCAAAAAATCTATCTATCTGGTATTGTAGGCCTGAAGACTAATTTAACTCTTTTGTCCTTTGATGATCCAAGATCTGAAGAAGGGCTAAAATTAGAACCCTTAATGGCTAAAGCATCAACCAACATATTCTATTTTCTAGGAATAGAGTGGATGTTTAAAGCATCAAAATATTCCATCAAATCCCATACTCTATTCCTGTATGATTTTAAGTAATGGTGCTTGTTGCTGCATTTCTCTATGACTTGATTAACTACTAGCTCTGAGTCACCATATATATCTAATATTTTAATTTCCATACTCTCTACTTGCATTAATCCTAAACATAGAGCCTCATATTCTACAACATTGTTAGTGCAAGACCATGTCAATCTATAAGCAAAACTTTTCATACCTTCTGAAGGAGATTTCAAAGTTACACCAACACCAACCCCATTTTTGCATCTTGCTCCATCAAAATGCATTATCCAAATTTTTGACTCTCTTAGTGATTGATTAGATATGGCAAGGGTATTTTTCTCTATTTTAGAAGAAATGTTGTAAGTGCCCATACCTATCCCAAAAAGGTTGTAATCCTCTCTGAATGGCAACTCATCTTCCACTTCTAACTCTTCAAAGCTCTCTACCAATTCAATTTCATCTAGATCTGAGAGGTTACACATGTCTTCTTCTATTTTTTCAATGTGATAGGACACAGGATTTTTAGGTGTTATCCTTATTCTCTTGCTTTGTATGGAATCATCATGCTAGAGTAATCCAAATACATATAACCTCCTAGCTTGGCAGTGAACTCTCTGGAAAGACATAGACCAAAGTAAGGCTCTAGGTCTACCACTACAATTTCTTGTACAATAGTTACCTCTGGGGCTCTATGTAGTCTCATTAACACATCCTTAACCACTCCAATGGTCTTAACTGGTGTACCATCCAACTACAGAACTCCTGGATAGGAATGAGTATATTCCATACCCATTTCATCATAGACTGCTTTGGGCATGACTATGGTTGAAGCCCTTGAATCAATCATACAGTTGTGGACTATCCAACCTTCCATTCTCAAAGAGATATAAAAGGGAGGAGGTTTGTTCTTTAAGGTTGTAGGAGTCATCTTCTCCTTGCCAGAAGGTATGCTAAAAATTGTGGTAGTCTATTTTTCTTGAGAATTCTTACTTAAAGAAGCCTTGAGTAGATCAATCTGACTAAGGATGAAGAGAGTGTCATAGAGACTTTCTCTAGAGGGGGTCCTCTTCATCTCTTCCACAATATTAAACTCTAACTTTTCCAAGTGGATCTTCTCATACTTCTTCTCTGGTTCACCATACTTCCTCTTGTATTGTTGTGTAGCTTCAATCCTCTATCTCTTAGTAATGGAAGGAAATCTCAGCTTTTCTTGTGCTTCATATTTGGAACTTATTTGTTCTTTATTTTCCTTCTCATACTACTTTGGAGCACTCATCCCCTTTTCTTGGCTTCTAGGGATTGCATCCCTCTTTTTAGTTGCTTGTGGAATAGGGAATTTATCATTATTTTACAAAGGAGATTCTCTTTTCTTTTGAGAGGGGACTTGAAATTGACCCATCTTCTATGGATCAACCTGCAATATCTTCTTTCTAGACCTGGTCATGATAGAAACTATTTCTTCTTCACAGAGATCTTGTCCAACCATAATTTGTTTTGGCTACCATATCATGTTGACTCTTCCTTTTTATTCCTCTCAACTTTCTCCATGGCCTATTGCACATGGTGTTGGTACATGACATAGGTATCTGAATCATGAGGATCATTATAAATAAGATACCAAATATTTACTAGACTGGTCTTAGGGGTAAATTCTTGATCTTCTTGATTTGTGTTAACCTTGGGCCCTACATTATTGCTGGTGCTAGGTTTCTGATCTCTATTAATGTATGGGAATATTCTCTACTGAGACCTTTCCATATCTCTCTTTTCCATTGCATTCACCTTGTTATTGATTGTTTTCAAGGTATTTTGAATATCAAGCAATAGGGTGGATTCTTGGGGAATTTGAGATGGGAGTGGTGGAAAAGGATTTGAAGTAGATGTTGTTTTGGGAGCAGGAATTGGGGCCACTTGGGGAAGTGGTGATGACAAGGAAGGTGGGTCCATATATGAAGATGTAGCTACCTTAGCTTGAAACTGAGGGATCTCAGAGCAATATGGCATGACTATCTTTGGAGGTAGCCTTCCTACATTGATTAGGATATTTTTTGCTTGTACAACAATATTGTATACTTGAGGAAAGGTAGATACTCTTGACTATTGAGTTTGTAGTCCAAGGTCTGACCCAAGGGCTCTGATGTAATACATGAAAGCAAGGGGGGAAGCTGGTCTAGCTTCAGGAGGTATCCTTTTCCATGTTCTGCTAAACCTCAGGTTAAAATCAGAGACTAACTCTTGTTGATGTTTCTGCATAGATGTGAATTGGTTTAGGAGGGAGAAGGGATCAATAGATTCATTGAATTCTTCCACAAAAGGACCGGCTAATGCAGCCCATGAAGTGATGGTGTTGTCTTCAAGGGTTCTAAACCAATGCAAAATTTTTCCTCTAAAGGATAGGGCAAGAAGCCTGATGATAACATCCTCATTTCTAACATTGTGGATGGTTGCTAAGTTTAGTATATCCTGACAATGCTCATAAGTAGTTTTACCCATACCATCATACGTAGGTATAGCTTTGGATATAGCTTGGGGAATATCATGCATGAGGGTAAGTCCTAAAGGACCAATGGTATCCCAATTAGGGTATTTCTATGGAGCTTGATTTGGGTTTACATTTTGCTGTCCAACCATGTTTACTAGGGTTTTTAATGGAGTTTGACTTGGGGAGAAATGATTTCTTGGTGGTATTTGAATCTCTCCAATGGGTGAATCTAGGGATAAGCTTCTTGTATGCCTAGATCTTCTTGATGGTAGCTCAAAGAATGAAAAAGGTTCTTGACTATTCCTAGAAGAAGACCTGGTAAACATGAAAGAATGAGCTACTAAAAGGGCTTTCTAGGTTCTTGATCTCAGGGAGTCACCAAGTGAATTTGCTTCCACCGCTTGGTGAGGTCAAGACAACTCACTAAATCTTGATTCCTCTAAGAAAATGAAAAATGATAACTAGTGGGTGAATGAACGTTCTATAAATAGGGTCCCATCGAGGCGTGCCAAAAATTGTTGGCATCTGAATTGACATCAATGTGAATTCAAGTTGTGACTATCATTGTAGCACCCTAAAATTGGTGCAGTTAAACCTTAGTAAAAAGATAAAAATTTGAATTTTAACCCAAACCACCCGTTAACCACCCGTTACCCACTTTCCTCATTTTTCGTGCCATTTTTAGGATTTGTTTTGACCGTTGGACGATATCGTCGATGATCAGATGAAATCGTCCCAGATCTGACGAATTCGTCTGGCACAGAACGTCCAGACGATTTCGTCCCAAAACCAAATTTTCATAATTAGCTTCTGTTTCAACAACTTCTCTAACTTGGGCAGAAAGCGTGTCTGCGCAGTTAGAGTCTCCCCCATTGGAGATCTCCCAAATTGGGATGATTTCCAACCTCCTAACCTCTCCCTAATCCTATATAAACTGGGATTTTCTCAGTTTATCCCCCTGAACCCCCTAGCTGATGGATTTCCCTACAGATTTAGTTCCTTATACATTAGAGCATCCTCGCACCATCGTTTGCATTCTGTATTTCATGTTTTCTTGCAGGAATTTTACTATTTTTTAGTCGGAGCAAGCTCGGATCATCGCAGGCGATTCCAGACGATTTCGGACGATCCTGTCGAGGAGCGCAGACGATCTCGTACGATTGGAGGTGATCCTGACTGTAGTCCATATTGGGGGCAATCAGAGCCCAGAGTTTGCATTTCCTTATTGTTTTTCTGCATTTCTTTGTGCATTATCTTAGTTTATTATATTTATGCATCCTGGAGTTCACCTCATTTAGCATAGATATATGATAAAGTCAAAATAAATTGTCAAATTGATGCATTTCCTTTTAATTGCTATCTGGATCTATCATTTAGGCAAATTCATTGTTATTTCTATCATTTCCCCTTGCTTTTGCAGTTGCATTTTTGGTATTTTGTATCTATTTTTGTGATTGCAGGTTTTTGACGAATTCGTCAGATCGTCGATGATCTTGTCTGATCTCAGATGGCCGACTATGATCTGAGATGATTCTGTGCAATTTTAGATGATTACGTATGATTCGAGATGATTTGGACTTCTACAAACCTCAGAATCTTCATTCAGACATCCGGAATCAGGTATATTCTATCCTATTTAGCACATTCTCTGTGTTCAACATTTATTCATGTTTTTTGTATCCATAAAAATCAGCATCGGCATATAGATTAGCTTAGATTCATCTTGGCCAAACCTAGGAATTGAATGATTGAATATAAAATGAACACATCAAACCTATTATCAACCTAGGCGTGGAAACTGCCACTCAAAAGTTTCCTGGTGAACCCACCATCCATCAAAAATTCACCCTTATACCCCTCCCCCGAGAGGCGGGACCTTCAAAGGGCCTCTCAGTCCGAGGTATTGTCCCATCCTTCTCGCATCCCCCTTCGGGCGTGGATCCTATAGCCTGAAGGTAAGGATGCAAAAAATTTGGAGCGATACATTTTGGTGAACCCGACGTGAAAACTAAAAACCTTTTGAAAACAATCCAAAAAAAAAAAAATATAATAAAAACATAAATGCATTTAGAATCAAAGATTGCATATCATATTTAGATGGTAGATTATAATAAAAGATGAGTTGTCACCATTAATGTTGAGAATCAATTAGCAGCTATAGAGATTACTTCTGTACTTAGAGTACCTCAAACAAATAGGGTTCAACCTTTATGGGACGAACTTAATAGGAGATTGAATATCATTGAGTCTAGATCAACCGAACTTAGGCAAATCAAGAGGTTTGTCCTAGATAGAATCCTGGATCCTGATCAAGTGACCTTGTATCATGAGCTTCAGAGAGCTTGCCATAGGTGGTTAGCAGATAAAAGAGCCCTTGTGTCTTCTGAATTGTACACCTTTGAGGAATACCTCGATAATGCAGTTGTAGTACATAAATTTCTATCTCGTATAGAGGATCAAGAGGTCATTCTTACGGATAGAAAGAGATGGAATAGAGTTCCTAGAGCTGTGTTATATCGAGAGTATTGCCATGAGCTCTATTTTTACAAGACAGAGTCAGAAGTAGATAACATCACCATAGCACACTTTGTTAAGTTCCTGAAAAACCATTTCCAATTTGAAGAGGAGCATTTCATGACTCTTGATGAACTTGATCCTATCAATGACATCTATAAACTATTTATAGAAAACTAAGCCATTCTTTTATTATTATTATTTCTTGCATTTAGTGTGTTGTTTGTTGTCTTTATAATCATAAAAACAAAACAAAAAAATAAAAATAAAAATAAAAACAAAACAAAATCATAACAAAAATCAAAACATTTTCTTTTAAGTATTATAGTAGGTATATAATTAAAATATATACCTCCCAAATTTGTTGCAAATATATATATATATATATTTTGCTAAAATCTAAATTTAAACATAATGACTAGACTCGGGAATGGAAAACAGACTGAAGTAGAAGAAGATTGGTTAGGAAAAATAGTAAATAAACCAGATGTCCTTCCTGAAGACCCAATTCAGGAAGAAGGAACCCTAGACCAACAAGAAGAAGAGTTTGTTGACGCAAATGAACAAAGAGAAATTGTTAGAGAGGAAGGATCCTCATCTCCTAGAATATCTCTGGAGGGAGCTATTACTTTTGAGAACATGGAACATTTCTGGAAGTTCCTCAATACTAATATTGGCACTCTTAATAGAGCAGTCCATATGGACAAGGATCAAATTAGTGACACTCAAGCAACCCTAGAAGACATATATCACACACGCACTAATCCCTTGTCCTTCGTTGATCAAGAAAGTGATCAAGCTGGACCATCCAATTTGGATATGGCCGCTATAATCCAGAACATGCAACAACAACAGGTTACCCAACCATCTAGAGTGCCTGTTACCAAGCCTAGGGTTATTCCCACACAAAAGAAACCATCATTCACTGCTCTATTTTGCCAAGTTATTGATCAACATACCTCAAATCAACAAAAGCCTAAAACAAAACCAAATACCAATTTCCAACAATCTGGGTACAACATAATGCTACAACAAATCTTCTTCATAATACTCTTCCTACCAACCATTTGCATAACAACAATATAGCATCTAATCCTTATGTCACGCCATCCTACGCTCACAAATCCCATACTCATGTACCACCAAACCAATATGGTGGACAAACTGGTAATCTGGAAGCCATGGTGAAATAGTTAGTCTCCCGCATGGACCAGATAGATCCCTACCGTCCCTCGTACAATTATCGAGAGATGTGTAGTCAGCCTCTAGATCCTATAGTTGTAGCACAACCATATCCTAAACACTTTCCTATGCCTGTCCTACCTATATACAAAGGAACTGAAGATCCCATAGAGCATCTTCGTATGTTTAGGATAGCGTGTCATGATATATCACATGATGATTTGTTATTACTAAAAATGTTCCCAAAAAGTTTAGGAGGGATGGCATTAGAATGGTATTATCAACTACCCACTCATTCTTTGAGAAATTTCGAAGAAACCGTCGAGTCTTTTGTGCATCAATTTAGTGCCTACATTGAAAGGCATGTAACCATTAAATATTTGTACAACCTAAAACAAGACAAAGATGAATGTTTTGCTGATTTCCTAGCTCGATGGAGACAGTTGATAGGAAAATTGCACTTTGTGTTACCTTATCGGGAAATGTTGGATATCTTTATCAATAATTTACAAGAACAACTATCCTATGAGTTATCAATTGCTACCTTGACCACCTTCGATCAAGCTATAGATTTAGCTCGAAGAGTGGAAGATGCTCTTGTTAGGAGAGGTCAACTTAAAAAGAAAGATGATGAGAAAACATCCAGAAATCAATATAAAAATAAACAAGTTGTGGGCGATGGAGTCATTGATAGTAGAAATATCGCTACTGTTAATGTTGCAAAAACAATAGAGAAATTTATACTAAAACCTCCTGATAAACCACCCCAAGAATTTACTAGGTTAAATCAACCTTTATCAACCATTCTCCCGCAATTACTAGCACGAGGATTGATCCAATTACCAAATATCCGGGAACCTGATCCAACTATACCCGGATACAGAGCTGATTTACACTTGTGATTTCCATAGAGGACCTGGACACGCTACCAACTCTTGTAAAATATTAAAACATAAAATACAAGATTTAATTGATAACAATGAGATGGAGGTGCAAGCCTTTCAACCTAAACAAAATCCTCCTAATAATGCTCAAAAGAACATCCCCCAAAATCAGAATCAGAATGCCAATCAATCATTGGACATATTTCAACATCCTTTACCAAAGCATGGTAAAGAGGTGGCTAATCAAATTGAGCATCATAATGTTCCCCCTCCTACCCGATATGTAGGAACTATTAGTGGACATTTACCTGTTCATGATCCGCAAATATTTGACACAACTTTATCCATGGTTACGGCCAGACCTCTACATAATATTCGGACACTTGATCTTAGTGATACCGAATATGAGACTAAAAGTGACATGGAAATCACCTCAAATCAATCGAATAGTTCTGAAGATGAATCAGATCCTATTCAACCTATCACAAGTTCTATGGTTCCAGAAGAACCATTTCCAAGAAGAGTCACTACTCGACCATCGTCTCACCAATTACTTTCTAATGAACAAGCCATAAACGCTAGACCAAGACCCATTCATCATCCACAAAATAATATTGTAGGTACCATCGGAGTTGTTACTCGACAACAGGCTCAAAATTCTCAACAAGATCAAACTCAGAATGATGGATCAGCTCCATTTGTTTTGAAAAATCCCAATAAAGGGAATCATGCGCCTAATGTTCAACCTAAACCTCCTTATAATATTAATGAACAATTATCAAATACTATAGCTAGAATTTCCCTTTTGGACCTTTTAAGATCTTCTCCTACCCATAGGGATGAATTAATGCTCACATTAAGCCAAATGATGGTACCACAAAATATTCAACCTAACGCCATGTCCAATACTATCATAACTCGAGAAGTCGATTGTATTGACTTTCGGGATAGAGATATACCACAACATAGTTTACATAAGGATAACCCCTTATATATTACTACCCTAATTGGAGATGTAGCAGTTAAACGAGTCTTGATTGATAATGGTTCATCTTTAAACATATGCACTTTTGACTTCTACCAAATATTTGGGTTTAGAAGTGACGAAATGAAAAGAACTGATATGATTATAAAAGCATTCAATGACGAAACACAAGAAACATGTGGAGTTATTACTATTCCATTGCAAGTTGGTCCTAGAACCTTAGACACGACCGTGTTTATTGTACATTGCCCTGCATCGTACAATATACTTTTGGGTCACCCTTGGATCAACGCGATGTGAGTTGTTCCCTCAACTTTACATCAGTGTGTTAAATTCAAATTTAAAAATCAGTTGGTTACCATTCATGGTGATCCTAGACCCTTTGATATGTGTGCTTTGGCAGAACCTGTTGGAGTTCAATTTTGCCCTGCTCTGTCATCCACACATCCTAATTCTAATCATCCACCTAAACGTGTGAAACACACACTCATAACATCATCTACTTTTCCCCCACCAACCACACCTCTACATATAGTTCAACCATCTTCCGAACAAACCACATTAGGACCTCAAAAAGATCCTAAACCCACAACCAATGCTTCTTGTTTTACTCCTATAACTTCCATACCTTTAGACCCATCCATCGACATCCCTACAACGTCTACGCCTATCAAAGGCATGTTTTCCGCATCCAAAAACATAGGAAATGATCCTTCTACCTCTTACGCTCTTATTGACGAGCTCTTACCCGATTTATCTAAAATTCTTGTATCAGAAAAAACAAACGTTGCTATGCAAGATTCCCATATTTTAAATAAATTGCCACCCTCTCCTCGTACCTTGGGCCTCCCACAGCCTATGGGAAGTATCTACCAAGTCGGGAGTTGTGCTTTTATTTATAAGGGATATGACTAGGGAAGAATACCTAGAAACATCAAGACTCATTATGATGGGTATGCTCGATGTTATTTTGCTAATGAGTATGTTAAAGCTAAACCTATAATGCTTAGATTGGGCTATAAAGGGAAAGGTTTGGGACCTTCCCAGAATGGTATGAAAGAACCTTTTGAGGTAGAACCATGGCCTGCCCGATGTGGTGTGGGCCTATTTCCTAGTAAAGGTCAGCCCTTCCCATTTGAGGATGATGACCATCTCATATGTTACCAAGATTATTTGGATAAACGCGATGCTTTGCGTTTAAGGGATAATCCATTTACATGCAATATGCTATCCATAGCTTACCCTGAGATGATTGTTGAATCCGACGATGAGTTGGAGGGGGATATCTTCCATGATGTCTCCATTGAGGAATTGTTACATAACGGATTTTATTTCGATGGCTCTATACCTAGTATAGCCCGGCTTGAGGCCACGACTCCTCAAGACGAATTATCCAAGCTAACCTTGGAAGAATTACAAGAATTAGGCGTTTCACCCGCCCCATCTAATTTTGAGAGAGATCTACATATGGAAGTTGAAAACGTTATAAAAATTAACATTGGAACCGAAGATAACCCTCACATCATCAACATTGGATCAAAATTGAGTCAAGAAAAACAAGATAAATACATTGCATTCCTTAAAGAATATGAAGACGTTTTTTCTTGGACATATGAAGATATGCCAGGATTAGACCCTTCTGTAGTTATGCATCACCTAGTAGTCCATCCGGATGCTAAACCTATTAAACAAAAACTTAGAAAAATGCATCCTAAAGTGGCCTTACTAGTCAAAGGAGAATTAGAAAAACTCTTGAAGGTTATTTTTATACAAGCCATTGATTATGCTTGAATGGATCTCAAATGTAGTTCCAGTAACTAAGAAAGAAGCTACCAAAGTTAGGGTTTGCACAGACTTTAGAGATATTAATGTTGCATGCCCTAAAGATGATTTTCCTCTTCCCAACATGGATCAGATCATTGATTTTACTATTGGGAGTGGAATGATATCCCTAATGGATGGATTCTCTGGTTATAATCAGATCAGGATAGCTCCTGAAGATCGGGCTAAAACAACCTTTATTACCCCTTGGGGAACCTTTTGTTGGAAAGTGATGCCATTCGGTTTAAAGAATGCAGGTGCAACATATCAATGAGCCATGACTTATATCTTTCATGATATGATGCATGATATTCTACATGATTATGTAGATGATATTATAGCTCGTTCCATCAAATAAGATGATCATTTAGATGACTTGAGAAAAGTATTTGATCGGTTAAGGGAATATCTTATCCGACTAAATCCAGCCAAATGTATATTCGGAGTTAAGTCCGATAAATTATTGGGGGTTATCGTTTCTTTATGTGGCATTGAAATTGACCCTCTCAAGATCACGGCTATCACTGATATGCCTGCACCCACAAATATATCTGAATTACAAAGTTTACAAGGTAAGCTTCAAGCTATTCGTCGCTTCATCGATAAGTTGGCGGACAAAACTAGACCCTTTCTTAAGCTTCTTAAGAAATATGTCTCTTTTCATTGGGACGAAAAATGCCAGGAAGCATTTGAACTCCTTAAGCAATATCTCCTTAAACCACCTATGTTTTCCCCACCTAGATCTAATCGTTCATTTATCTTGTACATCCAATTATATCCTGCTTTGTGGGCCTATCGAACTAGCGTTCGCACCCCCATCGGTACTTCACCTTTTGTTTTGGTCTATGGCACTGAAGCTATTTTTCCCTTTGAATTAGAAGTTCCTTCTTTGGCTCTACTACTTCAAGATACTAAAGTAGGAGATGAATATTGTGTTGGCATATTTAGTCAGTTGGAACTCCTAGATGAAAAGTGCATCAATGCTTTGGAGCATCTTCGTGCCTACCAAAACAAGCTTAAGAGAGCATACCTCAAGAAATTTCATCATCGATCCTTTGAGATCGGCGACCTTGTCTTAAAAGAAAATCAAAAAAATACTAATGCAACTAAAGACCTTAAAGGTAAATTTGAGCCCAATTGGCTTGGACCATATGTCATCACTGCTAAATTTGGATCGGGAGCATACCGATTAGCTACCTTAGATGGTAAAGATCTTAAAGAACCTATGAACATTATGCATCTTAAGCGTTATTATGCATAACATTGGGTCATTTCATCATTTGTATATATTGTATTTTGCATATTGTTTCCTTTTAGCCATTTATATAAAATTTTCAAAAACAGTAACAGTATTTATTTTTTTCAATTCATCACTCAAAATCAAAATATAAAAACATCAAAATCATCAAAATCTTCCAAAACATCTTTTATTTTCATACCTGTCAATTCTTGAAGTATTGAAGTTATATTTTCAATTATTTTGGATAAATTAGCATTTATTTGGAATCCCGCACTTTCACACTCACATGAATAAATATCTTGATTTTATTTGGTATGATTATTAATCTCTCTTATATCAAAGTCCACATTTGAATTAAATAAAGTTTTTGAGCATAGAGAACTGATCTTGTTATTTACTTGAACCAAGCATATCTTTTCACATTAAAATGATTTCATTGCAAATTCAATATGATGCTACATAGTAGAAGTGGTTTCTTGAGCAAAAAGTTTCCCCTGCTATCCTATCATGCACATGGTCTAGAATCTTTGAGAATTGACAAAAGGACAAGCTCACCCCTACCCAGAATAAAAATCCCTTGCTCTATAGCCAATCCGAGCAAGTATCCCTAGTATAGGAAGAAAAAAAGAAAATTCAAAGAAAATGAGAAAAAGAAAAATATTATTTTGTACCATCGCAGCAATATTTCAGCATTATCTCAGTTCCAAGCAAAAATACAAAAAAAAAAAGAGAGAAAAAGAAAAAGCAAAAGCAAAAGCAATAAAATCCCTTTCCCTACCCCTTGAAAAGAAAAGAAGGGTGAATGAGCTTGAATCCTTGGAATTCTCAATTATTCAAAAACTGTGAGGTAAGCCCCATAACAGGTGGTTTGTGCCCAACCCACTTGGCCTTGGGTAATTCCTAGCGTGGTGATATGTCTGTCACATTAGCGACCTTATTTTGTATAGACCTATGTCTGCTTATGGATTAGCTAGCTCTTGATAACCCGACTTACATAGTAGTCTGGTACGGTTACATGCATATAAATCATGGTCAAGGAACACTCATTTGGTTAAGTCAAATTACTTGTATCAAATTTTCTTGCTCAAAATTGGTGAATGAACAATACAATTGCACACACATTTGTATTTGAGAGATTCTGTATCATTATGATAAAGCAAGATCGGTAATGAACTCACATTTGCACATGAGGGTTCCGTATAAATCTATATTTGTCTTTGAGATAATGTAAAATATTTCTGCAACTCTTTTTGGAATAATTTTATCTTCTTATTTCAGAACATCTATTTTGTATAAAAACAATTACATACATTGTTTTCAAAAATCACAAAATGCTTTCAAACAACATATGACACAAATATAATCAATAAAGTCATGTTCATATTATTATTTTTCTGTTTATCAAAAGTCAAAAATCAATCATGCAATAAAACTAAAATATCAATTTCTTCTTTGGATTTCGCGATGATGGTATAAGTCTATACCTATAATTCTATGCCTAGCGCAAACCATTGTTCTAATTTTATTTCCCATTTATTTAAAAAAAATTCATAAAAACATATGACTTACATCATTATGTTACACAATTGAGCTTTAAAACGAACGAACACTTATTCTATTTTCATGTCATTATGTCAACATTCAATTTTGCAATGATGGTATAGTTCCTAGGGACTTATTCAAAAAATTTATCACACTTAGGAATTTATGCCTAGCAAAATCATATTTCTTTAATATGTCATGCATAATATTTCTTATGAAAATCTGAAAACAAACCATCACCATCATCACTTCCATCATCACAACACAAAGTCTTAAGACAGTCTCTTAAGCACTCTTTTACTTTTAACAATATTTCTATCCTGGGATTAGCTTGACGACCTAGTGAGTGGCAACTCCATGAAATGGTCTATACCAGCGACAATGTCCTTTTGAAATTATTGTTAGAAGTCCCTTTTATTTTTTCATCAAAACACACCACAAAAAAACCAATTTGTTTACATCAAATTATTTCATTTCCAATTTTATAGCATGGCATAACTATTTTCTTTCCAAATGACATAATTACATAAATAATCAATCACAAAATTCAAAATTAAAGCATCATACAACATATACACAAGTCATATCATCAAAAAGACAATCTATATATATCAATCAATTATGTACATCATCTGGATTGGTATGCCACAATCAATACCCTGGCATACTCCATCCCATCAAAAAGTAGTAATAATACAATCATTATTATTACTACGTCTCAACTATTTTGTCTGCAGAGCTCTAGAACAATAAAAATGAACTGTAAAAATGAATTAGGGTTTTACCCTATTTTTCTTAATTTTATTTAAAAACAACTTTTTTTTTAGTTTTGCTTTTTCGCGCTTTTACCTCAAACGTTCGATTTGGGTAAAAACACGGAGGGGGCACCATAGTAAGCAGTCGTACGATTTGACCTAGAATCATCGTCTAGAAAATTGAGTAAATTTTTGCTTTCTCGTAAAATGGGAAAAACTCGTCTTTAACGCATTTTCTTCGAAAAATTCGCTAAAGAGGGGGCAAAATGTAGCACCCCAAAATTGGCATAGTTAAACCTTAGTAAAAATATAAAAATTTGAATTTTAACCCCAAACCGCCCGTTAACCGCCCGTTACCCGCTTTCCTCATTTTTTGTGCCATTTTTAGGATTTGTTTTGACCGTTGGACGATATCGTCGATGATCAGACGAAATCATCCTAGATCTGACGAATTCGTCTGGAACAGAACGTCCAGACGATTTTGTCCCAAAATTGAATTTTCATAATTAGCTTCTGTTTCAATAGCTTCTCTAACTTGGGCAGAAAGCGTGTCTATGCAGTTAGAGTCTCCCCCGTTGGAGATCTCCCAAATTGGGATGATCTCCAACCTCCTAACCTCTCCCTAATCCTATATAAATTGGGATTTTCTCAGTTTATCCCCCTGAACCCCCTAGATGATGGATTTCCCTGCAGATTTAGTTCCTTATACATTAGAGCATCCTTGCACCATCGTTTGCATTGCGTATTTCATGTTTTCTTGTAGGAATTTTACTATTTTTCAATCGGAGCAAGCTCGGATCGTCGCAGGTGATTCTAGATGATTTCGGATGATCCTGTCGAGGAGCATAGGCGATATCATACAATTGGAGGTGATCCTGACTATAGTCCGTATTGGGGGCAATCAAAGCCCATAGTTTGCATTTCCTTATTGTTTTTCTGCATTTCTTTGTGCATTATCGTAGTTTGTTATATTTATGCATCTTGGAGTTCACCTCATTTATCATAGATATATGATAAAGTCAAAATAAATTGTCAAATTGATGCATTTATTTTAATTGTTATCTAGATCTATCATTTAGGCAAATTCATTGTTATTTCTATCATTTCCCCTTGCTTTTGCAGTTGCATTTTTGGTATTTTGTATCTATTTTTGTGATTGCAGGTTTCTGACGAATTCGTTAGATCGTCGATGATCCTATCTAATCTCAGATGGTCGACTGTGATCTGAGACGATTTTGTGTAATTTCAGATGATTACGTATGATTTGAGATGATTTGGACTTCTACAAACCTCAGAATCTTCATTCAGACATCCAGAATCAAGCATATTTTGTCCTATTTAGCACATTCTCTATTTTCAGCATTTATTCATGTTTTTTGTATCCATAAAAATCAGCATCGGCATATAGATTAGCTTAGATTCATCTTGGCCAAACCTAGGAATTGAATGATTGAATATAAAATGAACACATCAAACCTATTATCAACCTAGGCATGGAAACTGCCACTCAAAAGTTTCTTGGTGAACCCACCATCCATAAAAAATTCACCCTTATACCCCTCCCTCGAGAGGCGGGACCTTCAAAGGGCCTCTCAATCCGAGGTATTGTCCCATCCTTCTCACATCCCCCTTCCGAGCGCGGATCCTATAGCCTGAAGGTAAGGATGCAAAAAATTTGGAGCGATACAATCATCTATAATTTTTTAAAGAAGGTGAGAACCCACTAATCACAACCCTAACCCCAATATTGGATGGATCAAAATTTATTTCAATCCAACCACTAGAGCAGGTTGATATACCTTATCAACTAATTAGATGTTGACTCATTTAAGCTCAGTTAAATGTGTAAATATGGGGATATAAAGAGGGAAATATTTAGATAATAATGATTCAATAGTGGATGGATAAAGCTAACAACATAGGCATCTATAGGGAACCTTTGAAAACTCAATTGTAGTAGACAAAAATTATGATTAATAGTATTCAAAAATCAGTAATATTTAATAGTAAAGCACATATTGTATACTTCAAGAATTATTTCAAACATCTAGGGCATCAATAATCTAAATTGCAGAATTAGATCAATACTCTAATTAACAGAAATAGAATCCTTTACAAGCATACATATTGGAAATGAAGCATTTAAATTTGCTATAATATAGCAATTCAATATCAATAAACTAACCATAACAATAGTAGTAGAAATGACTTCATAATTGATAACCAACAACAGAAAGAATACTTAATTCTAAGGAAAAATCCAAGTAATGCTCTTATTTATTTGCAAAAAGTGTACACAGTAGGGCAAGCAAACACTTTAGAGTCAATCCTTGAAAATGAGGGTTCAACCTCCATTTATAGTTGAGTGAAAGATTTGACAGAATAGGTGGTAGCCTCTTATTTGATTGAAGAAAGAATAAAGTTGTGTGATTCTTTGATCTTATACAACTTGACTTCTACAAGTCATTCTGCTCTCATGGCTTCCAATTATAGATCTAAAATTAAGGTCATCTCTTAATCTTGTTGTGGATGCCCTATTGTAGATCTGCAATTGAATTGGCTCATGGATATTGATTCTCTATCACTTTATTTTCATGATAACTTTAGCTTAGAAGTAAAATTGAATGATAATATTCTATTTTATGTTGCATTAATTCCCACTTTTATATGTGATTTGAGTTATTTTAGATTTAAGTCATTCATCTCCTATCAAACATCTGAGATTAAATCATTCAAAAGCTTGGAATTATCTCTTGTGGTCTACAATAATTTATGGTTTTCACTATTTATTCCTTAGTTGTGTAGAACCATACTGTGAGCTAATGTTTCAAGCTCTTATTCGAAATGTTTGACTAATTTTACCATGGCCTAGAACAAGGGAGTCTTTACTGTTAGATTTTATTTTAAAACCTTACTATGTACCATGTGATGTAGAACCATGCTATGAGCCGTTCTTTCAATTTTTATAATATTAGCTTTGGCAGTGTGGATTGTGATGTAGAATGATAGTTTTAAGTGCATGGCGTAGAACCACAAGTTGAAGTGAATGACATAGAATTGTGTCCTAGTCCACAATTTGGATCATCAAACCTGAGAGAATGACCAAGCTGATCATAGCATGGAACCATGCACTGAGATGCATGATATAGAATATGCACTAGATCATGTGGTATAGAACCATTTTTTGAACCATAATTTGAATTGTTGACTTGCCAAGTTTGACCAAGTTGACCATGGTATAGAACCATGCTCTAGGCCACGTGGTATAAAAATTTATCGCAAGTCGCTTCCTCCTTTTGTGCTCTGAGCCATTATTTTAAAACTATGAAATACCCATTTAACTGTGTTGACTTCAGTCTAGAGCATGTTGCACTATGTCGCTGTCATAGTTTGGAGCACCCTTTAGGACTTAGAAACAATTAGGAAAATTTTCTAAGTATGTGGTTGTTGCGGGCCAAACAAGGTGAATGGTTTCCTATTTTTGTCACATGCCCGTGCATTTAATTATCAACCCAGGGAGCTTCGTAAACTTGCGAAGAGTCGGAATTAGGTTACTACAATACCATTGGAGGTGAATCTGCTAATCCTACGTTTGGGGGTGTTCTTGAAATGGTTGTCAATCATTCCCGCACTCCTCAATAAATTACGTAAGAAGAACATAATTAAATCTATAGAAATAAATCATGTACACATTCCTGAAAATAAATCTACTGCAAATACTGGAACTAGCAAACTAATGAACGTTCTTATGAAAGCAATAAACTAATTAAAATAAATAAACAAAAAGGAAATGGGGAAGAAATACTGGCTTGGAGTGGGCCCAAGCTCCAGCAGCTTCTTCTCGATCGAACACGCGCTTTAGAACTTCTGGAACTGTAATATATTTATCAACGTATTACAATCTATCTTCTGTAATTCTAAATGGATCTTTATTAATTATTTCTATATATTCTCAGAACGATCTGCGTGTGTTTATATAACACACCCATAGAACTTTTGTTATAGAAGTGGTTACAACAGTCGATTCTTCCCAGACTAAATTAGAACAGTCTGGCGAATGCAATCGACGTACGGCATTCTGTTTTGATGGCGGCATGTTCATTTCGGTTCGTGCTTTGCCTGGCATCAGTAAGACATTTTGATACGTTGGTGCTATCTCCAATTTAGCTCTGCATGATGTAGAGCTAGAACTGCACCGACCACTTCGTCCACGTCGTTCAAATCTGGTCAACGGGCAAAGAATCAGTGGCACCTTCCTTATGAGGAAGGTACCTTGTTATCGCGGTGCCTTTTGGTTGTAGGGAGGCGCTTGCCTTCTATTAGCGCCTTTCGGTTGTGGGGAGGCGCTTGCCTTCTATTGGCGCCTTTCGACTGTGGGGAGGTGCTTGTCTTTGGTTGGCGCCTTTCGATTGCAGGGAGGCGCTTGTCTTCGGTTGGCGCCTTTCGATTGGGGAGGCGCTCGTATTCAGTTGATGCCTTCTGACTGCAGGGAGGCACTCATATTCGATTGGCGCCTTTAGAGGGAGGTGCTCGCATTTAGTTGGTGCCTTCCAACTAGGAGGCGCTCGTATTTGGTTTGGCGCCTTTCGATTGTAGGGAGGCGCTTGTTCCCTTGGCGCCTTCCAGTTGCAGGGAGGCGCCTATGTTCTCTACATTGACCCCCAATGAAATAAAGTGCCAGGTCCATCAAAAGACCTCGACCGTTCCAAATCTAACTAAATCAACTCGCAATTCCACAAAACATACTAAAAGCACACAAATTAGATAACACGCATAATTATATCAAATATCTATATAATCATTCATAAAAGTACGCAATCCTTATTATACAGCCGCATATTGATCAAAGAAATATGTACAAAATATGAGCATTTATGGTGCTCATCATCCCCCATGCCTAACATATGCCACGCCCTCGTGGCATCCAAGCTACAGGTAGCCCTCTGACTTTTCATCGTCGCCATCTCTTGGAGGATTCGGCTGCCCCTGCGGCCTGAGTCTATCTTTTCATGCCGGCATTTGAAGGTGTGGTTCGCCTTTGCCTATGGGAAACTATGGCTGTCAATTGTCCCCTTCTTGTTCTGGCCGCTAGGTGGTGGTCTAGCCAGCGTTGTTCCTGTCGATTGAAATGCAGCTTCGACAGCTTGCCAGAGGTCGACGTCTGGAGGTCTGACCACTGCCAGAGGGATATCCGAGTTATCCCCTCTGGAAGGCACTACTTGGGCCTTGTATAATCCTACCACTTTAGGGGTAAGCCCTGCATTCTCCTTTGCAATTGCAGTGGCCTCCAATTGTGGGCCATATACTCCCCACCGTTCCAAGTACCTCCTCATCATGGAAGGCCGCCCTCGGGATGAACCATAGATGTCCCAAAACTGGTTGTCTTCTGCCAGATTGACGTAGATGCCAGAATCTCCTTTTACCCTCGAGGATGCCTTCTTGGCCTCCTTGGCTGCTTTCATTTCGTTGCAGCTGCTCAAAATATTTTTGCCTTTCGATGAATAGCTGCATGTCCCATTCATCCTCCTCTGACTCGATGAAGGTCACTTTCGCCTTCTATCGAGCCGTCCTGGGCCTCTTTGCCTTGGCCTCTATAGAAAATGTGGTGGCTCGGACAGGGGTCTCTTCTTTCTCCTTTGGGGACTTCTCTTTACTCTGAAGGATCGGCTGTGCTGCTATCTCCGGGGGTGATCCTTCGTTCTCTTGTCTACCTGGTGTCGACCCCTCAGGCTCTTCTCCTTCTTCAGGCCTAGGGAGGTCCTCCTTATCCTCTGGTCTTATCTATTGTTGGAGACCTTCGTCCTGCTCTGTGTCACTCAGGACAATGACAGGGGGCATCGTAGGACTTCTTTCCTTTTCACCCCTAAAAATAGAGGAATCCTCCCCTGCCTCCAGGCTGCTCTGTCGGGCGTCCGATCGAATCTCCCTCGAAGAGAATACTCGTTCGACGGATGTGGGAGAGTTCGTCGGCACTTCTTCTGCCCAATCAGTCTGAGTGGACGCCTCCTGTCTTGTTGTTCCTCTATCTTAGAGTATTTGATTTTCCTCCTGCAACTTCGGACCAGCTGCTCGAGCTGAGCAATTCATCTATCTCTTTCCTCCAATTCCCTTTTATGCTTGGTTCTGGCAATCTTCCAGAATCTGCTGTGCCATCCAGCAATCGGTTTGCCATTCGAGCGCCTCCTCCAAGGCCGCATCGATCTGGTCGTTACTCCCAAAAGTTCCTTCATTTCGTGGGCTCCGGTTCGTTAATTCTCGGAGGGTTTGGGCGGCAACGTCTATCTCTGGGTCACTCTGTCCTTCCTCTATCGAGAGGAATCATCATAGATGTTTCCTCCTGGGGATTGGTTCGTCCTCACCACCAGCGAGTGGCGCTCCTTCCTCCTCATACTTGGGCACTGGGAATGCCCTCTGTCCTCTATGTCTTCGGGCATCGATGAGCTCTGCTCCTCCTAGAAAATAGGGCAACGCCAATTGCTCGATGTTTGTTATCTCCTCTACAGGGGATGCTTCGTCTTGCCCTAATTCGGCAACCGCATTGTGTTGCTCTATTTGGCCGCCATCTCCCTCTACGTCGTGGTTCTGTCCTTGTGCTTCTGCGTGGCGGACCAATGCCGATATCAGCCCATGGTGGGCTAAGGCGGACGGTGCCCCTTTTTGGTACCGAGCCGCTTCATCTTTCAGAGCATTCGCCAGGTAGAAAGGTATATTTAATTTCCTCCCATGCACTAGGTGATTGAGGAAGTGCACATGATTAATGTGCAGATGGGTATACTTCCCTGTGCATGTGAAGAATCGAGCAATCTGCTCGAACATCTTTCGCATATTCATGGGGAGACTATTTTTGAGTAACCCCTCCCTGTCTATCTGCACATTTCCTCCTGGCAGCAGTATTTCGGCGTATAGTTTTAACACTCCGCCCTTGTATGTACATTCCCCCGTGAGAGGCAATCCAGTCGCCTGTGAGATGAACTCAGGGGTGACTGGAATTTCCACCCCTCGTACTTGGGCCGCATCGCCCCTCAAAGAGGTGGCGAATTCTCTAGCTGCCTCCATGTCCTGGCCCTGACTGACCAGGGTGCAGTATTCAAGCCACCACTTGGCTTCGAATTGGGTCTTCTTCGCCCCTCCGATCCCATCGGTATCACTGGTTCATTCTTCTTGATCGCGTGGTTCTTGGACCTTCCTCCCATGGCGCCTTCTGCTACTATATATTTTTTGTCCTTCCTTCTTCGGGAAGGTGCCTTCTTATAGAAAATATGCCTAACCCTAGCAGTTATGGAAGACGCCCTATCATTGGCACGTGATTTCGATTATGGGGGATACGATCTCTATGACGGCGGTATCTTTTTCGGTACTACGTATTTATAAATAATTATATAAACAATTTGATTTAACATGCGCGTACGATTCGTCGTTCCGATCGTCGTGGTAGCCCTGATTTGTTGACTTGTGACACGAGGGAGGGGTATGGTCCTTTGATGTCGCTCATTCGTGCGATGCTTCGTTCCGCTCGAGGCATCTGGTAGATGTAAATGTTGCACATGGGAGGCATTCTTTGGTACCTTCCCCATGTGGATGGTGTCCTTGTAGCACCTTTCCGACGTTGTCGGTGCTCTTCTTCGAACGAATGCGCCTTTCGGTGCTACGAGGTGCCTCTGATTGGTGGGAGGGCTTTTCTGCATGCGTCTTCCCAATGTGGGAGGTGCCTCCTTCAGGTTCGTGCCTTCCGAATGTTGGAAGGCGTTCGTCTTGATGAATGTGCCTTCTGATGTTGGAAGGCGTATTGGGGATGAATGCGCCTTCTGATGTTGGAAGGCGTTGGATGAATGCCTTCTTGATGTTGGAAGCGGATTTTTTTTTTTTAGACTTGGTGCCTTCTCCACGGAAGGCGCCTACATATATATATATTTTTTTATAGAACTTCTGAATGGATGGAAGGCGTTGTCTTTCGATTTGGTGCCTTTCGGATGCAGTAAGGTGCCTTCTTCTGGATGGGCGCCTTTCGGGTGTAGTAAGGCACCTTCTTGTGGACTTGGCGCCTTCTTGGATGCAGTAAGGTGCCTTCTTATGGACTTGGTGCCTTATGGATGTAGTAAGGCGCCTTCTTCTGGACTTGGCACCTTTTGGATGTAGTAAGGTGCCTTCTTTGGACTTGGCGCCTTCTTAGATGGCGATTTGACTGGAAAAAGGGTGATCAAGCCTTCCCAGTTTTCATCTGCCAGATTCTACCTACGAGCCGGTGTCGAAATCTGAGCCGAATCAGGCCTGGTTTCCCGAGATACCTATCCCTCGTCTTTGTCGGGTCCTCCACCTACAAAAAGCAACCAAAAAGAAAGGAAAATAAAGGCGAGTTAGATGCGTTCCGTGCTGTTAGGCCCTGGATTAGGATGCCTGGAGCTTGCATGCGGGCGTCGTCCCTACAAAAACACACATTACAAAAAAACTATATTAACTAAAAAATTTGGGTGAGCACTTTCGTGCCCACCATTTCACCTGTGAGAGTTCGGTCCAGATCTAGCAAGATGGGGTCTCCCCCATGCCTACTCTGGATTCCACCTGTAACGTTTCGGACGTATTATAGGGGCGTAGTCGGTGGCCATTGATTGTGAACATGGTGTTGCTACCGTCAATTGTCTTAACGCGCACCGCCCCATTCCTAATGAGCTCTGCCACCTCATACGGCCCCATCCACCTCTGCATAAGTTTGCCCTTCCTTTCTTGGAATCGGGAATCGTACAACAGTACCCATTCCCCTACCTGGAACTTCTTCAGCTTGATGTGGTTATCATGCTACTTCTTTCTCTACTTCTATATAATCTTTGTCCTCTGCAAAGCATCCTATCGGATTTCATCCAGCTGATCTAGCTTGCGAATCCTCTATTTTTGAGCTTCGTCCAAGCTCAAATTTAATTCTAAAGCCATCCTCAGAGTTTTGATTTCGAACTCGATGGGCATCATCGCATTTTTCCATAGACCAGTTGGAAAGGTGTGCATCCTGTGGTGGATTTCCACGTGGTGTTGTATGCCCAAACTACCTCCGACAACCGTGTGGCCCAATATTTCTTGTGTTGCTGCACGGTTTTGGTCAGGATGTTTTCTATCTCCTTGTTTGTCACTTCTACTTGCCCGTTCACCTGCGGATGGTAGGGCATGGTTTTATTGTGCCGAACTCTATATTGCTCCATCGGCTCCTCAATCAATTTGGAGGTGAATTGGGGCCCTTGGTCTATTGTTATCTCTCGAGGAACCCCAAATCATGTGAAAATATGGGCAAATAAGAAATCGGTGACCGTTCTTTCCTTTGAGTCCCTTAATGCCTGCACTTCCACCCATTTGGTGACGTAATCCGTGCAGACCAGAATAAACCTCCTTCCCATCGAAGGTGGATTAAATGGTCCCACGAAGTCCATGCCCCATTTATCGAAAGGTTCTAGGTGTACCTAGGGCTGCAGGGGCATTTCATCTCGGTGGGTTGGTCTACCCATCCTCTGGCACTCGTCACACTTGTTGGTATACGCTGTCGCGTCCTTGAACAGAGTGGGCCAAAAATACCTAGCCTACAGGATTTTGTAGGCAGTTCGTTTCCCTACAAAGTGTCCTCCGCATGGCTCATCGTGACATGCCTTGAGCACTTCTGAAAACTCTTGTTCTGCTATGCATCTTCTTATAATTTGGTCCCATCCTATTTTAAATAGGAGACCATCCATCCAAAGGAATGATGCGCTCTTCTCTATGACCGCCTGCTTTTCTCGGTAGGAGAGAGCAGGTGAGGTCCTTTCGGTGGCCAAGTAATTGGCTATGTTGCATACCATGGAGTTTGTTCACTAATAGCGAATAGATGTTCATCCAAAAATTGATCTTCCATGCTTGATGATCTTGGTATCAATCTGGATAGAAAATCTGCCACGACGTTGTCCTTACCGGTTTATCGACTATAGTGATGTCGAATTCCTGCAATAGCAATAACCATCTGATAATTCTGCCACCAATGGCCGGCTTGCTCATCAGATACCTGATAGCCGCGTGGTCCGTATGGATGAAGACCTTGTATCCCATTATATAGTGGCAGAATTTGTTTATTGCATGGACAACTATGAGGAATTCTTTTTCTATCACTGTATAGTTGAGCTCTGCTCCCGCCAAGTTTTTACTGACATAATAGATGGCATAAAATTCTTCGTCGTCTTTCTGCCCGAGGATTGCTCCGATCGCACCGTTAGATGCATCGCAATAAATATGGAATGGTATGGCCCAATTCGGTCCTCTCAAGACCGGTGCAGATATCAATTTTTCTTTCAGCAATTGGAACGCTTCTTCGCAATCTCCCGTCCAATTGAACTCTACGTCCTTAGAAAGTAGGGTGTGCAGTGGTTTGGCAATCTTACTAAATTCGGCGATAAATCGTCGGTAGTACCCAGCTGATCCAAGGAAACTTCTTACCTCCTGCGTTCTGGGGCTAGGTAGGTCTCTGATGACCTCGATCTTCCTCTTGTCTACTTTTATTCCTTCCGTAGAGAGGTGGTGTCCCAACACGATGCCTTCCTGCATCATCATAAAACATTTTCATTACTTAGGGACAAATGATTTTCCTTGCTCCTGTCGAGCACTCTTTCCAGATTTGTCATTGCCTCCTCGAAGGTTTCTCCATAGGCGGTGAAGTCGTCCATGTATACTTCCACCCCGTCTCCTATCATATCAAGAGAATATGCTAAGCACCGCCCTTTGAAAGGTGGTCGGTGCGTTGCACAGTCCAAAAGGCAATACCTTATAGGCAAACGTTCCCCATGGACAGGTGAACGTTGTTTTATCTTGATCTTCTTCCCCTATCTGGATCTGGTTGTAACCACTGAAACCATCCAGAAAGGAGAAGTATTTTCTTTCTGAGAGTGTGTCCAAGACCTGATCGATGAACGGGAGCGGGAAGTGGTCTTTCTTAGTCACCTTGTTCAACGCTCGGTAGTCCATGCAGATCCGCCATTTCCCATTCTTTTTGGGGACCACCACTAATGGTGATACCCATTCACTATCAAAAATTGGATATATGAATTCGGCAGCCAGAAGTTTGTGCAGTTCTTCTCTGACAATGTCTTTCATTGTTGGGTTCATCCTTCTCTGTGGTTGTCGACTAGGAGTTGCCTGGTCATCTAAATAAATCCGATGGGTACATATTTTTGGGCTGATGCCGTGCATATCTGCGTAGTCCCATGCAAATGCTTGTTGGTGTTTTACCAGAAGCTCTTCCAATTTTTCTAGCTGTGTGGGCATCAACTTTGCTGTTGACGTTTAATATCCTCCCTGGCCCAACGTGTATTTGTCGGATGTGCTTGATCTTGGGCGCCAGTCAACGGCGATCCAGGTGTGGGGGTGGACGATTCTCCATGGAGAAACTCCATGATAGCACCATCCTCGTCCTCTTCTGCCACCTCCTCCAAGGTCATCATCGGTTGGATTATGGACAACTCCGTAGTTCCATGCTCGGTGATCCTGGGTTCTTCTATCGAGTCCATAGACTGAGTTGGCGGTGAAATGGTCAGCCTTTTGACGTTTTGCCCATTGGAGATGGTCATTAGCCCATCCCGATAGCTGATGTAAGCGTCAGTTGTTGCCAGCCATGGCCTCCCCAAAATGAGCGGGTAACCGCCCAACCTGGTCTTGGTTTGCAAAACTAAAAAATCGGTTGGATATTCCCATGCACTGACTATTACGATCACATCTTCCAGCATCCCTTTCGGTGACACGGTTGATCGATCGGCTAACTGCAGCATTGTCATGGTTGGCTTTAGGTTCATGAGCTGCGGACTCTGCATGGTCTCTTGAGGCATCACGTTGATGGCTGCCCCGAGGTCAACCAATGTGTTGGAGAGGGAATGTCCTCCAATTTTTATGGTCGACCTTGGGCTGCCTGGATCTGCATACTTCGGATGACGTGTTCCACCCATCATTAGATCTGCCGGTTTACCCATGACGTTGATAGTTTGGGTAGCTTTTCATCTCGGTCTCCTTAGACACATTTCTCTAATTGCCTTGGTGTAAATGGGGACATCTCGAATTGCTTGAAATAATGGGATTGTCATCGTGAGATTCTTCAAGCTCGACAAGATGTCAAATTTTGGCTGTGTTGTTTTTCTTTGTTCTTACGATCGGCTAGGAAATGGAGCCTCCGCTCTCTCAAGTGCTTTTCCCTCTTCTACCGGAGGTGTCTCCTCTATTTCTTCCTCTTCTTCTACCGGTGGAGGTGTCTCTACTATTTCTTCCTCCTCTTCTACCAGAGGCGGTGTCTCTACTCCTAGCTGCCTACATGATCTAAGCTGAATATTGTACATATGATACATCTCACCTTCTACATTGTATGTCGGCTGATTTACTCTGTTGTTCGGGTTTGCTGTGCGGTTGTCTTGGTAGCTACGCGGTCTCCTTCTTGGCAATCTTGGTAAGTTCTGTTGGATGTGAGCGGGCGCTGCACTCTGTGGAGTCGATTCCATGCATTGTGGCCTCTCCACTCTGCCCGGGATATGGATATGGCATCCATGGCTGCTGATTCGAAAATGTTCTTGGGGGTGCGTTAGTCCAGGGTGATGGTCCCCACCACCCCATATTAGGTGGTTGAGGGGGTCCTTGGTGCATGTATGACCGTCCCCCATATGATGGCATTTCGGTTGGTATATTCCCCATGGGGGCTATGGCCAACTCTTCCTATTGCCTATGAAGTAGGCCTCCGTGCTCTCGGCCGCTTCTAGTTCTTGGGCGGTTGTGGGCACAATCGAGTTTTATGATTCAGCCTACAAACTGTGCATACTACGACCTTGTTTTTTGGACATGCATTCTTTGCATGCCTTCCTCTACATTTTGGGCAGAAATAGGCTAATCGTCTGCGTCATTTTCTTGTTTCTTCTTTTCTAACAGCAGCGTATCCATCTGCAGTGCTAGAGATGAGAGCATTTCGCTCTTCAAATCCTCCAGCATGTTGCCTATTTCTATTTTGGTGACTAAAGAGTCGCCTTCATGGTCTTGGCGATGATTTTGCCTTGCCTTCTCGAGTAGTTCCGGCATAATTATCAGATGTCGTCCATAGCATGTTGATAGACATCACCTCCGAGAGATCATGTTGAGAGCCTCCGGTGACTCATTGGTAAGTCCCCTCAAGAAGATGCTTTTGAGGGACTTATCGGATACCTCGAGTGAGGGGACCGTTGAAGATTAAAGCTGAATCTCTCCCAATACTCCTCGAGAGACTCATCTTCTCTTTGTGTCATGCTCAGGACCTCCTCCCTGGAGTCTCTTGCTCTCCCAAAATCTTGATATTGCTCTAGAAAGAGCTTCTTCATCTGGTCCCAGGTGGTGATGTGTTTGTCTCCCAGACCGATGAACCATCGTAGAGCTGCATCGTCTAATGTAGAAGGAAATAATTTCAACTTCTGCGTGTTTGATTTGTAATCCACAGACCTGCACAAAACATCAAACTTGAATAAAAATAGGTCAGGGTCCTCAGTCGGGTGTCCTCTGAAGGACGAAAGGTGAGCAGGGGATATGTTTTTCATTTTGGTATCTCCTACTCCCTCCTCTATTGGGAAACTAAAGCCAGATGAGACTTCATCGTTATCTACCATTTTTTGGGAAATGTGGTTTCTAATGCAGCGTTTATGGCCTTTCGGTCGTTTAAAACTTTTTGAGTCAATGCTCTAAGGTTGTCTGGCGAGATCGTCTGATCCTCCATAGCCTTCCACAATAGGGCTTCCTCTAGAGGAGTCCTATTAAATAGGGGATTTATGATGATTCGTTCATCCCCTTGTTGATGGGATGAGGCGGCACTTTGCACAAAGTGCGGTTCCTCACTCCAATGGAATTTTGGTAGGTCGGGCGAGTCTAACTCAAATCCAAAATGCTTTGCTGACTCAGGTCCTAATGGATTAGTTCTTATAAAGCGACCGTCAGGTCCTCTTCTTCTCAAAGAACTCATACAAGGTCAGATGGAAGGTTTCAGGGTATTGTAAGTAATCTAATTAAGACGCTTCCCCGACAACGGTGCCAAAATGTTGCGGGCCAAACAAGGTGAATGGTTTCCTATTTTTGTCACATGCCCGTGCATTTAATTATCAACCCAGGGAGCTTCGTAAACTTGTGAAGAGTTGAAATTAGGTTACTACAATACCATTGGAGGTGAATCTGCTAATCCTAAATTGGGGGGTGTTCTTGAAATGGTTGTCAATCATTCTCGCACTCCTCAATAAATTACGTAAGAAGAACAAAATTAAATCTACAGAAATAAATCATGTACACATTCCTGAAAATAAATCTACTCAAATACTGGAACTAGCAAACTAATGAACGTTCTTATGAAAGCAATAAACTAATTAAAATAAATAAACAAAAAGGAAATGGGGAAGAAATACGGCTTGGAGTGGGCCCAGGCTCCAGCGACTTCTTCCCGATCGAACACGCGCTTAGAACTTCTGGAACTGTAATATATTTATCAACGTATTACAATCTATCTTCTGTAACTCTAAATGGATCTTTATTAATTATTTCTATATATTCTCAGAATGATCTGTGTGTTTATATAACACACCCTAGAACTTCTATTAGAAGTGGTTACAATGATCGATTCTTCCCAGACTAAATTAGAACAGTCTAGCGAATGCAATCGACGTCTGGCATTCTATTTTGATGGCGGCATGTTCATTTCGGTTCGTGCTTTGCTTGGCATCAGTAAGACGTTTTGATACATTGGTGCTATCTCCAATTTAGCTCTACATGATGCAGAGCTGGAACTACACTGATCGCTGCCATCCACGTCGTTCAAATCTGGTCAACGGGAAAAGAATCAGTGGTGCCTTCCTTATGAGGAAGGTACCTTGTTATTGCGGTGCCTTCTAGTTGTAGGGAGGTGCTTGCCTTCTATTAGCGCCTTCCTTCTATGGGGAGGCGCTTGCCTTCTATTGGCGCCTTTCGACTGTGGGGAGGCGCTTGTCTTTGGTTGGCACCTTTCGATTGGGGAGGCGCTTGCATTGGTTGGCCTTCGGGGAGGCACTGATTGGTTGGTGCCTTACGGAGCTACAGGGAGGCGCTGATTGGTTGGTGCCTTAGGGGAGGCGCTCGTATTCAGTTGGCGCCTTTCGACTGTAGGGAGGCGCTCGTCTTTGGTTTGGCGCCTTTCGATTGCAGGGAGGCGCTTGTTCCCTTGGCGCCTTTCGGTTGCAGGGAGGCGCCTATGTTCTCTACATTGACCCCCGATGAAATAAAGTGCCGGGTCCATCAAAAGACCTCGACCATTCCAAATCTAACTAAATCAACTGCAATTCCACAAAACATACTAAAAGCACACAAATTAGATAACACGCATAATTATATCAAATATCTATATAATCATTCATAAAAGTACGCAATCCTTATTATACAGTCGCATATTGATCAAAGAAATATGTACAAAATATGAGCATTTATGGTGCTCATCAGTGGTCTTTTTAGACCTACAGAATGGACCACTAAGCCTTCTAGGGAATATTTTAAGTAATATTTCATCATATATGATGTCATTGCAATTTGAAAGAAAGATCCTAAGGTGGTTTATGGGGTCGTCTTTTCCCTAATACATCTAAAATTTAGGAGTCTTAAAATTTTGAGGGAATGGGTGACTAGCTATAATAGGGTTAAGGCATTTATTATACAATTCTGCATAGAAGTACTTGTGGATAGAAGATGAACCTTGGATAGAGATTACCCATTGGACTAATTGATCTATCCATGAGTAAAGGTCCTGGAGTTCTATAGAGATATGTTTTTGAGGGACATGGATTATTTATTAATAAATTAACAATATTTGGTGACTGAAAAGAAGATAGGGCTAAGATACTGGGGCATATGATATAGGCATCATGCGACTTGCCCCAAAATTATTTAGAATAAGTGGAATTGAAGGTGTAGGGTTAGAAACTATGTGAGAAATATTTTAGAGAAATCCTATACTCACACTTGGAATAGGAGGTAGGTTATGGATAAGGACTAAGAGATTAGTATGCTAGGAAGGATATCAAGATGTATTTGACTAGAACTTATTGGTTGAGAAATAAGACTAGTGTTAGCCTAAAGCAATTATGAAGAACACAAGCTTATACTGAGAGGGGGGGTGAACAATATAAGATAAACTTTTACTTTTCTTTCCCAAACAATATTATCCAATGTTATCAATTGCAATATCAATAGTAGTAACAAAGCAATGCATAAATCATCACACACATGAGAGACACAGATTTAACGTGGTTCACCCAATGTGGGTTACATCCATGGAGAAAATATTTCTTATAAATTTTCTCAATAGATCTCTTGGGAACCAATTCCCTATTACAATGTTTATGGACCTCTGTCCAAAGGAGACACCAATCCCCTATGCTCAAGTTCGTGGACCTCTATCCACAAGAGACCTCTATCCCCACTACTCTAATTTGTGGATCTCTATCCATAGGAGAACTCTATCCCCTTTGTGCTAGGTTCATGGAACTCTATCCATAGGAGACACCTCTCCTCTCTGCTCTGGTTCATGGAACTCTATCCATAGGAGAAATCTATCCCCTTGTTGTTCTAGTTCATGGAACTCTATCCACAGGAGAACTCTATCCCTTGTTATTCGGTTCATGGAACTCTATCCATAGGAGAACTCTATCCCCTTGCTGGTCTGGTTCATGGAACTCTATCCACAGGAGACTCCTCTCCTTGCTGATCTGGTTCATGGAACTCTCTAAGATGGACTCCTTTTCTATTTTGGAACTCTATCCATAGGAGACTCCTCTCCTTTGCTCTGGACACCTCCAAAGTTGGTACACAACTCTACTAAATTTTGCTCCAAGCCTAATCACAAGGCTTACTCAGGTCTACTCATAAATCTACTCTCAAATCTATCCCAAATATGCACACATTACATGCACCAATTTGTCTCAACTCTGTCCCAAATATTCACACATTACATGCACAAATCTGTCTCAACCACATAACTCAAACCGCTTCAAGTCTTCTTACAAGACTTGCTCAAATCTACCTCAAACCTGCTTCAAGTCTTCTCACAAGACTTTCTCAAATATACCTTAAACCTACTTCAAGTCTTCTCACAAGACTTACTCAAATCTACCTTAAACCTGCTTCAAGTCTTCTCACAAGACTTACTCAAATCTACCTTAAACCTGCTTCAAGTCTTCTCACAAGACTTGCTCAAATCTACCTTAAACTTACTTCAAGTCTTCTCACAAGATTACTTTACTCTTCTCTAATACATGCTCAAAACAACTCATAGCACATGCTCAACCAATCCCAAATCTTGCACACAAATGATGTTCAAAACAATGCTTATATCTCTTTTAGAAATGCTTTCTTTAACTAGGCAGTTCAGACATATTCTACCTAGAATTCATTTAACCTCTTGAACATATAGAGAATGATATGTACTATCAAATACCCAATATGTTCTTCACATTCACATATCTTGCATTCATCAAATCAGATCTCTACTTCTTGCAAATCCCTTTCAAATCAAATCAAACTAGTGTATAACTTTGCTTCACAAAACTGGTTTATATTCCTTGCAAATTTGCTCTCAAATATCAAACACAATAATGCACAAATTGCTTCACAAAACTGGTCTCTAACACTTGCCCATTCACATTCAATGTCACTCACATCAATGCCCAAATTCTTCACAAATTATTTCAACAAGAATGCACAATTTATTCTCAAAAACCCTAGCACAAGTGTTTCCAATTTCACTAATCAATGATGCACAATTTGTTCTCAAACCCTAGCTCAAATATTTCCAACAATACACACTAATCAACCCTTTTATCTCCACCTTATGATTCTAAAATATTCGCTCAACCAAACACCTTAGAGAAGGAATAATGTCAACATACCTCTTAACTTGCTTTGATGAAAATGTACCCTCAAAAACCTGTCTCAAAATAATTTCCTCTTCAAAGTGCCACTTCAAAACTGATTAGTAGATTTCTCTTTCAAACCATCAACATTAAATTTCTTCTCAAAAATATGTGCTCAATGAAATCTGAAAATGATGTTCAATGACACTTCTTTTGTTCTCAAAATATAGGACATTAACAATCATCAAAACCCCTCAAACTTACTTTTCACCATACAAAAATTTCAACCAAAAATCAAACCACAATAACACCTTATAACTCCTACTTGTAAAAGACAAATAATTTTCAATATCAATAATGTACCTTATAATCATCCAAAACCCTAAGTGCAGAATAATTTTAATTTCCCTTTCATAAACCTTATACCTCCTATTCTCACATGCAAAAATTATCCCCTTTGTATTTTCTCTTTATGCTCTTTGCAAAATAAAACTTTATAAAACACCTTTATAATTTCTATTTGCAAAATAGAAAGCTTTTATAACATATCCTTATAACTCCTAATTTGCACACAAAACTTTATTAACTCACACCCTTATGACTCCCTAATTGCAAAAACAAAAACTTTATTAAAAATTAATGCCCTTACCACTTCTATCGTCGAAGGGAGTCGAACACGAAACCTCACGAAGCCCACGCTCTAGCGCGAGCTAGAGTGCTAGCTAGGCTGGCCCACCCACTAGAACCAAAAGCATGCAATAAATATTTTATTAATATTTTCTTCCACCCAAACATAGTTCAAAAATCAATTGCCACTGTGACTCGAACCCGAAACCTCCTCAACGTCAGCGTCTTGCATAGGGTCTACCTACCACCTAGGCTAGCTGCCCAATTGGAATCAATCATGCATTGCCTCCTATCTTGAGGTTCATGCACCATCCACCTTGCTTTAAAACTCATGCGCCCTCCTTACTCCTCGTTGTCCTTGCTTCAAATTTGTGTGTTGCCCTCACGAATGGAACGAATGGTGCCTTATACTTCATCTCCTCAACATTCATCGCAAATGATTTTTATTTTCCTCCTTATATATGCAATCCGAAACTTAGGAAGACATCGACCCTCTTGCCACCATTTGAATTTTAAATTTTGGCACCATTTAAAATTTAAATTTATTTTATTATAATATTTAAACTTTGGTTTAAATATTATAATTTATTTTTTAATCTTTTGTCCTTTGCTCTTGAAATATTTTTTCACCCTTGCAATAAATAAATATTTTTCAATGGAACCTTGTCTACCTTGTCTTTTTCTTGCTAACATAACCATAGAGAACCTTGTCTTTTTCTTGCAAACATGACCATGGAGAACCTTGTCTTTTTTCTTGCAAACATAACTGGAGAATCTTTTTAACCAAAAAAAACCTTGTCCTTTTCTCACACACAACCATGAAGAATGCTTTTACCTTGACAATTATTGTACCTTGGAAGATATTTGCCTTGCACTTTAATATTTCAACCTTGAAGATGATTTTCAACCATTTCACCTTTGACATCAATGACAACCAATATACTCAATATTTCCAACAATATCCCCCTTTGTCATTGATGGCAACCCTTTCTAAAAATTTCTTTTCCAACCACTGAATTCCAAATCTGCTCCCCCTGAGAAGTTGCTCCCCCTTACTGATTTCTCTCCCCTTATTGAAACTCTCCCCCTTTGACATCAATGGCAAAGGGACTCCTTTGGGGCTAAAAAATAAGACTCTTAGCTCAACCCCCTCACCACCTCCTCTCCTTTAGGTGATTAATTTTGGGGTGGGAGTAAATCTACTCCCAACATACAATGCTCTTTTTCCTTTTCAACCTTCTTTTTCAACACCTTTGTAATCATACCCTTTTGATCCTTTTGAGTGTCCCTATTCTTGCTTGACTCTGGAAGTTCTGGAAACTCTGTTCTACACCACTTGGCCTTATGCCCAAGATTATTGCAATTGTAACACCTGATGTTGTAGTTCTTGGAAGGTGCAAATGACTTGAAGTTCCTCTTGGTGAAGCCATAATCATTTTTGTCATGAACCCTGCAATGTATAGCTTTATGACCAAAGCGATTACATGAGTAGCAATAACCTTGAAAGAAATATCCATCTTCGAATGAGTTGAATTTCCTCTTAGTGAAGCCATACTCCTTCTTTCCATGAACCCTGCAATGCATAGCTTTGTGACCAAAATGATTACATGAAAAACAATGCCCTTGGAAGAAATATTCATCTTGTCTTGAAACATCTGGTCTCTTAGTCCTTTCTTTGCCTTCTCTGTGATGGTCCTTGTTTCTTGTTTGTGCATTGTTTTATTTCTTAGTGAAGCTTCCACTCTTCAACTTATCAACATAGGTCTTAGGTTCTTCTTCAATCTCTTCCTCTGAAACTTCCTTTTCTTTTGAGCTTGACTCCTCTTTTTGTACCTCTTGACCTTCTTCAAAACCAAGTCTTATTTTGATAAATGAAGATCTTTGTGCTTTGATAATGGTATCCAAAGTTTTTGAACTTTTCCCAAACCTGTGCAACTTATCCTTAGAATCTTTCACTTCCATTCTTAGAGAAACCACTTCATGTTCTAATATTTCACATTCTAACTCCTTTGCCTCTAACTTTTCAACCATGACTTCTTTAAATCTCCTTGCCTTAGCTTTTGAGTTTTTGAGATCTTGTAGAAGCTTTTCTTTTATTTCCTCATCTTCTTGAACTTGAGCCTTCAGTCTTGAATTTTGCTTTCTAACTCTTTTCAACTCTCTGAGAGCAACAATAAGTTCCTCTTCTAGATCAATTGTGCCTTCTTCTTTTTTTTTGAACCTTTCTCTAGGTCTTCAATTATAGGAGCATCTTCTACTTGGTCTTCAATAGGAGTGTTTTCTTCCTCTTCTATTGCCAAAAATAGAATCTCTTCTTCTTCACTATCTGAGAGTCTTTCATCACTGTCATTTGAAGCATTTCTTTCTCTTTTAACATAGAAACTCTTCTTGTGCCTTTGAAAGAACTTATTTTCATGCTTACCTTGACCATACTTGTTTTTCTTTTCATGCCTGAATTTTCTTTCTTCCTTTTTCTTATAATCATGTTTCTCTTCACTGCTACTGCTTCCATCTTGTGGACAATTAGATGCATAGTGACCAAAGTTACCACAATTAAAACATTTCACTATATTTACATCTTTGTGTTTTCTTGAGTCCTTATTTCTTCTCACATAGTTAGCTTCTTCATTACTTCTTGACTCATCACTTGATTCTGGTTTCTTATCTTTTGTCTTCTTTGAAACTTTGAATGTTGCCTCTTTCTTAGAATTTTGATCTTTTTTTGTCCTCATCTCATAAGCTATGAGAATTCCATGTAACTCATCCATAGTCAACTTATCAAGATCCTTCATCTCTTCTATAGCTAAAACCTTTGCATCATACCTCATAGGGAGTGATCTTAATACTTTCTGAGAAACACTAGAGTCCTCAATTTCGAATCCAAGTCCATGCATGGTATTAACAACTTCATCAACATGAAGTAAGTATTTAGCAATATCTTCCTCATATTCCATATTCAACTCTTCAAACCTCCTCCTGTGAGTTTGAATTTTTTCCAACTTGACCTTGCTATCTCCTTCATATGTTTGCTTCAATTTGTCCCATATCTCTTTTGCTGATTTGCATTGCATAAATTTCACAAATTTTGATTCATGTAATCCACTTAAGATTCCATTCATAGCCTTGGTATTATTCACATGTAATTTCTTACCATCCTTATCTGTGGTAGGAGTAGCTGTAGGTGTGAACCCATCCTCAATAGATTGCTATGTTTCATATCCTTGTGCCATCAAATAAGTCTTCATCCTCATACTCCAGAAAGCATAATTATTTCCATAAAATATTGGAGCCTTATTTGTTGAAGATCCATTCTGAGAAGCCATATGTGTTCCTGTAATATCTTCCTTCAAGTTGTTAGACTTTTTCGAAGGAACCCACTCTGATACCAATTGAAGAACACAAGCTTATACTGAGAGGAGGGGTGAATAGTATAAGATAAAATTTTACTTTTCTTTCCCAAATGTAGACACCAAAACAACACCAATCCGATTATGTGACTACAAGCACTGATCGAATTGGCATACATACCCCCTAGGGCAGCCTCCAGAGGTTAAACAGTGGTCCTAACCACTCCCAAATCAGTTTTGGAAGGTCAGAGGTCAATTTGGCACCTTTTAAGCACTTTGCTCCCTATTCGTCCCACCCTGGGATGATTAGAATCCTATTCGTCCCACCCCGGGATGATTAGCAACAATCGTTCCAGGGTGGGACGAGTAGCAGGTTTGACTGGCAAAAAGTCAAGCCTTGATAGATCCGCCACTCAACTTCACCTTCAAGGCATGCAATTGCGAGGAATGGTTTCAAATCATAGAGAGGGACTTCAGTCAAGCATGCCTTGATCATGGAGGCCCTAAATCAGGGAGGAATCTTCTCTCCCCCAAGAAAGGCATGGTGAGCCAAGTGGCGCCCTCGCATGCGCATTCAAAGGAGACCCTTGAGGTCTATAAAATGGTGAGCCTCCTCACCCCAAAAAAATAATAGAGCTGGAGCATTTGGAGCAATGGAGTGCTGCCAAATTGTACCCCCATTCCCCTTTGTGCTTCCTACATCCCTAATTTCTCTTTTGGAAGAGAGGTTATCGGGTGAACACTAGGAATGCAATCCCGACCCAAAACCCAAGCAATCAGCCACAATCCCACACCAAATTCATCGACACAACCCCCTAGGAGGTTTTGGACCCATCCCACTTGGATTGGTGCCAAAACTAAGCCCCAAATGTGGGCGTCCTACCCTCGGGCGCCCCACACCTCTTCGTAGTCCTAATCGTCCCACCCCGGAGCGATTAGAAATATGCAAAGGATTTCTCTACTATTATTTTTGCATTCTATCATATTTCATGTACTTATGCTGTTGTTCAAGTTTCATGTCATTCTGACTTGATTTGACTGTGTTTTTATCATTTTATGCGTTTACTAACATACAGGGAGCACTTTCAGATACAGGACAATCTGGGTAGAATCTGCCAAATATGACCTTCTGGGTCATCCCAAAATGCCCCTTTTAGCCTAACCCCAAGTTTGTAGGAGTTTTGGAGGCCTCTGGGTAGGACATTTGCAAGGTCGCTCTTGCACATTTTATGACAGTCCTAATCGTCCCACCCCAGAGCGATTAGAAATCCATGCATGATTTCTTGACTGTTATTTTTGCAATGGGTCCCTGATGATGTCTTGATGCTTCTATCAAAATTTGGGTTCATTATGACATGTTTTGACCATCATTTAATTCCTTTTTACATTAACCGTCCTGGAGGCTTTGGGGATTGCATGTTTTCCTAATATCCGCATATGCTATTAACTATTTGCTATTTCTCTGAGCGTAGGATCTCACCACCAGGAACACTGGAGGGGTAGCAAAGAACCATGAACATATGGATGCAAGCGGTGGCAATGTTTGGCCCACCCATTTCAAATGTGGGCATGCGAAAGACACTGGAAGCGTACCATCCGTTGATGTAAAAAAAAAAAAAGAGGGGGGGGGGGGGAGAAAAAAAAAAAAAAAAAAAAAAAAAAAAAAAAAAAAACCCCCCCTTTTTTTTTTTTTTTTTTTTTTTTTTTTTTTTTTTTTTTTTTTCCTTTTTTTTTTCCCCTTCCTGGGTCTCGCCCCCCCCCCCCCCTCTTTTTTTTTTTTTTTTTAAAAAAATCGCCCCCCCCCCCCCCCCCCCCTTTTTTTATAGGAAAAAGGGGGGGGCCCCCCCCCCCCCTTTTAAAAACAAATTTTTTTTCCAAATTTTGTGGTTTTCTTTGTAGGTGTTACTCATTTGGGAGCTGGACTACTACTTGTGCCACCCTATGATGAATATAGACCTGGAATTCATGCCACCCTAGGATGAATACGTATTCGTCCCACCCTATGATGAATATAGACCTGCTATTCATCCCACCCCAGGATGATTAGAGCTCTGTGCATTTTTTGAGTAGAAACTCAGAGGCATCTGGTTTGGACAGAGAAGAGGTAGGCCTTCTGAACATCCTCTGTGTTTTTCTGTTTTCTGTTTCTGCAGATTTCTATTTTCTTTGCTTTCTTGCAATAAAAAAAAAAACATAGAGTAAATTAAATGGAAGGAACCTAATTAGGAATGCATTCTTCTCTGGTTTTCTTGCATGATACTTGCACCAATGGCAAGTCCTCATCATAGGTTTCAGTTCTAGGTAGGTTTTGTGATTTCCTTCTTGCTTGCTAATTGTTTCTGAAAGATAAAACGTACTTTAAAGCATTGCATTAGTGAAAATCATCTTTTGTTGTATGTTTTCTTTCTTTACATGATTAAAAGGAACCACACACACACCACCTAATAAAATTAACATCAAGGAGTTGGTCTTAATACCCCAACACTTGATCAAGACCAACGGTGGATTTCATCACCACCTTGGCTTGGATTTTGCATACATTTACCCTGATCACGACTGTTGCTAGACGTAAATCCTGATGAAAGCTGACCAAGTGTAATGGGGGTGATTCCCCGTGCATGAGGATAAGTCTTCTATGGTAGGTGTCAAAAATAGAGTGATCCCCCTTCCGTACCGCCTATGTTCCACGTACTTTTCTACTCTCGCGTACCAATAGTTTCCCTCACGTAAGGGCGGGTATATTGAGAGGTTCGGTATAATGGCCTGGCAATGGTATATTGAAGGGGTGACCATTTTGGAGATACAAGAGCCCTCATTTTGCATGTATAACAAAGTTTCCTTTACGAGATTCACACAACAAAAATCAAACACATTAGACCAGATCTAGGGCACACATTTAATCTATAAATGAGATAATCATTTCTTTGCTTGTGTGGTCCCCTTTTGTTTGGTATAGCATAAAAATTTGTAAAGGAGATAAAAATACACATATCTTTCTAGAAAGACCACCACCATGGTGTATACCCGTAGCCAAGCCCAATCACGGGCAGAAGTTGCGAAAAGTGTACAAGGAGGCACAAGTCACCTCCGTTATAGCCCCAAGGACTTGGTTATACCACCTTGGCAGCCTGACCCACAACGTGGTCCACACTATGCCACTACAAAAAAGGACTATAGAGGCACCCCTTTGAGGGGCACTCCCATTCAACATAGACCCTCTCAGGAGGAGTACATACATGGGAAGGCCCCCTTAGACACTCATTATGAGTGGCCACTATGCGATGAAGCGCTAGAGCAGCATAGGGTTCATAAGGAGGGACCACATGATTATATCATTCCTCCTCCACCCCTCATTACTGTTAGAACTAATAGGCCAAATCTAGAGCACAAGGCTCTTCAGATAGGGTGAGCCAACTCCGCCCGTCCCTTTCACATGTATGAAAGGGAGCATGAGGAAAACTAGTATATTCCTCAAGAGCAATACACCATGTAGGAGCAATGCACCTCCACACCTGCTAATTATCAAGATCACCTATTGAGGCCAGAGCCTCAGGTGAATGCCGCTAACCTCGATAGAGGAAAGTGACCCATAGAGATCTCGGATCACCATGACCGAGATAGATATGTAGGGGAGGCATCTAGGCCTCCTAGACATAGGACGATGGAACAAATCGACTTGGCATTTGCCAAACATGCCGCCCACCAAGCGCAAATCACGTAGCTTAGGCAAGATCAGCAGTAGTTAGAGCAACTGTATCATCTTAACAAAGAGCGCATTCAGCGCTAGACAGATGAGTTGCTCCAGAACACTATGCATGAGAGGATTCCAACCCCTCACATGCATAGGACAGAAATTTATGAGAGGCACAACCCCTTAGTGCGAGACAGGTCTCCATGACCTTATCAAGTGTTGCCTCCAAGACCTCCGAGACCTGAGCGGGAGGCCACCCCTAGAACCAATGATGGGCACCTTCCTCGGGCACCCATCCATGTTTATAGGTCACGCCCAAAAACTCCTCAAGAAGCCTATGAGGAATTTGAGCGAGAAGAAGAGCGGGCTGAAATGCCCTACCAAGGCAGGGGGCGCTACCCGGCTACCCCTCCATAGGCCTCAAGTTCCTCGTAATTCACAATGGGAACAAACCAAAGAAGAGGAAATCAAATCCTCTGATGCATACAAAGCACTGCTAGAGCGCTTAGAGTCTATGGAGACTAAGACTTCGGGGCCCCAAAAGCCCACCTTACGCCAGCTCCGCAGTCACCCTGTGCATCCTTCAGTTTCGGCACCCCCATACCCCGACCACTTCAAAATGCCTCAATTGGCAATTTTTAGAGGGGATGAGGATGCCCAAGAGCACGTAACAAGGTTCTTGAGTCAATGCTTTGGCATTCAGGACAATGATGCATTGCTTTTGAGAACGTTTATAACCACGTTCGTAGGCCCTGCCTCGGATTGGTTTACCCAATTGCCGAAGCATAGCATCAACAATCTAGACCAGCTAGTGGACGCGTTCCTTGAACATTTTGCCTTCAACACCAAGAAGAAGGCATCCTTAAGTGACCTAGCTAGCCTTAAGTAGTATGATGATGAGACCATAGCCGCTTATGGGAATCGATGGAGGACATTGCTTTCAAAGCTACCTTACCTCCCTCCCATGGCCGACATGACTCAGATGTTTTCAAAGAGTTGCATAAGGTCGATCTTCATGCTATTGCAGCTGCAGCAATATGCCACCCTAGAAGAAGCCCTGGCGCAAGCCAGGATAATTGAGGAGATCAAAATTCAAGATGGCGAGATTGCCAAGCCATGCAAGAAAGAGTGGACCAAAAATGCCAAAATTGGGCCCACGCAACCGAAACCCATCGTGGTCAATCAGGTTGCCATAACTGTACCACCACCTGCACAAATGACATAGCCCCCAAAGGCTAATTATCAGGCAGTTCCTCTTGCTAACTATGAAAAGGAAAACCACAAACAAGAGCAAAATCAGCAGCGTCGCCCTAAGCGACAATTCACACAATTCACGGAGTCTAGAGACTCCTTGTTTGACCGCTTGTTCATGGAAAACTTGATAAACTTGCCAAAAAGTCGACCCATAGACCCCAACGCGCCAAAACCCAAGGGCTATAGGGAAGATTTATATTGTAGATTCCATCGGCAGAAAGGACATGACATCTTCAGTTGTTGGAAATTCAAAAACTTGGTGCAAGACTTGATAGACAACAAAACGCTCATGGTGGATAATCTCGTAGCGCTGAGCAACCAATAGATGGAAGTCTTCAAAGACCCCCTGCCTGCCCATGATGCATGCAGGCAAAGACTTTACAAGTAAATGAGGTAACACAAAACTACCCCATGCAAGGATACGTGGGGATGATAAGCATCGTGACACGGAACAAAAGATACCCAAACATGGCTGCACCCACTGCAGCTATAGGAGATGTTCCATCAATGTCACAACCTCCACAACACCCTACACAACCTCCCCCACCTAGACCAGTGGCCATGATTTGGACTAAGCTTACTCAAAGTTTAAGGACCACGTCGGCTAGGCTCTCCATTTATGAGCTCATCCAACAATCACCGCCCCATCGGGAGGCTCTATGGAGATACTCAAAGCCATTGAGCTACAACCCCATGAACCTAATTCTTTCAACAACTTTGTGGGACATGTGAGACAATGCACAGAACCAGTCATAACCTTCAGGGAAGATGAACTAAAATTGGTGACTGGTGATATGGTGGATCCACCCCTGCACGTCATCGCATGGGTCAACGGGATTCCATTCAAGAGGGTGTTGGTGGACACTGGCTCGTCCAACAACATAATCATGACAACGGCATTAAAACATCTTAAGTTGCCAGCATCCCACATTGTGGCATCCACCTACACTCTTCGAGCATTCAATGACGCGTTATGCTCGATGGTTGGCACAATTGTCCTGCCCATCCAAGTAGGACAAAAGACCATTCCTACATTGTGTCACATCCTTGAGGGTGAGATGGCCTACAATATCTTGCTAGGCCGGCCTTGGATCAGGGACATGAAGTGTGTCCCTTCGATAGCCCATCAATGCCTCAAATACACATACGAAGGGCAAGTACATGTAGTCCCAGCAGACTTAGAGCCCTTTAAGTTTTGCAATGCGGTGCAGCTGATGCCACAATCGACCCTCCCATCGACACATTTGGACTTTCAATTGAATCCATCCACTCAGGGTCCGATTCTGCCTACATCCCCACTGTTGAGTCCCTCAAGTAACCGACCTGGCCCATCTTCATCATCTGTCCCTTCACCAACAATGCCACCTATGGTGGCCACACCGAAGGACAATGGGAAGAAGCCCCTAGAGGAGGCACCACCATTAGTCTCAACCATCTCTATCGAGGAGGTGCCCAGCCGAATGGAAGTCGAGACACCTGATTCACCCAACATGGAGTGGACTCAGGGAGAACTCCCATTCCCTCCCCCTCAACCATCGATGATTACCATTGAAATGGCCAATACGGGCCTGGGGGAGTACCTAGTGCAGAACATTATGGCAACACCCACACTCGAATCCATGCAAGACATGGGGAGACCTCGCCTCCCCATCGACACTATCATCCCTTTAGGTTACCCACCAAATCAGACCAACTTTGTATATGGGGGCCTCGAGAATGGCTTGGAACCCTACCTACAAGAGGAAGAGGATGAAGAGCCATTTTCTGAGAATGTTGATTATCTGTCCAACCCAGACTTCACCTTGAAATACCTAGACCAATGTAATTGGCATGGATATGGATTGGGCAGATACGAACAAGGAATGCACACTCTTTGTCAACCAAGATACCAGATGCCATATGATAAATCAGGAGTAGGGTTCAACCACCCTTTGCCCCTCGACATCTTGGTAGAAACCATGCAAGGCTTAGGTCTAGGCAATAGGGATGGGTTGGCACAAGATCCATATGCCAATCCCAACACTACATACACATTGGGGAATTATTTCCCATTGGTAACAACAAACCTTGTTGACCTCAACAACCCCTCCCCTTTGATCGAGAAAGGGGAAAGTTCAAGAGGTAACTTCCAAGAAAGATATGAAGAAAATCAAGAGAGCTCTTTGGAAGATGAGTCAGATTATGAGGTAGCACCTTGGGACCCATTTGAGTCTGATAGCAATCACTCGTAGGTGACGCCCATCGACGATTATCAGGAGGACTTCATGGCAATGTTCCCCTTTAATGTTCCAATCAGGAAATTGCCACCTCTAGAGAATCCAGCCCTCCCGTAGAGAGCGAAACAACCCAGAAGGGGCCAAATCAACATGCTCAAACAAAATGAGCCTCCCATGCCGGCCATAAGGCCAAGTGATCAAGAAATGCCTAGTGGGAGGCTATACCAGCCATAGGGGCACATAGTTGTCGGAGCCAATGAAGGCCTATGGATCTTCGATAGTGACTATGAGGATGAGACTGAGATGGCATATCTCAACCATATGAGACAATAGGAATACCCCATAGACATCGATGGTATGTTTGAACATTTAAATATGGGACCAAGGCATAGGTGGCATTTAAACCAAGTATAGTTAAACCAAGTGCTTCATCCACCACTTTGGGCATACAGAGAGCACCTCCCACCTAGAGACCCTATAGGGCCACCAGTGCCAAGGGTAGACCCTATCCTTCTATCCACACATAGGGCCGATCCTTTTGTGCCAGTACCCACAGAGCCAGATCCGAGGCACAAGGATCACCAAGAATGTCCGAATCAACACCCACATGGTAATGGAGACCAAATTCATTCCATCAACATGATCTCCATTGATTTAACCACCCCCATCCACAATCCAGCCGATCCAACATGACCATTGTATCTAGACCTAGATGCCATAGACTGGGATCATGCTGACTCACCACCATCCCCATCAGAGTACTGGCCTTGCGGTGAGATGTTTCATTTCACCCCAGGATAGACTCAGGATATCTTCCATGTTGAAGAGGAACCCGATGTTCCCAACGTAGATCTAAATTCAGCGAATGATATCCACTTGATCCCAACTCCACACCAGTTGGAGGACGGATCCCACATGTCAGTCGAAGAGACGATTGACGTAGACATCGGTTCTGATCCAATGAATCCATAAATCATCAAGTTGGGGGTAAGTCTATCCCCCGAAGAGCAAGCCGATTACATTGCCCTTCTCAAAGAGAAGAAGGAGGTTTTTGCATGGTCCTACAAAGACATGTCGGGGCTAGACCCATAGCTAGTCATGCATAATCTAACACTTGATCCGACAGTCAAGCCAGTCAAGCAAAAGCTACGTAAGATGCACCCAACAGTGGCCTTAATGGTCAAATATGAGCTACAAAAGTTGTTGGATGCATAGTTTGTCATCTGCATGGATTACCCACCATGGCTGTCCAACATGGTACCCATCAAAAAGTCAGATGGGAGGATTCACATATGCACCGATTTTTGAGATTTAAACAAAGCGAGTCCCAAGGATGATTTCCCCTTGCCTAGCATCGATGCATTGGTAGATGCTACAGTAGGCCATGAAATGCTTTCCCTCATGGATGGTTTCTCGGGATACAACCAGATTCGTATCAATCTCGATGATCAACTAAAAATGGCGTTCACGATGCCTTGGGGGACATTTTGTTATAAGGTCATGCCCTTTGGCCTTAAAAATGCTGGTGCCACCTACCAACGCGCTATGACATACATCTTCCATGATCACATGCATAAAACTTTGGAAGATTATATGGATGATTTGTTGGCCAAATCTCTTTTGCACCAAAATCATCTCGATGACTTACGCAAGATCCTTGATCGCCTCATCGAACACAAGGTTAGGCTAAACCCCAAGAAGTGCGTATTTGGCATCACATCTGGAAAACTCTTGGGTTTCATAGTCTCAAAATGAGGCATCGAGGTAGATCCAAATAAAGTCAAGGCAATCCTTGAGATGCTTCCCCCAACCACCATCAGGCAGCTCAGAAGCTTGCAGGGTAAGGTCGCGTCGATCAAGCGCTTCATAGCATAGTTATCTGACAAGTGCCGACCCATGAATAAATTATTACACAAGGGGGTAGCATTTCATTGGGATGACGAGTGCCAATCAACCTTCGATGACATCAAACAATACTTGGCTTCACCACCAGTATTGGCACCACCTAGACCAGGAGTGTCATTCTACTTATACATCTCAGCTACTGAGGTGGCACTGGGCGCCATGCTAGCCTAGAAAAATGAATTACATAAAGAACAGGCTAATTATTATCTTAGCCGCACCCTGGTCAGTTATGAACTTAACTATGCATACGTTGAGAAGCTATGCTTGGCAGTGGTATTTGCCACCAAAAAGCTATGCCATTACATGCTGAGCAATATGATGTATGTTGTGTCTAAGGAGAATCCATTGCGGTACATGATGAGTCATACTTATCATAGTAGTCGCACGACAAAATGGATCATGTTGTTGATGGAGTTTGACATCGAATTCATTGGACAAAATTCCATCAAAGGTCAAGTCATCATCGATCAACTAGCAGAGGCTCCTCTCGAAGATGATCAGCCTCTGACCATAGAGCTACCCGATGATGGGGTCTTCCATGTCTCAGAATCGCCAGATTCTGATGAGCTTGAGTCACAGGCCGACATAACCTTATTTTTTGATGGTTCTAAATGTGAGCAAGGGGGTGGCATGAGAATCATGTTTTTCACACCGCAAGGGGCTCCAATGCCTTTATCATTTAAACTTGATTTCCCATGCACCAATAACAATGTTGAATATGAAGCCTTGCTCATAGGTCTTCAGACAACCATCACCATGAACATCAAATGCTTGAATATCTTTGGTGATTCACTGTTAATTTTCAACCAAGTGAAAGGGGTATTCCAATGCAAATGCCCAGTTCTGTAGGCCTACAAAGCCCTTGTGGATAAATTCTTGGCAAAATCTTGAATGGTACGACATCGAGGCACTCCCTCGATCATCGAATCATTTTGTGGACACTATGGCCTCCTTGGGGTCACTAATCCCGCAAGACCCTTCTGGTGAGATGACAACCATTCAAGTCAAAACATTATCACAATCCATGATGGAGCATGCAAGCTCTGACATAACGCCAGGAATCCACCTGATCCAGATTGAACCATCTCAGGATAGGTTCTCTCGAATCCATGATAGTCTGAATCATGCCAACTCAGGGGTCTTTGTTCTCCCCAACCCCTCTTAATAGCAACACAATACTATTTCTACAAGTTCTTTCCCACTCAACTTTTGCTAGGGATGAACTTCAAGAGGGATCGACCATTCATACCATCGAGGTTTCTGATCAACAGGATTGGTACACACCCATAAGAGACTATCTCAAGTTAGGTAGCCTCCCACTTGGATTGTCGCACACCATAAAAATATCATTCAAATAGAAAGTGGCAAAACATGTCTTGCTAGGAGACATTTTGTACCGTCGAAGCTATGAAGGGATCCTCCTCCATTGCTTGGACCAGGAGGAGTCCACTTGGGTGATCACCCAAGCGCACGATGGTACGTGCGGTGGCCACTTCAGCGGTATGGCCATCGCCAAGCGCATTCTTCGCATGGGCTATTATTGGCCATCTTTAGAGCGAGATTGTTGCGCATATGTGCGAAAGTGCATGAAGTGTCAACACCATGCTAACTTGACACACGTACCTTCTCAGGCCTTGCAACCGATCCAATCGGCTTGGCCATTTTTATAGTGGGGCTTAGATCTCATCGAAAAGATCTCCCCTGCATCGTCAGGTCATCACACGTTTATCATAATGGCCATAGAGTACTTCACTAAGTGGGTGGAAGCAATTCCGCTTACCTCTACGACTGGGCCCCGCATTGCGGAGTTCATTTTACATAACATCATATGTCATTTTGGTATTCCATCCAAGATCATCTCGGATAATGGGACGTCATTTAAGAACAAAGATGTGCGTGCTTTGACAACAAAGTACAAAATTCAGCATAGTTTTTTGACACCCTATTATCCGTAGGCAAATGGGCAAGCAGAGGCGTCAAACAAAATGCTAGTTGCCATCCTTAAAAATATGGTCATAGATAATCATAAGGATTGGCACATCCAAATACCACTTGCCCTATGGGCTTATCGCACTAGCATTCGGATGCCCACTGGGGCAACTCCATTTTTGCTAGTGTATGGCTCCGAGGCAGTCATGCCTCTCGAGTTGGAAATACCCTCCCTACGCATATCAATGCAAGAGTTCATCGATGATGACACTACATGGCAGGCCCGGTTAGACCAGCTTACGTTACTCGATGAACGACGCATCAATGCTCTCGAGCATTTACGTATCTATCAAGAGCGACTTAAGAAAGCATACAACATGAAAGTTCACCTGAGGGACTTTCAGGTTGGTGACCTGGTCTTAAAAGAGAACCAACAAAATTCTAACTTGCCACCCCATTTAAGGGACAAGTTCATGGCAAATTGGTTAGGTCCTTATGTAATCGATAGTAAAATAGGACCTAGAACATACCGGCTCACCTCTCTTGAAGGAATCAAGGAACTAGAACCCTTGAACATCAGTCATTTGAGGCCATTCAACATTTAGAGAGCCATAGCCCACCCCAAAAGCTCCAAGGATTCCCACAATCGCTTGGTCAACCAAAAATGCCCCAAAGGTATCCATAATCCCTTTGGTCAAACCAAAAGCTCCAAGGATTCCCACAATCGCTTGGTCAACCTAAAATGCCCCAAAGGTATCCATAATCCCTTTGGTCAAACCAAAAGCTCCAAGGATTCCCGCAATCGCTTGGTCACCCAAAAATGCCCCAAAGGTATCCATAATCCCTTTGGTCAAACCAAAAGCTCCAAGGATTCCCACAATCGCTTGGTCACCCTAAAATGCCCCAAAGGTATCCATAATCCCTTTGGTCAAACCAAAAGCTCCAAGGATTCTTGCAATCGCTTGGTCACCCAAAATGCCCCAAAGGTATCCATAATCCCTTTGGTCAAACCAAAAGCTCCAAGGGTTCCCACAATCGCTTGGTCACCCAAAATGCCCCAAAGGTATCTATAATCCCTTTGGTCAAAACCTCCAAGGATCCGTAAGAATCACTTGGTCCGCACCCATTCGGGTTAAACCACCATAACAAATATTCAAAAACAATAGATAATCAAAAATAACAAAAAAATTGCATCTCACTTTCATGCATATTCTTAAAAATCAAAACACAAAAAAGAAAAGAAAAGCTGCATTAGGCATCGCATACATACATTGCATATTTGTTGGTCATACATGTCAAAAGCACCATAGACTGTAATTACTCGGCAATTCCATCATTTTCCAAATTCAGTCCATTTTGTAAAAAGATCCATCAAAAATAACGCCCTTCGCATTTTCGCCATATCATAGTCAGTTGTCTTCTAATGTCTTTAGGGTTTCGTCATTCAACTGTCTTTAGATTTCTAGTCAAATGTTGTACAAAGTCAGACCGATTTTTACAAGGTAGAGTTTTACTTGGATCACGCCTTGTTACATAGCATCCCAACACAAGCTTAAAACACATAAAAATTCCCAAGTTGTGTGAACGAAAGATGAAACCTACAAAGCGGTCTAGGGTACCATAGGTGAAACGTTATCCTGCTCATCCCCCTGTGCGAATGGTTCAAGAATGCTGAGAATTGACAAAAGGACAAGCTCTTCCCCATCCAATTCCCCATAATAAATAGTGGTTTTCACCACTATCAAAAATTCCAAACACCTTTGGTCCCCAAAGTCATAAGGATTCATACTACACGTCCCTAAGAAGGATGGGTAGTCATCCCCAAGGCCTAAAAGGATCAATGCCATTCACAAGAAAAATCCCAAAAGTCCACTATCAAAAATCCCAAAACACCTTTGATCCCCAAAGTCATAAGGATTCGTACTACATGCCCCTGAGAAGGATGGGTAGTCATCCCCAAGGCCTAAAATATCAATGCCATTCCAAAGCAAAATTCCCAACCACCTTTGATTCCCAAAGTCGTAAGGATTCGTACTACACGTCCCTGAAAAGGATGGGTAGTCATCCCCAAGGCCAAAAGGATCAATGCCATTCACAAGCCAAAAACCCACGAGCTCAACTTTGAAATCAAAATTCAAAATCTAAATCCTCAAAAGGCAACAATAAAAATAATAATAGTGGTTATCACCACTACTCAAACCCCTTGCTCAAGAAAAAAAAAAGAGAGAAAATAAATAGTGATTTTCATCACTATGTATGAGAGCAAGTATCCCAACAAGTTGAGCAACCGAAAGATGCCTGAGCTTGAATCCCTAGAATTCTCAGCATTCGAAAAACCATTTAGGTGATCCTCATTACGGGTTTGGTGGATAGCCTACCTGGCAATGGCGGTATCCTAAATGCATGACGATATGTCTATCACATTAGCTTTGCGTGTGTGTAGACCAATGTTTGCATGTGGATGAGCTAGCTTATGGTATCTTAGATTGCCCCATGGATTAATCTTACTAAATACAACAAAGGAGTTAGTGGAGCTAATTAGGTGATCCTCAATACAGGTTTGGTGGACAGCCTACCTGGCACTGGCGGTATCCTTATGAATACCACATAAACGAACTCAATCGCACACACAGGGATGTGAAATAACTTGGTCAAACTCAAGTCTGATTCGTACCTTGTTCGAAAGTCTTGTAAGATAATGTACAGTCTTGATTAGTTAGTTAAAGCATCTGAGTCTCAGAAAAACCTTAACTACATTCTAAAACAATTGTTGTACATTTCATTACTTACATCACCATCAAAAAATACAAAACAAAAATTACAAATGCAAAGTTATTCCATAAAGCAATCACATAGTACAAAAAGCTAGTAAATCCTGTACAGTCTATGGTGCCATCACTTGTATACCAACAAATCATTCCATCCATTCCATATGCATACATCTATATCATATAGCTAACATCATCCGTAGTCATAATAGCATATGCATACATCAACATAAATAAATGTGCATAAAAGAAACAATAAACCATGACAAGCATATCATCAAACCAAAAATGAGTCATGTATATATATCGAGTCAAAATGCCCTCAAGCTACAATAAGAAGGTCCTCTGACCTCACAAAAAACCAAAAATTCAAAATCCCCAAAGCCTAGGGAGTCGGCCACCATGATCATGCAGGATCGGTGCGACTGGAACTACCCCCAGTAGTATGGGTCCTATGGGACCTCTCAAGGTGGCTGTTGCTAGCCCGCGCACCATGCCCACCAATGCTACCCTCATCCAACCGCCTACGATGAGAGGATGCAGACTGCTCAGTCTCACTACCTCTCGTACGGTGCGATGAACCACCTCCATCGAGATCAGGTAACTGTCCACCAAGGCGGACAACCTCTGTCTCTAACTCCACCCGATACCGCCCCCACTCCACATCTCGTCGATGATACATAGCCAATGCATTGTCCCACTATGCCAACTGAGCCCATAGGAGATCCCTCTCCTGCAATACGTCTCTATGCTCCTCATCCCATCTCCGTAAAAGATCCTCCAATCATGCTATCTCAGCATGAAACCCAGCCTCCACATCCCCTGGGATAGCCTACGACATGGGCACCTCCGAGGACGGCCTGCTGCTCGGCACCCACTACTCCGGGACATCCTGTACATCCGACTGCTCTGAAACCCCCACATCATCTCCATCACCAGTGAAGTCATCGACCTCCACCATGTCTGCATCATCCAACGGAGCCCCCCAACCCTCCATCGGTGCCTCTGCACCCCCACCTCCTACTGTTGCCACATCCATGCCCCCTAAAGGCCCCTCACCCCACCATCACCGCATAGTCCACCATCGATCATACTCTGTAGTTACCCCGACATCATCCACGTTGGGTACATCAATAACTACATCAGACCCCTCACCCAATGGCTCAATGATCGGCTAGACTAGGGTCCTCTCATCCCCACATCGTCGATAGATCAAGGGATCACCAAGAAATCCCTGGTGCACCCCAAACTACCATGTCACCCGAACATACGGGAAGTACTCCTGTTCTATCCCATGATGCCCAATCAACCACCTACCCCTATGCACCCATCGGAGCCACTCTCCAGCCTCAGGCTAGGCTGGACAGTCCCGGTACGATCACCAAAACACCTACCCTAGCATCAGATGAGAGAAGGCATCAGTATAGTGACCTACGTCACCTACCCATCGTCGACTCTGTCCATGCTCCTCTGACCATCACCATAGATTGGCATACCCAATCTCTCGATCCACCATCTCACCTCGGGTGGTCCAAGGCAAACCCTGTGGCCGCTCCATAGCTATGTGCTGCCACCCCCAACACTGCAAAAGATAGCTACACCCGATCCCCTTCCACCTCCGATAGTGGACCTCATACAACTCATCATACAGCTATGCCAACAACGTCTGACCCCACCTCATAATAAGTGGAGCTGATGTCGGACACTCCACCAAAGTGAAAACCAACTCCAACAGGTTCCAAGGGAACCTCACACCTGAATAGTCTGAAAGCAGCATATTGGAAATGAGGGCCATGAGTAAAGCATGCCTCACCCCCAATACGCCCTTCTCCAGCCACCACCACACCAGAATACCACCTATCTGGCAGTCAGCCTCAGCCCTCTCCACAGCCCTCTCCACCCCCATCTCCCCCGCCCGACCAAAACACCATGTCAGTACTATTATCCGCTGGTCCCGATGGGTCATCCGGATAGGAAGCCCATCTATCAAAATCCATAGAATCCGATACACATCCTCTAGAGTCATCATCATCTCCCCTGTTGGGAGATGAAAAGTATTGGTGCGGGGATCCCACAAATTGATCAGGGTAGTCAAATATGCCCGATCCCCCACCACAGGCTCCAAATGCGTCACCTGCTTGAGCCCAAGGGCATCAAGCCACTCCCAATCCCCAACTGTCAAGGCCTCCCGGGCATCAGAGAAAATAGTCGGTTGGCGGTACCGACTCTTCACAACCTAAAAAATAATAAAAACATAAATGATATTAAGTACATACTTAATATTAACAAAAATAATACAATAAAACTGTACAGAAGAAAAACAAAGTACAAGAAAACAAAAGTATAGAAATAAAAATAAGTACAAAAATTAACATAAAAAAATAGTACAAAAACAAAAAAAAAAAAAAACAAAAACAAATTCATCCTAGGGTTTCAACTTAGTGTGAACAAAAAAAAAAAAAAAAAAAAAAATCATCCTAGGGTTTCAACCTTAGTGTGAACAAAAAAAAAAAAAAAAAAAATCATCCTAGGGTTTTAACCTTAGTGTGAACAAAAAAAAAAAAAAAAAAAAAAAATTCATCCTAGGGTTTTAACCTTAGTGTGAACAAAAAAAAAAAAAAATCATACTAGGGTTTCAACCTTAGTATGAACAAAAAAAAAAATAAAAAAAAAATCATCCTAGGGTTTCAACCTTAGTGTGAACAAAAAACAAAAAAAAAAAAAAAATTCATACTAGGGTTTCAACCTTAGTGTGAATAAAAAAAAAAAAAAAAAATATACTAGGGTTTAACCTTAATAAAAAAAAAAAATAACGCAAAATAAAAACAATTATGTGCAAGTTTTTAACTTCATATAAAACAAAAAAGAATAACAGAAAGGAGAAGGAACATCATACCGGTCTCGCCTCGGCTCCTCCACTCGAAGATCCGGTTCTCGCACTCATGATGTCCATGAAATTTTGGTAGCGCTCCGCTACGCAAACTCGCACTCCTCCTCACTGCTCCAAATCGCCAAGAAAAAATGTTGCAAATGAGCCCAAAACCTAGTTTTGGTCCTTTTATAGGTTGTTAGGCCTGTAATCGTTCCACCCTGGGATGAGCACTCTAGTTAGCACTCATCCCACCCTGGGATGATTACCAAATTGGTATTCGTCCCACCCTGGGATGATTACAGAGCAAGAAATAAAGCAACAAAAATAGAATCCAAAAAATGCACCAAAAACAACAATAAATCTGCCAAACAAAGGTGCCTTTGCACCTGACATTCATGGCATGAAAAACCATCGTCGGGGTCACAAATAATCACTATCCTACTCCCTAAGAAGGCTAGCATAGCCGGACCACTCCATGGGAAGGAGGATTTTTGATAATTTCTACCCCAATAGGCATCAACAAAAGGGTCAAAACCCACCAAAAATAGGTCCGATTGTTGGAAAACTGCATACGCGTTCAACGGAAAACAACTGAAGGCACCCTTACAAACGTCATCTTGGGTCAAGCGACTCATCGCTTTTCTCATTTTGGTCATTCCCTCATCGATTCGTCGCTTGAGGGGGTAGTCACACTTAGTCACCAAATCAACAAATACACACCCAATCAAGGAAATGGCATGCATTCAAAGAATCATTGACAAAGACAATCACGCTCCTGCTTGGGGCAGCAAACAAGCAATAATCACAAGCTGAACAAACACTTGGCATTCTGGAAGCATGAAGACAAGGTTCCTCAGACAAAAGGTTGCGCCCTTTGCCTATTCATGACTGAACAATGTCCAAGATCAAGTACACCTCACTAAAAAAGGTTACACTTGAGTTAAGCTCCTTAGCTCGTCAGAAGCAAGGATTCAAGAATGCGTGCCCTTTCCATACTTGGGGCATCAAAATTTGGTTAGGTTACTAAGAAACCCTAATCATTAAGTGCTTTGGTCATCTATTTTTTCTCAGCACTCGTGCCACACACAACGCATCCCAAAAAGGGGCATCTGTAGACACCAAAACAACACCAATCCGATTATGTGACTACAAGCACCGACCGAATTGGCATACATACCCCCTAGGGCAGCCTCCAGAGGTTAAACAGTGGTCCTAACCACTCCCAAATCAGTTTTGGAAGGTCAGAGGTCAATTTGGCACCTTTTAAGCACTTTGCTCCCTATTCGTCCCACCCCGGGACGATTAGAATCCTATTCGCCCCACCCCGGGACGATTAGCAGCAATCGTTCCAGGGTGGGACGATTAGCAGGTTTGACTGGAAAAAATTCAAGCCTTGACAGATCCACCACTCAACTTCACCTTCAAGGCATGCAATTGCGAGGAACGGTTTCAAATCTGAGAGAGGGACTTCAGTCAAGCATGCCTTGATCATGGATCATGGAGGCCCTAAATCAAGGAGGAATCTTCTCTCCCCCAAGAAAGGCATGGTGAGCCAAGTGGCACCCTCGCATGCGCATTCAAAGGAGACCCTCGAGGTCTATAAAATGGTGAGCCTCCTCACCCCAAAAAAATAATAGAGTTGGAGCATTTGGAGCAACGGAGTGCTGCCAAATTGTACCCCCATTCCCCTTTGTGCTTCCTACATCCCTAATTTCTCTTTTGGAAGAGAGGTTATCGGGTGAACACTAGGAACGCAATCCCGACCCAAAACCCAAGCAATCAGCCACAATCCCACACCAAATTTTTCGACACAACCCCCTAGGAGGTTTTGGACCCATCCCACTTGGATTGGTGCCAAAACTAAGCCCCAAACGGTGGGCGTCCTGCCCCCGGGCGCCCCTGCACTGTTGCAGTCCTAATCGTCCCACCCCGGAGTGATTAGAAATCTGTGAAGGATTTCTCTACTATTATTTTTGCATTCTGTCATATTTCATGTACTTATGCTGTTGTTCAAGTTTCATGTCATTCTGACTTGATTTGACTGTGTTTTTATCATTTTATGCGTTTACTAACATACAGGGAGCACTTTCGGATACAGGACAATCTGGGCAGAATCTGCCAAATCTGACCTTCTGGGTCATCCCAAAATGCCCCTTTTAGCCTAACCCCAAGTTTGCAGGAGTTTTGGAGGCCTCTGGGCAGGACATTTGCAAGGTCGCTCTTGCACGTTTTGTGACAGTCCTAATCGTCCCACCCCGGAGCGATTAGAAATCCATGCATGATTTCCTGACTGTTCTTTTTGCAATGGGTCCCTGATGATGTCTTGATGCTTCTATCAAAATTTGGGTTCATTATGACATGTTTTGACCATCGTTTAATTCCTTTTTACATTAACCGACCGGAGGCTTTGGGGATTGCATGTTTTCCTAATATCCGCATATGCTATTAACTATTTGCTGTTTCTCTGAGCATAGGATCTCACCACCAGGAACACCGAAGGGGCAGCAAGGAACCACGAACACATGGATGCAAGCGGCGACAACGTTTGGCCCACCCATTTCAAATGTGGGCATGCGGAAGACACTGGAAGCGTACCATCCGTTGATGTAACGAACTGTATCAAATGTTCTGAGCCCTAGAGGGGGAGACGTATTGTAACCGGATTGAAAGCAACATTAATAAAAGAGGCCCCACTTTGTTTTGCTTACATCTCGTCTCATTTATGCTTTATTTCCTACATGCATTTGTTCATCGCATTCGTAGGACTTAGCATCTGCACCTCATATCAATTTCGTTTGCATCAATAATCTGGTACGCCGTCACCCCGCATTCGGATTTCACCAAATAATATTATCCAATGTTATTAATTGTAATATCAATAGTAGTAATAAAGTAATTAACAAATAATTACACACATGAGAGACACAAATTTAACGTGGTTCACCCAATGTGGGTTACGTTCACAAAGAAAAATTTTCTTATAAATATTCTCAAAGGATCTCTTGGGAACCAATTCCCTATTACAATGTTTATGGACCTATGTCCAAATAAGATCTCTATCCCCTATGCTTAGGTTCATGGACCTCTATCTACAAGAGAACTTTATCCCCTTAACTCTATTTCATGGATCTCTATCCATAAGAGAACTCTATTCCCTTGTTGGTCTGGTTCCTAGAACTTTATGCATAGGAGAACTCTATCCCCTTGCTGGTATGGTTTGTGGAACTCTATCCATAGGATAACTCTATCCCCTTACTAGTCTAGTTCATGGAACTCTATCCACATGATAACTCTACCCCCTTGTTGGTCTGGTTCATGGAACTCTATCCATAGGAGACCTCTATCCCCTTGATGGTCTGGTTCATGGAATTCTATTCATAGGAGACTCCTCTCCTTTATGATCTAGTTTGTGGAACTCTATCCATAGAAGACTCCCCTCCTTTTTGATCTAGTTCATAGAACTTTATCCATAGGAGACCCCTCTCCTATGCTCTAGACACCTCCAAATCTGGTACACAACTTTACTAAATTCTACTCCAAGCCTAATCACAAGGCTTACTCAGGTATGATCATAAATATGCTCGCAAATCTATTCCAAATATGTACACATTACATGCACCAATCTATCTCAACTCTATCCCAAATCTGCACACATTACATGGACAAATCTATCTCAACTCTATCCTAAATCAGCACACATTTGATACACAAATATGTCTCAACTTTGTCCTAAATCTGCACACATTACATACACAAATTTTTCTTAAACATGCTTCAAGTCTTCTCACAATACTTGCTCAAATCTACCTCAAAATTGCTTTAAGTCTTCTCACAAGACTTTCTCAAATCTACCTTAAATCTGCTTCAAGTCTTCTCACAAGACTTACTCAAATCTACCTTAAACCTATTTCAAGTCTTCTCACAAGACTTATCAAATATTCCTTAAACCTACTTCAAGTCTTCTCATAAGACTTGCTCAAATATACCTTAAACATGCTTCAAGTATTCTCACAAAACTTACCCTACGCTGCTCTAATACATGCTCAAAACAACTCATAGCCCATGCTCAACCAATCCCAAATCTTGCACACAAATGTTCAAAACAATGCTTATATTTCTTTCAGAAATGCTTTCTTTAACTAGGTAGTTCAGACATATTCTACCTAAAATTCGTTTAACCTCTTGAACATATAGACAATGATATGTATTAACAAATACGTAATATGTTCTTCACATTCACATATCTTGCATTCATCAAATCAGATCTCTACTTCTTGCAATTCCCTTTCAAATCAAATCAAACTAGTTTATAAATTTGCTTCACAATATTGGTTTATATTCCTTTTAAATTTGCTCTCAAATATCAAACACAATAATGCACAAATTGCTTCATAAAACTAGTCTTTAACACTTACCCATTGATATTCAATGTCTCTCACATAAATATCCAAATGATTCACAAATTCTTTCAACAATAATGCACAATTTATTCTCAAAAACCCTAGCACAAGTGTTTCCAATTTCACTAATCAATGATGCACAATTTGTTCTCAAATCCTAGCTCAAATATTTCCAAAAATACACACTAATCAACCCTTTTATCTCCACCTTATGATTCTAAAATATTCACTCAACCAAACACCTTAGAGAAGGAATAATGTCAACATACCTCTTAACTTGCTTTGATGAAAATGTACCCTCAAAAATCTGTCTCAAAAAAATTTCCTCTTCAAAGTGCCACTTCAAAATTGATTAGTAGATTTATCATTCAAACCATCAACATTAACTTTCTTCTCAAAAATATGTGCTCAATGAAATCTGAAAATGATGTTCAATGATACTTCTTTTTTTCTCAAAAGATAGGACATTAAAAATCATCAAAACCCCTCAAACTTACTTTTCACCATACAAAAATTTCAACCAAATCAAACCACAATAACACCTTATAACTCCTACTTGTAAAAGACACAAATAATTTTCAATATCAATAATGTGCCTTATAATCATCCAAAACCCTAAGTGCAGAATAATTTTAATTTTCCTTTCATAAACCTTATACCTCCTATTCTCACATGCAAAAATTATCCCCTTTGAATTTTCTCTTTATGCTCTTTGCAAAATAAAACTTTATAAAACACCTTTATAATTTATATTTGCAAAATAGAAAGCTTTTATAACATATCCTTATAACTCCTAATTTTCACAAAAAAACCTTTATTAAATCACACCCTTATGACTCCCTAATTGCAAAACTAATAAAACTTTATTAAAATCACACCCTTATGACTCCCTAATTTCCAAGAAAAAACTTTCATAAAAATTAATGCCCTTACCACTTCTTTCATCGAAGGGAGTCGAACGCGAAACCTCACGGAGCCCACAATCTAGAGTAAGCTAGAGTGCCAGCTAGGCTGGCCCACCTGATGGAACCAAAAGCATGTAATAACAATTTTTTTAATCTTTTCCTCCACCCAAACGTAGTTCAAAAAATCAATTGCCACTATGACTCAAACCTGAAATCTCTCTACATCAGCATCTTGCGTAGGGTCTGCATACCACCTGGGCTAGCTGCCCAATTGGAATCAATCACGCATTGCCTCCTATATTGAGGTTCATTCACCCTCCTTACTCCTCGTTTCCTTCGAATTAAAATTTGTGCACTGCCCTCATGAATGGAACGAATGTCACTTTTGCCTCAATCACCTTAACCTTAAAAATGATTTTTATTTTCCTCCTTATATATGCAATCTGAAAATTAGGAATACATCGGCCCTCTTGCCACCATTTGAATTTTAAATTTTGGCACCATTTAAAATTCAAATTTATTTTATTATAATATTTAAACTTTGGTTTAAATATTATAATTTATTTTTTAATATTTTTTCTTTGCTCTTGAAATATTGTTTTCACCCTTGCAATTAAAAAATATTTTTCAATAGAACCTTGTCTGCCTTGTCTTTTTCTTGCTAACATAACCATAGAGAACCTTGTCTTTTTCTTGCAACCATAACCATGGAGAACCTTATCTTTTTCTTGCAAGCATAACCATGGAGAACACTTTTACCTTGACAATTATTTTACCCTTGAAGATATTTGCCTTGCACTTTAATATTTCAACCTTAAAGATTATTTTCAACAATTTTACCTTTGACATCAATGACAACCAATATGCAACCTAGTATACTCAATATTTCCAACAAATTATACAATGGAGGGTAAGGACGAGTGATGTCCTAAAAAGGATGGGAGATTTGGTGCCCCATATTTTATAGTAGTTGTAACAATGGAGGGATTTAAACTCAAGTAATTGAGGGTTGATGCATTAAAGTCTAATTTATATATCCATAGGCTAAGTTTATCTAGTTTGAAGTTGTAGGAGTGGACCTAGGTTGCTGAGGAAGGTCTAAATAAGACCCTTTTGCAATAGTAGTTAAGGGATATTTATCTATTCTTAAAATAGTTTCTATGGCTTCCTTATTCTCATGTAGGAAGGTAACCATATTATCCATGGACTTAAATATTACTCTCCCTTGTTCATCCTTGTTCATTATGTGCAGGGAAGAGGGTGCCTGAGGGAGGAGCTTAATTATCTTCCTCTTTATATGTGGGGTTTTCAAATGTAACATGATCCTCTTGAACCTTAGGTAAGGAGGACAAGGAATTAGGGTTATGAGTCAATTGACAAGAAACACCTTGGGTAAGATTATAATGTTTGGCCATGGATTTAGGTAGGAAGGATTATATTTATAAAAGTTTTATTTCTAGAGTTGTTTAAAATAAGAATAAGAATAGTTTATATGCCCTTATTCTACCTTATATTGGGATACCAATATTATTAGTATACCTTAGGGGGTCTTCCCAATATATCCTCCCTTCCAAGATACCCATAAATATATGGAAGAAGGTGTTCCTCTCAATATATGGGGTTGTTTTTGTGAGATACTTTAAGTTATGTGGAAAATAATAGTACATGAGAATGACAAAACTTAGATATGTGACCTTGGATGATACATGAGAGGTAATCAAGATCCCTCTTGTAAAGGGGGAAAACTACCTTACGATGTATGATTCTCAATTGGATCTGATAGGAGCCGAGGTGATCATGGGGGTGTGTTATAATCTCTACACTTAGTGGACAAGGGAAAGGGTTCACCAAGAATAGTTTTAGGACTCACTCCAATTTTGGGGTAGAAAATGTTTGATATGTTAATTAAGCATACACCTATTATTTGGTCTCTTTAAACTAAGTTAAGAGATTGAAATAGCAATACAAGACACACAAGATGCAAGAAAATAAGAACTAACCCTAGTATGATTCGATGATATCTAACTCTAGGATTTTAAAATAAAATCTTTGAGCAAGGGTCCAAGGGAATGCACAAACACGATAAAAACCCTAGTTGCATGCCATAAGCTTTTATTCTTTAAAATGCCTAGAAGTTCAACCAAATGTTTTGCCTTTATTTAGGTTTTGGAAAAAAAACAAAAGCAAACACCAAATAGATTAAAGATCTATTAGGAAACTTATCTTTTCTGGTGGTTGATCCAAGCCTTATCTTACATCTAGAATATCCAGCAACTTCAAACATGCAAAATAACTTCACAAACTCTATTAGGGTGCGAAACTTACCCCCAAGCCCTAATTTAATAAATTCATACCTGATAAAATGGGAGTGTGAATCTAGATTACTAAGTCCATGCCCTATATAGGCAAGGCATGAATCTAGTTCATATGCCCTTTTCGAGCCCTGAAACAACAAAAATAGTGTGCAAAATAGAAAAAAATAGACTTTTGAAGCAACTAATGTAAATGTATAACCTAATGAGCTGATGGAGAAAGCAAGGAGCAATAAAGATGTGGAAAAAGCACTCCAATAAGGTTGATCTCTCCAATCATCAAGACTCATCCACTCAATCCCCATGGATAGCAAACACCAAAGCATAAAATAGCAAAACAGTAACTTGCAACAGAAGGGCACTTGTTAGCTTGAGCCAATGAGCAAGTCAAGAATTAGATTCTTTAAAGAATTCATTGGGGTTAAAGAGGGGGTAAAATTTAGACATGGAAAATTGACCCACTAAGGTGAGTTATTTTCCTTAGACCCATAGTTTTTCTCTTAGAAAATAAAGTCATCTTTGAGCTAATTTTCCTTGACCAAATCTCATCCATTTCTCCCAAAACCTATACCATTGGATCGGTATCGTAAAGAGTTTTCCAACAGTATAATATTTATCATGTTCTAACATAATTTGGCCCCTCAAAGTACCAAAAAACTACACATGGGTCTAGCAATTATGAATCAGTGACTAGGGTGAAGGACAAATTTGCACCCGTAGATTTGCTAACATGTGGATTCACTAAAAATGGTAAATTGTTCAACCACCTAGATGCCATTGTGATTTAGTCAAAATTTGGTTGAATCCTACACCGTCCATGAATCCATGATTGGGAATACTACCCACAAATTTTCTTGAATTGGAAATTTTCCCAATTTGCTTAAAAAACTCAAACTGCTCCCTCAAATAATGCATCTCCTAGTTATTTTGTAGCTTTTAAAACCATCATTCCACCTCTCAATGGGGTCTAATGGTCATTTGTATTATTGAATTATCATTCCAGCATATTCATGGTGAATTGGAAAATTGGGCTAAACTTCTGAATCATTGTGAGAGGACTAATCAATTTGTTGTAGGTTGAGCAATAGAAAACAAGTTTCTTGCAGGTTAGAAATTGGTCTTGGAGCTCACCTCACCACAACTTGGATTTACCATTCCCACCATCACTATTTCAACCATCAATGATCAAATCAGTAAGATCCCCACTGTGAGCAAGTTATTCACAACTATCTTGACATCTTCATTTCATTTTCTGTATTTGCATTTCATATCTAGCACATTTTCCTATTAAAAATATAAGGTCATATTTGAGCTAACTTTTCCTCCATAAAATCACCTCCATTCCTTCCAAAACCTATACCATTGTACTAAGATCAAAAATAGCTTTATAGTGGTATAATATTTATCTTTCTCTTCCACCATTTGGTCCTTCAAAGTGCTAAAAAACTACACATGGGTCTAGTTATTGTGAATCTATGGCTGGAAAATCCACCCATGGATTTTTGTTGTGGATTCATGCCATGGATTTGCATTTAAGCTATGGATATGCTTTCTAGCTATGGAGCCACACTATCACAAGTTTGGGGGTAATTTCTTACTTCTATATTCATCCCTACATCTAGCATATTACACATTGATCACTTTGCACTTCGTAGCATTTTTATTTTCACATATTTTAGTTACTTCGTTTCAATTTGTATCTATTTAAAAGCAATATCATAATTTTCATCTTTCACGCATGGTTTATAAAAGAGACCAAGGGGATTTGACTACCACACTGCTAAGAATCATTACATAGTGGCTTAAGAAGATCCCCTAACACTAACCACAATTTTTAGTGTCTCTATCTATTTGACTATAATTTTGTCATGAATCTGTGCCACCTTTCGTTGATTCATGCTATGGATTCACTTTCCAATCATGGATTCACTTTCCAGCCATGTATTTGCTTTCAACCACAGATTCACTCTGCTCAACCATATGATCCAAGTAGGTGTTCATTCAAATTGGTTTCAATTCTATCTCTCTATTCTCTAATTTTTTTGCCTATTCATTCATAAATCATTTTGGAAACATAATAAAATACCAAAAAAAAATATTAATGCATTTAGCTTAGAAGAATATTGCATGTTGTGTGTTGTTTTCAAGGAAAGTGAAATTGCATATAGTTTAGATCTAGTTGCATTATATACTAAACATACGTGTTTGTTAATCAAATAATATATTAAACACTCCTCATTGCCATAGACTTAGAAGTAGTCTTAAAATATTTCTTGGTGAACCCCCTAATCTATCAATGATCACCAAAGGAGGTACGATACCAGGTACCTCTCAAATCGAGGTATGGGCTTCTGACTTCCCATCCCCATTATAGGCATGGATCCATTACCCTGAGTGAAAGGGGTGCAAAATTTTTAGTTCATAACCAATCCTCTATTTATAAGAGGTTTGGAGGGTAAAACAAGTGGTAAAATTAAATTTCACTACATGCAAGGAATGACCCCAAAATGGGTTGATGAGGGGAGGGGTTTTAGTGAGAAAAATCCCTAGAACACCAAATTCATGCCATACCATTACAAGGCATGAATCTAGTAAGCCAAATTCATACCCTGTATAGACCAGGTAAAAATTTGGTAAAGCTAAGGAAACAATGCAAAGGGAGAAGGAAAATAGGCCCCAAATTTGCACTTGGTCTATACAGGGTATGAATTTGGCTTACTAGATTCATGCCTTGTAATGGTAGGGCATGAATTTGGTGTTCTAGGGATTTTTCTCACTAAAACCCCTCCCCTCATCAACCCATTTTGGGGTCATTCAACTTTTATCTCAAGTCTTCTCTAAGACTTACCTCAAATTTTCTTTAACAAGTCCTCACTAGAACTTGTCCAATTTTCTCAACAAGTCTTCACCAAAACTTTTCTCAAATCTACTCTCAATTTTTCTCTAAGGACTTACCTCAAATATGCTTGCAAGCTCTCACAAAAGCTTGCTCAAATCAATTACAAAACTTGCACACTAACTCAATTCAATCTCTTGCAAAAAACCTCTTTCAAATCAATTTAGAATATAGAACAATTTGTTTCACATAACTTGAACTATCACTCCAATACTTCCAATCAACTAGGCTCAATCAACTCCACTCAACCAATCACTCAATGAAGGCTTATTCAACAATGCTTATCAAACAAACCTCACATAACAATGATACTCATGATCTTTCACAAACCCTAGTTCAAGCATATGAATACTCACTCAATTATTTCCAACAATGCTTATCAAACAATCTCTCATAACAATGATACTCATGATCTTGCACAAACCCTAGTTCAAGATAGTTCACAACTTCACATAACAATGATACTCATGTTCTTTCACAAACCCTTGTCAAGCATATGAAAGCTTACTCAATATTTCCAACAATGCTTATCAAACAAGGTTTCTAGTATCAACTTTCATTCCAGAAAACCAAACTCAACAATGCTTATCAAACAATCCTTTTCACTCCAACTTAGCATTCACAACATCCAACAATCACTCTTAAGGATAATGTGCCCTTACCTCTTGTTTGAAGAAGACTTGACTTCAAACACCTGTCTCAATCACAATCAACTCTTTGCCAATTTCAAAGGTTAGGTAGCAATATCTTCTCAATCATTCACTCAATTTGATCCCTCAAAATATTTCACCATACATAGCAATAAATCTCTTTTACACCTTATAATCTCCACACTTCAAAATGCAAACCAACAATTTGTGTAAAGAAAATAATCACAATAATTTTCTTTATAAACCCTTATCTCTTTAACACATCATAGCTCATCCAATAAAAATATAATTCCCTTTTTCAACCTTATAACTCCTATTTTTAATTCACTTTATCAAAAATCACAATAAAACAATTAACCTTAAAAACCTTATAACTCCCCCTTAATAAAAATTTATCATGCCACCTTTTAAATCTTAGAAGCAATTTTAATAACCAAAAATTTAAGTACCTCTGTCCTCGATGGAAATCAAACTTTCGCTTGCACTTCCACAGTGCCCTAGCCATGGCCCACGTGCCACGTGAGCTAGGTGCTCACCTTAGAACCAAAAGTGCCTCCTGCACTTTTAAACCTCCGCCTTGGCACCAAAAACTAAACACTCAAACCTTCACCAAAATGCAGCCATCGGGGTTCGATCGTGGGACCTCCCGCCAGTTAGCGCCTTAAGCCACAACCGCCTACCATTGGCCCAACCACCATGGTTGGCTATGAGGCTTAGAGCCTCCTACCTCTTATGCGCAAGTTGACCGCCACACAAGCACAAGACCCTTACCTCTTATTCCGCACATTCACAAATTTTGCATGCACATCGATTAAGGTATTCGAAGGATGGATTTATGTTTGCCAAAGCATATAGTATTTATATTAAATTTTTCTCTCCCTCAACACGTCGGTGGGTGGAAAGAATAGTCAATGTCGGTGCTCGAATTTTATTGCTTGCCCTTTGTAACCCTAACCTTTGGGTTATTTTAATTTAAATTAATTTATAACAAAGTTGTTATAATTAATTTATAATTAATTTAATTATATGGTCTATACTTTAGACCTTTAATATTATAATATAAAATTATAATATTATTTTCTTGGGCCTTCCTATTGCTCTTATAGACCTTTTTGACCACCTTAAATATTATAATAAGCATATTATAATATTATTTTCCCTTAGGCCTAGAAGCAATATTTTTCTTGCACTGCTCATGAAAACTGATGCTTGACCTCATGTTGCTCATTGAAATTGACTCTTGACATCAATGACAACAAAACTTGCTCATATTTCCAACAATCTCCCCCTTTGTCATTGATGGCAACCCAATTACCTTTTACCATTTCCTTAACCTTTTTCTGTTCTGCTCCCCCTGAGAAACTGCTCACCCTGACTGAATGCTCTCCCCCTAACTCAAATCTCTCCCCCTTTGACATCAATGGCAAAGGGTCACCTTTGGGGCTCGGGGCTAAGAATGAGACTCTTAGCTTAGCCCCTCCCCCACCTCCTTTTGAGGTGGTTAATTCTGGGGTGGGAGTATTTCTACTCCCAACAAGCACTGATCTTTGCCTTTGTCCACTTTCTTCCTTGATTGATCCTTCTAATTCCTTTGATTGTTCTTGTTCTTGCTTGTCTCTGGAATTTTTTCTCTACACCATCTTGTTGTATGCCCATAATTATTGCACTTATAACACTTAATGTTGTTATTCCTTGGAGGTGCAAATGTCTTGGGATTTCTCCTGGTGAAGCCATATCCATTCTTGTTATGAACCCTGCAATTAACTACCTTGTGACCAAACTGATTACAAGAGTAGCAATACCCTTGAAAAAGATACCTATTTCTAAAATTCCCATATTCTTATCTTCCATGTGTCCTACACTGTGAAGCCTTGTGCCCAAACCTATGACATGAGAAGCATCATCCATTGAAACTACCTTGCCTTGACCTCATTGGTCTCTTAGTCTCTTCTACCCTGTGTTGCTTCCTGTTCCATCTATTCCTCATTTGTGCATTGTTCCTTTTCCTATTGAACTCTTTATTGTCCAACTCATCCTCATAAGTCTCACTCTCTCTTACACTCTCTTCTTCTGAATCTTCTTCTTCTTCAGAGCTTGAGATTGACTCCTCTCCTTGTTTTCTTTGTACCTGTTCAAAACCAAGACCTGTCTTGCTTGATGTAGGTTTTTGTATCTTGATAATCTTATCCAATTTCTTTGAGCTTCTCCCAAACCTGTGTAACTTGTCCTTAGACTCTTTTACTTCCTTCCTTAGTGAAGCTACCTCATGCTCTAATCTTTCACACTCTAAAACCTTTGCTTCTAACTTCTCTTTGAATCTCTTTGTCTTAGCTATTGAGTTGGTTAGATCCTCTATAAGCTTTCCTTTCTCTTCATCACATTCTTGAAATTTAAGCTTGAGTTTTGAGTTTTGCTTTCTTACCTCCCTTAATGCATCAAGGGCATGAATAAGTTCACCCTCAAGATCAACTTCTCCTTTCTCTGATTCTTCCTCTATTTGTTTGCCTTTGGGATCATCTTCATACTTTTCTGACTTGTCTTCTATAGGATCACCTCCTTCTTCCTCTAATGCCATGAGTAGATTCTCTTCTAGTCCTTCAAGTGTATCTTCATATTCATCATCACTAAAACTGAAACCATTCCTTGTACAACTATCTTCAAGATGACCAAAGTTACCACATCTAAAACACTTGAGAATTATTGGTGACCTTTTTCTAACCCCTTCTTTTTCTTCTGCTAGAAATAGTATTTCATCTTCATTACCTGAGGAGCTTTCATCACTATCACTTGAATACTTACTTGCCTTGTCTACATAGAAACTCTTCTTATGTCTTTGGAAGAACTTATTTTCTTTCTTGCCTTGTCCATCCCTACTTTTCTTTTGGTACTTGTGTTTTCTGTTTCCCTATTCTTATGATCCTATTTTTCTTCATCATTGCTATTTCCAGCTTCTTGACAATCAGATGCATAGTGACCATACTTTCCACAATTGAAACATCTAACTGATTTCGTACCTTTATACTTTCTCGGATCCTTGTTCCTTCTACCATAATTTGCTTCTTCATCACTGGATAACTCATTGCTTGAATCTGACTTCTTACCCTTTGTCTTCTTAGTAGCTTTGAAGGCTGCTTCTTTCTGGGGATTAGGTTCCTCTTTTGTTCTCATCTCAAAAGTTGTAAGAATGCCATGTAATTCATCCCTTGTCAAAATATCACTATCTTTTGATTCCTCTATAGCTAAAATATTTTCACTAAACCTTTTTGGGAGTGACCTTAAAATCTTATCACAAACATCAGATTCTTGAACTTCAAGTCCAAGTCCTTGCATGGAGTTAACAACCTCGTCTACATGAAGTAGATAAGCACTAATGTTTTCCTCATCCTTCATTTTTAGGTCTTCAAATATTCCCTTGAGATTTTGCAACTTTACCTTTTTGACCTTTTTATCTCCTTCATATATGCCTTGCAACTTATCCCAAATTTCCTTTGCTGATTTGTAGTGCATAACCTTTATAAACTCTGTTTTATGCAAACCTCTCAAAATTGCATTCATTGCTTTTGAATTGTAATGATGTAGAAGCTTACCATCTTTATCTATAGGTGGAGTAGTTGGTGGTGTGTATCCATTTTCAACTGCTTCCCATATTTCATTTCCAAGTGCCATCAGGTGAATCTTCATTCTCATACTCCAAAATACATAATCGCTCCCATCAAACACTGGTGCTGAATTATCTAAGGATCCACTCTTAGAATCCATCTGTGTTCTTGTGAGATTTTTCTTCAAGTTGTTAAACTCTTTCGAAGGAACCCACTCTGATACCAATTGAAGAACACAAGCTTATACTAAGAGGGGGGGTGAACAATATAAGACCACTTTTTACTTTTCTTTCCCAAATAATATTATGCAATATATCAATGGTAATATTAATAATAGTAATCAAAGTAATGCACAAATCACCACACACAATAGAGACACCAATTTAACGTGGTTCACCCAATGTGGGCTACTCCACGAAGAAAATATTTCACTAATATTTTCTCAATCAATATCTTGGGAATCCTTTCCCTATTACAATATTTATGGACCTCTATCCAAAGGAGACACCAATCCCCTAATCAAGTTCATGGATCTCTATCCATAGGAGACACCAATCCCCTCATCTGGTTCATGGATCTCTATCCATAAGAGAACTCCTTCTCCTCTGCTCTAGCTGGTGAACCTCTAGAAGACTACTGCCTCCATTACACTGGCTTATGGATCTCTCTCCACTGAAGACTCATGTCCTCACTCAAGACCTATCCTCACTACCTTAGCTAATGGATCTCTATCCACTGGAGACTACTATCCTCTACTCTGTCACCTCCAAATATTATTCTCAACTCTATCACAAATTTGCACTAAACATAGTCCTTCGATCTAGCACAAATCTTCTCAATATCTATCTCTAATCTACACTAAACATAGTCCTTCAGTCTAGCACAAATCTGCTCAATCTCTCTCTCTAATATGCACTAAACATAGTCCTTAGGTCTAGCACAAATCTGCTCAATATCTATCTTTGACAAAACCTATCCTCAAATCTACACCAAATTCTATCCTCAAATCTATCTTCAAGCCTTAACACAAAGCTTGATCCAATCATAAATCAACTCTGCTAGATCTGTCTCAAACCTTAACTCAAGGTTTGAACAAATAAATCAATCAACTCTGCTCTCAAGTCTTCTCTAAGACTTACCTCAAATATGCTTCAACAAGTCCTCACTAGAACTTGTCCAATTCTCAACAAGTCTTCACCAAGACTTACCTCAAATCTGCTCTCAAGTCTTCACTAGAAATTGTCCACTCTGCTCAACAAGTCTTCACCAAACTTCTCTCACTAGACTTACTATTCTAAGACTTACCTCAAATCTTTCAAACTTCACCAAGACTTTTCTCAACTTTGCTCTCAATTTTTCTCTAAGGACTTACTCAAATATTCTTGCAAGCTCTCACAAAAGCTTGCTCAAATCAATTACAAAACTTGCACACAAACTCAATTCAATATCTTGTAGAAAACCTCTTTCAAATCAATTTAGAATATAGAACAATTTGTTTCATAGAACTTGAACTATCACTCCAATACTTCCAATCAACTAGGCTCAATCAACTCCACTCAACCAATCACTCAATGAAGGCTTATTCAACAATGCTTATCAAACAAACCTCACATAACAATGATACTCATGATCTTTCACAAACCCTAGTTCAAGCATATGAATACTCACTCAATTATTTCCAACAATGCTTATCAAACAATCTCTCATAACAATGATACTCATGATCTTGCACAAACCCTAGTTCAGGATAGTTCACAACTTCACATAACAATGATACTCATGTTCTTTCACAAACCCTTGTCAAGCATATGAAAGCTTACTCAATATTTCCAACAATGCTTATCAAACAGGGTTTCTAGTATCAACTTTCATTCCAGAAAACCAAACTCAACAATGCTTATCAAACAATCCTTTTCACTCCAACTTAGCATTCACAACATCCAACAATCACTCTTAAGGATAATGTGCCCTTACCTCTTGTTTGAAGAAGACTTGACTTCAAACACCTTTCTCAATCACAATCAACTCTTTGCCAATTTCAAAGGTTAGGTAGCAATATCTTCTCAATCATTCACTCAATTTGATCCCTCAAAATATTTCACCATACATAGCAATAAATCTCTTTTACACCTTATAATCTCCACACTTCAAAATGCAAACCAACAATTTGTGTAAAGAAAATAATCACAATAATTTTCTTTATAAACCCTTATCTCTTTAACACATCATAGCTCATCCAATAAAAATATAATTCCCTTTTTCAACCTTATAACTCCTACTTTATCAAAAATCACAATAAAACAATTAACCTTAAAAACCTTATAACTCCCCCTTAATAAAAATTTATCATGCCACCTTTTAAACCTTAGAAGCAATTTTAATAACCAAAAATTTAAGTACCTCTATCCTCGATGGAAATCGAACTTCCGCTTGCGCTTCCACAGTGCCCTAGCCATGGCCCACGTGCCACGTGAGCTAGGCGCTCACCTTAGAACCAAAAGTGCCTCTTGCGCTTTTAAACCTCTGCCTTGGTACCAAAAACTAAACACTCGAACCTTCACCAAAATGTAGCCATCGAGGTTCGATCATGGGACCTCCCACCAGTTAGCGCCTTAAGCCACAGCCGCCTGCCGTTGGCCCAACCACCATGGTTGGCTATGAGGCTTAGAGCCTCCTACCTCTTATGCGCAAGTTGACCGCCACACAAGCACAAGACCCTTGCCTCTTATTCCGCACGTTCACAAATTTTGCATGCACATCGATTAAGGTATTCGAAGGATGGATTTATGTTTTCCAAAGCATATAGTATTTATATTAAATTTTGCTCTCCCTCAACACGTCGGTGGGTGGAAAGAATAGTCAACGTCGGTGCTCGAATTTTATTGCTTGCCCTTTGTAACCCTAACCTTTGGGTTATTTTAATTTAATTTAAATTAATTTATAACAAAGTTGTTATAATTAATTTATAATTAATTTAATTATTAGGTCTATACTTTAGACCTTTAATATTATAATATAAAATTATAATATTATTTTCTTGGGCCTTCCTATTGCTCTTATAGACCTTTTTGACCACCTTAAATATTATAATAAGCATATTATAATATTATTTTCCCTTAGGCCTAGAAGCAATCTTTTTCTTGCATTGCTCACGAAAACTGATGCTTGACCTCATGTTGCTCACTAAAACTGATTCTTGACATCAATGACAACAAAACTTGCTCATATTTCCAACAATCCATCATTTTTTTTTAATTTGGAAGTCATTTTGACCTATGACACTACAAAGACCTAAGTGAGACAAAATGTGTTAGTAAATAATGATCCAAATGATGACAATGAATGAATGTGATCCCCTAGACCTTGCTCACTATCCAAGTGGAATCTCTTTTATAAATGATAAATTGTACAAGTAAATGGTTGAGTCTTGATGCAATAGGATAATGATGTGGCTAAATATAAAGTACTAAAAAAAAGGTGTAGCCCAAACTGAAATATTATAGATGAATGTAAATCTAATATCTCCAAAAAATGAATGTGCATGTCAATATATCCAACATTAAATTACACAACTGAATACCAAGTGTGGGATGTGTAAAACTAGTAACCTCAATATTATGATTGCAAGTAGGCAAGGTGCTAAAAGTTTGAGAGGTATAATGAGCTTGTCTTAAAGTAGGGCCTTCATCTAGATGCCCAAATACAGATGCTTAGTGATAAAATCCAAGTCATGATGGAGCCCAAGTCCTACCATTCCTCACCTAGTTTACTGTGGTTAGTGATGTACTCTTTGAAGAGAAGTACATGCTCTATTCCACGGTTATGATAGATATTGGATCAAATTAATTTTAATCTTGATTAAGAGTTTTTAGTTTTTTGAGTACAAAAGAAAGGATGATCCCTTTTCAAAGGTTCATGAGTATGGTTAACCCCCCTAACTATGTATTCTCATTAAGTCCATTCCAGCATTGACTCATAAGACCTTTAATGCAGATTTTCCACCACCAAGGAAGTGGCACCCTGTCACAAGGATAGACTGCAAAATGAGTCATCAGATGCATTCCTTTTAGGGGTTATGCAAATATGTGAATCGATTTGCAATGAAAGAAAGCAAATAAAAACTAAAAATAGACTTGGAGTGCTACTACAGTGCTAATGTGGTAGTATGTATGTTAGGTTTGATACACTAGACCTTGTTCACCATCCAAGTGGAATCAATTTTACAAATTAGGGCTATAAGTTAGCCAAAAGCAATGTGGAAAATTTTATAAGCCACTTATACAAGTACAATAGAGAGGCTAGAAACCTGTTGTGCTATCAAAAACAAAACATGATTAGTTTACATAGAGGTTGATCTGATTGTATGGTTGTGTAAAAATAAACATGACCAATTTACACAAAGGTTGTTGAACTCCATCAAATCTAGATTTTGGATACTATATGGTTGTGTAAAAAAATGACATGATCAATTTACATAGAGGTTGTCAAACCTGGCCAGATCTGGATTTTGGATATTGTATGGTTGTGTAAAAATGAACATGATCAGTTTACACAGAGATTTTTGAACTTGATCAGATCCAAATTTTGGATATTGTAATGTTGTGTAAAAAATGAATACGATCAGTTTACATAAAGGCCACCGAACTTAGTTAGATCTAGATTTTGGATACCTACAAAAAGAGATATGAGCTAATATCTACAATAAAAATAAAATCTATGGAGTTTTTATGAAACCTCATGCAACATCTTCATGGTATCCTTCAAATCAACACATAAATTTGTTGAGGAGAGGAGGGTAATGTAATGCTTCTCCCAGATTGGTTGTGGGATGGGAAAGCATACAAGCTCTGATACCACTTGTAGTAAGGATCAATGCTATGTGCCCAAGCTCAACCACATAAAACAAGAAAAAAGGAAGAGAATATTTTTGACAATGGAAAGAATGAAAAATCACATCTCTCCCTTTGTGTTATGGAATTATATATTGAGAAAAATGAGATTAGGGTTAGGTTTCCCAAATCCATATTACATGAAATTCAAATGAACATGAAATAACATTACACATTAGAATAAATTATTCTAATGAGATCTCATTAAAGCTTCATAACAATTAATTAAGAACCTAATTAATAAACATGACCTTGTAGCATTAACATATCTTCAAAATGGTGTAAAATTTTATATAGGTGATAATACCTATTATTATGTAGAATAAGGTACAATTTTTGTGAAGGATTCAGGTGGAAAAGTCATGTATTTGCAAAAAGTTAGATATGTCTCTTAGTTGAAAATAAATCTTATCTCAGTTGGATAACTAACTGAAAATGAGTAATAGTTACCTTCTTATATGAAGGATGTAAGCTAATTAGAGGTGCACTACTACTTGCAAAAGGAAATAAGAAAGGCACTTTGTTTAAACTAGATGTCAGCCCTAATGATAAAAATCATTGCAATGTTTCCTCTGTAAAAGAAGCTAATGCAGCTAAGAAAAATGATGAAGTAGATGTTGAAGATTATCTTCTTTGGCATAAAATACCTAGCCATCTAGGAGAAACCAGCTTGAAGCAGTTGGTTAGCAAAGGCATGGTGCATGGCCTCAAGGATATCAACTCCAACACTCTCAGCTTTTGTGAACCATATGTGATGGGCAAAAAAAAAGGGTGAGCTTCTCTTATCACCCACATAGAGCTAAATATTATTTGGATCTTTTTCATTTAGATATTTGTGGTCTTATGGATACTCCATATATTGGTGGTGCATTGTACTTCACCACTTTTATTTATGATCATAGCATGAACTATATTTTGGAGAAAAAGAGTGAAATCATCAATTATTTTAAAATATTTGTTGCTAATGTAGAAAGGCAGACAAGCAAACAACTTAAGATATTGCATAGTGATAATGGAATAGAATATCGTTCCACTGATTTTGAAGATTTTTACAAGAAAAAAGGCATCTCTAGATAAAATACTACACCTTATTCTCCTTAATAGAATAGAGTAACAAATAGAATGAATAGAAAACTACTGTAAAATATGAGGAGCATGTAGTTAGATGCAAATCTTAGTAAAGGGTTTGGGGCTGAAGTAGTTTCAACTACCAACTATTTGGTTAATTTATATGTGTGCACTGCTTTGAATGACAAGACATCAGAAGAGGCCTAGAGTGGGAGAAAACCATCAATCTCTCACCTAAGGGGTTTTTGTTGTGAGGCCTTTATGCACATTCCTACTGAAAAGAGGAAAATTTTAGATGAAAAGTCCAAGAAATGCATTTTTGTTGGTTATGTCGAAGTTGGAACAAAAGGATATAAATTATGGATTTTGGATGACCACAAGTGTTTTCAGCAAAGATATGATTTTCAAATAAATTAAGACAGTCGAAGATATTCAACAAGAATTACAATAGTTGAAAGAGAAAGTTATTATGCATGAATGCATTATGACATGTCAACCTTCAAGTGGGCATATGCTAAACCCTATCATCCTCAAGAAACAATATTTTTTGACATTTTAGATAGATTTTCCAATCTATAAAGACCTGGTGAAGATTTACCTTCTTATGTGCCTGAAGAGGTACACCAAGAGGATCAACAAATTATGCATCTTGATTCTCCACCTTGCATAGAAGAGGTCCAAGAATCAGTGGAGAAACCTAGAAGAACTAGAAGAGAGAAACATCTTACCAACAGGCTTCAAGATTATTTTTGTGGATTTACAGTTGTTTGTGATGATCCTATCATAATTGAAGATGCCTTGAATAGTCTAGAGAAAGAGAATTGGAAGGTCATGTAGGAAAATATGGATTCAATGAAGAACCATGTATGGGATTTAGTTCAAAAACCTATTGGGAGAAAGATAATAGGTAGAAAATGGGTGTTTAGAAGCTAATTAAGGCCTGATGAGTTTGTGAAAAGATACAAGGCTAAGTTAGTTGCAAAAGGGTTCTATTAGATCTTGTAGACACCTAAAACATGTCATGTTGAGGAGGCTACCTATATGGACATCTTTTTAGGTCATATGATCCACCTTGGGCATCCCTAAGACTTAACAGTAGTTCTTAACACTCAAACAAGGGCAACCTATCCTTTACAGCCTAGATCGTCATACCTAAGAGTGATCTTCAATAGCCACTGGACCCTGTGACAGTCTCCAGTATTGGCCACTCCATCCTAGCATAGCCATACCTATAACAAACTTGGGCTACTTGATATGAGCCAAATCAATTACAAGGTAAGTTGAGCCTAGTGACTAACTACGAGAATATTTTAGAAGTGATGTTTGGGTTGCCTAGATTCTAATCGAATCTTGGTTTTGGCTTCTCTTGCAAGCCAAGATTACCAATTTGGTAATCTTATAAGAAGAGTCCAAGCTTTCATGAAAAATAGGATATGATCAATTGAATGCAACGAAGTGCTATTAGTTTGTGTAATAGAGAGAACATACTCTCACAAGCAATGGAGTGCTACCCAAATCTAGCCATGAAGCTTGCATTCACATCAATGGATTCCTTTAGAGTTTGAAGACCAAATTCAACCATTGTTCACCATCAATCATCCCAAATTCAAGCCAATTTTTATGATTTCTTAAAAGAGCAAGACCATTGAATATCAACTTGATATACAAATCAGATGTTGCCTCACATTAGACACAAAGAAATAACTCTTTATTCAGCGACTGCTTCACCTTGAAGCATCCTGCAGGCACAACCGTTGTACCTACTGACAACTAGCAGAGTTGACCACTTTATCCCATGATGGCCTCTCTCAAAAATATATTTTCTCTATTTTTTTCTAGTTATAGTATCTTTAGCAACATTTAATTTTTGTTCTAGCATAGTTTCATTCAATTTGGATGCATTTGTTTATCATTTTTAGTATATTTGTTTCAATTTCTTATCATGGAAATGGACCTCATCATGAGAGATTCCACATTTGTTACTAATATCTTGTAATTGTTTTTGTGTGTAGGTTTCATATCTCAATAGATATCTTCAACATAAAGATCCAAAAAACTTTATTTCACCATGCAGAGGTCACAAAGAAACCCTTCATAATCAGTTTTGAGAGAGCAAAGACTCTACGAATTCCATCTACCCCTTTGGTTATCAATTGTAATTTGTATAAAATTGGTTTAATCCCTAAGAAATATGTCTTTGTAATTACTTTTTAATAAACAATTTCAAATATTAATGAGAAGGGTGACATTTTCTTCATTCTTTTGTCTCAATATGGGTACATGATATTATCTTTCAATTTGATTTCATAAATATTTAGGTGTATGGTTTTTGCTACTCTACAGTGGTGATCACGGTGTGGGACTCTTTCCACATTTTACAAAATCTATCACTAACTACCTGTTTCTTGTTTTCTTGAATTCCAGGTACCACCGTTGTAGGTTGGAATGGCTCACAGGAGTCGTCGTCCTACTTGTGATAGCCAGTAGAGCCCACCGCTTTGCCCTATGATGGCCTTAGAATAGAGTCACAAAAAAAAAGAGGTAGCAACTTCATCAAATGTAGGCTTCACCTGTGAGTATCTCTACACTTTATTTTACTATTTTCATAGAAAAAAGATAGAATTACAAGTTTTAATTTAGAATTTTAGAGAAATTATTAAATTTCAAGCTTTCTACCTATGATCTCTCCTGGGTCCAACGGCCTCTGTTGTTGGCTACTATAGGGTAAAGTGGCCCCTCTTTCTAACCACTTTTGTGTTATATGGCCTCTACTACAAACCATCTTACACAAATATAACCTTTGTTTTGTTGTCTGTTTGGGTTTGCATGCTTGCTGCCTATCTAAAGGCTAACATTATTTAAGGTTTGCACTTTCAAATTTTCTAAAACTAAAATGTTCTTATTTAGAAATTTGGAAATTTAAAATATCTTTTATGCATTAGAAAAAAATCATTGATTGCTCTATGTTGCATAATTACTTTTGTATAAATTAAAAAGGACACAGACACACCACGTATCATATTAAACGTTAGCGAGTTGGAATTCACACCAAACCACTAATCAAGACTAAAAATGGTGGCCTTCATCACCACCTTGTTAGCTTGCTTGTGGTTCTTTGCATCCCATTTTGGCTAAAACTAGTCCATGAACCATCATAGCCAAGGAATATAGCATGTATCTCTCTTCGGGGAGGTATATCATTGACCGAGGTGAACTAGGTGAAGACTTGTAGGACTTGGAATCCCTCATCAAATTTGGACTTCATCACCAAATCTCGATGGGTTTCATGATCTGAACTTCATCACCAGGCCTGTGTGTGAGAGGATACAGGTGAAATTCTTTTAACTGAGTATTGCATCAACAAAATCAAAACTTGAACAATAGAAAAGCAATAAAATAATGAATCAAAACACAAACCATTTTAGGAATCACAAAAATTATTTAAACAAGATAATCATTTTGTACACTTTATCTATTTCCTTACTGTATGCATAATCAACATAAAATGGTCAGCACACGTAGCCATGTCTAGTCACAGACTAAGGCCATATAAAATGCATAAGAAGGCCCAGAATGCCTTTTTTATAGCCCAGCCAATTTACTCATACTTGACCAACATTCTAGCAGTCGATGCAGAGATAATTCCACTCATGGGGGATCCCATAATTGAGATACCTCTACTAGGATGACACCTATGGGAACTCCCCATGATCAATAAGAGGATCTTCTCAGACCTCATCCATCTCATACTACTTCTAGACAAGATCCACCCATTGAGGGTCCAAGTAGATGGGTAGTACAAATTCGTGTCCCTAATCGATCCACAAACCCATCCAAGTTTGGAGCATAATATATGCCATTGCTTGGTTTAGATGAGAAAGGTACTCCTTCTGATCATCCTTATTTGAGTTGAAAGATAAATCATCTAGATATATACGACCCTAATTCTACTCATAGAGTGCCTTCTTCTATTCATACTCACTCTGACGATGGGCGCAATGAATATCTAGTGCGTCCTATCCATACATGTGAAGAGTGTTATACATGAATAGGTCATACTCCTACACCTTATTTACATAAGGATAACACCCCTAGGATTGAGCATAGAATCAACATCGCTTTGATTGAACAAGAGAAGATGGTAGCCATCCCTCCTATGCACACTAAGATAGTCAAATCCCTTCATATTGAGATAAGCAATAGGTATCATACAGTTGATCAAAAAGATCATATGCCTAGGCCAAATAATCTTTGGCACAACTTTAGTGTGGTATAATCAATTACCGCAACATAACATCTCTAGCTTTGAACAACTAGCAAACACATTTCTAGAACGCTTCTCTTTTGGCATCAAAAATATGGCTAATTTAACTGACTTATCGAACCTACAACAATTCAATGATGAGCCAATTATTGACTACAAAAATAGATGGAAAAAATAATATCAAAATTACCTTTCATCGTACCTATTTTAGAACTGACATGGATGTTTACAAAAAGTTTCTCAAATCCCATATCACTTTTTTTATAGTTGCAGTAGTATCAAACATTTGAAGAGGCTTTGACACAAGATAAAGTTATTGAGGATATTAAGGTCGAGGAGGGAGACATAAAACTCCACAAAAATGAGTGGAACAAGAATCCTTGAAATAATCACCATCAAATGAAACCAACTCCAGTGAATCATATTTTGTTAAATGTTCCTAAAGTGAAAAAGCACCACAACCTAATTATTGGGCTCAACCCCTCCAGCATAGTACAATAATCAATGCCAAAGAAATTAATTGTAGGATAAGCAACGTTGTCATCATTGCACATATATGCCACTGCCTAAGTCTTTGGTGTCTCTTTTCAATATATTATGTGACGCTAAGGTGATTATCTTGCTTGAAATCTAATTGAGAGATCCTAACTGTTCAAAGCCTAAAGGGTACATAAAAGATTTATATTGTGCTTATCATCGACAAAATGGACATGATATACAAACATGCTATGGATTCAAAAACCTAGTACAAAACATGTTGGATAAGAATCAATTACAAATTGACAACCCTCTCACTTTGGATAATCAGCAGATGGGTATTTTCAAATATCTCTTACCCACCCACGAGGTCAAGGGTAACCAAACTAGGTAGGTCAATGAGATACATATGGATCCATCCATGCATGGGTTCATAGGTATGATAAATATTGTGATATGAAATTGAAGGTATAATCAAGCCGAGCTACCTGTATCTCCCATTCAAATCCCTTCTATGCCTCAATATTTTCTAGCTCAAAATCCACTTTTAGGTCCACTGCCTCCATCAGTGATAACCATCAAAAAGAGGCTTACACATATCCTATAAATAGCCTTATCTAAGCTTTCAATTTATGATCTTATTCAGAAGTCTCCTAGACATAGGGAAGCACTCATGGAGATTCTAAATTCTATAAAGATTTAGCCTCGAGATCTTAATGCATTTACCAATTTTGTAGGGAATGTCCAAAAGTGTAAAGAGTTTGTGGTAACATTTTATGACCATGAAATTAAATAGGTACCATCAAACATAGCAGATCCTCAATTACACATAATCGCTTACATCAACCGCATACCATACAAGTGAGTGTTTATTGATACAGGCTCATCGATCAACATAATAACAATGAACTCTTTAGAACATGTCTTCCAACATTGCACATAGTGACATCTACTTTCACATTGTGAGCATTCAATGATGCATTATGCTCAACGATTGGCACTATAGTCTTACCTATTTAGGTGGGACTAAAAACCATTTTCATATTATACCATGTGTTGGAAGGAGCAATGCAATACAACATATTGCTCGGTTGTCCTTGGATATGAGACATGAAATGTGTTCATTCTATTTTGCATCAGTGCATCAAATATGTTCATGAAGAAAATGTTCATGTCATCCCATCGGATGATTAACCATTTAAATATGTCAATCAGATTAGCAATTTAAGAGATTTTTTCTTACCATCAACACATCTTGATATTAGACCTAGTTCTCCTAGTAAGCATCCAGAGTTCCAACCAAAATCAGCACTTGCTAATCCATTTACCTTAGAACCACCGTCTTCACCTAAACTAGTAGCCACTGCTTATAAACCTTCATCATCATCTGATCCTTGAATCAAATAGAAGCTAAAAGCATCCATATTAGATGCTCCAAAGGTCATCCCTAACGTATTTATAGCTGAAATTTTGATTCCCATGGATGCTTGACATAATAGAGGATGTAACTCAATCCGCATCCCATGCCTCATTAATGGGATCATCTCCACCTCAAGTGACTATTCATTTAGTCAACCCCTAGCTCATCGAATATTTGGTGCAAAATATCACTTTTACATCAATTATTGAGTCCACCCAATACATGGGGATACCTTGTGCTCCTCTCATTCCCATTGGAATGGTGGTACCCCTAGGTATACCACCCAATTAGACAAATTTCATACATGGGGGTTTTGACCAAGCCACATATCAATCTCTTGTTATCAACCACAATAATCAACCATTTATAGGAAACATCTACTATATTTTAAATCCTAATTTTGCTCTAAGATACTTCTAGCATTGCCATTAGCATGGTAATGGCTTAGGTCTATATGAGCAGGGTCGCAGAACACCTTATCAATCACAATATCAATTGCCTATGGATAGATTTAGTTTAGGGTATTCTATCCGTGTACCAGATGAGCTTCTACCTAATTCTATACAATGCCTAAGCTTAGACTTTGAGGAAGACATTGATAGGAGTGAATACACTGACCCTGACCCCTCTAATTTATTGAGGTATCATCTCCCAAACACAAGGGTTAGCATAAAGACTCCTGAATCATATCATGAGACCAATCAAGAAGACGAATCTGAACTCGATAATATTCTTGAAAATGATTGGGTGGACGAAGATGATGAATATGAGGATGAAATAAAAATTGCATACTTAGGTCCTCTCTACCTTCATCACCTCAATAATTATATAGGAGATATTGAGCTAGTTAGGCCCCTTATTGACATATATGATATCTATCATAGGTGTTTCCTCCTCTATCTAACTGGAGGTAGTTGCTCCTTCCTGAGGATCCAATTATCCTATCTACTCCTAGAGTGGATCTAGAGATCCCAATGCCTCCTAATCCATGTCTAGCATATTTTTAGCAATCAATAATCGATAGGTCCTACCTGAGCGGTAATGGAAATCACCAACCATCCATCAACATGATTTCCATTGACTTAACTACACCTCTGTAATCCTAGCAATCCTTCAAATCCGTTGCACCTCAATTTTAAGGCTATTTAATTTGATCGCGTCACATAGCCACCATTACATAAGTATTTCTTCCCATGTGAAGAAATGCTACAACTATTTCATTTTTCTCTAGGCTATACTTAGGATGTTTGTAATGTTGAGGTTGAATCTGATATTATATATCATAGAAACCCAACGGATGACATCCACTTGATCTCTACACCTAACCAACTTGAAGAGGAATTCCACACGTCAATTGAGGAGACTTTCTATAGATAAGGGTAAGTACTTTCTTGATATGAGGGAATGATGAGAAACTAGGAGGGAGTGATAGGCCAAGATACACTAGTCATCATGTTCTGCAATTATGGGTATACAAGTTTAATAGATACCTAGAATAATAAGCATCTAAGGTAGATGGTCTAGATTTCTGGGATGGATGACTAGAAATTTCTACTGGATGTAGGGGACAGATGATCAAATGTCTAGGATAGACATCTGGACTAGACAACTAGACGTTTGGTATGGATGGCTAGACGTATAGACTGGATGGCTAGATGTCTGGACTAGGTAGCTGGACATCTAGATTGGGTAGTTAGACATCTGGACTATATGGCTAGATGTCTAGACTGGACAATTAGATGTCCATACTAGATGGTTGGCTAGATATTTGGACTAGATGGTTAGACGTCTATACTATATGGCTAGATATCTACGACAGATGACCAAGTAGACATCTAGAACATTTTTATCGATGAGGTCATACAACTAGATTGATACATACAAAGGTTAATCTTCTAGGGTCTAGACATCTTCAACTGTGATATTGATCTCCAGTCCTCAATGCTCCTTAGCACACCTTGCAACAATAAAACAACACACAACAATACATGCTCTCATACCAAGCTATGATCAATACCTGTAACACAACACTATAACACAGATGCAATCATGTACAACACACATTCCAGAATAATAGTTTACTACACAACAGTTCTATATTATAGAAAAGTATGGATAGATTACAAAATGAAATAGGGGGGTATTTATAGGTAATATCAGGTAGTTATTGTAACTAACCCATCTTAAACATCCCAATTGTCTATTACCTTAACTAATATGTTTACTGCCTAACTAATAATTTCATACGTCTAACACAGTAGCCAAAAATATGATTAGTTAGACTGGATGCCTAACTAATCCAGATATCTAAGCACAAGACAATTATGTTTGTCCTTTTGTGCACATTCATTAATTAAGCCATATTCATTTGATTGGCTTATTTTACATTGCAACTTGTTATTTTCATGATTCATACATTACCAAAAATTTTGTACATAGTCAAAATTTTAAATCTTCATAGGACATTCTTTGTCAGATAGCTCAATTATTTATTTATGCTTGGAACTATTATCGACATCTATCCTCCCCTTTGAATAAGTTAATGTCCTTAGCAACTTTCTCCACTCACTGTGAGGAGTCTCAACATATTTGTGAGTTGTATCTTGTAGTACTTCATCTTATTGCACTTGTAGGGCCTCATAGTTAGCTTTAAGTTGCTTGGCATAATTGAAGTATTTACCCCATTCAACTCCTAATGCGTTAGAACAATTTTCTATTTGCTCAAGCCTAGCCAATAGTTTAGCCTCCAACTAAAATAAAATCTCCTTCATCCATGGGGATGACACTGTGGATGAAGATGAGGCCTTTGATGCCAATTCTTGTTTCAAAGTTACCTCATGCTACTGTGCTTGAAGTAATTATTTTTGTACATATGCGAGCTTCTTCTGCCAAGTCTCTTCACGCCGTTTTATCTCCTATTGCCAAGCTAGATCACTCTAATTTTTCTAAGTTGCTAAGATTTCATTTTGCTTGACCAACAATAATTTAACTTATTTTTTTTGACACCTTATTTTCCATAGTGGTAATTTTATGTGATTTTTCTTCTAACTGGGTATGAAGGCTTTCCAAGTCTTATTGCATTTTTTGAATATCCTGAGTAACTACCTCCATATGAGCCTTCCCCTCTTCTAGTAGTTGGTCTTTGCATTGAACATCTTCTTGCGCCTCTTGCAATTCACTGTCTACCATATGCTTGGTTGAATGCAAGTACTTAATACCTTCTGCTATCCAACACAACAAGTGGGCTAAGAAGTTATACTATTGATACATGGGTAGTAATTCAGGTGCTAACTTCACCTATGATCCTTGCTCTATGGATTACTAAGAAGAAGTATTAGTGTTGTAGCCACAAATGTACACTTGTCCAGATTCCAAGTAGAGGGTTGGCATTTTCTCAGGTTCCATTCCCTCCATTGTTGATAGATGTGCAGTAGGTATTATCCAAACCTGGTCTTGATAGATGCTAGAAATATCTGCTTGCCAAGGACCTTGTGTGATCCATTTTACCAATTTTTCAATTCTTCTTCCACCATAGACTGCCACTTCTTCCATTGACCAACACAGGCTATGTTAAATTGCAATTGCAAATTTTTTATTATTTTTTTAACTTGGAAAAATATTCTACCACTCATTGATCCATATTATCTAAAGGATCCATGAGGTTGGGTAGTTGTACCAAAAAACATTTAGACCACGCATCCTCAGGTTGCTCCTCCTATTCCTCTTCGTCTAATATCTCTTTCCCATTCCCAAATATATTAATAGTATTTTTCGTTGCCTTCCCTTCTATCACTACAACCTGACTGTTGTCACCTTCTATTTCAATAACTTGTTGAGACACATATATTTATGGTTGCTCTCCCATTTCTACATTAATCTCATGTTCCAAAAAGACTACCTAATCTACTGAGATGGAGTGTTGTTTTGCTCAAAGTGCTAGATTTTCCATATTTGGAGAAGGTAAAGCTTCCTTTGTTCTCTTGAATATGAATTCAGTTGGAATATTCATGGGTACTATTGTTCTAGCTTATTTAGCTGCGAGAATATTCGCAAAGGACACATCCCATAGGAAAAATGCAAAGGAAGTTGTTGTAATTATGGGTTCTTGAGACATGTCTAGAAATTTTGCATGCGTCTGAACATGAGCTTCCGCTAGATATTCCTTAGGATCTACAATCCTATAAATATTCATCCCATATATAGTATTCTGCATAGTCAAGGGGATTTCAAATCTAACCCAATTTGAGGGCACTTTTATCTGCTACTCCAATTTTTTAGCTACCTCTCGATTGTGAGAAATATTCTCTGTTGTAATCCCTTACACTGAATTTGAAGTAGATGAAAGGGTTGGGGATTCAAATTGAATTCTCTTCCTCTTTGTCTTGGATTATTTTGGTGATGGTGCAACAACTTGCTTTTTAGGTTATTTCACCTTAGCCAAGGGTGGTGTTATATCCTCCCCTTCTGAATTGGTCATCGCCTTATCCTGACATTATGACTTGTGGGATATTTGTTTCAACTACTGCTTCTTTATCGGTGTCGACTACTTTACTTGTGGTTTGGTATTCTTCTAGTGTAAGATATTTTATACCAAATCCAAAATCTATTGAGGTAAATTAAAGTTTAGAATCTACAATTCTTCCTTTGAAATTGCATCTAAAAGTAACCCAATGGTGTGAAATGCCATTAAAAAATTCTTCGTGGTTCGCATCAAAAAATTTTGAATACAAATCGCCAAATGAGTTTCCTAGTAATATGGCACTCCTTGTTTTATCCTAAGCAAGTATGGGATCATCCAAATGGGAAGATTTGAACTTAGTTGTTCACCTAACAATCTAGCCATAAGGACATTCATAATGAAATCCAACCCATTATTGTTCAGTTGGGACTGTTTTACTCCCCTACTACCATGAGTTACTAATATTTTCTCCACTTCCTCCTCTGTGAGGGTGGTAACTCCTAATATCAACTATCAATTTTTCTTGGAATCTCCCTATTCATTGATTACAGGTTTGCCCTTCTTGGAGAGTCCAAAACTTCATTTAAATGTGTTAGGAGAAAATTCCACTTCCAAGTTCCAATCAACAACCTGTACCATGTTAGTATTATGAGATGTATTATACATCTACAACATCTACACTTGATACTTCTTGAAAAATTCTTTATCGAAACTTTGAATCTACATAATAAAGTTTACTTCTACAATTTGCATGCTCTTCTTTATTGGACTACTTATTGGTTTCGCTGCCCACCATTTCTAGTAAAATTCACTCGTAGGACAAGTCCAAGTGATTTCCTTAATTTAAATCTGATCTTTGTTGCCTTGTTGAACTTTTGCTTACACTACCTCTTTTTTTCCATGATTCTACCCTTATCTGGGCTTGGCACTTGTTCGTGCATCATTTCTTGGTGATGATGGAGTATTTTAGCCATGATAAAATCAGGTCCTACTTCGGGTTGGATTGGAGGTTGTCCATACTTCGGGTTGGATTGGAGGTTGTCCATACTTCTAGTGACTCATATTCTCCTTCCTGGATGTCTCTTATACTTTAGATGGCTCAATCCTACTAGATGTCAAGGCTTCAGATGAATACTTTTGCTATGACATTAAAAATTACCAAGCTAGATGTCTAAGTCTAATGGCTAGACATATGGTTTGGATGGCTAGACGTATGGGGTAGATGGCTAGTTGTTTGTACTTGTTGACATCTGAGGAGGATGTTTGGCCATCTAGGTTGGACAGATAGATATCTTGTCTTACGGGATAGACATTTGGGTCGTACGGCTAGACGTGTCCCTACTAGATGACTTTTTGTCAGACAACTAGAACAGTTCACCTTTTTCTTTTACTCACTTTTTATATGCTTCTCCCTTCATATGGCTACGATGTGTTTAGATGGTTGGACTTCCTCCAAGATGTCTACTTCCTATGGACGTATGCTATTTTGGCCACTTCGATGGTAGTGTCTTCAGACGGATGCCCTAGCAGGTCGTGATATAGTTAGATGTGTTTATGAATGTAGGGTTTCTGCACTTGCACTAAAAAAAGAAAAATCCTCCACAAAGCTTATGATTTCCAATGGAAATGACATCTACGATTCATCTTGCATAATTTTTGGTGTGCTTATGAACCCTACTTCATCTCCAATTCTCCTACACTCTTGTATCCTGCACAAACTAAAAGAAATGGAACAAGGAATGCCCAGCACTTCCAATTTATAGAAATTCTAGGGCCCATGTAACTATCTTTTTAATTGTCACCTACTCTCAATCATTTTTATGGTTGCTACATCACCAATTTTGCATGGACAAGACATTTGTTGTCTTTATCTTTATTTTATATTTTTGTTATTTTTGTCTTTTTCTTTGTTTTTATATTTTTCTCTGTTTTTGTCTTTTTTATTTTATTTTATTTTATTGTTTTTCAAAATGTGTCTTCCAGTTTTAATGTCATCGAGTGAAGCGTATGGCAATACCGATGTGTACTCCTAAGGTGTCGGATGCGCTATCTTCCGGATGATGACTACCAATTTCAAAACTGCTAAAACCATCACCATTTTCCTATTCTTCTGTCTACTAACAACTGCAATAATTATTCTATATTTGAGGAGTTTTCATTTGAGACTATTCATTGTATATTCTCATTCTTTGTGGAATAATTTGCTAGTATGGTTGCTCCTCTTCTATCGACTTATGATGTATTTCCTACCTAGATGTCTTTTTGCTAGATGTCTGCTTCTCCTAATGTCATCTTCACTTGCCTCATCTGCCAGATAGCTACTTTCCTTCTAGACGTCTTTCGAATGGCTTCCTCTATCCATACGTGTGGCTACATCATCTAGATGGCTACTACCAGGGTTTAGATGGGTTAATTATTTATCTTGATCGATTCATTTAGTTCTCTTGTTGCCCTGCTGGATTATCACACAATCATCTAGATAGTGGACTACCGTTATCGCTTGCTCATGATGGTTGGTCATTCTATCATTAAAATAATGATTCTCACTCTGTCCAATGTTACGATAAAGTCTTCCCATTTCATGGCCTTGACATTGAATTCTATCAATCTGATGATGGATGACTGCCCATCCTTAATATACCTAGTACTGATAGGGATTCCTCTTTCAAGGTCCCTATCTTTCGTGAGTCGATGTAACTCATCCTCTTCCTCCTCAAAGTCGAATCTTATTGATGTGGGATTGTCGCACTCCCTTAATTGCAGCCCAGTCTATGGACTAGTTGACCTATGGATAGCAGGAGGGGAATTTATTTCTCTCAAGCTACTGGGATGGAGCTCAACCATGCTCCCCCTTGGTTAGGCAAGCTTGGGTTACCCGAAAGTCCTGACAAACTCCTGAGATTGCCCAAGTTATTTCTATTTTAGGCTTGTTTTATTAGTTATGCACATGTTTTTGGTCGATGTTGTTGATTTGAAGATGTTAGTCGGTGTAGGATTCTCAGTCTCCTATCAACCCTCATAAATCATCGTCACTACCTTGCTTCCTCAAAGTATCATTGTGGTGCATAGTGAGTTAGGGCTTCTTGGTACTCATCTAAGAAGATCGAATCAGTACTTGAATAATTTCCTTCTCCTGTAGTGTTCATTGGACATTTTGAGATTTCATGAATGTGTTGCTGCAATCATCTCACTTCTCTTCAGTGTTATTGTAATTCAAGTACTACCATATGATACCTAGCCACTTCTTCGCATTTCATTGGATGTATCATAGCTCCTGCATATGGTGTTCTCCACATGCATGGTTCTAGTCATTGTGGTATTATATCTTCATTTATTCCTTCATTGTACTCATCTTGTGGACTTAGAGACTCATCATCTTCAATTACTTGTATAGTTTTAAGGAATCTAACCCCTGCTCGCTAACTTTAGATTTCATATCTTTATCTCTGATGATCTAGGTTAAGACTGGTGTGTGGTATATCAGGATCTCAAGTTTGATTCTCGTCCTCAATTGAGTCTTACGACCACCCATAATACTTTGGTCTTTTGGTTACTTCCCTGACATCTCACCACAAAATCTTGGTTGCTTCTTCTCTACTTATCTGATAGGCACTACTAAAAGCCAATTTCTAATGTGGTTTCCTTTCTTTACTCTTTTCTGGTGATTTTTTGCATTTTCAAGGATGCCTAATAAATGGTGAAGTTGATTTTGAGGAGTCATTTATATTTAGGATGATTCTCAGTGCCATCATGGATCAAAAATCCAAATATTCTAAAGAAATTGCATTGTTCCCTATATTTTTCCTTATTCCCAATCCACCTACCTGCAGTCTTCGATTCTCTTATTTCTGAGATAGTCTAGGTGTTGAATGTTCTAGAGCCACCAATAATAAACTACCATCTAGAAAATTAATATTTGAGCTCCCTCTAAAATCATACCAATATCTTTTAGCCCATTCTTCTCTATGCGCATCATGTCATTGTTGCATTTGTTTTATAGTTCCATCCAATTCCTGAATAACCCCTTTTCTCAACTGTGCATTATAGTGATGTAGAGTCTCATACTCATATTGTAATTGTTGTGTTTCCAAATCCATTCATTGCATAATTTTAGCTCCATGTACTTCATATTATTCTAGTTATGGTATTTACCCTTATGAGGCTAAGTACAAAATATTTTGAAGTCGATTCTCTACCTCACTTTCTAGAATTTTTACATTTGGTTCTAACTCTCTTTTGTTCAATTACTGGTTCTTCTCTTCCAAATAACCATTCCAAGTTAGTAGGTTCATCCTACCAAACAACATTGCTTGGCCACTGTGTTTATAGGATTGTATACCTGGTTGTGCTTCTTTGCTTGAGTTACCAAAAGTATTCTCAATTTCCAATTTGATCATATTGATTTGTGTATGTGCCTTGTGCACCTTCAACTTGGAGCCATTTACTACTTCAGGGCAAATTATTCCATCTAGATTCTTCAGTCAGACAACCCCATTTTCTAATACCCCTTCTACCTAAAAATTTCCAAGACATAGGGTCTTTAGTTTCCTTGGCTTGATCTCTCTTTTGCCATTGTATTTGAGAACCAAATCACCAACCTTCAAGTTCATATTTTGGAGATGCTTATCATGTCAGTATTTCTATCATTGCTGAGCAATCACCATTGCCCACTGTACCAACACCCTTTTCTCACCTAGTTGTACTAGTGCTATGAGTCTCTCCTCCATACTTTCTTCATCATTTATATAGGTATTAATAGCTACTCTCAAGATTGGTACCAAGATTTCTACTGGTACTACTACCCCCTATCCATATATCAATTTGAAGGGTGTGTGTTTTGTGTTTGGTTTCAAGGTAGTTTTGTATGCCTACAGAACTACTGATAAGTGCTCCTCCCAATATGTGCCTTCAATTACACATGTTTTGTACATGATAGAAACTAGGACCTTTTTTGTTGCCTTCGCTTACCCATTTTCTCTAGGGTAATATGGACTTGACAAAGAGTGAAAGATCTTGAATTCCTTCATCAAATTCTAAATAATTTTATTAAAGAAATGACCTCCTCTATCACTTGTCAATTGAAGAGGTATGTCAAATTGTGTGATAACATGTTCATACAAATAGTGAGTCGTATTCCTTCAAAAAATATCCGATAAAGCTCTTGCTTCAACCCATTTTATTAAGTACTCAGTTGAAACTATGATGTATCTGCATTTCTTCTTATGGCTTGTTCTCAATGGACCCATAAAATCCAACCCCCATATTTTCAAAAGGTTCTTGATATTGCGATGGATGTAGTGGCATGAAGTCCCATTTCAATGGTTTCCTTGTTCTTTGACATGTATCACATGTCTTAACAAATTTCTTGGTATTATGAAAAATATTAGGCCACCATAAGTCTACTAATAGCACTTCCCTTGATGTTGAATTAGGTCCCATATGTCCCTGGAAAATCCTTTGTGTGCCTCCTTCAGGGTTTGTTTTACTTCATCTTCCATCATGCATCTTCTTAGAATGTGGTCCTCTTCCATATTGTATATCAATCCTACAATCAAATTAAAGGGTTCAAACTTCGTAATCGTCTTTCATTTTTTAGCTATCATCATTGCCTTTGGTAGCTCTTCTATCGATAGGTAATACCCAATATGTTTGTACCATGTGGGTATCTCACTTATCATGAATAGTTGTACATCAAGGAATTCATCTGGTATTCATCCTTCTGTAGGTTCTCCTGAGAGAATCCCTGATAGTTGGTCCACAATTACATGCTTCTTCCCTGGTCTAACTACCACCCAAAAAATGAATTCTTGTAGAGTGACGAGTCATCGACTTACTCATCCATTGATTGTTGGCTTGTTGATCAAGTATAATAGCACCTGGTGATCTACATAGAAAGCAAAATGGTTAGCCAAAAAATAGGGCCAGTACTTATGTACTGCATACACCATCCCTAGTTCTTCATGCTTTGTTGTACTTTAATTATTCTCAGCTCGATACAATAGTTGACTTGCAAATTAGATGGGTTGGTCCAACCCAAATTGACCTTCTTGAGCCAATGTGCAACCAATAGCATAATTTGACGTATCAAAATGCACATGGAACTCCTCCTATTTTGGGTAAACCAGGATATGTGCTTTCATCAAGTATGCTTTCAAGCTTTCAAAGGCTCCCTAATGCTCTTTTATCCAATGATTACATGTAAGAGTGTCTAGTGGATGAGAAGTAAATGCATAGTTGTGAATGAACCTTCTGTAGTATCCCACTATTCCCAAGAAGGTTTTCATCGAGCTCACATCATGTGGCTCCTCCATAAGCAATATTACCCGAATCTTATCCGGATCGGACTTTAGGCCCTCTTGGAATACAATATGCCCCAAAATATTTCCATATGGTAACATCAAGACACACTTGCCTAGATTTAATGATATATGAGCCTACCTACATAAGCTCATGCATTACTCCAATGTCATCAAATGTTCTGGTGTCCTCCCATATAGGGACCAATCATCTAGGAAGGCTTTAAAATTCCCTATGGATATCTTATCAAAGATATATAATATGATTCTTTGAAAGGTAGAAGGTGCATTGCACAAACCAAATGGCATCCGATTGTAAGCATATATTCCATTTTCAACCACAAAAGTTATCTTCATAGTATCTTCTTCTGCAATGCTAATCTGGTTATACCTTGAGAACCCATCTAGAAATGAATATATCTCATGGCCTGCTACTTCTAAGATAGAATCTATGAAAGGGATCGGGAAGGGATCCTTGATGGTTACGGCATTGAGGCTTTGAAAATATACACAAATTTAAATTTTATCAAATTCCCTCTTCAAGGTGATCACAATTGGTGACACCCACTCACTTGTCGTAACATTGAAAATAATACCTACATCTAGCAACTTATAAATTTTAGCATTCACTAGTGCTACATATTTGGGATTCATCTTGTATGGTCACCTTCTTATTGTAGGCCCAAAATGGCCACATACTTAGGAAAATTTTGAAAATTTTGCCTAAGACATGAAGATCTCATTCCGCACACTTTGCAGTGTATTTTGGAGCGGATCCGCAACAAAGGCCACAAATCCACCCAACACTTGGTGAATTTTTGCACTTGGAGCAATTCCGCATAGTTTCTTATGTTCTTGGCTTCGGACTGGTGACGTTCCCCGAATCCACAAAAGTTTTTGAAGAAGGATGATGTCAGCGTAAAATAAGTGTGGATTGGCGACCACTTCATATTCTTTGATTTTTAGCGGCTAAGTGTTGGAGAGCCCGATTCTGGAGAGCGCATAGAACATTTTTTCCCGAAATGGTGACAGAAGGTAGAAAGCAAAGTATAAGAGATGCGGATTCATGATGAAGGGTATTTTTGACTAACTTTCTTTCGGAATGGTGACAAGCAACATTTTACTCTGAAGCCAGTGCGGAATGGAGGAAGAGTCACTTTACATTGCGATGGGTCCGAAATGGTGTTCGTAGGCCAATGCACTTGCTTAGGTCCAGAATGGAATCCATAGAGTTTTGGAGGAGATATGACGTCATCAACTTTTTTGTGTGGATTGGTGAATGCTTCATCGCCAAAGAAGAAAAATGAAGGATAGGGAGCGGATTTCATCCCGCTTCACTTTCAATGCATTTTAGTGTCGGATTGGCGTTCCACAGTTTTTGAAGCATGAAAGGTGACGTCATCAATTTTAAAAGTGGAATGGCATTGTGTTCTCCCCTACCATTATATCAAGCTTATGTCAGATTAAATCATAGCCATACGATGGGGGAGATCGATGGTTGAGATTTTGCCAAGAATTTTGAAGCATATAAAAGGAATTTCTCATCGGAATTGAAAGTACAGTCAGTTGGAGGAGGAAGCCAAAGCATCGAGGGTTTCAAGAAGATAAGAACCAGAGATGGTTGTAGATCGACGATGGCAGAAGGTTTTCAAGATAGATCAATGATGCATATGCAGTCTCCAACGGCCAGAACTCTAGTTAGCATCGAACAACCAGCAAGTTGTAGAGGTTTCAAGCTGCCATGGTGGTCCACTTGCAGTGGATTTCTCGGAGGTTGAACCAGTAAGAGAATGCCAACAAGAACTCTCTATTGAGCTATTAAAATTTAATCTTTGTAATGTTCCTTATTATTTTAATTTTGCAAAACTATAAATAGAGGTCGAACCCTCATTTTTAAGGGTCGGATCTAGTGTGTTTGCCTGTGCTACTATAAATATTCCCAAGGGCTAATGAAAGGAGCATTACATTGATTTTCACCTCAAATTTTGTGTCTTCATAATTCGATATCAGAGGTTCAAATTCTTTAGTTGCATTTCTGTGAATACTTGAATGGTTAGTTTGTGCCAAATTAATGGATTACTAACTGCTAGGGTAATTGAAATCTGCTTCTGAATTAGATCTTTGTTGTTAGGGAGTGCATTTCTGTAAAATCTAGATATTGATTAATTCTGCTATTTGGATTATCATTGTTTAGATATTGAAATTGTTGTCTACAATATTTCTCTATTGTTCTTTAATGAATGAAAGTACATTTAATTTGAGATAATGTTGATCTGAGTAATGTGTCTTCAAATTGGTTTATGGGAGCTTTTTGTTGTAGTAACAATGTTGTTAGCCTATCCGTCCATTGTTGTTCACATTTTCTAACCCTAATATTTTCTTACCCTAATCTCTAAAACCCTAAGTGAGCATAATTGTGTCAACACCCTATTTAAGTTGACAAGGAACCAACCTACTCTGGAGGTTGGATCTGAAACTCTTATTTTGGTCCATCCAATGTTGAGTGTTGAGTTGTAGCTATCGGGTGCAAGCCTGGATAGAAAGTAGGAAGATAGACAACCATAGTATTGAGTAAAACTTGATGCAATTCAGTGCCCAATAGTTTTTGGCACACTCGATGGGACCAGTTCACAAGGAACATGAAAACCCATCATATGAGTTATTATTTATCTCAACCCAAAGGAATCAAGATTTGGTGAATTGTCTTGACCTTGTAAGCGAAGAATAGCAAATTCACCTGGCGACTCCCTGGTCCTTAAACCTAAAAAATAATTACCCCTGTAGACCAGTGTCCTTTCATGTATACCAAGTCTTTCAAAAGGAATAACCCTAACTCCTATTTCTATTGTGAATTACCTTATAGAGGGTCTACTATTGTCAAAAGTTTGAATCAATATTTCCTCTCAAAAGAAGAGCTTCCTGAGGAAAATCCTGTAGTTAATCTAATAGTCCCTCCAACAAGACCTACACCTAGAAATATGGCATAAAATGTGGCTCCTAATCAGCCATTACATAAGTACCCCAACTGGAACACAGTTGGTCCCCTGAGATTAGCCCAAATGAATGCCATCCCCTAGGCTGTATCCAAAGCTATCCCCACTTATGATGGATCTGGGAAGACAACTTATGAGCACTATCAAGATATTTTAAATCTGGTAGCAATTCACAACATAAAAGAGGAGGATATTATTGTAAGAATTCTAGCCCTATCCTTCAGAGGAAAGATTTTGCATTGGTTTAGAACTCTGGAAGATAACACCATCACTTCATGGCAAGCATTGGCTGAGCCATTTGTGGAAGAATTTAATGAATCTATTGACCCTTTCTCCCTACTCAATTAGTTTACATCCATGCAGAAATCTCAGCAAGAAACTATCTCAGATTTCAATTTGAGATTTAGCAGAACATGGAAGAGAATTCCCCCCACAACTAGACCAATTGCATGTTTGGCCTATATGTATTATATCCGAGCTCTTGGATCAGATTTAGGCTTGTAGACACAACAATCTAGAGTAGAAACCTTCCCCCAAGTTTATAATGCAGTAGTTCATGCTGAGAATATCCTAATTAATGTGGGGAGACTACCTCCCAAAACTGTGCTACCTTATAACTCAGAAACTACTAATGGCCAAAGCCAAACTACAAACCCATCTTACATGGATCCCCTTTCTTTATCATCCCCATCTCCACAAATGAATGCAATTCCTCAACCAAAACCATCATCCTCTATAGTTCCTTTCCCTCCCCTTCCTTCTCAACCATCTCAAGAGTTTTCTACTATTCTTGATATACAAAATACTCTAAAAACTCTGAGTAATAGAATGAATTCAATGGAAAAGAGAGACCAAGAAAGGTCACAACAAAGGAGATTTCCATATGTGAACAAATATCGAGACCTGGTCCTAGTAATAGTACTAGGGTCAGGGTGAATGCAACATATGAAGATCCTAGAGTGTTCTTCAGATACTACTCTTGCAAATATCTAGTGTCTAGTATGTAATGATCCTCATGACTCACAGTCTTGTGTTATGTACCAACACCATGTCCAACAAGCTATGGATCAAGCTGAAAGAAATAAAAAGGGAGAGTAAACATGTTATGGCAGCTTGATCAAATCATGGTTGGGAAAGAGTTGGATGAAGACAACCCAATTGCTGTTATGACAAGGTCTGGAAAGAAAACCTTGCAAGTAGATCCCCAAAATATGGGGCAATTCCAAGTCCCTTCTCAAAAAATAAATGACCCCCTTCCTCAAAGTAGTGATACTTTCCCCATTCCTCAAGCTAAAGGGAAAGAGAAGACAGATAGTCTTCCTAAGAGGTTGGAAAAGGAAATTGAAGGAGACCGGATGAGATCTAAATATGAGGCTCAAGAAAGGCTTAGATTCCCCTCTATTACCAAAAGGTAAAGAATAGAAGCCACTCAACAGTATAAAATAAAATATGGTGAGCCAGAAAGAAGGCCTGAAAGACCTCCCCTGGCTAAGTCTGAGTATAATATTATTGAAGAGATGAAAAATATTCCATCAAAATCTAGCTTGTATGACACTCTGTTCATTCCTGGTCAGATAGATCTACTTAAGGCTTCCCTCAACAAGTATCCACAAGATAAGCAGTCCACTATAATCCTTAGTATGCCATCAGAAAAGAAAGAAATGTCCCCTACTATTTTAAATAATAAACCTCCTCCTTTCTATATATCCCTGAGGATGGAAGGTTGGGTAGTCCAAAATTGTATGATAGATTCAGGAGCATCAACTACAGTTATGCCTAAAGTAGTCTATGAAGAAATGGGTATGGAGTATACCCGATCTTGTCCTAGAGTATTACAATTGGATGGGACACCTGTTAAGATAGTTGGAGTCATAAAGGATGTTTTAATGAGGCTGCATAGAGCCCTTGAGGTGACAATAGTACAAGAAATAGTAGTGGTTGACCTAGAACCCTACTTTGGATTATGCCTTTCAAGGGAGTTTACTGCAAAACTAGGTGGATGTATGTACATGGATTATTCTAGTATGGTAATTCCTTTCAAAGGAAAGAGAATAAGGATAACACCTAAAAATCTAGTAGCTTATCATATTGAAAATATTGAGGAAGACATGTGCAATCTTACCCCCTGGAAGAATTTGAGCTGGTTGAAAATTTTGAGGAGTTGGATATTGAGGATGAGTTACCTTTCAGAGAGGATTACAATCAGTTTGGAACTGGTATGGGGACATATAGTATCTCAGCTGAATCAGAGAAGAAAATCCTTACTATATCCAATCAATATTTGAGAGAAAAAGAAACATGGATCATGCACTTTGATGGTGCTAAATGCAGAAATGGTGTAGGAGCTGGTGTGGTTTTACAGTCCCAATCAGAGGGGACAAAGAATTTTGCCTATAGACTAACATGGTCATGTACAAATAATGCTGTAGAATATGAGGCTCTATGCCTTGGATTGATGCAGGTAGAAAGCATGGGCATTAATATTTTGAATATATATGGTGATTCTGAGTTAATAGTCCATCAGGTAAGAAATAGGTGCAATAGTAAGCACCATTACCTAAAAGCTTACAGAAATAGGGTATGGGATCTGATGGAATCCTTTGATGCCCTAAATCTAAATTTTATTCCTAGAGAAAAGAATACTCTAGCAGATTCCTTAGAAACAAAGGGAGCTAACTTCAACCCTTCTGTAGACTTTGGAATCAAGAAAGCCAAGGGAATCAAAATGATTTTTAGACCTGTAGTACCAGACAAGCAGATTTTTTGGTAGGTTTTTGAAAGTGATGAGCAGATAATTGAATTTATGGTAAGAGAAGCATGTCTCTCCACTATCCAAGAAGAGAATCTAGAAGATATTGATCAACAAGATGTTATTCAACTGAGAAATAATCACATTCCTAGAGGATTGGTCACCCTAGAAAGCTTGTTTGATAATGAGGATAGGAAAAAGACCAGAGCTATGAAAGTCAATGAAAAATTTATAAAGAAGTTGAAGTAGGTACTAAAAATAAGCTCAATGTTGGAGTTCGATGTTCACTAGAGGAAGCTAAAGATATCAAAGCCTTATGCTTAAAATACCAAGATATTGTGGCTTGGTCATATGAAGACCTCAAGGTATATGACAAGAAAGTTATCCAACATACTATTGAGCTAGAGCCTGATGCAAAGCCTTTTAGGTAGAAGCAAAGGCCTATAAATCCAAGGATCGAAGCCATTATGAGAGAGGAGCTCTTAAAGTTATTAAAGGCTAAGATCATATACCCAATAAAACATTCAACCTGGGTAGCCAACTTGGTACCCGTGAGAAAAAAGAATGGGGATATTCGTTTGTGTGTAGATTTCAGAAATCTTAACCAAGCATCCCTTAAGGATCACTACCCCCTCCCATAGATTGATCATATCTTATAGATAGTGGTAGGGGTAGAGAGGTTCTCATTACTGGATGGCTACTCTGGATACAATCATATTTGGGTGAAAGATGAAGATCAGTATAAAACAACATTCACCACAAAATGGGGCACATTTGCCTACCAGAGAATGCCTTTTGGGTTGTCCAATGCGGGAGCCACATTTCAGAGAGCCATGGATTATGCCTTTGGGGCATTGATCAACAAAGTCATTCTGATTTATTTGGATGATATGACTATGTTTTCCCATGATAAGCAAGATCACCTATCACACCTAGAGCAAGTTTTTCAAAAATGCAGAGAATTTGGTATTTCACTCAATCCTAAGAAATCATTCTTTGCAGTTCATGAAGGAAAGTTGCTAGGTCATGTGGTCTCAAAAGAAGGTATGGCCATAGATCCAGATAGAATCAGATCCATTCTTGCTCTCCCATTGCCTACAAATAAGAAAGTCTTGTAGTCCTTTTTGGGTCAAATCAATTTTGTCAAGAAATTCATTTTGACTTTGCATAGAAAGTAAGGCCTATATCTGAGTTACTCAAGAAGAATGTTGAGTTTAAGTGGACTAAAGTTAGGAAATAAGCTTTTGATATTATCAAGTAGTCCATTGCAATAGCCCCAATACTGGTAAATCTAGATTTTAGTAAATATTTTATCCTTTATGCTTATGGAGCTAAAGAAAGTTATGCCTCAGTGCTTACTCAAAAATATGATCAAGGTGAAGAGCATCATATATTATTTTGGATCTAGACACTCCATGACTACCAGGTCAAATATAAATTTATTGAAAGACAAGTATTTGTTGTGATGAAGTCACTGAAGAAGTTCAGGAAGTACTTGGTACAGAGTAAGACCCTAGTATATGTTGTTCATCCAGATGTAAGAAGTTTTATCCTTCAAGGTGAACTAGGAGATAAAAGAGTTAGTTGGATTACCAAAATCTAAGAGTATGATGTAGAGATACATCCCACCAAGTTGGTGAGAGGTAGAGCCCTATGCCAAGGTCTAATAGAGGCTACAATATTAGTAGAAGTGACAACTTGCCAGATAGCAGAAGAGGATCAGGTTGAAGGAGTACAAATAGTAGACTCTGATTGGGTTGATCAGATGATCAAATACTTTCAAACTGGAGTATGCCCTCCTAATATAAATGCATCCCAAAGGAGGAGATATAGGCTTCATGCTTTGAAATATGTATTACTACCATAAGGCCTGTACAAAAGAAATTTGGATGGAGTTCTTCTAAAATGCTTAAAATATGATCAACAAAAGAGGGTTATTGAAGAGTTCCATGGAGGACCAGCTGGTGGACATAGCTCAGGTAGAGTTATAGCTTTGAAAATCATAAGAGTAGGCTATTATTGGCCTACTATATTTGTTGATACTTTCAGGGTTACTAGGGCCTATGACAAATGTCAGAGATATGTTGGAAGGACAAGGAATGCTTCATTCCCCCTCAAGCCGATACAAGTTGAAGAGTCTTTTCAACAATGGGGGTTGGACTTCATAGGGGTCATCAACCCTAATTCCTCAGTAGAGCATAAGTTTATCCTAACTACCATATATTATCTTACCAGATGGGTAGAGGCTATTCCTACTAAGAAATCAGATCAGGAAGTTGTGATCAATTTTATGGAAAATTTGATTTCAAGGTTTGGAGTTCCAGAAGCCTTGGTGAGTGACAATGGCCCAAATTTCATAGGAGCCAAGTATATTGAGTTTTCTAGAAAGTATGGCATCACTCTTAAGAATACTTCAAATTATTACCCACAGGGTAATGGACTTGTTGAATCTACCAACAAAAACTTGTTAAGGATTTTGAGGAGATCTCTTGAAGGGAATAAAAGAAGTTGGCACCTATTGCTGGACCAAGCTCTGTGGGCTGACAGGATTACTATAAAAAAGTCCATTAAAACTTCTCCTTATGCTCTGGTGTATGGCAAAGAGGTAGTGTTACCTATCCATTTGGAAATTCCAGCACTTAAGCTTGTCAATACAGAGGAAGAGTCAGAGGAAAATCCGGTAAAAACTAGGTTGACCCACTTACTACAACTTGAAGAGAATAGAGCTCAGGCATATGATAATTTTCAAAAGCATTCCTCAGATATCAAGGCATGGTTTGATAAGAAGGCCAGATTCAAAAAATTCCAGGTTGGAGATGCAGTTCTCAGGTGGAATGTTGATAGAGCAAAACCGGGCAAACATGAAAAGTTTGATTCTTTTTGGGATGGCCCTTTCAAAATAGTAGAGGCCAAGGAGTCCAATGTGTTCTAGCTTGAAGATCTAGAAGGGAACATACAACCGATTCTAGTAAATGGTTTTCATCTCAAACTCTACTATGTTTGAAATATGAGCTCATTGTAACATATGTATATACATTGTATTATATTTCCCTTTCTTTGCACTTTGTATTCAGTTTTTTTCTACACTTTGTATAAGCTCATTGAAAAATATTTGCAAAAAATGGCTAAGTGTTGACAAAGAATTCAGCGAGGTTCCATTCTGCACTCAAATACATGTAAAGTATAGCGGAATGGTGAGCACTTCTAAATCCACATCAAAATACACTAAAGTTCTGAATAGGAAACCAAGATGATAATCCATGCGTGAAATAAGTTAAGTGTTAGTGGAATCAAAGATGTCTTCAATCCACGGTTTCAAGACTAAGGTGGAGCAAAGTAGTGATTTTGTGATCATGCCATGTGGAGAGGAAAGAAAAGTCCACATTCAATGCTAATGAACCCATGCTCGAACCAAAGAGTAGCTAAAGAGACATAGTGAGGTGGTAGTGCAGTTTGAATTTTTGACCAATGAAAATTTAGAATGCCACCGTTGAGCCATCAAAAGGAATGAGTGGAAGTTGGAAAGTGTGCCAATGGGTAGATTGTAGTAGCCACATTAATGGTGGAAGATATGCATGCACTAGGAAATAAAAGAATCAAAAAGCATGAGCAATGTTCATTTAGTGGCAAATCATGTTCATAGAGGAGAAAAGAGTGAGATAGTACTCAGAAGCTTTCACTATGAATTCTAGAGAGAACATAGTATTGTTGCTAGCAAGATGGCTTTCGAAGATACCCAAGAAGCTAAAACCTTAGAGAGAAGGGTAGTGGCTCCATACATCGATAGAGCAAAAGCTATGGTGGATACTAAAATGGTCCTCATAGAGAGAACAAGGCTCAGAAGGAGCATGAATGATAGATTCAAGAAGAGAGTTACTTTGTCGGTGGAAGGTAGATGTGTTGTCCTTTCTTACCTATATTTTTACATTTGTGATTATGTTCATCCTTGTCTAGAATTAATAGCTGCAATAGTTAAATTTTATGACCCAATGGCCAAAGCAATGAAAACCTCTAAAGGCAAAACCCTCTTTAGTATCACCACCACCTTCTATCATAATATTTTTGCCCTAGGGTTAGAACCATCGGTAAGACCAAAAGAATTTAGGGTGACTGACCAGGATGGGTATTACTCTCTAGAGAAATGAGCTAATGATGGTGAGTCATTTAAGATATGGGTTTATAAATATCTCGATGCTAAGCCCAAGAAGAAATTACCTGAAGTCCCAATCCCTATTGATGAATTTGCAAACCCTGTATTGTTCTCTATGTTGGCCTGTATGGAGGGTTTAGATTCTGATAGAATGGTGTATGGCTAGAAAATTGTCGTAGCCTATTGTATTTCAAATGAAAGAATGTATGAGGAAGGTACAGAGGAAAAAGGGACTAGGGTTATCTATTTTGATTGGCCAACCTTTCTTGCTCAAAGGATACATGAACAATTGGTAAGAATGAAAAGGGGCTCTGATGCTCCTAGTTTCAGGCATTGCTCAAGTCTGGTATGGATGTTTTATGCTATCGTTAAGGACAAGATGCCTTGGATTTCGGTTAAGGACAAAACTAGTGATGGGGAACCCTTGCCGGTTTATTATTGGACAAGTCATTTGAGAAGTAGTGAGTCTTTTTATAGATTCAATTTGGAATTCCTTGGACCTGCTTTGAAAATAATGTATGGAGAGTGCCCTAGATTGCCACCCTTGGCTAAGAAAATTCTGAGAGTAGAGGGTGCTAAAGAAGGAGATTGGTATCTTTTGACTGAGGGCACAGTAATCAGACTATATGGTTTCATGGGTAAACCTTTTCTCCTACCCCATTTTGTCATAGATAGGCTCTTTGCCTTGGAATATTTGAGGTAGGCAGAGTACATTGATTTGAATTATGGTTCTGGAAGAAAGAGAAAATCTCTGCTAACCTACCACACTATGGAGGATATTACTATCACAAAGAAGGGGTAGAGTGAGAAAATTGACCAATACCTTGATAGGTTAGGTCTATTTTACATTCCCCAAAGATGGAGTTATGACCCTGATGATATTTTCACTACAAGAAATGTAGCCCTAAATGGAGAAAAAGCTTATAAATTTGAAAAGAGGCCTAGGGCTCATTTCGAACAAGGCAGAAATAATGATGAGACCACTCTTTTGGAGTGGAATGTTTCAAAAATGGGTCAACTACCTCCATGGTTAGATTTCTATGAACAGATTATGGATTTTGATCTAGACAAGAAGAAAAGTCATCGACTGACAGAAGCCACCATTCATGATATTGAAGAGAAAATCACAAAGAAAAAGGACCCTCAACCTGATGAGGACATTGTTGAAGAGGTAGAAGAAGGAGAACAATGGAATGTAGCAAAGATATCAGATTGGTGGAGAATGAGAATTGAAATTGGAAAACCTAAGTCCAGGTTTGGCATGAAGATTGATAATGAGTTTTCTAAGAAATATGATGAAAATATCAGAACCTGGAAGCATAAGGACATCAAAAACATAGTGTTAATAGTTAAAAAGTCCTAGATTGGTTCTGAATCTCTCTCTCCACCCATAGATCAAGAAGCTCTAGTAGAAGAGCATGAAACTCCTTTGACAGTAGTTGAGGTCTTGAAAATATTTCATCCTACCACTGAACAAGTGGAGAAGTTTCCTAAGGGAGCATAACTTTTGAGAAAAATGCAATATTCTAGTGAAAAAGTTGTCAGTACTCCAGTCATTGAAGTAGTGACTAGGCCTAAATGCTTAGCTCTGGGAGGACAGCCTCTAGACATAGATATTGATTAGAGAAATAAGGATGAGAGTTTCAGGTTCACCCCCTTTCTTTCACCACTACAACATCAGTAGAATTGCATCCCATTTTTGAGCAAGTCTTGCTTACAGGAGCAGTACAAGGAGAGGTATCTAAGGAAGATTTAGAGAGTGAGATGGCTTCCTTTCAATTGATTCATAGAAGAGCTAAAAGATCTCTAGAAATAAGGGAAATAGAGCTTTCAAAGAAACAAAGGTTGGATATAGAGGAGATTGCTAAAGAGGTAGCTATTTCAGCTGTAAAATAATTGACTCATCAAGAGCAATAGTAGGATATAGAGGTAGAACAAGAACACCCTACATCTGTAGGTGAAGGTATGGTTTCTAATCCCTCTTCTCCTCTTCATCCTCTTGAATCCCCAAGGAAGTCTCCCTCCCTTTCTGGTCAAGAAAATGTGACAAAGGTACCTTCTCCCTCTCATAGTCCACCCCATGTTTCATTGGTCATCACTAAAGTACAAGTCACCCCTTCTCCCCCAAAGTCACCCCAAATCCCACTTTCATCATCTGAGGTTCCCACTTCATCATCTCCCATCATTTCATCTTCATCATTGCAATCACCCCCATCAAAGGGACAAATTGTTCCAAGCACCCCCATTCATCCAGTTGTTAGTCTTGCTTCAATTCCTATGAGTTTACCAATAGCAACCACAATAGTAGTTACAGAGTCCACTATTGTTATAAAGACTATTGTAATTACTTCCACACCACCATTGTCAATGGTTGAGTCCACCCTTACATTTCTAGTATCTTCATCTCCCCTAGCTACTAGTTTTTCAAGTCATATATCTTTGCCAAAGGAGCAGGAAACCACACAAAAAATAAATGATTTATGGGCAGAGAAGCTATCTAAGCCTTCCAGTAGGATGGTTGTAAGAAGAAGAAGCATGTATGTTGATCCAGTTTCTAGGTAGAGGATATCTAGATCCATGACTCCACTTGTAAGTAAACCTAAAACTGAGATGATTATCCAAGATTATCGAGTTGAAGAGGTCACAGAAGATATTGAGAAGCTTCCTGAAGAAGATGAGTTGATAATAGCTAGAGCCCACTTAGACACCTTCTATGTGAAGAATGATATATTCAGAGAGAAGGTGGGTAAACTGGAGAAATATATTGAAAAGCTTCAGAAGACTTTGAGAAATCAAAAGGAAGTGGAAAAGGCTTTGAAAAAAGAGGCCAAGGGCTGGCAAGAAAAGTTCCAAGAAGCCAATAAGCTCAAAGATCAACTAGGAGAGCAAAAGAAGTTGAATGAAGAACAAGCAAAAGAAATTCAAAGTTTGAAATAACAGCTTCAAATGGAGAAAGCTAAGTCTTCTAGATTTTCTAAAGCCAGATTAAAGAATATTAGAAAAGAATTGCTCTCCGAGGTCCAAGAGAAATGTTTAGGGCTTCAACTTATGATTGACTACCTAGATGATGCCAGTCGCTTACTCCCCAATGTTTAGAAATATTTAGATCAAATCACTGGAGAGTTGTAGCCTATGGTGATTTTGGAAGAATAGATGTATAAGTTGGTTGATAGTAGACTCAGTGATTCTACTAAACCAATTCCCAATAAAGAATGGAATCTCGCTAGAGTTGCTGCTAGAATCATGGTCAAGAAGCATAGGGTACTTCAAAGAGCCTGGTTGTTGTTTGATAGGATTGAAGGAGTGATTAAGGATGTTGTGGATGTAAATAAAGAAATGATTCAAGTTGGTTTCAAAGGTCTATGGATGGAGGATCATAGCTTGCTATCTATGGAAGAGATCCAGAAGAGCATTGATGAAAATTTATGGATGAATCTGGAATTGATTCTCTTGAAGAGCCACTACACCAAGAGCAAGTTGCCCAATTGATTGTTGATTTTTCTAGATTAAGAGATCTCATGGAAGATCTAGTGAATAGAGGGAATGTTGCTAATTATGAGGATATTGGAGAATTATAGTATATTTACAAGCAGCTCAAAGAAACATCAAACCCCTCTGAAGCAGCCTAGAAATAGGCTTTACAAACTTTGAAATTGATGATTCAATTGTTTGGTGATAATTCTGGAGGAAGAAATAAAAAAAATCTTCTCTAGAAGAAGAAAATGAAGAAGAAGAAGAAGAGAATGAAGAGGAGGTCGAGGAAGAGGCCCACCAAGAAGAGGAGTAGGATGGAACTATCATAGGCCCGAAAGGGGCACACACTTAGTTCATTTTTGTTTTTGTACATATGCACAAGTTTTGTATTTTTGTTTTTTGCTCTGACAATTGTCAAAAATAAATAATAAAGGCATGAAGCCTAGAGAGGCACAGAGAGCACAAGTTTTGTGTGAAGGCATTTTTGTAATAAGGCCTTATAAGAGGAGTAGAGCTATGCCTAATTTTTGAAGATAGTGGCAACAAACCTGTGTTTTTGGCATAGTCTCTATATGAACCTTTACCCTCTAAGAGAATAGATTTTTAGAGGGTAGTGTTTATATGGAAATTATTCTTTAAAGCATATTTTTGAAGATGAGCATTTTTTGACTCCTAAGGCCCAATGGATAAGACTCTGAGTTCTATGGCTTTGCAAGCAAATCCACCTGAGAGGCGCTAGAATGTAGGCCCAAAATGGCCACATACTTAGGAAAATTTTGAAAATTTTTCCTAAGGCATGAAGATCTCATTCCGCACACTTTGTAGTGTATTTTGGAGCGGATCCACAACAAAGGCCACAAATCCACCCAACACTTGGTGAATTTTTGCACTTGGAGCAATTCCACATAGTTTCTTATGTTCTTGGCTTCGGACTAGCGACGTGCCCTGAATCCATAAAAGTTTTTGAAGAAGGATGATGTCAGCATAAAATAAGTGCGGATTGGCGACCACTTCATATTCTTTGAGTGGCTAAGTGTTGGAGAGCCCGATTTCAGAGAGCGCATAGAACATTTTTGCCTAGAATGGTGATAGAAGGTGGAAAGCTAAGTATAAGAGATGCGGATTCATGATGAAGGGTATTTTTGACTAACTTTCTTCTGGAATGGTGACAAGCAATTTTACTCTGAAGCCAGTGTGGAATGGAGGAAGAGTCACTTTACATTGCGACGGGTCCGAAATGGTGTTCGTAGGCCAATGCACTTGCTTAGGTCCGAAATGGAATCCATAGAGTTTTGGAGGAGATATGATATCATCAAATTTTTTTGTGATTGGTGAATGCTTCATTGCCAAAGAAGAAAAATGAAGGATAGGGAGTGGATTTCATCCCTTCACTTTCAATGCATTTTAGTGTCGGATTGGCGTTTAAAGTTTTTGAAGCATGAAAGGTGATATCATCAATTTTAAAAGTGGAATGGCATTGTGTTCTCCCTCACCATTATATCAAGCTTATGTCAGATTAAATCATAGCCATATGATGGGAGAGATCGACGGTTGAGATTTTGCCAAGAATTTTGAAGCATATAAAAGGGATCTCTCACCAAAATTGAAAGTACAATCAGTTGGAGGAGGAAGCCAAAGCGTCGAGGGTTTCAAGAAGATAAGAACTAGAGATGGTTGCAGATCGACGATGGTAGAAGATTTTCAAGATAGATCAATGATGCATATGCAGTCTCCAATGGCTAGAACTCTAGTTAGCATCAAACAACTAACAAGTTGTAGAGGTTTCAAGCTACCATGGTGGTCCACTTGTAGTGGATTTCTCGGAGGTTGAACCAGTAAGAGAATGCCAGCAAGAACTCTCTATTGAGCTATTAAAATTTAATCTTTGTAATGTTCCTTATTATTTTAATTTTGCAAAACTATAAATAGAGGTCGAACCCTCATTTTTAAGGGTCGGCTCTAGTGTGTTTGCCTGTGCTACTGTAAATATTCCCAAGGGCTAATGAAAGGAGCATTACATTGATTTTTACCTCAAATTTTGTGTCTTCATAATTCGATATCAGAGGTTCAAATTCTTTAGTTGTATTTCTATGAATACTTGAATGGTTAGTTTGTGCCAAATTAATGGATTACTAACTGCTAGGGTAATTGAAATCTGCTTCTGAATTAGATCTTTGTTGTTAGGGAGTGCATTTCTTTAAAATCTAGATATTGATTAATTCTGCTATTTGGATTATCATTGTTTAGATATTGAAATTGTTGTCTACAATATTTCTCTATTGTTCTTTAATGAATGAAAGTACATTTAATTTGAGATAATGTTGATCTGAGTAATGTGTCTTCAAATTGGTTTATGGGAGCTTTTTGTTGTAGTAACAATGTTGTTAGCCTATCCATCCACTATTGTTTTTTTTTTCCCCCCCTTTTTTTTTTCCCCCCCCAAACCCCCCGGGGGGGTGTGTCCCCCCCTTTTGTGGGAGCCCCCCCCGGAGGTGGATATGAAACTCTTGTTTTGGTCCATCCAATATTGAGTGTTGAGTTGTAGCTATCGGGTGCAAGCTTGGATAGAAAGTAGGAAGATAGACAGCCACAATATTGAGTAAAACTTGATGCAATTCAATGCCCAACACTTACTAGTTGTGCACCTTCAATCAAAGGAATCTTGTGTATGCAAAGTTCTGGTGGAACTCCCTTTAGGTCTTTGTACGCCCAAGTGAATACATATTTATACTCCATAAAGATTTTAAATGTTTTTACCTTTAGTACTAGATCCCAATCATCTCCACATTTAATCATCCTCTCCTTGCCATCTTCTCCCAAGTTTACCTAAATCATTCTTGGACCTTCATATTTGATGGACTCAGGTTCATTGGCTACTTTGAGAACATAGATGGAGTGGGCTAGTTTGTCTTCAATGGCTGCATCTGCCATCATATATTCTACAAAAAAAATGGGGAATGTCCATTTTTCTCTCTCCTTATCCTTCTCTATTGTTATTTGTTTCTTATTGCTTTCTGCCTTTTATGGTTCCTTTTTCTCATCCTCTTGGATTTCATTTCCTACATCAATGCAAAAACATTGGGGGGATAAAACTATATAGTCTTCCTATTGTCAGTGGAGTAAGCCTTTGTCTTTATTGTACTCATATTTTGTGCAATCTTCCAGATGTAATACTCCCTCTTCGTCTGGTTCATATCCTGAACCTTCATCTGAGGAAGAAACTCTTGAATCATCAGAACTTGCAATCTCTAGGTTTACCGTATGGTTCTTTAGATTGATCGAATATCTATGATGGCCTTTCTTGAAGGTTAGATGCTCTTTCTCCTAGTTGTGGTTTACTTTTGCCATTCATAACCACCCTTGCCCCAAAAATACATCATATGTCGATTTCTACATGGAAATTATAACAAAATCTAGTATGAAATCTTGTTCTGCTATGCACACATTCTGGCTCATTAGTATACCTATTGTATCGATGTCATACTGATATATTCCATACAATTTGAAGTTTGGAGATCTTAGTGCGGGTTGATCAATACTCCACCACATTCTTTTTGGAATTACGTTCACACTTGATCCTCCATCAACGATCACTTGATATAACTTATGGTCCAGTAACTCTATATGAGCCAAGGTTGGCTTCTTTCCTACCTCAATAATTAGTATCATTGGATCAATGAACTTTCTTTGCTTGATGTGCACTACCTATCAGGTATCTCTCTTCTTATTTTTATGACTTCTCCCACTATAGAGTATATGGTAAGACCCCAAGGTCTTACTGTAAAATTTATTAATAAATTAATGTAAAAATGTAATCGTAGGCCACTCAAATGGGGATCCCTTGTAATCGCTTTCCATTTATAGGGGGATCCCTCCTTTAAATATTAAAAACTAATTTTATTCTTTTCTTTGATGATAATTTCTATGCCTCTCCCTAATATTTATATTTAACCTAGGGCTACGTTGACGAAGAGATGTGACTATTCATATTATGACTTTAGATAATAATTAATTAAATGAATAATATTTAATAAATAAATAGCATTAGGATATGGAATCCTAACATGCCATCCTTCTCGAAAAGAAGATTTGTCCTCAAAGCTAATACTGAGGAAATTTTTGTTGAAATTGATGAAGCACTTTCCACTTAACTTTTGCAAAAATTCTTTCACAAGTTTAATGTTGTTTTTTTGTAGGTAGGGATATCTCGAAGGTTGAATATTTAGTGGTGGATTTCCAGGGAGAATAGTAGGATCATGATGATGGTGAGGGGGCAATTCTTGGAATTTTGTAAATACTTCGGCGTGATGTGTCAAAAGTGATGGTAACTCTTCCTATTGTTTCCTTGGAGATTGAATGGAAAATAAGTGTGTTCACTTTTTCACCTCACTTTTGAATAGGTTTTTCCATGCGGTGAGAATGCACTATTTGTGAGGAATTCGCGGGTAGTCCGTTTAGAGTGTATGTTTGGTCACCAACTATGAATTACATCCATAAGGTTGCAAAATCCCATAGTATTACCTTGAGCATTCGTAACCATTGAGCTCCTAAAACCATATTACTTTTGCTTAATGGAAGCACATATATGTTACTTTTTATGTGGTAGGTGTCGATGGTAAGCTTGATATTGTGACACTTCCTTTGACAAGTAATTTGTTTCCCAGTACTAATCACCACCTTAAAGCTATGACAAGATCATATATAACAATTAGCCTTTTTCACCACACATGGGTCAATGAAATTATGAGTACTTCCTAAGTCAAGGAGCACCATGATATTTTGATGTTTGAAGGACCCTTGAACTTTCATAGTTTTTGGAGAAGAAATTACTGTGAGAGTATTGACGAAAGTTTTGGAAATTTCTACATGGTTGTGGTCAGGTGCCTTGGTTACTTCTTGCACCTTGACCTCATTATCTTTATTGATGTGATCAGGTGTTTCGATCACTTCTTGCACATTCACCTCATCTTCTCTCTTTATAGAATAAGGATCAACTATATTCAATAAATGCAATGTTTATGTAGCGCATTTATGATGGGATCAAGATTGCTCTTCACAATTATAGTAGAGGTCTTTCGCTTACAGTGCCTCCATTTCTTTTGGATTGAGGTACTTAATCGGTAAGGGTAGGCTAGTTTCTAGGGTAGCGTAAGTGGTTTGTGATTTCCCAATAGGTGATTTTCTGATGCAGGAGCATCCAATGAAATTTGGAAATTTTATTTCTTTTTCCTAAATTTTAGTGCATTTTTCCGGAGCCATAACTTCTCAACCGTAGATCCGATTGACGTGAAATTTGACAGGGAACTAGTTGGGATATTTCTAAACAAATGTGACTCCCTAGACTCCTATTTGCCCAAAAAATCTAGTTTTCGGGGTCAAATTCCATCATCTAGTGCCCCAAAATTAGGTTTTAAAATTACTTACCTAGTTTTTTATGTTTTTTGAGTTGTTCGGAGGTTAATATCTCCTAATGTATTTAGAGTTAGGACTTGAAACTTTATTTTTGACTTGTTTATTGTAAGAGGGATGTGCACCCCAATTTTGGGCCCCATCCGACTCATTTTCAGTTTTTAGGGTTTTTTGGCTATATAGCCACAGAATGAGGGTTTGTGAGGTAATCTTTCCAAATTTTTGAATGAGAATTGGTTTGAGCAAGTTTGGCTCTCCATCATTTTCCTAATCGACGTTGAGCATTGAAATTATCTTTGACTAAAAAATCTAATCTAAAGGTCTGCATCATGGTGCGGGGATTGAACATCTCCACCTTAATTTCTTTTTTTAATCCACTGACAAAGCAACTTGTGAGAAATTATTCATCTAACCCTATGGTGCGATTGACGAGATCCTTGAACTATGTCTGATACGCACGCACTGAAGTGAATTGACAAAGGTTGGTGAGATTAACCTACAAAAGTAGGTTGGAATCTTGAGATATGCTTCCATTGGCCATTTGCGTAATCATTGTTGAAAGTTATCACAAAAAATTGTTGAAAATTTATCGTTAAAAATTGCATAAAATTCATCGACGATTTTCTCGTAAAAATCATCGACTAAACTTGTTGAAAAGTTGTCGGAAAAAATTGCATAAAAATCATCTACAAAAAAGTTTGTAGCAAAAAACTATCGTTGTCAGTTTCTTGGCAAGATTTGTAAAAATTTGTCGTCGCAAAAGTTTCATCAAAATTTGGTTTCCACTTTTGTTTTGTTGGATTTGCGGACTATGACATAGAGATAGGTGGAGGATAATGACACGCGAATAGGTTTGGGACTAACATTGATACAGAATATGAAACACAACATATCAGGATGACTGAAGAGGTACACAGATGCAGAACACCACACACGATGGACGAGGGACACTCGAACACGTGGGATGGAGACACTGTACGAACTCGAAATATTGATACTAACAAACTTGACATGAACTAGGACAAACTGACAACTGATACAGATGACAGTAGATGATGCAGCTGACGAGGACACTAATTGGGGGATAGCAGACCAACACCCCAGATAAGGAGGACATGGACGACGTGGAACCAACGGATAGACATGGATAGTTATGGCAGTGGACACTTGGCAATGATGTGAATAGCGAGGAAGGTTGGGGATACGGAAGGTGTAATCGATGAACATCAGGGTATATTGGGGGTCAACAACGGTAATCAGCGAACAATCGTATGGCGCCAAGGATGCGCTCTAGCATGCACAAAAAAAATATGACTAGTGGGTAACCACCGAAAGATGGTTACTTTAATATGGCATGTTCATCCTTTTAAAATACATTTTATCCTGTGTATGTTAGATGTGAGATAATTCCCACACCTTAGAAATAACTAAATTCACTCTTGAGCACCATTCACTGGAACGAGAGACGCGACACTGAAATATTATTGCTCACTCGGAAAGATGCGTCCTTGGAATTAGGCAGTGATAGGATTTCACGTGGCGGCTTTGAGTAGGCTTCAGGTGAGGATTCACCATTTTTAAAGTTTGAAATCCTTTTCAACAATTTTATAATCACGTCTAGCATTTAAAATAATTATGGAGGTATATAATCCGGCAAGTTCTTATCTCTAACGTGGTTAGATTTCACCAAAATCATGTAACCTAATGTTGCGTGGAGACGCTGGTGGGCAGGCGTGGAGACGCTAGTGGACAGGGAGGAACTAAAAAAATAAATAAAATTATTCTATGGCTCACGCCCAATCGCCACTCCCTATGTTTTCATGATGTGGATGAAACTTCCAACCTCACACGATAATCCACTCTGAAAGAGAATTTGCTAAGAAGAGGTCATGATAATTGAATACGACATCGATGGAATTATAATCAAGAAATATTTTACAATAACCTTTCGTTATTCACCGAAAAATACCAAATCATTCTGGTAGATGGATCGTCCAGCCGAAAACAACGAGTAATGTCGAGTTCGTCGGGTAAATGGAGATTCGTTGGAAAATTCATGATTTTATTGAAGTTGCATTGATCGGAAATAAATTTCATTGGTGAGAACCCAGTTAGTCATCGAATTTCTCCTGGAAAAAAAAATTATTTTCACGTGAAATTGAGTCGTCGCATCATAGTGTCAAATATTCGACCACTTGTGATTTCACCGAGAAGCGACTGTATTTTTTTAGACACCGTATGCAAACTATTTCCTTATACCACATGTAGGAAAGAGAACCGAACATTATTGCTACCACTGCATTAATATTGTTCCTTCTACTGAGAAAGTTTATTGGCGCACAATTTTTTTTTAATTTTCCTCTAGTAAATTCCCATCGTGACTTGTTCTGAGCTGTCAGATGAAGGTGAACATGAGCGAGAGGACTGATTGTTGTAGGTGGGTGTGGATTACACCATTTATCTATGTTGTTTTGATAATCAGTGTTGTTTTGATTTCAACAAGTTGTGAATTATCACAGGGGTCGTTTCAATTATTTGTACAACCTACAAATGATTTCTTATCGCTTTAATTGTTCACCATGTTCAATGGGAGAGATTTTAGTTTTGTTTCACTGTGCAGGTTTGCTAGGATCGAGCTCTGAAGGTCTTACTATAAAATGTATTAATAAATTAATGTAAAAATGTAATAGTAGGCCACTCAAAAGGTGCTCTCTTGTAATCGCTTACCACTTATAGGGGCTCCCTCCTTTAAATATTAAATACTAATTTTATTCTCTTCTTCGATGATAAGTTCTATGCCTCTCCCTAATTTTTATATTTACCCTAGGGCTACGTTGACAAAGAGATATGACTTTAGATTATAATTAATTAAATGAATAATATTTAATAAATAAATAGTGTTAGGATATGAAATCCTAACGATATAACTCCAATACTATGTTGAATAAACTGGACACCTTCACTTCTACTATCGTATTCAACACCTGTGTCACCAAGCCTTCTATTGATTCATGTTTATCATTTGGGATATCCACCTTCTTTAGAGCTTTCTCCAGAACTAATATGTCTTGCTTTCCTTTATCTAGTTTTGTTTTTATCAATTCTTGAGCTTCCTGCCATCGCTCTTTCTCCTTGGAAATATTTGGGTATTCTTCTAATTTCCTAGCTTGTGTTCTTGTTACTACTAGGAATTCATCTTTCCTTTCCATTATTGTATTTATTTCACTAATGTCAATCAAATTGACATTCTGTGTTTCACTGTAACTTGCCTTATTTGGGCAATTAGCCTCCTTGTGGTTCCTTGGACCACACCACCTACACATATGAGTAACATTGTTACCACTAGTAGTGTTCGTATTCTGAGGCTAGGGGCAGTTCTTTACAAAATGGCCCCATTCTTGACAATTCTGATACTGACTTATAGGTATCCCTTCAGAGTCATACTACAGTCGACTCTTTCCTCCTTGTATTCCCCCTCGGTGGTTATTTTTGTATCCATCGCTTGTTACACCTTGTCCATTTCTTGAAGTATCAGGTTGACTTAAATTGAATTATTAATGTCCGGTGCCTTACTTCCTTTATATTGAATGGACAATCTACTACTAAATGACCTGCAATATCACCTATGTTGTAATACGATTTCTTTGGGAAATTGGTATTGGCATGTCCCTTCATTTTGTAGTTGGAACACCAAATATCCTTCTTATCTTTCCTCACTTCTCCTTTGACTTATTTTATAATTTTATCAAACTCTTTTCGAAAGGAGTGTATTGCACTTTGTACTTTATCTTCTTCATCACTATCAGATTATTCGCATTTTGGCTATCCATCGATTCCCCATGGAAAGACAGATATTTATATATATTTGCTTGAGTAGTAGAATGTGCCATTGGGATTATCCCACTAGGTGAGTGTCTTAGTGGTGAGCGTGGTGGAATTCTATCTCTCTCTCTTTGTTGTTGATGGTGCGAAATTTTGGTCAAATAGCCTTCTATTCCCACTTCGCTATCTCCTTTGTGAATAAATGAGATGTGGTTTTGGTCTTCCTTCCCATGAACCGATGTGTGGTTGTTGCAATACAAATTCTTCTACTTATGTATCCACCAACCAACTCCCTTATGCTAGTTTGGGTGTTACCATTGAATCCTCGTTCTCAATACCAAGAACTTCTTTCACTATTTTCTCTTCATCTTCTGTTGCCACCAACATCATCTTTGCTCTTAGATTCTCATATTCCACTGGATCCCATACTCTTTCCACTTTAGGTTGCATGTGTTCTATGGTTCACCAGTCGTGTACTTATTCTTGGCTATCTTGGACTTCTTCCTCTTCTTCCTTGTGACTCATGATGTGTCATTCACCTCTTTGTCTTATCACTTGTACTTATCGACCCAAATTTTGTATTTAGGCAATGGTGCCAAATGTAGATAAGGGTAAGCACTTTCTTGAGATGAGGGAATGGTGAGAAAATAGGAGGAAGTAATAAGCCAAGATATACCAGTCGTCATGTTTTACAATTATGAGTATACAAGTTTAACAGATACCTAGAATAGTATATGTCTGAGGCATATAATCTAGATATTTGGTACAGACGGCTAGACATTTGGACTGGACATTAGAGATATATGGTCAGATGTTTAGAATAGATGGCTATACATATGGTATGGACAACTAGACATTTGGACAAGACAACTAGACGTCCAGACTGGACATTTGGACTAGGTGATTGGATGTCTGTACTGGGCGACTGGACATCTATATTAGATGGCTAGATGTCTGAACTAGATGGTTAGACATCTAGACTGGACAGTTCGACATCTGGACTAGATGATTATATGTCTATACTATACAGCTAGACGTCTGGGATGGATGGCCAGGTAGACATTTGGGCTAGACGTCTGGAATAGTTCTATCGATGAGGTCAGATAGCTAGACTGATATGCACAAGGGTTAATCTGCCAAGGTCTAGATGTCTCCAACTGTGCTATCGGTCTCCAATCATAAATACTCCTTAGCATACCCTGTAATAGTAAAACAACATATATCAATACATACTCTTGTATCAAGATATGATCAATACCTAAAATACAACACTACAACATAGATGCAATCACGTACAACGTGCATTCTAGAATAACAGTTTGTTGCACAATAGTTCTATATTATAGACAAGTATGGATTGATTACAAAATAAAATATGGGGTATTTATAGGTAATATCGGGTAGTTACCGCAACTAATATGTATCAACCATCCCAATTGCCTATTATCTTGACTAATGTGTTTACTGCCTAACTGATAATTTTATACGTCTAACACAACAGTCAAATATTTGATTAATTAGGTTGGACATTTAATCTAGACGTCTAACTAATCCAAATGTCTAAACATAATATGGTTGCATTTGTCATTTTGTGCACATTTATTAATCAAGCCATATTCATTTTATTGGCTTATTTTACATTGCAACTTGTCATTTTCATGATTCGTACATTACCAAAATTGTTGTACATAGTCAAAATTGTGAATCTTCATAGGACATTCTTTGTCAGATAGCTCAATGATTTATTTATGCTTGGAATTATTGTCTAGACTTTCGACATGGATATTATCAATGACCCTAACCATACTAAGAAAGTCAAATTTGGAGAGAGTCTATCTACTGAAGAGTGTTTCATACTCATACCTCTTTTGATAGAAAATTCTAACATATTTGTTTGGTCGTACAAAGACATGTCAGGTCTTGATCTAAATTTGGTTACACATAACCTTACTTTAGACCCCACTATGAAGTCGATCAAGCAAAATCTCAAAAAGATGCACCCAAAAATTGCATTAATGGTAAAGTATGAGTTACAAAAATTGTTGGATGTGGAATTTATCCAACCCATCGACTATCGAGAATGGGTATCACCATGGTACCCATAGGTAAACCTTATGGAAGGATTCGTATTTGTACGAATTTCAGAGACCTAAATAAAGCAACACCCAAAGATGTGTTCCCTTTACCTAACATCAACACTCTAGTAGATGCAAATGTTGGTCATGATATATTATCCCTTATGGATGGATTTTTAGGCTATAATCAAATTCGGGTCAAACCTGAAGATCAACACAAAACAACCTTCACCACACCATGGGGAACATTTTGCTATAAATTTATGCCATTCGGCCTTAAAAATGCTAGTGCAACCTATTAGCGGTCCATGGCATATATTTTTCATGATTACATGCATAAGATACTGGAAGATTACATAGATGATTTTCTAACCAAATCTCTACTGCGTGAAGAGCATGCAAAATTTTTGTGGAAAGTCTTCGATCACCTAATAGAGCATAATGTCAGGTTGAATCCTAAGAAATGTATTTTCGATGTCACATCAGGAAAACTTCTAGGATTCATAGTCTCCAAGAGAGGGATTGAAGTAGATCTTGCAAAGGTCAAAGAAATTCTGGAAATGATTCCATCTACGAACATTAAAGAGCTTCACAGGTTACAATGCAAGGTAGTGTCTATCAAATGCTTCATAGTGTAATTATCGAATAAATGTCGACCCATGAATTGACTGCTACACAAGGGGTCCCATTCAATTGGGATGAAGAATGTTAAAAGGTCTTTGACGAGATTAAGCAATACTTGGCATGATCGCTAGTGTTATCTCCACCTTGACCAGGTGTATCTTTCTTGCTATATATTTTAGCCACAGATTTTTCTTTGGGAACCATGTTGACCCAGAAGAACAAAAAAACAAAGAATAGGCTATCTATTACATTAGGCGAACTTTGGTTAGTTACAAGCTAAAGTATGCATACATTAAAAAGATCTGCTTCGTAGTGGTTTTCGCTACCAAAAAGCTTTGCCACTAAATAGTAATTTCATACCACGTATGTCATATCAAAAGAAAACCCTTTGTGGTACATGATAAGTCACACGTATCATAATACGTGAATCGCAAAGTGGATCATGCTATTGGCAAAATTTGATCTTGAATTCATCAGTCAAAAATCCATCAAATATCATGTTATAATTGATCAGGTAGTAGCGGTACATCTTCAATATGACAAGCCTCTTGTGATCAAACTACCCGATGATGTAGTGTTTGCACTGTCAAAATCACCTGAACTCGAAGAACTGAAAGACAAAGTAAACATAACTTTGTTCTTCGATGGTTCAAAATGCAAGCAAGGGGGCGGTGCAAGGATTGTATTTTCACACCGCAAGGAGCTCCTATGCCCTTATCTTTTAAACTTAATTTTCCTTGCACCAACAATAATGTTGAATACAAGGCTCTAATTTTGGGTCTCCAAATAGCTATCACCATGAAGATTAAAAAGCTTAATATCTTTGGTGACTCCTTGCTCATCGTAAACCAAGTAAAAGGCATTTATCAATGTAGAAGCCCCATCTTAAAAGCTTACAAAGATCTTATGGACACATTGCTAGCCAAACTAGAATGGTATGACATCAAGGCAGTCCCTCATATGTCTAATCACTTCACGGATACAATGGCATCTTTGGGATCCTTAATCCCTCATAACCCTTTTGATGATTTTACGATTATTCATGTTAAAACACTCACAATCAACGATGTTGTGTGAAGCTTCGAACAATAAAGAATCAGTACACATGATTTAGATAGAACCAAATCATGAGCGATTCTATAAGGCACAAGACTTTCTGAAATAGGCACCTTGGGGGTCCTTGATCTCACAAGGTCTTTCAGATAATGGCACGACCATTCATCATAAGGTTGTCTTCCAATATATATTTATGCATAATAAATCACAATGGAAATAAGTTGTTCAGATAGTTGAAGCTCAAACTTATCAAGATTGACACGTCCAATTAAAATATTACCTAAAACTTGGTAGTATACCTCAAGGATAATCGCATGCCACAAAATGAGCATTTAAATAGAAAGCAATTAAGTATGTCTTGCTAGGAGATATTATATATCATCAAAGCTACGATGGACACCTCTTTCATTGTCTCGAGCCCCAAGAATCTGCTTGGGAAGTCTTGTAAGCTCATGACAGTACTTGCGATGGCCATTTTAGTGACATGGCTATCATCAAGTGCATCTTTTGAATGGGCTATTACTGGTCCACAATGGTTGCGCATATGTTAGGAAGTGCGTAAAGTATCAACATCATGTCAATATATTGCACCTACAATCTCAGGCCTTGCAATCAATTCAATCTGCTTGGTCTTCTTCTTAGTGGAGATTTGATCTAATTGGAAATATCTCTCCTCCATCTTTGGGTCGTCACACGTTCATTATAACAACTACTGAGTACTTTACTAAATGGGTGGAAGCAATTCCTTTGACCACTACGACTGGAGCTCGTATTGTGGAGTTCATACTTCATAATATTAAATTTCATTTTGGCACCCCATCCAAAATACTATCGAATAACGAAACATCATTCAAGAACAAATATGTGCAAGCTTTAACGTCCAAATATAACATTCAGTACAGCTTTGCAATACCCTATTATCCGCAAGCAAATGGGTAGGTAGAGGCCTCTAAAAAACTGTAGTTGCCATATTAAAGAAAACTGTCAAGGAGAATCATAAGTATTGGCACCTTTAATTACCTCTAGCTCTATGGGCTTATCGAACTAGCATTTGGACACCCACTGGGGTAACCTCATTTTTGCTAGTATATGGCACTGAGGCAATTATGCCCTTGGAATTAGAAATTTCATCGTTGCAAGTCTCATTGAAATAATTTATTGATGTTGACACTTCGTAGAAAGCTCACCTCGATCAATTGACCCTTCTTGATGAATGACGAGTCAACGCTCTCGAGCATCTACGCATTTATCAAGATCAACTTAAACAATTTTATAATACTAAATTCCATTCAAGAGACTTTAAAGTTGGGGATCTTGTGCTTAAAGAGAACCAACAGAATTCAAACATGTCACCTCATTTACAAAATTAATTTGTGGTAAATTGGTTAGGTCATTTCATCATAACATAGAAAATAGGACCAGGAACTTATCGCCTAACTTCGCTAGAATGTGTTGAGGAGCCTTAACCTCTCAACATTCTTCATTTATGAGAATTTTATACTTATATCATAAAACGATTAAAAATAACAAAAACAACAAAAATTATTAAAACACCAAACAAATCAGAAGACATAGAAACACAAAAATAATACAAAACAGTAAAATACAAAAATATTTGCATTATGTTATCATGCATTACATTATATGCACTAAATAGTTGCATTGCATTAGGCATCTTCATCCATTTCATTTGCACTAGGATAAGTTGTGTTTCCATTCTGATGAATGACACCATGTTTGTATGCCAATCATGAATCCACATATCATTATCATTCATATTTTTCTTGTGAATAACTGTATTTTTAACACAAGTACTAAGTTTCTATAGGGTGTATACTAGGGTTTTTCGATCATTCAATCATCTCTATTAATCTTTTCAGATTTTATAGAAAGCTATCTTGGATTTTATAAGGTAAGGTCTAGTTTTGATAGTACCTTGCATATCTCAAAATCCCAATATAATTTTACACATTAACAATCCTAGTTTGAACAAGGAAATATGACACTACAAAGTGGCCCTTATCACCTTAAGAAAATGGTTTTCCTTGCTCATCTTATTATACGCATTATCTAGAGTGTTGAGAATTGACAAAAAGATAAGCTCCCCCCTACCCAAACAATCCCTTTGCTCTTTCACAAAATGAGCAAATTCCCAAAACAATGCAAAATAAACAGTGATTTTCATCACTAAGAAAATCCCTTACTCAAAAAAAAAAAACAAAAACTATGGTTTTTACCACTAAGCACGAGCAAGTATCCTGTTGGCAGATTTGTACTATGCCACATTAAATATTTGATGAAGTTTTGATTGACAGTATTATTGTAAAAGCGAAAAATACAGTAAAATAAATGTTGTAGTATTTTCTATAATGTCTTGCAGTTTATTTTGATGTGTTAATCTTCTTCTCTATTTTTTTAATGATTTTCATGCTTGTAAATAATGAGTGATACAAGAAAAATTGGGTATGGTAAATGATGTAAAGAATCGGTTGGAATCGCTCGAAGACATCAATAAAACAACACTTAAAATATTAAGGGAAAATTTATGGAACAACCTTTTCACCCCAAGAGAAGGGTAAAAATATTTGTCGCCCTTCCTTGGGGCAAAGACGTCTTATTTTAAAAAAAAAGGAAAAATGCTTTCGCCCAGAAGTGGGGTGAAAAACTCATTCACCCCAACTTTGGTGCAAACATAAATTTGAAAAGGGAAAACAGACGTTAAGTCAACAGATATGACATCACCCCAAGAGAGAGGTAAAAGTCCCTTTCACCTCTCCTTGGGGCGAAAACACATTCAAGTGTTTAAATTCATGGTGAGCCCGAAGTTGAAATATCCCGACAATAGAAAGAAGTACGTTTACCCCAAATATGGGATGAAAGTATCATTTGCCCCATCTTGGGGCGAACATTATTAAAATTAACTGATGAATTACCCGATCAAAGCATGGAAAAGTCAACTGAACTTTCACCTTAGGTGAGAGGTGAAACTCCCTTTTCACCCCTCCCTAGGGCGAAAGGGCCAACAACGATGAATTCGAAAGAAGTTTCGCCCTGGGTCTCGCAAAGGTGTTGTTTACAAAGTGAAGTTTTTTTAATTTTGGGCAAATATCAAGTAAGGGCAGCAAAGCGCTAAGTTTCGGCATTGCGTAGTGAAGGCTCTTTCACCCCAAGAAAGGGGTAAAGCTACCTTTCACCCCTATTTGGAGTGAAAGCATATGGAAAGGAAAATGTTGTGGCCCCCATGGTGGCACATATTTGAAAAGGAAGTTTTAAATGGTTTCACCCCAAGTGAGGGGTAAAAATCCCATTCACCCCTCCTTGGGATAAATGTATGTTCTGAAGTTGAAATATATTTTCTAAAGGAAGCCGCCAACAGCACTTTCACCCTAAGTAAAGGGTGAAACTCCCGTTCACCCCTCCCTAGGGTGAAATGACATAAATATGGGTAAAAGGGTCAAAAATAAACTGAAGGTATAAGAAGTTTTTTTGCCCAAGGAAAATTGTTGTTATGGGATGAACGTGACGAAATAAATTAAGCTTTGGGTTGTATATTCAACAAAATTAAATTGAGCAATGAAAAGCATGACTTAGAGACACAGGTTGAGCGAAATTATAAAATCACTACTTTGGGAGCACCCTCTTCACCAAGAAGTGTGAATAAGGAGGAAGTGATGATATTCAAATGGAGCGCTTTCGCCCATCGCTACTTATTGGGAAAAAGTTCAAAGAAATATTTTCAAAGGTGCCCAGATTAGAAAAATAATGAAAATTTAATGATTGAGGTGAAGAGTGATTAAATTTGATGGTTTCATGTTGAAAAGGTTGTAGGGTTTAATATCACAGAGCAATTTCCATGAGTTCCAAGATGTTTTGGACAAGTGTGAATTTCCAAGGAACAATGGAGATATCAAGTCAACGACCACCTTTGTAGTTTTTTGTGCATTGACGCCCAAATGTGCTGATTTCCTAGGAATTTTCCCTTAAAAGCTAGATCGATGTTACGGAAGAAATATTTTTAAGAATTCCAAGGAGAAATTTCTTTACAAAGGTTCCTGATATGTAAACATTTTATCTTTTATGTATTAAATAAACAAAGGCAAAAACCTCTATAAATACTAGATTTTTCAGTGTAATAAGGGAGGAGAGACACTCTGTAGAAAAACTCAAGTTTTCTGCGTAAATAGAAGGAATTTGGCTTCTGATTCTTGCAAGCAATTTCTATGTGTGATTTATTTCTATTCTAAGAATTTTTGTTTTATATTCATGTCTATTATCTACTACTAAGTTCAAATTTTGCATCTGGATTTGAGCACTGCTAGTGAAGGAGTGAGTACTAGAATGCAATTTTGGAAGTTGTCTCCATGGAATTGTAAGTGGATTATTTTCTTCCTTTTTATTTTATGCTTCTATTATGCTTGATTGGAATTCATGTTGCTAGTATGTCCCCAATCCTACATCTTTAGCCTGTGGCTATATTTCCCATTTCTTTCTGTTATTTTCAATTTCGTTCCTGCAACTGTAGACTCAAACTAGTGTAGGATTAGTAAGGGAGTCAGGCCTCTTTGGATATTGGTACGAATGACATTTATTTCCTTCGACCTTTCAATTTTGGATGTGTCTAAGGTACACAAATGTGTTTTTGTATTTTAGGTAGATATTTGACCAACATGTCCCAAACAATCAAAAGAAAAGAAGGGGGTAACGATCTTGAATCCCTAGAATATTTAGTATTCAAAAGCCATGGGTAATATCCATTATAACAATGGGTTGAATGAAACTTACCTAGCAATGAATTAGCCTTATGCATGGTGATATGTCTCACATTAGTGACCTTCTTTCATACAGACCAATGTCAGCTTACGGTTGAGCTAGCTTTTGACAGCTTGTATTGTCTAGTAGTCTAGTCCAACTATGTCCAAACTCGCGATTAGGATGACCATAAGGTGATCCTCATTACAGCAATGGGTTGCATAAAACCCATTTGGAAATGTAGTCTTATGCCTTGTATAATACATTCACTTTGCACACACAGGTATAATAAATATCTGGGTCATCTTAACAGGCTTGTATCTTGTAGGAGTCTTGTGTGGTTAGTATACAACTTTTGATCAATCACTAGACTGTTTGAGTCTCACTAAAAACCTCAAAAATACCCTCATAGCAACAAATCATCACATCCACATGCACAATTTGCCTTATGAACTTTTGTTTATTAAGGTATTTTCATAAAATAGGATAGATACTGGATGAATATCAACAATGATATTTAGAAGACCACTACCTATTTTATGCTCACCTTTTAGTTTACAAAATCTTATAGGGAAAACCCCTACATTTCACATAATTCATCGCAAAAATGCATGTATAAATGTATAACTCTTATGATAAGGGTTAACATTTTAATTCATGATTTTTATGCATTTTGCGGTTTTTGCCATTAGTCTATTAAACACAATTAAATTCATTTATTATGTTTTAAATAATTAAAGCATACATGTACAATTTGCATTAGATCATCCACATCATATTAATGCATTACATACACATTATATCTGTCATATCATGTAATATAAATTAAATGTGTAATCAATTAAAAATCTAAAAATATGCATTTAACATTCAATGCTAAATACATATACACATACATTGTACTGCATCTATACATCTAAATCACATACTCTAATCATACATCCATCATCTAACTATTGCATGTCATTAGTACATTGCATGTATAGCACAACACATCATCATATAATCATTACATCCATCAATGCATCTATCACATAAACACAAATCAAAACATGCCATAAAAAAATCATATATATATATATATATATATATATATATATGTGTGTGTGTGTGTGTGTGTGTGTGTGTGTGTGTGTGTGTGTGTGTGTGAAATATCATGAGTACATAGTGAAATATATATCATGAGTATATATATATATATCATGTGCAGACACTAAAGGCACAACTTGAGTCCATACAGAATCAATTGGTAGAGAAGGCCACATAGGCTATAGGCTTCTGTCAAAAAATAGTTAAAGAGGCTCACCTTCGATTGGCTCAAAGCTGTGAGAAGTTAGCAGCAAGAGCAATTCAAATTTTGCAGTATCTCTACGAGGCTCAGATATAGATTTAGTTGAGCCAGCAAGTAGTAGATGGTATTGAGGATATGCTGGAGCCTCATCTGGAGATGGCTGTGAAAATTCAATCCCTAGCTTAGTCCAATATACGCATTCGCCCTATGAGTGATATGGATCGATCCTGGTCTACCGCCAAGATTACGCTATGTAGTTAATTCCATAGGTTGGACCTAGTGAGAGAAGGTAGAAAGCTCCTTAACACCATAGAGTAGGAGCATACTATTTTGATGATACATTTTGATGCTCTCACTGATATGGTATTTCTAGAATTTATTGAATAAGGGGGTGAGTCACTGCCAAAAGAACAGTTAGAAGCGGCCTTGAAGAATTTTATGGACACATTAGAAATTGACAAGTGGGAGGAGCCGATCACAAATGAACAAGTTCTACCACTTATGAAGAAGTTCACCCACATGGAGTTGTCCTTGTTTGAGTTAACTCAACGAGCTAAGCGCCTTAGCCTAGAGGATGTCCAAAATCTACGATATATTTACAAGTCACTTAGTTTTCCCTGCTTGTTCACCACACATGCTAGAGTCGAGGCAGTTACAATTTATGAAATCACCTTTGAAATTTTGAAGGAACAAAACAAGTAGTAGTAGCACAGATAGCAACAGAACAAGCAACGACTGAAAAGGCAGTAGTTGAACAAGTGTAGAAAAATATGTCCAAATCTGAAGCGCCAGTCAAGGCAACCGGTAAGAAGGACAACTAAAGAGCCCAATGGATAAAGGCTTGGAATCGTTTGCATCCATGCGAGTTGGATAGCCCATGAGCCGCCATAAATATTGGCAGTTTACACTATGCCACATTAAATTTTTGATGAAGTTTTGATTGATAGTGTTATTGTAAAAGTGACAAATACACTAAATTAATGTTGCAGTATTTTCTATAATGTGTTGCAGTTCATTTTTATGTGTTAATCTTCTTCTCTATGTTTTTCATGAGTTTCGTGCTTGTAAATAATGAGTGTTACCAGGAAAATAGGGTATGGTAAATGATGTAAAGAATCGATTGGAATCACCTGAAGAAATCAACAAAATAGCACTAAAAATATTAAGGGAAAATGTATGTAACAACCTTTTCACCCCAAGAGAAGGGTGAAAATCTTTGTCACCCTTCCTTGGGGTGAAGACGTCTTTTTTTTTTTTTAATGGGAAAATGCTTTCACCCAAAAGTGGGGCAAAAAATCCATTCACCCCAACTTTGGGGTGAATGTAAATTTGAAAAGGGAAAAAATGCGTTAAGTCAGTAGATATGAATTTGCCCCAAGAGAGGGGCAAAAGTCCCTTTTGCCCCTCCTTGGGACGAAAACACATTCAAGTGTTTAAATTCATGGTGATCCCAAAGTTGAAGTGTCCCAGCAATATAAATAAGTACGTTCACCCCAAATATGGGGTGAAAATATGGTTCACCCCAAATATGGGGCGAAAGTATCGTTCGCCCCACCTTGGGGCAAATATTATTAAAATTGACTAAAGAATCACCCAGTCAAAGAATTGAAAATTCAACTAAACATTCGTCGTAGGTGAGAGGCGAAACTCCCTTTTCACCCCTCCCTAGGGCGAAAGACCCAGTAATGATAAATTCAGAATAAGTTGCACCATGGGTCCCGCAAAGGTGTTGTTTACAAAGTGGAGTTTTTTAATTTTGGGTAAATATCAAGTAAGGGCAGCAAAGCGCTAAGTTTTGACATTGCGCAGTGAAGGCTATTTTGCCATAATAAAGGGGTGAAGCTACCTTTCGCCTCTCTTTGGGGTGAAATCATATGGGAAGGAAAACACCGTGGCCCCCACAGTGGCACATATTTGAAAAGGGATTTTTAAATGGTTTTGCCCCAAGTGAGGGGTGAAAATCCCATTCGCCCCTCCTTGGGGAAAACGTATGTTCTAAAGTTGATAGAGATTTTCCAAAGGAAGTCGCAAACAACACTTTTACCCCAGGTAAATGGAAAAACTCCCGTTCGCACATCCCTAGGGCAAAATGACATAAATATGGTAAAAGCATCAAAAATAAAATGAAGGCATAAGAATGTTTTTCGCCCAAGGGAGATTGTTGTTATGGGATGAACATGACAAAATAAATTAAGCAAATAATGAGAATTTAATGATTGAGGCAAAGAGTGATTGAATTTACCGGTTTCATGTTGAAAAGGTTGTAGGATTTAATATCATAGGGTGATTTTCATGAGTTCCAAGACATTATGGAAAAGGGTGAATTTCCAAAGAAGAATGGAGATATCAAGGAAAAGACCACCTTTGTAGTTTTTCGTGCACTGACGCCCGAATGTGCTGATTTCCCAGGAATTTTCCCTTAAAAGCTAGATCACTATCACAGAAGAAATATTTTCAAAAATTCCAAGGAGAAATTTCTTCACAAAGATTCCTGATCCGTAAACATTTTGTCTTTTATGTATTAAATGAATAGAGGCGAAAACCTCTATAAATAATAGATATTTTCAATGTAATAAGGGAGGAGAGACACTCTGTAGAAAAACTCTTAAAGTTTTCTATGTAAATAGAAGTAATTTAGCTTTTGATTATCACAAGAAATTTCTATGTGTTATTTCTTTCTATTCTAACATTTCTATTTTATATTCGTGTCTATTATCTGCTGCTAAGTTCAAATTTTGCATCTGGATTTGAGCACTACTAGTGAAGGAGTGAGTACTAGAATGAAATTCTGGAAATTGTCTCCATGGAATTATAAGTGGATTCTTTACTTCCTTTTTGTTCTGTGCTGCTATTATGCTTGATTGGAATTCCTGCTACTAGTTTGTCCCCAATCCTACATCTTTAACCTGTGGCTATATTTCCTATTTCTTTCTGTTATTTCTAATTTATTTCCTGCAACTCTAGACTCAAACCGGTGTAGGATTAGTAAGGGAGCCAGCCCTATATGGAGATTGGCACGGAGGACATTTATTTCCTTCAACCTTTCAATGTTGGTCGTGTCTAGGGCACACAAACGTATGTTTGTATTTTAGGCAAATATTTGACCAATAGTTTTTGGCATGCCCGATGGGACACAAAAAGGTTCCACTTCCAATAGCATTGAGGTTTGATGTTCACCTTCATGATATACGATTAGAACATATGGCAACTTAGCTATACCTAGAAGCCTCCAAACGTGAAGCCAGCGAAAGTTGTACTTTATGATCACAAGGTCGAAGGCCAAAAATCCTTAAAATATTGTTGTTTTTTGAACTCAACATCAAAAAATTAGAACATCCTAGATTGATCACTCTTCTGCCTCATACGTCAATCGTAACATCATCATAGTTAGCTGGTGTTGTTTTTGTTCCTTCAAGTCCAGCTAGTAATGCTACTAGTGTTCCACCTTCTCAACCTCACACACCAGTCAGTATGGCTCAGAACCCACCACCATAGTAACCACAACCACCTAGGCAATTCCTAGCATGGAATAGCTCAGGAGCTTTGAATCTACAAGCACAAAATCCAGTCCCTCAAGCAATGTTGAAGGCTTTGCCTACCTATGATCGTACTGGTAAAACTGCTTATGAGCATATTCAAGATGTGGCTTCTTTGGTGATAATCCACGACATCGTAGACGAAGATATTATGATGAGGTTACTTGTGTTGTCAATCAGAGAAAAGTTGTTATATTGATACCGATCCTTGCCACCCTCTACTATTACTACATGGGACCAGTTGGCATAATTATTGATCAAGAAATTTCATGAGCAAGCTGATCCATTTTTCTTGCTACATCAATTTACAGATATTCAAATACATCCATAGGAGGAGATAGTGGACTTCAACGCCAGGTTCATCCGAAGCTGGCAGAGAGTTCTCTATGGCCTTCGGCCCACCCATGACCAAGTTGTGTTTTACTACCTCAGAGTCTTTAACTCCAATATTGGTATGGTTGTTCGACAGACCAACATCAATACATTTCTAGATCTATACATGCAGGCACAAAAGGCCGAGGTAGATCTGATTGCCATAGGTAATTTGCCTCCAAAGGTAACCATATCAATTCTTCCTGATCTTCCACAACACCTGTATTCAAGTGTATTTTCACAACCTATACCTTCTATGTACTTTGTTCCCTCATAGATCTCGGGTCCACCTCAAATCACTCCAATTCTAGTTCCACAACTCCCTGCTTCAAGTATACCTAAATTACCTACACCAGTAGTTCCACAGTTGCCAACACCAGTTCCATTTCCAACGCTACCAGCACCACCTATCCCATTGCATTTGCCTAGTCCACCAGTGCCTCTACCTCTACCAACACCTCTTATACCCCCAAATCCTTACCCCTACATGAATATATTATAGGACATGCAGTCACTCAATTCAACGATGAGGACAATACCAAATAAATTACATTTGTTAAGAAGAATCAGGCTAAAGCTACCCTTTGATCAAGGAGGTTTCAAACACCATCGATTACTAGGGAACAACCGATTTCTAGCAAAGGTCTTGAAATAAATACAACTGTGTTGGCAAATGAAGAAGCTAGTACATTAGAGCGGGCATATTGGTGTTCCACCTGTAATGATCCCCATGGAGAAGATACATGTATGGTTCATTTGAACTATGTACAAACATTAACAGAAAGTTTCGTTGGTGGAAAAATCAATATGATAACAGAAGTCGATCATAATTTTATGATTCTTTCTTTGGAGCAAGTTTAAATCCTTACGAGAGCTGGAAATAAGCCGGTGATTGTTGATCTTACAAAAATGGATTCGTTGAAAGTTTTCGCTGAGAAAAAGGTACAAGATGAAAAGGTACAATCGCAAGAAAAAGTGCTTGAAACAATAACAAAACAGCAAGATTATATCTTTTTGAAGGATATGTTACCTAAGCAAGCTCAAGAGAAGTTGCAGATAAAAGCATCAACTTTATAATCTATAGCTGCCCAAGTGCAAACTGAGGCAAAAGAAGAAGCCAAAGAGTGCCTTAAATACCCATCGTTGACTAAGCAGCAAAGGGTAGAAGCCACTCAACAATACCAAAACAAATATGGTTTGACTAGTGAAGAAAAGGTCTCCAGTACTTCCAATTATAATATTATGGAGGAAATGAAGATCCATGCAAAGGTGAATTTATATAATGTGCTACAATTACCTAGTCAAGTTGACCTATTGTAGAAGTCTCTCAAGTCTGCAAAAAATCAAAAGAAAAGCCTTACCCAAATAGTGTTAGCACATATGCTATCGAATTTCGCCATTGGTAAGAACATACCACCTCCATTCTATTTATCTCTAAGAATGGAAGGGTAGATCGTGCATAATTGTAAGATTGACTCTGATGCTATGACTACTGTCATGCCAAAGATAGTATGTGAAGTCATGGGGATGGAATACACAAGGAGTAGTCTAGACATCTTGCAGTTGGATAGGACACCAGTCAAAATGGTGGGAGTAATTAAGTATATTTCCATTTTTCTGCACAACATACCGTAAATCACGATCATCCAAGAAGTAGTGGTGGTTGACTTGGAACCATACTTCAACATGTGTCTTTCGAGGGAATTCACAACGAAACTAGGAGGATATCTTTCCTTGGATTATTCACATTTGGATATCCCTTTCAAGGGAAGAAGAATACGGATCTATAATGAAAATCCCTCCACTTTCATATAAATAAATTTGAAGAAGAATAAAAGCCCATAGACGGCGTTAATATGGTCACAAAAGAAATGCAATAAATGGACTTGATGGAGGAAGCCCTTGATGAGCTTTACCTAGAAGATGAGTTTTCACTAATGGATTTCAATGCAATGGTAGAAACTGATATCCGTTGTTATACCATAACTAAACTTGAATAAATTGAAGAAGTTCTTGATTCCCCATACCCTGTTTCTGATCAGCTATGGAAGCTATACTTCGATGGCGCAAGATGCAATAATGGTGTATAAGTTGGAATTATTTTTTTTTTTCCTACAGGGATACAAAAAACCTATTCATATCAGTTAACTTGGAGTTGCACGTAATATGAAGCATTGTGACTTGGTCTGAAGAAAGTTAAAAATTTGGGAATCAAACAGTTGCAAATCTTCAAAGATGGTTTTCTGGAAACTCATAACACAGATTTTTAATATCCTCAAGCTTGTCTGATGTATAGTCTATTCCGACTTTGATAATATTTTTGGGCTTCAACTGCATTTTATTGTATTCCTTTGCATCCACCTTGATTTCATGTTTTTTTGCCCTGTCATTTTGATCAAACAAACTCTCCAGCAAAATCAGTCCCCTAGGAATGTGGTTATTCTTCAATTGAATCATTCCTTCCATCTCCTCTTTGACCAATAATTTCTTTAATTTTGCACGTAGTCACTGGAGCGCAGAGATTTTTATTACTAGATGGTTTTTCTAGCTACAACCAAATCTGGGTGAAAGACGAGGACCAACACAAAAATGTATTTACTACAAAATGGGGCACTTTCGCCAATCAGAGAATGTCGTTTGGTCTTTCTAACATCGGTGCCACATTTCAAAGAGCTATGGACGTTGCTTTCGGTAAGTTGTTGAATCATATAATTGTAATTTACCTTGATGACATGATTATTTTCTAAATTATAGAGAATTTAGAATTTCCATTAACCCTAAGAAATCTATTTTTTTTGTCAAAGAGGGAAAACTCTTGGGACATGTGATTTCACAAGAAGGACTGGCGATTGATCCTGCGAAAGTTGAAGCTCTCTTGAAGTTACCACTACTAGTTAACAAGAAGGACCTGCAATCATTCTTTGGCCAGATCAATTTCATTCAGAAAATTGTCGATTTTGCTCAAGTAGTCAAGCCAATGACTGAACTTCTAAAGACAGATGCAGATTTCAAGTGGACGGAAGTAAGAAGATAGGCATTTAAGGAAATCAAGGAGAGAATCACCCAAGCACTAGTACTGATTAATCCAGATTATTCAAAATATTTCATCCTTTATGCAGTAGGATAACATGAGAGTTATGTTGTCCTCACTCAAAAGCAGGATTATGGGGATGAGAAACCGATTGCATTCCTAATCCAAGTCATTGTGCCCCACAAGGAGAAATATAACTTCATTGAGAAATAGGTGTATGCGGTTATGAAATCCCTAAATAAGTTCTGGTATTTTATTTCACAAAGTAATATAGTTGTCAACGTTATACATCCGGATGTCAGGAATATCATCATTCAAGGGGAGATGGGTGATAAAAGAGCAGGATGGGTTTCAAAAATTCAAGAGTATGATGTGGAGATTCGACCTACTAAGTTGGTTTGTGGCCAAGAACTCTGCCAAGAGTTAGCCAAAAGTGCAGCTTCTAGATTGCTACCCCCAGTACAGGATGAGGTCGTTGGTGAAAGTAACTTTACCAATCAAGTAACAAGTAATTGTGACTGGACAGAGGACCTTATCAAATTATTTGCATTTGGAAGATGTCCATTACATCTCGATGCCTCATAGTGGCGAAGATTCATACTGCATGCGCTCAGGTATGTCTTGTTGCCAAGTGGGCTATTCCATAAAAACATAGATAGAGTACTCCTCAGATGTGTGAAAGAGTTTGAAAAGCAAAATATCTTGGAGGAGTTCCATTCTAGCTTATTTGGCGGGCATTATGCATGAAGGCCTATGTCCTTGAAGATCATCCGAGTCGGGTATTTTTGGTCTACTCTTTTCGCATATGCACACAAGGTGAGCTAAATTTGTGATAACTATCAGTGGCATATTGGCAGGAACAAGAAAGCATCTTTGTCCCTGCACCCAATTTAGGTAGAAGCACCATTTTAGCAGTGGGGCTTGGATTTCATTGGAGTTATTGATCCTCATTCCTTTGTTGAGCATAAATATATCTTGATAGCGATCGATTATTTTACCAAGTGGGCAGAGGCCATTTTGACCAAGAAGGTGGACCAAGCTACAGTTATATCCTTTCTCGAAGGGTTGATTACCCATTTTGATGTATCAAATGTCATTATAACAGATAACGGGACTCCATTTATTAGGGCAAAGATCTCCGAATTTGCAAGTAGATATGGGATTTATTTGAAGACTTCTAATTATTACCTGCAATAAAATGGTCTGGCTGAATCCACAAATAAAAATTTGCTTCGGATCTTAAAAAGGATGCTTGGCAGCAATAAAAGGAGTTGGCATCTACTGTTAAATCATACTTTATGGGTAGACCGCATATCAGTGAAAAAGTCCATTTAAGCTTCTCCTTACTCCTTGGTATATGGAAAAGAGGTAGTTTTACCCACTCATATCGAGCTACCTGTCCTTCAGACGTTGTAGTATTTCAAAGATGAAGATAATGAATTTGATCCCATGAGTGCAAGGTTGGCTCAATTGCTGTAACTAAAAGAGGAGAGAGAAAAGGTATATGAAGATTTCACGAAATATGCAAAAAAGACGCAAAAGTGGTTTGGCAAAAAGACAAAAGAATGTAAGTTTAAGGTGGGAGATCTAGTCCTCAAGTGGAATGAGAACAAAGCCAAGATAGGAAAGCATCACAAGCTCAACGTGATCTGGGAAGGTCCTTTCCAAGTTTCAGGGGTAAATTCGATGAATGTGTATCATCTTCAAGATATGAATGGTTGGGATATTCCAATTCCAGTTAATGGCCTTCATCTGAAGGCTTACTTTCAGTGATATAATCAAGAGGTACAAGTATGTAAATATGTAAAAAATTTATTTACAAGTATTTTATTGCTTTATGTAAAAAATATATATTACGAGGTGGACTCTACTAGAAGATGCCAGGCTTTCCTCAAAGAAAAATTTGCTTTGAAAATTAATTTTTCTCTCTTTGGAAATCAATTTTGCTCCAAAACATTTCTCTAAGGACATATTACGAGTTTTGTGCAGAATTAATTGGTGTATTGAAAAGTTTTTAATAGGTTTGAAAGCTCTGAAGTTAAAAGTTGTTTAGCTTTGCAAGTCTTCAGGTAAAAAAAGAAATATGTTTTAGAGAAGACATCCAGGGGCACTTGACGAAAGTATAAAGAGCAAATGCTTTAATTGAAAAATCAAAGCGCAACATGTAAAAGTGCATGGGGTCTGATTCTGAAATCATGGAGTGTAGCAAATAAAAAGCACTTTCGCCCCAATGCGGGCGAAAACCTCATTCGCCTCACTATGGGGTGAACGCATATGAAATACGTCATGTCTTCTGGGTAAAATATCCAAAAAGGGCTTTCACTCCAAAGGAGGGGCAAAACTCACATTCATCCTTGTTGGGGAAAAATCATACCATGGAAAAATTTAAGGCATCCATTGTGACTATTGTGCCTTCCAATCGAAGGAAATAGTTCAAAGCTCTTTCGCCTCAAATTTTGAAACTCCCATTCATTCACTCCCCATGAAAGCAAAGTGATATGAAAACATTCTAAAAGCATGGGGATGTGCTCCGATATTTTAAACGAACACATATGAGAAGGTTTTGACAAAATTAAGATGAAGCAAAAATATAAAACAAAAAAAAAAAATCAAAAAGCTCCTGTTAAAAAAAAAGAAAAAAAGAAAGAGATTTAAAAATGCGCTTTTTCTAAATATGCGGCGAAAAAGAAAGGCAAATAATTGTTTTAAAAGGAATACGCTCGCCATGAATTGAATCAAACAGGTTGAAGGCGTTTTCGGAGCAAGAGAAGAAGAGACCAAGTGCGCCACCAAAGTGCTTTCGCTCCTCCATTGCTTTTTCGGGCATGTGACGATTTTTCAGCGCCAATCAAATTTTTCCATATTTTTTAAGCACCCTCTCAAGGTGATTTTTCCCATCAGCATGTGGTAAATTTTGGAAGACGTTTGTGGACATTAAGACATATTTTTGGAGCATTCAATTCAAAACGTGCACCCAGATTTGCGTTGGGAGGCATTTTGGCATTCCCAAGGACCGAAATCTCACAACGTCGAAAGCAAGGACACTCATTGGTTTGTAGGTGGTAGATTTATTTTTTCAAAGTAGTTTTTTTGGTTCCAGGGCACGTTGCTCGAAATTATAACGCAACAAGAAGGGCACACTTTTCAAAAATGATTTTATGGTGAATAACAGTCAGTTGTCGTTAAAGCATCGAGAATAGTGCTAGTCGAGTGAAACGAGGTGTGCACCCTCCTGAATTCGCCAAGATGAAGTGTCACATTTACTTCGGTGGTTAAGAGCTCCATATATAAATAGAATAGATAAAATCATCCTGATATTAATATTTTAAAATTTTCTACCGATGCATTTTTGAGCCTTTGGTTGCAGAAGTTGCAGAGTGCCTTCAGGGTTATAGAAATTTACAATGGAAAAGAAAAGCGCGTAAGTGAAGGATGCCGCAGAGCCTAAGCAGTTGAAAAAGAAAGTAGAGGGTGGGAAAAAATCCAAGAAGGCACGAAGAAATGAAAATGTGGATTTGGACCTATACTCTGACACCATGGCAGAGGTCGGGGACTACGTAATCACCAATAAGGGCGTTGTTAAACTTTGGCAAGATGTGGAATTCGTAGTTAACCAAGGATTAACACTGGAGAGCCCCTTGACTGTGTCATTTTATGCACAGTTATTTTGGTATTTGTGTACACCCGTACACCCTCACTCGGAGTTGGTAAAATTGATTGCCAAATTCTATAACCCAGCTACCAGGGCGGTTTGAAATACAAATGGGGACGTAATTTTCTCTATCACCTCCGATGTAGTGAGGGAAGCATTCGTCTATGGATTAAAGCCTCCCTCCGACATGATTTTCAAGAAACTACACATTAATGAATAGGAGAGATATGTGTCTACTGTAACAATGCGCCAGTTCATGGAGACGCAGCTAATTAAAGAACCGCAGCTGGATCAGTTGCCAAATCTACCAAAGCCATTGTAAGAATTCAAGAGCCCCAATTTATTTTCTATGCTGCTGTGGATTTTTAGCCTTTCTATGGATTCTACGATTGACAAGTGGAAAGCAGTGTTGGCACAATGCATATCATAGGTGGAGTTTTACGCTCCAATGGCAATGAGAAAGGGTACAAACCCTATTTATTTTGACTGGGCTGATTTCATATATCCAAAAATGCATATTCAGTTGGATAAAATGAATACCGAAGAGGTGACCTCATTCAAGAATAGCTCCTTCCTCATCTGGTATTTCTTCTTTCATTTACATCAATATTTTTTGTTTATTGCAATCAGACAAGTTGATGAAGAGGATGAGATTTTGCCAGTTTATATGTGGACTCCCACTCTGTCAAGATGGGAGTCATTCTATAATTTTAATTGCTTATTCTTGGGACACACAATTGAGCTAATTTACGGCAAGAGTGAGAGTGTCGCGGGCAATGATAGAAGTCGTTTTCACAACCCATAAGGGTGACATATTTTTGCTAACTCAAGGTGTGGTTGTGAGAATTTATGGCTTCATGGGGAAGCCATTCCTGCTTTCGTATTTCACCACCAAGCATATTTTTGCAATGGAGGTGGTGTGCCAGAATGATTATGTGAATGATGTATACGGAGCAAGGCGCGGTAAGAGGACAACTTGCACCATACCCTTTAAATTCGGCAACATAGAAGTGAGCCAGGTTGGCCAGAAAAAGCTACTCATAAAGGCTCTCCAGGACTTGGGTCTGGTAGAACTACCACAAAGATGGAGATATTACCCATTGGGAAAATTTATGAAAATAATCAAGGCCAAAAGTTTTCATTGCTGCCCACAACCGTATATCCAGGAAAATCATAACAATTTTGATGATCGTGATCTAGAGTGGCATATCGAAGCCATGATGTCACTTCTATTGTGTCACGACTTCTACGAGCAAGAGGCCGAATATAATCCCACAGTGCACAGAGATCATATTCCTCCACCAAGACTATTTGGCTAGATGAAAGAACAATTGCCCACGTGGTCCGAAGATAAAATCATGAACTAGTGGATTATATGGGTCCACAAGGGAAAATTATGGCATCTTATGGTTTGAAGATGGACAAGATGTTTTCAAAGGCATATGATGAATTTCTTAATGTCTATCAACCTATCACTTTCACCAAGTTCGTGCCTCAAAGTTTTCAAAAGTTTGACAGCAAGGGAAGCGTGGCTAAAGAAGAGCGCACGACAGCTGAGGAGGTGACGCATGAGGAAGAAGAGCAACAGTACGTATTTAAAATGAAGTCGCAACGGACAAAGCGAAGTATAGACAAGGTGTCTCCTTTGGAAAAGTAAAGTGTTGGAGAGGCGATTCCTTTCCCAAAGGCTGTGAAGAGGCCAAGAACTAGCGTTGCTTCTTCGTCCACTGTCGCAGTTTCAACTATTAAAGTTTCCATAGTTGCAATTGTTGCAACTACTATTAATCTGCCTCTACTAGTGTCGGTTGCTCCGATTAGCATTGCTCAAAGCCTTCCATTGATTCATGAGCATCTGTTGGACCGGTAGGTTGAAATCATTAACTTCTATGTGGAAGCGGAGGAGCAACAAGAGGAACCTATCACGCAATCACCTCCATCACTAGATTACACGGTGCTCACGCTTGAAGGTACATTTCCTCTTCCCTCTTCTTCCACTTAGGAGTAGGTAGTGGTTGTTAGTTCAGTTTCTTCAGTACCTACATCCATTGCTCCTCCATTCAGTATACCTTTCATTTTTATTTCGCTCCCTTACTCTCACCCGTAAGTCACTATTTCTCCTTCTCTTCCCCTCTCTTCAGCCTCCCTTTCTTTTAGTTCATTTGCATCAGGTTTGAATCTATTTTTACACCCTTCACATTCTATTTCTATCACTACTTCCACTGTCACTGTAAGTATGCAAGCTCCTCCAAGAGTGAGTGTAACTGCAACTGATCTACGCTCTTCCATCCATTCTGTTATTTCGGTCCCTCCTCTCATTTTCATCTCCTCTTCTTCCTTCGAGCCTGATCACTCACATGTTCTACTTCTTTTCACACCATTTTTGGAGATGCAGGCGCTACCTAAAACTGAGGTGATGCCTAAGTAGCCAGATGTAGAAAATATTAATCGCGTTCGTCATAGTGGCTGAAGAGCCGCAGGAGAAAGGAGGCACTTGCTCTAGGTAGACCACTCAAGAAAGTTGCCTTCGATCCAGTTGCTATGGACACTCACACTACTAAGATAATTCCCCTAGTCCAAAAACCACGAGGAGAAATGATGCCAAGCAATTATGCTTATGAGATCGTTACCGAGGACTTGACGAAGATTGACCTTACTAAGAAAATAGGGAATATCTGGGTTGATATGAACTCATTTTATTTGCACGAGTATTATAAGTAGATATTTTATGACAACGAGACAAAAATTTCTAAACTTGAAGATGCTTTGGTGGCGAGTAGAGCGCAGTAGGATAAGATGGCGAAGGAGGTTGAACTATGACGTCAACAAGCAAAGGCTCATCAAAAGGCAAAATATGCGGCAGAACAACAGGCACAAACACTGAAGGCACAACTTGAGTCCATACATAATCAATTGGCAGAGAAGGCCACACAGGCTACATGCTTCTCTCATAAAATAGTTAAAGAGGCTCACCTTCGATTGGCTCAAAGCTGTGAGAAGTTGGTAGCAAGAGCAGTTTAGGTTTTGTAGTATCTCTACGAGGCTCGGATACAGATTCAGTTGAACCAGCAAGTAGTAGATGGTATTAAAGAGATGTTGGAGCCTCATATGGAGATGGCTATGAAAATTCAAGCCCTGGATTAGTCCAATATACACATTCACCCTATGAGTGAGATGGACCGATCCTGGTCTACCGCCAATATTATGCTACGTAGTTACTTCCATAGGTTAGACCTGGTGAGAGAAGGTAGAAATCTCCTTAACACCATAGAGCGAGAGCATATTATTTCAATGATACATTTTGACGCTCTTGCTGATATGGGATTTCTAGATTTTATTGACGAATGGGGTAAATCATTGCCAAAAGAATAGTTAGAAGTGCCCTGGAAGAATTTTGTGGACACATTAGAAATTGACAAGTGGGAGAAGCCAATCATGAAGGAACACGTCTTGTCGCTTATGAAGAAGTTCACCCATATGGAGTTGTCCTTGTTTGAGTTAGCTCAACGAGCTAAGCACCTTAGCCTAGAGGATGTCCAAAATCTGTGATATATTTACGAGTCGCTTAGTGTTCCCTGCTTGTTCACCACACATGCTTGGGCTGAGGAAGTTACAATTTATGAAATCACCTATGAAAGTTTGAAGGAACAGGAAGAACAAGCAGCAGTAGCACAGATAGCAATAGAACAAGTGATGGCTAAAAAGATAGCAGTTGAGCAAGCGGAGAAAAAGACGTCTAAATCAGAAGCACTAGCCAAGGCAACCGGTAAGGACCACTAAAGAGCCCAATGGATAAAGGCTTAGGATCACTTGCATCCATGCGAGCTGGATACCCCATTAGTCGCCAAAAATATTGGCATTTTTACACTGCCACAGTAAATTTTTGATGAATTTTTGATTGACAGTATTATTGTAAAAGTGGCAAATACAATAAAATAAATGTTGTAGTATTTTCTATATTGTTATGTCTTGCAGTTCAATTTAATGTGTTAATATTCTTCTCTGTTTTTTTCATGAGTTTCGTGCTTGGAAATAATGAGTGTTACAAGGAAAATTGGGCATGGTAAATGATGTAAAGAATCAGTTGGAATCGCCCGAAGAGGTCAACAAAACAACACTTAAAAGATTAAGGAAAAATGTATGGAACAGCCTTTTTGTCCCAAGAGAAGGGCTAAAATATTTGTCACCCTTCCTTGGCACGAAGACGTCTTTTTTTTTTTAAATGGGAAAATGCTTTCGCCCAGAAGTGGGGCAAAAAACCCATTCACCCCAAATTTGGGGCGAACATAAATTTGAAAAGGAAAAAAATACGTTAATTTGGCAAATATGACTTCGTCCCAAGAGAGGCGCGAAAGTCTCTTTCACCCCTCCTTGGGGCGAAAACACATTCAAGTATTTAAATTTATGGTGAGCCCAAAGTTGAAGTATCCCAACAATAGAAAGAAGTACATTTAACCCAAAGATGGGGTGAAAGTATCGTTCGCCCCACCTTGGGGCGAACATTATTAAAATTGACTCACAAATCACCCGATCAAAGCATGGAAAAGTCAACTAAAGTTTCACCTCAGGTGAGAGGTGAAACTCCCTTTTCGCCCCTCCCTGGGACGAAAGGCCTAGCAACGATGAATTCGAAAGGAGTTGTGCCATGGGTCCCACAAAGGTGTTGTTTACAAAGTTGAGTTTATAATTTCGGGTGAATATCAAGTAAGGGTAGAAAGGCGCTAAGTTTCGACATTGCGCAGTGAAGGCTTTCACCCCAAGAAATGGGCGAAGCTACCTTTTGCCCCTCTTTGGGGTGAAAGCATATGGGAAGGAATTCCAATCAAGCATAATACTGATTTTATAGAACAAAGAAGCCATCCACAATCAATATGAACCTTGTTGGCCATTTTCACTTTGTACCAACATCAAGGAACTCCAATCAAGATGTTGGTACAAAGTGAAAATGGCCAACAAGGAATCCATCCACAATCAATATTCCAATCATATGGAAAGGAATTTCATCCATTTTTATGGTGATGTCGTCGACCAGGAAATAAAAAAAATCACAGGCAAACTGTAATTAAACATGCTACTCCTACTTCGCCTGCTATAACCAAAAACGATCTCAGGCATACAATCTCCTGATTTTACAAAACGATTTCTCGCAAGAAATCACCATTTGAGCTCATCGACGGTAGAAGGTTTTTAGAGAACGATCTCACTCCAATCAAGAAGGAAATCAAAAAACCAATCTAACCAAATTGCTCCAAAATATCTGCAGAAGATGATAATGCGGCCTAATTGAAGATCTAACGTCTTGATTCATAATGAAAATTTGAAAATGGTAGCAGGTTCCGTCAATTTTTTTTCTGTTGCATGCTATTTTTTTATTTGAAAGCTTAATCCCACATGTGTGGGAAAAATGACATTTTAGGCTATATATTGAATTTGACTCACATAGCCTAATGTCTCCTCTCGAGGAGACTCTGCCTGAGAGGATAGGGGAGACCTTCATCCATGAGCATCATTGTTTTGTCTAGGCTATCCAGTCACCTCACGAGTCTAGTCGCTTAGGCTTAGTCTGGTATCCACATCACCCAGGCTGTCCAATCACCTCGCGAGTTCGATCGCTTAGGCTGAGTCCGGTATCCACGTCCTTCCTCAACTGCTATCCAGGTATTTAGTGATGTCCGTCAGTGTCCATCCACCTGTAGGACTTAGGGATTTAGCCTAGTCAGGTCCCATCACTCGTCTGATCAGGTCAAGTCCTGTCAGCCTATTGGTTGTTTGTAGGATGTGGTCTGCCTAGCCTCTGTTTAGGTCAGAGGCAGATCTGACTTGCCTCTCCTCCGAACTTCCTAGATGTCGGGCTACAAAAAATTTAAGCCTCGACAAAGTGAGAGCTCTGATACCATGTCAAAGAATCGAACACTTTACATTAATCAAGTGAAGCTTAAATATTACAATGTAGGCCTAGATTAGCCCGTAACTACCGGAGCTAACTGGTCGACTTTAGGTAGGCATTGTAACAACAATAATGGAATAACCACTATATGCTATCTACACTAACAAGTCTATCCCCAATCCTACATATTTAGCCTATGGCCATATTTCCCATTTCTTTATGTTATTTCCAATTTCTTTCCTACAACTCTAGACTCAAACTGGTGTAGGATTAGTAAGGGAGCCAGCCCTCTGTAGATTGGCACAGAGGACATTTCTTTCCTCTGATATTTCAATATTGGTCGTGTCTAGGATGCATAAATGTGTGTTTGTATTTTAGGCAAATATTTTACCAACATATCCCAAACAATCAAAATAAAATAAGGGGGTAACGATCTTGAATCCCTATAATCTTTAGTATTCAAAAACCATGGGTAATCTCCATTACAAAAATGGGTTGCATGAAACCTACCTGGCAATGAAGTAGCCTTATGCATGGTGATATGTCTATCACATTAGTGACCTTCTTTCGTACAGACCAATGTCGGCTTACAGTTGAGCTAGATTTTGACAGCTTGTATTGTCTAGTAGTCTAGTCCAACTATGTCCAAACTCATGATTAGGATGACCATAAGGTGATCCACATTATAGCAATGGGTTGCATAAAATATTTATGGCAATTTAGTCTTATGCCTCGTTTAATACATTCACTTTGAACACATAGGGATAATGAATATTTGGGTCAGCTTAACAGGCTTGTATCTTGCAGGAGTCTTGTGTGGTTAGTATACAACTTTTAATCAATCACTAGGGTGTTTGAGTCTCACAAAAACCTTAAAAATCTCCTCATAGCAACAAATCATCATATCCACATGTACAATTTACATTAGATCATCCACATCATATTAATGCATTACATACACATTATATTTTTCATATCATGTAACAAAAATTAAATGTGTAATCAATTAAAAAATCTAAAAACATGCATTTAACATTAAACACTGAATCCATATACACATACATTGTACTACATCTATACATCTAGATCACAGAATCTAATCATACATCCATCATCTAACTATTGCATGTCATTAGTACATCGCGTGTATATAACAACACATCATCATACAAGCATTACGTTCATCAATGCATCTATCACATAAACACAAATTAAAACATGTCATAAACACATAATAAGCCATAAATAAAATCATATGTAGATATATATGTGAAATATCATGAGTACATAGTGATACAAAATACCCGTAGGCTACAATAGAGTGGGTTCTCGGACCTTGCACTCTCAAAATGTAAGAGCACACATAAATAAGATAGGTTAACCCTGCACCGCCAGTCTCTTCCCCACCCTTAGCCCCACTTCGACGAGGTTGAGAAGACCCACTAGCCTTTGACCTCTATGGAGGGTCTCGAAATATAAGCACTTGTTGCCTCACTAACAGCTACCCTAACTCAGTCTATCTGCTCTGATGTGACGCCCTTAATGAGTATCACGTTGGTAGTGTATCGCTCCAAATTTTTCGCACCCTTACCTTCAGGCTAAAGGATCCATGCCCGAAGGGGGATGGGAAAAGGATGGGACAATACCTCGGACCGAGAGGCCCTTTGAAGGTCCCGCCTCTCGGGGGAGGGGTATTAAGGTGATTTTTTGACGGATGGTGGGGTTCACCAGGAAACGTTTAGTGGCGCTTTCCACGCCTAGGTTGGGAATGTGTTTAATGTGTTCAGTTTTATCTTTAAACATCCAAGTCCTAGGTTTGGCCAGATGAATCTAAGTGTTCTATTATGAAAATGCAAATTAAATAAATACAAAAAATAGATTTGGACAGAAAATAGAAAGAATAAGCTAGATTAAAGAACCATACCTGATCCGGATGTCTGATGAAGGTTCTGATTTTTGAAGCAGTCCAGATCGTCTGGAATTTGACAGGATCATCTGAGATCTGACGGGATCATCCGAGATCTGATGAATTCATCAGACGAATTCGTCAGAGACCTGCAAACAGAGAAATAGATACAAAATACCAGAAATGCAACTATTCTAACAGAGAAAAATGGTGTAAAATGGCAACATAGATGCTAAGGTGATAATCACAAATAAAAATTTAAGTAGATTATGACGTTCTAATGACAAATTATGACTTCATTGTGCACTTAAGCTATATGGGTGAACTCCAAGATGCAGAACAATAAGGAATAATAACAAATTTAACTAAATGCAGGATAAATCAACAAACAAAGTGAGAAAACGCAAACCTTGGGCACTGATTGCCCCCAATGTTGACTGCAGTCGAAATCGTCTCGGATTGGTACGAAATCGTCTCGAATTGAACAGGATCGTCTGCGACGATCTGAGCTTGCTCCGACTGAAAAACAATGAAGTTCCTGCAAACAAACTTGGAAAAATACAAATGCAAATGGTGGTTTAAGATAGTCTAATGCATGTAGAATTCGTGTTACAGGGAATTTCAGCCAGGGGGAATGCCAAGAGGGGGTCCTAAGGTTAAATAGGCTTAGGAGGGAGGTTAGGAGGTTGGAGATCATCCTAATTTGGAAGATCTCCAATGGGGGAGGTCTCTAACGGCGCAGACACGCTTCTGCCCGGATTAGAGACGCCGTTGAAACAGAAGCTAACTATGCACAAATCAGTTTGGGACGAGATCGTCTGGACGTTCTTCTCCAGACGAAATCGTCCGATCTGAGGCGATATCGTCTGATCGGCGACGATATCGTCAAACGGACAAAACAAACTCTAAAAATGGCACGGAAAATGAGGAAACGGGCAGCAGGCGGTTTGGGAGCGGTTTTGGGGTTAAAATTTGAATTTGAATTATTACTAATGTAATTTTGATTATTTGCTAAGTTTTACTGCGCCAATTTTAGGGTGCTACATTTTGCCCCCTCTTTAGCAAATTTTTTGAGGAAAATGCGTTAAAGATGAGTTCTTCTCGATCTATGAGAAAGCAAAAATTTATTCCCATTTTTAGGCGACGATTCTTGGTCGAATCGTACGACAACTTACTATGATGCCCCCTCCGTGTTTTTACCCAAATCGAACGTTTGAGGTAAAAATGCGAAAAAGCCAAAATTAAATTTGTTGCTAATTGTTTTTGAATAAAATTAAGAAAAATAGGGAAAACCCTAATTCATTTTTACTGTTCATTTTTTATTTTCTGGTTTCTGGAGCTCTGCAGACAAGATGGTCGAGACAACGCACAGATCGACAGAGGTCCGATGCGGGCTACGGGTAAGGGTCTAAACTTAGTTTAGAAGGCTTGAATTTTGAATTTCATGCTTTTTAGATTAAATTTTGATAATTTTTGAGCATCGCGGCCATTTTTGGGCCGTCGACGTCGTCGAGACGAAATCGTCTCGATTTCGTCGAAATCGTCTCGATATCGCCGATTTCGTCCAGGGCGAAATCGATGAAATGGGGACGATTTCATCAAAAAGGGGACGATTTCGCTGGTGAAATCGGAGATGAATTTGCTCAAATTTGGGACGATATCGTCCAATAGTGGACGATATCATCATTTATTAAATTGAACTTGCTTTACTTGCATTATTAATGATTGTTTTATTAATGATTTTTATTGTTTTGTTGTTTATGTTGCAGAGAGGATTACTAAAGAGCAGAGAATGGAAATACGATGGGTTGAGGGATGACTTGGCCGCTCTATCTCAGGCAGAGCGAGATCAGCTAGCTCAGGTTGGCTTGCAGCATGTGGCAGAGATGCCACAGGTTTCTACAGATATGGGGCTATTGACAGCCCTAGCAGAGAGGTGGTATCCGGGTTCTTCCTATTTTTGGTTATCGATAGGGGAGATGACTCCCACACTAGAGGATGTATGGAGGATTTTGAGGATCCCCATACAAGGATGGCTAATCACTCCTACGGCCAATCAGGGCCACGCGATGATGCGACTATGCGGAGATCCGAGCTTCACCCTGGAGAAGGGCGGAGTGAACATCGAATCTCTACGGCAGATGCCTGGGGCATCTAGACTGACACAGGTTTTGGTTGGGGTTGTAGGTGGTCTGCTGCTATGCCATCATAGTGGATGCAGAGTACCATGGCTACTGATAGATGTGGTCTACGACATGAGAGACCATGGATACAGGTTTGCTTGGGGGAGCTTTGTACTATGCCGATTGTATAGGATCCTGCATGGGGTCGTATACAAGGGCGATCGATGTCTGGTTATGACATCTCTACTACAGGTTTGGTGCTGGGAGCACATCATGGTGCGGAGGCCGATAGGGCTCCCACTGATAGGGATTGATGGGGAGAGGCCTCGAGCTTTCTACTGGTGGCTCCAGAGAGGGTCACAACGGCGGATAGATCTGCCAATGTCCCGAAGACTACTTGACGACCTTGTCTCCGACCAGATCACCTGGAGGCCTTGGAGAGATCATCCAGGGTGGGCCGAGGATGGATAGGAGCTGGCTCGTGTCAGGCGAGTCTATTGGCTAAGGATGGAGAGGGGAGAGGTGGAGCTCCATCGCTATGACCGAGTTTTGAGGCAGTTCGGTCTATAGCAGGGGATCCCATCCCTCAGAGACTACGAGTTTTCTCGGACTATCTGGGATAACACTATAGTTAGCGAGGCTCTAGATATGCAGCGCTTCTGGGGTCCGAACATAGATGATGCCCCCATTCAGCCGGTGGATGGGGATGATGTAGGGGTAGTCGATGGCTATGATGCCTGGTACACAGGCATCCACCCTCCTCGGATGACGAGGGCTCAGGGTCCGATTCACATAGTTGTGCATCGAATGGGGAGGCGGCACCAGGCGGCCATTGAGGTGGCACAGGGTCACGAGGGAGAGAGCAGAGGAGACCACAGGCTCAGCAGAGGCCACGATAGTGGGAGAGGAGGGAGGAGAGACCCCCTTCTCCATGGAGAGAGAGACCACCATCGCCCGATAAGGGCAAGGGTGTGGACATAGGAGAGAGTAGTGAGATGGCTACTCTCCGGGCGAAGACTATCCGTCTCCAGGCAGAGGTGCAGACTCTACAGGATGAGGCTGCACGACATCGAGAGGAGGCCACACAGCTCAGAGATGAGGTAGCATGCCTCAGAGCATGGAGCGGAGGGGCGAGCACTCGAGATCTAGCATGGGCTATTGCCTAGGTCACATTCTATCAGACACTATACCACCATATGGTGCCATAGGGGCAGAGGTTACCACTGTCGGCCCATATTGCAGAGCCTATCGAGATGAGGTCATCGAGGACATCATCACGATCAGAGTCCAGGACTCATAGCACCACACGGACTATGATGGGGCCACCTCGTCCACCTCAGGGTGGGGAGGAGATGAGGCTGAGAGCTCGAGGGGTTCTCGAGGCTAGCTGCTACAGATTGCACTGCACATATTGATTATAGTGCTTATTATTATTTTTGATAGGGGATTGAGTATGCCTAGGTACAGATTGTGGCATACCAATCTAGTTTTGAGATGATGTACATATACTGTTGAGATATATATAGATGAGATATTTTTGATCATATGACTTGTCTTATGTATTTGTATGATGCTTTAATGTTTTGATTTGATTGATTTGATGATTCATGTAATTATGCCATTTGGAAATATGATGGTTTGAATGTCATGCTGTAAGATTTTAAATGAAATAATCTGATGTAAACAAGTTGGTTGTTTGTGATGTGATAATTTGATAAAAATAAAAGGGACTTTTAACAATAATTTCAAAGGACATTGTCGCTATTATAGACCATTTCATGGAGTCGCCGCTCACTCGGTCGTCAAGCTAATCCTAGTATAGAAATATTGCTAAAAGTAAAAGAGTGCTTAAGAGACCTGCCTTAAGACTTTGTTGTGATGATGCAAATGATGATGATGATGATGATTTGTTTTTCAGATTTCCATGAAAATATTATGCATGAAATATTTTAAAATGACTTTTGCTAGGCATAAATTCCTAAGTGTGATAAAATTTTTGGATAATTCCCTAGGAATTATACCATCATTGCAAAATTGAAGTTTGACATAATGACATGAAATAGAATAGGTGTTTGTTTGTTTTAAAGCATAATTGTGTAACATAATGATTTAAGTCATATGTTTTTATGATTTTAAATAAATGGGAAAATAAAATTGGTACAATGGTTTGCGCTAGGCATAGAATATTTAGGTATAAACTTATACCATCATCGCGAAATCCAAAGAAGAAAATAATAGTTTTATTGCATGGTTGATTTTTAATTTTTGAAATATTCATAAAATATGAAGATGAGGACTTGCACTAGGCATAAAATTCCAATTTTGGTTTTGGAACTATACCATCGTCACGAAAGTCAATAAGTTATATATAAATGTAACTTTATTGCATGTTTTGGAAAATGATTTTGATTTTTTTGATAATGCATGTAGTTGTCTTTATACTAAACAACTGTTCTTCAAAGAAGAAAATGAATTTATTCCAAACAATTTGCAAAAATATTTCAAAGTATCTTAAAGACAAAAGTTAGATTTATAAGGAATCCCATGTGCGTATGTGAGTTCATTACCAATCTTGATTTATCATAATGATACACAAAATCTCTCAAATACAAATGTGTGTGCAATTGCATTGTTCATTTACCAAGTTTTGAGCAAGATAATTTGATACAAGTGATTTGAATGAACCAAATAAGTGTTCATTAACCATGATTTAGATGCATATAACCATACCAGACTACTATGTAGGTCGGGTTATCAAGAGCTAGCTAATCCATAAGCAGACATAGGTCTATACAAAAGAAGGTCGCTAATGTGACAGACATATCACCACGCTAGGAGTTACCCAAGGCCAAGCGGGTTGGGCACAAACCACCTGTTATGGGGCTTACCTCACAGCTTTTGAATAATTGAGAATTCCAGGGATTCAAGCTCATCAACCCTTCTTTTCTTTTCAATGGGTAGGGAAAGGGATTTTATTGCTTTTGCTTTTGCTTTTTTCTTTGCTTTTGCTTTTTTTTTTTGTATTTTTGTATTGTGACTTGATATTTGAGATAATGCTGAAATAACTTGTTTCTTTTTCTTTTTTTTTGAACTTTTCTTTTCTTCCTATACTAGGGATACTTGCTCGGATTAGCTGTAGAGCAAGGGATTTTTATTCCGGGTAGGGGTGAGCTTGTCCTTTTGCCAATTCTCAAAGATTCTAGACCATGTGCATGATAGGATAGCAGGGGAAACTTTTCGCTCAAGAACCACTTCTACTATGTAACATAGCATGGAAATTACAAATGTAATCATTTTATTGTGAAAAGATATGCTTGGTTTAAGTAAATAACAAGATCAATTCTCTATGCTCAAACTTTATTTAATTGAATTTTGTGTACTTTGATATAAGAGAGATTAGTAATCATGCCAAATAAAATCAAGATATTTATTTTTTTGTGTTTGTGATAGTGGGGGATTCCAAATAAATGCTAATTTATCCAAAATAACTTGAAAATATAACTGCAATACTTGAAGAAGAAATATATACAACAAATATTTGTGAAGAGTTTGATAATTTTGACTCTCTCTTTCTTCTTTATTATTTTTTTTTTTTGGGTTTCAAAAGAGTCAATAATATTGTTGTTTTGACTTTTTTTTTTTTCATTTGTTTTTGTTTAAATAGTTTGATATATTTTGAAAATGAGACAACATGCAAAATATGTACAAATGATGAAATGACCAAATTTTATGCGTAATATCGCTTAAGATGCATAATATTCATAGGTTCTTTTAAATCTTTACCATCTAAGGTAGCTAATTTGTATGCTCCCGATTCAAATTTAGCAGTGATAATATATGGTCCAAGCCAGTTGGGCTCAAATTTACCTTTAAGGTCTTTAGTTGCATTAGTATTTTTTTATTTTCTTTTAAAACAAGGTCGCCGACCTCAAAGGATCGATGACGAACTTTCTTGGCATATGATCTTTTAAGCTTGTTTTGGTAGGCACGAAGGTGCTCTAAAGCATTGATGCACTTTTCATCTAGAAGTTCCAGCTGACTGAGTCTGCCAGCTCGATATTCATCTCCTACTTCGGTATCTTGAAGTAGTAGAGCCAAAGAAGGAACTTCTAATTCAAAGGGAAAAATGGCTTCAGCGCCATAAACCAAGACAAAAGGTGAAGTTCCAGTGGGAGTTCGAACACTAGTTCGATAGGCCCACAAAGCTGGATATAATTGAATATGCCAGTCGGCCAGTTTTATTGACCATTCTTTTGAGAATTTTGATTAAGGTTTTGTTAGATGCTTCTGCTTGACCATTACCCTGAGGATAATAGGGAGTGGACCAACGATGTTGAATCTTATATTTTTGGCATAATTTTTTAACATCTTTATTTTTGAAACAAGTTCCATTGTCTGAGATGAGATTTGCAGGAATTTCGAACCTACAAATGATTTGATTAAAAATAAATTTAGAGACTTGAGTTCCAGTGCAGGAAGCTAAAGGCATAGCTTCAACCCACTTCGTGAAATACTCAGTGGTGGTTATGATGAATTTGTGTCCATCAGATGACATAGGATTAATTTTGCCAATAATGTCTAAGCCCCATTTTGAAAAGGGCCAAGGAGATGAAATAGCTTGCAGCTCTTGTGCAGGCGCATGGACAAGGTCAGCATGTTTCTGGCACTTGTCGCAATGGCGCACATAATCATGTGCATCCTTTTCCATGGTAGGCCAAAAGTAGCCTATCCTAAGGAGCTTTTTAGCAATGACACTACCATTGAAGTGTCCTCCACAAGATCCATCGTGGGCTTCACTTAAAGCTGATTTGGATTCTTCTAGATTCAAACATCTCAATAGGATACCTTCAAAAGATCTCCTATATAAAGTATTGCCAATTATTACAAATCGACTTGCTCGTCGACGTAATAACCGATGTTGGTTTCTATTAGAATTGGCAGGGAAAGTCCCATTTTGGAGAAAATCAATTATATCCGTATACCAAGGTTCAGGAGTAGTTTCATTGATTAGAAACACATCCAAAGGTTCTAAACATGACTTATTTGAAGTGGGTTCCTGGAGTCGATGAATAATGATGGTGGCATATTCGTCATCTAACTCCAAGGGCAGAAGAGATGCAACTGCGGCCATAGCATCAGCTGCACGATTGCTAGTTCATGGAATAGCTTCCAAAGTAACTTTATCAAACAAGGATAACAATTGCAAAACATATGCTTTATATGGGCACAATTTATCATCTCTGGTCTGATAAACTTCATTAATTTGGTTTATGACAAGTTGAGAATCACCAAAAACTAGCAGATGTTTGATTTTTAATGCCAAGGCAGCTCGTAATCCAAGGATTAGAGCCTCATATTCGGCAGTATTATTAGTGCAAGCAAATGTTAATTTAAAGGACAAAGGTATAAGATGTTTTTGCGGGGATATTAAAATAATACCCGCACCAGCCCCACTCATGCATCGGGCTCCATCAAAGTATAAGGACCATTGTTCAATATGGTTCGCCTCTAATTGAAGGCATTCATCAGGAAACTCAATGATGAGGGGATGGGTAGACTCTAAGGGTGCAAGCAACTAATTGATCTGCTATGATTTGACCCTTAACAGACTTCTGTCCTATGAACGTGAGTTCAAACTCGCTTAGAGCAAGAACCCACTTGGTCGTGCGACCCGATAAATAAGGTCGACTCATGAGATACCGCAAGGGATCATATTTAGCAATGACATAAGTTTTTTGACTGAGCATATAATGACGTAATTTTTGCGTAGAAAATATGACTGCTAGACATAATTTTTCTAATGTTGTATAACGGGTTTCATAACTGATGAGGGTTCGGCTAATGTAATAATTAGCACGTTCTTTCTTCTCATCATCAAGCTGAGCTAACATAGCTCCTAAAGCAAAATCTGAAGCTGAAATATACAGGAGAAATGGGCGATTAGGTCTAGGCGATGAAAGCACAGGTGGGTTAAGGAGGTATTGTTTGAGAAGTTCAAAAGCTTCTTTACATTCGTCGTCCCAGTTAAAAGGAACATCCTTCTTAAGGAGCTTAAGAAAGGGAGTGGTTTTGTCCGCCAACTTATCGATGAAGCGACGGATGGCTTGAAGCTTACCTTGTAAACTTCGTAACTCTGATATATTGGTAGGTGCGGGCATATCAGTGATAGCCGCAATTTTGAGAGGGTCGATTTCGATACCACGTAAAGAAACTAAAACCCCTAATAGCTTACCGAACTTAACTCCGAATATGCATTTGGCTGGATTTAATCGAATAAGGTATTCTCTTAACCGATTAAATACTTTTCTCAAATCATCTAAATGATCATCTTCTTTAATAGAGCGAGCTATAATATCATCTACATAATCATGTAGGATATCATGCATCATATCATGAAAGATATAAGTCATAGCTCGTTGATATGTTGCGCCGACATTCTTTAAACCAAATGGCATCACTTTCCAACAAAAGGTACCCCAAGGGGTAATAAAGGCTATTTTAGCCTGATCTTCAGGAGCTATCCTGATCTGATTGTAGCCGAAGAATCCATCCATTAGGGACATCATTCCACTCTCGACAGTAAATTCAATGATTTGATCCATGTTTGGAAGAGGAAAATCATCTTTAGGGCATGCAACATTAATATCTCTAAAGTCCGTGCAAACCCTAACTTTGGTAGCTTCTTTCTTGGTGACTGGAACTACATTCGAGATCCATTCAACATAATCAATAGCTTGTATGAAAATAACATTCAGGAGTTTTTCTAACTCCCCTTTGACTAGCAGGGCCACTTTGGGATGCATTTTTCTAAGTTTCTGTTTAACAGGTTTAGCATCCGGATGGACTACTAGATGATGCATGACTACATAAGGGTCCAGACCTGGCATATCTTCATATGTCCAAGCGAAGACATCTTCATATTCTTTAAGGAATGCAATGTATTCATCTTGTTTTTCTTGACTTAATGCTGATCCAATATTGATTATGTGAGGATTATCCTCAGCTCCAATGTTAACTTTAATGACGTTTTCTACTTCCATGTGTAGATCTCTTTCAAAATTAGGTGGGGCGGGTGAAACGCCCAATTCTTGTAATTCTTTTAAGGTTAAGTTGGATAATTTGTCTTGATGAGTGGTGGCCTCAAGTTGGGCTATAGTTGGTATAGAACCATCAAAATAAAAACCATTGTGTAACAACTCTTCAACGGAGACATCATGGAAAATATCTCCTTCCAACTCCTCATCGGATTCAGCAATCAATTCAGGGTAAGCTATGGATAGCATATTACATGTGAATGGCTGATTCGTTGAACACAAAGAATCTTGTTTATCTAGATAATCTTGATAACATATGAGTTGATCATCATCTTCAAAAGGGAAGGGTTGACCCTTACTAGGAAATAGGCCCACACCACATCGGGCGGGCCATGGTTCTACCTCGATAGGTTCTTTCATGCCATTTTGGAAAGGTCCCAAGCCTTTCCCTTTATATCCCATTTTAAGCATTATGGGTTTAGCTTTAATATATTCATTAGTAAAATAACATCGTGCATATCCCTCATGATGAGTTTTGATATTCCGAGGTATTCTTCCCCAATCATATCCTTTATAAATAAAAGCACAACTCCCGACTTGGTAAGTACTTCCCATAGGTTGTGGGAGGCCCAAAGTACGAGGAGATGGTGGCAAGTTATTTAAAAGAATTGAATCTTGCATAAAAGCATTTGTTTTTTCTGATATTAAGATTGTGGATAAATCCGGTAAAAGTTCATCAGAAAGAGCATAAGATGTAGAAGGATCATTCCCTATATCTTTAGATGTGGAAGGTATGATAGATGTTGATAATGTGGAAGTGTTAATGAATGGGTCTATAGGTTTTGAAATTATAGGGATGGAACATGAAGAATTGGTTGTGGATTTAAGATCTTTTTGAGGTTCTAGTGTGGTTTGTTCAGAAGATGGTTGAGTTAAATGTATAGGTGTAGTTGATGGAGTAGATGATGTTATGTGTGTGTTTTTCACACGTTTAGATGAAAAATAAGAATTAGGATGTGTGGATGACAGAGCGGGGCAAAATTGCACTCCAACAGGTTCTGCCAAAGCACACATATCAAAGGGTCTAGGGTCACCATGGATAGTGACCAACTGATTTTTAAATTCAAATTTAACACATTGGTGTAAAGTGGAGGGAACCGCTCGCATCGCATTGATCCAAGGGCTGACCCAAAAGTATATTGTACGATGCAGGGCAATGTACAATAAACACGGTTGTATCTAGGGTTCTAGGACCAACTTGCAAGGGTATAGTAATGACTCCACACGTTTCTTGTGTCTCGTCATTGAAAGCTTTGATAATCATGTCACTTTTCTTCATTTCATCACTTCTAAAGCCAAACCGTTGGTAGAAGTCAAAAGTGCAAATGTTTAGAGATGAACCATTATCAATCAGGACTCTTTTAACAACTACATCTCCAATTAGAGCAGTAATATATAAGGGATTATCCTTATGTAAACTGTGTTGTGGGATATCTTTATCCCGAAAGTCAATACAATCGACTTCTCGAGTGATGATAGTATTGGACATGGCTTCAGGTTGAATATTTTGAGGTACCATCATTTGGCTTAATGTAAGCATTAACTCATCCCTATGGGTGGGAGAAGATCTTAACAAATCCAACAGGGAAATTCTGGTTGTAGTGTTGGATAATTGTTCATTAATATTGTAAGGAGGCTTAAGTTGAACATTAGACATATGATTCCCTTTATTGGGATTTTTCAAAATAAATGGAGCTGATCCATCATTCTGAGTTTGATCTTGTTGAGAGTTTTGAGCCTGTTGTCTGGTAACGACTCCGATGGTACCTACAATGTTATATTGAAGACGCTGAACTGGTCTCGGTTGAGCGTTTATGGCTTGTTCATTAGGAAGGAATTGATTAGAAGAGGGTCGAGTAGTAACTCTTCTAGGAAATGGTTCTTCTGGAACCATAGCATCTGTGATAGGTTGAATAGGATCTGATTCATTTTCAGAACTATTCGATTGGTTTGAGGTGATGTCTACTTCACTTTCAGTATCTGATTCTACATCACTAGGATCGGGAGTTTGAAAATTATGTAGGGGCCTGGTCGTGACCAAGGATAAAGTTGTGTCAAATATTTGAGGATCCTGAATAGGTAATTGTCCGCTAATAGTCCCTACATATCGGGTAGGAGGGGGAACATTATGATGTTCGATTTGATTGGCCACTTCTTTACCATGGTTTGGTAAAGGATGTTGAAATATATCCAATGATTGATTAGCATTCTGATTTTGATTTTGGGGAATGGTCTTTTGAGCGTTATTAGGAGCATTTTGTTTAGGTTGGAAAGCTTGCACCTCCATTTCATTATTATCAATCAAGTCTTGTATTTTATGTTTCAATATTTTGCAAGAATTTGTAGCATGTCCAGGTCCTCTATGAAAGTCACAGTGTAGATCGGCTCTGTATCCGGGTATAGTTGGATCAGGTTCCTGGATAGCTGGTAATTGAATCAAGCCTCGTGCTAATAATTGAGGTAGAATGGTTGATAAAGGTTGATTTAATCTAGTAAATTCTCGAGGAGGTTTATCAGGGGGTTTTAATATAAATTTTTTTGTTGTCTTCGTTGTATTGATATTAGCAACGTTTTTGCTATCAGTGACTCCGTCACCTACAACTTGTTTGTTTTTATACTGATTTCTGGATGTTTTCTCATCATCTTTCTTTTTGAGGTGACCTCTCCTAATGAGAGCATCTTCTACCCTTCGAGCTAAGTCTATAGCTTGATCGAAGGTAGTTAAGGTGGCAGTTGATAACTCATAAGAGATTTGTTCTTGTAAATTATTAATAAAAATGTCCAACATTTCCCTATAAGGTAACACAAAGTGCAGTTTTCCTATCAATCGCCTCCATCTAGCTAAGAAATCAGCAAAACATTCATCTTTGTCTTGTTTTAAGTTGTACAAATCTTTAATGGTGACATGCCTCTCGATGTAGGCACTAAATTGATGGACAAACGATTCAGCTGTTTCTTCAAAATTTCTCAAAGAATGAGTGGGCAATTGATAGTACCACTCTAATGCCATTCCTCCTAAACTTTTTGGGAACATTTTTAGTAATAGCAAGTCATCATGTGATATATCATGACATGCTATCCTAAACATACGAAGATGCTCTATGGGATCTTCAGTTCCTTTATATATAGGCAGGACGGGCATGGGAAAGTGTTTAGGGTATGGTTGTGCTACAACTATGGGATCCAAAGGTTGACTACATATCTCTCGATAATTGTACGAGGGACTGTAGGGATCTATCTGGTCCATGCGCGAAGCTAACTGTTTCACCATGGCTTCCAGATTACTAGTTTGCCCACCATATTGGTTCGGTAGGGCATTAATATGGGATTTGTGAGCATATGATGGAGGGACATGGAGATTAGATGCTATATTGCTATTGTGTAAATTGTTGGTAGGAAAGGTGTTATGAAGAAATTTTGAAGTTGTATTATGTTGTATCCTGATTGTTGAAAATTGGTGTTTGGCTTCATTTTAGGTTTTTGTTGATTTGAAGCATATTGATCAATAGTTTGGCGAAGTAAAGTAGTGAAGGAAGTTTTCTTTTGTGTGGGAATGATTTTAGGCTCAATAACAGGTTCCTTAGGGGGTTGGGTAACCTGTTGTTTTGGCATGTTCTGAATCATAGTGACCATATCTCTATTGGATGGTCCAACTTTATCACTTTCTTGATCAACAAAGGACAAGGGATTAGTGTGTATGTTAAACATATCTTCCATAGCTGCTTGAGTGTCACTAATTTGTCCTTTATCAATACGAACCGCCATATTAAGAGCACCAATGTTATTATTGAAAAATTTCCAGAAATGATCTAAGTTATCAAAAGCAATAGTTCCATCTAGAGCTATTCTAGGGGACGAGGATCCTTCCTCTTTAAGATTGTCTTCTTGTTCATTGTCTTCACCTAGGTCATCTTCTGGTTGTTCTAGAGTTTCTCCTTCCGAAATTGGATCCTTAGGAAGGACATTTGGGTTTGTAGTTTTGCCTCCCAACCAATCTTCTTCTTCTTGTTCAGTTTGTTTACCATTTCTAAGTTTAGGCATTGTGCTTAAATTTAAATTTCAGCAAATATATATATACTTGTATATATATATATGCAACAAGGTATATATTTTAATTATATACCTACTATAGTATTTAAAATAAAATGTTTTGGGTTTTTGTTATGTTTTCTATTTTTCTTGTTTTTTCTATTTTTTGTTTTTGTAACAATATTATAAAGATAACAAACAACACAATAAATGCAAGAAATAATAATGAAAGCAATGATCTAGTTTTCTATAAATAATTTATAAATGTCATTAATGGGCTCAAGTTCTTCAGGAGTCATGAAGTGTTCTTCTTCAAATTGGAAATTTTCTTTCAAGAATTTAATAAAAAGTGCTATAGTGATATTATCTATCTCAGACTCTGGTTGGTAGAAATAGAGTTCATGGCAATACTCTCGATATAACACAGCTCGAGGAACTCTCCTCCATATTTCCCTATCCATAAGAATGACCTCTTGATCTTCTACATGACCTAGGAATTGGTGTATAACAACTGCGTTCTCGAGGTATTCCTCGAAGGTGAACAATTTTGAAGACACAAGAGCTCTCCTATAAGCTAACCACCTATGGCAGCTCTCTGAAGTTCATGATAAAAAATGAGTTGATGAGGATCCAGGATCCTATCTAGGGCAAACCTCTTGATTTGTCTAAGTTCGGTTGATCTAGATGAAATGACACCTAGCCTCCTATCAAGTTCTTTCCACATAAGTTGGTTTCTATCTGTTTCAGGCACACTAAGCACATAATTAACTTCTATGGCTACTAATTGGTTTTCAACATTTATAGTAACTGCTAATATTTTCTTAGGAGCTACCATCTAGACATGATATGCAACTTAGTATTTTCTAATGATTTTAAATGCATCTATGTTTTTGTTTTTTTTTTTTTTTGTTTTCAAAAGGTTTTAGTTTCACGTCGGGTTCACCAAAATGTATCGTTCCAAATTTTTCGCACCCTTACCTTCAGGCTAAAGGATCCATGCCCGAAAGGGGGATGGGAAAAGGATGGGATGGTACCTCAGACTGAGAGGCCCTTTGAAGGTCCCGCCTCTCGGGGGAGGGGTATTAAGGTGATTTTTTGACGGATGGTGGGGTTCACCAGGAAACGTTTAGTGGCGTTTCCACGCCTAGGTTGGGAATGTGTTTAATGTGTTCAATTTTATCTTTAAACATCCAAGTCCTAGGTTTGGCCAGATGAATCTAAGTGTTCTATTATGAAAATGCAAATTAAATAAATACAAAAAATAGATTTGGATAGAAAATAGAAAGAATAAGCTAGATTAAAGAACCATACCTGATCCGGATGTCTGATGAAGGTTCTAATTTTTGAAGCAGTCCAGATCATCTGGAATTTGACAAGATCATCTGAGATCTGACGGGATCATCTGAGATCTGACGAATTCATTCGTGAGACCTGCAAACATAGAAATAGATACAAAATACTAGAAATGCAACTATTCTAACAGAGAAAAATGGTGTAAAATGGCAACATAGATGCTAAGGTGATAATCACAAATAAAAATTTAAGTAGATTATGATATTCTAATGACAAATTATGACTTCATTGTGCACTTAAGCTATATGGGTGAACTCCAAGATGCAGAATAATAAGGAATAATAATAAATTTAACTAAATGCAGGATAAATCAACAAACAAAGTGAGAAAACACAAACCTTGGGCACTGATTGCCCCCAATGTTGACTGTAGTCGAAATCATCTCGAATTGGTACGAAATCATCTCGAATTGAACAGGATCGTCTGCGATGATCTGAGCTTGCTCCGACTGAAAAACAATGAAGTTCCTACAAATAAACTTGGAAAAATACAAATGCAAATGGTGGTTTAAGATAGTCTAAGGCATGTAGAATTCGTGTTACAGGGAATTTCAGCCAGGGGGAATGCCAAGAGGGGGTCCTAAGGTTAAATAGGCTTAGGAGGGAGGTTAGGAGGTTGGAGATCATCCTAATTTGGAAGATCTCCAATGGGGGAGGTCTCTAACGACGCAGACACGCTTCTGCCCGGATTAGAGACGCCGTTGAAACAGAAGCTAACTATGCACAAATCAGTTTGGGACGAGATCGTCTGGACGTTCTTCTCCAGACGAAATCGTCCGATCTGAGGCGATATCGTCTGATCGGCGACGATATCGTCAAACGGACAAAACAAACTCTAAAAATGGCACGAAAAATGAGGAAACGGGTAAAACGAGGTTTGGGAGCGGTTTTGGGGTTAAAATTTGAATTTGAATTATTACTAATGTAATTTTGATTATTGCTAAGTTTTACTGCGCCAATTTTAGGGTGCTACGGGTAGTATACCTCCACATCACTCTACCTCATCCTCTAAGTTGCTAATGTAAGCCCGATATGACCTATGATGAGTAGAATATCGAGACACATGTGTTTGCAATGTGCCCAAATCACTTGTAGCTTGTCCACCTATACCGATCTGCCCCTGAGCCACAATCAAGGTATCCACCTAAACCTATAGAGTGTCTCGCTTAGCTATCCTAGCATCCGTCTCTATAGTCCTAGTAGCTACTCATGTCTATAGAGTATCCCTCTCTATCGTAATCTTGTTAGTCTGTCTGGGTTGTGGCCAGCTAGACCTTGAGGAGATCTCTCTCCTTAGAGTATCCCCTCCATCACTGTTGTCCACTACTCAGTTGGCTCTAGACAATAGCAAGAGTCATCTCCCACTCCGCCAATCACCCCCGTGCAATTTTTAACTATGCTTGCAGCTAGGCCACCTCATTACTCAAGGCATCCTCCTCGCCCTCCCCCTCAACCTAGGGCTCCTCTACCTACTCTACAACCTGATCCCACTCTCCCTTAATTCTGTGGCACACTCGTCACTCATCCCCATCACCACCCTCCTCCGTTGTCACCTCTATAGGCCTACCATCGAACCGCCTCCTTGCCATAGCTGAGTGACGAGTGTGACACCTCACAAGGTGTCATACTCTACACTAGTCCCTAGGTCAACTAATTCGATATCTACCATTATCAGATCCTCCTCCTTTGCAAGTGCCTCTACTCGAGGTAACTCTAGCTACATCTCATCATTATGACGACGATAGAGGATTGGCTCCTCTAGAACATCATGATAGATGTCAAACTGCCATGTAACCTGAGAGTAGTGGAAATACTCACTCAGTTTCATGGTGCCCAATGAGCCACCTCTCTCATCTCACCCGAGTCAAGTACGTTCACCTCAATCCAATCGAGACAGTCCAAGTAGGGCCTCCATATAGCCTGATTTCATTGTATATTGTCCAAAGATCCCACGTAATGTGCTAGCCTCCCTGCCTATGGCTAGCTCTACTCAATCTCCCGATCCCACGATCACAAAGCTACACACCCAATGTTTGTATCCCCTAGCTCAGCTTGGGGTACCTATAGTCCTATTGGCCAATCCACTCGGATGTGCTCTCATCCCCATATCTGGAGCAGCAGACTACACCCTAATCCAATGCACCTCCTATGCTGAATCTCATAAAGCTCATCATATAGATGAGCCAAGAGAGTGCTCCCCCATGCCATGATGATGGGATCCTCCAAGTCGCACTCCAACAAGTCTTGAACCATGTCGAGGATGTTCCAAGGGAACCTCACTCCTAAAGAGTCTAGCAGTAGGATGTTGGAGATGATGTACATTGCCACTACCTACCATCGAGAGAATACATGGACCTCATACCATGCACTAACCCGAACTCTGTCGTGGTCCATCTGTGTCAAAGCCACATCCGCCTCCCCAACAAAAATCCTCTGAAGAACTCTCTTCCACTGTCGAAGGGGATTCGAGGTGATGACACGTCCCTTAATAGGGATCCTGAAAATCCTATAGACATCCTTGAGTGTAATTGTCATCTCGCTAGTCAAAATATGAAAGGTGTTGGTCTTGTTGTCCCAACGACGAGCCAGGGCTGTCAGATACGCCTGATCTGACATAATAGTGGGCAGACACACCACCTATTTGAGGTCGATCACCCCAAACCATGCCTAGTCATTAGTGTCTAGCTCTCTTCGTAAATCAGTTAGTAGAGTGGGTTCCCTATTGCAGGCCGTCAAAATCTGACACCTAATAAGCACATAAAAAATCAAAAATAAAAAAAAAACAAAAATAGTCAAAAAAAAAATTAAAAATCAAAAAATAAAAAAAATCATATAGTTGGGAGGCCGCTTTGGGCCCCGACTGTCGCCAAGCACGATCGTTGGCCCTTGGGATGGTCACCCCAACGATCAAAATTTTAATCGTTGGAATTCAAACGTGGCCGCCATGACCCATGACGACCCCCTTCCTGCCAAAGGGAAGTCGCTCTTGCCTAGGACGACCCCGCAGTGGCACCTATATGGCGTTCATACTTATCCTAAAAATGCTTGAAAAGTTAAACCTACCCTTAAACTACTCTAACCTATGCATTCCTAAGATAGGGTGAGGTTCTTTGCCAATAGTTTAATGGGGTTTATTTTTCTCATTACTTAGTGAGGTATTTTTAATTTACAAAATTCATAAGAGAGGGATGGCCACCCCAACGATCAAATTTTTGATCGTTGGAATTCAAACGCGGTTGCCATAACCCACGATGGTCCCCTTCCTGCCAAAGGGGAGCCGCTCCTACCCAGGATGACCCCGCAGTAGCACCTACGTGGGGTTCATACTTATCCTAAAAATGCTTAAAAAGTTAAACCTACCCTTAAACTACTCTAACCTACACATTCCTAAGCTAGGGTGAGGTTCTTTACCAATGGTTTAATGGGGTTCATTTTTCTCATTACTTAGTGAGGTTCTTTTTAATTTACAAAATTCATAAGAGAAGGATCGAGATTTCTACCTTAGTAGCTTCGGCTCCTCCGCTCATCAAAGCCTCTGCTTGGTCCGTCATGGTCATCTATCGCAAGTTTGATAGAATTCTTTGTCAAATTATCTCTCCTTCACCTCACTCTGCCTTTTCTCTCACTACCAGTTGTCATAATGACATTAAAAATTGGAAAATTTGCTTTTATATTTTTCAAATTTCCTGACCGCCCTAGGGTGGAGCGATCGCATTTCGGTGCGACCCTAGGACGACCTCAAAATTTGTAGAATGTGACAGCTATACCCCAGGACATCCTACAAATGGTAATAAATGCACACATTCTATTAGCATCATGAAATTTAATTTGTACATAACAACATCTAATGGTCCACTTTTATCAAAAATTTCAAAAAATCAATTAAAAAAAATCTCAAATGCACCTCTTACCTAGTAATTTACCCTATACACTTGGTGGTTGCAGTGACTTGCTATCCTTGCAATCCGGTAAGATGATTAAATTACCATAAGTCGATTTGAATCAAAATTATTTATTGAAAAATAAAAATATCTTCATTTTAATCCCTAAGAAGGCCATGCGATCAGACTGCTCCATGGCAACAAGGCATACATTTTATTCTTGAAGTTTTAGCAGATCATTGAACATTGTGATTCACCTCAAAATCACATCGAATTTCTATCATCTTCATTCTCTAATAAAGCCATGTGGTTGGATTGCTTCATGGGATAGAGATGTACAATTACTTATAATGGTTGAAATCACAATTGTAATAGGATTTTTTCTTTTTTCATTTGTTATAGTCTTGCAACGCTCAAATAAGTTATCTTGGTCAAGCAAATCATCGCTTTCATCACTTGCCATTTTCTCATTGAATCGTCGCTTGAGGGGGTAGTCACAATCAAATAATTTATAATCAAAATCAATAATCAAATACTCAATCATGCAAAATATGTTCATCCACAAGTCATTGCTAAATGCTATCACAAGCTTCCATATTTGTTGGGGCAAAAAGCAAAATTTCTAAACTAAATCTTTGGCAGTCTAAATTAGTGGAATATGTAGTTACACAAAACTACCTAAATACCTTCAGATTCATCAAAGTTTTACACAAATTAAGTCCACCAAAGTTTTGGATGCAATGGTTCAAATATGCATGTTTTTTTGTGATTGGGGCATCTAATATTGACCAGATCAATGAACAGTAATCAACCTACAATGTGATGTTAGGTTGTATATTTTTGGTCAGTGTTGTGCTTTCACACAACGCATCCCAAAAAGGGGTATCTGTAGACACCTAAAATACATCATGTTGAGATCCCAAATCCTAGTCGCTCCACATTGGAATGGCTGAGCTTGTAACAAACTTGGGCTCCTTGAGTTGAGCTAAATTAGTTACAGGACAAATTGAGCATAATGACTAACCGTGAGAAGGTTCTAGATGCGACGTTTGGGTTTCCTAGTTCCTAACCAAATATTGGTCTTGGCTTCTCTTGCAAGTCAATATTACCAATTTGGAAACTTATAAGATGAGCCTAAGCCTTCATGAAAATAAATCAAATAGTAATGGAATGAAGTGTGTTCAACTTGTGTAATAGAGAGAACATACTCTCACAAGCAACGAAGTTTTGTCCAAATCTAGCCATGAAGCTTGCATTCGCATCAATGGAGCCCATTAGAGCTTGAAGGTTAAATTCCACCCTTGTGCATCATTAATCATCCTGAATTTGAACCAATTTCTATGATTTAGTTGTGCTTCTAAGAGCAAGATGCTTGAACATAAATTTCATAGCTTAATTAGATGTTGTCCCGCATCGCATACAAAGAAAATACCCTCTATTCAATGGTCACTTTATCCCAAAGCAGCCCATAAGCGTAATCGTTGGACCCTGTGATAGCCAACAGAACTAATAGCTTCACCCCATGACGACCTCTCTATGAAATATGCTTTCTCTATGTTTTCTAATTACAATGGCTTTAGCCATATTCAATTTCTATTCTAGCATAGTTTTATTCAATTTGCATGCATTTGTTTATCGTTTTCAACATATTTCTTTCGATTGCTTATCATAGAAATGGAACTCATCATGCGAGGTTCCTCATTTGCTATTAACATTTTGTAAGTGTTCTTGTGTGCAGGTTTACATCTTATCAAGAGCTCTTCAACATAAATATCCTTCAATATTTATCTCATCAAGCGGAGGTTGCAAAGAAACCCTCTATAATCGGTTTTGAGAGAGCAAAGACTCTGCGAATTACATCTTTTTTTAATTTTCAATTGTAATTTGTATGAAATTGATATAGTCCCTAAGAAGAATATTTTATAACCACTTTATAAAATACAATTTCAAATATCAACGAAAGAACACCATTTTCTATATTTCTTTATCATTTGATGGTTACATGATTTACATTTGTCAATTTAATTTCATATACTTGTTAAGTATACGGTTTTTGCCACTCAACAGATCTCAAGTATCGATTTTCATCAAACTTATGCTCCCACTATGAAGTTATCTTCTATTAAACTTTTGTTTGCATGTGTTGCTGCTTTTGATTTAGAAGTTGAACAAATGGATATAAATACTGCATTCTTGCATGGAGATTTGAAGAAGGAAATATGCATGCAATAGCCTAAAGGTTTTGAAGTAGAAAGTGCAAGTGTTGTTTGTAGGTTGAAAAAATCCCTCTAAGGATTGAAGTAGTCTCCTAGAGAATGGTACCAAAAGTTTGGTAGTTACATGTTGCAAATTGTTTTTTTCGTAATCCTACAGATCTGTGTTTGTATTACAAAACATAAACTATATGTTTTGTAGTTTTGGTTTTGTATGTGGATGACATCCTCCTAATTGGAAATAATAAGCAATTGAAAAATTGAGTTATTGTCAAAGAACTTTGATATGAAGGACTTAGGTTAGGCACATCATTTTTTGGGCATTGATATTGTCAAAGATCGCAAGAGCAAACAATTATGGCTTTCTCAAAAGGATTACATTAACCAGATCTTGAAAGAATTTAAAATGTAGGAGAGTAAACTTGCCAAAACTCCTATGTAGCCTAGAGTTAAATTGTCTACAAAAATGTGTCCAGCTACAATTGAATAAAAGGAGAGTATGAAAAAAATTCCATATACAAAGGTTGTGGGCTCACTGATGTATGCAATGGTATGTACCAAGCCTAATATTGCTCATGTTGTTGGTATGGTCAGCAAATATATGTCCAATCCTAGAAAGGATCATTGGATTTTTGTAAAAAGAAATTTTAGACATTTACAGGGTACTAAAGATCATGTTTTGTGTTATCAGCCCAAGAAGAATGAAGAGTTTTGTTTGCAGGGACATGTAGATGCAGATTGGGCAAGTGACTTAGACAACCATAAATCAACAGGAGGATATGTCTTCACTTTGTATGGTGGTGCAATGAGTTGGAGGAGTAAAAAGCAAATTTTTGTAGCTTTATCAAGTGCTGAAACAGAATATATCGCTGCAACTGATGCTACAAAAGTTGTTTGGCTGATGAGGTTGTGCAAAGGTTTGCATTTGAACCAAGACTATGTTGAAATAAAATGTGACAACCAAAGTGCAATAACACTTACATATTCTTCATCATTCCATGAAAGGACAAAACACATTGCAGTCAAATAACATTTTGTGTCTGATATGGAGAGTGGAATGATCAACCTGATCAAATGCAAAACCCAAGAAAATGCAGCAAATGTACTTACTAAGGTTGTCATAGCTCAAAAACACCAAATTTGCAATAATTGGAATAAAAGATTGCAAAAAAAAAAACAATCCTACATTAAGTGGGAGTTTTTACAATGTGCAGGTGTTGCATGACTTTCTTGTTTAGTGACAAAATCTTCGGGAAAGTTCATGGAAACTCCTTTTTTGGGGACTTCATGTTTTTTGGTATGACTTGGAAGATTCCAGAAGACTAGTAAGCCCTGGAAGATTCTAGAAGATTGTTTGGGTGGTCAAATAAGGAAACCCTCCCATTTTGTGATTATAAAAAGAGAGTTGCATGTATGTAACATGGCATGGAGAGTTCCTCTAAATAAATATATGTTTTTTTAAAAATATATTGTCCTTCTTATATTTTTTGTTCATATTTCTACTTGTAGTTCCTATTTTATATTTGTTTTAGCATATGCTCTGCTTTTTCTTTTCATTTATTTATTATAATTTTTATTACATAAATTTGGTTAAAACTTATCATAAATTAATAATAAAGTTAACTTTCTAAAAAAATAAAAATATTTTAACATGAACCTTTTTAATATGCTTTAACTTCCATTCTATATGAAATTATTCCAACTCTAATATCTTGGCATACATCTCTATTTGGAATAAAACCTTTAACATTTACAAATTTTCAGTGATTAAGCTAAACTAAACATGTATGATGTTACACACTTACAACCAAATTTAAAAATAAGGGTGATATTTGAAGTGTGAGAAATTTATTATTATTATTATTATTATTATTATTATTATAAAGCGAAAAACCCCTTGCGAAGCCGCCTTGGTCTAAGAGACCACGAACAGGGGTTCTACACCGTCAAAGTCACCCGGAGTCGCACCCGACCCTGCCCGCACCAACATTATCAATTGGATTTTGGATACCCAATTTAGCTTTTTGGTAGGGTGGATATTTGAACTTGGGACCTCCCTTGGAGGATTTCCCTCTCCTCTCCAACTCACCTACAACAGCTGGGTTATTATTATTATTATTATTATTATATTAAATAGCATGCATGTGAACATTTAAAAATTATAAAACTTAATAGTCAAATAATATCAGCTTAATCTTAATTAGTTAAATTTTTCAATAACCTAAATTCAAATCTTTGTCAACTAATAGTAATATATGTATAAAAAAAGTTGTTGTAAAATGATTATGTGATCATGATGTAAGAATGGTGATGCTTGTTCCAATCCCATATAACCAATTTAAAAAAAAAAAAAAAAAACTTAAAACTCAATGACTTTGACAACTTGAGTAGAGGTTGAAGGTTTGAATGTTGTGAGGGTAGGGTTATCAACATGCTTTAGTATCCAAAGTATGATTGGAATAACCATTTATTGGGTAAACAATAATTGTTTTATATGACCTATATTCTAGTGGCGTCTAAAAAAACTATTACAACTGTAGTTTGATATATAAAAGGTATAAACAAAAACGACGTTATGAAAAAAAACACTAAAATACTTGATATAACAAAATTAATATAAATAATTACAAAATAAATATATATTTAAGATAAATTATTTAGATAATAACAATAACTTCCTTAACCATAAGGTTTGGATAACCATATATTGAATAAACAATATTTGTCTTATATGGCCTATAGCCTCGCATGTTTTAAGAAAACCATTACTATTACAAGTAGTTTGATATACAAAAGATATAAATAAAAATAACATTATGAAAAACAGGTTTAAAATACTAGATATAACAAAATAAATATATAATTAAAATAAATTATTTAAATAACTACCTTATTGTTATCAATACACCATTAAAAATAGCGTTAGTAATTGATAAATTGTATGCAATCATCTAAGCACAACTCATTTTTATATCGCATTGTGATGGTATACGATCATCTATATACAACTCATTTTTATATCATATTGTGATGGTATGCAATCATCTATGCACAACTCGTATTTTATCACATTGCAATGGACCCTCCCTTGTTATAATGCAATATTGATATGGCCTATAGCCTCGCATGTTTTAAAAAAATAATTACTATTACAAGTAGTTTGATATACAAAAGATATAAATTAAATAACATTACAAAAAACCAGTTTAAAATACTAGATATAACAAATTTAATATAAATAATTACAAAATAAATATATAATTAAAATAAATTATTTAGATAGCTACATTATTGTTATCAATACTATATAACCATTAAAAATAACATTAATAATTGATAAATGGTATGCAATCATCTACGCATTTTTTATATTACATTGTGATGGTATGCAATCATTTATGCACAACTCATTTTTATATCGCATTGTGATGGTATACAATAATGCAATCTATGCAAAACTCATTTTTATATCACATTTTATATCACATTATGATGGTATGCAATCATCTAACCACAACTCATTTTTTTATCACATTGCAATGGACACTCCATTGTGATACTGCAATATTGATAAGATATGAATAGAATCATTTAAATATAACAACAATAATAATTGATAAATTGTATATAATAGTAAAGACATAACTACTAATCGAACGGTATTAGCTCAATTGATTAGATTCCTCAACGTTTAAGAAAAAGACCAACGTTTGGCATTAGCTCAATTGATTAGATTCCTCAACGTTTAAGAAAAAGACCAAGGTTTGAATCTTCCCAAGCAATACATGGATAATATCTAGGATTTGTTGTAATATCACTATGTGTTGATGATGTAATAGAGTTGATGATGTAATAAAGTGAACCCGTTTCAATCCTATATAACCAATTAAAAAAAAACACAATACTAACTCATTTTTAAATAGCCATAAAATGACAAATACTTCTATGGTAAAGATCCTATAGTAAGATGAAGTAAAGGCAAGCCTTAGCCCATGTGTGTTTTGAGTTTATAGTGCTATTGATAATCAACTTCTTTGTAAAGCATCTTCTTCTAAAATAATAAAATCATGGTCTAAGATTATTTCAATTTTATATAACTTATTTTTAAAATATATATAATTTTAATTTTAAAACTTACAACATTTTTATATATTTATTGTAAAAAACACCAAACACCATCTATTCTTTTATATAGGTATATAATGCACAATCTATATTTTCAACGACGCAAGTTCAAGTTTCTTAGACTGAGATATATATAATCGCCTTTCCATATTTTATTCGAATTATGTTAAGACTTCCCATAATACCTGAAGTTGTTCAATATTTAAATGGATTACTATCTTTTCGATCATGTGATTTTACTTTTAAAATAGAAGGAATCTATATCGTGTGAAAGATATTTTTGCATTGCATTGAAAGGAACCTTTGCATGATGAAGAAAGATGAGAAATTCTTTATAGGTCGCCCAATCTTCACCTCATATTACAACCGGTATCCATTGGTCTAGACTACAAAGGCCTATATAAAATCATGCCTTCCAATAGAACAACAAATCACTGTCTACACTTAACAATCGCTATTGGCAAAAGGAGGAGCCACACGTTTAAGACCGGATAGCAAATAGTGAGGGATTCGATACCAATAGTGATTTAACTTTCTTTATTCTAAAACTAAACCATAAAGAATACTTGTTAGCATCTCATAATTCCCGTGCTTCAATGGTGTCGACATTAAAACAATTAAATGCATCTATAAAGAATTAAATGCACTTATATGGGGGAGGGGAATGAGTGGTAAAAAAGAAACCAAAATTCTCACTGAAATTTAACATAATCCAGACATTAATAACTTTAGATAAAGTGAAATTTCATACATCCATAATGTTCTCCGTTATATAATTTTAAAACCATTTGATCAAAATCCTCCATTCCACATCCAACCACCTTAGACGGCGCCGAGCTTATTCATCTTTGTAAATACAAAACATTTTCTTAGTACATTTTCCTGGTCCACCAACTTGGCTTAAAAAGTATATTCAAGACTACCATTTGAGTCGTCCTATGTACCTAGAAGTTTACCTAAACACAAAGGTCTTTCTGGCCATAATCATCTTATATAACTTTAATACAATTACGTTGTTCACCATCATTGTCCTTCCGGTAACCACGTTCCTTCTAGGGTTGGGAGGGCTAGGACTATATGTTCGTAGACAAGCATCTAGTGATGATCACAAAATTTAAAAGATCTTTCGCATAATTATGCTTTGTCAAATATGCAATAAAATATTATTCGTTTTGTGGGAAACAATCAAGGAATCTCCTCGCTTTAACTTTTATAGTAATGCTCACGATTTTATGCCATGGAAAGAAATTGAAAAACTATATCTAACGAGGGACCATTCTTCGAATTGCATAAACGAAAAATAAAATAAAAAATCTAAAAAGAATAGCATGCAACGTTAGAAACAAGATATTAACACACACATTCCTATAATTATCGGTTCTTTAACATAAAGAACATTAACCTCCCCAATAAATAAAATTTCACCAGGCCAAGTACTTTTGTTTGACAAGCCAATACACTGCTAAATAAATATTATTTTTCACAAGCCAATACACTATTAACTTCGAAAAATAAATAAATGTCTATGCGGCGAATGAACCGTACATTTCCGCTCCTTTTCACAGTACTGCTCTGGAAGTTAAAAACACGGAGAACGAGCAATTTTTTTTTTTTCTTAAACCACCGGCGAAGTTTCTCCACGTCCCCGGATCGAATCTCAAGGGAGGGGTAGTCGCCTCACAGTAGCGCTCGGCCAGCCAATCCTGCGCTGGCAACACAGAAGCAGATACAAACGCCACCACTCCAAATCACGTGCACGTTAGCGTAACTAAACAGCAAGTAGCGCCTCCGGCCCAACGTCCCAAATTTCCAGCGTGCCGATCAACCACCCCTCCTCCACCGGCCAATCGCATTCATAACACGACATTTAACGACTAATACATGTAAGCGTCCTAAGCGCGGGGGCAAACACTAACACTAACACTAACACGCCCGGGTCTCGGGTTCGATTCTCGTAACACGCAACCACCTGTGTAAGTAAAGCCTGAAGGAGATGATACATTCTCGCGCGAAGATCGATCCCGACCGTTAGACTACGAAAATAAGTAATGACATATTAAATAACGCATCGAAATCAAGATACATATTATGTTAGGTAATAATCCATGGAAAAAAAAGGCTTCGAAAACAAGCGAGGAAATAAATCTGAGAGAGTTGGTAGAGAAAACAACAAAGGGAAGCGCCTCCGCAAGGGCGGTTTGCGGTTTTTCATATTAAAAAGTCAAAGAAAAGACAATTGCCACAATAAGAAAGAAAGGACAAAGAGTCCGCCCGTCCGTCCATTCAGCCATCCAGCCCCAAAAATACAGAGCCAATATATTTTTTTTGGGTTCAACGAATAGAATTTTTTTTTTCCAGTCGAATGATTTGTCGGGATATTTTTTTTGTTACTCATGCGATGGCATTGGACGCATGAAAATCGATGCAGGAGCGGCAATTGCAGTCGCGGAAGAGACAGACGTCGCACCCAAGGCAGACGCAGAAGCAGCAGCCCTCGCAGGCAGGGGCCTTGGGGCAGCCGCGGTGGGCCTTTCGGCTGGCGGCGCGCTCCTCCTCCAATTCGCACCCGATTTGCTCGTAGGGAAAGTCGCGGCAGGTCCAATTGGGGTCGTTAGCGGCGTCGTGGTGGCGTCGGCACTCGTCGCGGTCGCGCCGCTTGAAGCGCCGCTCCTTCCCGCACGCCGCGCAGCGCACAAACTCGTCGCGGTGGGCGATCCGCACACGGCCCTTGCGGGCGTTGTTGCCCGGGTTATGGTAACCCAGCAGCGCCGTCTTGCAGAGCGGCACCTTCTTGTTGTCGCGTATCACCCAGATGTTGTTCTTCCACTTCTTGGACCGGTTCCCGGCGTGCTTCTCGAACGCCGGCGGCTTCATCGTGCCCTCGTCGCAGCCCCCCGGCGAGCACTCGCACGCGATCTCGAACTCCCCGGCCTCGCTTATTTGCAGACGGCCCACGGCATCCCCATACTTGGCGCTGGTGCACCCGCACGTCATCTCGATGAACCCCTTCCCTCGCTTCAGCCCCGCCAGGCCCACCAGATGCTCCTCCTTAAAAACTCCCCCTCCACCACCACCGCAAACACCCCCGCCGCCGCCACCGTTGCTCTTCCCCTCGTTCTGCATGTTGGTCGCCATCTCTTTAAGCCCCGCCCCTTCCCTCCGCCTCTCCAGGCCACATTACCCTCCTACAATCCCCCTTCTTGGTTTCTTCAGCCCATCTTAACCAGGGCGGCCGTTCGTCTCCGCTTTTATTCCTCCCACCGGTCCAAATCCTCTTCCTAATCAAAATATATACCCTTTTCCCCGTCCTCCCTAATTATTATTAAATTTTGCCCTCTAATCCCCAGTTTGATTAAATTTCCCCGCACCCCAACGTAACATCAGCCTAAAACCTTTTCCTCTTTGCTCTTCCTTCCCTATTATTTATATGCATGCCCTCCCCTTCTGCCTCCCATTATTGGTGCCAGGTGTAATCATGGTCTGCGATGGTGGCCAAATAAACTCACGCCTCTTGTACGCCTATGCGTCCTTGGGTTGTTGCTTTTAATTCGTTGTTGTCCACATTCCCCATCACTTTTTATAGGCAATGTTTGTTCTTAAGCCCCGGTTTCTAGAGTCACATCAGACATCAACACAATATTGTGTCGAGGCCCCTAGGTTCCCCAGCTCTGGTACTTGGCCTTGGATCCACGCTTCTATCATTCATCATTGTTTCGTCTCGGGGGCCTATATAATGTGGCCACATTAGCCTTATGGTTGATAAACCTAATTCTTTTCTCTACTCTCCAGGCCTTTTTTTTTCTTATTTTATATAGGCGCAGTTGGGTTTACTAACGTTGTTGGCTAAAGTCCTTTGGGCTGGACTTTTCACACTGCCCAATAACACACGTTGTTGTTGGGGTCAGTCACGTCCTCTGGTTTAGTTTCTTTTTATATTTTTCTCTTTAAGTTGTGTTGTCCACACGTCTAGCTCTATATTTTTAGCAGGCGGAAGTGGTCCAAAGTTGTCACCCTCACACACCCATACCTTTCGGCAAAATCCTCGCCCTTGGCCATTTCTCCTCATTACCAACTATTTCCCGATAAAAACTATTGTTGATGCATGTAAAAGCTCTCATAGGAGCATGGGTGAAAGCAAAAATGTAAAACCCCTACTTAATATTTTTAATTTAATAATGAAACGTTAAAGTCTAACACAAAATCTTTGAAAGCAAATTTCAAATCGAAGTCTATAGAACATCGTTAGACTTGAAAAATGTGGCTTAGAGAGCAGATTCCAAAGGACAGCCATAGAAAGTTTCATAGTCATCTTATGTGAAGAGACGTATTTTGACCGGAAGGCACAGTTTCTCAGCGTTGATGATACGTTTCCTCAGACGATCAATACAACATACGTCATGTATTTACTACCCTTTGCATGTAAAGGGCAAATCAAGGCTGATGGGTTCTCTGTCCTTGGTTTAAATCCCCTCGGCGTATAAATAAGTCAAAAGTTATTTGTACCTCATGGTTCCTAGTATTCAAGAAAGACGTGATTCGTAAGGAATTGAGAGCTAAAACGTTGTGCGTCCTACGAAACAAAGAGAGGCTTACGTAGATAAAGTTGATACCAAAGTTAAAAACTCGATACTACGTTCTTGCCGGCATTGCGTCTAACCTTAGTGTTGAAGCTTTTATATACGCAGCATCTGAGTGATATTTGGGAAATTTGTTAAAAGGTTTATATTAATAATGATAACTTTTATCTAAGGGGGGTTGTCAGTAAATAATGATGTTTATACCATTTACCACTGCGCTGAAAATTGTGGAGATACGTAGGGATGTGTGCGTGCTTGAGATTAGGCCCAATGTCTAAGTGTCTGACTTTTGCATGGCAAGCAAGTTGAAGATGTTCGGTAACATTATGTAAGGTATGATGACTTGTAGTCGGGTCATTATTGAAAAGGTCAAGAGTCATTCATATACAATGTTAATTCCCATTGTCCATATAACATTAAGTAAGCAAACGTATAATAAAGGTTTAAATGTCGAAGAACAACTCACCCACCTTTGGTATTTTCTTTGATATTTTGATTCTCTATTCACCTGCTGCTTGAGCAGACTACGTTTTACGTCCAATTACTTCTTCCTATTGATAGATAAAATAATGTTAATAAACTTACGCAACCTTTTGGTATATTTCTTTTAAATAGTTATAAAAAATTTAATAATAATAATAATAATAATAATAATATTTTATTATGGAAAAAACCATTATCCAATAACCATCAAATTTGGCATAGAATGAGTTATAAAATATATCATTGTCAATTAAATGGCACCAACTCAAACAAATAATTTTTTAGACTTTTAAGGAGGAGATCCAATTTGATATAATTGTCAAGTTATTATAATATACGAGTGCGGCATGTTTCGGGTATCAAAGTCGAACGAAATTCCATCAAAGAATATGAGACCTGAAAAAAAAACTTGTATAAGGAAAAAAACATTATAATGAACCAATTAAAAAACATGATATAATCAATTATATTATACCACTATATGGAATACAAGTGGGCCTGTTTCAAGTATGAAAGTGGAACAAAATTGCATCAAAGAATATGCCAATGGAAAAAAAAAACTTCAAAATGAACCAGTTAGAAAGCAATGATGTAATTAATTACATACATATACATACACTATTGTAGAGTTGAAAGTTAAAGTGAAATACTTGAATTAAAAATAATAATAATAATAATAATGTTTAAATTTGACACAGCGAAGTGGTAAGTGAGAGGCACTCATTGTGAAGAGGTCAAGGGTTTGAGTCCTTTTGACACTTCACAGTGCCCCTTGTAATCTCAGGTCCCATGTGCGTGCATAACATCAAATAAAAATAATGTTCAAATTTAAATATAAAAGCTTCTTTAATTTTTCAATAGTGTTACACTAGGTTTCTTAATATTTAGGAATTCACAACTCTCACCTTTAAATTAAGCTTAATTAAAGCTATATAATATGCCTTTGTAGTTGTGCAACACAATGCATAGTAACTTTATATAAAGTGGAAACAAAAAGCCCATATTGGATGCAATGGAGGAGAAGCAAAGTTTCTACTTTTGGCATGAAAAAGCTTTTTACATTCCCTAAGAAAAGAGAAAATGCAAGAACTCTACTATTGAAGTACAATAGACATCATATAATTATTGTCATTGGTTTGGGGGACAAAACAACTGCAAAGCAACGTTAATAATTATAGATGAGATGTGTATGATGGAGGCTACAATGTCACAGTAAATATTATTTTTTCATTCTCGTCCTTACTTCAAACTGCCATGTTTCAATGCTATTATGGATTTTAATTTTAACTGTTTGGAATTTGCTTATTTTCTTATCACTGATGTTAAGGGATTAAAAAAAAAAATCACTATAGCTTAACGTAATTTTAATTAAAAGTACAGAATTGGAGCGTTATCAGTCTCTTTTTATAACAGGTATCTTTCTATAACCAAATAAAATGATTGATAACATTTACATTCATTGAGTAGAGCATATGCACTTTTCTTTGTTCTGACCTCAACAATTGTGAATTGGTTCAACTTATAAAATCATCGCAAGAACTAAGAAACTACTGTTTGAAACTTTAGTGATGTAATCATTTCTCTTATATAGTTTAAAATAAAAACTGGTAAGTCAATATAACTTCATATCATTGTTTCATATAAAAATGAGTTGTTTCCCATTAGGGGTAATGTGGAAAGCTTTTCAACAATTGTACAATATCTTATAGGAAAAGCATTCTTTAGGGAATATCATACTGTGCAGATATGGATAATATGTCACTTCTACTATAGGATAAGACTTAGTGACAGGCTTCACATGTTGCTATGTCCAGAAGTTTTCTTCTATGAACATATTTTATATACTAAATTTCTTTGTTTTTTTTTTTTTTGGTTTTGTTTTGTTTTTGTTTTTTTTTTTCGTTCAAGTAATGACTAAACTATTTATAAGATACGTATATGTCCATGTCTTAAGAAAGATCATTTGGCTAGAATTGATGGCCAATTTAGGCAAGTCTAAAATAAAATAATGACAACATGAATCATAAGTCCTATAAGCATTATAGATAATATACAATTTGCATGACAAAATTGTTTTTAGAGCCCTTAAACTCTCTTATGGATGTGCAGGCCTTTCCTGAAAATAAAATTAAACGTTTAAAATCAAGGAGAAAATCATGGTCCTTATTGCATAGAACTTTTCTTAGAAAGGTATCATAATTGTCTATATATGGTAACTAGACTTGTCCAGTATTTATAATTTAAGTTTGAAAATTTCTATTGGAGACAAACAACATGTACAAGTATATATGGTACAAATTCCTTCCACGAAGAAGAACACAGCAAATAATGACAGAATCCAAAGGATAGAAAATGGAGAACGTTGCTATCATATTTCAATTTTACACAAAAATATATCTGATGAGGTCGGATAATCGTAGGCTCTTTTAAAGAGAGCCAGGTGTTTTTAAGGAATTTGAAAGATACAAAGAAACAGTGGATTTGTGATGGCCCGTCTTATTTGCACCATTAGGTCCTACATAGTCCTTATGTAGTGCATGTCAATAATTCAGAGAGTTTGAAAGCGTACTAGCCAAAATTAGGCAGGGGACATGTCTGAAGAACATCATAAGAACCCGCTGGCAGTTAAGGTTGGGGATATATAATTTAATTTTTGTTTTTATGCATATTCACCATTGAGGCACAAATCTACAGATTGCAGATGCAAACGGATGAACCCATTGTGTTCCAGTTCATACATGCTAGAGCAAAATGTTTCCCATGAAGCAGATATGATAAAAGAAAAAAAGTAAAAACCAAGATACCATGCTGATCAAGGAAATTTGAAAACATTGCGTGAGAAACAGCAAGCAGCGGGATATGGCCAAAACTTTAAAACTTTCTTACACTTATTTGCCTGACATTTTGCAGTTCAAAGAGATAAGAAAGTATTTGTATAAAAATTTTAGAGTTTCCACCATTTTCTTGTCCTACTACACAGGAGAAGCATGATCGATATCTTGTGGAAGCTGAAGAAGTAGACTATGCATTCAGGAAGAAACAATCATTAGGTCAACATTAAGCAAATAGGCCTGTAAATGACACTTAATGAAGCAAACTTTTTCGAATTCCATCATTGCCCTACCTACCCTGATCCTGAGTTAGACAAGTGTTTAGATTAGTTGGAAAATCTCAATGCAAAGGTTCAGGCCTACCACAGTTTATGGCAATTCCTGAAGGCACTTGCACAGTTATGGACTATTCAAAGTTTATATTCCAAATTTTAATCACCTACCACGATCTTGATATACAGTGTAATGCCCAGGCCTAACAGTTAAGCAAACTGCCACAAGCTTTGACGAAATTACAGGATCATGCAAACCACTTTGTCCAAGAATACACATAAGTTTGACCAAGTGTAATGAGTTTAGGAAGGCATCCGTACGGCTGAAGATACACAAGGATTCAGGATCCTTTACATTAATTGGGCATTCTTCGTCATCAAATTTTGCACCAGCAGAGGAACTATTTTAAGCCCTGGACAGAATTATTGAAGTTTTCCCTGTGCCATACAGATTCTCTAGGAGCAGCTCCAGATCCACAGCAAGTAGAATATACTAACAATTATTCAGAACAAGTAGTTACTATGATAATTCAATGTTAATTTGGAATTAGTCTGACGGGATTTTAAAACCAAGGGGTTTCTACAAATACAGCCCTTGGTCATGACCTTTTATATTCTATTTATACTTTAGCATGTTTTAGACATTCTCACAGATAAAGATAGATCTGTTGCAGCTTGCCTGAATCTGTTCTCAGCATGTTTATGTTACAGAAGAATTTGAATAGATGAATAACAGTAAGCACATTCACACTATATTCTTAATTATGTACAGACTGATCAGAGTGTATGTTCATCTGGAAGTGGTTCTAAACTTGCTAATGGTACTTATCATCAGGTTCGGAACAGATTGCACAATGTACATGTAAAAGGTGGTCTTCATGATTATTGTTAGAACATCTGTTTGTGGTAAACGTAATTCTCAAGGCCTTTGGGGTTTATTTTATAGGTCAATATGTTGATCCATGTGATTGAATGCGGCTTATGGATGACCAATATCTGTTTCAGTATTCATGATTCCATGATTTGGGGTGTATAAATACTCTAGAATGCACACATCTGTGACATTAACTTCTTGTTTTCCTTTGATATAAACTTGTAACATCAATATATTTATGGTGTCTATTGACATTGCCTTATATATGTAATTCCTTGCTTGCTTCGTTTTAAAGTTCATTTTTGATCCATTGTCTCAAAATGTTGAGATTAAACTTGGTATTAGAGCAAGGTTGTGAACTATAAGCTCCTGATCCCTGGCTAATTAGGATAGGCATGTGATGATGATCTAGTACAGACCCTTGTCTAGTGTGCAGTGAATATTTAAAACATTCTCTATTCAAAATGATGAGGAGAGTTTGTTAGGAATTTTGTAGACAAACTTGTCTCCCTATAAATAGGCATTTGATAGGAAGTTTTGTAGCAATTTTATATAACTAAGAAGTGGTTATAGACTCTTATACAAAGTGGCACAATTTGTCCTAGATTCATAATCCAGGAAGGTATTCGAGGGATGCAAGACTTGAGATGTGGGCAGCAAAACTGATGTGATGCCAGCTTAGGTGCCACCATAGTGAGTCATCCCGTCAAGCATGTGTATTTTGTCCATATGTGTAGTTGTTTTGTCATATATGTCATAGGTTGTTGCACATGTGTGAACAACACTTGCATATGCAATAATGTATGTCATGTAGGGGTATTCTTAATTTTTCATGTATTTACTGTCGTGAAGTAGTTGCAACCACTTTACCACCCTATTATGCCTTGGAAATTACCATAATACGGCAATTAGAATTAAATTAAAGAAAAATATCAACAAAGGGGAGACCCTTAAATAATTAATAAACAACAGCCTTATAAATCCTAAAATAAAATTTCAAAGAGAAGTATTACAAAAGGCAGTGTGTTGATCCTTTCCACAGCAATCATTTGCCCCCTTATGAACTATACATGAAACTTCAGTTTCAAGAATGCAATTTACCATCACTAGGCAGGATTTGAGGACCAGTGCACCATATTCTGGAAAACATATTTTGCAACATAAGAGAAAATGCAACGCATGATCTGTCTTTTTTATGTTCACTCCTCAATTCTATTTGCTGGTTCAAGTCAACTTGGAGGGGCCCATTCTTGTGCTATAGCAGACATGGTATTGGCCAATAGCTGAATGGTATGTTGAGCTTTTCTAGTTTTGGCTTATAAGATGCTAATGGAAAGCTATCAGGATGTACCTTTGATGCTATAAACCCCATGTTATAATGGTGCACCCATTTTTTAATCTTTATTGGATTTTTACAATGGTCCTTGCAGTGCAGCTTAGCAAGGTGGTGCATTGTCTCCACATAGTAAATCATCTTGGACATGGTGCCATTAGATCTCAAGAGAAATTTCTTTGGAAAATAATTTAAAACAAAATATAGTCCTTCTTATGATGCTCATAGTTCTAGTGCCTCAAGGTTCAGGTGTTATAACAGACCAAATACTCTACATTAGGTAGATGGAGGTTCATCATATCAAGTCACTAAACATTCTCAAAACAATTAAAGAGGGAACCATCACATCAGGGTCATTGAAATTTGATTCTATTAATATACAATCACCTAAGAACCTAGCTTCAAGAAGTGAGAACATCTGCTAAGGAAAGTAAACTCTTTAACATCTTGATATAGGCTATGGGTATAAATTATCCTTTGTTTTTGTTATCACCAGACACTACATATGTACCTTCCAAAACATATGTCAAATTTATCTTCAAGGTAAAAATTATAAGAAAATATTCTCCATCTCATGGTTTTGTTTTTATAGGGTTCTTATAAATTGAGTTGCACAAAACATGATAAACATTATCATTGAGACGGTTGCAAGTTTACCCTCTATCCTGCTATGATCTTTCAACTTAGAAGAAAACGGAAGGCAAACTTTATTACAACTTGTTCTTTATTGTTGTTGTTCTTGTTCTTGTTGGGGTGTGTGTGTGAGAGAGAGAGTGAATGAGTGAGAGAGACAGAGAGATGAGCCATAGTAAACAATAGAAATACCCATGCGACATAGATGTGGTTCTCAAATTGCTAAATATTTGGATGGATCTTGATTAAGGGATCAAACCGACTCTAGAGGGAGAAACTTGCCCTCAAAGCAGCCATTAAAAAAAAAACACCATGCTGATCTAAACACTTACGGAACTGCATAAAATTTAGTCAGAAAAATTAATGACTCAAAGATGAAGACTATAAATACTCTTCTAGACTTTCTCATATTTACTTAAAGATTTAAGATCTTAAAAAAAGGTTCAATCTATTGTAGAATAGAAGCACTCCGCCTTAAAGAAGAATGAATAGAATCTGGTTTGCATTTTTATGATATAATCTTAAAAGTTTACATCTGTCTTCTTTCACCCTGCGACTAACTACGAGTAGACTTGCCCATATTGACTAAGTGTTATTAATTTTCAAAATAATATTTTTGTTATAATAACAATGATATTCATCTGGAAAGGTTCAGAAGAATTTAAGATCTGCACCAAGGGGCCCAAGATGTGGTGGCACAGAGGACAACTCCCTGAACCAGCTTACGGCACTAGATAAATATATATGATTCAAAGATGTGCAGCAGAATAGGGAACAACAAAATCTTCCTCACAAGAATGCAACTTTATTTATAGATAATGCAAATGTAAATACACTTCAGAATACAAGGCTCATGTAGCCATCTTGACAGATATAAATGCTTAGTGCATGAGGTGCATGGCATGGGGCACTTTGTTCCTATGTAGTGAAAGAAGTAACAAAACAAAAGCTTAGGCACTGCAAGATAGCCTGAGTCGGCAAGGTGAGAAAGATGAGAAGAGGAACTTAGCAAGACCTCAAAGGAAGAATAGAAAAACAAAGATCAAGATGACAAAGCATAAGAACATAAGTAGTAGCCTAAAACAATTCTAAGTTATATACAAATGTAGAGCAGTTAGAAAGCAATTGGATGTTGAAACGGTTCAGCTCCTCAACTAATCATGAAGCAGTTTTAATGCTAGTTACAAAAATATCCATTATGCTTCCTCTACAACTAGTGCCAGTCTGTGAAGTGCCATGTGGCAAGAGTAAACAAGTGCAGATGTGTCCCTCATGCTTGATGCTCGAATGATGCCCTCTATGCATTCTGGCATTAAACATTGGCATGAGATGTTGGCATCACAGGTCGGTCTATCTATGTTCATTGGTGCCATAGTGGTCATGATGCCATAGGTCAAGTTGGTGTCATGAAGTCTGAAGTTGCAAGAAGAAATTGCATTGCCTGCCTGGTGAAAAGTCCACATGGGCACCAAGGCCTATTAGCTGAAAGTATCATAGCATAATCATCCTTGGAGACTTGAGCAACCCTTTGCTTTGCTCAAATCATTCATCCCCTCTTGGAAAGCAATGGTCCCCATCACGTCAGACTCCAACTATGAAAAGGAACGCTTGAGTTGGTCAAATGTGTACCACTTAGCCTAAGCTGAGAACCGACCTTACCTGACAACCCTTAATAGGTTGTGTCCCATGGAGAGGGCTCTTGCTAGTGACATCAATCAGCTCATTTGCAGTCACATTTTCCAACTGATCTAGATCCAAATCTGCCAAATGTTTTACTGCCATAGACTCTAGCAAAGAAGGATAGTACAGCTTGGAGTCTTGCATGAAACATTAGATGCATCCTCAAGTAAGATAGCAAGTCAAGAACGAAACCATGTCACCTATCATAAGTTGGATGGTATTATGACCGTAGCACAGTGGTTTGATCTTTAGGTGTGGGCTAGACAAGAAATCTTTCTTCAAGTGGATCCAACCTTATCTCTAGCTTGAAACTGATTTGTTGTTTTGTGTCGATCATGGCACTCCTTGTACTTCTATGGTTGCCACTCTAGGATTTCTTGCTCTTGAATCTGGGTATGTTGCACTTGTTGGAGAAATTTTTCAGCCCTTTTAGCTTCCTCGACCTTGGTTGGCATCATGGCGCCAATCGCAACATATGGAATGTGATGTCCATGGGGACTTGTTGATGTGTGCAAAGCCCTATTGTAGGAATGTTGGATGCATGGAAGCCTCTCATCCCACATCCAAGGATACTAATGGTTGCACACCTGAAGCAAATGCACTAACATTTTGTTGGCTGCCTCAATCTATCCATCAATTTGTGGATGAAAAGTAGTGGAATGTTGGAGCTTGGTGTTTAGTTGATCCCATAGATAGGGCCAAAAGTTGTTGATGAACCCAGAGTCCTGATCTAAAACAATTGAGCTTGGGATGCCTAAGTAGACCCAAATGTGTTGAAAGAACAGTTAGCCGGTCTCAATTGCGCAGATGTTCTTCTTGCATGGAATCATGGTTGTCGTTTTAGTGAACCTATTCACAACCATGTAAATGTAGTCATGTTGATGCTTGGTGGTTGGCAACCCTTAGAGATAATCCACATTGAGGTGTAGAGCCTTGGCCTCTTGTTGGTTGGTTTTGCAATGTTCCACAGTGCACAAGATTTGACATAGAGCTCCACTTCCTAGTGCATGTGTGGCCAATGGAAATAATGTGGTAGCAACACAAATGTAGTTGGCGTCAAAGTGTTCAGCTACTTCGGAGTAGTGAGCTTCCCATTGAATTGTTGGCATGGTATACTAGAAGGCACACAAAGCTTTCCAACACAATACAACCCATCCTCAAGATAGTGGTCTGGTGTTGCCTTCCCTTGTATCAATTGGTGAAGAATGTTCGCAAAATTGACATCATTAGAGTACAGCATATGCCAATCATTGGCATCATGCCCTATGACATCCAAAATTGTCAAAAGTGTCTAGACCAACAAATGACTTAGACAATCTGTTGGCTAGTTCTCCTTGCTCTTATGATGTTTGATCACAAGGTCGAGTTGTTGTAGATAAGTCATCAACTTCATATGTCATGCATTCTCTAGCTTATTTTGTATATGTAGAAATTGCAAAGGCCTACGATCAAAATGGACGATGGTTTTCTTACTTATTATGTAGCGGAGCCATTATCGAACATCTTGAACAATAGCGTATAACTCCCATTACATTGAGTAATGTCGAGCCATGTTAGAAATTGTCTCAGAATGGTATGACATCAAATGCCCATTCTAGATCAAGATGGCACCAAGTGCGTAGTCTGATGCATTAGTCTCAACTTTGAACATCCAAGTGATGTCTAGAGAGCGCTAATGCTAAAAAAAAAAGCGTCGTTTAAGCTATTCAAACCCCTCCTACTGCTATGAATTCTATTGAAACTCACCTTCCTACACATAAGATGATTAAGAGGCCATAAAACATGAGAATTCCGACAAGAATCAGTTGTAGAAGTTGGCAAGGCCCATAAACCTTCTAAGTTTCGTCAAATTCATTGGAGTGGGCCACTTCTGGATGATGTAGATCTTATGTAGGTTCACGTGTATGCCATGAAGGTCAATGATGTAGCCTAGGAAAGGTCTCTCTCCTGTTGCCCCTCTTTCCCCCAAGCTATCTTTCTACCATGAGCACTTCTTACATATTCAGGAGGGCAGAATAATTCCCCCACAATACCTTCAGCAGCCACACAATGCATAGTCTTCGGATCACTATTGGGCAACTCAGGGTGTGTTCTCACCAACTTCGGATTGAGTCAGATCACCATCTTCCGACGGAGGAGCGGATTTGCTTGTTTTGCTCCTTGGGTGAAGTTGAAACTCTTCATCACTTTATTTTTTGTTATCCCATTTATTATGAGATCTAAGGTAAATTCCATTACCTTTTCAGGGATAACTCTCGATCTGTTTCTACCTTCTTCAGATACCCGGACCAGCGTTGTCTCGCACTCTTTCTTAGGGAGATAACTCAATTTCGATGGCATAAAAGTTCTCCAAATGGATCTCACCCTCCTCAACATCGGCTCATCACAACATACTTCAACAACTCCAACGGACCAGGTGACTTCAATTGGAAACGCCCCACATCATCCAGTTTGGACAGAAGCAAGGTCGCTAGACAGCGCACCAACAATTTGTCAAGGTTTCGAACTAGCAATGGGCAAAGACATATAATGGACTTATTCAGCTCCGGTACTTCGGCCTCGACTGTTAGGAGAGATTAGTTTATGGAGGGTTCTGGAGCTTGCCCCTCTTGGGCTGCTCCCTTCCCCCTCCTCTCTCTCCGTTATTCTTGACGTGCACTCCTCTCTGTTGGATTGCATCCCTACCCCCCTCTGCTCTCCCTTTTTTGTTCTTCTCCCTTTCTCTTTGGCCTATTTTTCGGGTTTCTTCTTGTATTTTTCTTAGTTCTTTTCTTTGTTGGGCTTTTTAGCCTGGTAGCTGGCAGATCATTATTGTCCTTCTTATAGTCCCTTGGGTCTTATTTTGGCCCACCGCGGACATTAATAATATTTCATTTCATTTCATTTCTATGATGTCGAAGGTGCACACCCAAATTGGCTTGAAGTCGGTGTTGGTACAATGTCCAAAACTTGGCACACATGTGGATGATCCTCCCATGTTTTGATGAACATGAGGATGTCATCCAAGTAAACGGTAATGAATAACCCCATGAATGGTCATAGGGCATCATTCATCAAGTAATAATGTCGCAAGTGCATTGGTCAGGCCAAAAGGCATAGCCAACCACTCATATAGTCCTTCTCTAGTCTTGAAGGTTGTCTTCTTGGCGCCATGGTTCTCCGATCAAACCATCAACAAACAAATTTCTATGCATGAGAAATCAGTTTCTTACACTGTTTTTTCAATGCCAACATCACCTTCTTTTGAGATAGGCACTGTAGTATGCGATGTCATCTATTTACCCGCACTGACCATTTTTGTGAACAATCTTGGTAGGTTGCTTGGCGTTCAAAGAGGTATGGTATTCCCAAAAAGACATCACAAACATCCAATGGCACCACATCACACATGATTGATTCGTGCATTGGCGTGATGCCATACTCAAGGGCGCGTTGTTGCCAAACCCCTATGCCTTTTCCCAATTGAATCCGAATCAGTGAGTAAGGGTGAGGGTGCATCGTCATCTAGAAACCAAGTCACCTAATTATCTCCTGAGCAATAGTTTTCTTTTGGCTCTCAATGTCGATGATGATGTGAAGAGACTTAACCTTTACCCAACAAATGGTGTGAAACAAGTGCTCGCTCTTTAGAATATTTTGAGGTTGAGGTGTTACCAACCTATCAAGTTCAAGCACTCATGCGTGTAGCATCTACATCCTCTTCATATTTTGTTGTAGAGGCATAATCCTTAACCTTTGGCTGCATCACCAAAGATTTTTGTTTAACTCTATGCTCAACATCAATATGAATTTTGCGGTGGTTGCACCACTTGTCACCCACCATCTATTTGCCTTTGTCCTGTACTGTTGAAGGAATTTTGGGCTTAGATGACACTAAGGGGTCCTTGGGCATTGGCGTCATAGGTGGTTGTGCAATTGGTTGTTTGGGTTTTGGCATTGGTGGCATCTTGTAGGACACTGACAATGGACCCCATTACTTTGTCTACAACTTCTCTTCCAATTTTGATGCGAAGCAAAATGCTTGTGCCAAGGAGTCTGCTAGAAGGAACTCCATTTCTGAATAGATGTGGTAATGAAGCCCATTGACATATTTCAAAGCTCGGTGCTTCTTGTTGTTGTCAATGCACAGTCGACTAAAAAGTTTGTTTAACTCGCTAGTGTACTACTGGAAATATTGATCTCTACACAGGCATAGTTGTTGGAAACGCATGTGCTCGTCCTCGTAATGATGCAAGGGGTAGAACCAAATGCAAACTAGCTTCTCAAACGATCTTCAAGTAGTATGCCATATCCCTCTGTAAGCTTGTTGCTCGTTGCTTCCCCACCAATAGGCAATCAACTTCGACATCTTCAAGACCACAAAAGCGATCCTATCTACATCAAAAGACTAATTGGAAAAGAAGTATGTCTCTAGCCACTAAAATCATTTGCCCAACTCTTCGACATTGTTTCTACCTAAGAAGATTGGAATGTCAACGTTGGTCTACACCTTGAGTGGGCTATGGATCTAAAATGGTGTAGGGTTGGCAGTCATGGACAAAGTTCCCATGTTGATCATGAGATCTTGGAACTATCCAAAAAGTGTGTTTCTTCGTTCTTCCAAGGTATCTCAAATGAGCTTCTTGATGTCTTGAGTCTTGGCCTCCATTAGTGATGACTTTCCCATCTTTGACATTCCTTTGTGAATGTTGCATTTGTCAAGGTACATGGACATTAAACCTGATACGAAGCCTTTCCTTTGATACCATGAACATTGTATAGGAAGACCTCCTTTGATGAAGCATATTGGAGGCTCTAATCTTGGCAGCACCCATTGCAAAGAAGATAAGGTGAGATGAAAGATATTAGATGAATGTGAAACTGCCTTGATACCACTTCATTTGCATTGTGGGGCCTAAGATGTAGTGGCGCGGAGGAAAATTCCCTAAACCAGCTTGTGGTGCCAAATGAGTTATGTTTCAGAGTTGTGCAGCAGAATAGGGCACAACAAAATCTATCTCACAAGAATGAGACTTCATTTATAGATAACACAAAAGTAAATGCACCGCAAAATACAAGGGCATGCAGCCATGTTGACAACAATAAAAATGCTTAGTGCATGAGGTGTGTGGCACAGCAAGGCATAGGGCATTCTATTCTAATGCAGTGAAAGAAGTAGCTGAACAAAAACTTAGGCACTACAAGGATAGCCTAGGTCTACAAAGTATGAAATATGAAAATAGGAACTAAGTAGGACCTCAAAGGAAGAACAAAAAAGTGGAGATCAAGATACGAAACAAAAGAACAAAAGAAGTAGCCTAAGACAATCCTAAGATATAAACAAATGTACAACAATTATAAAGTATTTGGGAGGTGATACGATTCATCTCCCCAACTGATCAAGAAGCAATTTCAATGGCAAAACACAATTATCCATTCTACTTCCTTTGCAATTAGTGGTAATCAGTAAAGGACCAAGTGGCAAAACTGGATGAGTGCAAATGTGTCCCTAACTCCTGGTGCCAGAATGATGCCTTCTATGCATTCTAGTGTTCAACATTAACACATGGTATTGGTGCCATAGGTCTACTTGTCTATCTCCGTCGGTGCCATCGGCATTGGTACAAATCTAGTGCAAGTGGTCATGATGCCATAGGTCAAGTTAGCACCATTAAGAAGTTTGATATTGCAAGAAGAAATGATTTTCGCCTATCTACTGAGAAATTCGAATGGGTACCAATGCCTATGAGCTGAAAGTGTTGTGGCATCATCATTCATGGAGACTTAAGCAACCCCTACTTTGCCTAGATTGGTAGAACGCTTTTCGTTTTATGACATTCTAGATACCTTGGAACTCATTGAACCTTAAAGTTCTAAATGTTGTTACATAAATGAAGATCATTTCAATTTGCTTGTTGATTGTATAGAGAATATGTCTTGAGAGTACTATATTTACGACAACTTCTAGTTGATATTGAGATTGGTCTTATTTGAATAATCACTAATTTACATGTTTCTATGAAACTTATTGCTCTTTGGATTGATAATTAAGTTTTTTATTACGATATTACCATCTGGAATGTGGTATAGTAATGATATATATGCCTTTAGTATGAGCCATAATGTTAATCATAGTTCCCCATAATGTTAATCATAGTTCCCAGGTATAGTTCGGTTCAGAGGTTCGGAATGCCAAAAAAGTTTGGAGGTTTGGCTTTTTCAAGGAGATTCGGTTGGGTTCAGAAAAGTTTAGATAACTTATATATATATATATATATATATAGAGAGAGAGAGAGAGACCCAGACAAAATATTTATAAAAAAATATAAATATATACAAAAAACATAGAAAATTTCAGATTCTTCTATATTTTCTACATTCAAGTATATTTTATTCTTTAAAAATATACAAATATTTTATGACCCATATTTTTATGTTTGAATATATAAAAATCTTTGCAAATTAAAAAAGGAGGACCAAACTAGTTTGCTCCAATTCGGATTCTTGGTCCCAGTTCCAATGAACCTGGTACCTATGGTGTTAATGACCAATTCCTAGAATGAAGTTAGTATGACAAAATCAATAAGGCATGAACATGTAGACAAAAAAATGGTATGTATGGGTTCTAATGGTGTTATTATATGATTGAGACTATGGGTTGTGTTAGGCCATCATCAATATATTAATTCGCATATGGTAATAACAAAATGGCCTAGTCAATTTGAGGGAGAAGACTAGGACAAAGGTCATGGACCTCTCTATGAGTTTATGATGATTCACTAACGTCTTAGTCATCGGTGTTTAGTTATTTCATTTCCGCTTAGCTAATCAATTGTTCAATGGTTTCTCTACCTCCCTGAAAAGTCAAATGATGATCTAGCTCAAGATACCAACACTATGGAGGCCCAGTGGTCCCCAAAGTGGCAATCCCCTCATAAGAGCAAAGTGCCAAATCTGGGTCTCTCTCTTGAGCAGAAGATAGTCACACACACAGCCAAGTCTATGGAGATAGAAAATGAGTTTCAAGAAGCTCTCAAGGTGAAGGGGGTTGGAAGCAAACTCAACCTGAAAATGCATTATGGAATTGTTCATTTGCAACAGTTAATATGCTGAAACATTGAAGCCTCTAATGTATACAGAAATCTTGCATCCAGTGTTATGTGTGTTATGAGAGAAAAAGGTGAAACCATGTCTGATACAATTTCACCCAATGGGCAGTCATACTGTGATTGCATGGCACTGACTCTTGAAGAGATACTACTAGAGGTCACATGGTAGAATATTGCCAGCAAGACTGTGGACAATGTTGAATTAAGAGTTGAAAACTGACCCAAACATTGCCAACAAGACTAGACAATGTTAAATTATTATTTTAAAACTGATGCATATTTACATAATGGTTAGATATGCATCATTCCAATATTATAAATGTCTTGTGGTTGTTTGCTATAATTCTTGGTAAGGGAAGAACCAATTTTTCACTAGAGTCTTTCTGTAAGAAATTGGCTTGAATTTCTTGACCTCATCAACAATTTAAATTGCTCCTCCTTTGCTCCTTACTACAGATATTAATTATATCTTCTTATTCTTGATCAACTTTAACCCCAAATCCCTCAAAATGCCAAAGGAAACCCAAGAACTAGTTATGCCTGATCTTTCTTCAAGTCTGGGGCCTAAATGATTGGAAAAGCAGTTGCATAACCATTAGACTGGGAATTTGGGTAATGTGTTAAGAAAAGCATCAACATAGCAACCTGAAAACCTTCGAAATCAAATAATATGTCATTTCCTGCATTTAACAATCATTTTTATCTTCAAATGCCAAGGAATGGGCAGGGTTGCTCTTCCTCATATGCCTTGCCTACATTCTTGTTTTTCTAAATTACCTCCAAAGACATATGTAAATGCTCATCCACATATAACCTACATATACAAAAATCAAAAAACATAAAATTATAGTCTATTTCCATAAGCAAAGCATGCAATCCTACTCATCACCAAATGTGATGGAACAATCACTCATTGTATGGGCTAGGAAAGGGTGACAATGTCATAACTTAAACCTCCAATGGAAGGGCGCTGAGGAGGAGTGCATCTTCATGGTCTACAGCATTTAGTGATCACTAATACTCCATAGAGTAGTTAATTTTATGCCTCCACATGCAACCTTCAATCACCCAGAACACACAACTTGAATTATTCTAGTGAAGAGTAGAGGATGGTCTAAATAGTTGATAATTTTGACTTCTTCCCTTGACTAGATTTTCCTGGCTTTTGCTTGTCTCTTCATGTCCTCAATTCAAAGGCTCTCCTTATTTATAAATTGCACGAAATGTGGAAACGGGTAAAGTTTCCAAAACGGAAACACCTTAGGAAACATGAGTCCTCAAACCCTTTAGAAACGTGGAATTAACAAACAAAATGCCTAATTTAAACTATCTCTTTCTATCTATCTATCTATATATAGTTTGTTGACAAAATTGGATTAAAGAGATCACAAATGGATGAAAACACATTATATTATTAAATCTTATAGAGTAAAATAATTTTATGTTAAGCTCAAACTTCATAGACCAGGCTATGCAAAACTAAACTACATATAAACTACATGGTATAGACTGTAAACTTAGTTCTTAATCTTCAAAATCATCAACGTGAGTACCAAAACTCAAAGAAGGCACAACTCTTGTGGCTTCAACAACTCCATGGAAATATAAGGAGGGTCTTCTTCCTCAAGATCAGATGCAACCATGGAAATATCTAAGTCACAATTTTTAGGATCCACGTCCCAATATTTTGTTTTCTCTTGTGTACTATTTCTTTTGCAAGATATTAGAATGCAAAAAACTAGAAACCCTAAATTTTTTTTTTTTACTTCACCAAGAGTGAACCCATATGTACTTCAATTCCAGTTTCTTCTTGAAGATCTTAGCACTTGTTCTAGATCCATTGGCTTCATTGATCCCAACCTCTAATATTTTTGAGTTAACATTAATTTTGTTCCCCTTTCTCATCTTAAGGCTTTTTTAATAGTAACTTGATTTTTATTAAAGTGGGTCATGTGTGTTCCATGTGGGCTTTATGCAATTATCCATAAGATCTTTAAAAACCTAGAGTTTAGAAAAAACAAATTGGTTCAAAATGACAAGTGTTTGGAAATGCCCTTGGAAATGTCAGAAACATCTCTCAAAAATGCCAAGAACTGTTCCAGATCATAAGTTTTCAGGAGTTTTCAAGTTTCTGAAACGCAGAAATGGGGGCACCCTAGGAGTTTCCTGCAACATAGCCTTATTGTCACCTGCTCGTGCTTATAGAATCTAACATCCATTATCTATGCCATATCACAAAAATATAATAGACATGCAAAAAAATCAATTCCCAAAGGGAAGACAAGCAAAGAGGTGAACCCCATGATATGATCCAATCTGTGGGAAGCAAGTGAAGGCACGCGACAATAGTGCAATAGTTCATCACCATCTATATAAGGTCATAAAGTAACACAAAATAAATTCTACTCACCAGTTACATCTGAAGGGTACTAGTGTGACAGTATGAACCATAGATAACCAGATTGTGCTATGTTAGTTAAAATGCATTCATGTCTATATCCTGAAGTCCTGTGTGCCCAAAACTTTCATGGTTATTGCCCCTTGGCAAGGCTCCATCACTTGCATTCATCATGCATATTCTACATTCCCCATTATATAGCCATATTGTCATTAGGATTCCATCATAAATTTATCATCATTTCACAACAAATTCATTATGGAGTTTGTAATTATCACATAACATCACAATACAATGTCATAAATACATAACACATCATTCTTTAGGGTGAGAACCAAGTCACATGACTCCTTTTGACAGGTGATTATTTGCATGTCTTTGTTGGATCAAAAATGTGGTGTCATGACTCACCATGACCTGTATCAAACATGATCAATGGAGTTAAACTCACCAAGAGTTGTGAGTTTTTTCAAAAACTCACAGATTGACATGATTGATCACATCGGCTGCATAAGGAAGACAATTTAAGATGAAAAAACACACAGATGTCATCATTTTTACTGTTGCTTTGTGTTGTTCAACTTCCTCAGCACCTATAGATAGGTTTTGGCCTAAACACATATTTGCATCCTCAAGAAGATTTTTGATAAAGATTTCAAGCCAAATTGTTAGCAATTTTCAATAGTTTTCATCTTGGAACTGCAGTGGCTATCATTTTTGGCAAATATTTTGTAGAGATTTCAGTTGGAACATAACTATTGGCCAAAACTTCACTTGAACAAAGAGTTGCAAGTTTTTACGAGATTCCAGAGGTTTAATTGTCAGATTTGTATCAAGAATTGATATTTTTGGAAAGGCCACTTTTTTGTGTTTACTAATTGAAAATATGAACCAGCTCTTCATGGGAATCGACGAATGGTATGCCAAAGATATCAAAGCCACTAATCAATCGATCCAACATTAAACTGGAATGTGCAGATTGGGGACAGGATGTGCAGATTATGACCTAAATTGATTAGACATTCAAGAACCAGGAGCTCCATCAGAGGCAGCATGGTCAAGTCCACAATGATTCCAAAGTCAAAGGCCACCAATGGAAATACATTTTAGTTCACAACTCATTCTATAAGTAATTTTCTATTTTTTAATTGTTATTTTGGCAAAATTCTAACTTAAGATTTCAGCCTGAAAGGCTTAACAAACATCATGTAACAAATCAAGATGCACCTTATGAAGTTGCTTTCAGCGGCGTAAAAGGTTTAAAATGATTGTGGCATGGTGGTTATAGGGGCGGACTGCACAAAGAACTGTGTGGCGGCTTCCGGGCGGACAGCGCAGAATATTGTGACGGCCATAAAATCCGGACAGCCTGCCCGGATTCGTGGCGGCTACCGATTCCACCATGTAAATTCAAAAAAAAAAAAACAAATCAAGATGAACAATATTCAATTTTTATTTACCTATTTACATGACCATAGTCTATTTTAATGTCTAAATGATGGACCTTTAATAAATGAAATGTTGTTATGTCGCGATTTCGCGACATGTCGCGATTTCGCGACTGTTGGCGCCGACGCGGTCGAGACGGGGGTGACTGCCGCGATTTCGCGAATCGCCTTTTCGCGCCCTGTTGTTTTTTTTGCCCTGTGGTTGTTAGTGCTGCCTTTGTGCTTTGCACTTGTTGTGTTGCTCTTTGCTCTGGGTCGGGATGTGTTCTCCCCCGTTTGTAATTGTTCTTTGTATTAATACAAGTTTTCATTTTTTTTTTTTTTAAATAAATGAAATGTTGTCTCCTTTTGCTCAAATTTGCGGTATTTTATATTTTTTTCAGATTTCTTAGGTTTTCTATTACTTTTGCCAAATGGTAAATCTACGCTACCCTGACTTGTCTAGTCATTGCAAAGTGATAAGACTTTGGATAAGTTATTTTGCCAAGATTAGGTCATAATACAGCATGCACATGGGTCTTGCCTTCATAGACAACCTTACCAGCTGAAATGCATACCCTACAGCCGCCATCCATTCAGAAATATACCAATTCTGCTACAGCAGCATAAGGGCCAACGCATAGTTCTATACTTAATTTTTGCCTATAGTAGTCAGTTGCACCCTTCTAAGCCATGAACAATGAAGAGAAAGGATTCTCAAAGCAAGTTACAACAACCTAGATCAAAATATCATAATTGTAGACAAAAATGGTAAATCTAAAACACTTCATAGACCAACAGGAAGGTAAGATGAGGCACAATATATGGTAAGGGATTTTGGAGAGAAGGTGCCCTCACATATTTATAGGCAATGGTCATCTATGCTAAAAATAAATGCCAATATTGGCATAAAAAATGCTGAGGTCAACCCTGTTGCTTATTATGCTTATGTCATCATGGATGGAGCCTTTTAGAGATGTTCTAATCCTCCCAAACACTGTCTATTGACCTATTTGTCTTCTAAGGGTCTCTTTGACAATAAGATCACTCTGTTTGCCTAATTCGTGCTGTCATATGCCATTAAAGATAATAACAGAGCTAGATGTCTGTCAACTCGATATTTACTGGTGTTTTTAAAGCCCAAACAAGATGCATGAAATAATTTGAGCAACTTAATCATGAAAATGCAGACAATGGCACTTGTCAAGTTACAGACCAAACTGTTTGTGAGGTTCTCTACCTCTTTCAATCACCCCCAAATTCAAAACATTATCAGAGGTTAGATTAACTCTTCTTTATACCCCATCACTTAAAGAATAGCATATGCCCTTATAAGATCTCTCAACTTCCAAGAAGTGTGATAAAATTATAAAAAGTACAAATGTAAGAAAAAATCAATTTTGTGGAAGCAACAAAATGAAAATTTATGAAAGGCACTATGACTGAATTTTGCCAAAACAAATATCAGTATGCCTTGAAGAGCCACATGATTAGAAACTGAAATAAGGACCACTTCCCAATGCCATATATTATAGGATATTTTCAGAATACATAGCAGATGAAGCAAAAATGCACTTAATGATTAAGCAAAATGTTAAATGAAACAATAAAATTTACCTAATGTTGAGGCAGTTGAGTTTATCATAAAGTTCCTTACTTAATAGATAGGGGCGATCTCCTTTAATAAGGTTTTCAAGATACTTAAGAGCTCGGCCCCAAGAATTAATATTAAAGGTTTTCAAGATAAAAGGTGAAACTTGGGTTTTTAAGAGAGGAGAGGGCCACTCCTTTGAAAGAAGGAAGGAAAGAAAGAAATGGGAAGGAAGTGAAATGCATTGGCTCAGGCATTTTTTAGCACTGGAAACGGTTCAACCAATTGGCATCAAAACAGCATCAAATGGACTTCAACTCTGTAGAATAAATGAATGAACGGGGCCTACATCTTCAGGAGGCGGCAGGATAAAGCTAGTTCTATTGCTTCTCAGTGCGGCATTTGAGAATGGTAACTCCGCTTTCTAGAAAGTCTCTGTTTGTCTTTTTCACTTTAATCTAATGATCGTTGGTTCGATCCATACTAAATTGATTCTTGAATGGAGGGTTGCTCTTCAATCTAAGAGAGAATGATGTGAAAGGGAATCATGGCACCTGCTTCTCAGTTGCTTTTCCTTTCCCCCTTTGGTTATTCTCCAGTCGTGGAAAGGGGGCCAGGTTGATCCAAGCAATCTCTATTTGGAAGGAAGTCTAAGGAGGACCAAGTACTCATCTATATCTCCCATAACAGCTCCGATGCTTTCCAGCTCTTGCGAATGAATGGGTAGTCACCTTTTTCTTCTTGTTCGTACTTACTAGCTGACTGCATGAGGCTTTAAATATGAGGGAAGAAAGGATGTCGTTCAGCCGAAGTAGATTGTCGTGCAGTTGCTCAGGTGAAGATCGACTAGCCACATGGATTATAGAGATTTCATGGTTTCTGGTTGGAATGCACCCCCCCCCCCCCTCTCCCACCAATCTAGAAAGAATATCCAACATCCTGGGGGTTAACAAGCAGTGTTGGATCAGTCATACATAAAAGAGGAACGTCTAAAACAAAGGGGGAAAAACCACACCCCGTGAGGTGGAAGCAAAAAGTTAATAGCCCAAAATGGGCCTTCAAACAAGGAACAAAATCGAGTCAATAGATGTATTCAGCAAGTGGCTAATTTCTCATCGAATTTTGTACACGATCAAGAAGATGGGTGCATACATTGATTCATTTGTAACAAGAAAAACTAACTTTCCTTGTCCATTGTCCAAGTTGTCCAAGCCTACCACTTAAAAGGTAAGGGTGGGCTTCACTGAATAAATGGGTAGTCACCTTTTTCTTCTTGTTCGTACTTACTAGCTAACTGTATGAGGCTTTAAATATGAGGGAAGAAAGGATGTCATTGTTCAGCTGAAGTAGATTGTCGTGTAGTTGCTCAGTGAAGATCGACTGGCCACTAATGGATTATAGAGATTTCATGGTTTCTGGTTGGAATGCACCCCCCCTCTCCCACCAGTCTAGAAAGAATATCTAGCATCCTGGGGGTTAACAAGCAGTGTTGGATCAGTCATACATAAAAGAGGAACATCTAAAACAAAGGGGGAAAAACCACACCCCGTGAGGTGGAAGTAAAAAGTTAATAGCCCAAAATGGGCCTTCAAACAAGGAACAAAACCGAGTCAATAGATGTATTCAGCAAGTGGCTAATTTCTCATCAAATTTTTTACACGATCAAGGAGACGGGTGCATACATTGATTCATTTGTAACAAGAAAAACTAACTTTCCTTGTCTATTGTCCAAGTTGTCCAAGCTTACCACTTAAAAAGTAAGGGTGGGCTTCACTGCTTCTATGTGGTTCCCTCAATCCATCCATCCTTCATTCCTCATCGATAAGCTTGCCCTTCCTTTTTTGAGTATCCTAGTGCTACACATCTTTTTGACCACTCTGTGATTGCTGATTTTGATCACCAATCTAAGACTCTAGGAACCAACCTAAAAAAACACTTCTTTACCTCTTTAAGGCTTGAATCATGGGCAAATTAGTTGAGATCAAAAACCTTTTATGAAAGATGTCCTCTATTCTAGGCTAATTCCCCACTGCTGCCCCCCAAGGGTCGGCCCGGGGAGAAATATCTTAAGAGAACATTGAGTGAGAGCTCGCTATTATTTCTTCATTTAAAAGCCAACCCTTTTACCTTTTAAAATAGAGAGGGGTTATTAGTGGCAAATAACCTTTTTTCATTTTAGAGGGGACTGGGTTGATCCTCATTTTTCTGATTCCTATAGCAGGCAAGGTAATTTACAAAAAGAGAGGATAGCTCATTCAGGACCAAGGTGGTCAAATTGTCCTTAGTTGTGTACAAAGAGGTGGCACTTGCACTAACATCACAGCTGAAACTTTGGCATTAATGGTATGATTGGAATTGGCAAGCAACATGAGCAGTAGAAGGATTCAATGTGTGGTGACTCCGAGATGGTCCTAGAAATTATTACAAAGAATGTGTTTATGACAAATGTAAATAAAAAAGATTTCATTAATATGTGCTAAAAGGGAGTGCATTTCTGACAAATGTACAACAAGAAAGATTACCAATTTGTGCTTGGAATTGATACAAATGAGCTAATGGTGCCGAAATATGAGAAGTGGTACTTGATAAGACAAATCTACTATTTTCGTGCTGTGATATTGATATACAAATTACAAGGGGTTTAGGAAAAAAAATATAAGTTATCACTCCTTTCAAATTTCCATGATTGGACCTAACACCTGACAGCAATTTTAACCAGCAGCAACTCGAAAAGGCAGTTAGTCTGAAACAGCACTCAAAGAGAGCAACAAAGGAGACTGATAATTTGAAGTGTAGCAGAAAAGGAATTCCAAATGATGCTAAACAGCTCCACAATCATTGCAAAGCAGAATTATCTAATGGAAGAAGTAAATAAGGAAATTGAGAAGATGGGAGTGAAGATAGAGTACATAAGGATTTCAATGTCCATTCTCAAAGCTATATTGAGTGGTTCACTAGTTTGAACATAAGCATTGGAAGAGATAACACTGATGAAGATCAAAAATTACTTTTGTTTAAAAGTGTTAATCTTTCACTTTGGTTGCATCTGACTTTGTACTTCTGTTGTATTGTTATTTGGCCAATAGTCACTTTTTGCCTTGAGGGGTGATCCATATATTATAACATGATCCAATAACATGTAAGTTTTATGGCTATTGAGATCCATGTGATTGTACCGTGCATGTTATTTATACTTCCACTCACACATCGTTTTAAACATTGGTTGGAGATTTTGTCATTTTTTATTAAGTATTTTGATATCCAAGGGGACTAACCAGACTGCTGATTTTGAGGGATTTCAGGCTGAGTTCTTGAAATATGATGTTGAAGCTCTTGACTATCCCATTTCAGAATTATTTGACGAGATTGTTTGTTCTGGCTTCCCTGCCTCCTATTCACAGCATATTATCCACCCTATCTACAAATCCGGGGACTGTTCTGTAGAAATGAAATTTAACATGCTACACATAATTCCATTTCCACTTAAATAATTCTACAGATCTACAATCATTGTAGTATAGCAATAATAATGCACAGAAAACCTGCAACAGCAATAATAACAGCAGCAATAGCAATAGAAGCAATAGCAGCAATAATGGTAGATAACAGTAATTACAGGCAGTTTTATATTAACAATGGCATTTATGATACAGCATTACAGTTTCAGCATTACAATCTGCAGCCTGCAAACCCTAGGCAGAATATCCTTCATGGTTGCATACAAGACTGGACTGCATCAATCCATCAACCTGCATGACTCTCCTCAATGCCTGAACTCTTCAATGGATGAACAACTTGAATGAATGAGGGGAGGGCTTATTTATACACCCAAAAAGTAGTTATCCTCCAACTACCTCATAACTTCCCCAAATTACATTTCATATGCATTTGCTCTTGCATTACTTGACATTTCCCACTACAGGACAAAATAGTTTATAACTTGTAATTTAGCCGACATAATTGACTTACATGACTTTATTTTTACGTACAATATTAAATTACACTTTGACAACATAATAATTAAATATATGCACGCATATTTTGTCAAACACTTTGCATACAATTACAAAATAACACATAATACCAAAACTGATTCAGCAAATAAGGACATATCAATTTGCCTGTCTACATATTCAAATCCGAATAACTACAAAACTATCATGATTGGCACACATTTGCTAAGCTTTGATCAAGACAAGCTTAAAGTGAGAGAGAAGGCTGGTTTTAGAAATGATCAACAGACTATTGATCATGTTTTCACTATCAAGGATATTATTGAGAAGGCTTGTCAATGGTCTTCTAAAGTATTTTGTTGTTTTTTGGACTTTAGAAAGACCTTTGACATCATTCCCAAGCATCTTTTATTTTAGAGAATACATGACATCAGCATCTTGTTGCTCTCTATCACTAGGATCAAGAGACTATATGAAGTAGTTATTGGCCATTTTCAAAAAGCTTTTGGTTTCTTAGAGGATGTCCAAAGGACCATTGGCATCAAACAAGGCTGTCCCCTCTTTTTCCTTGACTCTTTTGTTAAGACACACATGTTAGCGATGGTTGCCTTCTATGTCACGTCTTGATAGCTATATTGCTTTTTGCAAATGATGTAGTTCTTCTTGCTTATACTCCTGAGCGCCTACAAAGACAATTGGATCCTCTTGCTCGCTTCTCTGACCTAAAATGATGTAGTTCTTCTTGCTCATACTCCTGAGCGCCTACAAAGACAATTGGATGCTCTTGCTCGCTTCTCTGACCTAAAACAGCTGATAGTCAATCTTGGCAATCAGGTGATAATCTTCAACACATCAAAGGGTGCCCTATCTAAGTTTAAGCTATTCTATAAAGGCAATTCAATTGAAATCACCACGACTTACACCTACACGAACTTCTGCAGGTCCTTCCCTTAATCTTTGGCCAACTTCACCGTCATGGCTTTACAAGGGATATGCATCTCTCTTAGTCTTGGAACGCCAATGTTTCCAACAACACTTTCAAGAATACTTATAAATATGTGCCTCTTTGATTGCATCATCAAACCCATAGTCCTTTATGGATCTAAGATTTGGGGTCCAAGTCTAGGGTGTGTTGATTGGGCTCACATTGAGAGGGTCCAAACTATTTTGCTTCAGCTATTTATCCGATGCAAAAGAACAGATACCCAATGTATTGTTCAATATAATTTTGGCACTCATCCTCTTCACCTTGAGAGCATATTTAGAATTTTTTTTCAACTTCATTGCCTTAGATCCATGGGTGACTACACCTCGGGCTGAGAGAGATACCCATAGTTGGCATTTTACTATTCAAAATCGATTACCTAGAAGCACTTTTGGTCATCAACATGGATGGTACTCGGAAGTTATTTCTTTTATTTAGGCAGTTGACATCTCCATACATTGGTTAGCTCCATTCAATACTCTTTAAATGCTCCTCCTCGCCTTCTTCTTGATAAGAGGGCGATTAATCAAACGGTTGGAGATGATGTTTATTGACAATATGTATAGATCACTTAGGTCGCTCCATCTTAGCCTCTTGGTCCTAAGTTGGCCTTCCAAACTAAACATTTCATGAGGATTGAGAATGGCATTAATACTCATCCTAATTATACACATAGCCTTAGGATTCCTCTTGGTCAACTTAGAGTGTGCTCACATCAATTGTGAGTGGAGATAAACCACCATAATCCTCAAGACGATTGTAGACAGGCAAACTGATATGTTTGCACTTAGTGAATCAGTTTTGGTATTATATGTTATTTTGTAATTGTACGCAAAGTGTTTGACGAAATGTGCGTACATATATTTAATAATGTTATAAAGTGCAATTTAATATTGTACGTAATAATAAAGTGATGTTAAGTCATGTAAGTCGACAAAGTTATAAGTCATAAGGTAGTTTGTCCTATAGTGGGAAATGTCATGTAAATGCAAGATTAAATGCATATGAAATGTAATGTAAGAAATGATGAGGTGTCAGGTAGTTGGAGGGTAACTACTTTTTGGTTGTATAAATAGGCCCTCCCCTCCCTCATTCATTCATTCAGCCAGGGTAGTGGAGGCAGTCATGCAGGTTGATGAACATTGATACGTGTGAGGGTTGGTGCATAAATGCCTAGGGCATGATGCAGTCCAGTCTTGTATGCAACCATGAAGACTGTTTTGCCTAGGGTTTGCAGACTATAGATTGTAATGCTGAAACTATAATGTTGTACTGTAAATGCCATTGTTAATATAAAACTTCCTGTATCTATTGTCATCTTCTATTGCTGCAGATCTATAAAATTATTTAAGTAGAAATGGAATTGTGTGTTAGCATGTTAAATTTCATTTCTACAACGATAGGGTATGTCGTCTTTGCTCTATTCAGGACGTGGAGACTGAAGAACATTTTATCTTCAAGCATCTTGTTTATTATGAGATTCAAGAGAGTTACTATTGCTAGTATAGAGACTTAAGTGGATTTTTTGCCACTTTTTTTTACTAACATGACCAAAGATGATTGGTTCTATGCCTTAGGGAATCTATCACTCTTTGGCATTGGTTATTACAAGGTGTTCAAATTTGTAATATTTTTCAAAAACATGCAAAAAAACATACATTCACCACCACTAAGTCCAGAAAGAATGCAAGAGCAATTTGAAGATAACAATAGTAAATGAAAAGAGAGTGAGAGAGAGATGACAAGAAGTAGAAGGTGGAAGCCCGTATGCACCCTAATATATCACATTTTATTCACACTTATGATACAAATGGTTGCTCATTGAGGGGTATTTATAGTGATACCAAAACCTCAATGAGTGGTTAACCTCAAGCCGACATTGACTTGACCTTGAGGTTAACTTATAATAAAATAATAAATTATACCCTTTAAGCAAGGTTATCCATAAAGGTGGATTAACCAATATCACTAAGGGTGAAATATGAAAGGTTCCCTTAGGCTTACATGAAGATGCCCATAGGCTTACATAAATGATGAATGCCCATAGGCTTACATAATCACATGCCCGTAGGCTACATTAATAGTGCTCATAAGCACTTCTTCACACTTTTGGCCTTGGCCTAAAAAGATTAGATTACACATATTTCAACACTCCCCTATAATCTGAGCTAAGGGGGCCAAGAAGAGAAGGCACTAAAGGTAACATCTCCCCCAACCCTCCCAATAATGGATTGCTCTAGTGGGCCTCCACTTTACCATCTCCATCCTCATCCTCATCATCAAAAAGCTTGTTTCCAACCCTCAAGAATTCTATTTATCTTTCTCAACCTCGTAATACAATTTTTGGAGTGTCCTTCCCTTTTACAATACTCGCAAGTATTTGACTTCTTTGAAACCTTAGACTTGCCCTTAGGCAACTAAGCCTTAGATTCCATTGATTTGAAGTCTTTTGGATGAGCTTGTGTATGAGAAAGAGCTCCACAATTTTTCATTGCAACTTCATAATGGATTAGAAGCTTGAAAAGTCCTTTAAGAGAGATGGGTTGTGGATTCTTGATAGTCATAGCATTCACATAAAGAACCAAGCCAATTGAATGAAAAGGATGAGAAAGACTGGAAGTAATAGATTTGACGTACTCTTCATCACTCTACCTTGCCTCTTGTCGTAAGTAGATCAGCTTTTCGTGCTTTGAAGTGAGATATGTAATCTTCAACATTACTAAAATCTGAAACTTTGAGATTGAAAAGCTCTATCTCTATTCTATTAACTTCATTGACACTTACTTTTCCAAAGAGATCTTTTAAAGTAGACCATATCTCAATAGAATCAGTTTTCTCTCTAATGCAAAAAAGTACATCTAGTTCCACTAACATGAAAAAGAGTCCAAGAGCTTCCTTCTTTCTCTTGCCAACTTCATAATCACTAAGACTTTCTTCTGATTCATTGTTAGAAATGAACCAAAGATTCTTGCTTCTAAGTAGTCTTGCCATTTGAACTAACCAAGTGCTATAATTTTGCTCATAGTTATGAATCTCGACAAGTTTTTGAAAATCTCGCCATGTCCAGGTCCAAGTTGGCTTTGCCAATTCTCTCGGGCCTGGACTCGCAAGTTTTCCAAAAACTCGCCAATTACTTGGGACTCGCAAGTTCAAAAACTCGCCGAGTCTGGAGCAAAAACTTAGCCAACGCCACACAGGTTGAGGAGACACAATAAAAACCTTATTTCCATTTTGCCTTATCTTTTTTGTTGCAAAGTGGAGAGAGAGCACTGCCTACCTTCTACCAGACCAAACAAAACACTAAAGTTCATCCTAACAGCAGAATTTTTGCAGTTTGAAGGAATCTAGCAACCACCAACAACTGCCCAACTAATTCATCTCAGGTAAGAAAAACTCTTTTCAACTGTTTTTTTTTCTTTCCTTTTTCAATTTCAAACATGTTTTTTGTTCTTTTTTCAGTTTCAAGCATGTTTTTTGTTCTTTTGTAAGATTCAAACCAAATGCAACAGCCACCCAATTGTTGCATTTGAGCTAGAAATCTGAAAGTCTTTCAAAGTTTCAGTTGTCTTTTTTTTTTTCTCTTTCAACTGTCTTGTTTTTTTTCTATTTTTAAGCAATGCTTCGTAAGTAATGTTGCCTAATAACCATGTATGCAAGCCCATCTTTTCAACCGTCAATTTTAAACTTTAAACTAGGGTTTAAGCCCTAGGGCAATTCTTTTTTTAAAGTTCATAAGTAATTATTTGTTGTTACTTGTTTCCATGTGCAACCACAAGAAAATGATAGCGAAAAGAGATCCAACATTGAAGTATGCAAGGGAAGGGGATAAGAAAGTGGAGGTTTTTTTCAATTTTTGTGGGTCTCTGTAGTGTGCCCGTTTTTACGACATCCTGTTCTGAGAGTTTTGACCGGTTACAAGGTTTTCTAACGTCCCTGCTATTTTTAGTAATTGCTATTTTTAGCAATACTATTCTTGGACGTTGGCAGACTAGCAACATTATTAGTTCTGGTGAGAGACTTATTTCCAGTTTCAGAAGTGAGAGCGTTTATTTGGAAAAGGAGAAAATATTTCTAATGTTACTTAAGTTACTTTATTTTAATAAAGTGACTTATGTTTTATAAAGTTAAGTTGTGGACCCCCAGAAAAGTGGCACTAGGTAAGAGGGGGACATTAAAAGAGAAATAAAATATTTAAATATAAGGTTTAAGGAGATAAAATTATTTTATTTAGAGAAAACCTAATTTCTCCTAGAAACCCTAATTTCTCATTGAGGTTCTATATATTGGGTTTTTGGCTCTCATTTCTGGATATTCAGAGTTTGGAAAAATTAGCAGAAGCTGCAGGATTGAACTGAGAGTTCTTCCAAAGGTTGTTAGAGGACGAAAACCCTCAGCAATGTCACTGGTTTCGGTAGTGAAAGATCTACCCTAGCTGGTTGTTGGTATTTCCATCCGGGGAATACATTTGTGCTTCATATATTTCAGTCATTAGGGTTTGAAGATTTTCAAGATTTGAAAATTTCATATTTTCAGGTATTTTGATTATTTTTCTCTGATGAGACAGAAGCTCTGGCAGCAGACTTTGAAGCTTTGTGAGGACGAAAACCTTCGCAGGGAACAATATCTTCGGGTGTGAAAGATCATCCCTGGATATTCATTAGCCAGTTTCATTCAGAGACTGGGATTCGTTCTACATTGGTTATTTCAGAGTTAGTTTCATTTGCTTCAGCAGAGGTTTTGACAGATCTAAAATTTACAGAGATCGAGAGTTTGATTTTTGCTAGCCATACAACTCCTTGGCCAGCCGCACCTTTGCCTGTGTGACATGAGGCTTGGAGACCCAATTGCAGTCCTTATCCTGAGGGTTTGACACTGATTTTGGACACCATTCTTGTTCTTCGACTTCGTTGTCGTGGATACAAAAAAACAGCAAATGGGTATGCATATCTTTGCATATTAAATCAATCGACCCATCTGGGTATTGTTACTTTGCACCCTAGATTGTTAAATTCTTCAGAATCAGTTGCATATTATTGGGTATTCGTGAAAATTGATTTTAAAGTGCTTCATGTATTTGGGTACTGTTATTTGTGCATTATCTGGTAATAATCTCTAGAAACAGTTGCATGTCGTTCCTTTCTTGAGAGATTTCAGATGTATGTTTGTGGGTTCTCCTGAATCTTGATTTAGAAGAGTTTTAAGCATCTAGGTATTACTGCATACAACTTTGTTTTGTTGTATTATCTTATATGTTGTTACTTCAATCAAAAAACACAAATAAAACCATGGCACAACAAGGGTGGGTTATTACAATGGTATCAGAGCACAAATCATCCTGCCAGCCTATTAGGATAGTGAAGCATGGCCTTAGTGATGGAATAGAGTTGGCCAGTAAACTTTATGATGCACGTAAGAAACTTAATCAAATATCTCAGACGAGTGATGTTGTTTTGGACATTCTGAAAGAGATAGAAGAATGTTTGTCCATGGTGGAACAACAACCTTCTGAGGAGTGGCGGATTGCATTAACTCCTGCATTGGTTTCCTTGGGACATGATAGATGGTTAAAAAACTCAGTTGGAAAGGTAAGACTTGCTATTGCTTGTTGTTACAGTGAACTTATTCGAATTACAGCTCCAGAGATTCCATATGATGAAAACAAAATGAAGGAGAGTCTACATCTGATCATTGATAACTTTCAAGGTATGGATGATAACAAGAGCCTTTCTTTTGGTAAGAGGGTTAATATTTTGGAGTTGATGGCAGGAGTCCATTCAGGTGTTTTGTTGATTGATTTTGGATGTGATGATTATATTTTTCAAATGTTCTATCATCTCATAACTTCTATTAATGAGGATCATGAAGAATCAATTTTTGATTGCATGGAAAACATTATGTCCTTGATTATTAATGAATATGATACCATCCCTCAGCCACTCTTAACCTTTTTATTGGCTGTTTGGAGACAAAATCTGCTTTTTTCTACTGCAGCCCTTGATTTGGTTAACAGTATTGTGAAAAGGTGTGAGAAGAAGCTGAGACCTTTCTTGGACAGCGAGGAGGTTGAGAAAGAAGAGGAGTTCATAACAGAAAATCCACATGAAGACAATGACACAACACTTGAGGTAAGTATGGTTGAGTCCCAGACTGATTCTATTGATATGCACGCTCCTACTCATGATGAAAAATGATGCAGGGAGCATCCGGTGGCGGTAGAACAATCTTACATCTTCCAAAAATGTTACTTAATTTTTCTAAGTACCTTGCAGTTGATTCATTTTCGGTATTTTCCAAAGGAGGAAAGTTTAGTGGAGCAAAGGGAGCAAGTTTCTTAGAGCGGGGGGAGAGGTCGCGAAATCGCGACATGTCGCGATTTCGCGACCTCAAAAGGCTTGGGCAGGTTTCGGCCCAGTTCCGTCGCGACGTCGCGATATCGCGACCTGAGTTCAGAGCAGAGGGAGAAGTGAAGTTCCGTCGCGATATCGCGACGTCGCGATATCGCGACCAGAGTGCGGAGCAGAGGGAGAAGTGAAGTTCCGTCGCGATATCGCGACGTCGCGATATCGCGACGAGTGTTAAGAGCAAAGCCGGAGGTGAAGGCGACGTCGCGATATCGCAACGTTGTTGAGTGAACAAAGCGCGGAGGCAGTTTGGTCGCGATATCGCGACGGTTCAGCAGTCGGCAGCAAAACAGAAGGTTGGGTCACGATATCGCGACATGTCGCGATATCGCGGCCAGTTAGAGGCCGACACGTGGCATGTGGTCCGAAGCATCAGAATGTTAAAGAAAGTTAACAAGACCAAAGAAGATGAGCCGACGGCCGGACAAGGCCAATTTAGACACGTGGACTGCCACGTGTATCCTGGAAGTTGTAAAGGGCACGTGCATCAAATATATGGCATCATGGAGAAGGCGTGGCCAGATTTGAAGGTGGTCGGCTACGTGTACGGAGACAAGACGAGGGTGGTGTCGACCACGCGTTCTTTTATTATACTTTCTGGCAACGCGGCAGTTTTAGGTGGTGACTTTATGAAGCAAACAGCGGTACAGAGTACAGTCAGATCGAAGCGACCGGTGCAGGGTGAGGGCGGCCATTCTTGAAGGCTTCTTGGTAGATCGGGCAGTGACCCATTTATGACCGAGAAATTTGAAGCTTCGACAAGGGGGAAAATTTGAATTCAAATTTTTGTTAGGTGGAGGCATTAATGGCCGAGAGGATCGGGGGCCTCGATAAAACCCGAAAATTTTGTAAGAGTAGGGGATGGTAAAACCGGAGAAGAGGAAAAGGAGTGACAGGGTAGCAATGGAAACCGAAGCCGAGCTGGAAGACGAAGCCGAGCTCGGCTTTGTAATGCCTGCGGGCTGTGTTATTTTAGGATGCATATGTAAAGTTTTTCTGCTGATTTTAATGAAAAGGTGAAATTTGTAAGGTGTGAATTTTCCGGTCTCCGTCAAAAAAGCACCTAATGATGACATTAAATCAGCAACATTGGATGTGACTGTGGAACAAATCAATGAAGACTTCAAGATTAACAGTTGCTTTGATGATACTAACGGAGATGATGCTAGTGATGACAAAATTGTTGAGTTCACTAACACCCTTGCAGAAAAAGAGCATGATGAGTTGGTTGCAGATTTCAAAGCAGCCCCTACCGATGAATTCACCAATGTTTTTTCAGATGTTAAGCATGTTGAAAATGATGCAGATTTGCAATCAGCATGTAGTGATATTTTCTTATCAGAGTCTAGCGATGATAGCACAGAGGGTTTTGGGTTTAGTTTCCAAACTGAACCTAGGGAGGTGTGTGTTCCAGATAGCTTCACTAACTTGGGGCTGCAGAGTGATTTTACAGAGACAGTCATGCATGATGAGCTTAATGCTCATGATGGGACAGGATTAAGCGATCAACTCATAGTTCCTTGGGATCCGGGAGTGTTGGCGCCTAATGATGATCAAGAAACCATATGGGATGATTTTCCTCCTGATGACATTGCTGCTTCAACTACATACAAAGAGTTATGCACAAAAGATGGCATTGAGGGAGCTGATTTCGAGAGATTAAATCTTGAAAGCAAATTAGAAAATTTATTGCATATGGTTGATTATGATTATGGGCCTAGTAAGCTTCATGATTTGAAGAATCAGATAAGAGTCAATGAAGACAGGGTTGTGGTCAGCCCTAACGCACCTTGATAGCACTCACAGTTTCATTGATGAACTCTATTGGAAGGCTCAAAAGGAAGAGAGACAACAGGGTTTTCGGGAAGGAGTCACTCTTTCTAATTTGCACGCTATCAAAGAGGCAATGGAATCAATGAAATCTGAATATTTGCTTTTGCTTGCCGATCGGCATCTTGGATACAATAAAACTATGTTTTGTTGTATTATCTTATATGTTGTTACTTCAGTCAAAAAACACAAATAAAACCCAGAAAAAATATAGCACAACAGGGGTGGGTTCTTATACAGTCTCCAATACATGGAGGCATAAACCACCTCAAATACCACTTGGCAAGGCAAAAAAGGAAAGATATCAAGGAATGCCCAAAGGTGTTGACTGGTGTTCAATGAGAATGCCATGTCATCCTCTCAGACTACTCTAAGAAAAAAGAACTCAAATGAAGACAAAGCCAAGCCATGGCAACCCCCCCTTCTCGACCTTGTACAGAGGGTACTGGCAACACCTTTAGCCAATTTTACCACTAGAGTTCCAGTCCATCAGTTGCACACCTAGGGAGTGGGATGGAAGAGTCCTATTTTGCGGAACATTCCATGCCAAGGTCACAACCCACGCTTGAGGATATTGGCCATGTGGAACAAGGAGAGGTACAAGGCAACAAGGAAGGTCGTTGAAAGTTTCTAGTATTTTTCTGACGTTCCCTTCAATATGGCAAAGTCTCCATACTAGCGAGGAATGGTAGATGCCATCGTAGTTTGTAGCGCAGGATTTATGCCACCAACTTATGATGATCTTAGGGGCCCTCTCCTTGGTGAATCCATGGACGATATTCAGGTTTTGCTTGATGAGCAATGTAGGGTGTGGAGGAAGAGGGGTTGCACTATCATGTCCAATGGGTGGACTGATGGGAAGGGTAGAACATTAATTAATTTTTTGGTTGCTTTTATAGGAGAAATTGTATTCCTCTAGTCAATAAATGCATCAGCACAAGTTAAGAGTGTCGATATGCTTGCACAGTTATTGGGGGAGGTTGTGGTAGAGGTGGGAGAGGAGAATGTTGTCCAAGTCATCAGAAAAAACATAATGGCATATGTAGCAGTTGGCGAGATGTTGGAGAAGAGATTCCCAACCCTTTTTTGGACCACATGTGCAGCCCATTGTCTCGATTTGCTACTCAAAGACATTGGGAAATTACCTTGGGTGTCAAAGGTTGTACAAAAGGCAAGATCTATTACAAAATTTATCTACAACCATACATGGGTCCTCCAACTCATGAGGCAAAGGGGGCATTGAAGAAAATATTTGTGAGTGACGAGTGGAATGCTGAAGAAACTGCTAGATACCAACTCTCCAATGAGGGGCAGAAGGTGTATGACAGTATCTTTGGGGAGCCCTTTTGGACAGCCATGGATGAGGCCATCAAGGTACAAGACTAAATTTTTAATTTTATTTTTTATTTAAATTATTTTTCCATTTGCAAATTTTGTATTCTAAATTTTTTTATTATAAATTATTTTTATTAAAATTATTTTTCCTTTTATTTTAAGATGTCAAGGACTTCGGTGAGGATTCTTTATCCTATTGATGGAGAAAAAACATCAATGGGGTATGTATATGAGGCTATGGTTAGGGCACAAGAGGCAATTGCCCCATTTTATAATTATTCCTAGCCCAAATATAGTCCCATTTGGGAAATTATTGACTAGCAATGGACATCTCAGCTCCATAGCCCTCTTCATGCAATAGGGTACTACCTCAACCCCAAAAAATTTTATGTTGATTCATTCGAGGTCGACTATGAGGTGATGTTGGGCCTTCGACAATGTGTTGACCGCATGGTACCTGATGAGGAAATGCGCACTAGGATACAGGATTGAGAAGCAGCATTATAAGAGATGTGAGGTTGTCCTTTTCCCATCCTTGTAGTGCATTCGAGCAAGGCCAACTATGAGGCCATGTAACGCTCATTGAATTATAGTTTATTTTGTCTTTTGATTTAAAAATAATAATAATTGCAATTTATGATTTTACATGTGAATTATTAATTTTTTTTCTTGGCTTTTTCTAGATTTATGGTGGGAGGACTTTGGTGCATATACGCCCAATCTACATCGCTTTGCAATAAAAATTTTAAGTCATCTATGCAACGCTTCAATTTGTGAGTGCAATTGGAGTATGTTTGAGCACATTCACTCCAAGAAGCGCAATAGGCTTACGCAGCAAAAGTTAAATGATCTTGTTTTTGTTCATTACAACCTTCACCTCCACCATAACAAAATTGCAGGATCAAGTAACAAGGCCATTGACCTAGACGAGATTGATCCATCATCTGAATGGATCACAGAGCAAGAGAAGCAGTAGCAGCAAGAGCCTCTCTTCTCCATGGATGATTTTGAAAACCTAGCGGAGGAGTTAGCAGCCAAGGCACAGGCACCGACAAAGAAAGACTAGAGCTTCTGCTAGGTCAAAGGGCAAAGGGATTGCAAGACATGGATAGTGGACCTATTCAAGCATTGTCATGACACATTTTGTAATTTGTACATTTTTTTATTATAAGCAATACAAAAATATTTGAATTTTGTACGCCTTAAAATTTATTTAATTGAAGTGTGTTTTGTCACTTTCATGTGTAGTTTAAGCTTGTATCACTTATAGTATTAATTTTTTATTTGTATAATGTTAATTAATTGTGATATGCATGAAAAAAAAACTTTTTTCAATGAAAATTTGCATTTTCTTCCTTTTTTTTGTCAAGTTTTCCCAAGATTTTTGCCATGTCCCGAGTCCGAAGTCGACCTAGCTGAGTTCAAGTTTCACAACTATGACTTCGCCTATTGAGGCAACATACCCCAAGAAATCCATTTCACACACAAAACCCCAAGCAAAACTGTAACAGGTCTAAAAATTGATGTCACCACTGCGTAGAGCTCTAAAAATTGTGCAATCTAAAAAAAAGGGGGCTCTAAACACTTTCGTATGCAAAAGTAAATCAAACTGCCAAACCTTAGAAAAATTTCACTAAAGTAAATTCTACCAGTTGACGCCACTAGATTGGGTCTTACACTTTCACCTGGCAAATCGGGGATTGACAAGTTGATCGTCCTGATTGGTTGGAGTTCCTCATTGTATATATATAAAAAAAATATGAATTTTGACGGGTTTGAAATCGATAGGGCTTGAACCCTAAACCTTGCCCAAGAAAACGAGGGGGCTTAACAACGCACGACATGCGCGATTTAAAAGAATAATTGTAGTTGCCTTGTAAAGAAGTCGTGTTGCCTTTTTTATTTTAAAAAAGAGGAGCATTGAGTCTCAAACCCTTCACCAAATGACCACAACTAAGCACTTCAACCGCTATGTCATGCCACTTGGCTTGGCAATTAAAGCAAGCAAAAGCATTTTCAATATTACTGGAGTTCACCGCATACAGTGAGTTGGCTCGTGAGCGTGTAGCAATATGATCAACCCCTTTTAAGAAGGCAGTCTTTGAGGGATTTGAATCTGCACCATGCTTTGACCAAACAAGGCTACCAAATGTTGCACCACATGCATGGTCAAGAGATGGAAGAAAAGCAACAAATATATAATTGATAGGTATGTTTTGAAGCTGCTGCCAAAGAGGTGTTACCAAGAATCAAACCAGTAACGCCTGGTTACCAAAGCAACAAACCAACCACTATGCCATAGCTTTGCTTTGTCCTTTCAATGTAGGGTGCTCCATTTTGGGGGTTAATGATGGCGAGTACACAAAATCAGCATCTCCTATGAGAAATATCGTCTCAAAAGACTACACCAAAAGAGCCCTTCTTGGGAATCGAACTGCAACCATCAGCCTATCACCAAAACGCCTAACCATTGCACTACTCTCTCAGATGTGGGGGAGGGCAGTTTACAAACAAACAAAAAATAATAATATGATAGAGCGAAAAGAGGAAAAAAAACTTGCATAGAGAGCGTCAACCCACAATGCCAGGTGCGGTGTAATGACTCCAATATAGCTACGTCGGCTATCTTTATTTTTATTAGCTCGAGCCCTAGGTTTAGATAGTCAACCCTTGAGCATTAGGGTTAGGGTTAATGATTGATTTAATCTATAAATAGAGAGTTATGTGGTAGTGTTGGAACAAAATCTGCCTTCGGTTGATAGTGTTGCGCCTTAGACTTTGCCAACATTGAATAGACAGATCTTGCTTGAGATCATCTGTCTAGTCTCCAGAGAAGGCTGGTTCCTTTGAGTTTTTTAGAGAAAAGGGGAACAAGAGATAAGGGAAATATAGCCTAAGCTAGAACTTTTCTCACGGTACAGATTAGACAACAACAAACATTGATGATGCAGTTTAGACAACAACAAAGCTAGAACTCTTCTTTATAGAAAACATGAATTCCTGAATGTGACTTTTAGATGTTCGTCTAAAAAGCATGTAAATATCTGTTAATGTTCAACTCTAGAAACAAGATTCATACGTGCACAATCCAAATTTTAGAACAGATACATTTATAAAACTCGGAGTGAATAAAAGTTAAAACACCGAGATACATACAAGCACACGAAGTTTCGGAAGCCAGAGGAAGAAATCTTTTATTGCTTGTAATCCAAGTACATGCGCATCAAGCTTGTAAACGTCCAAGAGCCGACCCTTTTTTTGGAGTCGCTCACCCCTATATATACCCTAAAAGAGTATCTTTTCCTAAGTACATCTTACTTATTTTACAAGCAATAATCTACAGTTTCTAACAATACACAATGGATTTCCCATAGATTGGATAGATTGGCAATCATCCAACGGACCTTCCAAGTTATAATCAACAGACCATTCTTCAGAAATCAGCACCTGATGTCAGTGCTCGTCTCCAGTTGCCAAAAATATACTTTATTCCTTTACAGTTGGCATGTCACGAAATCATGACATTCGTCTCCTGCTTTGCTCCTCTGTCGCTTCCAGCCACGAAAATGAGACATGTCACGAAATCGTGACATTCGTCTCTTCCTTTGCTCCTTTGTTGCCTCCTGCCGTGAAAATGAGACATGTCATGAAATCGTGACATTCGTCTCTTCCTTTGCTCTTTTGTCGCTTCCAACCGTGAAAATGAGACATGTCATGAAATCGTGACATTCGTCTCTTCCTTTGCTCTTTTGCTGCTTCCCATCGTGAAAATGAGACATGTCATGAAATCGTGACATTCGTCTCTTCCTTTGCTCTTTTGCTGCTTCCCGTCGTGAAAATGAGACATGTCATGAAATCGTGACATTCGTCTCTTCCTTTGCTCTTTTGCTGCCTCCCATCGTGAAAATGAGACATGTCACGAAATCGTGACATTCGTCTCTTCCTTTGCTCTTTTGCTGCCTCCCGCCGTGAAAATGAGACATGTCATGAAATCGTGACATTCTTCTCTTGCTTTGCTCTTCTGCTGCTTCCAGCCGTGAAAATGAGACATGTCACGAAATCGTGACATTCTTTCCTTGCTTTGCTCTTCTGCCGCTTCCAGCCGTGAAAATGAGACATGTCACGAAATCGTGACATTCTTTCTTGCTTTGCTCTTCTGCCGCTTCCAGCCGTGAAAATGAGACATGTCGCGATATCGTGACACTTTTTCCTCTTGGCTCTTTCTCTTGCTCTTTAGCCACGAAAATGCAACATGTCGCGATATCGTGACACTTTTTCTCTTTTGGCCATGACAAAGCAACATGTCGCGATATCGTGACACTTTTTCCCTTTGGCCGCGACAAAGCAGACATGTCGCGATATCGCGACACTTTTTCTCTTTTGGCCGTGACAAAGCAACATGTCGCGATATCGTGACACTTTTGCCATTTTTGCTTTCTTTTTGCTTTGAACCGCGAAAATGCAACATGTCGCGATATCGCGACACTTTTCCTCCTTGCGGTGTTTTGCTTTTTCTTTGATCTTTAGCATATGGGCCACTTTGGTCTTCTTGGGAAATATGCAAAAAAGGTGCATCAACTATTTTTCTGTAGTTAGGCACTTTTTGACTAACATTCTTGGCACCTTTCGGGGGAATTTTTGCTTGCAAAAATAGAGACCAGGCCTTTATCCATTGGGAAACGGAGTCACCAGCACAGTTGCGAAAAGTAAATTTTCGAGCAAAAAAACACAAGAAAAATAATGCACTTTGGAGAACAAGTGATCTTCACCTTATCAGAACCTTTCTTTTACCGCTTAGGTATTTAACCTTTGTCTGAAGAACACAAAAATTCAATTATGGGAGCTGGGATTTCTTAGGTGGCTGGAACACTTTGGGAGCAGAAGAATGACCATTTCCCTTGCTTGAAAGGATTCCAACAGGGAAACTTCCTCCCAGGAGTGAGCGTCAATCCTTCTTATTGTCTTCTAGAAATATTAGGCCGTAAAAAGGGAAATATTTACAAAACTTCAAAACTTATAATATACTGTACATATAATGGTGATCTGTAGTTTTATTGGAAATACAACTTTAGGTGAAAAGCGTTCACCGTGATGGGTAGAACCTGTCCATCTTGATCTTTTAACTGGAAGGCGTTGAATTGCTTTTCTGAAACAATTTCGAATGGCCCCTCCCAGAATGCATCAAACTTGTCATGATGTCCTGGCTTTGCTTTCTTGACATTCCATTTTAATACCAGGTCACCTGTTTTAAATTTCCTGAAAGTGGTTTTCTTATCGAACCACCCGGCTGTTTTTACCATATGCCTTTGATGATGATCGTAGGCTTGTTCCCTAGATTCTTCAAGCTGCAGAAGTTGCATCAGTCGGGCGTCCATTGGATGGCCTTCATCTTCGTTGACTTGGTTTAGCATTCTCAACGTGGGTATTTCCATATGAATCGGCAGAACAACTTCTTTACCATAAACCAAAGCATATGGTGAAGTATTGATTGATTTTTTTATTGAGATTCTGTCGGCCCACAAGGCTTGATTCAGGAGTGAGTGCCAGTTCCTCTTATTGTCCTCTAATGTTCTTTTCAAAATTCTCAGAAGATTCTTATTAGTAGACTCGGCTAATCCATTACCTTGTGGGTAATAATTAGAGGAAGTCTTAAGGTAAATTCCATATCTACTGACGAATTCGATCATCTTTGCACTAGTGAAAGGGGATCCATTGTCTGTAATCAAAGAATCTGGTATGCCAAACCTTGTGATTAGACTTTCGACGAATTCTATCACCACCTCTGAATCAGCTTTCTTCGTAGGCACTGCTTCTGCCCACTTGGTGAAATAGTCCGTGGCAGTGAGAATGTATTTGTGGCTTGATGATGAGTTTGGCTCTATTATCCCTACAAAATCCAACCCCCACTGCTGGAATGGTTCCTCGACTTGAATAGGCTTTAAGGGCATGGGTGCATTTCTGTTTCTTCCCACATACCTCTGACACTGTTCACACTTCTGGGTCACTCTGTACGCATCTAGGAAGATGGAAGGCCAATAACATCCAGCTCTAAGGATCTTCAAAGCTGTAGTTCGACCTGCATAATGTCCCCCTGAAAAACCCCCGTGAAATTCATCTAACACTTTCTGCTTTTCATTATCGGGAACGCATTTTAACAACACACCATCAATGTTAATCCTGTACAACCCCTCTGTTCGAAGGGTATATTTCAATGCTTGGGTCCTGAATCTCCTTCTCTGGGAAGCGTTCATATCTTCAGGGCATGACCCGGTCTGAAAATACCTCACAAAGTCATTGATCCAACCCGAACTCACTCTGTCTTGGTGTTGCTCTGTGTTTGCCATGACGGGGTGGTTCTCCCCATATCCACTTGCAGCTTGCTTGGCCAATTCCTGGCACAAAGCTCTCCCTCGACTATTTTAGTAGGATGTATTTCTACATCATACTCTTGGATGCGAGTCACCCATCCAACTCTTTTTTCACCCAATTCTCCTTGAATTATGAAGTTCCTTACATCGGGATGAATAACATACACCATCGTCCGACTCTGAGATAAGAAGTGTTTTAGCTTATTCAAGGACTTCATAATGGCGTATACTTGTTTTTCTATGAAGTTGTACCTTTCCTCATGTTTGTGCATGGTGGAACTCAGAAAGGCTATGGGTCTTTCTTCGTCATCTGCTCCTTTTTGAGTGAGAACTGCAGCATAACTATTTTGCTCTCCGACAGCATATAGTATGAAATCCCGAGAATAGTCAGGGTTGACTAGCACAGGAGCTTGAGCGATGGCTTCTAGAATTTTTTGGAAAGCTTCTTTCCTTGGCTCTGTCCATTTAAAAGGAGCATCCTTTTTCAATAACTCAGTCATTGGTTTAACTATTTGGGCAAAATCCGCAATGAATTTTTTGACGAAATTTACTTGCCCAAAGAAAGACTGCAAACCTTTCTTGTTAACTGGGAGAGACAACTCAAGAAGCGCCTTTACTCTATCAGGATCAATTGACAACCCAACTTTAGAAATAACATGCCCAAGGAGTATTCCTTCTTCTACAGCAAAAATAGATTTTGTAGGGTTTAGTGATATCCCAAATTCCCTACATTTCTCAAATACTTGCTTCAGATGAGTGGCATGGTCCTTTTTGTTGTGAGAAAAAACTGTCATGTCATCTAAATAGATGACAATAATTTTGTTCGCAAGCTCCCCAAAAGCTACGTCCATGGCTCTCTGGAAAGTTGCTCCTGCGTTAGATAATCCAAAGGGCATCCTTTGGTATGCAAATGTTCCCCACTTAGTGGTGAACGCAGATCTTGTATTGATCTTCATTTCTCACCCAAACCTAATTGTAACCAAAAAAGCCGTCTAACAGAGAAAACCTTTCTGCTCCCGCCACAGTATGAAGGATTGGGTCAATCCGGGGTAAAGGATAGTGATCCTTTAAAGAGGCTCTATTCAAATTTTTGAAATCGATGCATAGTCGTATTTCTCCATTTTTCTTGCGGACTGGAACTAAATTTGCCACCCAGGTAGAGTGCTTGATTGGGTATATTATCTTAGCCTGCAAGAGTTTTAACAACTCTTGTTTCATTAAGGCTTCAATCTTGGGATTCACAGGCCTCTGCCTCTGCCTGAAAGGTTTAGCTCCTTCCTCCAGTTCAATGGTATGTTGAATGACCTCTTTCCTGTACACTTTCAGATCACTATAAGTCCAGGCTATTATATCTGGATACTCTTTACATAACTATTTTATTTCCTCTAGTTCTACCACTGTACAATCGGTCCCTACTTTGATCATTTTTCCCGGTTCTAGTTCTACTTCTTTATACCGACGTTCATCTACCTTGATCCTTCGACCTACAGCTCTGTCGCTATTGTCGAAAAGGCTCTCCAGGGTGATCAGTCCCTTGGGGATATGGTTGTTTTTCAGTTGAATAAGGCTCTCTTCGTCCTCTTCTTGTAACGCTCTATCTGTAGAGCAATTCATCTCGTGAATCAGAAAATCTAGGATCTGCTCATCGTTTTTGAATACTTGCCAGAAAATGTCTTTGTCGGGCATTGAAGGCCTGTATATAAGTCTAACTATTTTAGACTTCTGAATAACATTGCTGACTGGGCAAAAATTTGATCCTACTGATGCTAACAGGTCTGCATGTGTGTTCTTCTCTCTGGAAATGGATTTCATGTTTAGTGCTTCAAAATTTTCCAAAAGATCTAACACTTTGTTTTTGTAAGCTCTTAGGTAATGTTGCTTACAAATGCACTTGCCAGTAACCTGTTTAATGATCAACTCTGAATCTCCATAGATCAGCAGCTGTTTTACACCCAGTTTCTCAGCTTTCTTGAGTCCCAAACACAAGGCTTCGTACTCAGCTGCGTTATTGGTGCAACTCCATGTCAACCTATACGAAAAGACTTTTTCTTTTCCAGTGGGTGAAATCAGGACGATCCCAGCTCCTGCTCCATTTTTGCACCTTGACCCATCAAAGTACAACTTCCATAACTGGTTGACTGAATCATCTATTTTAGGGACAACAATAGGGAGCTTTTTTGGTTTCTCAATGGAATAGCTTCCCATTTCTGTCTCTATCATAGCATTGAAGTCTTTCATTGAAAACTGGTCTTCGATTGGAGTTCCTCCAGGGTTTCTTCCATTAAATCAATATTCTCAAATTCCTCGGACATCATGTTGACAGTAGTTGTTTCTTCTAGTCTTTCCACATGAAAAGTAGATGGTTTCTCATTGTAGATCTTGACTCTTTTACCTTTGAAAGGTACCTCCAAATGCGAATAATCTAGTGACAGATAACCTCCCAGTTTGGCTGTGAATTCTCTGGATAAACACATACCGAAATATGGTTCCAAGTCTACAACGACTACTTCTTGTATTACGACTGCTTCTGGCATTCTGTGGAGTTGAATAGGTATATCTTTGATCACCCCGATAGTTTTTACTGGAGTACCATCCAATTGCAACACACCAGGATGACTTCGAGTATATTCCATCCCCATTATGTCACATACGGCTTTCGGCATTACCGTAGTTGCAGCCCCTGAATCAATCATGCAATTGTGAACTATCCACCCCTCCATTTGCAAAGATAAATAGAATGGGGGCGGTCTATTTTTTCCGAGAGGTTGACACAACATTTGCTTGTATGACATTTGAGGAAGAGGTATTATTCTTTAAAGTTAAAGATTCTTGGAGGAGGTCAATCTGACCAGGAATTTGCAGTGCATCATACATGCTTATTTTGGAGGGGGTCCTCTTCATTTCTTCTGCAATGTTGAACGAAAGAGTTGCAGCTGGGGATACTTCAGCACTTTTCTCCCTTCCACTAGTCGATGCGTCATATCTGTCTCTGTAGACCTGCGTAGCTTCTATTCTTTGCCTTTTTGTCAATGAAGGAAATCTGAGTCTTTCCTTCGCTTGCTCTTGAGCTTCGCTCCCTTTTCTAGGAGGAAATTCTTTTCTTGGTGTAGTTGTAGAAGTCTGAGGAGGATCAGAACGTCCTTTCTCATCGGACTGGTTTTTCTGTGGAGTTGCCCTGGGGGCAGGAGGAAAACCTTGTGGTTGGAATTCCTTAGGGTCAGTTTGCAACGACTTTTTTCCCGACCTCGTCAGGACTGAGACTTGTTCCATGGATGGCATTGCCAAATTATGGTGAACTTCTCTGATTATATTCACTTGTCCCTTGCCGGTCTCCTTGGCTCTTTCATTAATAACTGCTTGCACATGGTGTTGATGAATCATGCATGAATCTTCTCCATGAGGATCATTGCAAGTGGTACACCAATAATCAGAATTAGCGGGTTCTCCATTATCTCCTGTCTCATTTGCATACACTACATTTTTTCTTTCTTGTACCCTTCCACTTGTCGAAGCAACTTCCTTTTGTATCTGTGGAAATATTCTTGCTTGAATATTCCTTTCCGCCTCTCTCTTTTTCATGGATGCCATTTCATTTGACAACGTCTTCATGGTATCAATTATGGTTGTGTATTGATCATTGGGGGGAGCTGATGCAAGGGGTGTGGTTGGTAATGCATGGAATGCAGGAGGTGCAACTATAGCTGGGAGGGCCTGCATTGATGGGGGTGCAAGCAGTTTAGAGATTGATGCTTGGGAAAACTCTGGTAAAATTGGCAATAGAGTCTTTGATGGATATCTTTTTGTAGCTATGAGATCAGCTTCGCCCTTTGCTGCCTCTACATAGATCCCAGGAAAAGTGGTTACACGGGATTGCCTTATTATCATACTGAGTTCTGAATCAAAAGCCCTTAGATAATAGCATATAGCTTGTTCTTCCGTGGGCTTTAGGCCTTGCGGTACTCTATCACGAGTTCTGGTAAACTTGATGTTGAAATCTTGGATTTCTTCTTGTGGATGCCTCTCAATGATAGTGAATTGATTCAGCAATGTGAAAGGATCCGCATGTATATTGAATTCATCGACCAGACGGTCGGCCAGTTCTGCCCAAGAAGTAATGGATCCAGCGGGAAGCGCTCTGTACCAATAGAGCATCTTTCCTTTCAAAGATATGATCAACAATCTGACCATTACATCTTCCTCAGTGATGTTGTAAATAGATGCTAGCTTTGATACATCCAAACAGTGCTCATCTGCTATTTTGCCTGTTCCATCAAAGGTCGGTAAGGCTTTTAGTGCAGCTTGTGGAATTTGGTGGTGTGTTCCCAAGTTCAAAGGGCTAGTTTGATTCCATACAAGATGTGTTGGGGTAGGGGTGGCTGCCATGATTGCTAAAGGAGTTACAACCGCTATGGGATTGCTTGCAGATGCTCCTACAATGGGTTGTAAAGAGGTGCTAATGGTGTCGGGAGGATTTGATCTTGCGGCTAGCACAGGGTGTGCTTTTAGGCTTCCGAGATGTAGTTCAAAAAACTCGATAGGTTCTTCAGAGTTTCTAGCTCGGGATCTGGTTATCATATGGCTATATAACCAGAAGGCTTCTAGACAAGGTCTTTCTTTTATGGTCTAAATGCAACGGAGTCGCCAGGTGATTTTTTTCTTGAGATTTTGCAAACAAAAGGCTCTGAAGGTAAAACACCAAAACTTATACAATACTATGGGATTGCTGGTCCCACCGAGCGTGCCAAAAACTGTTGGAACAAAATCTGCCTTCGGTTGATAGTGTTGCGCCTTAGACTTTGCCAACATTGAATAGACAGATCTTGCTTGAGATCATCTGTCTAGTCTCTAGAGAAGGCTGGTTCCTTTGAGTTTTTTAGAGAAAATGGGAACAAGAGATAAGGGAAATATAGCCTAAGCTAGAACTTTTCTCATGGTACAGATTAGACAACAACAAACATTGATGATGCAGTTTAGACAACAGCAAAGCTAGAACTCTTCTTTATAGAAAACATGAATTCCTGAATGTGACTTTTAGATGTTCGTCTAAAAAGCATGTAAATATCTGTTAATGTTCAACTCTAGAAACAAGATTCATACGTGCACAGTCCAGATTTTAGAACAGATACATTTATAAAACTCAGAGTGAATAAAAGTTAAAACACCAGATACATACAAGCACACAGAAGTTTCGGAAGCCAGAGGAAGAAATCTTTTATTGCTTGTAATCCAGTACATGCGCATCAAGCTTGTAAACGTCCAAGAGCCGACCCTTTTTTTGGAGTCGCTCACCCCTATATATACCCTAAAAGAGTATCTTTTCCTAAGTACATCTTACTTATTTTACAAGCAATAATCTGCAGTTTCTAACAATACACAACGGATTTCCCGTAGATTGGATAGATTGGCAATCATCCAGCAGACCTGCCAGGTTATAATCAATAGACCATTCTTCAAAAATCAGCACCTGATGTCAGTGCTCATCTCCAGTTGCCAAAAATATACTTTATTCCTTTACAGCTGGCATGTCACGAAATCACGACATTCGTCTCTTCCTTTGCTCCTTTGTTGCTTCCGCCATGAAAATGAGACATGTCATGAAATCGTGACATTCGTCTCTTCCTTTGCTCCTTTGTTGCCTCCCATCGTGAAAATGAGACATGTCATGAAATCATGACATTCGTCTCTTCCTTTGCTCCTTTGTTGCTTCCCGTCGTGAAAATGAGACATGTCATGAAATCGTGACATTCGTCTCTTCCTTTGCTCTTTTGTTGCTTCCCGTCGCGAAAATGAGACATGTCACGAAATCGTGACATTCGTCTCTTCCTTTGCTCTTTTGCTGCCTCCCACCGTGAAAATGAGACATGTCATGAAATCATGACATTCATCTCTTCCTTTGCTCTTTTGCTGCCTCCCGCCGTGAAAATGAGACATGTCACGAAATCGTGACATTCGTCTCTTCCTTTGCTCTTTTTCTGCTTCCCGCCATGAAAATGAGACATGTCACGAAATCGTGACATTCTTCTCTTCCTTTGCTCTTTTGCCGCTTCCAGCCGTGAAAATGAGACATGTCACGAAATCGTGACATTCTTCTCTTGCTTTGCTCTTCTGCCGCTTCCAGCCGTGAAAATGAGACATGTCACGAAATCGTGACATTCTTCTCTTCTTTGCTCTTCTGCCGCTTCCAGCCGTGAAAATGAGACATGTCACGATATCGTGACACTTTTCCCTCTTGGCTCTTTCTCTTGCTCTTTAGCCATGAAAATGCAACATGTCGCGATATCGTGACACTTTTTCTCTTTTGGCCGCGACAAAGCAATATGTCGCGATATCGCGACACTTTTTCCCATTGGGCCGCGACAAAGCAATATGTCGCGATATCGCGACACTTTTTCCCATTGGGCCGCGACAAAGCAACATGTCGCGATATCGCGACACTTTTGCCCTTTTGCTTTTCTTTTTGCTTTGAACCGCGAAAATGCAACATGTCGCGATATCGCGACACTTTTTCCTCCTTGCGGTGTTTTGCATTTTCTTTGATATTTAGCATATGGGCCACTTTGGTCTTCTTGGGAAATATGCAAAAAAGGTGCATCAGCTGTTTTTCTGTAGTTAGGCATTTTTTGACTAACAGGTAGTTGAGATCATCTTTCATATTCAAATCTTAGTCACATTTTCTACGCATATGAGACTTCGCCCTCTCTAAGTGGCTAAGGATTTGCATTAATTTGAATCTAGAGTTTGATTATTGCATATTTAATTTTTTGGCAATTGGATCTGAATTATTATTATCATTTGGGTAATGTTATTTACACATTATTGGATTGTTATTGCTATTGTTATAATTCTCAGAGTTTCGTAACAAGTGGTATCAAAGCTTCGATCTTGGCTCCCTATGGCATGCAAATTTGCAACAAAAGGGTGCACAAACCATTCTAGAACCTCTGCCAAACATTACTATTGCATGTTTCCTGGTATTTTTTCTTAAGAAAATTCAGTCCATCTTTTGGTGCAATTATCTTCTAGAATATTGTGAGTTCATTGTTGTTACTTCCTTTTCTAGAACCCTATTAAAAAATAAATAAAAATAAAAAATATTGGGTGCCATTGGACCCTTGTGAGAGACCTCTACCATTGCGATCGTCTCTTTGAGAAGGTCAAAACAAAGGTTATCTTCGACAACACCTTTTCGGAAGGCAAGTGTCCCAGTACCTTGTAGGAGACCTATCTCTTCGCAATCGTCTCTTCAAGCTGATCAAAGTATAAGGTTTTTTTCACAACACTTTTTCAGTAGCATTCCAAATATTTTTTGGCCTTTTCAACTATCCCTAGTGTATGAATTAACCTGCTACCAATACTAGTTTGGCATAAGTCAATGGCCAATTATAGCGTTTGTTCATTCAAAGGATGTGTGCATGAGCAGAAGGAAGTGCCAACCCAGAAATCCTAGTAAGAATCACAACACTTCCCTAAAATCAATAGTTTTGAACGTCTTCTTTCTTCCTTAAATGCCATGGCTTCGCCTCCTCCCAACACCTCGAGTTCTTCCTCTCCTCCTCCCAATAACCCTTCCGCGATCACACCTCCCACCACCCTTCCAATTGGTAATCCTCTTCCTAGTACTATTGACCCTTATCTACCTGCATATTTTTTGAATCAAGAACAAAATATTACTTTCATTGTCAAGTCCTTGGGTAATCAAGAGTCATATATAGGGAGGTGTATATCGCTTCAAATTTCATTTGGCAAGGAAGGCAGGCGAGAATGTTAGGTTATGCCCAAATGTGCCTAAGGATGTTGAGAATGAATGCATGGCAATTATCACTGAAAAAGTGGAGAAAAAAGAGATTAAAAAAAAAAACAATTGAAGCCATTTCAACCCCCTCTTCTCGGCCTCATACAACTACTAGTGGGAGCAACATCTTTAGTCGATTTCAGCAAGACAATTCAAGTCCATCAATTGCACAGCCAAGGAGTGGGACGAATGAGTCCAATTTTAGGGCAGGAACACAAGCCATACTTGATGGTATGGCCACATGGAACCAAGAGAGGCATAGGGCAGCGAGGAAGGCCATTGGCAATTTTTGGTATTTTTTTGACCTTCCCTTCAATGTGGCAAGGTCTCCATACTGGCAAGGCATGGTAGATGCCATCGTAGGTTGTGGCACAGGATTTAAGCCGTCAACTTATGACGACATTAGGGGCCCTCTCCTTCGTGAATGCATGGATGACATTGAGGTTATTCTTGAGGAGCAGCGTAGGGTGTGGAGCACTAACGGTTGCACTATCATGTCTAATGGGTGGACCGATGGCAGGGGAAGAACCTTAATTAATTTTTTGGTTTCTTTTGCAGGAGGAGTGGCATTCCTCAAGTCAGTGGATGCATCGGCACAAGTTAAGAGTGTCGAAATGCTTGCAAGGTTGTTGGGGGAGGTTGTGATGGAGGTTGGGGTGGAGAATGTTGTCCAAGTCATCACGGACAATGCAACAACATATGTAGCAACTGACAAACTGTGGAAGGAGAGATTTCCCACCATTTTTTGGTCCCTATGTGCAGCCCATTGTCTCGATTTGTTCCTCGAAGACATTGGGAAATTACCTTAGGTGTCCGAGGTTGTACAAAAATCTAGGGCAATTACAAAATTTATCTACAACCGTTCATAGGTCCTCAACCTCATGAGGCATTTTACCGGTGGGAGGGAGCTAGTGCGGGCTAGAGTTACACGCTTCGCAACAAACTTTGTGACATTGCAAAGCATCTATAATGCAAGAGGGTCATTGAAGCAAATGTTTGTGAGCAATGAGTGGAATTCTGAGCAAGCTGTTAGATATTGATTCTCCTATGAGGGGGAGAATATATATGAATATGTGTTTGAAGAGCCCTTTTGGATAGCCTTGGATGCAGCCATCAAGGTACAAGACTAAGTTTTTATTTAAAATAATTGTTTTGCAAATCTTGTATTTTAAAATATTTTTATAAATTTTATTTAAATTATTCTCTTTTTTCAGGTGACAGAGCCTTTGGTGAAGGTTCTCCGTCTTGTTGATGGAGAAGAATCACCAATGGCATATATATGTGAGGCTATGGATAGGGAAAAAGAGGCAATTGCCTCAATTTATAGACATGTCCAATCCAAATATGGTCCCATTTGGGATATTATTGACAGACGATGGACATCTAAGCTCCATAGCCCTCTTCATGCAACGGGGTACTACCTCAACCCCAAAATTTTTTACTCCAGCACATTCCATGCCGACTATGAGGTGATGGAGGGCCTTCAATTATGTGTTGACCGCATGTACCCTAATGAAAAAGTGAGTGCTAAGATACAGTTTGAGATGCATTCTTATAAGAAATGTGAGGGCATCCTTTTCTTGTCGCCAATGTGCATTCAATCAAGGTCAACTATGAACTAGGTAACCCTCATTGAATTATTGTTTATTTTGTCATTTGATTTTTTTTTTTTAAATAATCTCAATTTAGGATTTTACTAGTGAGATATTAAATTTCTTTTTTCTTAGTTGTTTCTAGATTTATGGTGGGAGTACTTTGGTGCATATATGCCCAATCTACAACGCTTCACCATTAGAGTTTTGTCTCAACCATGTAGCTTCAGGTTGTGAACGCAATTGGAGTATGTTTGACCACATACACTCCAAGAAGTGCAATAAGCTTACACAAAAACAGTTGAATAAACTTGTGTTTGTTCATTACAACCTTCGCCTCCACCATAAGAAAATTACAGGAACAAGTATCGAGGCCTTTGACTTAGACGAGATTGATAAATCTAATAATTGGATCATCGAGGAGCAACAAGAAGATATTCTCTTTAGTATGGATGAATTTGAAAACTTAGAAAACCTAGCAAAGGATATGTCAACCAAGGCACAAGAAGAGGCACAGGCACGAGAAAAGCAACAAAGAGAGACTAGATATTTTGCTAGGGCAAAGGCCTTCAAAGATATTGATTGAGGCATTGTACTTGACATTTGTCATGAGACTCATGACTCATGACACATTTTGTAATTTGTATTGTTATATATTATAAGCAATACAAGATGTGTTTTGTCACTTTCGTGTGTAGTAGTTTAATACTTTGGCTTTAAGCTTGTATTACTTGTCATTTTCATGTGTAGTTTACACTTGTATCACTTACAATATTAATATTTGATTTGCATAGTGTTAATTCATTGTGATATGCATGAAAAAAAATTGCATTTCCTTCGTTTTTTTTTTGGTTGATTCCCGATACGATCTGATTCTTTTCCAAGCCAATTCTGATCAAATTCCGATTTTCTTAACTATGGTTGAGAAAATCAGAATCGGCAAAAATCGAGAATCGGCAAAAAATCGAGGAAAGAATCGGCCAAAAAAAAACGAAGAAAACGAAAATTTTCATTGAAAAAAAGGTTTTTTTCATGCATATTACAATGAATTAACATTATGCAAATAAAATATTGCAATAAAAACAATAATTCATGTCAAGACATCCTTTAAGTACACATGAAAGTGATAAAACACATTTTGTATTGCTTATAATATGAAAAGGTACAAAGTTACAAGTAACAAGAAGGAAAAAAGAGTTTCATTTTTTATATGCCTACACATGGAAATAAGTAACAACAAAGTTACAATCACTTGAAAAAAAAGGAGAAAAAAACTAAACTCTAAACCAAAAGGCTAGGGTTTAGGGTTTAAGATTGAAACATTGACAGCTGAAAAATGGGCTTGCATACATAGTTATCAGGCAGCAATAGTTACTTAAAAAGAGGAAGAAAAAAAAACCAAAACCCTAAGGCCTAGACTAGGGTTTAGGGTTTCAATTTCAAGTTCAAAGTTTCAATCCCCACGGTGGATATGTATATGTATAAGAAGTATTTACTCAATAATAAAAAAAATAAAATGGGCTTGCATACATAGTTACCAGGCAGCAATATTTACTTAAAAAGAGGAGGAAAAAAAAACCTAAACCCTAGTCCTAGCCTAGAGTTTTGGGTTTAAACTTCAAAGTTCAAAGTTTCAACCATTAGCAGTTGAAAAATGGGCTTCCATACATAGTTATTAGGCAGCAATATTTACTTAAAAAGAGGAGGAAAAAAAAAACCTAGGGTTTAAACTTTAAAATTCGAAGTTCAGAAATTAAGAGCTGAAAAATGGGCTTGCATAAAAAAACCCTAAATCGGCTACAACCTAGAAAAAAAAATGTGGCAGATTTTTTGATGAGTTTTTGCCGGTTTTTAGAAAAAATCGGCAAAGAATCGCCGACTCGCCGATCCTTTGCCGATTGCATCGGCATGGCAGAAAATCGGCAAAAAATCACGATTCTGCCAATTTTTTGCCGATTTTCTCAACTATGTATATGAGTATTACAAAAATTGCAAATAACTTCTCCTTTCTTTTCCCCTTCTCCATACTTCCATGCTATATCTATTTTATCTTTTTTCCCTGACATTTTCCTATGGCTGCACATAAAAACAAATAACAACAAACAATTACTTCAAAAACCCTAAACCCTAGTTTGAACTTTGAACTTTGAAGTTTAAAATTTTAGTGCAACGCTGAAAAGATGGACTTGCCATACATATTTTCGGCAACAAGTAACAGCAACAATTTATTTAAAAAAAAAACTAAACCCTAAACCCTAGTTTGAAACTTTGAAGTTTGAAGTTTAAAACTTTAAACATTGACAGCTGAAAACATGCACTTGCATACAAATTTCAAGCAGCAAATATCTAGCAAACAATTACTTATTAAAAATAAAAAACCTAAACCCTAGTTTGAAGTTTAAACTTTAAAGTTTAAACCTTGAAAGTTGAAAAGACAGAATTGCATACATGTTCCAAGCAGCAAATAACAACAAAGAATTACTTTTAAAAAAAAAACATTACTCTAAACCCTAGTTTGTTGCATTTGGTTTTAAACTTTGAAAAAAAAAAAATGCTTGGAAATTTGGTATAAGATTCAATAAAATAAAAGAAAAGAAATTAATTTGCTTACCTCGAATGAATCCTTTGGGTAGAATCCTAGATATTGGTGGTTGTTCGTGGCTGTCGGGATCTTTTAAATTCCAAAAAAATCCGTTGTTTGGTGGTTGTTGGTGGCTACCAGTTTCCTTCAAACTTCCAAAAATTCATTGTTAGGATGCGTTTTAGAGTTTTCTTTGGTGTGGTTGCAGATAGGCAGGCCTCTCTCTCAAGCTTGGAAGAAGAAAAATGACAGAAAACAAAAAAAAAACTATTTATACTTTTTACTCTACTCGTGCAGCCGCGGGCGATTTTTTGCCCAAAAATCGCGATTCTGATTTTTTGTCAATTTTTTCAAAATTAGCAATTATGAGGCGATTCTAATCGGATTTGGGTTGAGTTGCGATTTTCCGATTCAAATTGCGATTTTGAGCTGATTTTCGTAACTATTATCAAGACCAAACAATTACTTCCTTTGTCAGGTCCTTGGATAACATCCAAAGAGTCCTACAAATATCCACTACTACGCCTCCTCTTGTCCAAGGGTCACAACAAACCGTGTAGCAATAGCCTCCAATCATTCATTGTGCACCAAATACTAGTGTTCTTCCACAACCTCCACCTAGTCATAGTCCTCCAAATTCCTATGGAAGTCACTCAACTCGTTATGCCACCCAAGGTTCTCCTCCAGTTATGGGTGCTTACAACCTAGGCTTTGCTTTTGATCTAGATTCCATGGCAGGAGGTGCTTCTAATTTCCTTGATTGGCCTCATGAAGTTCATGTTCCTCATATTGATATGCCCACCTTTGTAGGCGTCAATCCACGAGGGTGACTGGCCAAGATGGATACACCATGTTCTTGAAGTAGGTCGTGTCGCATTAGTAGCTTCTAAGTTGGGAACCCAAGCTCATCAAAGTTTGTTGTGGCAGTTTCGCCAACATGGGTGTTCTCTTTTGTGGCCTACTTTCAAAGAATGATTTCTCTAAAGATTTCACTAAGGATCTTCCACATTGTATGTGGTCCGTCTTATGCAAACAAAGCAAACAAGAATAGTGGAGTATTGCTTCAAGTTCACCAGTCTTCTCACCTAAACCCACAAATTGAATCCAATGGTGGTGGTCTCATCCTTTCATGGTTTTAAGGATAAAATTTGGTAGGAATTCAACATTCTCGATCCTTATACTCTTGACGATGCTCTTTTGGCGGCAGAACAAAAGTTCCAAGATTCCAATCCCCAACACAGAAGTCCAAACCGCAATAATGAGCATTCCTAGGGATTATTTTGTTTCAAATGTCATTCTCACCATCCCCGAGATTAGGCTTGTGAAGAATGTTGTAACTTTCAAGTGGAAGGTGAAGACACAACAATATATGAAGATGAAGATTCATTACAACAAGAGCAACCAACAAAAGTAGATGAGGCAGAACATGAGGATGATACCATGGCTCTCTTTGCTCATGCTCTTATAGGGCTCCATGCTTACCATATTATCAAGGTACAAGGATTTATAAAACAACGTGTCAATGTGTTGATTGAATCGAGTAGCACACAACTTTATAGGTAGTAAGACAACAAAGTCCTTAGGTTTGTATATCAATACTTCAAATCAAAATAAATATCATCTTAATTGCAAACAAGGGTATCGCTCAGTGTGTGGGTCAAATGGCTAAAGTTAACATCCAAATAGGAGATTATACTTGGTCGGGCAATCTCTTTTCCATGAACCTAGGTAGTTCAGATGTCATCTTGGGAGCACAATGGCTATCTCAGCTTGGTGATGTTACTATTAATCTGCAAAAATTATATGTCAAGTGGACGGAGAAGGGAAGAGTCATTTGTCTCCAATAAATCCAACCCCCTCCCTCCAAGGTGGTTAGTTCACATAGCATGGAAAAGATATTGAAGAAAGGTAGCTGTGAATTCTTTGCCCAAATCAAATGCATGGAGGTTTGGTCTTTGAAGTTGCTTCTTCCAACTCTTCCTTCGGATTTACAGAACATTATGGATCGCTATGAAGTCTTTAGTAAGCCCACGGGTCTTTCTCCTAAGCGTACACATGATCATGTCATCCACCTTGTTCTAGGAAGTCAACCTCCTAATGTGCATCCTTACCACTATCCCTAGCCCCAAAAGTCTAAAATTGAGAAGCTAGTTTAGGAAATGTTGGAGCAAGGAATCATTCATCCAAGCATCAGTCCATACTCCTTTTCATGGCGCATGTGTCCTGATTTTGTCCTCTTATTCCTTGCTCCTAGTTATGTGTTGTTCTCTCCTCTCTTCTTCTCGGGAGGTGGATTTCTGCTGCGCTCGGGAGGTGGATTTCTGCTGCGCTGAGGTGGTTTTCTGCTGCGCTCGGGGGATTTCTACTGCGCTCGGGAGGGGATTTCTGCTGCGTTCGGGAGGTGGTTTTCTGCTGCGCTGAGGTGGTTTTCTGCTGCGCTTGAGGTGGTTTTCTGCTGCACTCGAGGGATTTCTGCTGCGCTCGGGAGGGGATTTCTGCTGCGCTCGGGAGGTGGATTTCTGCTGCGCTAAGGTGGATTTCTGCTGCGTTCAAGGGGGATTTCTGCTGCGTTGAGGTGGATTTCTGCTGCGCTCGGGAGGTGGATTTCTGCTGCGCTGAGGTGGATTTCTGCTGCGCTGGAGGTGGATTTCTGCTGCGCTCGGGTGGATTTCTGCTGCGCTCGGGTGGATTTCTGCTGCGCTCGGTGGATTTCTGCTGCGCTCGAGGTGGATTTTTGCTGCGCTCAAGGTGGATTTCTGCGTGTGCCCTAGCGCAGCCCCAGCCGTGCCCTAGCATGTCCCAGTTGTCCTCATTGCGAATCGTTTAGCAGCCCGGTGTTCTTGGTGTTATGGGGATACTTGAAGGAGGAATGGAGGAGACGCGGGCTTCTCCTCTTAAATCTGTCCAACGCCTTCACACAACAGTTTCATATCAGCGTTTGTCTAAACAGATTAATTCTCTCCAGAAACAGCTAGACACGCAAGCTAGTATTATACTCTCCTTGCAAGACCAAGTGAAAGACGGCAGCCGCATTATCACGGATCTCCAAATTAAACTTCAAGATCAGCAAGCCATCATTACTCAATTGCAGACTGCACATACAGAACAACCTCCTCAGAATTCTGTGAATTTACACTTTGAAATTTTAAAAATTCGAGATGAACAAGTTGTTCTTCTTGCTGAGCAAGAACGTCTCAAGGAAGCGTCAACTGCACAAAGCCAAAAATTAGCCGACCAACAATCTTGGGTTCAGGTTGTAGCCGGAAAGAAGAACCCCCCCCCCATAGTTGAGTTGGTTGTCCAAGCTAAATTTGAAGAAGAAAGGATCCGTAATGCGAAAGCGCTCAATCTCATGGTTCGTGGGGTGCCCAAACCTACTGATCCGCTTCAAGCTGGAAATGCCTTCATTCACAACACTCTTGAGTTAACAGATGTTACTCTCGAGAGAGCATGGTTCTCTCCCGACTCCACATTGATCATACGCTTCAAAAATGCGGAAGAGCGTATGAAGGCATTGAGGGCCAAACGGAAATTATTTACTCTTCAGGACAAGATCTACCTTGATGAGGACCTTACGCGACTCCAGGTTGAAGAATTGAAGAAAGCCAGGGAACAAGTAGCCGCAGCCAGGAAAGCCAACAAATGGGCAGTTATTCGTAATTTGCGTGCAGTGATTAGGGACTCTCCCCCACCTGGGTGGTCCAAACCCTTGCCTAACAAATGACTCCATCGGCACGGAAGGGGGGTGGCAGATAAGCTAGCTATAGCTTGCTGGAATTGCAATGGTATGATGTGGTCTGCCCTAGGGTCCCTTCTTGATGTGATTGGCAGACATGACATCATTCTTATCTGTGAGACACACGAGAGTCCTGAGCGGGCCCTTCCAGTTATCTCTGGTTACTTTTGGTGGTCCAGTTGTCGGCAACTCACTCGACGCTCTGGGGGGTTCGAGGATCAAGAGGTGTTGCTGCTCTTATCAGGGATAGGCTCCAAGGTTCGGTATCCCTGGTTTCGATTGACCCCCACTCCAGGTTTTTATGGATTAAAATCCATCGTCACCCACCTCTTTGGGATATCTACATTGCCACCTGTTACTTTCCCCCCACCACGTCCAATTTTGCTATTCACACGGACGGGGACCCTTTCCAGGATCTCTATGAGGACATTACTAGATACTCGGCTTCAGGGGAGATACTTCTGCTGGGAGATTTCAATGCTCGGACCGGACCTATGCAGGTTTCTCTTCATGACCTCACAACCGATGAGATGCAGACTCAGGAATTGGATCTTGAGGACCTTGGTTTTGCTCGAACCTCCAACGACACACAGGTGACTGCTTACGGTAAGCATCTTATTGAGTTGGGTGAATCCAACAGGCTAGTTCTTCTCAATGGTATATCTTGTTTTCCGGATTCCAATGGGTTTACTTGCTTTCCTCATAGTGGTGGAGCCAGTGTCGTCGACTATGCTATTTCCTCTACCACCCTCATTCCATTCATTTCCCGATTCAACGTCTCTGATCACCCTCCCCCCTTACCGATCATTCACTTCTTTCTCTTACGTTATCCATTGTTTCCCTTCCTGTTACTCCTCCCCTCCTCCCCTCCCCTTCAGCCCCTCGAGTCATTATAGACTTTGACTATTATTATTCCTTTACCTACATGGACCGGTTGCGTCAGGTTCTCCCCAAGGTGTCTTCTCTTCCCGATGTTTCCAATCGTTCTGCTTGCTTGGTCCAAACTATTTGGAAGGCTGCTTTGGACTCGTACCCCCACACTATTCGTCCTCCCCTCGTCCTCCCCCTGGTCATTGCCCCATGAACATCTGGTATGATGAGGAATGTAAGTCTGCCCACCGAAGGTTGAAATATGCCATTCGGAATCCTTCCCAACTCTATACCATTTCTCACAAAGACTACAGGATGCTTCTTCGAAAGAAGAAGCGTCTCTTCCTCTCTCGACATCGACTTGATCTTATCCACTCCCTTCAGCAGTCTCCTAAATCCTTCTGGCGCCTTATCCTCCCCCGTGATCGGATTACTCATGGGATCGATCTTTCCTCTTGGACCATTCATGCCTCTTCCCTCTATACCATCCCAAATCAGCCTCCTATTACTGTTCCCTCCCCCCTCTTCGTGCCACCTCTTTTCTACTGGTCTTGTCAAGCAAGCTATCTGGAAACTCTGTACGAGCAAAGCAACAGATTTGGATGGGTTACAGGCAGAATTTTTGAAGCATGGTATTGACCCTCTTGTTGGGCCCCTCACTGATCTCTTTAATCTCTCTGTCTATTCTGGGTTTCCCGATTCCCTGGACTCAACATATCATTCACCCCATTCATAAGGCAGGTGATCCCCATGAACCCAATAACTACAGGACTATCATGATTGGGCATATCTTTGCCAAGCTCTATGCCACAACATTGGATGTGCTTCTCTCCCGAAGGTTGGAGGAGGGGGTTTCAGGGCTCTTGGCCAAGTTGGTTTTCAGCAAGATCACCAGACCACAGATCACATTCTAGTCCTCAGAGCTATTATTGAGGAGGCGCGTTCCAGGTCCTCGAAGGTTTATTGTTGCTTTGTTGACTTCAGGAAAGCCTTCGACACGGTGCCTCGACATTTACTTCTTGAGAGACTACGGTCAGTTGGCATCTCTGGGCAACTTTTGACAACGGTTACACGGTTATATGAGACTGTGAAAGGTCGGTTTCGCTCCCCTCAAGGGCTTTCAGACAATATTCTTAGCACCATAGGAGTGAAACAAGGGTGCCCCCTTTCCCCGACACTTTTTGGGATCTTTATCGACGAGCTTGAGACTTTTATTAAGGAGAACGCTCATGCAGAGGATGGTTGCCTTCTTCACTATGTGCTGATTTCTATTCTCCTCTTTGTTGATGATGTTGTTCTTTTGGCCTCTTCTCCTGAGGGACTTCAACGCCATCTGGACAAGCTTGCCGCTTTTTGTGACTCGAGACAACTGACGGTGAATCTTTCTAAGACCAAGGTTATGGTATTCAATACTACCAAAGAGGCTCTATCTCATCTCCACTTCTCTTTCCAAGGTCGGGAGGTCGAGATCACCACCTCTTATGTGTACTTGGGGGTTCTTTTCACCGGTCCCACTTTTAGTATGAAACCCGCCGCCCAGGCCCGGGTGTGTAAGGGATATGCAACTCTGTCTTTGCTAGAGAGGAATTGCTTCAAAGCACATTTTCAGGATATACCTGTGAAGATGAGGATTTTTGATGCCTTGGTCAAGCCAACTATTACTTATGGGTCAATGGTTTGGGGTCCTAGCCTTGGCCCGACTGAGTGGTCACGGGTTGAACGAGTCCAGACACTCTTTCTTCGACGATTCATTCGTTGCAAGGGCACAATCCCCCGCTCTATTATTCTGGCAGAGTTTGGGGCTTCTCCTCTCCAACTTGAGATTATCTTCCTGATTATCGGTTATCTTCACAGGATCCGTACTTTCGGAGATACCCCTGAGGGTTGCAGGCGGTACCCTTACCTCGCCCTTCGCTCCTCGATGGAACTCTCTCCGAGTTCTCGGGGAGGCCGAAGGAGCTGGTATTTTCAGGTTTCTGCTCTCCTGGCTAGCATTCAGATACGGATAGACAGGCTCCCCCTTATTCTTTGGGGGTTCTCCCCCCCTCTCGGCTTAGTAAGGAGAAGATGCTCCACGAGATTCGGAAGGATGTTAGTCTCCAGTACACCAGATGCACATGGATCTCTCCTGTTGCCCCTCTTTCCCCCAAGTTGTCTTTCTACCATGAGCACTTCTTACAGATTCAGGAGGGCAGAATAGTTCCTCCACAATACCTTCAACAACACACAATGCATAGTCTTCGGATCACTATTGGGCAACTCAGGGTGTGTTCTCACCAACTCCGGATTGAGTCAGATCACCATCTTCCGACGGAGGAGCGGATTTGCTTGTTTTGCTCCTTGGGTGAAGTTGAAACCCTTCATCACTTTATTTTTTGTTGTCCCATTTATTATGAGATCCGAGGTAGGTTCCATTGCCTTTTCAGGGACAACTCTCGATCTGTTTCTACCTTCTTCAGATACCCGGACCAGCGTTGTCTCGCACTCTTTCTTAGGGAGATAACTCAGCTTCGACGACATAAAAGTTCTCCAAATGGATCTCACCCTCCTCAACATCGGCTCATCACAACATACTTCACCAACTCCGATGGACTAGGTGACTTCAATCGGAAACGCCCCACATCATCCAGTTCGGATAGAAGTAGGGTCACTAGACAACGCACCAACAGTTTGTCAGGGTTCCGAACTAGCAATGGGTAGAGACATATCATGGACTTCTTCAGCTTCGGTACTTCGGCCTCGACTGTTAGGAGAGATTAGTTTCTGGAGGGTTCTTGGAGCTTGCCCCCCCGGGCTGCTCCCTCCCCCCTCCTCTCTCTCCGTTCTTCTTGGCGTGCACTCCTCTCTGTTGGACTGCAGCCCTCCCCCTCTGCTCTCCCTTTTCTTTTCTTTTCCCTTTCTCTTTGGCCCGTTTGTCGGGTTTCATCTTGTATTTATCTTAGTTCTTTTCTTTGTTGGGCTTTTTAGCCTGCTAGCTGGCAGTCATTATTGTCCTTCTTATAGTCCCTTGGGTCTTATTTTGGCCCACCGCGGACATTAATAATATTTCATTTCATTTCATTTCTCAAAAAGATCACTATCAAAGATAAGTTTCCTATCCTTGTTATAGATGATTTGTTGGATGAGTTGCATGGTGCTAGATACTTTACAAAACTAGACTTGCATTCTAGGTTTCATCAAATTAGGGTTAAGGAAGAGGATATCACTAAGACCATAGGTGAGAAAATCATAATCGGATCAAATCGGTATGGAAAAAGAATCTAGAAAAATTGGCAAAAAAAAAACTGAAGAAAATGCAATTTTTCATTGAAAAAAAGCTTTTTTCACGCATTTCACGACTTTTTGGAAAAAAACAGCAAAAGTCGGCAATTTTTTCAAAAATTGCCGATTTTTCAAAAATCGGGATTTCGATGTGATTTAAATCGGCAACCCTACCGAAGCAAAAAAAAATGGATTGGATTGGGATTAAATCGGGATTTTCATAACCATGCCTAAGACTGCTTTTCGTACACATGAGGGTTATCATGAGTTCCTAGTCATGCCTTTTGTTCTCACTAATGCTCCTTCCACTTTCCAAAATCCCATGAACTTTATCTTTTGTCCTTTTCTTCGCAAGTTTATCCTAGTTTTCTTTGACAATATTTTAATTTATAGCAAGTCCTAGGAGGATCATCTAGTTCATGTTGACAAAGTTCTTCACCTATTACATAGGGAAAAACTTTTTGTCAAAATGTCCAAATGTTCCATTGGGGTCTAGGAGATAGAATACTTAGGATATATAGTAACTCAGGAAAGTATCAAGGCATATCCTAACAAGATCAAAGCTATGCAATATTGGCCCTTGCCCAAATCCCTTAAAAAGCACCATGGATTTTTAGGACTCAATCTACTATAGAAAATTTGTTCGCAAGTTAGAATTGCAACTATGGCATTGTCACTCCTCTCACTACTCTCACTAAAAAAGATGCCTTTGTTTGGTATGAAGCTGCTTCCCAGGCCTTCCAAGCCCTCAACTCAAATAAGCTATGTACCACTCCTGTTTTGGCCACTCCTGACTTTAGCAAACCTTGTGTCATTGAGTGTGATGCTTCCGACACAGGTATTGGAGTTGTTTTAATGCAAGATGGACATCCATTAGCCTTTGAAAGTAAGCAACTTTCGGGCAAGAATCTGGGACAGTCCACTTATGAGAAGGAAATGTTAGTTGTTCTACATGCCATAGAGAAATGGAGGCCTTATTTATTGGGGCATCGTTTCATCATTGAAACCGGCCATAGCAGCCTTAAGCATTTCTTAGAGCAATGTCTCTTATGTCTTGAACAGAATAAATGGATGACCAAGCTCCTAGGTTATGATTTTGTCATTGAACACAAGGAAAGGAGAATGTGGTGGCTTATGCCTTGTCTGCAAATATGAGGATGTTGTTGTTGTCAATGCCATCTCTAGTACTCATCCACAATGGCTTTCTCAATTTCGGGAAGATTAGCTTTTTGATCCAAAGACTATGCAGATCATTCAGGAAAGGGAGCCGAGCTCATCATTGCATTCTTGTTTCTGATATACTAATGGAGTGCTTTGCAAAAAGGATCACATTTATCTTCCTCAATCTTCGGCTATTAAGTCAACTGTTCTCCAAGAATTGCATGTATCTCCTTTGGTTGGACATTTGAGATTCTTGCAAACATACCAGCGGGTGAAGCAATCTTTTCTTGGAAAGGATTAAAAGCAAATGTGACATTTGTGGCCAAGTGTGAAGTGTGTCAACGTAACAAAGAGGAAATAGTTAAATCACCTGGATTGTTGCAACCCTTGCCTATCCCTGACGCCAATGGGAGCATATGTCCATGGATTTCATTGAGGGCCTTCCCAAATCTGAGGACAAAATGGTGATCTTTGTGGTAGTAGATTGTCTTTCCAAGTATGCTCATTTATGTGCATTACAACATCCCTATTCAGCAAGTAAGATGGCCAAGGTATTTCTTGATTATGTTTTTAAATTACATGGTATGTCCAAAACCATTGTGAGTGATTGTGACCCTATCTTCACTAGTAACTTTTGGAAATAATTGTTTTGTCTTAGTGGTACCAAGTTGAGTATGTCCTCTTCTTATCACCCTCAATCGAATGGTCAAATAGAGATTGTTAATAAATGTTTGGGTACTTACCTTCATTGTTTTGCTCAAGGCAAGCAATATCACTAGGTTTAGTGGCTCTCATTAGCTGAATGGCAACAAAATACTTCTTAGTTCTTACCATTCATCCCTCAAGATGTCCCCATTTGAAGCATTGTATGGTCAAAAACCTCCATCAATGGTAGACTATGTTCCAAGATCCTCCAAGGTTGCCCAAGTAGATGATTTGTTACAAGAACGACGGCTTGTGCTTCAACTTCTTAAAGATAATTTTGTAGACAGCAGTTCTAAGAAGAAATGACTATTCAGAACTGTTTGACGAAATACTACATAATACTTGGAATTTTGATATAAAATAATGTTTTGCAATATGTTTTGATGTATGTAAATCAGCCATCATGAATGGGTACGGACTAATTACTAATGTAATGACAAATTGCGTAAACTAGCCATACTAGACTAATTAGTTAACTAGACGACTGGTTTAGTTAAGTCAGACTGATTAATTAGTCCGAGACTGATTAGTTAGTAGCTTAGACTGGTTAGTTACATCCTAGGCTGATTAGTTAAGGCAATAACAAATGGACAGTTGGGGACGGTTGAGCCTGGTTGGTTGCAGTAACCGCCAAGGCTATCCTATAAATACCCCCCTACTCATTTTGTAATCGATCCACCATTTTATGAATCAATACAACAATCAGGATTGTTCTAGTGTTGTGCAGATCTATGTGTGAAGACAATGTCTTGTGTTGCAGGTATCCAAATGATGCAATAGGTTGGAGCAGATTGGTGTTGTTATTGTATGTGTTGTGCAGAGTTGCAGGAAGGAGCGATCAAGGACAAGTTCGAGGTTTGCAATATAAGTACGTGATTGCAAGCGAGTGTTGTCAAAGACCCATCTAGGCCTATCCATCCAGACCTACCCGTCACCTGTCTAGGCCTATCCTTCTAGGCCTACCCGTCTGGCATCCAACCCATCTAGACTAGAGCTACCCGTCTAGGATCCCACTCGTCTGAAGGAACCCGTCTAGGATCCTGCCCTTCTGGAGGAACCCATCTAGAGGTACCCGTCTAGCATGTTACCCGTCTGGAAGGTCACACACCTAGGCAGCTACCCGTCTAGACTTGCCATTCTGCACTTATCCATCTAGATTAACCCATCTGCAGCCATCAGTCATTGGTTATTCATCTAGGGATATACAATACAGTTTAGTATCATGGTTAATAGTCAAGTTTGCCATTCCTTTCCCTCCTAAACCTCTATCATTCCCTCATCCCAGGAAGGTACTTACCCCTGTCTACATTTGGCGTCATTGCCTAGATCAACTTTGGGTCAAGGAAGAACTCAACGTGACAAGGCAAAGAGGTGAATGACAGATTCCAAGCTACAAGGCCAACGAGGAAGGAATCAAATACCACTTAGGCGAAGTGCGAGACTGGCAAACCAGAGGACACAAATTCAAGACGAAGTTTCACAACCGAAGGTGGAACGAGTGTGGAACCCTTTGGACAACAAGAGTCCAAGAGCAAAGCGAGGAAGGTGGGAAACATTATTGTTGACAGCAAAGAATGAAGTACAAAATCAAATTTGTTTAGTTTGGGTAAGCAAGATGAAAGATGAAATTTGTTTAGTTTGGGTAAGCAAATCAGTTGCAATTTATTTTGTTTAGAAGAAAAATTGCAGATCTAGTTGTCTCTATGGAATTTTAGCTTCAACTCAGTGGGAAGATGTTTATTTCCATAAAACCCTAGTTTGCATTAAGGCATGATATATATTGTCAAAAAAACCCTATTTGCATTAGAGCATCAACTATGGCACTACAAAAATTTTCTAGAGAAGATGATATTGATGTTAGGAATTAGTGGAACAATTTTAAATGGTTGTATCAACCTCTTTGGAAAATTATGCTTCCTTGGCAAGCATCAATCAAACGCTTGGTAACATAGGTACTTAATACGACTTTGGAAGTAAAAGTATCAAGACTATTCAATGCAGTACCTGAATTATACGCTACAATCGGGGAGGTAATAAAAACAAAGAAAAGGGAAGAAGCCCGACAGGTAGCCAATATCATGCAAGAACAATTTATCAATCCTACGGTACTAATGATTGAAGAAGGCAAAAAACCAACTTTGGTTCACATGGAGATATTGGACCATAAGCTAAATCAAGTTATCGTTGATGGATGATCGAGTGTCAACGTGATGTCGACGAAAACATGGCGAAGTATTGGCCAACCAGCACTAAGATCTCCGAATTTCAAGTTATATGGAGCTAACCAATATGGTATCGGAACAAGAGTATTGATGAGCCAAAAAGTGCACATAGTGGAACAGGATTTCATTCAAGATTTCGTTGTAATTGCTATGCGGAAACCTGCATATGATGCATTACTTGGACGGGGGTGGTTAAGAACAACAAAGGTGAACCACAATTGGGAGAAGGAACATCTTACCTTCAAGAAAGGCCAGCACAGGTATTTGATTAATCTAAAGAACCAGACAGTAAGCCAAGATATTACAACTTCAGACGAATCGAAAAATTCTTCATCGGATGGAGAAACGAGATATGAATCAGACGGAGTATTGCAATTAGAAGAATGCACTGAGGACAAGAATGATGAGGATAAAGGCTTACTCCACTAGCAGATGGAAGATTACGAAGTGTTCTCTCCACAATGTTTATGCATCAATTCAGGAGACGAGGTCCAAGAGGATGAAAAGGAGCCCGAGAGAGGAGAAAGTAGCAAAAAGAAGACAAAAGAAGAAGCACAACCACGAACACATTCCTACCTACATGGAGAGCCAAGTAGGATTGTTAGAGATGAAGAACCAACAAACCCAAAATGGTTTTTTGGGGCAGAAGAGGAACCTCTAATCGAGCAAAGGGACTTGGAACCTTGAGAGGGAGAGCAAAGGCAATTACAAGTCCATGTTTGATTTCCGAATAATAAAGCAAAAGAATCACTTCAAACCCTCCCAAATGTCGCATTGCAAGAACAAGAACCAAAAGTGGAAGAAGAGGAAAATGAGGAATCAAGAGTTTTGCAATAGATGATTTGGGAGATGCATAGGTTGTAGGAGGAATATGAAACCTTGAGGATGCACAATGCGCAACTGCAAGAACAAGTGGTTCAAGAGTTGGATGAAACCATGCAGTGAATGCATGAACGACAAGAAGCACGAAGAGCCGAATGGGCTGAAAGACAGCAAGAGAAGTTAAGAGGAAGCGCGAACGACAATGAGGGAGCTTCTTCAGAAAGTAGCTTATTCTCCGTGGCTTCAAACAATTCACCCTCAGCACCATTGACAATTCACCTAAGACATTCCAGGAGACAAAGGAATAGAAGACTACTAGAACAAGAACTGGAGAGGCAACAAGGAGAGCTAAGGGGAAGCGCAGAAGATAATGAAGAAGTATCCTCGAAAAACAACCTATTCTCCTTGAACTCCAGGAGCTCATATTCAACAACATTGAGGATTCTTTTGAATACCAAAGACTCTTCAAGTACTACTTCACCGTTGACAAGACCTTCTTGAAGACAACGGACCATGAGATTGCCAAAACAAGACAAGATAAAGGAACCACATCAAGGTCTTGCTAACAATACAGAACATAAGATAAGTCAAGAACAAGTAGTTGCCACTTTGTGGAAGGATGTTAGAGAGGTACCCGAACAGCCAAGGAATGGAGGATGGCTAGAAGAATCAAGTAGTGACAAAAATCTTCCTAGGGACCCCAACACACCCTACCCAAGTCCCAATCCGGAACGAAGAAGGCAAAGGGACGAGGTCCGAAGTCGGCAAGCAAGGGTTCGATTCCTCAAAACAGTCCAAGTAATTAAGAATGAGGAACCACTAATACCTCAGGAGGAAGAGGATAGGAGAATGGAGAATCATTCAAGTAGCAAAGACGATTCAATCAGAAGACCGACCGAACATCGGGAGGTGGCAGTATATCGGCTTGCCATGATGGAATTGCGAAGACAAAGGAGAGAAGTGAGGCGATTGCAAAGAAGGGTTCAAGAAACCTCAAATTGGCCAATGAATACTGCAGGAGAAGGGAATGATTCAAGTACAGATTTTGCCTTCTCAGACCAGTATAGGGATACTTTAGTTCAATGTGCACCACAGAGATGCTTTGAAGAAGCAAAGTGGAGGAGAAGATTGATAAGGGCAGATAGAAGGTTAAGGATTTTGAGGCAGTTGACACTTGAAACCCAAGCGCACACAAAACCAAGCACTAAAGCAAAACTTATTGATCAGTCCAGAAATAGAGGAGACTTGGGGAACCCCGAAAGTTCGTCAAGACTGTTGGGTAACCCAAGTATGCCTAACCAAGGGGGGAGTTTGGTTGGTCTCCTTCCCGGTAGCTTGAGAGGAATAAATTCCCCTCTAGCTACCCATAGGTTGACTAGTCCACGGAATGGACCGCAAAGGCCATTTGCAGACATAGTTGAAACCAACCAACAACTACGAATTCTTGAGGATAGACCATTAGGTTTACCTCAACGAACTCGTAGAAACCAAAGACGTCACCACGAGCGATCGAGGGAACGATAAAATCTCGGGCAACTGGGAGTGCGGCAACCCAACATTAAGGAGATTCGACCGGAAAGGGGAAGAGGATGATTCACGTAGGCTCAGGGGAGACATGGATTCAGAAATAGGTATCAAGTACCTCCAAGGAATCCAAACCAAAACCCGGCATACCAAGAAGCATATGTCCGTAGACAAGAAGACAGACTTCAAGGCAGAGGGCAAGCCATAGGAAGGATCCATCGAAATATCGGACTACGAGGAAACCACCATCTAGCAGAAAGAACAGACAGTCATCAGGAGCAGAACAGGACTGAGTGTTACTATATGGATGATAGCATAATTATCCGTCAAGAGGACGAAAGGACTGAGAGATTCAATTCGGAAGATGGCAGAACCCGTCTGGAGGACGGCCGCCCAGAATTGACCCATCACGTAGTAGACAGAACTCATATGGATGACGACAGAACCAGTCAAGATGACATCACACAGAGAAGACGTCAGGATACTGATAGCAGGACTGATTCAAGGGGATTTCGTCATGAGCCAGAGGAAGGAAGAAGTCGTTCGATGGAAGAAGGTAGGGCAGATTGGTGTATCATTCGGACTAAAATGATAAGTAGGAAGAACAATCACATATGGGAATCCCCTGAAGCTGAGGAAATCGCCAGAATTGCCAACAGACTGAAGCAATGTATGGTGACGATGATTTCAGCAATCAAGGAACCCACAATGATCAACAAGAGGCATCATTGGAAACACTGGAAGTCCGCATTTGCATTGCCATGCACTTCACTAGGCAACGGTGAAAGAAAAGGCACATTTTTGGAAAATAATAAAATAAAAGAAAAAGAAAAAGAAAACGAAAAAGAAAAAGACAAAAAGACAAAATAAGGGAAAGGACGACATTCACATGCAAATGTGGGAAGGTGGCATGCGGAAGTCAGGGACGAAGGTGGCAATTAAACAGGCAGTTGCATGGGCGGCAGCGAAGTCTATAAATTGGACGCTAAGGGGATAGATTGCTCATTCAGTCCATAGCATTCAAAAGCAGAGCGCAAGGGAAGCATTCGCAAAAGAGAACATGGTTGGACGTGAGATAGAATTGTCGATGCACCAAGACACTGCTTCAAACGAAAGCAACCTAGACACCATAATCCATTTGGCAGATTGAACACTTCGTGAAATTTTTAGAAATAACAGTGCAAGTGCAAGCCATTCTGTCTCTCGATTCGCAGTCAGACGAAAGGCGAACACAACAAGAAATCACGCGCATCGATCCTGGCTGCAATTTGTTCCAGCCGTCTGACAAAATAATGTCCAGATCTGCGACATCTGAGTCGTCTGCAGGGGTAGCCATCTGAATTTCAGCACGTCTAAGGAAGCATGGTCGTCTGAACTGCCACCCGTCTAAGCGCCACCTATCTGGCATTGTAGTCGTTTGAGACTGCACCTGTTTCAAACTGCAGACGTTTGAGTCACCGCCCGTCTAAAATTGCAGACGTCTGAGGTTGTAGTCATCTGGATTGTGTCTGTTCGAGACTAAAGTTGTCTACCAGAACAGCCATCTGGCAAGAACCAAGGGGATTGCTGGGAGTTGGCAAAATGAGTCGACATAGGTCAGGCCAGATTTGGATCAATGAGCCCAAATGTTATCTCCTATAGATACTGATCTAGCATATCTCTTGGCATCTCTCTCTGCCTCTGGTCAATCTGCTTGGACGATAATGACAAGATTTGGCCACACGCTTGAGTGGCATCTTGTAATGTCCCCTTTTTAGCGGGCTTGCTCTTCAGTGGATATTAGCCTACTCAAGGGTTCCCGTAGGCTAAGTTCGTGGTATGGGAACCCAATTTGGGTTGATTCTTCAGTCTCAAGCACTTCGCCTGCGATCCTCTGCCTTTTTCGGAGGTTCTTTCGGAGCAGTTTGGTCGTCATTGCTATTTTTAGTAACTTACTATTTTTAGTAAGTTAGGGTTTGGACGACAGTGGTGATGGAGTTTTCTGGGTTTTTCTGGGTTTTCTGTCTGGTGTGATGGGTTGAGATGATCCCGGTGATCCGAGTTGCCACTTTCTATATTTAGCCACTTACTATTTTTAGTAAGTGCATGTTGTGGGCAGTGCTGGATTGTATTGGGTGCCTCGGGGTGCTGCGTTCTTCGTCTGCCAGTTTCGGAGGCCGTTTCGGGTAGTGGTGCTAGGACTTACTATTTATAGTAAGTCAGGGTTTTGGCCAGAGCGGATGTTACGGGTTGTTAGTGTGGCGAAATGGGTATCCAGATCCATTTTTAGTTGGTTTTTTGGTTGAACAGATTCCCGAATTTTAATGATCAAAGTTTTATTAAATAAAGTAAAATGATTAATGTCATTTATAAGGTCATAACTTTATATTATTTTAAGGGGGATTTATGTGTCACTCAAAGGTAATATTATAATATTATTAAAGTGACCTTTTTTAGCCTAAGTTGGATGCCACACTTAATGGGGACTTTATTATTGAATAATGTGCAAATTATAATGTGAGTTATTGATGTTGAGTATAAAAGAGAAAATAAAAGGGCATTTGCACATTCATGTGTTTGGAGAAAACTATTGCTCTGCAAATTGGTGGAGAAGCTTGCAAGGGTTTGCAGGTTGATTCCAGGCTTGTTGGAGACGTTCATCTTCAGCAGGAACAATCTCTTCGGCTGTGAAAGATCAGCCCTAGTGATTTCTTGGCAATTGCACTCAGTAATTGCAGATTGTGCTTCAACAAAGGAAATATTAAAGGGTTTGTTGCAGATTTGAGAAGATATATTCAATTTTTATCTTGATTTTGATTGTTGGTTGAAACTTCCTAATCCTCTGCCCTGGCCGTACCATTTGATGCTCAATTTGGGCGATTTGCTTGAAGTTTGTGCCGAGGGTTGAAATTGTGGAATTTGTTTGTGAGAATTGGGAAGAATATCTGGAAGGTTTGGCATTGATTTCATATCAGAACAGCTACAGCCAATCAACTATACAAGTCGTACCAGTTGTGATCATTGAGGCAATATTAATCTATCATTTGTGAATAGGGATTGTGTTCGAAGTTACAACAGATATATTTGTAGACCTATCGACCTGTGTGAGGGCAGATTGCAGTGTTCTTTTGCAGAGAATCGAAGGGTATATTTGCTGACTGGTCGTACTGTACCTGGCCGTACAGTAGAAGTTGGGACGTGGGAATTTGCAGAAAGGTCGATTGGCCCTTGGGGAATTTTCTGCTTAAAACAGAGACAACGTGGGTATAGAGAAACATCTCCATCGATTCCAAATTGGAGAAATTCTTGTAAGTAGAGTTGTAATGGAAAATGTATGCACTGGTTGTTGATAAATAAATAACTGTTGCAATATTCCAGATTTAAATATCATAGTGGTATCTTCATATCTGCCTAAGTCCTCTAAAGGGTTCTTAGTAATACATAAGTATTATCTGCATTTCAAATTTCAATTGTTTTGGTTGAGTGGTTTGGAAGTTGTGGTCGATGCAAGTGGTCTGTTTAGTGTTTCCTGAGTTTTCAGCATTATATTTATCTTGCATTCCAAAAAACAATAAAAAATCAGACCATTGCAAAAAATCAAAAATAACAAACAAAACCAAAACTTGCAACATTTCAAACTCCAATCAGGGTGGCATTTTACAGTGGTATCAGAGCACAGGCTCTTCCTGCCAGCCTGTGTAGTCCGCAAGAAATCATGGATCATGACAAGGTATTCGAAGAAATGATAGCTAACTTTCGGAGAGATCAGTTAAAGATAGACACCCTATTTCAAAAATATCAGGGTAAACCTACGGAATTCAAAGATGCACTTTCCTTTCGAAGTTATTTGAAGATCATGGGAATAGGGGTAAAGGGGCACAGATTGCCAGGAGGTAACCGGGGCAATGAGAGCAGAGAACAGATGACTTCTTCAGCTGCACGTAAATTGGTTGACAATGTTTCCAAGCAGTGTGAGAAGAAGCTGAAACCTCCCTCGGTACAGAAGGAAATGAAATCGAGTGATTTACAGGTGTCAGGACCACCTCTCAAAAGCAAGAATCAGTTGAGAAGGGAGCAGCGTTGCTTCACTTGCCTAGGAAAGTGGACAATCGGACATTTATGTGGGCCCATGACTCACAGGTCCCAGGATGACTGTAGTACCGAGGAAAGTGATAGGACAACAGTTGTGGATGCGCACTCAGAGCAATCAAGTGAAGACTGTGAAATATTTGATCACAGATATGAAGAGTCTTGTGGGGTTCCTTGTAACAGTTTGTTGATGCACGATCATGACATTCAGGATGAAGTTTTGGACTTGCTTTCAGATCAATCCAGTGAGGTTGTGGTCATAAGGTATGATGAGCCTTGCAACTTTCCCAACAACAGCTCATTAATACATGATGATGTTCTGCATAATGAAATTCTTGGAGGTGAACCCAATTCACATGAGGTATGTATGATGGAATCACATATTGTTTCTATTGACATGCATGTTCCTTCATTTGATGAAAATGCACATAATGAAGATTCCAGTTGTTTTGATGACCCTAATGGACTTGATGCTAGTGATGTCAAAATTGTTGAGTCTACTACTTTCCATTCAGATAACAACATAGATCAGATTCAGTTAGCAGAACATTTCCAAAAATGAATGGATTTGAGTTGTAAGTTGTATGACTTAGGGCAACAAATCGAGTCCCAAAATTTATCAATGCATGATCTTCTTGACAGATTGAAGGAATTGAATACATGTTTATCTGAACTGGATCAATCTGATCATGAGGTTCTGAATTGGGCAGCGAAGGCACCTATAGTTGCTTTAGGCCAGCCTTGGATCATGAGACATACAGACTGGGATGTGAGACTTGCAATCACTTCATGTCTCAGCGAGATCATAAGGATTACAGCTCCAGAAGCACCCTACAATGGTGACATCATGCAGGAAGTATTACAGCTGATGGTTGAGGTCACTAAAACTGGTGCAGGGAAAGAGCATGTTGATTATGATGCAGATTCCGGATCAGCATACAAAGACACCTTCTCATCACTTCCCAGTGATGACAGCATGGGTGGATTCGGGTTTGATCTTCAAATCAAACCATTGGATGCATGTATTCAGGGTGGGGTCACTTCATTACAGGATGATTTATGTACAGTGATCGATTTGCATGATGAGCATAATTCTCATGTGGGGTCAGAATTAAGTGATCAACACTTAATCCCATGGGATCCGGGTATTTCGGATTCGCATTCAACACAATTCATTGGGGGTTGTAAAACCTTTGTTCTATGTCATGATGATCCCCAATTTGATGAGGAGTTTAGTGTTAATGAGGATAACTCCTTAATGGAATCAGCAAAGGAACAAATTAGCAGGTGTTTGGATGGTGACTTTTCTGAGGTGATGGAGAGCTTTGCTGATGAAGGGAATAAGAAGGTTGATGAGGACGAAGTAAGTTCATCTTGTGCATCTACTTCTGGAGAGGTGCATATTGGTCCTCATGATAAGAATGAGATTATGGAGTACGCTGATTTTGATGTTGCAAAATCAGCAGTTATTCATTCAGATGATGATTCTTGGGTTGAGCACAAGTCATGCCTAACTTCAGTACACGAAGTAGGAGAGAGGAGTGTAAGCAGGGTTACTGATTTTGATCACTATACAAAGGATGGTAAAGTTGAAACTCTTGGGTGTACTGCTGATTACAATCTAGAACCTGATGCCATGCACAGTTGGAAAGGTAAATTACAGGTTACAGAAGAGAAGATTGTCCAAGCTTTATCGCATTTGGATAGTGCACATAACTTTGTTGAATACCTCCTGTGGACAGCTCAGCTCAAGGAAATGCAGTTAGGTTTGATGGATGGCTCGTCTATTGGAAGCGTGCAAACTATTAAAATGGAAACTATTAAGCATGCTTTGGAAAAGATAAAATCTGATTACTTACAGTTGTTGTCAGATAGGGATGAGGCCATCCAGTTTGCTGAAAAGGCCTTCCAGAAACTTACAGATAAAGAGAAAGAAATAGATGAACCTAACGTTGAGTTAAGTTTAGCTCATTTTTCTCTTTACCAAACAGGAATTCAGTCACCTGTCACAGCCACGACAAGGGACATAGAATGTGATACTGGCAGCATGGCAGTTAGGCAGCTGATTGAGGGAATTCATGAGATTGGGAAGGATGAAGATTTGTGCAGCAGTGATAGTGTCTCTACTATCACCCAAGGGGATCAACATAGGCATGACTTTGACGACGATGCATCTTCGTTGTGGAATGCCAGTTCAGTGGTGGTTGATCCAACACCTCCTATCTCATGTGTTATTGATGGTGAGGATGATAGTATCCCGAATGATTGCATTGTACGGTATGCTCATCATTTCTACTTCAATTCACATATAGATGTGTGGACAATGTTTTTGATGGCACATTGTAGCGGGAAGAAGTGTAGTGATAAGGAGCAAAATGTATCACTTTGGTATAAGGTGTTCTTCCCACTGGATGCAGAATTGGTTTCTTGCAGGACGCCCAGTTTGTTTCTTCAGGATATTTATTTTCTTGGGATACAGGAACAAGGATTTGGGAGTTGGCAAGAGCCATCAGATTTCAGGAATACTAGACCTTCCTTTTGTCCATGGGATCCAAGTGGAGTGTACCCATGGAAGATTATGACATGTGGAGATTGCGTTTTGAGGGTGATACTTCCGTTGACTGATTTGTGGCGGGAGGTAGTTCAAATCTCCAATTTGGACATTGTTGTTAGGTTGCGGATCAGCAACCAGATGACTCCAATCATATGTCTGCAGTTGGATTGGAGAGAGATTTTGGTCAAGGAACGGATATATTGGTTGTTGGAAGTTGTTGGGGAGTTGTTTCCAACTTCTCCTCAGTTGACCTTCCTTGATGTGGTCGTCTGCTCTCACAGGTATCTTCGTTTGGTTTGGGATGTTGTTTTCTCTTTGGGGGTGCAGAAGAGGGGTGTGCAGCTGTGTCACGGTGGGCTTTCAGTTTTGATCAGTGTGGCGCAACATCTGTATAGTGGTTCTTTCTTGATACTGGCATGGGACCCTGGGATTTCAATTGATTTCAGTATGGGATCAATTCACTTGGTGACAGCGTGCGTCAGAGCTGCAGGGTTCAACAGTAGCAGAATGGTAGTCTGTGTTGCCGGTTTCAGGGGTGACAACTTCTGGCAGTGTTCTCGATGTGAGGTATTCTTCAGATCCGTCTGGGATCCTAGCAGGCAGTTCATATTGCTTGAGGGCAAGCAATTTTTGGGAGGGCGGACTGTAATGTCCCCTTTTTAGCGGGCTTGCTCTTCAGTGGATATTAGCCTACTCAAGGGTTCCCGTAGGCTAAGTTCGTGGTATGGGAACCCAATTTGGGTTGATTCTTCAGTCTCAGCACTTCGCCTGCGATCCTCTGCCTTTTCCGGAGGTTCTTTCGGAGCAGTTTGGTCGTCATTGCTATTTTTAGTAACTTACTATTTTTAGTAAGTTAGGGTTTGGACGACAGTGGTGATGGAGTTTTCTGGGTTTTTTGGGTTTTCTGTCTGGTGTGATGGGTTGAGATGATCCCGATGATCCGAGTTGCCACTTTCTATATTTAGCCACTTACTATTTTTAGTAAGTGCGTGTTGTGGGCAGTGCTGGATTGTATTGGGTGCCTCGGGGTGCTGCGTTCTTCGTCTGCCAGTTTCGGAGGCCGTTTCGGGCAGTGGTGCTAGGACTTACTATTTATAGTAAGTCAGGGTTTTGGCCAGAGCGGATGTTACGGGTTGTTAGTGTGGCGAAATGGGTATCCAGATCCATTTTTAGTTGGTTTTTTGGTTGAGCAGATTCCCGGATTTTAATGATCAAAGTTTTATTAAATAAAGTAAAATGATTAATGTCATTTATAAGGTCATAACTTTATATTATTTTAAGGGGGATTTATGTGTCACTCAAAGGTAATATTATAATATTATTAAAGTGACCTTTTTTAGCCTAAGTTGGACGCCACACTTAATGGGGACTTTATTATTGAATAATGTGCAAATTATAATGTGAGTTATTGATGTTGAGTATAAAAGAGAAAATAAAAGGGCATTTGCACATTCATGTGTTTGGGAGAAAACTATTGCTCTGCAAATTGGTGGAGAAGCTTGCAAGGGTTTGCAGGTTGATTCCAGGCTTGTTGGAGACGTTCATCTTCAGCAGAACAATCTCTTCGGCTATGAAAGATCAGCCCTAGTGATTTCTTGGCAATTGCACTCAGTAATTGCAGATTGTGCTTCAACAAAGGAAATATTAAAGGGTTTGTTGCAGATTTGAGAAGATATATTCAATTTTTATCTTGATTTTGATTGTTGGTTGAAACTTCCTAATCCTCTGCCCTGGCCATACCATTTGATGCTCAATTTGGGCGATTTGCTTGAAGTTTGTGTCGAGGGTTGAAATTGTGGAATTTGTTTGTGAGAATTGGGAAGAATATCTGGAAGGTTTGGCATTGATTTCATATCAGAACAGCTACAACCAATCAACTATACAAGTCGTACCAGTTGTGATCATTGAGGCAATATTAATCTATCATTTGTGAATAGGGATTGTGTTCGAAGTTACAGTAGATATATTTGCAGACCTATCGACCTGTGTGAGGGCAGATTGCAGTGTTCTTTTGCAGAGAATCGAAGGGTATATTTGTTGACTGGTCGTACTGTACCTGGTCGTACAGTAGAAGTTGGGACGTGGGAATTTGTAGAAAGGTCGATTGGCCCTTGGGGAATTTTCTTGCTTAAAACAGAGACAACGTGGGTATAGAGAAACATCTCCATCGATTCCAAATTGGAGAAATTCTTGTAAGTAGAGTTGTAATGGAAAATGTATGCACTGGTTGTTGATAAATAAATAACTGTTGCAATATTCCAGATTTAAATATCATAGTGGTATCTTCATATCTGCCTAAGTCCTCTAAAGGGTTCTTAGTAATACATAAGTATTATCTGCATTTCAAATTTCAATTGTTTTGGTTGAGTGGTTTGGAAGTTGTGGTCGATGCAAGTGGTCTGTTTAGTGTTTCCTGAGTTTTCAGCATTATATTTATCTTGCATTCCAAAAAACAATAAAAAATCAGACCATTGCAAAAAAATCAAAAATAACAAACAAAACCAAAACTTGCAACATTTCAAACTCCAATCAGGGTGGCATTTTACACATCTTCGCAGGTTGGCTTACCCAATGTCAGAATTCGCGGGGTATTGATTGAAGTCAAAAACTGATTGTGTTCACCTTTGTCAACATAAAGAGTCTATCAACTCATATGCAATTATTATATAAACAATAATTTTTTAACTTGAAAAGACTCAACTTGATCCTTTAGATAACACAATGTAAGATAGTTTTAATTCATCTATAATATAATAATTTATAAATAAAGACAATTGTAGATATTACCCTTATAATAAGGAAACCCTAATAATATTTAAAGAATAACTCTTTAGTTTTAGTAAAGAGGGAAGGAAGGAGATTAAAAAATGTATAGAATTTAAGTGACCCATATGTCTGCAAAAGGGGCAATTACTCTTGCGCTCAATCCAATTGAAAATACAGTGTGTGGAATACGTGCAAACACTGACAAGGCATGCTGCTCAGTTCTTCTCCCACATGGAATTCTTCGACGCAAATTGAGCATTGGGGGACTTCACTCAAATCATCTGTTGAAATTACTATGGTACTGAGCGCCTTCCCAAGGTCCGCCTCCTCTTCTCTTTCATTCTCTACACTTCATTCACTTGTGGCTCGAGAAAAATGAAACATAATCTTGTAAACACATCGAGTCGATCAAAAAGGACCATTTTCGTTGCTTGTTCACATAAAACAACAAAATTTAGAAAAAGTTAATAAGGATGCTCTTCAGGATATGACAGCAAACTAAAACGTGGATCTTCTAGCATATGTTCAACTTGAGAAGTCATGTCATTGATTCGACAGAGAAGATCTTTTGTCTGTTGTTGACGGTTATCTGGCAAATCTACTAACTGTTATTGATGTTGATCTGGCATCTTTGTTATCTCCTGTAGATACTGATCTGGCGTATCTCATGGCATCTCTATCTGCCTCTAGTCAATCTGCTTGGACGATAATGACGAGATTTGGCCACATGTTGGAGTGGCATCTTCACAAGTTGGCTTAACCAATGCCATAAATCATAGGGTATTGATTGAACTCAAGAACTAATTGTGCTCATATTTTTCAACATAAAGAGTCTATCAACTCTTATGCAATTATTATATAAACAATAATTTTTTAACTTGAAAAGAATCAATTTTGATGCTCTAGCTAAAACAATGTAAGATAATTTTAATTCATCTATAATATAATAATATATAAATAAAAACAATTGTAGATAATAACCTTAGAATAAGGCAACCCTAATAATATTTAAAAAATAACTCTTTAGTTTAGTAAAGAGGGAATGAAGGGGATTAAAAAATGTATGGAATTTAAATGACCCATATATAAGGTAATTGCCTACAGATGGGGCAATTACTCTTGCACTCAATCCAATTGAAAATACAGTGTGTGAAAATACACTTCTTCCCCCCCATGGAATTCTTCGACACAAATTGAGCATTTGGGGACTTCGCTCAAATCATCTACTAAAATTACTATGGTACTCAGCACCTTCCCAAGATCCGCCTCCTCTTCTCTTTCATTCTCCACACTTCGTTCGTTTATGGCTCAAGAAAAAAGAAACATAAGCATTGGTAACACATCGAGTCGATCAGAAAGGACCATTTTCGTTGCTTGTTCACATAAAACAACAAAATTTAGAAATAGTTGATAAGGATGCTCTTCAGGATACGGCCGCAAACTAAAACGTGGATCTTCTAGCATATGTTTAACTCGAGAAGTCATGTCGTTGATCCTATGGAGAAGATCTTATGTTTGTTGTTGATCTAGCATCTCTATTATCTCCTGCAGATACTGATCTAACGTATCTCGTGGCATCTCTCTTTGCCTCTAGTCAATCTGCTTGGACGATAATGACGAGATTTGGCCGCATGTTAGAGTTGCGTCTTCGTAGGTTGGCTAACCCAATGCTAGAAATCATAGGGTATTGATTGAACTCAAGAACTGATTGTGCTCACATTTTTCAACATAAAGAGTCTATCAACTCTTATGCAATTATTATATAAACAATAATTTTTTAACTTGATCCTCTAGATAACACAATGTAAGATAGTTTTAATTCATCTATAATATAATAATCTATAAATAAAAACAATTGTAGATAATAACCTTAGAATAAGGCAACCCTAATAATATTTAAAAAATAACAACCCTAATAATATTTAAAAAATAACTCTTTATTTTAGTAAAGAGGGAAGGAAGGGGATTAAAAAATGTATGGAATTTAAGTGACCCATATATAAGGTAATTGCCTGCAGATGGGGCAATTACTCTTGCGCTCAATCCAATTGAAAATACAGTGTGTGGAATACGTGCAGGTAGTGAGAAGGCATGCTTCTCACTTCTTCCCCCACATAGAATTTTTCGATGCAAATTGAGTATTAAGGGACTTCGCTCAAATCATTTGCTAAAATTATTATGGTACTCAGCGCCTTCCCAAGGTCCGCCTCCTCTTCTCTTTCATTCTCGACACTCCTTTCGCTTGTGGCTCGAGAAAAATGAAACATAAGCATTGGTAACACATTGCATCAATCAAAAAGGACCATTTTCGTTGCTTGTTCAAGTAAAACAACAAAAATTAGAAACAGTTGATCAGGATGCTCTTCAAGATACGGTCGTAAACTAAAACGTGGATCTTCTAGCATATGTTCAACTCGAGAAGTCATGTTGTTGATCTGACGGAGAAGATCTTCATTCTGTTGTTGACGGTTATCTGGCAAATCTCTTGACTGCTGCTGATGCTGATCTAGCATCTCTGTTATCTCCTGTAGATACTGATCTGGCGTATCTCGTGGCATCTCTTTCTGCCTCTGGTCAATCTGCTTGGATGATAATGACGATATTTGGCCGCACGTTGGAGTGGCATCTTTGTTGGTTGGCTTACCCAATGCCATAAATCACCATAGTTTTTTTAATCCCCTTCCTTCCGTCTTTACTAAAACTAAAGAGTTATTCTTTATATATTATTAGGATCATCGTACTGTAAGGGTATTATCCACAGTCGTTTTTCTTTATATATTATTATATTATAAATGAATTAAAACTATCTTACATTGTGTTATCTAGAGGATCAAGTTCATTCTTTTCATGTTGTGCAATTATTGTTTATACAATAATTGCACAAGAGTTGATAGACTCTTTACGTTGAAAAAGGTGAGCACAATCAGTTTTGAGTTCAATCAATAACCTGTGATTTATGGCATTGGGTAAGCCAACCAACAAAGATGCCACTCCAACGTGCGGCCAAATCTCGTGGTCATATCCTAAAGAGCATCCTGATCAACTATTTCTAAATTTTGTTGTTTTATGTGAACAAGCAGCAAAAATGGTCCTTTCTGATCGACTTGATGTGTTATCAATGCTTATGTTTCATTTTTCTCGAGCCACAAGCGAATGGAGCGTGGAGAATGAAAGAGAAGAGGAGGCGGACCTTGGTAAGGCACTAAGTACCATAGTAGTTTCAACGGATGATTTGAGCGAAGTCCCCCAATGCTCAATTTGCGTCGAAGAATTCTATTTGGGAGAAGTGAGTAGCATGACTTGTCACTACCTGCACGTATTCCACACACTACATATTCAATTGAATTGAGCGCAAGAGTAATTGCCCCATCTGCAGACAGTTGTCTTATATACGAGTCACTTAAATTCCATACCTTTTTTAATCTCCTTCCTTTTCTTTTTCCTAAAACTAAAGAGTTATTCTTTAAATATTATTAGGGTTGTCTTACTATAAGGGTATTATCTACAGTCATTTTTATTTGTAGATTATTATATAATAGATGAATTAAAATTATCTTACATTGTGTTATCTAGAGGATTAAGTTGATTCTTTTCAAGTTAAAATTATTGTTTATATAATAATTGCATAAGAGTTGATAGACTCTTTATGTTGAAAAATGTGAGCACAATCAGTTCTTGAGTTCAATCAATACCCTGTGATTTCTAGCATTGGGTAAGCCAACCTACGAAGACGCCACTCCAACGTGCGGCCAAATCTCGTCATTATCGTCCAAGCAGATTGACTAGAGGCAAAGAGAGATGCCAAGAGATACGTTAGATCAGTATCTGCAGGAGATAATAGAGATGCTAGATCATCATCAGCAGTAGTCAAGATATTTTCCAGATAACCGTCAGCAGCAAACATAAGATCTTCTCCATAGGATCAACGACATGACTTCTCGAGTTAAACATATGCTAGAAGATCCATGTTTTAGTTTGCGGCCGTATCCTAAAGAGCATCCTAATCAACTATTTCTAAATTTTGTTGTTTTATGTGAACAAGCAACGAAAATGGTCCTTTCTAATTGACTCGATGTGTTACGAATTCTTATGTTTCATTTTTCTCAAGCCACAAACGAACGGAGCGTGGAGAATAAAAGAGAAGAAAAGGCGGATCTTGGGAAGGCACTAAGTACCATAGTAATTTTAGTAGATGATTTGAGTGAAGTCCTCAAATGCTCAATTTGTGTCGAAGAATTCCATGTGGGAGAAGACATGAGCAACATGCCTTCTCACTACCTGCACGTATTCCACACACTGTATTTTCAATTGGATTTAGCGCAAGAGTAATTGCCCCATCTGTAGGCAATTATCTTATAAACGGGTCACTTAAATTCCATACCTTTTTTATTCCCTTTCCTTCCCTCTTTACTAAAACTAAAGAGTTATTTTTTAAATATTATTAGGGTTGCCTTATTATAAGGGTATTATCTACAGTTGTTTTTATTTATAGATTATTATATTATAGATGAATTAAAACTATCTTACATTGTGTTATCTAGAGCATCAAGTTGATTCTTTTCAAGTTAAAAAATTATTGTTTATATAATAATTGCATAAGAGTTGATAGACTCTTTATGTTGAAAAATGTGAGCAAAATCAATTCTTGAGTTCAATCAATACCCTATGATTTCTAGCATTGGGTAAGCCAACCTGCGAAGACGCCACTCCAACATGTGGCCAAATCTCGTCATTATCGTCCAAGCAGATTGACCAGAGGCAGATAGAGATGCCATGAGATACGCCATATCAGTATCTACAAGAGATAACAAAGATGCTAGATAGCATCAACAACAGTCAGGAGATTTGTCAGATAACCGTCAACAGCAGATAGAAGATCTTCTCTGTCGAATCAACGACATGACTTCTCAAGTTGAACATATGCTAGAATATCCACGTTTTAGTTTGCGGTCATATCCTGAAGAGCATCATTATCAACTTTTTCTAAATTTTGTTGTTTTATGTGAACAAACAACGAAAATGGTCCTTTTTGATCGACTTGATATGTTACCAAGCTTATGTTTCATTTTTCTCGAGCCAAAAGCGAATGAAGTGGAGAGAATGAAAGAGAAGAGGAGGAAGACCTTGGGAAGGCCCGAGTACCTTAATAATTTCAGCAGATGATTTGAGCGAAGTCCCCCAATGCTCAATTTACATTAAAGAATTCCATGTGGGAGAAGTGAGCAGTATGCCTTGTCACTGCCTGCATGTATTCCACACACTGTATTTTCAATTGGATTGAGCGCAAGAGTAATTGCCCCATCTTCAGGCAATTGCCTTATATATGGGTCACTTAAATTTTATTCTTTTTTTAATCTCCTTCCTTCCCTCTTTACTAAAACTAGAGAGTTATTCTATAAATATTATTAGGGTTGCCTTATTATAAGGGTATTATCTACAATTGTTTTTATTTATAGATTATTATATAATAGATGAATTAAAACTATCTTACACTGTGTTATCTAGAGGATCAAGTTGATTCTTTTCAAGTTAAAAAATTATTGTTTATATAATAATTGCATAACAGTTGATAGCCTCTTTATGTTGACAAATGTGAGCACAATCAGTTCTTGAGTTCAATCAATACCTTGCGATTTCTAGCATTGGGTAAGCCAACCTGCGAAGATGCCACTCCAGCGTATGACTAAATATTATCATTATCGTCCAAGCAGATTGACCAGAGGCAGAGAGAGATGCCACGAGATATGCTAGATCAGTATCTATAGGAGATAACAGGAAATGGAAAATAAAGCCAACAATATGGGAGTTGAATGGACCAAGTATTTCAATTATGCCAAGCGATTTTACGATGAATGAGAAGCCTTCAATCTTCGGGTACAAGAATTGGATTCTCAGAGATTGCTTGCATTGTGCTATGTTTTTTGAGCAATAAAATCATTTTGTTACTTTTCTTACAAAGAACTATGTTTTGATTTGTTATACTTTGTTATTTTTTAATTGCACTCTTTCATGATCTTCTTTAACTCAAAATTCTAAATTTCAAATCAATTGAAATTCTGAGTTATGGATCAATGGTATCAGAGCAATATGTCTTTGAGTGTATGTCCAAAAACATGAGATTTGGATATTGAAAGTTTGGGTATCAGAAAAAAGATCCCTCCGATTACCTCCTTTGTCGTTCCAAACGATCTCAAGTGAGAACTAGAATGGACAACATCGAGACAGTCAATCCTTTCAAGGAGAACAAAACCCTTGTGAAACAAAGGAATGAGATAATGGATCAATTTGCTTAAATTCTTCAATGGCTCCCTCCTACAAATTCTAAAACCTCCTCCGCACAACCTCCCACTGCACTAGCACCATTCAGTGCTCCCACACCTTTTAAGGTGTTTGATGTTCCTACTTTTGAAAGGAAAATTAATGTTGATGCCCTAGAAAATTGGTTGGATCAATTATCTTCATATTTCTCTGTAAATAAATTCACCAACTGTGAGAAAATCTCTTTTGCACCATTGAAAACTTCATTACCTGTTTGAAATTGTTGGGAAGCATATTGTAATAGGGTCACAAAAGAGAATGAAGACAAAGTAGTGCTCACATGGGATTATTTCATGGACGTTGTCAAGGAAGAATAATATCCCATGGGAGCCCATGAAAACCAATAAATGCAATGGCAACAATAGTGTCAAGGTAAAGATCAATCTATTCAAGATTATACTAATGCTTTCCATTTCATGGAAGCAAATTTAGGTATTCAAGATACTGAAAGGCATTAAATCCTCAAGTACCATCGTAGGCTACAATGGTACTTTCAAGAGGACTTGGACCTCTTTGAATTCAAGACATTGGAAGAGGCAAAAAAATTTGTTGTCAAATTGGAGTAGAAGCACTCAAACAAAAATAGAAAAGGAGGAGCAAATAACAAAAACTATAGCACTAAGTAGCAGCCAAAGAAAGGCAAGAGTGAATCTCCAAATAATCATGACAAAGAGGGTTAGCCCAAAAATCAGAATTGGAAGCAAAAAAAAGACTCCCAAGAAAAGAATCCCTCAAGGGCCACTATTGGCAAATGGTGTGATTATTACGAAAGGAACGGAAATTCAAGGGAGGAGTGTTGAGCAATCTAGTCATTGTTTGCTAAGTCACAACCCTCTACATCAACTGCACCACCACCTACACATCCACAAGCTGAGGATACAATGAAGCGAATCATGGAACCCAAACCCAATGTGACAATTGCCACCACACACGCTACAGTAGAGGAGTCACAAGAAGAGTCACAAGAGGAGGAACACCTATTTCACTCACAAATGCGTGTCAAGGGTAAGCCATTCCATTTCATTGTTGACTATGGGAGTCAAAAAAATCTGATTTCTGCTCAGATGTTGAGGGATTTGAATTTGCCTATCACACCACACCCACAACCGTATAATGTTGGATGGTTTCAACAAGGGAGAGACATTCGTGTCACTCAACGATGCCTCCTCTCCTATGCCATCAAGCCCTTCAAAGATCAAAGTTTTGTGCGATTTTGTACCCTTGGATTTTTATGATGTGATTTTGGGCCAACCATTTATGTGGAAGAGGCATGGTGTTTATGAGTCCACACCCAAAGTGTCATCATCACTATCAAGGGTTAGTGCTTCAAGATACCAAACGTATCTCCTCCTACCTATGTATCCTTAATCAATGCTAAATAATGTAGAAAGACTAAAACAAGAAAATTCATTTTCTTGATGATCAAGCTGCAAAGCAAAAGGAGGATCGTCACTACATTAATCACAAGCCTTGCCTAGCAGAAGTAGATGGACCAGATTGTAGTGGAATATGATGACTTGTTCAAGTCACCATCTATGGTTCCACTTTCATTGTGAGGTAAAGCATTCCATTGATTTAGTTCCTGGTTCTCCTTGACCTAATGCACCTGTTTATTGCGAATCAATCCTTAAAACTTGATGAACTCAAGAGGCAGATCCAAGAATTGAGTTAAAAGGGGCATATCAGTCAAAGTGCTTCACCATGTGACAATCCAATTGTCTTGGCTCCAAAGAAAGATGGAATGTGGAGACTCTGTATTGACTACAAAGCTTTCAATAAAATCACTGTGAAGAATTGTTATCCACTCCCTCGGATAGATGACTTGCTAGACCAACTTTGTTGTGCAAAGTTCTTCACCAAAATTGATCTCAAATCTGGCTATAATCAAATACCCATAGAACCCATTGACATATGGAAGACCGCATCCCATAGTCACCGTATCTGACAATTCTCTTACTCAGATACTCGTATCCACGTATCAAATAAGGATATGGATACAATACTTCTTGGATAGCATATCCACATGTACCCAAACACATGGGTACTGTATCCAGACGTATCCAAACACATAGGTACCGTATCAAGACGTATCTCAATATAGCCTGGGTGGGCCTAATGGTGAAGGCTTAGGTACTCTAGATAGGAGGTCCAAGGTTTGAATCCAAAGGGGGGTAGGGCATGTATGCCCCTAGGAAGATAGCACAACATAAGTGCCTCCTCCCACACATAGTGGATCTAAGGAGTACAAGGTGGTTTGATATGCATAATGCTTGTGGACCTTAAAAGTTACTTTAACTTTTTAACATAATACACAAATATAACTTCTAGATGTATCCAAATACATGCCTCTATTTTGTTTCATATCTAATATATCTTAGAATCCCCTATGCACCTCCAATTTTGTATTCATGTGAGATTACGAGAGAATATGCAATTTTTTAAAAAATCAATGACAATCATCTTCTTAGTTAATGAAAATATCCTATTCAAAACTTGTGTGTAAACATTTTTGTGTTATATCTTTTTTCTTTTCATATATAAAACATATATGCTTTTTATAATGTCGTATCCAGCCATATCCATATTAGGTGGTCTTGAAAATTTACCATATCCATATTTGATACCATATCTGTATCAAATATCATATCCGTTTCCATGCAACATAGTTGCATCCAAATTCAAGGAGGATTTATTTGAGTGGTTGGTTATGCCTTTTGGCTTGACCAATGCACCTACCACATTCATGAGGATGATGGATGACATCCCACGTCCCTAAACCAACTCATTTATGGTGGTCTATTTAGATGACATTCTCATCTATAATAAGACATGGGCGAAACATCTACAACATATTTGACAGGTACTTCAGATTCTTTGAAGACACAAGCTATATGCTAATCTGGAGAAGTATTCATTTGGCATGACGAAAATTTAGTACCTTGGGTAGTCCATGTTGATCCTTAGAATATTCACGTAATTAGAGATTGGCCTACCCCAAAGACTCTAACAGAGCTTTGCAGATTTTTGGGTCTTACCAATTTCTATCGAATATTTGTATTGGGGTTCTCACACATTGCTTGGCCACTACACCAAGTGACCAAAGGAGGAGCCAAATCTAAGTTCCATTGGGGGGATACACAACAGAGGACATTTGAGAGGTTGAAGGAACAATTGTGTTCAGCTCCTACACTTTCCCTACTTGATTTGCATCAACCTTTTGAGGTAATGACAGATGCATTAGAGTATGCATTGGGAGTTGTCCTCACACAACATGGGCATCCAATTGCCTATCACAATGAAACATTCAATGAAGCAGTTTGAAAATACCCCACATACGACAAAGAGCTCTATGCCATTGTCCAAGCATGTAAACAGTGGAAGCACTACATCTTGGGCAAGGTAACCATTATCCATTAAGATCACTGACCTTTGGAATTCATTCAAACATAAAGTAAGCTAAGGAATGAAAGACATCAAAAGCGGGCCACATATTTGCAAAAGTTTCATTTGATCATCAAGCACAAGAAAGGGAGTGTCAATTCACCACCAAATTGTTTGACCCAACCTCCAACCATAGAACTCACCACCATTCTTGATTTCAGTAGCCATGATCATAGTTGAGAAAATCGCAAAAAAATCGGTTGCATCGCGATTCAATCGCAACTCATTGCCCAAACGAGTCAATCGGCATCATATCGCTGCATTGCTGATTCATTGGCGATTTTTTACCAGTTTTTTGAAAAAATCGGAATCAGCGATTCATTGTCGATTTTTTCAAAAATTTGTCAATGAATCGGCCGCAGCCGTGCGGGTAGAGGCTGTGACCGATTAAATGAAAAAGTAATTATTTTTGTCTTCATTCTTTCTTCTAAGCTGAGCAGAGACAAAAACAAACCCTCCCACCTTGCTACCACCCCGACCAACTACGCCAAGGCATCCTAGGAGCGCGATCGATTGCAGTGTGAAGGAATCCGACAGCCAACAACATCCTCCCAAAAGATTCATTCAAGGTCAGAAATTTTTTGAAAACTCTTTTTTTTTTTTAAATACATTAGGGCTTGTTTGAAATTAGATTAGGGTTGTTCGAAATTAGGTTAGGGTTGTTCTTAAATTTAAAACCCTAAGGGTTTGGGGTTTTGGGTTTAGGGTTTTTTTCTCCTCCTTTTGAAAATAGATTAGGATTTGTTTGAAAAAAGATTGGGGATGTTTGAAATTAGGTTAGGGTTGTTTTCAAATTTAAAACCCAAAACCCTAGTCTAGGGTTTTGGGTTTAGGGTTTTTTTTTCTCCTTTTGAAAATAGATTAGGGCTTGTTTGAAAATAGATTAGGGTTGTTTGAAATTAGGTTAGGGTTGTTCTCAAATTTAAAACCCAAAACCCTAAACCCAAAATCCTAGTGTAGGGTTTTGGGTTTAGGGTTTTTTTCTCCTCCTTTTGAAAATAGATTAGGGCTTGTTTGAAAATAGATTAGGATTGTTTGAAATTAGGTTAGGGCTGTTCTTAAATTTAAAACCCTAAACCCTAGTTTATTTAGGGTTTTTTCTTTTTCTCCTTTTAAATAGATACTAAATTGATATATGCAAGCCAAATCATTAGCTATCTTAATTCCTATCAATATTTGTTAAACATTAAACAAGTTTAGGGTTTTTTTTTAGGGTTCAGGATTTTTTTTCCTTTTCTTTTTAAGTAAATATTGTTGCCTAATACCCACGTGCTATAGGTGAGTTGGAGAGGGTAGGGCAATCCTCCAGGGGAGGTCCTTATTTCGAATCTCCACCCTACCAAACACACATTGGGTATCCAAAATCTAGTTGATTATGTTGGTGTTGTCAAGGCCGGGCACGACTCCCGGGTGATTTTGACGGTGTAGAACACCCTAGTCGTGGTTTCTCAGACCAAGGCGGCCCCGCAAGGGGTTTTTTGCTAAATTCAAAAAATATATATATTGATGCCTAATAACTATGTATGCAAGCCTATTTTTCAGCTGTCAATGACTCAATGTTTCAATTTTAAACCCTAAAGGGCCTAAACCCTAGCCTTTTGGTTTAGGGTTTAGTTTTTTTTTTCCTTTTTGTTTCAAGTGATTGTAACTTTGTTGTTACTTGTTACTAACTTGTTTCAATGTGCAAGCATATAAAACAATGAAACCATTGGATCCAGCATGGGCGTATGCAACGCAACTGCAACTAAGAGGGCATTTTAAATGCAACTTTTGTGGCAATAATTATAATGGAGGCGTTTATCACCTCAAATTCCATTTGGCACGGTTAGTAGGAAATAATCTAGCAATATGTGATAAGGTGCCAGATGATATTAAAAACAAAGTAAACGCCATGATTATTGCAGCAAATGAAAATGCAAGTAACAAAAGAAGTTTTAGCGAAGCCATTTCATCCCCCCCTCCCGACGTGGCAACCTTAAGCGGCACTTTCAACAGAGTAGTTCAAGTCCTTCAAGTGCACAAGTAGCTAGTGGGACGGGAGAGTCCTCTTTTATAGACCGTTCTAGGCCAGGGGCACAACCCACACTTGAGGGTATGGCCGAGTGGAACCAAGAGAAGCACAGTGCAGCGAGGACAGCCATTGCCACTTTTTGGTACTATTCTGACATTCCCTTCAATGTGGCAAGGTCTCCATACTGGAAGCGCATGATAGATGTCATCCCAAGCTACGACGCAGGATTTAAGGCACCAACATATGATGACCTTAGGGGCCCTCTACTTCAACAATCTGTGGACGACATTCAGGTTGTGTCATTGTGCTTGACTAAATTTATATTTATATGGCATGACTATTTTTTTTTATATATATATTGATATGATAAAATCAATATGCAATGTATGTGACTAAATTTTTTTTTAATACTTCAGGATGTGCTTGACAACCAGCGTATGGCGTGGAGCACCAAGGATTGCACCATAATATCTGATGGTTGGACAGATGGGAGGGGAAGAACCCTGATTAATTTTTTGGTTGCATCTGCAGCAGGAACTGCATTCCTTAAGTTCGTAGATGCATCGGCACATGTTAAGAGTGTCGAAATGCTTGCAAGGTTGTTGGAGGAGGTTGTCTTGGAGGTTGGGGAGGAGAATGTTGTCCAAATCATCACGGACAATGCAACAGCATATAAGGCATCCGGGAGGATTTTGGAGGAGAAATTCCCCACCATTTTTTGGACCCCATGTGCAGCCCATTGTCTCGATTTGCTCCTTGAGGACATTGGGAAATTACCTTGGGTGGCAGAGGTTGTAAGGAGGGGTAAGGCCATCACAAAATTCATTTACAACCATTCATGGGTCCTTAGCCTCATGAGGCGATTTACCAATGGGAGGGAGCTAGTGCGGCCTGGCATTACACGCTTCGCCACAAACTTTGTGACATTGCAAAGCATTTATGATGCAAGAGGGTCACTAAAACAAATGTTTGTGAGTGATGAGTGGAATTCTGAAGTAGTTGCAAGATACCAAACATCATCTAAGGGGCAAAATGTTTATACTTATTTGTTTGAGGAGGACTTCTGGATGGCCATGGATGAGGCCATCAAGGTACAAGACTACGCTTATTCATTTGTTTTATTTTATTTATGTTGCAAAATATTTTTCTTTAAATTATTTTTTTTTTTATTTTTTTCAGGTCTCAGAGCCATTGGTGAAGATTCTTCGTCTTGTTGATGGGCAACAATTTCCAATGGGATTTGTATATGAGGCTATGGATAGGGCGAAAGAGGCCATTGCTGCATTTTATAAACATAACCGCGCCAAATATGATGCCATTTGGACTATCATTGATAACAAATGGACATCACAACTCCATAGCCCTCTTCATGCAGCGGGTTACTATTTGAACCCCAAATTCTTTTATACCCCTACATTCCGTGCTGATTATGAGGTCAAGATTGGCCTTCAAGATTGCATTGACCGCGTGTACTCCGCGAGTCAACAATTGCGCAATAAAACGCGTGCCGAGATACAAGATTATAAGGCATGTTGTGGTCGCCAATTCCCATCTCAGCAATGCAAAAATGCTATTGAGTATATGAGGCCAAGTAAACCTCATCAAATTATTATTTATTGTCTTTTGATTTTGTTTTAAAATTTAAACTTTTAAGTTGTTACATGTGAAATATTAATTTTTTTTTTTTTGTTGTTGTTTCTAGATTTATGGTGGGATGACTTTGGTGATTATACGCCCAATTTGCAGCACATGGCGATTAGAATCTTATCTCAACCATGTAGCTCTTCAGGTTGTGAGCGCAATTGGAGTATGTTTGAGCACATACACTCCAAGAAGCGCAACAAACTTACACAAGAAAAGTTAAATGATCTTGTTTTTGTGCATTACAACCTTCGTCTCCACCAAAAAACTTTTGAAAAAACAAATATTGAGCCCATTGACCTAAGTGACATTGATCCATCATCTGAATGGATCACAAATGCAAGCACAGGAGCAGCAGAGGGCAAGAGCCTCTATTCAGCATGGAAGAATTACAAAACTATGAGAACCTAGCGGAGGAGATGGCAGCAAGGGACCAAGAAGAGGCCTTAGCACGAGAAGCGGCACAAGCAACTACAAGCACACATCAACCAAGAGAGACTAGGGCTTATGCTAGGACAAGGGGCAAAGGAGTTGCAAGACATTAGTGTGTGGGCCTATTGAGGCATTTTGACACATTTTGTAATTTGTACCTTTTCATATTATAAGCAATACAAGATGTGTTTTGTCACTTTCATGTGTACTTAAAGCTTGAGCCTTGTATGATGTCTTGATTTGAATTGTTGCTTTTATTGCAATATTTGATTTGCATAATGTTAATTCATTGTAATATGCATGAAAAAAAAATCAAAAAAAAAATTGGTTTTCTTCTTTTTTGCCAATTCATTGCCCGATTTTTTTGTCAATTCCGATTCATTGCCGATTTTTAAGCCAGCCGATTTACTACCCGATTCCGATTTTCTCAACTATGGCCATGATACTTCCAATTAGTCCACCTTGTAAGAAGTAGATTCTAATTTTGCAGATGCATACCAAGCTCTTCATGTGGGTAAGCATGTTTCTAATTTTTATTTGCAAGATAAACTCCTTTATCACATGGGATATATTTGTGTACCAACTAGTGAGCACTCAAAGATGATGTGGGAAGCACACTTCAGCCAAGGAGCAGGTCACTTTGGGGTGGAAAAAAAGTTGTCAGTTCTTCTAAAGTACTTTTATTGGCCCAAAATGAGGAATGGTGTCGAGAGGTACATCAAGTCATGTGTCCCCTACGTTGTTGACAAACCAAACAACAAGAAGCAAGGACTGTATACACCATTGCTAGTGTCATCCAAGCCTTGGGAATCTGTCTCCATGGATTTCCTCTCAAGTTTGCGCACATTTAAGCATGATAATGATTTTTTTTTTTTTTTAGTAGTTGATCATTTTTCAAAAATGGCTATCATGATTCCTTGTAAGAAATCCATTTCAGCTAAGGAGACTACTAAGCTCTATTTTAGTCATGTGTGGCTCAACTTTGGCTTGCCAAAGTCCATTGTATCTGATAGGGATAGCAAATTTGTAAGCATCTTCTGGTCCACCCTATGGAGTATGATGGAAACCAAGTTGACCATGTCCACAACCTTCCATCCTCAGATTTACGGCTAGATAGAAGTTGTGAATCGACTGATTATACATCTTCTTTGAATGTACAATTCCAAACAACCATGCACAAAGGATGAGAGCCTCCACTATATTCAGCATGGGTACAATGGAGCTCTGCACTACTCTACCAAACACAGACCATTTCATGTTTGTTTCGGGTTCCAACCCTTGGCACCTACTAATATAGCTCTCCCTATGCAATGCATGGAGTATTCACGTCATGGACAAAAAGAAGTAGAAAAGGCAGCACGGTTTGTAGAATAGTTTTAGCACATCCAACAACAAGTCCATGACCTCTTGGAAAAGACAAATCAAGAATACAAGCAATGCCATGACCAACATCAGGTCCCACATAAATTCAAGGTTGGAGATAAGGTATGGTTATGTCTTCAAAGAGAGAGACATGCAAGACCCCATAGGAAGATTAGACCTCTTAGTTATGGACCATACACCGTCACCAAGAAGGTGGCATAAAATGCCTTTGAGTTGAATCTTCCATCTTATCTTGGTTTGCATCCAATCTTCAATGTTGAACTTCTCAAGCCCTATCATCCACCTTTATTGGACACTTCCATAGTATTGGAACAATTGGACATTGAAGTACTCAATCCAAACAATTTAGCACTAGTGGAGGAGGATCAAATTGTTAACACATGGACTAAGACCACTAGAAGGCAACTTATTCAGATGTATAGAGTGGTCAAGGCAAGACAACTTGATCACCAAGGGTAATGACACACAAAAAATCAGATAAACAAACAATTTCCGCATTTGATGTCAAATATTGACACAATAGGGACCGTTGCTTTTCAAGGGAGGACCAATGATCTAGGCATGTGACCTTGGGGGGGCATGGATTTATGCCCGAAAATCTATTTTTTTAATCCTAACCGCACTATTAGGGGCATACCTTTATGCTCAAGACTTCGTTTTGATCCATTCAAGAAGCATTGGAAAATCAAAGAGAGAACAACAATTTCAGCAAGCAACTCTGTCATAAATAGAGTTGTTGACAACTTTGTGGAAAAAACGCTCCGGAGGTCCTCAAAAATGCAAAACAAAATACTTACTAAGAATCATATTTTTCTATTTTTAAATTTCTATAGCCAAAATGCATCTCTAGCTATGTTGACACATCAGTAGAAGATAAAACATAAAAGGACAAGTAATATGTATGTAATTTTCATTTAATATGCACTTCGTAACTCATGGAAGGTGAATCACCACATTTTCATATTGGTGACCTTCTAACTCACGGAAGGTGAACCACCACATTTCCATATGGGTGACCTTCCATATTCAATATGGTGTATTTCCAACACACCAATTCTTGTATAAAGAGAGATGCAACCCTAACTGTAAAAAGCATGAGTAATGGATGCAATGTTATAGCCTCACATCTCTTCTTAGAAATTGCTTGCATTGTACTTCGTTTTCTGAGCAATAAAATCATTATGATATTTTGTTTATATGTCTTTTTGTGTTATGGTTTGTAATGCTTTGTTATTTCTGAATTGCAGTCCTTCATGATCTTCCTTAAATGAAAATTTTGAGTTTTTGGATCAGTCAAAACTCTAACTTTTGGATCAGCTATACTTAGAATTTGGCCATCCAAGAGGTGGACAATGATGGAGATAAGTTCTTGATCTAGGCATGTCACCTTGTTAAGGCATGGCTTTATGCCAGAAAAAACTATTGTTTTTGGTCCTAACCATCTTGTCGGGGCATAACTTTGTGCTCAAGATTCTGTTTTGATCTATTCAAGAAGCGTTGGAAAGCTTAGAGGGAGACCAAGCATTTCCAACTGCCAAAGCTGTCTCAGACATGGTTTCCAGCAGTTTTCTGAAAAAAACACCGTGGAGGCCCCCAAAAATGCAAAATAAAATAATTATTAAAGATAATTATTTTCTATTTTTAGATATTCATTGCCAAAATGCATCTTCATCCATGTTTACACATCATTACAGGACAAAACACAAAAGGCCAAGTTATATGTATGTAATTTTCATTAATATGAATTTTGTAACTCATGGAAGGTGAATCACCACATTTCCATATGAGCAACCTTCCATATTCAATACAGTGGATTTCAAAACCACCAAATACTGTATCTCCCGACCACACAAAACATGAGTAATGGATGCAACATCATAGCCTCACATCTCTTTCCATAGACTGCTTGCATTGTACTTTGTTTTCTAAGCAATAAAATCATTATGCTAGTTTGCTTATATGTTTTTTATGTTCTGACTTGTTATACTTTGTTGTTTCTGAATTGCACTCTTTCATGACCTTCCTTAACTCAAAATTCAGAGCTTTGGGATCAGTCAAAATCCTGGGTTTCGGATCAGCTATACTCAGAATTTGGTCATCCAAGAGGTGCATAATGATGGAGATAGGTTCTTGATCTAGGCATGTGACCTTGTTAAGGCATGGGTTTATGCCCGAAAATCTTATTTTTTTTTTTTTTTGGTCCTAACCATCTTGTCAGGGGCATAACTTTGTGCTCAAGACTCTTGTGTTATCCGTTCAAGAAGCATTGGAAAGCTTAGAGGGAGAACAAGAATTTTGTAACTCATGGAAAGTGAATCACCACATTTCCATATAGGTGACCTTCCATATTGAATACAGTGGATTTCCAACCCACCAAAGACTGTATCCCTCGACTGTAAAAAACATGAGTAATGGATGCAACATCATAGCCTCACATCTTCTCTCAAAGATTGCTTGCATTGTACTCTGTTTCCTGAGCAATATAATCATTCTGTTATTTTTCTCATATGTTTCTATGCTCTAATTTGTTGGACTTTGTTATTGTTCGAAATTGTGCTCTCTCTTGATTTTCTTTAACTTGAAACCCTCAGTTTTGGATCAGTTCTATAGTTCCATGTGATGTTGTGATGCTGTGATTCAGAGAAGCAACTGGCACATCAGCCATAAAGCTGAACCACATAGGAATGAATGATCCAAGGTTTAACCTTGAAAGCCCATTCTAATCACTGGTGGGAGGCAAAGGCACGTTTGACCACCAACAGGTAACAAAGCCGCCTTGGGCACTCCAATGGGATTAGTTTAGGCACTTGTGTAGTGGTTTGATAAGGGGTCATGAACGGCCACTAACAGACCTGTCCTGGGACCCTTTGTGGACATAACAGGAACAGTAGGTGAAATCACAACATGACAACACATTAATTGGATTCCTTGAAAAATAATTTCCAGCAACATATAATATGATAGAATTGGATGGAAATTGAAAAAAACTTCATGCATAAAATGACCACCTAGGGCACAAACGACCCCATACTTCATTATTAAGACAACAACATTATCTCGTAGATAGGAATAGAAAAATACCTTCATGCAAAAGGGAAAAAAACCCTTCAAACCCATCGACATTAAAACCACAAACAGCTTCTGGAATGATCCACAAGGACAGCTAACAACCTTAAACTGTAAACACACTCCTGACAGGGTTCCATCGTGAAACAACCCTAAACAGGCAAAGAACTCTTGAGAACTAACGATAGGCTCCTTTCCTTCAAAAATAATGGTGGGAATTGACCAGAGATAAAGGCCAACTGGTGTTTGAACTTCAACACATCCTCAATGTGCCAAATCGTCCATATGAGACAGAAACATGTCATAAGTTGGTACATAAGTGATTCCATTTGGAATATTACGAAGGAACAATCAAGAAAGAAGGATATAGTTTTGGCAGATACCTGAATACTCATGCTTGAAATGCCATAGGAAATCTGTTGCTATATGGAAGGGAGGTCTTCTTGGTTTCTTAAAGAGGTTGAGGAGGCTTATACGGGTCATTAAAGAGCAGAAGCGAGTTGAGAAGGATATTTGAACGCTATTGGAGTACCCTGAATCACAGCCAGAGGGGTTTCCAAATACCTTATATTCTTGCCCAATTTTTGTGTAATCTCACTGCTCAAAGTAGATAAAGTTTTCTCGTTTCCTTGAGAAGTTTTCTTCACCAAGGGGGCTTCTCTTCATTAAACATTGTGCTTCACTATTGTACGTGATGTCTACATGATGCCTCCAATCAATTCAAGGAGTTTGTTTTCTAGACTTGAAGCTAATAAAGATTAAATCCCTTGATTTGCTAAGTTTATATAAGTATATGATAACTAGTGCATCCCTAGGTTTGAAATCTGAATGTTTGACTCCTAAACAGATCTGTTTGATGATTCTATTTAAGTGATTATGGATTGAAACTTCATTCAGTCCATTCTTTTGGGAGGATAATAGTGTTGCTGGCTTCTTGGCCAGCAAAGAGGTTTTACTAGAAATCAATCACTAAGAAAAGAGATGTTACTAGTAACAATGTTGAGCATATAGAAGGATGAAGAAATATGCTTACTAAGCATGTTATTTATCATACTAGCCATTTTGATTAATAGAAAAATGATGGGCTTAAAAAACTACAAGATACATTCAAGCAAAAAAAAAGTTGTGGAAAAAATGACAAGAAATTTTTGGTGCATACTTTCTTTTGAATCCAACCAAAAATTCCATGACTTATTAGTGAAAATGTATTGGCAAAATATGAGTAAGAAAAAAAACAATAGTTCTATTTGTAAACCCCCAAAATATGGCAAAACAATTTTATTTTATTTGTTTAATTTCCAATGTGGAGTGTACTTTGCTACTATGTTTTTCATTAATATGGGCACACCTTTCTACATTTCTTATCAGGATGTTTTTAGTTCCCTAATCATGCTCTTTTAAGGGCAGAGGTTATGATGGGAATGCATAGCAAGCAGGATTTTCACTTGGCAGCTAGAGTCCATAATTGGCTTTAAAAAACAAAATTTCAAACTGCCTTTGGGATTAATCCTGGAATCATATCGGCCAGATATGGTCACCATGATCTAAAGTGGATTCATCAGATTTTGAATGGAAGAGAGTTATTTATCTTCTAGACTCCTTTCCAGAGGTTTTTCTGTTGGCATCTTTTGTTTGTCTTGAATTCTGATAGGGTTGTCTGCGCCTTGTTTAGCTCCTGTTTCTGGTAATAAGGTTGTAAAATGGGCCTTGTAAGTATACCATAGACCTCTTGTGGTAACGGGGGAGGTCAGCCCCTCCCCAAAATAGCTCATATTGCATTCAAATAAGAGTTATGGCTTATAATCTTTAATGATGTCGTTAAATGGGAGTTTAAGATGTATCATACATTCTGTTCAGCTCATCAAATAAATTCTGGGAGCATGTGATTCCCCCACCTTCACCTCCAACAAAATCTGCTTGGTATGAAACAGTCGATGGCTCTCATACAGGAGAACTTTTATTAGAGCTTTAAAATTCAAGCTGCAGACCCTGTTATCTTGGAGTGGATTCTTGATTCCAATGCTAGGCACAAGTGGAATATCATTACAACAAGATAGTATTGCTCCAATGCCCTGGATGATTTCGTTCTGCCTAATTTCCATGGATGTCAAACTTGTTACAATGCCCAAACAGTTGCAACTAATATTGTGAGGACAGGAAGTTCTCTGATCTTATGTATACTCCCGGAATCTTCAAGAATTAAATGTGTTATCTCAGGGATGCATGCAATCAACACCTGAATTTTATAATCTGCAAGCTTATAAAATTCAACACTTACTACTTGGTATTGCTCTGGAGTATCTTGGTAAAACAGGCAATTTCAGTAACAAGTATGGTGGCTATTGATCTGGCAAGCTTATGTGTTATCTGGAAAGGATTCAACACTTACTACTTGGTATTGCTCTGGAGTATCCTGGTAAAACAGGCAATTTCAGTAACAAGTCTGGTGGCTATTGATCTCTGATATGTTGGAGTCCTCTTATGATATTACATTTTGTATTATTTGTGTTCCTATTGTTTGGTACTTATAAATTCTGCACTACTTTTGCGATTTTGGGTGCTTTGAATTTAGGTTTACTTCAGAATCTAACACAAAGCCCTTTGAAAACTGTTATCATTCTAGTTTTATTCAATAGGGCTTGTGTCAACGGCATTCTGTCATCAGCCGTTGAAGCATCTATTCTGTGTCTTATGGGACAGAAATATAGAAGTGGCCCAGAAAACTAAGGACTGGAATTAGCAGAAATTGGTCCTCGGTCCATTTTACTGTAGTTTAGAAAGACATATCTAGACAATTTAAAATCTCTGGGTGGAAGCCCTATAATACAAACCCTTAAAATATCAAAATAAAAAGAATATATATCTCTCCCCTTGCTGTCGCTATTAGAGCAACTAATATGGCTGGGGTGCTATATAACAATTGCACCTTGAAACATGATCATATGTATCTTGTTTCAGCTAGAAATGAGTAGAATTTACTCATCCTACACAGAAACCCATAGTCACTGGCAAATTGCCCCCAAGGATTAGGCGATATCCAAGATTGATTCACGGGCACAGTATCGACCAAAAAGCTATGTAAACCAGAAATAAAGGAAAATTTGTTGCTGAAAGGGACATTTCAGTCATTTTAGAGAAGAAACAGTCTTGAGGTTCACCAGGTCAAATGTGATATTAAAGCCATGGAAAATACCATAAAAATAAATAAATAAATGAAATGCGTCATCGATTATAATTCTGATCTTACTTTCCTTTTGAACTTCACGATCTTATTCTCAACCTATAAACCACAACTTCTTCGTTTAATTTGATCAGGTTCTGCAAAGTGCGCAATAATAGACATAAGTGGAGGGCAATTTAAGGGCGAAATTGTGCAATAATATTTTGGAAGGAAAATAAGCAAATTCCTACTAACCTGAAACCTTCAGTTCCACCACCGAACACTTCTTATTGGACTTTCCATGTGTATAATTACATTCCTTTAGCTGAACGACGTCGAACAACGTCGTAATTTGCTTGAAATAAACAAATGAAAAAGTCACCCATGCCTTCTTCGGCACGATTTTAATTGCCTACAAAATATTAACATCAACATTGGCTTCCTACGAATTTGTATACCTCTGCTTGCCCCGCCCACCATTCTTTTCCAGAAGACCGTTGTCTCCGAATATAGCTTGGCTTGGCTCCACGCGAATCGAACTTGTGACCTGATTTATTTGTTTTTACGGGAATATGCGGATCCTAATTCTAATTCGCTCGTTTTTGGTCCAACTTTGGGTGTTTTATTTGCACGTGACTTTTTGACCATTATAAAGACATCGGTCACTTACTCAAACAATCAAAAGCATCGTACAATTTTTGAGAACATTTATAATCCTTAGTTAAAGATAAAGTTAATAGTTACTAATAGAATAAAAGAACTTACTCACAAGCACTTTTCACTATTAATCAATTTATCTTTTTTGAAAGAAAGATTTTAATTACATCTGCCAGACCCAAATATGGTCTATGGGACCTCAAATATGGAAGTACAATTACTCAAATCATATCATATGATCTTTAATATATTTAAGAAGGTTATGATCTTTAATATATTTAAGAAGGTTGTTCCTTCTCTTGTTGATTTTGAATAAAGCATTATAAAATATTGAGACTTGAATCCTTGTTAAACCCTCCACTCATTCAATTTGGTTTAAAAAATTTTAATGAGAAGAACAAGATAAGCTTAGTTTCAATTTAATTCACGGAGTCACTCTTGGAGTCATCACCAGGTTAAGGTTAAGAGTTTAAAAAATTTTAATGAGAAGAACAAGATAAGCTTAGTTTCAATTTAATTCACGGAGTCACTCTTGGAGTCATCACCAGGTTAAGGTTTTGAACTCTTTTTTCAAAGACCCAAAGTGTGGTGTGTATATGAGAACTTATGTACTAAAAAAACAATTGTTTTTATCTGATAAAGACAATGCATTGGTGCTTTGACCTCTTCAAGGAGGTTTAAGGTTCAAACCTTAATGCCTCTAAAAGGGATAGGCTGATGATAGTGGTCGAGTGTTTGTCGGTTGGTTATTGGCTACCCCAATTCAATACCTAGAGGATTGGGTCTTATTGACTTCATTTGATCCAACAGACTATTAACTACATTTTACCCAACAACTCAGGGTTATAATGACAACATATCAAGTTATAATGATAAAAAGTGTCATAAGATCATGAAAACTCGTTATCAAATATAATATATTAACTTGTGTGTTCATTTGAAAGAAAACAAGTTTATGTGAAAAAATTAAAATTGAGCCATAATCCTCTCTTTTCAAATAACTAATCTTTGTTATCAAATATAATATATTAACTTGCATGTTCATTTAAAAGAAAACAAGTTTATGTAAAAAATTAAAGTTGAGCCATAATCCTCTCTTTTTAAAGAATTAATCTTTTGTTATTGACCATGTTGATCAACTATCCTTATTTCTTTATTCTTGTTTCTTCAAACAATCTGAAGAAAAACCAATGTTAATATATCAACATAATTATCCCAAATATCATTATAAGCTTTGCATTTTAAGATAAAGTGTTTCTTTATTTCCACTACCTATAAAGTGCATTTGGTACATATTCTCTTTTCCCATTTCTCTACAAGTCTCCATTAACTTATCTCACATCTAAGTTAATGTGATTTAGTCTTTAGTTGTACTATAAGCATCTTTGTTCTTCATTTGATATTTGCATGCATATATGTGTTTTGATATTGTTAATATGTGGGGTGGAACTCACCATGTGCCTTCTTTCTTAATAGCTTATTTTTTCCACATTGTTGTCTTGAATTCTCCCTTACATAAGCTCTTATATCCTTAATGTTGTTTTGAAATTCTATTAAATCAAATAGCCTAATTATTTAGACATTGTGTTTCATCCAAGTGTCTTTTCTCTATTTAGCTCATCTTTTGCTATTGTAGACTAGAAGTGGTCCTTACACTCTTGGCATCGTGACCCCCTGCAATGTGGTTCTTATTGGGTGTGTTTGATGCATTTGTCATGCATGAAGCCCTAGTTCAGGAAGTCCAAGGACTATGGGACGCAGCTCCTTCGAATGACCTTCAAGCTTTTTTACCAAAGTTGGTTCCTTACTTGGATGTAATCTTTGACACTCTTCCTCCTACACTAGCCTATCCTACTAGGTTCTTTGCCAAGGAAAAGGGAAATAAAGAAAATGCAGTAAACAACTAAAATAAAATGATAAAAAGTAGTAAAGAACTAATCTAGCGTAATTAGTCTAAGATACTGGTGGCGATGTGCCAAAAGACTATAATTCTTATTCTACATTCGAGTGGGATTAGTGAACACATGAACAAGCATGAAAACAAAGTTGAACACAATCCTAGTTGTGTATGAATTGTAAATCCAAAAACTCCTTATAAATGCCAAAACAAAAATACTAGAGTAGTCACAACCCCCTATAAAGAGATATACAAACACTCAGACCAAGACATAAATATTGAAACTAGTCACAACTCCTTGTATTCATATTAAACATTACATTCATATACATCTAGAAGAGGCTCAACAACCTGTACATACAGTAGCCCAAGGCTTGAGTTCATACTATAATATAAAATAGAAAAAGGAGGGAGAACTGCTCGAGGTCAAATGCTAGACATGACAACAATTCAACCTTTTTTCTAGGCCTCAAAATGACTACTTAAAATAACTACACCAAAATTAAGAATTCAAAAATCCCTCCTAATCGGTGAAGGGAAGAAAGTTGATACATTAATTACTGGTTGCAGCAAAGGTACAATGTGGTGGAGATCACGTTACACAAGCAACACCAAACAAATGATACACAGGTATTTTTCCTTTGAACAAGTCAGAGAATCAAACCTTTCATTACTTTCATGCCAAAAATAAGGATACAAGAGAAAAGACCCCTTTACAATTTCGAAAATTCCCTCAAATACCTCGTTTTCCCTTTTTCCCACCTAAAACCATTAAAATTCAAATTTGAATTTTGGGGGCAACTTGTCGAGGTCATAACTTCGCACTCGTTGACCCGATTGACTATTACAACATGTTTTCGAAAATGGCATGAAACGAGCTAAGTGGGATGAACCTTGGCTCTTTGCACCAAGGCTCATGTCTAGCCAAAAATCCTCAAATTCGACCTCTAAGACCTTCAAAAATCTCCTGCAAGTTAAACTAGTTTTACTAGTTTTACAAAATTAAACAATTACAATTTTTTTTGGGTGATGCAAGATCACTCTTACACCACTGGATGCTCCTGCATCAGACACCTAGGGTAATTTTGAGAAGTGACCTTCACTTCTCTATTGTTGGAAGAAAACCAAGGCGTTCAACCTCAGCCTTCGACAACCAAGATGAATCTTCAACAGGTCTGCCTTTCCACTTAACCAGATATTCTGCATACTGCCTATTTCTGGTACTTTTGCCGATGCGTGTATCTAGGATCTCTTCTATCTCTTTCGTATCTGGAGTAGATGCTGGAATATTCCACAATTCTGCTACTGGTCCCTCACCATTGTCTCCTTCATGGTATTCTACCAAATCTGAAATGTTAAAAATAGGTGATATGTTAAGCCCACTTGGCAATTCCACTTCATATGCATTGCCTGAATCCCATTTTTCTATGATTTTGCATGGTCCAAACTTCTTCATCTTCAGCTTGTTATAGGTTTTAGCAGGAAACCTTTCTTTTCTCAGATGGACCATAACTTCATCTCCCACTTCAAATTCCTTAAACCGTCGCTTCTGGTCTGCCCTTGTCTTATATTGAGTATTCATCTTAGTAATATGCTTCTTCACTTCTTCATGCAAGCTCTTCAGATGCTCTGCAAAGTCCTCAGCCTCAGCACTGCACTTTTCCCCTGTATCCATCTTCCTCAACTCAGAAGCATTTCTTGGACTGCTCCCATATATTATCTGGAATGGAGATTTGTTAGTACTCCTATTGACAGAATTGTTGTATGCAAATTCCACCTATGGCAAAACCAAATCCCATCCCTTGGGCTTATCTCCTATCAAGCATCTCAATAGATTACCCAAACTTCTATTCACCACCTCTGTTTGTCCATCAGTCTATGGGTGGTATGCAGAACTGAATTTCAAATCTGTCTTCAATTTCTTCCACAAGGTTCTCCAAAAATACCCAACAAACTTGGTATCTCTGTCAGAAACTATACTCTTTGGTAGACCATGAAGTCGTACCACCTCTTTGAAAAATAAACCTGCAACATGAACTCGCATCATTAGTTTTCTGGCAGGGAATAAAATGTGCCATCTTTGAAAACCTGTCAACCACCACAAATATGGAGTCATTTCCCCTCTGTGTCCTTGGTAGGCCAAGAACAAAATCCATGTTGATGTCCTCCCATGGTCTCTCTGGTACAGGTAATGGCTGATATAATCCAGTGTTCTGTCTCACACCCTTCGCCATCTGGCATACTCTACAACTTTGCACAAATCTCTTCACATCTTGCTGCAACTGTGGCCAATAGTAGTTCTCACTAACAAGGGCAATGGTCTTATCCCGACCAAAGTGTCCAGCCAACCCTCCACTGTGTTTCTCCTTGACTAGATTCTCCCTCATTGAACTCCTTGGAATGCATAATTGATTTCCTCTAAACAACATTCCATCTTGGATCAGAAAATCCAACCACTTAGTCCTGTCCAAAGTAACAGGTGCCAAGCAAGCCCTCCAAGCCTCTACAAAATTAGGATCTTCAGGGTACAAACCCTTAAGTTCATCAAACCCTACAACTTCCACCTTCATTTCTATCAACAAACACTACCTTCTACTTAAGGCATCTGCAACTCTATTTGACTTTCCGCTCCTGTGCTTCAACACAAAGGTATAACTCTGTAGAAACTCAACCCACTTCAAGTGCCTCTGATTTAGCTTCCCTTGGCTATTAATATACTGTAAGGCCTGATGATCAGTATATAGAACAAACTCTTTTGGCAACAAATAATGCCTCCACTTCTTTAGAGCCTGAACTATAGCATAAAACTCTTGATCATAAACTGAATACTTCTTCCTAGCATCATTGAGTTTCTCACTAAAATAAGCAACATGTTTACCTTCTTGACTCAATACAACTCCTATGGCACTACCACTAGCATCACAATCTACCTGAAATACCTTATTAAAATCTGGAAGTGCCAAAATAGGTTGCTCTGTGACCTTCTTCTTCAACATATCAAAGCTCTTATCTGCTCCTAAGGTCCACTTAAATTCTTTCTTATCCCCTCTCATTGTTTCTGTAAGGGGTGCACAAATACTGCTAAAATTTCTAATGAATTTTCTGTAAAAACTTGCTAGACCATGAAATGATCTTACCTCAATTATGCTTCTTGGAGTAGGCCATTCAATGATAGCCCTCACCTTTTCTGGGTCCATTTTTAGACCTTCGACTGAGATGACAAATCCCAGATACACTAACTCCTTCACAAAACTACACTTCTTCAAATTAATCAACAACTGCTCCTCCCTCAGCTTCTCAAAAACCCTTCTGATATGCATCAGGTGCTCTTCCAGGGTCTTGCTAAATATTAAAATGTCATCCAAATAGACAATGACAAATTTTCCTAAAAACTCCTTCAATACCTCATTCATCAGCCGCATGAATGTGCTTGGCGCATTGGTTAGCCCAAATGGCATGACCAACCACTCATACAAACCCTCTCTGGTCTTGAAGGTTGTCTTCCACTCATCTCCTTCTCTGACATGAATCTGATGGTACCCACTCTTCAGGTCAATCTTTGTGAAGTACTTGGCTCCACTCAAACAGTCCATAATGTCATCCATCCTTGGCAATGGAAATCTGTATTTTATGGTGATCTTGTTAATAGCTCGAGAGTCTATACACATTCTCCACTCTCCATATTTCTTTGGTGCTAGTACTGCAGGTACTGCACATGGACTCAAGCTCTCCCGAATCAGTCCCTTTTTAGGCAACTCTTGGACTTGCCTCGTTTAGCTCCTCACTTTCTACAGGAGTCATTCTATGGGCTGCCTTATTGGGTAAACTAGATCCTGGTACCAAATCTATATGGTGACTGATCTTCCTCACTGGTGGTAAACCCTCAGGCACATTATCTGATATAATATCTAGAAATTCTTCTAACAGACCTAAGACTTCTACTGGGGTATCTTTGCATTCTTCTTCCCTAACTCTAGGAATTAATGCATAGCACATATGCTCATGCTTCAAACCATCCAAAAACCTTCTCCCTTCAACTAAACAGATTCTGGCACTGCTACATACCTTTTCATCCACCTCCTTCAGGGGCTTCAGCTTATGGCACACTCCATTCTTTGTCAAGGAGTAAGTGTTGGCATGACCATCATGCACTGCACACCGATCAAACTGCCATGGCCTTCCCAACAACAAATGGCAAGCATCCATAGGCAAGATGTCACATAGGACCTCATCACGGTAATTCCCAATATTAAATTTTACCAAGCATTGCTCACTGACCAAAGCCCTATGGTCCTTCTGTAACCATGCAATCCGATATGGATGCGGGTGTCTCTTCCTCTCTAATTGCAATTTGGTAACCATTCCTTCTAAAACTAGGTTATCTGTGCTACCATTGTCTATGATAATATTACAAATCTTACCTGCACATTTACACCTTGTGCGAAATAAGCTCTTCCTCTGATCTGGGTCTCTCTCCTCATTCAACAAGGCTCTCCTTGTGATTAGCACTTCTCCTCTTTCTGCTTCTTTAGAGTGCTCAGATTCAGCACCTTCATCAATGACCGCAGCTCGGGCATTACCTTCAGGCCTCCTATTTGTCCTCTCTTGGTGTTGTGGACACTCGTATGCTCGATGTCCTTCTTCGCCATAGTGGAAATAGGTTCCATGAAATCCTCCTCTTCCAAACCCTCATCCAGACCTTCCTCTTCCTCTCTGGTAACCATTGTTCTGATCACGGGGGCGGTAAGCATTATCTCCCTTTTGGTCCTGACTATTGCTAGCTTCTCCATTCTTCTTATAATCTTCATTTCGTCCTCCATTTGTTCTTCCACCAGTTCTTCCACCATGACCTCTTCCTCTTTGCTTGCTCTCAAACCTTCTGTTCAGCTTCTCTTCAACCCTCAGGGCAAACTGGTAAGCATCCTCTATGGTGGTCATCCTGACCAGACTTAACTCCTCTTGAATACTTGCTCGTAACCCATTAATATAATGGGCTACCTTCTCCTTGTTGGCCTCTGAATGGCCTATTCTGATTAAAATTTTATAAAACTCCTCTGTGTATTCTTTGACAGACTTACTTGATTGCCTCAAACCTTGCATTTTCTTTAGCAGATCCAACTCGTAGTCACCTGGAATGAACTGCCTCTTCAACTTCTCCAACATCCGCTCCCATTTTGTTATCCTTTCTTTTCCTCTTTTATTTCTGTCTAGCTGCACTCCCTTCCACCATATGCTCGGCATGACCCTTCAGCTTGGTCTTAGCAAACTTGACCCTATCAGGATCTTCAACCTCCTCATACTCAAAGTATTCTTCCAAATCATTGATCCAGTCAATCAACTCCTCTGGATCAAGATTTCTAGAATACGTAGAAACCTCCATCTTCGGTCTCTTTCCAATCTGAGATATGGCTCTGTATAACCTGGCTTGTGCAGGATCTACTACCTCTTCTTCTTCCTCAAACTGGTCCTCTTCTTCTTCAACTTCATCTTCACTACCTTCTTCTCTCCTTGGCTCAAACCCTCTACGTAGCTCCTCTTGCAGAGCCTGAACTTGCCTCTGCAAAGCTCTGAAATCTTCCTCTAGCACCATATTTCTCCCACCACCATGGTTTCTTCATGGAGGCATTCTGCTCACTTCTCTCACAAACCTTAACCATAGATCCTGGTGTAAACTGCCTCACGTCCGATGATCTGTTTACACACTCAAGAACTCCCGCTCTGATACCACTTGGTGTAGATCACGTTACACAAGCAACACCAAACAAATGATACACAGGTATTTTTCCTTTGAACAAGTCATAGAATCAAACCTTTCATTACTTTCATGCCAAAAATAAGGATACAAGAGAAAAGACCCCTTTACAATTTCGAAAATTCCCTCAAATACCCTGTTTTCCCTTTTTCCCACCTAAAACCATTAAAATTCAAATTTGAATTTTGGGGGCAACTTGTCGAGGTCATAACTTCGCACTCGTTGACCCGATTGACTATTACAACATGTTTTCGAAAATGACATGAAACGAGCTAAGCGGGATGAACCTTGGCTCTTCACGCCAAGGCTCATGTCTAGCCAAAAATCCTCAAATTCGACCTCTAAGACCTTCAAAAATCTCCTGCAAGTTAAACTAGTTTTACTAGTTTTACAAAATTAAACAATTACAATTTTTTTTTGGGTGATGCAAGATCACTCTTACACCACCGGATGCTCCTGCATCACAATGCTATAAAATATGAAGTGAGCTTAGGTCCATCTATCGTAGATGTCAACCGGGAACACTTGTTAGTAATCATGGCATTAATTAGCCTTGTCTTCGTAAAATGCATCTTAGTATCTCCATGTGTTATTCCATCGCTTGATCGATCTCTACTTCCTATAACCAGATTTTGGTACTTCATCCCACCCAACATATCCTTTAAGAAGTTTTTTTGGTCTGGTATTAGCCTCTTTACTTTAACCCCCTTGCTAACTCTAGATTTTTTGGCAAGGGATGCTACAAAACTTGGTGTATTAAAAATTTTACTACAAATCATGGTGGCTTCCAGGGGATCTTCAATTGGTCGAAGTTAGAATTCCAAGTCCTAGTAGCATTTACATTGAGCATGGAGTCATGTCCAAAGCTTGCTAATTGTTGTAGTGACTTACTTCCAATCTTCTTCCACCAAAACCTTATACCATGTGTGGTGATAATAACACTTCTATAACTTACATAGTCCTTCAATAATGGGTGGGATATATTCATGTCGGGTCTTATGAAAGAGTGCTTCTAGTATGATAGCAGGTTTTGTTGTCACGTTCACCTTTCTTCTATAAACAAGTCTAGGGTAAGTGGTCCTTATCTAATTCAAGTGTTGTTTTGATTCTTCTTTTGGTAGAAAGTCACCATCTGGATCTAAAGGGGAAGGAAGTCTTGTTGCTACCAAAGACAAAATGTGACCCTTCCATTCTACTACCTTCTAATATAGGGTTTTAATTTGCTCAAGATAATTATAGGCCACTTGTTGAGAATATCAAACTGTAGTGACTCTTTTGATTATGAGGTATTTATTTAAAATCCCTATTGAAGTCCATCATCGAAGGTCAACTTGAGCTAGGATGGCTTGGAAATATTGGACTTCTATAAATCAAGGACCAGAGGTTTCTTCAAATTTCATGTCTTTCTTTTGCTTCCATACTCAAAGAAGAGATGGACCTAATGCGATCAATCATCTAAAGTAGTCCTTCAACCTCTCAAATGATGCCCTTCCAAAGAGTCTAAATAATCTCTATGATTTGCCTAGGTTCTTGAGACTTTTGCTCTTGCTCTATCATCCTAGCCCTTTTCTCCTTTAGTTCAACTTCCTTCTCCTTGAACTTGGTAGAGAGGTTAGTCAGTTTAGCTTTAAGTATCTTGGCCTTGACTTGGGAATCCTTGAGCATCTGTTTGGTTTTATCCAATTCTTTTTCCTTTTTGGCAAATCTTTTTGTGGTCATGGTGTACTTATGGGTCAATAATTTAATTTTCTACTCAGAGGTCTTTTCTAATAGTGTGTCCTTGAAGTTCAAATTAATGGTTGATATCTGATAATCCTAATGTCACATTTCTCCTAGTACTTTTGAAATTGTGGACTCAAAATTAATCAAATCCAGTATTTCTCCTTGGGGAAGCAAAGTAATCCTCTTTTGTGAGGTAGCAAGTTATAGGCTTGCCACTTTACCTCTTGATCAAACTATTGTTGACCATACTTCATGTTTGGGATTAGAGGACTATAATTAATAATAAGATCTTCGATGGTAATAGTAAAGGCTTTACAAATAGAAAGGGAATTGAAGGATATACCAAGAAGACCATAGTGGAATATGTTACAGTATTTGATAATGGGATGAGTGTCATGACAAATTATAGTAGAGGAAGACTTTGGGATGTGTGTATAGTGATAAGAGTGTATGGGATAGGAAAAATGGTGGAAGGGGGTCATGAGAGGATGCTTCAAAGATAGGGAAATTTGGAAACTATTGAGATGGTGACTTGAGTATTTCTTCTTGTCCCAGGGCTACACTTTTGGAGTCTTTTTCTTCTTTTGACATATTCTAGGGACTCCTCTAGGGTCTAGCAGTGGAATCTCTTAGACCCAGGACTTACTCTTCTTCTTCTTTCCCTATTTCTCATCGTCTATGGAGGACTTATACCTTTTCTTGGACTTCTTGTCTTTTTTTTATGCTTTGCTTGATTGTGTCAGGTGGTCTACGATAGTCTCACCCAGGCTGATTGAGGTAGGAGGCTATGTGGTATGACCCTCTATTTTAAGGGAAGGTTCCAAAGGCATTGGGCTACCAGATGGTGAAGTCTTTTATTCCTTTTTTTGCTAGCGTATTTTTTGGATGTGTATTTTTGTTGTCAATCTTGACACACCTTGTAAAAAAGATGCATAGTTAATTCTATTTTTGAAAGCGCTCATTGTAAAATTCCTTTTTTATTAAAAATGGTCAAAGTCATTGCAATTATAAAGCTTTCCCTCATATGGGTCTTCTCCTTAAGATTTTCTACATTTTTCTTTTCTTTATCCTGTTCTTCTAAAGTTTTTTAAATTTGATATGTTGCATGCAAAATTGTATATATTTTAGCATGGACAATCAAATGATAAATTTTCATCTCCAGCTCTTCCATTTTTGGTTCTATTCCTTACTTAGATAGAGTATTATTTGCAAGATGATCGAAGGATTAAGGAAGCAAAGTAGATAAAGTTGCTAAGTGCAGATAGAATTTAAGCTTATTCAAAAGAGAAGCCTCTAAAGAATTTTCCAAGTCTATTGCTTAAAGCAGAAAGTGCTCCACTTGGGAGTGCTTTGCTAAGAAGCGCTCCACAAGGGAGCGCTTTCCTCAAAAGCGCTCCACTTGGGAGCGCTTTGCTAAGAAGCGCTCCACAAGGGAGCACTTTCCTCAAAAGTGCTCCACAAGGGAGTGCTTTCCTCAAAAGCGCTCCACAAGGAGCACTTTCCTAAAAAGAGCCAGAGAGATATTGTTAAAAGGAGCCAACGAACAAAAGGAGAGGTCTACAATAAATTTCCTATTTTATCGCCCTAAAACTATTTTCGAGACCGTCTGATTGATGATCATCATCGAAAACTTCTAACTTCAATATCAAGTTACCTATAATTTCGACCTGACTGTTCCAAGTCTTCGTCGAAACCTTCCACTTTTAATGATAAATTTGGATAAAGTAGACCGTTTCTGGTTCTCACCGAATTTGAATCAGCCCATAATGAAAGTGGTTGAATACCAATTCATAGAGCAGTAGTTTTTCTCCTATATAAACCCCCCTCATTTTCTTTGTAAATGGATGGATAACTTCTGCTAGAAAAGCAGTTCTGTACTTTGGATCCTGCTGTTAAAATAAAAGCTTCTGGCTCTGGTGTTGAGACTTCTAATCTGTGTATGACTTCTACTCTGTTATTTCTATTAATTTAGTTTCTTTATTGCCAGTTTAATTTTGTTTTTTGGATTTCACTTTCGGTAGAGGGCTTACCCCTAGAATACTTGCTGGAGTTTGCATAATTAAGAGGTTTTTCATACTAGTTTTTGTTAAAGATTTATTATTTTGATTGTTGTTGGTTCAAATATATAAGTTGCCTATCGTGCTTTCGGTCCATCACCCCACACTTTCGGCTTGTAGCCATTTCCCATTCCTTTTAGTCATTTCATCCCTTTCTGTACATTCCTTACCCTTAACCCAAAGTCCCCATTTTTACTTTTTGAAGTAGCTGTATACTTGAAACCTACCCTCAAAATAAAGGCTTCTGGCTACGATTTAAGTCCCCAATCTCTGTGTAATATTTCTACTCTGTGATTTCTATTAAACTAGTTTTTATGTTCTTTAGTTTAATTATGTTCTCTGGATTTTGCTATTGATAGAATATTGGTCCTTGGAATCCTTGCTGGAGTCTACATAGGTTCTGAGGATTTTATACTGCTTTCTATTATAAGTCATTATTTTGATTGTTGTTGGTAAAAGTAGATAAGCTATCTATCGTGTTCTTGGTCCATCATCCCAAATATTCGACCTTCGGCCATCTCCCCTTTCTTTTTGTAATCTCTCATCTCTTTCAGTATCTTTCTATCCCTTATCTCCAATCACCCATTTAATTTTTAGAACCAGCCCTACTGGAGATTGCCACAGAGGACATCCCTTTATTTTAGGCTTTCAATGCTTGGCAGCGGGCCTAGGGCACTGCAGACTTAGAAAACCTGTATCTAGACGAGTTCAATTGCCAATAGTTTCAGGCACGCCTGGTGGGACACAAACGTTCCACATTTTATCAGTATTAAGAAGTGATGTTCATCTTAGTATTGTTCAATCTAAACATCTAGTGACTCTACTAAACCTGAGATAGCTCCAAATCTCGTAGACCAGTGTAAAATCTCCCACCTTCATGCATACAAGGTGGAGGGCTAGAAATACAAAAGAAGAACCTGAATTATATGAGCTCAACAACAACGCTTTAGGAGAACATCCTAGGGTGGTTAGGTCAAATATTCTGCTTGTCAGGACATCGTAACAAGAAGTTGTTCAAGATTCAAAAAATCCAACTCCCGACAACACATCCACCAGCTTGCCTCCAAATCCATCGAATTCTTCAGATCATCAGTATACTCTGGCTCCACCAAACGTTCAACCAGGTTCTCCGAGTGTTTCGACTATTTTGACTCAGCAAGTTCTACCAACTCCATTGCTCCTCACTAATTTGCCTCCCTAGATGGCCCAACCAACTTTGCCCAAGAAGTTCATAGCTTGGAACCATATGAGACCACTTGCTTTACAGGCCCAACACACGGTCCTACCTGCAGCTTTGAAAGCTCTACCTACTTACGATGACACGAGAAAGACGACGTAAGAGCACATACAAGACATCACAGGATTAGCGACCATCCATAAAATCACCAACGAAGACATCATGGTGAAGTTGTTGGTTCTTTCACTAAGAGGTAAGCTTCTTTATTGGTACCGGTCACTCCTGCCCAACACCATTACTACATGGGACCAGCTGGCTGGGCAGTTGATAAGGGGTTTCAATGAACAGGCAAACACCTTATCTTTGTTACGCCAGTTTACTACTATTCAAAGGCATCCTCATGAAGAAATAATTGACTTTAATGTTAGATTCGCAAGAACCTAACAAAGAGTCACAAATGGTCTCCAACCCACACTTGAGCAGGCTGCATTTTATTATCTAAGAGATTTCCACTCAAATATAAGCATTAACATCCACCATGCTAATATCAATACATTCCCTGCTATCTACGAGCAGGCCCAGAAAGTCGAGGCTGACCTAATAGCTATCGAGAAATTACCTCCCAAGGCAATGATCCCGATTTATCCATATATCCCCCAAAATATGTATCAAAGCGCATCCACTCCTCCTGTGTCCCAAACACACCTTAGCCAATCTTGGAATCCACATTCCCAATATCGACCTATGTCTATGCTTCAATACCAAGCACCCGTTGTTCCCCAGTTACCCGCTCCAACGCAATACCTAGCTTTTCTAGCGCCACCAACATTGGCCCCATTACCTCCAAGTCAAGTAGCTACTAACCAAGCAACTGTAATCAAAGCTCAAGCTAAAGAGCTATCAAAAGTTAAGGCTTACATGAAGATGGTGGCAAACCAGATGAGTGCCATAAGGAAAATATAAGATGATAGGATTTCACCAAAGGAGATTCCCTCCCCCCTCGATCACCAAAGAGCAAGAAACCATTGGAACTCAAAGGCAACATGAGCGAAATTCAGTAGTGATGAACACCGAAGAGGTTGGTACCTTTGATTCCTTCTATTGGTGTACCACGTGCAATGATCCACACAATGAAGAAGATTGTATGGTACATCTAAATTATATGCAGACACTAGCTGGAGGACCCTATGAGCAAGTTAATATGATCAGGGAAGCTTGCAAAAATCTCATGACATCTGATGCGTAGTCGTTATACCATCATTAATTCTCAATGAATTTGTCAATCCAGGGCTGTGTACAAGGCTATCTACGAAAGAAGAAGTGAAACAACTATAACTTAGGTCAATCTAGAGCAACAGGTCTTATTGGTGGAACCGGTTGTGTGGGGGGTTTTAGGACATTCCTATCTCTAAATTGCATGAATTAAACCTTAATCTAATTGCAAAAATGGAAACTAATCATTAACTGTAGAAATGAAATCCTGATTTACAATTGCAGAATGAGACCTAATTATGTTGCAAAAATAACAGTTGCAGAATTGAAAGTCTGATTCTAATTGCAGAAAGGAAATCTATTTACTTTTGCAGCAATGGAAATCTAATTATAGCATGGAAAATAAAACCCTGTCAAGACTCTGTAATAGAAGGTTGTCAATCTTCTGTGCAGGGGTTGACAACAAAACACAAAATGCAAGAAATTGCAGAAAACAACAAATTCTAGAAATAACAGTCTGAAATAAAATGGAAGCTTTGCTAAAAGTAAATATTACAGCTAAAACATTAAGCACAAGATTAATCTAAGCATAAATAAACTAAGACTGTAGATATTGTCAGCTGTTTACAAGCAATTGAAATAACAAGTTCTACAACTCATTCTGCTGCAGCAAAATCAGAATAAAAACTTGCTGTTAGTCCTCCTCCTAGGTCTGGAAGTGGCCAGCCTCCTTGTCCAGAAGAAGGTATGAGTCTCTCTCTCTCTAGATCTTAATCACACTCATTTACAAGCAATATGAAATAGAACTGGTGCACTTTATTGATTAAAGAACATGATTACAATAATTCTGCTAAAAAACCTGTTACAGGACTGTAACAGTCAAATTCTACTTATTTTCTCTACTTTCTGCTTTCTCCTAGCTTCCTTACTCTTTTCTCACTACTTACTACCTACTAGGCTCAACCTGAATGGGAGCAATATTTATAGATGTCCTATGATCTAATTACAAACTATGGATATCTCAAAAGATCTAATCCTACTATGCTGCAACAAATTCTGGGTTTATTCTTTGATCTTTCCATTAATGATGGCTTTGGTCGGCAATGACGGCAAAGACAGATGGAAGATCTTTTCCTTTACCTTTTCCGACCTTTATTTCCCTTTTTCCAACTTCAAAAATCGGTCAACAAGTCAAAAAGCACATTCTATTTTCATTTCGGAGATAAGTGGCTTCATTTCGAAGACAATGCAATTCTCATTTCGAAGATCGCTCATTTCGAAGATACTGCAATTCTCATTCTGAAGATACTGCAATTCTCATTTCGAAGATCCGCTCATTTCGAAGATAATGCATTCTTCATTCTGAAGATCCGCTCATTTCGAAGACGTTGTGTTCTCTCATTTCGAAGATATCTGTTCATTCCGAAGATACTTCGGAATGAACAAATGTGTGCTTTTCCAGTGATTTCTTCTGCATCTCTCAGGTGGGTTATCTCCTAAGATCAAATTCCAATGGTCTTCATCTCTTTCCACATGTGAATTCCATGCCTTGCTATTTATGGACAGCTGGCTGGAATTTACATGGGAAAGACCAGTTTTTGCTGCACAGCAACAGTTTGCTTGCACTGTTGCCAGATTTAGGTGAAATAAATGCTTGAGACAAATCAAAACATGATTAGTGAAATGCTGCTATTATTCTAAGCATATCCCATTTTAGCAAGTCATAGCAAAAAGAACACAAAACTATGCAAAAAGCTGTAAAAATCAGCATATAATATTCCAAATACATTGATCATGCAAAATGGTTAATATACAACATATTGAATCAACTTAACTAACATATCAGATAAAACATAAGAGTTTATAGGCAATTTTAGTGTTCAAAACATGTTATGATTGAGGCATTTCCAGGCCTCATCATTTTCCCCCAACTTATATTAATGCATGCCCTCATGCATTCTGTTGGGCTATGGAATCACATATGTCCATGTTTAGATTCCATGACCTGTAGAATAATTTCTTGCCTATATAATACCCCCTATTTTCCTGAATGTTTCTGAGCCAGTCTTCAAACTGTTCATCAGGTTGGGCATCTTCCTCAAAGTAGAATGGAACTGGAGTAATGATGGTTGGAGGCCTAAACCTAAGACCTATCCAGTTATGTTGCATGATTTCAATCAGCTGGATTACACCTTCTGCTCTTCTTCTGGACCATTCTAAGTTGATGGGGGAGATGGGTTCTCTTTTTTGCAAAGACATGGAAAGTTCAGCCCATCTGTTTCTGCACACTGACAATGCTGGGAAAAAATTATGATCACAAAATTTTTGAATCTAGCCACACAGTCCCTTAAGTTGTTCAAGTACATCCTCTTTACATCATCCCTGTTCATCATTGAGAAGTGTTGTCTGGTGATAACTGGGTGGTTTGGCTGGATTGCTCTGACTAACAATTCAGCCCTTGTTTCAATCTCTTTATTCTACTTTTTCTCTTGATCCCAGTAAAGTTGATTCTGCAAAGTAGACATAAATGCTCTCAGATGAACATCTCCAATGTAGATTTGAGGATGAAACTCTACTTCCTCTGGAATGAAGAAGTTGTGCAAAAATAGTTCACATAGGAGATTTTTCTGTTCTATGGGGCTGTCAAAATATGCCTCCAAGAAATCTGTAGTTGTGTCCAATTTATATGGGAGGTTTGAACTAATCCTCATGACCTGCCATCTGAGGTATTTCTCCTTCAAAATAAGGCTGTAAAATCTGGCTGGTCATCTAAATTGAACTAAAAATTTAGCAATTTGGCATAAGTCAGACACCTTTTCTTTTAATGCTTGGTTTTCTGTTTCTTTTGCCTCTAGTTGTTTCCTTTCCAATTTGAATTTCTTAGTCTTAGTGGCAAGCTGCTCATATCTAATCATCCAATTGGCTATGTCTACATTATATTGCTCTAGAGACACAGTATTAGGTGGTCTGACTACAGGGGGGATCCTAGGCAGTAGATCTACCTGAACTCCTTTTTTTGCCACTTCTACTGGTTGATTATCTACCAATAATTCTACCTGTACCCCCTTATTTGCTATTTCTATTGGGTTGTCATCAGATAGTAATTCTACTTGTACCCCCTTATCTGTTGAAAGTATAATAGTTTGAAATATAGGGACCTCAATAGGAGTACTTACTTGAACATTTTCTTGCTGCTGGGACTGTTCCTGTGTTGGTGGCTCATCTCCAGTATTTTTTGTTATGCTCTTTGCCATTTTTGAAGCATCTTCAAAATGAGAAGGCAATGCTTCAGAATGAACACCCATGTCTGTCTCAATAGAGTCATCTACCCTTGATAGACCTAGAAGCAATTGAGCCAAATTGTCTTCATCAATGGATACAGTTGGCTATTTTTTAGACTGTGACAACATTCTTCTTAATGCTGCCACTTCCTGCTGTAACTCTACAATTTTTCTTTCTTGTATCTCAATGATGCTTTCTTTCTCCTCAATCCACTTGGTTTGTGTTCTGACAACACTTCTTGCTGCCCTCAGCTGCTCTGTGATGTCTTCCACTTCTGTTTCTACCTCAAAATCTGATGCAGATAGATCAGCTGTAGTTGGTTGTTCAACCATTATCTCTTCTTCTACAACAATTTGCTCTTGTTCAACAGGTTCTATGAAACTGCTTATAATTGTATCCACCATATCTGTAGCCTGTTGAACTGTAGCCTCCTCCAAATTATCCTACCTAGTTTCTGCCTCAGCTATATGTTCAAGGAATTCTAGAAAATTTTTAGAGGCTGGTTGTATTTCTGTGACATCTGGGCTGCTTTGTCCTTCTTCTTCCTCCATAACTTGTTCTGTTGTTTCTTTCAAATGGATTCTGGTGGACCTCCTAGTTCCAGATGCAAACTTCTTCTTTTTGCTCTATTTCCTGGTGTCAGTAGGGGTTGTGGGGACAGTTTTAGATGCCTCTGTTTCCTTTGTTATTTCTTGTTCTATCAAATCAGTAGTCACTCCAAAAAAATGAACCTTCTTTTGTTTTTCTGTTCTGCTGCCAGTTCTAGATCCTCTTTTTCTTTGTTTCTTGGTTCATGAAGTTGAGGGTTCAGGAGCAAGGTTTTCTGTTGCTGCTGCTGGGTGTGGTTCTGTAATAGCTTCTATGGCAATTTCTGTTTCATCTTCTACAACAGCTTTTGCAGTAGCTGTTTCTTCTTCTACAACAATGTCAACAGCATCTGGTTCTTCTTCTTCCTCATCTTCATCCCTAAAAATGACATCATTTAGGGTAGAGTAAAACCTATCAAAACTCCTAGGGTTTCCTCTAAAATGGTGTTGGCAAATTAGTTTGATGAGGCCATGATGGCGAAGGCTTCCTTTACCCTCCTGATATCTCTTTGCCATGTTTTTTAATTCCTGATACAGATATAGGGGAAGATTTACCCTAACTTCTGGTTGTTGCTCACCATGTCTGAGATGGTTCAAAATTCGTAGATGATGCCCTGACAATAGCACATACTGCCCTTCACAGGTTAGGAATTTAATTACCTAGGTGGCTACTTCATCCCAGGGTTCCTGTAGGCTGGCCCTTTTTAACCCTTTGCATGTGTTGTTATGGGTTAAATATTCTGGCTCTCTATCATTTTCTTCTACAAATTGATTAACTACATTTGCCAATGTATTCTTGCCAGATCTAGAAATTGAAATCCCTTCTAATGGCAGCTTAGTAATCTGACTTAAAATTTTAGGGGTTACCTCAATAGTCATGTCGTTAACATGTGCTCGGTTGTTTCTGAATGTATGGGTGAACATGCCAACCAAATCTTCAGAGGACCCATTAAACTTATCCAAAAATGGCATAAGCCCTCCATCTTCAAAAATCTGCAGGACTGCCGATTTTCTCGGAGGTAGGTGGTATCTGCTGGTTCCATTCTGATCTTTCGCCCCATATTTTTTGTTTAAAAACGTTCACTGCTGCTGCTATTCCTCTGCTGGATCTCTGGTTTTTTATGTTGCAGATTTGTAGGGTTTAGTTCAAAATCTTCGCTTGCCCTATTTCTCGTCTTCTTCTTCGGAATGAACCGTAACCTGAGCACTGTACTTCGCAAACACGTCTTCGAAAAGAAAGGTGGCACGCATTTCTACTATTGCATCGAACACCTATCCATCAATGATTGCGTGGACGTCCTTGCCATCAGATCCACCTCATTCGGTTTTAATTTTTTGTTTAGTCCATAGATTCTCACGTGTAAAATAAACCATATCCTTGCTGACACGTGTTCCTTTTTATCGTATGCAGCTAAAAGAATTTGATTTTGTCATACCTTGTCTTTCTTGGATGCCACGTGGAAATGCTCTTTTCGAAGATTATAATTTAATTGCAAAAAACTTCATTTCGAAGATTATAATTTCATTCTGAAGATAGGCCTTCATTTCGAAGACAAGTCTTCTTTGCAAATTTAAATCTTCATTCTGAAGATTAATCCTCATTCCGAAGATCAATCCTCATTTCGAAGATCAGGCTGTATTGCGAAGGTAAATCATCATTTCGAAGATAGATCTTCATTTCGAAGACAGATCTTCATTTCGAAGACAGATCCTCATTCCGAAGATGATGCAACAAGTCGTCATTTCGAAGACAAAGTTTCTTTCTAAAGACAAAGTGCAACATTCATTCTGCTGTCATTCCGAAGACAATTTTAATCCGAAGATAATACAACAGGCACTGTGTTTGGCATTCTTGTTCCGAAGATTAGGCAGAAATCAATATTTTCATTTTCAAAACATGTTTTAAGTATGCCAACTCTTATGAATACCTTTTATGCTAATGGTTAATTGTCATATACTATACACCAATCATTTTACAATGAAGAAATGTAAGAAATATATACCTGATAAAAATAGTTAATGCCAGTTTTGAAGAATGACTGCCTTTGTTGATGTTCTACTGAGATTTTCTGCAACATTTCAAAACAAGTGCACTTGGTGAATTTGTACAATGATGGTTCAGAAATTTCTCAAGGTTATGCATGCCAGAAAACTGGTTTTCATGCATACCAACTTAGTAGTGCCTTAAAAAGGTTTTCACTACTGAGTTATTCATTTTTCTCTTTTTTTTCTTGATTTTCTTTTTTTTTTTTTTTTACCTCTCCTTTTCTCTTTTTTTTTTTTTTTGATCCTGACTATGCCCATGAAGGAATTTCATGATTTCCCTTGAAACCATGCCCATGAAGGAATTCATACTCAGAATTTATTCATCTTTTTGTTTTCTATTTTTTTTTATTTTTTTGTATTTTTTGCTTTTTCTTGAAATCCATGATCATGTTGATTGTTTTGAAGTGGAAGAGGGAATCTCTTCCACCTGTTGTGTATCCAAACTATCAAGTTGCTGCAAGAATTCTTCTTTAGTCAGAGGTGTATGGTACACTCTGAGGCGATGTCCATTTACTACCAACTTCCTTTGTGACCCATCAATAGGAGATAGACGAGCTGCTCCATTGTCAAATACCTCTTCAATCCAGTAAGGTCCCAACCATCTAGTTCTCAGTTTTCCAGGGAAGTCTTCATAGCGAGAATCAAACAGTAAAGCCCAATCTCCTTGTTGAAGTTTCCTCTGCTGAATGTGACTGTCATGCCACAACTTCCTCTGCTCCTGAATTACCTCAGTTTGGTGCAGAGCATCCAATCTAAGTTCATCCAATGCATTCAGCTATAGAATCCTATCTGTCTGTGCCTGCGACAATTCAATTCCAATTTCCAGTGTTGTGCGCAATGTTAGTAGCTCAAATTCAATAGGTAAGAGAGGCTTTTTACCAAAGACTAGTTCATAAGGTGTGAATCCAGTAGTGGACTTCCAAGTAGTATTGTAGGCCCAAACTGCTTCAGGTAATTTATCTAGCCAATTTCTCCTATGAAAAGCTACTATTTTTGTCAAGATGCGTTCTAGTTCCCTGTTTGTTACCTCAACCAGGCCATTTGCTTGTGGGTGGTAAGGTGATGATTTCCTATGTTTGATTTCATACAATTCTGTAAATGCCTTTATGACTTTGGATGCAAATTGGGGTCCTTGGTCTGTGGTGATAGACCGTGGAGCTCCAAATCTCTAAAAAATCTGAGTATACAAGAAATCAGTGACCTTCTCTTCACGAGCATGTTTGAAAGCACGCACCTCTACCCACTTTGTCAGGTAATCAGTGCATACTAGAATATGCACCTTTCCTTGAGAAGGTGGATCAATAGGTCCTACAAAATCAAGCCCCCACCTCTCAAATGGTTCTAAAACCATTTGAGGCTGCAGTGGCATCTCATTTGTATGAGTGGGTTTCCCCATTCTTTGGCATGCATCACAATGCCTGATGTACTTTTTCACATCCTTGTGAAGAGATGGCCAATAATATCCTGTCCCTAAGATTTTCCTAACTGTGCTTTTTATATAATAGTGTCCACCTGAGGGTTCATCATGACAAGCTCTAAGGATATCATACACTTCATCCTTTCGGATGCACCTACGTAACACATGGTCAGGACTGCACTTAAAAAGCATACCCTTAATCCATTCAAAAGAAGAACTCTGTTTGATCAATTGTTTTTTCTGTTTTGAAGTGAAATGTGGAGGAACTTTCCTTGTGACCAAATAATTGGCTATATCTGCAAACCAAGGTGATTGGACTGATATAGCAAATAGTTTTTCATCAGGAAAAGTGTCATCAACTAATTCCCCTTCATCTGTGTTCTGCAACCTGGACAAGAAATCTGCCACAACATTAGCTTTCCCTGGTTTGTTGATTATAGTGATATCAAATTCTTGCAGCAACAACAACCAACGAATAATTCTTGCACTTACCATAGGTTTATTCATCAAATACTTAATGGTTGTATGATCTGTGTGAATAAATATTTGATAACCTGTGATGTAATGCCCGAATTTGTTGATGGCATAAATTACTGCTAGGAATTCCTTCTCAGTTGTTGTATAATTTTTCTCGGCTCCTGTCAAGTTCTTGCTAATGTTGTAGATGGTATAGTGTTCACCATTGTCAATTTGTCCTAATGCTGCTCCAATTGTTGTATTGGAGGCATCAGTCTGTATGTGAAATGGTAATGTCCAATTAGGTCCTCTGAGCACAGGTGGAGTTATTAATTTCTCTTTCAGAGCTTCAAATGATTCCTGACACCTTGCAGTCCAGGAGAATTCAGAATCTTTAGTCAATAGGGCAAACATGGGACTGGCTATTGTACTAAAGTTGGGAATAAACCTGCGGTAAAAACCAATGTGTCCTAGGAAGCTTCTGACATTAGTCTGAGTTTTAGGAGGAAGGAGATTCTTGATAATTTCCACCTTCTTTGGATCAACTTGGATCCCTTCAGGAGAGATGTGATGACCAAGAACTATCCCTTCCTTCATCATCATGAAGCATTTTTCTGGATTCAAGGATAACTGGTATGTTTCACAGCGAGTTAAGACTTTGTCAAGATTTTCCAATGTAAAATCAAAAGTCTGTCCACATACTGTGAAATCATCCATGTATATTTCAACACTTTTGGTGGTCAGATCAGCAAAAATTGCTAGGACTGCTCACTGAAAAGTTGTTGGGGCATTACACAAACCAAAAGGTAAAACCCTATAGGCAAATGTTCCCCATGGACATGTAAAAGTTGTTTTCTCTTGATCTTCAGGTGCAATCTGAATTTGATTATATCCACTAAATCCATCAAGAAAACAAAAGTATCTTTTTCCAAGCAAGAGTATCTAACACCCGATCTATGAAAGGTAATGGAAAATGGTCTTTGTATGTCACCTTATTCAACTCTCTATAGTCTACACATACTCTCATTTTTCCATTTTTCTTAGGAACTATTACCAATGGAGAAACCCATTGGCTATCAGAAATTGGGTAAATGAATCCTACTTCCAGAAGTTTTTCAATTTCTTCTTTCACAATATCTCTTAAGGCAGGATTCAATCTTCTCCGGGGTTGTCTAACTGGCTTGACTTCTTCAGTATAGATTCTGTGGGTACATATATCAGGATGAACTCCTGACATATCTTTGTAGTTCCAAGCAAAAGCATGAACATGCTTCTGCAAGACAACTATCAATTTTTCTTCCTCTTCCCTAGTAAGCTGGTTGTAAATGTTCAAAAATTTGCCTGGCTGGACTTCTATTTGTTTTGTATTTAGAAGGACTGAATTCACTCCTTCATACCTGGTGATTAGGGGATTAAGAGGACATTGCTGAGATGGGAGAAGAGAAGCAGTTTCTATTTTATTGTTGCTTGAGGGAAGCATATCTTGTATGGAATAGTGAGAAGGAAAAATCAGATGATGGTGCCATCCATGTGGTAGTGAAACAGAGTTTCCCTGTGATAGTACAGATGGTTCATCTTCAGATTTTTGATTCTCCTCATTACTTAACAACTGTTGGATATTTGTTGCTTCCCCTTCTAAACCTTGTTCATGCAGAACATTCATCAAGATTGTTTCATTTTCTAAATTTTCTGTGTCACTGAGGTCTTCTGTGTGTTCTCTTACTACTAAGGTAGCTAGTGTAGAAATGACCTCTTCTGGTTCTTCATCTGAGTCAGAAAACCATAACTGACCTAAAAATTTGCTAGATGGTTTTGCAGGAGGATATAAAGAAATCTGTTTCAGATCAATACCATTTGAAATAGTCATATTTCCAGATCTACAGTCTATGAAGGCTGCTGCAGTTGCAAGCCAAGGTCTTCCCAAAATAATGGGATATCCATGTGCTGAATTTCTTGGCTGTAAAACCAAAAAATCTGTAGGGAATTCCCAAGAAGAAACTTCTATAGGGACATCTTCAATGATACCTTCAGTTTTGCAACTGACCTATCAGCCATTTCTAAAACTGTAAATGTGGGGCTGAGATGTTTGAGCTGTAATTGTTTCATTGTATCCTTGGTCATGACGTTTATTGCAGCTCCTAGATCTACTAAAACATTTGATATTGGTATTGAACCTATGGTAACTATGATAACTGGACTTCCTGGGTCACTATACTTTGGAGGTACTAGTTTTCCAGATAAGAGATCAGCTATCTTTCCTTCAACCTGCACAGTCTTGGGAAATGCTTTCTTCTTTCTTCCTGCTCTTTTAATGCACAAATTTTGGATAGTACTATTAATCTCTGGTATTTCCTTAATGGCTTGCAATAAGGGCAATGATATAGTTAACTTTTTGAGTTCTTTGACCAGTTCTGACTCAGAATTTTTTGGTATTGCATTGAATCTTTCAGGATATGGAATTATCCTTGGTAATTGTTCTGCCTGTGGTTCTATTTTTTCCTCTTTCTCTATTGTTGGTTGAATTTTCTGGTTCCAATTTTTCTTCTGGTTCTGATGATTCTTGCTCTTCATTTTCTTTGATTTCATTTGAAACTGGTTTAGGTACAACTTTTCCTGAATGAAGTTGGATGTTACTACAATCAAGAACATTAATTTCAACATTTTCTTCAGCTTCAGCCACATAGATAGGAGGTGTCTGTCTCATGCTGTTTGGATTAGTGACTGGTTGAGCTGGCAGTTGAGGTTGTTTCACTTGTTGTGTTTGTTGCTATTTTTCTTGAAAATTTTGATTAGGTGCAGGCAACAAATGCTGAGTTTGACCTTGATTCCTTTGCTGCCTTGGATAGGACTGGTATTGTTGACTCCACTATGGTTGGTTTTGCATCCAATGTGGATTAGTCTGATTTTGATTCTAGGATGGATTGTTTTGATTCCAAGATGGGTTGTTTTGATTCCATGAGGGGTTGTTTTGATTCTGATTCCAGGCTAGGTTACTCCAATTTGCTTGTGGCCATTCTTGGGAATTTGTCCATTGAGGATTATTCCAAGGACGTTGGGGTGGTTCTGATTGTCCCCAAGGCATAGTACCAGGATTATGCCCCCAATTTGTAGGAAAATGAGGGGGATTTTGGTATTGAGAGAAATTTCCCCTTGTTTTGGTCCAATATAGTTGAGTTCCTCAGTCTGATTTTCTAACACAGTTTTGAGTTGTGGTAGCAGGTGGCATTGATCAGTTGAATGCCTTTTTGAACAGATACTACAAATGGCTGAGATAGATGTTTTATTCAAAGGACATTCCTGCAAAGCATGTTTATTTCTACATCTTGGGCAATAAATTGCCAAAGGTTCTATGTTTTTTGCTTTTGCAGACATTTCCCCCAAAGTAGTGTTTAGGTGCACTAGAATATCAGTTTTGAAATTTGCAAGTTCCTCTATCAGGTCCTTCACATCAGTGCCATTTGTATGGCTTTTTCTTCTTCTCTGCTTAGTGCGAGAGTAATTCCTATAGAGATCCACAATTTCATCATTACTGAGAGTGGTTACATCCCCTTTTCCCATCAAATCCAGAACTTCTCTGGATTCATCTTGCAATCCTCTCAAAAATATGGTTTTACATAATTCTGGTTCTACAAGTCCACATCTCCTTTGAACAAAGGAGAACCTATCAAGATAATCTTCCAATGTTTCATCATCTTCTTGCTTAATTCTGAATAACTCATCTTTTCTATTCCTTACACGGCAATACTCTTGATATTTATCTAAAAACATCGTTTCCATTTGATCCCAGGTTCTTATGGAATTTGGCTCTAAGCTCATGAACCAGCGTAATGCTGAATCCTTGAGTGTTGAGGGAAAAACCTTAAGTTTTTGATTGTCATTTATATAATCATAGGTCTGACACACTACCTTGAATTCAAACAAAAATTGATCAGGATCTTCAGATACAACACCTCGGAAGGTTGGAAGTACTGAAGGTGAAATGGTTTTCATGGGAGAGTTTTGTGTTGGATTCAGACGAATAGGATATTCAAATGTTCTGGAAGGTTGGGGCATATCCTGATCATCTCCTTCATTATGGACATAGCCATGTTGGCCATCTATATTGCCTCCTTCTGCCATAGTTTCCTGTTTGTTGGGAGAAGTTAAAGCTTTCCAAATTGTTCTCTCAAGAGGTCCAAGCCTCTCTGTTGATGATGAGTCTCGATGAATTTTCTTCCTTAGGATATTCTGATGATGATAAAATTGGTGATTTTCCTTTCTCAAAATGTTCTAATGATGGTGAGACTGGTGATTTTTCTATCAATCTTTCTGGTAGTTCAAACACAGGTGATTCACCCCTTAGGCATGAAGATCTCCTTAATGGAACAAGCCAGGGATCCTTTGGGGTAGTTCTACCTTTTTCATCCCTAGACTTACTCATTCATGTTTACTCTTGAATGACATAAATTAAGTCAATAGTTGTTACCTTCCTCAGCTGTTGTATTCAGATTTTAACCTAAATTTTCATAGTTTAGTCTGATTACAGCTATTGGACTATTTGTTTTCTTCTGGCAACACTATTCCCTGACAACGATGCCAAAATGATGCGTAGTCATTATACCATCATTAATTCTCAATGAATTTGTCAATCCAGGGTTGTGTACAAGGCTATCTACGAAAGAAGAGGTGAAACAACTATAACTTAGGTCAATCTAGAGCAACAGGTCTTATTGGTGGAACCGGTTGTGTGGGGGGTTTTAGGACATTCCTATTTCTAAATTGCATAAATTAAACCTTAATCTAATTGCAGAAATGGAAACTAATCATTAACTGCAGAAATGAAATCCTGATTTACAATTGCAGAATGAGACCTAATTATGTTGCAAAAATAATAGTTGCAGAATTGAAAGTCTGATTCTAATTGCAGAAAGGAAATCTATTTACTTTTGCAGCAATGGAAATCTAATTATAGCATGGAAAATAAAACCCTGTCAAGACTCTGTAATAGAAGGTTGTCAATCTTCTGTGTAGGGGTTGACAACAAAACACAAAATGTAAGAAATTGCAGAAAATAACAAATTTTGGAAATAATAGTCTGAAATAAAATGGAAGCTTTGTTGAAAGTAAATATTACAGCTAAAACATTAAGCACAAGATTAATCTAAGCATAAATAAACTAAGACTATAGATATTGTCAACTGTTTACAAGCAATTGAAATAACAAGTTCTACAACTCATTCTACTACAGCAAAATCAGAATAAAACCTGTTGTTAGTCCTCCTCCTAGGTCTGGAAGTGGCCAGCCTCCTTGTCCAGAAGAAGGTATGAGTCTCTCTCTCTCTAGATCTTAATCACACTCATTTACAAGCAATATGAAATAGAACTGGTGCACTTTATTGATTAAAGAACATGATTACAATAATTTTGCTGAAAACCTGTTATAGGACTATAACAATCAAATTCTACTTATTTTCTCTACTTTCTGCTTTCTCCTAGCTTCCTTACTCTTTTCTCACTACTTACTATCTACTAGGCTCAACCTGAATGGGAGCAATATTTATAGTTGTCCTATGATCTAATTACAAACTGTGGATATTTCAAAAGATCTAATCCTACTATGCTGCAACAAATCCTGGGTTTATTCTTTGATCTTTCCATTAATGATGGCTTTGGTCGGCAATGACGGCAAAGACAGATGGAAGATCTTTTCCTTTACCTTTTTTGACCTTTATTTCCCTTTTTCCAGCTTCAAAAATCGGTCAACAAGTCAAAAAGCACATTCTATTTTCATTTCGAAGATAAGTGGCTTCATTCCGAAGACAATGCAATTCTCATTCCGAAGATCGCTCATTTTGAAGATACTACAATTCTCATTTTGAAGATACTGCAATTCTCATTCTGAAGATCCGCTCATTTCGAAGATAATGCATTCTTCATTCTGAAGATCCGCTCATTTCGAAGACGTTGTGTTCTCTCATTCCGAAGATATCTGTTCATTCCGAAGATACTTCGAAATGAACAAATGTGTGCTTTTCCAGTGATTTCTTCTGCATCTCTCAGGTGGGTTATCTCCTAAGATCAAATTCCAATGGTCTTCATCTCTTTCCACATGTGAATTCCATGCCTTGCTATTTATGGACAACTGGCTGGAATTTACATGGGAAAGACCAGTTTTTGCTGCACAACAACAGTTTGCTTGCACTGTTGCCAGATTTAGGTGAAATAAATGCTTGAGACAAATCAAAACATGATTAGTGAAATGCTGCTATTATTCTAAGCATATCCCATTTTAGCAAGTCATAGCAAAAAGAACACAAAACTATGCAAAAAGCTGTAAAAATCAGCATATAATATTCCAAATACATTGATCATGCAAAATGGTTAATATACAACATATTGAATCAACTTAACTAACATATTAGGATAAAACATAAGAGTTTATAGGCAATTTTAGTGTTCAAAACATGTTATGATTGAGGCATTTCCAGGCCTCATCAACATCATCAGTTGAGCAAGTTTTCATTCTTACCAGGTCAAGAAAGAAACCTATTGAGGTAGATCCAGTTTAGATGGATCCATTGAAGTGCCTCCAACACCTAAACCCATAAATAAATCATGGATTGGAGCTTAGCCATAGACAAAAGTTCTCGATCAAATGGCAACTGCTCACCAGTCCGATCGATTGAAGGACCACCTTTAGCCTTGTATTAGAGAAAGGATCTCACAGCCTAAAGCTACAACTCCTCAGCCACCAACATAAACACGGGAACAGGCAAGAGAAAAGCTTTGATACCTCTCACTCACTAAACGACAATAGGTAGATGTGACGCAACAATATCGAAAGATCTACAAACCTACAAGGGGAGCAGTGGAGCCCATCGCTTCAACATACAACATAGTCGAAGAAATGAAAAAGGTACCCGCTAAGGTAAGCCTATATGATGCCCTTTAGCTTCTAGGTCAAGTTGATCTATTACAAGAATCTCTCAAATTCACATAAGACAAGGAAAGCGAGCCAACTCAGACCGTGTATTCTCAGCCATTAACAACTTTGGCCACAAGTAAAAATAGGCCTCCACCATTTTACCTATCCCTTCGAATGGAGGGAAGGGTCGTGCCTAACTGCATGATCGATCTAGGCATCACTACAACCGTCATGCCCAAAGCAGTATGTGAAATCATGGGTATGGAATACACCCGCAACAACCTTGGGGTGCTGCAGTTAGACAAAAATCTAGTAAAAACAATGGGAGTGATCAAAGATGTGCCCATCCAACTCCATAAAATGCCATAAGTCACTATCATAAAAGAGATCGTGGTGGTCAATTTGGAGCCATATTTTAGTATGTGCCTCTCACAAGAATTCACGATGAATATGGGAGGCTACCTCTCCCTTGACTACACCCACCTCGAGATCCCCTTAAAAAGAAGAAGATTCAAGCTATTCAATGAGAAACCTACTAGTTTTCATGTTGAGAAGCTTGAATATGAAGAAAAGGGCTCAGTCTCTATCAACTTGATGGCAGAAGAAATATAAATCAACTTGATGGAGGAAGCTCTAGTTGAATTCCAACTGGAGGATGACTTCTCCCTAACTGATTTCAACGTAGTCAATGGTACATACTTAGGATGCTACACACTCACTAAGCCTAAAAATGAAAAGTAAGCTCACCCAACAACATCCTCAACCTCAGACCAATTTTGGAAGCTGTACTTTGATGGTGCATGATGTAAAAATAGAGCTGGCATAGGAATTGCTCTCATATCCCCAACTGGAAAATATAAGACTTACTTATACAGACTAGCTTGGAGTTGTACGAATAATGCGACTGAGTATGAGGCTTTGTGCCTCTGACTCAAGAAATCTGAGAAGCTAGGCATCAAGCAACTACAAATTTTTAGAGACTCTGAGCTAATATGTAATCAAGTTACCAGCAAGTGTGTCAGCAAGCAACACTACCTAAAGGCATATCGTAACAAAGTGTGGGATTTGTTTGATACCTTCGATGCGCTAAACATCAAGTCCATTTCAAGGGAAAAAAATAAGCTAGTCGACGTCCTAGCTTCCATTGGCACCCGATTTTCACTAGTCGATGGCATGATGCACAAACCAAAGATGGTAAGATCAATTTACCAACCTTTTGTTCCCGATAAAAAGTTGCATTGGCAAGTGTTTGATAATGATGAACAACTTGTTAACTTCTTGGTCAATGAAGCATCAACCATCGAAGGGCGGGCTCTAAATGAAGAAGACCATGAAGGTTTGATTCAGTTGAAAAACAATCATATCTCGAAAGGCCTGATCACACTGGAAAGTCTCTTTGATAGAAATGATAGGCCTATCGACCATAAGATCAAGATCGACCAGAAGGAGTTCATCAACTTGGAGTTAGAATCAGGGAAAGTCATCATGGTAGGGACCGACTGCACCATCGAAGAACTCCAAAAGATCTGAGTTCTATGTAAAGAATACCCCGACATCATCGCCTGGTGTTATCAAGACTTAAAGGGGTACGACAAGAATGTCATCCAACATACCATCGAGTTAGAAGAGGGTGTCAGACCCTTCAAACAAAAGCAATGACCTGTAAATCCAAAGGTCAAAACTCTTATGAGGACCGAGTTATTGAAGATGCTCGAAGCTAAGATCATATATCCGATTAAGCATTCTTCTTGGGTGGCTAACTTGGTTCCAGTGCGAAAGAAAAATGGCGATATTCGGTTGTGTATAGACTTCCAAAATCTGAATCAAGCGTCGCTCAAAGATCACTACCCACTACCTCAGATTGATCAAATCCTTCATGTAGTGGCAGGGGCACAAAGGTTCTCCTTACTAGATGGGTTCTCAGGCTATAACTAGATATGGGTTAAAGATGAAGATCAACACAAGACCACATTCATGACCAAGTGGGGCACTTTTGCCTATCAACGGATGCCTTTCGGCCTTTCCAATGCCGGAGCTACCTTTCAAAGGGCAATGGACCTCGCTTTTGGCGAATTACTCAATCATGTCATCGTAATTTATTTATATGACATGAAAGTCTTCTCTCATAAAAAGGAAGAACATGGCTCGCACTTACGGCAAGTTTTTGAAAAATATCGGGAGTTCGGGGTCTCCATCAACCCCAAAAAGTCAATATTTGTAGTGAAAGAAGGAAAGCTGCTCGAGCATATTATCTCTGAAAAGGGATTAACAATCGATCCAGCTCGAGCAGAAGCACTTCTTCGACTTTCACCTCCCACAAATAAAAAGGCCTTGTAGTCCTTTTTTGGACAGATAAACTTCATCAGGAAGTTTATAGCCGATTTTGCCTAGGTGATAAAACCAATGGCCCAACTCTTGAAAAAGGGCATCGAATTCAAGTGGATTGATGAGAGGAGGTAAGCTTTTCAAGAGATTAAAGAGCGGATTGCTCAAGCTCCCATCCTTATCAACCCCGACTACTCATGAGATTTCATCTTATACGCGGTCGGAGAGCCTGAGAGTTATGTCGCGGTACTAACCTAGAAGGGTAAATACGGAGATGAACGTCCGATTGTGTTTCTCAGCCAGATCATTCAGCCTCATGAGGAGAAGTTCAATTTCATCGAACGATAGGTTCATGCAATGATGAGGTCCCTCCAAAAGTTTAGACACTTTGTATCTCAAAGCAAAACCATCATATATGTCATTCACCCTGACGTCCGAAGCTTCATCATCCAAGGTGAGTTAGGGAATAGAAGGGTAGGTTGGGTTACCAAAATCCAAGAGTTTGATATTGAGATACACCCTACCAAGTTGGTTCGAGGTAGAGCACTCTGCCAAGAGTTAGCTAAAAATGCTACGACCGAAGCTATGATTCCAGACTCAGATAGCCTAAATTTTGAAAGCAACTTGGCTATCCCACCCACTAGTGAATCAGACTGGATAGAAGACCTGATCAGATATTTTGATACAAGCCAATGCCCCTCACACCTCGATGCTTCACAAAGAAGAAGATTCCATCTACAAGCTAACAGGTATGTCCCGACGCCCAATGGCATTTTTTATCAAAATATTGACGGGATCCTTTTAAGATGCATTAAGGAATCCAAAAAGGCTAAAATCTTGGAGGAGTTTCACTCTGGTGTTTCAGGAGGGCATTTTTTCGGTAGACCGATGGCATTAAAAATCATCAAAGTAGGTTACTATTGGCCTACTCTCTTTTTGGATACCTTCAAAACTAGCCAATGTTGTGACAGTTGCCAGCATTATCTAGAAAGGGTTAGGAATGCATCGCTTCCTCTCCACCCCATTCGGGTGGAGACTCCATTCCAGTAGTGGGGTTTGGACTTCATCGGGATCATCAATCCAAATTCTTCTATCGACCACAAATATATCTTGACTGCTATGGACTACTTCACTAGATGGTCAGAAGCAATTCCAACCAAAGAGGCGAGCCAGGAGGTGGTCATCTCCTTCCTTGAAGGTCTGATCACTCGGTTCAGAATCCCGAAATCCATCATCTCGGACAACGGTTCTCCTTTCACTGGTGCAAAAATTTGTGAATTCACGGTCAGATATGGAATTTACTTGAAGGTTTCATCTAACTATTATCCACAAGGAAATGGATTAGCTGAATCCACGAACAAAAACCTATTACGAATTCTCAAGAAATATTTGCAAAAGAATAAAAGGAGTTGGCACCTACTTTTGAATCAGTCCCTATGGGCTGATCGAATTTCCATCAAGCGGTCTATCCAGACTTCACCCTATTCATTGGTGTATGGCAAAGATGCGGTCTTACCTACACACATTGAATTACCAACCTTACAACTTCTTAAGTGGCTCGACGTTGAAGGAAGCCAGCTTAGCCCAATGGATGCAAGGCTGGCATAATTGATAGAATTAGAAGAAGAAAGAGAAAAGGCGTACGAAGTCTTCACCAAGCATGCCAAAACCACCAAGAGCTGGTTTAGTAAGAGAAATTTCGACCAGGTTTTCAATGTTGGGGATTTAGTTTTGAAGTGGAACGTCAAGAAATCGAAGTTGAGAAACCATGAAAAGTTTGATGCCTTTTGGGAGGGTCCATTTTGGGTCTCTGGTGTTCATCAGATAAATTCATTCACGCTCGAAGATATGGAAGGTGATGAGCTCCCTATTCCAGTTAATGGTTTCTTGTTGAAACCTTACTACCCGCCAAAGCCCGATGCTCTTCTCTAGCTGATCAGGTATTCCTCATGTATAGTCCCTTTTGTTTGTATAGTAGGGTAGTCTTGTCTTATTCTAGGCTTAGTCAAGAAAATGGAAGAAAGAAGTTCCTTCAAAAATACCTTCACCAAAGCTTTTGGCAGCCAGGATGAGGTTTTTAGTGAAGAAATTGCACCTGGTAGGCCGAGATGTTTTTTGAAGGTCTGAAGAAGCTTTTTTAGGAACAACTTTGCTAAGATTTTTGTAGCCAGAGTGAGATCCTTAGTAAAGAAATTGCACCAACAGGCCAAGAGATTTCTCCAAAGGTGAAACGCTCCATAAGGAATGCTTCGCCCTCCAACAAGTGGAGAGCGCTCCAAAGGTGAAGCGCTCCACAAGGGAACACTTTGCCCAAAGTGCTCCAACAAGTGGAGAGCGCTCCAAAGGAAAAGCGCTCCACAAGGGAATTCTCGAGTGCTCCAACAAGTGGAGAGTGCTCCAAAGGTGAAGCGCTCCACAAGGGAATGCTTCAAAGGCAAAAGCACAAGGGATCTCCACAAAGGCGCTCCAACAAGTGGAGAGTGCAAAGGTGAAGCGCTCCACAAGGGAATGCTTTGCCCGAAGCCGAAGCGCTCCAACAAGTGGAGAGCGCTCCAAAGGCGAAGCGCTCCACAAGGGAACGCTTTGCCCGAAGTCGGAGCGCTCCAACAAGTGGAGAGCGCTCCGCCCAAAAGGAATAAACAAGCAGTTAAATTTTTGGAGGCGCTCCTTCGGGAGTTGCTCCCATTTCTTTTAACCGTTTTAATTTTTTGCTTTAGCTATAACCATATTTTCCTCGTTGTCCTCCCCTTTTTAAATGCTTTGAGTTTTAGTTGCCCGCTCTGATTTTGCCAAGTGTTCAGGAAGATTTTATGCATCATTAGGGGTCATTTTTCAAAACCCTAGGTAGGCACAATTTTTAAAAGAGAAGCAGGTCGTACGGTTATCAAATCAAAACATTCTTCAGCCTCCATCAGCAAAAATTGACCTTTTCTCCAAATCTACCGACACCCTTCCCGACCAATAATGGTGCGCCTCGTAGGAGCGTCCTTGTCCGCCGTCAGTATTTAGTTTTCCAAGAGAAATCCACCCGCACGAAGAACTCTGAAAATGCCCGATTGCATGCACGTTCACCCTGGCATTAATTAGGAGTGGTCTACGTTAGAGGTGGTGGTTCCAAGTAGCGGCATTATAAAATGAAATGCTCTCTGGCCAAGCTCAAACTCACTCCCAAAATTTCTTGCAACTCTCGAACCAAAAATCCTTCGAAGTATTCGACCACCATGGGTAAGAAAGGAAAGCAAGTAGCCGAAGAATCAGTAATTGAAGAAACTTCGAAAGAGAAGAAGCCAAAAGAAAAGGTCCCAAAAAGTAAAAAACCAGACAATGAAGCTACCTCAACGACGGTTTTAGATTCGAAGAAGCTTCAAAAGAAGAAGAAGAAGAAGAAGGACATCGAAGAACTGGTGCCCTGGTAGCACCCTTTCCTCCGCTATAGGGACTGTCTAGTAACGAACAGAGATATAGAGCAACTACGTCGAGATGTTGAGGAGGCGACCAAGAACGATCCAGTTGAAGACCAGTTAGCAGGTGTACTCTACTCACACTTGTATTTCTACATGTGCACTCCGGTCCATGCCTGTCCAGAGTTTATTCATGCAGTGGCCCAGAATTATGACCCTATGACGCGGACGGTTCGAAATGCTCAAGGAGCTCCGATGTTCGCAATTACCACAGAATCAGTCCGGGAAGCTTTCACCAGGGGAGAGAAGTACCCTATCGGGGTTGTTCCACAAAGGTTGTATACAAATGAGGAAGCTGCCAGATATCAGCCAACTTCCTGGATGAAAGATTTTGTGGCGAACCAATTGCAAGATGCGACGGTGGCTGGTAACCTACCTGCACTCCCAAGGCGTTTGGCTGAGTTCTCACAGCCTAAAATATACTCCATCCTAGCATGGGTGGTAGGATTGGCCACTGATGAGTGGGTCACCGACTGGCAGGTTGTCATGGCCAAGGCTATTTTAGACAACCCAATTTATTTCCCCTCTAAGGCGAGGCCAGGTTCTAGCCCAGTTTTTTATGATTGGGCCAAATTTATCGCACGATAGTTGCATGCCTCTTTGGCTTTCCTTCATGATGACTAGAGCCACCAATTCATATTATCTTTCGTAATGGTGTGGTTGTTTTTCTGGCACATGCATGAGAATTTTATCTTCATCCACAAGCAGCAAACCGACGATGAGGGGAAGCCGCTGCCAGTTTACCTATGGACCGAGAGTTTCACTGTAAGTAATTCGTATTATGTTTTTAATCAATTTTTTTGGGTCTGGCTTTGGCTTTGATTTGTGGTCAGTGTGAGCGCTTCTCGACAGAGTTGAGGGAGCAGTTGGTGGAGCAGCGGTTGGGAGATACTTTCCTCCTCACGCAGGGTTACATCATCAGGATATACGGTTTTTCTGAAAAACCTTTTTTATTACCCTTTTACACCACTCCGTTTCTATTCGTTGTGGAGGTAGCCCGCCAGTTGGATCACACTAACCAAGAGTATGGAAAGGGTCATGGGAGAAAGGTCATAATATCCACCCCTTTCAAGTTTGGAGGGGTCAAAATAGCACAATGTGGTCAAAATGCAGTTTTAACCGTGGTACTAGCCCAATTCGGATTAATTGAGCTCCCCCATCGATGGAAATGGGATCCGCTGGGTATAATACAAAAAAATATTAAGGTACAAGCTTTTCACAGCTGCCCATGGTCAGACATGGAAAACCAATGCAATAATCCACTTGGCTTGGAGCTTGAGTGGCATGTGGATGAGATGGAGCCGCTCCCGCCTTGGTTGGATTTTTATACTATGGAGTTTGAGTACAATCCCATTGTGAATCCAGAGCAGAAGCTGACTAGGTCTGTCATAGCAAGTATAAAGGTCAGGTATCCAAAATGGTCAGATCACAAAGTAGAACAATGGTGGATCATGAGGGTACACCAGGGCAAACCCTCAGCTAATAAGCTTGCAATCGATGACCAATTTTTTGACATTTATGAAAACAACTTTCGCATTTTTCAATCATTTTCCTTTGCTACCATCGTGCCCAAGGTAGGGCGCCCCCCAGATGAGGTTGACGACTTGGCTCACCCATGACATAGCTCACCAAGCATGGGCAAAGCTATCATGAGCGCTTCCCCCTCCATCGAGCAGAAGTCCAGGACTAAGAGCGCTCCTTTCAAGAGAAAAGCCGAGGCACTTCTCCCGTAGAAGACCACAAAAAGGCCGTGAACTATGACCCAAAAGACTTTTGGGATAGTAGTGCGTTCAGGCACTCTAGCTCCTCCAAACCCTAATGAAGCAGTTGTAGAAAAAGAGGTTGCGACAGTAGAGATAGATCAACAAAAACCTCTAAGTATTGAGCTTTCAGCCGCTCAAGGTGACCAAGGGGACAAGGTAGCTGAGATATCCATTCAGGAAGAAGTTGTGCTTGAACTATCCCTGGCTAAAGAAATATCTGTAGCTAAGGAGGTAGCTATGCCCAAATCACCCAAAGCAGCCATGACTGACCATATTGAAGACAAAGTAGTCACAAAACAAATCGAAGAACAAAAGGGTGAAGCTGAAGTGTCTGTCCCAGGAGCGCCAGCCACAAAATTAGCCGAAGAACAGAAGGGCAAAGACGGAGGACAGGCGACCTTCCCAAAGCTTATAGAGGCTAAAAAGGTGGTAGAAGAGGACAACTCCAATGTTTTAGATGAGAAAGGAGATAGAACGCAGTCACTGGAAGAATCTCTCATGACCTCTTCCTCTATGAGGCTCGAAGGTATGTCCTCATCTCATCTTATTTTTGTTTCCTCCTCGGCCTTAAATTTTGCACCTTTCTTTCAATCTTGTTCAACCCTTGATGTAGCTATAATAATGCCAGTACCCAAAGCCTCCATAATGGCATTTTCAATAGTCCCCAGCATTCCTGTTTTAGTAACCCCTATGTTGAGTGCATCCCCTGTTCCAGAGCTAAGCGGCCTGGGCCTTCGAGTTTCCCAGGCAGATTTCCTATCTCCCACTAAAATGCAAACGCCCTTAGTTCCCCCATTTTCTTCTTATGCAAAAGTCCCTAATCCTTTTGTAGTCTCCGCTTCTACCATCTCTTCCCCTTGCATTTTGGAGGTTCCCTTTGCCCGCTTATTTGACGCTTCTAACTCAGGCGTTTCCTCCTCTCCTCCCACTCCCCCCACATATTTTGATTCATCCACATTTATAATGCCCAAGCCCACAGCCGTACAAACTCAAGCGCCTCTGAGGGTTAGCGCAATCGCTTCCCTCTCAGCTTCCTCTATAACTCCAAGCCTACAGCCCGACTCCCCATTCTTTCCATCAATGCCTATTCTTGGATTAGGGGTCCCTGAGCCTTTGGAGTCAGAGTTGGAGTTGTCACAGTAGTTAGCTGTAGCTGAAAGCATCCGTAGAGCCAAGAAAAATTTTGCTAAGTGGCTCAAAGATCGTAGTGAGAGGGAGGCTTTAGCTTTGGCTCAGACACACAAAGCTTATATTCTGGATCCTGAGTCTATGGACATGCACACGGTTGAAAATATACCATTGGTGAGCAAGCCTTTGGGGGAGATGACCCCAACCAATTATGCTCTCAGACATACAAGTTTCAACGTGGCTAGGATGAATACTCAAGAAAAAATGGAGGAGGTTCAGGTAGGCGTTGGCTCTATCTACGCACATGGAGAGCATTACAGGTTCCTATATTTTAAAACCCAGTCCGAGGTTGATCAGCTACAGGAAGAATTGGCAGCAGCAAGAAGGAAGAATGAAGAGCTAGAATGAGATCATCAAGGTCAGATCAAAAGGCTTAATTCCAAGGTTGAGGAGCTAGAAAATAAAATACAGGAGCTTGATGCCTATGGCGCTGACCTCAAAATGGTGAATGCTCACCATATCCGGGAATTAGCTGAAGCGAATCAGGTCAACCAATGACTTACTGTTCAGATCAGAGAGCTGGAATCCAAGCAAGCACCCAAAGCGCAACCTCCTGACTTACCTTCTAGAGAGCGCTTGCAAGAGATGCGCTTGTATTTCTTGAGGGATTTCCCTCAAAGGGCTGCAAAAGGAATCAAAGCTCTTCAATTTTATAAAGAAGCGCATGAGGCCATCCTTGTTGGGGGTCCAATTCTGGAGTCAGCCCAAGCAGATGTTAATTGTTGGCTGGACTTGGCGGTGCAGCTCAAAAAGATAGAGGATGTGCCTATTCACTTTGAACCTATGAGTGACTTAGCCCGATCATGGGCTAATGCTAAAACTACCTTGCAGTATTATTACACAAAAGTTGAGCTTTCCAAAAAAGCTCATTCAGCTTCAGATGCTCTTCTGCAAGAACGCGAGATTGCATTGCGGTATTTGGAGGCCCTCATTGACATTAAGGTCCCCGATTTCACTGATCCAGATCATCCTCCTCTATCAATAAAAGAATTGGAACCTATGTGGGCTAATTTTGTTGAAAACCCTGCTGACATAGACACTTTGAATGCCTCCAACTCAGACGCACAGATCATTATGCTCATGACAAAATATTCTCAGATTGAATCCTGTTTAAAAGAATTTGATAGGATGATGGTGTTTGTTGATCTGGAGCGGATTAATGCCTATCGCTATCTTATTTTTGAGCTTCAAAAATACCCCCCATATTCTTATGAGCGTTGGAATGATGTTGCGGCTATATATGAGCATGTGTTTAAAAAATCATTGGATCAACTTCTTCCTAAGCGCTCCACGTCTAGTGAGGAAGATAAGACTGAAGGTGAATCTAGTTCAGAAGATGAAGATTCGGATGAACAAGAAGAGGAAATGGATGAAGGATCTGAAAGCAACGAACAACAAGAAGATAAAGAGCCCAGTGAAGACGACATAGAAGAAAAATATCAAGAGAAAGAGAATGACTCTGCTACCCAAGGATGAAGGCCTGGGATCTTTGCATTGAGTCCGGCTCAATGCCCCTGCGAGCCGCCAGATGTGTTGTCAATCTTGACACACCTTGTAAAAAAGATGCATAGTTAATTCTGTTTTTGAAAGCGCTCATTGTAAAATTCCTTTTTTATGAAAAATGGTCAAAGGCATTGCAATTCTAAAGCTTTCCCTCATATGGGTCTGCTCCTTCTTAAGCTTTTCTACATTTTTCTTTTCTTTATCCTGTTCTTCTAAAGTTTGTTTTTAAATTTGGTATGTTGCATGCAAAATTGTATATATTTTAGCATGGACAATCAAATGATAAATTTTCATCTCCAGCTCTTCCGTTTTTGGTTCTATTCCTTGCTTAGCTAGAGGATTATTTGCAAGATGATCAAAGGATTAAGGAAGCAAAGTAGATAAAGTTGCTAAGTGCAGATAGAATTTAAGCTTATTCAAAAGAGAAGCCTCTAAAGAATTTTCCAAGTCTATTGCTTAAAGCAGAAAGTGCTCCACTTGGGAGCGCTTTGCTAAGAAGCACTCCACAAGGGAGCGCTTTCCTCAAAAGTGCTCCACTTGGGAGCGCTTTGCTAAGAAGCGCTCCACAAGGGAGCGCTTTCCTCAAAAGCGCTCCACTTGGGAGCGCTTTCCTGAGAAGCGCTCCACAAGGGAGCGCTTTCCTAAAAAGAGCCAGAGGGATATTGTTAAAAGGAGCCAACGAACAAAAGGAGAGGTCCACAGTGCATTTCCTATTTCACCGCCCTGAAACTATTTTTGAGACCGTCTCGATTGATGATCGTCATCAGAAACTTCTAACTTCAATATCAAGTTACCTGTAATTTCGACCTGACTGTTCCAAGTCTTCATTGAAACCTTTCACTTTTAATGATAAATTGGGATAAGGTAGACCGTTTCTAGTTGTCATCGAATTTGAATCAGCCCGTCATGAAAGTGGTTGAATACCAATTCATCGAGCGGTAGTTTTTCTCCTATATAAACCCCCCCTTTCTCTGTAAATGGATGGATAACTTCTGCTAGAAAAGCAGTTCTGTACTTTGGATCCCGCTATCAAAATAAAAGCTTCTGGCTCTGGTGTTGAGACTTCTAATCTGTGTATGACTTCTACTCTATTATTTCTATTAAGTTAGTTTCTTTACGATCAGTTTAATTCTATTTTCTGGATTTCACTGTCGGTAGAGGGCTTGCCCTTGGAATACTTGTTGGAGTTTGCATAGTTAAGAGGTTTTTCATACTAGTTTCTATTAAAGGTTTATTGTTTTGATTGTTGTTGGTTCAAATATATAATCTGCCTATCGTGCTTCCGGTCCATCACCCCACACTTTCGGCTTGTAGCCATTTCCCATTCCTTTTAGTCATTTCATCCCTTTCTGTACATTCCTTACCCTTAACCCAAAGTCCCCATTTTTACTTTTTGAAGTAGTTGTATACTTGAAACCTACCCTCAAAATAAAGGCTTCTGGCTATGGTTTAAGTCCCCAATATCTGTGTAAGATTTCTACTCTGTGATTTCTATTAAACTAGTGTTTTTGTTCTTCAGTTTAATTCTGTTCTCTGGATTTTGTTGTTGATAGAATACTGGTCCCTGGAATCCTTGCTAGAGTTTACATAGGTTCTGAGGATTTTATACTGCTTTCTGTTATAAGTCATTGTTTTGATTGTTGTTGGTAAAAGTAGATAAGTTGTCTATCGTGTTCTTGGTCCATCATCCCAAATTGCCGACCTTCGGCCATCTCCCCTTCCTTTTCGTAATCTCCCATCTCTTTCAGTATCTTTCTATCCCTTATCTCCAATCACCCATTTAATTTTTGAAACCAGCCCTACTGGAGATTGCCATGGAGGACATCCCTTTCCTTCGGGCATTCAATGCTTGGCAGTGGGCCTAGGGCATTGCAGACTTAGAAAACCTGTATCTAGGTCGGTTCGATTGCCAACAGTTTCCTACTCAACTTCCTCCATATTATCATCACCTTCGAATGCATTTGCTTCATCATACAACTCACTAAAATGTTCATCTCTTGAATTTTCCTCAAATATGGATACCATATATTTTTATTATTTACCTGTAAATCCACCAATCTCAGACCTTATCATTGTTGTAGTCTCATTTCCACAACCATTCTTTTTTATTCTTAGAAATTTTATTTTTGGGATCTACTATATGTTTAGGATTTTTGGGCTCTACCAAGTCAAACCAAGGCTCAATTTGTTTAGGATAGTTTAGGAAATATTCTTTCTGGAATGGTGTATAACCATGTTTCTTAGGACTTTGGTAGAGTTCCAACCTTGGTTTCCTTTTGGGTGTGAACCTTTTTGTGTTCATAATCTTATAGAACCACTCCTGAGAGATTTATTTTGGATGATATGCCCATGGGTAATTTAGGATTTCAAGTTCTAAGCTTTGGAGCTTTTCTTCCAATAAGGGTGTGGCCCTTCTCTTTAGTTGGTTAATTTTCCCTAGCTATATTGGAAGCTTGAAATAGTTGGCCTTACTTTTCCCCACTCAATAGGTAGTGTCCACCGTGTCCAATTGCCACAATATCTCTAGGGCAAACAACCTCTTCGATATATACTAAGGTAATAGATGCACTGGTTTGGCAAAGCCAGGGATGCAAATAATAGATAGTCCTCCAAAAATAACCAATGTCTCTTGTAGTTGTGACGTATTTTCTTGGAACATTCCCTTGGATGCACTACAAATTTGCTCCTTTTAGGACCCATAAGGTAGGCATCATGAAACTTGTCTATAAAAGTACAATAGGGGGATCTCCATAAAAGGGATTTTGTCCAAAGGGACATAGGTTACCTTTAGCCATCTTCTTCCATCATTTTTAGGTCTAATTCATGGTCCAACCCCAAATTTTGGGCTAGTGCTAGGTGCGCCAGGCATTCCAGATACATGAAGGCTATAATTTCATTAAAATCCTCTAGCCCTTCATGAATGCACTTAGAAAGGTAGGTACTAAGATCAAGAATTAGTTGTTGATTGCAAGGGGTGTATCTTAAGGTGTACACAACCCCTAGTTTTTTTTATTTTCTTTCTTTTCTTTGTCTTTGCCAAAAATAAATATCACCATTCTCAAAGCATATTTTGTAGTATCTCTATATAGGATCCATGCTACTAGAAAACTTGGCATCTTATTTAGCCATCGTTTTGCAAGGATTTCTACTTTTAGATATTTCAGTCGATTAGGACATTTTTCATAAAGTTGGCTAATGATGAAGGGGTTGAAATTCAATCCTTGGGGTACCATCAACATGTTCTATATGGCCTTCGATGAAATCACATTTTGGAAGCATCTATCACCTCCATGTACTACCCTTTGTTAGGTATCGAATCTTGCGGCACATGCTTCTACAAATTTTGAACACTAGTGGATCTAAGACACCATATATTGAGCCAAGGCATCCAAGTTCTAGAAGAGAAAAACCTAGTCTCCATATATTGGTATCTTTGAAAAGTGCCATCTCTTAGACTTTTTGTATTTGTGGACATATTGGGGTTGACTACCTTTTCTACTTTGTTTATGAGGATCATTGCTACTTCGTGTGCTTCAACATTTCTAGTCACCCCTTTCTTGTTGTTAGATTTAGTGGTATGAAAGGGGGTAACCTTCCTTGTTGTTTCCATGGATCCTAGGAATGCTTCTTTACTTCCTTTGATGTCTCTACTAAGCTTTTGGTTGCTTCTTACTTCCTTGCTACTTTGCACATAATGATGAATGCAATTTTTTTTGGGGGCTTTTATCAACTCCTATAGCCATTAATTTATTCTATACATAAATATTTTTCCCTCATGCCATTGACTATGATGTGGAGATGGAATCCCTTATTTTCCTAAAGTTTTCTTGCTTTGTGTGCCACTTAATTGTGAGTCGTTGATTTCAAAATTTATCTCTAGAGCAAAGGCAAGTCCTAGTGGTGATGACTGCCACATCACCAACTACTTTGTTGCCACAAATAATAAGATTTGTGCAAATAATTGGCTCCCACTTATCTCAATTAATGCTTTCGTTTGGAAGGACTTATGGACCATATGTTTATCCTAGAGTCGTGCATCAATAGGGCTTATGACATTTCAATATATTTTCAAATAGATCTCATCAATATGAATCAATAGTAGCCATCCTTCTAGTTCAGTTAACTCCATGTCATTTTTTTCTTTTAGCCCAATGATGACATAGGGTCACTCCATATGACATCAAACTTAGTATGTTAACCTAATTTATCTTCATCCTATTTGAGCATTGAGTCTCCTACCTAGAATTGTTGTGTAGTGGCCTTCTTATCAAACCATATTTTTACATCTTATTTATGTTTATGTAGGTGAGCTCTTTCCTTTTCCCTCAACTCTTTTATTCTCAATAACTCTTCTATTTGTAATGATATACCATCATGTTTTGAAGCTTCAACTAATGTAGTAGCTAAAGGGATGGTAACTTGATAGAGATAGGTAGTCAAAATTCCCTTTCATAGACCAAGGAGAAGGGGGAACCACCAATACCTTTCTTTGGAGTTATTCTATATACCCACAATTCTTGCAAATATGTTTATGCCATAACCTTTGGTTGTCTACTTCTATTCTCCTAAGGATCCTCAACAAATTTTTATTTGAAGACTCTACTAGACCATTTTCATAGGGGTAATAATTCAAATAGGATTTCATGTAAATACCATATTTCAAAGCAAATTGACTTACCTTAATTTTGATGAATGCTAATGTATTATCAGTTATAGTAGTGTGTGACACACCAAACTAGCTAACAATCTCCTCTAAAAAGTTTACAATAACCCTTCTAGTAGTTTTTTTGAGCAGAATTGCTTATATCAATTATTGTGAAATAATTAGTAACAATGAGGATCCATCAATGTCCTTCATTGGAGGGTAGATCAATCACTCCTATGAAATCTAGCCCCCACTACAAGAGATGATAATCAACTACAATAGGTTTGAGGGATAACGATGCATTTGAGTTCCTTCTTATAAATAATTTACACTTGTCGTATTTCCATACCCATCGATGTGTGGCACTAAATATGGTGGGCTAGTAATAACCGTCTCCTATTATTTTCACCATTGTGGTGTGTATTGAATAGTGCCCTCTAGAGAACCCTTGATGAAATTCCTATAACAACAAGGTTGTTTTTTGGTTTATATACAGCTTAAGATACTACCATCATAACTCCTATGGAACAATACCTCTTTGATGAGGGTGTAGTGAGCATTTAACAACCTATATGTCATTCTTTGAGTATAACTCAAATTCATTGTGTATTGGTTGTATCTCATGTAATTAACACGGTCTTGGACCTAGTCTTCATTTTTCCCAAAAATGACCAAGGATTCTTCCTCTCTCTCTTTTGGTACTTCAACATATTGGACCAATATTTGGCATAACACTTTACCTCAATGTCATATTTGAGAATGTAAGTAACACTTTACCTCTAATAAACTTGGTTACCTTAATCTCAATGTCATATTCAGGAATGCAAGTAACCCATCTGACTCTCTTCTCACAAATTTCCCCATTCATAATATAGTCTTTGGTGCTCCAATGGACAACATTAGCTACTATTTTCCTACCTTAAATCAAGTGCCTAATTATTTTTAAGCATTAAATTAGGGCATATACCTATCTATAAATGAAACCATATCACTCTTCATAATATTTTAGGGTTTTCTTAAAGAATGTAATGGGATGCTCATCATCTTTGTCATTTTTTTGAGTGAGGCCTATAGTTATGCTAGACTCTCCTTGATAGGAATAGAGGATAAAATATTTGTCAATATTTGGGTTAGCCAACACTGGGACTTCCACGATAGACTGCTTGATTTTATTGAAATCTTACCTCTCTTCTTTAATACATTTGACTAATTTGCTCTTTTGTCAATATTCTAGTGATAGGTTGGACAATGGAAGTGAAGAAGGGTATAAATATATAAACATAGTTAATTTACCCAAGGAAATATTGAATGCCCTTCTTGTGCTACAAATGGTTTATTAAGAATGACCTTCACCTAATCTAGGTTAATAAATATCTCTTTCTTGGATACCACATGTCCCAAGAGTTTCCTTTGTGGGGTATAGAAATTACATTTCTTTAGATTCAAGTAGATCCCAAATTCTTAACAACACTTGAATACCTTTTCTAGATGTTCCAAATGGTCTTCCTCTCTTTTGGAGAATATTGTGAGATCGTCAAGGTATAAGAAGACGATTCTATTAAGAAAATCATGAAAAGTGATATCCATGGTCCTTTGGAACATTAATCCAATTTTAGATAGTCCAAAAGGTATTATTTGGTAGGAAAAAGTGTCCCATTTGGTGGTAAATATCATCTTATGTTGATCTTCATCCTTTACCCAAACTTGGTTATATCTAAAGAATCCATATAGAAGTGAGAACCTTTTTGACCAATTACTATTTGTAGAATCTGGTCTATGGAAGGCAATGGATAATGATCCTTTAGTAAGGCATTATTGAGGTCCTTAAAGTTAACACATAACCAGATATCCCTGCTCATATTTTTTACTAGGACTAGGTTAGACACCCATGTGGTATTCATTAGTGAATATATGAATTTTGCCTCTATAAGCTTGACCAGTTCTTATTTCATGAGGGGCTCTATCTTAGGATTCATCAACCTTTGTTTTTGCCTTACAGGTTTGGTTCCTAGATCTAGTTCTATGGTGTGTTGAATTCTACCCTTGTCATACTCCTTTGGGTATTCATAACTCCAAGCCATCACTCTTATGTGTTTTTGGCAAAGGTCAATTAAATTTTTCCTTTCATCATAGGTAGTGATATTTGTTATCCATAGGACCTTCCTAGACTTAATTTCTATCTCTTGGTAATCTCCTTTGTCTATGGTGACACCTTTATTACCCTTGAAATGATCATTAGTATTGAATAAAGATTCTAGAGTCATAAGTCCCTTAGGTTTTTTGTTGTTGCTAAGCTAGATAATTTGATATTCATAGGCCTCTTGTATTTTGGTGTTCATGTTTTAGAAAATTTAGCCTCTTGTTGTATGAAATGAACAATATGTTCATCATTGTCAAATACTTGCCATGAAATATGATTGTTCAGTACAACTAGCTTGATGATGAATTTGATATGCTGGTGTTTGCTCCATAAATATTTTGTAGGATTGAATTGGGGTCCAAGAACTACCCTATGATTTTTATCTATATTTTGGCTATAGGGAACCACCATTATATTTATTACATCAAAGGCCTCCAATAGATCCCATACTCGATTTTGGCAAGACTTCATTAGTCAATTCTTGGATACACATAAAGACCTTACCTACTTGATGATGAGCTCAATATCTACAAATATTTATAGTTCTTTAATCCCTCATTTAGAGGCTAGTGAGAGACCATGTGCCAGAGCTTCATATTTTTCCATGCTGTTTGAGCATTTAAATTGTAGCTAGAAGGATTGTAATGTTTTCCTTTCCTTAGGTGATATAAGACATAGACCTGCCCCTACTTTGGATATTTTTTTGGACCCATAAAAATAAAGCTTCCAAAGATCGATCAACTCTTCTTCTACAATGATGATTTCTAGCAAAAGTGGTTTTTCATATTGTATAAGGTAGGTGCCTATCCTTGTTGGCTTTTGTCATCATATTGGCCTGAGTCCCGTGGTTTGATGACCTATTTATTCATTTTCTCTTTTGACTTCTTATCAAAGTCTCGTATTTCTTCTCTTATGGACCTTGGCTACTTTCCTTCCACTTGGAGAGCATATAATGCAATAGCCTCATTCATCTAAATGTGTTCTATGGGGTAAAGACTACACACTTTTGATCTGTTAAGAGGGATAATTAATTTTTGTGAAGGTGTTTATTCTTTGGATTTTTTGGTGGCTTTCTGCTTCTCCATGTGTTATGGATTAGTAGCACATATTTAACACATGTTTTAATAAGTTTTTTAGCTTAGGATATGTATTTTTTAATGTATTCTTATCCGTTACATGTGTTTTTAATGCCTATTTATAGGCTTCTATTGTTAATGGTAAACTAAGTTTGGATCGTCTTCTCATTGCCTTTGTTTTTTGTAACTAATTCCATAGACAAATCTATGGAGGCATTCTCATTCCCCGTTTGAACCAATTTTAGCCTAGGAGAAGAGGATACAATCCTATAATCCATAACCTACTCTGATACCAATGATGTGGAATAAATTACACAAACAAAGGAAATGAGAAGACAATCCAAATTTAGTTTAAAATTAACAATAGAAGCCTATAAATAGGAATTACAAACACATGTAATGGATAAGAATGCATTAAATAATGCATATCCTAAGCTAACAAACATATTAAAATATGTGTTAAACATGTGCTACTAATACATAACACTAGGGCTTCTTCCAATTGCTTCATCTATTCTAGGAGAGTGAGGACATCCCATAATGGCATAGGTATAATGGTCATTCTTACATGCTCAACCATGTTGAAAGAATCTAGTGGATGGACCTTTGGCATGTTGCTCAAAATACACTGGGGTCTAGGCTAATCAATGCCAATGTTGGATGCCCAAATTGACTTTGATAGAGATTGCCTTGGCATCACTCACTCTGTTACTAATGGCCTAGAATCTTGTCGATTTAGCCCTTGTATTTGGCTAGTTTCCAGTTGGTTGACTTCTAGAGTTGGGTCTTGTTGCCTTTTAGCCTTTTCAACCACTCTTCTTTTGTATCTTGTGATAACATTGAAGGGAATCTAGGTCCAGTTATTCGATGGGGTGCTTGTTCATTTAGGGATGACATCAACTTCTTCTTTATCCCATGTTACCAAGGTTTGTTCTGATGCTCTAGTTCTCAGATTTAGGAAGCTTATGGTAATGAGTTCTATATAGATAGCCCTAAATTTTGCATCATATAGATTTGGTATGTGGGCTAAGGCATTGGAGTGGTCACCTAATAGATCTCTTCATGACTTGGATAATAGGGATCTGGATAATAATATGGCCATCCATACAAATCTCCTATGTAATTATTTTGAGTAAAGACCATGTCTCTCACTAGATTAAAGGGAACTAGTTACATAGGAATAAGAACATGTACTATCTACCTCTTGGGGTCCTATATTGAACCAAACTCTCTATTAGGGTGGGGTAGGTACCTTTGTTATCCATTTGGGGGAGGTCGATATCCTTGACTGCCTCGTTGGTATAGGAGCCTTGGGTAGTTTTGATAATTGAACCTCTAGAAATTTTATTGATGCTTGAGGGATATAATTTTATTTTTCATGTCCCTCATAGTGCTTTGCATCCTTTCTATTTTTTTGGTCTAAGAGATCGCAAGGGATGTGCTAGTAGCAAATGGAGATAATAGGGATCTGACCAAAAATAATGATTTATTGGAAAGTGTGGGATATATGGTTGGAGCAGGTTGGTGTGGTGGCTAAACATTTGGGAAAATAGGTATAGGAGGCTAAGGGCTACCCTCCCAATATGGACGAGATATTTTTTGGCTTAGATGGCTACCCTGTAGGCTACTAGTAATGAGTTGCCTCCCTTGGATTTTACCATAATGGCTATTTTAGAATTTTTTGCCTTTAGATAGTATATAAAAGCCATACCTAGTATGGGCCATATTTCTTCTAGGATTTTGTAATAGAACTTTTGGAATATGGAATTGAAGTCATCCATGGCTTCCATAGGGGATATTTTGATGCTTGCAAATTGCTCTAGTAGCAATACCCTATTAACCTTTTCTTTAAAACTATCCATGAACAAATTTGTGAGCTAGTACTAGTTGATGATAAAGTGGGGGGAGGGATACCATTCCCTTGATTTTCCTCTAAAAGATGCTACCAAAAGCCTAAGTGAAATATTATATTCTATAATACTATAGAGAGCATACTAATTAACCATGTGTTGTAGGTGTTCAGTCAAATTCATTGTGTCTTCTCCAATAAAATATGATAGGGATTTTAAAGCGAAGGATGAGACCTCATTCTATGTGGTTAGTGTTGTTGGTGGTTGTAAGAAACCCCCATCATCCCATGTCAAAAGCATCCTTTAATTTGGATTATGGGAAGCAACCATATTCTATTGTTGATTTCTTCATATATTACCAAAGTTGAGAGGGGGCAAAATCAATTGAGGATTTACTCTTACACTTGATCTTGTAGTAGGCCTTGAGATCATGAAACTAAAAACTTATTTTCTCCTACTTTGATTGGGATCTATTTTATCTATTTGAATAGTGGAATTTCTAAGTGCTAAATTCTTAACTATACAAAAGTTCCCACCATAATCTTGATCATTTCTTTAAAATATGATTTATTTGGATTTTTCTTTTGTAATGAAGTCACGGGCGAATCTTCAAGATGCTTTAATAAGAAGGTGATTGAGGTCTTCATTGGGACCTCATTCTGATTTTAAATTAGGGGATAAAAATTTTAATTTATGTCCCATCAAACATGTCACAAGAACTATTGGGGATAGAAAGTGTTCCTTACGCTCTTCACTCTATGATCTCTTATAATGCGGTCCTCATTGGGTGCATCCAATAACTGCGCCATGCATGGAGTGCTAGTTCGAGAAGTGTTGTGCTTGCACAAAATGCCCCAGTATAAATGGAATAGGAACCCACATTTTTTAATTTTGATGAATTCTCTCTCATTTGCTTGTATATATGCATGATATCCAATCATCCAAAAAATCTAAAATTTTCAGCTAAAAGATTTTAATTATAGGTGTCCACTTTTTGTTTTCTTTGAGTTTGTTGTGATGATTATTGATATTTTTGTGCATGATAAAATTTTAAAATGAAAAATAACCTCTCCTATTAGATTAGGACCTGAATAATATTTCCAATAAGTACCCACATACCTATGTTCCATAGCTTAAGCACCCTAAAACTACTTAAAATTAGGCATTACATACTTGATTTTTCCCCTAACAGCATAAAGGGTTTCAATTTTGGATTATATATCTATTTCATAGCTTAATAAAATTTAAATAAACCATATTAAATGGAATACTCTTGAAAATATGTTTCCAAAAAGTATAAATTTACCCATGTTCTGAGAAGAATTCACCTCTTGGATAACTCATTTTCAATAAGCTATCTAGTTGCCCTGATTGCCCATAAATGCCTACCTAATCATATCCCTCTAACTTTTGGGCCCTATATATCTTGTAATACTTAGTAAAATTTAATGGTACCACTTCCATTGGATGCTACTCGAAAAGAGATTTTCGAAAAGTATAAATTTACTTATGTTTTAAGGATATTTGAGGCTCAAATTGCTTGTTTTTTATAGGCTATCCAAGTTGCCACAACCAAGGTCACTCTCGAGGAAATATAAGAAAATGGCTATAAGTATGGACACTAAGTAAAGAAATTTCTTGGTCAAAAGTCCAACCAATTAAGGAGAATTTTAAAAAGCATGCAATGTCAATGCTTTTGACAACATAAAATATTATGCTATACCAGAACCAAATTCTGTCTAGAATCATTTTCAGGCCATTGGAAATATCTGGAAATATTCTTGGGCCACTAGAAGTTAAGAGACCTAAAGCCAAAGTTTTTTCTAAGTGTTAGAGTTAGAGTCTATTACATCATTTGGATCATGTAAATGTACCTTCCTAGGTACATACTTAGGACATTAGATTACTTTAGGGGGAAGTTATCTAGTTACTTTATGCAATGTAATAAATGCACAAGTGTCAATGTGCAAGTTGTAAATGTGCAAGGTGTCCCTTGTACAACTAGGTAGAGTGTTGGCCAAGGAATCTATCTTCCATTATAAAAGGGCCTCATTGTAAGAGATTGACAAGTCAGTAGGTAGTAGTAGTATTACTGTGTGACTCCATTAGTGATGGAGTACAATGTAGTCCTATAGCATCTTGCATGGAGTGTCCATTTCCTCCATAGCAATATTGTATTCATTTTCATCATTTCTATTTATAGCATATTTTTACAATCTCATAAATTTACTTTCTCTTATATTTTTGCATCTTGTGATTGCCATATCCCATTGCAATCTACCTCAAAAGCTAATAGTGGTATCAGAGCCATGGTAGGTCTAGTCACAGTAGAACTAGCTACTATAGATTGAGAGGAGAACCACCATTATTATTGAGCCTAAATTTTTGTGAACCTGATTTGCCATAGTGCACAGGCTCTTGCAAAAATATTCAGAAGAATCAAGGTGGTAGGGAGAGCTTTGAGAAAGTACTATTGTTAAAATAGGGCCAATCACCATAGCTTCAATTTTTGCAAACTGGATGTTCCATTGAACCCATTGCATGTGAATTTTGTTAATATTATCTGGTAGAACAGACTAAAAAGAGAAATTGTGAAATTCATTTGGCTCAGAGTCTTCCCATAGAGTTACAAAAAAACTCGTGAAGATAAGGACTCAACATTTGATCCACTAGTTTGATGAATCAACTAGTGAAGCTCATCTAAGAGATCTAAAAAGTTTACTATTGTCTAAAGTTTCTTTTATTGTAGGGAACTAACCCTCAGATGATTGGGGCACCTCCTACAATATAAATCTAGGAGATTTCAACTTTTTTGCTCGAAGGTTGGAGTGCCTTCATAGTGCATAGATTAGTTGTTGTAAAAGAAGAATACTATAGAAGAGACTCTAGGAGAAAGAGTCATAGTGAAGTCTAGAGATTGAATATCTCTATTGATAAAGTCAACTTCATAGTAGAAAAGGCCATAGAATCCTTGATCCTAAAAATGCCACATAAACCTTGATTCTAAAAATGCTATAGAACCTTGATCTAAGAAAAGGCCATAGAAGCCTTGATCTAAAAAAAGGCCACAGAAGCCTTGATCCTGAAGAAGACTCTAGAAGAGAGTACCTAATTCAGAAGTAGATTTAGATTTTAGTACTAATCATTTGTTGTAGGGAAAGGAGATTCAGTGAGTTGGGAAACTTCCTACAAGAAATTTAGGAAGAGTATTTTCTTCAGAATCAATCCAACACCTGAAGCAAACTTGAAGGTGAAGAGATCAGGTGAAGATCTCATTGAAGAAACTTCCATTCTTGGAAGGATGAGAAGGACTAGGAGAGCCCTGTTCAAATCTAGAAGTAGTAGAATCAAGAGATCCAGGAAGGAGATCTCAATTCTAGAAGTTGAAGAAGAAGGTCTCAAGGAAGACCAAAGTAGCTATAGAATCGAAGACCTAGGAGAGGTCTCAAGGAAAAAGGCTTGGAGAGCCTTGTTGTTGAAGCAAGATCATCAAAAGAGTTCCTAGAAGAACTCATTGGAGAAATTCTCCATCAAGGAGAAACTTTTTGATAAGGGAAATATTTGGGACAATTATCTCCATCCAACAACAAGCCCAATCAGGAGAAGAAGAATTGGCAAGGAGTGCCAAAGAAGATACAGAAGACCTCAAGACATTCAGAGTCTTGAGAAGAAGATCCTGCTTGAAGTCAGAATTCGACAAGAAGACTTGAAGACAAAAGAAGCTTGTCAAAGCCGAGAGATTTGAAGATTACCTTTCAAGAAGGCATAAATATTCCTCTAAATCCATAACAGAAAGGAGAAGATTACTAGAGAAGAACAAACCACCAAACCCTAGGCTCGTGAAAGAAAGTTTGAGACCTCTTTTTGGTGAAGGAGGAGTTGTTTGGAAAAGCTAACAAAAGTTGCAGAAATCTAAAGCAACAAGCTTGATCTACATTCTCTACAAAAGCTGTCAAAAAGGTAAGCAACTATTGGTGCAAGTAAATTCATTAATCGGATTACTTATCAGATTTGTTAAAGCACCTTATGTTAGATCAGAAGTTGCAAAGAGGAAAATTGAATTACAGTCTTCAAAAGTGCAAAAGAGAAAAATTCCTTTTAAGGTTCATTTGCACAATTAGGAGTTGATTTCAGAAGTTACAATCAACTACCTATCTTATATCTTGAAAAAGAAGACTAGATCCTACAACTGTGTTTGTAGTGAAATTCAAAGAATTTATTCTAGATTATGTTTGAAAGGTTGCAGTGGAATTGTTAAGAGCATTTTTGAGAAATTAGTGGAGCAATAAGGTGAATTTATTGTTACCATTTAAAGTGCATCTATTAAGCACCATTCTAGTTGATTTTTTAACTAGTTGCTCTCAATTAGTTTGTGTTGTTAAGAAGCACAAAAATAAAAAATCTGTAGCACTTTCATGGCCAAAAGAAGCCACCATTACAAGAAAAAATGTGGAGTAGAAAACCACCATTGAAGTCCTTGAAGGAAGCCTCAAATCGAGACCTTGGAAGTCTCAAGATTCAAGGAGAATATAAGGGTTTATTTTTTAGCATAGAGTGTAGGAATCCTCATTTCATTAGCTTGGATTGACTATCATCCAAAGTAGAAGAAGCAAGAAGGATTATAAAAATTCTTCATTTTGGTGCAATATTTACATATTACAAAAGGCACCTCTTTTGTTCCTTGGAAGAACAAAAGTATTACTATTTATAGGGGGTAGAAGGACATCTTTATCCAATAGACTTATGACCAAAGGAAGGAGCTATCAAAGAGCTCACATGAATAGTAGATTTGTAGCCAAAGGAAGGAGCTATCAAAGAGCTCATACGAACAATAGATTTGTAGTCAAAGGAAGGAGCCACCAAAGAGCTCACACGTCCAAGAGTTGAGGTGTTTAAAAACACCATTTTTCCTCCATCAAATTCAGCCCTATAAGCAGTATATCACCTGCAATAATGGAGCCATTGAAATAAGGTATTATCACTCATGCTTACATAGAAAAAGGAGCAGCATTCAGTGATAGGATATCTATGTAAAAGATAAAGCAAAAGGGCTACTCATTGGCTGTTATAACCAATACTGAAGAAAGGTAAAAATCGGCATTAAAAATGAGCTACAAAACCTACAAATAAGTGCAGAGATAAGAGCTATACCTAAGGCATCCATTGAAGTGAACGTCCACCAAAAGAAGAGCTCAAAAGTGTGCCATAAGACCATGAAGCAATCCAGCTGTAGCCATCCATCATCCTCACCAAGCCAACATGCAAAAGAAAGCTTGCATATCAAGAAACATAGCAAGCTCATGTAGGGTGCAAAGATAAAGGAAGAATTAGGGTTGCAAGCTCATATTTGGAGCATTAGAAAGGAGGCTTGCATGCACAAGCCACTTGGCACAAATTCTCTATGCTTCCCAATGTTCATGAAGACCCAAGCGCTCACCTAAAGGGAGTTACATTCATTTGGAGGGAGTTAAGAATCTTTGGAGGTTACCACCAACCTCATCATTGTCGAAGGAATGTTAAATATGTCTACCTTGTAATGCTTCATGTGACACTTGTCATGAAGCCCATCTTACTTAAGATGTCGATCTTGGAGAATGAAGAATACAATAGTGTGAAGCAGAACACAACAAAGCAAAGCAAGAGAGTAGTCAAATGGAGTTAAAGCATTGAGGAGAAAATGACTATTTCAAGCCATACACCATTCAACGGTGTAAGAAAAATATTTAAGACGCTGTCATAAAACCAATGAACAACACTTGCATTTGGAGAAGCCCTGCAAGGCATATCTCAAGGTATCTTTCGGTGCCAGTTGCAGAAGAGAAGGTCATCAATCAAGGAACGAATCAACATTGGTCAAAGAAGACTTTTATTGCCCATGAGCACTACACAAAACATAACTACAAATATGCTGATGCATAGCATTAAAAGACTATTGAGGTAAAGGTTGATTTTTAAGCTTGCTTTTAATATAAGGTTTTTGGAGTTATAAGGGAACATTTTATCTATTGCAATATTCAGCATTAGATATTTATTAAGCAAGCATATTTCAGATTTGTTAATATTTGCAAAAGGTTATCAAGGAGAAATAAGGGTTATTATTGAAATTTAAATTACTTGCAAATATTATTTTCTAATTTTTCCAAATTTGGGAGTTATAAGGAATACAACATCAAATTTAGGAATTGGAAATTAGAAAACATTAAAATCAACCAAAAAGGGGTATTTAAAGAGGTTTATTAAAAATTTTCAAAGGTTGGGATTTTTATAATAGTGTTGTCTCAAAACACTTAAAGGAAGAAAAATAAATCCAACTTCAAAACCTCTTCAAAGAATTGAAAATAGTGCTTAGTTCAATAGGAGTAATAAGGAGATAGAAAAGTTGTTTTTTGTATTTACAAAATTTTACAAAATCAACTTAAAATTGAACTACAATTTACAAAAGCACTATATTGATCATATATCCTATCCAAAACATCCTAGGGAGTCATAAGGCATTCTACAAAACTTGGTAATATTAGCATCCATAAAAAATTATCAAGTTCTAAATTCATTGGATAGATGTAAGCTTCCTACAAAACCTAAAATCTTATTAGGTTTGCAAACTCTCATCATTAGGGAGACATAAGGAAGTCCACAAAATCTAAAGAGTTGATAAAGGGAATACAATGGCATCCAACAAATTCTTCCTAGCTGAATCCCAACTACTCAAAGGCCCAAATTATTTCTCTTGGAAGAATAAAGTAAAAGCAATCTTGGTATATGAAAAACTTTGGGATATTGTCCAAGGGAAAACAAAGAAACCTACCACAGGTGATACTGAGATTCTAAAATTTGAGGAAAATGATTCAAAAGCCCTAATGATCATAACATTTGCTATCACTGATGAAATACAACCTTATATCAGTTCAGCAAAAACATCTTCTGAAGCTTGGACAAGCTTAGAAAAAATATTTGAAGGGAAGAATAAAGCCACCATTCTTCATCTACAAACTCAACTACATTCCTTGAAAATGAGTAGTGGGGAAAGCATAGAACTTTTTCTAAGGAAGGTAGCAGATATTAAAGGAAAATTGTTAACTCTTGGACAAGAGCCTAAAGATGAACTTCTTACTCAAGTAACCATGAGAGCACTTCCAGAAAACTATAAGCATTTGGTCACATCTCTACAAATCCTAAGTAAAGATACTTCTTTTGATGACTTAGTCAATATCCTTCAAGAATATGAAGTGGAACACACTGTGAAATATGAGATGACTAACACTGCATTGACATCAAAAGATAATCCACAAGGAAATATTGCTTCATCAACAAAAGGATGAAGAACATGGTATTGTCAGATATGCAAAAAGAAAGGTCATAGTACCAGTTATTGCAGGTACAATCCCAGAAACCAGAATCAAGGAAATCAGATAAACAATGGGAACCAATTTCAACCAAGACAGTATCAAAGGAATTCTCATCAACAACAATTTTAGTGACCAACCAATTATCCTCAATTGGAGTACCGAAAGGGGAATCAAAAAGGACACCTAGTTCAGAGGATAGAAGAAATTGAAGAACTGGATGAACACTCAAAAAATTATGAGGAGAAAGCTCTATCAACAAATGTAACACTTTACAGAGACACTAACCATTTGCTTGAATAGGTTACAAAGAATCCAGAGAAAGAATACAAAGTTCAAGATGAAGAAGAAGATCCATATTGAAGACTAAAAGTCTTCAGTACCCAAATAATGTAATACAAGGGGGTGTTAGAGTTAGAGTCTATTACATCATTTGGATCATGTAAATGTACCTTCCTAGGTACATACTTAGGACATTAGATTACTTTAGGGGGAATTTATCTAGTTACTTTATGCAATGTAATAAATGCACAAGTGTCAATGTGCAAGTTGTAAATGTGCAAGGTGTCCCTTGTACAACTAGGTAGAGTGTTGGCCAAGGAATCTATCTTCCATTATAAAAGGGCCTCATTGTAAGAGATTGACAAGTGAGTAGGTAGTAGTAGTATTATTGTGTGACTCCATTAGTGATGGAGTACAATGTAGTCCTGTAGCATCTTGCATGGAGTGTCCATTTCCTCCATAGCAATATTGTATTCATTTCCATCATTTCTATTTATAGCATATTTTTGCAATCTCATAAATTTACTTTCTCTTATATTTTTGCATCCTGTGATTGCCATATCCCATTGCAATCTACCTCAAAATATAACACTAATATGACATAAGCATTAAGATTTAAAACCACAGAGTTTCCAATTCTATAAATCCCAAAGCTAGGAAGCGAAAAAAACACAAGTCTAGATTTTCTCCAAGATGGTAATGCAAAAACATAGAATTGAACAATTTTAGAGTTTTCAAGGTAATGACATCAACAAAGTGCTATGAAATTCTGAAAAATATGCTAATATGCCAAAGTGGAATGAAGTCAGATATTTGGAGTAAAAATCCAGAAATCTTGAATTTTGAAAAGCTAAAAGGGAAAGTAAAAGAAACCAATGAAGCCAAGTTCGATAAATAAAAGTATAATATCGAAAGCCTGATAAGTGAAAACAAAGCATAGACATAGGAAGCCAAAGTTGGAACTGAAGGAAAATGCTAATAAAATAGAAATCCTAGTAACTATAAGAAAAATACCTCGACAATTGGATATTTTACCCGACAATTTGAAATTTAAAGCCTAAGAGTAAAAAATTGTCCCATAATGGGAATTTAGCACTCGAAAATTGGAATTTTTATGTTGGAAATTTGGGTTAATTTGAGATATTTTATGTTGTCATTGATGTCACATGGATCACATTTGGTTTTGGTGGCCAAATTATTTTATAAATAAGCATTTATGATATTTTGGAAAGCATGGCTATTTACAGGGTTTTTATAAAAACCAAGGCAGGCAAAATAAAAGGTTTTATTTAAAACCATGGTGGGCTTATGTGCAAAGGCCTTTTCTTAAAAGCCAAGGTGGAATTTTTTTTCTTCGAAAAAGGACCTCCGGTGATGAAGATATTAAAGTTTAAAGTTTAAGTTTAAATTAATGGAGGGTCGGCCTATGTGCAATTAATGGAGGTTGGCATATATATATATGTAAAGGTTTCAATTTATTTCAAAAAGTGGACAAATTATATATCGTCAAAAAGCTTACTTCAAGGAATATTTGACTAACTTATTTAGAAGGAGAAATAAGGTGTGTGTAAAGATATATTTTTAATTTTTCAAAGGGGTTCCAAAAGTGAAGTTTGCCTTGTTCTTTTTCAAGAGGATTAATTCTTTCATGAGGTGACAAGGTATGCAATATTTTGATTTATTTTATTTTATGGTATAAGGGGTTTTGGGAGTGAAAAGGTTATGCAATGGTTTGATTTTTTTTTTTTTATGGTACAAGTAGTTTTAGGAGAGATAAGGAAGTTGTGTAATTAAAGGCCTTGGTGATGATTATTGAAAAGTGGAGTAATATTGATTATTTTGTGATCTACTAACCCTTGTGAAGATTGGCAAAAGAATTTTGTGATTGTGGCAGATTTACAAAGAAGTTTTTTCATCTTCATAAAAGGTATGGGCACATTATCCTATTGACTATTTATGGTGGTTGATTTTTGAAATATCATTGGAGAGAAAATGATTGATTGTGGTTTCCTTTTTGAAAGTGATTGGTTTAATGCTTCAAGGTTTTCTAGTTTGAGAGTTGAGGTTAAACCTTATTTTATAAGCATTGTTATTGAAGCCCATTGGTTGTAAAAGAACTTGAGTTAGAAAAGAACATGAGTATCATTGTTATGTGAGATTTGTGGTTGAGCATTTTTGGAAACATTTGAGTTGGTTGATACATACTTGGACTAGGGTTGTGTGAGAAAGAGTTGTCCCTTGTGATGATTGGTTGAGTTGAGTTGATTGAGCCTAGTCAAGTGATGTGTGAAGTGATTGTTCAAGTTATATGAAATAAACTATTCCATCATTCTATGTTGAGTTGAGATTAAGGTTAGAACATATTGAGTCTCTAACAATTTTCTTTATGGTTCTATAAGAATTGAGTTGAGTTGAGATTGATTTGTGTTGAGAGTGAGTTTAGAACATATTGAGTCTCTAACAATTCTCTTTATGCTTCTATAAGTTGAGTTGAGATTTATTTGGGTTGAGAGTGAGATTAGAACATATTGAGTCTCTAACAATTCTCTTTATGCTTTAATGAAGTTAATTTGAGTTGAGATTGCCATTAATTGTTGAGTTCATTTTGAGTACTACTTGAGCATAATTGATTGAGCCTTTGAGAAGGCCTTTGGGACAGATTTGAAGATAGTGTTGGGACAAATTTGAGGATAGTGTTGGGACAGATTTGTGGATAGTTTTGGGCAAGTTCTTGGTGAGCTTGCTAGAGCATATTTGGACAAGTTCTATGTGAGCTTGTTATTCAGTTTTGGACAAGTTTCGTGTGAGCTTGTTATTCAATTTTGGACAAGTTCTGTGTGAGCTTGTTAAGTAGGTTTTGTGTGAGCCTATTGAGTAGGTTCTTAGTGAGCCTATTGACAAAGCTTTGGAGGTGATAGAGTACAAAGGATAGAGTCTCAGTGATAGAGATCCAAAAACAACACAGTTGAAGACAGATCTAAGTGAGGAGTCTTCAAGTGGAGAGAGGTCCACCAGTTAGTGCAGTAGAGAGACAGAGTCTTCTAGAAGATCACATAGCAAAAGAAGAAGGGGAAAGATTTCTCCTGTGGAAGAGATCCACGAACTTGAGATTAGGGGATCAACATATCCTTTGGATAGAAATCCATAAACATTGTAATTGGGAGTGATTCCCAAATATATTGATTGAGAAAGTTTTAGTAAAATATTTTCTCCATGGAGTAACCCACATTGGGTGAACCACGTAAATTGTGGTGTCTTTATTGTGTATGGTTTCTGTGCATTGCTTTGATTACTGCTATTGATACTGTTATCTTTACACAACATAATATTGAATTGGAAGAAAAAGTAAAAAGTGGTCTTATATTGTTCACCCCCCCTCTCAGTATAAGCTTGTGTTCTTCATTTTACACAACAATGTGTTAGTTTAAAATTTAAAATCCAGTAAGGAAAATTACATCGATAATGGGAAATTGCCCCTCCAACCATTATTACTATTTTTAATTAAACCTAAAAATTAGAGATTTTACCTCGATAATTGAAAATTACCTTAGCCAATGCCCTAAGAATGGATGATGCTATTACAAGGTATCCATACCCTGTGCTCTTTGATATTTAAAATCATGTTAAAGTTTGAGAAAATTTAAAAGCCATCCCAAAAGTTTGATAAAGTATTAAAGAAAGTCAAAAAATCCCATAATATAAAAGCAATGTCATAAGCCTAAACACTTGCAGACAGGAGTTCCACCAATGATCATAAGAATAATAATTGCCGAAAAGGGTAAAATAGTGCACATTTGCTGGAAAGAGTAAAAACACAACCAAAATTATTTGAAAGATCACCAGGAAAAAGGAAAAATTCCAGAAAAGCACATTTTTACTTTAAAAATAAAATAAATATAAAAATAAAACCATAATATACAATAAAAATAAATTTTATAAAAAATAAATAAAAATATTAATAATAATTTCTAACTTTTGTTATTTTTGACTTTGTTTTGTAGAGCTTTTAATAAATTAAAGACGTATGATGTAGGATTTTAATGCTGACTAGGCAAGTACAAGCGTATTGGAAAGAAGATGTGGTGAAGTTAATAGTCAACCTAGACTTGGTAGAGTAATGGCAATTTAATGAAGCATGGCCAAAGTATGGCTGAAAGGAATCCCATATAGCACATCTTGGAAATGGATAGTAATTAATTGTAAAAGTAACACTATGTGAAGTGCCATCAAATTGTATAAATATGGGCTCACTTTCTTGTTACAAAGTTTAAAATCTATCTATTAGCTAGCCCATTAGGTTTCTTATTTCTTTTTATTTTCTCTTTATAGTCAGATGGAATTTCTAAACCAAGTTGTTGTTTTGAGCTTTGCTTTTGTAATCCATTGAAGTAAACAAATATGAAATATATGTACTTAATGAATATCTTTATAATACAAGGCTTATGAAATTTCTACATTCAATCTGTGCATGTTTATGGTGGTTGTACTTAGTATATTTCATAGCCTTGTTATCCTTTAAATATTGCACTATCCAAGATCTCAAGTTGTGTGAATACTGGTTGTGTCGAGGCTAGTTTTAAATCTAGATTATCACTTTACCATATTAGAGCTAAAATTTAGTGTAGTATTAGCTTTTTTCTATTATTTTCTCTTACCTCTAAACCTTTGATATTTTTTTGGAATTTATTTAAATTAGGAGTAGATTAAATTTAGTATAAAGCCTTGAAGTTGGTTTTTTGCTATACCAGTTTCAATGTTTTGTTTAAGTTGAATCTAATCAATCTGAAATGCAATGGATGATAATTTCTAGTTTTCAACCATTTAAATTCCACTCAACTCATATGTATTATAATGTTAGTGTATTGGAATTTTTTTCAAACAAATAAACATTTTAATTTTAAAGCATTGTGCCTAGGAAATTTATCTTTTTGAGTCATAACCAACGAAGGCCCCTCAAAGGTACAACTATCAACAACCTCTAAGTCTATCACACTAGTCAAAACTTGACATACCCAAATATTGGGGAAAAATATTTTCCTCTCAAGAGGGAATAGATATTGTTTTGCATATGTTGGCTTACCCTTGATAATGTGTCATTTGCACACTCAATAGGAGGTTTAGAAAGCGTGGAACATGACTCCTTCGAACGACCTTTGAGATTTGTTACCAAGGGTAACTCATTGCTTGGATGTAGTATTTGAAGCTCTTCCTCCTATGCTAGCCTATTAACCTAGGTGATTTTCTAGGGAAAAGAAAAATAGGTAGTAAACAATTGAAATAAAATGACAAAAAATAATAAAGAACTAATCTAGCCTAACTAGTCTAAGCTATGAGTGGTGACATGCCAAAATACTACAATTGTTTTTTCATTTGAGTAGGATTAGCGAAAACATGAACACGAATGACAATGGAATTCAACATGGTCCCAACCGTGTATGACTTGCAAATCAAAAGATTCCCTATGAAGGATAGGACAAGAATACTATAGTCATAGACCCCCATAGAGAGATATACAAACACTCAAGACAATATAAAAATGATGAAAGTAGTTACAACTCCTTGCATTCATATTAAGGCACATTATATTCACATACAACTAGAAGAGGTTGGATGGCTTGTACATACAATAGCCCAAGGATTGAGTCTAAAATTAATTACAAAATAGAAAAATGAGGGAGAACTACTCAAGGTCAAATGCTAGAGATAAAAATAATTCAACCTCATTTTCTAAGTCTCAAAATGGTTATTTATAATATCTACACCAAAATTCAAAATTACCTCCTAAATGGTGAAGGGAAGAAAGTTGGTACATTAATTAATGGTCGTAAAAAAGGTACAATGTTGCAAAATACAAAGTGGGCTCAGGTTCGTCTATTGTAGATGTCAACTAGAAAGATAACTCATTATTGATCATGACATTAATGAGCCTTACCTTTGTAAAATGTGTCCTCGTATCTCTATGCATTGTTACTTTGATTAACCAATCTCTACTCTTGGCAACCATATTTTGATATTGCATCTTGCACAACATCTCCTTTAGCAAGTCCAATTGATCTAGCATAAGCCTCTTTGATTTAATCCCCTTACTAACTATAGATTTTTTGGCAAGGGTATGCCACAAAATTGTAATATCCTTAAATATCCCAACCTTAGGCTCACTATTTACATCCATTTGTTTAGTATTTTTAAAATATCCTAGAAGACAAATCATTGTAATAGCCTCTACAAGAAAAGTATTTATTTTTAGGAGCACTTGATATGAAATTAAATTTTTTATTTTGAAATTGCTTATTATTAAACAATTTTAAATCCTTTTTGTTTATCTCCATATAAAGGCTGATTTATTTTTGGCACATGCTTCACACTGATAAAGCACCACTTACACTACCAAAAATATGAATAAGATTTGGATGATCTTCCAATCCCATAATTTTACCTCCTTACATCTAGTATGGAATACAAAGAGTGCTCTTAGCCTTCCATTATATTTTTCAATCTACTCAACATCCAATTAAGTCTATTACTTAAATATGTACGAAGATACTTGTATTTTGTTATTTCTTCTAGGATACCCCTTTCAAATTAAAAGCTTAATTATTTTCTTTTCATTTTGGTTGTTGCAAACCACTATCTATATCAATATATCAACAGAACATGCCATGACTATTATTAGCCAGTGTTTGATATTATTTCAAATATTATTAGGGTGACTACCTAGACCTACTACACAGATAATTATAGTTTAGTATTGTAAATAAAAATAACATTTTACCAATCCACAAGCTATCATTATCAAGGTCTTGGGCTTAGATGAAACCCATCACATTGTAGATGCATCTCAACAAGTGATCTTTCCATAGTGCACATGATACCAACCATGGGATAGAGACACCAATTGCATCTTCAATTACATACTACATCCCTTCTCGTAGCTCAATGTGATCTATTCTTAGTTTGACAATTACCTCATTGATGCAAAGGATTCCATCCTCTAGTTAATATTCCCTAAGTTATAGTAAAATGAGATTGTACGGCAAAAAAAAACATGCAAGGAAATAGTCCAATGTCCTTATGAAGTGTGTCATCTTCATCATTGTTGGCCTCCCTAATTATTTTCAAGATGGATTCCCTTATTCTTCACAAACTTTCTTACACTTCCCTCCTAACTAAAGCTTTGAATTGGCCTGAGATCCAAAAGAGTATTTTAAACTACCCCAACCACATTTTCACTTAAAATTCCCATTGAATGACTCGAGGAGTATTCCATTGATATATTTTTGCCATCCCCTACCACAATTTTATTGAGTCTTTAATTCCTTCCATTTATTACAACATAAAATCAGCCTTAGGCACCATAATCTCTCCCTTAAGATCCTTTCTCCTTTACACTTACATGAGTTGTTTTACCTTCAACTTCTAAGTCAAATTTATCTTCCCAATAGATTTATTATGCATTTATAGAATCAAAGTTGTTGGAGAGTGCCTCACATACATACATACATACATACATACATACATACATATAGATAGGTATATTGACAGAGTCATCGGTTGCACATACCTAAGGATGTTCATTAAGTAATCCAACTACTTTGATGATATTCTTGAATTAAAATATATTCCACACCACTCTCCAACATGTTTTCTCAAATTTTATCTTCCTTCTCTATGCCCAAATCAGGGATATCACATTAAATATTAATCCAAAATTTCCTTTCTTATAATCCTCAAAGGTGAGAAAGTCATTTGGAAATAATTTTTTTTCCATTTGCATTGAGCAAACAAGCATGAGCATATTTTTATCATCAAGCTCTATTGATATTATTTCCATTGTCACCACCATAATCATATTTCAATTGTCTATCTCTAAACCAATCAAGATTAAGTTCTTGTACACGAAGCCTATGTAAAGCATTTAAATTCTATAACTAGGTATATTAACCCAAGGTTTATAGGACTTCCTTTAATGTACCACATTTCTATGTTAATAGTAAAGATAGTTAAGTCCTTGGTGATTTTTAAGATATTATCCATGATTAAATATAACCAATCCATTGTAAAGTGATCACTTTAAAAATAGTAAAAAGATATTGTCTTCTTATAACAATATCTTCATACCACTAAATAATGCATCTATTAGCTACTTTACATGTTAACTCCTCATTAACACTTGGAGTCATTATTATTTATTTGACTCGATTATCTATTCCTTTAGGTTCTATTGCCAACTATAATATGTTCTATAGCTTAACTTGACAATCCTACCATCATCTTTATTTTTCTCCCTATTACCACTTACTCCATATTGGGTCATTGTGATGACTTCATTTAAGGCACACAATAGCCTATCCATTTTACCTTATTATTGATTCTTTAGTTGGCCATGCTACTTCTTTCCCAATTGCTTTAAGAAACTACCTATAATGCCCCTATATTCACATTGCTTTTGCTACCATCACATCACTTTAGTTGTGTGTTTTGCTTGTGTCAGAACTCAACCACATTGTTACAATATTAGAAATGTATTATCCATTAAGGCAAGTCTACATTCATCTAAGAGCAATAATAAATTTAATGCAATTGTATGAGCTTGAATTGATTTTAAACCTTTGTATTAAGATAGAAAGTAGTAATTTGGTTTCTTAAAAGTGATGTAGTCATGATGTCCAACTTATATTTACTATGCTTCAAAATAAAAAATATAGTTTCTTTAAAATATTAATAAAATTTATTTATTCAAATTGTTTATATAGGATTGAAATGTGATCCATGATAGTACACCATGATCACATTATTCTAATATTTCAACAAACTACATTATTATGGTATTACAACAAACCATATTATCATGGGCCGCCTCATCATAATATTAATAAATTAGAGTTAAATTGGGATAGAGCTCATAGAAAACATGAGGATGGACTTGTATCCATAATATGAAGATGCTTTATCCTAGGTGTAGGGCCACTTGCCCATATGCCCATGTATTATCATAATTTTGACCCCTACCTTCAGGTGTCTTCATTGCTTCAAAAGGTGTCTAATAATGGGATTAGAACCCAAGATTTTTATATGAGAAATCCCACTCTCCACTAGTTATCTACAATATTAGAATAATTTAAATTTAAATTTGTTATTAGTTTGTTCCTAAACATTTAATATTTATATTTTTAAAAACTATGTGAAGGCAATAAATTAACATACAAATTAAGAGTCACTTATTTAAAAAAATATAATATAAATATATTAATATATCAAATGGGATGAGTTCAAGTGATTAAAAATTTGGACTCCAAGTGGGGAGACAGTATTCAAAAATTTCCAATCACCATATACATAAAATATTGAAATAATAAGTGTTAATCACGTAAAACTATTGCATCTAATTTTAGGTGTTTTGTATATAGACAAGTGCCAGTCCTTAGCAAAATTGGAAGGAAATACCTCATAGCCATGGTAGTTAAGCTAAATATCTATCCCTCTCACAACTGGAATGTGTAATATATCCTTATTACCTAAGGTTGATATTGTGTAATGTAATCTATTGTGAACCCCTCTAGGCTAAGATTATATACTCTGAGATGAAGGGTTATTATAAAAGCCTATGGGTTCATAGAGTTAACTTTGTAAGTTAAACTTATCTATAAAATTTAATAAAATGTCAGTTAAGGGTTATGCACTTATTATGTAATTAATAGAGATATTTATACACCTCTTAAACAAATCCATCGTATTGGTATATGGTATTTTTATTATCATTAGTGGTGGATGCTTAAGGATATCCTTTGTTATTCTCTTTTTATTTTTTGTTACTTTTTTGCTATGAAATTTAATTTGTGTTATTTAAATTCAATGTAGCAAATATTAAGAATTCTGAAATAGTATTAGATCATGTAGATGATCTTTATTTGGAGCCTTGAGTCTTTCTTTTGATTATAATAATAAATTATAGATTTTTTTTTATTTGGATCCTTTAGCCTTTCTTTTATTCATAAGTTGTTATAGGTCAAAATGGTATAAGAGCAAAGGATGACTATTTTTTGATACCTCAATGTCTTGGAATCCACACACAAAATTTTGTATGGGGGTACTAGTAACTCTATAGATTTGTATTTTAGCTCAAATTAAAGAATTATTTTCTCTATTTGATTTTTTAGGAGGTGGTCTTTTATTTTTCTTACTCCATTTTTGTCTAATATAGTTTGTATTTTAGATTTTAAAAAAATCAAATTAAAAAAATACACAAGTAAATTTTCAATGCCAATGTTTGTCTCTCTTTTTTCCTCCACTATATTGAATGTGTGAAATATTTATATATTTTTTTATAGGTCATGTATTTGAAGGAATCACATGGATGGGGAATGTTTTTCAAGGTTCCATTCATGTCCCCTTCTTCATGTGCTAGCTAGATTGTGTGTTATGGCCCCTTATGTATTGTTTGTTTGATTAGGAGGTTGGGGACTTGACCTACATTCCAAATCAATTTTATTTATTGTGAATGCGTCCTCTTGATCTAGAGTAGAATGCTTCAAGGACACTCATATCCTCATATGGCAATGTGTTCCCTTGGACAAGTCAAAGGATGGAGGCTTGAGGTGTTATAAGCAAGATTTTTTTGGTTAAAATATGGGCCTCTACTTTTGTTGTAGGTCAAAAAAATATAGGTATATGCATATGGTTGGATGAGGGATAAAGCATTATTCAAAGAGGGTATTCTCTTTCCTATTTTCTAACAATGACAAATTTGTTGGTTATAACATGGGCACTTTGGTATTTCTTTTGGAGAGGTAAAAAGTTCAAATTATACTTCCTTTCACTCTGAGTGTCATGAAATTGATGTTTTGAGGGTCCTCTAGACTCAAGGGATGGGATGTTTTCTACTACTTGACGTGCATGTATGAGTAATTCACTAGCTTGGCTAGGCTTAGGTGCTTGCCACTTAATAATGTGTGTTTCATCCTTGTTAACTCCCTTCTTCTAATTGATTGTGTATTGGATCTTATTATAGACTAAGATGGTCACCAACATGGCACATGAAGAAATAAATTTAAAAAAATGTATATGGAAAGATGGAATTGTTCAATCAAAATAGACCAAGTGGAATCTTATTTGATCCTAATTTAATGTAGTAGACAAGTGTAAAAATATGAGTAGTTGTAGTATTCAAATCATGTTATATCGAACCGAGCATCTACTTACACCTTTAAGAAAAGCAAGGCTTAGGCGCTCTGCTAGGGTTTGCTTGCGAGAAAACCTAGTTTCGTCATGTTGCAGGGGGGGCCGGGTTAGGGCGAGGCGGCGCTTGGACGGGTTGGCTGCTATGGTGGACGTCTGCTGCACCGGCGGGCTTCGGTGCGGGGTGGCTGCTAGGCGGGGTGGTTCCTGTTTTGGCTGGCGGCTGTGCGGTTGGGGGTGCTGTGTTGGCTGTCTTCTTTGGATGCTGCGTAGAGTGCTTCTGTGGGTGTTGGTAGCTGTTCATCATTGGTCCTTGTTCAGGCTGGACCCCGGGCGGGTTGCTGGCATGCGGGATGGCCCCTAGTCGGGGTGGTCCCCATGCGGGCTGGCTCCTGGGGGGGCTAGTCCCTGGGCTGGGTGGATCCTGTGCGCTTGGGCCCCGTTGCGGGGTGGTTCTTGTCCCTCTTCCCCTTCCCCTGCCCCCCTCCCCGGGCACTCTCTTGCCCTACTTTTCTAGATCTCGTGTTTGCTCAGGGTTCCCGTTGCTTGGTTTGCTTTTGCTTGGCAGGGTCTGCGGTTTCTGGGCCCGAGTTCCTTGGTTCGACGGGTTTTCAGCTTGCCCAGGGGCGGCTGCTGAAAGAGGGTTGGTTCTGGTTTCCTGGTTGCCACTTGGGGATCTTCATGTGCTCTTTCTTGGCCTCGGGGGGTGCCTATTCCTACATATGAGGCCCTTCCTCAGTTGCTCCAGGTTGCCTTTGCCTTCGGGATCTCCGTGTAGATCTGGGGTTTGTCTGGTCTTGAGGTGGACCCTCGGTTTCTGTAGTCTGCCCTTTGGGCCCTGGGGGGGGCCAAACCTGCAGCTATGTCTCCTTGGCTTCTGTCTCCTCCAGGCATGGATGGGGCTGGTTGTTCTCTTGCTGGTCATTTCAGTGGTCTTCCGCTACTTTCGTCTTGGCCAAGGTTCCCTTTCCAGCCCCGGGCGCTCGTGGGACATCTTCCCTGTCCCTCCCTTGTTTTTTGCTTCCCAGTTCCGGGCCTCCTGTTGGACAGGGGTTTGTTCCTTTGGCAGATTTCTCGCTGAGCAGGATCCTTCTCTTCCAGCTACTGCTGGTTTCCTTGCTGAGCGGGTTGTTCTGATCCTATTGTTTTTTCCCGCGGGGCGGGTTTTCCAATCCTGCTGGTTTTCCCGTCGGGCGGGATTTTTCAATTATGTCGGTTTAGGGTTTGCTCCTTTTCCTACTAGTTGGGATTTTTCAAATAATTTTGTTTTTTCCCTGAGATGGGATTTTAGGGTTTACTATTTTTTCCCGCTAAGACGGGATTTGTCAACTTCTTCCCTTTTTCGGATTTTCTCACTGGGTGGGATATGTCCTAGGGTTTGTTTTTGAACCTAGGTTTGATCTTTTGACCTGTTGTAAAAAGGTTTTGGGATCCTTTCAAAACCTGTTAAAAAAAGGAAAAAAAAAAAAAAAAAAAAAAAAAAGGGCCCCGGGGCCCGGACTCCGGCCCTGGGATTAGATTCAGGCGGTGGTACTTCCTTTAGCTTCGGATTTTTCTGTAAATAAGGTTTTGGGTCCCTTCTCAAAAAACCCACTGTAAATATAATGCTACTTATCAAAAAAAAAATCATGTTATATCATGTCATGAATATTGGTTGTATTTTATTCTAATATTTGGGAGATTAATATATTTATTACCTTGAGGTGTAAAATAAAAAAAAATTCTAAAGTCTATAACTCATTTTTTTAAAATTAATTAAATGGGATTTAAATGAGAACCGCCCATATTACATCATGACCACATATTGCTGTTACAATAGCTTGGTAATTATTATGTATCACTTGGCAAGATTTAAACCTAGGTTGCCTGCTTGAAAGTTGAGGAATTTAACCAATTGAGCTAATATTATTTGATCTAAAGTGTAAATTTTACATATAGTCAAATTTTATCTTTTTATATCACATAAGTTTTTGAGATATTTGCATTGGTGTTACTATTCAAGGACTTGTGGTAGTTTAGGAATGTAAATTGGTTGTGATGGATCCTCAAGTTTACACCATCCACTTGAATAAATATGGTTATAGTTATGATAAACTCAAATGACCAAAATGTTCTGTTAATAATCTTTGTTGTCTTTAGAAGAAGACGATAAATATTCTTGGTGAAGCAACTAATCAATGTATGCAGGAGGCTCTTGGCTTGTTTCTTTTATTAGTTGAGCAAGATTTGCTTCTTGATATTAAAGATGAAGTTGGTCCCACCAAGAGGTCAACCAAGTTGAAGAATTTCATTTATGAAGATAAGTTGTTTGGAGCTAAAGCTTATTATCTAAAAATGGAGAAATACAATAATGTTGATACCTATATTGTGATATTTAAAGCCTTAAGAGCAAATTTTTCATCTTTTAAAGGCAATAAGAAGGAAGATATAAAATGTTCTAATATTTTTATTTTCTTATATTACTTCTTTCCATATACTTTGACTAATGGTTCATATTGTTCCCATGTTATTAAAGAAGGAAAAATAACCCACCCTTGGTGACTTCTCTTTTCTAGATCATTTTTAGGTAGTTGCAAGAAATTGTGATGACTCTCTTTATGTATAGATCCATGCAAAATATTTGAAGTATACTGTAGACACCTAAAACGTGTCATGTTTAGGGGAGCTACTCACAGAGACACATTCATAAGATCACATGACATAGTATTGGACTTTCCAAGCATCAGAAGTGGTTATCACCACGCATCTAGGGAATTTTAAGCCCATCCAAGCCTAGCCGCTCAAGACTAGAGTAGCCAGATGTTAGCCACTCAAGAATAGAGCGACCAAACCATAATCGCTACATATGACAATGGCTAGATCTTAGCCACTGCAGACGACAGTGGCTAAGCCATAAAAAGCATTTTACTGACAAATTTGCTCAATCACGGGTGGAAGTGGTAGTCTGCATGCAATAAAGGTGAGCAGGAGTAACTTTGCATTCCATTTCACGACCAGTTCACATAAGATACTTGAGATTGCATTTAGAATTTAGTTAACTGGCATCCAAACATAGACAAAGACAAAGTTGCTCATGCTAATGACCAGTTTGCATAGGAGACTCAAGTTTGCAGTTAGATTTTAGTTAACTGGCCTTTAAACATAGAAAAGGCAAAAATATTCTCATGCTAACCTTCACTACGCATGAGGGATTCAGTCCTAGGGCTTGGGCATAGACCTAGGGTTTCACACACTTTAAAAGGTGCAAGCCTAAGAGCACCAGATATACAATTTTTGAGAAAGGAGACAATCTTGATACAAGACAAAATTTTGATCAAAGAGAGGGAGAGTCCACTTGAGGGTTCCCCACATACAAGAAATTCAACATATCAAGCAAAGCAACCTTCATTTCAACATTGTATACAAGTTTCAATCCATAGTCCTAAAGCAAAGAACGCAAGATTCGCTTTAGCGACCGTTGTCCTGGATAGTGGCTCGTAGGCCTAGCTTAGAGTTTTATACATTATTTTCATTATTCTATTTAGCATATCATTAGCACAACATCATTTCATTCATTTAACTTCATAGCATAGGTTTAATTTACACTTACTTTCATTTTGGTATATTCATTACTAACAACCTCATATGGGGAGGCATTCTCGGATATCTAAGCGTGTGTTGTTGTTTCATTGCTTATAGGGCCATAGGTTCATCGGACGGAATCTACAACATACGAGAGCAAAAGGGATACCTCTAGGGAACAAACCTAGAGAAGGAGGCATCTGTAAGCCCTCATACATTTCCATGTGTGAAACTGGAGAGCTTGTGATAGCGCACCACCCCTTTGTGAGGGGACATTTTACCCACTTGTAACATCGTTGTATCAAAATGGGTATCCCTAAGAGGGATCGACTTGTAACTGGGTTTCAATACAAATAAAGAGACACATCTTTGTTGCTTTCATATTATATGCTTTTTCATGGTCTTTCATTTTATTTTTAGGTTTAAAAACATTTGCAAGTAGGGTAAGAGCAGTGCATGTGCCCCGGGGTCGCTACAGATGGCGATCACAGTGGGACGTCCACTGAATTTTTATTTTTTTGCCTAGATACTAATTTAATTTTGTGTGTAGACCTAGCCACTCTAATCTATAGTGGTAAAAAATCAGTCACTCTGAGCCACAACAACCAACAGAGCCTTAGCCGCTCCTACTAATAGCGGCCAGGAACAAGCCACTCTGGTCGACAACGGCCAACATTAGAGTGCAGTAGAGGTCAAAACACCGACTCTCTGAGCTGGATCAAAGGTTAATATAGCTTCTATGATATTTTTTAGCTTTCTATATACTTCTGTGTGTCTAAAACAATGAACTTAAAGCACATTTATGTTTGGGAATTGAAATAATAAAAGAAGAAATAATTAGGCGATTGCATATCTTAGATCTTCTTTTAGATTTCCACTAGGCGTTGCTAGGAACAATGACTTCTATCTGTAAATTTTGCCCTAGAACCCAACGTGCTAGACACTGTATGGTTGGTTTGCTTATTTTGAGGCCTTTCTAAAGGCCATAGCCATACTTGCACCCGATAGAGTGCACTCATTAATTTCATAGTAGTTCATGCATCTTTCTGAATATTAGAACGCATTTTGCATTATGCATATAGGGAAATTTCATGGCTGCTATATGATGCATTCTTATTCATGCAATCTTAAAATGAACCACACACACACACACACATTTATTTTAAATATTGGGGAGTTGGATTTCATCACCAACCCTTAATTCAGTTCGGTGATGTTGGAATTCATCTCCTTCCACCGGTTTTCCCCCTAGATTCTCCCAGAAATGAATTGAAGAACTTCTTCATAGTGGTACTAAGGTACTTGTGTTCAAATTGTCTCCCACTGTTGGAACATTCATTGGTTCAGAGTGGAAGAGCTAGGTGAACCTCCCAATGGGATTTCAACGGTGTACGCTAGTCTCTTTTGGGAAATCATGTTTGGTATGAGTACTCTTGATTATCACTATGGATGAGTCTCCTCATTCCAAATCCGAAGCAAGAAGCAAGAAACAAAAAAACATCAAAAATACATCAAAAAGTTAGGTTACACTTAAATTTATAATCAAGATAAACATTTGTGTGATATTGTTTTTAAAGTGCAACACAAAAGCTAAATTCCAAAATGATGGTTAAAACAAGAAGTAGACATCCCCGATCTAACACCGAGGGAGGGTCCAAAACAACACATACCCTTAGACGAAGTCATAGTAACATTGAAAGACATACTTGGAAGACTGTAGGATGTAGTTTTTCGAGTCTAAGGGGTGATAAATCAACCTTTTGGGGATATCCTCAAGAAACCCCACATAGGGAGCCACAACATGAAACCAAATCTCATAAACACAAAGAGGCCTCATGGCCATCATCATCAAGGAGACACGAGGAAACCTTAAAGGCTTCCTCTAAACGCATCAAAACTTCTCAAAAACATGAGGAAGCTTCAAGATCTTCCTCCTCACATAGACATAAATAGGGTTCTAGACCTTGTTCTTCACATAGAGACAATGAGGTTTCTCCTTATCCATCCTCATGGAGGGTAGAAAGGACTACAAAACCCTCATCACCAAAAGGGAACACGAGAGTCAAAACATCTCAACACTCACATGAAAAATTAGTGAATTAGGGAAAAATGGTGCACCAAATTATGTAAAAAAATATGTGTATCTACCCCATCTCGCTCATGAGCATCAAAAAGGAAGCATGCATGTGAAAATGAAAGAATACCAAACAAAAGGAAATGAAGTAAAGCAAGTTTCTTCTCATTAATTTGTTGGATCAGATCCAAAGTTACATAGAAGTCCCCTTGAGGGCTCAAAAGGTGATACAATTTTTACAATTTTGGGTGCCCAAAGACCAAGTCTTTCACGGAATCAAGGTGCACATCCAATGTTTCTCCGCGTACCCACAATCGAGGTGGGTGAGCCAATGCCACCGCTGCTTGTATATATGATCTATGAGGTCTTATATTCCTTCCCAATTCCTTATAAGAACCTGCACCTGCACACAAAGAAGCCAAGGGGGTCAAATAGCAAGGGTGTATGGTGAAAACATGCAATCCCCACAGGGGTAAAATAGCGCATATATTAAAAATATATCAAAACATGTCCAAATGACTTGAAAATTTTCAGAGATGTTAAAGAGGATTTTTTGAGAGGATATCATCAAAAATAGATCAGAAATTGCATCTGTAGACCCCTCGATTTTGTGTCGCCCGCCTACAACCTACGAAGAAGAAGACAAGCAAATACCGAACCTAAACATATCCAAAACTCATGAAATTTGGAAAGAATGCATAAATTGACATTTCAAGACAACCCATATGATTATATTTTAAAATTGGGGTCCATATCCACCTGCATCAAATTGGGGTGCCTGGATGGGCCCTACGAGCCTGCAAAAACTTAAAAATGCTATAACTTTGTCAATTTAACTCCAAATAACCTGAAATTTGAACTATAGCATCATGGGATAATATAGAAAAATAATAATTAAAAATAGTAGTGAAATTATGTAAGAATTTACCCTCATCCTAGGGGGGACGGTGGTGACTACAACTATTTGGGGGGCACCCTAGGAAGGGATACCCACCAATTCCAGCCACTTTTTGCTACCAAAATAACTAGAAGATGTTCCTAAACAATATAAGGTGTGTTTTCATCGAATTTGGTGAAGAAATTCACCCGGATGGAAAAGTTATGCTCAAAATACCCTCTTGAAGTCACTCGGTAACCTCCTTCGCTAAGAGGAGATTTCGAGGGCAAGAAAGCTCAATAGGTTGGGGGAAATCTCGGAAGCACTCCATTGCATATCCTAGAACTCCTATCCTATATATTTTTTTGTGGATATTGTATCCATTTTATAGCCCAAAGGGGCTCATGTGCAAAAAGGCATGCGAGGGCATGCATGGCAGGAGGTGCCACTTGTCAAACGGGAGGCATGCAATGGGTGTGGAAGAGAATCTCCAATTTGGGCCTCCATTATGAAGCATGTCATAAGGACTCAATGCCCTCTGACCTGCATGCTCCAAATGGTGTGCTAAATGGCAGTTTTTGGGTGCCAAATTTCCCAGATTTGACTTTTTTTGGGTCAAACTTGCTCATCGTCCCACCCTGGGATGATGGCTCACCACCATCCCAGGGTGGGACGGTGGGAATATGCCACCATCCTAGGGTGGGACGGTGGTGAATTTTGGGCCAAAACCTCCCAAAATTGGGCCGATAGCCTCCAAAAACCCTTTTAGAGTGGCTAGAACCACTGTGAGCCTCCTAAGGGCTGCCCAAGGGGCCATATGATGTCAATTTGATCATTGTTTGTGTGTGCTTAATCGGATTAACCACATTTTAGTGTCTATAGATGCCCCTTTTTGAGATGCGTTGTGTGCAGCACAACACTGAGAAAAAATAGATGACCAAAATGTGGAATGATTAAGGTTACTCGATAACCTAACCAACTTTAGATGCCCCAATCATGAAAAGGGTGTGTGTTCTTGAATCCTTGTTTCTGACTCGGTAAAGACATTGGTCTTGGTTTCTCTTCAGCTTCCAAGTATGCTCAAGGGACTTATAACCCTAGGTGTTTAGAGAAAACCAAGTATTTTGGTAACTTTTGAGGTTACCAATAGGTAGGTTCATATGCACTGTTATGTGCTTAATTGAGATATTTGCTTGTTTTCTGCCCCAAGTAGGGGCATGATTGTCTTTGTCAAAGATTCATTGGATGAACGCAACTTGCATGATTGAGTGTTTAATTGTTGATTTTTTATTATGAATTTGTTAAGCATGACTACCCCCTCAAGCGATGAGTCGATGAGGGAATGACCAGTGAGAAAAGTGACGAGTCGCTTGACCCAGATGATGTTTGTTAAGGTTGCCTTCAGTTTTCCTCATTGAAAAATGGCACAGTTTTGAAAGGATTTGGATGATGCTATGGAGATTTTATGGAAGCAAAGAGTTGAAAACCTCCTTCCCGTGGGGCGGTCCAGCCATAATGGCCTTCTTGGGGAGTGAAGTAGTAACTTGTCCATGCATCCATGAGAAGTTTGCATTCCATCTTGACCCTGAATGAATTCCATCATATTTGACTTGTTTTGGTGGGTGTTGAACCCTTTTCTTTGGCTTTTGTGTTGTTTTTGCTATTTTTTATTAATATATATGTATATACATTTGACCCATGGACTTATTGGATGCCATTGGGGAATTTTGAGTAACCAAAGGGTTTATGGATACCTTTGGAGCCTTTTGGATTGACCAAAGGGTTTAGGGATACCTTTGGGGCTTTTTGGGTTGACCAAAGGGTTTATGGATACCTTTGGGGCCTTTTGGGGTGACCAAAGAGTTTATGGATACCTTTGGGGCTTTTGGGTTGACCAAAGGGTTTATGGATACATTTGGAGCTTTTTGGGGTGACCAAAGGGTTTATGGATACCTTTGGGGCTTTTTGGGATTGACCAAAGGGTTTAAGGATACCTTTGGGGCTTTTTGGGTTGACCAAAGGGTTTATGGATACCTTTGAAGCCTTTTGGGGTGACCAAAGGGTTGATGGATACCTTTGGGGATTTTTGGGATTGACCAAAGGGTTTAGGGATACCTTTGGAGCCTTTTGGGTTGATTTTTTTGTCTTTTTCCAAAGGGTTTATGGATACCTTTGGGGCTTTTTGGGGTGACCAAAGGGTTTATGGATACCTTTGGGGCTTTTTGAAATTGATTGCTTAACTGTTTGATCGATGATTAGGGGAGGTATGGTACCAATAATGCCCCAGTTGATGCTTGAAAATATTTGTGTGATGTGCAATTGTGTGATTATGGACCATTAGGTGCATTAGGTGTTATGATGCATTAATGGATGCATGTGTTGTGCTATGATGTCATTTGATGATATGCAATATTTTTATTTGATCTATGATATGACGATGGATGTCTATCATGTATGCATATGTTGTAATGTGATTTGATTTGATTTTGTACATGTATGGATGTATGATGAGATGGATGACTATATGACGTATTATGCTAGCACCATAGATGATATAGACTGCATCAATTCTTATGTAATGTTTTCATGAGACTTATGTAAAATGGATTTTTGAATAATTGAAATGGATGTGGTGAAGTGATATGATGTTTATAGGATGTTCATGAGATTTTCATGAGACTCAAACATTCTAGTCAACTGATCAAAAGTTGTATACTAACCATGCAAGACTTTTTGACAAGGTATGAATCTATTAGGATGACCAAGATACTCAATATCCCTATGTGTGCAAGTGAGTTCATTCCTACGAGATGCATAAAGATACCGCCATTGACAAGTAGGCTATCCACCAAACCTGTAATGAGGATCACTCTATGAATGCCACAATCCGGAGTTCTATACTTAGTTGGATTAGACCACTAGGTAGTATAGGTGACCAAAAGCTAGCTCGTCCACATGCAAACATTGGTCTACACACACGCAAAGCTAATGTGGTAGACATATCATCATGCGTTTAGGATACCGCCATTGCCAGATAGGCTATCCACCAAACCCGTAATGAGGATCACCTAAATGGTTTTTCAAATGCTGAGAATTCCAGGGATTCAAGCTCAAGATCCCTCCTTTTATTCAAGTTCATTGGGATACTTGCTCATATGGAGTGATGATAATCACTATTTATTTTGTATTTGATTTTCTTTTAGCAAGGGATTTGGGGAGTGGTGATAACCACTATTATTTTTTATTGTTGCTTTTTGAGGATTTTGGTTTTGAATTTTGATTTCAAAGTTGAGCTTGTGGGATTTTTGATTTGTGAATGGCATTGATATTTTAGGCCTTGGGGATGACTACCCATCCTTGCTAGGGATGTGTAGTATGAATCCTTACGACTTTAGGGATCAAGGGTTTTTGGAAATTTTTATTTTGAATGGGTTTGATATTTTAGGTCTTGGGGATGACTACCCATCCTTGCTAGGGACGTGTAGTATGAATCCTTATGACTTTAGGGATCAAGGGTGTTTGGGATTGTTGGTAGTGGTGAAAACCACTATTTATTTTGGGGAATTGGGTAGGGAAGAGCTTGTCCTTTTGCCAATTCTCAGCATCCTAGAACCATTCGCACAGGGGGATGAGTAGGATAAACTTTTCGCTCAAGGTACCCTAGACCACTTTGTGGGTTTCATATTTCCTTTCACAAAACATGGATTTATTAGTGTGAAATGTGTTGGGATTTGATGTATACGAGGCACAATCTCAGCAAGACTCTACCTCCTAAAAATATCACTAGCCTTCTACAAAATCTGAGAAGAAACTAGATATGGCTAAGTGACCGAAAACCCTAATGACATTCTAAAACAAATGGCTAAGTGAAGGGAATGGACATGACTATGGAAATGTATGAAATGTAGATGGAAATGATAAGTAACTATGGAATGAGGTGAATGATGACCTTGACAACATTGATTGTGAATTGTGACTAGTGTACCATCTTAGTGCTAGACATGTATGAGCCACTCTAAAAATGCAAAGTGCAAATGATGATTATGCCTAAATGCAAGTGACGATAAAATGCAATGGGATGCAATGTGATGTGATGCAATATTTTTGAATTTTTGAAATTTTGATAATGTTTTTTTTTTTTGAAATTTTTATTGATATATATGTATGAAAGTGCAATGCGATGCAATATTTTTGTATTTTGATGTTTTGATGATGTTTTTGAATTTTTGATTGATATGTATATACATGTGACCAACGGGATTATTTGGGGGTCATTGGGGGACCAAGGGGCTTAAAATGCCTTTGGGGCTTTTAGGGTTGACCTAGATGATTGTAGATAGTCTAGGAGCGTTTTTATTTGACCTAGATGGTGAAAACTGCTAGGAGCCTTTTGGGTGACCTAGACATCTCACAAGACTTAAAAAGTGTCTACGGACCTAGGGGTATTTGGCTGATGACCAAAGGGCTTATGGATGCCTTTGGGGATTTTAGGGTTGACCTAGATGATCGTAGATAGTCTAGGAGCATTTTTATTTGACCTAGATGGTGAAAACCCGCTAGGAGCCTTTTGGGTGACCTAGATGGTCAACGACACTTAGAAAGTGTCTACGACTGCATAGGGGCATTTGGTTGTGACCAAAGGGCTTATGGATGCCTTTGGGGCTTTTAGGGTTGACCTAGATGATCGTAGATAGTCTAGGAGCATTTTTACTTGACCTAGATGGTGAAAACCCGCTAGGAGCCTTTTGGGTGACCTAGACGGTCAGCGACACTTAGAAAGTGTCTACGACTGCCTAGGGGTATTTGGTTGTGACCAAAGGGCTTATGGATGCCTTTGGGGATTTTAGGGTTGACCTAGATGATCGTAGATAGTCTAGGAGCATTTTTACTTGACTTAGATGGTGAAAACCCCTAGGAGCCTTTTGGGTGACCTAGAGTGGACACTTAGAAAGTGTCTACGACTGCCTAGGGGTATTTGGTTGTGACCAAAGGGCTTATGGATGCCTTTGGGGCTTTTAGGGTTGACCTAGATGATCATAGATAGTCTAGGAGCATTTTTACTTGACCTAGATGATGAGAACCCACTAGGAGCCTTTTGGGGTGACCTAGAGTAACTTAAGTGACGCCTAGGGGTATTATGGGTGTGACCAAAGGGCTTATGGATGCCTTTGGGGCTTTTAGGGTTGACCTAGATGATCATAGATAGTCTAGGAGTATTTTTTTACTTGACCTAGACGATGAAAACCCCTTGGAGCCTTTTGGGGTCACCTAGATAGTTATAGACCACCTAGGGGTGTTATGGGTTGACCAAGTGGTATGTAGATACCCTTGGAGCCTTTTGTAACTTTGCTTACTTTGTGTTCTTAGGAGGAAGGTGCAATACCTTGTATACCCCCAACATTTGTGGTGATCAAAGGAAGCGAGGAAGGTGTGATACCTTTAGAATCCCTAGTTTGCTTCATTGCTTGTGATGTAAATAGTGGGGAAGGTGTTACACCTTGGATACCCCTAGTATGTACTATGATTGGTGCAATGTTATTGTCTTGGCTAGAAGGAGCAATAGAAATTGACCCCCTCGATTGTGCTAGGGGATTTTGGGTAATGCCCATGTTTTGATGGGGTGAAATGAGTTCTCCACTCATGGATAAAGCTCCCTCATCAATGAGATCTTGGACCTGAGGATCATTCCTATCGATTATATCTTGTACTAGGTGTTTGAACATGAAGCACCTATGGACGTCATGCCCATTTTGCCTATGGTACTTGCAATATAGGTCTTTGCGATATCTTTTGGGCTTTGGTGTGTTTGGATTGATAGGTCGACACTCAGGTAGGTTGATCACATTAGCTACTAAGAGGCGCTCAAACAAAGAGTCCATGGACTTGAAAATGGGCATAAATTGTCGCTTAGGGTGATGTTGTCGGTGATGCTCGGTTTAGCCCTTGATTTGTTTGATACTTAATATTGGATTGCATAGGAGTGGGTTGGTCTAGATACTCAGGGGGTTGAGATCTAAGATTACTCAACTGTACCTCAATGCTTGTGAGTTGACTCAAGATCTATTGTAAATCATTGTGTTGTTGATTCATGTGTAACTCCACATTGGCTAGCCTATCCAAGATATGTTTTGGAACTGGTGGAGGTGATGACTGGATGACTATTGAAGAACCTGGATGGCAACTGATAGTTGGTGGAGGTGAACTAGGTGTGGGAGCTGGGAGATAGTTGATCGAGGGTGGATCAAAAGTCCCTAATGTCTGAGCAGATGTGGATACTTCATGATGATTGAGGCTAGCGATTATATCCACATGTTCTTGTTCTTGATTTAGCTCATGCTCATGTTCCAACTCAGAGTTTTCAACTATGGTAGTTGGGTTACCCCCACTTTGGTCTAGGGGGTACACCTACTCTTGATCTTGTGGAGATGTTGAGTGAGATGGAGTAGGTGTGACCGAATCCATCAATGGTATCTCCTGTGGTGTGGATGGGATGTTGGATGGAGTCACAAGTTGCATAGATGGATTCAGAGGACTTTGGTTCTCTGTCATCACATTGATCATTCCCACAAACTCATGAGAAGATGCATTTGCATTTGAACAAGTTATGGCTGCCTCATCAACTTGTCCAAGATGATCTGCTTGGCCTCCATGTTCGGAGGGTGCATCCGAAATGCTATCAATGGGTGGCAACTTGGTAGGGGGACTACCTAGATCTTTGATCGACTTGATGATAGGTGTGAATGCAACATTGGGTACTATGCACTCATCGAGTTCTAGGTAGGTCAATTGAATTGTGTCCTCAACTATGGTGGATGAAGATGGTATGATATGATTTGATTCATCCGTATCAGCAGTGGGTTCTTCCTCCTTTTTGGTAGGAGTGATAAGATATTCTATAGGTGTATTGATGACAGCTATGGGAGCTTCTACAGTTGGCTCTTCTGATTCTTCCTTGCTTGAAGAGATAGAGGATGGTACTAGCGGTGGGGAAGGTAGCTTCACGACTAACCGTGGGGTTGAATCTAGACTCTGAATAAGGTCATTGGGTTTAGTATCCAAATGCTTGGGTGACACTGTAGGCCTTTGTGGATGATCTACCTACTTATAATACTTAAAGGGTTCTGGGTCAACATGGACCACATGGACCTTACCTTCATCAATGTATTTAATGCATTGATGCACTATAGATGGAACACATTCCATGTCTCTTATCCATGGCCTTCCAAGTAGTATGTTGTACTGTCTTGCACCCTCCAAGATGTAGAACAATGTAGGCACAGTCTTTTGTCCAACTTCAACAAGTAGGATTATTGTGCCCATAGTGGAGGATAAAGCATCATTGAATGCTTGTAATGTGAACTTGGAAGGTGCAATGCGCGAGGATGGAAGGTTGAGATGCTTTAGTGAAGCTGTGGTAATAATGTTTATCGAGGAACCTGTGTCAACCAATACTCACTTATAGGGGACCCTATTGATACTCATGATGATATGCAAAGTAGGATCTGGTGAATTGGTAGGCACGAGTTTGACCTCATGATTTTGAAAGGATATAGCAGGCTTCTTGTACATTTGTATGTATTCCATAAAGTTGGTGAAAGCATCATAGTCATGATTTTGTACCTCCATGGAATCCAAGACCCTCATGAAAGGTTCCCAATATTTGGAGGACTGTAGTAGAAGCTCGCTCATGGTCACTTTGGTTGATGGTGCATGTAAACTTCGCACAGGCCTACTCTGGGTTGCTAACACTTGTTGGATGGGAGTTCTAGGTGGTGAAGACCACGATGTAGAGGGAGTGTAGACCTCCCTGCTAGGCCCTTTGGAAGGTTGATTATATCTAGTTTGTGATTGGAATCGGTGTTGGCTAACCGAATAATCCACTTGATCATGTGGATAACCCATTGATGTTCTCTTGGTAGAGGTACTTTGGTGATCGGGTCTTCTATGTGAGGAGTGGACCTCACGATGACTTTTAGGGTGTCATGCAGGAATGATGAGATCCTCAGGAGAATAGCAAAGGTGACTACTATCAGGGCTCCATGCAGGAGTGAGGAAATCCTCATACCTATAATGATGGTGCTCAAGGCCTCTCCTAAATTTTTCTACTTCACTAGCTCGTGATTGAGCTCGGCCATGCATAGTTGTCATAATGTGTTGACTAGATGAGCCTTGAAGGAAACCCACACTAAAGAAAATTTTGACTTCCAAAAAAGGCTATAAGTGTTATATATCAAAATGATCAGTGCGACGAGCTGATCACAATGGGCTAGGGCTCCAAGATCTGATTTTTGGGTCAAAAATTTGTATTTTTGGAATATTTGGCTAACCGGGGCCTATGGGGAAATGCCCACTTTTAGGATTTTTGGGAATTTTGAACCATGAAGATTTAGGACTCAAATTTCTAGGAGAGGTGACCTAGGGGCTAACTAAGACAACAAAACAAATTTGGCACTTTTTGGAGTTGTCTAGCCCACTTTATGACTATTTTAGTGCAATTTTTTGCTATTTTTGGGGTCAAAAATAGAGTAAAAATAAAACCAAAATAACTTTTTCGTTATAGCTCCGTTTTGCACGATTCTTGAAGCGTTGGATGCAGAATCAAAAATTAGATTTTTACTTGTTTTTTTTTTTAAACCTATTTTTTGAAAAATTAGGGTTAGGGTCTTGTCCCAAATAACAAAGAAACACACAAAGCAGACAATATGATTATCTTTTTATTGATTAGATGTCGTGAATCCCTAAACTGGTTTCAGTGTGTTTTAGATGTGTTGTTTGTTAAGGTGACCTTGCGTCATGTATTGTGGAATATTGTCGAATGAGGGAACTCAACCGTAAAGTGGTGGCCTATAGGGACACTAGATGCCAAACATGGTGAGAATCATTTCTCAACAAGAGTCTAGGGTACTACCGCCTCTAAATCCCAATGGGGGGTTCGCCTAGCTCTTCCACTCTAAAATAGTGTTTCCAATAGTGGGAGGCATTTTGAACGATTAGTGACCTATTCCATCTTGAGAGAGTGCCCTGATTCTATCTAAGATGATCATATGGGCAAGCTGGTGGAAGGAGGTGACATCCAACGTCACTAGTCTCGAATTGAGGGGTTGGATGATGAGATCCCAACCCCACCAATGTTATAGAGAAATGTGCAAGTGTGTGGGGTTCCTTTTAAGCCCCAAGAAAGTAAGCAAAGAAGCATTCGATGATCATTCACTAAATGCATGCAATAGGTGTGTTTTAATTTCAAAAATCTAGGATAAAAGGAACCTACAAATGTCACTTATAGATGCAAGCCCTAAATGCTAACTTACCCAATGGGTAAGCCACAAGCAATCAAGCCACAAAGATGCATTGCTACTTCAAATTTCTTTTGAATTTTCTTCTTCCTTTTACTATGTGATGTTATAAGAAAAGTAAAATATGACTTTTAACCTTTCTCTGCAAACAAATAAAGCAAGAAAATTGAATTTTGACAGTCTCTAAAAATGTAACAGAAAAACAAAGGTTTTAGGCACTTACCTTATCCATTTTGAGCTCTCCAAATTCTAAATTTTTGGGCAAAAATCTCTCTGTTTCACCACCTCTCTAGGGTGGGACGATTAGAAGCCTCACCACCATACCAGGGTGGGATGGTGAAGCCACCATCCCAGGGTGAGCCAGATAAAGCCTCTGCCACCGTTCCAGGGTGGGGAGGGGAGCACCTACAACACAAAAAGGGCAAAAAATGCAAGAAAGAGGTCAAATTTTCACCCAAATAAAAAGGGAAAAGGGTCCCACCATGATCACCACTGAAGTAGGGAAAAATGGTGCACCAAATTATGTAAAAAAATATGTGTATCTACCCCATCTCGCTCATGAGCATAAAAAGGAAGCATGCATGTGAAAATGAAAGAATACCAAACAAAGGGTAGAGGGAGGAGAGGGGGAGGGACCTACTCCCTCTCCCTGCTCCTCTTTCCCTGGTTCTTGTCCAATCCCTAATTCATCCTAGGTCATCCCACTCTGGGAATGGTTTGTAGCAGATGATCTCCTTGGGGGGAGATACTTGCCCACTTTTTGCTATTTTTCTAGTAGTTTTTGGGGTTTCCTCGTTTGAATCCCAGGCCTGGTGCTTCCCAGGGATACTCTGGGATTTCTTGCATGTTCCTGGGATCCTGTACCTGATATTCCTTAGGCTTTTTCCTAGGGTTTTTTTTGTAGGTTATTACTGGGATCTAGTTCCTAGGGCTTTCTCGGTCTGTGGTGGTTGCAAGTTGGGTTCTCATTCACTTCCTGGTGCATCCCATGAGGTTCTCTCTTCATTGAGGTTGGTCTGGGGGGCCAATTTCCTCTTTGCTCGTGTTTCCTCTCTGGGATGCCATTGGTTGCTAGTGGTCTCATCCCTTTGGGTGGGACCATGTTCATTTTCCTATTTGAAGGCTTATTTTTTTTGGATCTATTGTTTGGTGGACACTTTGAGCATTTGCATGGCCTTAGGGGGGCCTCTTCCTATGCTTAAATTGTTCCCAACCCCAATCCCAGTTCACTGAAGCTATTTGTGTGCAAGGATGGGTATTCCTAGTCCTTTTTGCTGGGGTGTTTTGGGTTTTTTGCTACATATCTTGATCTTGGGGGGATCGGTGATCTATGCATGTAGACCCCTGGATCCCTCAGTTTAGGTTTTCATGGATCCTATCTTTGTTTCTGCTACCACTTTCTGCCTAGGCTTCACAGGTTTTCATTTCAATTTTTTTTTAGGATATTTTGCTTTCTGGTCCTGCTTCTTGGTGGACTCTCAAAGCTTGTTCTTGGCCTTGGGGGGGCCTTTTCTTGTTCCTGAGTTGTTCCCAGTCCTAGTTCCTCTTCCCTGGAACTATTCATGAGCAAGGATGGTGGGTCCCTAGTCCTTTGTGGCTTCGGGATCCTTTCTTTGTGCCTACGTTTGTTTTCCCTAGATCCTTCTAGCTTCCTTGTACTCCTATTGGTGGGATTCTAGTGTTGTAGTTTCCCAAACCTATTCTTTTGCTAGTTCTCTTGCTGGGCGGGATTTTCCAATCCTGCTGGTTTTCCCGTTGGGCAGGATTTTTCAATATTGATTTTTTGCTGGTTTTCCTGATATGCGGGATGGAATTTCCCACTGGGTGGGATTTTAAATCTTTGAGTTTTCCCATTAGGCGGGATTTCCAATCCCGCTGGGCAAGATTTTTCAATCTCATTATTTACTGGTTTTCCTACTAGGTGGGACGGGATTTCCCGTTGGGAAGGATTTTCAAATCTTCTGGTTTTCTCGTTGGGTAGGATTTCCAATCTGGTGGTTTTTAGCTACTTCCCCTTGGGTAGGATTTTTAAATTCATCATCCTGCATATTTTCCCATTATGTGCAATTTTTAAAAACTGGTGGTTTCCCGCTAGGTGGGATTTTTCAAAATTGGTGGTTTCCCGTTGGGCAGGATTTTCCAATCTACTGGTTTTACCACTGGGTGGTATTTTTCAGAATTGGTGGTTTCCTACTAGGTGGGATTTTTCAAAATTGGTGGTTTCCTGCTAGGCGAGATTTTTTAAAATTGTCTTTTCTCGCTGGGCAGGTTTTTCCAAACTATCTATTTTTTGTTGGGCGGGATTCTTCAAATTTATTGTTCTTGTACTTTGGTTTGGTCATTTTACCTGTTGTAAAATGGTTTTGGGGTCCTTTCAAAACCCACTTTTAATATAATTTTTACCTACCAAAAAAAAAAAAGAAAGAATACCAAACAAAAGGAAGTGAAATAAAGCAAGTTTATTCTCATTAATTTGTTGGATCAGATCCAAGGTTACACAAAAGTCCCATTTAGGTCTCAAAAGGTGATACAATTGTTACAATTTTGGGTGCCCAAAGAACATGTATTTCACGAAATCAATGTGCACATCCAATGTTTCTCCGCGTACCCATGATCAAGGTGAGCGAGCCAATTTCGTTGCTACTTTTGTATCTGATATATGAGGTCTTATATTCATCCCCAATGCCTTATAGGAACCTTCAACTGCACACAAATAAGCCAAGGGGGGTCAAATAGCAAGGGTGTATGGTGGAAACATGCAATTCCCACAGGGACAAAATAGTGCATATATTAAAAATATATCAAAACATGTAAAAATGACTTGAAAATTTGCAGATATATTAAAGAGGATTTTTTTAGAGGATATCACCAAAAAAATATCAGAAATTGCATCTGTAGACCCCTCGATTTTGCACCGCTCGCCTGCAACCTTCGAAGGAGAAGACAAGAAAATATTGAACCTAAACATATCCAAAACTTATGAAATTTGGAAATAATGCATAAATTGGAATTTCAAGACAACCCATATGATTATATTTTCAAATTGGGTCTCATATCCACCTACATCAAAATTGGGTTCCCAGATGGGCCCTACGAGCCTACAAAAAATTAAAACTGCTATAACTTTGTCACTTTAACTCCAAATAACCTAAAATTTGAACTGTAGTATAATGGGACAATATAGAAAAATAATAATTAAAAAAATTTGTGAAATTTTATAATAATTTACCCTCATACCAGGGGGGACGATGGTGACTGCAACTATTTTGGGGGCACCCTGGGAAGGGATACCCACTAATTTCAGCCACTTTTTGCTGTCAAAATCACTAGAAGATGTTACTAAACAATATAAGGTGTGTTTTAATCAAATTTTGTGAAGAAATTCACCTGGATGGAAAAGTTATGCTCAAATTACCTTCTTGAAGTCACCCAGTAACCTCCTTGGCAAAAGAAAGATTTTGAGGGCAAAAAGGTGCAATAATGTGGGGAGAAATATTGGCAGCACTTCATTGTAGATCATATAACTCCCATATGTTTTTTTTGTGGGCCATGTATCCATTTTATAGCCCAAAGGGGCTTATGTGCAAAAAGGCATGCAATGGCATGCATGGCAGGAGGCGTCATTTGTCAAATGAGAGGCATGCAATGGGTGTGGAAGAGAATATCAAATTTGGGCCTTCATAAATAAGTGTTTCATAAGGAATCAGTGTCCTCTGACCTGCATGCTCCATATGGCATGCTTAAATGGCACTTTCTGGGCACCAAATGTCCTAGATTTGACTTTTTCTAGGTCAAACATGTTCACCATTCCACCCTAGGATGATGGCTCACCACCATCCTAGGGTGGGATGGTGGGAATATTCCACCATACCAGTGTGGGACGGTGGTGAATTTTGGGCCAAAACCTCCCAAAAGTGTGCCAATAGCCTCCAAAAACCCTTTTGGAGTGCCTAAAACCACTGTGAGCCTCATGAGGGCTGCCCAAGGGGCCATATGATGTCAATTTGATAATTGTTTGTGTTTGATTAATTGGATTAACCACATTTTAGTGTCTACACTTAGAAAATATCAGCCCACTAAGGGACAAGAAACTAGAAACACATCCAGTCATAGACATCAAACAGAAGATGTCCTTCAAACAAGAGGAAGGATTCCATTAGACTATGACCTCATTGGAGTGAATGGCACCCCTTAAGATCAGCCATGGAGAACAAGAAAATTGGATGAGTTGAATTGGTTGCATTTGAGGCCACTTCTAGAACCATAGCCATAGAGAATTTCGCATATGAAAGCTCACAAATGTGACTTCTAAGCCCACTTATTAAACTAGGGGTGCCTCAAGACAACCCCACAATAAACACATAAAATATGATCATAGAGACACTCAATAATATATTGAACAAATCACATTGGATAGCGAGAATGAGAAAATAGTAGAAACCTCTAAGAGAGGTCTGGGAATCAAAATAACTAGGACAAGGTCAGATAAGTATGAGTCCTCTATGAATACACAAGTTAACCATGTGTGATGATTAGAGAATGCCTTGCAAAAAGAGTGAGAGCTTGTGGATGCTCTTGAACATGATGTAGACACCAAAACAGCACCAATCCGATTATGTGACAACAAGCGTTGATCGCATTGACACAAACAGCCCCTAGGGCAGCCCCCAAAGGTCAAACAAGTGGTCCTAACCACTCCCAAAAGCAGTTTTGAGGGTCAAAAGTCAATTTTGCACCTTTTTGGCACCTTTTTCTCTATTCGTCCCACCCAGGGACGAATTCAGATTGGTATTCGTCCCACCCTGGGACGATTAAGCAATCGCTCCAGGGTGGGACGAATAGCAGGTTTGATTGGCAAAAAGTCAAACCTCGGCAACTCCGCCAGTTAACTGAGGCTTCAGGCCATGCAATTGCGAGGAATGGCTCCAAATCAAGAAGAGAGACTTCAATCATGCATGTATTTATTTTAGAGACCTCATGCAAGAAGCTTTTTTATCAGGGAGTTAGCTTTTCTCTGAAAATAGGACAGTTAACTCAAGAGGCGCCCTCGCATGCGCAATTCAAACAAGGAGACCCTAAGGTCTATAAATTGGGGAGTTTTCCCACCCAAAAGAGATACAGAGAAGGAGCATTTGAGCAATGAAGTGCTGCCAATTTCATACCTAACTGCGATTTGTGCTTTTACATCCTTAATCTCTCATTCGAAAGGGAGGTTATTGGGTGACTATTGGAGGCGCAAATCCGTACCCAAAACTCAATTTTTGACCACAACTATCCACCAAATTTGTCGACAACACCCCATAATCAGTTTTGGACCCATCCCAAGTGGATTGGTGCCAAAACAATGCTTCAATCGGTGGGCGTCCTGCCCTCGGGCGCTCCCCAAACTATCACAGTGCTAATCGCCCCACCCCGGGATGATTAGAAATATATGATAGATTTCTTGTTTTTTTCTTTTGCATCTGATTCTAGATAGGTTAAATAGGTTACAGTTCAAATTTCATGTCATTCTGATTATTTTTGACCAGGTTATTGTTGTTTCCCGCTTTCACTAACTTGCAGATGCCATCTTCAAAATATAGATCCTAGAGGAAAAATTGGAGAAATATGAGCATCTGGGTCATCTCAAAATGCCCCCAATTAGCTAACCCCAAGTTTTCAGGTCATTTGGAGCTTCTAGGATAGGACATTGAAGAGGGTGCTTTCTGACAGGTTATTGCAGGTCTATTCGTCCCACCCTGGAACGAATACCAATCTGTCAAGGGTCTATTCGTCCCACCCTAGAGCGAATACAAAATTGTGAGGAATTTTTAGACTATTCTTTTTGCAATGGTCTTCTGATGATATTTTTATGCTTCTTTCAAAGTTTCAGGTCAATCAGAGGTCATCTGATAGTCGTTTTATTATTTTCATGCTTTTACTGACAGTAGGCCTTGGGAAATACATGTTTCATTTGGTCTGCAGGTATTATTAATATTTTCTGTTTCTTTGAACGCAGGTTTCCGATAGCAGAGGAGCAAGAAAGAGCAAATAATCACATACAATAGCGGCGGCGACGTTTTGGTCCGCCCATCTTACATGTGGGCACGCGGAAGAAGGATTGTTAGCCATGAGTCTTGTGACAAGAAACACATTTGACTCTCCTATCCCCTAAAAAGGAAGGAGACGTATTGTAACACAATTTGTAAAGCGTATCAATAAAAGAGATTACTATATTTCGTATTGCTTTTATCTTGTGTCAATTTGCATATGTTATTTCTTGTTCTTGTGGCATATTCCTTTTTGTTTCCGTATCCTCGTGCTTTCAATGGCGATCACGGTGGGACCTGTGTCCTTTGATTTTTAAAGATTAAATTTCTGATTAAAGTTGCTTGTTTTGTTGCTTGCAAGTACCAAGTTTTCAAAAGCTAGACTGTTTCAGGCAAAAATTCAGAGATATTCGACTTAGGCAGAGAAGAGGTAGGGGATTTAAACATCCTTTGTCAATTTTTTGTTTTCTATATTTTTTGTTCTCTGATTTTTGCTTGCATAGGAGAGTTTAGATGCTTGCCTGTTTCATTTTTTTGCAACTTAAAATGAACCCCACACACCACGTGGTAATTTAAACCAAGGAGTTGGTCGTAAAACCCCAACCCTTGAGCAAGACCAAAGGTGGATTCCATTATCACTTTGGCTTGAGATATTGCATCCATTACCCCGATCGTGACTGTTGCTAGACGTAAATCTTGATGAAAGCTGACCAAGTGTAGCTTGGGGTGATTCCCAGCACATGAGGATAAGTCTTCTATGGTAGGTGTCATAAACAGAGCGATTCCCCTTCCGTACCGCCTATGTTCCATGTATCATCTGCTCTCACGTACCTATAGTCTCCCTCACATAAGGGCGGGTATATAGAGAGGTTGGTATATCGGTCCGGCAATGGTATATTGAAGGGGCGACCATTTTGGGAGTCATAAGAGCCTTCATAATTGCATTTAAACGGTTCTTCACAAAAATATTTCAAAAACAAAACAAAATCATCATCAAAAACACACTAAAACCAGTCTAGGACACACCATTAATCTTTAAAAGAGATAATCATTGCTTTGTGTGTGTATGTTCTTTTCTGCTTAGTGTAACAAAAAAAATCAAAAAATCATAAACAAAAGATAAAAATCTACGTAGCTTGTAGAGAGTCATTACCATGGTATTCACCCGCAGTCAAGCCCACTCATGGGCAGACGCTATGGAGAATGTCCAAGGAGGCACGAGTCACCTCCGTTACAGTCCCAAGGATTTGGTCATACCACCTTGGCGACCTGACACACAAGGCAGTCCCCTCCACACCTTAATGGAAAGGGACTATAGGGGCACCTCTTCTAGGGGCACTCCTGTTCAGCATAGCACCCAACACACACCCTTCCATGAGGGGTACATCCATAGGAGAGCTCCCTTAGATGCTCGCTATGAGTGGTCACCGTGCGATGAAGCGCTAGGTCAACATAGGGTTCGACGGGAGGAACCACATGATTACACTCTCCCTCCTTCACCCCCTCTAGTTGTCAGGACTACAAGGACAAATCCAGAGCACAAGGCTCCTCAGGAGGGGCGAGCCAACTCCGCCCGTTCCTTTTTCACTTACGAAAGAGAGCACGAGGAAAACCCTTACCTTCCTCAAGAGCAATATACATCACGGGAGCAATACGCCTCCGCAACTGCTAGCTATCAGGATCACCTACTGAGGCCAAAGCCTCGGGGGAATGCCGCTACCCCCAATAGAGGGAGGCGGCCTATAGAGATCTCGGATCACCACGACCGAGATAGATATCTAGGAGAGGCATCTAGGCCTTCTAGACATGAGACAGTAGGACCAACTATCTTAGAATCTGCCAAGCATATCACACGTCGGATGCAACTCATGCTACTTGAGCTAGAATGACAACAGTTAGAGCAACTATATCTTCTAAATAAAGAGTGCATTCAGCGCCAGAAGGATGAGTTGTTCCAACACACTATGCAGGCAAGGACTCCAACCCTTCGCACGCATAAGACAAAACATTATGAGGGACACAACCCTTCGATGCGAGATAGGTCATCGCGACCTTATCAAGCGCTACCCCCAACGCCTCCTAGACAGGAGCGGGAGGCCACTCCCTCGATTCCTCAGGCACCCACCCGGGTTCATGGGCCACCCTCAAAAATTCCTCAAGAAGCCTCTGAGAAATCTGAGCAAGAAAAAGAGTGGACTAAAATGCAATACCAAGGCAGGGGGTGCTATTCGGCTACCCCTCCATAGGCCCCATGTTCCCTCAATAGGAACCAACCAAAGAGGAGGAGCCCAAATCCCCTAATACATGCAAAGCATTAGAGCACTTAGAGTCGATAGAGACCAAGATTTTGGGGCCCCAAAAGCCCAACTTATGCGAGACTCCTCTCAAAGAGGATCAACCCCTGGTTGTAGAGCTACCCGAGGACGAGGTCTTCCATGTCTCAATTGCTAGAGAGCTTAATGGAAATATTCCCCTTAGAGGTGCCAATCGAGCAAGCACCACATAAAAGCAATCAGGTCCCCCCACAAAGCGCGAAACAACCCCATCGGGACCATGTCAATCTGCTCGAGCAAGACGAGCCTAGAATGTCGCAGACAGCTATCGAGGCCAACGAGGGCCTTTGGATCATCGATAATGATTACGAAGATGAAACTAAGATGGAATATCTCAATCATGCACGACGACACAATCACCCTGTAACCCATGAAGAACTGATGGCACAACTAGGCATAAGACTAGGGCATGAGTGGTGCATAGACCCAACCCACTGGAATCAAATGTTGATTCCGCTCCTTTGGGTAGACCGCGAGCAACTTCCACCAAGAGATATCATAGCCACATCAGTGCCGAAGGTAGACCCTGCCCTCCTATCCATGCATAGGGCCGATCCATTCGTGCCAATCCCTCCAGAGCCAGATCCGATGCACAAAGATCATCAAGCTGGGGGTACCTCTATTCCCTGAAGAGCAAGTGGATTACACCAAATGCTCCAAAGGTGTCCATAAACCCTTTGGTCAACCCAAAAGCTCCAAGGATTATCGCAATCACTTGGTCACCCTAAAAGCTCCAAGGATTATCGCAATCACTTGGTCACCCTAAAATCTCCAAGGATTATCGCAATCACTTGGTCACCCTAAAAGCTCCAAGGATTATCGCAATCACTTGGTCACCCTAAAATCTCCAAGGATTATCGCAATCCCTTGGTCACATCCAAAAGCTCCAAGGATTCTCATAATCGCTTGGTCAACCCTAAATGCCCCAAAGGTATCTATAAACCCTTTGGTCAAGCTAAAAGCTCCAAGGATTCTCATCATCGCTTGGTCAACCCTAAATGCCCCAAAGGTATCTATAAACCCTTTGGTCAAGCCAAAAGCTCCAAGGATTCTCAAATCGCTTGGTCGCCCCTAAATGCCCCAAAGGTATCTATAAACCCTTTGGTCAAGCCAAAAGCTCCAAGGATTCTCATAATCGCTTGGTCACCCCTAAATGCCCCAAAGGTATCTATAAACCCTTTGGTCAAGCCAAAAGCTCCAAGGATTCTCATAATCACTTGGTCAACCCCAAAAATGCTCCAAAGGTATCCATAAACCCTTTGGTCAACACCAAAAGCTCCAAGCATTACCATAACCGCTTGGTCAAAATAAATATTCAAAAAAAAACAAAAAAAATCTTTCAAAAACAATCAAAAATCACAAAATCACAAAAAAATTGCATTTCAATTCCATGCATACTCATAAAAATCAAAAATCACAAAAAAAATTGCATTTCAATTCCATGCATACTCATAAAAATAAAAAATAACAAAAAAAATTGCATTTCAATTCCATGCATTCTCATAAAAATCAAAATACAAAAATATAGGTTGCATTAGGCATCGCATCCATACATTATATATTTGCTAGGTCATACAAGTCAAAAGCACCATAGGCTGTCATTACTTGGCAATTCCATCATTTTCCACATCAAATCCATTTTCATAAATGCATACATCCAGCATATCACCATTTTATTTTAGCATAGTCAGTTGTCTCCTAAATGTATATAGGGTTTTTGTCATTCAGCTGTCTTTAAATTTCTAGCCAAAAACTGTACACAGTTAAACAAATTTTACACGGGAAAGTTTTACTTGGATCACACCTTGTTACGTAGCATCCCAACACAAATTAACACACATAAAATAATTCCTAAGTTGTGTGAATGCAAGAGAAACCTACAAAGCAGTCTAGGGTACCATAGGTGAAAGATTAGCCTGTTCATCCCCCTATGCGAATGGTTCTAGAATGCTGAGAATTGACAAAAGGACGAGCTCTTCCCTATCCATTCACCATAATAAACAGTGGTTTTTACCACTACCACAAATCCCAATCATAGTTGGTCCCCAAAGTTGTAAGGATTCGTACTACACGTCCCCGCCAAGGATGGGTAGTCATCCCCAAGACCTAAAAGGATCAACGCCATTCACAAACAAAATTCCAACAAACCATCATCCTAACCCTTTCCATTCACCTTTGGTCTCCAAGTTGTAAGGATTCGTACTATCCGCCCCTAACCAGATGGGTCGTCATCCCCAAGGCTTCAGCCTTATTTACTCTCTTCTTTGGTCTCTGTTGGGTTTGAGGATGGTAGTCATCCCCAAGCCTAAAAGGATCAAGCCTTCAAACAAATTCAACCCTTCTACCCTTCATCCTTGGTCTCCAGTTGTAGTTCTTCCCCCACGGTGGGAGTCCCGTTGCCCGGTAGGATGTACTATCCGCCCCTAACCAGGATGGGTAGTCATCCCCAAGGCCTAAAAGATCAATGCCCTTACTTCATAATCTCCATCATCCCCTTGGTTCCCAAAGTCGTAAGGATTCGTACTACACGTCCCTAACCAGGATGGGTAGTCATCCCCAAGGCCTAAAAGGATCAAGGCCATTCACAAGCTCAAACTTACAAAGCTCAAAATACAAAATCAAATAATAGTGGTTATCACCACTATTCAAAATCCTTGCTCAAAAAACAAAAGAAACATAAATAGAAAAATAAACAGTGATTTTCATCACTATATAGACGAGCAAGTCTCCCAAATCATTCAGCCAATAAATAACCTCGAACTTGAATCCCTGGAATTCTCAGCATTCGAAAACCATCTAGGTGATCCTCATTACGGGTTTGGTTGATAGCCTACCTGGCAATGGTGGTATCCTACCCGCATGATGATATGTCCGTCACATTAGCTTTGCGTGTGTGCAGACCAATGTTTGCATGTGGATGAGCTAGCTTATGGTACCTTAGATTGTCACGTGGATTAATCTTGCTAAATACAACAACGGAGTTAGTGGAGCTAATTAGGTGATCCTCGATACAGGTTTGGTTGATAGCCTATCTAGCATTGGTGGTATCTTGATGAATACCACATAAACGAACTCAATTGCACACACAGGGATGTGAAATAACTTGGTTAAATTCAAGTCGGATTTAGACCTTGTTCAAAAGTCTTGTGAGATAAATGTACAGTCTTGGCTAGTTAGTTAAAATATCTGAATCTCAGAAAAGCTTAACTACATTTTCAAACAATTGGTACATTTCATTCCGTACATCACCATCAAAAAAATGCAAAATACAAAAACAAAGTTTTCACATGCAAAGTCATTCCACAAAGTCATCCCATAAGTATAGCAAGCCAGTCAATCTTGTACAGTCTATGGTGCCATCGACAAATCATCAACAACTCATTTCATTCATTCCATATGCATACATCATACAAATTAGAAACATCGCATTTGCATACATCAATGTAAATACATGTACATAAAAACAAACCATGAAAAGTGCATAAACACCAAAAAAAAAAAAAAACTGCACAAAATGCACCAAAACAAGCCATAAAAGTGTCCGATGAGAGTGCTTTTGCACTTGACATTACGGGCATGCAAAACAGATGTCGGGGTCACAAATCCTCACTATCCTACTCCCTAAGAAGGCTACCATAGCCGGACCGCTCCACGGGAAGATGGATTTTCGAGAATTTCATCCCCAAACGACGTCACCAAAACGGGTCAAAACCCATCCAAAAATAGCAATAACATTGCCGAACGAAGGCGCTTTTGCGCCTGACATTCTTGGCATCCAAAATAGACATTGGGGTTACAAATTGTCACTATCCTACTCCCTAAGAAGGCTATCATGGCCGGACCGCTCCACGGGAGGACGGATTTTTGTCAATTTCAGCTCAAAAATGCGTCACAAAAAGGGTTAAAACCCACCAAAAATAGGTCAGAATGTTCGAAAACTGCTTTCGCATTCAATGGTAAACATCTGAAGGCACCCTTACCTAAGTCATCTTGGGTCAAGCGACTCGTCGCTTTTCTCATGTCGGTCATTCCCTCATCGATTCGTCGCTTGAGGGGGTAGTCACACTTAGTCACCAATCAACAACAACATACCCAATCATGGAAATGACACGCATTCAAAGAATCATTGACAAAGACAATCACACCCCTGCTTGGGGCAGCAAACAAGCAATAATCACAAACTGATCAAACACTTGGCATTCCTGAAGCATGAACACAAGGTTCCCCCATGGACAAAAGGTTGCGCCCTTTGCCTATTCATGACTGATCAATGTCCAAGCTCAAGTCACACCTCACCAAAATAGGTTAATACTTGAAATTAAATTCCTTAGCTCGTCAGAAGCAAGGATTCAAGAATGCATGCCCTTTCCATACTTGGGGCATCAAGAGTTGGTTAGGTTACTAAGAAACCCTAATCATTAGTGCTTTGGTTATCTATTTTTGCTCGACGCTGCGCCTTGCACAGCGCTTCCCAAAAAGGGGCATCTGTAGACACCAAAATAGCACCAATCCGATTATGTGACAACAAGCGCTGATCGCATTGACACAAACAGCCCCTAGGGCAGCCCCCAAAGGTCAAACAGTGGTCCTAACCACTCCCAAAAGCAGTTTTGAGGGTCAAAAGTCAATTTTGCACCTTTTTGGCACCTTTTTCTCTATTCGTCCCACCCAGGGATGAATTTAGACTGGTATTCGTCCCACCCAGGGACGATTAAGCAATCGCTCCAGGGTGGGACGAATAGCAGGTTTGACTGGCAAAAAGTCAAACCTCGGCAACTCCGCCAGTTAACTGAGGCTTCAGGCCATGCAATTGCGAGGAACGGCTCCAAATCAAGAAGAGAGACTTCAATCATGCATGTCTTTATTTTAGAGACCTCATGCAAGAAGCTTTTTTATCAGGGAGTTAGCTTTTCTCTGAAAATAGGACAGTTAACTCAAGAGGCGCCCTCGCATGCGCAATTCAAACAAGGAGACCCTAAGGTCTATAAATTGGGGAGTTTTCCCACCCAAAAGAGATATAGAGAAGGAGCATTTGAGCAACGAAGTGCTGCCAATTTCATACCTAACTACGATTTGTGCTTTTACATCCTTAATCTCTCATTCGAAAGGGAGGTTATTGGGTGACTATTGGAGGCACAAATCCGTACCCAAAACCCGATTTTTGACCACAACTATCCACCAAATTTGTCGACAACACCCCATAATCAGTTTTGGACCCATCCCAAGTGGATTGGTGCCGAAACAGTGCTTCAATCGATGGGCGTCCTGCCCCCAGGCGCTCCCCAAACTATCACAGTGCTAATCGCCCCACCCCGGGATGATTAGAAATCTGTGATAGATTTCTTGTTTTTTTCTTTTGCATCTTATTCTAGATAGGTTAAATAGGTTACAGTTCAAATTTCATGTCATTCTGATTATTTTTGACCAGGTTATTATTGTTTCTCGCTTTCACTAACTTGTAGATGCCATCTTCAAAATATGGATCCTAGAGGCAAAATTGGAGAAATATGAGCATCTGGGTCATCTCAAAATGCCCCCAATTAGCTAACCCCAAGTTTTTAGGTCATTTGGAGCTTCCGAGATAGGACATTGAAGAGGGTGCTTTCTGACAAGTTATTGCAGGTCTATTCGTCCCACCCTGGAACGAATACCAATCTGTCAAGGGTCTATTCGTCCCACCCTGGAGTGAATACAAAATTGTGAGGAATTTTTAGACTGTTCTTTTTGCAATGGTCTTCTGATGATATTTTTATGCTTCTTTCAAAGTTTCAGGTCAATCAGAGGTCATCTGATAGTCGTTTTATTATTTTCATGCTTTTACTGACAGTAGGCCTTGGGAAATACATGTTTCATTTTGTCTGCAGGTATTATTAATATTTTCTATTTCTTTGAACATAGGTTTCCGACAGTAGAGGAGCAGGAAAGAGCAAATAATCACATACAACAGTGGCGACGACGTTTTGGTCCGCCCATCTTACATGTGGGCACGCGGAAGAAGGATTGTTAGCCATGAGTCTTGTGACAAGAAACACATTTGACTCTCCTATCCCCTAAAAAGGAAGGAGATGTATTGTAACACAATTTGTAAAGCGTATCAATAAAAGAGATTACTATATTTCGTATTGCTTTTATCTTGTGTCAATTTGCATACGTTATTTCTTGTTCTTGTGGCATATTCCTTTTTGTTTCCGTATCCTCGTGCTTTCACATGATAAACAAAGAGAACGGTTTTTGCACCAACATGAGCAACATTTGAGAGAGCAAGCTGAGAAGCTAGCTTGCAACAACCAACAAAAAAGCAAAAGTGATCATCAAAGAGATCAACATGTTGACTCACCAAGAGAGGAGTGCATTAGACAAGAAAATAACTCGCAACAAAGTCGCTCTCCAAATCACAAGAGGAACCCAACCGAGGGGGAACGGGTAAAATTAATAGAGCCAGATTAGGCACATATTGAATCCCCTCATGGAAGGGAAGAAAATAGAGTCAATAAAATGGATAGAGTGTTACCTCCACCACCACCATGGGGGGGTCTACAAGAGGAGGAACTCCTTGCTTCAAAGGCATTTCGAGAGCTTGCTAAGAAGATGAAAGCCTTTGAGAAATAAGAGGCTTCTAGGAGCCAACCAAAATTGAACAAAATACACAACCAACCATTGTGTCCATCAGTTCCTAGCCCTCCCTATCCTAAGCACTTTGAGATGCCTAGGCTAGAGAAGTTTAAAGGTGAAGAAGATGCATAAGAGCATGTAACCAACTTCATCAATGCATGCTTTCATCTTGAATACCATGATGCTCTTATGCTTAGGACATTTATCATGATATTTTTAGGCACAACCACCCAATGGTTCAACCAACTGCCCAAGCATAGCATAGTAAATTTATAACAACTAGTGAATGCTTTTCTAAAGTGTTTCTATTTTAGTGTTAAGAGGAGAGTGAACCTTTCAGACCTGGCCAATATGAAACATTATGATGACAAGTCAGTAATGGATTACGATAATATATGGAGAAAAATCATGGCAAAATTATCATTCTCCATTCCCATAGAAGAATTCATTCGGATGTTCACTAAGAGTTGCTCCAAACACATTTCCATCTTGCTAAAAATACAACAATACCCCTCATTTGAGGAAGCTTTAGCATAGACCAAGCTCATTGAGGACATCAAAGTAGATGAGGGAACCATAAAAATTTAGACCAAGAAGGAGTGGAGCAAAAACGACAAGAATGGCAAGTATAAGCAGAAGCAAGAAAACTCTACCCCAGTTAATAAAGTGGTATTGGATATGCCTAAGGATGAGGCTATGCAGTAGCCCTAGAATAATCAAGCATAACCCCCACTAGCCAACTATGATCCAAATAACAATCAGGGCCAAAACAAAGAACGCAAACCCCCTCATTATTTTACACCATTGAAAAAATCAATGCAATCAATATTTAATCAATTGAGTGATGCAGGAAAGATCAGATTCCCTGATGTACCTCTTATAGATCCCAACCATCCTAAGCCAAAAGGATATAGGGAAGATCAATTATTCTCATATTACAAGATACCGGGGCATAATATCAAAGTTTGTGCTAGTTTCAAACATCAGGTGCAAAACATGATTGACGCAAGAGAACTTAAAGTGGACAACCCACTGGCCCCTGACAACAGAGATATGGGCATCTATAAAAAATCGATGCCAAACCATGAGGTCCCTAGAGGACAAGGTGCACAAGTCAATCAAGTCCTAATTGATATGCCTACCCATGGGTGTGTTGGGATGGTTGAAATTGTTAATATAGTAACCAGGACTAGACGGTATGGTCAACCACAACCTCCCGTAGCTCCCATCAATGTCCTGACTGCACCTAGGTAGAGGCAAGGGCAAGATAACCTTCCAGGTCCACCAACCTGACCTATGGTAACTATTAAGAGTAGACTTGAGCAAAAATTACAAATTACTCTAGCTAAGTTATCCATTTATGAGCTCATACAGTAGTCCCCAAAGCATCAAGAGACCTTGATGGAGATTTTAAATTCAATAGAGCTCCAACCGCAAGATCCGAATGCATTCACCCATTTTGTGGGACAAGTACAAGAATGCTAGAAACTTGTAATTAGATTCTATAATTATGAGATTAAGATAGTATCTACTGCCTTACCAGACCACTACACATCGTGGCATCAGTTAATGATTTGCCATTTAAGCAGGTCTTGATCGATATAAGTTCATCAATCAAAATCATCACAACAACAACAATAGAACACCTTAATACCCCCAAGTCCAATATCATTTTGAGAGCCTACACATTAAGAGCTTTCAATGATGCTTTATGTAATACTATGGGAATGATAGTCCTACCTATCAAGGTGGGGCATAAGACCATCCCCGTGATGTGTCATGTCTTGTAAGGGGCCATGCAATACACCATACTCCTAGGGAGGCCTTGGATAAGGGACATGATATGTGTTCCTTCGATCTTACACCAATGTGTCAAGTATGTGCATGATAACAAAGTCTACATGGTGCTGGCCTATGAAGAGCCATTCAAGTATGTCCATCAAGTGGATTTTCCAGGAGAATTTTTGAGTCCTTTGGCCCACTTTTTGGTAGGACCTTCATCTCCAAATACATGAATGGATAACAAAGAAAAGGGGCACAAAAGGACCCATCTGCATCAACACCTCATATTAGACACAAAACAACTAATGCTTTTAGTAAACCATTAACATATAAACCAAAGAATGATCAAAAGCTAAAGGCATGGTTGAGAAAAACAATCTCAAGAAAATGCTAACCATAGCTATTGAAGAGAGTCCAACTCCCATGCAGGAAGAAGATCACCAAGACCAAATCGAAGATGATGACTACCATACCACTTCGCCAACATCATTCGTGGGGTCATACACATCACATGTAACTATACACTTGGCAAGCATGGGTATAGGAGAGTATCTTGTGTAGAACATAACTTTTACACCTATCATAGAATTTACACAGGACATGGGATGATTGAAATATCTAAGACCGCCAGTGGGAATAGTGGTTCCACTTGGAATCCCTCCTAACCCAAAAAACTTCAACTACACTGGCCTAGATTGCACCCATAAATCTATGGATATAGACGAGGATAATTATGAACTATTCACTATCAATGTTCACTACCTCTCTAATCCTAAGTTTGGTCTAACCTATTTTGAGCATTGCCATTGGCATGGTTATGGCATTGGTATATATGAGCAGGGACGTAGGTGGCCATTTGAGCTGCAATATCAACTACCATCTGATAGATTTGGGCTAGGATATCACATCAGAGGTCAATATAACCCTCTAGCAGCAACATTAGACAGATTAACCTTAGGGTTAGGAGAAGACATCGATTTTATTCCTTATCATCCACCAAGTGAAAGATATCTAGACAATAGAAAAGTGGCTATGGCAAGCATACCACCTTCTGAGACTTATCATCCAAGATCCACAATTGATGTCACCCCAATAGGTTACAACTCATGAGATGATGAGCAAGAAGAAAAAACATATGTGGCAAGTGATGATGAGGCATAAGAGGGCTTGGACGTTCATGAGCCTCATTATTTACAAAGATTTACCTAGTATGGATACCATGAGAGTGGATACATATCGGACGAAAGTAACTATGAGTTAGAGGACTCCATTGAGAGAGCCTACTTAGGGGTAAGGCAATGGCCCCATGACTTGGGGTAACATACTAATGCAAATGGATTCTTTATAAGTGACAAAAAATATGAATATGAAACAGAGATGGCTTACTTAGGGTCAAGACATGAGCCCCTCATATTGGGTCTGTATACTAATGCTAATGGCTTTTGGATAAGTGATGATGATTTTGAGGATGATACTGAGATGACCTATCTTGAGCCTCACCATTTATGACAAGTCAATATGTTGGTGGAAAGAGAAGCAGTACTTCATGCCATAGACCCTGGCTTGAGGTTTTTAGGGAGACCAGTTGACTTGAATTTCATTCATCGCATGATAAATCCTCCTCTTCCTACATTCAGGAAGCTCTTAGAGCCTAATGATCCTATTATTTGACCAGCTCATGGACCAGATCCAGATATTCCCATTCCTCTAGAGCCTCATCGCAAGCATGGAAGGGAAACCTCAAAGATAATATTTCACCCATGCTGTCCTGGAGATTTCATCCCATCCATAAATACAATATCCATTGATTTGACCACTCCACTTCATAACCTAGCAGACCCCACTAAACCTTTGTGTCTCAAAGATGCAGGCTATTGATTGGGATTGCACTAATTCACCAATAGAGCCTGAATATGTTTCCCTAATGAAGAGATGTTACAATCGTTCCATTTTGCATCAGGTTGTGCATATGATGTGTTCCATGCTGGTTTGGATCATGAGTCAGTAGGTGTAGCACCCTAAAATTGGCGCAGTTAAACCTTAGTAAAAAGATAAAAAATTTAAATTTTAACCCAAAACGGCCCGTTACCCGCTCCCCTTGTTTTTTGTGCCATTTTTAGGATTTGTTTTGACCGTTGGATGATATCATCGCCGATTAGACGAAATTTTCCCAGATTTGACGAATTCGTCTGGAATAGAACGTCCAGATGATTTCGTCCCAAAACCAAAATTTCATAATTAGCTTCTATTTCAACAGCTTCTCAAACTTGGGTAGAAAGCGTGTCTGCGCAGTTAGAGTCTCCCCCATTGGAGATCTCCCAAATTGGGATGATATCCAACCTCCTAACCTCTCCCTAATCCTATATAAACTAGGATTTTCTCAGTTTATCCCCCTGAACCCCCTGGCTGACTGATTTCCCTACAATTTTAGTTCCTTGTGCATTAGAACATCCTCGCACCATCGTTTGAATTCTGTATTTCCAGTTTTCTTGCAGGAATCTTACTATTTTTTAGCCAAAGAAAGCTCGGATCGTCGAAGGCGATTCCAGACAATTTTAGATGATCCTGTCAAGGATCGACGATGATCTCGTATGATTGGAGATGATCCTGATTGTAGTCCAGATTGGGGGCAATTAGAGCCCAAAGTTTGCATTTTCTTATATTTTCTCTTCATTTTCTTATGCATTAACTTGGTTTATTTTATTTTTGCATCCTGGAGTTCACCTCATTTAGTACAGATGCATGATAAAGTTAAAATAAATTATTAAATTGATGCATTTCCTTTTAATTGCTATCTGGATCTATCATTTAGGCAAATTTACTATCATTTCTATCATTTCCCCTTGCTTTTGCAGTTGCATTTTTGGTTTTTGGTCTCTATCTCTGTGACTGTAGGTTTCTAATGAATTCATCAGATTGACGATGATCTCGTCTAATCTCAGATGATCGACTAAGATATGAGATGATTCTATGATATTTTAGATGATTACGTATGATTTGAGATGATTTGGACTTCTACAAAACTTAGAATCTGCATCAGACATCCAAAATCAGGTATATTCTGTCTCATTTAGCATATTTTTTGTGTTTAGCACTTATTTATGTTCTTTGTATTCATATAAATCAGCATTGGCATATAGAATAACTTAGATTCATCTTGGCTAAACCTAGGAATTGAATGATTAAAACACAAAATGAACACATCAAACCTACTCTCAACCTAGGCGTGGAAACTGCCACTCAAAAGTTTCCTGGTGAACCCACCATCCATAAAAATTCACCCTTATACCCCTCCCCCAAGAGGCACGACCTTCAAAGGGACTCTCAGTTCGAGGTATTTTCCCATCATTCTTGCATTCCCATTCCGGGCGCGGATCCTATAGCCTGAAGGTAAGGATGCAAAAAATTTGGAGCAATACATTTTGGTGAACCCGACGTGAAAACTAAAAACCTTTTGAAAAAAATCCAAAAAACAAAACATAAATGCATTTAGAATCATCAAAAAAATAATTAAAGATTGCATATCATATTTAGATGGTAGATTATAATAAAAGACGAGCTGTCACCATTAATGTTGAGAACCAATTAGTAGCCATAGATATTACTTCTTTGCTTAGAGTATCTCAAACATATAGAGTCCCACCTTTATGGGACGAACTTAATAGGAGATTGAATCTTATTTCATCTAGATCAACCGAACTTAGGCAAATCAAGAGGTTTGTCCTAGATAGAATCCTGGATCCTAATCAAGTGACCTTATATCATGAAATTCAGAGAGCTTGCCATAGGTGGTTAGCAGATAAAAGAGCCCTTGTGTCTTTCGAGTTGTACACCTTTGAGGAATACCTCGACAACGCAATTGTAGTACATAAATTTCTATCTCGTATAGAGGATCAAGAGGTCATTCTTACGGATAGAAAGAGATGGAATAGAGTTCTTAGAGCTATGTTATATAGAGAGTATTGCCATGAGCTCTATTTTTACAAGAAGGAAGTAGATAACATCACCATAGCACACTTTGTCAAATTCTTGAAAAACCATTTCCAATTTGAAGAGGAGCATTTCATGACTCCTGATGAACTTGATCCCATCAATGACATCTATAAACTATTTATAGAAAACTAAGCCATTCTTTTATTATTTCTTGCATTTAGTATACTGTTTGTTCTCTTTATAATATTATTATAAAAACAAAAACAAAACAAAAATATAACAAAAATTAAAACATTTTATTTTAAGTATTATAGTAGGTATATAATTAAAATATATACCTCCCAAACTTGTTGTAAATATATATATATATATAAATATATATTTGCTAAAATCTAAGTTTAAGCATAATGACTAGACTTAGGAATGGAAAACAGATTGAAGTAGAAGAAGATTGGTTAGGAAAACTAGTAAATAAACCAGATGTCCTTCTTGAAGACCCAATTCAGGAAGAAGGAACACTAGACCAACAAGAAGAAGAGTTTGTTGAAGGAAATGAATAAAGAGAAACTGTTAGAGAGGAAGGATCCTCATCCCCTAAAATATCTTCGGAAGGAGCTGTTACTTTTGAGAACATGGAATATTTCTAGAAGTTTCTCAATACTAATATTGGCGCTCTTAATAGAGCAGTCCATATGGACAAGGATCAAATTAGTGACACCCAAGCAACCCTAGAAGAAATATATCACACACACACTAATCCCTTGTCCTTTGTTGATCAAGAAAGTGATCAAGATGGACCATCCAATTTGGATATGGCTGTTATAGTCCAGAACATGCAACAAAAATAGGTTACCCAACCACCTAGAGTGCCTGTTACCAAGCCTAGGGTTATTCCCACACAAAAGAAACCTTCATTCACTACTCTATTTTGCCAAGTTATTGATCAACATACCTCAAATCAACAAAAGCCCAAAACAAAACCAAACACCAATTTCCAACAATCTGGGATACAACATAATGCTACTACAAATATTCTTCATAATACTCTCCCTACCAACCATTTGCATAATAGCCATATAGCATCCAATCCTTACGTCACGCCATCATACAATCATAAATCCCATACTCAGGTACCACCGAACCAATATGGTGGACAAACTAGTAATCTGGAAGCCATGGTGAAACAATTAATCTCCCACATGGACCAGATAGATCCCAACCATCCCTTGCACAATTATAGAGAGATGTGTAGTTAGCCGCTAGATCCTATAGTTGTAGCACAACCATATCCTAAACACTTTCCTATGCCTATCCTACCTATATACAAAGGAACCGAAGATCCCATAGAGCATCTTCGTATGTTTAGGATAGCATGTCATGATATATCACATGATGACTTGTTATTACTAAAGATGTTCCCAAAAATTTTAGGAGGAATTGCATTGGAGTGGTTTATCAACTACCCACTCATTCTTTGAGGAATTTTGAAGAAACCGTCGAGTCTTTTGTTCATCAATTTAGTGCCTACATCGAAAGGCATGTAACCATTAAATATTTGTACAACTTAAAACAAGACAAATATGAATGTTTTGCTTATTTCCTAGCTCAATGGGGACAGTTGACAAGAAAATTACACTTTGTGTTACCTTATCAGGAAATGTTGGATATCTTTATCAATAATTTACAAGAACAACTATCCTATGAATTATCAACTACTACCTTGACCACCTTCGATTAGGCTATAGAATTAGATCGAAGAGTGGAAGATGCTCTCATTAGGAGAGGTCAACTTAAAAATAAAGATGATGAGAAAACATCCAGAAATAAATATAAAAATAAACAAGTTGTGGGTGATGGAGTCACCGATAGCAGAAACGTTGCCAATATTAATACTATGAAAATAACAAAGAAGTTCATATTGAAACCTGTTGATAAACCACCTTAAGAATTTACTAGGTTAAATCAACCTCTATCAACCAGTTTACCATAATTATTGATGGGCTGTCGTTAAGCACATCATTAAATCTCAAAGATATTATCAATCCGGGGTGGTGTCCAAGGCTATTTACGAGAGAAAGTTCAAGCAGGGTTGTAGTTCAGTTCATTTGGAAGCAACAAGTCTTATTGGTGGAATTGATTATGTGGGGGTTTTGTGTCACTTCTACCCCTAAATTACATAAATTGAAATTTAATCTATTTGCAAGAATGAAAACTAATTGCTAATTGTAGAAATCAAACCCTAGTTACAGTTGCAAGAATGAAATCTAATTAAATTACAGAAATGAAACTCTAGTTATAGTTGCATAATTAAAAGTCTATTTAATCTTGCAATAATTGAAATGAAGCATAAAAACTAGATCCTGTCAATGCTCACGTAATGTGAAGGTCGTCAATCTTCTGTGCAGGGTTTTGACAGCAAAAATAAGAATGCAAGGAAATTATAGAAAACTTGTAAATTGCTGAAAATGGAAATTTTTACTGAATTGAAAAGTTGTTGGGAATGAAAAGAATAACCAAATCTACCAATAATCATATCACAAAAAACATTATAAACAAGAATTAAACAACTAGAAATGTTAGCTGTGCAAAATAATGAAAATGACAAGTTCACAACTTATTCTGCTGCAGCAAAATTAGAATAAAACCTGTCTATCAGTCCTCCTCCTAGGTCTGGAAGTGGCCAGCCTCCTTTCTCAGAAGAAATTTTGAATTCTTATTTAAATATTACTCACACTCAAACATAACAAAATAAATGAAATGAAAACTGCACTTTTATTGCTTTAGAAACATAATTACAATTCTGCTGAAATCTGTTACAGGTCTAAAATCACTATTCTATATATCTCCCTATTTATTTTCTATCTCCTCTATCTAATATCATCTCCATATAATATCTAATAGCTCAACCTGTATGGGAGCTATATTTTATAGATGCCTAAAATATAATTACAAATAGAAAATATGCTGTTCCTGATATCCTACAAAATTTCTTGGGTTTATCCTAGAAGAGGATCAATTTGATATCCTCCATAAATGGTGGATTTGGATAGTAAGGATGACAAAATTATATGGGATATATTTTCCCTTAACTTTCTCAACCTTATTGTCCCCTTTTCCACTGCTAAAAGTCAGTCAACAAGTTAAAAAGTACATTCTATTTTCATTTCGAAGATAAGTGGCTCATTCCAAAGATACTGCAATTCTCATTCTGAAGATCCGCTCATTTCGAAGATACTGCAATTTTCATTTTGAAGATCCACTCATTTCGAAGATACTATAATTTTCATTTTGAAGATCTGCTCATTCTGAAGACACTGTGTTTTCTCATTTCAAAGATATCTGTTCATTTCGAAGACACTGTGTTCATTCCAAAGATCTTTAGAATGACCAATTGTGTTGACTCCAAATGGTTTTGGCTGCATTTCTCAGGTGGATTAGCCCTCAGGATCAGATTGCAATAGTCTTCATTCTTCCTTGGATGTGAATTCCATGCCTTGCCATTCATTGGTAGCTTGCTAGAATTTATATGGAAAACCAGTTTTTTGCTGCATAGTAATAAGTCTTTGTACTATTTGCTGAATTTAGAGAAACTAATGCTTAATGATCATCAAAATAAGACTATTGAAGTGTCGCTGTCAACCTAAGCATGACAAGATAACATAAAACTATACAAGAACTATTAAAAATCAGAATATAATGTCCTTAACACTTCAATCATGCAAACAATTAATACACAACATATTAAATCAACTTAACTAGCATATAAGATAATTCACAAGAGTTTTAGGCAATTTTAACTATTTAAAACATGCTATAAATGAGGCTTATCCAAGCCTCATCATTCCCCCCAACTTATATTAATGCATGCCCTCATGCATTGCAGTGGGCTATGGAGTCACAAATGTCCATACTCATATTCCATGTTTCATAGAACAATTTAATGCCTCGTGTAATTTCTCATGAAGATTTCCGATTCATTATTCAAACCGATCATCTCGGTTGGGAATCCTCTTCAAAATCGGAGGGAACCAGAGTAATGATGGTTGGAGGCCTAAATCTGAGACCTACCCAATAACGTTGCATAAAGGTATTTCTTTGGATTGAGAAGGCAATGCCTCAGAATGGAAGGGCACTGCTTTAAAGTGGAGGGGCACTACTTTAGAATGAGCACCTGTGTCTTCATCTTCCATAGATAATCCAAGCAGTAACTGAACCAAATCCTCCTCTTTATTTGATGTAGTTGATTTTTTGTCAACTTGTGACAGCCTGATTTTTAGTTTCTCCACTTTCTGCTATAATTATCTAATTTTCTTTTCATGTTTTTCAATAACATCTTTTCTTTCCTCAATCCATCTCATTTGTATTTTATAACACTCTTGGCTGTTCTTATTTATTTTGTGATGTCAACTTCCTCTTCTTTGTTTGAATTAGAACCTAATACTAAAAAATCAACTACAGTTTGTTGCTCAAAAATGATCTCATCCTCTACTTCAGACCCCTACTCCTATACAGAAGGTTCCATGAAATTATCTATGATTACATCCAAATTCTCAGTGGCTTGTTGCACTTCTATGACATCAGGGCTTTCCTGTCTAGTCTTCTCTTCAATCATTTGTTATTTTATCTCTTTTTTTTGGAATCTTGCAGACCTCCTAGTTCTTAATGTATATTTTCTCTTCTTGCCCTATTTTCTTGTGGTAACAGGGGCTGTAGGGATAGCTGCAGGCTCTTCACTGGGAACTTCACTCTCTTATTCTGACGGATAAATAACATCTTTAGAAAAATGAACCCTCTTCTATTTTATTTTTCTCATCGTCGCTTCAACTCTTCTCTTCTTAGTCTGTGAGGTTGATCGTTCTAGAGAAAAATGCTTTGCTGCTTTTGCTTGGTGTGTTTCCTTCTCTGCAATAGCATTTTTTTCTTCTTCCTTAGTAATATATTTTTTATATAGCAAATTCTAGAAAATTCACTCTAAATTTAGGCTGCTGCCTACCATGCCTGAAGTGGTTTAAAATTTTGAAATGATGCCCTGAAAAAATTACATACTACCCTTCATAGGTTGAAAAATCTGGTAACCCATGTGGTTACGTTATTCCAGGGTTCTTATAGGCTGGCATTTTTTTCATTTTTCACTTCATTTCTCTATTCTGATGCTGAGAAGACTGTTCTCTTCTACTGCTAGGTTACTGATTTCTAGTTTCTGCTGAATTACGTGGTTTGCTCTTGTTCTTCTTCAGAAAGAACTTTTAATTTTTTTACTTTTCCTTGTAATCATTAGCAAATATGTCTTCGGAAAGAAAATATGGCACACTTCCTTATTATGTGCTCTAAAAACCTGGCCATCAATCATTGGACATCCTTGCCATCAAATTTTCTTTACTATTTTTAGGTCATCCATTCGCAAGCCAACTGACATGTGTCAATGATCACATGGAGTAAAAAATTCTGCTGACTATGTATTTTTCTCCCTCCTTGGATGCCACATGGAAACAGACTGTTAAATCTTCATTCCAAAGATTTTGTTTCATTCTGAAGACTAAGCTGGGCATTTAATCTGAAGATAACCTCATTCTAAAGATAAACCTTCATTCTGAAGACAAACCTTCATTCCGAAGATACCACGGTTATTGAAGATACAATAGTCATTCTGAAGACATAGCAGAAACCAACATTTTTCTCTTTCTCCAAGCATGTTTTGTTTATGCCAACTCTTATGAACACTTTTATACTAATGGTTAATTGTCATATACTATATATCAAATATTTACAATGAGAAAAGTGCAAGAAACATATATACCTGGTTAAAACAAGTTAATGCAAGTTTTGAAAGATGATTGCTTCTATTGATATTCTATTGAGGCTTCTCGCAACACTTCAAAAACAAGTGTAGTTGGTGAATTTGTACAATGGTGACTCAGAATTTTAAAGGTTATGCATGCCAGAAAACTGGTTTTCATGCATACCAACTCAGTAGCGCCTTAGAAAAAGGTTTTCACTACTAAGCTATTCATTTTTTTTTTTTTATTGGTTTTTTTTTTTTCTCTCCTTTTCTCTCTTTTTTTGATTCTGATTATGCCCATGAAGGATTTCATGATTTCCTTGAAATCATGCCCTTGAAGGAATTCATAATCAGAATTTATTCATCTTTTTGTTTTCTACTTTTTCTGATTTTTTTTTATTTTTCTTTTAAGATTCAAAGATATGATCATTTGGAATCTTCATCAGAAGAAGAAGCCTCTTCTGTCAAATGTAACTATGTGAAATACCGAGAAAATTCCACCTTTGTTAGTGGTTTATGGTACAACTATAAAAGATGTCCATTCACCACTAATATCCTCCTTAAATCATCAACTAAATAAAGTTGAACAACTTCATTCTCAAACTCCCCTGGTTCATCCTTGCTGCTCTTAATGTGATCATCATGCCACATTTTCTATTTTTGTTTACTGAACTCTATTTGGTGAAGTGCTTCCAACCAAAGTTCATCAAATGGATTCAACTACAAAATTTGTTTTTTTCCGTACTCGCAACAACTCAATGCCAACTCGCTAAAGATGCATAAAATGTTAGTAAAGCATTAGGATGTTGCACCAATATATCAAACAAATTTGCTCCCTGGTTTTTAGTCAACCAACTATTGTTGTTCAAAGGTTGTTTTGGCTGTGTTTCAGTTTGTTTTGTACCAGGATTATTTGAATTGGTTCTTAGAGAAACATTTTTATTTACACTAATGGAGGCCAAAACTAAAGTATTCTTTTCATTTTACTTATGTGTTCTAAGAAACTGTGGGCTTTCTATACAATCATACTTAGGTGTAATAAGTTTACCTGAAAGCAAGTTAACTAATTTTCCACCTTTTTGTATGGTTTTAGGATATAATTTCTTCTTTTTTTTTGGTTTTCTAAAACACATTTCTTGAACAATCCTAATAATGATTGGTACAACTTGAGGTAAAGGGATTGTAAGAGTTAAATTTTCTAATTCCTTTATCAAATCTGATTGTGAAGATGTTACTTTTGATATCTCAGATTGTTCAAAATATGATACTTTATTTGATGAGGTATCTTGTTCTTCTTGATGTTATTTTAGTGTGGATTTGTTTTCATGTTCATTCTTTTTAACTTCACTTTCTACACGGATAAGTGGAATAGGTTCAAGCAGTGGTTCACTTGAACATAATTGAGTTTTAACACAGTCACTAACATTTATTAGGGCTGTATTTTCTGATTCAACCATAGAGATAGGGGTTACCTATTTAACATAATTTGTACTAACCACAGGTTGAGTTGAAAATAGAGGTTGTTTCAATTTTTGTTGTTGTTGTCCATGATTGAAATTATGGATATAATTAGGCAACAAATTTGATTTTTGTTTTTGACAATGTTGCTGCCCTTTGTACAAATTTTGATGTTGTACCCATTGATATCCCTATAAATTTGGCTGCAACCATGGTGGATGTTGTTGATTCCATTGTTGTTGCATCCATCCATGTTGAGACCATGCTTGGGAGTATGCCCATGGTGGTTGACTCCAACATTGTTGAAGTGGACCTGAAGCAGACCATGGCATATACCAAGGATTATTTCCCCAATGTGCAAGAAATTGAGAAGCATTTTGATATGGAAATTTATGAAAATTATTCTCTTGTCATTGTCCTAAAAAATTGGTTTTTTTCATAGGTTGAGACTGTTTTTCAAAGACACTTTTAAGTTCTGGAAATAAACTACATTGATCTGTGGGGCGTCCTAATTGACAAATGCTACATGTAGTAGGTATAAATATTTTGTTCAAAGGACAATCATGAAGAGAGTGTTGCTTTTTACATTCTGAATAATAGATGGCTGAAGATTCAGTAGATTCATTTTTTTCATCTAATGTTCTATCATGTGCTAAAATATCAGCCCCTTTCATGCATTCTTTCAAATCATGTTTTTCATTACCAATTCTGTGTTTTCTATGCCTTGAATGAGAGTAATTTTTACAGAGTTTAATAATTTCTTGAAATTTTAGTGTATTTGTATCTCCTCTTCCCAAGATATCCAATGCATCCCTAGATTCATCTTGTAGTCCCCTTAAGAATAGGACTTTGCAAATTTCAGGTTCAACACTTCCACATCTCTTATGAACAAAAGAAAATATGTCTATATAATCTTCTAAGATTTCATTTTTCTCTTGTTTCATTGTAAGAATTTCATCATTTTGATTCTTGACTTGACAATATTCTTGGTATCTCTCCAAGAATATGTTTTCCATATCATCCCAAGTTCTAATTGAGTCAGGTGCTAAGGTGATAAACCATCGTAGAGCTAACTCTTTAAGAGTGGAAGGAAATAGTTTGAGATTTTGACTATCATTAGTGTAATCATGAGCTTGACATACAATTTTAAACTCAAACAAAAACATATCAGGATCTTCAGATGTAATTACCTTGAAAGTTGGTAATACTACAGGTGAAATGACCTTCATGGGAGCATTTTGATTAAGATATAGTTGGATGGGATTTTGAAAAGTTCTGGCAGGTCCACTAGTTGCACTAGGGTGGAGCACATTGTTGGCTCTACCTTGATTCTCTTGTAAGCCTTCCATTGTAGGTTCCCAAAAACAATTATAAATCTTGTCAAATTTTCCTGATTGTATGGATTTGTCAAGAGAAAATGGTGTTGAACTACTTAATTTTCATCCTTGTAAAGATTTCTCAAAGGATCTTGCAGTTCTGGAAGTGGATGATTGGGATTCTTTGAAAATTCCAACATTTTTGGAAATAAAAAAATTTGACATAATTTCAACCTCTTGTGAAATTTTTCTTCTTGTGGTTTCTTGCTTATTTCCTAAATGGACTGAAATACAATTTACCAATAACAATTACTTATACCAGTCATTACATTTAGATTTTACTCTAAAATTCACAACTTAGCATATTTAATAATTATTGGACTACTTTTCACCTTCTAACAACACCGTGTTCCCTGGAAATGATGCCAAAATGATGGGTTGTCGTTAAGCACATCATTAAATCTCAAAGATCTTATCAATCCAGGGTGGTGTCCAAGGCTATTTACGAGAGAAAGTTCAAGTAGGGTTGTAGTTCAGTTCATTTGGAAGCAGCAAGTCTTATTGGTGGAATTGATTGTGTGGAGGTTTTGTGTCACTTCTACCCCTAAATTGCATAAATTGAACTTTAATCTATTTGCAAGAATGAAAACTAATTGCTAATTGTAGAAATCAAACCCTAGTTATAGTTACAAGAATGAAATCTAATTAAATTACAGAATTGAAACTCTAGTTATAGTTGCAGAATTGAAAGTCTATTTAATCTTGCAATAATTGAAATGAAGCATAAAAACTAGATCCTATCAATGCTCTGTAATGTGAAGGTCGTCTATCTTCTATGCAGGGTTTTGACAGCAAAAATAAGAATGCAGGGAAATTACAAAAAACTTGTAAATTGCTAGAAATGAAAATTTGCAGTGAATTGGAAAGTTGCTGGGAATGAAAAGAATAACTAGATCTACCAATAATCATATCACAAAAACATTATAAACAAGAATTAAACAACTAGGAATGTTAGCTGTGCAAAATAATGAAAATGACAAGTTCACAACTTATTCTGCTACAGCAAAATCAGAATAAAACCTGTCTGTCAGTCCTCCTCCTAGGTCTGGAAGTGGCCAGCCTCCTTTATTAGAAGAAGGTTTGAATTCTTCTTTAAATATTACTCACACTCAGACATAACAAAATAAATGAAATGAAAACTGCACTTTTATTGCTTCATAAACATAATTACAATTCTCGCTGAAATCATACATGTGTCCGAAATCACTATTCTATATATCTCCCTATTTATTTTCTATCTCCTCTATCTAATCTCATATCCATATAATATCTAATAGCTCAACCTGTATGGGAGCTATATTTTATAGGTGCCTAAAATCTAATTACAAACAAAAAATATGTTGTTCTTGATATCCTACAGAATTTCTTGGGTTTATCCTAGAAGAGGATCAATTTGATCTCCTCCATAAATGGTGGCTTTGGATGGTAAGGATGGTAAAATTAGATGGGAGATATTTTCCCTTAACTTTATCAACCTTATTATCCCCTTTTCCATCGCCAAAAGTCAGTCAACAAGTCAAAAAGTACATTCTATTTTCATTCCGAAGATAAGTGGCTCATTTCGAAGATACTACAATTCTCATTTCGAAGATCCACTCATTCCGAAGATACTGCAATTCTCATTTCGAAGATCCACTCATTTTGAAGATACTGCAATTTTTATTCTGAAGATCCGCTCATTCCAAAGACACTTTATTTTCTCATTCCAAAGATATTTGTTCATTTCGAAGACACTGTGTTCATTTCGAAGATCTTTAGAATGACCAACTGTGTTGACTCCAAATGGTTTTGGCTGCATTTCTCAGGTGGATTAGCCCTCAGGATCAGATTGCAATAGTCTTCATTCTTCCTTGGATGTGAATTCCATGCCTTGCCATTCATTGGCAGCTTGCTGGAATTTATATGGAAAAACTAGTTTCTGTAGCACAGTAATAAGTCTTTGTACTATTTGCTGAATTTAGAGAAACTAATGCTTAATGATCATCAAAAGTGCTGCTGTCAACCTAAGCATGACAAGATAACATAAAACTATACAAGAAATATTAAAAATTAGAATATAATTTCCTTAACACTTCAACCATGCAAACAGTTAATACACAACATATTTAATCAACTTAACTAGCATATAAGATAATTCACAAGAGTTTTAGGCAGTTTTAATTATTTAAAACATGCTATAAATGAGGCTTATCTAGGCCTCATCAATTATTAGCATGAGGTTTGATCCAATTACCAAATATTCAGGAACCTGATCCAACTATACCCGAATACAGAACTGATTTACACTGTGATTTCCATAGAGGACCTGGACACGCTACCAACTCTTGTAAAATATTAAAACATAAAATACAAGACCTGATTGATAACAATGAGATGGAGGTGCAAGCCTTTCAACCTAAACAAAATCCTCCCAATAATGCTCAAAATAACATCCCCCAAAATCAGAATCAGAATGCCAATCAATCATTGGACATATTTCAACATCCTTTACCAAAGCATGTAAAAGAAGTGGCTAATAAAATTGAGCATCATAATGTTCCCCCTCCTACCCGATATGTAGGAACTATTAGTGGGCATTCACCTACTCATGATGTGGAAGTATTTGACACAAATTTATCCATGGTTATGACCAGACCTCTATATAATACTCAGACACCTGATCTTCGTGATGTAGAATATGAGACTGACATGGAAATCACCTCAAATCAATCGAATAGCTCTGAAGATGAATCAAATCCTATTCAACCTATCACAAGCTCTATGGTTCTAGAAGAACCATTTCCAAGAAGAGTCACTACTAGACCATCTTCTCACCAATTACTTTCTAATGAACAAGCCATAAATGCTAGACCAAGACCCATTCATCGTCTGCAAAATAATATTGTCGGTACCATCAGAGCTGTTACTCAACAACAAGCTCAAAATTCTCAACTAGATCAAACTCAGAATGATGGATCAGCTCCATTTGTTTTGAAAGTTCCTAATAAAGTAAATCATGTACCTAATGTTCAACCTAAACCTCCTTATAATATTAATGAAAAATTATCAAATACTACAGCTAGAATTTCCCTCTTAGACATTTTAAGATCTTCTCCTACACATAGGGATGAGTTAATGCTCACATTAAGCCAAATTATGGTACCACAAAATATTCAACCTGAAGCCATGGCCAATACTATAATAACTCATGAAGTTGATTGTATTGAATTCCGGGATAGAGATATACCACAACATAGTTTACATAAGGATAACCCCTTATATATTACTGCCCTAATTGGAGATGTAGCAGTTAAACGAGTCTTGATTGATAACGGTTCATCTTTAAACATTTGCACTTTTGACTTCTACCAAAGATTTGGGTTTAGAAGTGACGAAATGAAAAGAACTAATATGATCATAAAAGCCTTCAATGACGAAACACAAGAAACGTGTGGAGTTATTACTATACCATTGCAAGTTGGTCCAAGAACCTTAGACACGACTGTGTTTATTGTACATTGCCCTGCATCATACAATATACTCTTGGGTTGCCCTTGGATCAACGTGATGCGAGATGTTCCCTCAACTTTACATCAATGTGTTAAATTCAAATTTAAAAATTAGTTGGTTACCATTCAGGGTGATCCCAGACCCTTTGATATGTGTGCTTTGGTAGAACCTGTTGTAGTTCAATTTTGCCCTGCTTTATCATCCACACATCCTAATTCTCATCAACCATCTAAACATGTGAAACACACACCCATAACATCATCTAATTTTTCTCCATCAACTCTACCTCTACATATAGTTCAACCATCTTCCGAACAAACCACATTAGGACTTTCAAAAGATCCTAAACCCACAACCAATGCTTCTTGTTTTACTCCTATAACTTCCATACCTATAGACCCATCCATCGACATCTCTATAATGTATACACCTACCAGAGGCATATTTTCCACATCCAAAGATGTAGGAAATGTTTCTTCTACCTCTTACGCTCTTACTGATGAGCTCTTACCCGATTTATCTAAAATTCTTATATAAAAAAAACAAACGCTGCTATGCAAGATTCCCTTATTTTAAATAAATTGCCACCCTCTCCTCATACTTTGGGCATCCCACAGCCTATGGGAAGTATTTACCAAGTTGGAAGTTGCACTTTTATTTATAAGGGATATGACTGGGAAAGAATACCTAGAAACATCAAGACACGTTATGATGGATATGCTCGATGTTATTTTGCTAATGAGTATATTAAAGCTAAGCCTATAATGCTTAAATTGGGATATAAAGGGAAAGGTTTGGGACCTTCCCAAAATGGTATGAAAGAACCTTTTGAGGTAGAACCATGGCATGACCGATGTGGTGTGGGCCTATTTCCTAGTAAAGGTCAGCCCTTCCCATTTGAGGATGATGACCATCTCATATCTTACCAAGATTATTTGGATGAACGTGATCCTTTGCGTTTAATAAATAAGCCATTTACATGTAATATGCTCTCCATAGCTTACCCTCAGATGATCGTTGAATCCGATGATGAGTTGGAGGGAGATATTTTCCATGATGTCTCCATTGAGGAATTATTACATAATGGATTTTATTTCGATGGCTCTATACCTAGTATAGCCCAACTTGAGGCCACGACTCCTCAAGACAAATTATCCAATCTAACCTTGGAAGAATTACAAGAATTGGGCGTTTCACCCACCCACCTAATTTGAGAGAGATCTACACATGGAAGTAGAGAATGTCATAAAAATTAACATTGGAACCAATGATAACCCTCACATAATCAACATTGGATCAGAATTAAGTCAAGAAAAATAAGATAAATAAATTGCATTTCTTAAAGAATATGTAGACATTTTTTCTTGGACATATGAAGATATTCTAGGATTAAACCCTTCTGTAGTTATGCATCACCTAGTAGTCCATCCAGATGCTAAACCTGTTAAACAGAAACTTAGAAAAATGCATCCTAAAGTGGCTTTACTAGTCAAAGGGGAATTAGAAAAACTCATGAAGGTTATTTTTATACAAGCCATTGATTATGCTGAATGGATCTCGAATGTAGTTACGATAACTAAGAAAGAAGCTACCAAAGTTAGGGTTTGCATAGACTTTAGGGATATTAATGCTACATGCCCTAAAGATGATTTTCCTCTTCCCAACATGGATCAGATCATTGATTTTACTACTGGGAGTGGAATGATATCCCTAATGGATGGATTCTCTGGTTATAATCAGATCAGGATAGCTCCTGAAGATTAGGCTAAAACAACCTTTATTACCCCTTGGGGGACCTTTTGTTGGAAAGTGATGCCATTCGGTTTGAAGAATGCAGGTGCAACTTATCAACGAGCCATGAATTATATCTTTCATGATATGATGCATGATATTCTACATGATTATGTAGACGATATTATAGCTCATTCCACCAAAGAAGATGATCATTTAGATGACTTGAGAAAAGTCTTTGATCAATTAAGGGAATATCTTATCCGACTGAATCCAGCTAAATGTATATTCAGAGTTAATTCCGATAAATTATTAGGGGTTATAGTTTCTTTACATGGCATTGAAATTGACCCTCTCAAGATCGCGACTATCACTAATATGCTCGCACCCACAAATATATCTAAATTACGAAGTCTATAAGGTAAAATTCAAGCTATTCGTCGTTTTGTCGATAAGTTGGTGAACAAAACAATTTTATTTCTTAAGCTTCTTAAGAAAGATGTCCCTTTTCATTGGGATGACAAATTTTAGGAAGCATTTGACCTCCTCAAACAATATCTCCTTAACCCTCTGGTGCTTTCACCATCTAGACTTGATCGCCCATTTATCTTGTACATTTCTGCTTCAGATTTTGCCTTAGGAGCTATGTTAGCTCAACTTGAGGATGAGAAGAAAGAACGTGCTAATTATTACATTAGCTAAACCTTAATCAGTTATGAAACTCACTATACAATATTAGAGAAGTTATGTCTCGCAGTCATATTTTCTACACAAAAATTATGCCATTACATGCTCAGTCAAAAAACATATGTTATTGCTAAATTCGATCCTTTGCGGTATCTCATGAGTTGCTCATACTTGTCTGGTCGCACCGCAAAGTGGGTTCTTGTGCTAAGTAATTTTGAACTCACATTTATAGGATAGAATTTTGTAAAAGGTCAAATCATAACAGATCAATTAGCTACTGCACCCTTAGAGTCTACCCATCCCCTCATCATTGAGTTTCCCAATGAATACCTTAAACTAGAGGTAGACCATCCTAAGCAATGGTCCCTATACTTTGACAGAGCCCGATGCATGAGTGGGGCTAGTGCAGGTATTATTTTAATATCTCTGCAAAAACATCTTATACCTCTGTCCTTTAAATTAATGTTTGCTTGCACTAATAACACTGCTGAATATGAGGCTTTAATCCTTGAATTACGAGCTACCTTGGCATTAAAAATAAAAAATTTATTAGTTTTCGGTGACTCTCAACTTGTCATAAATCAAATAAAAGATGTTTATCAGACCAAAGATGATAAATTACGTCCATATAAAGCATATGTCCTACAATTATTATCTATATTTGATCAAGTTACCTTGGAAGCTATTCTTCAAACTAACAACCATGCGGCTAACGCTATGGCTGTAGCTGCATCTCTTTTGCCCTTGGAGTTAGATGACGAATATGCTACCATCATTATTCATCGACTCCAAGAACCCACTTCAAATAAATCATGCTTAGAACCTTTGGATGTGTTTCTAATAAACAAAACTACTCTTGAACCTTGGTACACTGATATATTTAATTTTCTTCAAAATGGGACCTTTCCTGAAGGTTGTAATAGCAACCAACACCGGTTATTATGTAGACGAGCAAGTCGCTTCATAATTATTGGTAATACCTTGTATAGGTGATATTTTGAAGGCATCCTATTGAGATTTTTGACTCTAGAAGAATTTTGATCAGCTTTGAGTGAAGCCCACGATGGATCTTGTGGGGGAAATTTTAGTGGTAGTGCCATTGCTAAGAAGCTCCTTAGGATAGGATATTTTTGGCCTACCATAGAGAATTATGCACATGATTATGTGTGCCATTGCGACAAGTGCTAGAAACACGCTGACCTCATCCATGCGCCTGCACAAGAGCTACAGGCTATTTCATCTCCTTGGCCCTTTTCAAAATGGGGCTTAGACATCATTGGAAAAATCAACCCTGTGTCATCTGATGGACACAAATTCATCATAATCGCCACTGAGTATTTCATGAAGTGGGTTGAAGCTATGCCCTTAACTTCTTGCACTGGAACCCAAGTCTTCAAATTTATTTTTAATCAAATTATTTGTAGGTTCGAAATTCCTGCAAATCTCATCTCAGATAATGGAAATTGTTTCAAAAATAAAGATGTCAAAAAATTATGTCAAAAATATAAAATTCAACATCGTTGGTCCACTCCCTATTATCCTCAAGGTAATGGCAAAGCAGAAGCATCTGATAAAATATTAATCAAAATCCTCAAAATACTGGTCAATAAATCTGGTTGAGATTGACAGATCCAATTATATCCTGCTTTGTGGGCTTATCAAACTAGTGTTCGCACTCCCACGGGCATTTCACCTTTTGTTTTGGTTTATGGCGCTGAAGCAGTTTTTTCCTTTGAATTAGAAGTTCCTTCTTTGGCTCTGCTACTTCAAGATACTGAAGTAGGAGATGAATATCATGCTGGTAGACTTAGTCAGCTAGGAACTCCTAGATGAGAAGCACATCAATGCTTTGGAGCATCTTCGTGCCTACCAAAACAAGCTCAAGCGAGCATACCTCAAGAAAGTTCATCATCGATCCTTTGAGATCGGTGACCTTGTATTGAAAGAAAATAAAAAAAATACTAATGCAACTAAAGACCTTAGGTAAATTCGAGCCCAACTGGCTTGGATTGTATATCATCACTGATCAAGAGCATACCGATTAGCTACCTTAGATGGTAAAGATCTTAAAGAACCTATGAACATTATGCATCTTAAGTGCTATTATGCATAACATTTGGTCATTTCATCATTTTTATATATTATTATTTTGCATATTGTTTCATTTTAGTCATCCATATACAAATTTTCAAAACAGTAACAATATTTATTCTTTCAATTCATCAATCAAAATCAAAATATAAAAACTTCAAAATCATCAAAATCTTCAAAAACATCTTTTATTTTTGTACTTGTCAATTCTTGAAGTATTGCAGTTATATTTTCAGTTATTTTGGATAAATTAGCATTTATTTGGAATCCCGCACTTTCACACTCATATGAATAAATATCTTGATTTTATTTGGTATGATTATTAATCTCTCTTGTATCAAAGTCCATAGTTGAATTAAATAAAGTTTTTAAGCATAGAGAACTGATCTTGTTATTTACTTGAACCAAACATATCTTTTCACATTAAAATGATTTCATTGCAAATTCGATATGATGCTACATAGTAGAAATGGTTTCTTGAGCGAAAATTTTCCCCTGCTATCCTATCATGCACATGGTCTAGAATCTTTGAGAATTGACAAAAGGACAAGCTCACCCTTGCCCAGAATAAAAATCCCTTGCTCTACAACCAATCCGAGCAAGTATCCCTAGTATAGGAAGAAAAAGAAAAAGAAAATGAGAAGAAGAAAAATATCATTTTGTACCATCATAGCAATATTTCAGCATTATCTCAGTTTCACGCAAAAATCCAAAAAAAAAAAAAAGAATAAAAGAAAAAGCAAAAGCAAAAAGCAATAAAATCCTTTTCCCTACCCCTTGAAAAGAAAAGAAGGGTGAATGAGCTTGAATCCCTGGAATTCTCAATTATTCGAAAACTGTGAGGTAAGCCCCATAACAGGTGGTTTGTGCCCAACCCGCTTGGCCTTGGGTAATACCTAGCGTGGTGATATGTCTGTCACATTAGCGACCTTATTTTGTAGAGACCTATGTCGGTTTATGGATTAGCTAGCTCTTGATAACCTAACTTACATAGTACTCTGGTACAATCACATGCATATAAATCATGGTCAACGGACACTCATTTGGTTAATTCAAATTACTTGTATCAAATTATCTTGCTCAAAATTGGTGAATGAAAAATACAATTGCACACACATTTGTATTTGAGAGATTTTGTATCATTATGATAAATCAATATCGGTAATGAACTCACATTTGCACATGAGGGTTCCTTATAAATCTACATTTTGTCTTTGAGATGATTTAAAATATTTTTGCAACTCTTGTTGGAATAATTTCATCTTCTTATTTAAGACCATTTGCTTAGCATAAAAACAATTAAATATATGTCTTTCCAACAAACAAAATTTTTCTTTCACATCTTCAAAAACCTAGTAAATAAAGTCATGTTTATATATTATTATTTTCTGTTTATCTCACAATCAAAAATCAATCATGCAATAAAACTAAAATATCAAATTTTCTTTTTGGATTTCGTGATGATGGTATAAGTCTATACTTATAATTCTATGCCTAGTGCAAACCATTGTTATAATCTTATTTTCCCATTAATTTTAATTTATAAAAACATATGGCTTACATAATTATGTTACACAAATTATGCTTTAAAAAGAACGAACACATTTTTCTATTTTCGTTTCATTATGTCAACATTCCATTCTTGCAACCATGGTATAATTCCTAGGGAATTATTCTAAATTTTTTTATCACACTTAGGAATTTATGCCTAGCAAAAATCATATTTCTTTTAATATCTCATGCATAATATTTTTATGAAAATCTGAAAACACATCATCATCATCATAATTTTTTTCATCATCACAACACAAAGTTTTAAGACAGTCTCTTAAGCACTCTTTTACTTTTAGCAATATTTCTATACTGGGATTAGCTTGACGACCTAGCAAGTGACAACTCCATGAAATGGTCTATAACAGTGACAATGTTCTTTAAAATTATTGTTAGAAGTCCCTTTTATTTTGCATCAAAACACACCACCAAAAAAACCAATTTGTTTACATCAGATTATTTCATTTAAATTTTATGGCATGACATAAAATTATAATTTATTTCCAAACGACATAATTACATGAACAATTAATCAACAAATCCAAAATTAAAGCATCATACAACATATACACAAGTCATATCATCAAAAAGACCATATATATATATCAATAAATTATGTACATCATCTGGATTGGTATGCCACAATCAATACCCTGGCATACTCAATCCCCTAAAAAAGTAATATTAATATGTACAATCTCTATGCAGTGAGCAGCTAGCCTCAAGAAGCCCTCAAGCTCTCTACCTCATCTCCTCTCCCACCCTATCATGGAGGAGGTGGTCCCATAGAGGTTCGGTAGTGTCTTGGGTCCTCGTCGTCGATTGTGAGGATGTCCTCGATGATCCTATCATGATCGACTCTGCAATGGGGGCTAGCAATGGTATCCTCTAGTTCTCTGGAACCACATGATAGTACAACCCTTGGTAGAATGCGATCTAAGAAATAGCCCACACCAGATCTCATGTGCTCGCTCCTCCACTCTAAGCCCTGAGCCATGTAGCCTCATCCTCTAGTGTCTGCACCTAAGCTCGAAGGCAGGCATTCTTAGCCTGGAGAGCTGCCATCTTGTTGCTCTCCCCCACCTCGATACCCTTAACCTTATCGGGTGATGGTGGCATCCACCCTACTAAGAAGGGAATCCCTCCTCCCTCCTCCCTATCTACTGTGGACTCTATGGAGCCCGTGCCATCCTCTGGTGTCTCTCCTACGGAGACCGTCATTGCTCTCTCTGACCATGACCCCGCACTACCTCAATAGCAGCCTGACATCACCTCCCCATCCGTCGCACCATGGTGTGCACTGGACCCTATGACCTCGTCATTCAAGGAGGGTGGATGCCTATGTAATAGGCATCGTATCCATCTATAATGCCAACATTGTCACCATCCAATGGTTGGATGAGGCATCATCCATGTCATAACTCTAGAATCATTGCATATCTAGAGCCCCACTCAATGTAGTACTATCCCGAACAGTCTGGGAGTACTCGTAATCCCTAAGGGAAGGGATCCCCTACTAAAGACCAAACTGTCATAGAACCTAGTCGTAACGGTGGAGCTCTACATCTCCCCGCTCCATCCTTATCTAGTAGACTCACCTTATGCTAGCCAACTCCTGTCTATCCTCTCCCCACCCTGGATGCTCTTTCCATGACCTCCAGGTGATCTGGTCTAGCATGAGGTCATCTAGCAACATCTGAGACATCGACAGATCTATCCATTGCTGTGAACCTCTTTGGAGCCACCAATAGAAAACCTAGGGTCTCTCTCGGTCAACCCCTATCAGTGGGAACCCTACCGGCCTTCGCATTATGATGTGCTCCTAGCACCAAACCTATAATAGTGATGTCATAACCAGACATCGACCTCCCTTGTATACGACCCCATGCAGGATCCTATACAAGCGACACAGTACAAAGCTACCTCATGCATATCTATATCCGTGGTCTCTCATGTCATAGACCACATCTGAAAGGAACTAGGGTAATCTACACCCACTCTGGTGGCACAACAGTAAGCCACCCACTACCCCTGCCAACACTCGAGTCAACCTATATGCCCAAGGCATCTACCTTAGAGACTCGATGTTCACTCTACCCTTTTCCAGGGCAAAGCTCGGGTCTCCGCTCAGCCTCATCATTGTCTGGCCCTGATTAGCCATAGGAGTCATCAGCCATCCCTGTATGGGGATCCTCACGATCCTCCATATGTCCTCTAGTGTGGGAGCCATCTCCCTTGTCGATAATCGAAAGTAGGATGACCCCAAATACCATCTCTCTGCTAGGGCTGTCAATAGCCCCATGTCTGTCAGTACTTGTGACATCTCTGCCACATGCTGTAAACCATCATATGCTAGTCGGTCATGCTCCGCCTGGTCGAGCATGGCTATATCATCTCTCATCCCCCCGTATTTCCACTCTCGACTCTTTAGTAATCCCCTCTACAAAACAAGCAATAAAACAATAAAATTTATTAATAAACTAATTATTAAAATCAATTAAATGTAATTCAAACAAGTTTAATTTCATCAAATGATGATATCGTCCACTATCGGACGATATTGTCCTAAATTAGGTAAAATCATCCTTTGTAGGATGAAATCATCTCCTATTTTGCAACTTGGGGATCACCCCTTGTTGGCCGATATCGCTCCTAGTTCACCGATTTCGCCCTCAGACGACATCGACTATCTAGAGACGATTTTGATGAAATAGGGATGATTTCGTCCCGACGTCGTCAAAGGCCTAAAAACGGCCGCGATGCCCCAAAATAGTCAAAAATTAAAACAAAAAATTACACAAAACAAATTCAAACATAATTTACTAGCATTAGATCCTTACCCGTAGCCCGCACTAGACCTCTATCAATCTGTGCACTGTCTCGACCATTTTTGTCTACAAAGCTCTCAAACAGTAAAAATGAATTAGGGTTTTCCCTATTTTTCTTAATTTTATTTAAAAACAACTTTTTTTTAAATTTTGCTTTTCTGTGCTTTTACCTCAAATGTTCGATTTGGATAAAAACACGAAGGGGGCACCATAGTCAGCAGTCGCACGATTCGACCTAGAATCATCGTCTAGAAAATTGAGTAAATTTTTGCTTTCTCGTAAAATGAGAAGAACTCATATTTAATGCATTTTCTTCAAAAAATTCGCTAAAGAGGGGGCAAAATGTAGCACCCTAAAATTGGCACAGTTAAACCTTAGTAAAAAGATAAAAAATTTGAATTTTAACCCAAAATTGCCCGTTAACCGCCCGTTACCCGCTACCCTTGTTTTTCGTGCCATTTTTAGGATTTTTTTGACCGTTGGACGATATCGTCGCTGATCAGATGAAATCATCCCAGATCTAATGAATTTGTCTGGAAAAGAATATCCAGACGATTTCGTCCCAAAACCAAATTTTCATAATTAGCTTCTGTTTCAACAACTTCTCTAACTTGGGCAGAAAGCGTGTCTACACAGTTAGAGTCTCCCCCATTGGAGATCTCCAAAATTGGGATGATCTCCAACCTCCTAACCTCTCCCTAATCCTATATAAACTGATATTTTCTCAGTTTATCCCCCTGAACCCCCTGGCTGACTGATTTCCCTACAAATTTAGTTCCTTGTGCATTAGAACATCTCGCACCATCATTTGTATTATGTATTTCCAGTTTTCTTGCAGGAATATTACTATTTTTTAGCCAAAGCAAGCTCGGATCGTCGAAGGCGATTCCAGATGATTTCGGACAATCTTGTCAAGGATCGGCAATGATCTCGTATGATTGGAAGCGATCCTGACTGTAGTCCAGATTGGGGGTAATTTGAGCCCGAAGTTTGCATTTTCTTATTTTTTCTCTTCATTTTCTTACGCATTAAATTGGTTTATTTTATTTCTGCATCTTGGAGTTCACCTCATTTAGTATAGATGCATGATAAAGTTAAAATAAATTATTAAATTGATGCATTTCCTTTTAATTGTTATTTGGATCTATCATTTAGGCAAATTTACTATCATTTCTATCATTTCCCCTTGCTTTTGCAGTTACATTTTTGGTTTTTGGTCTCTGTGTCTGTGACTATAGGTTTCTGATGAATTCATCTGATGAATTCGTCAGATCGACGATGATCTCGTCTGATCTCAGATGACCGACTAAGATCTGATACAATTTTGTGACATTTCAGATGATTACATACAATTTGAGATGATTTGGACTTCTACAAAACTCAGAATCTGCATCAAACATCTAGAATCAGGTATATTCTGTCTCATTTAGCATATTTTTTGTGTTTAGCACTTATTTATGTTCTTTGTATTCATATAAATCAGCATTGGCATATAGAATAGCTTAGATTCATCTTGGCCAAACCTAGGAATTGAATGATTAAAGCACAAAATGAACACATAAAACCTACTCTCAACCTAGGCATGGAAAATGTCACTCAAAAGTTTTCTGGTGAACCCACCATCCATCAAAAATTCACCCTTATACCCCTCCCCCAAGAGGCACGACCTTCAAAGGGCCTCTCAGTCTAAGGTATTGTCCCATCCTTCTTGCATTCCCCTTTCGGGCGCAGATCCTATAGCCTAAAGGTAAGGATGCAAAAAATTTGGAGCGATACATTAGGACCTATAAATCTTGTCGATGACATTCATTTGATACCCATGCCTCACCTTTTGGAGGATGGGTCACGTATGGCTATAGAAGCAACTTTTGAAGTGGACATTAGCAATGATTCTACTCAACCAAAGAAAGTCAAGTTCGGGGAAAGTCTATCTCTAGAGGAAAAAACCATCATAATTCCTCTCCTAAAAGAGAGGTCAAATTTATTTGCTTTGACTTACAAGGATATGCCTGGGATTGATCTAAAGTTAGTTGTTGACAACCTTTCATTGGATCCCCAAAAGAAGTCAGTTAAGCAAAAATTGAGGAAGATGCATCCAACCGTCACTTTGATGGTAGAGAACGAATTGGAAAAACTAATGGATGCAGTTGTCATAGTTCCTATCGACTATCCTAAGTGGGTATAAAACATGGTTATCATAGGAAAACCAGATGGAAGAGTCCACATTTGCACAAATTTCAAGTACTTAATTAGGGAAACTTCAAAGGATTCATTCCCGTTGCCAAACATAGATGCTCTTGTTGATGCCACTACAGGTCATGAGATGCTATCCCTAATGGATGGATTTTTTAGATACAATAAAATCTGAATAAAACCCAAATACCAACACAAGAATACTTTCATAACTCCATGGGGAAATTTCTATTACAAAGTGATGCCATTCAACCTCAAGAATGTTGGTGCCATGTACCAACGGGCCATGACATACATATTTCATGATTACATGCACACAATCTTGGAATACTACATGGATGAATTGCTAGCCAAATCATTGATTGACAAGAGCATGCTGAGGTCCTTACGAAAGTTTTCGATCACCTCATAGAGCACAACATCAGATTGAATCCTAAGAAGTGCATGTTTGGCATAAATTTTGGTAAGATCTTAGGGTTCATTGTTTCCATGAGAGTCATTGAAGTCGATCCGGAAAAAGTAGAAGCTATAATGGAGATGGCTGCCCCTACCAACATTAGGGAATTAAGAAGCCTACAAGGCAAGGTAGCATCCATCAAATGGTTCATTACACAATTGTCAGACAAGTTTCGACCCATGAATCAGTTGCTATGCAAAGATGTCCCATTTTATTGGGATGAAGAGTGTAAACAAGCCTTTGTAGAAATCAAAACATACTTGGAAATGCCACTAGTGCTAGCTCCACCAAGGCTAGACGTACCATTTTTGCTATACATATCAACTATTGATTTTGCTTTGGGAACCATGCTAGCCCAAAAGAACATGCAAGACAAAGAGCAAGCAGTATATTACATTAGTCACACATTGGTAAGCTATGAGATAAGGTATGCATATGTAGAAAAGTTGTGCTTAGCAGTGGTATTTACAACCAAAAAGTTGTGACACTACATGTTGAGCCATACGACTTACGTTATATCAAAACATAATCCTTTGCAATATATGATGAACAAGACATATCACAATACATGTACTGCAAAGTGCATCATGCTATTTATAGAGTTTGACCTAGAATTCATACGTAAAATATCCATCAAGGGATAATTCATAGCAGATCAGTTAGTAGAGACACCTCTTAAGGATAGCAAGCCTCTCACAATAGAATTTCTTGACGATGCAGTCTTCACATTATCAGACCTGCCAAAACTTGAAGAACCTGAGAAACAAAGAGAAATGACGGTATTATTCGATGGTTCAAAGTGTGAACAAGGGGGCAGAGCAGGGATAGTCTTTATTACACCGTAGGGCGCTCCATTGCCCTTATCATTCAAATTAGACTTCCCTTGCACAAAAAATAACATGGAGTATGAAGCCTTGATATTGAGACTCCAAACAATAGTTGCAATGGACATTAAAATATTGAGTATCTTTGGTGACTCCTTGCTCATAGTAAATCAAGTCAAAGGATTGTTCCAATGTAGGTGTCTGCTCCTAAAAGCTTACAAGGAGCTTGTTGACACTTACCTAACCCATTTAGAATGGTATAACATCAAGGAAATCCCTCATACATCAAATAAATTTGTAGACACCATGGCATCTTTGGGATCCTTAATCCCTCAGAATCCATCAACTAATTTCACAACCGTTCATGTGAAAGTGCTTGTATTTTTTGCAATACAACGTGAGGTTATTGACAACCTAGAATTAGTCAATATGATCCAAACATGCAAACATCCCCTTGGGAGTCTTTGATATCTCAAAGTCCCATGGGATGTGGAACAACCATTCATCACAGGATTGTTTTCCAATCAGTGTTCACAAGTGCTAGATCGTAAGGAGAGCATGGAATCTTATCCATAGAAGTAGTAGCTTATCAGGATTGGCTTTCCCAATTGCAGGATTTCTTGAAGCTTGGAACAGTACCACAAGGCCTGTTGTAGGCTAAAAAATGAACATTTAAGCAAAATATGACTAGATACATTTTTCTAGGAGAGATACTTTATAGACAAGGTTATGATGGAATGCTCCTTCATTTTCTTGAGCTCCAAGAAGCATCTTGGGCAATTTGGCAAGCTCATGATGGTACGCATGGTGGTCACTTTAGTGGCATAGCCATCGTTAAGCATATTTTGAGAATGGGTTATTATTGGCCCACTATGGAAAAAGAATGTTGTATGTCAATAAATGCATCAAGTATCAACATCATGTAAACCTCACTCACTTGCCACCGTAAGCCTTGCAACCCATCCAGGCAGTATGGCCCTTCTCACAATGGGTATTAGACTTGATTGGGAAGATATCTCCCCCATACTCAGGTCGACACATGTTCATCATAACAACCACTAAGTATTTCCAAGTGGGTTGAAGCGATCCCCAACATTGACAACTAGACCAATAATTGCGGAGTTTATACTCCACAACATCATAAGTCAATTTGGGGTCCCTTCAAAGATTATATCGGATAATGGACCATATTTCAAGAACAAAATTGCATGTCCTTTAATGATCAAATACCATATTTAGCATAATTTTTCAACGCCTTATTATCTGCAAGAAAATGGGCAAGCAGAAGCCTCAAACAAAACAATGGTCTTCATCTTGAGGAAAACAGTAGTAGATAATCATAGGGATTGGTATTTGTAGTTGCCTCTTGCACTATGGGCATACAAGACTAGTGTATGGATTCCCATGGGGGCAACACTATTTTCACTTGTATATGACGTTGAGGCCATCATGCCCTTAGAACTAGAAATACTAACCTTGCACATAACATTAAAAGACTTTATAGATGATGACATAGCGCGACAAGACCGCCTAGACCAGATAATGCTTCTGGATGAATGATGGATCAATGCCTTGGAGCATCTTCGTGTTTATCATAATCACCTTGCATGAGCATATAATAGTAAAGTTCATTTGAGAGAATTCAAAGTTGGGGATCTAGTGCTCAAAGAAAATCAACATAACTCAAACCTGCCGTCGCATTTGTGAGACAAATTCATGACAAATTGGATAGGCCCCTACATAATTTTAGAGAGATTTGGGCTTGGAGCATATCACCTTGTATCATTAGACGGTGTTGAAGAGCCTAAACCTCTCAATATCATTCATCTAAAGGCATTTCATACATAAAATCAAAAACATTCAAATATGTCATAAAATCAAAAACATTCAAATATGTCATAAAATAAAAAACATTCAAATATGTCATAAAATCAAAAACATTCAAATATGTCATAAAATCAAAAACATTCAAATATATCATAAAATCAAAAACATTCAAATATGTCATAAAATAAAAAACATTCAAATATGTCACAAAATCATATCACAAAAAGGCTCCAAGGGTATCCAATCCGCTTGGTCAAAATAAAAAAAAAAACTCCAAAGGCTTCTTAAAGACCTTTGGTCAAAGACAAATGAAATCACAAAAAGGCTCCAAGGGTATCCAATCCGCTTGGTCAAAATCAATAAAAAATATCCAAAGGCATCTTAAAGCCCTTTGGTCAAAAATCAAAAATACAAAAACAATGCAAAAATAAAAAATACAAAAAACATTTGCATCTTACATCCGGATCCACATAGTTGCATTTCATTATAACATACATATCCATTGCATTCACTTATGTTATGATCACAATCTTACAAACGATGCCACAGTTTGTATTTCAATCACAATATACAAGTTATCCTTGTCCATGCATCCATGTGTGTAATTGTGTTTCTCAACACAACCAAATAATGTTGCTATATGAAATATGCAAAGGTTTCCTATTATTTCAACCATGTCTAGTGGTCTTATCAACTTTTATAGAAAGCTATTTTGATTAGTAGTAGAGCAAGGTCTAGTTATAGTACCTTGGATATTCAGGATCCCATCACTAATTGAAACACTAAAATCCTAGTTGACACAAGGGAAAGATGAAAACTACAAAGTGGTCTAGGTTACCAAAAGTGAAAAGAAAATTCCTTGCTTATCCCCTTGTGCAACCGGTTTAAAGGTGCTGAGAATTGGAAAAAGGACAACCTCTGCCCTACCCAGAAATGAGTGATTATCATCACTACATAGATCCCTTGATTTCATCAACAAAAGCAAAAGTCTCGAACAAAGCACAAATTCAAAACCCTAGTTTTCAAAGTCATATTTCAAAATATAAAAGAAAATAAGTCAAAATAAATAGTAATTTTCATCACTGGATATAAGCAAGTATCCCAAAAGAATGAAGATAAAAGGGAATAGAAATTGAATCCCTAGAATTCTCAGCATTGCACAAAACTAGAAGGAGAAATCCTTACGCATGACGATATGTCTATCACAAAAGCTCCTGGCATTTGTATAGACCAATGTTTGAATGTGGATGAGCTAGCTTAGGTAACTCAAAATTATCTAGTGGTAAAGTCCAACTAAGTCCAACATAAGGATAAGAAAAAACACTCGAGAATCCCTGATCTTAGCAATGGGTTGAAAGAGTCCTGCTTGACATCAGAGGAAATTCTTGAGTTATATCAAAAATGTATTCATTTGCACACACGGAGAGAATGAATATTCGTGTACAGAGTAAAAGTCTTGCTTTACAAAAATCTTGTATGACCAGTACATAATTGTTGATAGGGTAACTAAAGTGTTTGAAGTCTTAGGAAAAACCTGCAAAAAAATTTCTACCATAGCAACAATTCATATCATCAAACACATCATAAAAATTTCTTTATAAGATTTCGTAAATTAGGGGGTATTAATAAAATAATATTAAAATAGATACCGAATATATGTTAGAAATGACATCTATACGACCACTAACTATTTTACATCTCTTAAATTATAGAATCTTATCCAAAAAATGCATACATTCCACACAATTACATTGCACATATGGAGGATTTAAATAAATTAATTCTTATGAGTAGAATGATTCATGGTTGTTATAATTTCTGTGGTATCACCCGTTAAAATTGTCAAAATCATGGCATAGGCATCCATTATGTTTTAAGTAATTGAAACATACAAGTTAATTCATGTTAAATTACATATCGTATTCACCATATCATGGCATGAATTAGATGTATAAATTAAAACAAAATTAAACATGCATTTAGTAGAACATTTCATTCATAAATACGTAGGTCATGAATCATTTATTTACATCAAAGATCAAATCATTTGCATTTCATTCATAAATACATAGTTCATAAATCATCCATTTACATCAAAGATCAAATCATTTGCATTTCATTCATAAATACATAGTTCATAAATCATCTATTCACATCAAAAATCATATCATTTACATTCATCAATACATAGGTCATAAACCATTCATTCACATAAAATATCACATCATTGAATTCACCCATACAAAGGATCAGAAATCCATCATCAAATCAACTCAAAATCCACCACGTAATGCCACAATAATTAAATCATAAAAGCATCTACATAAACACATACATAAGTATCCATATCAAATCTACATAAACATAAATATCATCTATCATCTAACACATACATGTATCAATTCATCACAATACCATCATCCATCGAAACAAAATAAAACAAAAACATAAGCAAAAAATGATACACATAACGAGTCATAAAGCAAAGATATCATATAAATATGTGTATCAAGTCCATAAAAGGTACAAAAATGCCATAGGCTATAGTTAGGTAGGTCAAGCTAACCTCAAAAATGAATCAAAAGTACCACCATCAATCAAATACAAGAGTTGAGCCCTCGACATCACCCCCTAGTGCCACCTCCTCCTGTGGTGGTGTCACGAGTCGAATGGTGTGAACCTACTGGCCTCTCTGTTTGAGTCTGGGTCCTCTAGTTAGGATAGGAAGAAGACTACCCTAAGGTGGATTTCTCGTTGACCTATGAACCACCTACACTTGGTGCCTCCTTAGGGACAATCCCATGCCTCTTGAGCTACATCTGGAGAATGGTAATGTGACCAACATGATCCTAAATCTGCCCCTCATACTCATCCAACAGTGAGTACAGGTGTAGGACCTTTTCCCCTAGATCTATCTCTGGATCCCCCTATGGTGTAGAAGGAGGAACAACAAACTATATCCTGATAGTACCACCCTCGACAGTGGCCTACAAATCCTGTATGTGCATTGTGAGTTGCTCTATGGTGGCATCCCACTATGCTTTGGTAGCATCTCACTACTGCACCTGGATCTAGGTCGATTGGAGCTCAAGCTCAACCTCATGCAACTGTGCTCTCAGAAGAGAATCTATCTCCTTAGGCTCCAAATTCTCCTCATCCTCCTTAGGAGACTCTTGCTCCTCCACTACCACCTGCTCTGTTGGCTGGCCCTATACCTTGATCCTGGCTCAAACTCAACATCCTATCATCCTCATGATCCAAGCTGCTGGTACTGCACCACATCATGTCTCCCCATGACTAAATGTATGCCTCTATAACACCCCCAATGACTCCTGGGTCAACTAATGGGGCATCCTCCTCATATGAGAGCTTTGTAATCTACCATGGGAGTAGGTCCTTCTCCACTGCAAGGCACCTATACAAAAATGGAATAAGAGGCACATCCTGTTGTAGCCCGTACTGATAGAGAACCCGAGAGTAGAAAAAATATTTGTGAATGACAACCTTACGACCAAGGAGCCATCGCTCATGCCATGTCCTACTAGTAAAATTGGCTGGATCATCCCACATAGGGAACTCATGATATAGGTACCACATAACATCCTCAGCCTGCAGCCCAGTGAAAGTGGTAGTATAATGGGAAATCTCCCTTGCATGATGATGGCTCTTGCATAGCTCACACTCTCAAACCCATCTAGTGGCATAGCACTGCATCCGCTCCTCCATAATTGTAATATCAGTAGGAAGCCCTCTAGGATGATCTACCTAGATGTGCTCCCATCCCCAAACCTATAGAAGCAAGCTGTAAGCAATTCCAACGTGACCTCATCGATAGATGTGGTAAAAATCATCATAGCACTAAGCCAATAGAGACCTATCCCATGCATAGATGATATGCTCCTCACTATCCAACAAGTTTTGAACCATCGCCAAGAGGTTCCACAGGAATCTTAAACCTGAGCAATCTAGAATCAAGATATTGCTGATGACCATCAGTAACACTGCATACCTCACAGAGAAGACACCCTCATCATACCAATGTGATATGGAAACTCCCCCAAATTTAGTGTCCTTGAGAGCCTCTGTAGAGTGCCCTTCGAACACCTGAGTGAAAACAACCTGATCATTAGTGGTCGAAGAGACAATGGCCACTCCATCAAAGGGGATCTGAAAGATCCTATACACATCTTCCAGTATGATGGTCATCTCGCTGGTAGGAAAGTGGAAGATATTGGTCCGAGGGTCCCATAGATGGACTAAAGTCATAAGGTAGGCATGATATACCATAATGGTAGGAATTATGATGTACTGTAGCCCGCAAGATTTGAGCCAAGCCCAGTCATCGCCATCTAAAAGGGGCAAAAGTGTATTCATGAGCTTCGGATCCTGAGCACAAGCAGTAAGAATCTAAGAAAAATAAAATAAATCATAACTACAATGCATCTAAGGCACAACGCACAATAAACATGAAAATAGTGCAAATAATGATGGGCTATTCTAAGTCTAGGCAAAGATAGAGTTGCACCAACTCAAACAAGTCAAAAATTCAAAAAAATCAATAAATCAACCCAAAAATTAAAAAAAATCAATAATTGCACTAAGGTTCTTGGCCACTGTCACCTACAGTAGCCAATAATTGGTCGCTGAAGCTAACAACATCCAATCCCCAACAGTCAAAATTTTTTTACCATTGGGATTAAAACTAGCCATTGCTAGTGATAGCGGTCAAGTTGTAGGTCTTCCTAGCTACTCTGATTGAGAGCGACCAACGGGTGATGAGGTAGACACGTCAACCCTAGGCTAGAAAATTCCAAAAAAAATATAACAAAAGCAAAAGAAAAAAAAGGGGACAAGCCCACCACATAAAAAAGTAAACTAAGCCTAGATACGAGTTTTGATTTGTTGCCAACAAGCATAATGAGGTTCAATTACCAATTACTTAATGTGGTTCAGTTTTACCCAAAAAATAAAATAAAAAAGCAAGGTTAAGGGTTGAGGGAGTACTCAAGAAGCTCCAACTCCTCCACCCAAATATGCTTCACCTCATGCAACCATGATATTCCAAATCATAGAAATGCTCCAAATTGCAAAAGTCACTTTCACCTCAGAGCCTAAGAAAGCAAATTGACAACTGGCAAAGTGAAAAGATAAAACCCTAGGATTTACTTTTATATTGCCTTGGCCATTACTGAAGTCAGTGGCCTACATCGCTTGGCCGCTCATGATGAGAGCGGTCAGGACCAGACCTTTGGTGGCCATTGGACCTGATAGTGGCTGAGATCCTAGACAAAAACAACCATAGCCCCTCCATGAGAAGCAACAAAAACATTTAGATAAGCACATTTTGAAGACTTCTAGTCATCATAATGACCAAAATAACATAAAAATCACATTAAAAAAATTCTCGAGTCAGCCTCATATCTAGTCACTTACTCTATCGAGTTAGTGATTGCAGTGACTTGCACTCCATGTAATTCGGTAAGACGAGTAAGTCACCATAAGGCTACTTGGGGCAAAAATATTTATTTTGGAATCACGATGTATCACTTCAAACCCAAAAAATACCAAGATGGTCAGACTGCTCCATGGGTATGATAGGATCATCCTCATTCCCTTGTGACATCAAAAATACCAAGCCAAAGTGTTACAATATGAGCACGAACAGAATCACTCATCCTAACTCCCTAATAAGGCTATTGATGGTTGGACCGCTCCTTGGGATAGGGATGGATGGTTATCATAAACAATTGGAATCACACTTGGATGGAGGTTCACCCATTGAAGGAACAAATTCTAGAAAGGAATTAGATTGAATCATATTGGTCAAGCGATGTGTCGTTTCATTCATTATCATTTCTTCACCAATTCATTGGGTGAAGAGGTAGTTCAAATTTGCAAAATAATCATAATCAAAGTCAATAAAATATCACTCGATTGTGATAAAATCATATTCATCCTATGAATCATTGCATACAACAATCACATAATTTACTTTGTTTGCTAGGAACGTAAGCAGACATGACATATTCAATAGTAGCTCTCCTACTGATCAGAACTATTGTAGTAGCTGAAGCTACCCAATTGATTTTAAGGAATGAGTGCAATTTAACATGTCCAAGCCACTGAGCTAAGTCTTCTGAACATTGAGGCAATGATTCAAGGGGTGCATGCCATATTGCATGATTGGGCCATCCTACGTTGATCATACCATTGATCACCATACACCCTACAAATAGATCAATCTACATTTTTGCTTAACGTTGTGTTTTCCATACAACACATCACAAAAGGGGCATCTGTAGACACCTAAAATGTCATGTTTAGGGGAGCCACTCATAAAGACACATTCATAAGATCACATGACATAGTCTTAGAATTTCCAAGCATCAGAAGTAGTTCTCACCACTCATCTGGGGCATTTTAAGCCCATCCAAGCCTAGCTGCTCAAGGCTAGAGCAGCCAAACATTAGCTTCTCAAGTGTAGAGTAGCCAAAAATTAGCTTCTGTTGCAAATGACATCGACTAAGCCATAAAAATCATTTTACCAACAAATATGCTCAATCACAGGCAAAAGTGGTAGTCTACATGCAATAAAGGTGAGCAGGAGTAACTTTGCATTCCCTTTCATGGCCAATTCACATAAGAGACTTGAGATTGCATTTAGACTTTAGTTAACTGGCCTCCAAACATAGACAAAGACAAAGTTGCTAACAACCAGTTTGCATAGGAGACTCAAGTTTGCAGTTATATTTCAGTTAACTAGTATTTAAACATAGAAAAGACAAAAAGCTTCTCATGCTAACCTTCACTACACATGAGTGATTCAGTCTTAGTGCTTGGGCATAGACCTAGGGTTTCACACACTTTAAAAGATGTAAGCCTGAGAGCACCAAATATACAATTTTTGAGAAAGGAGACAATCTTGATACAAGATGGACTTTTGATCAAAGAGAGGGAGAGTCCACTTGAGGGTTCCCCACATACAATAAATTCAACATATCAAGCAAAGAAACCATAATTTCAACATCAGATACAAGTTTTAATCCATAGTCCTAAAGCAAAGAGGGCAAGATTTGCTTTAGTGACCGCTATCTTGGACAGTGACCCGTAGGCCTAGCTTAGGGTTTTATACATTATTTTCATTATTCTGTTTAGCATATCATTATCACAACATTATTTCATTAATTTAACTTCATAGCAAAGGTTTAATTTGCACTTAATTTCATTTTGGTATATCAATTACTAACAACCTCATCCGAGGAGGCATTCTTGGACATATAAGCGTGTGTTGTTGTTTCATTGCTTACAAGGCCACAAGTTCATCAGAAGAAATCAACAACATATGAGAGCAAAAGGGATCCCTCTAGGGAATAGACCTAGAGAAGGAGGCATCTATAAGCCCTCATACATTTCTGTGTGCAGAACCAGGGAGCTTGTGATAGTGCACCACCCCTTCGCGATGGGAAATTTTACCTACTTGTAATCTCATTGTATCAAAATGGGTATCCCTAAGAGGGACCAAATTGTAACTGGGTTTTAATACAAATAAAGAGATACATCTTTGTTACTTTCATGTTATATGTTTTTCCATGGTCTTTCATTTAATTTTTGGGTTTAAACACATTTGCAAGTAGGGTAAGAGCAGTGCGTGCGCCCCGGGGTTGCTGCATATACAATGCTAAGATCAAGCATCCCAAGGTTGAGTCAAAGTCTTTAAATAAGTTGAAACTTATGGATATTGTAAGGAGGATCATTCTCCAAGAATAAACTTGCGAGATTTCATACGATTGAAGCAAAATTTAAGAAGGATAGAGGTAATAATCATGATGATAAGTGAGAATTTGATGGATTGTCCTCTTATCCCAATGAATCAACATTGTATAACTTCTATTATAAGGAAAATAGTTCTAATGTATTTTTTCTCCCTCAATTCACATTATGGAATGGTGTTGAAGTGTGTAATCTATTTTCATTGATAAAGGTCAATATTATTAATATAATTTATTATGAAATCCTATGAGCTAACATTATATAGAGTGAGATAGAATTTATTTTATAATCTTAAAGTACATATAGTTATTTTTTAAAATTTGACATTATACACTAAGATTTATAGTATGGTGGTTAAGGGTTTTGTACTTATCATGTAATTAATAGAAGCATTTATAAGTCACTTGAACCAATCTACTGTATTGATGCATGATAACTTGATTATTATTAGTTTTTGATGTCTAAGGTTATCCTCTCATATTCATATTCCTTTATGATTAATTTTTTGCTCTCTATTTTTCTTTTGCTATGATATATGAACAATTTATTGTTTCAATCCATTTTGGAAAATATTGTAAATTCCTATAATCCCAAGAGAAAATTTCCAACCAAAAATAAATCAATAATATTAAATTATTATTATAATAGTATAAATTTATGTCCATAATAATTCAAAATTTAAAATTATATTTATATCCATGGCTTTTTGAAATCAAAACATACATACATACACACATATTGGTCCAAGCATATGATTGACATAACCACCTTATTTGGAGCATAACTTTGTAATTACTCACATCGTGCCCTATATTGTGGGATGTTTAAGAAATGTGGATGTAATTCATAGTAGAAGATAGGAAATACACCCTCGAGGCATTAATAATGAAGAACACAAGCTTATACTTGAGAGGGGGGTGAACAATATAGCGCCCACTTTTTACTTTATTTCCAAACTAATATCAATTAGTGTCCTTAATTACAATATCCAAATATAGCAATGCACATTAATAACATAGATAGCAATAGTAAGCAAGAGCACAAATCACCACACACATTTGAGACACAATATTTAACGTGGTTCCCCCAATGTGGGGTACTCCACAAGATATCTCCTTATAATATTTCACAAAGAAATAGGGATCCTTATCCCAATACAAATGATTACTTTGATCTACTCAAAGCTAGGCTATCCACTAATCTACTTAGCAAGGCAATTCACTGATCTACTTAGCTAGGTAATCCATTGATCTTATTAGGTAGGCAATCCACTTATCTACTCAAGTAGGCAATCTTAATTTGCTCAGGTAGGCAATCCACTGATCTGCTTAGCAAGGCAATTCATTGATATGCTCAGCTAGGCAATCCACCGATCTACTCAGGTAGGCAATCTTGATCAACTCAAGTAGGCAATCCATTGATCTTCTCAGGTAGGCAATCTTGATCTACTCAGGTAGATAATCCACTTATATGCTTAGCAAGGTAATCCTGATCTACTCAACAAGGTAATCCACTGATCTACTCAGCAAGGCAATCCTGATATGCTCAGGTAGGTAATCCACTGATATTCTCAGCAAGGCAATTCATTGATATGCATAGCTAGGAAATCCAATGATCTACTTAGTAAGGCAATCTTGATCTGCTCAGGTAAGCAATCCAATGATCTATTTCAGCAAGCTCACCAAGAACTTACTCAAAATATGCTCTAGCAAGCTCACCAAGAACTTGCTCAAATATACTCTAGCAAGCTCACCAAGAACTTGCTCAAATCTACTCCAACAAGCTCACCAAGAACTTGCTCATAATTTTCTCTAGCAAGCTCACCAAGAACCTACTCAAATCTGCTTAGCAAGCTCACTAAGAACTTTCTCAAAATCTGTCCATAAATCTATCCAAAAGCCTTCTCAAAGGCTCAATCAATCATGCACAAAAGCTGCCACAAATATGTCCATAAATCTATCCAAAAGCCTTCTCAAAGGCTCAATCAATCATGCACAAAAGCTGCCACAAATCTGTCCAAAAATATATCCCAAAGGCCTTCTCAAAGACTCAATCAATCATGCTCAAGTAGCACTCAAATCTCATCCACAAATATATGAAGGTAAGGCTTTAATGATGAACTCAACCATGAATGGCAATGCACTCTACAATGGATGACAACAATGATCCACAATGATATCAAATCAAATCAAAATATAGAATAGTTTGTTTCATGGAACTTGAACAACCACTTCACACAATCATTTGACTAGGCTCTATCAACTCAACTCAACCAATCACCACAAGGAACAACTCTTTCTCACAAACCCTAGTCCAAGCATGTATTATCCAACTCAAAATGTCTTCAATAATGCTCAACCACAAATATCACATAACAATGATACTCATGTTCTTCTCTAACTCAAGTTCAAGTTCTTTGTACAATCAATGGGCTTCAACAACAATGCTTCTAAAACATTCTTCACATAACAATGATACTCATGTTCTTCTCAAACCCTATCTCAGGTTTTTCACACAACTAATGGCTTCAACAACAATGCTTATAAAACAAGGTTTAAACACAACTCTCAAAATAGAAAATATTGAAGCATTCAACCAACCACTTTCTAAAAGGAAACCACAATCAATTCTTTTATCTCCAATGATATTTCAGAAATCAACCACCATAAACAAAGTCAATGGAGAATATTGCTCATACCTTTTGATGCCTTATTAGTTGTCCACTAAATCTGCCTCACTCAAAAAAATTTCTTTTTCAAATTTAAATAAGGGTTAGGGATCATGATTAATAACACAACAATATCCAAATAACACCTTATTACTCCTACTCAATAAAATACATCATGTCCCCTCATGAAAGAATTAATCCTCTTTGAAAAAGAACAAAGCAACCTTCACTTTTGAACCTCTTTACAAAATCAGAAATATCTCTTTACAAACACCTTATTTCTCCATCTAATCAAGTTAATAAAATAGCCCTCGAAATAATATTTCCAACAATATATAATATGATATACTTCTAAAATTAAAATCACCAAAAATATCTCTTTTTCCTAAAGTGCATCACAACCCTTATTTCTCCTAGGGCAACTTTAGAAAAATAAAATATTAAAAAAATATTAACTTGCCTCTGTCCTTGATGGGATTCGATCTCTTGATGCCTCCTTTCTCAGTGCCTTGACTGCAGACAAGCCACTATTGGGCCACATGCCCTCACGCATTCAAAGGGGCATGAACCAAAACAAATACCTCAATATTTTGTGCCCTTCAAAAACTAAAAAATGCTTCGAGCGTTTCAACACAACAAGCATCCTTGGCGAGACTTGATCGTAGGACCTCCTGCTTCTTACATAGCGCATGAACCACTAGGCCAAAGGTGCCTATGCATTTGGTTATCCTCCATGAATGATTCTTCAATAGACCCAAATTTTGTAAACCCTTCACATGCCTCTTTATACACGCTTCAACACACAGTCTCTTTTCACATTACATTATCAATTCGAATGCATTCGAAAATCAAGGACAAGAATTTATCGAAGCTTTTGGTGGCATATATATATATATATATATATATATATATATATATATATATATATATATATATATATATATATATATATATATATATATTGCCTTTACTCCTATATTTAGACATAGATGCTATTATTTTTAATATATGCCTTTCCTCATTTCTTTAGATGTCGGCGCTATAATTTTATTTTTAATTTTAAAATTTAAATTTAAATTTTAAATAATTTAAATTTTAAACTAAATATTTAAAATTAAACATCTCCATCAAAGGGGCACATTTTTCGATGAAACGAAAATCCAACTTGGGTTTTAAGAAAAACCCATTTCAAATCTGCCATCCATGGTTTTAAATAGAACCTTTTATTTTTTCTACCTTGGTTTTCACAAAAACCATGTATATATCCATGCTCTCCAATAATCATAAATGATATTTTATGAAGTGCTTTTGAAACCAAAACTTAAATGTGATCCATGTGACATCAATTATCCATGTGACATCAATGACAACAAAAAATACCTCAAATTGCCAACAATATCCCCCTTTGTCATTGATGGCAACACCTCTAATACAAATCACCACAATCATTGCAAAAACCATCTCTGAGAATCAAAGCTACTTCCCCTAACTCAATACTCTCTATGGAGGCTGCTCCCCCTAGCTCAATACTCTCTTTGGAGGCTACTCCCCCTAAATCAATGATCTCTTTGGAGGCTGCCCCCCCTAACTCAATGCTCTCATTGGATTTTTCTCCCCCTAACTCAAATCTCTCCCCCTTTGTCATCAATGGCAAAAGGGACACCTATGGGGCTAAAATATATGACTCTTAAGCATAGCCCCCTCACCACCTTCTCTCTTGAGGTGATTAATTTTGGGGTGGGAGTACTTTTACTCCCATATTACATTGTTTCTTTCCTCTGTCAACTTACTTCAATATTTTTCTAATATCCTTCTCTTGATGAATTACTTGATCTTTTTGTCTTGAACCTGTTTGACCTTCTTGCATTGAAACTGCTTGACCTTCTTGTATTAAACTTGTTTGAAATTAAGTCCTACACAATTTTGAAATATGTCCAAAGTTATTGCAATTAAAACACTTGATATTGTAGCCCTTGTATGGTGCCCATATCCTGAATTCTTTCTTGAAATAATTTCCATATCCATTCCTTTCCTGAACCCTGTATTGTGAAGTTCTGTTTTCATAATCATTATGACCATGACTTCTAAATTGTGTAGCTCTAAAACAAAAACCATGTTGCTCATTTTATTTGCACTGAGAAGCTCTATGACCAATCCTATTGCATGATAAGCAATGTCCCTAAAAACCATACCTTCTTCCTTTGAATTTCCTTCTAGCAAAATAAAACTTCTTTGATCCATAGACCCTGCAGTGTATAGCCCTGTGTCCAAATCCATTACAAGAAAAATAATGTCCTTGAAAAGCCCTTTGTTCATGTCTTGATTCCTCATACCTTTCTACCATTATCCTTGTGATCATTTTTGACTTGTGCATTGTATCGTTGAACCTTATTTTTAGTATCTAAATCCTCTTCCTTAATTTCTTCCTTGCTTTCCTTTTCAAGAATTTATTTTCCTTTTGAACTTGATTCACCTATCTGAAAACAAGATCCAAACTAAATTTTTGGAGTCATAGGAACTTTGGAACTTTCTTCATAAAACTTAGGTGCTTCCTTGCTTTCATATTTTAGAACTTCCTTTCCTTTTGAGTGTGATTCCACAAACCTAAAATATGAGACCTTTGGTGCTTTGGAACCTTCCTCTTCTTTCTCTTCATTTGTGTCAAGTAGCAAATTGGCACACATCTCTATAGCCTCTGAAATGCAAGTATCCATTTCTACTATTTCCTTTTCTTTGGGAACCGGTTCTTCCTTATAGATTTATGAAAAAAAGCCTCCTGATACAAATAGAGGTCCCTATGTGTTTATTTTTGATTTCCCTTATTCATAACCAAGCCCCGTATTTATAAATGGATCTTGTAAATCTAAAAAATTATCCAGATTTTTTGAATTCCTTTGAAATCGTGCTAACTCATTTATGTAGGTCCCCAAACATTTCTGATCTTCTTCTTCTAACTGATTACATCTTTCTTTCTTCTTCTTCAATTGCTCAAAAATAGTGATGCCAAGCTCTTTTATTTCTTGAAGCTCTTTTTCCAAATCTTGAATTTATTGATTAAGTATTATTTTGACCTTTTCATTTTCAAGAACCTTATTTTCAAGCCTTTTGATTTTCCTTTTCAATATCTTGATTTTATTTTCTTGTTTTGTGGATTCCTCTTCTTCATCATCACTGATGCTGGAATTGTCACTAGAACTGCTGCTAGAACTATTACTGGAACTGCTACTTTCTTTTTCAAAAAATAAACTTTCCTTGTTGCAATTACTGTAGTACGTGCAATCATCATATAAATGCCCAAAATCTCCACATATTAAGCATTTTAGTATTATTAGACCCTTCTTGTACCTATTTTCTTGCTCAATGACTATAGCAATATCTTCATGTCTTTCTTCTATAGATATATCCTCTTCAATACCTAGGAATAGGTGTTCTTGTATTTCTTCACTTATTCCAAAGAATGTACATTTTTCATCTGACTGGTCTTCATTGCTATGAACTGAATCATAACTTGTTTCTTCAATGTGGAAGGTTTTCTTATTCTTAGGAAAACTCTTCTTCTTCTCATGATTTCTTTGCTTGTACTTGTCATCTTTGTCATGTTTATGCTTTTCTTCTCCTTTTCTTATGTGACCCTATTTTTTATCATCATCGTTTTCTTCATGTGAACACTTGTTTGTATAGTGACCAAAATCACCACACTTGTAGCATTTGACTTTCTTCATATCTCTGTAATTCCTTGAGTCCTTTTTCCTTTTGATGAAGTTAGCTTCCTCATAATTATCTGAATCTCTATCTGTCTCTGGAATTTTCCCTTTCTTTTCTCTAAAGCCTTGAATGCAATTTATTTTATTAGAACCTGATGCTTACTTATTCTCATCTCATAAGCTGTGAGAGTTCCTTGTAGTTCTTCCATTTTTAGCTTGTTGATATCCATTGTTTCTTCTATTGTTGACACCTTTGCATCATACTTCATGGGAAGTGATCTCAAAACCTTTTGATTAACTTTCAATTCTTTCATCTCAAATCCTAGATCTCTCATGGTGTTAGTAATCTCATCAAATCAAAGTAAAAACTTTGCTATATCTTCAGAATATTCCATTTTCAATTCCTCAAATATTTTTCTATGAGTTTGTAGTTTTGCCAACTTTACCTTGGAATATCCTTCATAGGTATTCCACAACTTGGTCCACATTTCATTAGCTGAATTAGCTGAATTACATACCATTACCTTTGCAAAATTTATCTCACGTAGCCCACTCAAAATACAATTCATTGCCCTTGCATTTATCTCAACCAATTTTTTGATAGTCTTATCTACCTCGGGATCACATTCAACCTTATACTATTTTTCAACCATCTTCCATACCTCATATCCTTGTGATATCAAGTAGTTCTTCATTCTCATGCTCTAGAAAGCATAATTGTTACCATAAAATAGTGGAGCCTTATTTGTAGATGATCCATTCTATGAATCCTATAAAGACAAGAACATGACACTTAAATAATAACAGGAAATCAAATAACACAAGGAAATACAAATATTGCACAAAATGAACAGATTTATTCAATAAACGAGGGGGAGCCAATGAACTCCTTTGTTACAATCAGTACTCAATGTGAGTATTTGATACAATTATTTACAATGGCACTAGGGTTCTTCGAAATCCTAGAAATAACAACAAAGTGTCTTCAGATTTGGCATGTCCTTGCTTCCAACAGGTTGAGTGGGCTTTGAATATCCAGTGTGGGGCCACTCCAGCTTCAATAACCATTCAAAAATGTGTAGAACTTACAGATACATAAGAATAGAATAAGGGGGTTAGTAATACCTATGAGGGATCCATAGTGTGAGACCCTCAAAAATCAATAAAACCCTAGTTAACAATGAAGTCAGAAAGTATGCCAGATCAAAAAATTATGAGATAAAATTCATTCAAATGAGATATACCTTTCTTTCATTTCATTGTTGTATATGACATGGTGCAGCAGGTTCTAATTCACATTTTTGTGTTGTGACAGGCTTGGATGTGCACTTGGCAAGCTCGAACATGAGCTTTGTAGGCTCTGGTGTGCACCTACAAAATGTAGCAGGCTCTAGAGGATGCTTGTAGTATGTAGCAGGCTATGGTGAGCACTTCGCAAGCTCTATAGTGATCCTCGCAAGCTTGGAATGGCACCTGCGAGTTAGGGCATAATCTGCAGAATCAAATCTAGGGGGTGGCGATGAATGCGATGAATGGATGGGGGCTACGACGATGAGGGAGGATGAATGGGGGATGACTGGAACATCAAAAGTCATTTTGTATTAGCTAGGGCTTTAGATCTTCAAACTCTATCTCTCTCTACTTCACTAGGGCTTCAACAGTGACTCCTCTAGGGTGTAATTTCTAATCTCAAGGTTCTAGGGTTTGGGCATTTGTAAAATACCCTTATTTATAATCCAACCTAGGGTTTTCTTAGGGTTTTAGCCTTACACTTTTAATTGTGTGGCTAATATTAAATTAGATCCTAAGGTTGAGATTACTTTTTGAATGTGGCATGGATTAATGAATATGGAGGATGGGGATTAGAATGGATCGGACGGTTGTGGTTAATTGAGTTTATAAATATATTTTTTTATAATAAATATATTATAATATAATATAAAATATTATGGCTTTAATATACTCATTAGTAAAAAACTAGGGCATCAGTTGGGCAACCGAAGAGATTTCTGGTTACTGTGGTTTTGAAGACAAGATTACTGCCCCAGGAGGGTCCAATGGGGACACCTCCGGATCCTCTTCTAGAGAGACATAGTTCTTTTGTAGATTTGTTAAAGGATAAATCTCCATAAAATACTAAAGAAGCACAAAAAACTGCATTAAAAATGCTCTTTACGGCTGCTGGAAATAGATCAACATCTTATTGAGTTAATGGATGCTTGCCATAATCAAAATCAAGGCCAAAGATTGTCATTGAGCAAAGGATGGTTGAAGAAATAGTTTTATATAGAGCCAATCATGATTTGATCTATAAATTCATGGGTATTCGCCCTACCCTAATTTTTTTGCATTCTTGGGTCCGACAAAACTGGGAGCCTCTTGGTGAGTATTCTTTATGGTTTATTAGAAATGGATATTTTATTGTTAGTTTTTCTTCACTTGTCGATAGAAATAGGGATTTCAAATCAGAAAAGAGGAATCATGGTCCGAAAATATTATTTGTTCAACCTTGGAGAGTGGGATTTGATCCTCGAATTGAACCCACTACTGTCCCGGTTTGGATCCATTTGTATGCACTTCCAATGGAGTTTTGGAGTGAGCAGGTATTGGAAATTATCGGTAATTACCTTGGAAGACATTTGGGTGTTTCCAAAGACACAATAGAAGGAAACACATCTGTTTATGCAAGATTATGTGTGGAAATGGATCTTAGCCAACCTCTACCGATAGAGGTGGAACTTGAACTTGTAGGACTATCTTGGATTCAACAACTAGATTATGAGGCATTGCATTTCAGATGCAGAGTTTGCCACAAATATGGGCATTTGGACCGATCTTGCCCAAATAATATGAACATAAAAATGGAGGCTCCTCTAGGAATGTCAAATATTCCTATGGAGGGTAAGTCAACAATCAACAAAGAACCAACAAATATTTCTCAGGGTAAAGAAGCATAGGGAGATGGTTTTGAACAACCCAAAAGAAGGAGAAGGCAAAAGAAAAAATATGGTAAAGAGCAAACCCAACTCAAGCCCTCCAATAGGTATGAGATATTTAAGACACTAATGGACCAAGAAGAAAAATTCATGGAAGGAGTGGATGGGAATAATGAAAATAATAACATCCATGTTCAAGCTCCTCTTTCATCTCCCCCCATCATAGAGCAGGTAATTGAGTACAATGAGTTACCATAGTCAGAGAGTGCAGGGGCATTGATAGTGCATAACCAAGAGTAGCCAATAATTAAGGATGTCAGCATGGGCATAGTAGAAAAGAATAGAGAAAGGCCAAATTTAGGGATAACTCAAGTGGAAAAGAGATCAAAAAATAGCAACTCTCAAGGAGTGGGTAGAAAATCAAATAAGGAATTGATAGCAGTTCAAGGAGACAAATTGATCACTGGAGGATCGGTGAGGCCAATATATTTTTATTGCTCTCAAGGTAACCAATGATTATACAATCATGGAATGTTAGGGGTTTAAATAGTAGAACCCATCAATCTGCTATTCGAAGACTCTTAGAAAAATGTAAAACAAATTTTTTGCTTATCTAGGAGACAAAAATATCGTTAGATCTTATGTGTAAAATAATTAACATAATTTGGAGGGGTGTTGGTCATATGGAAGTGGTTGCCCAAGGTGCCTTAGGGGGGATAGTTACTTTTTGGAACTCTCTTGAATGGAATGCAATAGAAAATATATCTTGGAGGGGTGTTCTCACATCACATTTTAAAAATAATGTCACAGTTGAACATGTTTTAATCACAAATTTTTATGGGGCTCAAAACCTAGATGGTCAGAGACTTCGATGGAAAGCTGTGCATAACATGAGTCTTAAGGGAAGATTTAGACTGGATAATTTCTAGGGATTTTAATGCTAAATTATCCTCTAGAGATTAGGAAGGGGGAACCCCAATTTTGGACCCAGGGGATCATCTTATGATTGCCCAAGTCCAGGCATTACACTTGGTGGATATTAAATGCCCTAGAACCAACTATACTTGGACTAATAAGAGGAGGGAGCCACATAGCAGGAAGGTGAAGTTAGACCATTTTTTGGTTTTAGAGGAGGCATTTATAAAATGGAATATAAAATTTTAGATTTTTGAGGGTCCAGTTTTAGATCACTTTCCCATTTTGTTGGAAGGAGGGATCAAGATAGTGCAACATCACAAACCATTTAAATTTGAAAACTTTTGGTTACAAAAAGAGGAAATTCAAAAGAAAATTCCATAGTTATGGGAAGAAGGTCACCCAACATATGGGACAACAATGTTTAGATTCCACAAACAACTTCATTATGTCAAAGATCAATTGAAACAATGGAGGCGAGCTAACAAGACAGACTTCCAAGTCCAAAGAGCTCCATTGGTGGCTAGATGGGATGAGGTTCAAAAACACTTTAGGGAAGGAAAAATTATAGAGCAGCTCAAAGAAGAGGATTGATGCAGGAGCATCCGACGACAGCAAGGCAATCTTGCATCAACCAAATTTTCTAAGTATTTTGTATTTTGTTTTATTTCTTTTCTTTACCACGGCAAAGGTTTTGTCACGAAATCGCGGCATCTAAAAGAAATTAAGGCAAGTCTGAAGTTTTGTCGCGATATCGCGACGTCGCGATATCACGACATCGCGATATCATGACGTTTTTGAAGGCTAAGGCACGGAGGAGGTTTTCGTCGCGATATCGCGACGTTTTTGAAAGCTAAGGCACGGAGGGAGTTTTCATCGCGATATCCGCGATATCGCGACGTCGCGATGTCACGACATTTTTGAAAGCTAAGGCACGGAGGGAGTTTTCATCACGATATCGCGATGTTTTTGAAAGCAAAGGCATGGAGGGAGTTTTCATCATGATATCGCGACGTTATTTTGGCAAAGGCGAAGGCGGAAGGAAGACCAAGGCAAAGGCAAAAACTATCGTGATATCACGACGTCGCGATATCATGACACAAACCGAGGCAAAGGGCTCACAGGAAAAATGGTCACGATATCGCGACATGTCACGATTTTGTGACATGTCACGATCGTGACCATTGAAGACAAATCAAAAATGGACACGTGGACAGGCCACATGCATGGGAAAAGAGACAGCGGTTGCAGATAAATATTCTGACAAGGCGACAACGGTTCAGAGGAACAGTCTGACCAAAATGGCGGTTGCAGGGCAAGGGGGGTCTTTAATGCAAGCTTCCATAGCGGATCGGGGCAGTTGCCCATTGATGGAAGGAAATTTGAAAACTTGGCAGAGGAAGCGAACTTTCATATTTTATTTCATGAATTCGATCAGGTGGGGGCATTAATTGCCTAGAGGGTCGAGACCTCGATAAAAACTCAGAAAATTGTAAGGGAAGGGATGGTGAGTTTGAGATTGAGAGGGGGAAGAATTATGCCGGTAGACGGTATTGTAAGACTGTGTTAAGCAATTTACAGAGAAATAATTTCAAGTTTTGTTGTGTGAATCTCGGCTTGCCATCAAGTGGTATCAGAGCGGGAGCTCCTGAGCGTGTAACAGATCGTCGAAAGAGAGGCAGTTACACCAGGATCTGTGGAAGGATTTGTAAGGGAAGAAATAAAAATGCCTCCATGAAGAAACCATGGTGGAGTAAGAAATGTGGTGTCGACAGAAGACTTTCGAGCTTTGCAGAGGCAAGTTCAGGCCCTGCAAGAAGAGCTACGTAGAAGGCACGAGCCCGGAAGGGATGAGGGAAGTGAAGATGAAGTTGATGAAGAAGAAGACCAGTTTGAGGAAGAAGAAGAGGTTGTGGATCCTGCACAAGCCAGGTTGTACAAAGCCATCTCTCAGATTGGAAAGCAACCAAAAATGGAGGTTTCTACATATTCGGGAAACCTAAATCCAGAAGAGGTGATTGACTGGATAAATGACCTAGAAGAATATTTCGAATATGAGGAGGTTGAAGACCCTAATCGGGTCAGATTTGCTAAGACCAAGTTGAAGGGTCATGCCAGCATCTGGTGGAAGGGAATACAGCTGGAAAGGAACAGAAGAGGGAAGGAAAGAATAACAAGATGGGATAGAATGGTGGAAAAGCTGAAAAGATAGTTTATTTCGGTAGATTACGAGTTGGATCTGCTAAGGAAAATGCAGAGTTTGAGACAGACAAACAAAACTGTCCAAGAATACACCGAGGAGTTTTACAAGATCTCTATTAGAACTGGACATTTAGAGGCAAACAAGGAGAAGGTGGCCCGTTATATCAATGGGTTGAGACTCGGTATCCAAGAAGAGCTGAGCCTAGTTCGGGTAAGCACCATTGAGGATGCTTACCAGTTTGCCCTAAAGGTGGAAGAAAAGCTGAATAGGCGGTTTGAAGGCAAGCAAAGAGGAAGGGGCCATGGTGGAAGAACTGGTGGGAGAACCAGTGGAGAAAAATACAAAGATCTGAAGAAGACTGGTGAAGCCAATAGTAACCAGGATCAAAGGGAAGAGGATATTTATCAGCCCCGTGATCATAACAGCTACCCAAGAGGACGGGGTGGATCTGGACGAGGGTTTGGAAGAGGAGTATTTCGTGGGACCTGTTTCCACTATGGTGAAGAAGGACATCGAGCATTCGAGTGTCCACAACATCGAGAAAGGACGAACAAGAGGCCTGAGGGTCCAGCCAGAGCTACTGTGGCAGAGGAAGATGCTGGATCTGAACATTCTGAAGAAGCAGAGAGAGGGGAAGCAATGATCGTAAGGAGAGTCCTGTTGAATGAGGAGAAGGACACAGATCAGAGGAGAAGCTTATTCCGCACAAGGTGTAAATGCACGGGTAAGATTTGCAATATTATTATTGACAATGGTAGCACGGATAACCTGGTTTCAGAAGAAATGGTTACCAAGTTACAGTTAGAGAGGAAGAAGCACCCGCATCCATATCGGGTCACGTGGTTACAGAAGGACCATAGGGCTTTGGTCAGTGAGCAATGCTCCATTAAATTTAATATTGGGAATTATTGTGATGAGGTCCTGTGCGACATCCTGCCTATGGATGCTTGCCATCTGTTGCTGGGAAGGCCCTGGCAGTTCGATCGGAGTGCAGTGCATGACGGCCGTGCCAACACCTACTCATTGACGAAGAATGGCATGCGCCATAAGCTGAAGCCCGTGAAGGAGGCGGATGAAAAGGTGTGTAACAGCTCCAGAATCTGTTTAGTTGAAGGGAGAAAATTTTTGGACGGTTTGAAGCATGAACATTTGTGTTATGCAATAATTCCTAGAGTTAGGGAGAAAGAATGCAAAGATACCCCAACAGAAGTCCTAGATCTGTTGGAGGAATTTCTAGATATTGTGTCTGATAATGTGCCTGAGGGTTTACCCCCAGTAAGGAAAATCAGCCACCATATAGATTTGGTGCCAGGATCGAGCTTGCCAAATAAAGCTGCACATAGAATGACGCCTGTAGAAACTGAGGAGTTAAACAGGCAGGTCCAGGAGTTGCTAGAGAAGGGACTGATTCGGGAAAGTTTGAGTCCATGCGCAGTACCTGCAGTGCTGGCACCAAAGAAATATGGAGAGTGGAGAATGTGTACAGATTCACGAGCCATCAACAAGATCACAATAAAATACAGATTTCCATTGCCAAGAATGGATGACATAATGGACTGTTTAAGTGGAGCCAAGTACTTCACCAAGATTGATCTCAAGAGTGGTTACCATCAGATCCGTATCAGAGAGGGAGATGAGTGGAAGACAGCCTTCAAGACCAGAGAGGGCTTGTATGAGTGGTTGGTCATGCCATTTGGGCTATCCAATGCACCAAGTACCTTCATGCGGCTGATGAATGAGGTACTGAAAGAGTTTTTAGGAAAATTTGTCATTGTCTATTTAGATGACATATTAATATTTAGCAGAACCCTGGAGGAACACCTGATGCATATCAGAAGGGTTTTTGAGAAGCTGTGGGAGGAGCAGTTATTAATAAATCTAAAAAAGTGTAATTTTGTAAAGAAGGAGTTAGTATACCTGGGATTTGTAATCTCAGCAGAAGGTCTAAAAATGGACCCAGAGAAGGTGAGAGCTATCATGGAATGGCCTACCCCGAGAAGCACAATAGAGGTAAGATCATTTCATGGTCTAGCCAGCTTTTACAGAAAATTCATTAAAAATTTCAGCAGCATTTGTGCACCCCTCACAGAAACAATGAGAGGGGATAAGAAAGAATTCAAGTGGACCTTAGGGGCTGAAAGGAGCTTTGATGCATTAAAGAAAAAGGTCACAGAACAGCCTATTTTGGCACTTCCAGACTTTAACAAAGTATTTCAGGTAGACTGTGATGCCAGTGGCAGTGCAATAGGGGTTGTACTGAGTCAGGAAGGCAGGCCTGTTGCTTATTTTAGTGAGAAGCTAAATGATGCTCGAAAAAAGTATTCAGTTTATGACCAAGAATTTTATGCTATAGTTCAGGCTCTAAAGAAGTGGAGGCATTATTTGTTGCCAAAAGAGTTTGTTCTATTCACTGATCATCAGGCATTACAGTACATTAACAACCAAACAAAACTGAATCAAAGGCACTTGAAGTGGGTTGAGTTCCTCCAAAGCTATACCTTTGTGTTGAAGCACAGAAGCGAAAAATCAAACAGAGTTGCAGATGCCTTAAGTAGAAGGCAGAATCTATTGATTGAAATGACAGTGGAAGTGGTAGGATTCGAAGAACTGAAGGGTCTTTATCCTGAAGATCCTCGATTTTGCAGAAGCCCGGACGGCTTGCTTGGCACCTGTTACTGTGGACAGGACAAAATGGTTGGATTTTCTAATCCAAGATGGAATGTTATTCAAGGGAAGTAAATTATGCATTCCAAGGAGTTCCATGCGGGAGAACTTAATCAAGGAAAAGCACAGCGGGGGACTGGCTGGACACTTTGGTCGGGATAAGACCATTGCCCTGGTGAATGAAAATTACTACTGGCCGCAACTTCAGCAAGATGTGAAGAAGTTTGTGCAAAGTTGTAGAATATGCCAAATGGCAAAGGGCGAAAGACAGAACACTGGATTATATCAGCCGTTACCTGTACCTGAGAGGCCGTGGGAGGACGTCAGCATGGATTTCATCCTTGGATTGCCAAGAACACAGAGGGGAAATGACTCTGTATTTGTAGTGGTTGACAGATTTTCCAAGATGGCACATTTTATTCCCTGCCAGAAGACAAGTGACGCGGTTCACATTGCAGGGTTGTTTTTCAAAGAAGTGGTACGACTTCACGGTCTACCAAAGAGCATTGTTTCTGACAGAGATACAAAGTTTGTTGGTTATTTCTGGAGAACCTTGTGGAAGAAGTTAAAGACAGATCTAAAATTCAGTTCTGCATACCACCCGCAGACTGATGGATAGACAGAGGTGGTAAATAGAAGTCTGGGTAATTTATTGAGATGCTTGATAACAGACAAACCCAAGGGATGGGATTTAGTTTTATCGCAGGCAGAATTTGCATACAACAATTCAGTCAATAAGAGCACAAATAAATCTCCATTCCAGATCATATATGGAAACAGCCCGAGAAATGTGTCTGAACTGAGAAAGTTGGATAAAGGAGAAAGGCGCAGTGCCGAGGCAGAGGAATTTGCGAAACATATGAAAAGTCTGCATGAAGAAGTAAGGAAACAAATTATAAAAATGAATACTCAATACAAGACAAGAGCAGACCAGAAGCGACGGTTCAAAGAATTCGAAGTGGGAGATGAAGTCATGGTCCATCTCAAAAAAGAAAGATTTCCTGCCAAAACTTATAACAAATTAAAGATGAAGAAGTTTGGGCCATGCAGAATACTGGAAAAACGGGAGTCAGGCAATGCATATGAAGTGGAATTGCCAAGTTGGCTTGACATTTCACCTATTTTTAACATTTCAGATTTAGTAGAATACCATGAGGGAGAGAGTACGGAGGCACCAAGTACAGAGTTTCGGCAAATTCCAGCATCTACTCCAACCACAGACGAGGTCGAGGAAATATTAGACGCTCGTGAAGGCAGAAGCACCAGGAACAAACAGTACTCAGAATATTTGATAAAGTGGAAGGGCAGACCTGTAGAAGATGCAACTTGGTTGTCGAAGACAGAGGTTGACCGCCTGGGTCTTCCCCTAACAGAACAGAAGTGAGGAGCACTTCTCATTTTACCCCGGGTGTCTGATGCAGGAGCATCCGACGACAGCAAGGCAATCTTGCATCAACCAAATTTTCTAAGTATTTTGTATTTTGTTTTATTTCTTTTCTTTACCACGACAAAGGTTTTGTCATGAAATCGTGGCATCTAAAAGAAGTTAAGGCAAGTCTGAAGTTTTGTCGTGATATCGCGACGTCGCGATATCGCACATCGCGATATCGTGACGTTTTTGAAAGCTAAGGCATGGAGGGAGTTTTCATCATGATATCATGACGTTTTTGAAAGCTAAGGCATGGAGGGAGTTTTCATCGTGACATCGCGATGTCATGATGTTTTTGAAGGCTAAGGCACGGAGGGAGTTTTCATCGTGATATCGCGACGTCGCGATATCGCGACATTTTTGAAAGCAAAGGCACGGAGGGAGTTTTGTCGCGATATCGCGACGTCGTGATATCGCGATGATGGCAAAGGGGAAGGTAAGGAAGACCAAGGCAAAGGCAAAAATGTCGCGATATCGCGACGTCGCGATATCATGACACAAACCGAGGCAAAGGGCTCGCAGGCGAAATGGTCACGATATCGTGACATGTCACGATATCGTGACCAGTTGAAGACAAATAAAAAATGGACACGTGGACAGGCCACGCACGTGGGAAAAGAGACAGCGGTTGCAGATAAATATTCTGACAAGGCGACAGGCCATGGGCATTCAGAGGAGACAGTCTGACCAAAACGGTGGTTGCAGGGCAAGGGGGGTCTTTAATGCAAGCTTCCATAGCGGATCGGGGCAGTTGCCCATTGATGGAAGGAAATTTGAAAACTTGGCAGAGGAAGCGAACTTTCATATTTTATTTCATGAATTCGATCAGGTGGGGGCATTAATTGCCTAGAGGGTCGAGACCTCGATAAAAACTCGAAAAATTGTAAGGGAAGGGATGGTGAGTTCGAGATTGAGAGGGGGAAGAATTATGCCGGTAGACGGTATTGTAAGACTGTGTTAAGCAATTTACAGAGAAATAATTTCAAGTTTTGTTGTGTGAATCTCGGCTTGCCATCAAGGATGATGCATTATGTAAAGAAGTTGAGGACATTGATAACCAAGAGGAGACCTACTAGAAATAGAGAGCAAGAACCACTTGGTTATTAGAAGGTGATAAAAATACCAAATTTTTCCATTGGACTGCTTGTGCTAGGAGATAGATGAACAACATGGAAGCTCTTCAAGATGAGAACGGACACTCCTTTGATACAATTCCAAGTATGCATTTCCATTCAATGGATTATTTTTCTAAACTATTTAAGGAAAGTATGGTGCAAGATGAAGAGGCTCAAAAAGAAGTTATTGTTGTCATACCCTCTGTTATCTCTGAAGAAGAAAATTAGACCCTACTTAAACCCATTGATAGAGAGGAACTAAAGAATGTAGTCTTTAGAATGAGCACCGAAAAAAAATAGGTCTAGATGGCTTTCCAATTGAGTTTTTTCAGGACTTTTGGGATAACTTGGAGGAGGATATAATGGCTGTTATAGAGGAGTCCAAAGGTAGTAAAATAATGCTTAAAGCATTAAATCATACTTTCATTACCTTAATTCCAAAAGGGAAGGAGGGGGTACATATTTCAGATTATAGACCTATTGCCTTATGCAATGTCATATATAAAATAATCACAAAGGTAATGGCTGAGCGGCTAAAACCTCTTCTACATAACATTATCTCCTTAGAGCAAGGGGGTTTTGTAGAGGGTAGGCAGTTCTTGGATGGTGTGGTTCTAGCTCAGGAGGCAATCCATTCAATGCAAACATCTAGTAATAGAGGAATGTTCATAAAATTAGATATTTCAAAATCTTATGATAGGGTGGAGTGGAACTTCTTGTCAAAGATGATGGCAGCCTTTGGTTTATCTCAGGATTGGATAGAATGGGTCATGAGTTGTGTTTCAACTCCGACATACTCAGTGTTAATCAAGGGTCTTCCATCACAACTATTTGGAGCTACTTGAGGCCTTTGTCAAGGATATCCTTGCTCTCCCTATATTTTTCTCATATTGGCTGAAGGATTGGATAGACTCATATTGAGAAGAAGACAACAATGTTTGCTAATAGGTATCAAGGTGGGCGAGGAAGTTTTAATTCACCTACAGTTTGTGGATGACATAAGATTGGTGGGAGTGGCCAGCTTCAAGGAAGAAAGAATGATTAGAGATACACTTAATGTCTAGCTTAGGGCTACAAACCAAGTCATCAATGATAAAAAATCCAAAGTGGTCTTTTTCAATCTTGATCAAAGGCTTCATGACAGAATTTTAGAGATCTTGGGATTCACAAGGACTTATCTCCCAGTGGTATACTTGGGGGTCCCTTTGCATTTAAAAAAACTAAAAATAGATATCTGGAGGAATCTTTTGGATTGTATCAAGGACAAAATTAATCATTGGTCTCATAAATGGTTAATCTATGGGGGTAGATTAACTTTTTTATAGTCAATCATTCAAGCCATGCCAATTTATAAATTTTCTATCCTTGTTGCCCCACATACCATATGGAAAGAGTTGGACAAGATGGCTAGAAATTTTTTATGGGAAGGAGTAAAAGGAGAGATGAAATGGGCCTTAGTAGGTTGGGATAAAGTAAGCCAGCCCAAGGTAAAAGGAGGTTTGGGACTAAGAAGATCAAAGTTAAATAATAAAGCTTTGGCTGGAAAGCTTTACTGGAGGTGGATTTCCCAACCAACTTCTTTATTTAGTAGAATATTAACTAGTAAATATTTGGGACATGTAAACCCAAATGAGGTGGGTCATTTACCTTTTGATGGTAATGGATCCTTAGTGTGGTAGGCTCTCAAGTTAGGATCTCAGGTATGAAAATATAGATTATTTTGGAAAGTGGGGAGAGGGGAGAAGGTACGATTTTGGACAGATTCATGGGATCAATACCCACCTATCATTGTTGAATTTTCTAAATTGCAATCAATAAAAATAGCCATAGAAACCAAGGGATGGGTCCAAATTGAAAATTATTTCAACACTAGTCAGCTAGGGGATTATAAGTTTAAGCAGTTTAAGAAGTTGGATGAGTGGCTAATTTCAATCTCTTCAGATTTAACACCCATCATGACTAAAATCTTCGCAAAAATATTTCTCACAGGTAGAGACAAGGAGGATGAATTAGCTTGGGGCTATGGGAGCCTTGGTGTCTACATAATGAAGGATGGATATGATAAGATCCTTCAAGAGCCTCCTCCTCATACATATCAGGTTGAGGATTGGAGAAATATTTGGCAGTCCAAGGGTTGGCCGAAAGTTAACTTTTTTGCCTGGCAGTTCATGCATAATGGAATTCTTACTTTTGATAATCTCAGATGTAGGGGAATCATTGGTCCATCTCAATGTGTTTTATGCTACAAGAGTGAGGAAAAAACTGATCACTTGATGTTTGAGTGCCCATTCACGCGCCAGATTTGGGAGAGATGGTTTTTATATTATAAAATTCAAGTTAATGGTGATTTGAATCGGATTAATATTTGGGAAAGATGGAAGAGGGGTAGATTTAAATCTAAAGCTCTTTGTATTGGTTGTGAGCTTGGATTAAACTTTATTTGGTGGCAAGTGTGGTTGGAGAGAAATGCTAGAATTTTTAGAGAAACTTTTTCTTCTTTAGATGGAGTTTGGTAGGTCATTTGGAGCAAAGTCACAAAAACTATGGCAGTCTATTCTAAAGAGGAAACTCAGGTTGTTATTGGAGCAATGGAGAAGGAAGTTGAAGTGCAAGAGGGACAAGACAAAGCTAGTTGGAAACCACCCCTAGAAGGTTGGATTAAAATTAATACTGATGGAGCTGCAAAATGCAATCCGAGTAAAGCTAGAATTTGAGTGGTTTTTTGGAATCATGTTGGAACAATGCTCTATTGGGAACTGCAAGGCTTGGGAAGAGCCACAAACAATGAAGCAGAAGCCTTAGATATCAAATATGATTCTATTTGGGCAGTAAAACAAGGTCATAGGAGGATAATCCTAGAATCAAATTCTCAAATAATGGTTGGAGCTCTAGATTGCATGAGGAAATTTGCTTTGAAAACATGGAGGTTGAGGATTCTTGTCACTAAAATTAAGGAATTATGGAGGGAATTAGATGATGTGATTCCAGTTTATGTGAGTAGAGATCTAAATAAAGTGGCAAACTTCCTAGCTAAGATGGGTATTGAGAAGGAGGTAGGGGTTTAGTGGCACAGTGACATGGCTATTGAGGATGAGATGATTAGGTAGGTTGGTGAGCAAATCCAATGCTTAGCTAATTTGGATAACCATTCCAGAAATATTGTTTAGGAGATTTATGTTTCAATGTAGATCTTCTTTTATAGTTGTAAACAGGTGAATAGTCATTGTAGAAATATGGTTTAAGAGATTTGGCTCCAATGCAAATCTTCTTTTACTATTGTAAACATGTGTTCTCTTTGACTAAGGTTGGGAAAAGTCTCATCCCAACTTGTAAATGATCTTTGTTTTAATACAAGTTTTTTCAAATTATTTTTCAAAATATAATATAAAATATTATATTAAATATTAAATAATATAAAATAATATTAAAATAATCCCAATTAGGCTAGGAAATGGTGGGAAAGGGCTAAAATGGGCCTTTTGAAGGCGGAAGGGCTAAAGTGGGCCTTTTGAGGGTGGGAAAGGTGGAATTGGGCCAAATAATTTGTAGGAAAGGTGTATGGTGGACAAGTGGGTGGTGGAATGGTTAGGATGGAGGATTAGTGGCTGTAATTTGGTGTCTATAGATGCCCCTTTTTGTACCATGTTGCATGAAACACAATATGGTGCAAAAATATGAGACACCTGCTTGGGCTATGGGCATAGAAGCAACTTCTCTCTATCATTGGATTTGAACACTGATGTTGAAGATAAAAGAATAAAGAATTTTTGGAATTTTGTAGCTTACCCCCTCAATTGGTGAATGAGTTATGAATGTATCTCACAAGCCAATTGAAAATTTTGTGCAAATAATGAATGATGCGGTGGATTTGTGCAATTGATGAATGAATGATGTGAAATGCAGATGTGATACCATTTTTGCCCCAATGGTGGAAAAGGGGTTGGTGTATAAGACCATGCAAAATGTGGATGATATGAATGATGTAAAATGTTATACCATTTTTGCCCCAATGGTTGAGAGGGGGATTTGTCCAGTGTAGATGTTTATGATCATGTGAGATGTATCCCGTCATGGGAGAATCATAATGTAATGTGGTTGCCCCATACTTTGGGTTGATTCGATGTTGTTGAATAAGCTGTCGTAATGGCATCATTGAGTATGCAAGATATGAAGATGCAGGCTGACTAAGTCAATGCAGGGGTTGGGTATTGACTATGGAAATTTCTTCGCCAATTCCATGATGGAACCAATCAAGCTTACCGGTGTCCTGTATTATGACTGTTGTCAAGTGAATGAGTGTTTGAGATTTTGGTTATCCATGTTTTCATGCCCCATGGAAGAGGACATCAATGACTGCCTTTTAGCAAATTGTTCTTGGCAAGGTTGTATTCCAAATTTGAGGTGCCAAATATGATTGTGATCTTTGATGATGAGATAATTGAATTTGATCATGGTCAAGTGTCCTTATTGTAGATTATTCATCTTACCGAATTTGCATGGATTGATATCATTGCAATCGCCAAGTTTATAGAATAACCTACTAGATACGAGGTTCGCTTGAATACTGGACAGATTGTGGATGAGATGATTGATGAAAATGAAAGATGTTGATGGAAGAATGCTTGATGGATGGTGGTTACGCTTTCACAAAATGTGGTGTTAGTTGATGTATGATTTGCAGCTTGTGCTTCTTTGAGTTGTTCATTTTGCACATAACTGAGCGATTTATTGATCGAATGAACTCCAATTTTTGCAAAATTGTGTGAGATGATGCAGAATATGATGTAGAATGATCAGATGTGAGTTTTGTGAAAATTTGGATTGTTTTGCTACCTTTTGTGCCTTGATTTGTGGATTTTGAAGATTTGATTCGTTCTTGAAAATTATGCACGCAAAATGATTTCTGTTTTCACAAAACCTGATTTTATGATGTGCATGATGTGTGGATGAAATTTGGTGAAATTTGGAGGAGGTATGCTACTATTTTTATTGATTTTGTCTTTGTGCCATTTTGTCACCAGGTGCACGGCTGCGCCTGTGGTGTCTCACAGGTGCACAAGTGCACCAGAAGGCGCCCGGTCGAGCCTACGAATTCGTAGGCGTAGACCTACGCTTGAATGCACTAGGGAAAGCTATAAATAGCTTTCTGAGTGAATCTTGAGGCTCACTTGTGCATTTTGGACTTTGAGAAGCTGCGTCTGAGGAGTGGAGTGGGTGTGTGAGCTTAGTGAGGCTAGTGAGAAAAATCACGTGGAAGCTATGGCGGTGGAGGGATTGAATGCTGCTGGCAGAGCTGAGGCACCATTTGCCCCGGTAATGTTTAAAAACACTTTTGTCACTTGTGCATTTATTATTATTATTATTATTATTTTCAATGGTATTAATGAAATTGTTTGTTGTTGCAGTTGAGGGACATAGAGCCTCGACATCGGTTTTCTCCTCTCATTCTTGGGATGAGGAAGAAGTTGACGGTTGATGACTGGGAGTTGTTGGGGAAGGTGGGCCTGGAGGGCATGGCGAGGCTAGATGTGGTGAGGGCCAATGAGGGGTATCTCTCGGCTTTGATAGAGATATGGGACCCGGATAGGGGGACGTTCTAGCTGTCGACTAGGGAGGCTACCGTTACACTTGAGGATGTATACCACATTCTCAAGGTGTCGGTAGAAGGGGAAAAGGTGGTGGTTGGTTGGGACAAGAAGGTCGATATGGAGAGGATGTTCGGGGATCGATGGTGGGAGGCCCGGATGGGAGATGGGGGTATATGCTATCTGAGCATGTACAAGGCGAAGGAGTTGGATGCACTCCCAACCTTGATCATGTTCATGTTAGCGAACATAGTGTTACCCAATAGCACTGGTTGTAGGTTCCCATGGAACCTATTGGGGTTGGTGGGTGATCTGTTGAGGGATCCCCAGGAGTATGCATGGGCACCTACCTTATTGGTGTAGTTGTACCGGGAGTTGTATGAGGTGATTCAGAGGGAGAGGAAGGGGATTGGGTGTAGCTTCCTCCTTTAGTGTTGGGCTTGGGAGCATTTTGTGGTAGCTCGGCCCAAGGGGTTGCCATGTGAGTCATGGCAGATGGGGGAGCCTTATGCTAGGCATTGGGTAGTGGCAGAGGAGGTTCAGCCGAGTTGGGAGGTGCACACTGGTCAGTGGTACCAAGATATGTGGTCGGGGTTGACATGAGCTGATGTGGTATGGAGGCCATGGCGAGGAGCCCGATGGGATGGTGATGGGGAGTAGCTACGTCGGGTGAGGCAGGCTCGATGGTTGGTTGGGTGGAGGGATGAGGAGGTGGAGTACTTCTAGTACTCACGGTGTTGAGGCAATTTGGCTTGCCTCAGGGTGTGCCAGATGAGCCGGTGTTGTATCGATGTCGATGAGATGAGGGGATGTTGCCATGTGCGGAGCCATGGCGAGTGGTGATTGAGGATGATGAGGAGATGGAGATCCTCGATGTAGATGATGTTGGGGTGACTCTAGAGTATGTGGAGTGGTTTGGTGCCCAACCAGTATGGGTACCAAAGATGGCGGGTGATGAGGTGGCAACTACGGGTTGGGGGTGACTCCGAAGAGGATGAGGGCTCAATGATTGGTGGGTCAGAGATGATCGAGGGGATCGGCTCAGTAGGCTCCGGATATGGGGTTGGTCGAGGAGGAGAGGGAGGATGATGATGAGGGGATGGATGAGATCTCTGAGGTGGCTAGGTTGTGGGTAGAGTTGGAGCAGCTTTGCGAGGAGCGCGAGGTTATGCTCGAGACTCATAGGGAGTCACAGGCTACTATAGCTTGGCTGGAGGTGGAGCGGGCGGTAGTTGTGGCTAGTGATCAGGCTACGGTCACATGGCTTTAGGCAGAGATGTTGGTGAAGGAGCATCGACATCAGATGGACTTACGACATCTTCGGGCTAGTGAGGCATATGCACATTCCTTGGAGGATGTGTGTATGCAAAACCATATTACATTGTCGGATCCTCCTTCTTCTTCTATGGCTGAGCCATCTAGGCATACTGAGTCTAGGCAGAGTACTAGGCCGAGGGCTCCTACTAGGTCTCAGGGGGTCCTCTCATGGACATTAGCTTAGTGCTTAGATGCACTATTTTGTATATGAGCCTTGGTGCTCCCTTGTAGCCTCTTTGACATTCATTGTATATGCGATTTATATATATACATGGCCTTTTATATATTTGTGTTATCTTTTGTGTGAATGCTTTTATGTTTTATGCAATTTGTGTTGAATGTTTTATGTATGCTTAATGTAGGCTAATCATGATGTGTATGCATAATGCTTATATGGATGATTAATGCAAGCTAAATGACATGTGTTATGGATGATTAATGTAAATGTATAATGAATGTGAACTATATGAAAGGAATGCATAGTGTTCGAATGATCTTTTTATAGTTCAAAAATTTTATTGGCCATTTTTGTTGTCCATTGTTTGGCAATCGGGGGTACCGAATTTGTTGGCGTTTGTGCCACTTGACTTTTAATGAAGACATGGAAGCAGATATGGATGTTGATATGGAAGAAGATATGGATGTTGATATGGAAGAAGATGTTGTTGAAGATATGGATGTTGATATGGAAGAAGATATGGATGTTGATATGAAATATTGAAAGGTTTTCAAAGACTCAAACATACTAGTGTCATCAACCAAACTCACTAAGGTTGTCTAACTTTCTTTAGGACCAAATGTGTGTGCGAGTGAGGTTCAATTACCAAGTCTTGAGTATGACAATGACCCTATCCAATCAAGCACCAATGTGTGTGCACGTGATATTCATTAACCCATTATGAGTAAGTGAGGCATGACCTATTATGGAGATGACCTGAGACTAGCCTGTCCTTATGTGCATTCAGAGGTCTCCCTTTTTGGAGGAGAGACATGTCACCTCGCATGAGCTTACTCCACTGCTAGTCAAGCATCTATAGCCCCGATGGAGATTCACTCCATAGTCGAATGGGATTGATATTTTGGGCCTTGGGGATGACTACATGACTTTCTAAGGGAAACATAGTACGATCCTTACAACTTTTAGGGATCGGGTGTGTAGGTGTTGAATTTGTTGATTTTGTATAGAGCTTTGGGGAATTGGATTCTCAACTAAAGTGTGATGAGAATTTTGACCCTATCCTTACTACTCTATGTTTTTATGTTTATGTTTGGAGGAATTTTGGTAGTGGTGAAAACCACTATTTTTGCTTTGGACTATGTTGCATGATGGGACAAGCGAGGGATATCTCCCTTTTCGCCTCGAGGTACTACCCAAGGATGGTACTAGCCCCCCTATCTCATAATGTTCTTAAGATGTGAGAAATGTGGTTGGTTCAGGATTGTATTCGAAATCAATCGGCAATGCTCAAGACTTTATTAGTATGTAAAGTGTGTTTTGGTCCTAAAGAAAATCAGACATCCGTTTGGAGGTTGCTTGTTACACTAGAAATGGCTGAGTGACTGAAAACCTGAGCTTTGTAATTTTGTCATATGGTATTGTTTGCTTATGTATTTTTCCAAAGTTGCATGATTGTTTCAAACTAGGTACCCCCAATTTTATAACTTGACTTTTTGTTTATGGCCATATCATCATTACTATGCCAGATCTTTGAACATAGGATGGGATGGATGCAAATGTATATGCCTAATGCAATGGAGTGGTGATATGCAAATGGAAGTTGTATAGTGCAATGGAATATGTATGATTTAATGTATGCGAATGCAACAATGCATGAATCCAAAAATAAAAAAATGCATGTCAAATGCCTAAATGCAAATGGAATGTATGCAATGTGGGAATGCCTATGTGAATGATTTTTTTTTTTTTGTAAAAAGCCATGTATATAGACATATAGTGTGTCACTTTTAACAATAAAATGCCTTTAAATGAAGAACATTAAGTGGTTCGGGTTCCTCTATTCCCTCTAAATCGACAAGTCTATAAGTACCATTACCCACTTTTTGAGTTATTATGTATGGACCTAACCAATTTGCTACGAATTTGTCACGAAGGTGTGGCAAAGCATTGGTGTTTTGTTGGTTCTCTTTGAGTACCAGATCCCCTACTTGAAATTCTTGAATATGGACTTTAGCATTGTAAGCACGCTTGAGGCGGTCTTGATAAACTCGTAAATGTTCTAATGCATTGACTCACCTTTCATCTAGGAGTGTGAGTTGGTCAAGTCGTGCTTGTCTAGTTGTATCATCATCTATGAATTCTTGCAAGGAAACTCGTAAGGAGGGAATCTCGAGCTCAAGAGGCATAATAGCTTCAGCTCCATAGACCAGAGAGAATGGTGTTGCTCCTGTTGGCGTTCGGATGCTTGTTCGATAAGCCCAAAGTGCCAACGGAATTTGTGTATGCCAATATTTATGATTTTCTTTGATGAGTTTCTTAAGAATGGCAATCAAGGTCTTATTGGTAGCTTCAGCTTGTCCATTTTCTTGTGGGTAATAAGGAGTTGAGAAACTATGTTGGATATTATACTTCTCGTAGAGTGCTCGAACATCCTTGTTCTTAAAAGACTTACCATTATCCAAAATTATTTTAGAGGGAATGCCAAAGCGACAGATGATATGATGGAGTATGAAATCCACAATTCGAGGTCCTATCATACTGGTTAGAGGTATAGCCTCAACCCACTTTGTGAAGTATTCTATGGTGGTTATGATGAATGTGTGTTGTCCCAAAGAGGAGGGTGAAATATTGCCAATTAGGTCGAGGCCCCATTGTGAAAAGGGCCAGAGACTTTGTATTGGCTGTAAATCTTGTGATGGTACGTGAGTTAAATTGGCATGTGTTTGACATTGTTTGCAATTTTTGACATATGTGCAACAATCATGTTCCATTGTGGGCCAATAATAACCCATGCATAATAAGCACTTTGCAATGGCCATTCCACTAAAATGACCACCACAAGTACCATCATGGGCTTCCTCGATGGCCCTTTGGGCCTCCCCAGGTTCGAGGCATCGAAGCAGAATTCCATCATAACCCCGTTTATACAACACGTCACCCAAGAGAATGAAATGGGCTACCCTTTTCTTGAAAGCATATTTGGCAGACCGAGACATGTCCGATGGGAGTGTTCCAAATTTTAGGAAGGCTACAATGGGGCTTGACCAAGACTCACATGATTCCGTGTGTATGAAGCAGACATCTTTTCCATATTTTGGGTCAGTGCGAACAATGACCGCTTTAGAGATTGTTGAGATTATTAGGGGTTGTACCTCTCCTAAGTCATTCTTTGGAATCAAGGATCCAAGAGAGGCCATTGCATCTACAAACCTATTAGTCGAATGAGGTAAGTTATTGATTTCATACCATTCGAATGTTGAGAGCAATTTCATTGCTACTTCATGATAAAGCTTAATGGTAGGTTCTTTGCATTGGTATTCTCCAGTTACCTATTTTACTACAAGTTGAGAATCCCCAAATATTTGGATACGCTTAATACCCATAGCTATAGCTGATTGAAGACCTAGGATTAAGGCTTCGTACTCTATTGTGTTGTTTGTACATGAGAAGTCTAACTTGAATGATAAGGGGATAGGAATCCCCTGTGGTGTATGAAAGACAACTCCCGCACCTTGACCTTTCTCGCACTTAGATCCATCAAAGAATAATGTGATATCGACATCTTCCTCGGGAATGACATCATTGTCTACTTCAGTGATGAAAAATACCGAATCATCTGGGAGCTCAATAATCAAGGGATGATCACTAGGTAGTGGAGCTTTCGCAAGTTGATCAACAATAACCTGACCTTTAATGGATTTTTGGCTAACAAACTCAAGATCAAACTCTGTAAGGAGCATTATCCATTTAGCAGTATGGGTGTTGTTATAAGTGTGAGACATCATGTAGCATAGAGGATTTTCTCTAGCTATGACATAGGTTGTTTGGCTTAGCATATAATGTCAAAGTTTCTTAGTGGCTAAAACCACCGCTAAGCATAATTTTTCTACATAAGCGTATCTTGTTTCATAACTTACCAATGTTCGACTAATGTAATAGATTGCTTGCTCTCGATTTTGTTCATTTTTCTGTGCAAGCATTGTCCCTAAAGCGGCTTCTATAGCTGAGACATAAATATGAAAGGGGACCCCTGGCCTAGGAGGAGTTAAGACTGGTGGTGAAGTTAGATAGTGCTTGACATCTTCAAATGCTTTTTGACATTCATCTGTCCATATGAATGCTACCCCCTTTTGTAGCAAGTGATTAAATGGCCTGCATTTATCAAAAAGTTGCGCAATGAAGCGTTTGATCGATTGAATTTTACCTTGCAAGCTACGCAATTCCTTGAGGTTAGTTGGGGGTTGCATTTCTATGATGGCCTTAACCTTATTTGGGTCCACTTCAATGCCTCTTTTGGAGATAATGAATCCTAAAAGTTTACCAGAGGTAACGCCAAAGACACACTTTTTGGGATTTAATCTCACCTTGTATTCTAACAGCCGATCAAAAATATTTTCCAAGACATCAATATGTTCTTGTCGAGTTTTAGATTTAGCCAAGAGATCATCTACATAATCTTCAATGATTTTGTGCATGTAATCATGAAAGATGTAAGTCATGGCTCTTTGATAAGTAGCTCCTACATTTTTGAGGCCAAAGGGCATAACCCTGAAACAAAATGTTCCCCAAGGTGTTGTGAATGTTGTTTTATGTTGGTCATCAGGATTTATTCGAATTTGGTTGTATCCTGAAAAACCATCCATGAAGGAAAGCATTTCATGGCCTGCATAGGTATCGACAAGAGTATCAATGTTTGGTAGAGGGAAGTCATCCTTAGGACACACTTTATTTAGATCTTGAAAGTCATTGCAAATGTGTATCACTCCGTTAGGCTTGCGAATGGGTACCATGTTTGACAGCCACTCAGGATAGTCAATAGGAATGATAAAATGTACGTCTAACAATTTTTGTATTTCCTCTTTGACTATGAGGGCTATGGTAGGATGCATTCTCCTGAGTTTTTGCTTGACCGGCTTGGCGTCAGGATGCAAGGTAAGATTATGGACAACAAGGTCAGGATCAAGGCCAGGCATATCCTTGTAGGACCATGCAAACACCTCTTTCTTTTTCTTGAGGAGAGCAATGAATTGCTCTTGTTCATCGGGTGTTAAAATTTTGCCAAGCTTGACAATTTGTGGGTTGTCAGGATCTGAACTAAGGTTCACATCGATGGTATCTTCAATGGACATATGTGAACCTTCCTCAAGTTGATGTGGTGTTGGGATCAGATTAAAGTCATCTAAGATGTTTTCTAACTTGTCTTGCTTATCATTGTCTAACTCTGCCTGAAAGACCTCGGGACCATTGGTAGAAAGTGATAGAAGTGAAGGTGGCGGTGAAGGAGGAATGTAGTGGGCCGAAGCCTTTAGCAATTCCTCGGATAGGGTAAACTTCGAAGAGGAGGGTGTGGAGGAAATCTGGTCCAAGTCAATAAGGCTAATGTCAATTGGAATTGGCCTAGCCAGATCGTATGGATTACAGAGTGGGGTAAATAAGTCAATAGGATTCATATTGACCTAGCGGAAGGGAGGATGGCTTGGATGGATGAATGGATGGAACGGTTGGAGCTGAACCGATGTCGAGTTGTGTTATCCCTGTAATAAACATGGCATTAATATGAGCAACACACATTGTTTTTTTTTGTTTTTTGAATTTGATTTTATTTTTTAAATATGTACATATGTTACAATTCTTGGCTTATGTGGGTGGCTCAAGGCAGATTACCAGGTGGATCATCTTGTTCTTGTGGAAGAAGCAAGCAGAATATGGGATGATGGATGGGGAACATTCGGAGGTAAAACTCTTCCTGTTGGGTGATGGGGACAATGGGTTGTGACTCCTCTTCAGAATCATCAGAAGCATTTGACATGACCTCAAATTCTTCATAACTTTCATCGTCGGAATCAAAGATAGGATAGGTGAAGTTGATGGGATCATCTTCGTCTACTTCATCCATGCAAAGTTCTTGAAGGGCTTGTTCAAGAGAAGATGTTGAGGGTAATGGGTGGATGGGGTGATCTTCATCATTGAGTGTAAGCTTTTTAAAGGCTTGCTCTAGAGAAGCGGTGGAAGACAATGGGGTATAGCCTAAATTGAAATGATCATGGGCACCTCTATATGGGACCTCTAAGATATCATGCATCCCTTGCTCATGGGAACCTAGACCTTGACCTTGCCAATGGAACATATTAAAGTATCGAGCTGGAAACTCCTCTATGTTAGGTATGTTGGCACGCCTAGGCTCGTGTGGTTCTTCGGGTGGGTTTGCCCTAGTTGAGCAATCCAACCCTCCATAAACAAATTTAATGCTATTTGGAGTGGCACTCATGTCGTAAATAGTGCCTATGGATAAAGAATGGTCTCGGGGATGTCCAAAATCCTTAGCTGTGGGAATGGCTAGGGGTGTAATGGTGACGTCTTGGACCACGTACTCACCAATGCTTGGATTAGTGATGTGGACTTTGACTTGGGTTGATGAGGTGGATGGTGAAGGCTCAGGTGGCTCTGGATTGGTTGTGGATGGTGGCGAGTTAAATATGTCACAATCTGAGAGTTTGACTTGTGACACATCGACTGATGGAGTGGGATTGGATGGCGGTGTGGAATTAGAATATGGAGGATGGGATAATGATGAAATAGAAGAAGTGGTTGTAGAAGAAGGGGTAGATGTGATGTACGATGTGCTAATAGTAGACTTACTGTGACCACATGTACAAGAAGAAATGGATGTTTGAGGAGGTGATGTGATGGGTAGCTCCTCTATGATGGGAGCCTTAGAAGAAGATGGAGATGGATTAGAAGAAGGGGATTGTATAGAGATGATGTGGATTGGATTGATGGTGGACCAAGAATAGATGGGTGGAAGGTAACATGGATTCATAAGGATTTGAAATGAAATTACAATACTTAAAAGGTTCGACATCCATGGGGATGCAATGGACTTGTCCATCATGAACATATTTCAAGCATTGGTGGAGAATTGAAGGAACACATTTCATTTCCCTCATCCAAGGTCTACCAAGGAGTATATTATATGCCATGGCTCCTTCCAAGATGTGAAACATGGTGTGCAATGTTCTGCCCCTACTTCTATAGGTAAAACAACAGTGCCAACTATGGTACACAAAGCATCGTTAAATGCTTTGAGGGTGAATGATGATTTGGAAATGTGGGATGGAGGTAATTTGAGGTGGATAAGGGCAGCGGTAGTAATGATATTGATTGATGAGCCGGTATCAATTAATACTCTTTTGAATGGCTTTCTGTCTATTAATGCCATTATGTGCAATGGAGGGTCTACTGATTCTGAACTCATTGATTTTACCTCAAAGTCATAGAAGGTAATTGATGGCTCCATGCACGTTCTAACACTCCCTACAAAGTTGTTGAAGGCATTAGAGTCTTGGGATTCTAACTCAATTGACTTGAGTATTTCCATTAAAGCTTCTCTATGCCTAGGGGATTTTTGGATAAGCTCATACACAAAAGCTTGGTTGATGCCATTTTCAAACTAGTGGTTAACCGACTGGTTAAGGTTACCGTTGGCCTTATTGGATGAAGGATGGGTGGATTAGATGGGTTGGATAGATTGATTTGCGGAGATGGATTTGGTGATGTTTGGATGGGAGGTGGGTTTGAAGGTTGTTGAGCATTTTTTTGATTTTGCCTTTGCCCTCTAGTGACCACATGGACTGCTCCTACAAAGTTTTGGTATTGTTGGACATGATTTACTTGATTAGGAGGTGGTTGTTGATTGTTACCTCCTATATTATGTTGGACCTCCCCATGGTTAGGTAGAGGTGTCTGATATATGCCCAAATTTTGATTTTGTGGAGCTAAGGGGTTATCCACGTTAATGGCCCCTAAGTCTATGAGGTCTTGCACTATGTTTTTGAACACATGGCAGGAATTGATATCATGCCCATTTTGCCGATGGTATGGGCAAAACAAGTGCTCTCTATAACTTTTAGGCCTTTTGGTGGGATCATCGGGCCTAATGTTCGATAAGGCTAATTTTTTGGTCTCATACAACCTTCGAAATATGGATGAATATGATTCCGCTAAGGGAGTGTATTGACGTTGGGGTCGATTGAATTGGTGATGGGTAGGTTGTTCCATAGTTGGCATTGTGTTTTGTACCGTTGGTGCTTGGGTTACTGATGGGACCGCATGATAGGAAATTTGTTGTTGCACTAGTTTTTGAGCCATTACGGGCTGGCTCATGACCACTTGATTGACTTGATTAGTTGTGTTAGCCATTGAGGCTTGTGTGGATTTGGTTTGGCTAGATTGATTATTTCGGTATTGGCCCCTATTTTGCCATTCTTTCTTCTTAGGCTTAATGACACCCTCTTGGATTTTTATCTCCTCAATGACACTAGCCTGTGCTAAAGCCTCCTCAAATGTTCTATAAGTATTGAGTTGAAGCATCCAAGAGATGGGTTTTAAGCAACTCTTGGTAAAAAGTTTGATAATTTCTTCCATTGGGAGGGAGAATGGCAACTTTGTTATAACTGCCCTCCAACGGTTTCCAAAATCATAGATAGGTTCCTCATCCCATTGTTTCAAATAATATATATCCGATAAGGACACCTTCTTTTTAATATTAAGGGTGAAGCATTCCAAGAATAGATCTATCAATTGATCAAAAGTATAAATACTATGTGTAGGCAATTGATTGTACCATTCAATGGCATCTCCCCTAATGTTTGAGGAAATATTCAGAGCATAAGAGCATTATCATCACTAATCCAAAAACATACATGGACAAATGAACTCACATGCTCCTTAGGATCCTCGGTTCCCCTAAACTTGTCAAATTTTGGTACCATAAAATCTATCGGATATGGTGGTGATGGTACCGATGGATGGATTGGTTGATGGATCAGTTGGCTTAATGTGAGCTTTTGGCTCATTATCCCTAGTGAGTTTTGCATCAACTGATCGATTTGCTTTTGCATTGCCTGGAATCTAAGATCTTCTACTGGAATATGAGGACCTTGGATTATGTGATGGTTGGTTGATGGGTTGGATGGTAGATGTTGGGGTGTGACCAACATGGTGTTGTGGAATGAATTGGGTTGGGTATGTGGAGAAGATTGATGGTTGAAATATGGGGATGATTGATGAAGATGATGATGGAGAAATGGATTGTGTTGTTGGTTAGTGGTAATGTTGATTGGTATGGTGGATGTGTGGAGTGGTGGTGGATTGGGGATGGACACTATGGAAGATTGAGGGACCCATGCTAAATTTTGATTGGTGAGCGAAGGTTGATTTGGAACTCCTTGGGTCATAGGGTCTATGTAAGCTGACTATTTTCCTTTTTTTCATTGTGAAAGCAATCTGTTGATGAGCCCTAATGTATCCGTAAGTTCTTGATTTGACCATGTGTCGAATGATGGGGTTGTGGTTGGATGAGATGATGGATGATTAGTCATGGTCATGTTGGCTAAGTGAGATGATGGAGGTGTGGATGATATGGTCATGTTGGCTAAGTGAGATGATGGAGGTGTGGATGATATGGTCATGTTGGCTAAGTGAGATGATGGAGGTGTGGATGATGATGGATGAGAGGACATGGGTATGGTGCAAGTTGCATTTGATGTTACAACTTGGAGGCTAGGGACTTGTGAGGCAGCATTGACATACTCCTCATACAAGGGGTTGGTATAGGTGGATGTGAGATAAGTGTTTGGAACACTTGGGATTTGTGGTGGTTGGCTCATGGAGGAAGGCATACCATATTCATAACTCAAATTAGGATATCCTTGGGCAAGGTAGGTGGTAGCCAATTCAGATTCTTCAAAACCTTCTTGGCTAAGGGGCTCTAAGACATAGTTAGAAGCCTTGTAAAGGGCCTGCACTCTATCCATGTCTATGTAGGTGGTGGTTGTCTCCACATTGTGTGAATGTGTCTCTACTTGAGAGTGGGGTGGATGGGATGATCTAGACAAAGTAGTCTGAACCATATTGGATGGGGCTACCGAAGTAGCGGGCTCATGGGAACTATTTTCCATTAAACTACTTTGGTTTATTATTTTCTTTTGTTGTCATGTTAGCACCATAAAGTAGTTAAACCAAAGATTCAAAGCTTATCTAAATCACACAAATTAACAACTTTTCCAAAATTTAAAGCAAAGAAAACAATCAATCCTAGGTTTCACCTTGTGTGGCTTACCTTGTTCATTAATTATTTTCTTTCATTAATGTGAAGTTCCTTTTAGAATTGTTGGCTTGTGTGTTTTGATGTAACTTAATCTTGTTTAATGAAAAACAAAGGTAAAAACTAAGGCTGGCTAGGGCAACGAGATTCTTGTTGGTAATGACCTCCAACAAGTTTGCTCGGGGGTAGTCCTATGGTTTCTAGGGCAGATATTGGTGGATGGAAATCATGGCCACCATCACCAAATCTCAAGCAATGGCTGGTGATGAAATCCAACCACTACTGTTAAAAATGTGAATCGTGCAAGTGTGTGTGATTTATTTTATTAGATTTCTCATTCTCTATGGTGTGCAAACAATATTAAAGATTACTAACTTCACTAATCTAAATCAGAAGCCAACACAAAGATGCAAATTTCACCTAAAGAGAGTGGAGTACACCGCTCAAAACCCCCTACCTACAAATGATTAAAATCACAAGAGCAACCGGAGGGTTCGTCCACCTCTCTGCCAAAGGGGCCAGCCTAGGGTAGGATTACTTTATGCATCAAGATGTTGTTCCTATTTAGATATGTAAAATTAAAGTGATCTTTAACCCTAAAATGCAAAATCTAGGATGCTTTTCTGTTTCATATGCACTCAAAAATGCAAACAATCACCTAGATCTACAAATTTTAGGACAAGAAATGAATTTGATATAATGAAACACACACAAACCCTAGATGTAACTTGCTAAGGATTCTTTCCCAGATTACTTAGTGTTAAACCTAAAAATAATGAAAAATAGCAGTAAAAAATAGAATACGTAAATCGCTAAATGGCAACCTAGGGTTATGAAACTTACTTGGAAGCCTTAGCTCTGCTCCAAATAACTGCTAGGTATAGTTGAGCACCTATGTAGGCATAGTAGAGCACCTGTGTAGGCACAATAGAGCACCTACGGTTGTCTGCAGATGCTATCGAATGCTCTGCGGATGCTCCCGAATGCCTGCGTAATCTCTAAAAATGTTGCAGACCGCTTCAGAAACCCTAGCGATGAAATCGACGATCTCTACGCTTCTGCAAATTCTTGTAACAAATAGAAATAAAATTAAGTTAGCAAGGTAGATCTATTAAATAATGAAACCCTTGTGGGGTCCCACCGTGATCACCATTTGTGAAGACAAGGACACGACACTTAAATAATAATAGGAAATCAAATAACACAAGGAAATACAAAGATTGCACAAATGGATGTATTCAATAAAATGGGGGGAGCCAATGAACTCCTTTGTTACAATCAGTACTCAATGTGAGTATTTGATACAATGATTTACAATGGCACTAGGGTTCTCCAAAACCCTAGCAATAACAACAAAGTGTCTTCAGATTTGGTGTGTCCTTGCTTCCAACAGGTTGAGTGGGCTTCGAGTATCTAGTGTGGGGCCACTCCAGCTTCAACAACCATTCAACAATGTGTAGAACTTGCAGATCTGCATACATAAAAATAGAACAAGGGGGTTAGTAATACCTATGAGGGCTCCATAGTGTGAGACCCTCAGACATCAATAAAACCCTAGTTAACAATGAAGTCAAAAAGTATGCCAGATCAACAAATTATGAGATAAAATACATTCAAATGAGATATACCTTGCTTTCATTTCATTGTTGCAGATGGCATGGTGCAGCAGGTTCTGATTCACATTTTTGTGTTGCGACAGGCTCGGATGCACACTTGGCAGGCTCGAACGTGAGCTTCGTAGGCTCTGGTGTGCACCTATGGAATATAGTAGGCTCTGGAGGGTGCCTATAGTATGTAATAGGCTCTGGTGAGCGCTTTGTAGGCTCTACAATGAGCCTCGCAAGCTCTGGATGGTGCCTACGGGTTAGGGCAGAATCTATAGAAGTAGATCTAGGGGGTGGCGATGAATGCGATGGATGGATGGGGGTTGTGATGGCGATGGAGGATGAATGGGGGATGGCTGGAATAGTAGAAGTCTTGTTGGCTTAGCTAGGGCTTTAGATCTTCAAACTCTATCTCTACTTTGCTAGGGCTTCAACAATGACTCCTCCAGGGTGTAATTTCTAATCTCAAGGTTCCAGGGTTTGAGCATTTGCAAATGCCCTTATTTATAATCCAACCTAGGGTTTTCTTAGGGTTTTAGCCTTACACTTTTGATCGTGTGGCTAAGATTAAATTAGATCCTAAGGTTGAGATTACTTTTTGAATGTGACATGGATTAATGAATATGGACGGTGGAGATTAGAATGGATCGGACGGTTGTGGTTAATTGAGTTTATAAATATATATTTTATAATAAATATATTATAATATAATATAAAATATTATATTAAATATAAAATAATATAAAATAATATTAAAATAATCCCAATTAGGCTAGGAAATGGCGGGAAAGGGCTAAAATGGGCCTTTTGAAGGTGGGGGGGGGAAAGGTGGAATTGGGCCAAATAATTGGCGGGAAAGGTGTATGGTGGACAAGTGGGTGGTGGAATGGTTAGGATGGAGGATTAGTGGCTGTAATTTGGTGTCTATAAAGTCATCTGTGTTCTTTGTAGAATCTACCCTCAAGCTATTAGCATTTCTAAAGCAACCCACTCTGATACCAATTGAAGAACATAAGATTATACTGAGAGAGGGGGGGTGAACAGTATAGCACCCACTTTTTACTTTCTTTCCAAACCAATATCAATTAGTGTCCTTAATTGCAATATCCAAATATAGCAATGTGCATTAATAACATAGATGACAATAGTAAGCAAGAGCATAAATCCCCACATATAATTGAGACACAAGATTTAATGTGGTTCCCCCAATGTGGGGTACTCCACAAGATATATCCTTATAATATTTCATAAAGCAATAGGGATCCTTATCCCACTACAAATTATTACTTTGATATAATCAAAGCTAGGCTATCCACTGATCTATTCAGTAAGGCAATTCACTCATCTGCTTAGCTAGGAAATCCACTGATCTACTCAGGTAGGCAATCCATTGATCTGATCAGGTAGGCAATCCTGATCTGCTTAGGTGGGCAATCTTGATCTGCTTAGGTATGCAATATTGATATTCTCAAGTAGGCAATCAATTGATCTGCTCAGGTAGGCAATTCTGATCTACTCAGGTAGGAAATCCATTGATCTTCTTAGCAAGACAATATTTATTTGCTCAGGTAGGCAATCCACTTATATGCTTATCAAGGCAATCCTAATATGCTCAGGTAGGCAATCCATTGATCTGCTTAGCAAGGTAATTCATTAATTTTTTCAGCTAGGTAATCCATTGATCTACTCAGCAAGGCAATCTTGATCTACTCAGGTAAGCAATCCACTGATCTGCTTCAACAAGCTCACCAAGAACTTACTCAAAATCTACTCTAGCAAGCTCACCAAGAACTTGCTCAAATCTACTCTAGCAATCTCACCAAGAACTTGATCAAATATGCTCCAGCAAGCTCACCAAGAACTTGCTCAAAATATGCTCTAGCAAGATCACCAAGAACCTACTCAAATATTCTTAGCAAGCTCACTAAGATCTTGATCAAAATCTATCCATAAATCTATCCAAAAGCCTTCTCAAAGGCTCAATCAATCATGCACAAAAGATTCCACAAATATATCTAGAAATCTATCCTAAAAGCTTTATCAAAGGCTCAATCAATCATGCACAAAAGCTGCCACAAATCTATCCAAAAATCTATCCTAAAGGCCTTCTCAAATGCTCAATCAATCATGCTCAAGTAGCACTCAAATATCATCCACAAATATATGAATGTAAGGCTTTAATGATGAACTCAACAATTAATGGCAATGCACTCTACAATGGATGACAATGATGATCCACAATGATCTCAACTCAAATCAAAATATAGAATAGTTTGTCTCATGGAACTTGAACAACCACTTCACACAATAATTTGACTAGGCTCTATAGCACCCTAAAATTGGTGCAGTTAAACCCTTAGTAAAAATATAAAAATTTGAATTTTAACCCCAAAACCACCCGTTAACCACTCACCCCATTTTTTGTGCCATTTTTAGGAGTTGTTTTGACTATTGGATGATATCATTGCCGATCAGACGAAATCATCCCAGATCAGATGAATTCATCTGGAACAGAACGTCCAGATGATTTCGTCCCAAAAACAAATTTTCATAATTAGCTTATGTTTCAGTAGCCTCTCCAACTTGGGCAGAAGCATGTCTACGTAGTTGGATATTCCTCCGTTGGAGATCTCCCAGATTGGGATGATCCCCAACCTCCTAACCTCCCCCTAATTCTATATAAACTAGGATTTTCTTAGTTTATCCCCCTGGATCTCCTCCTGACTCTCCCTGGTTGATTTTCCCTGCCACTTAGCTTTGTTGTGCTAAGACGTCCTATCTACCATTGTTTGCACTCATAGTTTTAAAGTTTTCATTGCAGGTTTTCACTGTGCTTTAGCTGGAGGAATCTCGGATCGTCATAGGCGATTCCACATGATTTTGGATGATCCTATCAAAGATCAGCAACTATCTCGTACGATTAGATGCGATCTCGAATGTAGTTCAGATTGGGGGAAATCAGAGCCATGAGTTTGCATTTCTCTTCCTTCCTCATTTTATTATGCATTAGCTTGATTATTTTTATTCTACATCCTGGAGTTCACCTCATTTAGCATAAATGCATGACAAAGTTAAAATAAGTTATTAAAACAATGCATTTCCTTTAATATGCTATCTAGATTTATCAGTTAAGAATTTATACTCTCATTTCTATCATTTTGCATTATTCTTGCAGTTGCATTTTTAGCTTTTGGTGTTTGTTTCTGTGATTGCAGGTTTCTGATGAATTTGTCAGATATACGATGATATTGTTTGATCTCAGATGATCGCCTATGATCTGGGATGATTTTGTACAATTGCAGATGATCCTATCATATTCGAGATGATCTGGACTCCTACAAGCTTCAGAATCTTCATCAGACATCCGGAATTAGGTGCATTCTTTCTCATTTAACATATTCTTGGTATTTAGGATTCATTCATGCTTTCTGTATTCATATACATAGGATTTTTCATATAGAATAGCTTAGATTCATTTTGGCCAACCTAGGAATATGAATGATTGAGTATAAAATGAACACACCAAACCCATTCTCAACCTAGGCATGGAAACTGCCACTTAGTTTCCTGGTGAACCCCACCATCTATCAAAAATTCACCCTTATATCCCTCCCTCGAGAGGTGCGACCTTCAAAGGGCCTCTCAATCCGAGGTATTGTCCCATATTTCTTGCATCACCCTTCTGGGCATGGATACTTTAACCTGAAGGTAAGGGTGTGAAAAATTTGGGTCAGTACATTTTGGTGAACCCGACGTGAAACTAAAAGCCTTTTGAAAAAAAAAAAAATAATAAAAAAAAATATAAATGCATTATTAAGAACATCTAGAATCATTAGAAAATTGTTAAAATTGCATATTAGACTTAGATGGTAGATTATAATAAAAGACGAGTTGTCACCATAAATGTTGAAAATTAATTAATAACCATAGAGATTACGTCTGTGCTTAGAGTACCTCAAAAAAATAGAGTCCAACCTTTGTGAGACAAACTTGATAGGAGATTGGATATTATTTCATCTAGATCAACATAACTTAGGCAAATTAAGAGGTTTGTCCTAGATAGAATATTGGATTCTGATCAGGTGACTTTGTACCATGAACTTCAGAGAGCTTACCATAGGTGGTTAGCCGATAAGAGAGCACTTGTGTCTTCTGAATTATACACCTTTGAGGAATGCCTCGAGAATGCAGTTGTAGTACACAAATTTCTATCTCGTATAGAGGATCAAGAAGTCGTTCTTATGGATAGAAAGAGATGGAATAGAGTTCCTAGAGCTGTGTTATATCGAGAGTATTGCCATGAACTTTATTTATATAGGTCAGAGTCTAAAACAGATCATATTACTATAGCACACTTTGTCAAATTCTTGAAAAACAATTTTCAATTTGAAGAGAAGCATTTCATGACTCCTGATGAACTTGATCCTATTAATGATATCCATAAAATATTTATAGAAAAATAAATCTTTCTTTTTACTATTGTTATTTGCAACTAGAATGCTATTTGTTATCTTTATAATAATATTATAAAAAAAAAAAAAAAAACAAAAATCAAAACTTTTCCTTTTTATAGTAGGTATATAATTAAAATATATACCTCTCAAACCTATCACATATATATATATATATATATATATATATATATATATAAGTATATATATTTGCTGAAATCTAAGTTTAAGCACAATGCCTAGACTTAGGAATGGAAAACAGACTGAAGAAGAAGAAGATTGGTTAGGAAAACCATTAAATAAACTAGATGTCTGTTGGTTCGGCTTTCATACACACCCCGTGAAGAATGAGCATAAAATACCAATAACACTTATACAGGATATATCCCACTCACTTCAAGATCTTATCGGTTATCCAAGGTGTGAGTTATAGAGTTGGGTCGAATGTCTATTCACTCTTTTTCGCTTTTGGAATAGTTTCAAGTGGACTATCTGTTACCTTACAATGGGATCGACCTTCATTCAATAATGTTTAGAAGTTGTTACTTTGTTGACTATCGAATTTACAATGAGTTCTTTGATATAGCTCTTTATGTTTTAGCAGATTAAATAAAAGACAAATTTTGAAAGAAAATAAAAATGGATCATTTAACAGTAGAACAAAGAGAGTAGGGTAGGGAAGAAAAGAGAAGCTTATCTAAGTTAGTTGCAAAATAAAAACTATCAATTTCAATTACACTCTTAAACTTCACAATGGAACCAATCAAAGAGGAAGGTGTCCAACTTTCTAAGATCACCTTATACTAAGAGCATAAGACAGAGATAACATAGATTTGAAAGAAAATTATAAATAAAAGGGAAGTCGGTGTTAACTGGTATCTCTCACAAGAATTCTAGCTCGCACAGTGAGGACAGAGCAATTAGAACAGACCAGAACCTTAAATCTTTAATTTTTCCTAGCATATAACAAACAGAGTGAAGCCTAGTAGCATGTTTAATCTTGATAACACAGATTCACAACTAAAATAAATAGAACTTTAGTGAGACAAAAACAGAAGAAGGTGCACTTATCAAAATTTGAAAGAGATTAGGATCCTGGCCACGCTATCATAGAAGAACGATTTCACACAATCCCCAGGTCCAAAACAAAGTATTCAAACAAGATTTGTAGGAAATTTCTAGAATGTCTTTTAGCTTCTGCCCTCGCAAAAATGGAACATGTTGCGATATCGAGACATTTCCTTCACTTAATATCTTCCAAGTCTTGGCCCTCACAAAAATGGAACATGTCGCGAAATCACGACATTTCCCTAACTTCATGTTTTTCAGGCTTTCTTCCTCGCAAAAATGGAACATGTCACAAAATCGCGACATTTCCTTCACTTAGTCTCTTCCAAGCATTGGCCCTCATGAAAATGGAACATGTCACGAAATCATGACATTTCCTTCACTTAGTGTCTTTCAAGCTTTTGCTCTCCAAAAATGGAACATGTCGCTATATCATCTAATTTCCTCCACTTTGTCTCTTCCAAGGTTTCGCCCTCGCAAAAATGGAACATGTTGTGATATCATGACATTTCCTTCACTTTGCTTCTTTCAGCTTCCGCCCTCGCAAAAATGGAACATGTCACGAAATCGTGACATTTCCTCCACTTTGTCTCTCCCAAGCTCTTGCCTTCACGAAAATGGAACATGTCACAAAATTGTGACATTTCCTTCACTTAGTCTTTTTTTAGCTTTTGCCCTCGCGAAAATGAGACATGTCCAAAAATGGAACATGTCGTGATATCGCGACATCGGACTTTAAAAGATTTTAGGATACAATTAATTTTGAGCAAAAGTTCGACAAGTCCGAAAATGGAACATGTTGCGATATCGCGACATCGGACTTTAAAAGATTTTAGGATACAATTAATTTTGAGTAAAAGTCCGACAAGTCCGAAAATGGAACATGTCGCGATATCGCAACATTTCCCTCAAGCTTTTCTTCTGAGATTTTCCTCTCACGAAAATGAGACAGGTCCGAAAATGGAACATGTCGTGATGTCGCGACATCGGACTTTAAAATATTTTAGGATACAATTAATTTTGAGTGAAAGTCCGACAAGTCCGAAAATGGAACATGTCGCGATATCGCGACATTTCCCTCAAGCTTTTCTTCTGAGCTTTTCCTCTCGCGAAAATGAGATAGGTCTGAAAATGGAACATGTCGCGATGTCACGACATCGAACTTTAAAATATTTTAGGATACAATTAATTTTGAGCGAAAGTCCGACAAGTCCAAAAATGGAACATGTCGTGATATCGTGACATTTCCCTCAAGCTTTTCTTCTGAGCTTTTCCTCTCGCGAAAATGAGACAGGTCCGAAAATGGAACATGTCGCGATGTCACGACATCGGACTTTAAAAGATTTTAGGATACAATTAATTTTGAGTGAAAGTCCGACAAGTTTGAAAATGGAACATGTCATGATATCACAACATTTCCCTCAAGCTTTTCTTCTAAGATTTTCCTCTCGCAAAAATGAGACAAGTCCGAAAATGGAACATGTCGCGATATCGCGACATTTCCCTCAAGATTTTCTTCTAAGCTTTTCCTCTCGCGAAAATGAGACAGGTCCAAAAATGGAACATGTCGTGATGTTGCGACGTCAAACTTTAAAATATTTTAGGATACAATTAATTTTGAGCGAAAGTCCGACAAGTCCGAAAATGGAACATGTCACGATATCGCGACATTTCCCTCAAGCTTTTCTTCTGAGCTTTTCCTCTCGCGAAAATGAGATAGGTCCAAAAATGGAACATGTCACAATGTTGTGACATCGGACTTTAAAATATTTTAGGATACAATTAATTTCGAGCGAAAGTCCGACAAGTCCGAAAATGGAACATGTCGCGATATCGCGACATTTCCCTCAAGCTTTTCTTCTACTTTGCAAACTCTCCAAAAATTGTGGGTTGACTCCAGTGACTTTGTCCACCTATATTTGGCATTTTTACATATTGGTGAAGAATATTCCTTACTCAAAAATAAATTTAACATTTGAAAAATGAATTTTAAATTTCTCAAGAATGATCAGCTTCACATGGTGTAGAAAAAATGATGAAAAACTCAAAGTGCCTAGAATTTGATGAAACTTTACAAGCATCTAAAAAGGCCCAAAGGGTATCCAAATTTGCAAACGGAGCTTAAAAATTCATCATGGTTGAAGGGAAAATACATTTAGAAGTTTTTTGGCCAAAAATAGAAACTACTATTGAAATCAATGCCATATGCAAGTATACTTGGACACTTTGATGTAGGCGAAGCTTACTAATTTAACATAGGCATATAGAGAAGCTTTGGTTCTTAAAAGACAATTAGGACCTCAACATTTGAATGCTCCTCTAATTCCCTTTGTTACACAAAATACTCCTGTTTTAAATCCTATCCCACATCAAATGATGTTGCCATCAGGCCAAACTCCACCAATAGGAAATCCATTGGCTGTAACACATGCTGAACATGTCCAGAATACAAAGAAAGAATCTGATAAAACAAGAGCTGAGGAAGTCTCAAAGATGGTCCAAAAGTTGGCAAATGACTTTTTGAGTTTCAAAAGGTAGGTGTCCACCGGGGACAACTCAAATAGATTTCCTTATCAACAAAATAGATTCACTAGACCACCCTATGAACTCAATAAAGTATACAACATAGTGGAGGATATGAAGAAGATCAAGGCTAACATCACTCTTCATGAGTTGGCTCAAATTACTGAACAAAGAGATAATTTGATTAAGACATACTCTGAGCCTATCACTAAACCTCTAGAAAATGGGAAGAAGATAGCGAATGCAAACTTGGCCATGTATAAAGAAAGGGCAAAAGTTCCACCTTTCCTGCTAACTGTCCGTATATTTGGGAAGAATATACACAACTATATGGTGGATTCTGGTGCTTCAGCCAATGTCATGCCTCTAGCCATCTGTCAATAATTGGGTTTAACCCCTATTAAGTCTGAGAGAAGAGTCATCCAATTGGATAAAATTGAGGTTAAGGTGGTAGGTGAACTTTAGAATATACACATCCAGCTAGCATCTGAGCTGAGAGCACAACACAAAGTTGACATTCAGGTGGTAGATATTCTTGTGGGATACAGAATGCTTCTGAGCAGAGACTGGTCAAAGTCTTTGAATGGGTACTTGGTGACTAATTTTTGACACATGTGGTTACCTTGGAAAGGTTTTGCAAATCAGTTGAGAATCGAAAGAGAACCTAGATATAAACACGTAATCACTAAGTATAATTCCAAGAATGAGACTGTTAATATTGTTGATGTAGATATCGGGGTTTATAATCTGACAACTGCACAAAAGGGGAAACCTGTTAAATCTCATCTTGATCATGATAATGAAGTTTGGATGCTTCATATCGATGGAGCTAAGTCCAAACAAGGTTCTGGTACAGGGGTAGTTCTTAAAGGACCAGAGATTAGACCTATTTTATGTCTTATCGCTTGCAGTTTCCTTACACAAATAATTTGGCAGAATATGAAGCACTAGTGTTGGGATTGAAATTTGCTTTAGATAAAGGTGTGAAAAATATCCAGGTTTTCACAGACTCAGAGTTGGTGGCTAATCAGGTTAGAGGTAAATTTCAATGCAAGGCATCTTACCTGAAAAGATATAAACACCAAGCTTGGGATATCATAGAGGATTTTGATGCTTTTAATTTGAAACACATTCTTAGAGAGGAGAATTCACTTGCAGATGTCTTAGCTTCATCAACCACAAATCTGAAGCCATTAGAGGAGTTCAAATGGAAGAAATTTTCAATCAAATTAATCCCTTGTCCTTCGGTTCTAGATAACGTAGACAATTTTCAAGTCTTTTCTGACGACCAGCAAATTATAGACTTTTTACAAAATACCAATGCATTTGAAAATGCTGTAATTGATGATGGTCAAAATGATACTATGCTGGAATAGTTTGATGATGAAAGGGGGATGATGAGTTTGAAAGATAATAGAATTCCGAAAGGAATGGTAGAACTTGAGCGACTATTTGATATCGACCAAATTAAACAAAGAGGAAGTTCTATTGGTATAGCAGATGGTGAAACTAAAAAACTAAATGTGGGGACTGAAGAAGATCCTAGAAACCTTAAGTTAGCTAAAGCTTGTGACCCTAAAATTAAAAAGAATATGATTGAATTCCTTCACAGATCCAAGGATGTTATGGCTTGGTCTTATAAAGACCTAAAGGTTTTTGATCCAAAAGTTTACACCCATATAATACCTTTAAATGAGTCCTGCAAACCCTTCCGACAGAAATAGAGGCATGTCAATGTCTTGTTGGAACCCCTCATCAAGAAGGAGGTGCAGAAATTATTGAGTGCTGCCATTATATTTCCCATCAAACATTCTACTTGGGTAGCCAATTTAGTACTGGTTAGTAAAAATAATGGGGAAATACGCTTGTGCATGGATTTTAGAAACTTGAACAAGGCTTTCGAAAAGGATAATTATCCTTTGCCTTCCATGGATGATGTGCTACAAATTGTGAATGGTTCAGAAATGATATCTTTCTTAGATGGATTTTCATGGTACAACCAAATACTGGTTGAAAGGGAAGATAGGATGAAAACTACCTTCATGACCAAGTGGGGAACCTTTGCTTACAAGAGAATGCCATTTGGATTGATAAATGCTAGAGCTACCTTTCAGTGTGCAATGGATCATGCCTTCAAAGGTCTCATGGGTAAGTGCATCGTTGTCTACATGGATGACTTGACAATTTTTTCTAAATCTCGGTTTGACCACGTAAAGCACTTGGAATCTGTCTTCAATACATGTAGAAAGTTTGGCATTTCTTTAAACCTAAAGAAGTGTGTTTTTGGTGTAACTGAAGGAAAAATCCTTGGAAACTTAATCACCAAAGATGGCATTTCCATGGATCCAGAGAGAGTTGAAGCCATATCGGGGATACCTTTTCCCAATTCTAAGAAAGAGTTAAGATCATTTTTTGAGAAAATTAATTTCATCAAAAAATTCATCTCTGGTTTTGCAGAAATAGTCAAGCCACTAAATAACATGCTGAAGGGAATTTCTAAGATTTCTTGGACAACAGAAGCCAAAGCAACATTCCACGAGATCAAAAATGCCATCAAGAAAGCTCCAGTTCTGGTGAGCCCAGAGTTCAATGCAGATTTTTACCTATACTATTTTTCTTCTGAACACACACTTGCAACAGTTTTAACCCAACGAAGGGAAATAGGGGAATACCTGATTGCTTTCAAAAGTACCAACTTAAAGGGTGTTGAGCTAAAATACTCTCGCTTGGATAAGCAAGCCTATGCCTTGGTGAGAGTAGTCAAGCAATTCAGGCATTACATATTGAGGAGCAAAGTCCATGCTATAGTTCCTGATCCAGCTGTAAAATATTTATTAAGCCAGTATGAATTGGGTGAGCTAAGATGTAATTGGGCCATGAGACTACAGGAATACGACTTAGAAATTTGACCTACCAAATTAATCAAAGGACTTGGTTTGTCCTAACATATTGCTGAAATACCTGTAGAGGCAAAAATTAATCAGCTAGATTCTGGGGTGGATGATTGGTATGGAGATGTCATTCATCTGCTAAGGTTTGGAATTTGTCCACATCACCTGAATAGAACTCAAAGAAGAGCACTGAAGCTAAAATCTACTCATTTTCTACTCAAAGGAGGCAACTTATACAGAGAAAACTATGCTGGTATATTCTTAAGATGCATTTCTCAGAATGAAGTATACGAGGTGATATCTAGTTTTCATGAAAAGTTAGGAGCAGGGCATTCCTCAGGTTCTGCTACCGCACACAAGATATTGAGAGCAGGCTATTACTGGCCTACATTGTTTAAAGATGCACATCAACATGTGAGAACTTGCCAACAGTGTCATATCTTTGCATCCAAGCAGGTTAATCGAGCTCTACCATTACAACCTGTTATAATAGAAAAACCTTTTATGCAATGGGGACTTGACTTCGTAGGTGTGATAAACCCGAATTCATCAGCAAGGCACAAGTATGTTTTAACAACCACTAACTATTGTACAAGATGGGTTGAAGCAGCAGCTACCATGAAAAGTACAACCCATGAGGTGATTGGATTTTTAGAGTCAAATATCATAACCAGGTTTGGAGTTCCTTTGAATTTGGTGTGTAACAACAGACTGGATTTTCAGTCATTCAAATTTGCAGAGTGGGCATAACAGAGGGGGATAGTCATCAAGTTTTCATCCAACAATTATCCCCAAGGTAGTGGACTAGCTGAGTCCACAAATAAGAATTTGATGAATGCCATCAAGAAGTCTATTGTAGACAAACCCAGACAATGGCACACACTATTAAAGTATGCACTTTGGGCTGACAAGATAAGACATAAATAAGCTCTTAAGACTTCCCCATTTTCTTTGTTGTATGGCACCCAGCCCATAGTTCCTATCTCTCTAAAATTGCCCACTTACCAATTTGCTTTAGATTACTTTGATGATCATGCAGATGCAGAAGCTCGTATATTGGACTTAATTAATTTTTAGGATGAATGAATTCAAGCCTTGGAGCATTTTAGCTGAAACCAAGAGACAGTCAAGTGCTGGTTCGACAAAAGAGCTAGAGTAAAAGCCTTCAGACTTGCAGACTTGGTGCTTCTATGGGACAAAGACCATGAAAATAATGGTAAACACACCAAGTTGCAACCTCTATGGATAGGGCCATACCAGATCGTCGAAATCCTAGGTAATAATGCGTTTTTCCTATAGGACCTGGAAGGTAATTTTTTGAACCTTCTTGTCAATGGTCGATATCTGAAGCATTATTTCTCAGCTGTTCCATCCACTACATCATTTGAGTAATTGCAAAGATTTTGTGCATATGTATAATATTGTAAATGAAGTGTGAAGTAGTATGTTTTTGTTTTGTTTTATTTAAAAGTTTGAAGTTCTGTGTTTTATCTTTTAAGGTCTGTGCAATTTTATCTTTAACTGGTGGCCTTTTTCCTCCTCGTTAGCTTTTAAATCCTGTTTGTTTGAGTTTTTCCAAGAAAACGCAAATCAACATTTAAAATTGGCCTAGTGTGTTTTCATTTTGTTTCATTCTGCTTTAAGAGATAGTCTGCTAGGATTAAAAAGTGGGACTACTTGTTATCTAGAACAATAGTAGAAAGATAATTGGATTTTGTATTTTGCTTGCCATAATTATTTTGATTATGAAGAAATTACTATACTGTTTTGTTGAAGAACTCCCAGGGAATTTAAGAAAAGTTGGTCATGAGAGGGGAATCCGATTCATAAAATTACATCAAAGCATCCCAGGAGGTTGTTGGTACCTGAGCTAAAACAGTTAGTTGATCAATTGCTCGATAAAAAAAAGAAGAAGAAGAAGAAGAAGAAGAAGCAGCAAGGCACTCCAGTAATCGATATATTTCAAAAGAAAAGAGAGAGATGGTAAAAGTTGGACAAGCCAACATAAAACTGGCACTCTTTCCTATGCATAACCAAGGCTCCCGAAGGATACATCTCAAACATGTTCACCAAGCTATAGATGCCACCTCATAATTGTGATCAAGGTCGTGAAAATCTAAAGAGTAACTCTGTCGGGGCTGTGAAAGGCTAAACTAGTAAACAGAGCTCTACTCGATTTCCCCTACACAATCTAAATAGATTTCCAATTTATAGCAAGCATTTGAAGCCTTGGTCATCCTTGGAAGAAGGTTTATACACTTGTAATCACACATTAGAATCTTCCTTAAGTGGTTCAACCTAGTATGTCCTTGGGAAACTTTAATAGCTAGCAGATAGTAGTTAAGTCATTTTAAAAAATATTTGTGGCAAAGCATGGTACATAGTCTAAATTGTTTTGAAACTAGAGTTCTAGATTCTAAATAGTGCTACTATTTTCCCCGTAGATATCACCATTTGTTGAGAAGCAACACACCCCCACTAAAAAAATGAAATTCCATCCCTTTGAAAATATTTAATTTTCATTTTTTTTTGCAGGGACCCTCTTGAGTTTTCGGGTTTTAATTCCAAATTTTTCTTGCACCCTTTTTTTTAAGCTTCGCCTACATCAAAGTGTCCAAGTATACTTGCATATGGCATTGATTTCAATAGCAGTTTCTATTTTTGGCTAGCAAACTTCTAAATGCATTTTCCCTTCAACCGTGATGATTTTTTAAGCTCCATTTGCAAATTTGGATACCCTTTAGGCCTTTTTAGATGCTTGTAAAGTTTCATAAAATTCTGGGCACTTTGAGTTTTTCATCATTTTTTCTACACCATGTGAAGCTGATCATTCTTGAGCAATTTAAAATTTATTTTTAAAATGTTAAATTTATTTCTGAGTAAGGAAGATCTTTCACCAATATGTAAAAATGCCAAATACAGGTGGACAAAGTCGCTGGAGTCAACCCAAAATTTTTGGAGAGTTTGCAAAGTAGAAGAAAAGCTTGAGGGAAATTTCGCGATCTCGTGACGTTCCATTTTCGGACTTGTCAGAATTTCGCTCGAAATTAATTGTATCCTAAAATCTTTTAAAGTATGATGTCACAACATTGCGACATGTTCCATTTTTGGACCTATCTCATTTTCGCGAGAGGAAAAGCTTAGAAGAAAATCTTGAGTGAAATGTCACGATATCACGACATATTCCATTTTTAGACTTGTCGGACTTTCGCTCAAAATTAATTGTATCCTAAAATATTTTAAAGTTCGACGTCGCGACATCGCGACATGTTCCATTTTCGGACCTGTCTCATTTTCATGAGAGGAAAATATCAGAAGAAAATCTTGAGGGAAATATCGCGATATCGCGACATGTTCTATTTTCGGACTTGTTAGACTTTCACTCAAAATTAATTGTATCCTAAAATATTTTAAAGTCCGATGTCGCGACATTTTTCATTTTTGAACCTGTCTCATTTTTACAAGAGGAAAATCTTAGAAGAAAAACTTGATGGAAATGTCATGATATTGCGACATGTTCCATTTTCGGACTTGTCGGACTTTCGCTCAAAATTAATTGTATCCTAAAATCTTTTAAAGTCCGATGTCGCGACATCGCGACATGTTCCATTTTCGGACCTGTCTCATTTTCGCGAGAGGAAAAGCTCAGAAGAAAAGCTTGAGGGAAATGTCGCGATATCGCGACATGTTCCATTTTTGGACTTGTCGGACTTTCACTCAAAATTAATTGTATCCTAAAATATTTTAAATTTCGATGTCGCGACATGTTCCATTTTTGGACCTGTCTCATTTTTGCGAGAGGAAAAGCTTAGAAGAAAAGCTTGAGGAAAATGTTGCGATATCGCAACATGTTCCATTTTTGGACTTGTCAGACTTTCGCTCAAAATTAATTGTATCCGAAAATATTTTAAAGTCCGATGTCACGAGATCCCGACATGTTCCATTTTTGGACCTGTCTCATTTTCACGAGAGGAAAAGCTCAGAAGAAAAGCTTGAGGGAAATGTCACGATATCGCGACATGTTCCATTTTCGGACTTGTCAAAATTTTTCTCAAAATTAATTGTATCCTAAAATCTTTTAAAGTCCGATGTCGCGATATCGCGACATGTTCCATTTTCGGACATGTCTCATTTTCGCGAGGGCAAAAGCTAAAAAAGACTAAGTGAAGGAAATGTCGTGATTTCGTGACATGTTCCATTTTCATGAAGGCAAGGGCTTGGAAGAGACAAAGTGGAGGAAATGTCATGATTTCGTGACATGTTCCATTTTCACGAGGGCGAAAGCTGAAAGAAGCGAAGTGAAGGAAATGTCATGATATCATGACATGTTCCATTTTCGTGAGGGCAAAAGCTTGGAAGAGACAAAGTGGAGGAAATGTCGCGATATCGCGACATGTTCCATTTTCGGAGAGCAAAAGCTTGAAAGACACTAAGTGAAGGAAATGTCACAATTTTGTGACATGTTCCATTTTTGCAAGGGCCAATGCTTGGAAGAGACTAAGTGAAGGAAATGTCGCGATTTCATGACATGTTCCATTTTCATAAGGAAGAAAGCCTGAAAAACATGAAGTCAGGGAAATGTCACGATTTCATGACATGTTCCATTTTCGCGAGGGCCAAGACTTGGAAGAGATTAAGAGAAGGAAATGTCACGATATCGTGACATGTTCCATTTTCACGAGGGCGAAAGCTAAAAGACATTCTAGCAATTTCCTACAAATCTTGTTTGAATGCTTTGTTTTGGACCTGGGGATTGTGTGAAATTGTTCTTATATGATAGCATGGCCAGGAGCCTAATCTCTTTCAGATTTTGATAAGTGCACCTTATTCTATTTTCATCTCACTAAAGTTCTATTTATTTTAGTTGTGAATCTGCGTTATTAAGATTAGACTTGCTGCTAGGCTTCACTCTATTTGTTATATGCTAGGAAAAATTAAATATTTAAGGTTTTGGTCTATTCTAATTGCTCTGTCCTCACTGCGTGAGCTAGACTACTTGTGAGAGATACCAGTTAACACCGACTTCCCTTTTATTTATAATTTTCTTTCATATCTATGTTATCTCCGTCTTATGCTCTTAGTAGAAGGTGATCTTAGAAATCTGGACACCTTCCTCTTTGATTGGTTCCATTGTGAAGTTTAAGAGTGTAATTGAAATTGATAGTTTTGATTTTACAACTAACTTAGATAAGCTTCTCTTTTCTGCGCTACCTTACTCTCTTTGTTCTACTGTTAAATGATCCATTTTTATTTTCTTTCAAAATTTGTCTTTTATTTAATCTGCTAAAACATAAAGAGCTATATCAAAGAACTCATTGTAAATCCGATAGTCAACAAAGTAACCACTTCTAAACATTATTAAATGAAGGTCGAGCCCATTGTAAGGTAACAGATAGTCCACTTGAAACTATTCCAGAAGCAGAAAAGAGTGAATAGACATTCGACCCAACTCTATAACTCACACCTTGGATAACCGGTAATATCCTAAAGTGAGTGGGATTTATCCCGTATAAGTGTTATTGGTATTTTATGCTCATTCTTCATGGGGTGTGTATGAAAGCCGAACCAACAATGTCCTTCCTGAAGATCAAGTTTAGGAAGAAGAAATCCTAGACCAGCAAGAAGAAGAGCTTGCTGTAAGAAATGAACAAGAAGAAAATGTTAGAGAGGAAGGATCCTCATCCCCTAAAATGTCTTCGGGAGGAGCTGTCACTTTTGAAAACATGGAATAATTTTGGAAGTTCATTAATACTAATATTGGTGTTCTTAATAGAGCAGTCCATATGGACAAGGATTGAATTAGTGACACTCAAGCAACTCTAGAAGACGTATTTCACACACACACTAATCCCTTGTCCTTTATTGATCAATAGAGTGATCAAGCTGGACCATCCAATTTGGATATGGCAGCTATGATCTAGAACATGCAACAAAAATAGGTTACTCAACCATCTAAAGTGCCTGTTAGTAAGCCTAGGGTCATTCCCACATAAAAGAAACCATCATTTACTACTCTATTTCACTAAGCTATTGATCAACATACCTCAAATCAACAAAATCCCAAAACAAAACCAAACACTAATTACCAACAATCTAGGATACAACATAATACTACTACAAATCTCCTTGATAATACTATTCCTACCAACACTTTACATAATAGCAATATAGCATCTAATCCTTATGTTACACCATCATACACCCATAAATCCCATGCCTATGTCCCTCAGAACCAATATGGTGGAAAAATTAGCAATCTTGAAGCCATGGTGAAACAATTAGTTTCCTGCATGGACCATATAGATCCCTATCGTCCCTCGTACAATTATCGAGAGATGTGTAGTCGGCCTCTATATCCTATAGTTGTAGCATAGTCATATCCTAAACATTTTCCTATGCCTGTCTTGACCATATATAAAGGAATGAAAGATCCCATAGAGCATCTTCGTATGATTAGGATAGCATGTTATGATATATCACATGATGACTTGTTATTACTAAAAATGTTCCCGAAGAGCTTGGGAGGAATGGCATTGGAGTGGTATTATCAATTACCCAATAATTCTTTGAGGAATTTCGAAGAAACCGCTGAGTATTTTGTTCATCAATTTAGTGCCTATATCGAAAGACATGTGACCATTAAAGATTTGTATAACTTAAAACAAGACAAATATGAATGCTTTGCTGATTTCCTAGCTAGGTGGAGACAATTGATAGGAAAATTGCACTTTGTGTTGCCTTATAAGGAGATGTTGGACATCTTTATTAATAATTTGCAAGAGCAACTATCTTACGAATTATCAACTGCTACCTTGACCACCTTAGATCAGGCTATATACTTAGCCCGAAGAGTGGAAGATGCTCTCATTAGGAGAGGACAACTTAAAAAGAAAGATGATGAGAAAACATTCATAAATCAATATAAGAATAAAAAGGTTATGGGTGATGGACTCACCAATAGCAGAAATATCGCTAATGTTAATGCTGCAAAGACAACGGAGAAGTTCATACTAAAACCTCTTGATAAACCTCCTCGAGAATTTACTAGGTTAAATCAACCTTTATCAACTATTCTCCCACAATTAGTAGAACGATGTTTGATTCAATTACCAAATATCTGGGAACCTGATCCAACTATACCCGGATACAAAGCTGACTTACATTGTGGCTTCCATAGAGGACCTGGACACACTACCAACTCTTATAAAATATTAAAACATAAAATACAGGAGTTAATTGATAACAATGAGATGGAGGTACAAGCCTTCCAACCTGAGAAAAATCCTCCTAATAATGCTCAAAAGAACATCCCCCAAAACCAGAATCAGAATGCCAATCAGTCATGGGACATATTTCAACATCCTTTACCAAAAAATGGCAAGGAAGTGGCTAATCAAATTGAACATCATAATGTTCCCCCTCCTACCCGATATGTAGGGACTATTAGTGGGCATTTACCTATTTATGATTTGGAAATATTTGACACAACCTTATTCGTAGTTACGACTAGGCCTCTACATAATATTTGGACACCTGATCTTAGTGATACAGAATATGAGACTGAGAGTGATATGGAAATCACATCAAATCAATTGAATAGTTCTGAAGATGAATCATATGCTATTCACCCTATCACAAGTTCTATGGTTCTAAAAACCATTTCCAAGAAGAGTCACTACTAGACCATCGTCCCACCAATTAATTTCTAATGAGTTAGCTATAAATGCTAGACCAAGACCCATTCATCATCCGCAGAATAATATTGTGGGTACCATCAAAGCTGTTACTAGACAACAGGCTCAAAAATCTCAACAAGATCAAATGTAGAACGATGGGTCAACTCCATTTGTTTTGAAAGTTCCTAATAAATGGAATCATCCACCTAATTTCCAACCTAAACCTCCTTATAATATTAATGAGCAACTATCAAATATTATAGCTTGAATTTCTCTTTTGGACCTTTTAAGATCTTCTCCTACACATAGAGATGAATTAATGCTCACATTAACCCAGATGATGGTACCATAAGAAAATCAACCTGAAGCCATGGCTAATACTATAATAACTTGTGAAGTTGATTGTATTGACTTTCAAGATAGAGACATACTACAACATAGTTTACATAAGGATAACCCCTTATATATTACTACCTTAATTGGAGATGTAGCAGTTAAATGAGTCTTTATTGATAATGGTTCATATTTAAACATCTAAAATTTTGACTTCTACCAAATATTTGGGTTTAAAAGTGATGAAATGAAAATAACTAATATGATCATAAAAGCCTTCAATGACGAAACACAAGAAACGTGTGGAGTTATTACCATCCCATTACAGGTTGGTCCGAGAACCTTGGATACGACCATGTTTATTGTACATTTCCCTGCATCGTACAATATACTCTTGGGTCGCCCTTGGATCAACGCGATGTGAGCCGTTCCCTCAACTTTACATCAATGTGTTAAATTTGAATTTAAGAATTAGTTGGTTACCATTCATGGTGATCCTAGACCCTTTGATATGTGTGCTTTGGCAGAACCTGTTGGAGGTCAATTTTACACTGCTCTATCATCCACACATCCTAATTCTCATTACTCGTCTAAACGTGTGAAACACACACCCACAATGCCATATACTTCTTCTCCATCAGTTCCACCCCTACATACAGCTCAACCATCCTTTGAACATACCACATTAGGACCTCAGAAAGATCCTAATATCATAATCGATGCCTCTTGTTCTACTCCTATAACTTCTATACCTATAATAGAACATCCATCGACATCTCTACCACATCTACATCCACAAAATGCATAGTTCCTACATCAGAAGATGTAGGAAATGTTCCTTCTACCTCTTATGCTCTTACTAACGAGCTCTTACCCGATTTATCTAAAATTCTTATATCAGAAGAAACGAATGCTTCTATGCAAGATTCTCTTGTTTTAAATAATTTGCCACCATATCCTCGTACCTTGGGCCTCCCAAAGCCTATGGGAAGTACTTACCAATTTGGTAGCTATGCTTTTATTTATAAGGGATATGACTGGGGTAGAATACCTAGAAACATCAAGACTCATTATGATGGATATGCTCGATGTTATTTTACTAATGAGTATATTAAAGCCAAATATATAATGCTTAAATTGGGATATAAAGGGAAAGGTTTAGGACCTTTCCAAAATGGTATGAAAGAACCTTTTGAGGTAGAACCGTGGCCCTCCCGATGTGGTGTGGGCATATTTCCTAGTAAGGGCCAGCCCTTCCCATTTGAGGATGATGACCATCTCATATGTTATCAAGATTATTTGGATGAGCGCGATGCTTTGCATTTAACGAATAAGCCATTTACATGTAATATGCTATCTATAGCTTATCCTGAGATGATTGTTGAATTCGACGATGAGTTGGAGGGAGATATCTTCCATGATGTCTCCATTGAGGAATTATTACATAATGAATTTTATTTTTATGGCTCTATACCTAGTATAGCCCAGCTTAAGGCCACGACTCCTCAAGACGAATTATCCAAGCTAACCTTGGGAGAATTACAAGAATTGGGTGTTTCACCCGCCCCACCTAATTTTGAGAAAGATCTACACATGGAAGTAGAAAATGTCATAAAAATTAACATTGTAACCGAGGACAACCCTCACATAATCAACATCGAATCAGAATTAAATCAAGAAAAATAGGATAAATACATTGTATTTCTTAAAGAATATGAAGATGTCTTTGCTTGGACATATGAAGATATGCCAGGTTTAGACCCTTCTGTAGTTATGCATCACCTAGTAGTCCATCCGGATGCTAAACTTGTTAAAAAGAAACTTAGAAAAATGCATCCTAAAGTGGCCTTACTAGTCAAAGGGGAGTTACAAAAACTCCTGAATGTTATTTTTATACAAGCCATTGATTATGCTGAATGGATCTCGAATGTAGTTCTAATAACTAAGAAAGAAGCTACCAAAGTTAGGGTTTGCACAAACTTTAGAGATATTAATGTTGCATGCCCTAAAGACGATTTTCATCTTCCCAATATGGATCAGATCATTGATTTTACTGTTGGGAGTAGAATGATATCCTTAATGGATGGATTTTTTGGTTATAATCAGATTAGGATAGCTCTTGAAGATCAAGCTAAAACAACCTTTATTACCCCATGGGGGACCTTTTGTTGGAAAGTGATGCCATTTGGTTTGAAGAATGCAGGTGTAACATATCAATGAGCCATGACTTATATCTTTCATGATATGATGCATGATATACTACATGATTATGTAGATGATATTATAGCTCAGTCTATTAACAAAGATGACCATTTAGGTGACTTGAGAAAAGCATTTGATCGGTTAAGGGAATATCTTATCCGATTGAATCCAACCAAATGTATATTTGGAGTTAAGTTCGATAAATTATTGGGGGTTATAGTTTCTTTACATGGCATCAAAATTGACCCTCTCAAGATTGTAGCTATCATTGATATGCTTGTGCCCACAAATATATCTGAATTACGGAGTTTACAAGGTAAGCTTCAAGCTATCCATCGCTTCATCGATAAGCTGGCGAATAAAACCGGACCCTTTCTTAAGCTTCTTAAGAAGGATGTCTCTTTCCATTGGGACAACAAATGTTAGGAAGCATTTGAACTCCTCAAACAATATCTTCTTAACCCGCCTATGCTTTCGCCACTTAGACCTGATTGCCTATTTATCTTGTATATTTTTGCTTCATATTTTGCCTTAGGAGCTATGTTAGCTCAACTGGATGATGAGAAAAGAGAACGTGCTAATTATTATATCAATAGAATATTAATCAGTTATGAAACCCACTACACAACATTAGAAAAGTTATGTCTAGCAGTCATATTTTCTACACAAAAACTATGCCATTATATGCTCAGTCAAAAAATGTATTTTATTACTAAATCCGATCCTTTACGGTATCTCATGAGTCGACCTTATTTATCTGGTCACACAAAGAAAGTGGGTTCTTGCTCTAAGCGAGTTTGAACTCAAGTTTATAGGATAGAAGTATGTTAAGGGTTAAATCATAGAAGATAAATTAGCTGCTGCACCCTTAGAGTCTACCCACCCCCTCATCATTGAGTTTCTTGATGAATGCCTTAAACTAGAGGCAGACCATCTAGAGCAATGGTCCCTATACTTTGACAGAGCCCAATGCATGAGCGGGGCTGGTGCAAGTATTATTATAATATCTCCACAAAAACATATTATACCTCTGTCCTTTAAATTAACATTTGCTTGTACTAATAATACTATTGAATATGAAGCTCTAATCCTTAGCTTACGAGCTACCTTGGCATTGAAAATTAAAAATCTATTAGTTTTCGGTGATTCTCAACTTGTTATAAATCAAATTAATGATGTTTATCAGACCAGAGATGATAAATTGTGTCCATATAAAGCATATGTATTACAATTAATATCTTTATTTGATCAAGTTACCTTGGAAGCTATTCCTAGAACTAATAATCATGCGGCTGACGCTATGGCTGCAGCTACATCTCTTTTACCCTTGGAGTTAGATGACGAATATGCTACCATAATTATTCGTCGACTCTAGGAACCCACTTCAAATAAATCATGCTTAGAACCTTTGGATGTGTTTCTAATCAACGAAACTACTCCTAAACTTTGGTACACTGATATATTCAATTTTATTCAAAATGGGACCTTCCCTAAAGGTTTTAATAGAAACCAGTGTCGGTTATTACGTAGATGAGCAAGTCGCTTCGTAATAATTGGCAATACATTATACAGTAGATCTTTTGAAGGTATCCTACTGAGATGTTTGAATATAGAAGAATCTAGATCAGCTTTGAGTGAATCCCACGATGGATCTTGTGGGGGACACTTTAGTGGTAGCACCATTACTAAGAAGCTCCTTAGGATAGGATATTTTTGGCCTACCATGGAGAATGATGCACATGATTACGTGTGCCATTACGACAAGTGCCAAAAACATGCTGACCTTGTCCATGTGCCTACACAAGAACTGTAGGCTATTTCATCTCCTTGGCCATTTTCAAAATGGGGCTTAGACATCATCAAAAAAATCAATCCTGTATCATCTGATGGATACAAATTCATCATAACAACCACTGAGTATTTTACGAAGTGGGTTGAAGCTATGCCCATAGCTTCTTGCACTGGAACTCAAGTTTCAAAATTTATTTTTAATCAAATTATTTGTAGGTTCGAAATTCCTGCAAATCTCATATCAGATAATGGAACTTGTTTAAAAAATAAAGATGTAAAGAAACTATGTCAAAAATATAAAATTCAACATCGTTGGTCCATCCCTATTATCCTTAGGGTAATGGCCAAGCAGAAGCATATAATAAAACATTAATTAAAATTTTTCAAAATATTGGTCAATAAATCTGGCCGAGATTGGCACATTCAATTATATCCTGCTTTGTGGGCTTATCGAACTAGCATTCGTACTCCCACGGGCACTTCACATTTTTTTTTGGTTTATGGCATTGAAGCAATTTTTCCCTTTGAATTAGAAGTTCCTTCTTTGGCTCTACTACTTCAAGACACTGAAGTAGGAGATGGATATCGTGCTGGCAGATTTAGTCAGATGGAAATCCTATATGAGAAGCACATCAATGCTTTGGAACATATTCGAGCCTACCAGAACAAGCTTAAACGAGCATACCTCAAGAAATTTCATCATCGATCCTTTGAGATCGACGACCTTGTCTTAAAAGAAAATAAAAAAAATACTAATGCAACTAAAGATATTAAAGGTAAATTTGATCCCAACTGGCTTGGACCATATATTATGGCTACCAAATTCGGCTTGGGAGCATACAAATTAGCTACCTTAGATGGTAAATATCTTAAAGAACCTATGAACATTATGCATAAATATGGTCATTTCATCATTGTATATATTGTTATTTTGCATATTTTTTCATTTTAGTAATTCATATAATTTTTTTAAAAATAGTAATATTATTTATTCTTTCAATTCATAAATTAAAACCAAAATATAAAAAACATCAAAATCATCAAAATCTTCAAAAACATTTTCTATTTTTGCACCTGTCAATTCTTGAAGTATTGTAGTCATATTTTCAATTATTTTGGATAAATTAGCATTTATTTGGAATCCCATACTTTCACAATCACATGAATAAATATCTTGATTTTATTTGGTATAATTATTAATCTCTCTTATATCAAAGTCCAAAGTTGAATTAAATAAAGTTTTGAGCATAGAGAATTGATCTTGTTATTTACTTGAACCAAGTATATCTCTTCACATTAAAATGATTTCATTGCAAATTCAATATGATGCTACATAGTAAAAGTGGTTTCTTGAGCGAAAAGTTTTCTCTGCTATCCTATCATGCACATGGTATAGAATCTTTGAGAATTGAAAAAATGACAAGCTCACCCCTGCCCAGAATAAAAATCCCTTTCTCTACAACCAATCCGAGCAAGTATCCCTAGTATAGGAAGAAAAAGAAAAAGAAAATCAAGAAAAATCATGAGAAAAAGAAGCATTATTTCAATATCATTTTGTACCATCTCAGCAATATTTCAACATTATCTCAGTATCAAGCATAAATATATAAAAAAAAGGAAGAGAGAGAAAATAAAAGTAGAAGCAAAAAGCAATAAATCCCTTTCCCTACCCCTTGAAAAGAAAAGAAGGGTGAATGAGCTTGAATCCTTGGAATTCTCAATTATTCAAAAACTATGAGGTAAGCCCCATAACAGGTGGTTTGTGCCCAACCCACTTGGCCTTGGGTAACTCCTAGCGTGGTGATATGTCTGTTACATTAGTGACCTTATTTTGTACAGACCTATGTATGCTTATGGATCAGCTAGCTCTTGATGACCCGACTTACATAGTAGTCTAGTACGGTTACATGCATATAAATCATGGTCAATGAACACTTATTTGGTTAATTCAAATTACTTGTATCAAATTATCTTACTCAAAATTGGTAAATGAACAATACAATTGCACACACATTTGTATTTGAGAGATTTTGTATCATTATGATAAATCAAGATCAGTAATAAACTCACATATGCACATGAGGGTTCCTTATAAATCTACATTTTGTCTTTGAGATAATTTAAAATATTTATGCAAATCTTTTGGAATAATTTCATCTTCTTATTTGAGAACATCTGTTTAGTATAAAAACAATTACATACATTTTTTTTCAAAAATCCAATTTTTTTTTCAAACCATACAATAAAGTCACGTTTATATATACTTTCGACTTCCGCAACGATGGTATAGTTCCTAAAACCTAAACTAGAATTTTATGCCTAGTGCAAGTCCTCATCTTATATATTTTCTGTTTATCTCAAAATCAAAAATCAATTATGCAATAAAATTATTTTTGGATTTCGCGATGATGGTATAAGTCTATACCTAACAATTCTATGCCTAGCGCAAACCATCATTTTAATTTTATTTCCCATTTTTTATCCATAAAAGCATATGGCTTAAATAATTATGTTACACAATTGTGCTTTAAAAAGAATGAAAAATTTTCTATTTCATTTCATTATGTCAAAATTCAGTTTTTTGTGACGATGGTATAATTCCTAGGCAATTGTTCAAATTTCTATCACACTTAGGAATTTAATGCCTAGAAAAAATCATATTTTTTAATATTTCATGCAAAATATTTTCATGGAAATCTGAAAACAAATCCTCATCACCATACTTTTTCATCATCACAACACAAAGTCTTAAGACAGTCTCTTAAGCACTCTTACTTTTAGCAATATTTCTATACTGGGATTAGCTTGACGACCTAGCGAGCGACGACTCCATGAAATGGTCATATAACAGCGACAATGTCCTTTGAAATTATTGTTAGAAGTCCCTTTATTTTTCATCAAATCATATCACAACAACCAATTTGTTTACATCAGATTATTTCATTTAAATTTTACAGCATGACATAAAATTATACTATTTCCAACGATATAATTACATGAATAATCAATCAACAATTCAAAATTTAGAGCAACATAAAACATATGGACAAGTCATATCACAAAAGATCATATATATATATATATATATACATATTTATATCAAAATTATGTACATCATATCAAAACTGGATTGGTATGCCACAATCAATACCCTGGCATACTCAATCGTCTCAAAAATATACAATCTATAGTCAATGTGCGGCTAGTCTCGAGAAGCCCTCAAGCTCTCAGCCTCATCTCCTCTCTTGCCCAGAGGTGGAGGAGGTGGCCCCATTAGAGTCTATGCTATATCTTGAGTCCTTGACGTTGATCATGATGATGTCCTCGATGACCCCATCATGACCGACTCTGCAATGGGGGCTAGCAATGGTATCCTCTGGTTCTCTGGAACCACATGATAGTACAATCCTTGATAGAATGTGGTCTAAGAAATAGCCCATGCTAGATATCGAGTGCTAACCCCTTCGCTCTGAGCCCTGAGTCATGTAGCCTCATCATATAGTGTCTGCACCTGAGCCTGAAGGTGGGCATTCTCTGCTCAGAGAGCCACCACCTCGTTGCTCTCCCCCATCTCGACACCCTTGCTCTTATTGAGCGATGCTGGCCTATACCTCTATTGAGAAGGGAGTCCCTCCTCTCTCCTCTCTAGCTGTTATGGTCTCTCAAAATCCTGTGGTGCTCTTTGGTGTCTCTCCTATGGATATCATCGTTGCTCCCTCCCTTCATGACTCCTCACTGCATCAATGGCAGCCTGGCATCGCCTCCCCATATGTTGCACCACAACGTGCATTGGACCCTGTGCCCTTGTCATCCAAGGAGGGTAGATGCTTCCATACCAGGCATCATACCTTTATGTGACCCTAGCGTCATCCCCATCCACTGGATGAATGGGGGCATCATCAACATCTTGACTCCAAAATCATTGCATATCTAGAGCCCCACTTAGTGTAGTATTATCTTGAATAGTCTAGGAGTACTCGTAGTCTCTAAGAGAAGGGATCCCCTGCTGTAGACCGAACTACCTCAAAACTTGGTCATAGCAGTGGAGCTCTATCTCTCCCCACTCCATCCTCATCCAAAAGACTTGCTTGATGCAAGCCAACTCCTGTCCATCCTCTCTCAACCTTGGATGCTCTTTCCATGACCTCCAGGTGATCTGGTCAGGGATGAGGTCATCTAGCAACCTCTAGGACATCGACAGATCTATCCGCCACTGTGACCCTCTCTGGAGCCACCAATAAAAAACTCGGGGTCTCTCCCAGTCAACCCCTATCAGTGGAAGCCCTATCGGCCTTTGCACTATAATGTGCTCCCAACACCAAACTTGTAGCAGCGATGTTAGTACTAGACATCGACCTCCCTTGTATACGACCCCGTATAAGATCTTATATAAGTGGCATAGTACAAAGCTACCCCAAGAAAACCTGTAGCCATGGTCTCTAATGTTGCATACCACATCTGAAAGTAGCCATGGTAACTTGCATCCACTCTAGTGGCATAGCAATAGGCCACCCACTATCCTTTTCAAAACCTAAGTCAATTGAGATGCCCCAGGCATCTGCTTCAATGTCTCAATGTTTACTCTGCCCTTCTCCAGGGTGAAGCTAGGGTCTCCGCACTGTCTCATCATGGCATGGCCCTGATTGGCCGCATGAGTCATCAACCGCATTTGTATGGGGATCCTCAAAATCCTCCATACATCCTCTAGAGTGGGAGCTATCTCCCCTATCGGTATCCAGAAGTAGGACGACCCTGGATACCATCTCTCTGCTAGGGCTGTCAATAGCCCCATTTTTGTAGGTATTTGTGGCATCTCTGCCACATGCTGTAGCCCAACCTCTGATAGTTGGTCTTGCTTCACCTAATCGAGCGTGGCTACATCATCTCTTAGACCTCTGTATTTCCACTCCTAACTTTTTAGTAATCCCCTCTGCAAAATAAACAATAAAACAACAAAAAATCATTAATAGATAATCATTACAATCAGTTAAATCAATTTCATCTTATAAAAAAATGATATTGTCCATTATTGGATGATATCATACTAAATTAAGTCAAATCGTCCTTGGTAGGATGACATCATCTTTGATTTCTCAACTTGGGGATCACCCCTTGTTGGACAGGATCACCTCTATTTCGTCGATTTTTCCCCTAGACGAAATCGACGATCTAGGGACAAATTCGACAAAATTGGGACGATTTCATCCTGACATCGTCGACAGCCTAAAAACAGTCACGATGCCCCAAAAATAGTCAAAATTTAAACTAAAAATCAACCAAATCAAATTAAAAACATAATTCATCAAGTTTAGATCTATTGATCTGTGTGTCGTTTCCACCATTTTGCATGTAGAGCTCTGAAACAACAAAATTGAACAGTAACAATGAATTAGGGTTTTACCCTATTTTTTAAATTTTATTTAAAAACAATTTTTTTTTAAATTTTGCTTTTTTGCATTTTTACCTCAAACATTCGATTTGGGTAAAAACACGAAGGGGGCACCATAGTAAGCAGTTGTACGATTCGACCTAAAATCATCATCTAAAAAATGAAATAAATTTTTGCTTTCTTGTAAAGCATAAAGAACTCATCTTTAACACATTTTCTTTAAAAAATTCGCTAAAGAGGGGGCAAAATATAACACCCTAAAATTGGCATAGTTAAACCCTTAGTAAAAAGATAAAAATTTGAATTTTAACCCCGAAATCGCCTGTTAACCACTCACCCCATTTTTCATGCCATTTTTAGGAGTTGTTTTGACCGTTGGACGATATTATTGTCGATCAGACGAAATCATCCCAGATCGGAAAAATTCATCTAGAATAGAATGTCCAAATGATTTCATCCCAAAATTAAATTTTCATATTTAGCTTCTATTTCAACAGCCTCTCCAACTTTAGCAGAAGCGTGTCTGTGTAGTTGGAGATTCCTCCGTTGGAGATCTCCCAGATTGGGATGATCCTGTTCTAGATGAATTCGTCCAAAAATCAAATTTTCATAATTAGCTTTTGTTTCAACAACCTCTCCAACTTGGGCAGAAGCGTGTCTGCGTAGTTGGAGATTCCTCCATTGGAGATCTCTCAGATTGGGATGATCCCCAACCTCCTAACCTCCCCCTAATTTTATATAAACTAGGATTTTCTTAGTTTATCCCCCTGGCTCTCCTTCTGACTCTCTCCCTGGTTGATTTTCCCTGTCACTTAGCTTTGCTATGCTAAGACGTCCTATCTACCATTGTTTGCACTCGTAGTTTTAAAGTTTTCATTGCAGGTTTTCACTATGCTTCAGCTGGAGGAAGCTCGGATTGTCGTAGGCAATTCCACATGATTTCGGATGATCCAGTCGAATATCGGTGACGATCTCATACGATTGGAGGCGATCTCTGTTGAGCAAGGTGAAGCAAAAGTATTGTCATTATTGTCAACACAGACAGATAGATCAGTTGATGCAGTGGACAGGAGTTCAGAGGTCAGTCAGATCATGTACAGTGAATTTTTGAGAAGACATAAGTGGCCCAGATTCAAAAAATCAAAGAAAAAGACAAGTAAGAAAACTGTTGTGATATCGCGACATGTTTTCTGTCATGATTTCGCGACATCTCAGAGGAGAGAGAAAATGCATGCCAAATTGTCACGATTTCACAACACAACGAAGGAGAGAGAGAATGCATGCCAAAATGTCATGATTTCGTGACACAATGGAGGAGAGAGAAAATGCATGCCAAATTGTTGCAATTTCGTGACACAATGGAGGAGAGAGAAAATACATGCCAAACTGTCGTGATTTCGTGACATAACAGAGGAGAGAGAAAATGCATGCCAAACTGTCACAATTTCATGACATAACAGAGGAGAGAAAATGCATGCCAAACTGTCACGATTTCATGACATGGCCAAGGAGAGAGAAGGCGCAAGCAAAATTGTCATGATTTCGTGACATGGCCAAAGAGAGAGAAAGCACAAGGATAACTGTCGTGATATCGCGACATGGTGAAAATCTAGAAAAGAAGATGTCGTGATTTCGCGACATGTCAAGAAGAAAGAAAAGAAAACTGTTGCAATTTCATGACATGGTGGTAGAAAAGAAGTCAAGTGGAAATACTATCACGATTTCGTGACATGTTCAGAGAGAAGGAGCTCACAAAGAAAAGTGTCATGATTTCGTGACAATTTGCAAGAAAGATGGTACGAAAGAAAAAGTGTCACAATTTTACGACAGGTTCGAAGAAGCGCCAAGGAGAAAAAGTGTCACGATTTCGTGACATGTCAGGTTTTCGCTGGGGCTTGTAGAGAAGAGTGTACAGATGAGAAAGATGTCATGATTTTGTGACATGTTCTATTTTTGTGGGCAAAAGATAGAAAGGCACAAGGCAGAGAAAGATTTCGTGATTTCATGACATGTTTTATTTTCGCTGGTTGAAGCCAAGAGGAGTGTACAAAAGCGAAAGATGTCACGATTTTGTGACATGTCAGCTTTTTGCTAGTGCAGGCAGAACAGAGTGCAAGGAAGTGAAAGATGTCATGATTTCATGACTTGTCTAGTTTTCACGGGTGCAAGAAAAGAAGTGGACAAGGAGGTAGAAACTATCACAATTTCATGACATGTCGAGTTTTCGCTGGGTGAAGTCGAGAAGCATAGCAAGAGGCAAAAAGTGTCACGATTTCATGACATGTCGAGTTTTCGTTGGGTGAAGCTGAGAAGCGTAAAAAGAGGTGAAAAGTGTTGCGATATCGTGATAGGTCATGTTTTTATGGGTAGAAGGTGAGAAGAGTGCAAAGAGATAGAAGTGTCACAATTTTGTGACAGGTGGCAACAACACGCTTACTGATAGTTAACTGGAACAGAACTACAGTTAAAGGGGCAGTGGTAGAGAAAAAGTAGGGAGCCAAAATTAGAAAAGTTAACTGGAGTCAGTGCGACGGTTACAAGTGCAGTAACAGTTAGAAATCATGCAATTTTTTTAAAAATAGTCGAAGAAAAAGAATTCGAACAGTCGTATACGAAGAATCGAGAAATGCATTCGAACAGTCGCATAAGGAGAATCAAAAAATGCATTCGAACAGCGACATAAGAAGAATAAAAAATGTATGCACGGATAGAAAAATATTCGAACAGTCACATAAGTAGAATAAAAAATGCATGCACGCATAGAAAAGAATTCGAATAGTTAGAGAATGTTATTCGACTGCATGCGGGATTCCAAAAGTCATAGAAGACGAGGAGTCTCGATGAGAAAAAGGGGTTATAAAAAGACAGTCGCACAGAGAATCAGGTTGCTGTTGTAAGTGAAAAATTACTGTGAAAAGAGGGTTAGAAGAGGGCCGAGAGAGAAATAAGCAGAGCCATGAGAGTGTGCAGAGTTTGGTTAGTTGCAGACCAGTGAGGGTCATGTAAACAGTGAAGGCATTTTTATGTCATTGTAATAACTCAAAATTGCAGTCCAAGTTGGTGCTTGGTATTAGGGGTTGGTGCTCCTATCTGTTGTAGTAAAAAATTAAGGGGTTGGTGCTCCTTCTAGTAGATGCTGGTAAAGTGTTTGTAAAATTAGTGTTTTGCAAAGGCTAGATTTGGATTGAAGTCCAAGCAGTCATTTTTGAGGAGTAGCCAAATTGGTGAACCTCGTTATATTGTGTGTTGTGGTGTGCTCTCTTGTGAAAATTGCTTTACCTATTTTCAAGTTCTCTTTGCTTCAAATTTAAGTGCTGTAGATTTGAATTTTAATAGCTACACTGATTCACCTCCCCTCTTAGTGTCATTGTGAGAATATCAATTGGTATCAGAGCCAAGTTTCTTGAACAAGCTTAATCAGCTAAGGTGATCTTGGAAGAAACACAATGGTAGGTGAAGGATTCTCATCCAACAAAGCTCCCTTGTTCGATGGAACTAATTACTCATTCTGGAAACTCAGGATGCAGACATATTTGAGTGCATTGAGATATGACATTTGGGAATCAATACAAAGTGGATACACAACACCCACTACTCCTCCAACAAATGCTACCGAGAAGAAAAAGTTTGAGAATAACTCCAAAGCAAAGAATGCCATAATGTGTGGGCTAGTAGACAATGAACTGATAAGAGTCATAAGCTATAAATCGACAAAAGACATGTGGGATAAACTGAAGAGCATTCATGAAGGAGACAGTAAGATCAAGGAAGCCAAGCTGCAAACTCATCGAGCTCATTTCAAAGCATTACAAATGAATAAAAATAAGAACATAGATGCCTATATGCTGAGAGCCAATGAAATCATTAATGCAATCAGAGGACTCGATGAAGAAATCAAAGATGCGGTTGTTGTGAAAAAGGTTCTCAGAACTCTTCACAAAATATTTAACTCTAAAGTTTCTGCAATAGAAGAGGCGAAAGATCTAAATAATTTTAGCATGGATGAGATGCATGGTTCCTTAACTACATACGAAATGAGAATAGGACAAACTAAGCCCATAGACAGAGAAGCTACTTTTAAAGCACACAAAAATATAAAAGTTGAACAAGAATCTGAGGATGAAGAGACATAGGATGAAACGAAATCTAACTTTGTTTGGAAAATTACAAAGGGAAAAAGAAAGTATAGAGGAAAGTTACCATTTAAGTGCTTCAATTATGGAGGAGTCGGTCACTTTGCAACTAAATGTCCAATGCATGAGAAAACCAAAAATGGTGAAGGGTCACACCAAGAAAAAGGTGACTAGAAGAAGAAACATAATTTTAGAAAAAAAAACTTCAAGAAGAAAATCTTCATATCCAAGAATGTCAGCTCTTTTGAAGAAAGCTCAGGTGAGGATTCTAAAGAAGAAACAGGTGAAGCTCTGTTCATGGCACTTGAAGAAGAAAGAATAGAAGAAAATCAGGAAGGTGATGAAAATCTTAAGGATGAGGTTGAAGTATATTTGGAAGGATATTTGGTTGCTGCACTTGAAGAGTTGAGTGTAGAAAGGAAAAAGAATAATTTTTTTTCAAGAAAACTAGAGGATGCCAATGACATAATAAACATTTTGAAAATACAGACAGAGGAATTTAAGAAAATGTCTGAAGAACTTGAAGTAAAATTAACCATGAAAATAGATGAGTGTAGCAAACTGGAAGAAGAAATTGATGGTTTAAGAATACGGCTAGAAGAACAGAATAAAAAATTGAGTTGCTATCACAAACTTGAAGGAAGTTCTGCACAACTTGAAAAAATCATAAATAGTCAGAGGACCACAGGCATCAAATTTGGCTTGGGCTTTGTCGAAGGAGAATCTTCAAGTGGATCAAAATCCATAACTGCAGAACCAGTAAAGAAAGAATATATGATCAAGATTGACTAAATAAAATCGAATCATGCTAAAGAAAGCAACAATGCTAGGCACGAGAAGAGTGCTGACAATGAGGGATTCACAAAAGTCACACATCAAAGGAGAAGAAAATTTGTGACTCCTACTACAAATTGGCAAAGACCAACTCCCAGATTTAATCATTTCTTTTTTGGTTATTGTTTCAAATGCAATACTTACAGTCATAAGATTTTAGATTGCATTTATAATATAGGACAAATAAATTTCACAAGTAGAAATGCATTTTCACCCTTGATGGAGTATGTTGTAGAATGCTATAATTGTCATAACTTTGGACACATTGCAAGAAACTGTAGAAGCACATATGCAGCAAATAAATTTCAGAGAAGAAGAACTCAACCAAACAGTTTAAAGCAAAATAGAAAATTCCCAAAAATACATGCACAGACCACTGACAAAGAAAAGTCTAAACAAGTGACCAAAACTGTAGTCAAATCAGAATGGAAAGAAAAAGAGCAACTCAAGGAAGAAAAAGAATCATCGATTGTACAGATAGCATTCAAAGCACAGAACAAATTAGCACCATGGATATTGGATAGTGGATGTTCCAGTCACATGAAAAGAGATAAAAAAAAATTTGAAAATTTACAGAAATATGAAGGAGGCTCTGTGAAGTTTGGAAACAATGATGGAGCCAAGATAGTTGGCAAAGTATCAGTCAAGATAAGTGATAGAAAGATCAATTCCAAGGAAGTTCTGTTTGTGATTGGTTTAAAGCACAAATTACTGAGTGTAAGTCAAATTTGTGACAGAGGTCATGAAGTCATTTTTAAGAAGCAGAGCTGTGAAGTGAGAAAAACACATAGTGGGAAAATGATAGCTACTAGATCAAGGACTTCTGACAATATATATACTCTCTCAAAAACTACAAAAGGAACATGCTTGATTGGACATGAAGATGAAAATTGGTTGTGGCACAAGAGGCTCGGTCATATTAGCTTTGACAATCTGGTAAAAATAAGTTCAAAAAGGGCAGTAAGAGATATACCAACCATTGGCAAACTAGTAAATAGCATCTGTACTTCATGCCAAAAAGGAAAGAAAACCAAATCCACTTTTAAATCAAAGGAATACTTCACCAGAAAACCATTGGAGATAATTCATACTGATTTGTGTGGACTCATGAGAACACAAAGCATAAACGAAGACAAATACTTTATGTTGTTCATAGATGATTACTCTAGAATGACATGGGTATTATTTTTAAAGCTTAAATCAGATGCCTTTGAGATGTTCAAATTAAAAAAAAAAAACTTCAAGAAGAAAAGCTTCATATCTAAGAATGTCAGCTCTTCTGAAGAAAGCTCAGGTGAGGATTCTAAAGAAGAAACAGGTGAAGCTCTGTTCATGGCACTTGAAGAAGAAAGAACAAAAGAAAATCAGGAAGGTGATGAAAATCTTAAGGATGAGGCTGAAGTATATTTGGAAGGAGATTTGGTTGTTGCACTTGAAGAGTTGAGTATAGAAAGGAAAAATAATAAAATTTTTTCAAGAAAACTAGAGGATGCCAATGACATAATAAACAGTTTGAAAATACAGACAGAGGAATTTAAGAAAATGTCTGAAGAACTTGAAGTAAAATTAACCATGAAAATAGATGAGTGCAGCAAACTGGAAGAAGAAATTGATGGTTTAAGAATACGGCTAGAAGAACAAAATAAAAAATTGAGTTGCTATCACAAACTTGAAAGAAGTCCTACACAACTTGAAAAAATCATAAATAGTCAGAGGACCACAGACATCAAATTTGGCTTGGGCTTTGTCGAAGTAGAATCTTCAAGTGGATCAAAAGCCATAACTACAGAACTAGTAAAGAAAGAAGATATGATCAAGATTGACTAAAGAAAATCAAATCATGCTAAAGAAAGCAACAATGCTAGGCACGAGAAGAGTGCTGACAATGAGGGATTCACAAAAGTCACACATCAAAGGAGAAGAAAATTTGTGACTCCTACTACAAATTGGCAAAGACCAACTCCCAGGTTTAATCATTTCTTTTCTGGTTATTGTTTCAAATGCAATACTTACAGTCATAAGATTTTAGATTGCATTTATAATATAGGACAAAGAAATTTCACAAGTAGAAATGCATTTTCACCCTTGATGGATTATGCTGTAGAATGCTATAATTGTCATAACTTTGGACACATTGCAAGAAACTGTAGAAGCACATATGCAGCAAATAAATTTCAGGGAAGAAGAACTCAACCAAACAGTTTAAAGCAAAATAGAAAATTCCCAAAAAAACATGCACAGACCACTGACAAAGAAAAGTCTAAACAAGTGACCAAAAATGCAGTCAAATCAGAATGGAAAGAAAAGGAGCAACTCAAGAAAAAAAAAGAATCATTGATTGTACAGATAGCATTCAAAGCACATAACAAATCAGCACCTTGGATATTGGATAGTGGATGTTCCATTCACATGACAGGAGATAAACAAAAATTTGAAAATTTACAGAAATATGAAGGAGGCTCTGTGAAGTTTGGAAATAATGATGGAGCCAAGATAGTTGGCAAAGGATCAGTCAAGATAAGTGATGGAAAAATCAATTCCAAGGAAGTTCTATTTGTGATTGGTTTAAAGCACAACTTACTGAGTGTAAGTCAAATTTGTGACAGAGGTCATGAAGTCATTTTTAAGAAGCAGAGCTATGAAGTGAGAAAAAAACACAGTGGGAAACTGATAATACTGGATCAAGGATGTCTAGAAATATATATACTCTCTCAAAAACTGTAGAAAGAACATGCTTGATTGGACAGGAAGATGAAAATTGGTTGTGGCACAAGAGGCTCGGTCATATTAGCTTTGACAATCTGGTAAAAATAAGTTTATAAAGGGCAGTAAGAGATATACCAACCATTGGCAAACTAGTAAATAACATCTGTGCTTCATGCCAAAAAGGAAAGCAAACCAGATCCACTTTTAAATCAAAGGAATACTTCACCATCAAACCATTGGAGAAAATTCATATTGATTTGTGTGGACTCATGAGAACACAAAGCATAAAGGAAGACAAATACTTTATGCTGTTCATAGATGATTACTCCAGAATGACATGGGTATTATTTTTAAAGCTTAAATAAGATGCCTTTGAGATGTTCAAATTTAAAAAAAAAAACTTCAAGAAGAAAAGCTTCATATCCAAGAATGTCAGCTCTTTTGAAGAAAACTCCAGTGAGGATTCTAAAGAAGAAACATGTGAAGCTCTGTTCATGGCACTTGAAGAAGAAAGAACAAAAGAAAATCAGGAAGGTGATGAAAATCTTAAGGATGAGGCTGAAGTATATTTGGAAGGAGATTTGGTTGCTGCACTTGAAGAGTTGAGTATAGAAAGGAAAAAGAATAAATTTTTTTCAAGAAAACTAGAGGATGCCAATGACATAATAAATAGTTTGAAAATACAGACAAAGTAATTTAAGAAAATGTCTGAAGAACTTGAAGTAAAATTAACTATGAAAATAGATGAGTGCAGCAAACTAGAAGAAGAAATTGATGGTTTAAGAATACGGCTAGAAGAACATAATCAAAAATTGAGTTGCTATCACAAACTTGAAGGAAGTTCTGCACAACTTGAAAAAATCATAAATAGTCAGAGGACCACAGGCATAAAATTTGGCTTGGGATTTGTCGAAGGAGAATCTTCAAGTGGATCAAAAACCATAACTGTAGAAGCAGTAAAGAAAGAAGATATGATCAAGATTGACTAAAGAAAATCGAATCATGCTAAAGAAAGCAACAATGCTAGGCACAAGAAGAGTGTTGACAACGAGGGATTCATAAAAGTCACACATCAAAGGAGAAGAAAATTTGTGACTCCTACTACAAATTGGCAAAGACCAACTCCCAGGTTTAATCATTTATTTTCTGGTTATTGTTTCAAATGCAATACTTATAGTCATAAGATTTCAGATTACATTTATAATATAGGACAAAGAAATTTCACAAGTAGAAATGCATTTTCACCTTTGATGGAGTATGCTGTAGAATGCTATAATTGTCATAACTTTGGACACATTGCAAGAAACTGTAGAAGCACATATGCAACAAATAAATTTTAGGGAAGAAGAACTCAACCAAACAGTTTAAAGCAAAATAGAAAATTTTCAAAAAAACATGTACAGACCACTGACAAAGAAAAGCCTAAACAAGTGACCAAAACTGTAGTCAAATCAAAATGGAAAGAAAATGAGCAACTCAAGAAAGAAAAAGAATCATTGATTGTACAGATAGCATTCAAAGCACAAAACAAATAAGCACCATGGATATTGGATAGTGGATGTTCCAGTCATATGACAAGAGATAAACAAAAATTTGAAAATTTACAAAAATATGAAGGAGGCTCTATGAAGTTTGAAAATAATGATGGAGCCAATATAGTTGGCAAAGTATCAGTCAAGATAAGTGATGGAAAGATCAATTCCAAGGAAGTTCTGTTTGTGATTGGTTTAAAGCACAACTTATCGAGTGTAAGTCAAATTTGTGACAGAGGTCATGAAGTCATTTTTAAGAAGTAGAGTTGTGAAGTGAGAAAAACACATAGTGGGAAACTGATAGCTACTGGATCAAGGACTTCTGGAAATCTATATACTCTCTCAAAAACTGCAGAAGGAACATGCTTGATTGGACAGGAAGATAAAAATTGGTTGTGGCACAAGAGGCTCGGTCATATTAGCTTTGACAATCTGGTAAAAACAAGTTCAAAAAGGGCAGTAAGAGATATACCAACCATTGGCAAATTAGTAAATAGCATCTGTGCTTCATGCCAAAAAGGGAAGCAAACCAGATCCACTTTTAAATCAAAGGAATACTTCACCGATGAAACCATTGGAGATAATTCATACCGATTTGTGTGGACTCATGAGAACACAAAGCATAAACGAAGACAAATACTTTATGTTGTTCATATATGATTACTCCGAATGACATGGGTATTATTTTTAAAGCTTAAATCGGATGCCTTTGAGATGTTCAAATTTAAAAAAAAAACTTCAAGAAGAAAAGCTTCATATCCAAGAATGTCGACTCTTCCGAAGAAAGCTCGGGTGAGGATTCTAAAGAAGAAATAGGTGAAGCTCTGTTCATGGCACTTGAAGAAGAAAGAACAGAAGAAAATCAGGAAGGTGATGAAAATCTTAAGGATGAGGCTGAAGTATATTTGGAAGGAGATTTGGTTGTTGCACTTGAAGAGTTGAGTGTAGAAAGGAAAAAGAATAATTTTTTTTCAAGAAAACTAGAGGATGCCAATGACATAATAAACAGTTTGAAAATATAGACAAAGGAATTTAAGAAAATGTCTGAAGAACTTGAAGTAAAATTATCCATGAAAATAGATGAGTGCAGCAAACTGGAAGAAGAAATTGATGATTTAAGAATATGGCTAGAAGAATAGAATCAAAAATTGAGTTGCTATCACAAACTTGAAGGAAGTTCTGCACAACTTGAAAAAATCATAAATAGTCAGAGGACCACAGGCATCAAATTTGGCTTGGGCTTTGTCGAAGTAGAATCTTCAAGTGGATCAAAAGCCATAACTGCAGAACTAGTAAAGAAAGAAGATATGATCAAGATTGACTAAAGAAAATCGAATCATGCTAAAGAAAGCAACAATTCTAGGCACGAGAAGAGTGCTGACAATGAGGGATTCACAAAAGTCACACATCAAAGGAGAAGAAAATTTGTGACTCCTACTACAAATTGGCAAAGACCAACTCCTAGGTTTAATCATTTCTTTTCTGGTTATTGTTTCAAATGCAATACTTACAGTCATAAGATTTCAGATTGCATTTATAATATAGGACAAAGAAATTTCACAAGTAGAAATGCATTTTCACCCTTGATGGAGTATGCTGTAGAATGCTATAATTGTCATAACTTTGGACACATTGCAAGAAACTATAGAAGCACATATGCAGCAAATAAATTTCAGGGAAGAAGAACTCAACCAAACAAGTTTAAAGCAAAATAGAAAATTCCCAAAAAAATATGCACAGACCACTAAAAAAGAAAAGTCTAAACAAGTGACCAAAACTGTAGTCAAATCAAAATGGAAAGAAAAGGAGCAACTCAAGAAAAAAAAGGAATCATTGATTGTATAGATAGCATTCAAAGCACAGAACAAATCAGCACCATGGATATTGGATAGTGGATGTTCCAGTCACATGATAGGAGATAAACAAAAAATTGAAAATTTACAAAAATATGAAGGAGGCTCTGTGAAGTTTGGAAATAATTATGGAGCCAAGATAGTTGGCAAAGGATCAGTCAAGATAAGTGATGGAAAGATCAATTCCAAGGAATTTCTATTTGTGATTGGTTTAAAGCACAACTTACTGAGTGTAAGTCAAATTTGTGACAGAGGTCATGAAGTCATTTTTAAGAAGCAGAGCTATGAAGTGAGAAAAACACATAGTGGGAAACTGATAGCTACTGGATCAAGGACTTCTGGAAATCTATATACTCTCTTAGAAACTATAGAAGGAACATGCTTGATTGGATAGGAAGATGAAAATTGGTTGTGGCACAAGAGGCTCGGTCATATTAGCTTTGACAATCTGGTAGAAATAAGTTCAAACAGGGCAATAAGAGATATACCAACTATTGGCAAACTAGTAAATAGCATCTGTGCTTCATGCCAAAAAGGAAAGCAAACCAGATCCACTTTTAAATCAAAGGAATACTTCACCAGCAAACCATTGGAGATAATTCATACTAATTTGTGTGGACTCATGAGAACACAAAGCATAAACGAAGACAAATACTTTATGTTGTTCATAGATGATTACTTCAGAATGACATGGGTATTATTTTTAAAGCTTAAATCAGATGCCTTTGAGATGTTCAAATTTAAAAAAAAAAACTTCAAGAAGAAAAGCTTCATATCCAAGAATGTCAGCTCTTTTGAAGAAAACTCAGGTGAGGATTCTAAAGAAGAAACAGGTGAAGCTCTGTTCATGGCACTTGAAGAAGAAAGAACAAAAGAAAATCAGGAAGGTGATGAAAATCTTAAGGATGAGGCTGAAGTATATTTGGAAGGAGATTTGGTTGCTGCACTTGAAGAGTTGAGTGTAGAAAGGAAAAAAAATAAATTTGTTTCAAGAAAACTAGAGGATGCCAATGACATAATAAATAGTTTGAAAATACAGACAAAGTAATTTAAGAAAATGTCTGAAGAACTTGAAGTAAAATTAACTATGAAAATAGATGAGTGCAGCAAACTAGAAGAAGAAATTGATGGTTTAAGAATACGGCTAGAAGAACATAATCAAAAATTGAGTTGCTATCACAAACTTGAAGGAAGTTCTGCACAACTTGAAAAAATCATAAATAGTCAGAGGACCACAGGCATAAAATTTGGCTTGGGATTTGTCGAAGGAGAATCTTCAAGTGGATCAAAAACCATAACTGTAGAAGCAGTAAAGAAAGAAGATATGATCAAGATTGACTAAAGAAAATCGAATCATGCTAAAGAAAGCAACAATGCTAGGAACAAGAAGAGTGCTGACAACGAGGGATTCACAAAAGTCACACATCAAAGGAGAAGAAAATTTGTGACTCCTACTACAAATTGGCAAAGACCAACTCCCAGGTTTAATCATTTCTTTTCTGGTTATTGTTTCAAATGCAATACTTATAGTCATAAGATTTCAGATTACATTTATAATATAGGACAAAGAAATTTCACAAGTAGAAATGCATTTTCACCTTTGATGGAGTATCTTCGTAGAATGCTATAATTGTCATAACTTTGGACACATTGCAAGAAACTGTAGAAGCACATATGCAACAAATAAATTTTAGGGAAGAAGAACTCAACCAAACAGTTTAAAGCAAAATAGAAAATTTTCAAAAAAACATGTACAGACCACTGACAAAGAAAAGCCTAAACAAGTGACCAAAACTGTAGTCAAATCAAAATGGAAAGAAAAGGAGCAACTCAAGAAAGAAAAAGAATCATTGATTGTACAGATAGCATTCAAAGCACAAAACAAATCAGCACCATGGATATTGGATAATGGATGTTCCAGTCATATGACAAGAGATAAACACAAATTTGAAAATTTATAAAAATATGAAGGAGGCTCTATGAAGTTTGAAAATAATGATGGAGCCAATATAGTTGGCAAAGTATCAGTCAAGATAAGTGATGGAAAGATCAATTCCAAGGAAGTTCTGTTTGTGATTGGTTTAAAGCACAACTTACTGAGTGTAAGTCAAATTTGTGACAGAGGTCATGAAGTCATTTTTAAGAAGTAGAGTTGTGAAGTGAGAAAAACCATAGTGGGAAACTGATAGCTACTGGATCAAGGACTTCTGGAAATCTATATACTCTCTCAAAAACTGCAGAAGGAACATGCTTGATTGGACAGGAAGATAAAAATTGGTTGTGGCACAAGAGGCTCGGTCATATTAGCTTTGACAATCTGGTAAAAACAAGTTCAAAAAGGGCAGTAAGAGATATACCAACCATTGGCAAACTAGTAAATAACATCTGTGCTTCATGCCAAAAAGGGAAGCAAACCAGATCCACTTTTAAATCAAAGGAATACTTCACCAGTAAACCATTGGAGATAATTCATATTGATTTGTGTGGACTCATGAGAACACAAAGCATAAACGAAGACAAATACTTTATGTTGTTCATATATGATTACTCCAGAATGACATGGGTATTATTTTTAAAGCTTAAATCAGATGCCTTTGAGATGTTCAAATTTAAAAAAAAAACTTCAAGAAGAAAAGCTTCATATCCAAGAATGTCAGCTCTTCTGAAGAAAGCTCAGGTGAGGATTCTAAAGAAGAAATAGGTGAAGCTCTGTTCATGGCACTTGAAGAAGAAAGAACAGAAGAAAATCGGGAAGGTGATGAAAATCTTAAGGATGAGGCTGAAGTATATTTGGAAGGAGATTTGGTTGTTGCACTTGAAGAGTTGAGTGTAGAAAGGAAAAAGAATAAATTTTTTTCAAGAAAACTAGAGGATGCCAATGACATAATAAACAGTTTGAAAATATAGACAGAGGAATTTAAGAAAATGTCTGAAGAACTTGAAGTAAAATTATCCATGAAAATAGATGAGTGCAGAAAACTGGAAGAAGAAATTGATGATTTAAGAATATGGCTAGAAGAATAGAATCAAAAATTGAGTTGCTATCACAAACTTGAAGGAAGTTCTGCACAACTTAAAAAAATCATAAATAGTCAGAGGACCACAGGCATAAAATTTGGCTTGGGCTTTGTCGAAGTAGAATCTTCAAGTGGATCAAAAGCCATAACTGCAGAACTAGTAAAGAAAGAAGATATGATCAAGATTGACTAAAGAAAATCGAATCATGCTAAAGAAAGCAACAATTCTAGGCACGAGAAGAGTGCTGACAATGAGGGATTCACAAAAGTCACACATCAAAGGAGAAGAAAATTTGTGACTCCTACTACAAATTGGCAAAGACCAACTCCTAGGTTTAATCATTTCTTTTCTGGTTATTGTTTCAAATGCAATACTTACGATCATAAGATTTCAGATTGCATTTATAATATAGGACAAAGAAATTTCACAAGTAGAAATGCATTTTCACCCTTGATGGAGTATGCTGTAGAATGCTATAATTGTCATAACTTTGGACACATTGCAAGAAACTATAGAAGCACATATGCAGCAAATAAATTTCAGGGAAGAAGAACTCAACCAAACAGTTTAAAGCAAAATAGAAAATTCCCAAAAAAACATGCACAGACCACTAAAAAAGAAAAGTCTAAACAAGTGACCAAAACTGTAGTCAAATCAAAATGGAAAGAAAAGGAGCAACTCAAGAAAAAAAAAGAATCATTGATTGTACAGATAGCATTCAAAGCACAGAACAAATCAGCACCATGGATATTGGATAGTGGATGTTCCAAGTCACATGATAGGAGATAAACAAAAATTTGAAAATTTACAAAAATATGAAGGAGGCTCTGTGAAGTTTGGAAATAATTATGGAGCCAAGATAGTTGGCAAAGGATCAGTCAAGATAAGTGATGGAAAGATCAATTCCAAGGAAGTTCTGTTTGTGATTGGTTTAAAGCACAACTTGTCGAGTGTAAGTCAAATTTGTGACGAGAGGTCATGAAGTCATTTTTAAGAAGCAGAGCTATGAAGTGAGAAAAACACATAGTGGGAAACTGATAGCTACTGGATCAAGGACTTCTGGAAATCTATATACTCTCTTAGAAACTATAGAAGGAACATGCTTGATTGGATAGGAAGATGAAAATTGGTTGTGGCACAAGAGGCTCGGTCATATTAGCTTTGACAATCTGGTAAAAATAAGTTCAAAAAGGGCAGTAAGAGATATACCAACTATTGGCAAACTAGTAAATAGCATCTGTGCTTCATGCCAAAAAGGAAAGCAAACCAGATCCACTTTTAAATCAAAGGAATACTTCACCAGCAAACCATTGGAGATAATTCATACTAATTTGTGTGGACTCATTAGAACACAAAGCATAAACGAAGACAAATACTTTATGTTGTTCATAGATGATTACTTCAGAATGACATGGGTATTATTTTTAAAGCTTAAATCAGATGCCTTTGAGATGTTCAAATTTAAAAAAAAAAAACTTCAAGAAGAAAAGCTTCATATCCAAGAATGTCAGCTCTTTTGAAGAAAACTCAGGTGAGGATTCTAAAGAAGAAACAGGTGAAGCTCTGTTCATGGCACTTGAAGAAGAAAGAACAAAAGAAAATCAAGAAGGTGATGAAAATCTTAAGGATGAGGCTGAAGTATATTTGGAAGGAGATTTGGTTGCTGCACTTGAAGAGTTGAGTGTAGAAAGGAAAAAGAATAAATTTTTTTCAAGAAAACTAGAGGATGCCAATGACATAATAAATAGTTTGAAAATACAGACAAAGTAATTTAAGAAAATGTCTGAAGAACTTGAAGTAAAATTAACTATGAAAATAGATGAGTGCAGCAAACTAGAAGAAGAAATTGATGGTTTAAGAATACGGCTAGAAGAACATAATCAAAAATTGAGTTGCTATCACAAACTTGAAGGAAGTTCTACACAACTTGAAAAAATCATAAATAGTCTGAGGACCACAGGCATAAAATTTGGCTTGGGATTTGTCGAAGGAGAATCTTCAAGTGGATCAAAAACCATAACTGTAGAAGCAGTAAAGAAAGAAGATATGATCAAGATTGACTAAAGAAAATCGAATCATGCTAAAGAAAGCAACAATGCTAGGCACAAGAAGAGTGCTGACAACGAGGGATTCACAAAAGTCACACATCAAAGGAGAAGAAAATTTGTGACTCCTACTACAAATTGGCAAAGACCAACTCCCAGGTTTAATCATTTCTTTTCTGGTTATTGTTTCAAATGCAATACTTATAGTCATAAGATTTCAGATTACATTTATAATATAGGACAAAGAAATTTCACAAGTAGAAATGCATTTTCACCCTTGATGGAGTATGTTGTAGAATGCTATAATTGTCATAACTTTGGACACATTGCAAGAAACTGTAGAAGCACATATGCAACAAATAAATTTTAGGGAAGAAGAACTCAACCAAACAGTTTAAAGCAAAATAGAAAATTTTCAAAAAAACATGTACAGACCACTGACAAAGAAAAGCCTAAACAAGTGACCAAAACTGTAGTCAAATCAAAATGGAAAGAAAAGGAGCAACTCAAGAAAGAAAAAGAATCATTGATTGTACAGATAGCATTCAAAGCACAAAACAAATCAGCACCATGGATATTGGATAGTGGATGTTCCAGTCATATGACAAGAGATAAACACAAATTTGAAAATTTACAAAAATATGAAGGAGGCTCTATGAAGTTTGAAAATAATGATGGAGCCAATATAGTTGGCAAAGTATCAGTCAAGATAAGTGATGGAAAGATCAATTCCAAGGAAGTTCTGTTTGTGATTGGTTTAAAGCACAACTTACTGAGTGTAAGTCAAATTTGTGACAGAGGTCATGAAGTCATTTTTAAGAAGTAGAGTTGTGAAGTGAGAAAAACACATAGTGGGAAACTGATAGCTACTGGATCAAGGACTTCTGGAAATCTATATACTCTCTTAAAAACTGCAGAAGGAACATGCTTGATTTGACAGGAAGATAAAAATTGGTTGTGGCACAAGAGGCTCGGTCATATTAGCTTTGACAATCTGGTAAAAACAAGTTCAAAAAGGGCAGTAAGAGATATACCAACCATTGGCAAACTAGTAAATAGCATCTGTGCTTCATGCCAAAAAGGGAAGCAAACCAGATCCACTTTTAAATCAAAGGAATACTTCACCAGTAAACCATTGGAGATAATTCATACTGATTTGTGTGGACTCATGAGAACACAAAGCATAAACGAAGACAAATACTTTATGTTGTTCATATATGATTACTCCAGAATGACATGGGTATTATTTTTAAAGCTTAAATCGGATGCCTTTGAGATGTTCAAATTTAAAAAAAAAACTTCAAGAAGAAAAGCTTCATATCCAAGAATGTCAGCTCTTCTGAAGAAAGCTCAGGTGAGGATTCTAAAGAAGAAATAGGTGAAGCTCTGTTCATGGCACTTGAAGAAGAAAGAACAGAAGAAAATCAGGAAGGTGATGAAAATCTTAAGGATGAGGCTGAAGTATATTTGGAAGGAGATTTGGTTGTTGCACTTGAAGAGTTGAGTGTAGAAAGGAAAAAGAATAATTTTTTTTCAAGAAAACTAGAGGATGCCAATGACATAATAAACAGTTTGAAAATATAGACAGAGGAATTTAAGAAAATATCTGAAGAACTTGAAGTAAAATTATCCATGAAAATAGATGAGTGCAGCAAACTGGAAGAAGAAATTGATGATTTAAGAATATGGCTAGAAGAATAGAATCAAAAATTGAGTTGCTATCACAAACTTGAAGGAAGTTCTGCACAACTTGAAAAAATCATAAATAGTCAGAGGACCACAGGCATCAAATTTGGCTTGGGCTTTGTCGAAGTAGAATCTTCAAGTGGATCAAAAGCCATAACTGCAGAACTAGTAAAGAAAGAAGATATGATCAAGATTGACTAAAGAAAATCGAATCATGCTAAAGAAAGCAACAATTCTAGGCACGAGAAGAGTGCTGACAATGAGGGATTCACAAAAGTCACACATCAAAGGAGAAGAAAATTTGTGACTCCTACTACAAATTGGCAAAGACCAACTCCTAGGTTTAATCATTTCTTTTCTGGTTATTGTTTCAAATGCAATACTTACAGTCATAAGATTTCAGATTGCATTTATAATATAGGACAAAGAAATTTCACAAGTAGAAATGCATTTTCACCCTTGATGGAGTATGCTGTAGAATGCTATAATTGTCATAACTTTGGACACATTGCAAGAAACTATAGAAGCACATATGCAGCAAATAAATTTCAGGGAAGAAGAACTCAACCAAACAAGTTTAAAGCAAAATAGAAAATTCCCAAAAAAACATGCACAGAGCCACTAAAAAAGAAAAGTCTAAACAAGTGACCAAAACTGTAGTCAAATCAAAATGGAAAGAAAAGGAGCAACTCAAGAAAAAAAAAGAATCATTGATTGTACAGATAGCATTCAAAGCACAGAACAAATCAGCACCATGGATATTGGATAGTGGATGTTCCAGTCACATGATAGGAGATAAACAAAAATTTAAAAATTTACAAAAATATGAAGGAGGCTCTGTGAAGTTTGGAAATAATTATGGAGCCAAGATAGTTGGCAAAGGATCAGTCAAGATAAGTGATGGAAAGATCAATTCCAAGGAAGTTCTGTTTGTGATTGGTTTAAAGCACAACTTACTGAGTGTAAGTCAAATTTGTGACAGAGGTCATGAAGTCATTTTTAAGAAGCAGAGCTATGAAGTGAGAAAAACACATAGTGGGAAACTGATAGCTACTGGATCAAGGACTTCTGGAAATCTATATAATCTCTTAGAAACTATAGAAGGAACATGCTTGATTGGATAGGAAGATGAAAATTGGTTGTGGCACAAGAGGCTCGGTCATATTAGCTTTGACAATCTGGTAAAAATAAGTTCAAAAAGGGCAGTAAGAGATATACCAACTATTGGCAAACTAGTAAATAGCATCTGTGCTTCATGCCAAAAAGGAAAGCAAACCAGATCCACTTTTAAATCAAAGGAATACTTCACCAGTAAACCATTGGAGATAATTCATACTAATTTGTGTGGACTCATGAGAACACAAAGCATAAACGAAGACAAATACTTTATGTTGTTCATAGATGATTACTCCAGAATGACATGGGTATTATTTTTAAAGCTTAAATCAGATGCCTTTGAGATGTTCAAATTTTTTAAAAAATAGGTTGAAAATCAAACTGGAAAAAGAATTAAATGCCTAAGATCAGACAGAGGAGGAGAGTTTATTTTAGAAGAGTTTGTAGAGTACTATTAAAAATATGAGATCAGAAGATAGTTTTTAGTAGCAAGGACACGTCAGCAGAATGGTGTTGTAGAAAGGAAGAACAAGACAGTGCAAGAGATGGCATGAACAATGTTGGCTGAGAACAAAATAGCTAACAAATTTTGGAAAGAGGCAGTCCATACTATAGTTTACATTCAAAACAGGTGCATGCTAAGGCCGCATGAAAACAAAAAACCTTATGAGCTGTGGTTCAGCAGAAAGGCAACAACAAGATATTTCAAAGTGTTTGGCAACAAGTGCTACATCAAACGGACTAAAGATAATCTCGATAAATTTGAAGATAGAGCTGAAGAAGGTATTTTTCTTGGTTACTCAACAAAAAGCAAAGCCTACACATGTTACAACAAGAGGCTAAAGAAAATTGTTGAGAGTGCTGATGTTAGTTGATGAAGGTAGAGAACGAGAAATTACGTATCAAGAAAACTACCCTATTTAAGAAGTCATTGAAGGAGATGAAGAAAAGGAAAGAGAAAAGAATCAAAAAATTGACCCAGATGATTTAAAAACTAACTCAGAAGAAGAAGAAAACAAGAAATTCAAAACAGGCAGCTGGCAAAAAAATCATCCCAGAGAATAGATTATTGGGGACCCCACAGATGGTATTCAGACAAGAAGAGCAGTAGTATGGAACTATTCTTTGTTATCCAACATTGAACCTAAAAATGTTGCTGAAGCAAGCACAGATGAAAGTTGGATGAAGGCAATTAATGAAGAACTAGATCAGATTGAGAAAAACAAAACCTGGGAATTAGTACCACGGCCAACAAATAAAAACATAATCGACATTAAATGGATTTTTTGAAATAAATTAAATGAATATGGACAGGTTGTCAGAAATAAGGCAAGATTGGTCTGTAAAGGCTATGCTCAGGTTGAAGGCATTGATTTTGAGGAAACCTTTGCACCAAAGAGCTGAAATAGAGGCAATCAGAATGTTTTTGGCTTTAGCAATCCATAAAAATTTGAAAGTATATCAAATGGATGTAAAATTAGCATTTCTGAATGGAAAACTGGAAGAAGAGGTGTACATTGAACAACCAGATGGCTTTCAACTCGATGACAATCCTGATTTTGTTTACAAGTTAAAGAAAGCATTGTATGGACTAAAACAGGCACCCAGAGCATGGTATGCAAGACTGGATAACTATCTTATTAAATAAGAGTTCAAGAAAGGTATGGTGGACAACAATTTATATATCAAAACAGAGCATGGCCAACTTATTGTACTTGTTGTTTATGTAGATGATATAATATTTGGCAGCAGCATGGATGAATATTGTAGAGACATAGCAAATAACATGAAGACAGAATTTGAGATGTCAATGATTGGTGAACTTTCTTATTTTATCGGACTGCAAGTCAATCAAAGTGAAAAGGGCATTTTTATCTCTCAAGTAAAATATGTGAAAGAAATGCTGAAAAAGTTCACAATGGAGGATAGTAAACCTTTCAGCACTCCCATGACAACAGGTTGCAAATTGAGCAAGGATGACAAATCTCCAGATGTAGATCAAACAATGTACAGGTCTATGATTGGAAGCCTACTGTATTTAATATCCACCAGACCAGATATATTACAGGCAGTATGCATGGTTGCAAGATTTTAGGCTAGTCCCAAAGAAACTCATGTGATAGCTATAAAGAGGATTTTCAGGTACCTCAAGGGTACTATGGATAATGGGTTGTGGTACCCAAAAGGTAAATACTTCACTCTGATTGCATATTCTGATGCATATTGGGCAGGATGTATTGATGATAGAAAAAGTACCAGTGGAGGAGCATTTTATCTTGGAGACAGGATGGTAGCATGGCACAATAAGAAACAAGAATCAGTCTCTCTATCCATAGCCGAGGTAGAATACATTGTAGCAACAACATGCTGTACACAGATATTATGGATGAGACAAACTTTGAAAGATCTTGGTATTCACTTCAAAGAGCCAATTTCAATTAAATGTGATAACACTATCAACATATCCAAGAATCCGATTATGCATTCTCGAACCAAACATATTGCGATCCAATATCACTTATTGAAAGATAAAGTTGCAGAAGGAGAGGCCAAATTGGATTTTGTTCCAAATACAGAGCAGGTAGCTGATATATTCACAAAACCATTACCCAAGGAAGTTTTTTAGTACCTTCGGAGTAAGCTAGGAGTGGTCACATTTCTCAAGAACTGACTATCATTTGGGATCACATTCTTAGGGGGAGCATTTATGCCTATGTTTATAGTTTTGCTTATATTTATGATTTTTGCTAACTATAACAATATTTGTCTGAGAATGGTGTGCATAGACTCAGGGGGAGTCTGCAGTAGCCCTTTGGTATTATTGTCAAAGGGGGAGAAGAATTACAGGAGAGTGCATGAGTGTTGCCAACAATTCCAAAGGGGGAGATTGTTGAGCAAGGTGCAACAAAAGTATTGTCATTGTTGTCAACACAGACAGATAGATCAGTTGATGCAGTGGATAGGAGTTTAGAGGTCAGTCAGATCATGTACAGTGAATTTTCAAGAAGACAAAAGTGGCCCAGATTCAAAAAATCAAAGAAAAAGACAAGTAAGAAAACTATCGTGATATCACATGTTTTCTATCGTGATTTTGCGACATCTCGGAGGAGAAATAAAATGCATGCCAAACTGTCATGATTTCGTGACACAACAAAGGAGAGAGAAAATGCATGCCAAACTATCACGATTTCGCAACACAATGGAGGAGAGAGAAAATGCATGCCAAACTATCACGATTTTGCAACACAACGGAGGAGAGAGAAAATGCATGCCAAACTATCACGATTTCGTGACATAACGGAGGAGAGAGAAAATGCATGCCAAACTATTACGATTTCGTGACATAACAAAGGAGAGAGAAAATGCATGCCAAACTATCACGATTTTGCGACATGGCCGAGGAGAGAGAAGGCACAAGCAAAATTGTCACGATTTTGTGACATGGTCGAAGAGAGAGAAAGCGCAAGGATAACTGTCACGATATCGTGACATGGTGAAAAGCTAGAAAAGAAGATGTCACGATTTCATGACATGTCAAGAAGAAAGAAAAGAAAACTGTCATGATTTCACGACATGGTGGCAGAAAAGAAGTCAAGTGGAAAAACTGTCGCGATTTCACGACATGTTCAGAGAGAAGGAGCTCACAAAGAAAAGTGTCGCGATTTCACGACAATTTGCAAGAAGGATGGTATGGAAGAAAAAGTGTCATGATTTCATGAGTTCGAAGAAGAAGCGCCAAGGAGAAAAAGTGTCACGATTTCGTGACATGTCAGGTTTTCGCTGGGGCTTGCGGAGAAGAGTGTACGGATGAGAAAGATGTCACAATTTCATGACATGTTCCATTTTTGTGGGCAAAAGACAGAAAGGCACAAGGCAGAGAAAGATGTCACGATTTCGTGACATGTTCTATTTTCGCTGGTTGAAGCCAAGAGGAGTGTACGAAAGCGAAAGATGTTGCAATTTCGTGACATGTCAGGTTTTCGCTAGTGCAGGCAGAACAGAGTGCAAGGAAGCGAAAGATGTCATGATTTCGTGACATGTCTAGTTTTCACGGGTGCAAGCGAAGAAGTGGACAAGGAGGCGGAAACTGTCGTGATTTCGTGACATGTCAAGTTTTCACTAGGTGAAGCCGAGAAGCGTAGCAAGAGGCGAAAAGTGTCATGATTTTGCGACATGTCGAGTTTTTGCTGGGTGAAGCCGAGAAGCGTAACAAGAAGCAGAAAGTGTCGCGATATCATGACAGGTCATGCTTTCACGGGTAGAAGGCGAGAAGAGTGCAAAGAGATAGAAGTGTCGTAATTTTGTGACAGGTGGCAACAACACACTTACTGACAGTTAATTGGAACAGAACTACAGTTAAAGGGGCAGTGGTAGAGAAAAAGCAGGGAGCCAAAATTAGAAAAGTTAACTGGAGTCAGTGCGACGGTTACAAGTGCAGTAACAGTTAGAAATCATGCAGTTTTTTTTTAAAACAGTCGAAGAAAAAGAATTCGAATAGTCGTATACGAAGAATCAAGAAATGCATTCGAACAGTCGCATAAGGAGAATCGAAAAATGCATTCGAACAGTCGCATAAGAAGAATAAAAAAATGCATGCACGGATAGAAAAAGATTCGAACAGTCGCATAAGTAGAATAAAAAATGCATGCATGCATAGAAAAGAATTCGAATAGTCAGAGAATGTTATTCGACTGCATGCGGGATTCCAAAAGTCATAGAAGACGAGGAGTCTCGATGAGAAAAAGGGGTTATAAAAAGACAGTCGCACAGAGAATCAGGTTGCTGCTGTAAGTGAAAAATTACTGCGAAAAGAGGGTTAGAAGAGGGCCGAGAGAGAAATAAGCAGAGCCATGAGAGTGTGCAGAGTTTGGTTAGTTACAGACCAGTGAGGGTCATGTAAACAGTGAAGGCATTTTTATGTCGTTGTAATAACTCAGAATTGCAGTCCAAGTTGGTGCTTGGTATTAGGGGTTGGTGCTCCTATCTGTTGCAGCAGAAAATTAAGGGGTTGGTGCTCCTTCTAGTGGGCGTTGGTAAAGTGTTTGTAAAATTGGTGTTTTGCAAAGGCTGGATTTGGATTGAAGTCGAAGCAATCATTTTTGAGGAGTAGCCAAATTGGTGAACCTTGTTATATTATGTGTTGTGGTGTGCTCTCTTGTGAAAATTGCTTTACCTGTTTTCAAGTTCTCTTTGCTTTAGATTTAAGTGCTGTAGATTTGAATTTGAATAGCTACACTGATTCACCCCCCCCTCTCAGTGTCATTGTGAGAATATCAATCTCGACTACAGTTCATATTGGGGGTAATCAGAGCCCCGAGTTTGCATTTCTCATCTTCCTTTCTAATTTTATTATGCATTAACTTGATTATTTTCATTATGCATCTTGGAGTTCACCTCATTTAGCATAAATGCATGACAAAGTTAAAATAAGTTATTAAAAAAATGCATTTCCTTTAATCTGCTATCTAGATTTATCGATGGTCTTGGATAGATGCTAAATCCAATTATCAATATAATTATGGAGAAGGAAGAATATTGACACAACAAAAAAACATGAGCTATCTAATCAAAATGATCAACAACCTACATCTCATTTAACCTTATCGATTATAACTAGGTGGGACCCAACCACTAGTTGGAGTGCAAGAGCCTTCTTAGTGATAACTATGAAAGGATCCTCCATTAGTTAGAATATGAAAAAGGTGACACCCATGGAACTATTTTTCCCCCTTAAAACAAGTTCATAGACCTGAATATTCCACATCTAATTGAGCTTGCAAAGGCTATCCATGTGCCCCCCCCAAAAAATTTTTATTGGGTGTTCAAAAGGCACCAAAACTAAGGATCCAAGCCAAAATAATTGGGTAGTCTATAAGGGATAGGCAGGAGTGCTAGAAGCACCTCATTCACAAAGTACCATGGGTCAGATAATATTGACCTCTAGAGGCCCATGCCATCTTAGGTAGGTCTTCAAAATATTTTCTAACCACCAACAAGAGCCTTATGCTAGAAGGTAACCTTATTGAGAGTAACAACTATGTGTAAATCCCTAAGAGAAAAAAAGAATAATTAATATATTAAATATGATGATAATAAACATGTGCAAATTCACCTATCTACACCATGGGGACATGACATTCAAGGAAGACAATTGGTGTCATAAAGGTGGTTGTGGTGGAAACTCTAGTCTTAGAGACCTTGAATCTAGTGCCATTGATTGTAAAATAATCCCACACTCACTTCATATAGAAATTTTAATAAGGGTAGTTGGGGAACACAATGAGGCCTAAGCCCATTTACATTGATGATGTTTGATTTAGAGGCCCCAAGGTTACCAAAATTGAATGCAAACCAACCATTTGCTTATTTTTGAGAGGAAATGTTGGAATCACTAGCACAATTTTTGAAGTAAGAAAACCCTAAATTTTGTGTATAAATAAGGGTTTTATTCCCTTGCAAAGGCATCAGATAATGCATACTCATGCCTAGTATTTGTCCTTGTAAGATTTTACTTTATTTCTTCTCTTCTGTGTATAAGTTGGAATTGAGCCATGAGTTATTTTTTTAAAAATCATCAAGCCTCATTTGGTCTCACATCCTTGAAATATTATGACATATATGAAGAAGTTGTGACTAATTTTTTTGTCCTACATCTCATGTGTGTTTGAATGCTTGGGTGTGGATCAAAACTGTGTTCACTTTCTAGTTGTTAGAGTACAATATATATATTTATTTAGTTCATTATGCATATAATATATTTAGATCTTGGTGCATCATTTTATTAGCTTAGGTTTTACTTCCTACAAATTTACTTTTTTTGCACTTTTAATTTTGTATAAATCTCTCTCCATTTTTTTTGGATGAATGAAAGTATCATAGCAATTATAGTAGGAAGGTGTGTTGAAGATAACGTTTCATGAGGATTTAGCCTCAATAAAATCCTGAAGGTTTCTCTAAAAGTGCTCACAATGCTCATGGAGCTTCTCGTAGTGTCACTCAACATGAAGTGTGGGTGTCGAGATGTGTTAGGACACCATCACAAGCATCTAGGACATGAAGAAAACAACAATTTTCTAGCATGCTCAATGGGATGAATCTAAAATTTGATTCACCTCACACATTTGATAGATCCTAGTAGAGATTCTAGTGAAGATCTCAACCAACCGACACATTAAAGATTAAAAATATTCACTCCTAAAGAAGAAAAAAACTACCAATTAAGGTACTAGATTGGGATTTTAGTAAAAAATCTAGTATATTAGCTTATTGAAGCATATCATACTATCACCTAGTGACTTCACCAACTCAAAAAGGACCTAAAAGTATACGAGTGAACAACTTGCCACTAAATCCTTTGCAAGAACAAATTTGCAAGCATTGGTGTTTCCCTTGAACCTAAATTCTAGAAGGAAATCCCAACATCAAAATATGTATGCATAGTAGAATTAAATTTCAAGAAGGTACTTGGCCTAGAATGATAGAGGTCCCCTTATACCACATGTACCTCCTACTACATGGGACCCAATCTTGAACTTAGTGCTCAAAATATTACCATACTTCATGGGAGAGGATGCTATGACTTTGATAGAGCACCTACATCACATGGTGAGCTTGTGCATAATGCATAATATTAGACATTAGAATGTGGCACTTAGACTATTGGATATATTCTTTAGAGGGAAAGCATAATAATGGTACATCTTCCTTATCCTACACTCTATCAAAATTTGAGACTATCTTGCTAACCTGCTTGTTGATAAATTTGGCAAGAAGATAAATGGTGTATCTCTCTTGGAGTAGCTAAAAAATATTAAGAGATCATCCATGGATACAATGGATGATCTCAAAATTTGATTTTCATAAGACCTGACATAGAACCGCTAACAAGATTAGACCCCTCCCATGTATGGATTTTATATGCCATTTGAAAGCTTTTAACTCTAAATAGCCTTGATGATCAAGTCCAGGGGAGGAAACTCCTTATTGGTAGCTTACAACATAACCATTAAAGCTTAGAATAATCTAATATATATTTAAAGGATATATCCTAGGTCCCTATGCCATTGTTTTTTAATGTCTAGCCTCCATATCAACCACCCTAACTGTTTAGCTTACCACATTCTTACCTACTCCCATAGTCAATCCTACAAGGACCCAAAATCCTTTCTCTACTCCCAGGTATCCCTCTACAAGTCTTTACTATTCTAAGTTAGATGAAATTAGGAATTTTCTAAGGTCAATATCTAATAAGATCATATCCCTCAAGAGACAACAAGGTGACTAGATGTTTTAGTACCAACACTATTCAAAACTGCCTTACTAGTAGAACATTTATGGTTATAGACCTCTACCCAGTGGATACTAGAGGCCCCCATTATAGGCCAATAGGGATGTAGACCATCCTTTAACCTCTAATCAAAAAATAATGCTTGTGCTGACTCCCTTGTAGTAGACCACTCTAATCCTATTAAGGACATAGTCCCCATGCAAAACAACTATGTGAAGGATCCTAACACATGGTATTGTCCATATCCCAATGTATATTATTTTAATGTTTACCTTGGGATAGGAAATAAATAGGATTTATAAGTGACATATGAAGTTGTATATGCTAAGCCTCTCACTTATTACCTAGAGGTAGAGGCACAAATGCAAAACCACTCACCTCTAGTCCAACCACACAACTTTAACCTTGGAATGAGTTCTATGCCTTAGAACAAACACTAGTAATATGGGATAAATATGAGGTCTATGTGATATTTTATAGAGTTGGTACTTCAATTCCTAGCAAGCCAAAAGTCTAATCAGACTATATGACACATGCTGAGAGGAAGATAATAAAAGAGCAAGAGAAGGTGGACCTTAGAGCTCAAAATAGATCACCAATTGTCCTAAAAAAGGGCACTTCTCCTATGGTCACACCCCAAAAGAATGTGCAAAGTCCTCTCATGGCCACTAAGAGGAGTATCCCCAAATATTCATGGTAGCGTGTTCTCATTATGGAGCCAAAAACTTTAACTAGTTGTAGATAGACCCATACCTTGATGAGCACCAAGCACAACCTAGAAGGCCCACTTTGTTGTATCATTTAATTTAGTGGAATATCTAAAAAGGTCAACTATGTTCATGTCTCTTTGATATGCCTTGTCTATGCCTGAGTACATAAAGTATCTATAGGAAGCTCTATGAAAGGAAAACGAGCTATAAAATCAAAGGTTATCCTTGGTCCTTTAGATACCTTGGCTCAAGGTAAACCAAGACCAGGTCTATAGATTAGATTGGCCCATAAACAAGACCTACTTCGCTATGTTGGATGGTCATATAGACCAAGGGGTGTTTGATATGAAGGACTTAGATACCAATGAGGTATTTGAACAAATGGGTGTGGGGACCTATCTGATCCAAGAAGACAATCCTACTATTCCTAAAATTAAGAAGAATGAGGAAGATTTGACTGACATATGGAAAATGTACTTTAACAATGCCAAAAGCAAAAAGGATCCCAACTGGCGTATGCTTGATTTCACAAAAAGAAAAAAATATGTTGTAGTCATGTAGACTATAGTTAAATTTCTCAAATAATGTTGTTGAATACAAAGCCTCGATGCTCAATCTCTAGTTTATTAAAAATAAAGGGATTAAGTTGTTGCAAGTCTTTGGTGACACTGAGCTAGTGATTAAATGCAAAGGTTCTAAATCGAACTTAGAATTTTATTAATGTACAAAACATATATAGGCATTTTAAATACCAATTTTACAAACTATGTAATCCCTCAAATCACAACAAAAGTATAATTTGGGACGCAATAACAATAACTATATAACTATAGCTAATTTAATATTTTAAAGTAGGAAGATTCTTATTTAGTCGCATTATTAGGATGCTTCTATTAAAATTTATGCTAATTAAAATAATATTTATGCCTAGACTAATTAAATATCCCTAGGCTAACCCTTATCATTCCTCCCTACTTAAGAAGCATTGGAATCCAATGCTTTTACAAGAAAGTAGGAGATATCAAGTGCAATTGCCCAAAAATGCAATCCTTGAATGTGATGAAGAAGAGAGAGATCCCCATGGAAAGTTTTGCTCAATCAAAAAGAGCATATAATCATTGAAGAATTTTCTCGAGAGCATGCAATCTCCCCAATGGAAATGGATAAGGTATTACTACTCCTACAAAGGGAGTATCCATAAGCAAACGAGGCTAAAAGGGTCATGGTAGCAAATGCCTTCAATCATCTTCACAAAATATTGTTTACTTCTCACACCATTCATGATTCAAAATTAGAAGTATGCACATCAAATCAATAGTTGATTCCCTTTCATGTCATGTAGGTGCCTTAATTTGTAATCAAATAACTGTGGAAAAATTTACAACAAAGAGAAAAAAACACAAATCCTTACGATCAAATACATTGTAAACATCCTTGTGACTCGGAATGACCAATGCCTCATAATGGTACCTAAAGGCTGATATACTCAAGGCCATAATCAAGTAACAGTAGAAAGATAAGGCAAAGGACATCACTAAGAATGAAGAATGTCTTGTCAATATACCCACCATGGTTGAAGTACTCAAATCCGAGGTTGAAGTAATATTAGAAAGACAAGACAAATATGCCAATCCTAAAGGTGGAAGTGACTCACAAGATGCTTGCTAATGTGTTGGAAGAAGGCATGAAATGGAGTGATGCCTTCAAAAAGTCATAATGGTGAGTTCAAATCCTATTGAGGGAGTAGAAAAATGACCAAATGGTACATATAAGTGAATTGAAATAAGAGGATAGAGTGTTAGGTACCATTGAGCTTTAACTCCATTACAAATCCACAAAAGGTTCAAAAACCTAAATTGGAGTAAAAAGACAAGTCAACTCCTTAAATATCTAATGGATCCTATTACAATTCCACAAGTTCAAGTGGATACAAATGCTAAAAAACATACAAGGATTGAGGCACCTTAAAACTGGTGGAATAAATAAATTAATTATATGCAAAATAATTAATTAATTAGAGGTGCTCAAATATAAAAGTAATTAATTAATTAATTAACAAATTTTTATCAAATAAAAGTGGTGTTGTCAAAAGGAAATGTGTCAAACCGTCTGGTCAGTGCACAACACCAGGATGGCATATGGCACAAACAAATACATATGTAGAAACTCCAAGGATAATATGGTCAACAATAGCATACACACACTTTATAGCATGTAAGTTGCCAATCCTATCTAGTCAAAAAAATAACTCCTTAACCACACATTAATCTCCATGCTCAAACATTATTAACCATTTACTGTGTGGTCATCAGATCACTTGCCAATGGTATATTTTACATTGGGGGAAATTTTTATTTAAAAAGGAACATCATTCGCCATCCCCACACATGTGGGATAGGTGTGTTATTTAATAACCAAGCATTCAATTTGAGCACTAAATTTTCCACTAAATCATGGCAAAACTGGACACACCACATTCTAAAAATAACCACTCTTATTAAATTTGGAGGCCAAAAAACTTTCAATGAAATCATCAATTTCCATGTTACTTATAGCAAAATCAATGACCAATGACTAGATGACAATAGTGAATGGTGAAAATTTCTTGGTCTTCATGAGACAAATGTTAACGACCTATAATAGCTAAGGGCATTGACCTTAGTCATCGAAGGTGGTAGATGCAAATAACCCACTAGATTGTAACATGAAATAAGGTCTAAGTTTCTCTTTTAGGAAATGATATGTCTAGTGATCCACCAAAATTGTGTACTTATGAGTTTCTTTCTTTGCCAATCATCAAACTAGACTATATGTGTATTCCAATGGAGCCATGTCTCATGGAATTCTTATTAATTGCTTCTAGATATTGTCAGGATGATGTAAAATTCCCACGTATGCATTGATAAGTGCAAATGTAAATAGAAGAATGGTATTCTACCATCGATATTCATTGTAGGTCGACGTTGTTATCAAGAAAGGAATATCAATAAATTACATCTAAAGAGAGGTACATATATGAGAGGGATGCGTTAGTTATCTATAGTTGAAAAAACTATCAACAACTACCATTGCTATAGCTTTGAACATCTTGGTAATTAGGTCATCGCTTTCGAACACCTACAAACCACTTAAAGAGCATGGCTAGGTTGTTGTTTGTCACTGTGTCCTTACAACTTACTCCATGTGTCTTAGGAGCTATATTCACCTACTAAAAATGCATAAATTATCACTAGTGATATATTGTAATGATTATCGATATCGGATCAAAGCATTATCAATGACGTTGGTTGTGGTGCAATAAGTAGAGGTAGATAAACATAAATTTGTTGCCCTGTGATTTTGGATGAGGTAGTGGCATAGATCACAGATGCACATGCCTCTAATGAAAATCAATTCTTGTGCTTACAACACAATATGGGAAACAATAACCCATTATCTCCCTAGTTGTAGTGCTCAACTTAACAATAGGTTGGGGCCGAGCATTGCTCTTCGTGGAATAGGACACCACCATGAATGTAAGTAAATTTGCTATAATTTTTTGGCATTAAAGAGGTCGATTATATCACAATTGGCCATACTTGGTCAGATCCACAATTCCTAGAGTGTTGTGGTAGCACATGAAAAGTGTTGCAATGGCATTAAACAAAATTACCTACTTTCTATCGACCGGTTCATAGGCAGATTGCTCTAATTCCTTAAGTCATGAAGCCTACCAACATGGAGGTGTATGGAGGACAAAGGATTAAGAGACAAAAGGGATAAAATTCACCCTCATAGGGTAGGATACCCCTACTCTAATACCAATGCAAAGGTTTCAAATTGAACTTAGAATTTTATTAATGTATAAAACATATATAGACATTTAAAATACCAATTTTACAAGCTATGCAATCCTCCAAATCATAATAGAAGTATAATTTGGGGTGCAATGAAAATAGATATCTAACTATAGCTAATTTAATATTTTAATCTAGGAAATTTTGCATTTAGTCACATGATTAGGAAGCTTCTATTAAAATTCATGCTAATTAAAATAATATTAATCCTAGACTATCAGTAGGTGAGATCCCAATGTTTAGCAAAAAATAAGATGATAAATGATTATAAACATAGGGTATGGGACTTTATTGAAACTTGTGATATCTTTAACTTTAAATTCATACCAAGGACTCAAAATGTGGATGTTAATTGCATGGTAGTAATCAAATCTTAGTTCGATCCTATAAGCAGCCTAATACAAAACTAGTAGTACGTAAAGCTGATAGTTAGACTTGCTATCTTGATAATGAGATACATTGGTAGGTGTTTTAGAATAATGAACACAGTGTTCATTTCATTCAATATGTGGCTAAATTCATAGAAAATTGAGCCCCTAGATTGAGGAAGCCTATGAGAACCATATCATTCAATTAAAGTCCAACAAGCTTTCTAAGGGGATCATCATGATGACATTCTTATTTAGTCTAGACGAATAATTTAAGGATAAATGTTGAGGATAGGTAAATTTGCTATCCAAGTAAAAAATGAGGCCCTAATACACCTCTACCAAAAGTATGATGGGGTGATAGTATTGAGTTATGAAGATTTGAAGTACATTGAAAACATCATCCAACATATTATTGAGATTCCTCCTGATGCCAAACTGGTGAGGCAAAAACAAAGGCCTATAAATCCAAATATCAAGCCACTCATAAGAAGAGATTTAGATAAATTAATTGAATTAGGGATTATATGCCTCCTCAAGCTTACCACATGGTATCCAACTTCGTGTTGGTAAGGAAGAAAATATTAAAATTAGGTTGTGCATTGATTTTAGAGATATAAATATGGCCTCACTAAAATATCATTACCCCTTGCCATTAATGGATCAAAATATTCAGATAATAATTGGTTCTAAACTATTCTCCTTGTTGGATGGATTCTTTGGCTACAATCAAGTATGGGTGAAGGATGAATATTAACACAAAACAACCTTTACAACCAATTGGAGAACCTTTGCATACCAACAAATACCCTTGGATTATCAAATATCAATACAAATTTTCATAGTATTATGGATATTGCCTTTAAGGACCTAATTAATTAAATCATTTTGGTCTATCTAGAAAATTGGACTACTCCAAGTGAAAGGAGGATCACATTTTACACACTTAGAGAAGGTCTTCAAGCAATATGAGGTATTTAGAGTGTGCTTGAACCCAAAAAAATGTATTTATTGTGGCACGAGGTAAGATATTTTCCCACATTGTGTTGAGAGAAGGTGTTTCCATCAACCCTAACAAAGTTAAGGCCATCACCAATGTCTCACTACCCAACACAAGAAAAATTTCCAATCCTTCTTTGGACAGATAATTTTTATTAGGATGTTCATATATGATTTTGTGGACATTTTTATTCCCATGAACCTCATGATAAATAAGGATAAACCATTTAAATAGATTGAAGGAAATGAGACTTTTGAAGAAATAAAGAAAGCCATAGCAAAAACTTTGATGCTAGCAAACTGTAGACACAAAAAATTGACCCACCCATATGAGTAATTTTTCCTTGGTTTTCTTTGAGAGGTTCTAAAACTTTCTAGGAGCAAGTTTGACCCCTTTTTATTATGTTTTTCCTTGCTTTTATTGGCCTTTACCGAATCTGTACCCAATAATTTATGAGGCACAAATTCAACAAATTTAGGGTTTTTCTTCAAAAATCTAAAATTCAAGTTGACCCTTTTGGGGTGTCAGCCTAATAAAGGTTAAGTTTTGTATTTTCTCACCTTTTAGCCCTCCAAGACATTTATAAATAAAGGGATTGAATCTCATTTTTCTCCTTAGTTACCAAGTTACTTAGGAATTCCTTTCACAATCAAGATATAAATAAAGTTCATGTAAAATTAGAGTTCTCTTGTCTTCTGGTGCTCTTGGTGCTTCGATGTTCTACTATTTGATGCATTACTTATATTTTTGTAAGTGGATAAAGACTTAATGATAATTTGTCTTCTTGAATTAGGAGAGGTCTTCCACCTTTGCTCCTACTTTTCCCACGAGATCACCAGATTATTTCATTGCATTCACTAGTTCGTATTTTCATTGTAGTTTATGTTCTGTTGTGTTTTGATCTATGTTTCAAGGTTTTAAACTCTCTTGTGAAAATACACACCCCATATACTATAGAGCATGGATTCAATGAAAGCCCTAATTTAATCTAACACGTGTTCTACATCCATTTTTACACTACTACCGAATCCATGCTCGATATCTTGCAGGGCACGAATTCGATCTAGCTATTTTTTGGGTGACTATTCATACTAAAACTTTAGGGTTTTATTTTACGTGCCCTCTACATCCTATTTTTTATGTCTATTTTTTTTAAAGCTATTATCATTATATTTTACTTGCATTTCATATAAGATTAGCTTGGGGGTAATTATTTGTCCCAAAACTCTAGTTTTTAGAATTACATTCTTATTCAATTTTATTTTCTATTCTATGCTATCATGTTCTACTGTGTTTGATCCAAATATAAAAGCTCATTTTTAATATAAAAATTCAACTAAAATGACCTAGGGGGCTTGACTATTGCATCTCCAAGATTGATATTATAGTAGCCTAAGTAGACCCCCAATATTTGACCATATTTTTTAGAGTTTTTATGAAGTTGTTTTATAGATTTGAAGCTATGGGATATTATGGATGCAAGACAAATATTGGATTAAACACTAGATTAGATAAGTACCCTAAATAAATATTTTAGGTTGTGTGTTTCTTATTTTTGCTATTCTTGTTCATACCTAGGTTATAAATAAAAAGAAAAAAAAATTGATTGCTTTATAGGCACTTGAAAGAAAAAATACATAGTTTTGCATTTAGGGTTTAGTCTTGTTTGTGCATTTCACTTGTGCCATTGCTCAAAGGAAAAGATTTCATTTCTTGTAACTTAGGGTTAGAGATCATTAAATTAAAGAATCATACTAGGGTTAGATATTGCCTTCTTGCATCTTGTGTTTTGCATTGTTCTTTCATTTCCATAGTTTAACATAGAAAATCCAAACATAGGTGATTTATTAATTGACACATTAAACATTTCCACCCCAAACTTGGAGAGAGTCATAAAACTGTTCCTGGTGAACCCTTTATTTTTTTTATCGATCGAGTGTAGAGAATATAACACACCCCTACGATCACCTCGACTCCCAATGGATCTAGCTGATAATCATACATGGTAGGGTAATTTTACCCCTCTACATATTTGGTGAACCTAACGAGAAAACATGCCTTAGTGGCCAAGATAGAAAGTCTCTTCCTTTGTTTTTCTTGAAAAATTTAAACAATACCACTAATTTTGTGTGTTTATATTAGAAAATATTAAAAATAGCTTAAGATTTTTTGTGTGTCTTTCCTTGGTTCTCTTCTCTATCCTTTTATTTCTCCTAATGACTCTGTTCCGTAGGATTCAATGAAGGCATATAGAATCTGATCAAATTCCTCAAGAAGATGATCAAGTTTATGGAGAGAATCCTAACCTTGGTGTAGAAGAATAAGAACATGTTGAAATTGATACAAAATACAATTCCCTTGAGGGGCCTAATGGTGAATTTATTTCTACATAATTTAATCATGTTTTGGGTTTCATTAAATGTTGTAGGGTGGCTTTGATCGAAGCTATGGAGCTAGAAGCTCAGCTTGAAAGGAGTGAGACTTCCCCTCCTCTAGCTATCTCTCTTAGAATGGCTCATGATAATTCCTTGTTTAAATCTTCACATCATGGTAATCCTTCACATAAATCAACATATGCTATTACTATGACCACCAACGTTGGAAGGGTTTTACAAGTCCCTCCAACTAGTAGTGCATATCAAGATTATGTTCAATTTCCTCCTCATTATGCTCATCTTATCATTCACACTTCTGTCCCACCAAATGTCACTTATCCTCCACAACAAGATACCATATATCACAAACCATACCATAATAGTGTTAATGCTTCCAACATTTTCCGAGAACCCTTTCAACAACCTACCTATACCCCTCCCTTAGGGAACCTAAGGGTATTACACAACAACAATATTGAGATGCAAATTTTAACTAATGTGGTGAAACAATTGGTTTCGAGAGTGGATATGATTCAACTACCTAGTTTCACCTACAATTATAGAGATGTGCAATCAACCCTTAGACCCTATTTTTGCCTCTATGCCCTACCCTAAGCATTTTACAATATCGATTTTTCCTATCTATAAGGTAATAGAGGATCCAGTTGAGCATTTAAGTATGTTCAAGACAACATGCCATGATATCATAAATGATGACATGTTGTTACTAAAGATGTTCCCTAAGAGCCTTGGTGGTATGACATTAGAGTGGTATTATCAACTACTAAATAATTCATTGAGGAACTTTGAAGAGACAACTAAAATATTTGTTCAAAAATTTGGCGCTTATGTTGAAAAACATGTGACTATGAAAGATGTTTATATGTTAAAACAAAGAAAAGATAAAAGTATTTTGAAATTTTTGTCTCGCTGGAAGAGTCTAGTTGGACGTTTGAGATATACCTTACCTTCCTCAAGACCTGCTTGCAATATTTATTGGGAATATACAATAACAAATATCTTATGAACTAGAAATAATAACTAACATCTATTTTTACCAAGAGATAGACCTAGCAAGAAGGGTAGAACAAGCCCTTATTAGAAGAGGTCAACTTAAGGTAAAAGAGGACAAGACCACTAAAACATAGTATAAGTACAAGAATATAGTTGTGATGGGTTAATGGATAGTAGGTATACTAATAATGTTTTTAACACCCTACAAAAGATGGTGCCTCACCAACCTCAAAAACCCCCACCAAGAAATTTCACAAGACTCAACATGCCTATGAATGTGGTCCTAAAACAACTTTTGGAAGCTAGTATGATTGAATTACCTCTCATAAGGTAACCTAATACCATGATTAATTGGTATAACCCTGGTCAACAGTGTTAATATCATAGAGTGGAAGGACATATGATAAACTCAAGTAAGAGGTTAAACCATGTGGTTTAGAACCTAATTGATGAAGGATGACTTGTTATAGAAGGTTCTCAATACAATCCTCCAATAAAAAATCAACCTCCTACTCAACAAGAACCCAAAACTAATCAAGACATGAGAATATTCCAAGATCCCCTACCTAAGCATGGTTAGTAAGCAACTAATCAAGTGTCATATCGTAATGTACCACCTCCCTATGATAATATGGTTGGAATGATAGCCATGACTACATGATAATAGGTTTAAGCCCAACTAACTCAACACTCTCAATAGGATATGAGTTCTTCATCCAAACCACCTTCAAAACCCACCTTAGTTTTAAAGAATACCCAAAAAATAAGCACAAGATTAGAAAACCCACATTTAGTGTTGAAGCCATAACCTAAAGTCTCCTTTGACATTCAATAACAATTAGATAGTACCCCAACCAAGATCTCCCTCTTAGAGCTTTTGCAAACTTCTAATAATAGGGAAGCCTTGTTAAAGCTTCTAAGACAACAACCTATTCCTTAAGACATTTCCCCTAGTGCTATAGCTAATGTTGTAAGTTCTCTTGGGATACATCATATCACATTCTCGGATGACGATATGCCTTCCTTAAATTTACGAGGGAATTCTTTCCTTTAAATCACTGCATTCATTGGGGAAACATTTATCAAAAAAATTCTAATTGATAATGGTTCTTCCCTCATTTTATGTACTTATCAATTCTTCCAAAATTTTGGATTAAAATAGGAAGTTTTAGCCAAGTTCGATATCATCATCAAAGCTTTCAATAATGAGTCCCAAGAGGCTTGTGGTGTTATATTTCTCCCCCTTAGGGTTGGACCTAATATCTTAGATACCTTATTCTATGTGGTATATTAACCTACATATTTTAATCTACTTCTTGGACATCCTTGGATTCATGCAATGAGGGAGGTCCCTTCTACTTTTCATCAATATTTGAAATTTGAATCTAAGAATCAACTAGTCACCATTTTGGGTGATCCTCACCCATTCAAATATTGTTCAATGGTGGAGCAAGCTCAATATGATTTCAATTTATGTCCATTAGTTTCCTCATCTCACATGACTAAGTAAATTGAAAATCTATAAGTGAGTGAGAAATCGCTCATCAATGTTTCATCATGGGATCAAGTTAATCATTTCCTTTTAGAGTTTCTTCTAGATATTTCCAAGCAACCACCTTCACCAAGAACTATGGGTTTAACCTATAAGAAGGGTGAAGTAGTAAACATTGGAATGTGTACCTTTATCTTTTTGAGGGTCTCCATTGAAGAAAATATTTGTGGTAGCAACCCTCTCCTCATAGAGCGTTATTTTTCCCATTGTTACCTATCCAATGATTACCTACTTCCCAAGCAAATCCTATCTAGTATGGGATATGTAAGTAATGGTTTGGGGCAATGATAGAAAGGAATTAAGAGCCTTTGGAAGTGGATATTTGGCCTAGGATATGTGGTGTAGGCTACATTCGTAATAAAAACCAACCTTTATCCTATGATGATGATGTTCACCTAATTACTTATGTTGAATATTTAGATCATCAAAGCTTAGAGTGGAGTGATAAGGATGAGGGCCTCCCTTATCCATCATATATTTTGTTTACAATATGGTAACCTTGGTGCATTCAGAGTGAGGTGTGACTCCAAATAAGTACACTAAAAGGAATTCCCCTTGTGACATAACTTGTGAGGATATCCTTTGGAGTAGCTTCTTATTTGATGGGTCTATACCTTGTGTTGCACATGTTGAGTATTCTCATTCTCGAGGGGATCCTATTCCTCTATCTCGAGGAGATATTACAAATTTTGGAATCTCTCCCTCTTCAAAAAAGGATGGTACAGTCTGAGCTTGCCATGACTTCCATGCAACAACTCCTAGAGAATATGCTATGGATGATTCTCTTTCTGATGAGAATCATGAAGGTATCCTCCATAATAGCCCTTTATTTGATGGGTTAATTCCTTGTACTACCATATTGTTTGATAGAATAGACAACACAATCAAAATTTGTGTTGAATTTAAGAACTTAAAGAATCAATGAATCTAATCATAAAAAATAAGAAAAAGGAGAAAATCCTTAAAAACAATAAAAATCAATAAAATACTATGCATGTCATTTCATTTTCATTTCATCTAGCTTGCATCCGGTTTGCTTGATTCATACTACATGACTGCCTATCATACTTTTGCATGTATTGACTAATATTATATTCCACCTTGCATTTTGCTCGTCATACAATTGCATTGCTACTTGTTCATCCTTGCATGCCTGCTTGATCATATAGATTATTGGGGATTTTATGAAAATGGTAAGTGATGACACCTAGTTAGGTCATAACTCACATGCATTGCACTCACACTATGGCTATGATGCCTAGAAAATCCCCAAACTAGAGCCCATTTATATGCATTTTCATCACTACATTCACCCATCCCATATTATTCTTCTTCTTCTCTCTTATTTATTTATATTCCTTGACCTTGAAAGTATAAAATGATCACTAAAGTTTCTCTCCAAGTCAAGGGATATAGTTCTTCTTTGGTATATCCTTGTACTTTGCATATTTTATTTCTTCCTTTCATAAAGACAAGGATATACATTCTTTTTCTATATTTTTATATGACCATTGACTATCTTACGTACACCTCATAACCATTGGAACTTCAATATAACCATTGGAACTTCAATATGGATACACACACTCACCTCTTGTTCTGCTCAATTGGATTCGTCCCTACACCTTCTTGCACACACCACATCCCACTTAGGTAGTACTTTATTTGGCACATCATTCACACACAACACACTCCATATGGGATAAGCTTCATGGTCACAAGTGAGGAGCAAACTCCATGAAATCATTTGTAAGCATACATCCTAGTGGGTATATCTCTTTCTCTCTAGCCATCTTAGTGAGCACTACACCCCTAGCAGGTAATTGCTCCACACTTGTCCATATTTTTTGTAAGCATAACACCCTTACAAGATAGCTTCATGGCTACTAGCAAGGGGTAGCCTCCATTTGGCAAATTACGAGCATACATCCTTATAGGATTTTACTCTTTTTTTTCTTTTGCTTAGCCTTTTGGAGCTTTATTTTCATCTCCTTCTTCTTTGCCATCTATTTTTCTTCGTTCTTTCTCTTCTTCTTTCCATCCATCCATCCATGCATTTCATGTTGCATCTCATTTTAGGTTTGCATTTAGTTAGATTCATTCCATTTCATTGCTTTAGCTACATTCATTGCATTCATTATATTGGTTTTCACCATGCATAAACCAAAAAATAAAACTAATGCACACACACTTTTGTTAGCGTATTGTTATTAGTTATTACATTATTAGGGCAGTGTATCTAAGTTGTTAGAATGTATTTCATTATTGGTTTGATGTTGTTTATTAGATCCTATTCCTATGAACTAACTATAGCCTAAGTTGTACTATTTAGTCTATGTTGATTAATGAAATCTACATCCACTTTCTAACATGGTATTAGAGCCTCGTGGCTCTTAGTTTGTGAGGGGGAATTTTCCTCGTAGAAATTTCCCCTCTTTCCCCCTCGTGTAAATTTTTCTACAAATTTGTTGAATAATTTTTGTAGACTACATGCAGTGTGCATGCGACGAGGTGGCATTTGGATAGCCCAACGTCAACATTCCTGCCCTTCTCTGTTTACATGCTTATTGCACTATTTTGCCACTGTAAAGATATGTCTGCTAGCTAATTGAGGAGCTCTAACATCCTTGACTCATATTTGACCCTTGCCTATTCTGATTGGCTGCACACCTAGTCACATAGGACCCTAACTCTGATCACGTTTGACACGACATTGCTGCCTCCTTCGATCAGTGATTTGTAGTCTGATGTGGATTTTTGATGAATCTACGTGTGAAAACATAACTAGACACACTTTATGCCTCTTTAATTTTGACAAATCCAAACAACCCCTGATGCACATTCTGCTCTTGTTCAAGGAGAACCACATCTAACATTCTCTATCACGATTCTGAATTTTATCCGGATCTTGATGATGGATCACACAAAATTTGATGGTCGATTGAATTGGTGATCATGCAATTACAGTGAGAGGTTTATTTTGTGAGATCAAATCCTGCACAAGCACATACACATCGATCTGTGCCTTTTTCATGCTTTGCATGATCTGACAGCCCAATTTGGATTAATGTGAATTTACCAGTTGTAGTCTCCTCCAACTGTAACAAGTCCTTACTGTTGTAAACCATCACCGAGATGAAGCATTTGTTTTTGATGTGATTGGCTAGATGCAGATCCATTTATGGTAAAAACCTATCGATTTTAGCTTCAATGTAGCCTCCCAATTTTGGCCTTACTAGATCTGCTACATCTGGTGATTTTTATGCCTTAAAACACTGCCAAGAAGGCAGTGCTACAGTGTCTGATTCTCTGGACTACACTAGATGTCCTTTGCTATTTTGATCACTCACCATTTAATCAGATCGTGACCCCTTTGCCACCAATGATCTGGAGCAGATATCAAACTCAATGCAGATCTAAATCACTGTGAGATAGCCTATCAAAGGATATTAAAGTTTTTGAAGTATCAAAATTTCCCACGATAGTCAGTGCAGGTGAAAGACACATTTTTTTGATGTCATCTCAAATGACTAGAGTGCAGAAGATAGGCCGCCCTTGCCATTGACAAATTGTAGTCAGATGGTGTGATCTCGTGTAGCAAAACATACAGTCTCAGAGCTTATTCCACTCACATAGATGATGATGAATTCCAGTTGGTGTGGCCTCCAGCCATGATTATCTCGAGCTAATTTAGGAGATCGTATGGTTTTACTGCATATGGTATCCAATCACCCTTCGTTAAACACCAGTGCAATGCAACGATCCATCGTGATGTCACTTCGAAATGCCAATAACGCTACAATTCAGAGTTCCCGCTGAGCATCTACCAAAACAATGTTTGCTATAGGAGCTAAAGGAAGGACGACTTATAAGGGTGCATTTTCGGCAAGACCGACACCTTAGTCACACTTCTTGTAGATATTACAACATGTTTTGCAACAAAAGGGGGGAACTTATAAGGGTGCATTTTCGACAAAGAATGACACCTTAGCTACCTTATCAACATTTTTTTGCAAAATCATATTGTAACCAAGTGAACCTCGTATGAAGTGATCTACTCTACTACACCTAGCGGTTGCAGCGACTAGTTACCCATGCAATCCGGTTGGATGACAAGATTACAATAAGGACATTTGGTGATATGAAGACAAAGTGAGGAATGACCCACTTTTTTCTTAGGAGTAGCCATAGCACTATGACAAAGCAATAACCAGCAGATCAACATTTTCACTGTATTGGGGTAGTTATATTATTACCCAAATAATGTAATAAGAGGGGATGTTAGCGTATTGTTATTAGTTATTACATTATTAGGGTAGCATATATAAGTTTTTAGAATGTATTTCATTATTAGTTTGATGTTGTTGATTAGATCCTATTCCTATAGACTAACTATAGCCTAAGTTGTACTATTTAGTCTATGTTGATTAATGAAATCTACATTCACTTTCTAACATGGTATCAGAGCCTTGTGGCTCTTGGTTTGTGAGGGGGAATTTTCCTCGTAGAAATTCCCCCTCTTTCCCCCTCATGTAAATTTTGCTACAAAGTTGTTGTCCAATTTTTTTAGACTACATGCAGTGTGCATGCGATGAGGTGGCGTTTGTATAGCCCAACGTCAACATTCCTGTCCACATACGTTTACATGCTTATTGCACTGTTTGGCCACTAGACGGATATGTCTGCTAGCTAATTGAGGATATCTGACATCCTTGACTCATATTTGACCCTTGCCTATTCCAACTGGTTGCACACCTGGTTGCATAGGACCCTGCCTCTGATCACATTTGACACGACATTGCTGCCTCCTTCGACTAGTGATCTATAGTTTTATGTGGATTTTTGATGAATCTATGTGTGAAAACATAACTAGACACACTTTGTGTCTCTGTCATGTCTGAAAAAGCCAAACAACCCCTAATGCACATTATGCTCTTGTTCAAGGAGAACCACATCTGAAATTCTCTATCATGGTTATGAATTTAATCCATATCCCGACTATGGATCACACAAAATTTGATGGTCGATTAAATTGGTGATCATGCAATTACAGTGAGAGGTTTATTTTGTGAGATCAAACCCTACGCAAGCACATACGTACCGATCTATGCCTTTTCATGCTTTGCATGATATGATAGCCCAATCTAGATTAATGTGAATTTATCGACTGTAGCCTCCTCCAACTGCAACAAGTCCTTACTATTGTAAACCATCACCGAGATGAAACATCTATTTTTGATGTGATTGGCTTGATGCAGATCCATTTGCGATAAAAACCTATTGATTTCAACTTTAGTGTAGCCTCCCAATTTTGGCCTTACCATATCTGTTACATCTGGTGATTTTTATGCCTTAAAACACTACCAGGAAGGCAATGCTACAGTGTCTAATTCTTTGGACTACACTAGATGTCCTCTGCTATTTCGATCGCTCAACGTTTAATCGGATTGCGACCCCTTTGCCATCAATTATCTGGAGTAGATCTCAAACTCAATGCAGATCTAAATCACTATGAGATAGCCTATCAAAGGATATTAAAGTTTTTGAAGTCTCAAAATTGCCCGCGGTAGTCAGTGCAGTTGAAAGACACATTTTTTTGATGTCGTATCAGGTGACTAGAGTGCAAAAGATAGGCTACCATTGCCATTGACAAATTGTAGTCAGATGGTGTGATCCCGTGCAGCAAAACATACAGTCTTAGAGCTTATTCCACTCACATTGATGACGATGAATTCTAGTTGGCGTGGCCTCTAGCCATGATTATCTCAAGCTAATCTAGGAGATCGTCTAGTTTTACTGCAAATGGTATCCAGTCACCCTTCGTTAAACACCAGTGCAATGCAACTATCCACCGTGATGTCCCTTAAAAATGCCAAAAACATTGCAATTCAGAGTCCCACTGAGCATTTGACAAAATAATGTCTGCTATAGGAGCTAAAGGAAGTACGACTTATAAGGGTGCATTTTCGGCAAGACCGACACCTTAGTCACCCTTCTTGCAGATATTACAACATGTTTTGCAACAAAAGGGGGGAACTTATAAGGATGCATTTTTGAAAAATACCGACACCTTATCTACCTTATCAATATTTTTTTGCAAAATCATATTGTAACTGAGTGAACCTTGTATGAAGTGATCTACTCTACTACACCTAGCGATTGCAGTGGTTGGTTACCCATGCAATCTAGTTGGATGACAAGATTACAATAAAGACATTCAGTGATATGAAGACAAAGTGAGGAATGAACCACTTTTTGCTTAGGAGCAACTAGAGCACTATGACAGAGCAAGAACCAATAGATCAACATTTTCATTGTATTAGGGCAGTTATATTATTACCCAAATAATGTAATAAGGGGGGATGTTAGTGTATTGTTATTAGTTATTACATTATTAGGGCAGCGTATCTAAGTTGTTAGAACGTATTTCATTATTAGTTTGATGTTGTTGATTAGATCCTATTCCTACGAACTAACTATAGCCTAAGTTGTACTATTTAGTCTATGTTGATTAATGAAATCTACATCTACTTTCTAACAACTTTCACACCATAACATAATAATAAAAACCACAACATGCTATTAATTGATAAGAAGTGAATACATGTAGTTGGGTTAGTGCACCATAATCCAAGACCAATGCATTCGATCCTAAAATTGACATGTCACCCTGATCCCAACCCTAGCTATGTGAGCCTACCTCCTCTACTCTGCCTAGAGTTACAAGAATGTACACAAGTGTTGCCAACAATTCTAAAGGGGGAGATTGTTGAGCAAGGTGTTGCAAGAGTTTTGTCATTGTTGTCAACTTAGGCAGTTAGATCTAATAATGCAATGGATAGGCAGTTTAGAAGTCATTCAATGCAGGCTGACAGATTTTAGGGTTTACAATTGACCACATTTAGGGTTTGCAGCCGACCATGTTTAGGGTTTGCAGTCGACCAAGATTAGGGTTTGCATTTGCATAATCAGTTGACTACTATTAGGGTTTTCATCTTAAAATCTCAAGTATATAAGTGGGGCTGTTTGGAGATTTAGGGATCCATCGGGTGAATGTTGAAGTGTGATATGTGGCCGTAAAAGCGTAGATAGCATAGAATCTACGAGATGATAGCGAAGTGTATAATGTGAATGCACACAGAGAGCAGAGTGTGGAATGAAATAAAGTGTGCGAAGCGTGTGAGCAGAGAAAGCAGAATGTGCAGAGAGCGCAAAGGGCAAAGTTGATTGCAAAGTTTGGCTATAGCAGTGCAACAGATTATGTGAAGAGATTGTGCAAGAAAGAGCAGAGTGTGTAGAGATTGCAAAGGTGAAGTAGATCAGTTAGAGTCTTACAATAACAAAGGTATTTGTCAAACATTTTCATTCAAAATTGAAGTCCAGTTGGTGCTGGAAAATTAGGGGTTGGTGCTCCTTTCTGTTGGTGCAGATAAATAAGGGGTTGGTGCTCCTTCCAGTTGGTGCTGGTAAAAAAATTGTAAAGTTGGTGCTTTGCAAGAGGCTAGATTTGGATGGTAGTCCAAGCAGTCATTCTTTTTGAGGAGTAGCCATTTTGGTGAACCTTGTTAAAAATCTATGTTGTGTGATGTTCTCTTGCTGTACTTATTATATTTGTTTATAAGTTTTAATTGTTGTGGTTTTTAGAGCTATTAATTCATGTTTTGGAATGCCACACTGATTCACCCCCCCTATCAGTGCCATACTAAGTACAAAAATTGGTATTAGAGCCAAGTTCCCTTTAAAGGCTAAATCAGCTAGGGTTGATCTTGGATTAATACTCTAATGGCAAAGAAAGGCAAGAATGGAACCATGAGACACAAGAAGAAAAGATCACACAGGGTCATAAAAGAAAATAAAGATAAATTCATTATTGCTGTAGATTCAAGAGATGAATCAAACAATGGAGAAAAGGCCAAGAGTCAACTCGGTCATAATGCAGGTTCTCAAGGTTCAGAATGTTTTGATCAACTCCGACATAATGAACGTCGTTGTTATGGGTTTAGTAGCAGTGAAGATGAAGAAGAAATAGAATCAGAATAGGAATGTAATAAAGAAGAAATGAATGCAGAAGCAAATTGGAATGAAGATCAAATTATAGCTCCAAGTAAGAAGAATAGAACCTCCTTCAAAAGGACATCTCAACCAGTTTCAGTTTCTGTGGTAGAGGAAATTGAACCAGAAAAGGCAGAAGGGGTGAACACTGAAGAAGATAATAAAAACCTCAATGCTGAAGTAGACTGGGAAGGTGAGTTGATCTCTGCTCTTGAAGATTTTAGTATAGAAAAGAAAAAGAACAAAAGACTGTCCAAGAAATTGGAAGAATATGGGGATGAGATTGAAAATCTGTTCTTACAATTCCAACAGGCCAAGAAAATAGAAGAAGACTTGAAGTCATAGTTAAATGATAAAGTCAATGTGTGTAACAAACATGAAGAGGATTCTAACAAAGTAGTTAGTAATCTAAAGCTGCAAGTAGAAGAGTCTAAAAGGATTGAGGAAACTCTTAGGTCGCAGATCAATGAGAAAGAGATTATTTTCCGCAAACAAGAAGAAGAGATTGTTTCATTGAAGAAACAACTAGAAGAGGCCAATACAAATCTTAAATTCGAGAAGAGCATAGAATTGCTAGATAAAATGATAAGTCATCAGAGAAGCTTCATGATTAAGCATGGTCTTGCATATGAAGCTGAACAACCTGTATCTTCCAATTCTGCAGAGAAGAAGTTCACTTTTGAAGGGTCCAAGCAAGAAAAGGTTAAAGCTGTATCTTCAAAAGAAAGAAAATATCAAAGGAGATTTACAGCAAAGCAACCACAACAAAAGAGGTTCTACCACTCTCACTTTTTTCATACTAACACTTTTAATGGCTATTGTTTCAGATGTAACCAATATGGTCACAAGGCAACTTATTGTGGATTAAATAATAAATCAAAGAGTTATGCTGGTTGAAATACATCTGCATATCTGAGTGAACACTTTGTACAATGTTTTCAATGCAATGGTCATGGGCACATAGCAAGGTTTTGTCCAAGCGCTTATGTATCAAATCTAAGGCAAAATAGTAGATTTCATAAGACACAAAGAACACAACACAGACAAGAAATAAATCAGGTTCATAGAAGAAAGGAAAATAATCATTCATCATGGATGCATAAGAGACAACCACACCAGAGAGATATTCAAGTTCATGCAATGATGCAAAATAGGGATGCAGGTGAAAAATCCAAGCCCGAGGTCAAGAAAGTCTGGAGAAAGAAAGAAGAGAGGAAATCATGTCTCCTTGAACTAAAGGAGACTGCTCTTCTACTACACTAAGCAACTCCAGAATGCTTGCCCCAGCTACGTATTTGTGTTTCGATAATAGCAACATGTTTTTGTTCGATGCTTGATGTGAAGATTGTCAGATCTTTCATTACACCTTGGTGAATATATTTAATTCACAGACAATTTTGTTTTAACTTTTAATATAATGCCAATTCAAGGATAAGAAGTTTGAGGCTGAGTAAGGTGCACTACGGTTGGCCATAAAGTGTTTGAAAAAATGTCTTCTTTCGACATGCACAGTTGAAAGTAAGAGTTGGCAATAAATTGCAAGGTTGGACAAAAATTGGTACAGATGTGAGTCACTTGTCAATTCTGTTGATAGAAGTGAAATCAGCATGTTGAATGGGAAGATTGAAGAAAAAGTTTATAATGTGTAGCCAAAAGATTTCCATCTTGGTGATGAATGTTTGAGGTGCTTTTATAAATAATTGAGGTAGTCTACTGGATTCTCACTGCAGAGAAAGACAAACAGCTATCAGTAGGTTCAAGTCTGTTGAGAATATTCAAGATGTATATGCAGATGTTGTTTGCATTACAGAGCAAAAATTTGGATAGTTAAATGATCAGTGTATGCTTTCACTAAAATCAATGGACAAGTTTGAGATTGCAGAGCAACAGAGGGTTGAGGCTCAAAAGATAGCGTGAATTGAAGTGGCCACATATTCCCAAGAATAGTCTAAAATTTGACTAGCCATTGGGATCAAATTCTCAAGGGGGGCATTTGTGCATTTGTTCATCTTATTGATCATATCCATGATTTTTTCTAACTATTTCAATGTGGTTCTGAGAATGGTGTGTATGGACTCAGGGGGAGTCTACAGCAGCCCTTTGGTATTATTGACAAAGGGGGAGAAGAGTTACAGGAATGTACACAGGTGTTGCCAACAATTCCAAAGGGGGAGATTGTTGAGCAAGGTGTTGCAAGAGTTTTGTCATTGTTGTCAACTCAGGCAGTTAGATCTAATAATGCAGTGGACAGGTAGTTCAAAATTCATTCAATGCAGGCTGACAAATTTTAGGGTTTGCAATTGACCACATTTAGGGTTTATAGCCAACCATGTTTAGGGTTTGCAGTCGACCAAGATTAGGGTTTGCATTTGCATAATTAGCCGACTACTATTAGGGTTTTCATCTCAAAATCTCAAGTATATAAGAAGGGCTATTTGGAGATTTAGGGATCCATTGGGTGAATGTTGAAGTGTGAGATGTAGCTGTAAAAGCGCAGATAGCATAGAATCGACGAGATGATAGTGAAGTGTATAATGTGAATGCACACAGAGAGCAGAGTGTGGAACGACACAGAGTGTGTGAAGCGTGTGAGCAAATAAAGTAGAATGTGCAAAGAGTGCAAAGGGCAAATTTGATTGTAAAGTTTGGCTGTAGCAGTGCAGTAGATTGTGTGAAGAGATTGTGCAAGAAAGAGCAGAGTGTGCAGAGATTGCAAAGGTGAAGTAGATCAGTTAGAGTCTTACAATAACAAAGGTATTTGTCAAACATTTTCATTCAAAATTGAAGTCCAGTTGGTGCTGGCAAATTAGGGGTTGGTGCTCCTTTCTGTTGGTGCAGATAAATAAGGGGTTGGTGCTCCTTCCAGTTGGTGTTGGTAAACAAATTGTAAAGTTAGTGCTTTGTAAGAGGCTAGATTTGGATGGTAGTCCAAGCAGTCGTTCTTTTTGAGGAGTAGCCATTTTGGTGAACCTCGTTAAAAATCTATGTTGTGTGATGTTCTCTTGCTGTACTTATTATATTTGTTTATAAGTTTTAATTGCTATGGTTTTTAGAGCTGTTAATTCATGTTTTGGAATGCCACACTGATTCACCCCCCTCTCAGTGCCATACTAAGTACAAAACTGGTGGTGGTATTGGTGAGGGCATGTTCACACATCACATAGCTATCTATTATTGAGACTGTGACTAAATCTATGACTAAATAGAGGCTAGTGGAAGCATCCTCTAATCCACTGACATCACTTGGAAGTACAAATCTTGATAGAAGGTCTCCCTCTATATTGCTATGTCTTGTCTCTCCTTCACCCTCTATAGTTGCTCCTATTAAAGGTAAATCCCCTTGCTTGGTTGGATTCTCATCATAGTGGCCATACCCTTATCCTAGGCCCATTGATGCTCCTACTCTAATTGATCCATATCCCTTTGAAGTAGCTCACCTCGGTCCTCACTGTGTCTCTATTTGTTGTGACCTAACCTAACTATGCTTGGAGAGTGTCTATATACCCCTAAATGGTGATTGCCTTGTTTATCAACCCCTCTATTACCCTCATTGAGTCTCCTTGACCCATAATCCCACTCAATCCTACCTGTATCACCGTAGGGACACCTCTAGTTGTCATCCCCATATATGACCTAAAGAGAGTGATGGTGGCTGTCATGGTAGTCATCACCTCTACCATGGCCTATATCCTAGCTTGCCTACGAAGCTATGGTATCTACTCTTGTTGCTCCATTACACATCAATTAGCCTCTTAGAGTGCCAACTACATCAATTAGTCCATGAATTTATGCCTCTACACTAGCATTGTGAGGATATCCTTGGGGGCATAATACCCCTATACCATCTCTATATTTGAGGGCTACCCCAACATCATTAACTTTAGAATCATAGTAGAGGGGATCATTCATGTCCTCCTCCATGAACCTAGCCACATTAGGGTCCCCTTTGACTCCTGATGGATCCATCCTCACCCTTTGATACTAGTATTCTCCTAGATTTGGTATCTCCTAGAGAATACCAAACTATTGCTATACTCAATCAAACTGATGGAGCTCTATCTCACCCTTATTTGTGGTGATCCATAAAACCCTCATAATTCAATCCAACTTCTTCCATTCTTGTCCTATCCAAGGTGTAGATGCCATGAATGACATACGATTTGATGAACCTATATCTCATATATGACCCATCTACCTAGTGGTAAAATACCTACATACGACCTTTGTGTATGATCAAGGTCTTGGGACCACCTATATCCTATTGGCCACTCTGAGTTGGGTAGTGGCCCTAGTAGTACATATGGTATCTTTATGGTTATGTGCTCTCAACAACACACCTAGAGAAACATCGTACAAACTAGTATTGTATGTTGTTTGGACATGATATTGTACAACATTTTATACAAATAGGTCAACATATTTTATCCCCATGCAAACTTCATTTGTTAGTCTCTCATGTTTATCACCACTCCCAAAAATACCCATGGTAGTTGTTGTCAACTTGTATGGCATAGAAGTAATCCTACCACCACTCTACATAGCACAATCATCATTGCACCAACCCCATGTCATCACAACATGTCATCGATATGGAATCTACTCTTGTATATCTCATGTAAACCATATTCCCCCTAATTGGGATCCTCAAGATGCATCACACATCCTACAGTGTGATGGTCATCTCTCTTGTTAGTAACTAGAATGTGAATGATTTTGGATACCACCGCTTTGCTAGCACTGTTAGTAGCACTCTATCAGCCTCCATCTAGGCCATCTCTACCAAGTGTAGAAGCCCCACTGCACCCAGTGAGAATCTCTCTACTGGCATGAGCTCTCATAGTGCCTCCTTAAGGGTACTCAGTCGCCATTCCATGCTCTTAAGGATATCATGTTGCAATAAAAAGAATACAAATTTTCATTAATAAACACACTAAGAGCGCCTTTTTTTATTTTAATTGAATTCGTACCCTATGTCCTATAGGGAGTAGATTCATGAATTCGTGCTCTATACGATATTGTACATGTATTTGATCATTGATAGGACTGATTGAATCTATGAGTGACCACCAGATCTATGCTCAGGTCTCGCATGACAACTTTTACATGAAAAAGATAAAAAGTAAATAAAATTCATAAAGAAATGCTAAAAGCAATCTAGAATCTAATTGTTAGCTAAAATTTTAGCTCTTACCCATGCCTGGTCTATAGTTGCACCAACATCACCCCTTAAAAATACCACTTGGTGTGTAGGAAAATCCATCCTCTCATTTTATCTAGAGCCCCTTTCTTGTTTTATCATGCGATAAAAATGAGTTAGTTTTCCTCCATTTTTTGCTTTTGTTTCTCCTTTTTTATCCTTTTCTCTCTCCTATTTCTTCTTTTGGAACCTATTGTAGTCTAGTTTGTCATCTAGCCAATGCTAGAACTATGATTATCATCTCTTAGAATTTGAAGGCGAGCACCCGCTAATCACAACCTAGACTAAACATTGGAAGAATCAAATTGCTTTGATTCAACCTCCAGAGAAGGTTGGTATACCTTGTCAACTTAATGAATGTTGACTCTATTTAGCTCAAATAGTAAAATCTTAGGGATAGAAATGATAGGGTTAGAAATGTATGAATATAGAATGGATGGGTGAAGCTAACAACATAGACATCCACACAATATCTCTAACAAATTAGATTTTAGAAGCAATTTTTGGGACTAACAACATTCAAAACTTATGTGGTTACAATATTAATGGCTTTTGCATGCTCATAGAATTATTCCAAACATCTAAAGCATTAATTATCCAAATTAATAGAATAAGATCAATGCCTTGATTAATAAAAATAGAATTCTCAAAAAGCATGTATGCAGAAATGATTATCTCAATTTACTCTAAGTTAGCTTTTCAAATTAATAGAATAGACTAACCATAGCAAGCAAGGAGAGATAATTTCTAAGAATTATATCCACCATTCAACATAGGCACAAATTCGAGGTAAACATCCCTTGTAATGCTTCATTCATCAATTTGCAAAAATTTACATAGTGGTGCAAGCAAACACTCCAGAGCCGACCATTTGGAAGGAGGTTGCTGCCCTTATTTATAGGTTTTACAATCATATTTTTACTCTTAAGAATTATAAGGAATTTGATTTTTTCTTGATATTCTTGGCCACTTTGTCATTCATGGTGCTCACTAGCTGCATCTTCTTGATCTTGTTGCAATTGTCTTCTGGTCAAGTTCATCATCATCATTGGTGGTTCTTGCAATCCATCCTTATTCATTGATCTTGTAACTGAATCTGGTTCATCAAGAGGTTTTGGAAGAAACTAGATTGTAACTACTTTGATTCAACTTCTATGGCATTAGTTTTAACTTTCCTCTATTCTCTGGATTATGCATGCAAAAGTTCATCAAAAATATTTAGGGGAGGTAGAGGTTTAATATCTATTATAGATCTAACTATCGGATGATTGTAGTGTTACTTCTCATTTGTATGGTGGTAATGAAGGAGATAGAGAATCATGACCTTTTACTCCTTAGTCACCTTTTCTCTTTTCTACCCTTTCTACTTTCATTTAGTGCTTTTCTATTTTGTGCGCTCTCGACAAAGGAGTTTGAGAAATGTGACTTTGCATTATTTTAAGTTTTATCAGCTTTTAGGTCCTTCTTGCTCCTTTTTATATTTGTGTTGTGGATACAAGTGGACAAGAAAGCATGATTTTTCATTCTTCTTACATTTATCCCTTTTCTGGTGCTTCTCTCTTCTGTCATTTTCTAGCACTTTCTTATTTGTGTAGCTAATGCAAAGATGGTAGAGAAGCGTGGCTTGCGCAACTTCTTCATTTTACTCTATTTTTAGCACTTCTTACTTTTGGGTATTTTTTAGTGCTTTTCTTTTGCACACTTAATACAAAGGTGGATAAGAAGCACAGTTCACCCTTCTTCTTCAACTTGGCCTCCTTTTAGCACTTTCTCATTTTTTACCTCCTTGCAATGCTTTTCTATTTTAGACGTCCTTCACATTTGCATGGAAAATACAAAGGAAGTAGAGAAATGTGACTTCACTAGACTTCTCACTTTTGGGCTGAATTCAATGCTTCTTTGTTCTGGCCGATTTTTAGCACTTTTGCATTTCTTCTTCATACTTAGTCAAATTTTACAAAATTTTGGCTAAGTATGGATGTAGCCATTTTTGGCCTACATTATTGGTGCCTCCTAGGGAATCTTGCTCGCAAGGTTTTAGAACTCAGAGCCTTATTCATTGGGTTTTATGGAGTCTAAGGGGATGAATGATTTATGGAATGAGGGAAAATAAAAAAATGGGGGTGAGATGGACAATATGAATTTGGAAATGGTGGGGAAGTATGATAAATGAATGAAGGAATGGATAATGGAGTGATGAAATGATATGAAGGGAAATGAATGGTGAACTAGACTCTGGCTTTTTATAGCATTATGGTTCAAAAATTGCTCCTTCGTGACTACCAACTTCATGATTAAAGATAAGATATCCTGAAGTTGATAGTCATGAAGAAACTATTGGTGAAACAAAAAGTGTGATTCCCTATTTCAAGGAGGATTTCTCTTATAGATGACTCTCAATATTTTTCAATGCCATATGCATGAGGCTCTTTACAGGTTCATGTTTTATTCATTTCTCTGACTTCTATTAGACTACAAAAAACTTCATCAAAATTGTGCTTCTGATGGGTCCCTTTCCTTGGACCGGTTACTCATTCTACCCTTCATCTTCTTCCTCTTCTTCGATATGAACTACCTCGACTTTAGGATTTTTAGGAATAATTTCTTGGACTTCATCTTCTTCTTCATCTTCTTTGACCTCATCATCAATCTATTCTTCCTCTTCCTCTTGGTCTTCTTCATTAGACCCATCTTCTTCACTTTCCTCCATACTAACATCCATATCATCATTATCTTCTTCACTAAGCAATTGAGTTACATTACTTAGTGTACTTGAGGCTTGTTCCTAGGTCTTCTCTAGAATTCTTGGTACTAATAATATGTTTTGATGGAGCCTTTGTAAGCTAGACAATCTCTTGTGAGATGGCTCAAAACCACCATTACCCAACTCAGATATAACATCTTTTATTTCCATCAAGATCTTAATCATCTGAATCACTTGCTCTTGTTGGATTGGTTTGGGCCACCTCTCTATTTTAGAGTCATCTTGTATGATGGAGTCTAAACAATCTAATAGTACTATTTCTCCAATGAATTGATGATCTTCCCCAAAGTAATCAGGGAAATCAAGCAACCTAATGTGAGAAAGTTTGTTCATCATTTTGCTCATTTTATCTTCCAGTCTATCTAGCAATTGTAGACCCTTCAATAGTAACTTGTTTTTGGCTAGGATATCTTTGGATATGCCCTCGGTTGTACACCATTGTCTATTCGAAATGAGTCTAGCCATGACTCTAGACCTAGTTTTTGCTAGTCTATAAATTTTCTCTGTTGGGGCTACCTTATGTTGAAGCTCATCCTTCACCTTTCAAAGGGTATTTCTTGTGCTCACTAACTCATTTGTAGCTTCATATAGGAAGATAAAAATTGGTCTAGCTTCTGAACTTTTCATCTTGATTTTTGACCATATCTCTTTTTGAGTTTTCTTTATAGTGTCCTTCGAGAATCCAATAGGTTTAGCTCTTTTTGACAATAATTGTTGGTGCAACTATTCATTCTGATTTATAAGAGCTGCTATCTAAGCTTGAAGACTTTCTGCTTGCTCTTTGAAATTGGCCATTTCTTGATATTTATCTTACCACTCCTTTACCTCATCTCTGAGTGAGTTGGTCGATCCTTCTTGCTCTCTGAGAGAAGCTTCCAACTGTTGTATTCTTTGTTTTAACTCTTCGTTCTCTTCTCTTCTCACATCTCCTTGCAAGAATATTGTATCCATATGAGCTTTGGCTATTACTAATTCATCAAAGCTGGTAATTGCATGATGTCTACAATTTTTTCAACTATCTCATAGTCTTCCATGGTCATATCCTTTCTTGGTTTACTCACTTTTGGAGTAATAGTAAATTTTGTTCTTTTTCTGGACACTGGATCAATAATTGTAATCTTCCTTTTTTGTGCTATATCTTCTGAAGATTTCACCAGCTGTTCATTCCACCAGGTTGTTGCATTGAAGGAAATCTCCTCTATCCTTTGGTGTTGAGTTATGATAGGGTTAGTAGTCTGAATAGACGTGGTGACCAAAGATGATACCAAATTGATAGGGGTAAGTGGAGAAGCTAAAATGGTGGAATCTTGTCATGAAGAAGTAGCTATTACAGCCTCGATTGATGAAGGGGGAGGAAGTGGAACTGTGACTTGTGGTCCTACTGATACTGTAGTTGAAGATGTAGGAGGTTCTTATGGTTGGGAAGGTGGAAGTGGGGCCTCAATGGAAATTGATGTAGGTTGAATGGATAAAGGTGGATTGGATGTACAAACTTGAGATGTAATAGGAGGGGGAACTCCAACTTGTTTGGACTTATCTTTTAGAATGGGAGGGGAGTGTTTCTTGGGAACTTAGAGGTGGAATATTAGAAGGAGAAGGGATAGAGAATGTACCTGAGTCCCTTGGTGGGGACTGATGTGTGTCTTGGTCTAGGCTTGATTGCTCTGTCAATGGAGCCTGAGTTTGTTCTTTTTCTTGCTCCTCTTCTTCAGTCACCTAATCCATTCTGAAGGTAGCTACTATAGATTGTGACATAGAGGAATCAGTTATTGATTTCTCCTTTTGAATAGGTTCTTGGCTTTTGGTTTGTGAAGTCTTAAGTTGATCTTGTTATTGAGAGGGAGTAGGTCATGTGAATCTTACCACATAAGTCCTAGACATGACTTGATCTTGGTCTCTTCTGTGTCTAGGTTCTACATAACCTTCAGTAGATGCTCCTAGAGCTAATATTTTTGGCCTTTGTGCAATTGGGATAGGTCCTGCACTACCTGACTCATTAGGGCCCAAACCTCCTCCTTGGTATCCCTACCTCTACATTAGGTGGGCACCTAGCCCATATGTTTGTAATTCCCCTATTGGGGATTGGAAAGTAACTTGTTTACCTTTCCTAGTAGGGATATTCTTTGTAGAAATTTTTGTTTGTTGAGGAGAGGATGGAGGTGTTCGAATGGTAAATGGCTTCAACTTTGGCCTACTGGCTTGGTTGTCATTTATCACCCCTTTTTGGCCTGTAGGCCTCTTGAAGCTTAGTGCTAGAAATTTTTTGGTGCCCTACCAAGTGTCAGCATGTAGATCATAATATTCCTCAAAATTTCTATCAGTATTAGTAGGGAATCTAGAGTTTATGGTATCTGATCTCTACTCGCATTCTCTAGAATTCAAATAATTTTGTAGGATTCCAAGATTTTGCTTTTACCAAAGCTTTAACATCATCCTCTATGTAAACATGCATCGGATCACTTTTTGGATCATAATCCATGACATGGTCATAGAAGTCTCTCCAGGGAGGCAATGCCTCCATATGTTGGACATCCCACTCTAATTTTAACTTTTCATCATTGTTTCTAAACTTCTCGATGTGGGGTTGAAGAGTTCTCTTGAATCTTTGAGTCTTAGCTTTTGGATCATTTATTTTCTTTGAAAATTTATTTTTTGGGTCATATCTCCATCTATGGGGAAGTTCTACCAATCCCAATTCTTGCATGTATTTGGTGATGCTCTTGTGTTATCCTTTACTAACAATGATATCACTCACCTTAAGGGGATAAGTGTAGGTGCCCTTCCTACCCTTGCCCATTCCAAATATGATATTTGTATAATATTTTTGGTGATAATATTCTAAAGTGAATATTCACTTAGTGACATAGTGAGGCAAGATAAATGGTTTTTTAGTGAAACCATATACATGAATAATTGTCCCTTCAGTTAGAATGTACTAGTCACCCTCTTCTTCACCTTTCTTCCTCAAAATATCAATTACTAATTGAGGTATTTTAGGCATTTGCCCTTTAATCAGCTTTAGGGCTGGCCCTAGGAATTCTTTATTGAAATTATAATAGGACTCTTTTTTGCTCAATGTATTCATCCATGAATAGATGGTGAGAGTAGTTCCATTAGGGCTCATTCTCTTTGTTGGGATGAATGGCAATTCTTCATGATTGAAGTAAAGGAAGAGCTAGGCTAAATGGGAATAGTACCTGAAGGATGCCCCTTCCTTGTTTTATTTCATTCTGATTAGGTACTCTTGGGACATGCCTACTAAGTATTATGGCCAATTAAAGAATATTGGGTGATTATTGTACCTAGAGGATTCATAATTCTTAGGGTTGGAAATGCAGTGGGTCATGGCTATCTACCAATTGTATACTTGCTTATCAGAGGGTAACCTAACTATCACAACCAACATAGAGTAAAGTTCTACATATTTAAATTCCTCTATTTTAATTGGGGTTGAGGGTAAGGTATTGCTACTTATTTTTCTATCTATCTGGCTTGATACCCAATTTAGGAAATTCTTTCCCCCTTCAGCATGCTTACTTAGTGCATAATATTGAGCTTGAGACTTTGTGGAAAATGGTTTGGCTTTTGAACCTGGTTTTATCCCTAGGGTGAAGGCATTATTGAAGGACTCAACCTTGAAGTGCATTAGGGTTTTACCTTTGATGCTTTGTAATATCTTATGCTTAGGGTTATAATTTTTTGTGATTGCTTGAATGAGCTCGGGGTATGGATGCATAGAATCACACATATAAAAATATAGCAATGAACTTACCACTATCACCCTTTGACTTGAAGGTGATATGCCCTTAGCAACTCTTTGCTCTGCTTCCATCCTCATCTAGGATTTCTCCTTGAAGGTGGTGATAGTATCAGCAATCTTACTCACATTATCATGGAAATGACTACTTGTTTGGGTTTCCTTAGTAGTGGCCTTCTTTGTAGCAATAGATGATGAAGCCATGGCTCTGGATAGAATTGGATTATTTCTTTTTGAAGGGGAAAATACGTGCTCTCTATCATTCTATAGCAAATTACTCTCTCTATTCTTTTGCATAAGTCTTAGAAATCAAATTATGTAGTAAGAGTGAATTCTACTAAGTAGCATCGAACATATAGTTGTCTCATATATGATTTAAATGAGGTGGTTGCAATGTTCATCTGCATGTGAAACTATGTCGATGCCATTTCTTTCTATGATTGGATCACCTTTGAGGTTGATGGCATTACTTTGACACATGTGCACTTTTCTTACTTAGGGTTATAAAATAATGTGTTGGCTCTACTTTGGATCATGTGCCCCATGTTTATTTTGAATATTTTCTTGATTGAGTGTAATCTTCCTCGGGTATCTCTTTTCTCGTTTACGTAGAAAACTTCCCTTCCTTGTAATGAGGTGGTACCACTGTGAGCCACGTAGCATAATTGACTTATGAGCAAGTTTGGAATTTGTGGCTTGTGAGAATACTTGCCATTGTGGAGCATATTTTATCTTTTAGTCACTCTTATCATAAAATAAAGTGCAAAAATGAAAATATTTACAAGGTATGATACATATGATACATGGGAGGTAGCTCACTATTTGATGTACAACTTGAGATGATATCCATTCATCGGGATGGGTAGCACCTCTCCTTCTTGATTTTTGAGCTAGAAAGCATTTTTCTGTTTGATCGATTCTATTTGGAAAGGACCCTCCTAGAATGAGTCAAACTTCTCATGCTTACCTAGCTTGGCCTTGTCTACATTCCATTTTAAAACCAAGTCATCAACTTTAAACTTTTTGAATGTGGTCTTCTTGTCGAACCAGCCCTTCATCTGTGACAAGTGCTTTTGGAACATTTTATAAGATTCATCCCTCTGTTCTTCCAATTGTAATAGTTGAAGCAGTCTTTCATTTACAGGATCTCCTTTATCAGAATCATTATCGTTGATGTACTTTAAAGTAGGCAACTCTAGATGGATTGGAAGTACAACTTCTTTTCCATAGACAAGAGTGTAAGGAGATGTGCCTATAGATTTCTTCATGGTGATTCGATCTGCCCACAATACCTGGTTCATCAATAAATGCCAAGATTTTTTATTGTCTTCTAGAGATATTTTAAGCATTCTGAGAAGATTTTTGTTGCTTGATTCTGCTAAGCCATTTCCCTATGGGTAATAATTGGAAGAATTCTTCAAGTAAATGTTGTATCTTCTAGCAAAATATATATACTTGGCCCCTATAAAATTTGGGCCATTATCACTTACTAGAGCTTCAGGAATGCCAAACCTGGTGATCAGAGTTTCAAGAAATTCAAGCACCACATCTTGATCACATCTCTTGGTCGGTATTGCCTCAACCCATCTAGTAAAATAATTTATGGTAGTCAAAATATATTTGTGACCTACTAAAGAATTAGGACTGATTTCCCCCATAAATTCTAGACCCCACTATTGAAATGGTTGCTCAACCTGTATTGGCTATAGAGGCATTGCAATATTTCTATTTCTACCTATGTATCTCTGGAATTTATCATAGGCTCTAGCAATTTTAAAGGCATCAACAAAAATAGTAGGCCAAAAATAGCCTACTCTTATAATTTTTAGTGTGGTAGATCTTCCTGAATAATGGCCTCTAGATGGTCCATCATGAAATTCCTTCAGGATCTTATGCTTTTGATCTTCTCTTACACATCTTAAGAGGACACCATCAAGGTTTTTTCTATAAAGTTCTCTAGATAGCATTGTATAGTGCAAGGCTTGAAGCCTATACCTTCTCCTTTGTGAAGCATTAAGATTTTGGGGATAGATCCCAGTCTAAAAGTAACTTGTAAGCTCATCTATCCAATCTGCTTCTTCTAGGAGAATGTTACTTTCTTGATCTAGCTCTTTGATCTGGCACACTACTTCTTCCTATGGATTTGCTTTAGCTACTAATTCTTGATAGAGTGCTCTACCTCTTACCAATTTGGTGGGATGAATCTCAATGTCAAACTCTTGAATTTTTGTAATCCAACCTACTCTCTTTTCACCAAGTTCTCCTTGTAAGATGAATGTTCTTACATCAGGATGGACTACATACACCAGTGTTTTGCTCTGGGCTAGATACTATCTAAACTTCTTTAAGGACTTCATGACTGCAAACACTTGTCTTTCTATGAAGTTATATTTTACCTGATACTCATGCAATGTTTGGCTCCAAAATAAAATAGGATGTTCATTGTTCTGGTCATCCTTTTGAGTTAATACAATAGCATAACTCTCTTCAGCACCATAGGCATAAAGGATGAAGTCTCTATCAAAGTTTGGATTGACCAGGACTAGAGTTGTGGCAATGGCCTATTTGATCATTTCAAATGCTTGCTTCCTTTTGTCAGTCCACTTATAATCTGCATACTTTTTTAGTAACTCTGAGATTGGTTTGATAATCTGAGCAAAATCTGAAATGAATTTCCTTACAAAATTAATCTTCCCAAAGAAGGACTGCAGAGATTTTTTGTTCATTGGAAGGGGTAGTGCCAGTATTGCTTTTATTCTATCAGGGTCAATAGACATTCCCTATTTTGATACTACATGTCCTAGCAACTTTCCCTCATGGACTGCAAAGATGGATTTCTTAGGGTTTAGTGATATGCCAAATTCCCTACATTTCTGGAAAACTTGTTCTAAATGATAAATATGATCTTGTTTCTCATGTGAAAATACAGTCATATCATCTAAATATATCAAAATTATTTTATTAATAAGCTTTCCAAATGCATAATCCATTGCCCTCTGAAAAGTGGCACCAACATTTGATAGACCAAATGGCATTCTTTGATAGGCAAATGTGCCCCACTTTGTTGTGAATGTAGTCTTATATTGATCTTCATTTTTGACCCAAATCTGGTTGTATCCAGAGAAACCATCTAGTAAGGAGAACCTCTCTACCCCTGCTACCATTTGTAAAATTTGATCTATCTATGGTAAGGGGTAGTGATCTTTCAGAGAAGCTTGATTCAGATTTCTAAAGTCTACATAGAGATGAATATCTCCATTCTTCTTTCTTACCGGGACTAGATTGGCCACCCAAGTTGAGTGCTTGACTGGGTAAATTATCTTAGCTCTTAATAGCTTAAGCAATTCTTGTCTCATGATCACTTCAATCTTGGGATTTACTGGTCTCTATTTCTGTTTGAATGGCTTAGCATCTGGTACTAACTCAATAGTATGTTGAATTACATTTTTATCATATACCTTCAGGTCATCGTAAGTCTAGGCTATTATGTCTTGGTACTTGTGGCATAAAGCTCTAAAACTTTCAGCTTCTACTATGCATTGGATACCAAACTTCAGCTTTTCTCCATTCTGCATCTCAATTTCTTTGTAGATTTGGTCATCGACCTTCATTTGTTTTAATATCTTTCCATCTTCATTATCAAACAAGCTTTCTAGAGTAATCAGACCTTTGGGTATGTGGTTGTTTTTTAGCTGAATAATCTCTCTTTGATCAATTTCTTGAACAAGCTCACTGTTAGAAAAAGCACAGTCTACTTCTTTGATCAAGAAATCGATAATCTGCTCATCATTTTCAAAGACTTGCCAGTATATCTATTTGTCAGGCACTGATGGTCTAAAAACTAGTTTAACTCTCCTATTTTTAGGAGATCCATAATCTGTAGAGAGAGAGAAATTAGCTCCTTTAATAGCCAATGCATCTGCTAAAGAATTCTGTTGTCTAGGAATGACATGTATATTTAGAGCATCAAAGGATTCCATCAGGTCCCATACTCTATTTTTGTAAGCCTTCAGATAATGATGCTTACTACTGTACTTTTTTGTGACTTGATTAACAATTAGTTCTGAGTCACCATAAATGTCTAACATCTTTTTTTTTGATAAGTAACTAGAATTTTATATACAAATTAGGTTTTTAAAGATGATCTCAAAACCTTATAAAAAAAGGGTTGTAGCACCGAGATTTAAAGCAACTCCTTAGTGTAGACACCTAAAATGCATCATGCCAAGGGCGACTACTCATATAGACATGCTACAAGACCATATGGAGGATCTTGGATAGACTCCAAGATAGAGTAGTGGTTCTAACCACTCAATTTAGGCATTTTGGCCTAATCAGTCTGAACCACAGTCCAAACCTACGATCTCCAGTCTAAACTATGGTTGACACCTATGGTCTGCAGTCTTAACCATAACTATGACCTGCGGTCTTAACTTAAGTTTAATTAGGCCTTCCATTCGATCCAAATTGGTTGGAATGCCCTAGAAGAAAGCAATTGAAGGATGGAATATTCTAACGCTTCCATCCCAACTGTCCTAACCACCCTTCTTGGTCTTGGCTTCTCCATGAAGCCACCCCTAGCAGTAGGGGCATGCTATAAATACCCCATCCAAATGGGGAGAAAAATGAGAAGCAAGCACTGGAGATTTGAGTAGCAAAGCCCTAGAAAATTGTACACTAAAAATGAGTATGCTAAGAGATAGAGCTATTGCACTTAATCCTTGAACCTTTTGCCACCATTCATTATGAATTGCATTATGGATGCCCTAGGTGCCTAGGAGGATCAAGAAATGCAAATCTAGGCAAATGAAGGCCCTTCACATCAAATTGACTACCAAATTAGTCTGAGGACAACGAAGGTGACCCTTGAACATCAATTTGGACAAGGAGATTAATATCTCTACCCCTGATTTTGAGGGAAAAATTATCAGAGATCAAACCACAACTGTCAGCCATGATTCACAGTGCAGACCGCTCACTAGAGCTATGGTTTGCAATAGGTGATAGATCACCTTACTCTTTTTATTTTTGTCTGGTTAAATATGTTAGATTAATCATTTCTTAGGTTTAATTATAGTTTAGAAGAATTATGACCGTAGGAATTAGCTTAGAATAGATAGTTCATGCTTTATATTAATTAGGATATTTGTGGATATTTTATGCACCTCTATGCTTCTATTTTGTTAGCTGATCCATGCATTATTTGTCTAACGATATCATTTATTCTATATTACAAATCTTGATTTGATTAGCATAGTTTAAAGGTTTTCTTTATGTTTTCTTGATTATTAGTTTAAATGGCATTATCATGTATGTTTCCTTAAAGGGCCTCATTAAGAGAGGCTATCTATATTTTTGATCATGTGTTATTGTTCCTTGATCATAGGAAGATAGGTACAAGAGGAGTCCATATCATAATCCTTCCACATTGTGAAGAAGGGGGTCAATTCCACCCCATGGTAGTTTGCAACTAATCAAAGGGTAATATTAATGCGCCTACGCTATTAAGGGCATTGGCAATTGTATAAACTGTATCATCATTCAAGTGACCCTAAGAGGGGGACATGTGTAACAGAGATTCATTTATAATCAATATAAGAAATATCATCTTGTTGAATTTATGCAATGTGTCAATCTCTTACACTTTTGTGATGACTATAGACTAATACAATAGATAGGTGCATGATTTTTGATTATGTCAGAAGGCGATCATGATAGAACTCCACATTTGTAGCCCTTGAGTGCTGATATTTTTGAGTTTGCTTATCTCAGGTGATAACCACAGCTAACAACTATGGTTATTTGTTGGCCCGCAACTTTCACTCATGGTTTACACTGCAGCCCATAGACCAAAGATGTGGTTTATAGCAGAAGCAGCAGACAATAGAGAAACCACTAGGCATTAGATTTGGAGCTGAGGTAGGCTCTGTTTTTATTATCTATTTTGTATTTTCTACTTTGTGTTTTACAGTGAGCTTTAAATCAATTGAAAATTAGGTACACTAGAAAAAAGGGGTGAATGAATAGTCCTAGTTTGCTTTCACATTCCTTACATTATAAAGGCGCTTCTAGGAACAACGGACCTCTGATTGTAGTCCGCCCTAGAATATAGTGACCTTGATAAAAATTGAGTGGTCGTTTGCATGCTTGAGGCCCAATTAGAGGCTAGATCATCGTAATCACATTATCATAACATCTGTAGCACCCTAAAATTGGCGCAATGAAATCTTAATAATTACAATTACTCTAGTAAATAATTCAAATTCAAATTTTAACCTCCCAAACCGCTCCCAAACCGTCGCTTAATCCGTTTCCTCCTTTCCCGTGCCATTTTTAGAGTTTGTTTTGACCGTTTGACGATATCGTCGCCGATCAGACGATATCGCCTCAGATCGAACGATTTCGTCTGGGCTAGGACGTCCAGACGATCTTGTCCCAAAACTAATTTTTCACAATTAGCTTCTGTTCCAACGACGTCTCTAATCCGGCAGAAGCGTGTCTGCGCCGTTAGAGACCCTCCCCCATTGGAGATCTCCCAAATAGGGATGATCTCCAACCTCCTAACCTCCCTCCTAAGCCTATTTAATCCTAAGCCCTCCCCTTAGCATCCCCCTGGCTGATAATTCCTGTAAATTGACTTCACACGCATTAAGACATCCTAAATTGCTATTTGCATTAGTTCTATCCAAATTTTGTTGCAGGTACCTTAGTATTTTTTAGCCGGAGCAAGCTTACATCGTCGCAGACGATCCTGTTCAGATCGGAGGCGATCCTGTCGAATCAGAGACGATTTCGTACCAATGCGAGACGATTTCGACTGCAATCAACATTGGGGGCAATCAATGCCCAGAGTTTGCATTTTCCTCCTTTCAATCTGCTGTTTTATTCTGCAATTAGCTAGTTTATTTATTATTTTATGCTATCTTGCATTTTGGAGTTCACCCATCTAGATCAAATGCATAATTAAGTTATAATTGTCATTAAATCAGTATAATGCATTCATGTTTCTATTTATAATTTTTAGTTTGATATTGTTATTATCATTTTACATTGTTTCCCTATGTTAGCATTGTTGTATTTTCTATGTTTTGCACCTATTTCTCTGTTTGTAGGTCTCTGACGAATTGTCGATGAATTTGTTAGATCTCAGATGATCTTGTCTGATAGCAGATGATCCTATCAAATCGTAGGCGATCCTGACTGCTTCAAGAATCAGAATCTTCATCAAACATCCGGATCAGGTATGACTCTTTAATATTGCTTAATTTCTCTATTTTCTGTCTTAATTCTGTTCTTCTGTATTCATTTAAATCTGCATCTTCATATAGAATAATTTAGATTCATTTGGCCAAACCTAGGACTTGAATGTTTAAGGATAAAATTGAACACATAAAACACATTCCCAACCTAGGCATGGAAACTGCCATTAAATGTTTCCTGGTGAACCCACCATCCATCGAAAAATCACCATAATACACCTCCCTCGAGAGGCGGGACCTTCGCAAGGCCTCTCAGTTCGAGGTACCATGCCATCCTTTTCACATCCCCCTTTCGGGCATGGATCCTATAGCCTGAAGGTAAGGGTGTGAAAAATTTGGAGCGATACATTTTGGTGAACCCGACGTGAATGCATTTTAAACCTTTTGAAAACAAAACAAAAAAAATAAAACAACCAAAACATAGATGCATTTCAAATCATTTAAAATTAATAAGTTGCATATCATGTTTAGATGGTAGCTCCTAAGAAAATATTAGCAAGTTACTATAAATGTTGAAAACCAATTGGCAGCCATAGAAATCAATTCTGTGCTTAGTGTGCCTGAAATAGATAGAAATCAACTTTTGTGGGATGAACTTGATAGAAGACTTAGTGTCATTTCATCTAGGTCAACAAAACTTAAACAAATCAAGAGGCTTGTCCTAGATAGAATCCTGGATCCTCATCAACTCATCTTTTATCATGAACTTCAGAGAGCCTGCCATAGATGGTTAGCTTATAGGAGAGCTCTTGTGTCTTCAGAATTGTTCACCTTCGAGGAATACCTCGAGAACGCAGCCATTATACACCAGCTCCTAGGTCATGTAGAAGACCAAGAGGTTGTTCTTATGGATAGGGAAATATGGAATAGAGTTCCTCGAGCTATGTTATATCGAGAGTATTGCCACGAGCTTTACTTCTATCAACCAAAATCTGAGACAGATAATATCACTATAGCTCTTTTCATTAAATTTTTGAAAGAAAATTTTCAATTTGAAGAAGAACACTTCATGACTCCTGAAGAACTCGAGCCCATTAATGATATTTATAAATTGTTTATAGAAAACTAGATCATTACTTTCAGTATTATTTCTTGCATTTATTGTGTTGTTTGTTATCTTTACAATATTATTACAAAAACAAAGAAAAACTAAAAAAAAACATAACAAAAACCAAAACATTTCATTTTAAATATTGTAGTAGGTATATAATTAATATATACCTCTTAAGCTTGTTGCATATATATATATATATATATATATATATATATATATATATATATATATATATATATATATATTTGCTGAAATCTAAAATTAAGCACAATGCCTAAACTTAGGAATGGTAAACAAACTGAAGGAGAAGAAGAAGATTGGTTAGAAGATAAAACTAGAGACCCAAATGTCCTTCCCGAAGATCCAATTCCGGAAGGAGAAACTCTAGATCAACCAGAAGATGACCTAGGTGAAGACAATGAACAAGAAGAAAATGTTAAAGAGGATGGATCCTCATCCCCTAGAGTAGCTCCAGATGGAACTATTGCTTTTGACAACGTAGATCATTTCTGGAAATTTTTCCATAATAACATTGGTGTTCTTAATATGGCAGTTCGTATTGATAAAGGGCAAATTAGTGACACTCAAGCAGCCATGGAACATATGTTTGATGTGCGCACTAATCCCTTGTCTTTCATTGATCAAGAAAGTGATAAGGCTGGACCATCCAATACAGATATGGTCACTATGATTCAAAACATGTCAAAACAATAGGTTACCCAACCTCCTAAGGAACCTGTTATTCAGCCTAAAATCATTCCCACACAAAAGAAAACTTCCTTCACTGCTTTACTTCGCCAAACTATTGATCAATATGCTTCAAGTAAACAAAAACCTAAAATGAAGCCAAACACCAATTTTCAACAATCTGGAATACATCATAATACAACTTCAAAATTCCTTCATAACACCTTTCCTACCAACAATTTACACAATAGCAACATAGCATCTAATCTTCATGTCCCTCCATCATATGCTCACAAATCCCATATCAATGCCCTACCGAACCAATATGGTGGGCAAACTAGTAATCTGGAAGCCATGGTGAAACAGCTTAGCTTCGCGTATGGACCAGATAGATCCTTACCGTCCCTCGTACAATTATCGAGAGATATGTAGTCAACCTTTGGATCCCATAGTTGTAGCACAACCTTACCCTAAGCATTTTCCCATGCCCATCCTGCCTATATATAAAGGAACCGAAGATCCCATAGAGCATCTTCGCATGTTTAGGATAGCATGTCATGATATATCACATGATGACTTGCTATTACTAAAAATGTTCCCAAAAAGTTTAGGTGGAATGGCATTAGAGTGGTACTATCAATTGCCCACTCATTCTTTGAGAAACTTTGAAGAAACAACTGAATCTTTTGTCCATCAATTTAGTGCCTACATCGAGAGGCATGTAACCATTAAAGATTTATACAACTTAAAACAAGACAAGGATGAATGTTTTGCCGATTTCTTAGCTAGATGGAGGCAGTTGATAGGAAAACTGCACTTTGTGCTACCTTATAGGGAAATGTTGGACATTTTTATTAATAATTTACAAGAACAAATATCTTATGAGCTATCAATTGCTACTTTAACTACCTTCGATCAAGCTATAGATTTAGCTCGAAGAGTAGAAGATGCCCTCATTAGGAGAGGCCAACTTAGGAAGAAGGATGATGAGAAAACATCCAGAAATCAATATAAAAACAAACAAGTTGTTGGTGACGGAGTCACTGATAGCAGAAATGTTGCTAATATCAATGCAACGAAAACAACAAAAAAATTTATATTGAAACCGCCTGATAAACCTCCTCGAGAATTTACTAGATTGAATCAACCATTATCAACTATTTTACCTCAATTACTCGAAAGAGGTTTGATCCAATTACCAGCTATCCGGGAACCTGATCCAACTATACCCGGATACAGAGCTGACTTACACTATGATTTCCATAGAGGACCTGGACACTCTACCAACGCTTGTAAAAGGTTGAAACATAAAATACAGGATCTGATTGATAATAATGAAATGGAGGTGCAAGCCTTCCAACCTAAACAAAATGCTCCTAATAATCCTCAAAAGACCATTCCCCAAAATCAAAATCAAAATGCTAATCAATCATTAGACATATTTCAACACCCTTTACCAAGACATGGTAAAGAGGTGGCCAATCAAATCGAACATCATAATGTTCCTCCTCCTACCCGATATGTAGGAACCATTAGTGGACATTTACTTAATCATGATCCTCAAATATTTGACACAACTTTATCCATGGTTACGACCAAGCCCCTACATAATATTCAAACTCCAGATTCTAGTGATATAGAATCAGATACTCGAAAGTGAAATAGACATCACTTCAAACCAATCGAATAGTTCTAAAAATGAATCAGATCCTATTCAACCCATCATAGATGCTATGGTTCCAGAAGAACCATTTCCTAGAAGAGTTACTACTCGACCCTCTTCTAATCAATTCCTCCCAAATGAACAAGCCATAAACGCTCAACCGAGACCAGTTTCAACGTCCTCAATATAACATTGTAGGTACCATTGGAGTCGTTACCCGACAACAGGCTCAAAATTCTCAACAAGAACCAAACCATAATGATGGATCAGCTCCATTTGTTTTGAAAAATCCCAATAAAGGGAATCATGCTTCCAATGTTCAACCTAAACCCCCTTACAATATTAATGAGCAATTATCCAATACTACAACCATAATTTCCCTTTTGGATTTATTAAGATCTTCTCCCACCCATAGGGATGAGTTGATGCTTACATTAAGCCAAATGATGGTACCTCAAAATATTCAACTCGAAGCCATGGCCAATACTATCATCACTCGAGAAGTTGATTGTATTGACTTCCGGGATAAAGATATCCCACAACACAGTTTACATAAGGATAATCCCTTATATATTACTGCTCTAATTGGAGATGTAGCTATTAAACGAGTCCTGATTGATAATGGTTCATCTCTAAACATTTGCACTTTTGACTTCTACCAACGATTTGGCTTTAGAAGTGATGAAATGAAGAAAACTGACATGATTATCAAAGCTTTCAATGACGAAACACAAGAAACATGTGGAGTTATTACCATCCCATTGCAAGTTGGTCCTAGAACTCTAGATACCACCGTGTTTATTGTACATTGCCCCGCATCGTACAATATACTCTTGGGTCATCCTTGGATCAATGCAATGCGGGCTGTCCCATCAACTTTACACCAATGTGTTAAATTCGAATTTAAAAATCAGTTGGTCACTATCCATGGTGACCCTAGACCCTTTGATATGTGTGCTTTGGCAGAACCCGTTGGAGTGCAATTTTGCCCCGCTCTGTCATCCACACATCCTAATTCTTATTTTTCATCTAAAACTGTGAAACACACACCCATAACTTCACCTATTTCCCCTCCATTAATTTCATCCTCATATATAGATCAACAATCTTCTAAACAAACCACTCTAGAACCTCAAAAAGATCTTCAATCTACAACCAATCCTTCATGTTCTATCCCTATAATTTCAAAACCTATAGACCCATCTATTAACACTTCCACATTATCAACATCTATCATACCTTCCACATCTAAAGATATAGGGAATGATCCTTCTACATCTTATGCTCTTTCTGATGAACTTTTACCAGATTTATCCACAATCTTAATATCAAAAAAACAAATGCTTTCATGCAAGATTCAATTCTTTTAAATAACTTGCCACCATCTCCTCGTACTTTGGGCCTCCCACAACCTATGGGAAGTACTTACCAAGTCGGGAGTTGTGCCTTCATTTATAAAGGATATGATTGGGAAGAATCCCTCGAATATTAAAACTCATCATGAGGGATATGCTCGATGTTATTTTACCAATGAATATATTAAAGCTAAACCCATAATGCTTAAAATGGGATATAAAGGGAAAGGCTTGGGACCTTTCCAAAATGGCATGAAAGAACCTTTCGAGGTAGAACCGTGGCCCGCCCGCTGTGGTGTGGGCCTATTTCCTAGTAAGGGTCAACCCTTTCCTTTTGAAGATGATGATCAACTCATATGTTATCAAGATTATTTGGATAGGCATGATGATTTGCCTCTAAAAAATCAGCCATTTACATGTAACATGCTATCCATAGCTTACCCTGAAATGATTGCTGACCTCGATGAAGAGTTGGAAGGAGATATCTTCCACGATGTCTCCGTTGAAGAGATGTTACACAATGGATTTTATTTTGATGGTTCTATACCAACTATAGCCCAACTTGAGACCACTAATCCTCAAGATGAATTATCCAAATTAACCTTACAAGAATTACAAGAATTGGGCGTTTCACCCGCCCCACCTAATTTTGAAAGAGATCTACACATGGAGGTAGAAAACGTCATTAAAATTAATATTGGAACTGAGGATAATCCTCACATAATCAATATTGGATCAGAATTAAGTCAAGAAAAACAAGAACAATACATTGCATTCCTTAAAGAATATGAAGATGTCTTCGCTTGGACATATGAAGATATGCCAGGTCTAGACCCTTCTGTAGTCATGCATCATCTAGTGGTCCATCCGGATGCTAAACCTGTTAAACAAAAACTTAGAAAAATGCATCCCAAAGTGGCTCTACTAGTCAAAGGGGAGTTAGAAAAACTCCTGAATGTTGTTTTTATACAAGCTATTGATTATGCTGAATGGATCTCAAATGTAGTTCCAGCTACCAAGAAAGAAGCTACCAAAGTTAGGGTTTGCACAGATTTTAGAGATATTAACGTTGCATGCCCTAAAGATGATTTTCCTCTTCCAAACATGGATCAAATCATTGACTTTACTGCCGGGAGTGGGATGATGTCCTTAATGGATGGATTCTCCGATTATAATCAGATCAGGATAGCTCCTGAAGATCAGGCTAAAATAACCTTTATTACCCCCTAGGGTACTTTTTGTTGGAAAGTGATGCCATTTGGCTTAAAGAACGTAGGTGCAACCTATCAACGAGCTATGACTTATATTTTTCATGATATGATGCATGATATCCTACATGATTATGTAGATGATATTATAGCTCACTCTATTAATGAAGATAATCATTTAGATGATTTGAGAAAAGTTTTTAATCGATTACGAGAATATCTTATTCGATTAAATCCAGCCAAATGCATATTCGGAGTTAAGTCCGATAAACTATTAGGGGTTTTAGTTTCTTTACATGGTATCAAAATCGACCCTCTCAAGATTGCGGCTATCACTGATATGCCCGCACCTACTAATATATCTGAGTTACGAAGTTTACAAGGTAAGCTTCAAGCCATCCGTCGCTTCATCGATAAGCTGGCGGACAAAACCGGTCCCTTTCTTAAACTCCTTAAGAAGGATGTCCCTTTTAATTGGGATGACGAATGTAGAGAAGCTTTTGAACTTCTCAAACAATACCTCCTTAATCCACCTGTGCTTTCACCACCTAGACCTGATCGCCCATTTCTCCTATATATTTCAGCTTCAGATTCTGCCTTAGGAGCTATGTTAGCTCAGCTTGATGATGCGAAGAGAGAACGTGCTAATTATTATATTAGCCGAACCTTCATCGGTTATGAAACCCGCTACACAACATTAGAAAAACTATGTCTAGCAAGTCATGTTTGCTACGCAAAAATTATGCCATTATATGCTTAGTCAAAAAACTTATGTCATTGCTAAATATGATCCCTTAAGGTATCTCATGAGTCGACCTTATTTATCGGGTCGCACAACCAAGTGGGTTCTTGCTCTAAGCGAGTTTGATCTCACATTCATAGGACAAAAGTCTCGTTAAGGGTCAAATCATAGCAGATCAATTAGTTGCTGCACCCTTAGAGTCTACCCATCCCCTCATCATTGAGTTTCCTGATGAATGCCTTCAATTAGAGGCAGACCATATTGAACAATGGTCCTTATACTTTGATGGAGCCCGATGCATGAGTGGGGCTAGTGCGGGTATTATTTTAATATCCCCACAAAAACATCTTATTCCTCTGTCCTTCAAATTAACATTTGCTTGCACCAACAATACCGCTGAATATGAAGCTCTAATCCTTGGATTACGAGCTGCCTTGGCGCTAAAAATTAAACATCTGTTAGTTTTTGGTGATTCTCAACTTGTTATAAACCAAATTAATGAAGTTTATCAGACCAGAGATGATAAACTATGCCCATATAAAGCCTATGTTTTACAATTAATGTCTCTATTTGATCAAGTTACCTTGGAAGCTATTCCTCGAACTTGCAACCGTGCAAACTGATGCTATGGCCGCAGCTGCATCTCTCCTCGCCCTTGGAGTTAGATGACGAATATGCCACTATCATTATTCGTCGACTCCAGGAACCCGCTTCAAATAAGTCATGCTTAGAACCTTTGGATGTGTTTCTAATCAATGAAACTACTCCCGAACCTTGGTATACGGATATATTTGATTTTCTCCAAAATGGGACTTTCCCCGCCAATTCTAATAGAAACCAACGTCGGTTATTACGTAGACGAGCAAGTCGATTTGTAATAATTGGCAATACTTTATATAGGAGATCTTTTGAAGGTATCCTATTAAGATGTTTGAATTTAGAAGAATCCAAATCAGCCTTGAGTGAAGCCCACGATGGATCTTGTGGAGGACACTTCAGTGGTAGTGTCATTGCTAAAAAGCTCCTTAGGATAGGATACTTTTGGCCTACCATGGAGAATGATGCACATGATTATGTGCGCCATTGCGACAAGTGCCGTAAACATGCCGACCTTGTCCATGCGCCCGCACAAGAACTGCAGTGCTATTTCATCTCCTTGGCCCTTTTCAAAATGGGGTTTAGATATTATTGGCAAAATCAATCCCGTGTCATCCGATGGACACAAATTCATCATAACCGCCACCGAGTATTTCACGAAGTGGGTTGAAGCTATGCCTTTAGCTTCCCGCACCGGCACACAAGTCTCTAAATTTATTTTTAATCAAATCATTTGTAGGTTCGGAATTCTTGCAAATCTCATCTCCGATAATGGAACTTGTTTCAAAAATAAAGATGTTAAAAAATTATGCCAAAAATATAAGATTCAACATCGCTGGTCCACTCCCTATTATCCTCGTGGTAATGGTCAAGGAAAGCATCTAACAAAACCTTAATCAAAATTCTCAAAATATTGGTCAATAAAACTGGCCGCGACTGGCACATTCAGTTATATCCAGCCTTGTGGGCCTATCGAACTAGTGTTCGAACCCCCACTGGAACTTCACCTTTTGTTTTGGTTTATGGTGTTGAAGCCGTTTTTCCCTTTGAATTAGAAGTTCCTTCTTTGGCTCTACTACTTCAAGATACCGAAGTAGGAGATGAATATCGAGTTGGCAGACTCAGTCACTGGAACTCCTAGATGAAAAATGCATCAATGCTTTGGAGCATCTCCGTGCCTACCAAAACAAGCTTAAAAGATCATATGCTAAAAAGTTCGTCATCGATCCTTTGAGATCGACGACCTTGTTTTAAAAGAAAATCAAAAAAATACTAATGCAACTAAGGACCTTAAAGGTAAATTTGAGCCCAACCGGCTTGGACCATACATTATCACCGCTAAATTTGAATCAGGAGCATACAAATTATCTACCTTAGATGGTAAAGAACTTAAAGAACCCATGAATATTTTGCATCTTAAACGTTACTATGTATAAATTTGGTCATTTCATCCTTGTATATATTTGTTTAAAATATTTCAAAATCACTATCTTGTATTTCTTTCAATTTATAAATTCAAAAACACCAAAAACATTCATAATCATCAAAATCTTCAAAACTACTTGTTGTATTTATTTATGGCACTTGTTAATTCTTTCAAAAAATAATAAAAATAAAAACAGCAATATTCTTGACTCTTTCGAAACCAAAACAACATAAAGAAGAAAGAGAGAGTCAACATTCTCAAAACTTCTCAAAAAGTATTTATATATATATTCTTACAAATATTGCAGTTATATGTTTCAAATTATTTTGGATAAATTAGCATTTATTTGGAATCCCTCACTTTCACACTCACAAAAATAAATATCTTGATTTTATCTGGCATGATTACTAATCTCTCTTATATCAAAGTCCACAAAATTCAATTAAATAAAGTTTGAGCATAGAGAATTGATCTTGTTATTTACTTAAACCAAGCACATCTTTTCACAATAAAATGATTATATTTGTAATTTCCATGCTTTGCTACATAGTAGAAGTGGTTTCTTGAGCGAAAAGTTTCCCTGCTATCCTATCATGCACATGGTCTAGAATCTTTGAGAATTGGCAAAAGGACAAGCTCACCCCTACCTGTAATAAAAATCCCTTGCTCTACAACTAATCCGAGCAAGTATCCCTAGTATAGAAAAAAAAGCAAAGTTCAAGAAAAAGAGAAAAAGAAAAAAAAAAGAAAAATGTTATTTTATATCATTACAAGAGCATTATCTCAAAAATCAAGCAAAAATACAAAAGAAAGCAAAAGCAAAAGCAATAAAATCCCTTTCCCTACCCTTTGAAAAGAAAAGAAGGGTTGATGAGCTTGAATCCTTGGAATTCTCAATTATTCAAAAAATGTGAGGTAAGCCCCATAACAGGTGGTTTGTGCCCAACCCGCTTGGCCTTGGGTAACTCCTAGCGTGGCGATATGTCTGTCACATTAGCGACCTTCTTTTGTACAGACCTATGTCTGCTTATGGATTAGCTAGCTCTTGATAATCCGACTTACATAGTAGTCTAGTATGGTTATATGCATCTACATCATGGTTAATGAACACTTATTTGGTTCATTCAAATCACTTGTATCATATTATCTTGCTCAAAACTCGGTAAATGAACATAGCAATTGCACACACATTTGATATTTGAGAGATTTTGTGTATCATTATGATAAATCAAGATTGGAAATGAATTCACATATGCACATGGGATTCCTTATAAATCTAACTTTTGTCTTTAAGATACTTTGAAATATTTTTTTGCAAATTGTTTGGAATAATTCATTTTCTTCTTTAAAGTACAATTGTTTAGTATAAAGACAACTACATGCATAATAGAAAAATCAAAATTTCTTTCAAAACCATACAATCAAAACACACACACACACACACACACACACACACACACACACACACACATACATATATATATATATTATCGACTTTCACGACGATGGTATAGTTCCAAAACCAAAATTGGAATTTTATGCCTAGCGCAAGTCCTCATCTTCATATTTTCTGTTTATTAAAAATCAACCATGCAATAAAACTATCTCTTTTTGATTTTTGCGATGATGGTATAAGTCTATACCTACATATTCTATGCCTAGCGCAAACCATTGTAACAATTTTTATTCCCCATTTATTTAAAAATCATGAAAACCATATGACTTAAATCATTCTATTATACAATTATGTTTTTAAACAAAAAGCATGCACATTATCACTATTTCATGTCATTATGTCAACCTTCAATTTTGCAATGATGGTATAATTCCTAGGGAATTATCCAAAAAATTTATCACACTTAGGAATTTATGCCTAGCAAAAATCATTTTAACATTATTTCATGCATACTATTTTTATGAAAATCTGAAAACAAACCATCATCATCATCATTTGCACCATTGCACCAAAGTCTTAAGACAGTCTCTTAAGCACTCTTTTACTTTTAACAATATTTCTATACTGGGATTAGCTTGACGACCGAGTGAGCGGCGACTCCATGAAATGGTCTATAATAGCGACAATGTCCTTTGAAATTATTGTTAGAAGTCTCTTTTTATTTTTTATCACATTACATCACAAACAACCAATTTGTTACATCAGATTATTTCATTTAAAATCTTACAGCATGACATTCAAACCATAATATTTCCAACGACATAATTACATGAATCATCAAATCAAATCAATCAAACATTAAAAGCATCATAAAAATACATAAGACACAAGTCATATGATCAAAAAATATCTCATCTCATATATATATCAACAATATATACATCATCTCAAAATTGGATTGGTATGCCACAATCTGTACCTCGGCATACTCAATCCTCTATCAAAAATAATAAAAACTATATATCAATCTATACAATGCAATCTATAGTAGCTAGCCTCGAGAACCCCTCGAGCTCTCAGCCTCATCTCCTCCCCCGCCCTGAGGTGGACGAGGTGGCCCCATCGCAGTATGAGTGGTACTACGAGTCCTAGTCATCGATCGGGATGAAGTCCTCGATGACCCAATCCTGATCGGATCTGCGATGTTAGCCGGTAGTGGTAATCTCTCCTCCTCTGGCACCATCTGATAGTATAATGTCTGGTAGAAAGTGATTTGGGCAATAGCCCATGCTAGCTCCCGAGTGCTCGCCCCTCCGCCCCATGCTCTGAGGCATGCAATCTCATCTCTGAGCTATGTCACCTCAGCTTGGTGTCGTGCAGCCTCCTCCTATAGGGTCTGCACCTATGCTTGGAGATGGACTGTCTCCACTTAGAGAGTCATTGTCTCGCTACTCTCCCCAGTGTCAACACCCTTGCCCTTATCGAGCGATGGTGGCCTCTCTCTCTATGGAGAAGGGGGTCTCTCTGCCCTCCTCTCCCACTGTCATGGCCTCTCCTATGCCTGTGGCCTCCTCTGCTCTCTCCCATCGTGACCCTGGGCCACCTCAATAGCCGCCTGGTATCGCCTCCCTATCCGATGCACAACTACATGAATCGGACCCTGAGCCCTCATCATCCGAGGAGGGTGGATGCCTGCATACTAGGCATCGTAGCCATCGGCTACCCCTACGTCGTCCCCATCCACTGGCTGAATGGGGGCATCATCCGCGTCCTGACTCCAGAAGCGCTGCATATCTGGAGCCCCACTGACCGTAGTGTTATCCCGGATAGTCTAAGAAAACTCGTAATCCCTGAGAGATGGGATCCCTTGCTGTAGACCGAACTATCACAAAACTCGATCGTAGCGATGGAGCTCCACCTCTCCCCTCTCCATCCTTAGCCAGCAGACTCGCCTGATGCGAGCCAGCTCCTGTCCATCCTCGGCCCACCCTGGATGCTCTCTCCAAGGCCTCCAGGTGATCTGGTCCGGGACAAGGTCATCCAACAGTCTCCGGGACATCGATAGATCAATCCGCCATTGTGACCCTCTCCGAAGCCACCAGTAGAAAGCTCGAGGCCTCTCCCCATCAACCCCTATCAAAGGAAGCCCTACCGGCCTCCACACTACAATGTGCTCCCAGCACCAAACCTGTAGGAGCGATGTCATAACTAGACATCGGCCGCCCTTGTACATGACCCCATGCAGGATCCTGTACATCCGACATAGAACAAAACTGCCCCAAGAGAATCTGTAACCATGGTCTCGCATGTCGCAGATCACATCTGCTAGCACCCATGGTACCCTGCACCCACTCTGGTGGCACAGCAGAAGTCCACCCACCACTCCAGCCAAAACCTGTGTGAGTCTGGATGCCCCAGGCATCTGACGCAGTGCCTCGATGTTCACTCCGCCCTTCTCCAGGGCGAAGCTCGGGTCACCACACAACCGCATCATAGCATGGCCCTGATTGGCCACAGGAGTGATCAACCGTCCTTGTATGGGGATCCTCAGAATCCTCCATACATCCTCTAATGTGGGAGTCATCTCCCCTGTAGGTAACCAAAAATAGGAAGAACCCGGATACCACCTCTCTGCCAGGGCTGCAGTAGCCCCATGTCTGTAGAAACTTGTGGCATTTCTGCCACATGCTGTAAGCCGGCCTGAGCTAGCTGATCCCGCTCTACCTATGATAGAGCGGCCAAGTCATCTCTCAACCCCCCGTATTTCCATTCTCTGCTCTTTAGTAAACCTCTCTGCAACATAAACAACAAAACAATAAAAATCATTAATAAAAACTCAAGTGATTAATAATGCAAGTTAAAATCAGTTCAATTTTATACAAATGATGATATCGTCCACTATTGGACGATATCGTCCCAAATTTGAGCACAATCGTCTCCGATTTTGCAAGCTGAAATCGTCCCTAATTTGATGAAATCGTCCCCCTTTCATCGATTTTGCCCTTCGACGAAATCGACGAACTTGAGACGATTTCATCGAAATCGGGACGATTTCATCCCGACGACGTCGACGGCCCAAAAACGGCCGCGATGCTCAAAATTTATTCAAAATTCACCTAAAAAGCATGTAAATTCAACTTAAACCATTCTAAGCTAAGTTTAGACTCTTACCCGTAGCCCGCGCCTGACCTCTGTCGATCTGTGCACCGTCTCCACCATTTTTGCTTGCGGAGCTCTAAAAACCAGAAAATGAACAAGAAAAATGAATTAGGGTTTTACCCTATTTTTCTTAATTTTATTCAAAACACAATTAAAAACATTTTAAAATTTTGCTTTTCCGCGTTTTTACCTCAAACGTTCGATTTGGGTAAAAACACGGAGGGGGCACCATAGTAAGTTGTCGTACGATTCGACCAAGAATCGTCGCCTAAAAATGGGAATAATTTTTGCTTTCTCGTAAATCGAGAAGAACTCATCTTTAACGCATTTTCTTCGAAAAATTCGCTAAAGAGGGGGCAAAATGTAGCACCCTAAAATTGGCGCAGTGAAACCTTAATAATTACAATTACTCTAGTAAATAATTCAAATTCAAATTTTAACCTCCCAAACCGCCGCTTAATCCGTTTCCTCCTTTCCCATGCCATTTTTAGAGTTTGTTTTGACCGTTTGACGATATCATCGCCGATCAGACGATATCGCCTCAGATCGGACGATTTCGTCTGGGCTAGGACGTCCAGAACGATCTTGTCCCAAAACTAATTTTTCACAATTAGCTTCTGTTCCAACGACGTCTCTAATCCAGGAAAAAGTGTGTTTCGCGCCGTTAGAGACCTTTCCCCATTGGAGATCTCCCAAATAGGGATGATCTCCAACCTCCTAACCTCCCTCCTAAGCCTATTTAATCCTAAGCCCTCCCCTTAGCATCCCCCTGCCCGATAATTCCTTGTAAATTGACTTCACACGCATTAAGACATCCTAAATTGCTATTTGCATTAGTTCTATCCAAATTTTGTTGCAGGTACCTTAGTATTTTTCAGCCGGAGCAAGCTTACATCGTCGTAGACGATCCTGTTCATATCGGAGGCGATCCTGTCGAATCAGAGACGATTTCGTTCCATGCGAGACGATTTCGACTGCAATCACCATTGGGGGAAATCAGTGCCCAGAGTTTGCATTTTCCTCTTTTCAATCTACTGTTTTATTCTGCAATTAGCTAGTTTATTTATTATTTTATGCTATCTTGCATTTTGGAGTTCACCCATCTAGATCAAATGCATAATTAAGTCATAATTGTCATTAAATCAGTATAATGCATTCATGTTTCTGTTTATAATTTTCAGTTTGATATTGTTATTGTCATTTTACATTGTTTCCCTATGTTAGCATTGTTGTATTTTCTGTGTTTTGCACCTATTTCTCTCGTTTGTAGGTCTCTAACGAATTCTTCAGATCTCAGACGATCTTGTCTGATAGCGATGATCATCTCAAACGATCCTGTCAAATCGGATGATCCCGATCGCTTCAAGAATCAGAATCTTCATCAGACATCCGGATCAGGTATGACCTTTTAATCTTGCTTAATTTCTCTATTTTCTGTCCTAATTTGTTTTTCTGTATTCATTTAATCTGCATCTTCATATAGAATAGCTTAGACGCATTTTGGCCAAACCTAGGACTTGGATGCTTAAGGATAAAACTGAACACATAAAACACATTCCCAACCTAGGCATGGAAACTGCCATTAAATGTTTCCTGGTGAACCCACCATCCGTCGAAAAATCACCATAATACACCTCCCCGAGAGGCGGGACCTTCGCAAGGCCTCTCAGTCCGAGGTACCACGCCATCCTTTTCACATCCCCCTTCCGAGCACGGATCCTATAGCCTGAAGGTAAGGGTGTGAAAAATTTGGAGCGATACAACATCATGTAGGACATAGCATGCATAGCTTTCTGAATTTGAAATGTTCATTTTATTTTTATGCATATCATGTAGGAATGATCATATGAATGCTCTTTTATGCATGTCTTTGTGCAAAGTAAAAATGAGCCACACACACCATGTTTCATTTAAACATCAATGGCATTGGGCTCTCACATACGACCCATTTGATTAAGACCAACAATGGATGTCAATACCATTTGGTTGGCTCATTTGAAATTGTATTATCGGGACCCGCTCGTTGCCAAGGCCGACCCAAGAACTGTCTTATCCATGCAAAATAGCATGCACTCATCTTCGAAAGAGTGTATCATTGCACACGGTGTACTGCGTGAGGGTTGGTAGTACCTATGCTACCTCATTGAGTATGGAATTCATTCCCATATTTGGCTTGTGCAAGTATATAGGTGAAATCCAATTAAACTAAGAATACAATTCAATGATTTTGCAAAACACATGAGAGTTTCTCATACTGATACAACACATTTTGAAACAATATCAAAAAGTTTAGGGTGCATTTCAAAATTTAAAAATAAGATAAGCATCATTGTATACCTTGTATGATAATAAAAGATACATCTAGATGTTAGGTACACTATGGTGGATACATGGGGTGGTCGACAAAGGCGTAAGCCTGAAGCCAATGACCAAGCCCTAAACGATTCAAAAATACACATGTCTAGTCGTCAACCACATGAGCAAATCGAACGATATTCAATGAACATTAGAGGAGACAAATCGTTATGAGGGGATCCCATTGAGCGTACCATTGATATACTAGCATAAGTGCATTATGTTAGACATAGATTAGAGCATGGGGCTTCTCAGCCTAAGGGTGCTCCACTTGGAAGCCATTATCGACACTACAATGCACACGCATCCATGGGATCGGCCGAAGAGTATGTCATGCAAGGGACCAGATTGGTACCCATTCACACTAAGTCTATAGGATGTACTATACCCCCACCTTCTGAGTATAAAAGAAATAAATATCCATCCATTTAGGGGTAAGTAGACGAGCTCCCTGATGAGTGCAAGTCTACCCATACTTCCATGCGTACTATAGCATGCAAGATCACCATCGATATATCGAAGGTGGGAGCTAATGGAACACCACCCCATGAGAGGTGGAGGTCTAGATAGCTAGATGGTCTAGGTAGTGTGTTATAGCAGCTAGGATGTAAACCTTTAGCTCCACCCACTTATGCTCCAAGTGAGCATAACAAGAGCACCATTAGAACTACTAGAGAGCATGGAGAGGCTTCTAAGCACCCTCATGTCTCACGTCCACCATTCATACATGGTGGAATGCAGCATAGGACACAACACTATACTGATGCAATCTTCACAGACATAGGCAAAGGCACAACACATTAGTTCGATGGGTATAGAACCCACAAGGTCGCTCGTACAAAGAAAGCATACCAAAGGCCTCCGATGGCTGACCAGGTCAAAAGATCATATCGACTGGTCTCTGAATAGAAATACCAAATCCTCCAAGATCAATTAGAGGATGCTCACCTAGAGAGGCAACACATTGAATATGAAGATATTCAAGTGCAGAGGCTCATTAGACAGAGGTTGTGTGAGCATCCTCATCCAAAAAGAGTGTGTAGAGTAGGAAGATAGGTTGGATAGGGCTGGCCTATATTCTTAGGATGAGCATAGAGAGTAGGTGCACAAGAAGGATTTTTCACAAGCCTACATGCACCATGAGTGTGTAAGCATTCACACTCATACCACTGCCCATAAAAGAGAGCGATCACTCTCGGTCGACAATTAGAGGCAGCAACATTATGAGGAACAAGAGGGGAACAAATGCAACAAAGAATATCCTGAGAGTTCTCGAGCTAAGGAGGAGGAAGAGAAACACCATACACCTCAATAGAAGAGGAGTGTACCTCCTAAACTACCTCTTCATCGACTTAGTGAGGAGGACTTTATATATTCTAAGGCTTACAAAGCTTTGGTCGAGAAAGTCAAAGCAATTGATAAACAAGGCACGGTTGTCCAAAAACCAACACTGAGGAAAATTCACAATGAACCTTTATATCCATCGATGCCTATGCCCACATGCCCTAAGCATTTTTAGATTCCTAGGTTAGACAAATTCAAGGGTGATGAAGAGGTGCAAGAACATGTCACGAGCTTTCTAGATGCTTGCTTTCTGATAGAAAACAATGATGCAGTATTGTTGCATACGTTTGTCATGACACTCTCTGGGCCAGCACAAGAGTGGTTTAATCAGCTAAAGAAACATAAAATAACAAATTTTGAGCAATTAGCTGATGCCTTTCTTGAATTCTATTCCTTTGGCATCAAGAAACAGGCCAAGCTTTCCAATTTGGTTGTGCTAGCTTAGCATGACAATGAGCCAATAGAATAATACAGGAAGAGGTGGAGGAGAATAATGGTAAAGTTGCCATTTTCGATTCTTGCCATATAATTTTCTTGAATATTTACAAAGAGTTGTGCCAAGCACATCTCGCTACTATTGTAGCTACATCAGTATGCTACATTCGAAGAAGCTTTGGCACAAACCAAGGTAATTAAGGACATCAAGTTGTAAGAGGGCAACTTGAAGCTCAAAACCAGGATAGAGGGATATAGGAAGAGTACCTCAAAGCAACAGAGCAAGTAGACCCATGTGAATCAGGTGGTACTAAATCTCCAAAATGAGGATAAGGGGCAAAAGAAACAAAATTATCAAGCCCATCCTCCTCCTACATAATACGACTAGCGCAAGAATAACTACAAGGGCAAGAACAAAGAGCAATGCCCACCTCGCATATTCATGATGTTGATGAAATCATTGACATTGATTTTTCATCAACTATGCAAGGCTAAGGCAATAAGATTACCCAAAGTCAATATGGTTGATTCTAATCAGCCCAAGCCCAAATATTATCAAGAAGATCTATTTTACATATTTCATAGAGTGAAAGGCCACAAAATCGAGGTATGTTGGTCTTTCAAACATATTGTGCAAAATATGATAGAAAGGGGAGAGCTTGTGGTACCAAGAAATCCCCAAGAGCTAGACAACCAAAACATGGGGATTTTTAAAAATCCATTACCAAACCATGAGGCACCCCGTAACCACGTTGGCCACGCCAATAAAGTGTGAGTCGAACCACCTACTTAGGGGTTCGTCGACATGGTCAATGTTTTTACCAGACATGGGAGGTACGAACAGTCGAATCAACCTCATGCTACCATTCAAATACAAGCCACACCCCAACAATGATAGACAAAAAATATTCCAGGCCCACCAATGAGATCGGTGGTGACCATTAGGAGCAGGTTGGTTCAAAACCTACAGATGACTCCTACAAAGTTGTCAATATATTAGCTTATAAAATAGTCCCCCAGGAACAGGGAGACTCTTATGGATATTTTGAGGTCCATTGAGATACAGTCCTAGGATGCACAAGCATTCACAAACTTCGTGGGGCATGTACAATAGTACCAAGAACCAATGATCCAATTCTATGATCATGAAGTGAAAATGGTTTCTACAAGCATGGCTGATCCACCACTACATATCATTGCATGTATTAACCACATGCCATTCAAAAGGGTCTTGATCGACACTTGTTCGTCGATCAATATAATCACAACTAAGGCACTGCACCATTTGAAATTGCCTAAATCACTTGTTGTACCAACCACCTTTAAATTAAGAGCATTTAATGATGCACTATGCTCTACGGTTGGCATAGTTGTCCTACCTATTTATGTGGAACTAAAGACCATTCCTGTAATGTGTCACATGATAGAGGGCACCTTGTAGTATAATATTTACTGGGGAGGCCTTGGATTCATGAGATGCATTGTGTTCCCTTGATATTTCATCAATGTGTCAAGTATATACACAAGGGACAAGTTCACGTGGTTTCATCAAATGAAGAACCATTCAAGTTTGTGAACTTAGAAGATTTACCAAGGGGTTTTGTACTCCCATCAATGCACTTGGACATACAATCCATGTCATCGATAAGGGTTCCAAGAGGTAAAAATATGATGCATGTTCAACCATCGGTATCTATATCAAACAGATCTGAACATACCACTACAACTTATCTGAGACCAAGTGCATCAACAATGCATCAGGATGACAAGAAATTAAAGGTGAAATTGGGCAGGAAAGAAGCAAAGAACGTGCCCAAACTAGTAACCACTGAGGCTGTCACTCCCATGGAGGTGGAGGTATCCTAGGATCAAGGCAAGGAGGCACCTCAACCTACTTCTCTAGCATCATCAGTAGGATCATCCACACCACGGGTGACTGTTCACCTAGCTAGTATAGGTCTGGGTGAATATCTTGTGCAAAATGTGACCTTTGGACCTATTTTAGAGACTGCACAAGACATGGACTGGATGATAGCCCATCGATATCTAGTTGGATTCATAGTGTCGTTGGGTGATCCACCCAACCAAACAAAATTTTTATATGCTAGGTTATATCAAGTTCCAATGTAAGTATCCATGGAGGTGGATGATGACGAATAGTTCACGATGAACGTTCGGTACTTGTCCAACCTAAAATACACCATGTGAATTTTTGAGCTCTATAATTGGCATGGATAAGGCCTTGGTATTTTTGAACAAGGACAAAGAACCCCTATTGAACTACGTTATTAGTTGGCAACTGATAGGTTTGGATTAGGATTGCAAATTCAGGGACATGATGATTTACTCATTGCATCATTGGATCATTTATACCTGATTCTAGGGGACGACATGGATTTTAATCCATATAATCATAACATATCTAGTATTTGGGGCAAAAACCCAATGGTGTTAGTCATCACCATTGAGAGACCAGAGCTTGAACATGAAGTGTTATCAGAGCAGAACCCCAGAGACAACCTGGGTCATCGAAACTGTATCATAATCGATGATACTGGCATGTAGGGGCACAACCCCATCATTATAGGTGATCTCAAGTCAAGAGATATTTATAGTGAATATGGAGAGGAGTCCACCTCCAAAATAAGTGGACCAAGTTATGACGTAGATGGCGAGTCCTCAAATAACGATCAATACGAAGAGGAAATTGATCGAGCCTTTGTGGTTTTGGTATTTCTACGCCATTTGCTGCCTAGAGAGAAATTAGATGAGATACAAGAGCATTTCATGGTCGATAGTTATTATGAAGACAATACAAATCAGGCCTACTTAAGGCCTCATACATCTAATCCCCTAATATTTGTGGACACGATAAAGTGGTATGATCATAGTAGCAATCATAACGATGAGGTTGAGATGACCGATCCAAGGCTAGTATATCTGCTACATCTATTATCTGCGGAGTTGAAGTATGTTATAGAAGAAGTACCTCTTAACATTGATCACTCTGAAGAGGAAGTAGAGCCAGTTTTTGTGTTGATGTTGTATATATGATCATTTTATCTAGTTTATCTGGATAGTGATGATAATGATTGCAGAATCAGATACATGGGACCACATCTGGCAAAGCACACCTTGCATATGGGGGGAAGTGAAGGATTATATCTATACAATGATGATGAGGATTCATTGGAGATGGCCTATTTGGGGCCTCATCACCTGTGTAATCAGAATCCACCTCGGGGTCCACCACCTATTACAACTGTGGGTTTGCATCGAGATATTAATCTCCAACACCACCTCAGGGAAAGAATAAATCTAGAAGAGGAATATCAAACACTCTTTTCCTATCCACCTACTTATGCTGAGCTACTTGAGCTGAGAGATCTCATTTTGTAGTTAGTGCACAGAGAGGATCCAGTTGTCCAGGAATCCCATAGGGAGGACCCATTCATCATTGTACCATCCATGCTAGATCTTGGGTACGAAAGCTACACATATGATGTAGATTTTAGTCTATGTGGTCCTGGAGATCAATTCCATTCCATCAACATGGTCTCCATTGATTTTACCACTTCACTCCACAATCTAGAAGATCCATCCAAACCATTGTGTCTGAACATGGATGCTATCGATTGGGATCATGCTGATTTGCTAGTAGAGCCTGAAGACTTCTTCCTAAATTAAGAGATGCTACAACCATTTCATTTTGGACAAGGCTGTGCTTATGATGTCTATCACACTCAACATGCTTCCAATGAAGAACATATAAATCTAGCTAATGACATCCATTTGATCCTTACGCCTCATCAGCTTGACAAGGGATCCCATATATTAGTAGAGGAAACCTTCAAAGTGGATATCGGTAACGACCCCACCAATCAAATTAAGGTTAAATTTGGAATGAGTCTCACTCCAAATGAGCGTGCTAGCATCATCCCTATGTTGAAAGAGATACCTGATATTTTTTCTTGGACATACAAAGATATGCCTGGTCTAGACCCAAAGTTGGTTACTCATAACCTTTCGCTAGACCCATCCAAGAAGCCCATCAATAAGAAGCTCAAAAAGATGCATCCAACAATAGCCTTAATGGTGAAATAAAAATTGCAAAAATTTTTGGATGTAGAATTTTTCATTTCCATCGACTATCTAGAATGGGTATCCAATATGGTGCCTATAGGAAAACCATATGGAAGGATCTGTATTTGATCTCAACAAGGCAACACCCAAATATTTATTTCTATTTCCCAATATTGATGCTCTAGTAGACTCTACTATCGGTCACAAAATGCTCTCCTTAATGGACGGTTTTTCTGGTTACAATCAAATTTAGATTAAGCCTAAAGACCAACACAAAACCACATTTATAACGCCATGAGGAACATTTTACTTCAAATTTATACCATTTGGTATAAAAAATGCTAGTGCCACATACCAGCGGGCCATAACATACATTTTTCATGACTATATGCACAAAATTATGGAAGATTATATCGATGATTTTCTAGCCAAGTCATTGTTATGAGAAGAGCATGCAGAGGTCTTGAGAAAATTATTTGATCGCTTGATAGAGCACAATGTCAGGCTGAATCCTATTGAGAAGCAACACACCCCCACTAAAAAATAAATTTCCACCCTTTGAAAACTTTGAGCTTTCATTTTTGCAGTAGGGACCCTCTTAACGATTTTTAGTTTTAATCCCAGATTTTTACTTGCCTCTTTCTTCTTCAAGTTTTGCCTGTGTCAAAGCATCAAAGTTTTCTTGCATTCTGGATTTTTTATCTCAGACTTCACTTTTTACATGCTAGAATCATTCATGGATAAAAAAATTCTTACACCAATATGAGAAAAATGCAAAAAACAGACAGATAAATTCATTAGAAATCAAAACTTTCCTTTTTTGGCAAAGTCATGAAATCGCGACACTTCTATTTATGGAAATTTCGCGAAATCGCGACAGGTTTCAAGAAAATCGGCTAAGTCAGAAAAATGTAGCGAAATCACGACACTTTCATTTTTGAAAATGTCGCGATATCGCTATCAGTTAGGAGAGAGAAAGCCCGATCGTACGGAACATCACGAAATCGTGACATGTCACGAAATCACGACAAGTTTGGAGAGAGAAGGCAAAGTTGTACGGAACGTCGTGAAATCGTGACATGTTGCATTTTCGTGGATGCGAGGAAGAAAAAATGACTAAGGCATGAGAGAGGTCGCGATTTCGCGACATGTCGCGAAATCATGACATGTCGCATTTTCGCGGCAAGCAAGGTGAAAAAGAAGCTAAGGATGAAAATGGGCGCGATTTCACGACATGTCGCGTTTTCGCGACATCAGAAGAAGAAAAACGCACAAGTCAAGAAAGCGTCACGATTTCGCGACATGTCGCGAAATCGCGACGTGTCGCATTTTTGCGGCTGTAGAAGAGAGAAAACGAAGCAAGTGAAAGATGTCGCGAAATTGTGACGTTTTTCGACGAAGAGGCCCGAGGCATATGGACCATCGCGATTTCACGACATGTCACGAAATCGTGACAGTCCAAGTCAATGCAAGCAAGGGGAGCAAGAGAAATCATGTTGAAGAAAATTCCAAGGCAAAAAGATGTCGCGAAATCGTGACAAGAATCGAAAGGAAGTGCAGAGCCGAAAAGATGTCATGATTTCGCGACGTCGCGAAATCGCAACAAGTTTGAGAAGGAAAGCTACGAGTGAGCCACCATGTCATGATTTCGTGACATGGTGGAGAGAAAGGAGTGCAAGGAAGGTAGGCTTCACGATTTTGTGACGTGTCGCGAAATCGTGACATGTCACATTTTCACGGTAGGCAAGGCAAAAAATCGGCTAAGGCATGGAAAGGTCATGATTTCGCGACATGTTGCAAAATCGCGACATGTCGCATTTTCACGACAGGATGGAAGGAAGAGGCCAAGGCAGGAGCATGTCGTGAAATCGTGACGTCGCAAAATCACGACATGAAGGAAGAAAGATGCATGGAGTAGGGTCGCTGTCGTGATTTCACGACATGTCACGTTTTCGCGACATATGTGAGCAGAAGGGCAGCGACAGAGAAGCAGGTCGCGATTTTGTGACATGTCGTGAAATCGTGACATGTCGCATTTTCTTGGCCCTGACAGAAAAAGCCCAAAAATGCAAGACAGCTGGAAATGGACACGTGTCGCAATTTTGCGACACGTGTCAAAACCCTGCAGGCCACGTATCAGATAAACAAGGCCGACATGCAAGTAAAATTTAGGGTTTTTAATCTGATTTAATAATTAAAGTTCTGATTTAATATTTCTAAAATACTAATCCATCTTTTGTTCTTTCATGCAGGAAGCCATCTGGCACTTACATGATAACGGAGAAATGGCCATAAAGGTAAAGCTTAGTGCAAATTAATCAAATACGGCCATATTGAAGGAGAAGATGCCGAGAATTGCTGTTTCATCCAATTTTTATAGATCTAGCCGCAAAGAGACTTTATGGTGACTAAGCTACTGCCCATAGTGGAATATGTCAAGAATTTGCCGAGAAATGAAAATATCTGCACACAGTTACCAGATTTTTCCGATGAATGCATTTAATGAAAATTTATGGCAAAATTAATAGCTTGCAGAGATTTTCAACTCAGGGATGGCTCTGCGGAGATGAAATGTCAGAGAAGTGGTGATTCATCCAAATTACCCGAGGGCATTAATGAAGACATTTATTCATAGTTGCGGGTGAATGCAAGTGGCATTCGAATTCTGTCTTCTCCATTTATGGCAAGTGACTGCACTGATTTGCAGAATGGTTAAGTTCTATCCGAACTTTGTTTTAAAAGGGCTTATATTGTAAAACCCGGGTCCTAGGGTTTGAGATGATAAGATTTAGGGTTGGAGAAGAAGATATTTTTGAAAAGATCAGGGTCTGTCCTGAGTCTATAAATACTTCTTCTCAATGTAATCGCAAGGGGCGAAAACTTAGAAATAAAAGGCTTTTGAAGCAATTTCTTGCAAAGATTGTTAAATACTTTGTTTTTGGACTTGGAGTTGATGTGCTTTTGTTTTCTATGATAGCATGGCCAGGAGCCTAATCTTTTGCAGATTGTGATAAGTTCATCTTCTTTTGTTATCCGTTTCATTAAAGTTTATTAGATATATGCTGTAAATTGGTGTTATCAAGATTAAATATGCTATTAGGCTTCATTTGTTCTATTGTATACTAGGGAAAATTATATATTTAAGGTTCAAGTTTGTTCTAATTACTCTGTCCTCACTGTGGGAGCTAGGCTGTCGGTGAAAGATATCAATTTTAACCGACTTCCCTTCGGTTTATAATTTTTTGTTAGATCTGTTCCATCTTTGCCTTGTGCTCTTAGTAGAAAGTGATCTTAGAAAACTGGACACTTTCTTCTTTGATTTGTTCTGTTGTGAAGCTGATAGTATAAGTAAAATTGGTAGTTTAGGTTTTACAGCTAAGTTTGATAGACTTCTCTTTTTGCCTTACCCTACCCTCTTTGTTTTACCGTGAAATGATCCATTTTTATTTTCTTTAATTTGTCCTTTATTTAAATCTGCTGACCCATAAGAGCTAGATCAAAGAATTAACTTTAAATCTGATTGTCAACAAGTGACAACTCCTAAACACTACTGAGCAAGTTCAGATCTTGTTGTAAGGTAACAGGCAGTCCATATTGAAGACTATTCCAGAAGAAAAAAAGAGTGAATTGACATTCGACCCGACCCTATAACTCACACCTTGGATAACCAGCTAGATCCTAAAGTGAGTGGGATTTATCCCGTATAAGTGTTATCAGAGTTTCATGCTCATTCTTCACAGGGTGTGTATGAAAGTCGGACCAACATTTAAAAATGGCACTAGAAGGAGGGCCCGAACTTACATTCCTAGTGGGTTTGAGTTAAGAAATATGACTGTATGTGGTACTTGACAAATGTTGTATTTTATCCAAGGTCTGGTAGCCAATTTTCCTTCCTCCTCAGCCTTTAAAATTTTGTTGTTTGAGTTTTTCCTGAACAGCAAAACTTAACACCAACATTTAAAAATGGCAAGCTGGTTAGGTGCCACTGCTTTGAATATTCCGGGTATAGCCCATGACCTGCCCAAAAATCCGAAAAGATATCTCCCTAGATATAAACATGATGGGACAAGGACAGTAGAGGAACATCTGCTAGCATTCAAGAATGCTTTGAAATTATTAAATATACAGCATGAGGATGTTGCCTGCAGATTGTTCCCCTTCACTCTCTAGGAAGGAGCTTATGACTGGTTTCTAAATCTCACTAGCAATTCTGTTACTAGTTGGGATGACCTAGAGAAAGTTTTTATATCACAATTTGGGGAAGTGATAGACCCCAGTGTGTTATACCAACAATTTTCCAACATCAAGAGAGAGTCGGGAGAAACTATCAGGTCTTTCAATATGAGGTTCCAAAGAGCTTATGGTAGAATGACTGGTCATTACATCCCAAATGCAAATCTGGCCTTAGAAATCTCTAAGAATGCATTGGATTCAATGACCTCTATTTTTCTCAAGAGAGACATAAATATCACAACCCCGGCATGAGCTTATAAAGAGGCTTTAATTCTTAAAAGACAGTTAGGACCTCAAATTCTGAGCAGTCCTTTGATATCCTATGTTACACATAACATGCCTATTTCGGATCCCATTCCACATCATGAGTTAGTGCCAACATGTCATGCTCTACCCAAGGAAACTCCGTTAACTTTAACATCCACTCAGCATGTGCAAAATATAGAGAAAGGTTCTGACAAGTTCAAAGTGGAAGTGCTGGAAGTAAATACTTGTGATCTAGCATTACCCAAATCTGAAGTTTTTCCTGGTGAGTTAAATTTTCCTAGGAACCAAAGAAATATTGATATTTCTGGTTCATCCAAAAATAGTACAACCAGGGTTTCAGGTTCTTTCACTTTTCCCGAAGAGTCAAAAAGTCTTGTAGAGACTCCTATGGATGAAATGCAAGATTTTCAACAATTCAAAAGGGACAGTTATAATTTGAGATGTGAGAGTCCAGAACCTAACAATGATCCTTCCTCATCGAGGATGATGAAAGTGGGATTCAATATCACTATGCAAAAGTAATCGAGGAGAAGGATAACATCATTGAGGATATGAAGGAAATTGAAGCCGACATCACCCTCCATGAACTGGCCCAGATTGTTGAACAAAAAGATAACTTGATTGAAGCTTACTCTGGACTACCTATTGAATTTCAAGAAGAAGAGGAAAAGATAGTAAATGTGAATGTGGTCAGCCAACTTGGAATAGGTGAAGAGTCTCAATATAAGCCTGTAACTACTGAACATAATATCAAAGAAAAGGTTGTAAACTGTGTTGATGCAGATATTGGATCTTATAATTTGGCAGCTGAGAAGGTGAGAATAATTACAACTCTAATCAATCACAACAATGACATTTGGACATTACACATTGATAGGGTTAAATCTAAGCAAGGCTTAGGTAAAAAAGCAAATTATGAGAATTCTGCTAGAGGGATAAAAATTGAAGTCTTGGATATTGAAGCGGTACAGCAACCACAAAATGTTCAAGTTGTTAAGAACCAGGACATACGGATAAAATATGATCTCTTTGAGTTGTCACATAAATCTGAAGATGTGATGGACTGGGTCTATAGAGGCTTTAAGGTATTTGATCCTGGGGGGTTTTACATTCAGTCCCTTTGAAAGAATTCTGCAAACCCTTCAAGTAGAAGCATAAACATGTTATCATATGATTTGTTATTATATGATTTGTTTAATTTGAAAGAGTTGCAGATTTGTTTTTCAATGGGACAAGATCCATATAAAAAATAAAAAAATAAAAAAAAAGGAGAGAGGGAAGACGGTAAACACAAGTTTTTCCCAGGTAACAGAAAAATTTGGAAGCATAGTCTAGAGTGCATTTCGTCAACAGGACCTGAAAGGTAATTTTTCTAAATTTACTTGCAAATGGTCAAATTTTTTTTTAAGGCACTAATTCTCTGCTTTTCCATCTCGCTACATATTTTGAGCCACAAAGAAGTTGTAACATGTGTATACATTGTAAATAGCTCTGTAGTTTTTAGTTTATTTATTTTAGTTTTAGTTTTATTTTATTTTAGTTTACTTTTAATTGCCTGTACAGTTTTTAGTTGCTTTGCCTTAGCTTACTTTTCATGTCTGTACAGTTGTTTAGTCTAGTTTAATTCTAGGTGCTTGTACAGTGTTGTTTGTTTTAGTTTGTTTTTAAATGTCTGTGCAGTGTTCTTTTGTTTTGTTTAATCCTAATTGCCTGTACAGTTTTTAGTTTTTAGTTGTTTATTTTAGCTTGCTTCTATCTGCCTGTACAGTTTTTAGTTTTAGTTTTAACTGCCTGTACAATTTTTAGTTGCTTTACTTTAGTTTTATTTTAATTGTCTGTGCAATTTCAGTCTGTCTTGAAGTTCTGTATTTTATTTCCTTTGTAAATAACCCTGCTGTTTTAATTCCTTTCAGGTCTGTACATTTATGTATTCTATTTTCTTTGCTGTCTGTATAGTGTTGTTTTATTTTAAAGTTCTGTATTTTATTTTTATTTAAGGTCTGTGCAGTTTATTTTCTTTGTAAATAGCTCTGCAGTCTTGTTTTATTTCATTTTCTTTGGTGCATGTACAGTTTCATTTTAAAGTCTATGCAGTTTTATTTTATTTTGTTCTTAAAGGCCTGTGTTTATCCTTGGAAGTCTATACAAAATTCTCTGGCTTTTAAAATTCTGTTCTTTAACCTTTGCCTAAGCATCAATGAAAAGTCATCCTTCTAAAGATTGTTTCATTCTGAGTCCAGATCCAATGTTCATTATCACAATTATGAGATAGTCTATTTGAACTGAATAGTGGAACTATTTTCTTAGTCAGAACAACAATGGAAGGATGATTGGATTTTGTGTCTTGCTTGCCACAATTGTTTTAATTATAAAGAAACTGCTATGCTGTTTGGTTGGAGAAACTCCCGGGGAATCCAAGAAAAGTTGGTTATAAGAGGGGACTATGATTCATGTAATTATTTGAGTATCCATAGAGGCTATCGCGTGACTAGGTCAAGCAGTTCCAGATTGATGAAATACTAAAAGAAAATTGTTATTCTTTCTAAGGCTTTTCAGATGTTGATGTATTTCAAAAGAAAGAGATGAAAGTTGAATTGGCACTGTTATTTCCAATATATATATATATATATATATATATATATATATATATAAAAAAGAGAGATAAAAAAAGAAAAGAAAAAAGAGAGTTATATAATGAAAGAGGCAGCCAAGATTTCAAAAGATGTTTTTCTTCTACCAAGTTGTAGATTCTACCTTACAGTTGTAAATTTGGGTCGTGTAAATCTAAAGGGTAACTCGTCTGGGTCGTAAAAGGCTAAACTAGTAAACGAGCTCTACTCGCTTTCTCTTTTTACAACCTAGAAAAGCCGATCAATCCAGAGTTCAACATTCGATCCAGTCATTCTTGAAGACAGTTTTATACGCTTGTAATTGCACATCAAAAATCTTCCTTAAGTAATTCAGCCTAGTATGTCCTTGGGAAATTTTAACAACATCAGTTAGTAGTCAATTTATTGTGAAGAATATCTGTGGCAAGGCAAGATACATGGTCTATGTTGTTTTGAAACTAGAGTCCTGGGTTCTAAAATAATGCTACTATTTTACCCGCAGATATCGCCATTTGTTGAGAAGCAACACACCCCCACTGAAAAATGAATTTCCACCCTTTGAAAACTTTGAGCTTTCATTTTTGTAGTAGGGACCCTCTTGATGATTTTTAGTTTTAATCCCAGATTTTTACTTGCCTCTTTCTTCTTCAAGTTTTGCCTGTGTCAAAGCATCCAAGTTTTCTTGCATTCTGGCTTTGTTATCTCAGACTTCACTTTTTACATGCTAGAATCATTCATGGATAAAAAAAGTCTTACACCGGTATGAGAAAAATGCAGAAAATAGACAGATAAATTCATTAGAAATCAAAACTTTCCTTTTTTGGCAAAGTCGCGAAATCGCGACACTTCCATTTATGGAAATGTCGCTAAATCGCGACAGGTTTCAAGAAAATCGGCTAAGTCAAAAAAACGTAGCGAAATTGTGACACTTCCATTTTTTGAAATGTCGCGATATTGCTACCGGTTAGGAGAGAGAAAGCCCGATCATATAGAACGTCACAAAATTGTGACATGTCATGAAATCACGACAAGTTTGGAGAGAGAAGGCGAAGTTGTACGGAACGTCATGAAATCGCGACATGTTGCATTTTGCGAGGAAGAAAAAATGACTAAGGCATGAGAGAGGTCGCGATTTGCGACATGTCACTAAATGTCGCTTTTTGGGGAAGGTGAGAAAGAAGCTAAAGGATGAAAGATGGTCACGAATTGCGACGTCGCGAAATCGTGACATGATGCGTTCGTGAAGTCATATGCAAGCAAGGGGAGCAAGAGATATGGACGAAGTGTTGACATGGGAGAGTGAAGGGGGTGTCGATTCGTTGAATGGTGGAGAGAAAGGAGTGCAAGGAAGGTAGGCGTCACGATTTCGGATGTCGTGAAATCGTGACATGCGCATTTGGGTAGGCAAGGCAAAAAATGGCTAAGGCATGGAAAGATCGCGATTTCACGACATGTCGCAAAATCGCGACATGTCGGGGAAGAATGGAAGGAAGAGGCCAAGGCAGGAGCATGTCACAAAATCGCGACGTCGTGATTTCGTGACGTCGTGAAATCGTGACATGAAGGAAGAAAGATGCATGGAGCAGGGTCGCTATCGCGATTTCGCGACATGTCACGAAATCGTGACATGTCGCATTTTTGCGACGATATGTGAGCAGAAGGGCAGCGACAGAGAAGGTGTCGCGATTTTGCGACATGTCACAAAATCGCGACATGTCGCATTTTCGCGACCCTGACAGAAAGAGCCCAAAAATGCAAGACAGCTGGAAATGGACACGTGTCACGATTTTGCGACACGTGTCAAAACCCTGCAGGCCACGTATCAGATAAACAAGGCCGACATGCAAGTAAACTTTAGGGTTTTTAATCTGATTTAATAATTAAAGTTCTGATTTAATATTTCTAAAATACTAATCCATCTTTTGTTCTTTCATGCAGGAAGCCATCTGGCACTTACATGATAATGGAGAAATGGCCATAAAGGTAAAGCTTAGTGCAAATTAATCAAAGACGGCCATATTGAAGGAGAAGATGCCGAGAATTGTTGTTTCATCCAATTTTTATAGATCTGGCCGCAAAGAGACTTTACGGTGACTAAGTCGTCGCCCATAGTGGAATATGTCGAGAATTGTCCGAGAAATGAAAATATCTGCACACAGTTACCGAATTTTGCCGGTGAATGCATTTAATGAAAATTTATGGCAGAATTAATAGCTTGCAGATATTTTCAACTCGAGGATGGCTCTACGGAGATGAAATGTCAGAGAAGTGGTGATTCATCCAAATTACCCGAGGGCATTAATGAAGACATTTATTCATAGTTGCGGGTGAATGCAAGTGGCATTCGAATTCTGTCTTCTCCATTTATGGCAAGTGACTACACTGATTTGGAGAATGGTTAAGTTCTATCCGAACTTTGTTTTAAAAGGGCTTATATTGTAAAACTCGGGTCCTAGGGTTTAAGATGATAAGATCTGTGGTTGGAGAAGAAGATATTTCTAAAAATATCAGGGTCTGTCCTGAGTCTATAAATACTTCTTCTCAATGTAATTGCAGGAGGCGAAAACTTAGAAATAAAAGGCTTTTGAAGCAATTTCTTGCAAATATTGTTAAATACTTTGTTTCTGGACTTGGAGTTGATGTGCTTTTGTTTTCTGTGATAGCATGGCCAAGAGCCTAATCTTTTGCAGATTGTGATAATTTCATCTTCTTTTGTTATCCGTTTCATTAAAGTTTATTAGATATATGCTGTAAATCGGTGTTATCAAGATTAAATATGTTGTTAGGCTTCATTTGTTCTATTGTATACTAGGGAAAATTATAGATTTAAGGTTCAAGTTTGTTCTAATTGCTCTGTCCTCACTGTGCGAGCTAGGCTACCGATGAAAGATATCAATTTTAACCGACTTCCCTTCGGTTTATAATTTTTTGTTAGATCTGTTCCATCTTTGCCTTGTGCTCTTAGTAGAAAGTGATCTTAGAAAACTGGACACTTTTTTCTTTGATTTGTTCTGTTGTGAAGCTGATAGTATAAGTAAAATTGGTAGTTTAGGTTTTACAGCTAAGTTTGATAGACTTCTCTTTCTGCCTTACCCTACCCTCTTTGTTTTACCGTGAAATGATCCATTTTTATTTTCTTTAATTTGTCCTTTATTTAAATCTGCTGACCCATAAGAGCTAGATCAAAGAATTAACTTTAAATCTGATTGTCAACAAGTGACAACTCCTAAACACTACTGAGCAAGTTCAGAGCCCGTTGTAAGGTAACAGGCAGTCCATATTGAAGACTATTCTAGAAGCGAAAAAGAGTGAATTGACATTCTACTTGACCTTATAACTCACACCTTGGATAACCAGCTAGATCCTAAAGTGAGTGGGATTTATCCCGTATAAGTGTTATCAGAGTTTCATGCTCATTCTTCACAAGGTGTGTATGAAATTCGGACCAACAAATCCTAAGAAGTACATATTTGGCATAACTTTTGGAAAATTACTAGGGTTCATTGTCTCCAAGAGGCATCGAAGTAGACCCGACGAAGGTCAAGGCCATTTTGAAAATATGTCCTCCCACCAATATTAAGAAATTAAGGAGCCTTCAAGGCAAGGTAGCCTCGATAAAGCGATTTATCGCCCAACTATCAAATAAATGTTGACCCATGAATCTACTGCTACATAAGGGTGTCCCATTCAACTGGGATGAGGACTACAAGGTAGCCTTTGCTGAGATAAAGCAATACCTAGTGATGCCACCAATATTAGCTCCACTAAGGCTAGAGGAGCATTTTTTTCTATATATATTGACAACAAACTTTGCATTAGGGACCATGTTGACCCAAAAGAACGTACAAGGCAAAGAGTAAGCCATATATTACATTAGCCAAACCTTGGTGAGTTACGAGCTAGGATATGCATATGTGGAAAAATTTAGTAGTAGTGTTCACTACCAAGAAATCGTGGCACTACATGTTAAGTCACATGACATATGTGATATAAAAAAAAATCCTTTGTAGTATATGATGAGCAAGACATATCATAATACATGTACTACAAAGTGGATCATGCTATTGATAGAATTTGATCTAGAATTCATAATCCATAAGTCCATTAAGGGATAGGTCATAGCAGATCAGTTAGCTAAGGTGCCACTGTCCAATAGTAGGCCTCTAACAATCGAGCTTCCGAATGATGTAGTGTTTGTAGTATCCGAAGCTCCCGAACTCGAAGAACTAGAAAACAATGTTGATATGACTTTGTTCTTTGATGGTTCAAAATGAGAGCAAGGAGCTAGTGTAGGGATAGCATTTTTCACATCGCAAGGAGATCCAATGCCCTTGTCGTTCAAAATATACTTTCCATGCACCAACAATAACGTTGAATATGAAACCCTACTTTTGGGTCTCCATATAGCCATGGCCATGAATATCAAGAGACTAAACATCTTTGGTGATTCCTTGATCATAATTAACCAAGTGAAGGGACTATTTCAGTGTTGATGTCTAGTACTGAAAGCTTACAAAGATCTTGTTGCCACATATATGGCTAAACTAGAATGGTACGACATTGAGGCAGTCTCTCATTTTTCAAATAGGTTCATAGACACAATGGCATATTTAGGATCCTTGATCCCTCAGAATATATCTTTTGACTTCACTACTATCCATGTCAAGATGCTCTCACATCCTAAAATAGAAAGTGTAGCATTTGATAACAAAGAATCAGTCAACATGATTAGTGTGGAACCAAAATCTGATTGGTTCTACAAAGTTGAAGACCTTCTCAAGAAAGCACCCTGGGGGTATTTAACCTCCCAAAGTCCTGCAGGGAGTGGCACCACCATTCACTAGTAGGGTTTTTCCCATTATGCATTTGCAAAAGTAAATACATAGGGGATATAGGTTGTCTTAGCAGTTGAAGCTGAGGCTTATCAGAATTGGATGTCATAGATCCAAGACTTCCTAAGACTTGGTTTTGTCTCGGATGGACTGTTGCATGTTGCAAGATGAAAATTTAAACAAAAAGTGACTAAATATGTCTTGGTAGGAGATATTTTGTACCACTGAAGTTATGATGGATTCCTCCTTCATTGTCTTGAGCCCCAAGAGTCATATTGGACAATTTCAGAAGCTCATGACAATACGTGCATTAGCCATTTCAGCGGTATGTCCATCGTCAAGCGCATCCTTTGAATGGGTTATTATTGGCCCACTATAGAGAAATATTGCAATTTATATGTCAAGAAATGCATCAAATATTAGCATCATGCTAATATTACACACCTGCCATCACAGGCCTTACAACCCATACAAGTGTCTTGGCCATTTGCTCAGTGGGGGTTTGATCTAATTGGCAAGATTTCTCCTCTGTCATCAAGCCAACATACATTCATTATTATGGCTACTGAGTATTTTACAAAGTGGATGGAAGCCATTCCCTTAAAAATGACCATTGGAGCTCACATAACAAAGTTCATAATGAAGCATATCATAAGTCATTTCGAGATACAATCAAAAATTATTTCAGATAATGAAACTTCTTTTAAGAACAAAATTGTGCTAGCTTTAACATCTAAGTACCACATCAAACATAGTTTTGTAACTTCATACTATCCACAAAAAAATGGGTAAGCTGAGGCCTCAAACAAGACTATGGTAGCCATATTAAAAAAGATAATGCAGGAACACCACAAGGATTGATATATACAACTGCCCCTTGCATTATGGGCTTATAGGACTAGCATTCAGAATCCCACTAGGGTGACTCTGTTTTCACTAGTATATGGTGCTGAGGCCATTATGCCCTTAGAGTTGGAAATTCCAATGTTGTGCGTCGCATTGAAAGAGTTCATCGATGACGACACCGCATGACAAGCTTGAATAGACTAATTGACACTATTGTATGAACATTGCATGAATGCCCTAGAGCATCTCAGTGTCTATCAAGAGTGATTGAAATGAGCTTACAATATCAAAGTCCACCAGACAGACTTTGAAGTTGGGGATATTATGCTGAAAGAAAACCAATAGAACTCAAATTTATCGCTCAATATGCGAGACAAATTTATGGCTAATTGGCTAGGACCCTATATCATATCTAAAAATATTAGTCCAGGTACCTATCGCTTGATGTCTCTAGGGGGTGTTGAAGAGCCTGAACCTCTCAAAATCATCCATATTAAGGCGTTCTATGCTTAGAGAGTGAAGCAAAAAAAGCTCCAAAGGCATCTGTAAGCCCTTTGGTCATTCAAAAAGGCACCAAGGATTTCTAAAAATCTCTTGGTCAACCCAAAGGCTCTGAGAGTTCTTATAACTACTCGGTCATCCCAAAATGCTTCAAGCTCTCATTCAAGTGATTTGGTCATGTCAAAAAAAGCTCCAAAGATATTTGTGAGCCCTTTGGTCAGTCAAAAAGGCACCAAGGATTTCTAAAAATCACTTGGTCAATCCAAAGGCTTTGAGGGTTGCTTAAATCCACTAAGTCATCCCAAAAAGTCACCAAGGATTTCTAAAAATCACTTGGTCAACCCAAAGGCTTCGAGAGTTCCTATAGCTTCTCGGTCATCCTAAAAGGCTCCACGCTCTCTTGTTGAGAGTTTGGTCAACTAAAAGGCTTCAAAGGCATCTTTAAGACCTTTGGTCAATCCAAAAAGCTCCAAGGATTTATAAAAATTGCTTGGTCAACCCCAAAAATCTCCAAAGGCATATACTTGTCGTTTGGTCAAATATGAAAGCTTAAAAATTCATAAAAATTTGAAAATATATAAAATTCCAAAAAAATTGGTAAAGCATAAAATCCAAAAACATTTGCTTTTGCAGTTTGCATTTTCATACATGCATTCACATCATCATATTACATTTAGGCATTTATAATTCGTTGCATTCCATAGTAGAGTGTAATATGTCTATCAAAATATTATAAACGGTCACACATTTGTGTTTCAATCATGCACCCTTGCATTTATCATAATTCATTGCATTCATACACGATACCTGTTACGAAGAAATATATATGTATATTAAGTTTTCCATTCATTCAAACATACCTAGTGGGTTCTTCAGATATTGTAGAAATCTTGCTTTGCTGTTATAGATGAGGTCATTAGTTGGGATAGTGCTTCAACATATTAGGATCCCATCACTAAGAAAAAGAATAGAAAATCTTGCTAAGATAAGAGATGATGAAAGTTGCGAAAGTAGTCTTAGGTATCTAGAGAGATGGGTTTCATGACCTGCTTATCTTGCAAATAGGTCGGTCTAGAGTGGTGAACTTTGGAAAAAGGACAAGAATTTCCCCTATAAATCCCAAAGTTACAAAGTTTAAATCCCAAGTTACAAAGTGCAAATTTCAAAGTACAAAGTTCAAATCAAATGTAAAGTGACATAGTGAATCAAAAACACTATAAAAATCCCTTGCTCAAAGAAAATGGCAACACGTGGACTAACAATGATTTTTATCACTACATATGAGAAAGTAAGAAGGGTGAGAACTTGAATCCATGGATTGTCCACCTTTTGAAATCCATAGAGTGATCCTCGATCACAACAATGGGTTGGAAGAGTCCCACCTACAATCAGAGGGGTAGTTCTACTGGGTGATCCCCAAATGTAGCAATGGGTTGAAAGAGTCCCACCTGCATTTATAGGGGTAGCCCTGATCAATTTGCAAGATGAGCTAGCTCTAGGTACCTAGGATTGTCTAATTGTATAAGTCTAATAAAAGTTGAAACAAGGATGGTATGATCGTATGAGGAACCCTATATCACATATGGGTTGAAAGAGTCCCGACTGACATACGGGGTATGCTTATGGTCTATCTAAAAATACTCACATGTACACACAGGGATAATGAATAGTTGGGTCTGTCATGGCAAAAGTCTTGTCCTATAAAAACCTTGTACAATTAGTATGTGATTTTTGGAGAAGTCTACTAGGGTGTTTGAGTCTCATGGAAAACCTCAAAAAGTTCTCTAATAGCAACAAAACACCAAATATCATTAGACATAAAAAATGTGAGTCATTCATTTATCGAATGCATTTTACAAAGCACAATCAAACATATAGGATAGATACCGCATGAATATCAAAAATGATGTTTAGACGGCCACTGACTATATAGTGCAGAGAAAGAAAAAAATATACAGAATGACATATTCATTCATTAGCATTATACCAATCCATTTCATTGCATTTCATATATGGGTGATTAATTGATTAAGTTCTTGTAATGAGAATTATCAATTATTTTGCATGATTATCATACATTTTGTGGTGTCGTATTTTAAAATTGATATACACATTTTACATCCATTCTTCATGTTTTAAGTGATTAAAGCATACAGGTTCATTCCCATTAGATTACGATTATGTACATAATGCATTACCATACATTGCATAGCATACCATAACTTCATAAAAATTAATGCATGCCCACAAAGAAAGAACAAATATGCATTCAAAATAAATACTGCATCCATTTACATCCATCATAAATAGCATATCTAAACATATAGATCACTACATAAAATCATCATCATAAATCAAATAGCTAGCTAGTGCATGTCATCCATACATTGCATCATATAAACATAGCATCAACATAAGAATTGCATCCATGTGCATCAAATAAACATAAAATCAAAAATAAATAATCAATACACATTAATGAGCCATAAATGATAAAGTCGTATATATATATATATATATATATATATATATGTGTGTGTGTGTGTGTGTGTGTGTGTGTGTGTGTGTCCAACAGAGTACATAGGGAGTGTATCAAAATTCTTGTAGGATAAAAAGTGTGTAGTTAATTGACCTTACACCCTTTAATAAATGTGGCATATCAAAAATATAGTCTACATCTAGGAGAGCCCTAATCTAGTCTACTTCCCCTATACCGGAGCTCTTGCTGCCTCCCTCAATACTATGATCTAGATTATGCTATCCTATCTACTTTGACAAGCGTGATGGGCCTTGCTGTGGATCTTACCTATCTCCAAATCCTAAGGTGTCTAGCACATGAGAAACTAGTAACTGCAGCAGGCTAGTCCTCTGATCGGTGGCCCCTGAAGTCTTCCCTACATCTCTAGGCCTGACAAGCGATGTCACACCATGTGAGCTAGAGGACCTATGCTTCCTCTTAGTCTTATGAGTCCTATGACTCGAGCTCACCATAGAATATTTGGAGGTCCTAGACCTGGTCTGCTGAGACTCTAAAGCAAAAGGATCCTTAGGAACCTGTAGCCCATGCATCTCAATATAGCTAGCTAGCTGATTAATACGAGCGAGTCGGGCTGCATGCATATCATTGGTCCTCATGACCATGCTACATAGTCACTCTACCTCAACCATCAGATCCTAAACACCTATTGGAGCTACCACTGGTGCTGCTAGAGGCCCCATAATAACATAAGGATGTGGCATAGCTCCCATCGATACCCAAAAGATATCCCTCTCTACCTTTGTTGTAGTCCACTGTACCTGGGCTAACTCTAGTGCAGCCTGTAATATCTAAACATGGGCCTTTGCATCTATGGCCTATGTAGTAAGATCCTATATCTGACCCTACAGCTCAATAATATGCCTATCCCTATCAACTACTCTCACATCTAGAGTGGCGATAGTAGTATCTCGCTCTAGCTGTTGTGTATGGAATCATCCGAGCTAACTCTGCAAGTCAGCCACCTGAACTAAGAGCAGACCCTCTACACTATCAGGAGGGATATCACCCTCCTCTAGAGCCTCCTCATATAGGTCAATCTTGGGAGCCTCCTTGGTGGTGGTCTCTATGCCCCAGCCACCCTCTGTCCGTTGGCGCACCCTGTGCCTATCAGGATCTACCTCTACCTCTGCCTGATATGGCTCTTTGTCCAAAGACCCTATGCTATACCATCTAAAAATGGACCACCACCCATAATACTCTGGAGTGGTCCCAACAATCTCAAATCTAATCTCCAGGTAGTCATCCGCAGCATCTCCTAGAGGCTCAGGAACAATCCACTATAGATCGTGCTTCGCGACCAAGTGTTTGTATCTAAGTGGGATATCTGGAATATCCTATATGAGCCCAAACTATTGTATGAATCAAGAGTAGAATTGGTACTCTCAAATTTTGGCCTTATGGCTGATCAACCATCTATCATGATGTACCTATCTCAACCATTGGCCCTCCTCCAACCATGTTGGGCAATCCATATAGGGCCGCCACTGAACATCATTCAGGCCAAGTACCATGAATTGAGTAATGTAATGTTGGACGTCACCAACATGGATCCGACTATGGGTACCCTACTCCTCACAAGGCCAACATGTGGCATAACACTAATGCTCATCAAAAATAAAAGTGATGCATAGTGAAAGATCTATAGGATGCTTGATCTGGATGTGCTACCACCCCCATATCTGCAACAGAAGATTGTAGTTGAGGCCCTTAAATCTATGCTTAGTAATATGATATAGCTCCCTGTAGAGCTAAAATAGTAGGGTGATCCCCCATGATAGCAGTAAGGACTCCTCCATAGAACTCTGAAGAACCCTCCAGGCAGTGGACAAGAGGTTCTAGGGAATCCTCATGCCTGAGGAGTTTGGAAGGACAATCTATACTATTAGGTGCATGAAGAGGGCTTCCCATGCAGAGAAGACATCCTCGTGATACCACTCGCCGATGTGCACCCCTCCATGGTCAATCACGTCCTGAGCATCCTTGCTCTGGTCACCAAAGAGAGAATAAAAAATATCCTCCTTTACCCTAGAGGTAGAGGAGATGATGGCCTCACCATCAATGGGGATCCTAAATATCCTATAGACATCCTCCAAAGTAACAGTAATTTCACCTATAGGCAGGTGAAATGTGTTGGTCCATGCATTCTAGTGTCAGGCCAATGTAGTTAGGTAGACTTGATCTACAGGTGAAATGTGTTGGTCCATGCATTCTAGTGTCAGGACAATGTAGTTAGGTAGACTTGATCTACCCTAATAGTGGGAAGATCCATGACATATCTGAACTCGATAGCTCGAAACAAATCTCGGTCATCATCAGATAGAGCCTCATGGAGAGTCTTCAGAATGTCAAGATCTCAGGCTCTAGAAGTCAACCTATGAAATAAAAAGCATAATGTAAAATAAAATCTAGCTAACCAGAGCTAAAAACAATGCTAATAAATGAAAAAAACATATATAAAAAAAAAATTGTAGCTGAAACCTACGGCCCCCAATTTACAAATTGGGAACTGCAGTTGAAACCTGCGGTCCTCAATTTGCCAATTGGGAACCACAGCTACTAGCTACAATTTAGGAGAGGCATCCATTTTAGGTACCCTCCTAGTCCACTAATTCACAAAATTAAATCCTAAGCTAACCTAGAATAGTGGGGTTCATTACCAGCAGTTTAGTGAGGTTCATTACCCGCATTACTTAATGTGGTTCATTTTACTAGTATGGAGTGTGAGGTCTTGGTTTTGAGTTACCTTGCCTGCACCCTAGCCTTAGCTAGTAGATGGCTGATCAAGATTTGCCATTGAGGTATATGAGTGTAATTATGGTAGAGTGTGGTAGTATTTCAGATTAGGGAAGGTTATCTCACTCTCAGAGCTCTCAAATTACTAGTGCTTGCTAGAAAATAATGAAAATTTTCAAATGGAAATTCAATTTATAGGTTCTCCTAGTCTCTACAAACCATAGCTAACACCTAAAATTCTAAAATTAGGGTTTTCTGCTCGCAGGTCAGACCCACGGTTCCAAAAATTTGAAAAATTACATCATAGACCGTACCTACGATAGGTAGCTAGCATTAAATGCACTAAAAACCCACTGTGGGAAGGTCTAATAGAGCAAATTAATGACTCCCATTGGATAAAAATTCAAAATAAATGATTAAAATTGCCAATTTGGTGATGTTAAAAGCACCAGGATCAATCAAAATGCAAAATTAAAACAAAAAAAATCAAATAATTAAAAAAAATACGCCTCGTATTCAGTGATTTATCCTATACACTTGGTGGTTGCAACAAGTTGCGATCAATGCAATCTGGAAAGATGAGTAAATCACCATAAGGACATTTGGGGTAAAATTTTCATTTCTTTTATGACATCTTTTAGAAAATCATCGATAACTATGATTCAACATAAGTCTAATTGCATTTGTATCATTTTGATTCCTTAAGATGGCTACTGTAGAAATGTGCAAATACTACTAAGAGTTGTAATCATAAGCTGAACTAGGCCTAGCCAATGAATTAAAAGGCTCGAATCTTAATTTTTTTAGGATCATTCATTATGGTAAAGCGATTTCGTCACTTCATACATTGTCATTACCCTCATCAACTCATCGCTTGAGGGGGTAGTCATAATTTCATAATCATAATCAAAGGTAGCAGAAGATCCCTGAGATCGTAGATCCCTTGATATTGTCAAAATTGCGTTCATTCTTCTAAATCATTATAAACAGCTATCATAAGATTCCCCCTTTTCTTGGGGCAAACATCAATATGATAATTGGTTTGTAACTCTCATCCTTTGGACTTATGGGTCAAAAGATACCCATACTCGACATTGATGCTATCCGAACATTTGATGACAAGTGCAAACTTGTCAAAATGTAAGCCTTTTCACGAGTTGAAAGCAATGATTCTAAGATGCGCATCCTTTTTTTGTACCTGGGGCATCTAATTTTGATCCAACTAATGATCATCATAGAACCTTAGGCATCATTTTAGGATGTATATTTTTGGTCAACGTTGTTCAATATCAGAACGCATCTCAAAAAGGGCATCTGTAGACACCTAAAACGTGTCATGCCAAGGATGACTACTCATATGGACATGCTACAAGACCATATTGAGGATCTTGGACAGACTCCAATATAGAGTAGTGGTTCTAACCACTCAATTTAGGCATTTTGGCCTAATCAATCTGAATCGCAGCCTAGACCTAAGGTCTCCAATCTAAACCATGGTTGACACATGTGGTCTATAGTATGGATCGTAATTGTGACCTATGATCTTAACTGAAGTTTAGTTAGGCCTTCCATCCAAGAAAAATTGGTTGGAATGGCCAAAAGATCTAGAAGAAGGTAGTTGAAGGATGAAATATTCTAGAGGCTTCCATCCCAACTGTCCTAACCACCCTTATTGGTATTGGCTTCTCCATGAAGCCACCCCTAGCCCTAGTGGTATACTATAAATAACCCCTACAAATAGGAAGAAAAATGAGAAGCAAGCATTGGATATTTGAGCAATGAAAACCTAGCGAATTGTACACTCAAACTGAGTATACTAAGAAATAGAGCTATTGCACTTAATCCTCGACCATTTGCCACCATTCATGATGAATTGCATTATGGATGAACCAGGTGCCTAGGAGGATCAAGAAACACAACTCTGGGTAAAAAAATGCCCTTCACATCGAATTGACCACCAAATCAGTCTGAGGACAATGAAGGCGACCCTTGAACATCAATTTGGACAAGGAGATTAAGACCTCTACCCCTAATTTTGAGGGTAAACTTATCAGATATCAAATCGTGGCTATCAGCTATGGTTCACAGTGTAGACCGATCAATAGAGCCACGGTTTGCAATAGGTGATATATCACCTTATTCTTTTCATTTTTGTCTGGTTAAATAGGTTAAATTAATCATTTCTTAGGTTTAATTATAGTTTAGAAGAATTTTGACCATAGGAATTAGCTTAGAATAGATAGTTCATGCTTTGCATTAATTAGGATATTTGTGGATCTTTTATGCACCTCTATGCTTCTATTTTGTTATCTGATCCATGCATTATTTGTCTAATGATCTCCTTTATGCTATATTACACATCTTGATTCAATTAGCATAGTTTAAAGGTTTTCTTTATGTTTTCTTGATTATTAGTTTAAATGGCATTATCATGTATGTTTCCTTAAAGGGCCTCATTATGAGAGGCTATCTATATTTTTGATCGTGTGCTATTGTTCTTGATCGTAGTAAGACAAGTACAAGAGGATTCCATATCATAATTCTTCCACATCACAAAGAAGGGGGTCAATTCCACCCCAAGGCAGTTTGCGACTAATCAAAGGGAAATATTAATGCGCCTACCCTATTGAGGGCATTGGCAATTGTATAAAATATATCATCATTCAAGTGACCCTAAGAGGGGCATATGTGTAATAGATATTCATTTATAATCAATATAAGAAATATCATCTTGTTGAATTTATGCAATGTGTCAATCTCTTACGATTTTGTGATGACTATAGATTAATATAGTAGATAGGTGCATGATTTTTGCTTATGTCACTTAGTAAATGAAAATAAACACAAACTAAAAGGGAAAGGGATAGAAAAAACCCTTGATCTAGCTGAAAGACCAAATTATAGAACTAATTAGTGAGACCCACTTCACCAAATTATCATCCTCCCATTTCTGGTAGATTGGGATCCTCCCAGGGGTGAAATTTCTAACATCTTGATGCTGCTATGTTTCGCTTGTATTAATACTAGGAAGAATGATTTGTAATCTATGGTATTATTTGTGCAAGACTATAAAAGTCTAAAAGAAATTTTTTTTACTTCCTCAAATGGTATTTTAAAACCACACCTGCTCTAGCTCTATTTCTGCATTTTTCTCCATCAAAATACATTGTCCAAATTTTGGACTCTCAATGATTGGTTGGAAATAATAGGAATTTTCTTCTCTACCTCAGATGTTATGTTGTATGTTCTTAATCCTATTTCTAGTAGGTATTTATCATTTTGGAAAGGCAGTTTATCATACACTTCCAAATATTCCAAGAGATCTACAAACTCTGGATCTTTAATAACTGGGTGATTGTACATCTCCTCTTCTATATTCTCAATGTTGTATGTAACTGGCTTGTCGAGGATCAGTCTTATCCTCCTTTCCTTATGAGGTATTGTCATACCAGAGTAAACCAAATACATGTATCCTCCCAACTTGGTAGTAAAATAGCTAGAAAGACATAGACCAAAGTAGGGCTCAAGATCTACCACCATAATTTCTTGTACAATAGTGACCTCAGGAGCTCTATGTAACTTCATTAGTACATATTTCACTACTCCCATAGTCTTGAATGGGGTACCATCTAGCTGTATAACTTCTTGAAAAAAGCGAGTATATTCCATATCCATTTATTATAACTAACTTTAGGTATTATAGTAGTAGATGCTCCAGAGTCGATCATATAATTATGAACTATCCATCCCTAAAGAAATATAGAATGGTGAAGGTTTATTTTTAAGAGAAGCAGGAGATATTTTTCTTTGATCTTGAGGTTGGTTGAGCACTGTAGCCATATATTTCCCTTGGAATTTCTTGTTAAGAGATGCTTTTAACAAATCAATATGACCAGGGAGGAAAAGAGTATCATAGAGACTTGCTCTTGATGGAGTCCTTTTAAGTTCCTCTATGATGTTAAATTTAGGCTTCTCCAAAGGATTTCTCTCTTCCCTTTTGTCAATTTCTCCAAATATTCTTCTATAATATTGTGTAACTTTGATTCTTTATATTTTAGTAATAGAATGGAATTACAACTTCTCCCTCGCCTCCTCTTTAGAACCTATATGTTTTTTATCCTTGTATTTCGACTTTGGTGCAACTTTACTTTTCTCTTGCCTTTGAGGCATGAATTCTGTGGTAGCCTGAGGAATATGGAATTTATCCTTATTGGGAAAAGGTTGATCCTTATTTTGATAAGGGATCTAAAATTATCCTAGTTTCTGTGAATCACCTTGTATTGGTTTCTTTCTAGATCTAGCCAATATTGTGATAGGTTTTGGTTCGGAAAAACTAATCTTGTCCTCCCTTTTTTAACCCTACGACAACATATTGAATATTTATTTCTCATTTATTTCTACCTTCTTCATAGCTTTCTGGATATCATGTCGATACATATAACAGGATTCAGGGTCATGTGGATGATTGTAGATAAAAAACAAGACATTAACCAGAGCTGTATCAGGACTTGAATCATATTCTTCTTGATTAGTGTTGACCCTTGGTCCTACATTGTTGATTAAACTAGGATTTTGATCTTTATTGATATAAGTAAATATCCTCTGCTAAGACCTTTCAACTTATCTCTTTACTATAAAATTGACCTTGTTGTAGACACCTAAAACACATCATGTCAATGGTGACTATTCATATGGACATGCTACAAGACCATATGGAAGATATTGGATAAAATTCAAGATAGAGTAGTGGTTCTAACCACTCAATTTGGGCTCCTTGGTATATTTAGTATAAACCATAGATGAAACTTGTAGTCTACAATCTGAACCACATCTGACACCCACGGTTTACAATATAGATCGCAACTGTCACCTGCGGTCTCAATTGAAGTTTAGTTGGCCTTCATCCGAGCCAAATCAGTTTGAACGACCATTTGATCTAGAAGAAGGTGGTTAAAGGATCGAAGTTTCTATCCCAACTATCCTAACCACCCCTTATTGTTCTTGGATTCTCCATGAAGCTACTCCTAGCCCTTGGGTAGTCCTATAAGTACCCCTCATAAATAGGGCAAAAGTATCAATGAAGTATGGGAGATTAGAGTAGTGAAGCCCCATCAAATTGTACACTCACCTGAGAGTATTGAGAGATATTTGTTGCCAATTTATTTGATAATTCATCAAGCATCATGTCAAATTGTGCCATGGATGCCCTAGGAGCCTAGGAGAGCCAAGAAATGCTAATTTGGGCAAACAAAGGCCCTATTCAATGATTCAACCACCAAATCTATCAAAGGACACTGAGGTGACCCTTGATCATCAATATGACAAGGAAGATCAAGCCCACTACCCTAGAATTGTAGGGTAAAACTATTTGGTTGCTCACCATGGATTTCAACCATAGTTTACAATGCAGACCACTCATCAGAGCTACAGTTTGCAACAGGTGTAAGATCTCCTTACTATTCTTTTAACAGTTTATTTAGCTAGATCAAATTAAACATTTAAGAACTTGCTTTAGTAGTTTAAAGATCTTGAATAACTAGACTAAGGATTTTATTAGGTTTACTTCACTTTAGCAAGAAGGACTTAAATAGCTTAATTTCAAGTTATAATATTTCATTTCACATAATTGATCTATTATATTGGTATCTATAACTCTTGTTTACATGTTTCAAGCAATCTTGATAAATATTGCATATGTTTAACATATTTTATATGCTTTCTTGATTTCATTTTATTCATGGCATCTTTATGTTTTCATGCTTTAAAGGACCTGTTGAGTGGTGTTTTCACCCAATTGTGAAAGCACACTCTCCGGTGGGATCTGAGTCCCAAAATCCTCTGCTTGCAAAGAAAATAATTTCTCCAAGGTTCCTGTTATGATGATATGATGCTTGTTCAAATGAAATGTTAGGAATACCTTAGGGTTTGCAAGTGGATGTTAACAAGGGGCACTGTGGTTTATTTAGTTTGAAATTACAGTGGACTCAAAATGAATAATATCTATTCTCTTATTTAGTTCTGATGGATTTTTAGCTTGTTTATTTGAATACAGTAATTAAACTGCAGAAAATAAATTAAGGGTTTAAAAAATAAAGCAAAATAAATGAAAATGAAACTAAACTACAGTCAGAATGCTGTCATCAATTCGATGAAACCGAAGATAATGAGGTTTTCTACATGCAACCTAACCTAATGAACCTGCAAATTCGCACAATCCAAATAAATTAGGTGCTGGTTTCTAGGGTTTCTACTGTAATTCCAGATTTAGGCATTCGCATGAAGCAACCAAGCACACTTGCATTAAACTTCACCTAAAAGCCTTAGAAATCTGGAATGAATGATAAAACATTAAATCATGCATGCACAAAATGACTCCTTTCTCATCAATGAGATGCCAACACTCTGTATTTTTGTATTAAAATGATATATCAATTACAATTACAGAATGTTCCAGGTTTTACAAATCCAGAACAAATGAAGGAAATTGCCCAAGTGCAGGCCCAGAATGGCATGAAGCCCTTGTCTCTACAACTCTGCAAGCAACAATTTCCAACCACTTTTTCAATCCACATTCTTGACTTTATAATCATTGAAATGGCTCTTCGACTCTCCCTGTGTCTCTTCGCTTCACCTTCCTGCATTTGACCTTTCAAATTCTTGCCTTTTCCTTGCTTTTGATTGATGCTCGATTCTGAAACGCCTGAAATCCATCGTTGCATGTAACGCCATTGCAATACTGACACCTGTAAGCCACATGTCCTACATTTTCTACATCTTCTATAATGTCTTCCCATGCCAAAACACGACAAAACAACATGCAACCTGCTCACCTTTTTGGCCGCAAAAATGCGACATGTGGCAAAATCACGACATGTCGCGATATCACGATGCTTTCCTCGTTCGTACACCTCCGACCGTTTCTGTCATGATATCACGAAGTTTTTCACCTTCGGACCCTCATGATGCTTTCTGTCATGATATCGTGACATTTTTCACCATCGGATCTTCATGCCGCAAACTGTCACGATTTTGCTACCATTTTCGTTTTCGTACCCCTTAGGCTGCACCCTATCGCAAAATCATGACGCTTCTCTGCTTCAGGCACCTTTGTCGCATGCTGTCATGATTTTGCCACACTTTTCTATGTCTATACTACTTCGCTGCAATCTGTCGTGAAATCGTGAACATTCTCTCCTTCGGACCTTCTTGCCGCAAACTGTCGTGATTTTGCTACCGTTTTCTGTTTCGAGCCTTCTCACCGCAAACTGTCATGATTTTGCTATCATTTTCCATTTTCGTACACTTGCCAATTTTTCATCGCGAAATCGCTACGTTGCCTCCATCCGTACTACTTCGTTGCTTTGAAGCCGCGAAACTGTGACCTTTTTGCTTCATTCCCCTTTTCTAATTTTTGTCGTGATTTCACGACCATTTCTGTGCATTATGCTTTCTAGCTGGTCCTGTCGTGATTTCGCGACCATTTTTGCCCTTTGCCCTATTTGACTGGTTCCTGTCGTGATATCACGATGTTTTTCCGCTTTGTTCCCTTTGGCCTGTTTCTATCGCGATATCGCGACATTTTTCCGCTTTGTGCCCTTTGACCAGTTTGACCCACGATTCTACGACCCGTCGTGATATCGCTATGCCTTTCCATTTTGCCTTTCTCTCTCCTGCTTGGGTCGCGACAGAGCAACATGTCACGATTTCGTGACACTTTTTTGTCTTCATTTTCTCTCTCATCTTTTTGTCGCGATGGAGCAACATGTCACGAAATCGCTACGCTATTTTCATCCGTACAACTTCTGCAGCAACACGTCACGATTTCATGACACTTTTTCATTCTGGCAGCGACGGAGCAACATGTCACGATATCGCGACGTTTTTTCAATTTCGACAGCGACGGAGCAACATGTGATTTCACGACACTTTTCCTATTTTGGCCATGACGGAGCAACCTGTCGCGATTTTGCAACACCTTTTCATTTTTGCCAGCGACATGTCACGATATCGCGACGTTTTTCATTCTTTTTTAGCGACGGAGCGACATGTCGCGATATCGTGACGTTTTTCTATTTTTCGATAGCGATGGCGTGACAGGTCGCGATTTCGTGACATGTCACGATTTTGTGACACTTTTAACACTTAGGCATTTTTTCCTCTTTTCTTCAATTTTAGCATCTGGGTCACCGAGATTCTTCTTTGCAAGCCTGCCAAAAGGTGGGTCCCCAATTTTGGGGTGTGTTGTGGATCAACCACAACAAATGGCAACTTTTCTGTCAAATGCTCTTGAGCATTTTAGTAAGAACCCAACCTAAAACATATCACAAACTCGTAAACATATGTTAGCATATAAGCAATATAACAAATGCCCAAAGATCAGAAGTACATGAATCATCAGAATCATCAAGTATTAGCTCAGTGTGTGCAATGAATTTCTTTCCCTATCATTTGAAATTGATCCACACTCCATTATCGCTTTTGCATGAATGCATATGTGGGATGGTGAATGATTTGTGTACCCTAATGAATGTGCTAGGAGATTTTGCTTTCATAAAAGGCATGGTCATTCTTCTATTATTATGTACAAGCATTCAAGATTGCCAAACCCTCTTAGGATCCACTAATTCATTACCTTATTGTATCCCAAAGTTGGTTATGAGTCTCTACCATCTGGAACCCATGTGCAAGTGAATGTGAAATCAGAACTTTGGGGAATCAGACTCCCAACCAACCGAGATGAGAGTTTAACCCTATACTTAATATTCTGATTTAGAGTTCATTACCTCACTTTAAGCAAAATAATTAAACCAGTTATGAAAGAAATGGTCATGCTAGTCTAACCCTTTAGACAATCAGTGGTCTTGTTTTTTAGGCAAGACATGATGCCATGCATGGGCATATCTAACCCCACAATCCAAAAATTATCTCCATTTCTTTGGACCTTGGGGATGACTACCCATCCCTTGCAGAGGACAAGTAGTACAATCCTTACAATCCAAAATAAATATGAGATGGGAAAAATTTATTCTTTTACTTCTTGGACCTTGGGGATGACTACCCATCCTAGCTAGGGACACGTAGTACAATCCTTGCAATCCAAACTTTAGATGGAAACATTAATTTTGTTGCTTAGACCTTGGGGATGACTACCCATCCTTTGCAGAGGACAAATAGTACGATCCTTACAATCCAAGATTTACTATGAAATGAGACATAAGAGCTTTGGGGAATCAGATTCTCAACCTAAGCGAGATGAGAATTTATGCCTTATCCTTACTACTCCATGTAGGTCAAATCAAAGTTTTGGGGAATTGGATCCTCAACCTAAGTTCGATGAGGATTTAACCCTATCCTTACTACTCTGATTTTAGGCTTTTAAGCTCTATGGAAGTGGTAAAAACCACTGTTTTAAGGATCATGCTGCATAAATAGGATAGAAATGAAATACTTCTTTCGCCCAACCTTTCCTTCCAAGTTAGGTTTTGATCATTTTGCTCAAGATCCTTTTTAATGTATGAGACGTGCTTGGTTCTAGATATCTCAAGACTCAGTTTCCAACCTTAGGATTTACTTATATATATGTTATAACACAACCCTAAGAGGATTTGACATACTTTAATGGCTTGTACCTAAGATGCATATGTAACTAAGATGAGATGTATGTAAGGTGAGATGGAACATGAATGCATTATTTCTTGAATTACAAATAGAATGAGTTGTCATGCAAAACTGATTCTTTCATGCATCACAAAATCAAACAATATAACTTAAGATGCTTGTGTTATTTGTGGATCTTTTTATAGGACAGTTCCAATATTTCATATTCTCCTAACCTGAAGCATAAGTTGACATCTCAATTTTTTTTTTTTATTATATATTTTTTTATCAAAATTAACACACATGTCAATTGAAATCAAATCCATAACCAAAATCCTAGCCAGACTAACAATCCTAAACAATAAAAAAAACAAAATCTGAAAATTCCCACCAAAACCAAAAGAATAATATCAAAATCCCACAACCTAAGGGCTAAAATAATGCTTTAAAATCTGCCCATTAACCGGTAGCATGAAATATCTCCCTTCTAAGGTTTTTAGCCTAAAGGTATTCTTTCCAAGAATCTCTGAAATCTGATATGGACCTAACCAAAGACAATCAAACTTGTGATGATTCCCTTTTTCCTCATGTCTTTTGTCCCATAGTAATACCAAATCTGAAATTCTGAATGATTTCACTTTGGCCCTTATGTCAAACCATCTTTTGATAACTCGCTCGGTGTTTATTCATGTGATTCATGGCCTCTTCTCTCTTTTCATCAAGGTGCAACAACTGGCTTAACCTCGGCTTCAACTTGATCATCTGTCCCCATGTACTCTTGTATGAAATGTAAGGTCTGCAACTTCAAATTTGCTGGAAATATCGGGTCTTGCCCATAAACCAAATGATAGGGAGTATTCCCTATGGACTCTTTCACTTTGGTCCTATCTACCCAAAGGGCAAACTTTAATTGGCTGTGCCAATCCCACGGGTTCTTTTCCAGCAACTTCTTAATGGTATTCAACAAATTCTTATTTGAAGATTCAGCCAACCCATTTCCTTGAGGATAATAGTTGGATGCAAATTTTAAGCTCAATTTGTTATCATATGCCCAATATGCGAATTGTGTAGAAATAAAAGCTTTACCATTGTCACTGACAATAGAATCGGGCATTCCAAATCTTGTTATAATTTGATCCTCAAGGAATTTAATCACAACGTCTGTGGTGGCATGTTTAGTAGGAATCGCTTTTGTCCACCTTGTACAGTAGTCTGTAGCTGTCAAAATGAATTTATGAGAATCAGAAGAATTTGGGTTAATAACCTCGATGAAATCTAGTCCCCATTGTGCAAATGGTCTCATTTCAACTACAGGTTGCAACGACATGGCTGCATTTCTTTCTCTATTTGCAGCCACTTGACAGATATGACAAGATCGTACATGGGCATGCGCATCCTTGAAAATATGTGGCCAGTAGTATCCTGCTCTCAAGATTTGATGTGTTGTAGCATTGGCTGCACCATGACCAGTTCCATGTTTCCCATGAAATTCCTGCAACACCCTGGCAGCTTCTTCTTTGTTCAAGCACCTCAGGTAGATACCTTCATGATTCTTCCTGTAAAGCACACCAGATTTCATCAGATAATTGATAGACTTAAGCCTTAAAGCTCTTCTCTACGTTGAATTCAGATTAGGACACTTACCAATCAATAAAAATTGCATAATATCAACATACCAGTCGTCCTTAGCAATGTATTCTGTATTTGAGCATTGGCCTGTTATTTACGGATTATTTTCTGCGATCGCCTTCACCAGTCCCTGTCCTTGAACTAGTTTCATTGGTTGGATTTCAAGATCAAATTCTTGGATGGTTGAAATCCATTTTACTCTCTTCTCACCTAGTTCATTTTGTAAAAACATGGTCTTGACAGCAGAGTCGGGCACGATGGCAACAACTCTGCTATGTACGATGTAGTGTCTAAATTTTTTCACAGTTTTAAACAATGCATACATTTGCTTATCAAGGATTGAATACCTTAATTGAGCATATTTCAGGGGGGCACTTAAAAACGCTATGGGTTTTTTGGCACTATCCTTGCCTTTTTGGGTTAAGACACTCGCAAAGGAGTGTTCTGATGCAAAAGCATAAATATAAAAAGGCTTGGAGTAGTCTGGGCTTATAACGATAGGGGCTCTTAAAATGGCATCTTTGATGTTCTGGAAGGCCACTCTACTTTCCTTATTCCATTTTACATCCACATATTTCTTAAGCATCTTGTTCAGAGGCTTGGCTATCTCAGCAAAGCTGGAGATAAACTTCCTCACAAAATTAACTTGCCCAAAGAAAGATCTCAATTCTTTCTTACTACTCGAGAGAGGTAGGTTTTGGATAGCTTGTATCCTTTCTGGGTCGATGGATATGCCCTCTTTTGAAATGATGTGACCCAGCAATTTTCCTTTTGTCACTCCGAAAATGCACTTTTTGGGATTTAAGGAAATTCCATGTTCTCTACATATTTGAAGAACTTTCTTTAAATCTTTGACATGGTCCTCTCTCTTCTTCAAGAAAACTGGGATATCATCCACATACATGATGATGCATTTGCCACATATAGTATTATTTCGCTCTAGTTGTTGTGTATGGAATCATCCGAGCTAAATCTGCAAGTCAGCCACCTGAACTAAGAGCAGACCCTCTACACTATCAGGAGGGATATCACCCTCCTCTAGAGCCTCCTCATATAGGTCAATATTGGGAGACTCCTTGGTGGTGGTCTCTATGCCCCAGCCACCCTCTGTCTGTTGGCGCACCCTGCACCCATCAGGATCTACCTCTACCTCTGCCTGATATGGCTCTCTGCCCAAATACCCTGTGCTATACCATCTAAAAATGGACCACCACCCATAATACTCTGGAGTGGTCCCAACAATCTCAAATCTAGTCTCCAGGTAGTCATCCGCAGCATCTCCTAGAGGCTCAGGAACAATCCACTATAGATCGTGCTTCACGACCAAGTGTTTGTATCTAAGTGGGATATCTGGAATATCCTATATGAGCCCAAACTATTGTATGACTCAAGAGTAGAATTGGTACTCTCAAATTTTGGCCTTATGGCTGATCAACCATCTATCATGATGTACCTATCTCAACCATTGGCCCTCCTCCAACCATGTTGGGCAATCCATATAGGGCCACCACTGAACATCATTCAGGCCAAGTACCATGAATTGAGTAATGTAATGTTGGACGTCACCAACATGGATCCGACTATGGGTACCCTACTCCTCACAAGGCCAACATGTGGCATAACACTAATGCTCATCAAAAATAAAAGTGATGCATAGTGAAAGATCTATAGGATGCTTGATTTGGATGTGCTACCACCCCCATATCTGCAACATAAGATTGTAGTTGAGGCCCTTAAAGCTATGCTTAGTAATATGATATAGCTCCCTGTAGAGCTAAAATAGTAGGGTGATCCCCCATGATAGTAGTAAGGACTCCATAGAACTCTAAAGAACCCTCCAGGCAGTGGACAAGAGGTTCTAGGGAATCCTCATGCCCGAGGAGTTTGGAAGGACAATCTATACTATGAGGTGCATGAAGAGGGCTTCCCATGCAGAGAAGACATCCTCATGATACCACTCACCGATGTGCACCCCTCCATGGTCAATCACGTCCTGAGCATCCTTGCTCTGGTCACCAAAGAGAGAATAAAAAATATCCTCCTTTACCCTAGAGGTAGAGGAGATGATGGCCTCACCATCAATGGGGATCCTAAATATCCTATAGACATCCTCCAAAGTAACAGTAATTTCACCTATAGGCAGGTGAAATGTGTTGGTCCATGCATTCTAGTGTCAGGCCAATGTAGTTAGGTAGACTTGATCTACCCTAATAGTGGGAAGATCCATGACATATCTGAACTCGATAGCTCGAAACAAATCTCGGTCATCATCAGATAGAGCCTCATGGAGAGTCTTCAGAATGTCAAGATCTCAGGCTCTAGAAGTCAACCTATGAAATAAAAAGCATAATGTAAAATAAAATCTAGCTAACCAGAGCTAAAAACAATGCTAATAAATGAAAAAAACATATATAAAAAAAAAATTGTAGCTGAAACCTACGGCCCCCAATTTACAAATTGGGAACTGCAGTTGAAACCTGCGGTCCTCAATTTGCCAATTGGGAACCACAGCTACTAGCTACAATTTAGGAGAGGCATCCATTTTAGGTACCCTCCTAGTCCACTAATTCACAAAATTAAATCCTAAGCTAACCTAGACTAGTGGGGTTCATTACCAGCGAGTTTAGTGAGGTTCATTACCCGCATTACTTAATGTGGTTCATTTTACTAGTATGGAGTGTGAGGTCTTGGTTTTGAGTTACCTTGCCTGCACCCTAGCCTTAGCTAGTAGATGGCTGATCAAGATCTGCCATTGAGGTATATGAGTGTAATTATGGTAGAGTGTGGTAGTATTTCAGATCAGGGAAGGTTATCTCACTCTCAGAGCTCTCAAATTACTAGTGCTTGCTAGAAAATAATGAAAAATTTCAAATGGAAATTCAATTTATAGGTTCTCCTAGTCTCTACAAACCATAGCTAACACCTACAATTCTAAAATTAGGGTTTTATGCTCGTAGGTCAGACCCACGGTTCCATTGAAAAATTACATCATAGACCGTACCTACGATAGGTAGCTAGCATTAAATGCACTAAAAACCCACTGTGGGAAGGTCTAATAGAGCAAATTAATGACTCCCATTGGATAAAAATTCAAAATAAATGATTAAAATTGCCAATTTGGTGATGTTAAAAGCACCAGGATCAATCAAAATGCAAAATTAAAACAAAAAAATCAAATAATTAAAAAAAATACGCCTCGTATTCAGTGATTTATCCTATACACTTGGTGGTTGCAGCAAGTTGCGATCAATGCAATCCGGAAATATGAGTAAATCACCATAAGGACATTTGGGGTAAAATTGTCATTTCTTTTATGACATCTTTTAGAAAATCATCGATAACTATGATTCAACATAAGTCTAATTGCATTTGTATCATTTTGATTCCTTAAGATGGCTACTGTAGAAATGTGCAAATACTACTAAGAGTTGTAATCATAAGCTGAACTAGGCCTAGCCAATGAATTAAAAGGCTCGAATCTTAATTTTTTTAGGATCATTCATTATGGTAAAGCGATTTTGTCACTTCATACATTGTCATTACCGTCATCAACTCATCGCTTGAGGGGGTAGTCATAATCATAATCAAAGGTAGCAGAAGATCCCTGAGATCGTAGATCCCTTGATATTGTCAAAATTGCGTTCATTCTTCTAAATCATTATCAACAGCTATCATAAGATTCCCCCTTTGCTTGGGGCAAACATCAATATGATAATTGGTTTTTAACTCTCATCCTTTGGACTTATGGGTCAAAAGATACCCATACTCGACATTGATGCTATCCGAACATTTGATGACAAGTGCAAACTTGTCAAAATGTAAGCCTTTTCACGAGTTGAAAGCAATGATTCTAAGATGCACATCCTTTTTTTGTACCTGGGGCATCTAATTTTGATCCAACTAATGATCATCATAGAACCTTAGGCATCATTTTAGGATGTATATTTTTGGTCAACGTTGTTCAATATCAGAATGCATCTCAAAAGGGGCATCTGTAGACACCTAAAACGTGTCATGCCAAGGATGACTACTCATATGGACATGCTACAAGACCATATTGAGGATCTTGGACAGACTCCAATATAGAGTAGTGGTTCTAACCACTCAATTTAGGCATTTTGGCCTAATCAATCTGAATCGCAGCCTAGACCTAAGGTCTCCAATCTAAACCATGGTTGACACATGTGGTCTATAGTATGGATCATAATTGTGACCTACGATCTTAACTGAAGTTTAGTTAGGCCTTCCATCCAAGCAAAATTGGTTGGAATGGCCAAAAGATCTAGAAGAAGGTAGTTGAAGGATGAAATATTCTAGAGGCTTCCATCCCAACTGTCCTAACCACCCTTATTGGTATTGGCTTCTCCATGAAGCCACCCCTAGCCCTATTGGTATACTATAAATAACCCCTCCAAATAGGAAGAAAAATGAGAAGCAAGCATTGGATATTTGAGCAACGAAAACCTAGCAAATTGTACACTCAAACTGAGTATACTAAGAAATAGAGCTATTGCACTTAATCCTCGACCATTTGCCACCATTCATGATGAATTGCATTATGGATGAACCAGGTGCCTAGGAGGATCAAGAAACACAACTCTGGGTAAAAAAATGCCCTTCACATCGAATTGACCACCAAATCAGTCTGAGGACAATGAAGGCGACCCTTGAACATCAATTTGGACAAGGAGATTAAGACCTCTACCCCTAATTTTGAGGGTAAACTTATCAGATATCAAATCGTGGCTATCAGCTATGGTTCACAGTGTAGACCGATCACTAGAGCCACGGTTTGCAATAGGTGATAGATCACCTTATTATTTTCATTTTTGTCTGGTTAAATAGGTTAAATTAATCATTTCTTAGGTTTAATTATAGTTTAGAAGAATTTTGACCATAGGAATTAGCTTAGAATAGATAGTTCATGCTTTGCATTAATTAAGATATTTGTGGATCTTTTATGCACCTCTATGCTTCTATTTTGCTATCTGATCCATGCATTATTTTTCTAATGATCTCCTTTATGCTATATTACAAATCTTGATTCAATTAGCATAGTTTAAAGGTTTTCTTTATGTTTTCTTGATTATTAGTTTAAATGGCATTATCATGTATGTTTCCTTAAAGGGCCTCATTATGAGAGGCTATCTATATTTTTGATCGTGTGCTATTGTTTCTTGATCGTACTAAGACAAGTACAAGAGGATTCCATATCATAATTCTTCCACATCACAAAGAAGGGGGTCAATTCCACCCCAAGGCAGTTTGCAACTAATCAAAGGGAAATATTAATGCGCCTACCCTATTGAGGGCATTGGCAATTGTATAAACTATATCATCATTCAAGTGACCCTAAGAGGGGTATATGTGTAACAGAGATTCATTTATAATCAATATAAGAAATATCATCTTGTTGAATTTATGCAATGTGTCAATCTCTTACGATTTTGTGATGACTATAGATTAATATAGTAGATAGGTGCATGATTTTTGCTTATGTCACTTAGTAAATGAAAATAAACACAAACTAAAAGGGAAAGGGCTAGAAACAACCCTTGATCTAGCTGAAAGACCAAATTATAGAACTAATTAGTGAGACCCACTTCACCAAATTATCATCCTCCCATTGCTGGTAGATTGGGATCCTCCCTGGGGTGAAATTTCTAACATCTTGATGCTGCTATGTTTCGCTTGTATTAATACTAGGAAGAATTATTTGTAATCTATGATATTATTTGTGCAAGACTATACAAGTCTAAAAGAAAATTTTTTTACTTCCTCAAATGGTATTTTAAAACCACACCTGCTCTAGCTCTATTTCTGCATTTTTCTCCATCAAAATACATTGTCCAAATTTTGGACTCTCAATGATTGGTTGGAAATAATAGGAATTTTCTTCTCTACCTCAGATGTTATGTTGTATGTTCTTAATCCTATTTATAGTAGGTATTTATCATTTTGGAAAGGTAGTTGATCATACACTTCCAAATATTCCAAGAGATCTACAAACTCTGGATCTTTAATAACTGGGTGATTGTACATCTCCTCTTCTATATTCTCAATGTTGTATGTAACTGGCTTGTCGAGGATCAGTCTTATCCTCCTTTCCTTATGAGGTATTTTCATACCAGAGTAAACCAAATACATGTAACCTCCCAACTTGGTAGTAAATTCTCTAGAAAGACATAGACCAAAGTAGGGCTCAAGATCTACCACCATAATTTCTTGTACAATAGTGACCTCAGGAGCTCTATGTAACTTCATTAGTACATATTTCACTACTCCCATAGTCTTGAATGGGGTACCATCTAGCTGTATAACTTCTTGACAAAAGCGAGTATATTCCATATCCATTTATTATAACTAACTTTAGGTATTATAGTAGTAGATGCTCCAGAGTCGATCATATAATTATGAACTATCCATCCCTAAAGAAATATAGAATGGTGAAGGTTTATTTTTAAGAGAAGCAGGAGATATTTTTCTTTGATCTTGAGGTTGGTTGAGCACTGTAGCCATATATTTCCCTTGGAATTTCTTGTTAAGAGATGCTTTTAACAAATCAATATGACCAGGGAGGAAAAGAGTATCATAGAGACTTGCTCTTGATGGAGTCCTTTTAAGTTCCTCTATGATGTTAAATTTAGGCTTCTCCAAAGGATTTCTCTCTTCCCTTTTGTCAATTTCTCCAAATATTCTTATATAATATTGTGTAACTTTGATTCTTTATATTTTAGTAATAGAAGGGAATTACAACTTCTCCCTCGCCTCCTCTTTAGAACCTATATGTTTTTTATCCTTGTATGTCGACTTTGGTGCAACTTTACTTTTCTCTTGCCTTTGAGGCATGAATTCTGTGGTAGCCTGAGGAATATGGAATTTATCCTTATTGGGAAAAGGTTGATCCTTATTTTGATAAGGGATCTAAAATTATCCTAGTTTCTGTGAATCACCTTGTATTGGTTTCTTTCTAGATCTAGCTAATATTGTGATAGGTTTTGGTTCGGAAAAACTAATCTTGTCCTCCCTTTTTTAACCCTACTACAACATATTGAATATTTATTTCTCATTTATTTCTCATTTATTTCTACCTTCTTCATAGCTTTCTAGATATCATGTCGATACATATAACAGGATTCAGGGTCATGTGGATGATTGTAGATAAAAAACAAGACATTAACCAGAGCTGTATCAGGACTTGAATCATATTCTTCTTGATTAGTGTTGACCCTTGGTCCTACATTGTTGATTAAACTAGGATTTTGATCTTTATTGATATAAGTAAATATCCTATACTAAGACCTTTCAAATTATCTCTTTACTATAAAATTGACCTTGTTGTAGACACCTAAAACACATCATGTCAATGGTGACTATTCATATGGACATGCTACAAGACCATATGGAAGATATTGGATAAAATTCAAGATAGAGTAGTGGTTCTAACCACTCAATTTGGGCTCCTTGGTATATTTAGTATAAACCATAGATGAAACTTGCAGTCTACAATCTGAACCACATCTGACACCCATGGTTTACAATATAGATCGCAACCTGTCACCTGCGGTCTCAATTGAAGTTTAGTTGGCCTTCATCCGAGCCAAATCAGTTTGAACGACCATTTGATCTAGAAGAAGGTGGTTAAAGGATCGAAGTTTCTATCCCAAATATCCTAACCACCCCTTATTGTTCTTGGCTTCTCCATGAAGCTACTCCTAGCCCTTGGGTAGTCCTATAAGTACCCCTCATAAATAGGGCAAAAGCATCAATGAAGTATGGAAGATTAGAGTAGTGAAGCCCTGTCAAATTGTACACTCACCTGAGAGTATTGAGAGATATTTGTTACCAATTTATTTGATAATTCATCAAGCATCATGTCAAATTGTGCCATGGATGCCCTAGGAGCTTAGGAGAGCCAAGAAATTCTAATTTGGGCAAAAAAAGGCCCTATTCAATGATTCAACCACCAAATCTATCAAAGGACACTAAGGTGACCCTTGATCATCAATATGACAAGGAAGATCAAGCCCACTACCCTAGAATTGGAGGGTAAACCTATTTGGTTGCTCACCATGGATTTCAACCATAGTTTACAATGCAGACCACTCATCAGAGCTACAGTTTGCAACAGGTGTAAGATCTCCTTACTGTTCTTTTAACAGTTTATTTAGCTAGATCAAATTAAACATTTAAGAACTTGCTTTAGTAGTTTAAAGATCTAGAATAACTAGACTAAGGATTTTATTAGGTTTACTTCACTTTAGCAAGAAGGACTTAAATAAATTAATTTCAAGTTATAATATTTCATTTCACATAATTGATCTATTATATTGGTATCTATAACTCTTGTTTACATGTTTCAAGCAATCTTGATAAATATTGCATATGTTTAACATATTTTATATGCTTTCTTGATTTCATGTTATTCATGGCATCTTTATTTTTTCATGCTTTAAAGGACCTGTTGAGTGGTGTTTTCACCCAATTGTGAAAGCACACTCTTCGGTGGGATCTAAGTCCCAAAATCCTCTGCTTGCAAAGAAAATAATTTCTCCAAGGTTCCTGTTATGATGATATGATGCTGTTCAAATGAAATGTTAGGAATACCTTAGGGTTTGCAAGTGGATGTTAACAAGGGGCACTGTGGTTTATTTAGTTTGAAATTACAGTGGACTCAAAATGAATAATATCTATTCTCTTATTTAGTTCAGATGGATTTCTAGCTTGTTTATTTGAATACAGTAATTAAACTGCAGAATATAAATTAAGGGTTTAAAAAATAAAGCAAAATAAATGAAAATGAAACTAAACTACAGTCAGAATGCTGTCATAAATTCGATGAAACCGAAGATAATGAGGTTTTCTACATGCAACCTAACCTAATGAACTTGCAAATTCGCACAATCCAAATAAATTAGGTGCTGGTTTCTAGGGTTTCTAATGTAATTCCAGATTTAGGCATTCGCATGAAGCAACCAAGCACACTTGCATTAAACTTCACCTAAAAGCCTTAGAAATCTGGAATGAATGATAAAACATTAAATCATGCATGCACAAAATGACTCCTTCTTTCTCATCAATGAGATGCCAACACTCTGTATTTTTGTATTAAAATGATATATCAATTACAATTACAGAATGTTCCAGGTTTTACAAATCCAGAACAAATGAAGGAAATTGCCCAAGTGCAGGCCCAGAATGGCATGAAGCCCTTGTCTCTGCAACTCTGCAAGCAACAATTTCCAACCCCTTTTTCAATCCACATTCTTGACTTTATAATCACTGAAATGGCTCTTCGACTCTCCCTGTGTCTCTTCGCTTCACCTTCCTGCATTTGACCTTTCAAATTCTTGCCTTTTCCTTGCTTTTGATTGATGCTCGATTCTGAAACTCCTGAAATCCATCGTTGCATGTAACGCCATTGCAATACTGACACCTGTAAGCCACATGTCCTACATTTTCTACATCTTCTGTAATGTCTTCCCATGCCAAAACATGACAAAACAACATGCAACCTGCTCACCTTTTTGGCCACAAAAACGTGACATGTGGCAAAATCACGACATGTCGCGATATCACGATGCTTTCCTCGTTCGTATGCCTTCGACCGTTTCTGTCATGATATCGCGAAGTTTTTCACCTTCGGACCCTCATGACGCTTTCTGTCATGATATCGTGACTTTTTTCACCATCGGACCTTCATGCCGCAAACTGTCACGATTTCGCTACCATTTTCGTTTTCGTACCCCTTAGGCTGCACCCTATCGTGAAATCGTGACGCTTCTCTGCTTCAGGCACCTTTGTCGCATGCTGTCATGATTTTGCGACACTTTTCTCTATCTATACTACTTCGCTGCAATCTGTCGTGAAATCGTGAACATTCTCTCCTTCGGACCTTCTTGCCGTAAACTATCGTGATTTCGCTACCGTTTTCTGTTTCGAGCCTTCTCACCGCAAACTGTCACGATTTTGCTATCATTTTCCATTTTCGTACACTTGCCAATTTTTCGTCGCGAAATCGCTACGTTTCCTCCATCCGTACTACTTCGCTGCTTTGAAGCCGCGAAACTGTGACCTTTTTGCTTCATTCCCCTTTTCTAATTTTTGTCGTGATTTCACGACCATTTCTACGCATTATGCTTTCTAGCTGGTCCTGTCATGATTTCGCGACCATTTTGGCCCTTTGCCCTGTTTGACTAGTTCTTGTCGTGATATCACGATGTTTTTCCGCTTTGTGCCCTTTGGCCTCTTTCTATCGCGATATCGTGACATTTTTCTGCTTTGTGCCCTTTGACCAGTTTGACCCACGATTCTACGACCCGTCGCGATATCGCTATGCCTTTCCATTTTGCATTTCTCTCTCCTGCTTGGGTCGCGACAGAGCAACATGTCACGATTTCGTGACACTTTTTTGTCTTCATTTTCTCTCTCCTATTTTTGTCGCGATGGAGCAACATGTCGTGAAATCGCTACGCTATTTTCATCCGTACAACTTTTGCATCAACACGTCGCGATTTCATGACACTTTTTCATTCTGGAAGCGACGGAGCAACATGTCACGATATCGCGACGTTTTTTCAATTTCGGCAGCGACGGAGCAACATGTGATTTCACGACACTTTTCCTATTTTGGCCATGACGGAGAAACCTGTCGCGATTTCGCGACACCTTTTCATTTTTGCCAGCGACATGTCACGATATCGCGACGTTTTTCATTCTTTTTTAGCGACGAAGCGACATGTCGTGATATCGCGACGTTTTTCTATTTTTCGATAGCGATGGCGTGACAGGTCGCGATTTCGTGACATGTCACGATTTTGTGACACTTTTAACACTTAAGCATTTTTTCCTCTTTTCTTCAATTTTAGCATCTGGGTCACCGAGATTCTTCTTTGCAAGCCTGCAAAAAGGTGGGTCCCCAATTTTGGGGTGTGTTGTGGATCAACCACAACAAATGGCAACTTTTCTGTCAAATGCTCTTGATCATTTTAGTAAGAACCCAACCTAAAACATATCACAAACTCGTAAACATATGTTAGCACATAAGCAATATAACAAATGCCCAAAGATCAGAAGTACATGAATCATCAGAATCATCAAGTATTAGCTCAGTGTGTGCAATGAATTTCTTTCCCTATCATTTGAAATTGATCCACACTCCATTATCGGCTTTGCATGAATGCATATGTGGGATGGTGAATGATTTGTGTACCCTAATGAATGTGCTAGGAGATTTTGCTTTCATAAAAGGCATGGTCATTCTTCTATTATTATGTACAAGCATTCAAGATTGCCAAACCCTCTTAGGATCCACTAATTCATTACCTTATTGTATCCCAAAGTTGGTTATGAGTCTCTACCATCTGGAACCCATGTGCAAGTGAATGTGAAATCAGAACTTTGGGGAATCAGACTCCCAACCAACTGAGATGAGAGTTTAACCCTTCATTACCTCACTTTAAGAAAAATAATTAAACCAGTTATGAAAGAAATGGTCATGCTAGTCTAACCCTCTAGAAAATCAGTGGTCTTGTTTTTTAGGCAAGACATGATGCCATGCATGGGCATATCTAACCCCACAATCCAAAACTTATCTCCATTTCTTTGGACCTTGGGGATGACTACCCATCCCTTGCGAGAGGACAAGTAGTACAATCCTTACAATCCAAAATAAATATGAGATGGGAAAAATTTATTCTTTTACTTCTTGGACCTTGGGGATGACTACCCATCCTAGCTAGGGACACGTAGTACAATCCTTGCAATCCAAACTTTAGATGGAAACATTAATTTTGTTTCTTAGACCTTGGGGATGACTACCCATACTTTGCAGAGGACAAATAGTACGATCCTTACAATCCAAGATTTACTATGAAATGAGACATAAGAGCTTTGGGGAATCAGATTCTCAACCTAAGCGAGATGAGAATTTATGCCTTATCCTTACTACTCCATGTAGGTCAAATCAAAGTTTTGGGGAATTGGATCCTCAACCTAAGTTCGATGAGGATTTAACCCTATCCTTACTACTCTGATTTTAGGCTTTTAAGCTCTATGGAAGTGGTAAAAACCACTGTTTTAAGGATCATGCTGCATAAATAGGATAGAAATGAAATACTTCTTTCGCCCAACCTTTCCTTCCAAGTTAGGTTTTGATCATTTTGCTCAAGATCCTTTTTAATGTATGAGACGTGCTTGGTTCTAGATATCTCAAGACTCAGTTTCCAACCTTAGGATTTACTTATATATATGTTATAACACAACCCTAAGAGGATTTGACATACTTTAATGGCTTGTACCTAAGATGCATATGTAACTAAGATGAGATGTATGTAAGGTGAGATGGAACATGAATGCATTATTTCTTGAATTACAAATAGAATGAGTTGTCATGCAAAACTGATTCTTTCATGCATCACAAAATCAAACAATATAACTTAAGATGCTTGTGTTACTTGTGGATATTTTTACAGGACAATTCCAATATTTCATATTCTCCTAACCTGAAGCATAAGTTGACATCTCAATTTTTGTTTTTTTTTGTTTTTTTTGTTTTATTATATATTTTTTTATCAAAATTAACACACATGTCAATTGAAATCAAATCCATAACCAAAATCCTAGCCAGACTAACAATCCTAAACAATAAAAAAAACAAAATCTGAAAATCCCCACCAAAACCAAAAGAATAATATCAAAATCCCACAACCTAAGGGCTAAAATAATGCTTTAAAATCTGCCCATTAACCGGTAGCATGAAATATCTCCCTTATAAGGTTTTTAGCCTAAAGGTATTCTTTCCAAGAATCTCTGAAATCTGATATGGACCTAACCAAAGACAATCAAACTTGTGATGATTCCCTTTTTCCTCATGTCTTTTGTCCCATAGTAATACCAAATCTGAAATTCTGAATGATTTCACTTTGGCCCTTCTGTCAAACCATATTTTGATAACTCGCTTGGTGTTTATTCATGTGATTCATGGCCTCTTCTCTCTTTTCATCAAGGTGCAACAACTGGCTTAACCTGGCTTCAACTTGATCATCTCGTCCCCATGTACTCTTGTATGAAATGTAAGGTCTCGCAACTTCAAATTTGCTAGAAATATCGGGTCTTGCCCATAAACCAAATGATAGGGAGTATTCCCTATGGACTCTTTCACTTTGGTCCTATCTACCCAAAGGGCAAACTTTAATTGGCTGTGCCAATCCCACGGGTTCTTTTCCAGCAACTTCTTAATGGTATTCAACAAATTCTTATTTGAAGATTCAGCCAACCCATTTCCTTGAGGATAATAGTTGGATGCAAATTTTAAGCTCACTTTGTTATCATATGCCCAATATGCGAATTGTGTAGAAATAAAAGCTTTACCATTGTCACTGACAATAGAATCGGGCATTCCAAATCTTGTTATAATTTGATCCTCAAGGAATTTAATCACAACGTCTGTGGTGGCATGTTTAGTAGGAATCGCTTCCGTCCACCTTGTATAGTAGTCTGTAGCTGTCAAAATGAATTTATGAGAATCAGAAGAATTTGGGTTAATAACCTCGATGAAATCTAGTCCCCACTGTGCAAATGGTCTCATTTCAACTACAGGTTGCAACGAAATGGCTGCATTTCTTTCTCTATTTGTAGCCACTTGACAGATATGACAAGATCGTACATGGGCATGCGCATCCTTGAAAATATGTGGCCAGTAGTATCCTGCTCTCAATATTTGATGTGCTGTAGCATTGGCTGCACCATGACCAGTTCCATGTTTCTCGTGAAATTCCTGCAACACCCTGGCAGCTTCTTCTTTGTTCAAGCACCTCAGGTAGATACCTTCATGATTCTTCATGTAAAGCACACCATATTTCATCAGATAATTGATAGACTTAAGCCTTAAAGCTCTTCTCTACGTTGAATTCAGATTAGGACACTTACCAATCAATAAAAATTGCATAATATCAACATACCAGTCGTCCTTAGCAATGTATTCTGTATTTGAGCATTGGCCTGTTATTTACGGATTATTTTCTGCGATCGCCTTCACCAGTCCCTGTCCTTGAACTAGTTTCATTGGTTGGATTTCAAGATCAAATTCTTGGATGGTTGAAATCCATTTTACTCTCTTCTCACCTAGTTCATTTTGTAAAAACATGGTCTTGACAGCAGAGTCGGGCACGATGGCAACAACTCTGCTATGTACGATGTAGTGCCTAAATTTTTTCACAGTTTTAAAAAGTGCATACATTTGCTTATCAAGGATTGAATACCTTAATTGAGCATATTTCAGGGGGGCACTTAAAAACACTATGGGTTTTTTGGCACTATCCTTGCCTTTTTGGGTTAAGACACTCGCAAAGGAGTGTTCTGATGCAAAAGCATAAATATAAAAAGGCTTGGAGTAGTCTGGGCTTATAACGACAGGGGCTCTTGAAATGGCATCTTTGATGTTCTGGAAGGCCACTCTACTTTCCTTATTCCATTTTACATCCACATTTTTCTTAAGCATCTTGTTTAGAGGCTTGGCTATCTCAGCAAAGTTGGAGATAAACTTCCTCACAAAATTAACTTTCCCAAAGAAAGATCTCAATTCTTTCTTACTACTCGAGAGAGGTAGGTTTTGGATAGCTTGTATCCTTTCTGGGTCGATGGATATGCCCTCTTTTGAAATGATGTGACCCAACAATTTTCCTTTTGTCACTCCGAAAATGCACTTTTTGGGATTTAAGGAAATTCCATGTTCTCTACATCTTTGAAGCACTTTCTTTAAATATTTGACATGGTCCTCTCTCTTCTTCAAGAAAACTGGGATATCATCCACATACATGATGATGCATTTTCCTATGAGTCCTTTGAATGCATAATCCATGGCGCGTTGAAAATTTGCACCAGCATTTAACAGTCCGAATGACATTCTCTTATATGCAAATGTTCCCCACTTGGTAGTGAAGGTTGTTTTCATCCTGTCGTCTGGATGTATAAGAATTTGGTTGTACCCGAATACCCATCGAGAAAGGACATCATTTTAGATCCATTTACCATTTGTAGAATTTCATCGATTGATGGCAGTGGATAATTATCCTTTTGAGAGGCTTTATTAAGATTTCGAAAATCTATGCACAGCCTAATCTCTCCACTCTTTTTTCTCACTGGAACGAGGTTAGCCACCCAGGTTGAGTGCCTAACAGGAAAAATGATTTTCGCTTCCAATAATATTTTAACCTCCTTTTCTATCAAAGGCTCCAATAGCGGGTTAACAACTCGCTATCTTTGCCTAAAAGGCTTGGAGTTTGGCTTCAAAGGGATGGTATGTGTGATAATGTTTTGGTTGTAAGTCTTCAGCTCATTGTAGTTCCAAGCAATACAATCTATGTAATGCTTCAATGCTTGTATTATATTGCTCCTTTCTTCCTCCGTACATGCCTTTGCTATGTACACCTCCTTTGGATTGTCTGCGCTCCCTAGATTAATTGAATCACAGGCATCTTTAGGGAGTGGGACTCTTTTTCCTTTCTTGGTCTTGCATCCCATGTCGAACATCTTTTCCAATGAAACCACGTATTTAGGAATTTTATTGGATTGATATGCAGTTTCAATTTCATCTTTTGTTTCATCCTGCCACCTTTGCTCCTCATCAATCACCTGATTTTCAAAAATACCCGAGTTTGTGACAAATTTGAAAATATGTCTGTCACTTTCAAAAACTTGGAAATTATTTACATTATCGGGTATTGATGGACAAGGAACCAGTTCAATGGAAATTTTTTTACATCTTATATCAACCGGATTCAACATGCCCACGGTGACTACAAGAGAGTCTGCTATTCGATTTCCTTTCCTAGAAATAAGGGCTATGTTGAATGCATCAAACCCCCCCATGAGGTCCATAACCCTAGTTCTATAAAGGCTTAGTCTCCTATCGTGACATGTGTACTGTCCTTTGATTTGATTGACTACCAACTCAGAATCTCTGAAAACCTTCAAGCATTTAACATGCTTGCTCAATGCTAGACGTAAACCATAGATCAACGCTTCGTATTCTGCCACATTTTTTGTGCAAGGAAATTGTAGTCTGTAAGTAGCTAACAAGGGTTTACCTCCTGGACTAGTGAGCTTGACTCTAGCTCCTGCTCCCTATCTATATTTTGATCCATCAAACCTGAGCAACCATGTGTAATCATTTTCCTCGAAAGAGCCACCATGACATGCCTCCTCTTTATGCTCTTCAGCAGCCTCCTCAACATCAAGTGCATAAACTCCTAGTTCTGGCTCAGAAAACTGAACTTCATTCAGATTGTTAAAATCTGTTATAATCTCTTTAAGACTTGGTTCGTTTTCCACTCTTATTTGGTTTGCAATTCCCTTCCATGGTAGCCACATCGGATCAGGTGAGTTCAAAGCTCTTATCAACGCCTCCTTTTGACCAGGCAATCTAGCTGCGTCCAGGAATGAAAGGCTAGATTTGGACTTCTTCATATCCTCCACTACGTCATAATTTGGTTTTTCAAATTTGACTGTCTTCTAGACGTCATTAGACATTTCTCTTCTGAGTGGAGGGGGAGGGTTGTTACTTGCCTTTGTATCTAGAGGAAGAATAGAATTTTTTGGAGGTGTCGATGAGGTTTTAGGGGCTTTAGACTTACTTCTCAAATGGTATCCATGATTCCCCTTTCTAAAATCTCAAAAAGCTTGCACCTCCTATTCCAGAATTTCATATTCTTCTTCCTCACTCTCACCTTCTTGATGATATATAGTTTCCATCACCATAATATTCTCATCTTGATGTTGTGATGGATTTTCATTTGATACCAGTTCCAAATCATCAACTTGTGCCTGAAGATAAGGAGTGTATCTAGCAATCTCAGGACAATTCCTCTCATTGTGTTATTTTGTGTTATGTAACCTACACCCCCTTTCCCACGCCAAATCTGAAATATTCAAAAGAGAATTGGGTTGGCTAGGTCCTGCAGAAGCATCTATTTGATTAGCAATGGGAGCGGGAACGCCACCATTGTTAGGCTTAGTGTTCCATTGCCTCCCTCTATTGTTAAAATTTCGATTTGGGTGAGGGGCATGGGACTCATACTTCTGCTGTTGAACCCTGTCATTGCTCAGTTTATGCACTAATTTCTTGAGCTCTTCGACTTTCGAATAAACATCCTTCGATGGAATCATATTATTATTAACCCCCATTGGATTCGCATAATTAATGGGGTATTGATTCAACACTGGGGTCGGGTTATGAGGAATTGGATTCCCGTATGGATTGACACTTTGAATTGGGGTAGGATTTGGAAAAGGAACTATGGCTTGAGGATTGACCTGACTAGTTCCTTGCATAGTTGGTTGACTGTTCTGCAAAAATGCAGGGACAGGTGGAATGGCTGTGATTGGTTGGATTGGAATGGGTGATACTGCTGCTGATATGGGAAGGTGCTCATGCTTGGCATTTGTGGTGCCATGAGTTGATTTGCCTGGGGAGCTTGACCATATGGAGCATACTATCCCATCATAGGCATCTGGGTAAACCCGTAGCCTTGTGGCGTCATTTGCTACTCGATAGTCATGGCTTCGTTATAGGCTAAAGCCAGTGTGGTGACTTGAGGATTGCACCTTGCAAACATGGCTGTCATGGGGTCCAATGCCCAAAAATATATCTGCAAAGCCACTGCGGAATCGATGGCAAAGTGCCTAATTTCTCTATTATAGCACTTTTGGAATCTCTGATTAAACATTCTGATTGGTTCCCCTTGGCCCCTTTTGCATGTAATAAACTGATTGTAAATAGTTGCGAGATCTAAGGGTGACCTAAATTGATTGACAAAGGCATTTTACATTTGTGTCCAAGAGGTGATTGAACCAGTTGGCAAGCATATATACCATTCATATGCTATTGGATCTAAGCTCATGGGGAAAAGTCTACAGGCCACATCTTCATATTGAACTTGCAGCCTAATTAAAACATCCCTATAGGCTTGGATATGTTCTTCTATTGTTCTTAGGCCATCTGGCTTGTATTTAGGTAGAAATATTTCAATGTTCTTGGGGATTTCATGGATATCCCCAACAATATTCAAAGGAGTATTGTTAGCTCCATACCAAGGAGCTGCTGGAGCTTGAGCCATTTGACTCAAAATTGATGAAGACAGACCTATAATAGCAGTAGAAATATTACTAACTATAGGAACACTAGGGGCAACGGATATTACTGGCGTAGGTCCACTCGACGTTCCTGGAGAAAACAGGTCTTTTGCAACTGGTGTGCTTACGACTTGCTTGGCTTTACTCTTGGGAGTACCAGTAAGGTCATGAAAAATGGTTTCTTCGATTATTTGAGACCTGGTCGCAATACGGCATGGTGGGTCCAGCCTGCCTGAGGAAACCCTTGGCTATTTCGAAGAAAACCTACAATAGAAACAAAAATAGTGTTGCAGTTTAGCCGCCTGTGAGATTTATTAAATGATTTCAGAATTAGATCAAAAACAAATTATTCAGGTATGAAAATAAAAATAACATAAACCAATTCGGCCCTCCTTCTAGCGCCAATCTGTTGAGTGGTGTTTTCACCCAATTGTGAAAGCACACTCTTCGATAGGATCTGAGTCCCAAAATCCTCTGCTTGCAAAGAAAATAATTTCTCCAAGGTTCCTGTTATGCTGATATGATGTTGTTCAAATGAAATGTTAGGAATACCTTAGGGTTTGCAAGTGGATGTTAACAAGGGGCACTGTGGTTTATTTAGTTTGAAATTATAGTGGAATCAAAATGAATAATATCTATTCTCTTCTTTAGTTCTGATGGATTTTTAGCTTGTTTATTTGAATACAGTAATTAAAATGTAGAAAATAAATTAAGGGTTTAAAAAATAAAGCAAAATAAATGAAAATGAAACTAAACTACAGTCAGAATGCTATCATCAATTTGATGAAACCGAAGATAATGAGGTTTTTTGCATGCAACCTAACCTAATGAACTTTTAAATTCGCACAATCCAAATAAATTAGGTTTTGGTTTCTAGGGTTTCTACTATAATTCTAGATTTAGGCATTCGCATGAAGCAACCAAGCACACTTGCATTAAACTTCACCTAAAATCATTAGAAATCTGGAATGAATGATAAAACATTAAATCATGCATGCACAAAATGACTCCTTCTTTCTCATCAATGAGATGCCAACACTCTGTATTTCTGTATTAAAATGATATATCAATTACAATTACAGAATGTTCTAGGTTTTACAAATCCAAAAAAAATGAAGGAAATTGCCCAAGTGTAGGCCCAGAATGGCATGAAGCCCTTGTCTCTGCAACTCTGCAAGCAGCAATTTCCAACCCCTTTTTCAATCCGTATTCTTGAATTTATAATCACTGAAATGGCTCTTCGACTCTCCCTGTGTCGCTTCACTTCACCTTCTTGCATTTGACCTTTCAAATTCCCACCTTTTCCTTGCTTTTGATTGATGCTCGATTCTGAAATGCCCGAAATCCATCGCTGCATGTAATGCCTTTGCAATACTGACACCTGTAAGCCACGTGTCCTGTGTTTTCTGCATCTTCTGTAACGTCTTCCCATGCCAAAATGTGACAAAATAGCATGCAACCTACTCACCTTTCTGGCCACAAAAACGCGACATGTCACAAAATCGTGACATGTCTCGATATCGCGACGCTTTCCTCGTTCGTACGCCTCTGACAGTTTTTATTGCGATATCACGACGTTTTTCACCTTCGGACCCTCATGTCGCTTTCTGTCATGATATCACGACATTTTTCACCTTCGGACCTTCATGCCGCAAACTGTCGTGATTTCGCTACCGTTTTCGTTTCCGTACCCCTTAGGCTACACCCTGTCGCGAAATCATGAAACTTCTCTACTTCGGGCACCTTTGTCACATGCTGTCATGATTTCATGATGCTTTTCTCTGTTCGTACTACTTCACTGCAATCTGTAGTGAAATCGCGACCATTCTCTCCTTCGGACCTTCTTGCCGCAAACTGTCGTGATTTCGCTATCATTTTCTGTTTCTGGCCTTCTCACCGCAAACTGTCGCGATTTCGCTACCATTTTCCATTTTCGTACACTTGCCAATTTTCCATCATGAAATCGCTACGCTGCCCCCATCCGTACTACTTCGTTGCTTTGGAGCCGCAAAACTGTGACCTGTCACGATTTCGCGATGCCTTTCCGCTTCATTCCCCTTTTCTGCTTTCTGTCGCGATTTCACGACCATTTCTATGCATTATGCTTTCTAGCTGATCCTGTCGTGATTTCGCAACCATTTTGGCCCTTTGCCCTGTTTTACTGGTTCTTGTCGTGATATCGTGACGTTTTTCCACTTTGTGCCCTTTGGCCTCTTTCTGTCGCGATATCGCGACGTTTTTTCGCTTTGTGCCCTTTGACTAGTTTGACTCGCGATTCTACGACGCGTCGTGATATCGCTACGCCTTTCCATTTTGCCTTTCTCTCTCCTACCTGGGCCGCGACAGAGCAACATGTCACGATTTTGTGACACTTTTTCATCTTCATTTTATCTCTCCTCTTTCTTCCGCGACGGAGCAACATGTCACAAAATCGCTACGCTATTTTCATCCGTACAACTTCTGCAGCAACACATCACGATTTCATGACACTTTTTCATTCTGGAAACGACGGAGCAACATGTTGTGATATCACGACATTTTTTCAATTTCAGCAGTGACGGAGCAACATGTCACGATTTCGCGACACTTTTCCTATTTTGGCCGCGACGGAGCAACCTGTCGCGATTTCGCGACACCTTTTCATTTTTGCCAGCGACATGTCACGATATCGCGATGTTTTTCATTATTTTTCAGCGACGAAGCGACATGTTGCGATATCACAACGTTTTTCTATTTTCCGGCAGCGATGGCGTGACAGGTCACGATTTCGCGACATGTCGCGATTTCGCGACACTTTTAACACTTAGGCATTTTTTCCTCTTTTCTTCAATTTTAGCATCTGGGTCACCGAGATTATTCTCTGCAAGCCTGCAAAAAGGTGGGTCCCCAATTTTGGGGTGTGTTGTGGATCAACCACAATAGGACCTCATCACGAGAGGCTGCCTATTTGTATAACTTTCTTGTGTTGTTTCTTGATCGCAAGGAACAAGTTCAAAGGAGATTCAATCATCAAATTCCTTCCTTAATGTGAAGAAGAGGGTCAACTCCACCCTAGAGTAGTTTGTGACTATTTGGAAAAGCATTAATAGTGCGCCTACCCCATTGGGGGCTTTGGCATTGTATTGATTGTATCAACATTTGGGTGACCCTAAGAGGGGCATGATTGTAATCGGGATTCATTGCAATATTAATAAAAGAAGCATTCATTTTATTGCCATATGTGATCTTATTTATATTTTCATGCTTTCATGTTGATTTCAATTGATATATTAGATAGGTGCATGCTTTTTGGATAGTTCAGAAGGTGATCACGGTGGAACTCTGTAAATTTAGCTATCTAACTGCCATTTCTTGGATTTTTAAAATTATAGGTATAGATCGTAGCTACCAGATGCAGGCCAAAAATTGAACCATAGCCACAACCCATGGGTTATAGTGCAGACTGTAGAACATATCTATAGTTCATAGCTAATAGATCAGAAGATGAAAAATAGAACACAGATCGGATAGGTAGGTCCCATTTTTCATTCTCTATCATTTTTCTTGTCACTGTTTTTCTAGAGAGCTCAAATTTGCAATGCAACTAGGAAATTAAAAAAAGGAAAAATGAATTAGGTCCTAGGTAATGCATTTATTTTTCACGTCATTATAAAGGTGTTGCTAGGAACAATGGATATCTAATTGTAATCTTCTCTAGAATCCAACATGCTTGATAGAACTTCTGTGTTTGGTTTGCATGTTGAGGCTCAAGTAGTAGCCATTTGCATCATCATAATTGCATTTTCAAAAAATCATGTAGAGTATAGCATGCATATCTGAATATAAAAAAATTATTTTACATTACATGTAGGAAAAAATCATTTGTGCTACATGATGCATTTTTCATTTTATGCAAATTAAAATGAACCACACACATCACATTTCACTTAAACACTAGTGAGTTGGGAATAAAATCCAACCACTAGTAGGGTTCAATGATAGTGGGTGTAATTTCCATCCGCTGGCCCAAATCCTACGTACCCTTGGATACTAGACCAATATCGGATCCGAGAACCTTTTGTACCCTAGACAATTTGCATGTATTCTCTTAGAAGGGTATAACACTGACTAGGGGAAAATGAGTGAGGATCTGAGAGGACCTGTGCTCCTTGTCTGGGTGTGGACCTTCATTACTAGACACAGGGGATTTACGTGACCTGGAAGTCACATCCAGGTTATCAAGCTATGAGCATAAAAGTGAAAGCTAATTTAAACTAAGAATATCATTCAACACTTTTCAAAACATGATAAGGAGTTTTATATTGATACAACAAACTTGAAACAACATCAAACAGTCTAGGGCTCACTTTTAAAAATTAATACAAGATAAAAACCATTGTATACCTTGTTTGTGCAATAAAGAATAAATATAGATGCTAAGTACACTATGGTGGAGACACAAGGTAGTCGACAAAGGCACAAGCCTCAAGCCCATGACCAAGACCCAACAGATTCACATTAGCACATGTCGAATCCTTGCCCACATGTGCTTCTCAAACATCATTCAACAAGCATTAGAGGAGATAATTCGATAAGAGGGGAACTTATTGAGCATACCCCCAATAGAGAAATTTTTGTGCATTCTTCTAGGCATCTAATAGAGCAAGTAACCTCTCAACATGAGGGTGTTCCACTTGGAAGCCATTACCGAGATTGCATTGCATGTGCATCCATGAGATCAACTGAAGAGTACATTATTCAGGGGTCTAAGTTAGTATATTTACATCATAGGTCTATAGGAGGATCAATGGCTCCACCTTTGAAGTATAGACGAGATCAAGATCCACCCATTTAGGGGCACGTAGACAAGGTCATCGCTGAGCATAGGCTTGTGTAGACTCCTACACATAGTGAACATCCAAATATCACTATTGATAAGGCTAAGGTGGGAGCCAATGGCACACCACCATACAAGCAATTGAGATCTATATAGTTGGATGGCTTCGGTAGCATCCTTGAGCAGCTAGGCTATAAGCCTTCAGCTCCATCCACTTGTACCCCGAGTGAGTGTAGTGCGAGTTCTATTAGGACTGCTAGATAACATGGAGAGGCTTCTAAGAACCCTAATGTGATACATCCACCATCCACACATGGTGGCAAAGAGCACAGAGTTCAACAAGATGCCAATACTATATTTATAGAAAAATGCAAAAGCATCACAAATTAGTCGAATGGGTATAGAACCCATAAGGTTGCTTGCATAGAGCATGCATACCAGAGGACTATCATGGCCAATGACCTTGATATATCACACAGACTGGTATCTGAGCAATGATGACAACTTCTCCAAGATCAATTGGAGAATGCTCACCTAGAAAGGTAGCGCATTGAAGAAGGTAATCTTTAATCATAGAGGCTCATCAAAAAAATATTATACAAGTAGTGCATGCATGAAGAACACATCCTTGCACAAAAGGAGCATGTAGAGTAGGAAGATAGGTTATCCAGGTCTGGTCTATATACTCATGTGGAGAATAGAGAGTGCATTTAGAGAAAAGCTTTTTCACAAGCCAATGTGCAGCAGGAGCGTAGGGATGCTCATACTCATATTAGTGCCCTACCAAGAGAATGACCACCATCATTCGAACATGAGAGGAAAAAACAATATGAGAAAGAAGAGGGAGTGGGAAATGATCAAGAGTATCATGAAGACTCCCAAGTTGAGGAGGAGGAAGAGCAGCGCCCTCCACATCGATAGAGGAAGAATGTGCCTCCAAGACTGCCCCCACAATATATTAGGGAAGAGGACTTTCTATCCTTGTGTAGACACCTAAAACACGTCATGTCGATGGAGACTACTCATATGGGCACCTTTGTAGACCATATGAATGACCTTGGACCTTTCCAAGACCAAGCAGTGGTTTTAACCACTCAATTTGGGCTCCTTGGCCTATTCAGTGCTAACTGCGACTGACACCTACGGTTAGAAAAATCCTACATGCTAACCATGGTTGACACCTGTGGTTAGCAAAATCCTGCATGCTAACCGGATGACACCTACAGTTAGCACTATAACAAACTCGGGCGACCAGAGCCGAGTCAAATCAGTTGCAACAACCGAATTGCAATGGTTTTCAAAGCGGTTTGGGCTGGGAAGCATCCAGAAGCTTCCTCCCAACTGCCAATTCTTGTTCTTGGCTTCTCCATGAAGCTAGAGCAAGGATTTTGGGAGTCTACTTAAGACCCCAATTTTAGAGAGCAACCATCCTGAAGAATAGCTCAATTGCACATAGCGAAGCCCTATCGGATTGGAGAGCAATTTCATATCCCCTTGAGGAGTAACGAAGTGTTGTCCAATTGATCAATGACAATTGTGCATGCAACAATGGAGATATCAAGAGCTTGAGGAGCAAGCTTGACAATTGACACACCTCCATTGCTAATTCCATTGAATTCAACCACCAATCTATTCCAGAAAACACAAGCGACCCTTGACCATCAATTCCTTGGAGGATTTAAGAGTTTCTGGCCCTGGTTTCGAGAGAAAGGATACTTTCATCTTAACCATGGCTATCAGCCATGGTTAATAGTGCCAACCACACCTCAGACCTATGGCTAGGGTTTGATGCTCTCCTTCCTCCATTTTAGCAGTAGATTTCCATTTTTAGTGATGCAAATAGCTTAATCTAGCATAGATCTACATTTTAGCAGACATTTGACCGGTTAATTTAGGAATTAGAGGTAGATTTGCTTCACCTTTCCTTGCATTTGTTAATCTAGATTAGTTTCATGCAATTCAAGTTTTCTAATGGTTAATTAGGATGTTTCTTAGCTAGATTCATGCTTCTTTACATGCTATATTACAATTTCCTCATTTCTTGCATAGATTGATAGTTTTAAATGCTTTCTTGATTTCATGCTATTCTTTATGCAAGATTCCTCCAAAAGCCTCATCAAGAGAGGCCTCCTTTGTTACTAATTGCTTCTTGTTGTTTCTTGATCGTAGGGAACAAGATTTGAAGGAGAGATAAAGCATCCAATTCCTTCCTCAACGCGAAGAAGAGGGTCATCGACACCCTAGAGTAGTTCGTGTCACCTTGAGGGGCATTTTGATCACACCTACCCTTGAGAGGGAAACAATTACACACTATTGTAATATTGTATCAAGATGAGTATCCCTAAGAGGGATGAATTTGTAATTTGACTCCATTGAAATATGAATAAAGGATTCCTTGTATTCATGTTATTTCTGTTATCAATTTCTGTGCATGCCTATTTGTGTATCTTTCTTCAATTGCAATAGTTAGATCGGGTGTGAGCCTTTTTGGTGGTTATAGAAGGCGATCACGATGGAAACCCCAAAAATTTCATGATCACTAATGTTTTTCTCTATTTTTTGTTATAGGTGCTAACCATGATTTACACCTACGGTTCACAGTGCTAACCATGGTTCACACCTACGGTTCATAGTGCTAACCATGGTTCACACCTGCGGTTCACAGTCATAGCCACCTGACAGACGCGGTCAACAGAGAATAGAAAAATAACAAAATCAGACATCACCAGTAGACTTGGACCTGAGGTAGGGTCATTTTATCCTCTCTGTATTTTTCTGTCTATGTTTTTACAGAAGCAGAATGCAATAGATGGATGCTAATAAGGAAAACATAGCAAAAAGTAAAATGGGAAAATCCTAGATGTTTTTTAGTTTTCCACTAGTCGTTGCTAGGAATAGCGGATCTCTGATTGTAGTCCGCCCTAGTCTCCAGTGGTCTAGGATATTGATTGTTTAGAGTTTGCATGTATGAGGTCCAATCAGTGGCCATTTTCATCATAGATAGTTGCATTCTCTGAATATCATCTAGCATAGTCGTGCATTCTCTGAAAAGCAAATGTTCTTTTGAAAAGCATGTAGGAGAATCATGTGAATGTTGTTTTATGCAATTTATTTTCATGCAAAGTAAAAAGAACCCCACACACCATGTTTCATTTAAACATCAGTGGCGTTGGGCTCTCACATCCAACCCATTTGATTGAGACCAACAGTGGATGTCATTACCACTTGGTTGGCTCATTTGAAATTGTATTATCGGGACCCGCTCGTGGCCAAGGCCGACCCAAGAACTGTCCTATCCATGCAAAATAGCACGCACTCATCTTTGAAAGGGTGTATCACTGTGCACGGTGTGTTGGGTGAGGGTTGGTAGTACCTATGCTACCTCGTTGAGTATGGACTTCACTACCATATTCGGCTTGTGCGAGTATATAGGTGAAAACCTTTGAAAAAATTGAGTATAACATCAACTTATGAAAAACACGATAAGAGTTCAGAGTATATTCACAACAAATCAAATGCACTAAACCAGTTTTAGGACACACATTTAATCCTTAAAAGAGATAATCATATTGTCTACTTTGTGTGTTGTATTGTTATTTGGGTAATCAACATAAGATCCTTGATCTGGGGCCAAACCCTAACCCTAATAATAATAAAAATCTACTTTTTGATTCTGCATCCAACGGTTCAAGAATCATGCAAATCAGATCTATAACGAAGATTTTATTTTGGTTTTATGATTACTCTATTTTCGACCCCGAAAACTGAGAAAAACTGCACTAAAATGGTCATAAAATGGTCTAGACAACTCCAAAAATTGCCAAATTTGTTTTGTTGTCTTAGTTGTACCCTTGTGCACCTCTCACAGAAATTTTGGGTCCTAACTCTTCATGGTTCAAAATATCCCAAAAATTCCTAAAAGTGAGAATTTCTCCATGAGCCCCAGTTGGCCAATTATTTCAAAAATACAAAATTTTGACCCGAAAATCATATTTTTGAGTTATAGCTCATTGTGATCAGCTCATCGCACTGATCATTTTTATATATAACACTTTTAACCTTTTTTCGGAAGCCAAAAATTTTATATGGCTGGGGGACCTCCCATGGTGAGCAAGACCTCCAATCTAGAGAGGGAATCAGGTTCCATAACCATTGAATATAGTCAAATTAGTCCATAGGATATGGCCATCCCTGAATGGCATCCCAGGTCTTATCATAGCATCAATACCATCCATAGGGGGTCAAACCTTCGTGATATCCCCATTAGGGAAGCACCCATAGGTCCTACAGGAAACCTTCCTGACTGGAATACCTTGCTAGAATTCTATATAAGGAATAATCCACCCACTGAGGAGCCTAGTAGGTCAATCTCACATGTTCACATCCCAGCTTGCTCTATACATCAATCAAAAAGTGATCATGAACATACACCATGGCCTAGCTTGGGTGAGCAAACCACCCCATCGGGTCGAGCAAGTCACCCCCTACTCCTCATAGGGAGCCTTCTATGCAACCTGAATATACAGAGATTACATCTGAGCCTGAGTATGCATCATTTCTCATAGATGAGGAAGAGGACCCAAGTCATCCTCTTATTCCTTGTGAAGAGTACGTGGGGCAACCACGTTGTGGCTCTACATCGTCAAACTATACAGAGCCCACTCATAACTCAAAATATCAGGTCAATGCAACTTTTAAGGAGTATGGAAAACAAGTAATAGATCCTACTAGGGGGAAAAGACATGATAAACCCATCCGTAATTCAAATACGAGGGTACATAGCCCCCATACAACTGAACAATGAGATCATACACATCAGGCACTGAGACCACAACTTGACCAACAACATACGGATCAACTCTAGTTGGATCAACAACAATTAAATCAGCAATGGGTGGACTCACCATGAGCACACCTACAAAAGTTGTATCAACAAAAGATACAAGAACAACAAGAGATACAACAAGAGCAAGTGCAAAATACATTGCGTAAAGTGGCACTTACGCCTAGCAACCAGAGGATGCAACAACGCATAAGACGCCCAGTGCAATCTCAGAATATTTCACTGAGGCCATGCAAAAATCATGTTCAACATCATAGGTTGGTATCTGATTATCATCATGAACCTCATACTCCTCAACAGTACCAAGATCAATACGATGAGGAATCATATGTAAAGTCCCAATGGGAACATCAGGATGAAGTGGATGCTTACCCTGAATCCAATTATGATGAGGTGCCTAATGATTATACTTATCATCCACCTCAACATCAAAAGTGACCTCCTCTTCCTAATCGAGGGCGACGAAATGAAGATCATATCATTTCATCAAGGGCATACAAAATGCTAGTTGATCGGATAAATGCATGCGAAAAGCAAAATCAAAGATTGGTTTATCAAAAACCCATGCTAAAATAGCTTAGAAATCAACCTTTGCATCCCTCAGTGTCATCACCGATGTACCCAACGAATTTCAAGATGCCTACACTTGAAAAGTTCAAAGATGATGAAGATGCAGAAGAGCACATGACAAGCTTCATCCATATGTGCTTTTATTTTCAAGACAATGACCCCTTGATGTTGAGAACCTTCGTGACAACATTAGCTGGGGATGCTTTAGAATGGTATAATCATTTACCACATCATAGCATATACACCTTTGAGCAATTGGCTGATGCATTCTTGCAATATTTTGCCTTTAGTGCTAAGGAAATGATAAACTTGACTGACTTGGTTAGCTTGCATCAACTTGATGATGAGCCAGTCATTGAGTATGGCAATAAATGGAGGAAGGTGATGTCAAAGTTACCTTTCGATTTACCCACAGTAGAGCTCATTCGAATGTTTACGAGAAGTTGTTCAAAACATATCTCGCTTCTCTTGCAATTACAATAGTATCGAACATTCGAGGAGGCCTTAGCACAGGCCCAGGTCATTGAAGACATCAAGATACAGGAGGGTGATATTCAACTCCATAAAAAGGAATGGCCAAACAAGAATATTATAGGTGGCAGTGTGCAACGAAAGGTGACCCCAATCAATCAAGTTGTTTTGAGTATCCCCAGATCCTCAAACCAGGGTGCACCGCCTCCACCAGTGCAACATAATTACCAAGCTCAACCTCCTCTGGTCCAAAATCATATGCAAAAGAATCAGATACAGGGCCAACAACGTCGGCCACAATGACAATATACTGATTTTCTAGAGACATTAGCATCACTCTTTGATCGATTATATGAGGCAGGAAGGATCAATCTTCCAGAGTTACGTCCTTTGAAACCTAATAAGCGTAGATCAAAGGTGCATAGAGAAAATCTATATTGTGTTTACCATCGACAAAGAGGTCATGACATACAGACATGTTATCCCTTTAGAGATGTAGTGCAAGATATGATCGAGAGGCAAGAGCTTCAGATAGGAGTCTTCCAAGACCCCTTGCATGCACACAAAGTAAACATAGCACCTATCAATCAAGTTGAACAATCTAATCAGGTGCATATCAATAAACCTCCCCAAGAGTTTGTGGGAATGACTAGTGTTGTAACAGAGAAACAGGATTGTCAAAATCGATCTTCGCAATCGGTGGCATCTTCCAATGTTTCACCTTCGCTTGTCTCATCTCAGTGGGACACCGGCACTGCATAAAATTGCACATCACAGCAGGGGGAATCAGTTTCTACTACTCCTCCTAGTCAAGCCAATCATGGCACATCAAACACAATGCACATTGGGGGTCTTCAAGGTGTCACACCTTCCCCATCATCCACATCACGATCAATGAGGCAAAGTGAGACTTCTAAAGGTATCACACCTTCCTCACTTTCATTGAGTGGCACACACACTGGGGGTACTTAAGGTAGCATACTTTCCCCTTTAAAAACATAAAAATAAGAAAAAAATCATAAAATATCAAAATACAAAAACATTCAAAACATTAAATTTAAAAACAATTGAAAATTTTCAAATTTCAAAAATATTCAAATAAAACATTTAAAATTTCAAAAATAATTGAAAAATAAAAAATTCAAATATCAAAACATCAAAAATATGGAAAACATCAAAATCCATACACATGCACAAAAATCTCCAAAGGTATCATAAGCCCTTTGGTCAATTCACAAAAGGCCCCAAAGGCATTTGTAAGCCCTTTGGTCACCCCATCAAAAGGCTCCAAGGGTTCCTGAAAACCGCTTGGTCATGTTAGTCAAAGGCCCCGAGGGTTTGCCTAAAACTGCTCGGTCATCCCAAAAGGCTCCAAGGGTTTCCTGAAAACCGCTTGGTCATGTCAGTCAAAGGCTTCGAGGGTTTGATTTGAAAATCGCTCGGTCATCTCTAAAAGCTCCAAAGGTGCCTATGATCCCTTTGGTCAAACCAAAAGCTACAGGTGTGTTCTAAAAAACCGCTTGGTCAATCCAAAGGCTCCAACAACATGTACTCATTGTTTGCTCAAATATAAGAGCTCAAAATTCAAAAAAATTAAAATAACCAAAAATCCAAAAAAAATTGGTAAAGCATAAAATCCAAAAACATATGCATTTGCATTTTGCATTTTCATTTGCATTCACACATGCATTCGCTGCATTACATTGCATATAGGCATTCTTCATCCATTGCATTCTGTAGTAGAATGGATCGTGTTTGTCAGTATTACAAACGACACCACGTTTGTGTCTAAATCATGCACCTCTGCATTTATCATAATCCATTGCATTCATACACAACGCTTGTTGCTATAAAATACGTAAGTATCCAAAAGTTTTCCAGTCACTCAGCCATACCTAGTGGGTTTCTTAGATGTCATAAAAAGTTTGCTTTGCTTTTGTAGATGAGGTCAGTAGTTGGGATAGTACTTGACATATCAGGATCCCATCACTAAGCAAAACAATATAAAATCTTGCTAAGACAAGAGATGATGAAAGCTACGAAAGTAGTCTTAGGTATCTAGAGAGATGGGTTTCATGACCTACTTATCTTGCAAATAGGTCGGTCTAGAGAGGTGAACTTTGGCAAAAGGACAAGAATTTCCCCTATAAATCCCAAAGTACAAAGTTTAAATCCCAAGTTACAAAGTGCAAATTTCAAAATACAAAGTTCAAATCAAATGTAAAGTGACATAGTGAATCAAAAGCACTATAAAAATCCCTTGCTCAAAGAAAATGGTAACACATGGACTAACAATGATTTTTATCACTACATATGAGCAAGTAAGAAGGGTGAGAACTTGAATCCCTGGATTGTCCACCTTTTGAAAGCCATAGAGTGATCCCCGATCACAGCAATGGGTTGGAAGAGTCCCACCTGCAATCGGAGGGGTAGTTCTATTGGGTGATCCCCAAATGTAGCAATGGGTTGAAAGAGTCTCGCTTGCATTTGGAGGGGTAGCCCTGATCAATTTGCAAGATGAGCTAGCTCTAGGTACCTAGGATTGTCTAGTTGTATAAGTCTAATCAAATCTGAAACAAGGATGATACGAACATATGAGGAACCCGATCTCACATATGGGTTGAAAGAGTCCCGACTGACATCTGGGGTATGCCTATGGTCTATCTGAAAATACTCACATGCACACATAGGGGTAATGAATAGTTGGGTCTTTCACGGTGAAAGCCTTGTCCAACGAAGCCTTGTACAGTTAGTATGTGACATTTGAGAAGTCTACTAGGGTGTTTGAGTCTCATGGAAAACCTCAAAAAGTTCTCTAATAGCAACAACATACCAAATATCACAAACCATCCAAAAATAAGTCATTCAATCATCAAACTGCAAAGTATCAAATCCATGATACATCATTACATAAAGCAAAAGTTTTCAAGATATAGGATAGATACCGGATGGATATCAGAAATGATATTTAGACGACCACTGACTATATCATGCATAAAATTGCAAAAATTGCAAAAGAAGTATAGAGTGACATATGATATCACCCATTTCATACCAGTTCATATCATTGCATCTCATATGTGGGTGTTTAATTGAGTAAATTCTTGTAATGAGGATTTCCAATTACATTCATGATTTGTTATACATTCTGTGGTGTCGTCCATTATATTTATAAACACGTATCACATTCATTCCGTGTGTTTTAAGTGATTAAAGCATACAGGTTCATTTACATTAGATTACTATCATGTAAATAATGCATTACCATACATTGCATTCACCATGTCATAACATCATAAATTAGATGCATACAAGTAAAGCAAATTAAACATGCATTTAACAATAAGTGCATCCATATGCATACATCATATTAGTCCATCTACATATCTAGATCACAATATCTAGTCATACATCCATCATCTAGCTAGTGCATGTTATCCATACATCACATCATATAGCATCAAATCAACATAACATATGAGCATTGCATCCACGTGCATCTCATAAACATAAAATCAAAACAAAAACATTTGCAAGCATCAACTGGGGCATTATCAGTATCAATCCCCAAATGCTCCAAAGAAGTCTAAATCTTTGGTATTTTCATTCAAGTCATAAACGCAAACATTTACTCACAATAAGGAGTTTTAAAATGGACAATTAAGCAAATCTACAGGTCCAAAATTTCAAAAAATTACAAAATTAATAAAAAAATTAAATAAATCAAAATTCAAAATGATTCAGCAAATCATCGAACATAGTGATTCAACACAAGCATAATTGGAGACAAAATTGATGGACTGGGAGTGAAAGTAATTTTTTTTTTTCGAGCTCTGGCGATTTGGCGTTTTGGCAGGAAACTCTCTGCGCAGGCTACGGGTGATGCTCTTGGATCGGTGGGGTGAAGGTTAATCCAGGACATCAGGTGGCTTCCTGCTCTGTTTTGTCTTTGCGGATCTGAAGGATCGTGTGCAGTTCCAGGTGGGCCCAATGGGGTCCCCTCCAATCCCTCTCTCTGGGAGAAAGGGCTCTTATGCAGAAATGCTCAAAGACACTCCCTCGTCTTCTAACGGTGAAGTGCAGAGAAACAACCTGAATATGATGCTTAAGAATGTTGGTAGGGGTTCCACAACACATCGTGTCAACGGATGTCTCCCTCAATCCGCTTCGAGGCCTAAGATTGTAATCGAACCAAAGCTGGTGGAAGATACAATTCTATACAAAGCCGATCATGATTTGATTTGCAAATTCATGGGTATCCGACCTACCCTGAATTTCTTGCACACTTGGGTCCGACAGAATTGGGAGCCCCATGGTGAGTACTCCTTGTGGTTTATTAGCAATGGGTATTTCATCGTTAGCTTTTCTTCTTTAGCTGATAGGAACAGAGCGTTTGAATCCGAAAAAAGAAACCACGGTCCGATGGGGCTATTTGTTCAACCCTGGAGAGTGGGTTTCGATCCCCGCATTGAACCCACGGCTGTCCCGATCTGGATTCGGTCGTACGCTCTCCCAATGGAGTTTTGGGGGGAGCAGGTCTTGGAAATGATAGGTAACTCTCTGGGTAGATACCTGGGTGTCTCCAAGGATACTATTGAAGGTAACTCGGGTGTCTATGCTAGAATCTATGTGGAAATGGATATCAGCCAGCCTCTACCAGCAGAGGTGGAACTGGAACTGGCCGGAGTTTCCTGGATCCAACAGTTAGACTATGAGGCTTTGCCTTTTCGATGCAGAGTCTGCCACAAGCATGGGCATTTGGCCCGGTTCTGCCCAACTCTCCTGGACTCCAAAACGGAAGCCCAGCATAGTATGCCAAACCGCTCCAAAGAGAATAAGGCCAGCTCTGCCAAAGAAACATCCAATTCGCCTCAAGCTAATGAGGGTCAGAAAGATGGCTTTGAACAAGTCAAGAGAAGGAGAAAGCAGAAGAAAACTGGTAAGGAGCAATTTCAATCCAAGCCAGCCAACAGATACAAAATTTTTAAGTCTCTAGTAGATCAGGAGGACCAGGATATGGAAGGTGTGGATGGGAATATTGAGGCCCTTAACCCTCAAACTCATGTTTCTCCTTCATCTTCTCCTGTCTTAGACCAGGTGCTTGAGCCAATTGAGGTATTGCCACCAGAAATTGCAGGGGCAATGACAGTGCAACCCCCAGAGTCGCCAGTAATTAAAGATGTTAGCATGGGAATTGCTAAAAAAAATCGAGAAAGGCCAGCCCTGGGTATCTCTCAGGTAGAAAAGAGATCCAAAAATAGCAACACTCAAGGAGCGGGCAGAAAGTCAAACAAGGACTTGATTGCAGCTCAAGGAGATAAACTGATCAATGGAGGATCGATGAGGACTATTGATTCTTACTGCTCTCAAGGTTTTCAATGATCATTCAATCTTGGAACGTTAGGGGTTTAAACAGTAGAACCCATCAATCTGCTGTTCAAAGACTCTTAGAAAAACGTAAAACAGACTTTTTGCTTATTCAGGAGACAAAAATGTCTTTAGATATTATGAGTAAAACAGTTAATAGAATCTGGCGGGTGTTGGTCATATGGCCGTGGCTGCCCAAGGTGCTTCAGTGGGGGATTGTTACTCTTTGGAACCCTCTCGGAATGGACCGCATTAGAACATATAGCTTGGAGAGGTGTTCTCACATCTCATTTCAAAAATAACTTCACAGCAGAACATGTTTTAATCACCAACTTTTATGGGGCCCAAGACCTTGATGGCCAGAGGCTCCAATGGAGAGCTGTTCAAAACATGAGGTCATCCAGGGAATGTTTTGACTGGATTATTGCAGGGGATTTTAATGCAAAATTATCTGCTCGTGACCAGGAAGGTGGCACCCCAATTTTGGATCCTGGGGACCGGCTTCTGATTGCCCAAGTTCAGGCCTTTCAATTAGTGGACGTTCAAGGCCCTGGACCCTTTTTTACTTGGACAAATAAGAGGAAGGAGCCACACAGCAGGAAGGTCAAGTTAGATCGCTTTCTGGTCTCGGAGGAGGCTTTTGTAAAATGGACTTCTAAGTTCCAAATTTTGGAGGGCCCTGTTTCTGATCATTTTCCCATTTTGCTGGAGGGAGGGACTTCGGTAGGGCAGCATCATAGGCCTTTTAAATTTGAGAATTTTTGGTTACAAAAGGAGGACCTTCGACAGAAAATTCCACAATGGTGGGCAGAAGGCCATCCACCTTTTGGGACAGCAATGTTCAAATTGCATAAACAGCTCCACTTTGTCAAACTTCAACTGAAACAATGGAGGAAAGAAAATAAGTCGGATTTCCAGACCCAAAGGGCCCCCTTGGTGGCCAGATGGGAGGAGGTACAGAAACTCTTTAGGGAAGGATCAATTACTGAGCAACTCAAATCTGAAGATGATGCACTACGTAAAGCGGTTGAGGCCATTGACAACCAAGAGGAGATATACTGGAAACAAAGGGCAAGAAATACTTGGTTATTAGAAGGGGACAGAAATACCAAATTTTTCCATCGGTCAGCTTGCGCTAGGCGTCGATGAATAGCATGGAAGTCCTTAAAGATGAGAATGGACATGCCTTCGATACTCTTCCCAGTATGCACTCCCACTCAATTGATTACTTTTCTAAACTTTTTAAGGAAAGTATGGAGCAGGATGTTGAGGCTCAGAATGAAGTTCTTAATGTTATTCCTTCTATTATCTCTGAAGAAGACAATCAGGCCCTGCTTAGACCCATTGAAAGTGATGAATTGAGAAACGTGGTCTTTGGTATGAATACTGGAAAATCTCCTGGTCCAGATGGCTTTCCTATTGAGTTTTTTCAGGCCTTTTGGGACACTTTGGGGGAGGATGTTTTGGCTGTCACAGAGGAATCCAGATCCAATAGAAGAATGCTCAGGGCGATCAATCACACCTTCATCTCTTTAATTCCAAAAGGGGAGGAGGGGACTCATATCTCTGATTTCAGGCCTATAGCTTTATGCAATGTGATTTATAAAATCATCACTAAGATAATGGTCGAGCGGCTCAAACCCCTTCTTCATAATATCATTTCTTCGTAACAAGGGGGCTTCGTTGAGGGAAGACAAATCTTGGATGGGGTGGTTCTTGCTCAGGAGGCTATCCACTCAATGCAAACTTCGGGCAATAAAGGAATGTTCATTAAACTGGATATGTCCAAGGCTTATGACCGGGTGGAGTGGAGCTTCTTGTCGAAAATGATGGCAGCTTTTGGCTTCTCCCAGGATTGGATTGATTGGGTTATGAGCTGTGTTTCTACACCCTCTTATTCTGTTCTCATTAAGGGTCTACCCTCGCATCCTTTTGGTGCCACTCATGGTCTTCGCCAAGGAGACCCTTGCTCTCCCTATCTTTTCCTCATTTTGGCTGAGGGATTAGGCAGACTGTTCTTGAGGAGAAGACAACAAGGCCTGCTAACTGGTATCAAGGTTGGGGAGGAAACTTTGACTCACTTGCAATTTGTGGACGATACTGGACTGGTTGGTGTGGCTAGTCTTAGGGAAGCTAGAGGAATCAGAGATACTCTGAATGTCTACCTTAGGGCTTCAAATCAGGTCCTCGATGATAGGAAGTCCAAAGTTGTCTTTTTCAATCTTGATCAACGGCTGCAGGAGAGGGCTATTGAGATCCTGGGTTTCACTAGAACTTCTCTTCCAATAGTTTACCTGGGCGTTCCCCTGCATTTCAAAAAATTAAAAATAGATATCTGGAAGAATCTGTTGGAAGGCATCAAAGACCGAATGAATCACTGGTCACATAAATGGTTAAGCTATGGGGGTAGGTTAACCTTCCTGCAGTCAGTTATACAGGCTTTGCCAATCTATAAATTCTCTATCCTGGCTGCCCCTCATACCATCTGGAAAGAGTTGGACAAAATGGCTAGAATATTTTTATGGGAAGGTGCAAAAGGGAAGAAAAAATGGGCTTTGGTTGGGTGGGATAAAGTTTCCCAGCCTAAGGACAACGGAGGGCTGGGCCTGAGAAGTTCCAAGCTTAATAACAGAGCCTTGGCTGGAAAACTGTACTGGAGGTGGATTTCCCAGCCAACCTCCCTCTTCAGCAGAATCCTTTCTAGCAAATATTTGGGGCATGTTCTTCCCAATGAGGTGGGCCGCTTTCCCCTGGAAGGCACTGGTTCCTTAGTGTGGCAGACTCTTAAGCTTGGATCTCAGATTGTCAAAGACCAATTATTTTGGAAAGTGGGGAGAGGGGATAAGGCACATTTTTGGACCGATTCTTGGGACCAAAGATCCGCCCATCATTGCCATGTTTCCTGAGCTTCAACCAATCAAGGCTGCCTTAGAAGCCCAGGGTCGGATACATATTGATAACTATTTTCACACCAGCCAATTGGGGGAGTATAAATTCAAAAAGTTTAAGAGGTGGCAGGAGTGGCCAATTACTATCCCTCCGGAGCTGGCGCCCATCTTGCACAAAATCTTGTCAGAAAGGTTCCTCACAGGGAGGGATGAGGATGATGAATTAGCTTGGGGCTGTGGGAGCCTTGGGGTCTATTCAGTGAAGGCTGGGTATGAAAAGATCCTCCCTGAGCCTCCCCCGCACTCATTTTCGGTTCAGGATTGGAGAAGGATTTGGCATTCTAAGGGCTGGTCGAAAGTGAATTTCTTTTCCTGGAAGCTTATGCACAATGGAATTCTTACTTTTGACAATCTAAGAAGTAGGGGAATCAGTGGCCCCTCTCAATGTGCATTATGCCAAAAACATGAGGAATCTGCTGATCACCTGATGTTTGAGTGTCCTTTTACTCATCAGATTTGGGAGCGCTGGTTCTCCCAATTTAAATTCCAGGCTAATGGTGTTTTAAATCGTGCCAATATTTTGGAAAAGTGGAAAAGGGGCAGATTCAAATCTACAGCCCTCCGAATTGGCTGGGAGTTAGGCTTTCTCTTCATTTGGTGGCAAGTTTGGCTGGAGAGAAATGCCCGGATCTTCAGAGATACTTTCTCCTCGATAGACGGTGTTTGGCAGGTCATTTGGAGTAAAGTCACTGAAACTGTTGCCATCAATGTTAAAGAAGAGATTCAGGCTGATCTTGGGCATCTAGAAGAGGGGGTTGAGGGACAAGAGGGGCATGGCAGAGTATGCTGGATACCTCCCCCAGTAGGCTGGGTAAAGATCAATACTGATGGAGCTGCAAAAGGCAACCCGGGCAGTGCGGGTATTGGTGTTGTCTGCCGAGATCATTCTGGTACGGTGCTTTTCTGGGAGCTGCAGGGCTTGGGCCGAGCCACCAATAATGAAGCTGAAGCCATAGCCATCAAATCAGCTTCTATATGGGCTGTTAAGCAGGGTTACCGGAGGGTAATTCTCGAATCAGACTCTCAAGTCCTGATCGGCGCTCTTGATTGCTTGCGGAATTTCTCTTTGAAAGCTTGGAGACTGTGGATTTTGTTATCCCAAATCAAGGAGTTATGGAAGGAATTAGATGATGTGATCCCTGTTTATGTCAGCAAAAATTTGAACACGGTTGCTGACTTCCTTGCGAAGATGGGGGCTGAGAAAGAGGCAGGGGTACAGCTGCACAGTGATATGCCCCTGATTGATGAAGAGATTCGGCGTGGTCTGGAACGATCCCTGCATCAATGAGCACAAAAATGGCTAAGGTTGGTTTTTGTCGTGATATCACGACTTGTTGCGCCGTCGCGGCCCCTGATGAGCAGGTGTCACGATTTCGCGACCTGTTTTGCTGCTGCAGTCGTTGGATGGAAGTCGTCGCGATTTCGCGACGTTTTTGGAAAAAGTGCGTTAAGGGGAAAAATTGTCGCGATATCACGACATTTTTGGTGATAAGATGCCCAAGGAAAATTTCATCGCGATATCGTGACATTTCTGCTGATTGGGCTCTCGGGGGAGAAACCGTCGCGATTTCGCGACATTTTTGCAGCAATGGCACTAAGAGGAAAAGTCGTCGCGATATCGCGACACTTTTGAAGTTCGGGCATCAAGGTGAGAATCTGTCGCGATTTCGTGACCTTTTTGAGGAAAGGATGCCCAAGGAAAGAATCTGTCGCGATATCGTGACACTTTTGGTGAAAAGGTGCCCAAGGGAAAATTCGTCGCGATTTTGCGACACTTCTGCCGAATGGGCTCTCGGGGGAAAAACCGTCGCGATTCGCGACAGTTTGGCAGCAATAGCACTAAGAGGCAAAGTCGTCGCGATATCGCGACACTTTTGAAGTGTGGGCTTCAAGGTGAGAATCTGTCACGATTTCGTGACATTTTTGAGGAAAGGATGCTCAAGGGAAAACTCGTCGCGTTTTCGCGACAGTTTTGGAGAACAAGCTTCAGGAGGGAAAATCGTCGCGATATCGCGACTCGTTTGAGAAAAGGGCGCCGCGGGGAGAACACGTCGCGATTTCGTGACACCTTTGTTGAAGGGTCACCCAAAGGTCTTCTCGTCGCGAAATCGCGACACTTCCGGCCAACTGGAGCCATGAGGAAAAAACGTCGCGATATCGCGACACTTTTGCAATGTTGGTGTCAAAGGGAGACCTTGTCGCGATTTCGCGACAATTCTGGAGATCAGGTGCCTTCTGGCTTTCTCGTCGTGATTTCGCGATGATTCTGGCGTCTGGGAGCTTTGGTGTTGTGCCGTCGCGATCTCGTGACTCCTTTTGGGTTTTGCGGCCTCGGCGTTGTTTTGCCGCGATTTCGTGACATGTCGCGATTTCGCGACATGTCACGTTTTCGTGACTTGTTGCCGGGGTGCGGCCGTTGTTAGGTTTGGTGTCGCGATTTCGTGACATGTCGCGTTTTCGTGACATGTCGCGTTTTCGTGCCTGTTGTCTTCTGGCTTCTTTGCTTTCGGTTGGGATGTCTTCTCTCCCACTTGTAACTGTTATTTGTTTTAATACAAGTTTTTTTCAATTTTTTCAAAAAAACACAAGCATAATTGGAATTATTATCATATCGATTCCCTAAGAAGGCCTTCATGGCTGGACCGCTCCATGGGATAGAAATATACAATTACTATTAACAGTTGCAATCATAGCTGATTAGGCCTTACCAAGAATTCAAATGCTAAATCTTAATTTGTTCAAGATCATTCATAGTGGTCAAGCGACCTCATCGCTTCATTTAAGTGTCATTACCCTCATCGACTCGTCACTTGAGGGGGTAGTCATAATAACACATTCATAATAAAAATCAACATTTAAATGCTCAATCATTGTTAAGTGCATTCATTCAATAGTAATTTCCAAAGATAATCATGCACCCTCCTTGCTTGGGGCAAATAAACAAGATATCAAGATCAAATTCAAGCAAACTGGGTAGCTAGTCTCCTAATTTAGGATTGGACTTAAGCTTATCTCCTAATTGCCATTAAGGCTAGGATTTGAATTAATATTATCTCCTAATTGCCATTAAGGTTAGGATTTTACTTAATCTTGTCTCGTAATTGCCATTAAAGCTACGATTTGACTTAAGCTTGTCTCCTAATTGTCGTCAAGACTAGGATTGGACTTAATCCTGTCTTCTAATTGTCGCTAAGGCTAGGATTTGACTTAAGCTTATTTCCTAATTGCCGTCAAGGCTAGTATTGGACTTAATATTGTCTCCTAATTGTCATCAAGGCTAGGATTTTGACTTAAGCTTTCCAAAATCAAGTTCTTCAACTCATCGAAGGCAATGATTCAATGATGCATGCTCTTTTCATGATTGGGGAAGTTACTGTTGATCAAACTAATGATCATGCAAAATTTGACATCATTTTATGAGGTCTATTTTTGCGTTCTTTGATCTCACAACACATCACAAAAGGGGCATCTATAGACACCTAAAATGCATCATGTCGATGGAGACTACTCATATGGGCACCTTTGTAGACCATATGAATGACCTTGGACCTTTCCAAGACCAAGCAGTGGTTTTAACCACTCAATTTGATCTCCTTTGCCTATTTAGTGCTAACCATGGCTGACACCTATGTTTAGCAAAAGCTTGCATGCTAACCATGGATGACACCTGTGGTTAGAAAAATCTTGCATGCTAACCATGGATGACACCTACGGTTATCACTATAACAAAATCGAGCGACCAGAGGTGATTCAAATCAGTTTCAACAGTCGAATTGCAATGATTTTCAAAGCGGTTTGTGCTGGGAAGCATCCAAAAGCTTCCTCCCAACTGCCAATTCTTGTTCTTGGCTTCTACATGAAGCTAGAGCAAGGATTTTGGGAGTCTACTTAAGACCCCAATTTCAAAGAGCAACGATCCTGAAGAATAGCTCAATTGCACATAGCGAAGCCCTATCGAATTGGAGAGAAATTTCATATCCCCTTGAGGAGTAATGAAGTGTTGTCCAATTGATCGATGAAAATTGTGCATGCAACAATGGAGATCTCAAGATCTTGAGGAGCAAGCTTTACAATTGACACACATCCATTGTTAATTCCATTGAATTCAACCTCCAATCTATTCCACAAAACATAGGCAACCCTTGACCATCAATTCCTTGGAGGTTTTAAGAGTTTTTGGCCCTGGTTTCAAGAGAAAGGATACTTTCATCTTAACCGTGGCTGTCAACCATGGTTAATAGTACCAATCACACCTCAGACTTGTGATTAGGGTTTTTTTCTCTTCTTCCTCCATTTTGGCAATAGATTTCCATTTTCAGTGATGCAAATAGCTTAATCTAGCGTAGACATACATTTTAGAAGACATTTGATTGGTTAATTTAGGAATTAGAGGTAGATTTGTTTCACCTTTACTTGAATTTATTAATCTAGATAAGTTTCATGTAATTCAAATTTTCTAATGGTTAATTAGGATGTTTCTTAGCTAGATTCATGCTTCTTTACATGCTATATTGCAAATTCCTCATTTCTTGCATAGATTGATAGTTTTAAATGCTTTCTTGATTTCATGTTATTCTTTATGCAATATTCATCCAAAAGCCTCATCAAGAGAGGCCTCCTTTGTTACTAATTACTTTTTGTTGTTTATTTATCATAGGGAATAGGATTTTAAGGAGATATAAAGCATCCAATTCCTTCCTCAATGTGAAGAAGATGGTCATCGACACCCTAGATCAGTTTGTGTCACCCTGAGGGGTATTTTGATCACACCTACCCTTGATAGGGATTAGAAACTATTGTAATTGATGTATCAAATGGGTATCCCTAAGAGGGACAAATATGTAATTTGATTCCATTGAAATTAATAAAGGATTCCTTGTATTCATGTTATTTTTGGTTATCAATTTATGCATGCCTATTTATGTATCTTTCTTCAATTGCAATAGTAATAGATCGGGTGTGAGCCTTTGTGGTGGTTACACCTCAAAGGCTTATAAATCCTTAGCAGCTAAAGTAAAAGTGATTGAGAGGTAAGTCATGGATGTTCAAAAGTTGACTTTAAGAAATATTCAAAATGAGCCTTTGGACCCCTCGATACCTGCTCCTACCTATCCTAAGCATTTCATTATGCCCAATCTAGACAAATTTAAAGGCGACAAAGATGCATAGGAGCATGTCATAGGATTTTTGGATTCTTGTTTCTAAATTACGAGCAATAATGCCTTGATTTTGCACATGTTTATCATGACCCTCTCAAGCCTAGCCTAGGAGTGGTTCAACCAGCAAAAGGGCATAAAATTACCAGTTTCAAGCAACTGTCGAACGCTTTTCTTTTGTCATCAAGAAATAGTCTAACCTTTTCAATTTGGCTATGCTATCTCAATGTGATGATGGGCTAATTGAACAGTATGGAAAGAGATGAAGGAGGTTTATGGTGAAGCTACCATTCCCTATTCCTACTATAGAATTGACCCTAATGTTTACCAAGAGTTGTGCCAAGCACATCTTGCTATTGTTGTAGTTGTAGCAGTATTCAACATTTGAGGAAGCTTTGGTGCAAGCCAAGGTGATTGAAGACATCAAGTTGTAGGAAGGCAACTTGAAGCTTAAGAATAGGAAAGAGGGGCCTAATAAGATCTCCACAAAAAATAAGGGCAAGCAGGCCCACATCAACCAAGTGGTGCTGAACCTCTAGAGAGAGGATAAAGGGTAGCAAAAGTAGAATTATCAGGCCCAACCTCCTCCTGTGTAGTATGAAAAGTGCAATAATAACTATAAGGACAAGAAAAAAGAGCAACGTCCACCTCGACAATTCATACCTTTGACAGAATTTTTGACATCAATATTCCACCAATTATACGAGGCCAAGGTAATCAGATTGCCCAAAATCAATATGGTCGATCCAAATCAACCCAAGTCAAAGGGGTACCAGGATGACCTATTTTGCATTTATCACCGAGCAAAGGGTCATGACATCAAAGTATGTTGGTCCTTCAAGAATATTTTGCAAAACATGATTGAGAAAGGTGAGCTTGTAGTACCAAGTAATCCGCTAGTACCTGACAACCAGAACATGGGCATTTACAAAAATCTACTTCCAAACCATGAGGTGCCCCACAATGATGTTGGTCACATCAACTAGGTATGTGTTGAACCACATATGTAGGGGTTTTTTGGTATGGTTAATGTTGTTACAATGCATGGGAGATATGAGCAGCTGAATCAACCATGTGCTCCCATAAGAATAGAAGCCACATCGAATCAACATCCAATGCAGAATATTATAGGCCCACCAACAAGACCAGTGGTGATCATATAGAGCAGGCTAGTCCAAAACCTATAAATAGCTCCTACGAAGCTATCTATATATGAATTGATACAATAGTTACCTAGGCATAGGGTGGAATCTCATGGAAATTTTGAGGTCTATTGAATTACAATCCCAGGATGATCAAGCGTTCACAAATTTTGTGGAACATGTACAGCAGTGCTAGGAACCAATGATCCAATTTTATGATCATGAAATAAATATGGTTCCCACTGATATGGTTCATCCACCATTGCATATTATTGCATGTATCAACCACGTGCCATTCAAAAGGGTCTTGATCGAAACTAGTTCAACGATCAACATCATAACGACCAAGGTATTAAGGCTCTTGAAGCTACCTAAATCACACATTGTACCAACTGCATTCACATTGAGAGCATTTAATGACGCATTATGTTCAATGGTTGGCATGATTATCATACCTATTTAGGTAGGCCTAAAGACCATCCCTATGATGTGCCATGCAATAGAAGATACCATGCAGTATAATATCCTGCTAGGTAGGCCTTGGATTTGGGAGATGCATTGCGTTCCCTCAATATTACATCAATGCATGAAGTACATTCATGAGGGACAAGTTCATGTGGTGCCATCATATGGAGAACTATTTAAGTTTTTGAACATTTATGATCTGCCAGGGGGTTTCATACTACCATCAATGCACTAGGATGTCTGGCCAACATCACCAGTTAAGCATCCAGAAGAAAAACAAAGAGTATGTGTTCAACCATCAATATTTATATCACATAGATCTAAGCACACTACTACTACTTCCTTAAGACCAAATGCATCAGTGATGCTTCGAGACAATAGGAAGTTAAAGGTAAAATTGAGTGAAAAAGAGAAGAGATATACACCCAAACCAGTCATCAAGGAGGTTCCCATCCCCATGGAAGTAGAGGAAGACCAAGACATAGCCCAGGAGGTGCCTCAACCTGCCTCTCCTACATCATCAGCAGGGTCATCCGCACCCCGAGTGACTGTACATCTCACCAACATAGGGTTAGATGAGTATATTGTGCAAAATGTAACCTTCGGACCTATTTTTAATATTGCACAAGAGATGGGCCGACTGCATGTCTATCAATTTCTGATTGGATCGACAATACCATTGGGAGAGCCACCTAATCAGACTAACTTCATTTATGCTGGGTTGGATTAGCTTCCAATGCGAATGCCTATGGATGAGGATGGAAATGAACCGTTCATAGCAAATGTTCATTATTTATTCAATATGAAGTACTTCATGCATATTTTTGAGTTGTATCATTGGCATGGGTACAGACTTGGCTTGTTTGAATAGGGGTGTAGGACTCTACTTGAGCCACATTATCAGCTTGCAACTGATAGGTTCAGCCTAGGATTATAGATACAATTATAAGATGACTTTCTTGTAGCATCCCTATATCACTTGTACCTTAGTCTAGGGGATGATGTGGACTGCAACCCATATCATCCTGATTTGTCCAAATTTTGGAGGACTCACCCAATGATATCTATCATCATCGTCGAGCCACTTGAATAATATCATGAGGAGCTCCTAGAGTGTACTAATACATAGTGGAACCCCAGAGACAACCTGGTTCATCAAATCTGTAATGCCACCAATGACATAGGTGTGCTGGGGTATAACCCCATAGTTTTGGGTGATCTCGAGTCAGGAGATCTATATATTGATGATGGAGAGGAGTCCACCTTTGAGATGAGTGGACCAAGTTATGATGCTAACAGTGAATCCTCAAACAATGATCAATATGAGGATGAAACTGATGTGGCCTATCTAGGGCCTTTGCATGCACATCACTTATCACTTGTAGAGTCGATACATGTTGTCAAAGATATTCTTCCTAACATTGATCTTTTGGGGGAAGAAGTAGAGCTAGATTTCTTGGCAATGTCACACTTAAAGTATAATTATATGGTTTTTACGGATAGTGATGATAGAAATCAAGAAGTAAAATTTATGGGGCCGCACTTGCCAGAGCATCCCACTTGAGTAGGGGTGAATGATAGATTTTGGTTGTCTTAAAGTGACAAAGAAGATGAATTAGAGAGGGCCTACCTTGGTCCTCCTTATTTACGTTACCATCATCAACCCATTGACATAGATGAGATCTATCATCAGTTACATGTTGGTCCTCATATGAGAGCAAGACGATTAAACCTGGATCAAATTTATCGGTTGGTTAATCCCCTTCTAATGACCTACATGGAGCTCCATGAGATAAATGATCCTATTTTGAAATTAGTGCATAGGGAGGATCCAGTTGTCCATAGTCCTCACAAAGAGGACCCATTTGTGGTCATACTATTAGAGCCAGATCTTGGGTGTGAGGACTGCATCAATCATGTAGAAGTTTATCCATGTGGTTCTAGAGACCAATACCATTCCATAAATATGGTCTCCATTGATTTAACCACTCCACTCCACAATCTAGTAGATCCATCTAAATCGTTGCATCTCAATATAGATGCTATCGACTACAATTATGTTGACTCGCATATAGAGCCTAAATATTTCTTCTCTAATGAAGAAATGTTACAACCATTCCATTTTACACTAGGCTATGCTTATGATGTGTATCATGCTAAGGATGCTTCCAACGTGAAACCTATGAACCTAGTGGATGACATCCATTTGATTCCTATGCCTCATTAGCTTGAGGAGGGATCACATATGTTCGTAGAGGAAACATTCGATGTGGATATCAGCAACGATCCCACCAATTCAAAGAAGGTTAAATTTGGAGAGAGTCTCACTCCAAATGAGTGAGCCACCCTCATCCCTCTACTGAAAGAGAGACCAAATATGTTTTCTTGGATGTACAAGGATATGCTAGGTCTAAACCAAAAATTTGTTACTCATAACCTTTCGCTAGATCTGACGAAGAAGTCGGTCAAGAAAAAACTTAGAAAGATACATCCGATAGTAGCCTTAATGGTGAAATATGAGCTACAAAAGTTGTTGGACAAAGAATTTGTAATCTCCATCGACTATCTGAAATGGGTGTCCAATATGGTACCCGTAGGAAAACCTGATGGAAGAGTCCATATTTGTATAGATTTTAGAGACCTCAATAAGGCAAAATCCAAAGATTCATTTCCGTTGCCTAATATCGATGCTCTTGTGGACGCAACTGCAGGTCATGAAATACTCTCCTTAATGGATAGTTTTTATGGTTACAATAAAATTTAGATTAAACTTGAAGATCAACATAAAATCACGTTTATAATGCCATGGGGAAAATTTTGCTATAAAGTTATGCCATTTGACCTCAAAAATGCTGGTGCAACATACCAGTGGGCCATGACATACATTTTTCATGACTATATGCATAATATTCTAGAATATTACATGGATGACTTGTTGGCCAAGTCATTGCTATGTGCTGTGCAGAGGTCTTAACGAAGGTCTTCGATCGCCTAATAGAGTATAATGTTAGGTTGAATCCTAAGAAGTGCATATTTGGTGTAACATCTAGTAAACTATTAGGATTCATCATCTCAAAGAGAGGCATAAAAGTTGATCCAAAAAAGGTCAAGGCTATCTTAGAAATACATCCTCCCTCAAATATTAAATATTTAAGAAGCTTTTAGGGAAAAGTAGCATCGATAAAGTAATTCATCGCTCAGTTATCAGATAAATGTCAACCCATGAATCAACTACTATACAAGGGGGTACCATTCAATTGGGATGAGGACTGTCAAGCATATTTCACTGAAATAAAGTAATACCTAGTGACGCTGCCAATGCTAGGTATTACTTTATTTCACCAAGGCTAGATGTGCCTTTTTTGCTATATATATATTGATTATCGACTTTGCATTAGGGACCATGTTAAGCATATTCCACTAAGGCCAGATGTGCCTTTAGGCAAGGAACAAGCCATATATTATATTAGTCAAAACTTGGTGAGTTACATGCTAGGCTATGCATATGTGGAGAAATTATGTTTAGCAGTAGTGTTTGCTACAAAGAAATTGTGGCACTATATGTTGAGTCATACAACATTTGTTATATCAAAACAAAACCCTTTACAGTACATGATGAGTAAGACGTATCATAATATGCGTACTACAAAGTGGATCATGCTATTGAGAGAATTTGATCTAGAATTCATAAGCCAAAATTCCATTAAGGGACAAGTCATAGATGATCAATTAACTGAGGCACCACTGTCAAACAATAGGCCTATGACCATAGATATTCTGAATGATGTAGTCTTCATCGTATCTAAAGCTCCCAAAATCGAGGAACTAGAGAACAATGTTGATATGACTCTGTTCTTTGATGGTTCAAAGTGTGATCAAGGGGGTGATGTAGGAATAGTATTTTCATACTACAAGGAGCTCCAATGCCCTTGTCATTTAAATTATATTTTCCTTGCACCAACAACAATGCTGAGTGTGAAGCCCTATTGGTGGGCCTCCACATAGCCATCGCCATGAATATTAAAAGATTAAACATCTTTAGTGAATCCTTTCTCATAGTAAATCAAGTTAAGGGGCTCTTTTAGTGTCGATGTCCTATAATAAAAGCGTATAAAAATCTTGTAATTATGTATTTAGCTAAATTGGAATGGTATGACATCGAGGCAATCCCTCATTCATCAAACAAGTTCATAGACACCATGGCATATTTAGGATATTTAATCCCTTAGAATTCATCTGCTGATTTCACTACCATTCATGTTAAAATGCTCTCACATCATGCAGTGAAGCAAGAAGCCTTTGATAATAAAATGTTAGTCAATATGATTAGCGCAGAACCAAAATTTGAATGGTTCTACAGAGCTGAAGACTTTTTTTTTAAGCGAAAAACCCCTTGCATGCCACCTTGGTCTAAGAGACCACGAACAGGGGGTTCTACATCATCAAAGTCACTCGGGGGTCACACCCAGCCCTACCCACACCAACATTATCAATTGGATTTTGGGCACCCAATTCAGCTTTTTGGTAGGGTGGAGATTTGAACCTGGGACCTCCCTTGGAGGATTTCCCTCTCCTCTCCAACTCACCTAAAACACTTGGGTGAGTTGAAGAATTTTTGAAGAAGGCACTCTGGGGGTCATTAACCTCTCAGAGTCCAATGAGGAGTGGTACTACCATTCACCATAGGGTTGTTTTCCAGTCTACATTTGCAAAGGTAAATACATAGGGGGAGCAAATTCAAGACTTCCTGAAGCTTAGTATAATTTCAAAAGGATTGTTGCGTGTTGCAAAATGCACATTTAAACAAAAAATGACTAAATATGTCTTAATAGGAGATATATTATATCACTGAGGTTACAATGGAGTTCTCCTTCATTGTATAGAGCCCCAAGAGTCATCTTGGGAAATTTTACAAGCTCATGATGGTACATGCGATGGCCATTTCAATGTCATGGCCATCATCAAGCACATACTTCGAATGGGATACTATTGGCCCACTATGGAGAAGGATTGCAATGTGTATGTCAAGAAATGCATCAAATTTCAGCATCATGCTAATATTACATACTTGCCATCGTAGGCCTTATAGCCCATCCAAGCGGCTTGGCCATTTTATCAGTGGGGACTAGATATTATAGGCAATATCTCTCCCCCCATCATCGGGCCGACATACATTTATAATCATGGCTAATGAGTATTTAACAAAGTGGATGGAAGCAATACCCTTAACAACGACAATTGGAGCTCGTATAACAGAGTTTATATTGGAGCATATCATAATTTATTTTAGGATTCCATCCAAAATAATATTGGATAATGGAACATCATTCAAGAACAAAAATGTGAGAGCTTTAACATCTAAATATAGAATCAAACACAATTTTACAAATCCATACTATCCACAAGTAAACAGGTAGGCTAAAGCTTCAAATAAGATAGTGGTGGCCATCTTAAAAAATACAGTCCAAGAAAACCACAAAGACTGGCATATCCAGCTACCCCTTGCATTATGGGCTTACAGGACTAGTATTTAGATTTCCATTGGGGCAACACCATTCTCACTAGTATAGGGCACTGAGGCCATTATGCCCTTGGAATTGGAAATTCCAACATTGCACATCACATTGAAAGAGTTCATCGATGATGACACCGTGTGAAAATCTCAATTGGATCAACTGACGCTGCTCAATGAACATCGCATGAATGTCCTGGAGCATCTTTGTGTTTATCAGGAGTGACTAAAACAAGCTTACAATATCAAATTCCACTAGAGATACTTTGAGGTTGGGGATATTGTATTGAAAGAGAACCAACAAAACTCTAATTTACCACCAAATATGCAAGACAAATTCATGGCTAATTGGCTAGGACCTTATATCATATCTAAAAATATTGGTCTAGATACCTATCACCTAACATTGCTAGGGGGTGTTGAAGAGCCTGAACCTCTCAACATCATCCATATTAAGGCATTTTATTCTTAAGAGCATAGTAAAAAGCTTCGAGGATTTTCTTATAACCGCTCGGTCATCCCAAAAGGCTCCAAAGGGTTGCTAAAACCACTTGGTCATGTCAGTCAAAAAGCTCCTAGGGTTCCTAAAACCGCTTGGTCATGTCAGTAAAAGGCTCCGAGAGTCTGCTTAAAATTTCTCGGTCAATTACAAAGGCTCTAAGGGTTGTTGAACACTGCTAGGTCATCCTAAAAGTCTCCAAGCTCATCTATGAGTAGTTTGGTCAATCAAAAGGCACCAAGAGTTTTTGAAAAATTGCTTGGTCAACCCAAAAGCCCCAAGGATTTTTTAAAGATTGCTTGGTCATCCCAAAATGCCCCAAAGGTTCTCATAATCCCTTTGGTCAATCCCAAAAACTCCAAGGGTTCTTAAGAATCGCTTGGTCAATTTAAAGGTTCCAAAGGCATGTACTCACCGTTTGGTCAGATATGAGGCTCAAAAACTCATAAAAATTATAAAATCAACAAAATCCAAAAAAAATTGGTAAAGCATAAAATCCAAAAACATTTGCATTTGCATTTTGCATTTTCATTCACACATACATTCATTTCATTGCATTACGGATAGGCATTCATAATATGTTGCATTCTGTAATAGAAGACATTGTGTTTGTCAGTCTTACAAATGACATCATGTTTGTGTTTTGATCATGTACCTCTACATTTATAATAAATCCATCAGTCATGTGAGTAAATGTGTTTTTCAACACAACCCATAATGTTGCTATGAGAGACATACTTAGGTTTTTTGATCACTCAACCATATCTAGAGGTATTATCAAGAGTCAATAGAAACCTTGCTTTGCTTTTGTAGTTGAGGTCTAGTTAGTATAGCCCTTAGCATATCAGAATCCTATCACTAATCAACAAATTAAACAATCCTAATAAGGACTAGGGGAAGATGAAAGCCATAAAGAAGGATCAGGTATCCTGAAGTGAAAAGAGTTATTCTTGCTTATCCCTCTGAATGGATGGTATGGGAAATGGTGGCAATTGGCAAAGGGACAAGTATATTCCCTACTAAGAAACCCTTGCTTACGATAACATGAGCAATATCCTACATCAATCCCAAATATTGATACCCTAGATCGATATCCCTGATTGATATCCTATATTGATATCATAGATCGATACACTCAATCAATATTATAGAAATAGGTCCCCTCAAAGTAAATCCTCCAAAGGAAAGTTTCTAAAGAGAATTATCAAATGTAAATTCTAGAAAGTGAAGATCAAATAAAGATCAAAAATCAAATATCAAATGAAGATCGGAAATCAAAGATCAAATGAAGATCGGAAATCAAAGCTCAAGTGAAGATCGAATGAAGATAAAAAATAAAAGTTCACATAAATATTAAGTGAAGATCATAAATCAAAGTTCAAATCTAGATCAAATGAATATCATAAAGCAATTTCCATTGAATATCAAATGAAGATCATAAAGCAAGTTCCAGTGAATATCAAATGAAGATCCAAATAAAGTTAAAATAAAAATGGAATCGACTCCCTTGCTTCACTACATATGAGCAAGTATCCCAAAAAATTGAAAAATAAAGAGAGGGAGCAAACTTGAATCCCTGGAATTTCCAGCACTACTATACCTTACGCATGATGATATTTCTAATGCATTAGAACCTCGCTTATGAAAAAGACCAATTTTTGAATATGGAAGAGCTAGCTTCAGGTGCCTTGTATTGCCTAGTGGTCTAGTCCAACTAAAATCTAAACCTAAGATTGGATAAATACTTGTGGATCCCCTATATTAGCAATGGTATGAAAGAATCCTGCCTGACATCGAGGTATGCTTGTGCCTTATCTTAAAATATTCATGTGCACACATAGGGATAATGAAAAGTTAGGGCCTATCCTAGCGAAATCCTTATATCTTAGAAGTCTAGTATAGTTAGTATGCAACTTTTGATAAGTCAATTAGGGTGTTTGAGTCTCATGGAAAACCTCAAAAATCTCTCTAATAGCAACAAATGTCAAATATCACAAACCATCAAAGGTGAAAGTCATTGCAAATTATCAAATTGCAAAGTATCCAATAAGCGATACATCATTACATAAAGCACAATCAAGATATAGGATAGATACCATATGGATATCAAAAATGATATTTAGACGACCACTGACTATATTGTGCATATCATTCAAAGTGCAAAAATAAAATAGAGTGACATATTATATCATTCACATCATACAACTTCATACCATTGCATTTCATATATGGGTGATTAATTTATTAAATTATTATTATGAGGATTTCCAATTACATTCATGATTTTTACATATTCTATGGTGTTGTCCATTAGATTGTGAAACACATATTGCATTCATTCCTTATGTTTTAAGTGATTAAAGCATATAGGTTCATTTACATTAGATTATCATCGTGTAAATAAATCATTACATACATTAATGCTGTAGCACCCTAAAATTGGCCCGATTAAAACCTTAGTAAAAAGATAAAATATTAAAATTTGAATTTCAACCCCAAACTGCCCGTTAAACCGCCTTTTATCCACTTTCCCCATTTTTCGTGCCATTTTTAGGATTTTTTTGACCATTGGATGATATCGTCGTAGATTAGATGAAATCGTCTCCGATCTGATGAATTCGTCTGGAATAGAACGTCCAGACGATTTCGTCCCAAAACCAAATTTTCATAATTAGCTTCTGTTTCAATAGCCTCTCCAACTCGGGTAGAAGCATGTCTGCGTAGTTGGAGATTTCCTTGCTGGAGATCTCTCAGATTGGGATGATCCCCAACCTCCCAAACCTCTTTCTAATCCTATATAAACTAGGATTTTTCTAGTTTATCCCCCTGCCTCCCTGCATAATTCTTGTTGATTCTTCCTAAACTCCCAACCCCTTTGTTGACAGGATTTCATTGCAGAGTTAGCTCTTTTATTCCTTTGTATTATTGCTTGCATTTGGTATTTTTGCATTTTTTATTTGCAGGAACTCTACTATTTTTCAGTCGAAGCTAGCTTGGATCGTCGCGGACGATCTCAAACGATTGCGAACGATTTCATACGATTGGAGACGATACTGACTGTAGTCCAGATTGAGGGCTGTCCAAGTTTAGAGTTTGCATTCTCTTAAGTTTTTTTGTATTTTTCATAATATATCTCTGCACTATTTTAGGTTATTATGTTTTATGCATCTTGGAGTTCACCTCATTTAGCATAGTTGCATGATAAAGGTAAAATCAATCATTAAATTTACTGCATTTCCTCATTTGTTATTATACACTATTATTTAGGTAAGTTTGTTGTTATTTCTATCATTATCCCTTGCTTCTACATTTTCATATTTGGTATTTTGTGTCTGTTTCTGTGATTGCAGGTTTTTGACGGATTCGTCTGACAAATTCATCAGATTTTAGGCGATTTTGTCCTATTTCAGATGATCGTCTATGATTTGAGATGATCCTGAGAAATATCAGATGATAATGTTCAAACTGAGACAATATGAACTGCTACAAGACTCAAAATCTCCATCAGACATCCAAAATTAGGTATGAATTCTTCTGGATAACTTGTTCTCTATAATTTGCATCTATTTCTATTTCCTGTATTCATTGAAATCTACAGTGGCATATAGAATAGTTTAGATTCATATCTGCCAAACCTAGGAATTGGATGATCAAGCATAAAAATGAACACATCAAACACCCTATCAACCTAGGCATGGAAACTACCATTCAAAAGTTTCCTAGTGAACCCACCATCCATCGAAAATTCACCCTTATACACCTCCCCCGAGAGGCGGGACCTTCAAAGGGCCTCTCAGTCCGAGGTATTGTCCCATCCTTTTCACATCCCCCTTATGGGAACGGATCCTATAGCCTGAAGGTAAGGGTGCGAAAAATTTGGAGTGATACATTTTTGTGAACCCGACGTAAAAAACTAAAAACGTTTTGAAAATAATTCAATTCAATCCAAAAAAAACAAAACATGAATGCATTTAGAATCAAAGATTGCATGTCATATTTATATGGTAGATTATAATAAAAGACGAGCTGTCACCATTAATGTTGAAAACCAATTAGCAGCTATAGAGATTACTTCTATGCTTAGAGTACCTCAAACAAATAGGGTTCAACCTTTGTGGGACGAACTTAATAGGAGATTAGATCTCATTTCATCTAGAGCAACTGAACTTAGGCAAATCAAGAGGTTTGTCCTAGATAGAATCCTGGACCCCGATCAAGTGATTTTGTATCATGAGCTTCAGAGAGCTTGTTATAGGTGGTTAGCAAATAAAAGAGCCCTTGTGTCTTCTAAGTTGTATACCTTTGAGGAATACCTCGATAATGCAGCTGTAGTACATCAATTTCTAGCTCGTATTGAGGACCAAGAAGCTGATCTTGTAGATAGAAAAATATGGAATAGAGTTCCCAAAGCTGTGTTATATCGAGAATATTGCCATGAGATTTATTTTTACAAAACAGAATCTGAAACAGATAATATCACTATAGCACACTTTATTAAGTTCCTGAAAAACCATTTCCAATTTGAAGAGGAGCATTTTATGACTCTTGATGAACTTGATCCTATCAATGACATCTATAAACTATTTATAGAAAACTAAGTTATTATTTTATTATTTTTGTTTCTTGTATTTAGTGTGCTGTTTATTATCTTTATAAAAAAAAAAAAACCACTATCTTGTATTTCTTTCAATTTATATACTTAAAATATAAAAACACCAAAAACATCCAAATCATCAAAATCTTCAAAACCGTATTTTATCTTTGTACCTCTCAATTTGTGAAGTATTGTAGTTATATTTTCAATTATTTTGGATAAATTAGTATTTATTTGGAATCCCGCACTTTCACATTCACATGAATAAATCTCTTGATTTTATTTGTTATGATTATTCATCTCTCTTATATCAAAGTCTACATTGGCATTAAATAAAGTTTTGAACATAGAGAACTGATCCTGTTATTTACTTGAACCAAGTATATCTCTTCACATTAAAATGATTTCATTGCACATTCGATATGATGCTACATAGTAGACGTGGTTTCTTGAGCGAAAAGTTTCCCCTGCTATCCTATCATGCACATGGTCTAGAATCTTTGAGAATTGACAAAAGGACAAGCTCAACCCTACCCAGAATAAAAATCCCTTGCTCTACAGCTAATCCGAGCAAGTATCCCTAGCATAGGAAGAAAATAAAAGTTCAAGAAAAAGAGAAAAATAAAAAGGTTATTTTGAATCATCACAACAATATTTCAGCATTATCTCAAATATCAAGCAAAAATACAAAAGTACAAAAAAAAAAAAAAGAGAAGCAAAAGTGAAAAGCAAAAGCAAAATACAATAAACTCCTTTCCCTACCCCTTGAAAAGAAAATAAGGGTGAATGAGCTTGAATCCATGGAATTCTTAATTATTCAAAAACTGTGAGGTAAGCCCCATAACAGGTGGTTTGTGCCCAACCCGCTTGGCCTTGGGTAAATCCTAGCGTGGCGATATGTCTATCACATTAGTGACCTTATTTTGTACATACCTCTGTCAGCTTATGGATTAGCTAGCTCTTGATCACCTAACTTACATAGTAGTTTGGTACGGTTACATGCATATAAATCATAGTCAACGAAAATTTATTTGGTCAAGGCAAATTACTTGTATCAAATTATCTTGCTCAAAATTGGTAAATGAACAATACAATCGCACACACATTTGTATTTGAGAGATTTTGTATCATTATGATAAATCAAGATTGGTAATGAACTCACATTTGCACATGAGGATTCCTTATAAATCTACATTTCTCTTTGAGATAATTTAAAATATCTCTGTAACTCTTTTTGGAATAATTTTATCCTTTTATTTCAGAATTTTTGTTTTGTATCAAAGCAATTACATACATCTTCTCATAAAATCTCAAAAATAATTTCAAACAAAATTTTCATATTATTATTTTTCTGTTTATCAAAAGTCAAAATTGCATCTTGCAATAAACCCAACAATCTATTTTCTTCTTTGGATTTCGCAATGATGGTATAAGTCTATACCTATAATTCTATGCCTAGTGCAAACCATCATTCTAATTTTCTTTTCCATGTATTTTAAAACAAAATTCATCAAAACATGTGACTTGCATCATTATGTTACACAATTATGCTTTACAAACAAACAAATATCTATTCTATTTATGTCATTATGTTCAAATTCAGTTTTTGCAACCATGGTATAAATTCTAAGGAATTGTTCAAAATTTTCTCACACTTAGGAATTTATGCCTAGCAAAATCATATTTCTTTTCGTATCTCATGCATACTATTTTTATGAAAATCTAAAAACAAATCATCAAACCATCATTATCTCCATAATTACAACACCAAGTCTTAAGACAGTCTCTTAAGCACTCTTTTACTTCTAACAATATTTCTATACTGGGATTAGCTTGACGACCGAGTGAGCAACGACTCCATGAAATGCTCTATAATAGCGACAATGTCCTTTGAAATTATTGTTAGAAGTCCCTTTTATTTTTTATCAAATCACACCACAACCACCAATTGTTTACATCAGATTATTTCATTTAAAATCTTACAACATGACATCAAAATTATAATATTTCAAAATAACATAATTATATGAATCCTCAATCCAATAAGCAAACAATTAAAACAGTAAATCATCATAAAAACATATGAACAAGTCATATCATTAGAAAAAATATCATATATATATCCATAAATTATATACATCATATCAAAACTAGATTGGTATGCCACAATCTATACCTTGGCATACTCAATTCTCTCAACAATCTCTATAAAATCTACAGTCCATAGACACCTAGCCTCGAGAAGCCCTCGAGCTCTTAGCCTCATCTCCTCCCCCACCCTAACATGGAGGAGGTGGTCCCATAGAGGTTCAAGATGTATCTCGGGTCCTCGTCATCGATCGAGAGGATGTCCTCGTCGATCCCAGCCTGATTGGTTCTGTAATGTTGGCCGACAGCTATACCCTCTGGCCCTCTGGAACCAGCTGGAAGTATACACCTTGGTAGAATGCAGTCTGCATCATTGATCACACTAGATCATCCTAGCTCACTCCTCCACTCTGCACCCTCAGCCATGTCGTCTCATCCTATAGTGTTCATACCTGCATCCTCAGCTAAGTGGCCTCGTCCTATAGTGACTACACCTGAGCTCAGATGTGGGCAACCTCAGCATAGAGAGCCATTGTCTCACTGCTCTCCCCTGTGTCAACACCCTTGCCCTTATCATGCGATGGTGGTCTCTCCCCCTACTATGAAGGGAGCCTCTCCTCCCTTTGCCCTGTCTCCCGCAGCCTCTATGGAGCCTATGCCATCCTCTAGCGTCTCTCCTGTGAGATCTACCGCTGCTCTCTCCCCCCATGACCTTGCGCTACCTCAATAGCAACCTGTCGTTGCCTCCCCATCTGGCACATTGTAGCATGTACTGGACCCTATGCCCACATCATCCAAAGAGGGTGGATGCCTGCATACCAGGTGTCGTAGCCATCGTCAACCCTGGCATCGTCACCATCCACTAGCTAGATGGGGGTCGTCCATGTCCTAACTCTAGAATCACTGCATATATGGAGCCTCACTCAGTGTGATATTATCCCAAATAGTTTGGGAGTACTCATAATTCTTGAGAGAAGGGATCCTTTGCTGTAGACCGAACTATCGTAGTACTCGATCATAGCGATGAAGCTCTACCTCTCTCCACTCCATCCTTAGCCAACAAACTCATCCGATGCAAGCCAGCTCCTATCCATCCTCTACCCACCTAGGGTGCTCTCGCCACAGCCTCCAAGTGATCTTGTTTGGGATGAGGTCATCTAGAAACCTCCAAGACATTGACAGATCTATCCGTTGCTGTGAACCCCTCTACAACCACCAGTAGAAAACCTGGGGTCTCTCCTGGTCAACACCTGTTAATGGGAGCCCTATCGGCCTCCACATCACAATGTGCTCCTAGCACCAAACCTACAACAACGATGTCAAGACCAAACATCAACCTCCCTTGTATACGACCCCATGTAGGATCCTATACAAGCGGTAGAGTACAAAGCTCCCCCATGCAAATCTATACTCATGGTCTCTCATGTTACAAATTATGTCTAAGAGCACCCATGATAGTTTGCATCCACTCTGGTGGCACAGCAGCAAGCCACCAACAACCCCTGCCAAAACCCATGTCAACCTAGATGCCCCAGGCATCTATCGTAGTGACTCGATGTTCACTCTGCCCTTCTCCAAGGTGAAGCTCGAGTCTCTAGTCAGTCTCATCATTGCCTGGCCTTGATTGGCCATAGGCATCATCAGCCGTCCCTGTATGGGGATCCTCATGATCCTCCATACATCCTCTAGAGTGGGAGCCATCTCCCCTATTGGTAACCAAAAGCAAGACGACCTCGGATACCACCTCTCTGCTAGGGCTGTTAGTAGCCCTATGTCACTCGGTACTTGTGGCATCTCTGCCACATGCTGTAAGCTGACTTAAGCCAACTGATCTCGTTCTGTCTGAGATAGAGTGGCCAAATCATCCCTCAGCCTGCCGTATTTCCATTCTTAAATTTTTAGTAATCCCTTCTGCAAAACAAACAATAAAACAACAAACTCATTAATAATTCAAGCATGCAAATTAAACAACTTAAAATCAAGTTTAAAATGATATCGTCCACCATTGGATGATATCATCCCACATTGGGAAAAATCATCCTTTGTGAGGACGAAATCGTCTCTTATTTCTCAACATGGGAATCGCCCCTTATTGGACAAAATCACCCCTAATCCGTCGATTTCATCGTCAGACAAAATCGACGATCTAGGGAAGATTTCAACGAAATTGAGACGATTTTGTCTCGACGATGTCGATGGCCTAAAAATGGTCGTGATGCCCCAAACAATCAAATTTAAATCAAAAGAATTGCACAAAGTTACATTAAACCTAATCTACTAGGATTAGATCCTTACCCATAGCCCACGTCGGACCTCTGTCGCTCTATGTGCTGTCTCCACCATTTTCTTTTTTTGCAAAACTCTGGAATAGACAAAGTGAATAGTACAAATGAATTAGGGTTTTACCCTATTTTCTTAATTTTATTTAAAACATCAACATTTTAATTTTTGCTTTTCCACGTTTTTACCTCAAACGTTCGATTTGGGTAAAAAAATGGAGGGGGCATCCATAGTCAGCATTTGTACGATTCGACCAAGAATCGTCGTCTAAAAAATTGAGTATATTTTTGCTTTCTCGTAAAATGGGAAAACTCATCTTTAACGCATTTTCCTCGAAAAATTTGCTAAAGAGGGGGCAAAATGTAGCACCCTAAAATTGGCCCGGTTAAAACCTTAGTAAAAAGATAAAATATTAAAATTTGAATTTCAACCCCAAACTGCTCGTTAAATTGCCTTTTACTCACTTTCTCCATTTTTTGCATCATTTTTAGGATTTGTTTTGATCGTTGGACGATATCATCACAGATTAGAAAAAATTGTCCTCGATCTAACGAATTCGTCTAGAATAGAATGTCCAGATGATTTCGTCCCAAAACCAAATTTTCATAATTAGCTTCTGTTTCAACAGCCTCTCCAACTTGGGCAGAAGTGTGTCTGCACAGTTGGATATTTCCCTGCTAGAGATCTCTCAGATTGGAATCATCCCCAACCTCCCAAACCTCTTTCTAATCCTATATAAACTAGGATTTTTCTAGATTATCCCCTTGCCTCCCTGCCTAATTCTTGTTGATTCTTCCTGAACTCCCAACCCCTTTATTGACAGGATTTCATTGCAGAGTTAGCTCTTTTATTCCTTTGTATTATTGCTCACATTTAATATTTTTGCATTTTTTATTTGCAGGAACTCTACTATTTTTTAGTCGAAGCTAGCTTGGATCGTCACGGACGATCTCAGATGATTGCAGATGATTTCATATGATTGGAGACGATCTTGACTGTAGTCCAGATTGAGGGCTGTTCGAGTTTAGAGTTTGCATTATCTTAAGTTTTTCTATATTTTTCATAATATATCTCTGCACTGTTTTAGGTTTTTATGTTTTATGCATCTTAGAGTTCACCTCATTTAGCATAGTTGCATGATAAAGGTAAAATCAAACATTAAATTTACTACATTTCCTCATTTGTTATTATACACTATTATTTAGACAAGTTTGCTATTATTTCTATTATCCCTTGCTTCTTCATTTGCATATTTGGTATTTTGTGTCTGTTTCTATGATTGCAAGTTTCTGACAGATTCGTCTGACGAATTCATCAGGTTTCAGGTGATTCTTTCCTATTTCATATGACCTTCTATGATTTGAGACAATCCCAAGAAATATTAGATGATAATGTTCAAATTGAGACGATCTAAACTGCTAAAAGACTCAGAATCTCCATTAGACATCCAAAATTAGGTATGAATTCTTCTGGTTAACTTGTTCTCTATAATTTGCATCTATTTCTATTTCTTGTATTCATTGAAATCCGCATTGGCATATAGAATAATTTAGATTCATATCAGCCAAACCTAGGAATTGGATGATCAAGCATAAAAATGAACACATCAAACACCCTATCAACCTAGGCATGGAAACTTCCATTCAAAAGTTTCCTAGCGAACCCACCATCCGTCAAAAATTCACCCTTATACACCTCCCCCGAGAGGCGAGACCTTCAAAGGGTGTCTCAGTCCAAGGTATTGTCCCATCCTTTTCACATCCCCCTTCCGGGAATGGATCTTATAGCCTGAAGGTAAGGGTGCAAAAAATTTGGAGTGATACAAATGCATACAATAAAATAATATCAAATATGCATTAAAGAGATAGCATCTCATCCATATGCATCCATCATAAATAGCACATCTAAAAATCTAGATCACTACATATCATCATCAAAATAAACAAAATAACTATCTAGTGCATGTCATCCATACATCACATCATATAGCATCAAATTAACATAAGCATTGCATCAATGTGCATCACATAAATATAAAATATAAAATAAATGAGTACACATAATGAGACAAAATGATCAAGTCTCATATATATGTGTCTAAAATGAGTACATAAAGTATATCAAAAATGCTTGTTGGCTACATCCATGTAGGTCCTCAACTTTACACACAAAAATAGTACATCAGAATAGCAACCCATGTGTATGCTATGGAGGAACTGCACCCCCAGCCGAAGAGTCACCAGTATCACCTCTGTCATCCATGTGCCTCCCATGCGAGCTAGCACCATGTGTACTAAAGGACCTTTGTGTACTCTCAGTCCTATGAGTCCTGTGACTCAAGCTCATGAATGATTGTCTTGTATTCCTAGATCTGCTCTAGTAAGACCTTGAAGCATGTGGATCCTCTAGAACCTACCCACCTATCAATCTAATCCATCCCTCAAGCTGAGAGATGCGAGCTACCCTCGCATCACATAAATCATTCCCCTCCTATACGAGGGAATTAAACTACCTAATCTCAGCCATAGGATCGTGGCCCCTTGGTAATGCAAGTGTTGGTGCTAAAGGTGGTTCCATGACAACACAAGAAGATGATGGGTCACCTATCTAAGCCTGGGACTAAGCCAAGTACCTCTCTACTATAGTCATTGCTCGTCATACCTCTGCCAGCTCAAGTGCTTTGGTCAACTCCTGAACTCACCCCTCTACTACTGTAACATGCTCTATCACAGTTGAGGCCTGATCCTAGGCTAATTGAAGTCACCTCTCCTTGTTAGATAGCTTTGCCTTTACTGTAGCAAGCAAAGTATCCCTGTATAGTAGTTGGATCTAAAGTGTACCAACCTAACTCTACAAGTTAGCAATTCAAGCTAAGAGCTATCCTACCTCACTATAAAGAGGTGCCTCACCCTCCTTGAATCCCTCATCCTCCTCCTTGACCTACAAAGCCTCCTCTATGGTGGCCTCTATGCCCCATCTACCCTCGGTCTACTAGTTCACATTACACCCATGTGGATCTACCTGTGCCTGGTCATCTGTCCTACCTAAGGGCCTTGGTCCCTACCACTGTAGTAGGGACCACCAAGTATCATATGCTAGGGTGGTCCCAACCCTAGAAACTCTAGTCTCTTGGAAATCATCATCTGCATCACCCAGACCTGTCGATAGAATCCATGTCAAATGAGTCTCCAATACTAGATGCCTGTAGATAAAATATAGCTTTAGGATATCTTGTACTAGGCAAAATTGTCGCAAGACACGAGAGTAGAAATGATACTCCCTAATCTCATCATTGTAACTGAGTAGCCATCTCTCCCATCAAGCCTGATGTACTCGCTCGCTAGCCTCTATCTATGCAGGGCAATCCATATATGGATGCCACTTAATGTCATTTGGTCTCAGTGCTACAAATCTAGTGATGTAGTGGTCTATATCCCCTATATGGGACCTACTTTAGAATTCATCCTCCTCATGATGCCATCACACATCATAAAAATGATGTGCATCATCAATCGTAGTAATAGTGAGAGGTAGATCTACAGGATGCTCGATCCTAATATGCTGCCATCCATAGATCTATAGAAGAAGATTGCAAATGATACCAATTCAACTCCGATTGGTGATCTGGTAAAGCTACTGGTAGAGCTGGCATAGTAAAGAACTTCCCCAAGCTAGGAGTAGTGGCTCATCTATAGAGCTTCGAACAACTCTCTTGACGTAGGCTAGAAGGTTCCAAGGAATCCTCATGCCTAAGGAGTCTGGAAGCATAATTTGCACCATCAGGTGCATAAAAATTATCTCTCTAATAGAAAATATGTGCTCCCCCTACCAGTATCCAATGTGCATGCCTCCATGGTCCATCTTACACTGAGCCTCATCACTTTGATTGCCGAAGATAGCAACACAAACTGCCTCCTTTCTCTTGTTGGAGGAGGAGGTGACGACCTCGTCATCAATAGGTATCCTGAATATCCTATATATGTCCTCCAAGGTAATGGTCATTTCACCTATCGAAAGGTGAAATGTATTGGTCTGAAAATTCCAGAACTAGGTCAATGTAGTCAGATAAGCTGGATCTACCCTGATAGTGGGCAGATCCAATACATAGCCAAAGTCGACGGCTACAAACCACTCCTATTCTCCTGTAGTAAGTTGTCTGCAAAGGGTGTGAAGTATGTCGGGCTCCCTGGCTCTAGAGGTCAAACTCTAGAAATAAACAAAGCATAAGGAAAAAGCTAACTAAAAATAGCTAAAAATGACCTTAAAAACATCAAAAACATCTAATAAAATGATAAAAAGACAAAAACATGTCACAAAGTAATTAATTTAAAAAAAAAAAATCAAAATTGCACTTCTAAAGTGCAATAAATGACATTAAATGCTAGAAAACATTAGAAAAATGCAAAAAAATTGAAATTTATTTCTAAAGTGGTGAACCGCAGGTCAACCCCGCGATTCGCTTGTGATAAAATTTTGACTGTTGTAATTTGAATTATCATTGTAGATGATACCTGCTGCATCGAATCTAACAATTGGGGGCAGTAGCTAACAGTTGTGATCTAGGAACGAGACCCATTTTGGGTCACTTCCTAGCCTAGCTAGCCAGAAAAATTAAAATCTACACTAGCCTAATATAGGGTGTGGTTCATTGCCAACAATTTAGTGAAGTTCATTAACCCATTAATTAATGCGGTTTATTTTAGTTTGTAATGATTATGAGGACTCAATTTTGAGTTACCTTGCTTGCACCACTGCCTCTGCTAGTGGAAGGTTGTCTAGGGTTTGCCATCAGGGTATGAGTGCAATGTGAGGTCGAATTTCAACAATGTTTTGGATCAAGGGATGTTTTCTACCTTTCAGAGCTCTCACAAATGTAATTTATTTTAAGAAAATAATGAAATTTTCAAATGATAGAACTATTTATAGTTTCTTTTAATTTTTGTAGACCGCAGATGTCACCCACAATCCCAAAATTAGGGTTTGCTACCTACAAGTATGACCTGCGGTTCCCAAATTTTGAAATTTTCAATCGTAGACCGTACCCATGGTTTGTAATTAACATTAAATGCACTCAAATACCACCATGGAAAGGTCTAAAATGACAAATTAATGACTCCTAACAAATCAAATTTCAATAAGAGCAATTAATTTGCAAATTTGGTGATTTTTAAGCACCAAAGTTAATTCAAAATTCAAAACAAACAAACAAAAAATCAAATAATGAAAAGCCAAATGCACCTCATACTCAGTTATTTACTCTATACATTTTGCGATTGTAGTGACTTGCGCTCCATGCAATACGACGAGATGAGTAAATAACCATAAGGATATTTGGGGCAAAATTGTCATCGTTGATTTGACATGTTTCTTTTCAAATCTCGAAGAAGACCTTCGAGGCTAGACTGCTCCACGAGAACGAGGTGTTTCATGACATGTCTCCTATGACATATTTTAGCAAATCATCGACAAGAGTGATTCAACACAAAACTAATTGGATTTGCATCATTTTTATTCCCTAAGACGACTATTGTAGCTCGACCACTCTATGGGATAGAAATGTGCAATTACTATTAATAGTTGGAATCATAAGCTAAACTAAGCATAGCCAAGTAATTAAATGCTCAATTCTAAGTTTGTTTAGATCATTAATTGTGGTCAAGTGACCTATTTGCTTCATACATTGCCATTAACCTCATCGAATCATAATTTTAGGGGGTAGTCATAATACCAAATCATAATAAAAATCAGTAGAATATATCGAAGATCGTAGATCCCTTGATCTTGTCAAAATTGTGTTTGTCCTTGCGAATCATTGTCAACAACTATCATAAGCTTACCCATTTTCTTGGGGCAAACAACAAATATGATAATTTTATTTATAACTCTCATCCTTTTGATTATATAGGCTTAACTCCTATTGTAGCACCAAAGTTACTCAAATGTCTTATGACGAGTGAAAACTCTTTCAAGTTTAAGCCTCCAAAGAGTTGGAAGCAATGATTCCAAGATGCGCATCATTTTGCTGGACCCGGGGTATCTAATATTGATCCGATTAATTATCATCATAGAAAATTCAACATCATTTTAGGTGGTGTATTTATGCTCACACATTGTTCAATATCACAATGCATCTCAAAAGGGGCATCTATAGACACCTAAAACATGTCATGTGGATGGTGACTACTCATATGGACATGCTACAAGACCATATGTAAGATCCTGGACAAAATTCAAGATAGAGAAATGGTTCTAACCACTCAATTTGGGCTCCTTGGCCTATTCAATCTGAATTGTAGCTAAAACATATGGCCTATAGTCTAAACCATAGCTGACACTTGCGGTTTACATTCTGGATTGCAACTGTCACCTACAGTCTCAACTGAAGTTTAGTTGGCCTTCATCCGAGCCAAATCGATTTGAATGACCATTTGATTTAGAAGAAGGCAATTAAAGGACATAAGTTTCCATCCCAAATTTCCTAACCACCCCTTCTTGTTCTTGTATTCTTCATGAATCCACCCCTAGCCCTTGGGTTGTCCTATAAGTACCCCTCATAAATAGGGCAAAAGCATCAATGGAGTATGGGAGATTAGAGCAGCGAAGCCCTATCAAATTGTACACTCACCTAAGAGGATTGAGAGATATTTATTACCAATTTCTTTTCTAATTCATCAAGCATCATGTCAAATTGTGCCATGGATGCCCTAGGAGCTTAGGAGAGCCAATAAACACTAATTTGGGAAAATGGAGGCCCTATTCAACGATTCAACCACCAAACCTATTAGAGGACACTAAAGTGACCCTTGATCATAAATATGACAAGGAAGATCAAACCCACTACCCTAGAATCTAAGGGTAAACCTATTTGGTTGCTCACTATGGATTTCAGCCATGGTTTACAGTGCAAACCGCTCATCAGAGCTGCGGTTTGCAATAGGTGTAAGATCTCCTTACTGTTATTTTTACAGTTTATTTAGCTAGATCAGATTAATCATTTAAGCACTTGTTTTAGTAGTTTAAAGACCTTGAATAACTAGATTAAGGATTTTATTAGGTTTACTTCACTTTATCAAGTAGGAATTAAATAGCTTAATTTCAAGTTATAATATTTCATTTCACATAATTGATCCATTATATTGGTATCTATAATTCTTGTTTACATGTTTCAAGCAATATTGATAAATATTGCATATGTTTAACACATTTTATATGCTTTCTTGATTTCATGTTATTCATGGCATATTTATGTTTTCATGCTTTAAAGGGCCTCATCACGAGAGGCTGCCTATTTGTATAACTTTCTTGTGTTGTTTCTTGATCATAGGGAAAAAGTTCAAAGGAGCTTCAATCATCAAATTCCTTCCTCAACATGAAGAAGAGGGTTGACTCCACCCTAGAGCAGTTTGTGACTATTTGGAAAAGCATTAATAGTGCACCTACCCCGTTGGGGGCTTTGGCATTGTATTGATTGTATCAAAATTTGGGTGACCCTAAGAGGGGTATGATTGTAATTAGGATTCATTGCAATATTAATAAAATAAGCATTCATTTTATTGCCATATGTGATCTTGTTTATCTTTTCATGCTTTCATGTTGATTTCAATTGATATATTAGATAGGCACATGCTTTTTGGATAGGTCACTTGTTGTTGATAGTTTTTAAAGAATTATGAATATCAAGAAGTACTAAGGAATATTGGGATGGCTATGATGGAAGGGAATGAAAAGGTACAAGGGTGGATAACTTAGGAATTGGATTCACCGTAGAAATATGAGTTGTAAGAGGAATAGGGTTCATGGTATAAAAGGGTGAAACTAAGGGTTGCTATATGATTTTAGAAGTATATGGAGTAACATGTTTGGAAGGTAATATTCCTACTAAAATTAAGATATATTCAATATGAAAAATTATTTAATAAACATTAGGGAATATGGTGATCCCAGATTGCTGATTTTGGAAGCCAATATAATATCTATAGGCTAAGGGAGAAGTTGGTATGAACTCATTAGGGATTCTTTTCCAAGTTCTTATAAATCTAAGACTGATTCTTGAGGATGTCTCTAAATGACTGTAAACTGAGTCAAGAGCGAGAATGGATCTGCAGATTCATTAAATTCTTCTACAAAGGGGCCCGCTAAATAATCCAATTATTGATGGAACCATTTTCTAAGGTTCTAAACCAATGCAATATTTTACCTCTAAATGAAAGAACCAAAAACTTTATGATGACATATTTGTGCCTGATATTGTGAATGGCTACCATTGATAACACATCTTGACAATGCTTGTATGCCGTCCTTCTAGTGACATCATAGTTTAGAATGGATTTGATAGTAGCTTAAGGGATATCATGTAAAGCTTGAAATAACAATGGAATTGGAGCATTCCAATCTAGATAATTGTGCAAAACTTCATCTTGTTCTTAGACCATGTCATCTTGAGTATTAGAAGAATATGAAGAAGAGGATGTTTTTGGGGTTTCTTCTATGGAAGTTTCATAAGAGGGATATCTCAGATACCTAGATTTTGAGAATAGTTCATAGAAATTTATAGGTTGATCACTTTTCTTAGCTAAACCTCTAGTGAACATGAAAATATAAAGGTTAGGACTAAGGTCTTACTAGATTTTATTCTTTGGGTGTCGCCAAATGAATTTAATCTCTTCACATATAAGGTCAAAATAATTCACTAAATTTTGATTCCTTAGGGTAAAACATAGTAGATATGTATGGTGGAATCGTTCCATCGAGAGTGCCAAAAATTGTTGTAGTCCAATTTATCATCTAGAAAATGCTAGAACTATGATTATCATATCTTAGAATTTGAAAGTGAGCACCTACTAATCAAAGCCCAAACTAAACATTGGAAGAATCAAATTGATAGGACCCTTTGGTCCTATCTTGCTAATTGAATTAAATAAGTGGAATTTACATGAGAAATTGCAAAAAAATATAATGAATCACATTTTGAAATGAATCACCTTTGCACTAGAGAGAAACCCTTCCAATGGATACAAATTATATATTTATTATTTTATTTTAATGGATGCCTTCCTATAATATTATTTGAACTTTTTATATCTAGCTAGGGTTATGATGAAAGGACACAATGGTCCATTTATGATAATAAAAAATAGTTAATTAGATAAATAATTGATAAATAGGTTAGGATATGGAATCCTAACATGCCACCCTCCTTAAAAGGAGATTTGTCCTCAAATATGGGATTAAGAAAATTATTGTTGAAATTGATGAGGCACTTTCCAAGTAGTATTTGCACAAGTTCTTGCACAAGTTTAATGTCACTTTTTTGGAGGCAGGGATATCTTGAAGGTCAAAATGTTAGTGGGGGGTTTCCAGGAAGAATAGGAGGATCATGATGATGATGGAGGGGCAACCTATGGGGTTCCTCAAACACTTTAGAATGATGCATCAAAAGTGGTGGTAACACTTTTGTATCTTCCTATTGTTCCTTGGGAGAGTCAACGGAAAATGAGTGTGTAGTCACCTTTTTGCTTTGTTTTCGAATAGGTTTTACCATGTGGTGAGAACTCATTATTTGTGAGGAACTTGTGGGTAGTATTTTTAGAGTGTACATCTGGCCTTCATTGGTCACTTCTTGTATGTCTACCTTATCTTTTCTTGGGGCATCAATCACTTCTTGTACATCGACCTTATTGCCTTTATTGTTGTGATCAAGTGCTTTGGTCACTTCGTGCATATCAAACTCATTGTATTCATGGATGTGATCAAGTGTTTCAGTCATTTCTTACTCATATTCCTCATCTTCACCCATTATGGTTTAATAAGGATCAACTACCTTCAATAAATACAATGTTTGTGTAGCACATTTATGATGGGGTCCAAATTGCTCATCACAAGTGTCATAGAGGTCTTTTGCTCGTCGTTCCTTCATATCCTCAAAGATGAGATGTTTAATTGGTAAATTTTGATTAGGTTTGGGGGTGGTGTAAGTGTTTTGTGATTTTACCATAGGTGGTTTTCCTAAAAAATATTAAATATTGAGTTTGTATTTGGCTAATAAAGCTAATCTAAAGGTTTGAATCAGGGTGCAGGGATTGAATATTTCCACCTCCTTCCTAATCTCATAATTTAATCCAATGACAAAGAAACTTATGAGAAATAATTCATCTAACCTAGAGATGTGATTAATGAGATCCTGGAACTAAGTTCGACACTCATGCACGAAAGTGATTTGATGAAGGGTGGTGATATTAATCGGTGAGAGCATGTTGGGATCATGAGATCTTCCTTCATATGCCATGTTGATAGTTTAAGATTGTTGCAATATTCAACAAAGAGCATATTTATACAAAATGTCGATAGAAGGTCCACCAACTAAAATTTGAATGATCTATGGTGATAATTTGAGGATAACTTTTGCTTTTTGTTTGCAAAAAAATTAAATTTGTGGTAAAATTTTTGAATATAGTTGGATCAAAAATTTATTTTTAGCAAATTTAATTTTGATTTAAGCCTTCCAATAGTCAGGTTATTAAATTCTCAATAGTCATATTTTTAGAGGTAGATAAGCTACCTGATGTGTTACTAGTAGTAATGTAGATAGCATGAGCAGAGGGCACGGACAACAAAGTAGATGAGGCAGTTGGAGATGGTGCGATAGATAAGGTAGCATGGTAGGCGAGATAGGGATAACATGATAGGTGAGGTAGGAATAACATGGTAGTTAAGGTGGAGAGGTAACATCAATGGTATATGGGAAGAAGGTCAATGATGGTGAGCACTACTAGGTGGGTGGAACGCGAAGGAAAAGTAGTGGGCATGAGACACGAAGGCAAACTAGTGGGAGTAGAGTTCAACATCAAGGGAACAATGGAGGTGACGAACATCATGTGAGGTACGAAAGGGGTGCATGACCCTAAGTCATGACCATTTTTACATGTTTTCGCATATTTAAACAATAAAATTTTCTTTTCCTTGTAAATGTGGGACTAATGTCCCTTAATTAAAACAAATATTTTGTGCATCGATGATGGAATAAACTGATGAAAATGGAATTAAATCGATGGTGATGGAATTATTAAATTAAACCTTAGGTTTATTTTAATTTACTTCGTTGGTTTCCTACTAGCCCCTAGAAAATGATGTCATGCAACAAATTGAATTTTTCCACGATTTGACTGAGTTGTTCCTATCTGGGAGTGAATGAAGCCCAACAAATATTGGAAAAAATATTTTGTTAATTTGTTAGATCTGGAGCTTCATTTTTTCTCAGAGAGGATGTATCCAGAGATGGCTTACTTACACAATTGGCCTTCACACCATGAAATCGAGCTTTCGATCACAATAAGGGCTATAGACGGAGTCGTTATGGAGGTGAGTGATGTTGATGAGTAAGATGATAACATTGATGATAACATCAATGAAAAGGATGGCGATAAGAAGAATGATGTAAGGGTGGAGAAAGTGTTTTACTATTGATCATGAACCACTCTGATACCATATGATAGGACCCTTTGGTCCTATCTTGCTAATTGAATTAAATAAGTGGAATTTACATAAGAAATTGCAAAAAATATAATGAATCATGTTTTAAAATGAATCACCTTTGCACTGGAGAGAAACCCTTCCAATGGATACAAATTATATATTTATTCTTTTACTTTCATGGATGATTTCCTACAATATTATCTGCCCTATTTTATATCTAGCTAGGGTTATGATGAAAGGACACGATGGTCCATTTGTGATAATAAAACATAGTTAATTAGATAAATAAGTGATAAATAGGTTAGGATATGGAATCCTAACACAAATTGCATTGATTCAAACTTTAGAGAAGGCTGGTATACCTTGTCAACTTAATGAATGTTGACTCTATTTAGCTCAAATAGTAAAATCTTAGGGATAAAAATGATAGGGTTAAAAATATATGAATATAGAATGGATAGGTGAAGCTAATAGCATAGACATCCACATAGTATCTCTAACAAATTAGATTTCAGAAGCATTTTTTGGGACTAACAACATTCAAAACTTATGTGGTTACAATATTAATGGATTTTTCATGCTCATAAATTTATTCCAAACATCTAAAGCATAAATTATACAAATTAACATAATAAGATCAATACCTTGAATAAAAAAAATAGAATTCTCAAAAAGCATGTATGCAGAAACGATTATCTCAATTTACTCTAAGTCAGCTTTTCAAATTAACAAAATAGACAAACTATAACAACAAGAAGAGATAATTTTTAAAAATTATATCCACCATTCAACATAGGCACAAATTCGAGGTAAAAATCCCTTGTAATGCTTCATTCATAATTTTGCAGAAATTTACACAGCGGTGCAAGCAAACACTCTAGAGCCAACCATTTGGAAGGAGGTTGTTGCCCTTATTTATATATTTTTACAATCATATTTCTTTCTAAGTATTACAGGGAATTTTATTTCTTTATTGATCTTCTTGGCCACTCTATCATTCATGGTGCCTGCCAATTGCATATTCTTAAATATGTTACAACTGCATTCTGGTTGAGCTCATCATCGTCATTGGTGGTTCTTGCAATCCATCCTTATCAACTGATCTTGCAACTGAATCTAGTTTATCAGGAGGTTTTGAATGGTTTTGTATTGTAATTTCTTTGATTCAGCTTCTATGGTGTCAGTTTCAAGTTTCATCTGTTCTCTAGATTATGCGCATAAAATTTTATCAAAAATATTCAGGGGAGGTAGAGGTTTAATATCTATCATAGATTTGACTATCAGATTACTATAGCATTGTTTCCCATTTGCATGATGGTAACGAAGGAGACAAAGAATCATGGCCTTTTAATCCTTAGTAACCTTTTTTTTTCTACCCTTTCTACTGTTATTCAATGCTTTTCTATTTTGTGCGCTCTCGACAAAGGAGTTTGAGAAACACAACTTTGTATTATTTCAAGTTTTATATGCTTTTAGGTCCATCTCGTGCCTTTTCAAATTTATGTTGTGGATACATAGTAGACAAGAAAGCATGATTTCTCATTCTTCTTGCATCTTTTGCTTTCTTAGCGCTTCTCTCTTCTGGCAATTTTCCAATGCTTTCCTGTTTACATAGCTAATGCAAATATGGTAGAGAAGCACGGTTGTGTAACTTCTTCATTTCACTCTTTTTTCATCACTTCTTACTTTTGGGTATTTTTTATCACTTTTGTTTTGCGCACTCAATACAAAGGTGGATAAGAAGTGTGGTTTTCCCTTCTTCTTCAACTTGGTATCCCTTAAGGGATTTATTATTTTTTACCTCCTCGTGGCACTTTTTGTTTTGGACGTCCTTCACATTTGCATGGTAAAAATAAAGGAAGTAGAGCAATGCGACATTGCCAAACTTCACAAATTTGGTCTGAATTCAACGCTTCTTTGCTTTGGCTGATTTTAGCGCTTTTACATTTCTTCTTCACACTTAGTCAATTTTAGAAATTTTTTGGCTAAGTATGGATGTAGCCATTTTTTACCTACAACACCTTTTTCGTTGTTTGTCACCCTATTTTCTTTTGATTCCACCTTTTTTAGTTTCCTTAGGAATTTTACATTCCTCTTGAATCTTGAGGGGGCATCCTAGCCTGAGAGGCATTAATGATCCTAATACCTCATTTTGCATGCCAAATATTTGAAGTATCCAAAATGACACTATTTGTGTTAGCTTTTGATGAATGAGCCATGAGAGATTACAATCACAAGATGCAAAATAGAATGAAAGAAAGTAAATCTGCTAGATGATTGAAATATGTTGAAAATATAAATCTTATTAAATATTACAATTTAGCTATGGAGGAAGTGAGCACTCCATTAACAAAGCTATAGATCTAAATTGTATCCATCACCACTGAATGGTGTGGCATACAAAACTACACTATCTGTATCGCTCCAAATTTTTCACACCCTTACCTTCAGGCTATAGGATTCGTGGCCGAAAGGGGGATGTGAAAAGGATGGCGCGATACCTCAGACTGAGAGGCCTTACGAAGGTCTCACCTCTCGGGGGAGGTGTATTATGGTGATTTTTTGATGGATGGTGGGTTCACCAGGAAACATTTAGTGGCAGTTTCCATGCCTAGGTTGGGAATGTGTTTGATGTATTCAGTTTTAGCCTTAAGCATTCAAGTCCTAGGTTTGGCCAAAATGCGTCTAAGCTATTCTATATGAAGATGCAGATTAAATGAATACAGAAAATAGAATTAAGACAAAAAATAGAGAAATTAAGCAATATTAAAAGAAAATACCTGATCCGGATGTCTGATGAAGATTTTGATTCTTGAAGCAGTCAGGATTGCCTCTGATTTGACAGGATCGTCTGATATCAGACAAGATCATCTGAGATCTGATGAATTCATCAGACAAATTCATCAAAGACCTACAAACAGAGAAATAGGTGTAAAACATAGAAAATACAACAATGCTAACAGAGGGAAATAGTGTAAAATGACAGCAATAACATTAACATGATAATAATGAACAAAATACAAGTGTACTATGATGATTTAATGACAATTGATGACTTAATTATGCATTTAAAGCTACATGGGTGAACTCCAAAATGCAATATAGCATAAAATATCAAATAAACTAGCTAATTGCAGAATAAAACAATAGAGAAAAGATGAAGAAATGCAAACTCCGGGCACTGATTGCCTCAATGTTGACTGTAGTCGAAATTGTCTCGCATTGGTACAAAATCGTCTCTGATTTGACAGGATCACCTCCGATCTAAACAGGATCGTCTACGATGATGTAAGCTTGCTCCGGCTGAAAAACACTAAGGTACCTACAACAAAATTTGAATAGAACTACTGCAAATATCAATTTAAGATGCCTTAATGTGTGTGAAGTCAAGTTACAGGGAATTTCAGCCAGGGGGATGCTAAGGGGAGGGCTTAGGATTAAATAGGCTTAGGAGGGAGGTTAGGAGGTTGGAGATCATCCCTGTTTGGGAGATATCCAACGGGGGAAGGTCTCTAATGGCATAGACACGCTTCTACCCAGATTAGAGACATTGTTGGAACAGAGACTAATTATGAAAAATTAGTTTAGGGACAAGATCGTCTGGACGTCCTAGCCCAGACGAAATCGTTAAATCTGGGGCAATATCGTCTAATTGGCGATGATATCATCAAACGGTCAAAACAAACTCTAAAAATGGTGCGAGAAAGGGGGAAATGGATTACACGACGGTTAACGGGCGGTTTGGGAGGTTAAAATTTGAATTTGAATTATTTACTAGAGTAAATGTAATTATTAAGATTTCACTGCGCCAATTTTAGGGTGCTACATTTTGCCCCCTCTTTAGAGAATTTTTCGAAGAAAATACATTAAAGATGAGTTCTTCTCGATCTATGAGAAAGAAAAAATTATTCCCATTTTTAGGTGATGATTCTTGGTCAAATCGTACAATAGCTTACTATGGTGCCCCCTTCATGTTTTTACCCAAATCAAACATTTGAGGTAAAAACACAGAAAACCAAAATTTTTAAAAATGTTTTTAATTATGTTTTGAATAAAATTAAGAAAAATAGGGTAAAACCCTAATTCATTTTTACTGTTCATTTTTCTAGTTTTTAGAGCTCTGCAAGCAAAAATGGTGGAGACGATGCACAGATCAACAGAGGTCCAACGTGGGCTACGGGTAAGAGTCTAGACTTAACTTAGAATGCTTGAATTTGAATTTACATGCTTTTTAGGTGAATTTTGATCAATTTTTGAGCATCACGACCATTTTTGGGCCGTCGACGTCATCGAGATGAAATCGTCCTTATTTTGACGAAATCGTCTCAAGTTCGCCGATTTCGTCTAAGGGCGAAATCGACGAAGGGGGGACGATTTCATCAAATTAGGGACAATTTCGGCTTGCGAGATCAGATACGATTGTACTCAAATTTGGGATGATATCGTCCAATAGTGGACAATATCATCAGTTGTATAAAATTAAACTTATTTTAACTTGCATTTTTAAGTAATGAGTGTTATTAATGATTGTTATTGTTTTGTTGTTTATGTTGTAGAGAGGATTGCTAAAGAGCAGAGAATGGAAATACGGCAGGTTGAGAGATGACTTGGCCACTCTAACATAGGCAGAGTGGGATTAGCTAGCACAGGCCGACTTACAGCATGTGGTAGAAATGCCACAAGTTTCTACAAACATGGGGCTACTGACAGCCCTGACAGAGAGGTGGTATCCGGGTTCTTCCTGTTTTTGACTACCTATAAGGGAGATGACTCCCACTTTGGAGGATGTATGGAGGATTCTGAGAATCCCCATAAAAGGATAGTTGATCACTCCTATGGCCAATTAGGGCCATGCTATGATGTGGTTGTGTGGTGACCTGAGCTTCGCCCTGGAGAAGGGCAGAGTAAACATCGAGGCACTGCGTCAGATGCCTAGGGCATCAAGACTCACACAGGTTTTGGTCGAAGTGGTGGGTGGACTTCTGTTGTGCCACCAGAGCGGGTGTAGGGTACCATGGATGCTAGTAGATGTGATCTGCGACATGCAGGACCATGGTTATAGGTTTTCTTGGGGCAGATTTGTGCTATGCCGGATGTATAGGATCCTGCATGGGGTCGTGTACAAGGGCGGTCGATGTCTAGTTATGACATCGCTCCTACAGGTTTGGTGCTGGGAGCACATTGCAGTGCGAAGGTCGGTAGGGATTCCTTTGACAAGGATTGACAGGGAGAGGCCTCGAGTTTTCTACTAGTGGCTTCAAAGAGGGTCACAGCAACGGATTGACCTATCGATGTCCCGGAGACTACTGGATGACCTTGTCTTGGACCAAATCACCTGGAGGCCATGGTGAGAGCACCCAGGGTGGGTCAAGGATGGACAGGAGTTAGCTCGCATCAGGCGAGTTTGCTTGCTGTGTATGGAGAGGGGAGAGGTGGAGCTCCATCGCTATGATCGAGTTTTGTGATAGTTCGGTCTACAGCAGGGGATCCCATCTCTTAAGGATTACGAGTTTTTTTGGACTGTCTGAGATAACACCACAGTGAGCGGGGCTCCAGACATGTAGCACTTTTGGAGTCAGGACTCGGATGATGCCCCCATTCAGCCAGTGGATGGGGATGATGCAAGGGTAGTCGATGGCTATGATGTCTGGTACGTAGGAATCTACCCTTCTCGGATGACGAGGGCTCAGGGCCTGATTCACATAGTTGTGCATCGGATAGGGAGGCGGTTCTAGGTGGCTATGGAGGTGGCCCAGGGTCATAATGGGAGAGAGCAGAGGAGGCCACAGGTGCAGTAGAGGCTGCAATAGCAAGAGAGGAGGGTGAAGAGACCCCCTTCTCCATAGAGAGAGGCCACCATCGCTCGACAAGGGCAAGGGTGTTGACACTAGGGAGAGTAGTGAGACAGTGACTCTCTGAGTGGAGACAGTCCATCTCCAGGCATAGGTGCAGACCCTACAGGAGGAGGCTACATGACATCAAGCTGAGGTGACACAGCTCAAATACAAGATTGCATGCCTTAGAGCACGAGGCAGAGGGGTGAGCACTGGGGAGCTGGCATGGGCTATTGCCCAAATCACTTTCTATTAGACATTATACTATCAGATGGTGCCAAAGGAGGATAGATTACCACTTTCAGCTAACATCATAGATCCGATCAGGATTGGGTCATCTAGGACTTCATACCGATCCATGACTAGGACTCATAGTACCACTCATACTATAATGGGGCCACCTTGTCCACCTCAGGGTGGGGGAGGAGATGATGCTGAGAGCTCGAGGGGTTCTCGAGGCTAGACTACTGCATGGCATTGTACAGATTGATATATAGTTTTTATGATTTTTGATAGAGGATTGAGTATGCCAGGGTAGAGATTGTGGCATACCAATCCAGTGTTGAGATGATGTATATATTGTTGATATATATAGATGAGATATTTTTGATCATATGACTTGTGTATTTTTATGATGCTTTTATGTTTGATTGATTTATTTGATGATTGGATTGAGGATTCATGTAATTATGTCATTTGGAAATATTATAATTTTGATTTTGTTGTGGTTGATCCACAACACACCCCAAAATTAGGGACCCACATTTTGGCAGGCTTGCAGAGAAGAATCTCGGTGACCGAGATGCTAAAATTGAAGAAAAGAGAAAAAATGCATAAGTGTTGAAAGTGTCGCGAAATCGCGACTTGCCACGCCATCGCTGTCGGAAATAGGAAAGTGTCACGAAATTGAGACATGTAGCTCCATCACTGCCAAAAAGGAGAAAGAAAAGAAAAATTGAAAGTTGTCACGAAATCGTGACATATCGTTGGAAAAGAGTGAAAGGGTGTAGCGAAATTACGACATGTCGTTGAGAAGAAAAGAAAAGGTGTCACGAAATCGCAACATGTTGCTGAGAAGAAAAGAGGTGTCGTGAAATCGTGACATGCCGCTGGAAAAGAATGAAAATGGTCGCGATTTCATGACATGTTTTGCCGAAGCATACGGATGATGAAAAGTGTCGCGATTTCGCGACGTGTTTTGGCAAAGTGTACGAAAGAGGAAAAACGTCACGATATCGCGATAGGAAATAGCGAAGGGACTCGAAGCGGAAAGGTGTCACGATTTCGTGACCGATTGCAGCTAAAGGGTATGAACAAAGAAATGATCATGATTTCACGACATAAAGTTGTCGAAGAGGTCCGAAGGGGAAGCGATAGCGATATCACGATAGTTTGTTGAAAGAAGGCAAGAGAGTGATAATGGTCACGATTTCGCGACTTAAGGTTGCCATAAAGGTCCGAAGGCAAAAGCGGTAGCGATATCATGACAGTTTGCGGCGAGAGAGCCCGAAGGTGAAAGACGTCGCGATATCATGACAAAAAGCGACATAAAGGTCCGAAGGCAAAAGCGGTAGCGATATCGTGACAGTATGCGGTGAGAGAGCCCGAAGGTGAAAAACGTCACGATATCGTGACAGAAAGTGACATAAAGGTCCGATGGCAAAAGTGGTAGCGATATCATGAAAGTTTGTGGCAAGAAGGTCTGAAGGCAAAAGTGGTAGCGATTTCGC